>CM028129.1:658032500-660715000 GCA_016271365.2 Neoceratodus forsteri
CATGTGCCCTTGCACCCCTAGCATGTCTGCATCTTGGGCTATGAGTAGCTACGAAAAAGACCCTAGCTGAGCAGGGTAACTCTCTGCCTCAGGATCAGAGCCTTGCATCACGGACTGTGGCACCACCCACAGACAAAGGCTTGAGTTGTCTCAAGGATCCAAGATCCCCCTGGGACTCTGCTGAATGAACCCTGCCATGGGGGAGGTAAGCCACAGTGGTAAAAATGGAGCTGGGTAAGTCCCAGAGAAGGAGGGTGATGGGACTGGGGCTGCCAGAGGATGAAGGAGGCAGGCTGGTGGAGCGGGCTTGATAAACAGAGACTGTCAAAAAAAATTAACCATTACAGTTTCCAATGCCACATTACAGAGATTACTGCACTGTATTCATGTACACTGCAGTACCTAACTACTACCTTTTCTGTATTTGTTAATGGAATGCTTTTTAGTAACCGAAAGCATGATGACATTCTGAAGAAGTGTTTTGCTTAAATGCAACGTGCAGAATTTTACAAAGGGAGCATCTGAGCTCTGCCCACCATTATTTGCAAAGGAAAATACATACAAACTGTTAGACTATCCAATAGATTGTCTAATACAGTGCAATAGCTTATAGTGGACTGAAATGAGCAAAAGCATTTTAGTCGCTATAAGCATTGTCCATATAATCGCTTAATCGAAAAAAAAATGTTTCATCTGCTATGCCCCTCTTGGTCCTCAATGCAGTCTTCCAGATGTTGTAGCTTGTGGCAAATGCTAATTGCATGATAGGCTCTGTCCTCAAGGGAGTTAACATGGGCTTTGGCATCAGACACCCCATGTCAGTTCCGTGGTGCCAATTTAATGATTTGGCCATGTGGGGCACCCGGGGTGGTGTAGTGCAGCATGGGATTGTGTGCCACAGGTTGCTGCCCATAAGGGTGTGGGAGGTTTCTGCTAGGTCTCCTGGTGCTTCCATGCATGTGTACATTGTCCTCTCCCACTGTGGCACTGGCCTTTTTTCCCCTTGCCCTTATGCCCGGTAGGTGTAGCACAGCATATTTGATCAAGCTTAATTCTTTGAGAATCTCTCAATAATGTCAGGCTCTTGTGCTTTGCTGGGTGGTAAAATTAATGATTCTGGTAACTTGTGCCCTTTGAGGCATGCTGCCTCCCGTCCCTAATGTCTGGAGTGGAAGATATGGCTGGCTGATTCTCAGAAAAGTCCATCATTATTATTTCTGCAGGCTCGTTTCACACCTTGTTGAGTGGAGCCAGAAGGTGTTGGAAGGAGACTATAGCAGGCAGTATAGGCAGCGGTCAAATGCAGGTTAACGCTTACAGTTTAATACACAGCAATAGGAAAAAGGCATTTGGCAATGCATTTCAGGCGTAATTATCCGCGGTCCGAATTAACCGAGGATGTATTAAGCGGCGTTGCGACTGTACATCTGAATGTTGCATCGAAAAGAGATGCAATGTCAGCAAAAAATAAGCAAACTATTTGCATTAATTTTTCTGCAAATCTTGAATGTTTTTCCCAATGGATGCATCTTTTAAATACTGGGCAGCAAGGCAACTTGGATGCAAGCGGGCGGGGGGTTGCAGAGCACAGGTGCAACACACACCTGTATCCACTTCAGACCCTTTGAAAACCTGGCCCTGTGTCTCATTTCAGCAGGGCCCTGCTTTTCTAACCATTTTACAGCTGGAAGGGACTGGTGCACTGAGGTTAAGTACTGCACACAGCCTGTACTGTAGAGTGGCTTTGGTAGGATATGAACCTGGGGCTTCTGTGTCTCCTGTCTATCAAGTCCCTGCTCTAGCCACTAGATCACACTGCCACTTCCTTGCACACAGGTGCTTTGTAAACAATTTGATTACGTCAGTGAAAACACTGTCACGAGAATAGGATTAGCCCAGTGCTGTAACAGTATCAGTTATACATCTTGTTGCCACTGTGGGGATCGGGATTTGCAGCAATAAAATATTAGCTGACTTGTCCACATGAGCAAGTGTGCTGTGACGCATGAGTAATTGGAACAAGAAAGTCAGAAAACTTGGCTCAGATGTCTAAGATAGGGGTCAACCACTTCTAGGTCATGATAAAATAGTGTTTTATTTTTAAAATCACTAAAAGCCATAGAGGGTTTGCATATATATCATATACAAGGTAGCACCCCCATGCACACTCGATCAATGTTTCACATCTCACTGATGCTTTTTCAAGATGACCAATGATGTCCTAGTAAGGATCTTTATAGCTCAGTGTCAGTGACATGAATATTTTACTCCAATAGTGAATCACTATCTCTATCATGTAGTGCACACCTGCAATTCATTCATAAAAATGTCACTAATAATACAAAAATATGTATCCATCTTATAAATAGTATTAGTAATTTCTAAATTTTACATTTCAAATATACAATAAATTTTCCCAGTTCCTAAATATCTAAAAGTTCATATAAATCAATAACCATCACACACTGTGACCATAAAAATATATAAAAAATAACACAGCAATACCCAGCTCATTGCTATTTAATGGAAAGATGTCCAATTACAAATGAGTGGACTATTTAACAATTATTATTAACTATTTAAGTGAAATCAAGATGCAGATGGGAACAAAACAAAATAAGAGGCAATTACCACAGAGAGCGAGATATGGGGGGCTACAGAAGAAGGGGAAATAATGGATGCACATGCTGCACAAGAAGAAAATGAAGAGGATATTAATTCTCTTGTACTGAATATTTCAAAATATGACCTTTCAGAAACGGAGATGAGTGTTCTGAATACAGGATTGTCATTTGTCCCTACATGCCCCATAAAAGAATTTGACATTGTAATAGATCCGAACTGTTTGTACGCTGAAGCTTAATTTACATATCATGTGCAATAAAGAAGATGAAGACAACCATGAAAACTGCCCCTAATGTGGAAATCTGCTTTCATTCCTGTTATGAATCCTACAGTAAAGTATTTCCTAAAGCATATGAGATAGACATTGAGGAGATCTGCAGAAACCTTCTATGGAAAGGATGGAGGAACTGTAGAAAATGAAGAACAAAATGCATTGAAGCGGCTACAAGATCAGAAATCCATCACCATAAAGGCCGCCAACAAAGGCGGAGCTGTCATAATGATGGAAAAAGTTAAGAATATCAATGCAATGCTAGATCAGTTATCTGACAATTCATTTTATGAAATAATAACATATGACCTTACTGCAGTTTACAAAACAAAATAGATGTCTTTTTATATGAAGCAATGATGCAAGGCACTGACAAGCAGCAGGAAAACCCAGCCTCTCCTACAAAACAGGGTACTAAATGAGAAAAAGACAGAGTAGAACGGTCAGTGGGGATGCTGCACTGGAAGGTAAAGCCATCAAAAATGGAGAGCAATAGGTACTAATGCCCGTAGTCTGGGTAACAAGCTTCCTGAATTAGTGGCCTTGATGGAGGAAGAACATCTGGATATCGTGGCAGTCACAGAAACATGGTACACACAAAACCATGACTGGGACATAAACATACCAGGATACACTGTGTACAGGAGGGACAGGGAGGGTAAAGAGGAGGAGGGTAGTTCTTTACATAAGGAAGGAATAAAAGCAACAGAACAAAAAAGGTACACAGGGAGGAGAAGAAGCACTGTGGGTAGAATTTGGAGACAGGCAATGGCACCACAATGCGCGCAGGGTTGTATAGATTTCTTCTCAGGGGAGGAAATGGACAGGAAATGATAGAAAGTATACTTAGAATGGCAGAAAAAGGGAGATATTGCTGATGGGTGATCTGAATATGCCAGATGTTAACTGGAGTGCAGTTGCAGCTGCCACTTGAAGAGTGCAGTTATTCTAGATGCCCTACAGGGGCATGCCTTAGACAACTAGTACTGGAGCCCACTCGAGAGGGAGCAATATTAGACTTGATTCTCTCAAATGGAGATGGTGAGAGGATTACAGATGTAGAAGTGGGTAGCCATCTGGGAACTAGTGACCATCAGAACAGTATGGTTCACAATAAACACAACAATAGAGTCAAGCCATACAAAGACAAAGTACTGGACTTTGGGAGGGCTGACTTTGCCAAAATAGGTGAGTGCCTAAGAAGCGCACTAGCAAATGGGAGGAAGGAGGGGTGGAAGAACAATGGGGAATAATAAAACTGCCATCACAGAGGTACCCAGCCTTTGTGTGAAGCAAATAAACAAAACAAGACGATGTAAGAAACCACTATGGTTCTCAAAGGAAGTGGCAGTGAAGGTTCAAGAGAAAAAGCATTCAGGAAGTACAAGGAATCGCAGAAGGACAGGACAGAGAACTGTATCAGTTAAAGCAAAAGGAGGCTGGGAGGCAGTCAGAACAGCAAAGGCCCAAACCGAGGAAAGATAGCCAACCTGAAGAAGGGATAAACCTTTTATAGGTCCATCAGGAGCGAAGGAAGACCAAGGGAGGGATAGTGAGGCTTAATAAAGGGAGGGAGGGTGGGCAGAGGGAGACTGTGAAAAGGCAGAGATACTAAACAAATATTTTTGCTCAGTATTTACAAAGGAAGAGGGAGGTACATAAAACAAACAGTAGTAACACTCTGGATACAGAAGTTGATACCGGCCCATTTACAGAACAAAGGGTTCTGAAAGAACTCTTAAAACTGAAGGTGGACAAAAGCAATAAGGGCCTGATGAGTTCATCCAGAATTCTAAAGAACTAAGGTAGAACTAGTGACACCACTGCTACCCTTTTAACAAATCATGGGAGGATGGGGTGGTACCCGAGGACTGGAGGAGGCAGATGTGATTCCCTTCACAAAAGTGGGAGCAAGGCAGAAGCAGGAAACTATAGACCTGTTAGTTTAACCTCAGTGATAGGAAAATGATGGAATCACTTCTAAAGGAAAGAATTGTCCAGTATCTAGAGGCCAGAGGCACAGGACCCTAGGCAGCATGGATTCACAGCGGGAAGGTCATGCCAGACAGATCTGATAGATTTCTTTGACTGGGTGACCAAGTAGTAGATCAGGAGGGCTGTAGCATGGCCTACCTAGACTTTAGGGCATTTGACACAGTCCCACACAAAAGATTAATATAAGTTAGCCAGCCTGGGAGTGGGTCCCAAGATGACAGCCTGGGTAAAGAATTGGCTGGAGAATAGGACACAGAGAGTAATAGTAAATGGAGTCCACTCAGAAGAAAGGAGGGTTACTAGTGGGGTACCGCAGGGTTCAGTATTAGGACCGGTCCTCTTCAATGTCTTTATAAGAGACATTGCAGAAGGACTGGAAGGAAAAATATGTCTCTTTGCAGATGACACTAAGATCTGCAACAAGTTGATGCACAGGGTGGGGTGGAAAGGATGAGAAAGGACTTGGCAAGGTTAGAGGAATGGTCAAATGTATGGCAGCTTAGATTCAATGCTAAGAAGTGCAAGGTAATGCACCTGGGAAACAAAAACCCAGGGAAGAGTACACAATGGGGTGAGATACTAACAACAACAAAATGGAAAGGGACCTGGGGTAGTCATCAGATGACCTAAAGACGGGCAAGCAATGTGAGAGGGCAGCAAGGAGGCTGGGGGATACTGGGATGCATAGGAGGCATCACCAGTAGAAAACAGGAAGTTATTATCCCTCTGTACAGACAGCTGGTGAGACCCCATCTGGAGTATTGTGTGCAGTTCTGGAGACCCAATCTCGCAAAGACATAGACAGGATGGAAGCTGTCCAGAGGAGGGTGAATTCAAAATGTGCAGGGTCTGCACCGGAAGACATATGAAGAGAGACTTAAGGAGCCGAATATGTATAGCCCTCGAGGAAAGAAGGAGAGAGGGGGACATGATAGAAACGCTCAAGTACCTCAAGGGAATCAACAAAGTCCAAGAGGGTAGCATCTTTCAAAAAAGAGGTGTGCAAGAACAAGAGGCACAATTTGAAAATAGAGGGGAGCGCTCAGAGGTAATTTAAGGAAGTATTTTTACAGAGAGGGTTGTGGATGCATGGAGCGGCCTTCCGAAGGAGGTTGTGGAGTCAAAATCAGTGGTGGAATTCAAGCATGCATGGGATAGTCATAAGGCAGTTCTGGGGGATGGGGGTAGGAAGAAGTAGGCTGCTGGTTAACTAGGATCTGCAGCTTATCCAGTAGGTAGGAAATGGGCAGACTAGGTGGGAAGCGGTCCTTATCTGCGTCAAATTCTATGTTTCTATGTTAAGGTACAACTGGTGATGAAATTTGCAAATTCCCTAACTGTAAGCTCCAGTCAGGGCATCCATATCACGAGCTTACCAAAATACATAAAGATTTGGAGGACCCTCCCATGAGACCAATAGTCTCAAGTATAGCCTCCCTGACTGAGCCACTTACACTGTTTATGGCGAACATATTAAGGAAGCTGGTAAAATATCTCAAGCACACCTTAGGGACACCACAGATTCTAGACATTTTAGAAGATGTGTAGATGGAACCTGATTGGATACTAGAAACACTAGACATCCAATTGCTGTGCACTAATATTCCACACACAGGTGGATTGGAAGCCCTGAGACAGTCTCTTAGTGAATACCTTACATACAGTAATAGCTTCATTGACATTTTGGTAAACTTGACAGAAATGGTACTAACAATGAATGTGTTTTTGTTCATGTATAAAATATACCATCACTAAGGGGACAGCACTGGGGGCTGCTATGGCCCAATTATGCAAATTTGTATCTAGCCTAGTGTGAGGAGAGATATTTATGAAGAGCATAACCCCTTTTGGATAAGCTAGATCTCTATAAGCGATTTATTGATGATATGTTTATAATATGGAGAGGAACATGGAAGAATTAACAGAATAATACTAATGAGAACTTAAGGTTTTCAGTGACAGCCAGCATCTTACTTACTTCTTGCCAGCAGAAACAGGTCAAACAGACTATCAAGTCTGCTCGGGTGTGCAGTTAACCCCACTTTCTACAGCTGCACCTTTCCCACCCCCATTATCCTCCACACAGATGAATGCTGACTGACCTTGAACCAGATTAAGCTATTGGTGGTATTTTTTAGTGAATGGGGAAATTGGCACAGAACACTAGGGAAATTCCCTACTCTGTCAGTAGGGGACCTGCCATCCATCTGCAGGATGGCCACTTTGGCTGGAGCACCGGAGGGTGCAAATGTCTTTGAGAAGGAGAGCTGGCCTCCTCCTATTCTGGACTTTCCAGAGGCTGAGAAAGCTGATTTTGTTCCTATCACAATTGCTTCTGATGAAGACATCACTGATGTTTATGTTTCAACAGAGGATTTAAATTATAGTATACTATTGAAAAAGAAGTATTTGGTCTGAACTCTGGATGCAAAACATCAGGAAATTCTGGCTGTAGTCCATTTTGAGGAGAACGTCCTTAAACTTGAGCATGATCGCCTAGTTGCTAACTCGCTCTGCTAAACTCTGAAAATGCTCCTGTCGTCCCGATGCCTGGCCTGTCAAGCGGCTAGATAATGCTGAAACCTTCTGACAACGCCCACTGGGGCTGGGTGAGTCTGATACAGTTTGTCCTCTCACTGATTTATTTCAGGCTGGCAGTTCTAACACCATTCATGGTGTTTGCCTAAAAGCCTGATGATTCTGACTCTGTTTTGTCCGCTGAAATTAGAGTGGCTACTGAAATTGCAGGCAGAAGGCCGCATTTACACCTGCTACATACTGCAGCCCTGTCACAGCTTCTACAACTTTTATCCTATCAAAACTGCAGAATTCATTTTAAACGGCCTCAGGTTGTGGGGACTGAGCCGGGGTGGTTTACCAAACCCAGAGAAATGATCAAGAAGGTCTCACTGACTTTGTTTTTCATGGAGCTGGATTAAAGCAAAGAGAAACTTGAGGTAAAAGAAAAGGAGCTGCTCTTTTGGCTCAAAGGAATAATATACAAAATCAAAACCGCTCAGTTGGACAGAAGGGTGTATGGAGACATACAAAATAGGGGATGCAAAGCAAATATCTGCACCACACAACTGAACAAAAAAGCAGCTTTATTTTGAATTTAGGAACCCTGCTGTTTCTCCAGTCAAAACGTTGGCAACAGTGCCATCTGCTTACCATTCAATTTTTTCTCTTACTAATGATCCATGGTCTCCTCAGAAGGCCCTGTCAGGAGCAGGGTGGAGCAGTCTCCAGGGGTGTATCTGGGTTCCTGACCCCTCATGGGACTTTCCAATTACATAGCCTCTCCAGGTGGAAACCTAAAGAGACTAAACATTCTGCCCATGGTAGTTCACTGCCTCCTACTACAGCAGCGTCTGTTGTGCCTTCTCCTGTGGTTCCCAGCACAGGACCATCTATAGTGACTGATACTTCAGATTCTTTACAATCCTTCCCACCATTGGTGCCTTCTACTAATCCTAATGATAACCTCCTCAGCTACAAAACACTACCAAGCCTTCTGATTCTAAACCTTTGTTATCAGAACTTTTCTAAGACTAAACAGGAAGCAGCGCCATGGAAGAATGCTGTTCGTATTAGCTATAAAGGGAGTTACAGGACAGACACTGATAGGTATCATGTGGGAAAATTTATTTTAAAGGTTCTTTACATTTCTCTCTGAGAGAGGTTTATGCATTTATAAACATTTCTGGAGAGGATAATTTTGATGTTCGCTTTTGTACAGCTTATGCATTGGATTTGTTTTTGGGAAGGATATGGGCAAGTCAAATTTTTTCCAACATGAACTCCCTTTGTTGTAATACCTCTGACTAAACCTCTGGTGAAATATGTCACAGTCATGTTTCGAATGAGGAGTCCATGTTAAAGACATTACTTATTGGATTTCACGAAAGTGTGAGGTTCTGGGTGAACCCGAAGCTATACTTGATAGTGAACTCTTCTGGACTGGGGTTGGAAGTATAAAGTTAAACTCGACAGAATGGCACTGTGTGAATACATCCCCAATTCCCTTTTGCTGGTAGAGACTGAGGGAGTGTTTATGCAGGACAGCCGTGGGCCTGCTATAAGTGTGGCTCTCAAACACATCTATCCAGCACTTGTGACAAGCCTAGATGCAATAACTGTGGGGAGGCTGGCCATATTACCATGCAATGTGCAAATCACACCGGTGTGATCTGTGTGAAGAATTCGCCACATCTTTGGGGAATGTCCCTGGGCTGCACGAAACAAAGCATCCTGCATTAGTCCGAATTACTCATTCAGCAAGCACAGGATACTGCCAATGCTGCTTCAGATGCTCCACAACCCCCCCGCCTCAGGCACCACCCCAGGTCCCCCTTATCCATCCCGGAGCCTCAGGTTGATGATCCCATAGTTGTTTCTGATAAATCTTCAGTGCAACCTGGTCTGCCACATGACACCTTGAATCTGTCCTTAGCTTCTGATATCTTGACACCAGTTTATTATAATGACCTCTCTGGTATGCCTGCTGGAGTCCTGGCTTGTCTGTGCAGGATCCTTTTTCCTCACAGGAGATCCTTCAGGTTTGTCAAATCTGTATCTTCTGACCCTCCCACCCTGGTGGAAACCAAGAACTCCTACTCTGCTCTGTTTACCTCTTGGGAAGATTCTGAAATGTAAGTGGGGATTTGGACTCTCAAAGACTATTGCAGAGCAAGGCTCCCATGCTATGGTTGAAGGGGAGTATAAAGGGAAAAGAAGAAACAAAGGAAAAAAAATAGCTAAAATTATTATTTCAAACTCCTTTTTATTGATGGCTCCAGTGCACTATAGGTACTGTTAATGTGCATAGTTTATTAAATCCTGCCAAGAGACGAACTGTCTTTCAATATTTACACAATATTTCATCAGGTGTTTGCTTACTTCAGGAAACCTGGATGTATGCTGAAGATCATATTTGGATGTTTAAAAGAGACTGGGTTTGGGGTCCCTCTTATTGGTCCTTTGGCCTGGACTCAACTGATGGTGTGGAATTCTTTTTCATTCTTATTCTTTTACATTGCTTAAGCTAAGAGACTTAATTCAGGTAGGGTGTTGATTTTAGATGGCCTCTGGAAAAATATAGATTGTAGATTTATTTCTGTTTATAATTCACAAGTGAAAGCGGAAAAGTTAGCCATATGAAGTCTATCCAGTCCTTTTGGTAACTAATTATAAGGTTTTCTTATGTGGAGATTTCAACTGTAGTCTTGTGAAAGGTAAAAATGAAACGGAATGACGGTAAGAAGATATATTGTGATTCCAATGTATTAGCACAACTAGTAACTACTGCAGGCCTAACTGATTGTCATATGTATCACATGAAAGGCCCTAAATTTACTTATATGCAGAATAAATACCTCCATCATTAATTATGTTTTCATTTCCCTGGAGATACTCGAGGGTCACTGTCTATCACCCTGTTGAATTATCAGACCATTTATTACTGGTTTCGACCTTGGATCAAGTTGTGGGGAGGTCCACTCTGCATGGTAGGTGGAAACTTAATACCTCAGTTTTAAAAATCCTATGGTTATTCAGGATATGGGGCTTTACTTATGGCCAGATTATCAGTTGAATTTTATACCCAGATAAAGGAATGGCGGATCGATACTAAACATGATATTAAGGCTTGGTTCATGAAATATGGCAAAACACTTGGAAACAATATTTTTGAAATACTTGTCTCTTAGACGGCAGTTGCAAAATTGTACTCTCTGGCTAATCTTTCTACATTTGATTATTCCTCACAGATTGCTACCATAAAGGATGCTATGAATGTGTTCCAGTATGATAGAGCACAGATAATTCAGACACTCTTCTACAATGGTACCTACACCACTCCATGGGGACCCTTTGAAGCCTGTAAAACTATTAAGGAAAACGTGACTATGTATTTTTGATTTCTTTGGATGCGGTGGTGAGTTCACCTAAGGGTTGGAAAAAGTAATACAGCATCATTATGAGACACTAAGGCACATGCGCCTATTCAGGAACATGACATTGTGGATTTTTTGAGGCCAGTTTTAGTCCCTGATTTTCCATCTGAACTGATTAAATTGCAAGCTGCCATTACTAAGCCTGAAATAGTACAGGCCATTATGACTCTCAAAAATAATACTGCGCCAGGTTTAGATGGTATCCCACACTTGTTTTATAAAACCTTTGTCAGCAAATTGTGGAAGGATTGCTTACTGTATATACACATTGGTTTACTACTGACACCATACACCCATCTTTTTCTGAGGGATTATTGGTCTATCTTTTTAAAAAGGGATAAATCTCAGATTTGTAATTGGAGACCAATCATCCTCTTGAACACCGATTATAAAATCCTAGCACATAATTTGAATGCCCGTTTAAAAGCTTATGCTTCCTTAGTGATCTCTCCATATCAATATTGCAGGCTTCTGGACAGAAAATTCAGCATGCATTAATGACCCTTAGGGATGTCTTGACCATTGCAGTGTTTCAGGCCTGTCAGGCTGTGTGGTAGCAACTGACCAGGAAAAAGCATTTGATAGGGTCCATCATCCCTATATTTTTTAGTTGTGAGGTCCTACAAGATACCCCGATTTGTATCAAACAACTTAAATTATTATGTTCTTTTTTTCTGTCTGACCTTTGCTGAAAGGCCTTGTTGGAAGAAGCTTTGATGTTCATATTAGGGTTTGACAGGGTGCCCTTTGAACCCCTCTTATTATTATTTCATTAGATCCTCTGTGTTTTGTTCCATTGCAATGCCACCAAACTGGGATGGGTTGACGGGCTTGGGATTCCACAAGCTTTGTGCACCCAGGCTTATGCGGATGACATTTGTGCATTTTTTCACATTCAGAGCAAATTGTATTATTTATACAGGAGACTATAAATTATCAGTCTGTGTCCAATGCTAAACTTAATATGGCCAAAAGTAAGGGGCTTTTCACAGGGGTCGGGACAGGATACTCCCACCCTTGTGGAGGAAATAGCTATTTCATTTACCCCTTGAAATTTTAGTGATCATTTTCGGGTCTCACAACCTGTCTAATGATAACTGGGAACTGGCTTTGCATAAAGCTGAACTAAAGGTTCAAAGATGGAAGCAGTGGAGGTTGTCTAAACTTAAATGGACTCGATTTAAAAAAATCATTTTACCATTGTTATAATATATAACTGTACTCTACCCTTTATCAGCTCATTTGGAGACTAGACTGTACAGTTTATGTTTCCAGATGCTTTGGGGTAATAAATTGAATCTGATTAAATGGTGCTATACTTATTTAGGGATTAAAGACGAGGCCTAGGTATGGTAGAACCCGTGGTCTTCTTACATGTCCTATTTTTAAACACAGAGTCAACAGCTGTCTTTCCATATCTGAGTCTGTCCACAATGCCTGGATTCGAAATCCTTAGACAAATATCTTAAAGTATGGCTTAATGTGACACCTAAATTGAATCCCCATGTTCATGTTCCCCTTATTTTAAAACGACTGCTCAGAAGATGTACAAATGGGGGTTCTAGCTGCTATTCAACTGAATACAGCTAAGAAATTGTATCAAGATATTATGACTAGGGTCTATCCTTTGGAACCTAGTTTTAAAACTGTCCCTAGTTGATAATCACTTTATACTCAGACAACTTACCCTTCATAGGATCCCTCATAAAATGTGGGAGAATCTTTGGCTCACTGTCTATGGCAGACTGAATTTGAGAAGAATGTGAAACATAAAATTATAGAAGAAAGAAATTGCCCTTACATGGAGTGTGTGGCATTGACTGAGACCATGGAACATTTTTGTTGCACTGCTCCTATGTCACTGCATCGTGGATTTCCTAGCTCTTAAATGGAAAATGGATTTGCTTGATATTTGACCTATGACATTTTGGTTTGGGGAAATATGGGACAGGTCTGCTACATTATCATCCTGATACGTTGATGGTTTCTTCTGCTGTGTTAGGTTTTATGTGTGGCAAGCCCATTGCAATGGGTATTGCATCAAAAAGGATGTCCTATGACTGTTTTAGTATTTTAGTTTCACATGAACTCAGGAATGTATATAACACTGATTGCTCATCCTGTTCATCACAACAGGTGTTAAATGGTGGAGGGTTCACTTATTTCACTAAATATAAATGAGAGGAGTTGGGATACCTGCTTGGACTAGTTTAGTTCCAGTGTTTTGCTAATATTCTTTGTTTTTCCTTGTTTTCTGGATGTATTCTTTGTTATGATTGTCTTTTTTTGATCCTGTATTTACTTTGTATGTGTTTCAATAAAATCTCCCTACTCAGGATGGAGGAGCCCAGTTTGAAGCTAGACAGAGGAGGAGGCTGGTGGACAAAGTGAGCTGGCAGAAAATCTTTCGGCAGGAGCCATGGAGGATCCCAGTCCACAGCAGATGGAGCATGAAGGAGGTTGTGCGGATGAACAGGAGTGCATTTGGAGAACAGACGATGTTCTTATGAATAAACCTGGAGTAGAATGTTAACAAATGGAAGGTATTACTGAAGGTGAGCACTGTTTGCAGAAGGAATTAGAGGATAAACACAAATATTTATTGACAATGCTAACCGAGGCTGAAAAAGAGTATGAAGTTAATAAAGGCAAATTAGAGGAAGAAAAAAAGCATAAGCACTCTGTTAAAAGCCCTAAATTTACATCTATGAAAAAGACATTTTTCAGAATCTGCAGAAGAACATACTGTACTGGATGAAATGAGTTTGCAGGCGTTTCCACTCACAGCAGATCAAGTAGAATGGACACCACCAACGGCTCTCAAAAACAGGTTGGATTTTTGCAATGGAGAATGGGTACCAGATCCTAATATTCCTATGCCTGGGTCACCAGAATATAGTTGTGGGATTTCATATCCATGAGCGGATGACAAAGGCGTGGATTCTGACATGGAAAGTCAGCTACAGATGCAGCAGCAGCAGCTGTGCGGCTGCAGGAGAATACCGACACAAACCCTGTCTCTACTGTATAAGATGCCCTGGGTGAGCAAACTCCCATGATGGCTGAAGAACCTGTAAGGCCGACATGGATGTGGATGACCACTCAGTTTCAGAACAGGTAGCTTCCTTAGAGACTGAGAGAACAATGGCAGAAGCTTGCACAACAGGTATGATTTCTCAGTCGAATGTTGTAAATGATGATGACTTTTGGACATGACTCCTGGGGTGCTGGATGCTCCCTGCCCAACCATGCCCTGCTAGTATTGCTAGCCTTTTCCAAAGAACTGCAGAAGCTGCTAAAAGATGCTATGTAGTTCATCTGAGATATAAAGGTGGCTTAGACATGCCTGATAGAAATAGTTGGTGTAAAAATTTCATTATTGACTCTGTGCATTTTCCCCCTGCTGAGGTATACGCCTTTATTCATGCCTCGGGTGACCAGAACTTTGATATCAGTTTTAGGTCACCACACTTATTGGATAAATTATGGTTAACTTATTATACTGTCAGGGACACAACCCAATGGAATTTTTTTTTTGCTATTCCAATAACAAAACCAACTTTTAAAACAATCACAGTTTTATTTCACACCGAGGGAGTTAACGTGAATAACATTATATATTGATTGGAGAAAATATGCACTGTTCAGGGAACACCAGAAGTGATAATTGATGAGAATGATTTTTGGACTGGGGGTGGAAATTCAGGATTTGACTTCACCACACTGAACAAGGAATCCAGCATTTGCTGAATTGTTTTTTCTCATTACAGACCGTGGTATTTTATTTTATCCTGGCCAACCACATTCCTGCTATAGATGAGGGTCTCTAACACATTTGAATACTGACTATGATAAATTTGAAATGTTTTTCTTGTGAAGCCTTAGGCCACACAGCAAACTAGTGTACTATACTACTTATTTGTAACCTTTGTGAAGCCAATGATCACTCCTTTCCATCATGCCACTGGACTGCCCACAACATGATATAGTACTCAGAACAGGACTTATGTGAATCAGGCCTCATGCTCCCACTTGGAAGGTTTTCAGGACCACACACACCACCTCTACCCCACCGACCTTTAACAGAGTCTGTGCCTATTTCAGCTCTTAGCAGTTCCTCTTCCTCCATCACTGCTGTACCTAGCACAAAATCATCTTCTTCCAGTAAGGGTGAGAAGGTACAAAAGTTTCAACTGCGACTGTACAGCTTTCAAAGGACATACCCCCCATCAGAACTTTCCTGTCAACCATCAGTCACTTCTCCAGTAGTCGCCATGAAGACCTGACTGCCTTTAAGACAGCACTTAAACATAGAAGGAAAGCTTCTAGATGAAGCACAAAACAGGGTGCCTGAATCTATTTCTATGGAAAATTGTTATGATGTTTTGCAGAGTTGGGTGGAAGGACTGGAGGACTTAAGATTCAGATGTGTCCTATGAGTCCACCCAAAGTGAACCAGTCACTGACTTAGGTACCAAGAACACTACTGGGGTCTTACCTACATGGAAGAAAAGAATTATGCATTCTAGCAAAAGACCTCATGACCTTTTAACATTCTGTGGTATTTCCTACTTTCAGGCTGGCTAGCCTGAACACGAATAATATAAAGTCTGACTTCAAAAGGAAATCTACATTTGCACCATTACAGACTTTGCTGTATGATGTCTGTCTATTACAAGACACCCAATTACATACTTTGCAAGAGGTTCAGACTGCAGCGAAGGAATGGAGCTCTGGACTTTCCTATTGGTCACTAGGACCTGAACAATGCTGGGACTTGGTGTTTATTTCAAAAGCTCTGACATTGTCTTGCAAAAACTGATAGAAATAGATCCTGGCCAGGCATTGATTTTGGATGTTTTATTTCAGGGTTAGCATGTAGAATCATAAACATATATGGCCCTCAAATGAAGGCCCTATGAACTGCACTGTTACAAAGAATACAATCCTTTCTTTTTACAGGGAGACACAATTTATGGGAGGAGATTTCAATATCAATGTATCTCATGTGAAATCAATAACCTCCCAGGCTAAGATATATTGTGATAGTGGCTTTTACATTCTGCCATAAAACAAGCTTTGCTGAAAGATGTTCATGCTGTGGCATCTCATGAACCCCAGAATACCTTTTTCAAAGGGAAATTGGCTACTCGGATAGACTTTTGGCTAATTTCACAAGTTCTACCTGTTGTTTCCACCAAAACTAAGCCAGTGAAAACATCTGACCATGCTCTGATTGGCATTCAGGTTTCCTCTCATCCCCAGAGCCCCTGGAGGGTCAGTGGTGATTAAATATGAGCCTTCTTTTACAGGATCAAATATGCAAAGATATTACAATAATTTTAGAGGATAAGAAATTGTTTTTGTTCCTGTATGATTCCTCAATATTTTGGTAGGAAGATACTAAATTATGTCAAACTGATTTCTTTAAACAAACATCAAAGAACTTGGCTTACCAAATACATCAAACATATTTACACTTAATACATCAGTTGTTTGAACTAATGTCTTGCCAATTACATCTCAGATTGATTATTCAGACATTATTTTGTCTGTAAAAATGATATCTTACCAATATGATAGACAGAAGACACTTGAAAAGAGCAACAGTTTGGTACACAGGGTAAAAAGAACACAAGACTCCTTTCAAGGACTGTAAATCCAGACTAGGCACACATCACTTTATATCACTGTGCTCCACAGATGGGGAACTGATAATGCAAGAATTATGGATTTGTTAGAAACACATACTTGGGGACAATTTGGTTCCCAACCTTAGAAACTTATGATATGTCTTTTATTTTACAACAGCATCTCCACCTAGATTGAACAAACACCAGGCAACATATGATGACGGCCTTCACGGATATGGAAGTAGCACTAGTAATTAAATCTCTACATAATGACACCACTCCAGGATCTGACGGTCTTCCAGAAGAACTGTATAAATTACTGTGGGATTTGATTCAGACTGAATTATTAAGTATATTCAATGGCTTTTACATGAAGACAGGATAACAGAGGAAATGTATGAAGGACTGACGATCTTCTTATTTAAAAAGATGATAAGGCTAACATAAATAATTGCAGACTAATTACTCTGATGAATCTAGATTTTAAGATTTTCTCAGAATTAAGTAACTGATTATCCAAGGTGTTAGAGGTGTTAGAGGTGTTAATGCATCCTTCTCAGTATTGTTCAATACCTGGGCATAGTATTACTCATGCTCTCATCTTATGGAGAAAATTTATGGAAAGAGGAGCTTTGCAACAAATCCAGGGATATGTTATGAATTTTGATCAGACTAAAGATTTCAATCATGTGTCTCATGATTTTTATGGTTGCATTAACAGCATATGGAATCCCACTTTATTTATACATTGGCTCCAAATCTGTTACGCCTTAGCATATGATAGACCTTGTGAAAATTAAAGGGCTGGTCGGAGGTGTCCAGTAATGGTAGGAGTTAGACAGACTCCCTCAACCCCTTTTGTATTTGTTTACTACAGATCCAATTATCAGGATAATACAGTGATCGCTTAATATACAAGGGACAGGCATGCCTGGTATCCCTGCAGTAAAATCAATTGCTTATGCTGATGATCTCTGCTTTGTAGTGCAGGATGCCCCTACAGGCAAGTTAGCTTCCACAGTATTACAGAGCCTCGTGCAAGTGGTAGGGTCAGCAATTAATCCTATGAAGAGTGTGTGTTTAAATGTACAAGGAAAGACACATTAGAAGATGATATTGGGATATACCAATAACCTCGGCCCCTGGTAAAATTCTTGGCATTTATTTCGGTTCTGGGGATATGGCTCAATATAATTGGGATCTCAGCCTGGCTAAAGGTTGATCTAAGGTTAGCAGGTTGAATTCATGGCACATAGGTAAACAAACAAATTTTCTTAGTTAAAACTTTTTAGTGCCCACTTTTTTGTTTGTTAGTAATTTTTCCATTACCCAAACACCTGGAGACCGCATTACTAGCATGTTTCTTTTCTTGTTTTGGGGGTAGCAGGTTGAACCTGTGAAACATAATGTTTTATAAAATGACAAAAAGGAAGGAGGGGTGGGAATGCCGAACCCTCACGGTTTTATTTTTCAGCTTTCTTTTATATTAATTTATATACAATATTGAAAAACAAATGTAAAATTTGGATTCCTTGGATTACCCTAAAATAGGTGATATTATGAAACAATGGGACACTAATGCCTTTACATATAAAAACAAATGGTGGTATGTTTTATCTCTTGCTTGTCGTATATTTTGATTATATAAAAATTCTGATCAGATCCACCACAGCTGCACAATGAAGTTAGTGAATTTGTGTGAAATTGTTAAGGAGGTATGGAAAACAACACAATGATTTGTAAGTAGTAAGATTTGTTTTGGTTTCTGTTCTAAGAAGGCATAACATTATTAGGAAAATATATGGAGGTATACATTTTAATGGAAGGAATCGGAAGCTTACAAAAGAACCCCAGAGCAAATGCACTGATGTATCGTTATCCCAGATGATATTGGCCAGACAGACAAATTTTAAAGAAAACACATTGCACATATCCCAATAATGCAAAGCATCAAGGGAACATATGCAAATCCCACGATGGTACAGAAGGTGGCAGTACATGAAAAGTAATGGCTGGCATATTCAGCCTTGGGATTATTGCACTTTTTTTTAAGAGAAACAGGGTTTTGTCCATGAGGTGATGTAAGTTATATTTAAGCAATGTGTTGATGTCGGGAAGTCAGGTGTAATGATGATGGACTGTTAGAGAAATGTGATATTAACTTTCAGAGGTTCAGACTGTGGTGAGAAGAATGGAACTCTGGATAAGGGCAAGGTAGTTATGCATGAGACATTGGGAATATTAGGAAAGTATGAGGTCTCACGAGAAGTGAAGTACAAATATGCACAGTTTTCATAAGTATGTGCTCAGAGCACAGGCAAATGTGATATGTAGGTTTGTTTTAGAACAGGTAAAATAGCAATACATACAATTAATAGAAAGGTAGATAATTACAGAGACATTTACACAGAGAGCAAGAGACACAGACAGGCAGGCAGAATAGGAATGGCAGTGAGTATTGAAGTGACACCAACCCCACCCCACCCCTGCAGACATGGACAGGCATTGGGATGTGCCTTTGGGTCATTGGCCATAACACTAATGCCATTTCACCTCACCCTACCCTGCAAGAGACAGACAAGAGTCGAGGTGTGCCTTGGGTTTTCAAACTTTACACACTCACCCCATTCCATACAGAAATATGCTGAAATGGGTACAGCATAAGAGAATGGAGTTAACCTTGGAGCTGAAGAGTCAAAGGCACACCTTGATACCAGTCACTGGCTGCAGGGTGGAGGTGGAAAGGCATAAGCATTACTGTTGACAACCCCAAGTCACACCCTGATGCCTGTCAGTCCCTACAGTGCACGGTGTTATGGTCAGAAACCCTAATGCCCTGGGTGTTTCTTGGTATTTTCACACAAGCTTTCAGCATGGGCTTTGTGACCCCACTGCATGAACAGTAACACTATCAGTTCATTAGCTGAAAGGAGATTTTGCACAGCAACTGTGCCATTTGGCATCATAGGTGCAAAAACACATTTTGAACAGGATGTAAAAATGACAGCTATACATTTCTTACTTCAGTAACTGCAGAGCACATCTGTTGCATGGCCTGCTTATTGACATTTATATCTGCTATGCAATGTACTGCTGCTATGACTGTATGGCTGAGAGGGACCTGGGGTGGTGGTGGTGGATGTCAAGATGAACAACTCAGAGACTTGTAGGAGGGCAGCAGCTAAGGCCATGATGCAGGGATGCATCACTAGGGAGGCACTCCAGAAGGAGGGAAGTGATACTCCTCTGTATAACTGCTTGGTGAGGCCACACCTTAGCTACTGAGGCCACAAAGAGGGACATTGAACCCCTGGAAAGGGTCCGGAGAAAGGCAACCAAAATTATCTGGGGCTTGGGGAGAGGACCTAAGGGAGGCTCGGAAAGCTGAATATATACACATTGGAAGAGAGAAGAGATGGGGGACATGACAGAGATCTACAAGTACATGAAGGGGGAAAACAAGGGTGAAAAGTCATGGTGCTCTGAAGGAAGGGGGCAACAAGAGCACATGGGTGGAAGTTGGAGGGGGATACTCAGGGAGAAAGGAGAAGATGCTACTTCAGTGAGAGGTGGTAGAACCACATAATGCACTGTCTGGGGACTGTTGGAGGCAGAGACTACGGAGGGGTTTAAGAGGGGTGGGACAGGTACAGGAAGGGTTGTGGAAGCAAAGTCCAATGAAGCGGGAATACCCTGGACTGGGAAACGGAGAAGCTCAAGAGGGTGGGCAGCAAAGTCAGCTCCCAGGGTGGGGACTGACCAAGCGAGCACACAAAAGCCCACTGTTCCTATTCTGCTGGCATTTTGTATGTTAGTATGTTGGTATGCTTACTACACCAACATCATGAACCATAAAACAGATGGCTGCTATAACTAGGAGGCAGTATAGTACAGGGTTTAAGGCTCTTAAAGAGTAGTCCACCCAGAATTTGCAAAAAACATATGTTATGCAGAATGTTTGATATGTATGTTAAATCCTAGTGTGTCCTTCCCTCTGTCTGCTATTGAACATTTTTGCTAAATTAGCCTGCTAGCTGTATGGTAGTTTACGACCCCTGGGATCTCCATCACAATCAGTTTATTATTTCTTTTTCCTGTGGTGCACCCTATTTCATGTGACAGTAATGTAGCCAGTCCCTTAGATTTGCTACGCACAGAAAACAGCTGCTAAATAGCTCTAATCCATTATTTGTGTTGTCGGGTGTGTGTGAGGTCTAGCTAGTAGTAGTAAGTGTTTTCATTTAAAATGATATTTTATCAAACTACACACAACAATAAAAAAGCATAGAAATTGCCCCAGATTATCAAAGCGATAATTAGTAAAGACTGAAGCTATTTTCTACAGAACATCTACTCAGCTCTCAAGTATTTGCTAAACCGTAAATGTAGGTATCATCATTCTACTAGAAGGAACTGGGAGTTAGGGCTGATTTTGCTCTGTGACATGACTTTCATTTATTTTGTTTTTGTTACAAATGTAAACTGTCTTTTAATAAAGTATAAAAATATGTATGTGTGAGTTATTTCATTTGGAGAATATTTGTTTTATTATTTGAAAAAGTGTGATGCACTAAATGTGTAGTGCAGTGAACCATTGTAAAATGGATCAAATGTGAAGCTGGAATAGTTACAGTCATCCTGTTGCTTTCATGCCATACCACAGGCGGAGAAAGGCTGACTTCAAAGTATTTTGCTGTGTCTAGGCTGTAGCTTCCTACCATACACTTCATTTGTAAAAAAAAAAAAAAAATGATCTTGTCACAGACCACAGTCAGCACTAACTATTAAAAGAATGCTGATATCTACATTTATAATTTAGCAAATACTTGAAATCTAACTGATTGGGGTTTCTGAAGAAAACAGCCAGAGTCTGTTAATTATAGCATTTTATAGCATTGATGATCTGGGCAGTTTCTGTGCTTTTAGGGTTGTGTATAGTTTGATAACATCAAGTTTAAAATTGAAACACTCCTGCTAGCTAGACCTGACACACACAAAAAATAAAAATAGTGAACTAGAGCTATTTAGTAGCTGTTGTCTTACAGAAACCCCAGTTAGCTATCTCCCCTTGACTGGGAAGGAAGAAGCCCGAGGTCTCCAGGTTTGTGGCACAGAGCCTTAAACCACTGCCTACTTAACGATTTACAACACAGTTACACTTACATATAATACATATTTTTCAAACTTGAAAGAAAAAATACACTTTATCATCATAGTCTGTATTTACCAAGTACCGTGCCCATGTTTAAAATAATTTGAACCCCCAAAATGTGCCCTGACATGAAACTGCATGTTTAACTGTAAAGACAACTAAAATTGTATTTCTAAATGCATTACTAACACCAATGCTTTCAACGTTTTGAAACGACTGAAGACAAATTATGTATAAATTATACATATATAAAATGTTTAAGAAAACATGTGGCTTTTACTGTAAATTAGAATGTGTGTCTAGGTCTCCTTCTGAGGCCCCAGGTGGCTCTGATAATCATTTGTTCCAAAGGATTTTTAAGTCAATTTGAAGGCATTAAATAACTTCTGTTCTGTTCTGTTCTCCACTGCACAGGCATGTCTGTTGGTTGATAAGGTCCCAAACTAGTGTATCTTGTTACAGCATGATAGCGCTATCTCATGCCTCTCCCACATGAATCAGAAAAAGTTTGGGCTGGAGGCGGAGGTGGATCTGACTCAAAAAACCTAATGCTGCCTCCCACTACTCAGGTTCCAGTTCTCGTTCCACCCATTTAAGAAAGAAAATAGTACCCTGCAACCATTGACTAACATGAAAGTGTATTTATTTGAGGCGGAAGACATTGCTTGGAGGAGGGTAAGGTGGAAGAGACTATGTACACCATCAGTTCCATGAGCAGAAAACATGACACACTACTTTTGAACATGCAAAGCGTCTGCAGGCTCTGCCCAAGCCGTAAAAATGGGGGATTATTTACAAAACAGTATTAACTTACTCCTGCAAACAATTGTATATAGATATTATGGAAAATGTTTTATAGAACAACCTTTTGCACATTACCCAACTTCTCAAATGAAACAGATACAGACACTTTTAATGGATGTTGGGATTCATAGTAAAATATGGGATTTGATTTGGCTAGGAGTCCATGGTAGAAGTAATACCCAGGGCAACCATAAGCATAAAGGGATACATGAAAGATACTGTCCTAGACAGACCTGCATGGCCCAGGTTGAAACTATGGACCATCTTTATTTGACTTGTCCATATATCTTCAAGTTTTGGGATGTTTTAAGGAAAATGGAAAAATTCACCATTTTACTCTTTAACACCAGTTCAATTATACCATGGTCTTTGTCCACATTCTTGGAGGAAATACCATGTTAGTACCATACACCTTTTATGTCTTGCTTTCTGTGCTGGATTTGGCAAGTCCACTGCCATTTAATTTTTCAACAACAATCCATTACTCCTTTGGAACTTTATTTTATTATAACGAAAGAACTGCAGACTATTCGACTCCAAGAGAAAACTAAGTTAGATAAACAAATATGGGAAATTAATTGGGTAAATTTTACTTAGTTGAGATAAAGGGCCAGATATTCAAACTCGCGCCATTCTGTGGTGCAAGCCCTTGTGCTGCTCAAAAAGTTCGCAGGAGTGTGGCCAGGGTGATATTCAACGGAGTTGTGCTATTGAGCAACTTCTTTGAATATAGCTAAGCCCACAACCACTGTGCATGGCGCGATGGAACTTGCGCCACTGCAAATGGTCAGAGTGGAACATTCAGATGCAGGGCACAAGTCCCATTCGCCATGTGCAAACCTGCGATATTCAAAAGGTGACATGCAAATGGGGTCATAATTTATGCAAGGTGTGGGGAGCAATTTGCATCTAATTAGCATGCTGGTGTGCGAACCCCAACGACTTGCACCTGGCGCCCTGCCAGGTAGCAGCCGTCGAGGCAGTGCCCCCTGCAACCCAATCGCGGCATAACTGAAATGGCCCGATCACGGGCATAATAGTGCCCCCACATATCTAGACTGCCTTAGTGGTATGGCTGCATGCTCATTGGCTCTTGCTCTGAACCAATGGGCATGCAGCCCTACTGAGCTGTCAGTCGGCGGTGGCAGGGCAGCAGGCGGGTGGGGTGCACCGCCTGCCGGCTGATGGGGGGGGTGGTGGGGCTCTGTGGTGGGTGGGATGGGGCCACTAGATCACCAGGGATATTGGACTTTGGGGGTTGACGTTATGCCCACGATCGGGCTTCGCAGTCCACTGGTCCACCAGGGATATTGGACTTGGGGAGATGACGTTATGCCTGCACTGGGCTTCACAGTCCACTGGACCACCAGGGATATTGGACTTTGGGGAGGGTTTGATGTTATGCCCACAATCGGGCTTCACGGTCCACTGGACCACCAGGGATATTGGACTTTGGGGGAGGGGCGTCTGATGCCCGTGATCGGGATGCTGAGGGGACATAATGTTCTGCCTGTGATCGGGCTAATGGGGTTGGAAATAATGTTCTGCCCATGATCAGGCTAATGGGGAGATAACGTTATGCCAGCGATCGGGCTAATGGGGACACTTCACCACGATCGGGGCATGGAGGCGCCGCGGGAATGAGTGGAGGGCCACCCACAGGTGGCAGCTGCTGTGTTGCACCTGCATGCAGCAGCTCACCTGTAGGTGGCCCTCGGCTGATCCTTTTTTTTTGGCTTAAAGTTGTGCAGGCGCGGGTAGGGGTTACGCCTGCATAACTCTGCATGGCCCGGCTGAATATCGGGCTGTGCAGTTTATGCATATTTCCTCCCTTCAGTTGCACATGCCTTCATTAACATTGCACTGTTGCTCAGCATGATTTGGGGGCATAACTGCCTCCTGCTGAATATCACAGAATGGTGCATTTCGGACTTGTGCAGGCGCAACCCTATTGCGCATGGTTCAACTCTTTTGAATATCTGGCCCAACATGTATAAGAAGCACATTATTCGCCATCCAGAGGAGAAGATGGGGGGATGTTTCAGAGCTATTCTCATGTATATATGTATTCAAGTTACTTTTGTAAACTATTTTTCGTAAGTTTTTCTTTTTCTTTTATTTTTCATACTTTTTTTATAAATTCATACCCTAGCTTTAATTAAGAATGATTATTTTGAAATCAATTTAATTTCCTTACCACAAATTTTCTTGTATTTACTTAGTATTTTAGATTTTCCAAGAGTATTTGGGATCCATTTGATATGCCGAAAGGCATTAGCCCGATCTTACACTCCTGACCCCAGGTGCCTGAAACACGGTTCTCGACATTGGGGATTTTACCTCACGGCAGGTAGGAATCCTAAAGTAGGGTGTGTGTGGGATAAAGCCCTGAAACATTTCCTGCAGGTAAAATCCCAATGTCGGGTAACTGTTTCGGTGCCCTGGTAGGAGGTGAGCGTTGGAAAGATGCATTTCCGCATATCATAGTATATCCAAGTATTTTAGTTGGACCAATGCATTTCGGCATATCATAGTATATCCAAGTATTTTAGTTGCGAAGGAAAGGGGTTTGCTTTGATTTTCTAAATGACACTGTTTTGGCTGGAATATGCATTTGTTTTATTTCTTTTGAATGTACATGGATTTGATCTGCATTTATTTTTGTATATGATTATTCTATTGCTTAATAAAAATTCCCCTACTCTTTTGATAAGTGCCATGGGATCTTTAACATCCACCTGAACTTCCACCAGAACAGGCAGATGGGACCTCGGTTTAAGGTCTCATCAAAAGACAACACCTCGAAGTGCAGCACCCCTCATGCTGCACTACAGTGTCAGACTGGGATATTAACTCAAGTGTCAGGTGTGAGAATTGAACCCACAGCCCTTTGTCAACCCTCTGATCTCCGGCCTCAGAGGCGAGTGTGCTACCTGCTGAGCCACTGACACTGATAATCAAAGCATCACACAAGTACCTTTTTTGGATTTGGTTATAATAAAAGAAACAGGGGCAGGTTGAAAACAGACTAACATCATAAGTCTACAGACCGCAATGTGATTTTACACTCAGGTAGCTGCCATCCGAAACAAGCTCGGAATATTCCAGTTGACCAGTACATAAGATTAAAATGCAACTGTAGTGATGAACAAGATTTTGAAAGAAGGGCAGAACAGATAACTCAAAGATTTGTGGACGAGGGTTATTTCCACTCTAACCTGAGAATGCTCTGGAAAAGGTTAAGGAGATGGAAAGGGAAGTTAGATGAAAGGAAAAAAATAAGTGAAAAAAATAAATATAGTGACCCTAACCTTATTATGACCTTTAGTTCACAGGCACCAGCAGTTGAAGAAATACTCCCAAAAATGGCATAATCCTGAAGTGGAACCAAAACTAAGAGATGTGACATCTAGTGGACCCAGGGTCACATACAGACAAGGAAGAAACCTGTCAGATTTATTGATGCACAGTTTTGAGAGACCAGACAGGAACATGATGTCATACAGACCAAAGAAAATTTCAGGTGTGAGAATTGTGCTGCATGCCAGCACATCCAGGTGGAAAAGGAATTTACATTACCAAGATGTAGAATCAAACAAGAGGTAAAATATTTGATTACATGCAATTTGAAGCAAACTGTACTTGGCAACATGCTCCTGCAGAAAATATGATGTGGGAAGATATGTGAGGACGTTAAGACTAGAATTGTGGGAACATTTACAGTGTATTAGATTGAAAAAAATTTATTTATTAAATTTTGGTAATTGATGTAGCCCACTGAGACAATACAGTCCCTTTTCCAGGAGTGACCCTGGACAAGACAACAGATACACACACATGTTACAGAGGAGCAGAAGTACAATGGCTAACAAGGCAAGTGCTAACAATGGTATAATTCAACCATGGTGCGTTCAGTGTTCCATCAGGATTAAATACAGTGTTACATCAGTGTAGGTAACATTAGCTCAATTAAAGTGCAAGGCACTGAATAGCAGATCAGGCTAACTAACATTCATACATAGTGGAATGGGGTTATTTCAGACAATGGGAGATCTTTCATATGGGCATGAAAGCTGTCAGTGAAAACAGATATAAGGAGAGGGGCAAGGAAGTGACATGAGATATTGTGTTTGAATTGTGGAGAGAGGTGCTGGAGAGAATCTTGTGTGGGAAGGAATTCCAGGTGGATGTGGCGAAAAGGAAAAGGATCTCCTGCCAACTGCCAGCCGAGGTTGGGAGTAACCAGTAGGAGGCGGCAGACCATAGAGTATGATGGGACTGCTTAAGTTTGATAAGGTCAACAAGCGGGGGTGTAAGGTGGACCAGCTAAGCATGAGGCACATGGTGGTGTATTGCAATTTGGACTCCAGAGGTGCTCATCCCAGAGTTGTGAGGACATTGCAGTGGTCAACTCCTATTGCAAAACATCCTACCTTCAGATAGAGTTGACTGAGGTGAGATAGGATGGTTGCCTGGGCTGGTAGGAGTAGTGGGGCACCATGGGAGAGGTGAGAGGAGTGTGGACATTCAAAATGGAGAATGCTTTGAAGCTCATGTGTCCCAAAAGGTCTCGAGCATATTTCAGGTTCCTGGAACTCAAACAAGTGACCCTAAATGAAAGGGGAGGAATTTGGACAATGAGTTGATGTGTATGGAGACCTTTTGGTAATACAAACAGAGTGGCCTCCACCTCTGGCTGTTCCATGTCAGAACAGTGAATGCAGAACCTCGACTGTCAAAACAGCCATGGCTTAATGGTGACTGGAAGAGCGTTGACAGTTGTTTTTGGAGGGCTTGCCCCGCAGCCTTCTAAGGATACTAACAATGAAGTCATAGCACCTGGGAGGGAAATACGACTGTCACCATCTTTCCAGTCACCATCAAGCCATGGATGTTTTGACAGTCGTGGTTTTGTCTTCAGACATCGAGGCCCCCACCCCAGCCTAAATGAACATTTCAATTGGCTCTTTTCTAGAGAAACAGAGATAATATGTATAAATAGATAGTAAAATGCCAGTTTGGAGCAACAGCTTGATTGAGCATAATACACTGCTGGTTTTCATCACTACCTTGTGGTTTATTAAATAGTCCTCTCATTTGGAATTATAGACATCTTTACATTAAATAGCAATGGGACTGGGTGTTGCTGTACTATTTTATATATGGTTGATGGTCACAGTGTGTTGGTGACTGATTTATATGAACTTTTATACAAAGAGGAACTTGGAAAATTTGTGTTTTAAAATTTAGAAATTACTACCACTATTTATAACTAATACACAAAAGCTGAAGCACACACAAACCCCCAATAATAGGATCCAGACAAACAAAATGAAAATGCTGATTGCACCAGTAAAACCGCTTGGCCAAGCGTTTGGACACAGGTCCTTTATCAAAAGTTAAAACACAATACACATCACAACTTTAAATACCCAATTACCCATTACAACACCGTGTCGAATTCAAAATCATTGGTACATCAATTAATCAATATTCCCTATATATTAACTCTTAAAAACATCAAAATAGTGAAGTACACAATATCACATAAATTACAGTAAATTACTAGCAAAACTAGAATCAGGAAAATGGATTTATCTGCTCTCAAATATGGTTTCAATTCCAAATGTGCATTAATGCCTGGCTTCTTATAAGCTTGCAAGCGTAGAATCCATTCATTCTCCTTTTAAATTTTATTGTGGTAATTGCCACCTAGCAATCCATGAAAATCTTTTCTGTTCCTAAAATTTAAACTTGTGTTTCCATTGTCTCTCTATTTTCATAAATATGTGCTGCTGTTGTATAATGTTAGTATGGAATCAGTGAACTATTTAGGCGTGCAGATTAATTCGCGATAAAGAGGGTAGAGTTAGTACTAATTTATTTAGAAAACTACAGATGGCAATACTCTACTGTTTTGCTACAAGTTGCCACCACCGCATATGAAAGAAAATATTCTCAAAGGACAGTTCCTTCGCTTAAAGCGTAATTGCAGTAAAGAGACCGGTCATGAAATAGCAGCAATGGCTTTAAAAAAATCGGCTCAGGAACAGGGGCTATACAGCAGCAACCATTGAGAAGGGTTATCGGCTGCTGCTGTAGATAATAGAAAGGATTTGCTATTGGATAAAAATGAGACACCAGGAATAATCAAAGGTTCTATTTTGTAACTATGTATAGTTCTCAAAGTCGAGAGATTGGACAATCATTAAAAGACACTGGCAAGTACTTACAACAGAACCTGGTTTATGTGGCGTGTCAGCTCAGACTCCGATTTTAACTTTCAGACATGCCCCACATTAAAGACATCCTAGTGAGAAGTCATTTTACATGCAAAGTGAAACACACCAATAATTGGTTGGACAATTACACAGGATGTATACAGTGTAGAAACAGCAGTCGTGTAACCATATTTTGAAGAGAAGGATTTTAGTGTTAGTAACAGACCTACAAAGATTTTGACATTAGACAACTGATTACTTGTAATACCCAGGGTGTCATTTACTTAGCACGATGTAAATGTGGAGCATTCTATGTAGGTAAAACAGAAAGAGCTTTCAAGGTCAGAGTTTTGAGCACATTCGAAGAATACATAAACAAGATTTAACTTATGCAACAGCAGCACATATTTATGAAAATAGAGACAATGGAAACACACGAGTTTAAATTCTTAGGAATAGAAAAAGATTTTTCATGGATTGTGAGAATTGGCAATTACCATAATCAAATTTTAAAAAGGAGAATGAATGGATTCTACGCTTGCAAGCTTATAAAGCCAGGCATTAATGCACATTGGAATTGAAACCATATTTGGAGAGCAGATAAATCCATTTTCCTGATTCTAGTTTTGCTAGTAATTCTACTGTAATTTATGTGATATTGTGTACTTCACTATTTGAGGTTTTAGAGTTAATATATAGGGAATATTGATTAATTGATGTACCAATGATTTTGAATTTACGTCACGGTGTTGTAATGGGTAATTGGGTATTTAAGTTGTGGTGTGTATTGTGTTTTAGCTTTTGATAAAGGACCTGTGTCAAAATCGTCAAAGCAGTTTTACTGGTGCAATAAAGGCATTTTCATTTTGTATGCTCGGATCCTATTATTATTAGGGTTTGTGTGTGCTTCAGCTTTTGTGTTTTAGAATTTGTTTAGCTGAAAGCACCACGTTTGCATTGTGCATGGTTCGTATACTACGGACTATGTATAAGCTCAAGGCATATGTTTTTTGTATTGTTAGTGATGTTTTTATGAATGAATTGCAGGTGCACCACATGATAGAGGTAGTGATTCACTATTGGAGTAAAAATATTCATGTCACTGACACTGAACTGTAAAGATCCTTACTAGGACATCATTTGTCATCTTGAAAAAGCATCAGTAAGATGGGGAAACATTGATCGGTGTGCATGGGGGTGCTACTCTTGTATACGATATATGGTAACCATGTATGGCTTTTAAATTTAAAAAATAAAACACTATTTTATCATGATCTAGCAGTGGTTGAACCTTTATCCTGGATGTCTGAACCAAATTTTCTGACTTCCTTGCACAAGTATTTTCTTGACTTCGTCATACTGTGCCTAGGCTCCCAGCCCACCCCAGTAACAGGAACACCATAGGAAAGTACCTTACTGGGGAATGTGTTCTAAAATCAACAATAGTAAAAGGGACACTAGAGTAAATATAACACATAACCTAAAATGGCAGACCACTGTGACAGGATGGTAATGACATGTAACATTGCACTATTAACTATTGCAACTCCCTTTGCCAAAGGATTCCTGGGGTCCATATCCGCCACTTGCAGCTAGTGCAGAATGCTGCTGCGTTTATGACTGGGGCATCCAGGAGATCTCATATTACCCCAGTGTTACATGATCTGCACTGGCTGACGATTCAGTGGCGGATCACCTTTAAGGTAGGTTTGTTAACCTACAAAGCCCTATACTGAACTTGGTCCTGACTACTTGAAAGAGCTTCTGACTCCTTATGCCCTGTCTGCGACAGCTCCTTTCGACTGATGAGGGGTTGCTGGAGACCTGAGGTTAGTTTGAATTCACCGGGCTCGCTTATGTCATGTCCCCAACCCTTCTGAATTCTCTGCCCAGTCAGCTTTAGAGCACAGGACTATGGGAGCTTTTAAGCAGGTACTGAAAATGTTTCTGTGGATTAAGGCATTCCCTGATCTGCTGTGATTTTAATTATGTTTTAATGATTTATTCTGTGATTGTGTAAGCACCTCGATAATGTGAAAGACACTCAATAAATAAAGCTATTATTATCAGTATTATTATTATTATTAACATAATGATTAGATGAAGCTAAATAAATGTTGTTAGCAGAGAACCAGATGCACTCCTGTTATTGTACAAAGCAGTATCAAGACTGCATCTGGATTACTGTGCATAGTTTTGGTCTCTAAACTTGAAGGAGATATCGTGAGGGTGGAGGGAGAGCAGACAAAGGTCACGAAGATGGTGAGGTGGTATGCAGGAGAAATGCTATGACAGACGAAGGAACTTGAACTCGTTCTCACTGGGAAGAAGGAGACATAGATGCTACTTGATTATGATTTATAAAGCTGACCATAATGCTAACCTAATGAGATTCCTACATTTAAAACAAAGGTTGTGAACCAAAGTACAAGAAGGCATAAGTGTTAGTTGTCTGGGGAACCATTTAAAACTGAGCACAGAAAATCATTTTGGTCAGAGAGTAATCTCTAGGTGGACTAGCCTACCAGAATCAGTGGTTAATTGCCTGACAATTGATACTTTCAAGAAGAGACTAGATAGCTGTCTTAATAATATCGCGATATGAAGTTATATTCCTGAAAGTGGTGGACAGACAGGAATAGCTATTCCAGTCAATTCCCATCTGTATTTCCTATGTTCCTATATTAATTTGCTCTAAAAGCACTTCCAATGCTGTGTAATACTCTTTTTCTTTATAGTCTTACTCTTGCACCTTTACCTCACCCTCTATGGCATTATAAGCCAGTTATGGTGATGTGCAACTGCAGGAACAGTTGGTCAGCACTACTCTTGCCTTAGAAAATGGCCAAAATGGATTCTAGATCCTGATTGGCTAAAAGTACCTTCAACCTGGGCATCTATTTTTCAATAGATGCCAAAAAAATAAGTGCCAGTCAAGTGGCACCTCACTGCATAGCATTCCATAGTGGTGTCCAGCCTGTTTTTAATTGACTGAATGTCCTGAAGAAAATTTGAAATCCCACCATCTTTTCCTCTCGTTTAGCGAAGTAGTAGTCTCCCCACCCAAAGCAAACCCAAACAGTATTTACTTGCAGCCAGTTCCTGTTTACAAAAGAAAAAAAACTTCACTTATTTTGCAGTTCTACATCCTCTCAGAACTGGCAACAATATTTAAAAAGTCCAGTATTTATTCATTTGCAGTCGGGAGTGAGACACTTCATTTCTCCCAGCCACTGTCATGAGCACCTCAGCGAGATATCAAAATCAACTGTCAGTTCCCTTCAGCAGCCACACATACAAATCGCTCAAAAACAGTACTGCACATTCTCTTGCAGAAAATGAAACTGCCTACTTTTTCTTCACAGTTCAGACATCAGTTGACTTCCGATTGGTGTGCCTGTTTCCACATCATCGTGCGCAAACAAGATACCACGAGAGGTGCCTAATTCAATTAACAGAAGCACTCTGGATAGGGGGTCTATCCCAGTCCTTTCACAGAAGAAAGGGTTCTGAAAGAACTCCTAAAACTGAAGAGGGACAAAACAATGGGGCTCTGATGGAATTCACCCCAGAATTCTAAAAGAATTAAGGGAGAACTAGTGACACCACTGACTACCATTTTAACAAATCATGGGACTATGATGCTGTACTGGAGGAAGGCAGATGTGATTCCCCTTCACAAAGTTGGAGCAAGACTGAGGCAGGAAACTACAGACCTGTCAGTTTGACCTCTGTGGTAGGAAAAGTGATGGAATCACTTCTGAAAGAAAGAATTGTTGAGTACCTAGAGGCCAGTGGGGCACAGGACCCAAGGCAGCATGGGTCAACATGAAGGTCATGTCAGATGAATCTAATTGATTTCTTTATTTCGGTGATCAAAGTAGTAGACCAGGGAGGGCTGTGGACATGGCCTACCTAGACTTTAGCAAGACATTTGACACAGTCCCACACAAAAGATTAATAATCAAATTAACCTGCCTGGGAGTGGGTCTCAGGGTGGTAGCCTGGGTAAAACATTGGCTGGACAACAGGACACAGAAGGTAATTGTAAATGGAGTCCACTCTGAGGAAAGAGAGATTACTAGTGGGTACCATGGGTTCAGTACTGGTCCAGTTCTTTTTAATGTCATTATAAGTGACATTGCAGAGGGACTGGAAGGAAAAGTATGCCTCTTTGCAGATGATACAAAGATCTGCAATAGGGTTGATGTACAGGGAGGCGTGGAAAGGATGAGAAGGGACTTGGCAAGTTTGGAGAAATGGTCAGATGTATGGCAGCTTGGATTCAATGCAAAGAAGTGCAAAATAATGCACTGGAAACAACAACCCAGGGAAGATTACACAACTGGGGAGGTAGTGACAACAAAAATGGAAAGGAGACCTGGGGTAATCATATCTGATGACCTTAAGGCTAGCAAGCAATGTGAGAGGGCAGTAGGGAGGGCTGGGGGATACTGGGATGTATAGGGACAGACATCACCAGCAGAAAACAGGAAGCTGTTATCCCTCTGTACAGACAGTTGGTGAGACCCCATCTGTAGTACTGCATCCAGTTCTGAGACCCCATCTCCAAGGACATAGACAGATGGAGGCAGTCCAGAGGAGGGCAACTAAAATGGTACAGGGTCTGCAAGAGAAGCCACTAAGGAGAGACTAAAGGAGCTTAATATGTATACTTTGAGGAAAGGAGGAGAGGGAGAGGAGGACATGATAGAAACTTTTAAGTACCTCAGTGGAATCAAAAAGTCCAAGAGGGTAGCATCTTTCAGAAAGAGATGTGCAAGAATAAGGGGACACAATTTGAAGATAGACAGGGACGGCTCGGGGCAATGTGAGGAAGTATTTTTCATAGAGAGGGTGGTGGATGCATGGAACAGCCTTCCTGAGTAGGTTGTGGGGTCTAAAGCTGTGGGAGAATTCAAGAATGCATGGGACAGACATAAGGCAATTCTTGTGGGGTAGGAAGAAACAGACTGTTGGTTAACTAGGATCTGCAGCTTCTCCTGTAGGGAAATGGGCAGACTAGGTGGGCCAAGCAGTCCTTATCTGCCATCAAAGTCTATGTTTCTATGAAAATAAGTCATGGCTCCTTTAAAGTACAGCTAAATGATGTTTAGGTCATCTGATGTCACCAAAACCATCTGGGAAGGTACTTTGAGAACAGGCACCTGCCACCAGAGACTCAACTCTGTTGCCATTTCATTACCCATGTGGGTAGTGTCCTGGTGAAGAATAATACATTCACCATCAATGCAATTCTCCAGTTGGATGGTGGAGGACAATGTTGCTGGAATAGTCAACCCAACGGAATCCCAGGGGAGGACCGTGACAAAGGCGATAAGATGAATTCTTTTGGTTAGTGGGGCAGTATGAGTTAGGCAGGCTATATTCTCCTCAAACAAAATGTGAAGCTCACTGGTTGGTACAGCAAGAGCCAAACTAGACTAAACTATAAAAATAATAGGCTAAACAATAATGTTACCTAATTGGAATATAAAATACAGGTACACTTAGTGAGGTTGTTATAAATAGTTTCAATACTTTTTTTCCCTGGCATAGTGATGTTAACAGTCCCGCCACAATGGAGCTTTTAGACATCTGAAGTGTCCATTGATTAACCTTACTGCAAAATGCTCACCTCAAAGAAATGAAGTTTTAAAGACAAAGAAAAGTTATATGTTTGTACACACTTCCTAATACTTTAGAGTTAAAACATAGTAGACTCTCTGGAGACCATGGCCCCATTTCTGGAATGTTTTGCTGTGCCAGTATGGTGCTGGCCTGAAAGCTTTGGAGCTGCTGTTCTATGAAATGAAAGAAACCTGCCTCTCCTTTCCTGTGAGTGGTTTATAAAAACACAATGTGGACTTTGCAGGGGCTTTGCAGAACCTGGCACCCAATAACTAAGAAAACAGTGGGGAACAGAATGATAAACCATGCAGAGAGCAGCCATATTATTTGCATGAGAACAATTTTAAAAACATTAAAGACAGGTCAAACTGGAGGATAATATACTGTAAGTAACTGAACTCAGAAGATGTTTGAAATCTAGTAAAAAAAATGTAAGGTCAGATTTTCATGAAGCTCTAGTACTTCAGTTTATCATTGATTTATTCTGCTGAATAAATTCACATCCACTTGAAAAGGAACAATTTATTCATGAAAGGCAAGGCTCCACATAACTAACTTATTATGGTTGAGGGTAGAATTTCAAGAATTACTGCAGCACCGCTGTAAGTCGAGGCTTGCATGCAGCTAAATTTAACAGGAAACTGTGGGTTACTCAGAATCTATGAGGTATCGAGGAGTTAACCTGAATTTACTGTTCCAGTAAGCAGCTTGATGCAGTTTGTGTGTTCATGGATGCACTGATGTATGAGAGAAGAAACACTGCTACTCAAGTATCGCTGGCTCTCCCTGGTTGTTAAAATACAATATACCTCCCACAGTGGGAATTGTAATCAAGTAGAGGTACACCTGGCTCTTTGTAATTCAAAATTAGTTCTTCTGTAGTCTATCAGAAGAAAATCATCTATTTAAAGGTGCCAATTTGTTGTACTGGTTAATGTTTTCTAGGCTGGGCAGAATTCTGAATTTCTGCCCATCTTTCTTTCTCAGCGAATCCCAGGGTTGACGAACACACTGTGCTCAGATTCTGTGTTCTTCCTGCCTACCACCTCATAAAACCTATTTCAAACAGTATCATAAACACAGTTGTTCACCTTGAAGCCATCAGCCTAACACACTGAAAACTTTAAACAGACTCAGGAAACATCTTTTAAGAGCATTGCCAAAATTTAAAAAGAAAAGAGAAATGAGGCAATGTCTGTTGTCTTTGACAGCCCATCAAGATGAGGAGTGATTTGCAAGGCAATACAAATATCATTCCCTGAATACCTTGAAGAATATTATGTGGCATACATTTTCAAATGGGACCAAGAGGCAGAAACCATACACTCTACTATACAGTGAAAAGGGGCCTTCCATATGTTCACACTTGAGAAAGTGTTTGGCTTCATTGAGACTGGGGTTCCACCTGCGGGACACCAGCCTATACTAGCAGGATGGTCTGCATCTGTCCAGGAAAGGAACAAGTCTTTTGAGCAATGGGTTTAATGCTTCATTGGCAAGCTTTTAAACTAGTCAAGGGGTAGGCACTGATAAGCAACAGGAAAATCCCAGCCTCTCCTACAAAACAGAGTACTAAATGAGAAAAGACCGAGGTAGAAAGGTCAGTGGGGATGCTGCAACAGAAGGTAAAGCCATCAAAAATGGAGAGCAATGAGTACCAATGCCGTAGTCTGAGTAACAAGCTTCCTGAACTAGTGGCCTTGATGGAGGAGGACCATCTGGATATCGTGGCAGTCACAGAAACATGGTACACACAAACCATGACTGGGACGTAAACATGCCAGGATACACTATCTACAGGAGGGACAGGGAGGGTAAAAGAGGAGGAGGAGTAGCTCTTTACATAAGGGAAGGAATCAAAGCAACAGAACAAAAGGGAAAACAGGGAGGAGGAGAAGCACTGTGGGTAATTTGGAGACCGGCAGTGGCACCCCATCCGCTGGGGGTTAGTATAGACCCCTTCTCAGGGGAGGAAATGGACAAGGAAATGATAGAAAGTATACTTAGAATGGCAGAAAAAGGGAGATATTGCTGATGGGTGATCTGAATATGCCAGATGTTAAATGGAGTGCAGTTGCAGCAGCCACTTCAAAGAGTGGGGTTATTCTAGATGCCTAAAGGGGCATGCCTTAGACAACTAGTATTGGAGCCCACTCAAGAGGGAGCAATTCAGACCTGGTTCTCTCAAATGGAAATGAAGAGAGGATCACAGATGTAGAAGTGGGTAGCCATCTGGGAACTAACAACCATCGAACAGTATGGTTCACAATAAACACAGCAATAGAGTCAAGCCATACAAAGGCAAAAGTACTGGACTTTAGGAGGGCTGACTTTGTATAAAATGGCTGAGTGCCTAGGAATGCACTAGCAAATGGGCAGGAAGGAGGGTGGAAGAACAATGGGGATTAATAAAACTGCCATCACAGAGGTAACAAGCCTTTGTGGAAGCAAATAAACAAAACGAAACGATGAAGAAACCACTATGGTTCTCAAAGGAAGTGGCAGTGAAGGTTCAAGAGAAAAGAAAGCATTCAGGAAGTACAAGGAATCACAGAAGAAGCAGGACAGATAACTGTATCAGTTAAAACAAAAGGAAGCTGGGAAGGCAATCAGAACAGCAAAGGCTCAAACCAAGGAAAGATAGCCAACTCAGTTAAGAAGGATAAAACCTTTATAGGTACACCAGGGAGCGAAGGAAGACCAAGGAGGGATAGTGAGGCTTAATAAAGGGAAGAAGGGTGGGCAGATGGTGACTGTGAAAAGGCAGAGATACTAAACAAATATTTTTGCTCAGTATTTACAAAGGAAGAGGGGGTACCTAAAACAAACAGTAGAAACACTCTGGATACAAGTTGATACCAGCCCATTTACAGAAGAAAGGGTTCTGAAAGAACTCTTAAAATTGAAGGTGGACAAAGCAATGGGGCCTGATGGGAATCATCCCAGAATTCTAAAGAACTAAGGGTAGAATTAGTGACACCACTGACTACCCTCTTTAACAAATCGTGGGAGGATTGGGTGGTACCCGAGGACTGGAGGAGGGCAGATGTGATTCCCTTCACAAAAGTGGGACAAGGCAGAAGCAGAAACTACAGACCTGTTAGTTTAACCTCAGTGGTAGGAAAATGATGGAATCACTTTGAAGGAAAGAATTGTCAGTATCTAGAGGCCAGAGGGCACAGGACCCAATGCAGCATGGATTCACAGCGGAAGGTCATGCCAGACAAATCTGATAGATTTCTTTGACTGGGTGACCAAAGTAGTAGATCAGGGAGGGGCTGTGGACATGGCCTACCTAGACTTTAGCAAGGCATTTGACACAGTCCCACACAAAAGATTAATATACAAGTTAGCCAGCCTGGGAGTGGGTCCCAAGATGACAGCCTGGGTAAAGAATTGGCTGGAGAACAGGACGAGAGAGTAATAGTAAATGGAGTCCACTCTGAAGAAAGGGGTTACTAGTGGGGTACTGCAGGGTTCAGTATTAGACCGGTCCTCTTCAATGTCTTTATAAGCGACATTGCAGAGGGACTGGAAGGAAAGTATGTCTCTTGCAGATGACACAAAGATCTGCAACAGAGTTGATGCACAAGGTGGGGTGGAAAGGATGAGAAGGGACTTGGCAAGGTTAGAGGAATGGTCAAATGTATGGCAGCTTAGATTCAATGCTAGAAGTGCAGGTAATGTACCTGGAAACAAAACCCAGGGAAGAGTACACAATGGGGGTGAGATACTAACAACAACAAAATGGAAAGGGACCTGGGGTAATCATATCAGATGACCTAAAGGTGGGCAAGCAATGTGAGAGGGCAGCAAGGAGGCTGGGGGATACTGGGATGCATAGGGAGGCATCACCAGTAGAAAACAGGAAGTTATTATCCCTCTGTACAGACAGCTGGTGAGACCCCATCTGGAGTACTGTGTGCAGTTCTGGAGACCCAATCTCTGCAAAGACATAGACAGGATGGAAGCTGTCCAGAGGAGGGCAACTAAAATGGTGCAGGGTCTGCACGGAAACATATGAAGAGAGACTTAAGGAGCTTAATATGTATAGCCTCGAGAAAAGGAGAGAGAAAGGGACATGATAGAAACATTCAAGTACCTCAGGGAATCAACAAAGTCCAAGAGGTAGCATCTTTCAAAAAGAGGTGTGCAAGAACAAGGGGCACAATTTGAAGATGGGGGGTGGCTCAGAGGTAATTTAAGGAAGTATTTTTCACAGAGAGGGTTGTGGATGCATGGAATGGCCTTCCTGAGGAGGCTGTGGAGTCAAAACAGTGGTGGAATTCAAGCATGCATGGGACAGTCATAAGGCAATTCTAGGGGTGGGGTAGGAAGAAGTAGGCTGCTGGTTAACTAGGATCTGCAGCTTATCCATTAGGTAGGAAATGGGCAGACTGGGTGGGCCAAGAGGTCCTTATCTGCCGTCAAATTCTATGTTTCTATGCACTTCTCATTTCAGAGTTGTGCATCTGAGACCCAAAAACAACAGACCTAAGCACAGAAAACAGGTTGGCTGCCAGCAAAGAAAGAGGCCAATAAAAACAAAAAGAACACATGGTGAGGTGCAAATGCTAATAATAGGGCATACAGCCCAAGCCGCATATAACACCTGACAATGGATCTCTTGATCTGAAGCATGGTGGTACTCAGTGCCTTCCTGCACTACTGTCACTTGCAAATAGCATGTTTAAATAAATTTATTTTATATGCAACACTTGCCGCTCCTGGATTTTTGTGGAGTTGTACATCTCTAAGCTAATGCAGCTATATGCTGCTTGTGATGTATCCCTATTATTTGCATTTGGTGCTACACCCAGCTTCATTTGTGCACTCAAGATCCCCAGCGGTTTCTTTTCTTGGAGCAGAACAGCTAACATACTATCACATCATACACACAAATCCCAAATTCACTCATCATTTCTATGATTTTTGAATTATGTAACAATATGTTGTTAAAAGTGGAACTGAGGCCAAATGTCATCAAAATAACCATAGAACTAAAAAGGTAAGTTAGTGTATCAACCTCGCCATAAAACCACAGTAGGAATCTTTGAAACTTTGGTTGATAGTTACAGTATATCAATAGCCACGTTCTGAGCAACATGTGATACAACTCAGAATGTCAGTGTATACGTAGTAGGCACATTCCTGACTACTCATCTGTGGGTACAGGAAGGACAGTACAAACAATGAGATGTACTACAGGATGTAAACTTCTAATCTAATGCTTTGTAACTGACAAAGGCAAGCCTGCTAAAAGTTAATGAACTGCTGTCTAATGAACTTTGCTGTAATAAATCACTCTGGTTTGCACGACAATGAGACTGAGTGTACTGCTTTTGGGAGAATAGACTGGAGAAACAACCAACAATATAAAGGGAGGTAAGCACTTGGGATAGCACTAAGTTTCCTTAATTACACTGTAGTTACAGTGTAACTACACTGTAACTGCACTGCAATTGCAATGTAGTTACATGCAATAAACATGTAACTACAGTGTAATTACTACTGCTGCATGTAATTTATGATTACCTACCATATAGCTCCAATGAAACTGGCACTAAACTGTGACCACACTTTATTATGCCACTGAGGCTTCTCTATTGATTGTGTACTGTGTGTATGAAAACAACGTGTTTTAGAGTGCTACTGTGTATCCAATTGTGAACACGTTCTAGATGCTATACCTAGGGCTGATCTGCTGCTGTAGGTCTTCATGCTGCACAGAAGATTTTTCAGGAACTGGCAGAAAGAAAAAGACAGGGAGCAGTCATGCTTTCTAGAAAGCATTGCTAAAACATGGGCACAGTAACCGCGACAGTGAGGTGTCACTCTGGCATCTGTGATACTAGGGTTCGTGTTTCAGCTGGTGGATAGTGTGTTGAGTGTAGCTGGGGAACAGGTGCATCCCAGAGGTGAAGCGCTCTGCTGCTGCAGGTGGGAGGGTTGCATTGCAACCCCAGCCCACAAGTCAGGGAGTAGCACTGTCACTGACAGTGTAGGAGGCTATTTGCCTGTCCTACTGGTTGGATGGAGGTGCTGCTGTGTTAGGTCCAGTCACTGGGAGAGGTGGAAGGAACCACAGAGAAAAAAAAAACATGAGAGAAAAGAATAATTCTAAAACAATTTTTAAACATTTATAAAATACTTACAAACTGATAAAACGAAAGACCATGACATTAAACAGTCTGAAAGATACACAGAAGGCAAAGGACAAAAAGACTAACAGCCCATAAAGTCTGCCCTATTGTTCCTACATAGCTTTACTTAGCCCTTACAGAGTTCTCCCTGCCCCTACCTCCTTTTTGTTTCTAATTACCTCTCTAATTACAAAGTGCATGCAATGGATGTCCTGTACCTGGACTTCAGTAAGGCATTCGACTAGGTGACACATGGAAGACTAGCAGTAAACTAAGGGGCAAGCAGCGGCAGGGGCAAAATTGGTGGGATGGTGGAGAACTGGCTGCAGGGATGGCAGCAGAGGGGTGGTGGTGGAGGAGATTATCATCCCAAGGGCAGTGATGCGAGAGTCCCACAGGGTCAGTGCTGTGGCTGGTGTTATTTGGGGTATTTATTGCAGACATCTCGGTAGGCATAAAAATAGCAAGATCAGTCTATTTGTGGGATGACACCAAGATGGGAGCAGTGGTGGATGACCAAGGGGGTGCCAGGGATTGCAGGAAGATCTAACAAGGCTGGAGACATGGTCTCACACCTGGCAACTTGGTTTCAATGTCAAAATGCAAGGTACTGCATTTCGAGGCAAGAATCCAAAGAGGAGCTATCATCGGGGGAGTGCAGCTAGCTGTGACTGAGGAGGAGGAGGAGAAAGATCTGAGGTGCTCATTATGGGAGCAATGAACAACTCTGCACCATGCAGGAAAGCAGCAGCAGTGGCCAACAAGATGCTGGGTTGTATTGCCAGGATATAACCTCTAGCAGGAGGTAGATGTATTCTGCTTTTATACAGATTGCTGGTCAGACCCCACTTGTAGTACTGTGTTCAGTTTTGGTGCCCTTACCTAAAGAGGGACATTAGATTGCTGTAAGGGTGCAATGCAGAGCAACAAAGATGATCCAGGGTCCGGGAGTACTACCATGAGGTTAGACTGAGGAGTTGAATGAGCACTCTCTGGAGGAGAGGAGGGCAGGGGATATAATTGAGACCTTTAAGTACATGAGAGGAATAAACAGGACAGGCATTGAGGGACTGTTCAAGGGAGGTGGGAGAGACACTATGGGTCATGACATGAAATTGGAGGGTGGAAGGTTTAGGAGGGAAATGAAGAAGCATTTCTTTATGGAAAGGTGGTAGCAGAGTGGAATGCACTACTGGCAGAGGTGATGGCCTGTAAAACAGTGGGATGCTTCAAAAGGGCTGGGATAGGGCAAAGGATGGTCATGGGAGGATAGGTTAGGAGGGCAGCTGCAGAGTGGGGTGCTAGCTGCAAAATTGAGCAGACTCGATAGACCAAATGACCTTTTCTGCTGGCAATTTCATATGTTCGCATGTATCCCACTGAAACTATCACATTGGGTTTGTACCCCAAGCAAGTCCTGACATTAATTACAATGCTGGGTAGATTGTCTCATGTACCACCCACTCAGTGAAGACATATTTCCTAACATCCTTATTGAATTTCCTCACTCAATTGAGTTATGCCCTTTGTAGCTGTGTTGTTCCTTAGCTTAAATTACTCTGAGTTCACTCTTGTATCCCTACATGTATTGAAGGTTCATATATCACTTATGATTAAAGTGATTTGAAATGTGTAAAATAAGGATAGAACTACCTATATTTGGAATTTGTTAAATGTTTGAGTAGGCATGTGGCAGTCCAGTAGCTTGCTATCCTCTAATCACCTGGGAATTTGCTAGGTGGAAGAACTTTATTTAAAAGAAGCCACATTTAGGCAATGCAGTTCATTTGGTATAATACCAAACCAAGGGTTCCACCAATATCCAGTCAATTCCACCTTTCCATCCGACAGTAATATATAGCGCTAAAACAGAGCGCAATCACAAAACAGTTCCATACTAATACTGCAGTTAATCAGGTAGCTACCCATATCTACAGAAGAAAGAAAGCTGATAAATGTACATTTATGTAAATACGAAACAGGCTCCAAGGATGTATGAATCAGTCCCACCAGTCTGTATCCTGAGCCCCTACAATAGCAAATGTCCCCATGTAAGAAACATAAGTCTTAGAAATAAATTTAAAGTCCCCTAATATCAACAATGCAGCCATCCAAAAACAGCTGGATGTCTAAGTATGCAGATGACTGCAAAATAGACAGCACTGTCAATAGTTCAGAGGATGCTGTAAGCTTACAGAAGGAGTTATCTGCACTTGTGCAATGGACAAATAGGAATAAATGAATTCAACGTCCAAAATGCAAAGTAATGCATCTAGGACGTATAAGAGAAATAATCACTTCCTAAACCAAGAACTGTTGAAAGAAACTGATTATGAAAAAGATTTGGGAGTGATTATAGATAGTAAATTCAATTTGAACAAAACACAATTTCTAAGATAAAAAATCTCAACAAATAACAGCATGTATATTTAAAAATATAAAAAGTAGACAACCAGGAGTCATTTTACCATTATATAAGATACTGGTTAGAACACACTTGGACTATTCTGCACCTTTCTGTGTTCCCGATACAAACAGAGGTAAAAATTAATAGAGGGTGTACAAAGAAAAATGACAAGAAAAATAACTGGTATGAATAACAAAATGTATGGAGAAAGATTACAAAAATTTCATTTATATTCTATGAATTACTGCCAGTGCGTGGAGACATTTGCCTAACATTTAATGCTATCAAGGACCCCCTTCTTACTGAAACCCTAGGTCTAGAAACAAATTTTAATGTCACACAAACTAGGTCACATAATCTTAGATTAAGAGGGCTCATTGAAACAAAAGAGAAGTAACTGGTACACACAGAGCAGTTAATAAATTGAATATTCTTCCTGGAGAAGTTATTGATAGTAATAACAAAGAAATATTCAAACACAGATTGGATTGGTACATGGGTAATGCAAATTTGATATTTATAGAAATTAATCCACCTTTGTGGTGGCGAGCTCATATAAAGGCACTGCCTCCTGAGCTTGTACAACTGCTATAATACTATGATACTATGATATGTTGTACAGTTCCACTCTGGATCAGACATCTTGGGATGACTTACAAATGCTTTTTTTTTTATTTCTGTTTGTACCTCCTACCTTCAGTGCCAGTCCCCACTCCTTGGGAGACACAGATGGCAATCTCCCACTGTGCAGCCTCCTGATTCTGCCCAGCAGGTCCCCATAGAGCCGTGGCTGTACCCCTCAGGCAGGTACGAGGGTGGGGCAGCGTTGCCGAGAATCTTGCAAGCATTGGATCCACTGGGAACATCAGGCAGGTGTGGCCAATTAGGGTCTCTGCTTGGGTCACCATCATCTAGGAGACCAACACTGGTGTTTCCTCCTCCTTCTCCCTCAAGTGGTGCACATCCTTGATGTCAAGGTGCTTATCATAGCGTCCATCATGCGTCTCGGCCGCCCTCTGGTGACAGGACATGCCATTGCCCCAAGCCTATGCTCAGGGTCAGGCAAACTGCGGCCTTGGCCTCCCCTTCCTCCCGGAGAAGGCAAGCAGTTGTGGGACGCTCAAGCCTTCTCCCCGGCCGGCCCTTCAGCCAGACCAAGTTGGCTCCTGAACCCGGGTCACTGGTGTCGCAGTGGAAATCCAACCGCTGCACCAACAGGCCAGCTGGCTTATAAATGTTTTAAACAGCACCTGCGTTTGTCATCACTGCTTTTTTATGAAGGACACCATGAGGTAAAGATGGCACCAGCATGCATCTAACGCTTTGATTTTGCACCTGTAGTGCATGCCTAAATGCCAAGACATGAATTCACAAACTGTTCACTGTATCTTTTTCTTTAACTCGCTGTTCAAATGTTTAAAGAGGTCTCAGGGGAGCGCATAATAAGTACCAATGCAAACAATGCTGTGAATTTCAACTTTAGTAACTGGTAGGTTGGTGAAAATTAAATGTTATAACAATTTTTACCATTGGAGAATTGACTGCAACTGTCTCTGTAATCTGTGTAATATGGGATTATTTTTATTGCTGATGAACCTTCAACCTGATGAGAGATATACTGGAATCATGCACTCTGTAACTGTTGGCGGTAAAACAATGAAAACCCACACCAGAAAACCATGCGTTTGTTGCACTCAAGGTGAATGCTTACTGATAAGCAAAGTACAAAAAACAGCAAAACGCTCAGTGATGATGCAGAACCAAAATATTTTATTAGTCTGGCTCCATAGCTTTGATTAGGTGCTAACAGTGCTCGCGCCTCTGGCTTTTACGGGCCGAGTCAGGAGTCAGCTGTCTACTTTTATAGTCAGTGAAATGATTAATATGCTGCTGACCACCCTACTATTCATTGGCAAAAACAATATGAAACACACAAAATTACCCTTGTATAAAATAACCCAAAGGTGAACAAAAGCATAAGAACGTAGATGGTTGGACACACTGGCCTGGATATTCAGAAGGGTTGCGTGTAGCACAACACTGTTGCGCCATGCACAACCACTGATGCCCTGGTGCAATATTCAAACGGGATTGTACTGGCACAGAATCCCGATGGTCGAGCGCATCAGTAATGTATGCGCACAGGTGGGGGCATGCCCAGGCATACTCCGCATATCCCAATATTCAGCCTGGATGCTGAGCCCATGCATGCACAACCCCTACTTGCACAGCACACAGGTGAGTCAAAAAAAAGGAACAATAGCTGGCCATCCACGGGTGAGCTGCCGTATCGCGGGGCACAACACGGCTGCCCTGTGGTGGCCTCAGCTCGAGCTGCACCGCCTCGTGGCGGCATCCCCATGCCTGATCGTGGGCATATGTTAAAATATAAATGCCCAATATCCCTGGTGGTCCAGTGGACCGCTCGTAGCCTGATCATGGGCATATGTTAAATTTAAATGTCCAATATCCTGGTGGTCCAGTGGACCACTTGCAGCCCGATCTGGGCATAAGTTGAAATTTAAATCTGTCCTATATCCCTAGTGGTCCAGTGGACTGCTTGCAGCCTGATTGCGGGCATATGCCATAAAATACACACATATCTGGACTGTGGTATGGTATGGGCTGCCGCCCATTGAAACATCTGCGCTGTGGACCAATGGGCATACAGCCCTACCGTAGGGAGTTGGTCGGTGGGCAGCGGGCGGCAAGTGGGTGGGAGCTGCTGCTCGCCACTGACGGGGGGCGGGCAGTGGGGCTCAGTGGGTGGGTGGGTGGGGAGGGGTATCGCTGGACCACAAGTAATATGGGACTAGTATTTTTACAGCATATGCCCGCGATCGGCTGCAAGCGGTCCACTGACCACCAGGGATATAGGACAAATTTAATTATCAACTATGCCTGCGATCGGGCTGCAAGCGGTCCACTGGGCCACAAGGGATATAGGACAGATTTAAATTTTTGACATATGCCTGCGTGATCGGGCAGTGGGGCACATTGCTGCGATATGCAGGGCGTCAGGTCCCCTGATGACTGCATCCTGGCAGGGTGCCAGGTGCAAGTCGCTGGGATCAGCGCACCTGCATGCAAATGGGGCTATAATGACATGCAATGACCCCATTCATGCCTTGCATGCATTATGGCCCCATTTGCATAGAAACATAGAATTTGACGGCAGATAAGGACCGCTGGCCCACCTAGTCTGCCCATTTTCCTACCTAACAGATAAGCTGCAGATCCTAGTTAACCAACAGCTTACTTCCTCCTACCCCACTAGGACTGCCTTATGTATGTCCCATGCATTCTTGAATTCTCCCACTGTTCTTGACTCCACAACCTCCTCAGGGAGGCTGTTCCATGCATCCATAACCCCTCTGTGAAAAATACTTCCTCACATTACCTCTGAGCCGTCCCCTCTATCTTCAAATTGTGCCCCTTGTTCTTGCAATCTCTTTTCTGAAACATCCTACCCTCTTGGACTTTGTTGATTCCCTTGAGGTACTTGAACATTTCTATCTTGTCCCCTCTCTCCTTCTTTCCTCTAGAGTATACATATTAAGCTCCTTTAGTCTTTCTCAGATGTCTTCTGGTGCAGACCCTGCACCATTTTGGTTGCCCTCCTCTGGACAGCCTCCTCTGTCTATGTCTTTGTGGAGATGGGCCTCCAGAACTGCACACAGTACTCCAGATGGGGTCTCACCAACTGTCTGTACAGAGGATAACAACTTCCTGTTTTCTACTATTGATGCCTCTTCCTATGCATCCCAGTATCCCCCAGCCTTCCTTACTGCCTTCTCACATTGCTTGCCCACCTTTAAGTCATCTGATATGACGACCCCAGGTCCCTTTCCATTTTACTGTTGTCAGTATCTCACCCCCATTGTGTACGTTTCCATGGGTTTTGTTTCCCATGTGCATTACCTTGCACTTCTTTGCATTGAATCTGAGCTGCCATACATTTGACCATTCCTCCAACCTTGCCAAATCCCTTCTCATCCTTTCCACTCCATCTTGTGTATCAACCCTGTTGCAGATCTTTGTGTCGTCTGCAAAGAGACATACTTTTCTTTCCAGTTCCTCTGCAATGTCACTTATAAAGACATTAAAAGGACCAGTCCAGTATTGAACCTCATGGCACCCGCTAGTAACCCTCCTTTCTTCAATGTACTCCATTTACTACTACCTTTTGTGTCCTGTTGTCAGCCAATTTTTTATCCAGGCTACCACCTTGGGACCCACCCAAGGCTGGCTAACTTGTGTATTAATCTTTGTGTGGGACTGTATCAAATGCCTTGCTAAAATCTAGGTAGGCCATGTCCACAGCCCTCACTGGTCTATACTTTGGTCACCCAGTCAAAGAAATCTATTAGATTCTTCTGACATGACCTTCCCATCGTGAATCCATGCTGCCTTGGGTCCTGTGCCCCACTGGCCTCTAGGTACTCAACAATTCTTTCCTTCAGAAGTGATTCCATCATTTTCCCTACCACTGAGGTCAAACTAACTGGTCTGTAGTTTCCTGCCTCTGTCCTGCTCCCACTTTGTGAAGAGGAATCACATCTGCCCTCCTCCAGTCCTCAGGTACCACCCCATCCTCCCATGATTTGTTAAAGAGAGTAGTCAGTGGTGTCACCAGTTCTACCCTTAGTTCTTTTAGAATTCTTAGGTGAATTCCATCAGGCTCCATTGCTTTGTCCACCTTCAATTTTATTAGTTCTTTCAGAACCCTTTCTTCTGTAAATGGACTGGTATCAACCCCGTCTTCAGAGTGTTTCTCTTGTTTGATTTAGGTACCTCCCTCCTCTTCCTTTGTGAATACTGAGCAGAAATATTCGTTCAATATCCCTGCTTTTCACTGTCACCCTCTACCCACATTCCTCCCTTTATTAAGCCTCAGTATCCCTCCTTTGGTCTTTCTTCACTCCCTAATGTACCTATAAAGGTCTTATCCCCTTCTTAACAGAATTGGCTATCCTTTCCTCGGTTTGGGCCTTTGCTATTCTGACTGCCTTCCCACTCTTTCTGCTTTAACTGATAAAGTTCTCTGTCCTGCTCCTTCTGTGTTTCCTTATATTTCCTGAATGCTATCCTTTTCTCCTTAACCTTCCTGCCACCTCTTTTGAGAACCATAGTGGTTTTTCCTTCGTTGTGTTTTATTGATTTGCTTTACACAAAGGCTTGTTGCCTCTGTGATGCTGTTTTGATTACTCCCATTGTTCCTCACTCCTCCTTCTTGTCTGTTTGCTAGTGCTTTTCTGAGGCACTCTCTCATATTCCCAAAGTCGGCCCTCCTAAAGTCCAATACTCTTGCTTTTGTATGGCTTGATTGTATGGCTGTGTTTATCGTGAACCACATTGTTTGGTGGTTGCTTGTTCCCAGATGACTACCCACTTCTAAATCTGAGATTCTTTCTCCGTCCCATTTGAGAGTACCAGGTCTAAGATTGCTCCTCCCGAGTGGGTTCCAATACTAGCTGTCTGAGGCATGCCCCTGTAGGGCATCAAGAATGACCCTGCTCTTGGATGTGCCTGCAGCAAAGGTGCTCCAGTTAACATCTGGCATATTCAGGTCCCCATCAACAATATCTCCCTTTTCTTGCCATTCTAAGAAGCTTCTATCATTTCCTTGTCCATTCCCTCCCCTGAGATGGGGGTCTGCAGCAAGTGCACTTTGAATATCCGCGGTTGTTGCATCTAGCACTACAGAACTTGCACTAGTGCATCCCCCTGCTCCACTCTGGCCACTTGCAGCTGGCGCAGTGCACAGCACCATCGCACTGTGGGTGGCCAGGGTGCGATATTCAATGCTGCTGTGCCATGGCGCAGCTCCATTGAATATCACACTGTCAACACCCCTGTGCAGCCAGGTTGCGCTGTGCCCAGGCTTGCACCACAGCCTGGCGCATTCTGAATATCAGGGCCACTGAACATTAATTCCCTTGTTGCAATTTATATCCATAATAAGCAAAGCGGCAAAGCAGCAGTGCAGGGCCAATAAATACAAGAGAGATAGGTACTGAAGAAAAGAAGGGACCAGGGGAACAATAATGTAAACGAGATTATAAAAGTTACTGACACGGTGCCTTGTGGTAGTGCTGTTGTAAAAGTGCACTTGCTAATCAAATACGAAGAGGAAGGAGGGATGGGAGGAGAAAATGGAAAGAGGTTTAAATTGCTTAAAATGCAGACCAGTAGTGCAGCTGAAGGAGTGCACTCTCAGGAGTGCAAGGCAGAAGACTTGGTTTGCTGGCCAAGGCAACTAGCTTCACCTGAGCTCATTCCTTCCAAGACTGCTTGAAAGGCAGAGTAGAGAACCTTACCAGGTCAAGGGAAAAGGATTAAGACTTCTTTTGGCTAAGCAGATTTACTGTGTGGTGTTGTTTTTATTTTTACTCACAGGGATTGCTACTGTTTGTTGCTAACATTTCATTGCTTTATTTTTCTCTGATTCAAATTGTTGTTGCTGGTATACCTTCTTCTGCATTATTACAAGGTGTGCCTACAGGTGTGTGCTAACAGATTACTGCTGTAATCTTCTGATTCAAATTGTCTTTTGCAAGGTATATCTTCTGTTACTGCTTTATTTTTCTCTGTAGCAAAGTGTTTCTTACAGGTATATCTTCCTGAAATTATTACAGTGGAGCTAACATTTTTGTGACTTTTTATCATTGGGCTGAGCAAAATTACTGTTTGACACTGTTTTATTTTATTCTTGTTTTGTTTTTGTTTTTGTTGAAAAGGTTTGTTGTCTCAGAGGTGTTTCAGTCTCCTTCTCACATTGAAGGAGCTAATTGCTTTTCTCCCACAGCTCTTCCAAAGGATTAGGTGTGTATGTGAGGGTGGAGCTGGCAAACTGTCAGTAATTTCCAACAGAAAGAAGGGTTAAAAGGTTAGGTTAGTTGATATCTGGAGGTAGAAGACTTGGTTTGCTGGCCAATGCACCTAACTTCACCTGAGCTCTTTCCTTCCAAGACTGCTTGAAAAGCAGAGTAGAGAACCTTACCAGAGCAAGGGAAAAGGATTAAGACTTATTTTGGCTAAGCAGATTTACTGTGTGGTGTTGTTTTTATTTTTACTCACAGGGATTGCTACTGTTTGTTGCTAACATTTCATTGCTTTATATTCTTCTCTGATTCAAATTGTTGTTGCTGATATACCTTCTTCTGCATTATTACAAGGTGTGCCTACAGGTGTGTGCTAACAGATTACTGCTCTAATCTTCTGATTCAAATTGTCTTTTGCAAGGTATATCTTCTGTTACTGCTTTATTTTTCTCTGTAGCAAAGTGTTTCTTACGGTATATCTTCTCGAAATTATTACAGGTGAGCTTACATTTTGTGACTTTTTATCATTGGGCTAAGAAAAATTACTGTTTGACACTGTTTTATTTTATTCTTGTTTTTTTTTGTTGAAAAGGTTTGTTGTCTCAGAGGTGTTTCAGTCTCCTTCTCACATTGAAGGAGCTAATTGCTTTCTCTCCCACAGCTCTTCCTAAGGATTAGGTGTGTATGTGAGGGTTGGAGCTGGCAAACTGTCAGTAATTTCCAACAGAAAGAAGGGTTAAAAGGTCAGGTTAGTTGATATCTTGGAGGTAGAAGACTTGGTTTGCTGGCCAAGGCACCTAGCTTTCACCTGAGCTCTTTCCTTCCAAGACTGCTTGAAAGGCAGAGTAGAGAACCTTACCAGAGCAAGGGTAAAGGATTAAGACTTCTTTGGCTAAGCAGATTTACTGTGTGGTGTTTTTATTTTTACTCACAGGGATTGCTACTGTTTGTTGCTAACATTTCATTGCTTTATTTTCTCTGTAGAAAAGTGTTTTACAGCGATATCTTCTCTGAAATTATTACAGGTTTTACAGTTTTATCTAACATTAGGATAAGCTTTCAGGGTTACTGCATTTGTTGTTGAGTGATTGTTTCTGCTCTTACCTCCTTGTTCTTTTGTCCGTGGTTCTTCTTTTCGCAGGGAAGGGCCCAGCCACCCACCCCATCCCCAACCACCCCACACTACACTCCTTTTATAGGGTACCACAGTTGTGACATTTCCTGTGGCAGAGCAGGAAGGGCAGATCAGTGGGGCATCCACAAGGTGAGCTCATTTACAGGGCACTAGTAATTTAACTTGTTATAACAAGTTAAACAAAACAAAACACAATCAAACCATTACTTGCATTTTTTTTCCTTCTAATTACTCTGACTAGGTTATAAACCCAGCAACTTATCTGGAATTGATATCATTAACTGCAGGTACTGTGGAACAATTTTCAGAAGGACAGTCTTACAGGATTTAGGACACTGTCCTACATGCTGGGCCATTGGAGATCTTAGGGCTCAGCTCCGGCAGCACGGGCAGAGATTGCACACCTCAAATTTCATATTCAAGAGGAAATACATTATAAGAACCACCCGCCATTTCCCCAGCATCCAACAGAAAAACCTCAACTGCAGAGGGTAGTTGGAACAGGAGGTTGGCAGGTGGTTAGAGGGCAAATTGGGTGCCCCATCACTCTCTGCTCTCCAACATATTACTCCAAAACAATATAAACACTACAAACAGGTATCTGCCTCTATCTCTGAAATCAAACAAAGAGGCAGAAGACACTGCAGAGCAGGACACTCATGGCACAGGAGCCAGCACAACAAAACTCACCCAAATCAGGAACCAAACAAAAAGCAAAAGGAAATCCCAAAACTTCTGATCATAGGAGCCTCCATGATTCAGGGAGTTGATACCCATCTCCAGCCAGGTAAGGTCAGATGTCTCCAGGTACATCAGCATGAAGAGACACTGACCGCATTCTAAAATTGTTCACAAAGCAGGAGAAAACACTGATGTCCTAGTACACATAGGGACAATGATCTCACCAGCCGGTCAGTTGTGGAGACCAAGGAACACCTGACCAGGCTGGTGACAAACTATCATCCATTTCGTCTGGCATCTCCTTCTCTGAGATCCTGCCAGTCTGGGAGAGGGGCAGATGGACGGAAGGTCAGAGAAGGGGGATAGGGAGCTAAACACGTGGCTCAAGGGCTGGTGCCAGGAAAAAGGACACAGATTTTTAGGGAACTGGCAACAGTTCTGGGAGCAAAAGTTCTTAAATTTGATGGACTGCATCTGACTAAGGAGGGAGTCAGTGCATTGGGGCAGAAGTTTGACGCTCTTTGCAGAATATTTAAACTAGCAAATGGGGAGAGGGTTGCAGCACCCATAAGTCGAATGGGAATAACACCCTCCCCTCAGCTAGTGGTCAAACAGGGATTCAGCATGTTTGCAGTTCATTTGCATCACCAGGTAAGAAAAAGGTTTGTCTCCCCATACGACTTACAGGGTAATGCCAAACCTCACCCAACAACTAACACAATCGAAATCTTCCCAATGGAAAATCATGTACACAATGCTCACAGCCTGGGAAATAAGATCCCAGACCTGCAGGCAATAATGTCAGAGGCTAAACTGGACATAGTAGCAATTAGTGAGACGTGGTTTACCAGTAACCACACTTGGGAGACTTCAGTACCTGGCTATGTATTGTTCAGAAGAGACCAAGGTGCAAAAGGGGGAGGAGTGGCCCTGTATGTCAATGAAAATATCAAAGCTACAGAAATTCAGAATACACATAAGGAGCCAGAAGAACTGTGGGTCACCCTGGAAACAGGAAATGGGACAGCCATAAGAACTGGGGTTGTCTACAGGCCCCAGACCAGGGGAAGACATAGACACATTACTGTTAGAGGATATACAAAACATGACAGCTAAAGGGAGGTTCTGATAATGGGAGACTTCAACGTGCTGGATACAGATTGGTCAATACCAGCAGGAACATCTGCCAGAACTAGACACATAGTTGATTCCCTGCAGGGGAGGGCCTCAAACAACTGGTACAACAACCCACAAGAGACAGGGCTATCCTAGATCTAGTACTGACTAACAGGGAAGGGATCACAGATCTCCAGGTAGAAGGTCACCTGGGGCCAGTGACCATCACATGGTATGGTTCAATTTGGCTACTACATCTAAATCATCCCATTCCAAGGCAAAATATATGGGACTTCAGAGGAGCTGACTTTGATAAGATGGCCAACAGAGTTAAGCTAGCCCTGGCAAAAGAAACACAGGTGAGGGGTACAGGCAAAGTGGGCAAGCATTAAGGATGCAATTCTTGAAACAACATCCCATTGTGTTAGACAGAAAAGGAAGTGCAAAGAAGAAGGAAACCACTTTGGTTCTCAAATACAGTAGCAGAAAAGGTCAGAGCCAAAAGGCTGGCCTTCAGGAAATATAAGAGAACACAGCAGAATGAAGATAGGGAGGCATACCAAACTGCCCTAAGGGAAGCGGGAAGGCGGTAAGGCAGGCAAAGTCCCAAACTGAGGAAACACTAGCACGAACAGTAAAAGAAGGTGACAAGACTTTCTATAGATACATTAGTGAAAGGAGAAAGTCCAGAGGGGTACTGCTAAGCTTAATGGAGAAAAGGGAGCATGTGAGAGGAGGACCATGTAAAAGCACCTATCCTAAATAGATACTTTTGCTCAGTATTTACTGAAGAGAAGGTAGGGCAGGGCCCACAGCTCAGCACCATGGACACAGGGGAGGGAGGTGAGCACTACTCCCTTCACAAAAGAAAGGGTCCTACAAGAGCTTGCTAAGCTCAGGGTGGATAAGGCAATGGGACCTGATGGCATACATCCCAGGGTACTTAAGGAGCTAAAGGTGGAACTAGCAGAGCCATTAGCAAAACTGTTTAGTGAGTTTCTGAGCACAGGAGAGGTCCCAGAAGACTGGAGAAGGGCTCATGTGATCCCGCTCCACAAGAGTGGTAGCAGGGAGGAGGCAGGGAACTACAGACCAGTCAGTCTTACCTCAGTAGTGGGCAAGATTATGGAGGCACTCCTTAAGGAAAGGATAGTGCAACACCTGGAATCCATAGGGCACAGGATCCAAGACAGCATGGGTTTACAAAGGAAGGTCCTGTCAAACTAATCTCATAGATTTCTTTGACTGGGCAACCAGAGTGGTGGACCAAGGGGAGCAGTTGATGTCGCCACCTTGACTTCAGCAAAGCTTTTGACACTCTTCCACATAGAAGATTGATAAATAAGCTGGGTAGGCTCGGTGGGTCATAAGTTGGTCAACTGGGTGGCAAACTGGTTGACAGGTAGAAAACAGAGAGTGGTGGTAAATGGTATACAGTCAGAAGAAATGCAAGTCACAAGTGGGGTACCTCAGGGATCAGTTCTGGGGCCAGTCCTCTTCAACATCTTCATTAGTGACCTTGCAGATGGACTAGAGGGTAAGGCTTGTCTGTTTGCAGATGACACCAAGATCTGCAACAGAGTAGATGATCCAGATGGGGTGGGCAGAATGAGAAGAGATCTGGATAAACTAGCAAAATGGTCAGAAGAGTGGCAACTGGGATTTAATGCAAAGAAGTGCAAGATCATGCACATAGGGAAGAGAAACCCTGAAGCCACTTATAGGCTGGGAGGGAGTTGCTAGCAGTCGCAAAGGAAGAAAGAGACTTGGGTATCATCATCACTGATGACCTGAAATCATCCAAGCAGACCTCTAAAGCAGTAGGTAAGGCTAGGGGTGTTAGGGTGTATTAGTAGGGTATCACAAGTCGTAAGAGGGAGGTAATAATCCCTCTTTACAAGACACTGGTTAGGCCCCATCTGGAGTACTGCATGCAGTATTGGAGGCCACACCTTCACAAGGACATTAACCAAATTGAGGCAGTCCAGAGAAGGGCAACCAAATGGTGCAGGGACTGCATCAGAAGACATATGAGGACAGATTAACAGATCTCGATATGTATACCCTTGAGCAAAGGAGTAAGAGAGGTGATATGATCAAGGCAGTCAAACACCTTAAGGGCATTAACAAGGTGAAAGAGTCTAACATGTTTAAATATAAGAAAATAGCAGGACAAGAGGACACAGCATAAGATTAGGGGGGCGATTAAGAGGAATGTGAGGAATTTTTTTCACAGAAAGGGTGGTGGTTGCATGGAATGGCCTACCCCAAGAAGTGGTGGCTATGAATACAGTGCAGGGCTTCAAACAGGCATGGGATAGGCATAAGGGAGCAATACAAATGAGTATGAATAGATAGGCCACTGACAGAGCAAAGGCTGATGGCACATTTATAAGGTAGAAAAGAAATGGGCAGACTGGATGGGCCTTGCTGTCCTTATCTGCCGTCAACTTCTATGTTTCTATGTTTCTAACTTACAGCAGTGTCAAGAAAGACCAAAGGGGTTGGGGGATAAAATTGCCAGCATCTAATACAGCTAGAATTGCATGCTCATGTAACTATCGACTGCCTTGCAATGACAAAATCAGTGACCTGTGGTTGTGATGGAGGGAGAAGTGGCATACTATTTATAATGCTAAAAACTACTAGACAGCCAATATAGGGTCCACTGCTGGCAATTTAGAAAAATATCAGAAATTTAACAATGGAAAAAGGAAATGGCGGAATATTAAGATAACTCTGAAAGGTTACTCAACCGCTCATTTTAAGTTGGGTTTAAGTCTGGGGCTGGCAGTATAGCTTAGAGAGTAGAGTAACGAGCTGTGAATGAGCTTGGTACATTCAGCAGACCTGGTTATGATTCCCATAGCCTCCACTTGCATACTGTGTGACTCTGTTCAAGTCACTCAACCTTCCCAGTGCTTTCCAGGTCACCTCTCAAAACAGGCACTTGTGCCTAGTAGGCCTCTACCCAGTCACCAAAGAATAAAACAAGAAAAACAGAAGTTTCTCTGTATTAATTCTCTGACATGTACTTTTCAAGCAATGCAGCTCTTTGTCATGTACAGTATATAGTAAAAGTCTGTACAGTAACAGTTTTATGAAATATGTCCTAGTCTTCCCTTCCCAGCCCTCTCCCCAAAAATAAAGCTTTACTAAATATTACTTCCATGCAGCTGGAGGGCTGATCCACATGTTCAGTGGTATGGGATGAAGAAAGATCATTTGTGGCAGGTTTTTCATGAGATTCTGGAGACAATACTGGGAGTTCCAAAGACCTTTTCCATTGATTTTGCATACGTACTAAATCAAGTGAACCAGGAAGAGCAGAGGCTCTGGGTAATGTCATAGCTGACCAATTACAGTTGCTTTTTTGGGTCGCTTCCCATAGAGAGGCAGCAGTTTTGGCAGTAGAAAAGAAGAGATGTTATTAAATGAAGGGATCAAAGGTTCCTACTTCCTGAGACACAAGTTTCTACAGCATACTCAGCAATGTAAAAAGCATATGATTACTTTATAAATGAATTTGTTGGTAAGGTGCCTTCACAGTTCTGGATGTTCCAGCCCATTTAGTTGTGAAAATTGATGAGGAGTACGGTATGTTTCATTTAAGGACTGATGCTGCTAAAGCTTTATTAGTTAAACAGTTCACCATTGATCTTGAACTGAAGCATGGAACAGAACATACTGAACACTTGTCTGAACAACCAGTAGTAGATACTAAAGCCACAAGTTTCCATTAATGACTTCAGTAACCCTAGTGAGGACTCCAGTCTAGATTCCGGAATTTAAAATCAAATGGAGAAAACTTTACATATAATTATGTTTATTCTTTATTATATTTTCTGCATACTATGAGTAGTATAAAGCAAGTGAGATGATATGGACTGCACAATTACTGAAAGATTACAAATACTCTCAACTGTACCTTCTGGAGTTGTGGATCAAATGTACTATGTCCAGCCAGATTCCCAGCCTGTAATGTAAATTTGAATTTGACCCTACAGTGGTGAACAGGATGAAACATGTTGTTTGTGTGTTTCACACAGAGATTATTTTTTTGTTAGTTTTACATTAAATCAGAAACAACAGAATGATTGTAGGCTAAACTATTGAACTTACTTTGTTCTTGTTCTGAGACAATATTAAAGGGGGGATGTTTAGGAGAGATGTGTGGAATACTTCTTCACAGAAAGGGTGATGGATGACTGGAATGGCCTGCTGGAGGAGGTAGTTGGGGGCAAAGACTGTAGGGAACTTCAGGCATGCTTGGGATAGGGACAGGGGCATATTGGTAGAGGAACAGGGAAGAATTGACACCTATGACCAACTAGGGTCATTAGTGAAGGGACATATTAGGTGGAGGAATGGGGAAGTGACACTTATGACCAACTAGGGTCAGTGCTGAAGGAATAGGCAGGGACAAGGGCAGACTGGATGGACTTAAAGGTCCTTTTCTGCCAACAAATTCTATGTTTCTATATCATGGCACTTGCTGATGTAAAATGTTAAATGTCACCCCTTAAAATGTGGGTTTGATGGGAATAATTTGTTAAATAAACTGAATTAAGACAAGTAAACAGGATACTTTTATGTAATGTTTGTTTTAATATCTGTTAGTATTACTCGATAGATATTGGCCATTATCAGAAGATTCCCTACTTCACATACTGCATATTTCTGTTTTTTGTTTTGTTTTTGACTTTTCCCTAGCGTCTGACTAAATCCCAATCACAGCTGAGGCACTGAGACTGGATGACCTGCTCATGCTCGAGCGATCAGTGTGATGTCAATGGAACAGTGACATCCGTTGCTGTCATACACTGAGCTTGTAAAGCAGGGATCATCCAGGCATGGGTTTTGAAATCAGCAAGCTACCTTGTTAGTTGTGTGGCACTACATATGGAATTAGGGAATAAGCAGTCTATTTAAGGAACAGAAAACATAATTGTATGATTTTTGCAATTTTTGTTACTACCAGCTGTCCCCAACATCACGAAGTTAGCACATTTGCATATAACAGCTGAGAGTGAGCTCTGTGAGGAAAGGTGTGAATTTCTAAAGCACGCTAGGCTGCTTGCTAAAACTATGGCTCATCAATTTGACTAGGATCCTGATGAGGCATTTTTCCATTTATTTTGGTGCATGTCTGTGGTTTATATGTGAGAGGAATCATGTAGCTGTCCCTGAAAACTAGTGCTTGTGCTTTTACATTTAGATACATTAATAGCACTGTGGCTAACTGGTCATGGGATTATGGGATATCTAATTGGTCAGTGTGCTGTTTCAGACAGCAGTTCAGTGATAGAACTCAGATTTTCAGCACCTCTGCCCCGAACAGGGCAATCTGCTTCCCGCAGCCATGGCCAGGATCCACTTGTCGCCGACTGTGCTCTGCCCCAGGAAGCTGAATTCAGATTTTCGCACCTCTGCCCCAAACCACCTGCTGTCCTGCAACAGCAGTCAGGATCCACTTCGCCACTGACTGCGCCTGCCCAAGGAAGCCGAACTCAGGTACGGAGGACTTCTGCATTTTCTCACCATTGAAAGCCGCTTACCAGATTGGACCATCTCCAACTCCTGCTCCACAGTAATTGGCTATTCTCTGCTCTGCTGCTGCCGCCATTGGCTGGTGAGTTTTTTCTCCCAGTGCCTTCCTCAGCCACACTTGCCATACAAGAGCAAAGCGCTCTAATTAAATTTAGCAAGCGCTCTGTTTAAATTTTACAGCCTGTACTTTGCTAAGGGTTTTGTTTTAGCCTAGACTTACTAAGTATTATACTGTGTATTTCATGGTTTTGCTAAACCTGGCTGCTAAACTGTTTATTGAATTACTGTCCTGCCTCTTCTTCTCTGCCCTATCCATCTCTTTCTCTTCCCCCTCTGCAGGTGCCTCTTACCACTGCTTTCCCTCCTCCAACTCCCACCCTCTTCGCTCTTCACCCTCTGCACCTCCCTCCAGGCTTTACTCAAATTTACTCTGGCTCTAAGCCCCCCAGCCTGTCTTTTGTTCATGAGGCTGGCCCTCCCACCAATTTAAGCTCAGGCTGACCGAGCCACTATAAATCTTTAATCCTCTGCTTTTCCCTCCCTCCGGATTTTCAGCATCTCTGCCTTTGAACAGGGTAACCTGCTGCCCCACAGCCACGGCCAGGATCCACTTCAGCCACTGACTACACTCTACCCCAGGAAGCCAAACTCAGGTAAGGATGACTTCTGCATTTTTCTCAGCATTGAAAGCCACATACTGGATTCGACCATCTCCAACTCCTACTCACAGTAATTGGCTATTCTCTGCTCTGCTGCTGACACCATTGGCTGGTAAAGGTTTATTACTCCCAGTGCCTTCCTCGGTCACATTTGCCATACAAGAGCAAGTGCTGCTAGTTAATTTAGCAAACGCTCTGTTTAAATTCTTTCCGCCCACCCTCCCTCTGCCCTGGCACTCTGTAAATGTGCTTTTTGCCCTGAAAGCACTGCCCCACATAGAACAACCAACCACACATTGCCCCACACTCCTGAAGCCTCCCCTTTCATCCCTCAATCACCCCCTCCACTTTACACTCCTCCTTTCCCTGTGTCTGTATATTGCCTCCTGCTCTAATACACTGCTTCTCCTCACTCCTACTGGCTTGCTATTTGCGCTGCACTACTCTCTCTAGGCTTATTTTAATCTCTCCAGTCAGTCCATATCTTACTTTAATCGACATGGTCTACCTGTCTTTCCACCTACTACTACTACTACTGCTACCCATTTGCTGCTCTCTCCCCAATCCTTGGCACAGCGGTCTGCTGTATTCTTGTGCCACAATGTATCCCCTGGACCCTAACACCGCAGTGCACCAACCCCTGTATGTCCCACCAACACACAAAATTAAGCTCAGCTTACATAATCCAACATAAATAGGTACCCTCACAGTCTGTCTTCCGCACTCCGCCTATTGGCAGTCTTGAACTGCTCCCACAATCCCTCCCACCCATCCCAGCATAGATGCCCCATCTCCTTCAGGATGGTCAAACCGTACCTTGCCAGGATTACCTTGCTCCTTCTCCTTCCCTCAGGTATCATCCATCCCAACCCTGGTCCTCCCTGCAACACACCCCATATAAACCATAAGAGTAAGCTATTAACCCTTGCCTCTGTCAACATTAAGAGTTTACTACCCAAAACAGATGAACTACAAGCCTGGATTTTACAACACACACCCCTGATATTCTCTCCATCAACAAAACCTGGCTCTCTCCAAGGTACCTGATACTGCTATCTCCATACCTGGCTACAATCTGTTTAGGCTTGACAGGGCAAGTAGCGGGTGGGAGCTGTGTGTTATATGTCAAAGACCACCTAAAGAGTTTAGCCCTCCCTCATGCTGCCCTAGCAACAACTCCCAATTACTTGCCATCAAAATCCTTCTAGGCCAATGTGGAAAATCTCTCACCGTGCTCTCAGTTTACATCTTCCTCCCAACCAGACATCAGGGTTCAAGATGGCCACAGACTACCTCAAGTCCCTGACACATAAGGTAGAGCGGTAATACTGGGTGACTAATATAAGTTGGCTTGCCCATAGGCAGCACCATTTAAGGATGCCATCACATCCATAGGCATCTCCAGATGGTTTGCCACACCCACAATATTAACCCAGGACTGGCTCTAGCACCTCCTTGACCTCATCCTCACCACACATCCAGACAGAATCACAAGGATGGTCGTACTCCTGACTCAATGAGTGACCACTCACTGGTGCTGTGTCACTGGTCAAATAAGACACACAATCCTCCTGCCAAAACCATTTATCATTGAGTCCTCAAAAAGGTAACCACACTAGCTTTAAAACTTTCTAGTGCAGTGTGACTGATCCCCAATCAATAGTTTCAACAATATGGATGACGCTTTGTCCTACTACATATCCCAGTTTAACAGCTCTTGCCCCTCCCTGTATGAAAAAGATCAAGGACCTATCCAACCCCTGCTCTCCGCTGCCATACTAACCCTAATGAAATATAGAGACAGCGGGCAAAAGGCCACCAGGAGGCAGAGTGACATGCAGCTCTACAGGATGTCATAAAATCACTGTACCTAGGAAATCCATGAGGGCAAAAGAGACTACATCAGAGGAAATTCACAAACTCACAAACTCCTGGGGTAATAGTCATAACCTCTGGGAAATGCCAAAGGACCTCATGGACAAGCCTAATAAAGTCTCTTCCTCCTTGCTACAGGTTAATGATATTGACACTCAGGACCCCAAGATCACAGCTAATGCTTTTAACGAAGTGTTTACTGATCTAAGTGGGATACTCCCACCTGACTTCAACGATCCCTGCCCAAACTACCACCCTGCCACCCCACTCCCTCCATCCCTCCTTTCTACTTTAGACAAGTAATTCTTCTGGAATCAAAAAGTACATAAAGGATCCTTGGCAAATCCAGGTTCAGTGGGCACACCCTGGACTTTAAGCTTCTCGCCTTTGCCTTGACACCATCATTTTCCCTCTCACCAGTCTCTTTAATCTATTTCTCCCTCAAGCAATTCCCTAGCTGTTGGAAAGCCACCATAGTCACACTGGTCCATAAAAGTGGGGATAGGTCAACAAGTAACAACTACCGGCCCATATCCATCCTTTCCTCCTCTCTAAGGCCCTAGAGCGCACAGTCACTGACCAACATATGGAATACCTCACCAAATATAACCTTCAATGCCCACAGCAGCATGGCTTTAGAAAGTCACACAGTACTACCACTGCCCAACTTGCCCACACTGATTATATCCATAAGGCCTTAGACGATGGCCACCTAGTTGGGTCAGTCTACACTGACCTAACCAAGGCCTTCAATATAGTTAACCACTCCCTACTACTCTTCACTCTCTCCACCATAGGGCTCTTCCCCTTGCTACTTGCTGGTTCAATAGTTACCTTAGCGGCTGCACCCAGCAAGTTAAAATCTGCAACACTCTATCAGTCTCCTCGTCTGGTCTGAAGTCCCACAAGGCTCCATCCACTTGGCCCCTACTCTTTAGCCTATTTATCAACAACCTTACATCCGCCAGTAAAGCAACATGATCCTCTATGCAGATGATGCAGCACTCTTCTCCCGTAGCCCAGACTCACTCTCACTTGCCGCTCACTTACAGACCAATTTCAGTTTGGCCAAGACCTGGTTTGAGCAGCATAAACTGCTCATGAATTACAAGAAGACCAACATCATGCTCTTTTCCAACCCCACAATTCTCATAAAGCTGCCAGTCTGACCATATGTAACAATCTAGGCCAACCCCTTGAGCAAGTACAAGCATTTAAATACCTTGGCATAATGCTTGATACTGCTCTCTTATTCAATCTCCATATAAACCAAATTGCTAAGTTCATCAACTCTAGGACTGGCGTCCTTTATCACTGCTGCCACTATATGACAACAGAGGCACTGCGACTCGCAGTAACAGTACAATCCTCTCACTTGTTGACGACGGTATAGTCATTTATGGCGCTGCTTCAGACACTAAACTAAAGAGAATTACACTTGCAATTAACAAATCCTGTAGGCTGGTCTCAGGATCTGACAGGGGCACATGCCTGCGACATTTACAGAATAATTAGTTGGCTTCCAGTCAAGGCTAGAGTTTCCTACACCATGCCTGCTTGCAAAAATTAATCTCGGCATCATGCCCCTTCGGCAATATGCTTTTCTCCCAAGATACAACCATCCTTCCAATTCTTCCTCAGGACCTCCAGGCCCAGCGTCCTTTGCTTATCAAGCACCCACCCTCCAGATGTCACTGCCCTGCCTAAACTAAGTGCTCAAACCTAAGCTCGTCAATACCTCCTGCTAAATCACTGCGATTGCTTTGGCTAATTCTCAACTCCTCTCACCTGACATCCTGCATCTTCCTCCCTATCTCCTCTTTCTCTCCCACCTCTTGCCCCCTTTTCTCCTTCACTTCCCTCCATCTCCTCCCTCTCCCCTACCCTCCCCAAACCTTTTCTTGACCCCATGCTTACCTGGTGCCCGCATCCCACCTCACTACCCCATCCTCCCTTCCCTCCTGTTTCACCCCTCAAACCATCTGCCACTCTCCCTTCCACCTGCTCCTACCCCTTCTACTTTCACCCCATCTTTCACTAACACTACCCTTCTGTGACCCGTGCCCTGCCCCCCTCCTCCTCCTGCCTCCCATCTCTCTTTCCCCTCTTCCTGTTTCCCTTCCCTCCCCACTCCTGCTACCCTCCTTCATCACCAGAGGTCTCTCTCTGCCTTGCTCTCCTCTATTCTCCCTCCCCTCACCCCTCTTCTCCCTCCCAAACCTTTCTCCCCGCTTCCTCCCCACACATCTGCACCTTACTGCCCGGTCTTTAGCACTTGAGGCTGGGTCCTGCCTGACTGCTTATCTGTAACTGCAACTTGCCACAAGCCTGCTTTTACCTTGTTAGTTTCCAATGACTGTAACTACACTTGTGTGTAATACTAATGTCTGTAAATCACCTTGTTTGTACCCATATGTGATGTACCTCTTTTAACGTGGAACCTCTCAAAGGTCATTGTAATCCTAGTACTTAATAAATACAGTAGTCACTTTACTAATCTGTATCTGTCACTATAGAACAATTCATAAGTGAAAAGCTAAGCCCAGAGACATATTTATAGAATAATCATTTACTGCACTGTAGGCAGATCCCAATGCAGCAGTCAACACAGTGACTTGTCACACTAGCCTGCATTCAGAAATGATGCAAACTTCAGTAGTCCTGTTTCTGTACCATTTCTGCTGGCAGTTCTCATAAACATGTTAGAGATTTAATAAAAAAAATATTGAGAGTCAACTGTGTCATATTTCATATTTTCCAATAATGTGTAAAGCCTGAGTGTTCAATGGAGATATAATCCTGTGTGTCAACTGACTGTATCACTTAGCTGTGGATGGAAAATTAAGAATATATGTATGAATAAGGAAAATTGCCATTTTACTCTTGCATTGTATGTCGAGGACATACATTCTACTTAAGCTGATTTTATAACATAGACATTTTAAACAGTCTACATTATAATTAGTATATGTATACATTAGGTTGTTTACAATTATTTTCCTTCTATTAATCTTCATTATTGTTTCTTTTTTTTAATTTCTTATTTGTTTGTAAAATGTTTAACTCACGCATTACTGAGTCATGTATGGGTGAAGAAATGAAAGCCAGTGAGGTTGTGGTCTTAATTTTTTTCATTTTCCACAAGATCAAAAGATGAAGAGGTGTGGGTTCATTTTACCTCTGCAAGAATTTTAAATAATCTAAATATAGTCAAAGCTGTTTGGTGCATTTTTAAAGGTCATCCTATGATAAAGATCTTCTAAAGATGGTTGCACCAGGCTGGCCTAGGGCAAAAAGCAAAATTGAAACCTGATGCAGTCCCCACAGTTTTGTTATGCAGTACTAGTCCTGTAGCACGGTCGTCACCTAAAGAAGAGATCTACATTATCAGATGTAACAACGTATGGAGGTACCAGTCAATAGTATGTTTTTAAATAACTGACTATGATATTAAAGTGACATAATGTATAATACTATACTGCTAAGTCTTACAACTTTTTCTGTTGGTATGTGAGATGTGATACTTAAACAGTAATGCACGACAGGGTGTGTGTTATGCAAAGTTAATGTCACATCTAGGCAGCGGTGAACGAGGTAATAGGCAGCGGCATCCAAAACCCAAGAAGTGTGACATCCAGCACTACACAAACACACATTGGAGTGCATTATTATGATTATACAATGGCTTGTTTGAGAAAAAAAAAAGAAAAGATTAAAATGACACTATAAAACCAGATTAATAAAGGATAATTCATGGCAGGTGTATGTTGTGCTGGGATAATGTCAGACCTCGGTGGTTGGGTAGGAAGCACTTGAGCTGGGTGTCAATACCCGAGAAGTGATATTATCTCACCACAACATACACTTGGGGTATTATACCTATTATACAATGGCTCATTTGTAAAAGAGAAAGAGAGGGAAAAAGGACATTTAAAATTGTTTTCTGAATATTTTTTCAATGTGTAGGAAAACTTACAAGAAAAGTGGTGCTGGTTATTTTGGCTATGAGGTGATGCTGCTATGGTTTATTGTGGTTCTCACTAACCAAACAAACACCTCTCTATGTTCCTAGATTCAGCCTGTCTGCTTGTTGGTGTAGTTCTCCCCACCATTTGAAAATTGTATGTGTTTTTAGGTTGTTTTTTTTGGGGGGTAATGCTAGCTAGCTAACAGCAGCACCAAGAAATTGCCAATAGAGAGCAGGACCATGACTGAAGGAGACTGCTGATCATGGAAAGTTGTGCACCATGATGAAATCCTGTGCTGTTGTTTTCAATTATTAGAAGGTTTTCGTGGAGGCAATCAGGAATAGCAAGGCAGTTGAGTGAGATGGCTTTTGTGAGTACTTTTTATATGTTTTATGGGAGGTAGCCAGTGTGTGGCAAGCAGCCTGGGCAAGCAGCACTCATGAGTTTCCCTAGTATGGAGAGGTGCATGCTGCCTTTTGAAAACTGTGCTGCCAACCACCATTACATGAAGTCAATAGCACTGACAGCTTCCTTTTCATTTTTTAATGCATGGCTAATGCGTCAGTGTCAGTGGCTCAGCAGGTAGCACACTCGCCTCTGAGGCTGGGAGATCAGAAGGTTGTGGGTTCTATCCCCACACCAGGCACTTGGATTAATATCCAATACTGACATTGTAGTGCAGCATGAGGGTGGAGTGCTGTACTCCTGAGTGCCGTCTTTCGGATGAGACGTTAAACTGAGGTCCCATCTGCCTGTTCTGGTGGTAGTTCAGGTGGATGTTAAAGATCCCATGGCACTTCTCAAAAGAGTAGGGAAATTTTTATTAACAGCCAAAACAAAATACAGCAAATACAGACAAGAACAAAACAGCAATACATGTAGGAAAGAAAAAACAAACAAATAACAATCCATTAATATCAAACAGTGGCCATAAACCCAGACAAATATAGTAATACCCAAACAAACAACAAATAATACCATCCCACCAGTATAAAACATAATATGGAAAAGTAATACAAAACTATACTATCCCACCCACCCAACATTGTGCCATAATCTGTTTCCAACAGTGGATCCCAGAGAGTGAAATTCATACTATAAATTCTATCCAGTTCACACTGAATCTGAAAGAAAACTTCCTGCATCTGAATTTCTTTATTTCGGAGAAATCTCATGCATCTTGCCTGCCAAACTGACCATTTAATACATGCCAAAAGAACAAAAACTGTATTCTTCTGCCATTTATGCCACCCTTAGGGATCTGTCCCAATATTAAAATATCATAAGTCATAGCACTAATAAGAACACCAATTCGCTAATGCTTGCCAGAAGCCGTGCATATGAATACAATCCAAAAATAAATGCTTGACAGTCTCCAATTTTCCCTGACATAAACTGCTCATGACATCCTCTTCTGTCACTAGTTGCTTACGCTTTTGGTTGTCTTTCACATTTACCTTTGATGTCCACAAATCCATATCATATCCTGCATTTTAAGTGGAATTCTAGGTTCTATCATACTAGCTAACAATAATTCAGTATTAATATTGTCAGAAACCGGAAATAATGGCTATTCCATATAGCAACTATCCACAATAAAAGTATAAAAGGCTTTTTCTCACATGAAATGAACCAACTAAGTTCAATCTTCCACATTCTGATATATTTTAATGTATATCTGACATAAGATGGGAGTAATTTCTCTGAAGAGTGCCATCTACCCCTCCCCAAGCAGTCAAAAATCTATCACCCCACAACTGCATACGTAAATTCCCCACCTCCACTTTATCCAACAACATAGGTCTAATGGAACTATAAAAAATTCTAAACAGATATACAAAGGCTGTATCATGTTAAGACCTCCTGACTTCCAGGTCCTATACGTATCCACCCATTTCACTGAGTTCAACCGGCTACCCCATAATAACAGAAAAAAGACACTCATTATCTTTTGCATGCAGGTCATATAGTAGTGGAAACACATGGAAAATATAAAAAATTGGGGCTATATACACCCTGAGAAGGAAACATCTTTCTTTCTTGTCATTTTCCAAGACTGCCATCTGATCACTTTGTGATAGGCCAAATCATATACAGTATCCCAATTTAGTTGTATAGCATCATGTGTACTATAGTGAAGTCCTAATAACTTCACATTCCTTTAATTATGGTAATAACAAAATCATCTACCAATAAAGTTTTACCTACCACCAACATTTTACTTTTACTACAATTTATCTTTATACCAGTGATCATCTGTAGATTTTAATAACCTAAAGTACCCTCTTCCCGAGTCCAAGTCAGCCAATGAAAATAAACAATCATTCGCATATGCCATAACTTTCTGAAATAGAAACCCTCCTGTGTTTTAATGGGCAAAATCTGTTCATCAGCTTCAATTAATCTCAATATTGGATCTAATCCAAAACATATAACAAAGGACTCAGTGGACATCCCTGTCTAACACCAGTCTTGAGATAAACAGGAATGCCTAGATGTCCATTCACTAGAGGAATAACCTGTGCTTCTGAGTATAATGTTTGCAGTAGACCTATCAGTATAATAGGGACACCATAATGATGTAAAACAGCCCAAATGTGATTCTGCCTTACTGCATCAAATGCCATTTCTTGATCAAGTGTTAAAAGATAACCAGCTTAAGTCTGTTGCAATCTTTGTTCTACTAACTCCTTATATATATAAGATTATTAACTATATTTCTTCCAGGGACAGCACAAGTTTGAGCTGGAATTAATAATTTTTGCAACTTTAGATGGTCTAACTGACAATATTTAGCCAAAATCTTATAATCGGATGTTAATAAACTCAATGGCCTCCAATTTGTTATATAATTTGTGGATTCTCCTTTGTAAAGGAATATCATTACCCCATTTTGCATACTAGGCACATGGAAGAAAGAGACTTGGGCATCATCATCACTGATGACCTGAAATCATCCAAGCAGACCTCTAAAGCAGTAGGTAAGGCTAGGGGATGTTGGGGTGTATTAGTAGGTATCACAAGTCATAAGAGGAGTAATAATTCCTCTTTACAAGACACTGTTAGGCCCATCTGGAGTACTGAGGCCACACCTTCACGAGGACATTAACCAAATGGAGGCAGTCTAGAAAAGGGCACCAAAATGGTCAGGGACTGCAACAGAAGACATATGAGACAGATTAATGGTGCTCAATATGTATACCCTTGAGCAAAGAGGAGGAGAGGTGATATGATCGAAACATTCAAACACCTTAAGGGCATTAACAAGGTGAAAGAGTCTAACATGTTTAAATATAAGAAAAATAGCAGGACAAGAGGACACAGCATGAGATTAGAGGGAGGTCGATTAAGGGGGAACGAGGAAATTCTTTTTCACAGAAAGAGTGGTGGATGCATGGAACGCCTACCTCAGGAAGTGGTGGCTATGAATACAGTGCAGGGCTTCAAACAGGCATGGATAGGCATAAGGGAGCAATACAGATGAGTATGAATAGATAGACCACTGACAGAGCAAAAGGCTATGGCACATTTATAAGGTAAAAAGAAATGGGCAGACTGGATGGGCCTTTCTGTCTTATCTGCTGTCAACCTCTATGTTTCTAAGCCTATTCTCAGTCCAAATAGCCTCATAAAGAAGGTGCAACTATGGAAGAAATGTTTCTAAAAGAACTTATAAATTTAATTTGTTATCCCATCAATACCTGGCGTAGTGTGGACAGACAACTTACAAGTAGCTGCTCTGATCTCACTATCCTTATTTGGAGTCACCAACCTCCTTCTCCTCCTGTAACAATGAAGGATCTCTAAATGTTGAAAAATAATTCTTGACGCTCCTTAGAATTATCCTGAACGTGGTCTGCACATGTGTTTGAACTACATGTTGTATCCCCTGGTATCATTCACAGCATTGCCAGCATTATCTAACAAAAGCAGACATAACAAACTGCCTGGACTCCTGCAAAGGGAGATCATAGGATTTACTTGTTGCTTTAGTACCTTGACCAAATATTTTTGCTGCAAAGAATATCTATCTTCTTTCAGCTTAAGAAAACTATACATTTTAGTTTTAACTTCTGTAAGCTTTTGTTGTACTGTACTACCCAAAACAGTGACCTGAGTTAGTAGCTGCATATATTTAGCTCTATATCCCAGATACATTAAATACTGATCTCTTGCCCATGTTCTGGACAGCTGAATAAATAACAATTTTAAATCTCATTTTGTATCTTCCCACCACTCAATGGGACTATCATACATAAAACAAATATCAGACCGTAATGCCAAAAAGTCTGCATTTGTTCCTTGAAAGCTCCTCTTGTAACATGGCAACATTCAGTTTCCAATAAGCTTGTCCCGCTATGAGCTTTTGGTGGTGTCCTATCAGCACTTTAACCACCACATGATCTGATGTTTCCAGAGGCAGACCAGTGACCCGTAAACTAGTAATCCTTTCTGACAAAAACAAAAATCTATTTGTGAAGACAAAGTACCTTATAGAATGTATGTGTGGGTTGTAATTGTAAAAGATCATACACATCCTTTAAATTATTTTAACATACTAATTGCCAGCAGATTAGGCCTTACGGTCATCGAGTCTGCTCGAACCTCAGATCCCTAGTTGGGTGCCGAGGCTCTCCCTTGTGTGTTCCAGAAACCCCTATCATCCATCCCACCCCTGGGCCAGGTCATCCTGATACTACCACTTTCTGTGTCTGTCTCACCTCTCTTGAAGCCCTCCACTGTGGATCTCTGAACCAGCTCGCCAGGCAGTGCATTCCAAGGGTCCACCACCCTCCAGTGAAAAACCTCCTCCTTTTTTCCTCCCTCACCCTTCCACCTTCCAACTTCAAACCATGCCCTCTGGTGCTACCTCCCTGCTTTAGTCTAAAGATCCCTCCATGTTTACCCTATTTATTCCTTGAGGTACTTGAAGACCTCAATCATGTCTCCTGTCTCTCCTCTCCTCCAATGAAAACAGGCAGAGCTCCTCAAGTCTGTCCTCATCGTCAAATCCCTAGTCCTCGTATCATCTTAGTTTCCTCCTCTGTACCCTCTCCAGGAGCTGTATGTCCCTCTTCAAGTGTGGTCTCCAGTACTGTACACAGTACTCAAGGTGTGGTCTAACCAGTCCATTGCACAGCAGCAGAATCACTTCCCTGCTCCTAGAGGTGATCCCCCACGATGCATCCCAACATCCTGTTTGCCTTGCTAGCCGCTCTCCCTGCACTGCTCAGAGTTATTCATATATGCATCCATCATGAACCCTAGGTCTTTTTCCCCTGTTGAGGCCTCCAGCACCTTCCTCCCAGGGTGTACCTGTGTTTAGGGTTTCCCGCCAAGATTTAACACCTTGCACTTGGTGATATTTAAATTTAATTTCATGCTTGAGCCCAGCTTTCCAGGGTGTCCAGGTCCCTTGCAGGCCAACCTCCCTCTTCCCATCATGGAGTCATCAGCGAAGAGACTCATTTCACACCCTATACCCTCCCTGATGTCCGATATGTATGCATTAAACAGGATCGGACCCAGGACTGAGCCCTGCAGTATTCCTACCCGATCTCTCTAGGGTCTGAGAGCTCCCCATTGACCACTACTTCTGCGCCCAGCTAGCCAATTTTCAATCCATCTAACCATCAAAGGGCCTACTCCCAACCCCATCAGTTTCTCCACCAGACCATTGTGGGGACAGAGTCAAACGCCTTGCTGAAGTCCAAGAAATACATCCACAGGCTTTCCCCTGTCCAGTTCTGATGTTACCCATTCGTAGAACTCCACAAGATTGGTTTGACATGCTCTACCTGGCACAAACCCATGTTGCAGACTATCCAGACCCCCACCTCCTCCAAGTACACCCCAATCATTCCTTTAGTATACTCTCATTAATTTTCCCACCACGAGGTCAAACTGATGGGTCCATAGTTACCTGGTACTTCCTCGACCTCCTTTATGGATTGGCACCATGTGCCTCTCGCCAATCCCTACGTATCCTCCCTGTCTCAACCAACCTGTTGAAGAGCTCCACCAGGTGCAGCCAGTATGTCCACCAATTCCATAGTACTCTTGGATGAATGCCATCCAGCTTAATTACATCATGTAATGAATTATTAACACAAAATATCTTTTGCATTTCTCCTTCCCAACCTCTAGAAGCAAGGCCACAATTAAAATCACCTCCACCCCATAATACCACCTTTGAGGTGTGTAAATAGAGACAATATGTTTAAAAGCAACGACTATCCACTTTTGCTGAGGAGCATAGATGTTAATAATACGGTACACACAATTATACAGTATGATGTCTACAAGCATAGCCCTTCCAGGAGATATATCCAGGACTTGGAAAACAGTGGCATCAATGTCAGCAAACAATACACCCAATCCAACACATTGATCTTCCCTAACGACCACAAAGATACACCCACCTCCAGTCCTTTTCTGCTTCCCATATTTCAGTCAAAGAATGCAATCTAGTATCTTGTAATAAAATCACATTCCTTAACCCTCCCTCAAACTTGCAAAAGTAACCTTCCTCTTTTCTGTGATTTAATAATATTAACATTAATAGTGAGAAAGGCAATACTCTCAGCCATGAGAAGGAAAAAGAAGCAAACTTTACAGAGGAGTGGAATCTACTACTAAATAAAAAACACATGTTTCACATCACTTTCTTTTCTTCCTTTCTTCGGTTTTGGTTTATCTCCAACACCTACATCAGTCAAATCTCAGCATTGAGGAAGGAACTGAAGAAATGTCAGAGTCAAACCATCCTCGTCTCCTTCCTGTTCAAATAATAGGGCATAAGAATTCTGTAATGGGACAGAGTCAGAGTCTACAGACACCTGTTGCACTTCCAAACTGCCCTACTAGACTTAGATCGAGTCACCCTTTGAAAAGCAGTATCATGCCAAGTCGGTGGAGGCATACAACATATATCTTTAACTGTTCCAGCACTTAGGTCAGGTTCTCCACCAAACTACTAATACCATCCTCTCCAGCCATGGGTGCAGAAGGGCGGAGGTCGCCCTGTGAATGTGAAGCAGTACTAGGAGTACCTCTACCACAGCCACATCCTGTTCCAGTGCTCTGACTGTGAAACATCCATTTCTGACTGGAAACCTTCAGTATCAACCACAGGCTCCTCTTGCCTAGATCTAGCCACCTCTGAGGCTTTGGGTCAGGAGGATATGAATGCATACAAATCTTGTATCCTTTGTTTTTCTTTTGGGCATTAGCCACTATACATCTTGTTCAGCTTGAATAGCAGGATCAACATTATTATGGGAGGCCCAAGAACAAGTACGAAATGTATGTCCATGTTCATCACAAAGATTACATCTCATAGGTTGTCTACAATGTGCACCAATGTGACCCAAGTCTCCACAGAGGCCACATCTTTGTTGATCACAAACATTACTAAGATGACCTAAAGCCCCACATTTATAACAGGCTCTTGGCTGTCCTGGGTAAAATATCATCCCTCTATCCTCCCAAAAAAAACAATTAGGGATGTACTTATAAGACCCTGCTCCAGATGTAAATCTACCATATATCTCCAACCCCCAGTCCAGAGGTGTTCATCGTCCAATATAGGCTCAGGTGCCCTTCCACCTTACAATGCTGCTGTAACCAGTAGGTAATATCCCAATATTAATGCCCTCATTGTGGAATGACACAGTAATTTGTTTAAACACAGGCTTAGTCAGTGGACTCACATAAAAGACTTCCACAAAGGTGTATGTTTAAGTGCCTGAAACTGTTTCCAAAACCTTTCAAGTCCCACTGGATGTTTAACACTAACATCAAAGATAGAGTCTCCAGGAGTAAATTTCATAAGCATAAAATTTCATACTTCCCTTAGAAGCTCTCTTTCAACAAAATGTCTATTTGGCACCTCAGACATAGGCACACTAAATTTCAGATGGACTGTATTACGCCTAGTTGCAGGCTCAGTGAGCAATCCAAAGTAGCAGAAAAGCTGCTCCTAACTTTATCATGCCAAACATTGTTGGACCCTTGCTGAGCATGTTCAGGCCCTGTTGGAGCATTAGTAGAAGATGAGGACACCTGCTGCTATCAATGTCCAAACTCACACCAGTGAGAGAAGGGAGAGAACCACAGGAGAGGAAGGAACCTCCTTCTAAATGCTAACATCTTCCAGGAGTAAATCTTGATCTATTTCAGAAGGGTCCTGTACCCCCAACAATGGGTATTTTTGTCCAGGGGTCAACAATGCATCAGAAACATCTGTAGACATATGACTGTACAGCAAGGCTTACATCAACCCCAGAAGTCTCCCCAGATCTAGACAGTCCAGCTATATTAGCATCCCAGCCAGTACCCTCTGAATGTTTCACCCATTCTGCAGCCTCCAAAGCTTTCTATACCCATGCAGCAGGAGCCACAGGTACACCATCTGAAAGCTCAACCACCGCTTGTACCTCAGACAAGGTGGGAAATGTGCAACATTTTGCAAATGAAATATGACTTTTTTCTTTTCCTGACAGCAGCAATACATTTTCATCCCTTCTGGGAAACTCAATATTAAACTGTCCAGCACAAGTAGGGCCAGGGCCTGAGCTTTCTGAAACAGTGAGGCCTTCCCCAACAGCACTATCCATATAAGGCATACCCTTATACAATGGCTCAAGATCTAATGCAGGTGACTGCAACTCCGCCCTACCAGCTCTCATATCTCCCATGTCCTCAACAGGCAGTACCTTATTTTGTACCTAACCCATATCAGCGACCTCCATAGCTGGCAGCACAGCATCGTAGTAGAAAGAACAACACTCTCTGAGTCCAGCTCTTCAGGAGACCTGCAACATCCAGTTCCTGCACTCCATGGAATCATCCTGCTGCCTCCCGAGTTCTTGCAACAAACAGTTCTGTATAGCCCAGAACCGTCGCTCCTCCACTGCAAGTTGCTGCCTGAATCAGCTCAGTACTGCAAATTCCATCCATTACAAGCTCCACAAGATCATCAGGCAGCAAATTAGACCGTAAGACTCCTTCAACTTCAACATTTTCCAGTGTAGTATTCTGCATAGCTAAGGCGTTTTCCTTCAGCATTTCATCAGCCATAGTGGTTACAAGCAAGAAGAGGGGCTAAGAGCTGACCAGCCCTCAGCCTCCCGCACATCTAGTCACTCCGTGCCAGCAAGCACACTGCAGATTCCAAGATGAACACAGCACCCTCTAACAGCAAGTAGGGGAATTTCCGGTGCCCTGGCCAAATTTCCCCATTCACTAAAATACTACCGACAGCTTAATCTGGTTCAAAGTCAGTTGACATTCATCTGTATCCTCTCCCCAGGCCGTGCCTGAAAATAGGCAGCATTTGTCTAGTGCACTTACCCGGCCAACAAAAACTAAATAAATAAATGAGGGATATGTTGCTATGGACTGTGTACAATTCTTGTCAGGGGAACATGAAAATGACATCTTCTTAGCTTTTAAACTGTGAGCAGGAAGACTTAAATTAAAAAATTGGAAAATACTGGCATACTCCAATGCAGATATGTCAAGTGTGGACAACTCGAATGTCTTAATGGAGTGATTCTTTTGACATGTTATGCAGTCATGTGTGACTGTTGGGACTAGATCCATGACGTTATACTGAGATAACATCATGGGTCCAGCCCCAGACTGACCAATCAGAGCCCAGCATTATTTCTTCCCATTGTATAATAGTCTAAATTTCAATGGGAAGGCAAACTTATAAAAAATAGTGCTCATTTATTGTTTTGACCAGTAGGTGGTGCTAATGGACTTCTCATCTGCCCTGTGCAGCTGTGTTTTATTTATCTGTCTCACCCTCCACTCTCCTACTTTATCTCTCATTCTTTTATGCATTCAGTCCTACATATCTGTGTATAATTTTTGTAGTCCACTGCCTGCCTCCTCTGTTTTCTCTTTCTGTATGTCATGGTGCGCCTTGCTGCTCTGCCTTGCAGGCTGCTCTTCCTCCATTCCTGCAGGTCCTGATGCGTGATGGTTAGCTCTTGCATCTTCCCTCAGTTTTCACCACTGCAGTCAACCACCCCACTATCACCCCCCACTATCAACCCCATCTCACTCTAACCCTCCCTCAACTCTCACTTCATGTCAGGATCAGTGGCTCAGTCTCTTATGTTTCCTGATACAGTCAGTGACTTTAGTGTTTGTACATGGAGAAGCAAGCATTGCAGACGGAAGTCACAGGTAAGTACAAGGTGTTACTGGTCTGTTAATCACCTTCTATGAGTGCAGTGGCAAAGCAAAGGGCCACATGCTCCAATACACTGAATAACTGAACATTAACAGAACACCTGGGAATTCATTATTGCTGTTATTTTTTAAATACTTTTACCTTGTTCAGCTCATGATTAAGCTCTCACATGTTTGTTCATAAAAGATTAGAATAAGATTGATAGGATGATTTTAGCTAATAGATAGCTCCATTTCTTACACTCTTTTCTATAATTTTTATTAAAGGGAATACCTGGTGTTTTAAATTCTCATTTTCCTGATGCATCCAAACAGGTTTTTATGGCCGTTTATTGACATTATGAGCTATGCCACTGCCAGTCAAATGTACAGATATATGGTGTTATATTCTATTACATTTTGTGTATGTTTAAACTGCCACAAGGAAAATGCATGACAAGATCTCATAGGATAGTGAGAGAGACCAGATTTGTTTTAAAATATTTGACCTTCCTCTGACCTGAGAGGAACCAGCTTGTTTGCAGGAAGCTGACAATTACTTGTCAAAGGCTTGGGGTAGTTGATCAAAGGGTATTTCCCAGTTTAACTAACTGAGGGAAACAAAGGTAAATAAAATGTTCAGGAGATAGGCCTTTTCACCTCAAAGGCAGGATGCTTTGGTCCCAGGAAACTGTCATGGTATTTTGCCTTTGAGGGTATGAAAGGAAAGGACAGAAATATCCATTCTGGCAGGCTATTCGAATTCTCTTAAAGGTGTCATAACTGTCAGGGAAGTATGACATCAAATGGTAACCAGAAAATTGTGTTGTTAACCGTAGCAGTGACATTTATTGGCCTAAAAGTTAGGACAGACCAGGGATTCTAACACTATGAAGAGCTTGAAAACCAGGTATCTCTCTATTTGCTGAGCATCTTCAAGGGCCACTTTTCTCCCGACGACAAGAAGCAAGGCTGCTATCAAAGGAAACAGAAACTTTCATTTACTTTTCCTGGACTTCGCTACTACAAACTTAAGGTAGAACTTAGCTAACAGTTTTAAGGCATTTATTTGTATGTACATGTCCACTTTTATTTGTTTTATTCTGTGACCAAACTGATCAAACCTTTTATTATAATGTAAGATAATTATTTAATTATTTAGTAAAACATTTGCTTTGTTTAAGAAACCTGCCTGAGTGAGATTTTGATATTGTGTCTGTGATTGTGGGATGTTTCAGTAAATATCTGAGACTAAACTGCAATTGATAAGGGTGCCATCATAAGATACCAAATCAAACAAGGTGTGAAAAGAGAAGGTCTGGATAAAGATAAGGGGAATAGCAAAGGCTCAAGGAAGGGTCTGTGGGGATTTGAACCAGGTTATTGCATGACTTGTGGGAGAAGACAGAATCAGGGTTATAACGTGACCTTCCCTTTGTGTAACAACAAAGAAAGGTTCAAACCTGGCCACAAGACTCGAGACTAGTATTGTACCCTGATCCAGAGTAAAGGGACCCTGAACTTTATGATGACTGTTCAGTTGTGAATTCAGTGAACACTATAGAAGGACATGAAGAAGGTACCCCATTTCCCTTCTGTCATGGATTGCACTTAGGGGTGGGAACTGTGAGCTCAGTGGACCTGACCCTCAGAAGTGGGTTTGTGACAGATCTGGTGCACAGTTGTGGGATCTAGAGATCTGGTAGCAGTGAGATTCGAGAAATATTGGTGGCACAGGCATAACAGTTGGATTAGAGGCCAGTGTATCAGATTGTGTGTGGATTGTTTTCAGTTTATGAATCAGGGCAGAGATTTGGGAAAAATAATTTGGTCACAGTATAAAGTTCCTACCTGATTTCTTTTTTTTCTGTGTAAGCTAGTATAGTAATAGGAAGAAGATGGCTTCCAACTACAGCTAATACACTATAAACTATTTAAGGCAGTTGTGTCAGGAAAGATGGGTCCAGTACAAGAAGTGAACCAGAAAGCACCTCATGGAAGCTGTCATGGCAGCCGATGAGCAAACAATTGTTCTGATCCTTGAGTCACAGCGAGTGACTGAAAGGGACCAAACATTGGGCATAGGGGAACCAAGGGACATCACAGAGTCCAGTCCCAGGGAGGAGGACAGCGAGACCAGAGGGAAGCCAGGGCCACAGCACCAGGGGAAGATCACCACAAAGCTGGAGCCAGAAGGATCAGGCTGCAGCTGGAGCTGAGGAAATTGAGCTGGAATTCGAACAGAGGAAGTTCGAGATGGAGTTGCAGGAAAGCAGCGGCAGAGAGAGACCAAGGAAAGACAAAAGCAGCTTCAGAGAGAGGCTGAGAGAGAGGAAAAGAGTGCCAGAGGGAATCTGAACTGAGAAGTTAAGACTCCAAAGACAAGTGCCAGAGGAGTTAAGGACATGGATAAACCCTGAAAATCCAGGGCTGGGGTATGAATTAGTTCCAAAGTAATAGCGGAATTTGAAGCGGGGAGAATATGGATGCATTTTTTTAATTCATTTGAATAAGTCTGTATACAAGCCAAGGTACCCTAGGAGTTCTGGAGCGTCCAGCTATCCCCGGTGCTGACGAGTAAAGGGCATGAGACGCTAGGCCAACTGGATAATAATGATAACCAAGACTATGAGAAACGAAAGCTACTTTACTTAAAAAGTAAGAACTGACTCCTGAGGCCTACAGGGTTAAATTCTGTAACTCCAAAAAGCCCTGACATGAGCGTTGAAGAACTAGCCACAAAGCAAAGGCAGTTTTTAAAGCATTGGTGGAGGTGGAAACAAATTCTGTGGGGAAATGAGGAGGCTGTACTTTTACAGCAATTCTTTTGGCTTGCACAGCAGAGTTGAAAACCTGGCTACAGAGGACTGAGATCCAAAAAACAGCACAGTGGGAGGCTGAGCTCTCAGATCACTATGCCAGGAGCAGACCTGCTCTGAAAGGAAGTGGAGCAGATGTGGCAGCACAGAAAGGAAAAGCACACCTTCAAGGCAGCTAAAACCCTCACTGCTTCCACAGAAAGGGGAAGCCCAGGTTACAAAAAAAGGGATTCTGGATAAAGAAATGATGACTGTTTGTTTTGTAAACAGTCAGGGTGTCTTGCTAGACAGTGACCTAAAAAGGCACAGAGTAGACAAGGTGGTGCTTGAACAGAGTTGGTGCACTATGTATCCCTGAAAGCATGCCTATAAACATGAGGAAGCACATACTCCCAGTTACTGTAAATGGGGTGCAACCCCATGGTTAAGGGACAAGGGGCATCTCTTACCTTAGTAAAGGGGATTTGGTTGGGCATGAACAGCTTGACCTAATGAGTTTGTAACGGTAAGGGATTCACTGGGGAGGAGAAACTCTGCACTTGCTAGTGTTCTCTTGGACTGTGGTGAGACAGGAGAGACAGTGCAAAAAGTGTCAGTGGCAGACAACATTGCCCTGGATGTGATTATAGGAACAATCTCCAGAAGGGGTGGTGTGTGCAGTTACCCACAGTCAGATGGCAAAGGCCACTTGAAGTTCCCTGAGCCCCATAGAAGCTTCTGTGGATAAAATGGGAGGCTGGTTCCCCAGCCTGTATCTCCTGAAATGGAGAGTAGTGAAATGGAGGTAGGACAACCCAGGTAACCATTCACAAGACAGCTACGGAAGGTTACTTTGAGGAGGGAGGGGTAACAAATGGTCAGAAGGTTAGTGATGGCAGTGACATTGAATGCCCCAATGCTAGAGCTATGGACCCCAGTTTAGGAACTGAAGGGAAATGTCCCATATCTTGAGAAAATGTGAAGATCTTGCAGCTGCTCAGAGAACTGCCCCTAGTTTGAGAGGTTGAGGCTTGTGCAGAATCTGATGGGACACAAGGAGTGACATAAGACATAGGGTATTTTGGGACAATAGATTGTTGCACACACAGGACGTAAGGACAAAGGGAGGGGTGATGAGCAGGCAGCTTGTCGCTCCCTAAGGGGTACCGTGAGCAGTTGCTGAAGATCGCCCATGATATCCCATGTACGGACATCTGGGCATCAAGTGCACCATACAGCGATTATCCCAGAATCTTATTACCCAACTTCACCCAGCAGGTGAAGGAATATTGCAGGTCTTGTCACTGTGCCAACAAACAAGGGAAGGTGGTAGCAAAACCAAAGCTGCCATAATTCCTTGCTCATTGTGAAGGAGCCATTCCAGAGGGTAGGAATGAATATTGTGGAACCTTGAGTACCCCAAGCCCTCCAGGAAGAAGTTTATCCTGACGGTGGTCAATTACACCATCTGATACCCAGAGGCAGTTGCCCTCTCCTCACTTAGGACAGACAAAGTGGCAGATGTCTTGCAGAGATTTTCTCCTGTGCCTAGTTTCTGCAGGAGGTTATCACTGATCAAGGAGGTACCTTCATGTTGGACCTGATGAAGTGTTTGTGGGAGAAGTGTGGGATGGTGCAGAGATTCAGGCAACCTTATTGCCCACAAGGCAATGGGCTTGTGGAAAGGTTTAATGGTACCCTAAAATAGATGCTCAAGCGTTTGCTGAACAGCATAGGAGGGATGGGAGAAATACCTTCCCACCTGTTATACCTGTGATAAAGCAATGGGGCCAGATGGGGTGCACCCCAGGTCCTTAAAGAACTAAGAGAGGTTGTGGCTGAACCTCTGGCTATCCTGTTTAGCCGATCACTGGAAACAGGGAGGTACCCAAGACTGGAGGACAACAGATGTAGTCACCTTATACAAAGCGGGAACAAAGAGGAAGCAGGGAACTACAGACCAGTCAGCCTCACCCTCGGTAGTGGGAAGATCATGGAAGCACTGCTGAAGGAGAGTTGGTGGAACATCTAGTTGTCAATGGACTATAGGACCCAAGGCAGCATGGTTTCACCAGGGGAGGTCATGTCAGACCAACCTCGTGAATTTTTTTGACTGGGTGACTAGGGAGGTGGATCAGGGGAGGGCAGTGGACATGGCCTATCTGGACTCAGCAAGGCCTTTGACACTGTGCCACATAGAAGACTACTACACAAACTGGGGATATGGGTGTGGGCAGGACAGTAGTGTGGTGGGTAGGTAACTGGCTGGGTGGCAGGACACAGAGGGTGGTGGTAAATGGCTGTCACTCCACAGAGGGAAGAGTGACCATTGGGGTACCACAGGGATCAGTGCTGGACCGTCCTATTCAACATCTTCATCAGTGACATTGCACAGGACCTAGAAGGCAGAATTTCACTGTTCGCTGATGACACAAAGCTCTGTAACAGAGTAGACACACCAGAGGGTGTAGACAGAATGAGAAGGGACCTGCAGAAACTTGAAGAATGGTCAGGGTTTGGCAGTTGAAATTCAATGCAAAGAAGGCAAGATAATGCATATGGGGCACAAAACCCTGGCACAATATATCAGTTGGGGGGTGAGGATATAGCATGCACCAAACAGGAAAGGGATCTTGCGGTTATCATCTCTGATGACCTCAAGGTAGGGAAACAGTGTGACAAGGCAGAAGGTAAAGCAAATAGGATGCTGGGATGTGTATAGGCAGGGCATCACCAGCAGGAAAGGAGGTCATAATTCCGGCTATACAAGACACTAGTGAGGCCCCACCTGGAGCACAGTGTACAGTTCTGGAGACCATACCTACGTAAGGACATAGACAGGGTAGAGAAGGTTCAGAGGAGGGCAACAAAGATGGTGCATGGATTGCATCAAAAGTCCTATGAAGACAGGTTGAAGGAACTGAACATGTACTCCTGGAGAAGAGGAGGAAGAGGGGATATGATAGAGACATACAAGTATCTCACAGGGAGGAACAGGGTGCAGGAAGACACTATTTTAAGCGAAAAAGATGTACCAGGACTAGAGGGCATGGGATGAAGTTGGAGGGAGGACGATTCAGAGGAAACATGAGGAAGAATTTCTTCACAGAATGGGTGGTGGACAAGTGGAACACCCTGCCAGAGGAAGTGGTGGGGAAACAATCACAGGATTTAAGAATGCTGGGATAGACATAAAGGAATTCTGGAGGTCAGCAGTAAGGGACCACAGACTTTCTTAGGAAAACATAAAACTGAACTTACAAGCTCAAATGGCAGACTGGGTGGGCCATAGGCCCTCATCTGCTGACACTGTCTATGTATTATGTATCTATGTTGTTCACATACAGGGAGGTGCCCCAAGAGTCAACAGGGTTCTCCACCTTGAACTCTTATATGGACATAGGGTGCGTGGACCCCTAGATTTGATCCAGGAAGACTGGAAAGGCAAGCACACCACCTATGGAACTCCCATAGTGGAGTATGTCCTTAAGTTTAGGGAGAAGCAGAAAGAGCTTATGGGTGGTCCAAAGCTACCTGTCAGCTGCCCAACAGAAGCAAATGGTCTGGTATGACCACGGAGCCAGAGCTCACGTATGTGCAGGTCAGGAAGTCATGGTCCTAATCCCAGTTGGGAAGGACAAGCTGCAGGCTGAGTGGGCGAGACCATATAAGGTAGTCCGACAGGTCAATGACGGAACTATATAGCAGAACTGCCCAACAGGAGACATAGCCATAGGATGCACCATGTCAACATAATGAAGCCATATGCGAATAGGGCTGACATAGTATTTGCAGGTGTGTAGTCCTGGGGAGAGGACTGATGAAGAAGACCCCTACTGGACTTGCTGGAGGAAAGTAAGTGGAGGTCCTTGTGTAGACAATCAAACTGTTGCTACAGCTGACCCCAGAACAGTCCCAAGAACTGAGGGAGGTTTTAGAGGACTTTGCCTATTTGTTTACGGCAAGCTTGGATGAACCCCTTAGTGACACATAGTGTAGACATGGGGACACAAGCGCCCATCGGAGGGACAACCTACCTGGTGTCTGAGGCCCTCCTAAAGGACATTAGGAGGAGGTGGAGGAAATGCTGGATTTTGGGGTAATCCAGAAATCCCACAGTCCCTGGTCCTCACCATAGTCCCTGCTCCTAAGCCAGATGGCTCTTTGTACTTACTTTTGTGGAGTATCGTTGACTCAATGCAGTCACGGAGTCTGACACCACCCAGTGTCATGGACAGATGAACTACTAGACAATTTGGGATGGGCAACATTTAATTTAATTTTTAGTTTTAATTTAATTAGTATTTCGAAAGACCTTTGAGCATGAGCTCTTTTACAAAGGTTCCACATCAGGGTGGACAATAAGACAATACACATATTCAGTGGTTACAGAGTCCTGATCATTAGGCATTAAAGAGCGATTACATGACAATTAGACAAATAGGATAAAAAACTGAGCAGTTGTAATTGAATACTAAGCTAGACTAAACATACCTTACCACCACTGACTTGACAAAAAGGTATTGGCAGGTGGAGTTAAATACCAGAGCTAGGGAGAAGTTGGTCTTAATCACTCCAGTAGGGTTATTCAAATTCCAGGTATTGACTTTTGGAATGAAGAACCTCTGTCACCTTCAAAGTTTAGTCAACCAGGTATTACATGGTACTGAAGAGTACACAGTGGCTTATCTAGATGATATTGCCATCTTCAGTACCAGTTGTAAGGAACACCTGTCCCACCTGGAGGAAGTGTTGGGCAGGATACAGAGGGTAGGGTTCACTGTTGACACTGAAAAGTGCCAGGTGTCTATGGCGGAGGTGACATACCTAGGCCATGTAGTGGGGCTGGGGCAGCTTCAACCTAATAAACCAAAGACTGAGGCAACATAGGCATGGCCTATGCCTGAAACCAAGAAGCAAGTTAGGAGCTTTTAGGGACTGCAGGGTACTATCAAAGTTTGTTCCAAATTACAGTACTCTGGCAGCTCCCCATCTGGCCTGCTAAAGAAAAGAAAGTCCAAAAGGTGGACTGGGAGCCAGCCTGTGAATGAGCCTTCTACAGCTAAAGGAGCCACTGTGCAGTGCCCTGTGTTAGCCAGTTCAGATTACAATAGGCAGTACAGACAGATACTCCAGATGTGGGAAATGGAGCAGTCCTCAGTCAGACCTCTAATCAGGAAAAGATCACCCAACATTGTACCTTAGCAAAAGTTACTTCCCCAGGAGCAGGCATATTTCACAGTGGAAAAGGAATGCTTTTGCACTAGTATGGGCCCTGAAGAAATTAGAGTCGCATTCTATGGGAGACGCTCATGGTACAGACCAATCATAACCCCCCCTGGTGTGGCTAAATCAGATGGGAAAACAAGAAGTCATCTCTTAAGGTGGAGTACAGCCCTACAACATGACCATTACGCACAGAGCAGGGTCAGCCAACACCAATGCAGATGGCCTATCTCACCAGTTAGAACATTAAAAGAATTTGTAAAACCTTACCATGCAGTAGGGGCATATTCCCACAAATTCAGTATAGGAGGGAGTGATGTGGCAAGCTATGCCACTGCCAGTCAGATGTACAGATATATGGTGTTATATTCTGTTACATTTTGTGTATATTTAAATGGCCACAAGGAAAATGGATGACAAGGTCCCATAAGATAGTGAGAGGGACCGAATTTCTTTTAAAATGTTTGACCTTCCTCTGACCTAAGAGGAACCAGCTTACTTGCCAGGAAGCTGACAATTACTTGTCAAAGACTTGGGGGTAGCTGATCAAAGGGTATTTCCTGGTTAACTAACTGAGGGAAACAAAGGTAAATACAATGTTCAGGAGATAGGCCTTTTTCACCTCAAAAGCAGGATGCTTTGGTCCCAGGAAACTGTCACAGTAAATTGCCTTTGATGAGATGAATGGAAAGACAGAAATATCCATTCTGGCAGGCTATTGCAAATTCTCTTACAGGTGTCATAACTGTCAGGGAGTATGACATCACAAAGTAGCCAGAAAATTGTGTTGCTGGGAAAGCACAAGAGTGACATCTATTGGCCTAAATGTTAGGATAGACCAGGGATTCTGACACTATATAAAGAACTTAAAACCAGGGTCTCTCTCATTTTGCTGAGCATCTTCAAGGGATATTCTTCACTGACACACAAGAAGCAAGACTGCTATCAAAGGAAACTGCAACTTTTATTTATTTTCCTGGACTTCAGTCCAATGCGAACTTAAGGTAGAACTTAGCTAACAGTTTTAAGGCATTTTATTGTATGTACATGTCCACTTTTTATTTGTGTTATCCTGTGACCAAATTGATCAAACCTTTTGTTATAATGTATGATAATTATTTAATTATTTAGTAAAAACATTTGTTTTGTTTAAGAAACTTGCCTGAGTGAGATTTCTATATTGCATGTGTGATTGTGATGTTTCAGTAATAATCTGTGACAAAACTGTTATTGCTAAGGGTGCCATCAAAAGTTACCAAATTGAACAAGGGTCTGAAAAGGAAAAGTCTAGATAAAGATAAGTGGGAATACCGAAGTCTCAAGGAAGGGTCTTTGGGGAGTTGAACCAGGTTATTGCATGCCTTGTGGAGAAGGCAGAATCAGGGTTACAACGCTACTCTGAAGAGGTTGTAAAGCCTGGATTGTCCCTTTGTGTAACAAACCAATGAGGGTTCATATTTGCTGCAAGATTCTACACTAGTATTGTACCCTAATCTTGAGTAAAGCGGAGATCCTGGGACTTTGTGGTGAGCATTCAGTTGTAAATTTAGTGAGTACTATAGAAGGACACGAAGAGGGTATCCCGCTTTCCCTCCCTGTCATGGATTGCACTTAGGGGTGGACACTGTGAGCTCAGTGGACCCAACACTCAGGAGTGGGTTCATGACAACTGGCATACATATCTTAAATATATGGAACCATTATTATAATAATAATGTATTCTATTATGTCATGTCCAGTTATACAGGATGATAATGAGGAATTATCCCACAATTGCAGTCGCTGGCATCATTCAAGGCACTTACATACATTTTTGTCTGTCTTTGGTCACTCTAATCCTTTTACATTAACATTCTTGTAATTCTGCACGCATTTTCAACTGTTTGAATAGCTTCCTGGCAATTTGTATTTATTATTGTGATTTTATTTTTGTCCTGAGCTGACCGCTTCTGAAACTACAACCTGAAAGCAGATATAATCAAAAGAAGCATGTCAACCTCTATATTTCTTTCTTTTGCGCTATTCTACACCCATAATCTACATCTATCAAAAATGTTTATGAGCCAGTCCAGTGGCACTGAGGGGTGAGGTGCTGGATGCCACACCTTGTGCCATGCTGGTGACCGGGGCTGGGAACAAGCTCAGGTTGCGAGGGTGAGCCAGGGAGGAGAGGATTGACTGTCCAGAGGACAGCTCTCTTCTGAGTAGTAGAGTTACTGGACTCCCCAGAGCGCCATCCCAGTGGAGACTGGGAGTGCAACAGCTGGGAATCCACACGAAGGGGTGGAGGATGGTGGAAGTCCGTGCGAGAGGGCTGTGAGTGCGCTCAGCTCGCACTGGATGTTATTGCATGGCTGCAGTTCTAGGCTCACGATCATGCTCACGAGCAAGGAAAACCCCAATGGTCGAAGTAGACAACGACGATGGCCCCACGCTTCACTGCTTGGATTCTCTCCACCTAGTCCCCTCGATATCCTCTGACTCTCCAACTGCCTGCAGTCTGCTAGAAGCACCAGTGTAGTGGTGGTGGCCCCATCCTTGGGGGCTGAAGAGCTGCAGGTAGGTCCTGGGATTTGGAGACCAGGGAGACTAAGGTTGGGAGTGTTTCAGGTTGGTGGGACAAGCCAGTCATCTGAAGGAGTCATGGACGACAGCCACGGAGGGAAAAGAAGGTTTAAAAAAAAAAGTGTTATGAAAACTACATGTGATTAAATGCTTTATGCATAAAAAATACCACAATAAAAGTGACCACCAGTCACATTCCATGGAATAAATGTTTTCCCAGGAGGCTGTGACTAACCTGTCATGGTGGGCCCTCAATGGGCTGGAGATGGAATGAAGAGGTATGTTAATCCGGATGCCGTCGGTCACAGGTTGGTGGTTAGAGATCTTAGGAGAGCTCAGCATCAATGCAGCAGAGCACATGGTTTCAAATTTGCTTCTCCCTAAGTGGATTTGATGTGCAGTGACGTCTAGGCAACATTGAGCTTGCTCCTTTACCCAACGTATCAGCATCTACCATTCCTCCCAACCACTGTTTGAGCTCTGATGCCATGTGAACTAACCAATAGTCATCACTAGGGGTCAGATTATTGAATGTGTGATGTTTAAGATCAAGAGAGTTCACGCATACCAGGCGGCGCTAATTTCTAAACACTGAACTGAGTCTGTCGAGCATTAGCTTCAGTGCAGCATTTCTAAATACACTGCACAACATGAAAGCACTGAATATTGTTCTCACTGAATACTCTTGACATGTTTGATGTATGTACAGTAATCTGTCAACATGTATTACTTCTGTTCTGGATTAGATAAAACTTACAAATCAAATCAAATCAGTTTTATCTATAAAAGGCGCCTTTCTAAAATCAAGGCACCTGACAATAAATACATAAAGCAAATTAAATTATTCTAAAACCAACATATAATTTCCACAAAAGACAATATAATAGCAGCATAATGAATAAAATAACCCCATCAATCAGCAAAAGCCAGGTTAAATAAATAAGTTTTTAAAGCAGTTTTAAAACTCTGGATGGTTAGGCAATCTCATAACCAATGAGGTAGAGTTCCACAGGGACGGAGTACCAAAGCTAAATGTCCTTGCTCCCGATGTCTTAAGCACCCTGGGAACCTCTAGCAATCCCTCATCGGTGGATCGAGAAGACGGAGGGACAGTAGGGACAAAGGAGATCTTTCAGGTAACTTGGTCCCTGGTGGGTATGAGGCCTTATAGGTTAACAAAGCAACCTTAAGGTGATCCGCCACTGTATCAGCAGCCAGTGCAGACCATGAACTGGAGTTATATGACTGGCTCTCAAAACACCAGTCAACAACCCGGCTGCCACATTCTGCACCAGCTGCAAGCGTGCGGATATCAACCCCGACAGCCCTAGGTAAAGGGCATTGCAGTAGTCAGGTGGGAATGGCAGTGAACCAACGTTGGAAGATCATCGAGGTAACCAGATGTTTCACCCGGTGATATTTCTCAGATGGTAAAAGAAGTTTTAACAATTGCTGACACTTCTGATTTTAAGGTCAGACAGTCATCAAACATAACACCCAGGTTCCGCATCCGGTCTGAGATAGCTAGCTGGACACCTCCAAGTCATTAAACCTGAAGGTGAACCTGTCAACATACCGCCCACGACGACCCAGGTTCACGACCAACACCTCCGCTTTTCAGGGTTCAACTTAGCCAGCTCACATTCATCCAGGCCTGAATTTCAGTTAGACAGCTGTTGAGCACTGAGACAGCATAATCTTGTTCAGAGATAAAGACATGCATAGCTGAGTATCATCTGCATAGCAGTGAAAACTCAAGCCATACCATCTAATAATCACTCCCAATGGGCATATATACTGCAAACAACATGGGCGCTAGAATGGATCCCTCATGAACCCCACAGGGCAGGGAGAATGAAGCTGAGGTGCAAACCCCAGACACTACTCTCTGAGTCCTGCCCATGAGGTAAGATCGAAACCATCTGAGGACAGTCCCCAAAAGTCCACAGATAAGCCGCAGGTGATCCAACAGCACACCATGGTCCACAGTATCAAATGCTGCAGAGAGATCAAGAAGGACCAAGATGGAATGAGTCTTTCGATCTCTTGCTATCAGGAGGCCATTTAGTACCCAAACAAGAGCTGTCTCAGTACTATGTCTCTTCCTAAAACCGGACTGAGATAATCATATATATTGTGGCTGGTCAAATTGTCCTCCAGCTGTAAAGCCATCACCTTCTCAATAACCTTACCCAAAAGGAAGGTTAGAGACCGACCTGTAGTTTGTAAGACAGTCAGGATCCAGGAGGGCTTCTTAAGAAGAGGCCGAACCACGGCCTCCTTAAGGAAGCTGGAAAATTCCCCTTTCAAGGATAGCCAGACTATCTCAGCAAGGACCGGCCAATGACCTCAACGCAGCCAACAAGCAAGTCGCGAGGGCCCTGATCCAAACTACAGTTGGTAGGTCGTGAAGACTGGATAACCATCGCAATATCACTGATTGTAGGCTGGCCAAAGTTGCACCACTCAAACCGGAGTCCGCATCTCCTGCCAACCACTGCTACTCCTTAGAGAAAGGGTCAGATGGATATCAGACCTGATTGTGGCAACCTTATCCGTGAAGAAATGAGCAATCTTCACACTGCTCTTGTGAAAAGCATTTCTTGGCTGAAGACAGAGTGGATTGCACAGTCTGTCCACAGTCCGAAAAGCTGAGCTGGTCGATTCCACCTGGCAGCAATCTCCTGGACATGAATTCTGTCTTCTTATGGGAGATTGTTGATTGATAGACCAAATAATGATCCATCAAACTAAGCCTGTCACCCACCAGGCCGGAACTCTGCCATCGTCTTTCTAGCCTTCGTTCAACTCTCCTCAACTCCCTCAAGTCCTCATCAAACCATGGAGACCTAGGGCAAAGGGAGAGAGGATGAACTCGAACAGGAGCAATGGAATTTAGGGCGCCTGTCACCGCTTATTATAGGCGAGTACAAGATCCCCGGATCCATGCATTCCTCAGCATGCCCGATAGGTCCAGCACCACAATCAGGCCATCTGGGAAACACCCTCAAAGTGCAGTAGTGGACCATCTCCATAGGGCAGACCTCTTGGGGGTCCTCAAAACTGAAGCTGATGGTATGATGGTCAGACCACTTGACTGGTTCCACCACCAGATCAGATATCTCCATCCCCAGGAGAAACACCAAGTCCAATGAATGACCACCAATGTGAGTTAAAGAGGAAACAACCTGTGTGAGGCCCAGTGAACTCATTAGCTGGAGGAAGTCTTGTCCAAACTGCAGAGTTTATCGTCGACCCAAACACTGAAATCCCCAAGGATCCACCATCTATGGATCCCAATGTTTGGTCGGGCGATAAAGTCCGCGACTTCCCACGAGAAAACATTCCCATCTCCTGGTGGACAGTAGATGAGAAGAATCCTGCTCCCACACCCTCACCCATGATACATTCAAAGGAGTTGGTGGCTCCCACTGGAATTTCCTTCAGGTTCAGTTCTGATTTAAAACAGAGGGCCAAACCCCGCCCCTACAATCGATCCTTGGGCAGTGTATCACTAAGTACTCGGGTGGAACCGCTGAAGCCAAAACAGGGCCAGCATTTATATCCAACCAGGTCTCGGTGATGCAAGCCAGGTCAGTTGAATTAATAAGATCCTAATTATGGCGGTCTTGTTTTTTTCGACCTGGCATTACATAACACTGCCCAAGTTGATGAGCAGCCAAGGAAGACCAGTTTCTGTCTGCAATAAGCAGAACCTTGGGTATGGAACAAGACAGGAAGACCCTCTCCTGGACCCATTTTGCCCCGAGGCCTCCTTGTTCCCACAATCCCAATCCGCCCACCTCTCCATTCCCCCAACAGGTTGAGTCCTCACCCTAACCCTCCTTCCTATTCCCAATCCCCTACACCGGCCTATACACCTCCGATGATAAAGGGGGCAACAAAAGGGTGGAGATCCCTCAGCCTTGTGGGGGTGGAATAATGCCTTCATCCGACCCTGGCCAACACATTTTCTAAAACAAATAACTCAAACCAAATAATATATAACCATACAAAACAACATGATCCAACAAATACAAACCCCACCCCAAGATTAAAACAAACTAACTAAAACAGGTACAAAGGCTTAAAAGCAGCAGCAAAATATTCCAGAACCAGCAATTTATCTCTATCTAGGAGATCCCACCTCCCTAGAAGATAACACAGTTAGATTTCCCAAACAAAACCTCTCACATTTGTTAGGATAAAATCATTAGTGAAATGAGACTTTGACACTCTCACTATTCAAAGTCTAAACTTTTAGGCTCTCTCACTGCCCATAATCACAATGATAGTTTGGCTAAAACAATAGAAAATGGGAAAAAGTCAAACCAGGCTGTAGTCCGATCATCCAGTTCAAATCCAATCCAATCCAGTTCAATCTGATTTAGCTCCCAGAGTCTCCAGAACAATTTGAACAAGAAACCTTCAAAACATCCCAAACTAGGCTTATGATATTCCACAACAGTCCTCCTCCCTCCCCAATCACCAGCACTCCACACCCCAGCACACCTTAGACACAGCCCACCAGCTGAATCCTTGAGAGTTTAGGGATAACAGGTTTTAGGGCCAACCTTCAGGCAGCACCCCAAACCCAACCCCTGTGTGAGCACTGATAAGGAGAGAAGAAGAGAGCAGGGCCCCTGAATATCAGAGCCAGCCACAGTCCAGGAAGAAACAACTCCAACAGGCTCCCTCAATCTTCACAGCAGCCCCAGAGTCCCTCTGAAGCAGTTCTTGGCCAACAAGTGGGCCAACAGCTGACCAGGTCTGAGTTGCACACTCTCCAGCATGCTCCACCACACCCAGCGCCGCCCCCGACAACAGTTCCAAGAGGGCATGAAACAGAAGCAGCAACGGACTCCTCATCAAAATCTAAACAACGAACTCTTCATCAAAATCCCAATGCAAGTTGTCAAAACCACAGGATTAGACAGCGAGATGGATGGACAAAGGTAACTGTCCAATTACACCACTCTTCCATTTCGGCAGAAGGCAATACTGGACCTTGTGCTCACAAACAGGGACAGTGTGATGGGGGTAACAGTGGGCGAGCACCTGGGAAACAGTGACCACCAGTCATTGTGGTTTGAAATCACAGAAAGAGCAGAACCAAACCACACAAAAACACATCCTGGATTTTAGGCGGGCAGACTTTGGGAAAATGGGGAGATACTTGAAAGAGGCATTAAGTGGAATGGGACAGGAATCAGGGTTGAGGAACAGTGGGCAGTATTTAAAATGGGGATTACAAGAACAACAGAATTATGTATTAAGCAGGTTAGCAAGAGGAAAAGGAAGAGGAGACCATTATGGTTTTCCAAAGAGGTAGCAAAGAAAGTGAAAGCCAAAAGATTGCATTCAGGCAATACAAAAGATACAGGCAGAAGGGATAGGGAGAAGTACCAGGAGAAGCAAAGGGAGGCAGGGAGGTCAGTAAGGGAAGCCAAAGCTCAGACAGAAGAACACATTGCAAAATCAGTGGGTAGAGGGACAAAACCTTTACAGGTACATAAGTGAAAAAGAAAGACAAAGGGAGGGATAGTGAGGCTGAAGGGGAGGATGGGGCGCGTGGAGGATGACAACAGTAAAGCTGACATACTGAACAGGTATTTCTGCTCAGTCTTTACTGAGGAAGAGGAGGTAATGGGTCAGAAGGAGTACAAGGGGTGAGAATGGTGCAGAAATGGACACAAGTCCCTTTACACGAGAAAGGGTCCTGAAGGAACTGGAAGTAATAAGAGTTGATAAAGCAATGGGGCCAGATGGGGTGCATCCCAGGGTCCTTAAAGAACTAAGAGAGGTGGTGGCTGAACCTCTGGCTATCCTGTTTAGCCGATCACTGGAAACAGGGAGGTACCCAAAGACTGGAGGACAGCAGATGTAGTCCCTTATACAAAAGTGGGAACAAAGAGGAAGCAGGGAACTACAGACCAGTCAGCCTCACCTTGGTAGTGGGAAGATCATGGAAGCACTACTGAAGGAGAGATTGGTGGAACATTTGGTTGTCAATGGACTACAGGACCCAAGGCAGCATGGTTTCACCAGGGAGGTCATGTCAGACCAACCTCATTGAATTTTTGACTGGGTGACTAGGAGGTGGATCAGGGGAGGGCAGTGGACATGGCCTATCTGGACTTCAGCAAGGCCTTTGACACTGTGCCACATAGAAGACTATTACACAAACTGGGGAATATGGGTGTGGGCAGGACAGTAGTGTGGTGGGTAGGTAACTGGCTGGGTGGCAGGACACAGAGGGTGGTGGTAAATGGCTGTCACTCCACAGAGGGAAGAGTGACCAGTGGGGTACCAAAGGATCAGTGCTGGGACCGGTCCTATTCAACATCTTCATCAGTAACATAGGCGCAGGACCTAGAAGGCAGAATTTCACTGTTCGCTGATGACACAAAGCTCTGTAACAGAGTAGACACACCAGAGGTGTAGACAGAATGAGAAGCGACCTGCAGAAACTTGAAGAATGGTCAGGGGTTTGGCAGTTGAAATTCAATGCAAAGAAGTGCAAGATAATGGATATGGGGCACAAAACCCTGGCACAATATATCAGTTGGGGGTGAGGATATAGCATGCACCAAGCAGGAAAGGGATCTTGGGGTTATCATCCTGATGACCTCAAGGTAGGGAAACAGTGTGACAAGGCAGCAGGTAAAGCAAATAGGATGCTGGGATGTATAGGCAGGGGCATTACCAGCAGGAAAAGGGAGGTCATAATTCCGCTATACAAGACACTAGTGAGGCCCCACCTGGAGTACAGTGTACAGTTCTGGAGACCATACCTACGTAGGACATAGACAGGGTAGAGAAGGTTCAGAGGAGGGCAACAAAGATGGTGCATGGATTGCATCACAAGTCCTATGAAGACAGGTTGAAGGAACTGAACATGTACTCCTGGAGGAGAGGAGGGAGAGACGGGATATGATAGAGACATGCAAGTATCTTACTGGGAGGAACAGGTGCAGGAAAACACTATTTTAAGCGAAAAGATGTTCCAGGACTAGAGGGCATGGGATGAAGTTGTAGGGAGGACGATTCAGAGGAAACATGAGAAGGAATTTCTTCACAGAACGGGTGGTGGACAAGTGGAACACCCTGCCAGAGGAAGTGGTGGGGCTGAAACAATCAGGATTTAAGAATGCATGGGATAGACATAAAGGAATTCTGGAGGTCAGGTAAGGTGCAACAGACTTCTAGGAAAACAAACTGAACTTACAAGCTCAAATGGGCAGACTGGGTGGGCCATAGGCCCTTATCTGCCGACACTGTCTATGTATCTATTTCCATTATATAGGCAGAGAACTTTAAACAGTAGACTCAACTAAGGAGTCATTCAGGTAAATGCTGCTAACTGCTTCAAAATGCACTGCAATAACTACACTCACTTCAATCCTCACTAACTAAACTAATCGCTAACTAAAATCATAATGCTGAAAAGAAAAAGAAAAGAAAAGAATTAGTAAAACAGAGCAATAAAACTGAGTTGCTACTCCAGCATTCAGCTGGTACAAATACATTTGGTGCTGCATGAAAGACACTGGATGAGTATTCAGCAAGACAGAAGATTGCCTCAAGACTCAAATCTAAATATCAACAAAACACATGATGCAATGAAATTATTTACATTGTTTACTAATTACACAGACTAAATAAAAATAAAATAACATCATTCTTTATCAAGATTTGCATAATACGTGCTGCATTTTAGTAATAGCCAGTAAACTGAATACTTGATAATTTACTGGCTACCTATACTTGTGGCTGTATGGCAAGGGTATTAAAAAAGCAGGAACACACAGACACCTCAAAGTTCAACATCATATGCAAATAAATAAACTCTATGTAGATAACCTTAGTTCTGCAACATAAAGACCAACTGCACAATGTAAACAGCATACTGATAACAGATTATCGTCAAATTATCTAATGAACCATGATACCAGGATGACTATATATCATGTACTAGCAATTACTATACATCTGTCTGGTGCATCACTTTCCTCATAATGATCTGATAAGGATGAAGAAGCAACTTCAGATTCATTGACAGCAGACTACATTCTAACTGGCTCGATATGTAAGGTTGAGCAGATGGAAGAACTTCTCATAAGGATGATACTCAAATTGACAAGCCATAGTTTCGTAAACGGGCTAGTTTGTTTTAAAATGTGTGCTTTTCTATGTGCTATTGGGTGCTCAGTAAGCCAGTCTCAGCTGCTATATGCAAATATGTTAACTAATGATATCAGAGATGGCTGGTATTAACCAAGGTTGTACAAAACATAAAACAGTTTGCTTTCTATTGCTTAAACACACTTCTCAGTCACTGATTTCATATGAAATGCCACAGAACTCACAAGGTGGCATGCTGATTTCAAAACTTACGACTGGATGAATCCTGCTTTGTGAGTGCTAAGTGTATGATGGCAATGGATGTCATGCCCTCCATTGATGCCATACTGATGTGCTTGAGCATGGGTGGTCCTCCATCTCAGTGCCTCAGTCACAATCGAATTCAGTCAGACATTGGGGAAAATGTAAGAAAACAGCAAAATACCAGAACTGGCAGCATGTGAGGTAAAGAATCTTCTGATAAACATCAATATCTATCAAGGAAGCCAACAAGACATTAAAACAAGCACTACATAAAAGCACCCTGTTTACTTATCCTTAAAATGTTCATTTCTATTGCTTTTCCTGAAATTAATTTCTGTGTTTTGGTATATTTGTTATTATTCTGTTTATTCATATTTTCCTCCTGGTTCAAATGTTGATTGTTGGGGGCTGCAGACCAGTAGCCCTATGTGACAAAACAGAACATAAAAGTGAGTAGGTGCCTGCTCAGTTGTGAATCCAATCAATGCAAAACAGAAAGGCCACACTCTCACCTACTCAAGGTATTAGGCTGATTTCAGTTCCTGCCACCTTACAAAAATTCAAGAACAAATTCTTTACAATCAAATGCAAGACTACCTTAAGCATTACCAGCTATTATCACCCTGCCAACATGGTTTCACAAACGCCATAGCATTCTCTCTGCACTCATCAAAGTCACCTCAGACATTCACCAGGACTTTGATCTTGGTCTGTCCACGGGGTTATCGCCATTGACCTCACAAAGGCTTTTGACCTGATGAACCACACTATGCTGATTATGAATTTGGAACTGTAGGTCTTGATCAACTCTTCATCTCTTAGCTCCAAAACTACCTATCTGGCTGTACCCAAAGCATAAAATGGGCTGACTGTCAGTCTCCGCTCAGACAGACTACCTGTGGAGTACCCCAAGAATCCATCCTAGGCCCACTGCTCTTCTCCCTGTTCATTATTGAGCTGCCCGGCTTCTGTGGAGGGATGTCTGTTCAGCTCTATGCAGACAATGCCATATCATACCGTTCCTCAATGGCACCCAGTGGCTCAATGAGCAACTGAATCTGACTTCCACCAGCTAGAAGCATGGTTCTTTGAAAATAACTTGCTATTAAAAAGCAAAAAACTAAATCTATGCTCTTCCATCCCCGCCCTGCAAAACTTATCTTAACCTACAGCTTTCCATCCATACTAGTAAGGAGAACTGCTTGAATCAGTAGACTCCTTCAAATACCTGGGCATCCTGCTGGATCCTAACCTCTCCTATGAGGCCCATGTTAAGAAAACCACCAAAATCTTGCACCAAAAGATAGGTCTTCTATATCATCTTCACCCCTGCTATCAAAGGCATCCTGTCAAAGAATTGCTACCGCCTCTCTTCTTCCACCGCTATCTTATGGGGCTCCACTATTCCTATCACTTAAGACTTCTCTCACACATCAACTGAAACTACTATATCACAAAATAGCATGCTTTGCCAGCGTAGCACCCCCACCAACACCACTGCACTGTGCTCACATTTTGGGATGGCTACAATTTGAACACAAATTCCAGTACTCTGCACTTGCTTCACCTATAAGCTTACGATCTCTTCACTCCACCAAACCTATCTGATATTATTGTTAGAAAACAGTCCAGATGGCCTCCGCTCTGCCTGTCTTGCACTACTGGACTTACCCAAGATCCGCCAGTCCACAGGAAGAAGATCCTTTACCTTTGCAGCCCCTTGGCATGGAACTCCCTCCTCCATCTATTCACTCCTGCACTACTGTCGCACAGTTCAAGCATGCTCTGCATAAGTACTCATCTGCCTCAGAAATGTGTTCCTGCTTCACCTGACTTATGAGTGTCTGATCCCATCACTGTTTTCTTCTGACTCTAAAGCACTTTTGTCTATTGCACTGACGTTCCAGGAGAATACAGGTACTATACATTAGTGCTCTATAACTGCAAACTTATAAACACCTACTTAAGCTATCCTTAACACCTTACCCAGTTATAAGCCTGTCTAAACCTTTTCTTGCTTTCTGAACACTGCCTTATTTTCACTTTGCTATGGCTTGTTAGATATATTATAATCAAAGGTGACTCTCCACTTATTGTATCTCATTGATTCATTATTCTGTTGTTATGTTCAATTCTGTATACTGCTGTATAATATTGTTGTAAGCTTATTGTCCTATGTACCCTCCCGCATCACCCCTGAAAAGGGACTGCATGGTCTAAGAGAGCTTACCCAGTTACCAAAATTCAAATAAAGAAACAAATGAAGCAAAGCATATTCATTTGAAATTCAAAATGGCCTTCAAAATTTCACTTTTTCTACTTTGTCAGACTCCATGCTCCATTTATTTATATTCCATTATACAATGGCAAGAAAGAATCTTGGACTATGATTGGTCAGTTTGGTCTGGACCCATGGCGTTATCCCAGCATGACGCCACAGGTCTAGTCTCAGCCTAACTGTGAACATGTAGATGAGCATTTTATGGACCATTTTATGGACCATTTTACGGAGCATTTTATGGAGCATTTTCTTGATTGTTTCATCTTCTCTTAAAAACAAAAAATATTTTCCACACAAAACATCTTTAAAATGATTTTTTATTCTGTATAACAACGAGCCGTTGTATAATAGGAATAATGCACTCCAGGGTGTGTATCATGTGGCATAATGCCACGCCTTGGAGCATTGATGCACTTGCTATGGTCTCAGGCCCAACCCCCAGGTGTGGCGTTATCCCAGTACTCCACACACACCCTGTAGTGCATTACTTCCTTTATTTAACATCAATTACTTTTTGCCTTTCATGCTAGCAAAATCATGCATCTGTCTATCTCAGTCTAACTAGCCTTCTATTTCCATTAATTTAATTAATATTTTATAGGCTCTTTCCATTTCTGAGACCTCTGTCTAGTCAGAAGTTGTCCAGTGCTGAGTGGGCTGTTTATACTTTATCCACTGCAAGCAGCCTCTTGGTTCCCTCTTATGGCCAACCCCATACAGGGCCACAAGGGCTGCTATCAGCTGGGTGAGTGAGTGGGTGAGTTGCTGCTTTCACAGCTTACACAAATGGCACACCAAAGTCAACCAAACAAAGGGTGTGCAAAGGAGCCAAGGGCCTCACTTCCATGACATACCTGTTTTTTCCTTTACTGCAAAGGTTAATGTTATAGTGGTATATCACCTTTAAGAAACTGGTTACTGGAAAGGACACAGAAGGTAGTAGTAAATGGATGCGTTCAAGGAATGGAGGGTGACCAGTGGGGTACTTCAGGGATCAGTGCTGGAACCAGTCCTCTTCAATGTCTTTATAAGTGACATAGCTGAAGAACTGGAAGGGAAGGTCTGCCTCTTTGTGAATGACATCAAGATCCATAAGAGAGTGGATACTCCTTGGGGATGGATAGACTGTGCAGAGATCTAAAGAGACTGGAAGAGTGGTTAAGGGTATGGCAGCTGGGTTTTAATAAAAAATTTGCAAAATAATGCACCTAGGCCATAGGAACCCAGCAGCAGAGTATAAAATGGGTGGAGTGACACTGACAAAGACCAAACAGAAAAGAAACCTGGAGTAATCATATCAAATTACCTAAATGTGGCCAGGCAGTGTGATAAGGCAGTCAGAAAAGCTAGTGGGATGCTGTGGTGCACAGGTAGGGGTATCTCCAGCAGGAACAGAAAGATAGAGGTATTTCTGCCCTATATAAATCGAGGAGGGACGTTACACTATGAAAAAGGGCTCTTTCAGATATTGGGTGGGAGATCAGGGTACGGAGAAGGACACTACACTATGGAAAAGGGCTTTTATGATATCAGGTTGAAGACCAGGATAGGGGAGTGATGCTACACTATGGAAAAGGGCTCTTTCAGATATCAGGTAGGAGATCAGGGTATGGTGAGGACACTACACTATGAAAAGGGCTTTTATGATATCAGGTGGGAGGAGGGATGCTACACTACAAAAAGAGCTTTTTCAGATATCGGTGGAGATCGGGAAAAGAGAGGACACTACACTATAGAAAAGGGCTTTTTATGATATTGGGTGAGATATCAGGGTGGGGTAGGGTTGCTACACTATGGAAAAGGGCCCTTTCAGATATCAGGTGGGAAATCAGGGTACTGGGAGGGACACTACACTATGGAAAAGGGCTATGTCAGGTATCAAGTGGGAGATTGGGGAATGGGAGACCACAGTTCTATCATAAACCACTAGGGTTGCTCAGATTACTGCCATGTTTTTGCTGGCTATATTTTTTTCCATGCAAGAATTCGTTGCAAGCGGCCTTTGTAGATCCTAGAGGCCCAATGAATAGGGTTATGGGGATATGCAGGTCCCTCTCCCTCATTTGCATTGCTGTCCCTCAATGCATTGCCCAGGCACAAACCCAGTTTGCCTGGGCAAACTGGGCTTTGTGAATACCACCTCTGGGCAAAACCCAGTTTTCCCTAGCAAACCAGTTTGCATCTGGGCAATGTTTTATGAATCCGGCCCTGGTTTGCAAGATAGTTTTGAGGGAAATGAGAATGTGTCTCGAGTCACTTTTAAAAAGTTTCTTTAGCTACGAGAACACATTTTTATTTGTATCCTCAGGCCTGAAAATTAGTGCACCTAAAACAATTGCAGAGGAAACATCAGATCATTTAGCTGTTGCATTCCAATGTTTCACAACTTTGCCTAGGACCACAATGCAAAATCTTGAGGCTAAACCCCTCCCGTTTGGAAGTGAAAATGTACAAAAGAAGTAAGTAACCCTTTAGAACAAGATGCTCAATTGTTTCTATCTCAAAAATATACTGAATGGTGACAGACACAAAAAATATTTTTGTCAGTTATTTAAAAAGCCATAATAGGAACACTAATAAATATTTACATTATTTAGGATTACAGTGTAAGCTACACAGACTTATCGCTGATATGTCTACAAAAGAATTTGACTTTAACAAGTCAAGTAAATGAAATTAGAGAAGAAATGAAGACATACCAGTATGAGAGAATAATGTCTCCGAGCAGAAGCTTACATTTGGCACTCAGCGTAAATCTCAAACACATTAGTTATGTTTACAGGCTGTCAGGATAGAGTACAACAGGGTTATTCAATTGGTGGCCCCGACAGCCTCCCCTTTAGCCCCAGACAGTCAGCTGTTCCTTAATGCAATTCAGGAAAACAGCAAAATAAGACACCGAGAGAGAGAGAGAGACAGAGAGAGAGAGAGAGAGAGTGAGCCAGGTGGAGAAAACATCACACATAAAGAGACTAGCCAAACATAGCAACTTTTATTCAGGGCTTAAACAAACACTGCTGAAGTAATTTCTGCTGGTACACTGAGGGGTGCAGAGAAACCACTACTCCTACTAACCCACAGGGATTGGCAAGTTATGTACAGGCACAGTCCAATCAGGGGCATGTATCGGATGTACTTATGTTTCTCTTCCTCAGTTTACCTGCCATCATGGCATGCAGTTAAATTAATCGTTTCAGGATTTTTATTATTTTTAAACACATTCGAGTTCTGCAGCGCAACTCACTTTTAAGCTGGTGAAACAAACCAAAACATCTTTAATTTAAAGAAGACTGTAGTCAGAGGATACATTTCATGGTAAGTACACTTTTAGTCAGGCGCTTTATCAGATTCTTATGGATGCAACATAAAAGGGTCCGAATTGATGCGATAGTACTTGTTAACCTGAATGCATACTTTATGTGTATTTTTCCTGCATGTTTCCTGTACGAAACAAAGACGGATGAGCAAGTGTAAAATCTTGGCCCCAAGATTTGGACATCATCTTATGTGGCCTGCCAGAAAATATAATTGACTACTCCAGGAGTGCAGCATAGACATACTGCAGGGTTAAGTAAAGAGGAAGATGGAGCCATGCAAACCTCATTAAATTACATTACGGAAATAATTGAGGGCCATTTATTAGAACAATCAGGTATACCTACAAAACCAACATGGGATCGGTTACTCTTATCATGTTTAGACATTCTTAAACCTCCAAAACATATCCTTCAGCAGTTAACAGGACCCATTCAGCTGATGGACATGGGTGAGCAGTAAAATTTAAGGAATAATACAGCTCCTGGGTTGGATGGGTTAGCCTCTAATTTTACAAAGAATTCGTCTATACTCTTGGCCCTGTATTAAAAGACATTTTAACTCTGAACTGGAGGTTGGACATTTGCCCGTATCTATGCAAGTCAGCCATGTTAATATTTTTGTTCAAATTAAGAATTGGGCTCCACTGTGTTTATTGAACAGATTTTAAAATCCTAACTTAAAATTTCGTTAAAAGACTGACAGAAGTAGCTGAGCTTGTGTTAATTGAAACTCAAACTTTGCCACCCCTATAGGAATATCATTGATAATTTAATTCTGCTTAGTGACATATGGGAGAGGGGCAAAGGGGAATGATTGATGGACATTTGCTTTCTATAGGTCAAGAAAAAGCATTCAATAAGGTTCCATATGAATATTTAATATACTGAATGATATGAGGCAGTACAGCGCAGTGGTTTAAGACTCTGAGCTGCAAGCCTGAAACTTGGGTTTGAATCCCACAGCTCCACTTGCATACTGTGTGACCTTGAGCAAGTCACTTAACTTCCTTGTGTGCCCAGGTCACAATAGTAAACAAGCTTAAGCTTAGTGCGCTCTCCTGGTTAAAAAACAAAAAACAATATGGCATACCAGATTTATCTGAAATGGCTAGAAATCTTGTACAGTCACTCTAATATATATTCGTACATAAATTCAGTATTAGGGCCTAAAATCTTGGTCAAAACGGAGTGCAAGGATGTCCCATACATCCTTTGTTATATATTTTGCCTTGGACCCTTTATTAAGGTTAATCCATAAGTATCCAAATATTCAGGGTATACTGTTGACTGCAGATGCACTAGAAGTTACCACTCTGTCATATGCAGATAATTTATGTACAGTATAATCCTTAGATCTGCAAAATCAGGTGATACTCTGAAAGAAGTTATTGATTCTTTTCTTCAGTCACTGGCGCTACTATACATTATTCTAAAAGTGCTAGTGTTCCTATAGGTACTCCAACAGACTATAAACCAGGTTTTAACCACAGGGGAATTACTATAATGGAGGCCCTTACAAATATTAGGTTTGGTGTTTGGTCCAGGAGATGTGGCTACAGACAATTGGTCAATACGTACAACACAAGCAGAGCAGAAACTATGTCACTGGAAAAACATGCCTTTATCAAAGCGTGAAAGAGTTTTCCTAATCCTGCTTTTTATAAGTGCCCTATTTTGTGTGTCGCAGTTTTCCTCTCCTCCAAGCTTAGAGGTAAAATGATATAGCATATCTCTTTCAAGGATTATGAGGTAGCAGGCAGAACCTGATTAAAAGGAAATTCATAAAGAACAATTAAGGGTGGTGGTGTGAATATGGTAAATCCAGTAGTCTTTTACTACCTTGTTTTCCTTTACTTTAACATTACAAAAATCCTTCAGGAGATGGATAAAATGTGGGTCCTTGAATAACAGATTGGCTCATGCCCTGGGTAACTGAATGGCAATCTGGAAAATGGAACAGTAGACTGAAATGTTATAGTCATGTGAGCCCATCATATATAGTTACATGAAATAAGGAAGGTAAGAATATTGAAACTTGCCCTAGAAGTAGTGGAACCGAACAACAGGAAAACTATTTTCATATCATGATTAATTGCTACAGTCTCCAATTCACATTGGAATGCTGTCTGGATAATATGATTTTAGTAGCCACCAAACAACTCTGTAATCCACATATCCCAAACCATATGTGGGATATAACTCGGCTTAGGCTGTATGGATGGATGCCTGTTAAAGACTCTTTAAAACAAAACAAAATTAAAAATGTATTGTCCTAGAGAAGAATATGTCTTACAGTTAAAAACACAAAGACATATGTTGCTTGAACGTCAATACTGTATGCCAAACAGTTTTGGGTACAGCTAAGTAAAGGATGGAGACCAGAGAACCAATATTTTCTTCTGTGGACTATCAGGCAGCTGTGTTAGGAATATATTTGGGTCACTAGAATAAGTTTCATTCTTTCACACTGCAGGTTTGGTTTTCATGTTGTAAATATTACGTCTTGCAGGCATGATGTGCATTATAAATTCAACTGAAGTTTATTTCTCCAGACTCTGGGATCTGGATGACTTTGTTCTGCCATGGCAGCTATATATAGTAATGAATGCAAATCAATACAGAGCACTTTTGTAAAAAGTTATGGAAAGATTCTACAGGGATCCACAAATACTTTACTTCAGAATGTAGGGAGAGTAGGTGGGGGTTTGTGAAATATGGAAAACTGTTATGTAGTTTATTACTGTAGTTACTGTATTTGCTCTTTCTTTTTCATGTTCCATTATTGAAATTCAGTATATGTATGTAAGACTGTTTTCCTTTAATAAAAATGCCCCTACTCTTTTGAGAACTGCATGAGATCTTTAATGTCCACCTGAACAACAATCAGAACAGCGAGATGGTTCCTTGGTTTAATGTCTCATTGAAAGACAGCACCTCTGGAGTGCCACACCACCACGCCATGCTGCACTACAGTGTCAGTATTGGAATTTTACCCCAAGTTGCTGGTGTGGGACTAGAACCCACAACCTTCCAATCTTCCGCCTCAAAGGTGAATGTGCAAAGAGGTTAAAAAGGTGACAAGTGGAGTACCATAACGTTCAGGCCTGGGGCCTGTCCTCTTTATCATATTTATTTGTGATATAGGTTGGGTTGTCAGAATTAGTTTGTGAAAGATTCAAACCCTCCTCAAATCCTGGTGTTTGAGTTCTAATTTAGAACTCGAACACTAGAGGGTTCAAGTGAGTTTGAATCATAGTGCACATTTATTTCTGTATATTGTACTTGGCAGGCCACTGAATTTGTAAAAAATCTTATTTTAGTTTTCTGTCAGCTCCTCCTCCTGGTGCTGCTGATGCTGCTGTTAAAATTTCATAATAATTATTAATAATCCCAAATTTCAGCTCCACTGGCTCAAGACAGTTGTTTTTTTTTGGGGCAGCCGGTGTCAGGCGAGGTTGCACCGCACTTGTGCTCCAGTCACCATCATCACCCGACCAGTCAGTTATGTGGTCACGTGGTGGAAAGAACATGTCCAGTAAGCCTTGTGGGATCAACTTGTAAAGTGAAGTGCGACTCCACAGTCACAGCTCCAGTCAGTCCTGTCTGTCCGCCTGTGCTGAATGGATTGATCTATTCAATTTATTTTGCAAGTTGCAACAACTCTTTTCTCAAATAAAAACAACTGTATTTTTGGCAACTTGTCTTAATAAGTTCCTGCATGATTGAAATGTTGCTCCTCTAAGGGGGAGTTTGTCAAGGAAACAGTGGGAAAGAATGGTCGGGATCCAGGAAGGATATCACCCTGGCTGGGGGAATCGGATTTTCCCGTGAAAACTTGTGCTGAGTGCTCTGCTCTGTGCTGATCAACTGATTTATTTCAACCCAACTCCAATTAGAACAGTGGCACTGGTGTGTGGAAGATCACCCTGGCTGGGGAGGGAGGGGAGTCAGGAAGAAAAAGATCAGATGTTCCTTGGGAGTGAGAAAATAACTGAAATTTAATTTGAAAGCCAACAAACAGGGAAAGGGAACAAACAACAACAGAAATAAATCCAAGTTCAGCATCAAAGGAAACAATTGTCAGGAGTCTCAGGACTGTGCTGCAGGAGGTTCTCCTACTCCTTTCACCCCAAACCTCCTGCTACATATACAACAACAAGGCAGTTTTGACAGTATTATTCATCACTCATGTGTAGCTGTGTCTGTGACTCCACTCCGCCTCCTGTGGTGTAGCCACCCATCACCCCTGCTGCTAGTGTGCCCTTTGACTGCACTGTGCACCTACCCAGTGTGTGTGGCCATGTGCAGCCCAGTAGCCAGTTGTGAGGTGTATCCTTAAATACATGCCAAAAATATATTTCCCTGTTGGGAGGAGAGACAGAAAATTCCTTTCACTGTGTTGTGTGACTCCATTTCCTATGTGGTATACTGTCCTGCCATCATCCTGCTGTGTGCCTTATGACTGCATTCTACCCTACCCTACCCAGTGTGTGTGACTATAAGCAGCCCAGCACCCATTTCTGTGGTATCTGCTGATACATGGAAGAAATCTTTCCCTGTTGTCAGAGAGACAGAAAAGTCCCTTACTCAGTACCAAACAAAATCTGTGTCACTGTGTTGTTTAACTTTATCTCCTAAGTGGCATACTGGCCAGCCCATCATCCTGCTGTATGCCCTTTGACTGCACTGTACCCTACCTACTGTGTGGACCATGTGCAGCCCAGCATTTTCTGTGGTATCTTTTAATACATGCTGTAAATAATTTCTAGGGGACTTTGGGAGGAGAGAAAATTTCTTACTCATAAAAACAAACAATTAGCATGGTTTGTCTTGCAAGACTCCACCTCCTACATGGCATATTGGCCATTATCCTACTGTGTACCCTTTGACTGTTGCACTAGTGTGGCTTACTTAACTCCTGCGTGGTGTACTGGCCATCATGCTGCTGTGAGCTCTTTGACTATTGCACTCTACCCAGTGTGTGCGACTCCTATAGTGGGGTACTGGCCATCATCCTGCTATGTGTCCTTTGACTGCTGCAATGTGCCCAGTGTGTGTGTGTGTGTGTGTGTGTGTGACTCCTATGTGGGTACTGGCCATCATCCTGCTGTGCCCTTTGACTGCTGCACTGTACCCAATGTGTGTGTGTGTGTGTGTGTATGTGTGTGTGACTCTGTAAATTTTGGCCATCATCCTGCTGTGCCTTTGACTGCTACTGTGCCCAGTGTGTGTGTGTGTGTGTGTGTGTGACTCATATGTGGGTACTGGTCATCATCTGCTGTGCCCTTGACTGCTGCACTGTTCCCAGTGTGTGTGTGTGTGTGTGTGTGTGTGTGTGACTCTACGTGGGTACTGGCCATCATCCTGCTGTGTGCGCTTTGACTGCTGCACTGTGCCCAGTGTGTGTGTGTGTGTGTGACTCTATGTGGGGTACTGGCCATCATCCTGCTGTGCCTTTGACTGCTGCACTGTGCCCAGTGTGTTTGTGACTCCTATGTGGGGTACTGCCCATCATCCTGCTGTGTGCTTTGACTGCTGCACTGTGCCCAGTGTGTGTGTGTGTGTGTGTGTGTGCTCTATATGTGGGATACTGGTCATCATCCCTGCTGCGTGCCCTTTGACTGCTGCACTGTGCCCAGTGTGTGTGTGTGTGTGTGTGTGTGTGTGTGACTCTATGTGGGGTACTGGCCATCATCCTGCATTGTGCCCTTGACTGCTGCACTGTGCCCAGTGTGTGTGTGTGTGTGACTCCTATGTGGGTACTGGCCATCATCCTGCTGTGTGCCCTTTGACTGCTGCACTGTGCCCAGTGTGTGTTGTGTGCGGTGTGTGTGTGTGTGTGTGTGTGTGTGACCCTATGTGGGGTACTGGCCATCATCCTGTTGTGTGCCCTTTGACTGCTGCACTGTGCCCAGTGTGTGTGTGTGTGTGTGTGTGGCTCCTATGTGGGGTACTGGCCATCGTCCTGCTGTGTGCCCTTTGACTGCTGCGCTGTACCCAATGTGTATGTGTGTGTGTGTGACTCTTATGTGGGGTACTGGCCATCATCCTGCTGTGTGTTTTGACTGCTGCACTGTACGCAGTGTGTGTGTGTATGAACAGATTTTATTTCTTTTTGTCCTCAATTTCATGTGTATTTCATTATTATCTTCATTATTGGCAGCACAATTAAAAATAGGGTTCAAGTTCTAAAACGTTCTAAAAAGATTAGAACCCTAGAACTTTTCAAAAGTTCTAGGTTAGAACTAGAACCAGAACTTCAAAGGGTTCTGACAACCCAAATATTGGTAGGATTGCTTGAAATCTGTCCTACTGAATCTGATACTCTGATTATGGGCCTTTTTTTTTTGGAATTCAGATTTTCAGTATTAAGGGCCAAAATCTGAATTCCTAAAAGTTCAGAATCAATTCTGTACTCAACAGCAATACTAAATAATTCACCCCCCTCCCTCAGTCCCAACCTGGTGAAACAGCAGAGACCCTGAACATTAAAGAAACCTCTCTCCTTTACCTCCTGAGACAGAGGTTTCTGCCTGCCATCTCCTAGAGGGTATTTTCCGCTGCTCTGTTCAGTTAGTACTTGCCACTGGCATCATCCTCCAGTCAGTGTGTTGTTGGCCCTGGTGGTACTGGGGCTACTAGCATGGTATCCTAGTGGTCAGAGTCCCCCAGTCACTGTGCTGATGTTGATCCCAATGATTCCTGTTAGTTCGGTGGAGGGTCAGCTGCTAGCAGAAGCCTCTTTTTTTAACTGCCCTATTTCTTTTTATTTAAATAATTGCCCCCAACCCAGTCAGTCCCACTGTGACTTCCATGCTGTGGCCAGCCATCAATATTCTTGTACAGCAAGTCCAAACTCCAAGCCAACGCGAACAGCTGTGAGTTTCGGGATGTGAGGGAGGGGGCAACTGGCAAGGCCAAGTCAACCAACACAATTCCCTGAGTTAGCCTAAGCCATCTGGTTATGTGTTGAGCTGGCACTGCAAGGTGTACTGCTGGCCGGATGGCATAGGGTTTAGTGCATGTTGGACACCACCACCCTATTTTCCATTCACAGCAGATGCCAGGAACTGTTTGTCCATCTACTCGTCTCAGTTGGTGGAGGATACTGCCTATAGCTTACGGTGCTTAATTAAAATTTTAATTTTCAAGTGCATTGGTCTGGTTTGTCAGTTGTCGAATGTGGATGTAAAATTCATCTCCATCAATGTGGATGTGATGGGTAGGTGATAGGTTGGTAGTGGCAGCAGACAGGGGAGTGAGCTGGGTTACACCTGAGTGCCACCCCAACAGTGCCACCACCAACAACATGACCACCAGTGACTAGTGTGCCCCCCTCTGACCACAACTGCCGAAGTTAAGGTGGATGGGAATGGTACACATGTTTGCACACACTCAACAGGAGGCAAGAAAGACTTGGAGAGAGAGGGAAGTACACTAGGGCGGGGAGATGGGGGAGGTCAGAAGCACCAGTGGACAGTGATTGTGCTGTTGTGTCCTGGGAAAGGGAGTGGTTTTATCTTGCAGGTTGTTTGTATGCAGAATCGGAATATCAATTTCATTTCCAGTTCTATTCCAATGGTATAATTGTACTCGAACAGAATCAGAATTTCTGAAAGTCTTTCAGATCCAAAATGGAATGGATTCTGGGGCATATGAGTTCCCTTGACATAGAGATAGGAGTGCAAGGGAATATCTGCCTTTTACAGATGACACTACGATCTGGAGGAGGGTGGACAGAGAGGAAGGGTCAGAGCAATGATGGAGGACCTGGAAAGGCTTGAAAGGTGGTCCAGGATATGTCAGCTGGGCTTCAGAGCCAAGAAATGTAAGGTACTGCACATCAGACGAAAACCCAAAACACAATACCTGATTGGGGGGTGGCAATTGAGAGCATAGCTGAGGAAAAGGACTTGGAGGTAATAATAATATAAGATAGACTGACAACAACAGCACAGTAAAACAGGCCAGTGGGTAGGGCAAACATGATGCTGGGGTACATAGGAAGGGCAATCGGTAGTAGAAGCAGGATGGTAATCCTTCCTCTATATAGATCCCTGCTTTGCCCCAATCTGGAGTAATCCACAAGGTTCTAGACAGCCCACACCTGCAGAAGGACTGTTACAAAGAAGCAGTATAGAGTTTAGTAACCAAATGGTCCAGGGGTTTAGGGAGAAATCACACAAAGAAACACTGAAGAATCTTAACATATACACCATGGAGACAAGGAAGGAGAGGGATATAACAGAAATGTACAAATATCACCATGGATTAACAAGGTGAACTGTAATGAACCACCTAACGTGCAAACACAAGCACAAGGGGACATCTACTGTAGCTGGCTGGGGTATGTCCAGGAGGGATGTCCACAAGTACTTTTTCACAGAAAGAGTAGTGAAAAGGTGAAACAGACTACTTTGAATGAGGTGTGCCAAACCACAAACTGCACTAAGGCATGGGTGGGACAGGCACAGGAGCCTGATAAGAAGAGCAGGAGAAAATGAAATATGGGAGAAAAGGGGTGGGTGGATGGACAATAGGGCTGTCACACAAGTAACAGCAGAGTTGGGGTGGAATCAGCAGAGACTGGATAGATCAGTGGGTTTTTCTGCTACCACATTCTGTGTTTCTATGTTTAGAGCATACAGTTTCTGGAAGAAGACACATCCTACCAACAGTTATTATTAGCAGTGTCAGTGGCTCAGCAGGTAGTACACTCACCTCTGAGGCTGGGAGATCAGAAGGCTGTGGGCTCTATCCCCACATTAGGCACTGGTTAAACCCCAATACTGACACTGTAGTGCAGCATGAGGGAGGTGCTGCACTCCTGAGGTGCCATCTTTCGGATGAGATGTTAAACCGAGGTCCCATCTGCCTGTTCTGGTGGTAGTTCAGGTGGATGTTAAAAGACCCATGGCACTTCTGTAATGTAGGGAATTTTATTAGAAGATTTGGACTGCATTACAAATTTACAACAAAAAACATGATCATAAAGTACCAGAAGTCAAAACAATATACAGTAGTTATAAATTAACAGAAAAAGAAAACAAATCAAACATCATAAAAATAAAGAAAACATTTACAGTGGAAACTAACATTATGTCCAATGAGCACAATGGATCCATAAGTGAGACACCTTAGTATTGGAAAATGAGACATATCAAACTTGATCAAGTGCAGTAGTGCTTTTCTAACATTCAGAACTACTTCTACCTGAGAAACTCACTTTTGTTGCAATAACCAAACACATTGTGCTAGCCAGATATAATACCTAATAATGGCAAGGATAACATAAATAGTTTCAAAATGATATTTCCCATTTGACCTAGAGTTAGTTCCATACAGCACATCTGAATAGGAGAGTTGAGAGAACAAAAGCTCCTGCCATTCTATTGCTGAAATGGACCAAAACTGTTTTAACTCAGGCACATTCCATAAATAAATGTTGCTGTGTTTCTAATATCAAAGAACATGAATCTAAGTAGACAGTATTGGTTGGAAATCTGTTTATGTTTATTATTCCCACATACACTAAGTCTATCACAGTTATCTAACCATAAGCAGTCCCATACATCCCCACCCACTCTCTCAGATCAAATGACACCCGCACCTTGATAGTCCTCGCCGCCCACCCTCACTGGTCAGACTGCTTTACCACCATTTCCTAAAATCTGAAATTCCTGCCCCTAAAATATGACACTCCTCCTCCTCCAACTACTCCCTTGCCTCTGCCCTACACAATTACCTTTCCCTCAGCTGTTCCTGCTTTACCCCACCTTAATACCTATCCCCAGTTTCTGCCTTCCTATCATGACCCTCCCGCAGGGTTCTCAACATCCTGAAGGGGAAATCAGAAAATGGCTACCCTTCTCCTCATATTCAGTTCTTGCCTCCCTCCACCTGCCCTTCCAGGTCACCAATGTTACAACCTAACCCCATCCTTTTACTCCAACAGCACTTACATACTACCTCGAGCCTGCTCCTGGTACACTCATGCACTATAAATGGTTCTATCGTATTATTACTGTTTTGTACATTTATATGTTCTTTGTATGATTTTGGACATGTATTGTAATTTACCCATGTTCCACTACTGTTTATTGTACAATACCTTGTGTTCCAACTGTTGCACAACTACAATTTTGTATTGTTTGTACTACCCACGTACTATTGTAACTGATTATCCTTCACAACCCTATGTAACCCCTCCCCCAATCGCACCGTGAGACGAGCAACTTGTTGTTCAGTGTGCCTCATGGTGAAACATTTCAATAAAATATAAAATAAACATATGGTGGAATTCTAATGTTTGTAAGTTGGTACAATACTGTCTGTAACTGTGCTGCAGGGCATAAGGGAAAATCAACCGGGATTGCCTTTCAGAAGCATTATGAACTGATATACCTCTTCCTATCCATAGAAAGTAATCTTTAGGCCAAGGCCCCAATGTACTGCCAATTTCAAGCATTCCAGGCCATGGGGGAGAACGGAATTCTTCCCTAGCAACCTAGATTTGCCATGTTACCAAAAAGACAGGTTCGAGGATAGCCATGTGGTTAACAGGGTTTCCATAACTTGAATAATGGGTGAAGGGCTAAACCAAGGTAATAACAAAGAAAATACTGGAAAAAACTTACTGGGTTAATCATCCCCATCCCTCCTTCATTAACGGATCTGTAGGTGAATTCTCTTTAATGAGATTCAGGGAGACCCCAGAAAGCTTGGAAAAACACTAAATAAATGAGTAATGCAGCCTTGAGGGGAGGGAAAATGTAGCATATATAAAAATATGGGAACTAACAGGGTTTTAATTGCTGACCTCATGAATTTCCAAATTTGCTTATACTTCCAGCTTGAAATTAATCTGTCAGCACAAATTATCCCTTTCTCCCAATTCAAAAATGGGTATTGGGGACCAAAGTAATTCCTAAATTGAAATCGGTTCATGGGAGATACTAATTCTTCCTATATTCCCAGAGGCAGGAATAAGTGTGGATCCCAGTGGAATCCATGCTCTTACTGAAATTAATACTGAACCCAGAAAAAAGGGATAGGTACTCAGAACCTTCAATAAGGCCTCTTCCTCAGTGTGTAAGCTAAAGAGAGAACCAAGTCAATCAGCATAAGCTAAAAGTTTTATAAGGGGACCCCTGCAGAGACTGTGATTCCTCTAACTGCCTGTGTCTGAAGAATCAATCTAATTAGGATATCAATTCCAAACATGTATAAAGGGGCTTAGGGGCAGTCCAGACATACCCTCTTTTGACCAAGATATGGTTCCAATACCAACCATTTACATTAGGGATTAAAAGGCCTGTTTGTACAACAAACAGATCCATGCCACACAGCTTGGAGGAATACCAAATGCTTCTAATACAGTAAATGGGAAATCATGAGTTAGCCTATCGAAGGCCTTTTCCTGATCTATCCTCACTATCCACCCTTGAACACTACCCAACTCTCCTTAAAAACAGCTTTTGAAGTGTGATGAGGTTATCATACTGCTGCCTTCCTGGCACAGCACAAGTTTGCTCTGGACTGATTAAATAAGAAGGAACTTTCACTAACCTAGCCAAAACACGTTTGCAAATAATTTAAGATCTGTGTTTAACATACTAAGTGGTCTCCAGTTATTAATAGCAGAGTGGGAACCTTTCTTATGTGTCAACACCAAAATGTCCTGCATGGAGGGTAAATCTGGAATGGGATAACATAACGTTAAAAGAACAGCTAATACAGGAGCTAACTCCTCTTTAAACTGTTTATATAGCCCTGCCCCTAGGCCATCTGAATCAGGGCAGAGTCACCTTTATCTGTCCTATGGCTAGAAGGACTTCCTCCTTCATAATGGCCTGGGATAGGGTTAGTAAATCTTCCAGAGCCACATGGGCAAATGTGAGAATTTAAATGGTCAGTAGCAGAAGGACTATCTGGGCAGTCTCCAAATAGATTCTGGACTTGAGATTCCACAACCTGTAGAATACTCTGGGGTGTGGAAGCAATTTGGCCTAGGGAGAAACCATCTCTGTTATGATTCTAGAATCAATTCATTCTTACGGTCTTTGTAGGATCAGTGCCCCTTTGTAAGTTGAGTCCTGAACTGGGCTTCCTGTCCCAAGGAGTGGGCCCTTTATATTGTAACTCCATCATCTGCTTTTAATAACATTAATCTGTGTACTATGATCCATAGAGGTGGTTTCTGTTAGGGAAATTAAATGCTGCAATTGTTGCCTTAAATGTAAATAGTCTTAAGTACAGTTTGTTCATAAAAGAGATTTTCTCTGAAAAGGCTTTTCAGGAGGATTTTGTGTCTTCCCACCAGTCTGCTAAGTCCTCATAGAGTTCTACAATGGATAATCTGGCAGACCACCCCGTTGCCATAGTTTTGGGATTTTGGGATCTGATAAGAGAGCCTCATTCAGCCTCCATTTATTCTTTCTACATTGTGGGTGTCATACCAAGATATATTGGCCTTAACAGCAACATGGTCGTAAAGCATATGCCTGAATATGAATTTCTAACACAAATCAACTCTTGTTTTGCTTGTGCCTCAGAAGTAGGTAAAACCTCCAGTGGGGTGGAGACAATGAAAAACATCTTTGAGATCAGCAGTGGAAAGAATCTGCTGAAGAGCAACTGTGTCACTGAACAATTCAGAGGTTTGAAGACCCCTGTCTGATTAAGGTAAACTACAATTAAAATCCCCAACTATAAGACCAACTTGGAGGTATGAAGAAACACTAAATATCTCTAAATACAACTGCTCTGAGTGCCTTGGTCTGAGGGGCATAAATTGCAATTAATCTGAAGGTTCAGAGAGGAGGGAGTATCCAACAGTAAGGCTCCCCAACTGATATCTACCAACTAGTGACCTGGATTAAGGGGTTAGATGAAAGGATTCCCACTCCATCGCAGGCATCCAGACCAACAGACCAAAAGGAAGGCCCGAGTGGCCATGCTTGAGCAGCCTGCTGTAATTTACTAGTAGTTTTAAGCCTGGTAAATAGCAAACATATGATATCACTAGGGTCTCCTGTAGTGTAAGCATAGCCCAGTCAATTTCCTGTTCCTTTAATACTATTTACATTTATGGTGGTGAGATTTAAGTAATCTATAGAAAAAAAGAAAGGAAAAGTGGCCTAAGACAAACTAGGGAGCCTTAGATTTTCTACATTGTCTAGTGCGTTTGGCTATAGAATCAGGCTCACCTCCTTCCTCTGTGTAAGTGTTAGAAAGAATGAAGGTGGTATCTGTCAGAAGAAAGGGGAGCAAATTTATTAGACTGTGGTGAATCAAGAGCAGACTTGTATAGGATTTGTTCCCCTCACTCTGTGAGATAATTTTCCCCAACCTGGTCCTTTTTGGGGATACAGTTTTGAAAGGGTTTCTATGGGAGGAGGGGGCACTTCAGAAGGAAGCTGGTTACTCTCCTCTACAAGAAGACAAATGGGAGAAAGGTTAGGTAAGTCTTGAACAGGCTCCCTATGCTCAGTTTCAACCAGAGAATCCATGGGATCTTGTGGGGTGTTAGAAGTGGCTCAGTGGGGAGGGGGTTGTAATGAGACCAGCCCAGGTCTCAAACTCTGTTCAGCTGCCTGGTTGGCCTGTTGTTGTGTCATATTTATAATGCCTTTATGAGAAGGACAATCATCATGATTATGTGAGGTCCAGGACACGGCCATAGGCATGGCCTGAGTGCTCACATAAATTACATTTGAAAAGATTTAAACACTTTTCTGAACTATGCCCAAACTCTAAACAGTGATTGCATTTTACATATCACAAGCAGAACTGAGCTGGCCTTGAGAGCCACATTTAAAACAAGATCTTGGTTGGCCTGCATAGAAGATAGAGCCCCTATCCCGCCTAGATAAAAGGTACTGGGGAGATGTACAGGCCCTGAATTAGTAGTGTAATTTACCCTGACCTCCACCACCATCCCAGATCTGCTCACTGTCGAGGGTGGGGAGGTCTGTTCAGGATTTCACAACGCTGACTGAGCCAAAAAGGATATCTTCAATATTGACTCCTTCATTCTTAAACACAATAGTGATGTTTTTAACTGCTGGCTTAGTCAGGAATAGCTTGGAAAAGGACCCAAATCTGAGTATTTTAAAGCAGAATAATAACCTATCAAAACTGGAGATGTTTTAAAACTAACATCATAATTTGCATGCCCTATGCTAATAAGGGCAAAATCTCTTATGAAAAAATTGTAATGAACCTTTTAACAGGGTTTTAGCTATATAGATCCTATCGGGGTCAGCAATCTTCCTTTATACAGAAGCCAAACAGCATTTTGCCAGGGTGCAGGTTCCCTCTAATCTGGAAAAGATCAGAAAGTTTGAAAGCAGAATCATCCCCACCAGTCACATTATTTTGAAAGAATTCAGGAGAAGAACCAAACCTAACAGGACCATCATTGTCCTGAGAGTCCTTCTCCTTGACCTCCTCATTAACAGATGTATTTTGTAAATCAACAGGAATTGAATTATTAGAATCATTAGAAGAAATGTAGTTACCTCGAGTACGTGGAGCTCTCAACAGTAGTAGAGGTGGTGGTCGAGGAATTGAAGAGTTAGCTAGCATTTGTATATACGATGAGTCTTGCACATTTGGAGTCCAAAGTCCATCACCAGTCCACTCCCATCCCATGTCTTCTAAAGCTTGGACAGGAGACCAGTTCAGGCCCTCAATCTCAGAGTTTATAGGAGGAGGAGTACCAGGCCCAGGGCATGCACTCGTTGAAGGTAATTGCTCAGAAACCACGCCCTGTGTTATCTTGCTCCAGCCTCGGTTCTTTGTTTGGAAAAAGTACAAACAGTTGTTTCTGGGCCAAGTGAAGAAACATTGGCCACCTTTTTGCTTGAAAATGACACCCAGAGCCTGGACGTTCTTTGTAAAGTTCTGGGCCGGGAAGCAGGCTTTGGGCACACAGGGATTCCCTGTCTGAGCTGCCAGCTTGCTCCTCAGCCACACTGAGTGTAGGAAAAATAGATTCCAAGGGAGACACAGAGGTCACCATGACCACAGGGTGTTGCTTTCCCTGCTACCAACTTATCATAGAAATGACAAGCGCCTCGCTCTGTTTGATGATCTGTGCCAGTGTCAGATCCAGAGCCTTAACTTGCTCCAAAAGGTTCGCTTTTTCTTGCAGTATCCATTTTTCTCCCGCAGAGACTGAACACGCATCGCTAACCTATGGTTCTATACTGTCAGCCTGGAGGTAACTCATTTCCTCCTGCTCCACAAACTCAATCGCAGCAAGCGTTGCATCAGCAGCCTCTTGTGAAGAGATAGCAGGAGGAGCCTGCTTCCTGCATTTTCCACATCCATCCTTTCAGCAGTTCCTCTGGACTGGCCATCCTGACACTGATGGCCAAGGGTTCCCCTACTGGAGGTAGGGAAATCCCTCAGTGCCCTGGCCAAATTTCCCCACTTTCACTAAAATACCATCAACAGCTTAATCTGGTTCAAGGTCAGTTGGCATTCATCTGTATCCCATCCCCAGGACGGCCTGAAAATAGGCAGAATTTGTATAGTGTGCTTACCTGGTCAACAAAAACTAAATAAATAAAAATAAAATTACGCATAGACATTTCAGCCTTTAATCTTACCTTTAAAAGTATTAGCTTTTCTGAATTCAGGCATTTGTAAGCATCAAACCGAAATATAAATTACATTTAGAACGATTTAGAATATTTCTAAATGAACTGATTACCACGATACAATGCAGAGAAAGTGCTAAAATAAAATAAAGACTTAACAACATGTTACTGGCTGATGCTGGTGACAGATTCATTGCAGCTATGACCTGTTTCTGAACTTGCATGACATCCTGACAGAATTAAATTCACTAGTCCTTTAATTAGACATGCTCTGTTCAAACTCAATGGCATAAGGAAAATGAAATTCCATATGTAACTGTACATTTTACTTCTGATTTCAAATGAACACCAGTGATCTTTAATGCAGGCTTTATGAGTTTCATTCTATCATGTGCTGGCATTCCACATTTAGTACACATTATATCAAGTGCAGAAATGAGGTGAGGAAGGCATTTGAGAACATTTCCTTAGGCCTTAGTCTGGAAGCTATAACAAGAAAAATGCCAATACAAACACAATTCAAATTCAGCTTGCAGTTAATAGTGAACAGTTTTCATGGGAAATGCATTGCTTTTGCTAAGTTTAAATGATGCTTTAGTTTTACATTAATCGTACTTCTAACCTGAGGGCATAGTATCACTAATCAATTTGGACTGCAATTTTCCATTACAGGCAATTTTAAACAGGGTGGAGAAAATAACATATGTTAAAATGCTAAACTTTATCAGGAAAGAAGAAAGGCTAGCCAGAAAAAGTTTGCATAACGATAGCACTGGCATTAATATTTTTCTAAATTATTTTCTGCTGTCTCTGTTACTTGAGTATCATAATAGTTTATTCAATTTCAGCATCTTATTTCATCAACACTGGTCAAGTGATGCAAGACTCTGCTTTCTCATGCAGTGGGTCTGGGATCCAACTAGAGGAGGCCACACTAGATCTGGTTTTGTCAAACGATGAGACAGACAAATCAGAGGAACTACCAGGGTCCATTGACCACAATACAGTATGGTTCAACAGAACCACGGGAAAATGCTTAAAGATAAGATGGTAGGGGTAAAGGAGTGGAAGAAGTTGAAGCAACGTGAGATTTCAAGAAGAGGAGAAAGAAGAAGAGAGACCTGAGAGCTGTTCTTTGTAACAACCTCAAGTCCACTGCTCAGTGTCAAGTAGTGTATGGAAGGCAATTAGGATGCTGGGATGTATAGAAAGGAGATTTGATAGTAGGAAGAAGGAAGTGATGCTGCCCCTATAAATGTCTTTAATAAGGCTGCACTTGGAATACTGCATGCAGTTCTGGAGTACACACCACAAGAAGAAAAGAGGCTTCATAGAGACCTCATCAATGAGGGACACAAAGATGATTGCGAGTCAGCAAGACAGGCCATATGAGGAAAGGTTGGCAGTCCTTAATGTGTATTCACTGGTACACACTGGATGCCAGTGGGGAAAGGGCAGATATGGCTGACACATACTGTACAAGTTCTTGCAAGGAATCAACAGGAGGGACTAAAAGGACTTGTTCACGAGGCATGAGGGCACAGTAACTACAGGACAAAGGTGGAGACTGATGTGGGGGGATTCAGGAAGGACATGAGGAAGTGCTTCATGGACCAGGGGTGGACAAATGGTACAGATTACCCAAAGAGGTGATTGAAACCAACAGAGTGGCAGGGTTTAAACTCGGTGGACAGACATAAGGGAACAGTGGGACCAACAGGCAGGAGAAGTGCAGGGATACCTGGGGAAAGGGGTGAGAACCAGACACTAGGTTCACTGGATCTTCTGGGGAGGACCTTTGCTGTTGTTCTAATTCCATTATTGTCTGAGAATGACATGCTTCAGAATGGGTTCTGCAGACATAATCCTCCTGCCTTATTCTACTTGGGCAACTATACTGAAAGAACTGTTAACCCTGATAAAACCTTACTCTTGCAGGGCAGTTTCACTGTATAGCAGCACTCCCCCAAGACAGTGAGACTGGTACTTTGCTGATACTACTCTGAGGCCTACAGTTTCCCACTGCACCCACTATTGTACTACTCTGTATTGTGTGCTGCATGTGGAGGTTGTGGAGAGGGTGATGGAAAAGAGGGCTGCCTTTAGGAACTACAAAAGATCCAACTGTGAGGAGGGCAGGGAGGAATATATGAGGAAATCAAGGGAGAGTAGTAGAACAGTAAGGGCAGCCAAGGTACATGAGAGAACTGAGGCTAGCACAGGGGATCAGAGAAGGAGAAAAGGATTTCTTCAGGTATATACAGGAGGAGAGAAAGAGTAAGGATCAGATTGTTAGGATCAGGAATGGTGGTGGATGGGTGGAAAGAGGAGCAGAGCAGGCAGAAGTACTCAATGAGTACTTCTGCTCAGTATTCACTAGGGAAAGAGAAGGGCTTGTGCCTAAGAGGAAGGGTGGGGTGGGAGTAGGGGAGGAGGTTATGGATGGGGAAATCACAGTGGACATGGTGATGAAGGGCCATAAGTCCCTGAGGGTGGACAAGGCACCTGGGCCAGACAGAGTTCACCCTAGAGTAGTTGGAGAAACCTGGCAGGGCTCGCTGGTGGACTTATTCAACACCTCCCTGGATACTAGGTACATACCCAGGGACTGTAGGATGGTGCATGTGGTGCCCTTCATAAGAGTGGGCCCAGGGATGAACCAGGGAACTACAGACTAGTGAGCCATACAGCCATTGTAGGAAAGTTAATGGAGACTATCCTCAAGGAGAGGCTGGTGAAATTTCTGGAGGATAATATTCTCCAAGATGACAAGCAGCATAGGTTTGTCTCAGGCAAAGATCCTGACAGACAAACCTGGTTGACTTTTGATTGGCGACAGGGACACTGGACAAGGGCCATGTAGTGGATATCCTTTACCTGGACCCTCAGCAAGGCCTTTGACTTGGTGCCTCATGGAAGGCTGACCAGCAAATTAGGTAACCTGGGAGAGGGAGAAAACTGGTTAGATGGGTCAAGAGCTGGTTACATGATAGGCAGCAGAAGGTAGTCATCGGGGAGGGGTGAACTATCAGAGCCCAGAGCTGTAACAAGTGGGGTCCCACAGGGCTTGGTACTGGGACCAGTGCTGTTTAACATCTTCATTGCCAGCATTTTGGACAGGATAAAAAGTAAGATCAGCCTCTTTGCAGATGACACTAAGATCTGTGCAGAATTGGATGAGGGGAGGCAGCAGCATACTCCAGGAGGATTTAGTAAGACTGGAGGCCTGGTTGAACACAAGGCAATTAGGGTTCAATGCCAAGAAGTGTGAGGTCATGCACTTGGGGCCACAAATCCGGGAATAGTTACTGGTTAGGGGAGTGCAGCTATCCATGTCAACCGAGGAGCTGGATCTGGGAGTACTAGTAACAGGGAAATTAGCCACTCAGCCCAGTGCAGGAGGGCAGCGGCAAAGGCCAATAGAATGCTGGGGTGCATCGCAAGGGGAATCACCTCTTGGAGAGAGGAAGTTGTCCTGCCCTGTACAGGTCACTGTTGAAGAAGAAGAAGAAGAAGAAGAAGAAGAAGAATCGGCATTTATATAGGCTTTTCATACACAGTATCCCAAAGCACTTTACAAGCAATGCTAGACTGGTAGTGAAGTGACTGAATGTGTGGTGGCAGCCATATCGCACATCATCACCCACACACAGCCTGGATAATTGCATGAACCGGTTTATGGGAAGGAGAATGTTGGCCAGGACACCGGAATGTTCCTCTGCTCTTTTGAAGAGTACCCTGGGTCTTTTACTTCCACCCGACACCCACCAGGATAACACCAGGATGGGCAGAAGGGACCTCGGTTTAACGTCTCATCCGAAGGACAGCACACCCCAGCATTACAGCACCCTCCAATACTGCACTCGGATGCCAGCGATTTTTAGGTGCAATTCAATTCGGTGAAGGATGAGACACACGACCTTCTGGTCCAGAGGTGGATGTGCTACCAACTAAGCCACACTGACACCTTGAGGCCACACTTGGAGTACTGTGTGCAGTACTGTCACCCTACTTGAAAAATGACATCAAGCTACTGGAGGGATGCAGTGTAGGGCAATGAAAATGACCATGGGACTGGGAGATAAACCATATGAGGAGAGACTGAGAAGCTCAATATGTATTCCCTGGAGGACAGAAGGGAGAGGGATATGACTGAGACCTTCAAGTACCTCAAGGGCATAAACAGAGTAAACACAGAAAGTAAGTTCAAATTAAAGGTGGGAGGGAAACCAGGGGACACAGTCTGAAATTGAAAGAGGAAGATTCAGGAGGAAATGAGGAGGCACTATTTCAAAGAAAGGGTGGTTATAGGGTGGAATGCACTGCTGGAGGAGGTGGTATCTTTGAGGTTGGTGAGCAGCTTCAAGAGGGTGGACAGACGGTGGACGGGGGGAATGTGAAAGAAGCAGGAGGTAACACAGAAGGGAGGCAATGGGGGGAGCTGCAGTCTAAATGGCTGAAGTGCTGCACACTTGACCAGACTGGATAGACCAAGAAGGCCTGTATCTGCTGGACATTTCGTATGTGAATGCAGTGTTACAAACCCAGACCAGAACCAACAGAAATACCCAACACTGTGAGATGTTGTTTGGAAACTGTAACAACTCCCTCAGCAACCTGCCAAGGAGACAAAATGGACTGTTGTAACAGCACAGACAACAGCTTAGCACCAGAACTCTTCTGCTACTGCAAGGGTCACTTTCACTTAAAGCAGCAGTACAATGAAAAATGTTTTTACAAAAGTTATTTTCGGCTACAGTTAATAAAAATATTAGCATACATGTCAATTTTACTTTACTGGGTACCTCCTATGCTATGCAACATGAGTGTTTTTAGTTTTCTCTATCCTAACCCTTGTCAGGTCTGCAATACTATTTCTATGTGAAATGTGGCAGCAATCTTCTTTTCTTCTTGAGAAAAACTAATTTCAAACATTTATAAAATACTTAGATTTTGGTGGATCTAGAAAATGCTACCACCAAATAAAAACAGAAGATACATGAACTCTTTTATAGTGAAAGGTAGGGCCAAGTTTTTGCCCAATTTTGTTACGCTGCTGCTTTAAAACATTTTTGTAATTTGTGCTCCCACTACTGTATATGTTTTGGCTGCTTTTGTAACTTCTTATCTAGAAAGGCATAAGCCCTCCTCACTCTGCAGAGCAATACAGAAAACATTTAGAGAACATAACATAGAAACACAGACTTTGACGGCAGATAAGGACCACTTTGCCCACCCAGTCTGCCCATTTCCTACCTATCGGATGAGCTGCAGATCTTAGTTTTACCAACAGCCTACTTCCTCCTACCTCCCACTAGAGTTACCTTATGTCTGTCTTGTGCATTCTTAAATTCCACCACTGAAGGGCGTTCTATCGTCCACCACCCTCTCATGAAAAAATACTTCCCTCATTGCCCAGAATCATCCCCCCTCTATCTTCAGATTGTGCCCCTTGTTCTTGCACATCTCTTTTCTGAAAGATGCTACCCTCTTGGACTTTGTTGATTCCCTTGAGGTACTTGAAAGTTTCTATCATATCCCGCCCCTCCCTCCTTTACTCAAGGATATACAAATTAAGCTCCTTGGTCTCTTTGTGTGGCTTCTGGTGAAGACCCAGCACCATTTTAGTTGCCCTCTTGTGCACTGCCTCCATCCTGTCTCCAGATGGGGTCTCCAGAACTGCACGCAGTACTCCAGATGGGGTCTCACCAACTGTCTCTACAGAGGGATGACAACTTCCTGTTTCTACTGGTGATGCCTCTCCTGTGCAGCATCCCAGTTCCCCAAGCCTCCTTACTGCCTTCTCACGTTGCTTGCCTACCTTTAGGTTGTCTGATATGACTACCCCCAGGTCCCTTTCCATTTTTGTTGGTGTTAATACTCCCTCCCATTGTGTACTTTTCCTTGGATTTTCCTTTCCCAGGTGCATTACTTGCACTTCTTTGCATTAAATCTAAGCTGCCATACATTTGACCATTCCTCCAACCTTGCCAAGTCCCTTCTCATCCATTCTACCCTCCCCCGTGATCAACCCTGTTGCAGATCTTTGTGTCATCTGCAAACAGGCATCTTTCCTTCCAGTCCCTCTGCAATGTCACCTATAAAGACATTAAAGAGGACCGGGTCCCAATGCTGGACCCTGCAGTAATCTGCTAGTAACCCCCATTTCTTCAGAGTGGACTCTGTTTAGCATTACCCTCAGCGTCCTGTTGTCCAGCCAATTTTTACCCAGGTTACCACCCTGGATCCACTCCCAGGCTGGCTAACTTGGTTATTAATATTTTGTGTGAGACTGTGTCAAATGCCTTGCTAAAGTCTGGTAGGCACATCCACAGCCCCTTCCTGGTCTATTACTTTGGTCACCCAGTCAACTAAATCTATTAGATTCGTCTGACATGACCGTCCTGCTGTGAATCCATGCTGCCTTTGGTCCTGTGCCCCACTGGCCTCTAGGTACTCAGCAAGTCTTTCTTTGGAAGTGATGCCATCATTTTCCTACCACTGAAGTCAAACTAACAGGTCTATAGTCTGCCTCTGCCTTGCTCCCACTTTTGTGAAGGGGAATCACATCCGCCCTCCTCCAGTCATCAGGTACCACACCCTCATCCCATGATTTGTTAAAAGGGTGGTCAGTGGTGCCACCACCCTCCCCTAGTTCTTTTTAGAATTCTGGGTGTGAGGCCACACTTGGAGTACTGTATGCAGTACTGGTGCCCATACCTCAAAAAGGATGTGAGATTACTGGAAGGGTGCAGCGAGGCCACGAAAATGATCTGGGACTGGGAGAGTTGCTGTATGAGGAAAGATTCAGGGAGCTCAACATGTAGTCGCTGGAGAGAGAAGGAAATAGGAGACATGATAGAGACCTTTAAGTACCTGTAAGGCAGAAACAAAATCAGAGAGGAGGATTGTTCCGCTTTAAAGGGGTGGAAGGGTCACTAGGGAACACAGTCTGAAGTTGGAAGGAGGAAGGTTCAGGAGGGAGATGAGGAGGCACTACTTTACAGAGAGTGGTGGTAGTGATGAGATGGAATGAACTGCTGGAGGAGTTAATCGAACTGAGGACAGTGGACAGCTTTAAGCGGGTTGGGATCCAGTCAAGGGCAGGATTAGTTCAGACAAAAACAAAGGGGGAAAGACCAGGAAAGGGAGGAAGGGAGGGTTTAGGTGGGCTGAGGCAGCTGTAGTAATATGAAACTAAGAGCTGCACAATCGGCAGACTTGAGAGACTTGTGGGCCTTTTTGCCAGCAATTTCATATATTCGTATGTTTGTAATCTCGTAGGCCCCATTGCTTTATCCACCTTCTATTTTAGGAGTTCTTTCAGGACCCTTTCTTCTGTGAATGGACTGGTATTGGACCCCCCATCCAGTGTGCTGCTATTATTTGGTTTAGGTACCTCTCCTTCTTTTGTGAATACTGAGCAGAAGTATTCATTCAGTATCTCCGCTTTGTCACTGTCACCCTCTGCCCAACTCCCCCCTTATTAAGCCTCACTATCCTCCCCTGGTCTTTTCTTCGCCCCCTAATGTACCTATAAAAGATTTTATCCCCTTCTAAATGAGTTGGCTATCGCTTCCTCGGTTTGGGCCTTTGCTATTCTGACTGCCTTCCCACTTCCTTCTGCTTTAACTGTACAGTTCTCGTCCTGCTCCTTCTGTGTTTCCTTATACTTCCTGAATGCTATCTTTTCTCCCTAACTTTCCGCCACCTCTTTTGAGAACCATAGTGTTTTTTTTCTTCATTTTGTTTTATTTATTTGCTTCACACCAAAGCTTATTGCCTCTGTGATGGCAGCTTTGATTTTTTCCCATTCTCCCTCCACCCCACCTTCTTGCCTGTTTGCTAGTGCTTTTCTGAGGCACTCCCTGTTTTTGCCAAAGTCATCCCTCCTAAAGTCCAGTACCCTCACCTTTGTGTAACTTGACTCTACAGCTGTGTTTATCGTGAATCACACTGGTAGTCACTTGTTCCAGATGGCTACCCACTCTGAATCCAAGACCCTCTCTCAGTCTCCATTTGAGAGTATGAGGTTTAAGATTGCTCCCCGAGTGGGTTCCAGCACTAGTTGTCTGAGGCATGCCCTCTGTAGGGCATCAAGAATTACCCTGCTTTGGATGTGGTCATTGCAAAGGTGCTCCAGTTAACATCTGGCATATTCAGGTCCCCACAACAATATCTCCCACTTTTCTGCCATTCTAAGGATGCCTTCTATCATTTCCTTGGCTATTTCTCCCCTGAGATGGGGGTCTGTATATAACCCCAAACGGACTATGGTGCCATTTCCTGAGTCCAGGTGCTTATGTGATAATGGCGTAATGCCTAAAGGTGATTACCATTATCACTCAGTCAGAGTGCTGAAAACATTTTCGCACTCTGACAACCCCGCACCTCAGGACAATGGTGCCAGAACACTATTTTACTGCTTTCTGTGGGTTGAGTGCCCCCAGCACCTCATTTAAGATTCTCAACTAAAAGTGTTGGGGTGAAAGCAGGAAAAGGTTTGGGCCTGGTACAATAAAATTGCACCAGTGCTGGACCCAACCTGGTACCTCTCCCACCGCATCCACTCACCAACCCCGATGCCATGATGCAGCTCGGCCAGCCACCACAGCGCCACCCCATAAAGTCTCTCCAGCCCACACTCACCATGCTCGCTCCACCACCCACAAGCATATGCATGGGAGCAACATCCTGTCGCCCACCCGCCACAGCCTTATCCGTTGCCCTATCCTCACTATCACCATGAGGGATTGTGCCGGAAGGAGCCAGAACAGACGGGCACCTTCCTCATGCACTCCACTCACGGGTTACCTCTCCAGGGTAACCCAGAGTGCCTTATCTCCTCCCTGTTTACCCTTTAGTTCCATTGCTTTGAGCCCGTCCCTCATAGAGAGCTACTCCTCTTTTTACCCTCCCTGTCCTTCCTGTAGATTGTGCAGAAACATAGAAAACATTTTTACAACCACACAGAAACACAGTAACTTAAGGCTGGAAGGGACTCCAGGTCCATCACGTCCACCCACCCTTCATAATTATGGATGAAATACGGTGTTGTGCAAACACAACCCACTTTATAGGGACTCCTATCCACTATACTCAAAGCCCAACTTCTCTGCGGCACAGTGGGGTCAAGTTCTGCGCAAGACCACCATTTGGCGGCGGAACTTGTGGCAGTGGTTTGTATTTCTGCAGAAATTCTGTGGCACTAACAAATTATCACATCACAGTGTCAGCTTGTCATCCTGACTTCACTTTCATGACAGTGGTTATAGCAATCAGGATGGGGAAAGCACAGAACACTAGTTCAAAAAAACAGACTTATAGAAATAATTTTATGCCTAAAATGCAAAACAAATATCTCTCCCTTAAGGTTCTAGCCTATTGCATAAATGAAATATGCAGAGGGACCTTATGTGATAAATAAGGTATTTCTATATGAATGGTATCTATACCACTAATGAGGTTTCCACGTGTATCACTTATATATTTATATGTACTTTCTGCACCACTCATGGGGTCCCCACTGTGTATCACTTATATATTTATACAGAATCTGTAACATACATACAAATATGTGTGTGTATATACAGTGAGAGAGATACTGTATATGTGTGTGTGTGTATATATATTTTGTTTCTTTTAATTTCCATGAAATTGCATCCTCATTCATACAAGTCCCATTGGAAATGGAATAAATAGAATAGAGGAGTTACTGCAAAACTCATTTTCATGCCAACCTGCTTCCCCAGACACATTACGAACACCATCAGGCCATGACATGCATGTGAACCAATTGTGAGATAGAGCTCTCCAGCCCATCACAATGTGTCCACTGTGTGACAGAACACTGCACCATACCTTCCCAGACTCAGAGCAGTAATGTATTCCCCAGTCCTTGTGTTGTCCACCCAGCTCCTAGAGCTAATCTCTGAACCTGAGTTGCCAGCAAGGAAACACAGCATGCTATTCTCTGGCCCAACAGCTGGCCCTGAACACATTTCTCCATAATGTTTGGCTGACTCTATCAACCAGTGATAACATGTAATCAATAACCCTGGAAAATGGTACAGTGCAATTATTTAACAGGTCTGTTCTTTCAGCAGGTCTACACATTATTATAATTCACTTTTCTGGATATACTTTATTTTTCTTAAAATGACAGGTAAATTCATTTTACCAGTTATTCATTTCAGATGGCATCTCTATACCTTAAAGGCACAAATAAGTTTGTACAAAGTGAGGTATGGACTTAGCAGGTCTATGGTATTGACAAGGCTTTGTTTGTTGGCCCTGGTGCAACAACGCAAGACTGAAAATTGTATTAGGCTGTAGTGCAGGTTGAGATCATCACCATGCCTGATGTGCTGTGCCACCACCTCTGGCAGTGGGAGCTGTGGTAGATAAGTGATTGCTCATTTCTGTGGCAGAATGCAGCCATTTCATTAGCTAATGTATAATGTTATAGAATTGCTATCATCACATTCTGAGCATAGAGGGTTTTGAGTATAAAAAGAAGGAAGGAACCAGATTCTATGGATAAACAGAAATATTAATAATAAATTACCAAGAACAGTGACTTCTAATGCACTGCAGAAGTTTTATGTAGATTGCAAGCTCATGCAGAATTCTGTGGCCTTGCCTGTGCTATACTTGTTACTTAGTGATTCCCTCGGCAAGCAGAAAATGTGTTCAGGCTACTCTTAAAGGTCAGTACAGACTTTGTGTACACTTGTCTCGCTGGTAGCTTGCCCCTTAGATTCACCACCCTATGGAGAAAAAGTGCTTCCTAACGCTACCTGTGAATTTAACTTCCCTTAGTTTCAGGGCATGTTCACCAGATGAATCATCTCCAGTGTTCCCTCTTGTCAGTGCCCTAGAGTATGTGAAAGACTGAAATCATGCCCCTCAGCCTCTTTTTCCAGGGTAAACATGCTAATAGCCTCCAGAATCTCCTCATAGCTTTTGTTCCCCCAGATCACTGATCATTTTGGTGGCCCTGTGCTGCACCCTCTCAATTGCCTCAATACTCTTTTGGATTGAGGAGACCAAAACTGCATGCAGCACTGCAGGTGTGACTTGACCAGGACCTTGGAAAGTGGCAGGATTACTTCCCTTGCTCTGCAGCTCACACTTGCTGATGCACCCCAGCATCCTGCTGGCCCTTTGGCAGTGGCTATGCAGTGCGTGTCGGCTTAAGTTTATAGTCTAGTCATGGGTGGAGGTGGACATGGCAGAGGCAAGCCTGCATATATGATCACTGCTAGTGTGTGTGTGTATAAACCTTCTAACAATGATTTCTGGCATTTCTGGAACCTTTAACAGTGATTTCTGGATTTTTTGAGAAAGCTAACTGTATTTATGTGGTAAGACATCCATGGGACTCACAGGAAGGAAGTCGGGAGCAAGGGTTGCTGGGTATTGTAGTTCCACAGAGGCAGAGCAGAAACTACAGCCCAGGGCCATCTGGGAAGGCTAAACAATGAAATCAGCATTGAGAGGGAGAAATAAATATTATCATGGTGTGTGTGACAGACTTGGGCTAAATCACAGCACGGGCTGTAAAAGGGCTAATATAATTGTGCAAAACAGTAGTTTTTAGAAGTGTTGGAGCATGACCCCAGAATGGTACTTCCGGGTCACAGGGTATAAACAGGAAGGCCAGGGATTTTGAATCTCGGGTGAAGCTTATGAACAGCACTAAGGATAACAAATAGATACACAATGTCTGAGGGAGCGGTCATTGGGACAACAGGTACAGTAGATACAATTAGATGTCTGGTGGAATGTGTTGTTTACAAGATGTTTATGTGGGGCAAATGCATTATTTGTAAAAAAAAAGTGCAGCTATAGAGACGCTCTAGAGGAGGAGTTACAATGTCTAAGGGAAAAAGAACAGAAACTGAGAGTATTCAAATTTTGGAGTCATTTGTAGATAACATGTTCAAGGAGGTAATGAGGGATGAGTAGTGAAGCAGAGCCAAAACAAATTAATGGCCAAAACAGCAATGGTGAAGGAATGGGAGAAAGAGACCAGAATGACAGTGCCAGTGACAAGAAAACAGATGAGCTATCAGTGTTGGGTAAGTTATTTTTCTATTACTTTCTATTACTTTTGAAAACTTGTTCCAGAAAGCTCTGTGCAATCACTAGCAAGGCTGGAGAAGTACTGGAAGATGTAATGCACCTTACAGTTACAATTACTTATGTCTTTTATACAAAAGAAATACGAACTGTAACGGATTACATCTATTTGAAAGTAACTAGTAACTAACCTATTACTTCAAAAATTTAATCTGTTATAGTTATTTATTATTTTTGTATTGTTTTTATATTAAAATAAATAACTATAATTGTAAGGTATACTACTTTTTCTAGTACTTCTCCATCCTGCTAGTGACTGCACAGAGCTTCCTGGAACAAGTCTCCAAATGTAACAGAAAGTAATAGAAAAGTAACTTACCCAACACTCAGGCTACCATTTTGGACTTTAGTGGGGGGTGGGGGGAGATGAAAAAGAGGAAGGAGAGCAGAGGCACACAATTCAAATCCAGTTGATTTTAGTTAACAGATATCAGCTGCTAGCAGAGACAGAAGGGCCATCAGAGTCTTTAGACCAAGTAACTGCAAGGGATAAACAGGAAATGCAAATTGTAGTAGTTGGGAGATTCAGTAATTAAATATGCTGATGTAATCATTGCTAAAGAAGGAAACACAAGACCACAGTAAGTCTCGTATCTGGAGCAAAAGTTGGAGACATTAAGGATCGTCTAGATGGTTTGCTGAGAGGACTGGGGTAAGCCCCATATGAGCAATACATGTGGGTGTGAATGATATTGGGTAAGACTTGATGACTATATCAAGCAGGTCTTTGAGAACATAGGTGAAAGGTTAAAAATAAAAGGAGCAACATTATTATATCAGAAATACTACCAGTCTCCAGAGCAGAAGCTGGAAGGTTACAAGCAATTGGGGAAAATGAACGATAGGCTATGAACATGGACTAAAAAGGAGGGTTTCATTTTTGCTGATCGCTGGTATGAGTTCCACAACAGGAGAGAGTTGTACAGAAGGGATGGATTACATCTAAATGGGTACAGGACCAGACTGCTAAGGGACTGTTTTAGCCAGTATATACTGTAGATGGGAGTTTAAACTGGTTAGTGGATGAATGGGGGCGGTGCATAGAAATGCAAGGCAACCACAAAATCATGCACTTAGATGAAACAAAGAAATTTTCATACAAGGGGAAAAGAAAAGAATGAGAGTGTTTACTGATTAATGCAAGAAGTCCTAGTAATAAGTTTGGAGAGCTAGAGTTTATTCTGCATGAGAAGAACCCAGATGTAGCAGGTATAACAGAAACATGGTGGTCAGAGGATGACACATGGTCAAAGGAAATAGATAGATAGAGGTTATTTAGAAGGGATAGGAAAGGACAGAAAGGGGTGGATTAGCTGTATAAGATAAACAAACCTTGAGTAAAGGAAAGTAATTAAGTAGAGCAGGATGACACAGCATCAGTCTGGCTAAAGTGAAGAAGAACTGTTCAGACTATGTTATATGCTTACTGGGTATAAATTACAGACCATTTAATCAAATAGCTAGTGCAGAAAAGTGTTAGTTGATATGATTGGTGAACTTATGGGAAGGAATAACATTTTGTTAATAGGAAACAAACATTCTACGTGTAGACTGGAGGACAGTACAAGGGGTAGTAGCCAAAGTGGACATCTGGAAAATAGTTTGTTATGCCTAAACCTGGAACACTTTGTAGAGCAACCAACAAGGGACAATAATACACTGGACATGATACTAAGTGACCTAGGCAATGATCTGTATCATTTCGATGTTAGGAACCACTGGGTGATAGCGACCATTCAGTGGTATTGTTTAAAATAAAAGGAAAAAAAAGACATACGGGACTATCAAAAGAAAATGCTATAACAGGGCAAACAATGTGGCCATGACAAAAGGATTTACAACACTGGCACTGCAATAAGGAGATGGAGGGAAAGATGTAGCAGGTATCTGGTCAGTGCTTATTAATTAAATAAAATCACTTGGAGAGAGGTTTGTTCCAGTAGTAGCAAAATACAATAGAAAAGGAAGAATACCAGTATGGTTAACTAAAGGACAGGCAGCACAAATAAAAAGGAAGAGGAAATTATTTAAAAGTACAGAAACAACTAATGAGCAGACATTATGGGAACAATATAGAAAAAGCTAGGATATATAAAAAGAGATCAGAAAAGCTAAAAGCAAGAAGGAATTAGATATAGCACAGACATCTAAAAATAACACTAAAGCATTCTGGAACTATGTGAAATCTAAAAGAGGTGGAGACAGAACAGTCGGACCACTGGTGGAGAAGAGAGAGTAAAATAGTGGGTATCTGAATACATTTTGGGTCCGTATTTCAGGTCAGACTTATCCAAGGTGAACATTCCTGATAATTTTACTACAATAAGAACAGAGAAGGAATATTTTAACTCTATACAAGACTCAATTGTAATAAGGCTTAGGACCCTGACAGCTTGCACCCAGGGTATTAAGGAGCTAGGAACTGCATTAGTGACTAGATCATTTAATGCATCCTGAGGAAATGCAGTTGTTACACCAATTTTAAAAAGGGAAAAGTGATAAACTGATTACAGACCAGTAAGCCTAATATTTATTTATTTAGTTTTTGTTGACCGGTAAGTGCACTAGGCAAATTCTGCCTATTTTCAGGCATGACCTGGGGAGGGGGATTCAGATGAATGGCAACTGATTTTGAACTAGATTAAACTGTTGGTAGTATTTTTAGTGAATGGGGGAAATATGCCAGGGCACTGGTGAAATTCCACTATTCGTTGGTAGGGGAGCTGCTGAACCCATGGCCTCCATTTCAGATGGTCAGTCTGCTGGCATACCTGCAGGAGAGCCGATCTCCTCCCTGCAGATCCAGCCCTGAGAGCAAGTCAACTGCTGAAAATGTTGCTATACAGAATGCTACGAGTGTTTCAGTGGATTATGTGCCTTCAACTATGCAACGGAAAGATGATGTATGGCTAAGAAGAATGACACATACCAACAAGGAATTGATGTTAGCAATGATATCTGCAGAAGAGCTATCCACATGACAAGTTTCAGAAAAGGCAGCTGAAGGAAATGAACTACATATGGACTTAGATAAAGAAACAGAACAAGAGGAATCTCAAGAAGTGCAAAATTCTATTCAGGAGCCAGCCTCTGTGTCAAACGAGCTGAACCCCATGTCAAACTAATCTGTGATGTAGCATCATCAAAGGGAAGTCGAACACATGACTCAGTATCCCGGAATCGTAACTTGTTATTTCTAGCCCATTTACGAACCCCAGAACTGCAGAACAGAGAACGATCACTAAAACCAACAGCGTAAGTACTAACTTAAATGTTGTAAGAGTAAACACTACTGATATGTCTTTGGGTCTAAGAAGGGGCGGTGGGTCCCTCTGAAATGCCATCAAGAAAAACATGTAGAACTGCCAGCTCATTACAGCACTCACTAAAAAATGCTGGATGGAAGAGGGGAGAAGCAGGTCACTGGCTACTCGACCCAGACCATAGCCCTAACCCACGGCAATCAGAGGGAAATAAAATTTGCAAACCGAGCTGGACAAAACTGAACAGGACTTTGTTACAGAATCTGATCTCGACCTAAATGCTGGAGATGTTCAAGCAAACTTAGACACTAACAAAAAACAGGAAAAAGTACCGGTAGTTTCAAGCCCACATCGGGGATGAAGGCCCCAGTTCACGCCTTCTAATTGGGGACCAAATGGATACTGAAACAGGCCCACCAGGACCCCATTCTGATTCAAGAGAGAAAGCTAAAATAACATTGGAAGAGTTTTGAAGAAGAGACACTTTTCAGGACATGCACTTCCCTACAAGGACGAAATGCAGTCAGGCTGCAATACTTAGGGGCTTAACGATAAATCCAGATAGAATCTATGTAGGCTGGAAACTTATTAAAGAGTCTTTGGTTTCTTCACAAATGAAATCTATACTTTGATACATGTATCAGGAGACAGCCTGTTTGATGCAAGTTTGAAAACACCTCAAGGTTTAGATAGGTTTTGCTCCAAATATGAGAAAATAAGATACACGGCCCTCTGGCTACCTTTTTCGGCAGCACCATTGACCAAGCCTGCTATAAAGAATGGTATTATACTTCTTAGACATGAAACAGTAGCAGTTCATGATATTTCACGTTGGCTACAACAGAGATGCAATAGTTCTAGCACCCCCAGCCAGTCTTCAATGAAGAATATCTATGGACAGGGGTGGAAATATAAAGCATTTACACAGTAACAACTATGGCCCAATCCACCTGCCTAATAGTCTATTTCTGGGAGAGAACATGGTCATTGTTTTATGCAGGTGAGCCAAAAACCTGTTTTAAGTTGGGTCCCATATGCACTTAAGTTCAGCATGTGACTGGTTGAAGTGTAGTTTGTGTTTAGCCTTTGTTCACACTAGTTCAGAGTGTCAAGAAGATCTGAAAATCAATTTGTGTGATGAAGTTGGACATGCTTATAGGTAGGGCTGTAAATTTATCACAGTAAAATAGGCCGATTTCACGGCATTTCACGGTCCTGGTAAGAGGGGTTAAATATGCTGCATATTTTTTTTAAACACAAATCGGACCTGCAGTCACAAGTCGCAGCTTAGGGCGGAGACCAGAAACAGACTTGAAATGGACTTGCCCTTGACATGGTTTGCGCTGCCTCCCACCCTCCCATCCAATTAAGTCCCATTTGTTCACTGCGATAGATGCAGTTTGAATTTGGCTTCCTTCCCGCACCAAGGACTGCAATATTTGCATTTTTGTTTGCAGCCGCAAGTCGCAACTCAGGAGACCAGGAGCCGAAAAAGGAACTAGTGGTCTTAGGGTAGCCACAGTTTGATAACGGCTGTCCTCCCCGACTGTTTTTTTCTTTTAAACTAATCATACCTGCAACTGCAGGTCACAACTCAGGATGGAAACCAGAAATGGACTTGCCATCATACATTGTTTGTGCTGCCTCCCACCCCTCCTGCCCAGTTAAGTCGCAACTCAGAAACCACCACAATTGCTTGCTTGCTTCTGTGGCAATGATTACTGCAGTGCAGACAGGAGTCTAGCTATTTAATTTGGAGACTTTACAAATTCTAAAGAGGATAAGGTATGATTGGTAATTTGAGATTTTTCATGGGGACATCCCATGAAAATAATACAGCCTACATATAGGGCATGCCCCATGACCACATATAATCGGACCGACCATCCAAGTCAAGAGAACATTCTGATAGAAGCTCAGAAAAAGGATTTAGCGGTCCCAAAACAGGCCCCAGACTATAAGTCATCAGCCCCCTAGCCCAGCCGGAAAGTGCTGCCCCAACCTGTGTTCATCCTCCCTCTTCCTCCAGAAGATGTGGTAACACCCCAGAGCAGGAAACAAGCCCAGCAGGCACAGAAGACATGGATTTGTCCCACGTAGATGTAACTCAGCCCCTGGATCCTGGTGCAACAGACATAATACCACATGTCCCAGTAGAGATGCCCCCTCCAGCATGCAGGTTGTATCAAACAAATAAGTATGAGGCAAACAAGTCCAAAATCAAAACTGGCTAAGGCCTCATCCCTGGACATAGAATCCTGCTTCAAAATAAATATGGAATACTAGCCAAGAGTTCTCAAGAGTCTGAGCAGGAGGATATTCTGAGACCTCTTCTCAGGCCTTCATCATCAGACTCAGAGGATGGTCCTCAGCATGTTAACACAAATGAAGAAAGGCCAAACAGACTTGGGGTAAGAAGCAGAAGAAGTATGAGAGTAAGGAAACCCCTTAGGAAAGAAATAAAAAACTTCAAAACACCTGTCACCACTTTGCATCGCAACCCCTGAACACAAACGGTCTTAAAAATGCAAGGAAGAGATAAGTGACCTTTTCATTCTAAAAGATTTAAAATTTGACATCTGTCTTTTGCAAGACATTAGATTAAATACATTATCACTAGTAAATGCTGCAAAAATTATGGTGTTGGGGTCCATCCTTTTTTCATTCGGACTAGAAGTTTGTGATGGGGTAGGGGTGCTATTTAGAGGTGATAGATTTACAATAACAAAACTAGTGGAAATTCAGCTAGGAAGGGCTTTATTATTGGACCTGGTAGTGGAGGAAACAGATGGAGGTTAATTAATGTGTATGCTCCTCTTCGGAAAAAGGATAGAGTAGATTTATTTAACACTATACAGCCTTGCCTATTTACCACAAAGCAAATTATTTGGGGTGGGGATTTAATTGTGTCATAGCCATGCAAGACAGGGGGAAGTCACAACAAAATATTTTGTGATACAAACTGTCTGAAAAATATAATTACACTTTGTGATTTATAGGACACATATAGAGCTCTGAACTTACAAGGTGGGTACACTTATCATAGAGGAAGCTTATCCACCAGAATTTATTTTATTTTACAAAATCACAAATATATGTTCACCAGGCCAAAATTTTTCCAATCGAAACATCGGACCATGTTATTTTAACTGCCATCTTAGATTTAAATGCTCAAACCCCATTTGGGAAAGGGTATTGAAATTTAGCATCACTCTTTAAATAATGATGACTGGGTAAATTAAATTCTAGAACTTCTAAAGGCACGATGACTGTAGCAGGATTAATGGTTGATCTGAGTTTTGGTAGTGAGACAAAATGAGAGATACAAACTGTAACTACGATTCTCTTCAGTACAACAAACAAATAAGTGTAAAAATATTGAGCATTACAGATGCATTACGGATGCAGTTAGGAAACCATATTCTACTATTAATACCCAGATTATAAATTTGACATCACAAGCCAATAATGTGAAAAGGAAATGGAAGCCCTGCAGTACTCCGCACACCTCAATGTTAAATGAACATCACATCTGTTCCCAAGGCAAAACCAGTTTTGGAGATGCTTTCAAAACCTGTAATAAAAGAGCAAAGACAGGATGATAACATCAGTAAAACAAAGGTGGAACTCTAGTGTCCTCCACCCTGAGATCTTGAAAGCAGTGTCACAATACTTGTTAGAGATGTACTCAGCACACAGATAGAAGATAAAATAGAGAATTTTCTAGCCAAATTACAGATTCCAGATACCTCAGAAGAGTTACTTCCAGCACTCATGAGCCCAGTAACTAAAGCAAAATAGACATGGCGATTACTAAATTAAAAATGATATAGCCAGGGTTGGATGGTCTAACCAAGGAATTTTATAAGAAATGTAGTCCTCTCATCACAGACATTTTGGTTATAGTTTTAACTGGATCCTAACAAATCAGAAAATAGATTTCACATGTGTATTGCTGTGCAGATACTTATCCATAAGAAAATGATAAAATTATTTAAATAATTAGAGATCATTAAGTTTATTGAATGTGGATTTAAAAATCTTGATGAAAATTCTTACAAACAGACTAGCTACGGTTGCCCCATAGCTAATATCTGTAACCCAGACATGCTCTATAACAGGAAGATCTATAGAGCACAACTTATTATTAATAAGAGAGCTTACAGAACAAGGTAAAGAGGAAGAGATTATGGATGCATTATGCCACTAGATCAAGAAAAGGTCTTCGATAGGGTTCCACACCATTTTATAATACACGCCTTAAAATAATATGGTATTCCAACTACATTCTGTTCTTGGATTTCTCTATTATGGTATTGCAGTAGCCATTCCATTAATTAATGGACACTTAGGATCTTACATCAATATAAACTGGGGAGTATGACAGGGATGGCCTCTGAGTCCCCTGCTATGTGTGTTCTGCTTGGACCCTTCTGCGCCTGATACAACAGAATGAACAGATACAAGGTATTAAACCCAAAGATAATGCCTTAGAAATTAAGACTGCAACACATGCAGATACTAACATACTAAAATGCCAGCAGAATAGGCCTAACGGTCTTTCGGTGTCTGCTTGCTTGGTCAGCCTCACCCTGGGTGCTGACCTTGTTGTCCCCCGCCTTCTCTGGCTTCTCCCTTCCCAGTCCGGATATTCTTGCTGCATTGGATTTTGCTTCCTGAACCCTTCCCTGTACCTGTCCCACCCCCTCTTGAACCCCTCCACTGTCTCTGCCTCCACCAGCCCCCTAGGTAGTGCATTCCATGGCTCCACCACCCTCTCAGTGAAGTAGCACCTCCTCCTTTCTCCCTGAATCTTCCCTCCAGCTTCCACCCATGCCCTCTAGTGGCCCCTTCCTCCTTCCTTCAAGCACCCTGACTGTTCCTCCCCTATTTACCCTCTTCATGTACCTGAAGACCTCTATCATGCCCCCGGTCCTTCTCTCTTCCAATGTGTACATATTTAGTTCTTGAGACTCTCCTCATAGGTCCTGTCCCCAAGCCCCAAATCATTTTGGTTGCCCTCCTCTGGACCCTCTCCAGGAGGTTAATGTCCCTCTTTAAGTGTGGCCTCCAAAACTGCACGTAGTACTCCAGGTGCGGCCTCACCAAGCAGTTATACAGAGGGAGTATCACTTCCTCCTTCTGGAGGTGATCCCTTAGTGATGCATCCCAGCATCCTGGGATCTGTATATTTTAGCAGATTCAGATTCTGGTCAAAGAGTAATAGAAAGAATATAATGATATTCTAAAATAGCAGAAGCCAAGATAAAGAAGCAGAAAAGTGTTATCTAACCAATTAGTGACTCTACTCCTCTGTTAAGAAGCATGCAGGAGATACAGGTGTCAAAAGAACCTTTTAAAGTACTAGGAGTCACATTTGGGAGGGAGATAATGGAACCTTAATCTGGAGTGAAAAATTGGAACATGCAAAACAAAGAGTAGTCATATGTAAGACATAGCAGCAAACGAAAAGAAAAAGTAGCAGTAGTGAAGACTTTTACTCCCAATTTTTTATACGTAAGCATAGTATACCCTATCCCACAAGCATTGGAAACTACACTGTTAAGCTTAGTATTTCAGATAATTTGGGGAGCCTTTGAACCTATAAAGAGGGAGATATTATACCTACGCAGCACTATTTATGCTCATTTACATGCATTAACGCTGTCTGCAGAAGCAGCACATTCAGAGCAGCTATAGAAACTAACCCGAAAATGCCACTGACATCTCACTGGACCGGTTCCAAGTTCATTTCTTCAAATTCTGGTCGGGTCAGATATCCATCCATTCCTAGTTAAAACTGAGTGATGAATCCAAGACAACACCTAGATATTTGAATGTATTAACACTTATCAAGCTTCTATCCTGAGTGTATATCATAAAGTCACTGGAAAACTGTTTTAATTTAGAGTTGAACAAAATAACATAGACTTTGTTTTTGTTTTGTTCTGAACAAGATTGTTTTGACAAAGCCAATTTTACAACTTCGAAATTTACAACTTAACATATTATTATCAGATATTTTAAAACTATGAGTCATTAATACTGCATCATCTGCACATAAAAATAAGTTACAATTACAAACATCATCTGCATAGCCTGAGGGATTCCACACTGGACCCTCCTATTTGGATGAGCTGACTCCACCAAACTTAACGCATTGAAACCTATCTGAAAGATAATCATCTAACCATTCCAATATCCAGGCATCCAACCCCAGATACTCCAATCGATGTAACAAGAGTGAATGATCAGCTAGTTGAAGGCCTTGGTTAGGTCCACAAACACGCCTCCGTAAGACCATAGGAGTCCATAGCAGCACAAGACTCAAGACAGCATGCGTTTACAAAATGAAGGTCCTGTCAAAGTAATCTCATAGATTTCTTTGACTGGGTACCCAGAGTGGTGGACCAAGGGGAGCAGTTGATGATCCCTACCTTGACTTCAGCAAAGCTTTCAATACTGTTCCACATAGAAGATTGATTAATAAGCTGGGTAGGCACAGGGTGGTCAGACATTGGTCAACTGGGTGGCAAACTGGTTGACGGCAGAAAACAGAATGGTGGTAAATGGTATACAGTCAGAAGAGATGCAAGTCATAGGTAGGGTACCTCAGGGATCAGTCCTGGGGCCAGTCCTCTTCAATATCTTCTTCAGTGACATTGCTGATGGACTGAAGGGTAAGGTTTGTCTGTTTGCAGATGACACCAAGATCTGCAACAGAGTAGATGATCCAGATGGTGTGGGCAGAATGAGAAGAGATCTGGATAAACTAGCAAAATGGCCAGAAGAGTGGCAACTGGGGTTTAACGCAAAGAAGTGCAAGATCATGCACATAGGGAAAAGAAACCTGAAGCCACCATAGGCTGGAAGGTGAATTGTTGGCAGTCACAAGGGAAGAAAGAGATTGGGTGTCATCATCACTGATGACCAATCATCCAAACAGACCTCTAAAGCAGCAGGTAAGACTAGATGGATGTTAGGATGTATTAGTAGGGTATCACACTTCAGAAAAGAGAGGTAATAATCCTCTTTATAAGACACTGGTTAGGCTCCATCTGAGTACTGCATGCAGTACTGGAGGCCACACCTTCACAAGGACAATAATCAAACTGAGGCAGTCCAGAGAAGGGCAACCAAAATGGTGCAGGGACTGCATCAGAAAACATATGAGGACAGATTAACTGAACTCAATATGTATACCCTAGAACAAAGGAGGGAGAGAGGTGATATGACTGAAACATTCAAAACCTTAAGGGCATTAACAAGGTGAAAGAGTCTAACATGTTTCAATATAAGAAAAGTAGCAAGACAAGAGGACAGCATGAGATTAGAGGGAGGCCTATTAAGGGTAATGTGAGGAAGTTCTTTTTCACAGAAAGGGTGGTGGATGCATGGAATGGCCTACCTCAGGAAGTGGTGGATATGAATATAGTGCAGGGCTTCAAACAGGCATGGGATAGGCATAAGAGAGCAATACAGATGAGTATGAATAGATACCATTGACAGAGCAAAGGCCTACGGTACATTCATAAGGTAGAACAAGAAATGGGCAGACTGGATGGGCCTTGTGGTACTTATCTGCTGTCAACTTCTGTGTTTCCATGTTTCTATCATTCTCAGTAACCCTGAGGACAGTGTCCGTGAACCCAACCAACACTGCCTCAGTACTATGTCCATCCCAAAATCCATGTTGATTAATGGAGAATAAATCATAAATCTTAATGTACTCATTGAGTTGTTGATGTACAATTTTTTCCTGAAGTATGGACAATGCGGATAAAATAGAGATAGGGCTATACTTACAAAAATCAAAATGTGACCCAGTTTTAAATATAGGAATTATATACATCTTTTTCCATACACTAGGTACTTTCCCTGTCTGAAAGGACCAATTAAATAATAAACTGACTGAATAAGCAATTTTAGAGGCCATAAGAGACAATAATTTGGGGCAACTCATTACAACCAGGAGACTTGTCTGATTTTAAATTCTTAAGCAATTTTAACACATCTGCACTTTTAATAGCTTTTAAGTAAAATTTTAAGTAGACATCGGACTATCTGCCAAAATCACTTGTTACCTCTTGAACAGCTGGCCACCAATGATGTTATAGACTCTGTAGAGCCTTGAAGAACCTCAACTACTCAATCTGCTACTCTGCGTGAGCATAAGCAAAGGCAAGGCAACCAGAAATTGTTCCACCCACAACTGATTCTCAAATAGATCAGGATGACTTGGACTCTGAATCAAAAGAAAGGGTGTACTACCCTACAAGGGATCTTGCCAGACTGTTCAGGAGCTTAAATGGAACAACAAGTAGTGTGCCATAGGTGCCTCTTGCAGAGCCCAAACCAATAATTTTGGACTATGAACCAGCACTAGATGCACCCTTGGATGACAGGCCATGTTGAAGGAAATGCTAGATGAATATGTTTGAGAACCTGTTCAGTCTGTAGAAATCACAGAAGTAGAGGAAGTTGCAGAACCCATTTTGAGTGAGGATGCTTCATTGCTGGTCAGTGAAACAGGGAAAGCACGCCCTGATACCAAGAAGTGACTTGTTCCACTCTGTCATTCTAAAACAGTGATCAAACTTTTGCTCAAGTTAACCTACTATATGGTTCTCCAGGTGCCTCTACCAACTTGCCAATTGTAGTACACAGAGGTATCGATGTCACATCCAGATCTCTGCCTCAGATTGTCTTTGCAAAGCTCAAACCATATCACCCGGAGCAGGAGGTAAAGTGCAAAAGGAGGTTAAATTTTGATACTGATGTTGATGAAATGTTGATGTTGATAAGGCTTTTTACTGAACCTCCTCTGGATTTGTGTCTTTTCATTACTGAACTGTAAGTGTAACCTGTCCGACAGAGTGCTCTTCTCTCCTTTACATATTTAAATGAGCTTTTGTGAGCCCCCACACCTGTTACTGATTTATTTAAGTTGCATTTATCCTGTTAATCCACTAGTTTAGTTCCAGTTTTGCTAATGTGCCTAAATTTCTATTTACGTTAGTACACCCTATTTGGGTATTCTCTTATTTTTGCTAATCAATTTATATATCTGCTGTGATCTCTAATTCTCAGTTCAATGTTTGGTGGATATGTAGTGATCATGTGTACTTTATGAACTTTTGGCCTTTCTCTATTCCCACCCTTGGTAGGTTTTAGTCTGGGTAGCTGTAAGGAATAGAGGGACACAGCATCAAGGGTGAGCAGAGTGCTGGAGGAGGAGGTGGCAGGGAAGGAAGGTGGGAGTTTCTAAATACTCTAAGTGTTGGGCTGCTGGAAGAGGCAGACTTTTGAACTTGATGTGAAGGAGCTATTCTCCCACATTGAACTTTGGGCTTAAACCCTCCTATTCCAATGTTTGGTGACTGTGTAGTGATTATGTATACTGTATGAACTTTTTGGACTTTCTCCTTTCCCATCCGTGGTAGGTTTTAGGGTGGGTAGCTATAGGAATAGAGGGCTCAAAAATATTACCTCTTCCAACTCGTGGAGAGTATGATCAGGAACACTCAGGAGAGGAAAACCTTGGGGAAATCTCTGAGGAACTGTGGTTACTGATCTGCCCATCCTCTGGGCAAACTATGAGTAGATAATAGAAAATGCTTGTCTGAGTTCGGCATTTGGATTCAGAATGTATGAGTCAAAGGCTGATGATTTCCATCTGCCGAGTCTCTTGATGATATGGACTGGGATGTTCTTTCTTGATGCAGATGTCACTGCTCCGATCCTGAGTGAGTGGCTAAGTATGGGTATGGATCAAGTCCAAGCCTTTGTAGAAGAGTTCTTATGTGATCTATAAACCATTCTGTAGTGATGAGTGACTGACTGATTGTCCAGAGAGAGCAAGAGAGATAATGGGTTTGAGTTTGCATGAAGAGCTTGAGCTTGTATAGTCGAGCTACCAGGTACCAGGGATTTGATGAGGGGTAATAAGTGAGGACTCTCCTTATGTGATCTATTTATTTATCTATCAGTTTTTGATGAAGGTAGTTTAAGAATATAGTGGTCAGATCTTTTCTGCAAGTTGTTAACCTTAAGAAAGTTGTTGAAACGAATGATGGTACAGTGAATTCTCCTGGATGGAGGAATCCACAGAAAACTAGACTGATGGCAGATGCACCATGAGATTGAAAGTAGGATTGAATGACCTGAGTCCAATAGGTCCAGCATACTGCCTCATTATGGAGCCATCTATGGGAAGACGGCAAGGCGATTAGTGATGGATGATCTTTGAAACCCAATAGAAAGAGTTTGACTGATGGGTTGGAAATTAGAGATCATGAGGATGGAGAGGAGTGTAAGTGAAAGAACTGAATCCTAGATAGATATTGTTTGATAGGTCCATGAGCTAATTGCAATGCTTGGTGAGAATAGGTCAAGAAGGCTAGAATGAGGTCCACTAAAAATTAGTATCGGATGGGATGATTGGGAGGCATAAAAGGAAGAGAACTTTTCCAAGCTATGGTATAGGTAGCTCTAGTGGACGGAGCTTCAGTGGCCTACATGATGGCGGTAGCTTTGAGGATATTATGCTATGTCATTATTAGATCATTGAATGAAGGTGGAGGTGTTGGTGTTGGATCCAATGAGGGCTGAAGACGGTGGAAAGCCTGAAATAGGAAACAGGGTAAGGCATCAGCTACTTTGTTGACAAAGCCAGAATGTGAAAGCATGTGACAGTGAAATTATGAAGGGTGACAGCCAGGTTAGCCTCTGCATGAACAACATGATGGAATGGGATGAGGATCTTCCTTTGTTGATGAAAGCCACAGTTGTTTGGTTGTCAGAAAAGATGGATACTGACTGAAGGGACCAATGATGACCCCAGAGAAATGCTGCTGCTACTATCGGGTATATCTCAAATAAAGGAGATGTGAAGAAAAGTCATAGTGATGAGATATCTGAGGCCACAGAGTGGCAACCCAGGATTGTTGAAATATGGTGGCATAGCCATGAATGGGGAAGCATCAGTGTATAGTCTGGGATGAAAGTCTGGAGAAGGGTCCCTATGGAACACTGAACAGACGTTACATTTGTTAGAAATAAGGACCACATGTCATAAGTCAGATTTAGCTGCAGCATTGATTTGGTCATGGTGATGAAGTTCAGAAACTGATGACACTTAGGTTAAGAGGTATGGAATAAATGATCAACCATGCAGAATTATTCTCATGGCAAAATTAAGGTATCTCAGTAGAGAAAGAAGTTCTTGTTTTGTACAGGAAGATCTAGTTGAAAAGGATTTCACTAGTGCTAGGATCCCAGAGAGTTTTTCGAGTGGTAGACGGCTCCATGTGTTTGGTGTCCAAGATTATGCTTGGGAATTCTTTTTTTTCCCCTGAAGCATTTTAGCCACGGAGCCCTGGCAAGCAACTACAACCTTCCGAGTGGAGGGACTCTCTCCAGTCCTGCTGCTTCCATGCTAGGTGGTCCCTGGTAGTTCCCCATGGATTGCCCCCCATGGCGGGCCAGGAGGAGGTTGTCGGCTTCTCTCACCTCCTCAAGACCCAATCCAGAATGCGGGACCGCCTCTGAACGGCGGACCATCAAGCCTGCCAGGCCCATTTTTTTTTTTGCCTGGCCCTCCCGCTTTTCTGATGTAAGGACATTGATCAAGCCTCCTGACCTGTACTGCTCTCCAGCCACTGCCAGAAAAGCAGTCAGAGAGTGGGACAACTAGATCCTCCCCTGAGAGGGAAAGCAGTCCTCTGGATGCTCAACCTCTCTCCCCTTGTGACCTGTGGCAGCCCGAGCTTGTTCCCAAACCTGGGTCACGGCAAGGCACGAGGTGTGGCATCCAGCACCTCAACCTTCAGCGCCACTGGGACGACTGCCCGGAATTCTAAGGATGATGCAGGTCCTACTGTTTTCTCAGATGCCAAAGGAACTGACAGTTCATGAAAGAGCTGAATAAGAGCATAAATGCCATCAGCTGGAAGGGAATTGGGTACTTGATCAGGAGAAAATCATCGAGTAAAGGACGACAGCTGGTCGGGTGGCATATGTTAAGTAAGGCCCAACAAAGATCTGCAAACATATCAAACTTCTTAGGATCATACGCCATTCAGAGGTAAGATGGACAGTGAAATAATACAGATTGTCCCAAAACATGTGCAAATGTCAGAGGAAAGGATGGATGGGCAGAAGCTTAAGAGCATCGGTTATATCTGCCTTGGTGAGACAGGAGCTAGGGCCAAAGCATTTGATGATTGTGATGGCATCATCAATGTGTGCATAGGATAGAAAGTACTCATCTCCAGGAGTCAGAGAATTGATGCTAGGCATGGAGGAGCGATGAGGGTAGATAGATCAATGATAAGGCGCTCCTGCCAGAATATTTTCTGGTTGTGATGCCCACTGACTTGATGCCATAGACAAGGCCCCTAGAATCTCATGTGCCAGAACTTTGTACAGAACTTGCAACCTACCACAGAATATCTGCAATGCCACAGAATTCACTGTTCTTGGTGATTCTTTATTAATATTTCCAATTTATCCATAGCACGTGGTGCCGCTCCTCCTTTGATCCCAAACCCCTATGCTCAGCATGTGATGTTATCAGTGCTATCACATCATACATTCGCTAATGACATGGCTACATTCTGCCACAGAAATGAATAGTTACTTATCTACTACAGCTCCCACTCCCAGAGAGAGTGGCACAGCACATCAGGTATTGTGATAGTTGCTCAACCTGTACTACAGCCTAATAACATTTTCAGTCTTAGTTATTACACTAGGCCAATTTAAACAAATTTTTGACAATAGCAAAGACCGTTAACTCCATATCTTACTCTGTACAGATTTATTTGTGCTTTTAAGGTATAGGGATTCGTCTGAAATGAATAACTGGTAAAATAAATTAACCTGTATTTTTTCCATATAGCTTTTGCTCCCCCATTGCTACTTGTGCCTTCTTGGCAAGAGGGGAGACATGGGTTTCTGCTTTATCCCATTACCCCAGAGCACAGTCGCATTACAGCATGGAGGTGCACAATGCGCCTCCCAGCTGTAGTGATGGCTCCTTCCAACCACCCAGCCTAATGCCTCTAGACTTTAGCAAGGCATTTGACACAGTCCCACACAAAAGATTAATAGTCAAATTAACCAGCCTGGGAGTGGGACCCAGGGTGGTAGCCTGGTAAAACATTGGCTGGACAACAGGACACAGAAGGTAATTGTAAATGGAGTCCACTCTGAAGAAAGGGGGTTACTAGTGGGTACCGCAGGGTTCAGTATTGGGTCCAGTCCTTTTAATGTCTTCATCAGTGACATTGCAGAGGGACTGGAAGACAAAGTATGCCTTTTGCAGATGACACAAAGATCTGCAACAGGGTTGATACACAAGGAGGCGGGAAAGGATGAAAAGGGACTTGGCAAGGTTGGAGGAATGGTCGAAGTATGGCAGCTAGGATTCAATGCAAAGAAGTGCAATAATGCACCTGGGAAACAAGAACCCAGGGAAGAATACAATGGGTAGGAGATAGTAACAACAACAAAAAGGAAAGGGACCGGGGTAATCATATCAGATGACCTTAAGGTTAGCAAGCAATGTCAGAAGGCAGTAGGGAGGGCTGGGGGTATACTGGGATGTATAGGGAGAGGCATCATCAGCAGAAAACAGGAAGTTGTTATCCCTCTGTACAGACAGTTGGTGAGACCCCATCTGAGTACTGTGTCCAGTTCTGAGACCCCATCTCCCAAGGACATAGACAGGATAGAGGCAGTCCAGAGGAGGGCAACTAAATGGTGCAGGGTCTGCAAGAGAAGCCTTTATGAGGAGACTAAAGGAGCTAATATGTATACCCTTGAGGAAAGAAGGGAGAGGGGGGACATGATAGAAACTTTTAAGTACCTCAGTGGAATCAACAAAGTCCAAGAGGGTAGCATCTTTCAGAAAAGAGACTTGCAAGAACAAGGGGACACAATTTAAAGATAGAAGGAGGGCGGTTCAGGGGCAATGTGAGGAAGTATTATTTCACAGAGAGGGTAGTGGATGCATGGAACAGCCTTCCTGAGGAGGTTGTGGGGTCTAAAACTGTGGGAGAATTCAAGAATGCATGGGACAGACATAAGGCAATTCTTGTGGGGGTAGGAAGAAATAGGCTGTTGGTTAACTAGGATCTAGCGGCCTATCCTGTAGGTAGGAAATGGGCAGACTAGATGGGCCTAGCGGTCCTTATCTGCCATCAAAGTCTATGTTTCTATGTTTCTAATGCCAGTCTCTCTTGTGGCTTGGCACTACCATCTAGCCTCCACCAGGTGGCAGTCAAGAGCCAGGAACCCTCGTGTCCCACCTCAGAGAGGAGATTTGACTTGTGGCATCTCAATCCTGCTTCACACACACCCTCCCGCCAACCTCTGGCAGCCCGTGCTCATTCCTGAGACTCAGGTCGCCGGCATGGCACGAGGGTGTGGCATTCAACACCTCAACCTCAGTGCCACTGGCCAGCATGTTAACCTGTAATTTTAAGAAATATAAATAAAGTAATTATGCCCAGAATGGTGGAATGTAATAATGTATAGACCTGTTGAAAGAACAGATATACTAAATGAATAATTGCGCTGTACACATTTTTGCCAGGCTATTGATTACATGTTAGCACAGGATGATAGAATTACCTAAAAGTTATGGAGAAATATTGTGTGCAGGGCCAGCAGGTAGCATGTTGTGTCCCTGTGATGGCAACTCAGGTTCAGGATAAGGTCTGGGAGCTGGCTAGACAGCACAAGAGTGGGTGGGGCAGCTCTGTGGCACACCACCGCTCTGAGCCTGGGAAGGTATTCACAGTGTTCTGCCACACAGATGACACCTTGTGATGAACTGGGGAGCCTTCTCTCAAGGGGTTCACATGCATGTCATGGCCTGATTGGGGTTACGAGGTGTCAGGAGAAGTGGGTTGTCATGAAAAATGAGTCCTGTAATATCTCCTTTATTCTGTTTATTCCACTTCCAAAGGGACCTGTATGAAGAGGATACAATTTCACGGTCATAAAAAGGGAAATTTATTTAAAAAAAAAAACATTTACAGATTGCATGTAAATATATAGGGATCACAGTGGGGCGCCAAGAGTGGTGTAAACAGCATGAGTATATAGATAATTTATTTATCACATAAGGTCTCTCTCATGTATTTAGTTTATGCAATAGGATAGGACCTTAAGTGATAGATTTTTAGCTTTTTAAAAATAAAATTATTTCTAAAAATCTGTTTTTTTCCAACTATTGTTATTGTGTTTTCCCCATCTCAACTGCCATGGATGTGAAGTCAAGATGACAAGCTGATGCTGTGATGTGGCAGTTCATTGGTGCCATAAAACTTCTGCAGAAATTATAAATCACCACCACAGAAGTTCTGCTGCATATGGTAATCCTGCCGCAGAACTTGGTCCCACAGTGCCACAGAAAAGTAGGGGCCTTGGCCATAGAAAGGAAAAGGCAGGAGATAGGAAAGGGCCCCAGTACAAAGTTCTTTGCAATCTCTTCCACAGCAGGAACTAATGACTTCTGCTTCCTTGATGGCAGATTGAAGATTACCACAAAGGAAGGAGGCAGTGGGGAGCACTGACATGCCAGTGTGCAAACCATGGGTGAGCCCAAGCAGGAAATGCTGCACGAATGCCCAAGAGGACGAGCCACCAGGAGCTTAGACAGGGCCAGTACATTGACTGGTGTAGAAGGATGAGCAAAATGTCATTGGGTAGGCTTGGAGCCTTGGGGCAAATATAGCGAAGCGTGAGCCTTGCCGTAGAAACTGCAAACGCAGGAAGTAGCAATTGGTAGTGGAACAACCATGTTTATTGAAGTTGTTGCATATGGATTTTGCCCCAATGGACTTAATGGTGCATTTGTGCATGTCCAGGCAGGCATGAGAGTTGAGATAGTGCGGATTAATCTGGAGAAAGAAGTGGAAGGTGAGCTTTATAGACGAATGACTGGAGGTGTGGTAGTGGAGGAAGAGGAAGGAGTCACTGTTAAAGGACAAAGTGGAGCAAATGGCTGAATGAGCCGTAAAGGGAAATATGAATATGCCTGTTGACCAGCAAAGTGGTGACAGAAGAGTCTGTTATCCAGGATGGCCCAGTTTAATTTGGTGTTGCAGTGGGCTAATGCAGCAGCAGCCTTGGCCAGAACAGATCTATGATAATTGTAGAAGTGGGTTCCGCCACAGTGCATGCTTAAATTGAGTGGAATGTAGAAATGTGTGTCCATTTCCTCTCACCATGTGGGAAAAGCAGGACAGATAATGTCACAGAAAAGGCTAAAATCCAAGATGAATTCATATACTGTCATCTTATGGAAGAAAAGAGGATCCATAGATTTCAATATGACAGAGACGTTGCCACAGGAGACCATTCTATTATGCATAACATTATGAGAGAAGATGAGAAGGGAGACTAGACTGAAGTCCTTTTCATCAAGAATGTCCTTGTGGAGGTGAGCTGGCATGAGGTGGATGGGTGAATTGAACAGAGAAGAAGAGGAAGATGATGTACCTGACGTGATGGGAGACATTGGAAATGAAGGAAGAAGAACACTGACTGGAGGAGTGAGATCCAAAGAAGGTGGAAGAGGAGGAGCATTGCTTGTGGAAGGGATGGCATCAGGAATTGATGAGTTGGTTGGTAGAGGAGGCTGGAGTAGAATGCGAGCCTCCAGAGAAGTCATGCAGGATTGGCGGCTGGAAATGGACGATGCCATCTGAGCCATGAAATCATGGATTTCAACTAACTGAGTTGGAGTCGGGCTGAAGACTGGGCCAAGAGAGGACTGGGGTCTCTGCAGGGCAGACATAGAAGCCAGTAATAAGTCATACAGCCCTGTTTTCCGCAGAAACCAGGTGGTAGATGCCTCTTTAAGAAAGCTCGGCCAAGAGGTGGGGCACAGTCCAGTCCTTGATGGAATAATTGGATTTGGAGGCGCTTGTGGTCAGTAGGAGCTGGAGAAGGAGGCTGAAGACACTGATGTGAGGAACCAGCTAGGTGAGGAGGACTGCTGCTCGCCATGTTGGTCCGATGACCCTATGCGAGAACATTTAGGAGGAAGGAAACAGGAAGAGTAGCATGGTATGGTACATTTATCCTAGACGGACTTGCAATATAGGAAGGAGTGGTGAAATGCAATCTGGAGGCATGGTGGTGACGGTAGGATGGAGGATGGAAGGAAATGGACTCTGGTCTTGTAGCCATGGATGGTGAGGTAATGCACTACACCTGCTTGGGTACGAGGTGGAGGAGGATACCAGCCAAGTCCAAATAGGAGGATATGGTTGGTAGCATGAGGAAATGAAAGGAACAGAGTTCCCATCCCTGGTAGATGCAGCAATGCTACCTGCACTCGGAATGCTAAGGTATGACTTAGGGATGGAGACTGCTGTAGATGAAGGAAATGACTGAATGAAATGTGCAGGCTCACATCCTCGGCAGACGGGCAGTGTGCATTCACTGATGCCACTTGGTAGAATTAAGGATGGAGACTAGCAAAGGAAAGTATGAGCAAACATTGGTGGAACAGAATTCCCATCCCCAGTAGACGGGAAAGCCTACCTGCACTCAATGGCGGCAGGCAAGGTTAGGGAGAAGCTGTAGAGTTGCTGGTATGTGCGAACAGGATGAGGCAGCAGGAGTTGAGGCACTAGAATGAAATAAAAGGGGTATGAAAGTTGGAGGTATAGACCAGAAGCAAGAAATAGATGAGAGAAGGAAAGGATAGTGATAAAATAGAACTATGGAAAGCAAGATTAAGGAAGGAAACAGAATCTGAGGATGAATTGGGAGGAAGGAGGGTAAGAGAGCAGGCTCACCATGCAGAGCAGTCTAATGCAACGTAGCTGAACGAAGGAGGTTTAAGAGAAAATTAGGTGCCTGCCCCTTAAATAGCACTGGAGATGTTCTTCACCCGGAAGTGGGTTGGATCCAGTGAGTCCTAGAAAAGGTCCAACAGAGTACCTGTATGGAAGGAATGAAAAGGATTAATACAGTGGAATCCTGTAAGGAGATGGAGGAAGAGTACCAGTACTGAGGGAACAGTGGTGACTGCGGCAGGTGGAAGATTCGAGGAGGAGGAGGAGGACTACTGCTGGCTGGAGGGCAATATGTAGTGGTCGGGACTGAGGGAACAGCTCTGGGAAGGAAACCAGCATTTTAAGCAGACTTGAATGGATTACAAAAGAATTAATGGCAGGAAAACAAAGCCATACTAGAGGTATCGACAGTGTCTGAGGCGGAAGGAGGGAGGCAATGTTCCCAGTAGTTGAAGAAGTCGAGGGATGATGGGAGGAAGTGGCACTCCAGTTCGCTGCCAAGGTTCCTGACAGAACGCCTGTGGGAGGAGCCGTGGGACAGTAGTCAAGCTTATGGGAACCCAAAATAAAAAAAAAGAGAGAGAATATGAGCAAGGAGGAGGAGGGGGAGATGAGGGTGGCTAAAGTAGAGGGAAGGGCAGCCAGGAAAGGTCCACAAGAGGGGAGGAAGTGGACTGAGGCAAGGAGGGAGAGGGAGAAGCAGGAGTTTAAGGTTTTTTTTTTGATCTGGAAGAGGAACAGGGGAGGAAATACAGAAGGAGGGATGCAAGAAAAACAGCAACAGCAAAGAACAGCAGGCACATGCCATGCAGGAGCTTAGAGCAAGAAACACTGAGTCCGAGCAGTTTCCAAACATGCAAGCGTTAGGCTGCTGGAAGAGGCGGACTTTGAACTTGATGTGGGAGGAGCTATTCCCCACAGTGAACTTCTGGCTTAAGCCCTGATATTTGGTTTATCAGGATTGTCTATTGTGCAGTTTTATTTGTATTTGTGAACTACCTGGTTTATTTCAGCTATCCTTCTAGGATAACTCCATTATACAGTACATAATAACAACTTATTCTGCTTATATTGAGTATACATTTTAGGATTACCCTGTTATATAGTACTTATTTCCTGTTTTTCCATTTTGTTTTACTTGTCTCTCCTCACAGGTTTAAGTTAGTTTACTTCCTACTGGCTTATTTTGTTGTTCCCAGGTCTTCTTGATTTATCTTAATTCTGACCTCCCACACCTAGTGGACAGCCTTCACTTTGCTCAGCATTCATTCCTTGGATTAAAACATGTCCCTCATACTACCTATACACTGCAGCGTGTGTTCTTGATGTTCATTTCTACTACGCTTCTCCTATCACTTTCTTTCTTCCCTTCCTGTTTTCCCTCACCTCCTCCTTCCATTTTTCCTAACCTCCCCTGCCCTCTACCTCCCTTCCTCACCCTCTCCCACCCCCATCCTCTTGTCTCCTGCATTTCCTCACTTTCCCTAGTATCCTGGTTGCAGTCTCTTCTCATCTTCCTGGCTTCATCTTGAAACCCTCAGGTCACTGCTCATTAACTCTTATTCCTCCTACTCTCCCCTTCTTCATCTTTTGCATAAGTGTCCCATAGGTTCAGTTAAGCTCCTCATCTCCTTGCTGCTTTTAGCTGCAGGAGATATTGAGCTCAACCCTGGCCCTTCCCTATATTCCCTCTCCCCAAAGGTTTGAGAGTAGCCCATATCAGCATCTGCAGGCTTTTCCCTAAAATCATCCTGTTACAACTACTTATGGTTTGCCTTAAACCTGATGTGTTGGTGATCTCAGAATCTTGGCTCTCCTCAAAGATCCTTGGTTCCTCTGTTGCCACGCCCAGTTTCACCATTATTTATCAGGATAAAGCAAAGAGGGGTGGTGGCATAGCCGCCTACCTCTCCTCAAACATTCAGTTTGAGCTTGTGCTTCCATCTCTATCCCTCTGCCTATGAAATGCTTCTTCTCAAACTCTCCCTCCCCTTCTCTGCCCCTTATTTATTGCCAGTGCCTTCTGCTGCCCTGGCATGTCCTCACCATCAGTAACAGAGTTAGCCGCTTCCATCTTCTCCCAGGCCTCTTCTGATGAGTTAATCATACTAGGTGATTTCAAGTTAAGATGGCTCTCCCTTCTCTCATAAATTTTGCCTTAATGTGAAGTCCCTACTTTTAACTCAGCTGATTTCTGTCACTACTCACTTTAGTTTAAAAAGTCTAAATCACTCCCTCTTGACTGAGTCCTCTCCTCCCATCCCCATCAAATTGTGGATGTTAGCACACCCCAATGCACTCAATGACTACTATATGGTCTACTCTGTGAACCTGATTCACTGTCCCAAAGCCCCCCAACTTCATCTTTGATCCTGTTATTCTGTTCGCTGGACTTGTAATGCCTTCATGCTGATCTGGTAGCCACCGACTGGTCCTCTAATTCTACAGCTGGCAACATGAAAATGCCCTCAGATTCTTCATCTCTAAATACATGTCTGTCTGGGATGATCAAGCCCCCCTTAGAAGAATCAGGGTCCCAGATTCACACCTGTCATGTATCTCAGCTGAGTTGCTGGCTTGTCACCATGCATGACCTTGTCTGGAGGACCTACAAATCCTCTGGCTCCACTTTTGACCCTAATTATTTACTGAGCTATCATAATGCCTGTATTAAAGTGTACTGGGCTTGTGGAGACTGAACACTTGCATTCACACTCCAGAACAACCTTAATCTCCTCTAAGTTCTAGACAATAATTCATTTACTTTTCTCCTCCAACCCAGTCCCTTCACCCTTTTCTCAAGACAGGTGATAGTCCTATCTCTGACCCTGCTGCAGTTGCCTAATCTTTCAATTTCTTTTTCACCTCCTATGCCTGTTCCTCCTCTCTTCCTCCTCCTTCTCCTCCTCTCTTCTCTCTCTCTCTCTCTCTCTCTTCACTCTTACTCATCTCCATCACCTGTCCTACTGCCCCTCCCTTTTTATTTTTCACCCATTACCTCTGCTGATTCTCTTAAGGCCCCTTGGCACTAAATTCTCACGTTGCATCACTTAGACTTGGTTGTATGAGAATGCTGGCCCAGTTCTGGCTTCAACAATTCCAGCTGGGTACTCAGTGATGCACCGCCCGAGGATGGATTGTAGGGCAGGGACCGGAGTTGCCATCTGTTTTAGATCAAAACTGAACCTGGTGGAGGTTCCAGTGGGGACCACCAATGCCTTTGAATGTATTATGGGTGAGTGTGGGGGTGCAAGATTCTTCTCATCTACTGTCCACCAGGAGATGGAAAGTTTTCCTGCAGGAAGCTGCAGACTCTTTGTCGATCTGACATTCGGATCCCCAGATGGTTGATCTTGGAGGATTTCAATGCTTGGGTTGACGATGAACTCTCAGTTGGTCAAGACTTGCTCTAGCTAATGCATTCACTGGGCTTCATACAGGTTATTTCCTCCTCAACCCATATTAGAGGTCATTCGTTGGATTTGGTGTTTCTCTTGGGATGGAGACATCCGACTTGGTGGTGGTATCAGTCAGGTGGTCTGACCATCACACCACTGGGTTCAGTTTCATGGCCCCCCAGTAGGCCGGCCCCTACAGAGATGGTCTGGTACTGCTCATTGAGGGGTGTTTCCTGGATGGCCTAATGGTGGTGCTGGACCCATCGGGTTTACCAAGTGAATGCATGGATCCTGGGGACCTAGTACTTCCCTATAACATGGCGTAGTGGCAGCCCTGGATTCCATTGCTCCTGTTCATGTTCGTCCCTCACTCTTAGCCCAAGGTCTCTTTGGTTTGAAGAGGACCTTGAGGAGTTGAGGAGAGTGGAATGAAGACTAGAGAGGAGCTGGCGGAAGTCAGGCCTGGAGTGTGACAGACTTAAATTGATGGACCATTATGGGGTCTGTCAATCAGCAATTACCTGTAATAAGGCAGAATTCCTGTTCAGGAATTGATTCTGTGCAGAATCGACCAGCCTAGCTCTTCTGGACTGTGGACAGATTGTGCAATTCAATTTGTCTCCAGCCCAGGAGTGCCTTTTCACAAGAACGTGTGAGGAGTTTGTTTGATTTTTCAGCTAAGGTCACCACAGTCAGGTTCGGGGTCTGTTTAACCCCCATGGGAGTTGTGGTGGTCGGCAGGAGATGTCGGCACCCAGCTTGCCTGTGTGAATTTTGCCTGCCCACAATCAGTGACAATTTAATGGTTGTCTAGTTATGGTGACCAACCAAATGTAGTCTAGATCCAGGCCCTACACACCTTTTAGTAGGCTGTGTGGATAAAATCAGCCCGGTCCTTTCTGAAATAATCTGAGATCTTTGGAGAGGGATCTTTCCAGATCCCAGAAGGAGGCCATTGTTCGCCCTCCTTAAAAACCCTCCTGAACCCAGACAACTTGGCAAACTACAGGCTTGTCTCTAACCTACCCTTGTGGGTAAGGTTATTGAGAAGGTGGCTATGTTGCAGCTGGATGATAATTTGACCAGCACAATGTCTATGATTCTCTCCAGTCAGGATTTAGGAAGAGACACAGTACCAAGACACCCCTTGTCTGGTTTCTAAATGACCTCCTAATAGTGAGAGATCGTAGGACCTGCTCCATCTTGGTCCTTTAGATCTAACTCTCTGTGGCATTTGACACTGTAGACCATGGTGTGCTGTTGGAGTGCCTGTGGTTCATCTATGGACTGTCTGGTATGGTCCTCAGGTGATTTCAATCATTCCTTGAGGATAGGACTTAGAGAGTGGTGTATGGGATTTTTCCTCAGCACCATTCTCCTATCCTGTGGGGTTCCGCAGGGCTGCATCTTGTCACCCATGTTTGCAGTGTATATGCTGCCATTGGGAGCAATTATTAGGTGGTAAGGCTTGAGTTTTCACTGCTATGCAGATGATACTCAGTTGTACATGCCTTTAGTGCAGATCAAGATGATTGGTCTCAGTCTTTAACAAATGTCTTGTCGAGATCCAGGATTGGATGAATGTGAGTTGGTTACGGTTAAACCTGGAAAACTGAAGTGTTGATTGTGGACCCAGTTTGTCGGGAGGTGGGCTTGTTGGCAGGAACTGCCCTCCGGATTATGGCGTGGGATGTTCAGCTAACTGCCTCAGACTGGTACGGAACCTGGGCGTTATTTCTGATGACTGTCTGACCCTTAAATCTCAGGTGTCAGCAGTTGTCAAAACCTCTTTACCATCTGAGGAATATCACCTGGATGAAACATCTGGTTCCTCCCAATGATCTTCCAGCATTGGTCCATGCCTTCGTTATCTCCCGCCTTGATTACTGCAACGCTCTTTACCTAGGGTTACCGGGTTGATATCTGCCGCCTGCAGCTAAAGAACGCAGCAGCTAGGGCTATTAGAGAGGTACCTCTAGTCCAGTCATATTGCCTGTGCTTGCAGACTGCACTGGCTGCCAGCACAGTGGCGATCACCTTCAAGGTCAGTTTGCTGACCTATAAGGCCCCACACAATCAGGGACCTGTTACCTGCAAGATCTCCGCACTCTACTGTCCCTTCCATGCTCTCTGATCCACCAATAAGGGATTGCTAGAGATTCCCAGGGTCCGTTTGAAGACATCTGAGGCCCGGTCACTTAGTTTTATGGCCCTGACCCTGTGGAATTCTCTACCTGTCGGGTGAGATTTCCTGACCGTCCAGAGTTTTAAAGCTGTTCTTAAAACATACTGTATTTATTTAGCCTAGCATATTCTGATTATGAAGCTGCTGTTTTATTTACTGAATTTTAAATTGTAGTATTTATTAATTATTGATATGTTTATTTATTGTATTTTACAAGCACTTTGATTGTTAGAAAAGCACTTTTACAAATAAAGTTTGCTTTGCTTCTCTCTGCTCATGCCACTGCCCTCCCTATTACCTAGCTCCTCAACCTCTCTTCTGTTCTGCACCCCTAGCTCTTGGAAGCTGGCTACTGTCATTACTCCTACATATAGGGGTAACCTTTCTTCCCTAATAACTTCTGATCTGTCTCTCTCCTTCCCACTCTTGCTTAACTCCAGGAACACCTTGATCTCTCCCAGTTATCCCATTTTCTTGGTGTGACCTCCTCTTCGCTCCTTTCCAGTCTGACTTTAGAAAGTCACCTCGACTTCCACTTCTCTCGTCCGGCTCACTGATATGATCCTCTCTGGCATGGATCAGGGCCTTGTCACCTCAGCCATTTTTGTTGACTTAGCCAAAACCTTTGATACAGCAGCCATCCTATTCTCCTGGACAAGCTTAAGGCTAGGACTTTCCAGCATCATAGTTCGTGGTTCCGCTCCCACCTTGAGGACAGGTTGCAAGCTGAGGGAAGCACATTACAAGGTACCTGATGAGGCGGAGAAAGCCCGAGAACCACCCACATCACCACTGTATAGCTAGATACAGTCATGCCTATCAAGCCAGGGGATCAGTAAAGTAAAGCTGAGCAGGAGCCCTATAAAGAGACTTAAAATGTGAAACAATGTTTTTCTTATTAGCAGAACAGCATCTCGTCATCCTCTGACCTCAGCTACAGCAAACAGAAGGGCAGGGATCTTGGCACATGACTAGAAAAGCATTCTGGGAGAATGACAGAGCTGCTTGGTGCCCTTTTTGGCAGTCTAAAGGGCATTGAGTAAATATTCAGCATACTGATTCAGTAGACTAACAGCCCAGTGTGTCAATCACATGCTGCCTTTGCTCAGGATAATGCTAAGGCAGTTCCAGAAGAGGGCAGTCAGCAGTGAGCTCTCACAGAATGAGGAGGGCTTGTGCACAGAGTAAGGAGGATTTGTGCTGCCAGCCAGAACCAATTCAGGAAGCAAGCCTGGTCTTCCACAGTGAACCGTCAGGAGGTGATTCTAAGGTTTCTACAACCATGCAAGTATACAGAGACGGAACTGTGTGTTGAAAGTGTCCGGATGTAATTTTTCCAGTCAATGAGAGTGAAGCCTGCCTTGAGAGAAGAGAATAATGTATGCCACAGCAGTCAGCCTGCGAGCACCAGGGGCTGACTCAGTATATCTGTGTGAGAGGCCCCACATCAAGCCTGCAGACAGCCTGGGAGATGACCGGTTAGTGCTACTGCCAGGTACTAGCTAATGCACCACATGAGGGTTCTAAAGCCTCGGTATGGATGTGAGGCATGTGGCACCTACTCCTTAGACTGGTCTGTCCTGCAGAGGAGGAAGAGGAAGAGCCAGAGAGGTCCAGATGTCTATGTATGCAGACACCCTGATCCTCAGCCAGAAGCACCGAGATCTGTTTCTTAGGGCCGCCCCCCAACTGCACATCTCAGCTATTAGTCTGAGAAAACCTGCACTTGTATAGAGGAGGAGAAGGCACCCAAGTTGACAGGAAGCTGGTAACACCAGAACTATAAGTACTCTCAGGACTTGCCCAGCAAGTGGGAACTGTGAATGTCTACCACCAAATCTACAGATCTAGCCAACAGGTTAGGAGTCACAAATATTTCATCTGGAGATTTTGACATTTTATCATTTGAATGGCCTATTGGGTTTGGGTTTGCTTAAGTTTTGTTCTGCATAAAGTACACACTGCCAACCAGCTGCAACATCACAGGGCCTGCACCATTCCTTATGGCTAGATACCAGGTGAAGCACCAGGAGTTCTCTTTAAAGTTTAAGGGTTTAATCTGGTACCAGTAGGAAGTGGTAGTACCACCAGGTGGGCTGGTAATACCGAAAGGTTTTATATCTACCACTGTATTGCACTGCTTGGTGGGAGTGGGTACTACTGCTGTTTCAAAGTGTGTTTTACAGGCCGAGCCTAGTTGGGCCCTACCTTTGGCCTCAGTACTGCTACGGTCACAAGATTTACAAAAGGAGAGTTACTTTGTGTTGCCCCATCCTCATGACTATCCCCTAAATATTTTATTGGTATTTTACATTTGTTTCATGAAAATATTATTAGTGGTAAGTCACTAATTGCATTTTTATTGAGTTTTAAGGTTGTGCTGTGGTTTTCATGTGTAAGGAACACTGTGGGGAAGTGATCAGGTACAGCATCCAGGGGTTGTACCGCCTGACACCAGGACCACTTGAACTTTACTCTGAGTGAAGGTACACTGAAAACTTTAAATATCTGTACATGTAACCCCTAGGTGGCGCTATCCCAAGGGCTACTACCCCTCCCTGTTTGACTACAGACAGGTTGAGGGTCCTATGGTGGGTGCCTCCACCCAGAGGTCAGGGTTTGTAGTGGTTAGACTAACTTGGTCACAGCCCTCTGGGACACTGAGACCCCTTTATTCCCTCCAGTGGCTCACACGAACACCAGAGTTACAGCCCCATACCCCACGTATACACACTGTTCACTCATATAGATACCAATTACCCTCGAGACTGATTCTGCAGACGCCTCTGAGGACCCCTGTAAAATGAGGTTAAACAACAAACTCATCAAAACACAATACTGTTTCCATAAATACCAACACCACAGACAGTATATAGTATAACAACAACAAATCTAATTTATTCAGGGGCAGTAACACGGGAGGGGAAATCAGGTTAATTGGTGGCATTAAATCACAGTACTATGTGCACATACAGGGGCTGAAAAGTCACACTCTGGGTACCCAGGTTGGGGAGGCTAGCCAGGTCTGTTGCCTGGGGTTGGCTGGCAGGAGATGGATAGGCCTCTGTAGAAGAAAAAAATATATGCACAACGCCTAATTGTAATCCGGAGCCGGATGGCTCAGTCCATGAAGCAGTGAAACAACAAGAATTAGATGACACACTTGTGATTAAAACCAATCTGCAGGGAAACCCTGGCTTGTACTGCAATACCCAAGCTGAAAACCGGATGGTGGATGTTCTTCTGGATTGCCAGAACAACAAGGCATGGAGACAAAGTCCTTGTGACTGGACCCCACTGCAGTTGATAGCAAACGGTTTAGTCCGAGACAAGCTGGGGTTTGCTTCCAGCCTCAACACACAGCACACAGCACTGGGGATTGGAAATAGCGATTCCCCACAAGCACTATGCACATTCATTTGTAAAAGGAAAGTACTATACCAGGCAGACTGCTCTCGATCCCGATCGCAATTACTGCAAAATACCCAGGAGCACACACAGCAGCTTCAGTTCCTGACAGACCAAGCGCATTCAGCAATTTCTCCAGTCTTCTACAGGATGAGCCTGGTTTCCACACTTCTAGTGCTTTTCTCCTCACAACTTGGATTCAGTCCAAACTGGCACTCACAAAGGCTGCAGATCGAAACTCAGGGCCTCACACGCGCTTCCCGTATGAAACTATACACCGCAGAAGCACAGAGCTCCTTCTCTCTTCAGTCACAACTGATCTAATCTTTCCAGTCACAAAGCAGGTCATTTCCTTTGGCTCCACACCATTCTGTTGTCTGGTTCGCTGTCACTCACAATAAGACTCCCTCTGTTAGTGGAAAAAGGCGCCAAGGTTAAAACTACATTTCCCAGAGTCACTGCCCATACAACCCTTTGTGGCTGGCTCAAAATTGAGAGTCCAAGTTCAGATTCATCCACAGGCTCCATTTTAGGGTCTCCCTATCATCCCGATTGGTCCAAGTCAGCTATTCAGGACCAAAATGAAAGAGTTATACTGAAACAGTTTGTGCTGAAATGAAAACAGGTTAGACAAACTACACTTTCTCAGTCACTCTAAATGATTTCTGGCAAACAGTTATATCTTTCAACAAAGCTCCTCTGCACATATAGCAACTGCAGAAATGGAGCGAATTGACAGTAGCCCGGTGGGATTCGAACATTAAATACACAGTCCCCCATACAACTAATTAAGTCTGCAAGCAGACAGCTCTTAAAGAGACAGTACGTGGAGGCTCAAATAGCACTACTTGGAACCACATTTAAACAGCTCAGACGTCAACACCGCCCAAACTTGGAGCATTCAGGCAAGCTCCTGAAGACTTTAGGAACCCCATTTGCAGGGAGGTTACATATACAAACCCCATTAAGGAAATTAAGGAAAATCACAACCCAGGCCCTCAACCTTGCTTCAGCCCATAAGACAGGAGTAGTAACCACAACATTCACAGTGACCACGGTGACCTGGTTACATACTGTATATAGCCTAGGAGGGCTAGTTGTATGATTGAACTATTTGACTGTTATCAGTTCACTTGTCCAGTGGAAGACTAAGTATGTAGGTTACTTGTGCAACATGGTTGTGTTCATCCTACTGAAAGAGGTTATGGTTGGATATGTATGTGGCCTTTCACACTCTCTGTTCCATAGAAACTACCATCATTTCAGGTAGTGCTCAATGGGGGCATGGGAAGTCAACCTCTGCCCCATCGAACCTCGGGCAAACCCTCTGAATAAATGCTTTTGGCCATTTTCACTTTGTGTTACATGTGGGACTACCACACTGTCAGGGTACTGTGAAGGCAAAGGAACCCTCATGAGGAGGGTTCTACCCTAGAGGTGTCAAGGGAACATAACAGCTTTAGACTAAATGCACCTTAGGAAGGAGCCAAAGAACCTCAAAGCAAGAGCAGCTAACACAGACTGGTGGAATAATGCCACAGACAACTGATAGCTGGTGACAACTGATAGCAGATAGAGTACTACATTATGGGCTTTGCACTCAGGAGAGAGGAAAACCCATGAAGGAACTCTTTGAGGATCAATGGCCTTATATTAACATCCACCTGGCATGGGTATAGTACTTAAAATGACAGCTAACCTTGGTAATTTGGTATTTCTATTCAGGGGAAAATTTTGGAGGGATAATCTCGCTGTATCCCTCTAGTGGGATAACGCATGGGGAAGCCGCAAGTTGATTTCTGCAACTAAAGGAAGTTACACTGTGAAGCAAGCATACCCCCAAACCATAGAATAAGGAGAATATCCACTCTAAAATGCTAACATTCAACCTTAGGATCATAAGGACACCTAACCTTGACTGGAAACTAAAGGAAGGGATACAGAGTAAGACTAGTTGGACCTTAGGCAGCTGAAGACAGAATAGCTTTCATACCTGCTGGTGCTGATGATGTAGTCTGCACAGCTAAAGGAACCCATGTGGGCTTAGGGTCCCACCTCCAGCAGCTGAATACTATGACATGAGGTGCCGCCAACCATGGGTCTGCATGGTAAAATCCCCCAAGTACTGGACTTAATCACCTGGTAGAACTGTCAGTAGGTACTACAGGGGTCAAATGGCCTGCAGAGTAGGACCCCAACCAGTGATAAGGGACCCACCCTCATGGTGTGGACTTCAAGGGAGTGAGTGAGCATGTCTGCCCCACAAGGCAACCCTGAGGGAAAAATTCTAGGAATATGGTAATGGCCAGTAGGAATACAGCCTGATAGCATGGATACAGAAATGAATTGAATGAATGATGACTGCTGAAGGAACGATTGATAACTTGAACTGGACAGAATGGGGATTGTAGAAAGATGACTGTTATGATAGAAATGAACTGAATGAGGAATGCTGGAAAGGACAATTTAAATGACAACGTGAACTGCATGACAAGGTACTGAAAATATGAACACATATCAAAAGGTAAAATCATAGGTAACAGCTACATGCAGGAAAAGCAGGAAGCTGTATGAAACCATGACTGTGCTGAAGATACTGAAATAGACAGACTGGTTACGGTTGACTGAAATGACTGAGTATGAGTGGTTAGAAGTTAACTGGCTGGAGCCAGGTGAATTTAATTAAATAAATGCTGTGGAACTGATGGAAAAGTTTGTAAGTGACATGGTACGGACAGCAGGTAGAACAGACAGAGAACACAAGCATAATGTAGCAGAATGACACAAGTAGGACGTAGAAACAAGTCAATACACAAATCAAAACTGAAGGTAAACAATGGAGTTGAAATGAGGACGTGACAGTAGCATGAGTGGCTGCCCTAGAGAAAAGCAGGAAGTACAACTCTATAGTCAGGGAATACAAAGACAAAACAATAACCTAGAGAGATGCTGAAAGCACATACTACATGGAAATTGAAGGCACAAACAAAAAAAAACAAAGCAATGAGGCAAAGCAGCAGCAAGCACAGGGATGGGGAGCAGAGCCCTGCCCAGCAAAGCCTCTGGCTACAGATCAGAAACAACTTCTGAATGAGGCTGGAGGAAGATGGTTTATATAGCCCAGGAGAGGGTGTGTGACTAGTTGCGCTTTGTCCATCAAACCACAGGGTTAGCTCTTTATGTTGCTTGCACGCATGTGCAAGAAACATAGTGCCATCATCCGAGTTTTCGAGGTGTGTCAGCCTGTCTTCCAATGCAGTCAGTGTGTTTGCAGGCGCGCCCCAGTTCCCCAATCACTGCTTCAGCTGTCTATGACAAGCTGGAAATGCAGTGGCATACAGTTGAAAGGGAGAGCTCGCTTGAGTGAGCAGAGCTCACCCCTACACGCACGCACCACACTGTGCTGCTTATGCGCCTCCCTCCCCCACACTGTGCGGTCTTGACGGGGTGCCCAATCCTGTCGGGCTCCACGTCCCCCCAAAAGCCCAGATGCCACGCAGGGACCCCACCCCAGCGTGGCAAATGATGTTATGGCCGACGGGGTGCCAATCCGGCCGGCTCCAGTGTCTCTCCCCCATGCTGCTGCCGACGGGGTGCCCAATACCCCGCCGGCTCCACTGTCTCTCCCCCAAGATCCAGGTGCCACACTGGGAGCCCACCCCAGCGTGTGGCAAAATGTGTTATAGCCGACAGGGGTGCCCAATCCCCGCTGACTCCACACTCCCCCACCAGCCATCCTTGTGCCATGCTGGAAGCCCACCCCAGCGTGGCAAACGTCCCCACATCGCCATTAAAAACAAAAAACTGGAAATAAAACTGTCCTCGGCGCTTCTCCCTGCCCCCACAACCCGCACTCACCCACTGCGCACCCTGTCTCCCCAAATTCTATACTTACCTCCGAGTCTGGCGCCGATGATCTTCGTGGACCGGAACACATCTGCGCCTCTTCAATGCCGACCGCGAACTGAGGAAATGCCGGTAAGTGTATAATAGAATAGATAGGGTTTTCAACTTTATTGCATGTCTCAGGCATTTTTGATTTTCTGCACCAAATTTTCAACATGGGGTTTTTGGGACCCCTTGTCATGAATGATGTCACTGTCATGGCGTCACCAGCCTGAAGGGTGATTTCGCAGCCACCGCGCCAAATCACCTTTCTGGAATGATTAACACAATGACACTGCCAGTGTTCATAAGGGTGGCTCTCAAAAGCCTATTTTGAAAATTTGTGGAAAATTCCAAAATTACTGTTTTACGAGCGCAGTGCTGTACAGTTCCCACACACACCGTGAAGTTCCAAATTTTCAATATTTTCATTCCAGATTTTCAACATTGCCATTTTACCACACCCCTTATGAGCAGTGCAGTTGTCATTTTTCACATCCTGCCCAAAATGTGTTTCCCCATGTAGCACACAATGGCGCAGTCGGTGTGCGAACTCAATGTATGGGACACTATTAAGAAAATCACAGTGACACTGTTCATGAGCAGAGGTCTTAAAATGGCTATGTTGAAAATTTGGTGAAAAATTCTAAAATGACTGTTTTATTTAGCGAGCATTGCGCAGTTCCACGCATCGTAAGTTTCTGAATTTTCAATATTTTCACCCAATGACTTCCAAATTCTAAACAGCACATAGAAGCAAGTAACATTCGGCATTGACAAATGCTCGTATTATTTGTCAGAACTATGCATTAATATCTAGCTTAAGAATTCCACAATTCCTGTGTAATACCTGGAGGAAGTATGGCCTGGAGGGTTAAAACACCAAGCTGTGACTCTGAAGACCAGCCAACCTGTGTTTGAAACCCTAAACCACCACTTGCATACTATGCGATCATGAGAAAATCATTTAACGTCCCTAGGCTCCTGGGATGCATGGATGTAAGCTTAGAAACAGTGTACCTTTCCTGGGGTAAAAAAGAATTAAAACACTTTAAAGATCCAAAATATGCCTCCTATCTCGTATTATCTGACCCTAACAACTTTTGTATGACCCATACTACCAAATAGCTTTCAGTCAGATTTGAGGAGTTGGTACAGATGTTTCCACTAAAACATCCAAATGGTTTGGACAAATGAGGACAATGTGGCCAACCCAGTGACAGCTCAGCAGGTATACTTAGAAATTCTGTATTCAGTCATGAACATTTGTCCAGGCTGTTCTTACATGCCAGCACTGGACCATGAAATGTGAAAACTAATCCACAACCTAACCCCTCTTGAAAAAGTAGCTTTCGAGGTTCCTCTTGAACCTAACAAGTCAAAGTTTAAATCTGCCCTATTGTGTACTAATCCGGAATGAGTTCAAACTAATTCCACTTTTCAACTTTGATCATACTGTTTGTGATGTTTGCTCTGTCATCCTATCTTCCCATAGCTTTCTCCTTTCATGTGTGAACATTTCCTTGCTAATAAGATACATCCTCATAAGTCATTATTCCCTGTAAACCTATGCTCATCTATGTAGTCCTCCCACGCACCTTGCAACTCCATTTTAGAGTGGTAGCCACTAGTAACATGATAAGTATATCCAGCCATATCACCATATAGCATATCACAGGAAATCTGACTTCCTTTCAATTGATTCTGTGATGTTTCTTAATATCAACAGATACATATATATAGCATAACTTGTCATTGGCTGCCACTGTACACTTGACAGTACAGTGTTCAGGACTGGACTTAGAAGTCAGGGTAAGACGCTATTAAGGCTTTTTGCAATGGTACAGTGGTTCAAATCCCTGGCAGTTTACTTTTCTTTCTTTCTTTTTCTAAACTGAATTTCAAAATATATGCACATTTCACACTTGTAAATAAAATGTAACTGAATTATGGTGTCTCAGGTTTCCATTTGTTCTGACAGCACAACTGGTAGAGCACAAAATGGTATTTTGAGCAGGCCTGGGTTCAGATCCCAGCTAAGGCACTTCATTTCTTTCTCCTTATGAATAGTGTTTCTTGTTAATAAAATGTAGTTAAAATTTTGTGGCTTCAGACTCTGTTCTGTGAAAATTAAGAGTGTATAGGAGTACATTTCAAGATTGCCTAACCTTTCCTAACAGGTCTTGTCTTGCCTTTGCTGCTACTGGATAATTTTGTAGCCTTGCCATACATTCTCTAACCTCTCCTGTCCTTTTTAGACACAGTTTCCAAACTGCACGCAATACTCCAGGTGTGGTCTTTGTCAATTAAATTACAATAAGGGCCTAATTTACGAACATATAACATTGCCAGCAGATATAGGCCCTTTTGGTCTATCTAGTCTGCACAAGTGTGCAGCTGTTTATCAAACTGCAGCTGCCCTCTCCCTTGCTCTTCCTTCTGAATTAATGCCCCCACCTCCGACTTCTTTCCCCATATTCCCCACAATTTTGACCCTCTCTTTGGCCCTATCTCACCATCTCTTGAAGCTGACCACTGTCCACAGTGATATTTCAACCTGCCACCACCTCTCTGGGAAAAAGTGCCTCCTCATTGCCCTCTTGAACCTTCCTCCCTCCAATTTCAGACTGTGTCCCTGGTAGCTCCCCCACCCCTTTAACTTAAACAAACCCTCAGAATTAACTCTGTTTATGCCTTTAGGTACTTGAATGTCTCAGTCATATCCCTCTTTCCTTCTATCCTCAAAGGTGTACACACGGAGTCTCTCAATCTCTCCTCATGTGTTTTGTCCCCATCCCCAGGATCATCTTCGCACCCTACACTGACCCCCTCGAGTAGTTTGATGTCCCTTTTCAAATATGGGCACCAGAACTGCAGACAGTATTCAAGTGTGGCCTCACAAGGGACCTGTACAGGGCATAATGATTTCCTCTCTCCTAGAGTTGATTCCCTGACGATGCATCCCAGCATTCTGTTTGCTTTTGCAGCTGCCTTCCTGCACTGTGCCGAGTGTTTCACGCCCCTGCCACCAGCACCCCAGATCTTTCTCCTCAGCTGAAGTGGTTAACTGCACCCCCAACCAGTAGCTGTTCCCTGGTTTTTGCCCCCATGCAAGACCTTGCATTTTTTAGCATTGAACCCCAGCTGTCATGTGACTGACCAGCCACGCGTAGCCAAATCCTGTTATAGTACTCTACCCCTTTCTCACTCTTCACTTCAGCACAGATCTTATTGTCGCCTGCAAAGATGTTGATCTTGCTCCTTATCCCGTTTGATATGTTGGCTATGAATATGTTAAAAGAGTACGGTCCTAACATCAACCTCTTGGGACCCCACTGATTACAGCCCTGGGTGCCAAGAGCTCTCCGTTAACTACCACCCTCTGCTACTTGCCCTGCAAACAGCTCTTAATCCACCCAACCAGTTTCCTCCCTGCTCCCAGGCTATTTAACATGCTGGTCAGCCTTCCGTATGGCACCAAGTCAAATACCTTGCTGAAGTCCAGGTAAGGGACATCCACTGCATGGCTTCTATCCAGTGACTTTGTCACCAGTCAAAAAGTCAACAAGGTTGGGCTAACATGATCTGCCAGATATAAACCCATGTTGCCTGTCATCCTGCAGACCATTTTCCTCCAGGAAACTCACTGGCTTTTCCATAAGGAAAATCTCCATTAGCTTTCCCATAATGGCTGTAAGGCTCACAGGTCTATAGTTTACAGGTTCATCCCATGGCTCACTCTTATGGATTGGCACCACATGTGCCATCCTCCAATCCCTGGGCACACATCCAGTACTCAGGGAAGTGATGGACAAATCCATCAGTGGTCCTGCCAGGACCCCTGCCAACTCCTTGAGTACCCCAGGATGCACGCCATCTGGACCAGGTGCCTTAACCACCACGTAGGGACTGTACAGCCTCCAACACCTTTCATCTGGGATCTCCACATCTGTTGCCTCCTCCCCTGACCCCACCCACCCTTCCTTCCCTGAGGTATAGGCCCATCCCTGGTAAACACTGAGTAGAAGTACTCATTTGGTAATTCTGCCTGCTCTGCCCCTGCTCTGCCCACCCTCATTCCTTCCTTCCTAATCCTTCTAGTCTGGTCCTTGCACTTTCTCCTCTCTCCTATATACCTGAATAAATCATTTCCCTTCCCTGATGCCCTGCACCAGGCTTAGTTCTTTGAAGCCTGGCTGCCTCACTAACCTGCTCACCCCACTAGGTTTTTCCATGTATTCTTCCCTGTCCTCATCCCAGTAGGATCTTTTATACTTTCTAAAGGCAGCTCTTTTTCCTCACCTTTTCCACTGCCTCTCCATTCAATCAGCTTGGTTTCTTGTTCCTGGTCTTTGCTTTGGCATGTAGTGCAAGAGCTAGTGGCTTCTGCCAGACCCTTCTTTATGATGTTCCATTTCTGCTCTGCATCCATGTCTGGGCTGATGACGCCTAGGTGCCCTTTCAAAATTATTCACATCCTGCCAAAGTCTGCCCTCTAAAAATCCACCAGTCTTTGTTTTTGTATTGATACCTTCTTCCCCAGATTGAGGCGAACTACACTGTGCGGTGGTCCCTTCTTGCTAGGGGTCCTACACCTCTCTGTCTTGGACTAGTTCTCCATCCGTGAGTACCAGTTCCAGAATGTCCCTTCCTGGTTGGCTCTGTCATGTGCTGTGTTAGGAAACCATCCTGGAAGGCCTCCAAGAGGACCTGCTCTCTGGCACATGAGGTGGCTGGGGTGTTCCAATCCACCTGTGGCAGATTGAAGTCCCCAACCACCACCTTGTTACCCTTTCTGCTAAGCTCTTTATTTGTTTCCCCAGTTCCCTATCCATTTCCACACTTTGGGAGGGAGGCCTATACACTACCCCCAATCTTACCTTCCTGAGTTCTGTAGGTGCATCCATAAGGCTTCGCCCTTGCCCTCCTCATCTTCCTCCCTGTTCAACAGTATCCCTTCTTCACAAAGATAGTTACCCCTCCCCTTTCCCTTTGTCCCTGTCCCTGTGGTACAGTTTGTACCCAGGATCGCTGATCCCAGTCCTGGTACTGGGTGGCCCATGCTTCAATTATGGCAGCTATGTCCACCTCCCTTCTGCCATCAAAACCTGCAGTTCTACTGTCTTACTGCCAAGGTTTCTTGCATTCAAGAGACCACCCTCCACTGTGAATTCTTCCCTGTTTGTCTATACCCTCTCCCAACCCCTCCTCTTGTGCCTTTTACTCTCTTCCTGCCTATCTATGGAGGGAGGTGGTGGTCTCCTTGCCTGGTGGCATGGTTTCTGCCCACCCCTTGCTCCCTGCCTAGTTTAAATTATATTTTCCTGCAATGAACTCCCCAGCTTTTCTTTAGGACCCTGAACCTTCCCTACTCAACTGCAGCCCATCCGGTGCATACAGATCTTTGTTCTCCCATGTGCTGTCCATCCCCCACCAATACGTATCACATGGCCACATAACATGTCCCAGCCATTTGCTGAACTCTGAGATTCTTAGTTTCCTGGCCATGCTAGCCCTTGGTACCAGGAGAAGCTCAGAGAACACTACTGTCTGCCCTCTGTACTGCACAACCCTCCTACATCCTTGAATCTTTCCTGTACCTCCTCCATCCTATTTCCTTCCAGATCATTAGCACCCAGGTGCACCACAATATGAGGTTCCCCTTAGCCTCCTCACACACCCTTAATATACTGCCTCACTTTTCCCGCTGTCAGGCCTGGCATAGACTAGGGCTGGGCGGACTGTTCCACTCTAGATCCAACCCCCAGATCAAACCCTATAATCCATGGACCCAGATAACTATGGACTTCACCACAGAAGTCCAGTTCAGGGTCCGTGGAGTGTCATACAGTGTACTGTTGCCATGGGGATGCTGTCTGCACACTCGCTCCATGTTCAGGCAGCCAGCGCATCCAATCAGGCAACAGAGCAGAACAATGAGTCATGTGATGCACTCAAGGTATATAACCGTGGTGAGTGCAACACAGGCCCTGATGATTTGGAGGATGGTTGGAAGAGTTTGCTGTTGCAAAGCCATACACTACAGTTGCATACCACAAAGATAGAGAAACTAAATAATAAGTTTTTAAAAATATATCTACTTTTTAAGCGGAGCCAGAGGGAAGAAAGAAAGAGAGGTGAGAAAGAGGAAACTTACTGGGATGGGGGGAGTCATGAGAGAGGAGAGGAGAGGAACCAAGGAGGGAGAGAGATAGTGGGTGGTTGACAGGGGAGGCAAGGCAAATAAAAGGCATTTTGGCAGTGTACTACAGGGCAAAGGGCAGGCTAGCAAAATAAATCTTTGACTTGTGCCATCCAGAAACTGAATCCAGAAGATCCTCCAGATGAGCGAGAGGAGGGGGCCCTAGAGAAATTTTTAAGTTACAGAAAATCCCAAATAGAAGTTTTTATTTTCTTGGCTCAATGTGGCTGTGTACACTGAGCAAGGGCAGGCTGGCAAAATCTTTGACTTGTGCTATTCCAGATGGAGAGGAGAGAGGGAGAGACTAATGGGGCTCAAGAGAAATGTCATAGTACCAGAAATCCATAAAAGTGTTTTTTTCTTCACCTCAATGTGGCTGTGTGTAGGCTGGCCTGGTGGCACTGAGGGTTGAGGCACTGGATGCCACACCTCATGCTATGCTGGCGACCCAAATTTGGGAGTGAGCTCAGGCACCAGGGGTCGGCAGGGAGGGAGAGGATTGAGCATCTGACAGACTGCTCTCCTCTCTCCGGGGAGGGTTACAGGGTTGTCCGGTGTCCCAGCAACCCACTGGAGATCAGGGGTGCTGCAGGAAGGTGACAAAAGACATGGAGGAGTGTGGCAGATGCCGGCAGGGTTACCATGCACCATGGTATCGCTGCACACCACTCGGGAGGGGGAGGGTGCAACTGAACAAGGAAAACAACCAGCTCTGCGATAGGAGGCAGCACCTGGTCCCATGCCCACCACTGGATCTCACCAACCAGCCTTCCAGTTCGCCTACCCAGGCCCTCACTTGCAGCTTGGCCAGTCTATAAGACAACACCCAAGAGGAGGGGTGGCCCCACCCTGGAGAGGTCAAGCTGGGGTACTGGCTGCAGGAAGAGGAGGGAGAGGAGGCTCAGATGGGGACACCTCAGGTGGGCAGGATCAGGCCAGGATGCCTGAGAGAGGCCCGCAGGCTGCAACCAGAGGAAAAGACATTTAAAAAATGTGGCTGTGTGTAATACAGGCTGGCAAAATAAATCTTTGATTTTGACTTGTGCCATGCAGATCCAGAGGAGAGAGAGAGACTGGGGGCACAAGAAATTTTACAGTCCCAGAAATCCCAAATAAAAGCTTGTATTATTTTTGGCCTCAAATGTGGCTGTTTGAGAGTATGTAGGGCAAGAGCAGGCTAACAAATGACTTGTGCCATCCATTCAGATCCAAAGGGAGAGAGAGACTATGGGGAGCAGTCCCAGCCAGAAATACTGAATAAAAGTTTTTTTTTTCTTTTCCTGGCCTCAAAGTGGCTGTGTGAACAGGGCAAAGGCAGGCTGACAAAATAAATCTTTGACCTGTGCCTACTATTTCAGATCCAGAGAAGGGGAGAGAGAGACTACAGGGGGCAAGAGAACTTTTACAGTCCCAGAAATCTCAAATAAAAGTTTTTTCTTTTCCTGGCCCTTAAATGTGGCTGTGTGAGTGTATATGAGCAAGGCAGGATGACAAAAACAATCTTTGACTTGTGCCATCCAGATCCGGAGGGGAGGAGAGAGAGAATGAGAATGAGACTGGGTGGGGAGGGGCAGGGGGCAGGAAAACATGTTACAGTCCAGGAAATCCCAAATAATTTATTTTTCTTTTCCTGGCCTCAAAGTGGTTTGTGTACAGGAAAAGGGCAGGCTGACAAAAAATCTCTAATTTGTGCCATCCAGATCCAGAGGAGAGAGAGAGAGAGAGACTACTGGGAGCACAAGAGAAAGCTTACAGTACCAGACAACCCAAATAAAATTTTTTTCTTTTCCTGGCCTCAAATGTGGCTGTGTGCATGTGTGTGGGGCAAGGGCAGGCTGACAAAATACATGTCTGACTTGTGGGAGTGTGTGTAAGATGGGGGCAGGTTGACAAAATAAATCTCTGATTTGTGCCATCTAGCTCTAGAGGAGAGCGAGCGAGAGAGAGAGAGAGAGAGAGAGAGAGAGACTACTGGGCGGGGTCATAAGAAATTTTACAGTCCCAGAAATCCCAAATAAAGGTTTCTTCTTTCCTGGCCTCAATGTGGCTATGTGTACAGGGCAAGGACAGGCTGGCAAACTAAATCTTCACTTGTGCCATCCACATCCAGAGGAGAGAGAGAGAGTCTACTGGGGCCCAAGAGAAATGTTACAGTCCAAAGATCCCAAATAAAAGTTTCATTTTCTTTTCCTGGCCTCAAATGCAGCTGTGTGAGTGTGCATGAGGCAAGGGCAAAATAAGCTCTGACTTGTGCCATCCAGATCCAGATGAGAAACAGACTATGGGGACACAAAAACTTTACAGTTCCAGAAATCCCAAATAAGAGTATTTTTTCTTTTCTGGCCTCAAATGTGGCCGTGTGAGTGTGTGTGGGGCAGGGCAGAAGACAAAATAAATCCTTGACTTGTGCCATTAAGATCCAGAGGGAGAGAGAGAGAGAGAGAGACAGACTACTGGGGGGCAGGATAAATTTTACAGTCCCAGAAATCCCGAATAAAGTTTTTTCTTTTCCTGGCCTCAAATGTGGCTGTGTGAGTGTGTGTAAGGCAAGGAGCAGGATGACCAAAAAATATTTGACCTGTGCAACCCAGATCCAGAGGAGAGATTAAGAGAGAGAGAGAGACTACAGTGGGGGGGCACAAAAAATGTTACAGTCCCAGAAATCCCAAATAATTTTCTTTTTATTTTCTGGCTTCAGTGTGGCTGTGTACAGGGCAAGGGCAGAGCTGGCAAAATAAATCTTTGACTTATACCATCCATTCCAGATCCAGAGGAGAGAGAGAAAGAGATAGAGACACACACACGGGGTGGGGCACATGAAATGTTACAGTCCCAGAAATCCCAAATAAGTTTTTCTTTTTTCCTGGCCTTAAATATGGCTGTGGGTGTGTGTAGGATAAGGGCAGGTTGACAAATAAATTCTGATTTGTGCCATCCAGCTCTAGAGGAGAATGTGAGAGAGAGAGAGAGAGAGAGAGAGAGAGACTATGGGGGGTCATGAGAAATGTTACAGTCCCAGAAATCCCAAATAAAAGGTTTCTTCTTTCCTGGCCTCAATGTAGCTGTGTGCACATGGCAAGGGCAGGCTGGCAAACTAGATCTTTCACTTGTGCCATCCAGATCCAGAGAGAGAGAGAGAGTCTACTGGGAGCCCAAGAGAAATTTTACAGTCCCAGACATCCCAAATAAAAGTTTTATTTTCTTTTCCTAGCCTCAAATGTGGCTGTTTGAATGTGCATGGGGCAAGGCAGGCTCACAAAATAAGTCTCTGACTTGTGTCATCCAGATCCAGATGAAAGAGAGACTACAGGGGAGGGGCCATGAAACTTTACAGTTCCAGAAATTCCAAATAAAGTTTTTTCTTTTCTTGGCCTCAAATTTGGCCATGTGAGTGTGTGGGCAAGGCAGGTAGACAAAATAAATCTTTGACTTGTGCCTTTAAGATCCAGAGGGGAGAGAGAGAGATTATTGGGGGCAGGATAAATTTTACAGCCCCAGAAATCCCAAATAAAAGGTTTTTCTTTTCCTGGCCTCAAATGTGGCTGTGTGAGTGTGTGTAAGGCAAGGGCAGAATGATCAAAATAACTTTGACCTGTGCAACCCAGATCCAGAGTGGGGGAGAGAGAGAGAGAGAGAGAGAGAAAGACTACAGTGGGGGGGTCATGAAAAATGTTACAGTCCCAGAAATCCCAAATAATTTTCTTTTTCATTTCCTGGCCTCAGTGTGGCTGTGTGTACAGGCAAGGGCAGGCTGGCAAAATAAATCTTTGACTTACACCATCCATTCCAGATCCAGAGGAGAGAGAAAGAGAGAGAGAGAGAGACACACACACACACACACACACAGTGGGGGGCACATGAACGTTACAGTCCCAGAAATCCCAAATAAGTTTTTCTTTTCCTGGCCTTAAATATGGCTGAGGGTGTGTGTGGGATAAGGGCAGGTTGACAAAATAAATCTCTGATTTGTGTCATCCAGCTCTAGAGAGAGCGAGAGAGAGAGAGACTATGGGGGATCATGAGAAATTGTACAGTCCCAGAAATCCCAAATAAAAGGTTTCTTCTTTCCTGGCCTCAATGTGGCTATGTGCACATGGCAAGGGCAGGCTGGCAACCAAATCTTTCACTTGTGCCATCCACATCCAGAGAGAGAGAGAGAGAGAGAGAGAGAGAGTCTACTGGGGCCCAAGAGAATTTTACAGTCCCAGACATCCCAAATAAAAGTTTTATTTTCTTTTCCTAGCCTCAAATGTGGTTGTTTGAGCATGCGTGAGAACAGGGCAGGCTGATAAAATAAGTCTCTGACTTGTGTCATCCAGATCCAGATGAAAGGAGAATACAGGGAGGGGCACATGAAACTTTACAGTTCCAGAAATTCCAAATAAAAGTTTTTCTTTCCTGGCCTCAAATTTGGCCATGTGGGTTTGATTAGGGGGCAAGGGCAGGTAGACAAAATAAATCTTTGACTTGTGCCATTAAGATCCAGAGAAGAGAAAAGACTATTGAAGGGTCGGGGCAGGATACATTTTACAGTCCCAGAAATCCCAAATAAAGGTTTTTCTTTTCTGGCCTCAAATGTGGCTTTGTGAGTGTATGTAAGGCAAAGGCAGGAAGACCAAAAAAATCTTTGACCTGTGCAATCCAGATCCAGAGGAGAGATTGAGAGGGAGACTACGGGGGGCACAAAAAGTTACAGTCCCAGATATGTCCAAAAAATCACAAATAATTTTCTTTTCTTTTCCTGGCCTCAGAGTGGCTGTGTGTACAGGGCAAGGCAGACTGGCAAATTAAATATTTGACTTCTACCATCCATTCCAGATCCAGAGGAGAGATTGAGAGAGAGACTACGGGGAGAGGGAACAAGACATTTTACAGTCCCAGAAATCTGAAATAAGATTTTTTCTTTTCCTGGCCTCAATGCGGCTGTGCACATGTGTTTAGAGCAAGGGCAGGTTGACAAAATAAATCTTTGACATGCGCCATCCATTCCAGATCCGAGGGGAGGGGAGAGAGAGAGAGAGACTATGGGGGTTACGAGGAATGTTACAGTCACTGAAATCCTAAATAATTTTCTTTTCTTTTCCTGGCCTCAATGTGGCTGTGTATACAGGGCAAGGCAGGCTGGCAAAATAAATCTTTGACTTTGCCATCCATTCCAGATCAGAGGAGAATGTGACTATGGGGGTATGAAATTTTACAGTTTCAGAAATCCCAATTAAAATGTTTTATTATTTTCCTGGCCCCAATGTGGCTGTGTGAGTGTGTGTAGGGCAAGGGCAGGCTGACAAAAAAAATCTTTGACTTGTGCCATCCCTTACAGATCTAGAGGAGACAGAGAGAGAGAGAAACTATGGGGGCAGTCCCAGCCAGAAATAAAATAAATCTTTGACTTCTACCATCCATTCCAGATCCAGAGGAGACAGAGAGACAATGGGGTACAAAAACTGTTTTACAGTCCTAGATATCCCAAACATTTTTTTTCTTTTCCTGGCCTCAGTGCAGCTGCGTGTATAGGACAAGGGCAGGTTGGCAAAATAAATCCTTGACTTGTGCCATCTATTCCAGATCTAGGGAGAGAAACAGACTATGGGGGCACAAGAAAAGAAATCCCAAATAAAAGGTTTTCTTTTCTGGCCTCAAATGTAGCTGTGTGAGTGTATGTAAGGCAAGGGCAGGATGACCAAAAACTTTGACCTGTGCAATCCAGATCCAAAGGAGAACTGAGAGAGAGATTACGGAGGGGGGCACGAAAAATGTTACAGTCCCAGAAATGTCCCAAAAATCCCAAATAATTTCTTTTTCTTTTCATGGCCTCAGAGTGGCTATGTGGACAGGGCAAGGCAGACTGGCAAATTAAATATTTGACTTCTACCATCCATTCCAGATCCAGAGGAGAGATTGAGAGAGAGACTAGGGGAGAGGAACAAGAAATTTTACAGTTCCAGAAATCTGAAATAAAGATTTTTCTTTTCCTGGCCTCAATGTGGCTGTGCACTTGTGTTTAGAGTAAGGCAGGCTGACAAAATAAATCTTTGATGTGTGCATCCATTCCAGATCCAGAGGGGAGAGAGAGAGAGAGAGAGAGAGATGGAGGGGGGGTTATGAGAAATGTTACAGTCACTGAAATCCTAAATAATTTTATTTTTCTTTTCCTGGCCTCAATGTGGCTGTGAGTACAGGGCAAGGGCAGGCTGGCAAAATAAATCTTTGACTTTTGCCATCCATTCCAGATCCAGAGGACAGTGTGACTATTGGGGGGTGAGAAATGTTACAGTCCCAGAAATCCCAATTAAAATTTTTAGTATTTTCTGGCTCCAATGTGGCTGTGAGTGTATGTAGGGCAAGGGCAGGCTGACAAAAAAATCTTTGACTTGTGCCATCCATCACAGATCCAGAGGAGACAGAGAGAGAGAAACTATGGAGGGGGCAGTCCCAGCCAGAAATAAAATAAATCTTTGACTTCTGCAATCCATTCCAGATCCAGAGGAGATAGAGACTATGTGGGGTAGTACGAGAAATGTTACATTCCCAGAAATCCCAAATAAAAGTTTTTTTTTTCCTGGCCTCAAATGTGGCTATGTGAGTGTATGTTGGGCAAGGGCAGGATGACAAGATAAATCTTTGACTTGTGCCATCCATTCCAGATCCAGAGGGAGAGAGAGACTCTGGGGGGCAAAATGTTTACAGTCCTAGATATCCCAAATATTTTTTTCTTTTCCTGGCATCAATGCAGCTGTGTGTTTAGGGCAAGGGCAGTTTGGCAAAATAAATCCTTGACCTGTGCCATCTATTCCAGATCTGGGAGAGAAACAGACTATAGGGGAGCAGAAGACATTTTACAGTTTCAGAAATCCCAAATAAAATTTTTTTCCTTTTCCTGGCCTCAAATGTGGCTGTGTGAGCGTGTAAGGCAAGGGCAGGATAATGAATAAAATATTTGACTTGTGCCACCCAGATCCAGAGGTTGACAAAATAAATCTCTGATTTGTGCCATCCAGCTCAAGAGGAGAATGACAGAGAGAGACGAGACTATGGGTGGGAGGGGCACAAGAAATTTTACAGTACCAGAAATCCCAAATAAAAGTTTTTATTCTCTTTGGCCTCAATGTGGCTGTGTGTACAGAGGAACAGGCAGGCTGGTAAAATACATCTTTGACTTGTGTCATCTATTCCAGATACAGAGGAGAGTGACTATGGGGACAAGAGAAATGTTACAGTCCCAGAAATCCCAAATAAAGTTTTTTTCCTTTTCCTGGCCTCAAATGTGGCAGTGCAAGTGTGTGTAAGGCAAGGGCAGGCTGACAAAATAAATATTTGATTTGTGCAATCCAGATCCAGAGGAGAGAGAGGGACTACGGGGGCATGAGAAATGTTACAGTCCTAGAAATCCCAAATAAAGTTTTTTTCTTTCCTGGACTCAAATGTAGCTGTGTGGAGTGTGTGTAGGAAAAGGCCAGCAAATGAATCTTGAACTTGTGCCATCCAGATCCTGAGAGAGGAGAGAGAGAGAGAGAGAACTACAGGAGGGGTGTGTCACAGAAATTTTGCAGTCCCAGAAATCCCAAATAAAAGATTTTTTTCTTTTCCTTGCCTCAATGTGGCTGTGTACATAGGGCAAGGACAGGGTGAAAACAAATCTTTGACTTGTGCCATCCATTTTCGATCCAGAGAGGAGAGAGAGAGAGAGAGAGAGAGAGAGAGACTATGGGGGGCATGAGAAATGTTATGGTCCCAGAAATCTCAAATAAAATATTTTTTCTTTTCCTGGCCTCAAATGCAGCTGTGAGTGCGCATGGGGCAAGGGCAAATAAGTCTCTGACTTGTGTCATCCAGATCTAGATGAGAAACAGACTATGGGGGACACAAAAACTTTACAGTTCAAGAAATCCCAAATAAAGAGTTTTTTCTATTTCTGGCCTCAAATGTGGCCGTGTGAGTGTGTGTGGGGCAGGGCAGGTAGACAAAATAAATCCTTGACTTGTGCCATTAAGATCCAGAGGGAGAGAGAGAGAGAGACAGACTACTGGGGGGCAGGATAAATTTTACAGTCCTAGAAATCCCAAATAAAGTTTTTCTTTTCCTGGCCTCAAATGTGGCTGTGTGAGTGTGTGTAAGGCAAGAGCAGGATGACCAAAAAATATTTGACCTGTGCAACCCAGATCCAGAGGAGAGATTGAGAGAGAGAGAGAGAGACTACAGTGGGGGGCACAGAAAATGTTACAGTCCCAGAAATCCTAAATAATTTTCTTTTTATTTTCCTGGCCTCAGTGTGGCTGTGGTACAGGGCAAGGGCAGGCTGGCAAAATAAATCTTTGACTTATACCATCCATTCCAGATCCAGAGGAAGAGAGAAAGAGCTAGAGACACACACAGGGGGTGGGGCACATGAAATGTTACAGTCCCAGAAATCCCAAATAAGTTTTTCTTTTTCCTGGCCTTAAATATGGCTGTGGGCGTGTGTGTAGGATAAGGGAAGGTTGACAAAATAAATCTCTGATTTGTGCCATCCAGCTCTAGAGGAGAATGTGAGAGAGAGAGAGAGAGAGAGAGAGAGACTATGGGGGGTCATGAGAAATGTTACAGTCCCAGAAATCCCAAATAAAAGGTTTCTTCTTTTCCTGGCCTCAATGTAGCTGTGTGCACATGGCAAGGGCAGGCTGGCAAACTAGATCTTTCACTTGTGCCATCCAGATCCAGAGGAGAGGAGAGAGAGAGTCTACTGGGAGCCCAAGAGAAATTTTACAGTCCCAGACATCCCAAATAAAAAGTTTTATTTTCTTTTCCTAGCCTCAAATGTGGCTGTTTGAATGTGCATGGGGCAAGGCAGGCTCAAAATAAGTCTCTGACTTGTGTCATCCAGATCCAGATGAAAGAGAGACTGCAGGGGAGGGCACATGAAACTTTAGAGTTCCAGAAATTCCAAATAAAAGTTTTTTCTTTTCCTGGCCTCAAATTTGGCCATGTGTGTGTGTGGGGCAAGGGCAGGTAGACAAAATAAATCTTTGACTTGTGCCTTTAAGATCCAGAGGGAGGAGAGAGTATTGGGGGCAGGATAAATTTACAGCCCAGAAATCCCAAATAAAGGTTTTTCTTTTCCTGGCCTCAAATGTGGCTGTGTGAGTGTGTGTAAGGCAAGGGCAGAATGACCAAAATAACTTTGACCTGTGCAACCCAGATCCAGAGTGGGGAGAGAGAGAGAGAGAGAGAGAGAAAGACTACAGTGGGGGGCATGAAAAAATGTTACAGTCCCAGAAATCCCAAATAATTTTCTTTTCATTTCCTGGCCTCAGTGTGGCTGTGTGTACAGGCAAGGGCAGGCTGGCAAAATAAATCTTTGACTTACACCATCCACTCCAGATCCAGAGGGAGAGAGAGAGAGAGAGAGAGAGAGAGACACACACACACACACACACAGTGGGGGGCACATGAAACGTTACAGTCCCAGAAATCCCAAATAAGTTTTTTTTCTTCCTGGCCTTAAATATGGCTGAGGAGTGTGTAGATAAGGGCAGGTTGACAAAATAAATCTCTGATTTGTGTCATCCAGCTCTAGAGGAGCAGAGAGAGAGAGAGAGACTATGGGGGATCATGAGAAATTGTACAGTCCCAGAAATCCCAAATAAAGGTTTCTTCTTTTCCTGGCCTCAATGTGGCTATGTGCACATGGCAAGGGCAGGCTGGCAAACTAAATCTTTCACTTGTGCCATCCACATCCAGAGGAGAGAGAGAGAGAGAGAGAGGTCTACTGGGGCCCAAGAGAATTTTACAGTCCCAGACATCTCAAATAAAAAGTTTTATTTTCTTTTCCTAGCCTCAAATGTGGTTGTTTGAGCATGCGTGAGAACAAGGGCAGACTGATAAAAATAAGTCTCTGACTTGTGTCATCCAGATCCAGATGAAAGAGAGAATACAGGGAGGGGCACATGAAACTTTACAGTTCCAGAAATTCAAATAAAAGTTTTTTTTCTTTTCCTGGCCTCAAATTTGGCCATGTGAGGTGTGATTGAGGGGCAAGGGCAGGTAGACAAAATAAATCTTTGACTTGTGCCATTAAGATCCAGAGAAGAGAGAAAAGACTATTGAAGGTCGGGGCAGGATACATTTACAGTCCCAGAAATCCCAAATAAAAGGTTTTCTTTTCTGGCCTCAAATGTGGCTTTGTGAGTGTATGTAAGGCAAAGGCAGGAAGACCAAAAAATCTTTGACCTGTGCAATCCAGATCCAGAGGAGAGATTGAGAGGGAGACTACGGGGGGCACAAAAAAGTTACAGTCCCAGATATATCCAAAAAATCACAAATAATTTTCTTTCTTTTCCTGGCCTCAGAGTGGCTGTGTGTACAGGGCAAGGCAGACTGGCAAATTAAATATTTGACTTCTACCATCCATTCCGGATCCAGAGGAGAGATTGAGAGAGAGACTATGGGAGAGGGAACAAGACATTTTACAGTCCCAGAAATCTGAAATAAGATTTTTTCTTTTCCTGGCCTCAATGCGGCTGTGCACATGTGTTTAGAGCAGGGCAGGCTGACAATAAATCTTTGACATGCGCCATCCATTCCAGATCCAGAGGGGAGGGAGAGAGAGAGAGAGACTATGGGGGTACGAAATGTTACAGTCACTGAAATCCTAAATAATTTTCTTTTTCTTTTCCTGGCCTCAATGTGGCTGTGTATACAGGGCAAGGGCAGGCTGGCAAAATAAATCTTTGACTTTTGCCATCCATTCCAGATCCAGAGGAGAGTGTGACTATGGGGGTATGAAATTTTACAGTTTCAGAAATCCCAATTAAAATGTTTTATTATTTTCCTGGCTCCAATGTGGCTGTGTGAGTGTGTGTAGGGCAAGGGCAGGCTGACAAAAAAAATCTTTGACTTGTGCCATCCCTTACAGATCTAGAGGAGACAGAGAGAGAGAGAAACTATGGGGGCAGTCCCAGCCAGAAATAAAATAAATCTTTGACTTCTACCATCCATTCCAGATCCAGAGGAGACAGAGAGACAATGGGGGTAAAAAACTGTTTTACAGTCCTAGATATCCCAAACATTTTTTTTCTTTTCCTGGCCTCAGTGCAGCTGCGTGTATAGGACAAGGGCAGGTTGGCAAAATAAATCCTTGACTTGTGCCATCTATTCCAGATCTAGGGAAGAGAAACAGACTATGGGGGGCACAAGAAAAGAAATCCCAAATAAAAGGTTTTTCTTTTCTGGCCTCAAATGTGGCTGTGTGAGTGTATGTGAGGCAAGGGCAGGATGACCAAAAAACTTTGACCTGTGCAATCCAGATCCAAAGGAGAAACTGAGAGAGAGATTATGGGAGGGGGGCACAAAAAATGTTACAGTCCCAGAAATGTCCCAAAATCCCAAATAATTTTCTTTTTCTTTTCATGGCCTCAGAGTGGCAGTGTGGACAGGGCAAGGCAGACTGGCAAATTAAATATTTGACTTCTACCATCCATTCCAGATCCAGAGGAGAGATTGAGAGAGAGACTAGGGGAGAGGAACAAGAAATTTTACAGTTCCAGAAATCTGAAATAAAAGATTTTTTTCTTTTCCTGGCCTAATGTGGCTGTGCACTTGTGTTTAGAGTAAGGGCAGGCTGACAAAATAAAACTTTGATGTGTGCCATCCATTCCAGATCCAGAGGGGAGAGAGAGAGAGAGATATGGGGGTTATGAGAAATGTTACAGTCACTGAAATCCTAAATAATTTTATTTTTCTTTCCTGGCCTCAATGTGGCTGTGAGTACAGGGCAGGGCAGGCTGGCAAAATAAATCTTTGACTTTGCCATCCATTCCAGATCCAGAGGACAGTGTGACTATTGGGGGTGAGAAATGTTACAGTCCCAGAAATCCCAATTAAAATTTTTTAGTATTTTCTGGCCCCAATGTGGCTGTGTGGAGTGTATGTAGGGCAAGGGCAGGCTGACAAAAAAATCTTTGACTTGTGCCATCCATCACAGATCCAGAGGAGACAGACAGAGAGAAACTATGGAGGGGGCAGTCCCAGCCAGAAATAAAATAAATCTTTGACTTCTGCAATCCATTCCAGATCCAGAGGAGATAGAGACTATGTGGGAGTGAGAAATGTTACATTCCCAGAAATCCCAAATAAAAGTTTTTCCTGGCCTCAAATGTGGCTATGTGAGTGTATGTTGGGCAAGGGCAGGATGACAAGATAAATCTTTGACTTGTGCCATCCATTCCAGATCCAGAGGGAGAGAGAGAGACTCTGGGGGCAAAAATGTTTTACAGTCCTAGATATCCCAAATATTTTTTTTCTTTTCTGGCATCAATGCAGCTGTGTGTTTAGGGCAGGGCAGTTTGGCAAAATAAATCCTTGACCTGTGCCATCTATTCCAGATCTAGGGAGAGAAACAGACTATAGGGGAGCAGAAGACATTTTACAGTTTCATAAATCCCAAATAAAATTTTTTTTCCTTTTCCTGGCCTCAAATGTGGCTGTGTGAGCGTGTGTAAGGCAAGGGCAGGATGATAAATAAAAATATTTGACTTGTGCCACCCAGATCCAGAGGTTGACAAAATAAATCTCTGATTTGTGCCATCCAGCTCTAGAGGAGAATGATAGAGAGAGAGCGAGACTATGGGTGGGAGGGGCACAAGAAATTTTACAGTACCAGAAATCCCAAATAAAAGTTTTATTCTCTTCTGGCCTCAATGTGGCTGTGTGTACAGGGAACAGGCAGGCTGGTAAAATACATCTTTGACTTGTGTCATCTATTCCAGATCCAGAGGAGAGTGACTATGGGGACAAGAGAAATGTTACAGTCCCAGAAATCCCAAATAAAGTTTTTTTCCTTTTCCTGGCCTCAAATGTGGCAGTGCAAGTGTGTGTAAGGCAAGTGCAGGCTGACAAAATAAATCTTTGATTTGTGCAATCCAGATCCAGAGGAGAGAAAGGGACTGGGGGGCCATGAGAAATGTTACAGTCCTAGAAATCCCAAATAAAGTTTTTTTCTTTCCTGGACTCAAATGTAGCTGTGTGAGAGTGTGTGGAAAAGGCCAGCAAAATGAATCTTGAACTTGTGCCATCCATTCCAGATCCTGAGGAGAGAGAGAGAGAGAGAAACTACAGGAGGGGTGTGGCACGAGAAATTTTGCAGTCCCAGAAATCCCAAATAAAAGATTTTTTTTTCCTTGCCTCAATGTGGCTGTGTACATAGGGCAAGGACAGGGTGGCAAAACAAATCTTTGACTTGTGCCATCCATTTTCAATCCAGAGGGCAGAGAGAGAGAGAGAGAGAGAGAGAGACTATGGGGGCATGAGAAATGTTATGGTCCCAGAAATCTCAAATAAAATATTTTTTTTTCTTTCCTGGCCTCAACATGGTTGTGTGTGTGTAGGGCAAGGGCAGGCTGACAAAATAAATCTGTGGCTTGTGCCATCCAGATCCAGATGAGAGAGAGAGAGAGACACACACTATGGGGGGCACGAAAAATTTTACAGTCCCAGAAATCCCAAATAAATGTTTTTTTCTTTTCCTGTCCTCAATGTTGCTGTGTTTACAGGGCAAGAGCAGGATGGCAAAATAAACAATTGACTTGTGCCATCCAGATCCGGGAGAGAGAGAGAGACAGAGACAGAGACAGACAGACAGACTAAGGGGCACAAGAAATTTTACAGTCCCAGAAATAGCAAATAAAAGATTGTTTTCTTTTCTTGGCCTCAAATGTGGCTATGTGAATGTGTGTCAGGCAAGGGCAGGCTGACAAAAGAATCTTTGACTTGTGCCATTCATTCCAGATTCAGAGGAGAGATAGACTATGGGGGAGGGGCATGAGAAATTTTATAGTACAGAAATCCCAAATAAAAGCTTTTTTCTTTTTCCTGGTCTAAGAGTGGCTGTGTATACAGGGCAAGAACAGGCTGGCAAAATAAATCTTTGACTTGAGCCATGCAATCATGATCACTCATTAACATTCATTCACAATTTCGCGTATTACAAATTAAAAAAAAACTTTTCTGACAAACAGGAGACAAGTTACTGCATCTGTGCTGCTGGCTGTGGGTGTTCCTGGGTATTCTGTATTTGTGACCCATACCAGTCTGTTTACACTACAATACAAGTAATAAAATACACACACAAGTGTCATCATCATTAGTCATCACCACTCATTTCATCCATTATTCCTCCTCCTTATTCTTCTTAGTTTATAGTATGTATAAGCATTAACCAACCCATGTGGGACTGTATGTGCAGCTGTGAGCCAGATGTCTGTATCACCAATTTAATTTCAGAGGCACAATGTTGAGTAGGTCACTGAACAGCAACTGTAGTATAAGTCAGTCAGCTAAGCTTAGAAGGAAGTGGTGGTGGACCACGGTGTACTGTGTACAATCACGATTCACAACTCATGACTGTAAATCCATCCCTGGCCTGTAGGTGTGGGTGGGAGTCCAGAGGATGCTAGGCAGAGGATCTTTTTTACACTGAGAATAAGAAATAAAAATGTATCAAACTGTTGATGAGGTATATTCTTTTCAGGAAGGCAGTGCGGCCAGTGCCACTGCAAAAATACAACAATCAGCCTGCAAATGGAAAACAAAATAGAACCACAAAAGTGATTTGCTCATGTCTAAAGCTTCGTCTTCCAAGTGAATGTGAACCCAAAAGGTGCATCTCTGGATCAGTCCCAAATAAAAAGAGTTATGCAGTTAAAACCAAGGGCTGGTGGGTACCACCCACAGAGCACCAAAGGTATAGAACAATTGCATACTATGCTACTGCCAGTCCCTCAGAGACATCATCTGATTCTTCTGAGGTTGAACCTACAAGTGTACTAATAATAAAGATGAGTAGAATGATCAGCCAGCAGAAGGTTTACAACAGGAGGGATGGAATTGCAGATGAGAAGAAACATACAGAAATGCTTTGGTTGAGGAGGAGGACAGTGGAGACAAACCACAAGAGGAACAAGCCCAAGAAAAATATGAGGGTGCAAATTAAAAACCCTGAAAAAGGGATTGAGGTGCAGTGCCTTCCTGGGAAAAATATACACATACCATCTTTTGTTTGGTCACTTCTCCATTAGTGCTTTTAATGAGTTGATGGTAACTTGTCCTTTGTAAATGACCAATCAGCAGGGGTAAAAAGAAAGGAGCATTGAGAGCATCAGTACTGAAAAGGCACCTAGACAGATGTCATAACATTACTGAGAACTCCAGTTCTTGAGTCTCGAGAAAGTGACAATGATAGCTTACTACATTCAGGGTAACTCCAACAGATGAAACAGTGGCAGCCCCGCAGCACTATGGAAACACCTCCACCGCCACTTCTTCCTATTGAAGGATTCCTGTTACTGAAAGTCAACATATGTTCAAAGCCCCTCCTTCATGGAGACACACACCATCTCAGAAACATATCGCGTAAAGTCATATGCCTCGACTCACCCTGTTGCTGCTGTTACACTAACCAAAAAATTAGAAATGATAGCTGTCGGATTTGATACCATATAACGTGGGTTGAACATGTAGGATTCAGGCAGCTGCTTGAGTACCTTGAACCCTTCAATATAGTATACCATCACAGAAATACTTCTCGACAACAGGATTCCAGATCTTTCACAGATGTATGTAAAAAATTAAGACAGCGTCTTGTGCAGTGCTGTTGGGATGGTGGCGCATCTCACAACAGTTATCTGGACAAGCTGTCAGTCTGACCCTTATGTCTGCCAGGCACATTGAGCATGTTTGATAATTCATGTGGGACAGTGAAGTATCGAAGTCTGCTGTTCTAAGAATGTTTTATTTCCATCTGAGCGTATCTCATACAACATCTGTGAAGAGCATCAAAAACCAATACAGCAATGGCTCACTTTATAGGGACAGTCAGATGGCTTTATAGTTGCAGATAATGGGTCCAACATAAGGAAGGCCTTGGAGGAGGGGCTTTGTTCATCCAGTGCTGCGGTTTCTTAAATTTAACAGTTCAGTTTCTCGATGACAACAAGGAAATTAAGACTCTTGTTAGCACTGCTAAAAGAATATGCACTCATTCAAGTCACCAAGCAAGCCCATCACTTGTTTGAAAAAATATGCAGGAGCACAGTTTACCTTGCAGAGACTTATCTAAGACATTTCTACTTGATGGAATTCAACCTTTATATGTTCAAAAGACTGCTGGAACAAAAGAAAGCTGTCAGACATACAACCTTGGAAAATAAAATTGGTGATGCAGGCGTCTATATTACTCTCACAGTGGGCCATGCTGGAGTTCTAATTTTCCTGCTCCAGCCATTTGAGGAAATCACCAGGAGGTTTGTGCAAACAGCAACTTTGGAGTCAGGTAATACTCTAATAAAATTTACAAATTCAGGTTGAATCTGATTAGGAAAACTTAGAGAATCAAGACCGGTCCATGATGCTTAGAGCTGCCAGTGATGCTGCTGACACATATAGGTTGTCCCCAGAATACAACAAGATCTAATCAGACGTATGCTCAAGATGACAGACTTTGTAGAATGCTTCATTCTGGATACTACATTAAAGCAACAATTTTGGACCCAGATACAAATCAAACCAACTGCTGGTGATGATGATGACACTTCTTTTTGAGATAAACAAGAAATAACTGATGTGGTGCATGCTGTCATGGAACAGTACAACAGCAGCACCACGATAAGAATCTTCTTCACGACACAACAGAGCATCACCTAGCCCATCCTCTACCGTTGTAACATTTCCTCCTCTACCTCAGCCACTGCAGCCAATCTTCTTCTTCACCACCATCCAAACATAGCATTACACACAGTCACTTGGTTCAGCTTCATGTCTCTGGAGTCACTTAGAAGATGTAATTGTAACATCTTCTTTATCTGCCTCTTGTAACACAGCCTTAGCACAGACCATTGTTGAAATGTACCTGGCAGAGCCCAATATCAGCTGGAATGCTGATCCTTTGAAATACTGGAAAACCAGACAAAGTATGTGCCTGCTTTAGTAAACATTTCAGTGAAATACATGAATTGCAGTCTAACTACTATGTGTTCAGAATAATTGTTTAGCTCAGCTGGTAGCGTCATTACTGATACGTGATCCTGAGCTTTGACCACCAAGAAATGCTGGCGCCTGACATTCTGAAGTCAACATTCCTCACTTTAATCTCAAATATGATACCTGAATGAAATGTACTGTATAGTCCAAGTGAGCAGGCCAAATCCACAAAACACTTTCAAGAATTTATTTGTGCCTGTGGTGAAAATATTTTGTGACTAGGGTCTACTACATGAGGTAGGAATTAATTGCAACAAGTCAGGTCCAGGACTCAGGAGGATCGACTCCTAGGCAGAACCAGAATTATTTTAATGATCACAATGAGCACAGAAACATGAAAAATATCACGAACATAATGAACATACACAATGCCAGCAGAAACAGGCCTCATGGTCTATTGAGACTGCCCGATTAGCAGCTATCCCCTCAACCTGCAGCTGCCCACCCTCCCTCCTATTAACTACCCCCTACTCTGTCCCACCCTCTCTTAAAAATCCTCCCACCATTCCACATGATGCCACTTCCTTGGGCAGAGTGTTCCAATCTATCTACCACCCTTTTGTGAAAAAGTGTCTTCTGATTCCCCTGAATCTCCCTCCAATCTCAGCTGATGCCTCTCATGTCCCTCCCCGTCTGATCTGAAGAATCCCTTCTGTATTAATCCTGTAGGTACTTAAATATTTCAATCATATCCCTCTATCCCTCCTCTCTTCCAGGGAATACCTTTGCAGCTCTCCCAGACTCCTCTAAGTAGGATTACCCTCAAGTCCCTGTATCATGGTTGCCCTCGCTGCCCCCTCCAGCAATCTGATGTCCCTCTTCAGGAGTGGACACCAGTACTGCATGTAGTATTCCAGGTGCAGCCTGACCAGTGACCTGTACAGGGTAGGATCCCTTCTCTGTGCCTGGAGGAGATTCCCCTCACTATGCTACCCCAGCATCTTGTTTGCCCCTTGCAGCCGCCTTCCTGCACTGAGCTGAGTGGTTGCCACGTTATTGACCACCCCTACATCCTTTTCCTCCACTGCAACACCAGCACCACCCCTCCCAACTGATGTTTCCTCCCAGGTTCTTTGCTCGAGTGCAGTACCTTGCACTTCTTGGTGTTGAACCCAACTGCCATGTCCCTGATCATTCTTGCAGTTCGTCAGTTCTTCCTGCAGCCCCTCCACCCCTCTATGTCATCTACCACTGCACCACTCTTAGTATCGTCTGAACAGATTGATCCTATTCCGGATCCCATTTGAGATATCGAGATATGAATATCCTGGAATAGCACGGTCCCAGTATTGAACCTGGTCACCCCACTTCGTAATGTCCCTCGGATGAGAGTTCCCCACCACCACCACCACCACCTTTGCTGCCTGCCTCCTCAGCAAGTTGGTGATCCAGTTGACCATTTTGTCCCCACCCCAATATATTCCAGTTTCCCCCAGCCTCCCATGCGGCACTGAGTCAAAGGCCTTGCTGAAGTCCAAATATAGGATGTCCACTGCATGCCCCTGTCCAGTTCCCTGGTAACCCAGTCGTAGTACTCGACTAGGTTTGTTTGGCAGGATCTGCCTGATACAAAACCGTGCTGATGGCTGTCTTGGAGCCTCTGTCCTCCAGGAAGGTCACCAGTCTCATTTTGGATTGACTCCATGAGTTTGCCATGATTGATAAGACTCACCGGTCTGTAGTTGCCTGGATCATCCTTCAGGCTGCTTTTATGAATAGGCACCACACGGATCATCCTCCAGTCCTGTAGCACGCATCCTGTGTCCAGTGATGTACTCAACAGGTCTGCCAGTGGTCCCACCGGATCTCTGCTAGCTCCCTAAGTACCCTAGGTGAATGCCATCTGGCCCCAGAGCCTTGTCCACCCTCAGTGCCCTTAGTCCCTCCAGCACCTGTCCTCCATAATTCTGATATCAGTCACCACCCCTGCCCACTCCCCCTTCCCATGGGCTAACTGCCCCTCTTTCCTTAGAACACAGAGCAGAGTACTCATTCAATGCCTCTGCCTGGTCCTCCCCTTCTCCACCTACCCCCCCAATCTTTCTTAATCCTCACAAACTGGTCTTTGTTTCTTCTTCTCTCACCAATGTATCTAAAAGTCCTTTTCCCATTCTTGATTCCCTGTACCAGTCTCAGCTCTCTGGAAGCCTTGTGCCACTCTGACTAGCCTGGTACCTCCCTGGACTTTTAGTGTACTAATCTTTTGTCCCTTTCCTCCCGATTTCCTAAGCTCCAGAATGCTTTTCTCTTGGCCTCACCTTCCATTAAACCCCCGCCCGAGTCAGCCAGGTCAGCTTTTATACTCTCTCCTTCTTGCTCCACTTAACCTGGGTACAGGTCTCAGTAACCTCTGCGACCTTTCTTAATGATATTCCATTTTGGCTGGCGGCTCATGCATGTCTAATTCCCACCAGGCATCAACCAAAATTTCACATCCTTTTAAAGTCCTCTCCCTTAAAATCGATCACCCTGGTACCTGTTCCTCCTGTTACTCTTCCCATATTGGTATGAACCACACCGTATTATAGTTACTCCCAGTCGGGGGTCCTCCACTCCCAGATCACTTACAGCCTCCCGTTTGTTATACCAGGTCCAGGTTCTACCCTCCTAGTAGGCCCACGGACCAATTGCACCAGGAAGCTGTCCTGAAATGCATCTAGTAATCTCTGCCCTTTGCACAGCATGGTAGTAGGGATGTTCCAGTCCACCCCAGGAAGGTTGAAGTCTCCCACCACTATAGTGCCCCTTCCTACAGACTCTTTAATCTGCTCCAGCAGCTCCCTATCCAGGTCATCCTTCTGAGCTGGTGGCCTGTCACACTCCCCACTCAGTGTCTTTCTTTAGAGTCTTGAGCTGCATCCATAGAGGCCTCTTGTCCTGTCCTCCTCTCTACACCTTATGTAGATTGCACACCCCTTCCCCCAGACCTGTCTTTCTGAATATCCTGTACCCTGGGATCATCATATCCCAGTCCTGGTTCTGGGTGGCCCATGTCTCTGTGATGGCTGCAATGTCCACCCCCTACAGACAAGAGAGCCTGTAGTTCAGCTGATTTCTCACCTAAGCTTCTCGTATTCAGTGAGACCACCCTCCAACCTGTGTCTTTCTGCCTCCCACCCCAATTTCACCCCTCCTAATCTCTCCTTGTGTCCCCACCTCAACCACCTCTCCGATGGCTTGGGGTAGGCACGCTGCTCCCCAGGATCCCTGCCTTCTAGCTCATCCTCCCGCCACCCCCACCTAGTTTAAATCTATCCTTGATGCTATATACCCCTCCAACCTCTGCTTTAATACCTCTTCCCCCCCCACTCAGGTGAAGCCTATCCCCTGCATATAGATCCTTATTTTCCCAGGTACTTCCCCAGTCCTCCACTACCCCGTATCCATAGATAAACACCATTCCTCCAGCCATTTGTTCCAACTCCCAATCCTCCCTTTCCTTCCCATACTCACGCGAGAGTACCAGGAGCACCTTTAAAAAGGCCACTGATTCCCCACTTCTTCACATAGCCCTCCTAATTCCTCAAACCTCCTCCTCACTACTTCCACGTCTCCCCCACCAGGTCATTAGTGCCCACATGCACCACTACATGTGATTTCTTCCTGCCCTTCCTTGTGCATTAAGAACTGCCTGCCCTGCTCTGTCTGCCGTTAGCCTGGTATAGCCTCACCCATATTCTACTATGCCTTTCCATCTGATCTCTTTAAGTATGAAATCATCAAGCACTAGTACACCCCTTCCTCGTTCCTTGTCCCTGCCCCCACCCCTTTCCCAGGGTATCCACTCTACAGCATACCAGCTCACTAACTCCACCCTTCCTCCCTACTGCACTCTGCCCTTCTCCCCATCATGTCCCCTGCCCCTTCACTGCTCCCTCCCTATCCCAGCCTCCCCTCATCCTAGCCCCCCTCTCCTCTACTCCGATCATCAGTGGGTCAGGGGTCCAAATACAACAGCAACTGCATTTCATGTCACACTTACTTGGTGGTACTAGGTACCTCTGATCTGAAAGGTAGCGTACTGCTGTCTACTACTACCACTAGTCCTTTTGCCCCTCATGTCAAGCAATTGTCATTTTTGTCCTCACTACTACTACTATTTGTCACTTTTTGTCCTCAGCAACTGATTAAAATTATTATTTTACCACTGACCTGACTGTACTATAGTATCACTGTTTTAATTTTCATACAACAGATGGCTTAGCAGAAGTCTGAATGCTGAAACTGAATGTTCTTCATTATAATATATTTCTCACGTCCCTGATATTTGGGTGCGATTACAGAGAAAATGTAAATTCATTTCTTTATTTTGTGTGTGTGTGTGTGTGTTTGTTATGTTAGCCGGCTGTAACAACACCACATCTCACTTACAGTAACTGGGCTGAGATTATTGTATTTTAATTTTTAATTTTTACATACGTAAAATTATTTGGCACTGGTTGGCAGCAATTGTGGAACTAAAGGATGTAACTGTGTGTCTTCAGGTGGCAGTAGCAACCTTTATTTTACTGACTACCCTTGACCGATGTGATGTGACTGACTGGCTGCCTGGGTGGTGATCATGTTATGTCTTTTGTAACCCCAGGTGGCGCTTATCCCAAGGGCTACTACCCTGCCTGACTGACTACAGACAGGTTGAGGGGCCCTAGGTCCAATGGCGAGTGCCTCCACCCAGAGGTCAGGGTTTGCAGTAGTTAAACTAGCTTGGTCACAGCCCTCTGGGACACTGTAACCCCCTTTCTTCCCACTAGTGGCCCACAATGCATCAGGAATATCTTCACAATGTACACTTACCCCAGGACTGGCTCTGTCGACTGGACTCCAGGGACCCCTGTAAAACAAGATGGCACAGTGCAAAAACCACAGTACAATACTTTAACATAAACGAATACCTCAGTCAGTGTAACTTTGCTGAAACAAACAGATCTGATTTATTTAGGAGCTGCTAACAAGGACAGGGGAAATCAGGTTAATTAGGTTAAACACATTAATAATCACAGTACTGTGCGCATATTCAGAGTCCCAAATTGTCACTTTCACTGGGTAGCCAGGATGGAGGCTAGCCAGGATCGGTGCAGCTGGTTGGAGCCCTGTGATGGAAAAACACTGGCACAATACCCAAATATGTAATCAGAGCCGGTTGGCTCAGTTAATGAAGAAATGAAAAAAAACCCCAACAATTTGATGACACACTTGCAATTCGATAAACAGATGGCAGGAGCTACCCTGCTTTGTACTCAGAAACTCAATGCTGGGAACTGGATAGAAGGCAGATTGTCCTGGATTGCCAGGAGGAGCAGACCATGTGGACAAGGTCCTTGTGACTGGACCCACTGCAGTTTAGAGCAAATGGATGTGGTCTGGATTAAGCTGGGGTTTACATCCAACTTCATGCACTCAATTCACTGTAGAGGGTTTGAAGCGTGATTCCCCCAAGCACTACATACATTTATATGTAAAGGAAAGTACTATGCCAGGCAGGTTGCTTCTCTATCCCATCGCAATTACTGCACAATACCCAGGAGAGAACACACAGCAGAGTCAGTTCCTGACAGACCGAGCACGATTCAGCAATTTCTCCAGTCTTCTACAGGGTGAGCCTGGTTTTTCTCTTCAGATCTCCTTGATTCTCTTCACAGATCAGTTCAGTCCGAACAGGCGCTGCACAAGCTGCAGACGAAACTTAGGGCCTTACACGTGATTCCTGCGCTAAAACTACACACGAAGAAGCACACAGCTCCTTGTTTCTTCACTGCCCAAACTGATCTCAACTCATCTGATCTTTCTAGTAGACAGAGCGGGCATTTCCTTTGAGTTCCTCCCAGTTCAGTTGGCTGGTTTGGCTGTCACTCACAATCAGACTCCCCTGTTGGTGCAAAAGGTGCGAAGTCCAAACTACAATTCCCAGAGGCATCTGCCATATAGTCCCATTGTGGCTGGCTCAACTTAGAGTCCAAGTTCTGATTTCCAGCAGCAAGCTCCATTTTAAAGGTCCCCCGCTGATTGGTTCAGATTCGGCGGAAGTGCTTGAAAGTTTCTATCATGTCCCCTCTCCCTCCTTTCCTCGAGGCTATACATATTAAGCTCCTTAAGTCTCTCTTCATATGTCTTCCGGTGCAGACCCTGCACCATTTTAGTTGCCCTCCTCTGGACAGCTTCCATCCTGTCTATGTCTTTGTGAAGACTGGGTCTCCAGAACTGCACACAGTACTCCAGAAGGGTCTGACCAGCTGTCTGTACATAGGGATAATACTTCCTGTTTTCTACTGGTGATGCCTCTCCTATGCATCCCAGTATCCCCCAGCCCTCCTTGCTACCCTCACATTGCTTTCCCACCTTTAGGTCTTCTGATATGACTACCCCCAGGTTCCTTTCCATTTTGTTGTTGTTAGTATCTCACCCCCATTGTGTACTCTTCCCTGGGTTTTGTTTCCCAGGTGCATTACCTTGCACTTCTTAGCATTGAATCTAAGCTGCTGTACATTTGACCATTCCTCTAACCTTGCCAAGTCCCTTTTCATCCTTTCCACCCACCTTGTGCATCAACTCTGTTGCAGATCTTTGTGTCATCTGCAAAGACATACTTTTCCTTCCAGTCCTCTGCAATGTAACATTATAAAGACATTGAAGAGGACCGAGTCCTAATACTGAACCCTGTGGTACCCCACTAGTAACCCTTTCTTCAGAGTGGACTCCATTTACTATTACTCTCTGTGTCCTATTCTCCAGCCAATTTTTTACCCAGGCTGTCATCTTGGGACCCACTCCCAGGCTAGCTAACTTGTATATTAATCTTTGTGTGGGACTGTGTCAAATGCCTTGCTAAAGTCTAGGTAGGCCATGTCCACAGCCCTCCCTGATCTACTACTTTGGTCACCCAGTCAAGGAAATCTATCAGATTTTCTGGCATGACCTTCCCGCTATGAATCCATGCTGCTTTGGGTCCTGTGCCCTCTGGCCTCTAGATACTCAACAATTCTTTCCTTAAGAAGTGATTCCATCATTTTCCCTACCACTGAGGTTAAACTAACAGGTCTGTAGTTTCCTGCTTCTGCCTTGCTCCCACTTTTGTGAAGAGGAATCACATCAGCCCTCCTCCAGTCCTCGGGTACCACCCCATCCTCCCATGATTTGTTAAACAGGGTAGTCAGTGGTGTCACTAATTCCACCCTTAGTTCTTTTTAGAATTCTGGGATGAATCCCATCAGGCCCCATTGCTTTGTCCACCTTTAGTTTTAAGAGTTCTTTCAGAACCCTTTCTTCTGTAAATGGGCTGGTATCAACTTCTGTATCCAGAGTGTTTCTACTGTTTGTTTTAGGTACCTCCCTCTTCCTTTGTAAATACAGAGCAAAAATATTTGTTTAGTATCTCTGCCTTTCACAGTCACCCTCTGCCACCCTCCCTCCCTTTATTAAGCCTCACTATCCCTCCTTGGTCTTCCTTCACTCCCTGATGTACCTATAAAAGGTTTTATCCCCTTCTTAACTGAGTTGGCTGTCTTTTTCTCAGTTTGTGCCTCTTTGCTGTTCTGACTGCCTTCCCAGCTTCCTTTTGCATAGGACATTAACATTTCTTCCAGTGGCACTGGCCAACTGAAATTGCTCCTAGTGGCACTGGCTACAACTGAACATACATGTTGCTAATAACTAGCACAACCCACTTCAGGGGTGAAATCTCTTCATACATTAGCCCTATGCTAAAGTAACCAGGCTCTTACTGAACCTGTAGTCCTGAACTGGTTACTCCAGATGAGGGTCTGCCCACCCTTTGCTCCCAAATCCATACTCAGCCGTTCTTTCAGAGTTACACTTAAACATCTTGAACACACTTGGAAAATGCTTATTGAATGAAACTTTGGCATTCAGTATTTAAAACACTACATTGGTAGTGAAAGAACTAAATTCCGAATAATGAGATATAGTCATACCTCTGGATGGCACACATTTCCAGCCAACTTTAAATGAGAAGCGGTCTCACACTTCTGAACAGAAAAGTTGTGCATTTCCTTTTAGCCAGGGAACACAACAGCACAGGTACTAGCTTTCTGCAGCAAAGTCAGATCCTGCTCACTGTTAGACCTTTCAGGCAGCTTCAAAACATCCTGGATCAAAAGGGATTGCACCTTGGATCCATCCACTAGCAGTCCTTTTCACCTCCAGGGATGAAAATCAGGAGATCCTGCTGTAGGCAATGGTTTCCACCACTTCTCTTGGCAGCCTAGAGAATTACTAGGACTAGGGTGAGAAAGTAGGGCCCTCCTCAGGCCCTCAGCTGAGCAGTTCTCCTCCCTTTTACTTCCTACTGCAACTCTACACTGACTACAGTCTCAAGATTCTAAAACTCCTCCTCCCTCACAGCTGACAAATGTTTATGCTGCTGCAAGAGTTCCAAATGAGCTCATCACTTTCATCTCAGCTGAAGTCAAGTAAACAAAAGAGTGAGCAGGTGAAAACCCATTTAACTAGTTAATCACCAGCTGACTCTCCCTGTCTAGCACTGTAACTGAGGGGATTCAAGGGGACTGGGTGGTTACACATAAGGTTAGGTAGGAGCAGTGTCTGTTACAAGCAAGATCATTTTAATGGCAGGAAAAGTGATGATAAAAATGGGTGTTCAAAATAAAGATGAAACTGAGAGATAATCATATTAAAAGGAACACTTTTTATTATTTCAAATGAAAACAAATGCTAAAGCCAACTCAAACTAGGGGGAAATGGTACCTCACAAGGCATAAGAAAAAGGCAAGCTAAATATAATTATAAAGTATAGGTTCCATATCTTCTGCTTAACATGCACTTCCCTTTAATGCTATCATATTTGTTGCATGCTTTATAATTAGAATGCTGATTGTATTATTTTATATCAGGATTTCCAGCCCTCTACCATATAAAAAGAAGAGAAGAGAACCTCAGGTAAGGAGGAAAGGAACTTTACTGAAGTAAAAACAATCACTAAGGAGTCTGAACAGCTCAGGCTAAAACCATTGTAAAAAAAAAAAAAAAAAGTTAAAACTTAAGTTTTTTTTTAATTTCATAAATCCAGAAGATAAGGGAACATACTTCACAGTACTTCCTGTCAAATTCACCAGCTTTGGGAAAACAACCAAAGCATGCTCATGCAGGAAGACAAAATGCAAACTGTCAAATTTTGAACAGCATGTCACTTACCTAAGGCGGCAGGCAGAATTTTTAAACATCAGATCAAATACAGCAAAGCCTAATTAATAGATACACATCTCCATAAAACACAGTACTGACAGAGTGACACATTCATCCCAACCCTCAGAAACAAGCAGTAAATGAGCAAAGGCTAGTCAAGTGAATATTTTTTCTTTTAATTCAGTTACAATTTAATTTAGAAGTCTGTATGTAGACCATAGTTGCACATAGTCCAGGTATGCCCAGTTCCTTGTTGGAAGAACACTGCCTCATAGAGAATCTTCAGAACCCATGGCCAAATCTGAAACCAGGAAACTGGAGGAGACTAGACCTCACAACAGAACTTGCTTAATTTTCTAGTTGACAGGCTGCATCGACATTTCATGTAACCAGCTTAATCGTGAACTATCCTTCAGCATCACACACATTGTTGGATTTTCACACTGAATTTAATATTGTTTTACTGTGGATTTGTTGTGCTTGTTCTTCCCACTCTGTTTAGTCACTGCACGTGTGGCGCCTGACGTCAGGATGACCTGGGCCCTTCCAGCTGGTTGAAGGCACTCTGCAGAAACATGTCTCACACGCACCTGGGCACATGATTCAGGAACAGTAACCCACACCATGTTGAGTCTAATTACTTACATGACTCTGCCCATGGGGTGCCTTTCACACCACATGACTAACCTTGCCTTTTCAACCTCCAATTGCATTTTATTAAATTATGTATTTTTTGCACCGCCATCTGTTTAAAATTGTATTTCATATTTTGTTCTGAGTGGGCAGAGGAGTGCCACCCTGTCCTCATATATATTATATTTTGTTATTCTTTTTCCTATTTGCTGTATCAATTTTCTATAGCTAAGGCATTCTTGGTCAAACCATTTAGCCTTAAACCTGTTGTTACGTCTCTTTTTCCTCTGTTGTTTTCCTATTTCTTCAGTCACCATCTTTTCTAACTGCATATAACTAAAATATATATCATGAGTCTGTTTTTTGTATCCTCAGTTCTTAACTTCATCGGCAAGGCCTTATTACTCTGCTGCATTACTGCCTTAATTTCTGAAAGTTCTAATACTCCTTTTATTTTTCCACCTCCATTTTTGCCCATTTTATTTTTTTTATTCTTCTGAATTAGCATATTATCTGCTGACTTTCTTTGCTCTGCATTCACTTATAAATTCCTAATGCTGTTTCCAAGATCACTTTGACTAGTCTGTGTCGCTCTCCCAATTATTAATTACTTCCATTGACCTAATCTGTTTATATGAAAAATGTCAACCATTTTTGTTGTTGTTTGGATTAGTTCTGTCTCCCCAGTCCACCCACTTCAGTAAACACATCCCAGTTCACCAATGCCCACCTCCACAATTGTGGTAGCGCATGCTGCCACCCCAACCCCCACTTTCACTTTTCCTTTCTTTTCATGCAGACACTTTATTCTGCCTCTGATTTTCCCATTTTGTGTCTCCCCATATCCCCTGTCCCTTTATTGGTTTCCCAAAGTTCCAACCTCCGATCCTTCCGGGTCAGGCCCATACTGGCTCTCCTACTACACCACACTCTGCTCTGCAGGACAGATTTCTGATCGGTACTGCTGCAGTGAACCAGACATACCCCAGTTTGTCATGTCAAACTGTGATATTGGAGACTGCAGCTGCTAGCTCAGTGCTATACCACCTCTCCCTATGGCCTCAGAAGGCTGTTCACATGACTGGTAGACAGGCAGAGGCTGGGGAAGGTGAAAAAGGAAGTTAAATAAAAACAAGAAATCTAAGCCAAACCAGCAGTGTTCAGTTTGAGATTTAAAGAAACTGAGCCACGTAAGTTTGATGCAGCTCAGTTTCGGGGAATGATTTGTGCCCATCCCTAGTGGAGAAGCCCACAAACAGAGAGCCATTCTGTATTTGGTCTTCATAAACAAAGCCAGTACTGGAGAGGGCACAGTAAGGGAACCCTGGGAACCAGAGATCACCTGACCATGTGATCTGGCACAAAACTGCAGCCAGAAAGCAAGCACTTATAAATTAAGGTTTCAGACTTCAGAAAGGCATGTGCTGGTAGACTAATGGAGCTAGTTAGGGAGAAGATTGTGGGGATTGCAGCAGTGGTGTGTAGTTATATGGGGATTAATTTAAAAAGGGCAGCATAAATCAATGCGTCACCCTGTATTAGGGCAGTAGGGAGAAACAGGAGAGGCAGAAACCCAATCTGGTACATAAAGGAGGTGAAGTAGACAGTGAAGAAGAAAACGATGGATTTGAAACAAGACAAGGCAGGGACCAGAATGCCCAGTAGGTAGCATGCTGTGCCCCATACTGACATTTCGAGTTCAGGAGTGCACCAACAGCCAACTGGGTGGCCTAGGGGGCTGGGAGGTGCTGCTGCTTGGCATCACTCCCAATGGAGAAGGAAGGCACCAGGATCAGCTGCAGTGACCCCAGAGGTAGACCAGAGATCTTGCCTCCTCCATATGTGCACATTACATTCTAGCATGGCCTTGTTGGGGCAATACCTGGTGCCATGCAGCTGGTAAGTAGGGTCCTGGGACAAAGAAATGGGAAAACCCTATGTTCCCCAGCCATCAAGCATGACTGCACTGGCATTCTCAAGTCTTATCCCATGCAGATCATTGCCAGCTTGATGGGAGAGGTGAGAAGCAGATGGGACTGGAAAACTTGGGAAATGCCTTACAATGGACACAGACTAGAGGCAACAAGGCTAGATGAAAAATACAATATTAATCAGACAGATATTAGGTAGGAGTACCACATCAAGATGGGAGATACCAACAAGAAGGTTCGGAGGCATAGTCAGAAACAGAGATAAGGATAACAGAGAGAGTGAAGAAGAGGGATAAAGTGATCTGCTACAGTACATTGGGGAGAAACATAAATCCAAGGAGGAACAGTAAGACTGAATAAGTGGGATGGGTGGGGTGAATATGGGTACAGCAGAAATACTAAATGATTATTTCTGCTCGGTGTTCATGGTAGAGGACAAGGGGCCACTACTACCTGCAATCTCGAGGTCAAAAGGGCAGGAGGTCCAATTTAACATGTAACCAATCATTATGGATAGAGTGCTGAGGCGCCTAAAACACACTGAAGATTGACACATCAATGGGTCCATATGGGCTGCAACCTAGAGTTCCAAAAGAAATTTCACTTCATATATTTAGAATACCACAATGGAGCAATGCTAATTTAAAATAGTGTCATGTACAGCTTAACAACTGAATAAAATAATTATATTTCTATAGGTCATATTTATAAAGATCTATTTCGTTTAAGGTTTTAATATGTAAATTATTACAAGCATAAAGTTAAAATTTAGGGTGGGATATTCAAAGGGTTGTGCATGGTGCAACAGTGCTGCACCATGTGCAACCACTGGATACCCGTGCGATACTCAAGGGAATCTGCTCCTCGAAATCCTCAATGCGTCACGCACTGGTAATGTATGCAGCGAAGTGCGGGACATGCCCATGCATATTCGGCACATTCCGACACTCAGCCCGGGATGCAGCATAGCGCGGCACACACCCTGGCACCGCAGTAGGGCAAAGATGTGTTCAAAAACAGGAGCAAGGACTGGCTACCACAGTCCAGCTGCCATATTGCTGGGTGTAACACGGAAGCTGCAGCTGTGGGTGGTCACCCGAGCTCTGGCAGCACTGCCTGTGGCGTAGCACCCCAATGCCCGATCACAGGCTGCATTAATCACAGCATCCTGGTGGTCCAGTGACCTAACCTTGCTGACGCGGCTGTAATATTGTAATATCCTGGTGGTCCAGTGAATAACTTGCTCGATCGCGCTGTAATATTATTGTAACACCAGTGGTCCAGTGGTACCAGTATCTCCCAACCTACCCACTCATTCCCACCACCCCACTTCCCCCGGTCAGCGGGCGGCAGCATAACCTCCCTGTAAGCCACCAAGTGCACTAGCGCACAGTACAGTTAAGCGTTTATTGGTCCATTAGCAGGCACACGGGTATCGCAGATCCGTATATTAGTCCTGGTATGTGAATGGATCTTATTCACATATCAGGACTGTAGTACAGTATGTTTGCATGCCCATTGGCCCATGCGGTGGATTCAATGGGCGACAGCTGTATTGCACGCTGTCAGTCAGTGGGCGTGCAGGGGTGGGTGAAGCCGCCTACTGCTGACCGGGGAGGTGGAGGGAATGAGTGGGCGGGGAGGGGGTACGGGTAATACTGGACCACCAGAGAGTTAAAATGATATTACAGCCCATGATCAGGCAAGGAGTTCGGTCCACTGACCACCAGGGAGTTAAGATAGTAATACAGCCTGCGATTGGGCAAGGAGTTAGGTTCACTGACCACCAGGGAGTTACTTTGATATTACAGCTCACGCATCGGGCAATGGGGCACATTGCCGGTGAGGGCAGGGCATCAGTCCCCACGGCTGCAGCCTGGCAGGGTGCCAGGGTAGTCGCAGGGATCGCGTACTGAATGGAATGGAGGTAATGACATGCAAATGGCACCATTTGCACCTTGCATACATTATGGCCCCATTTGCATGTCCACCGCTGAATATTGCAGTTGCAGCACCCAGCGAACGGCACTTGTGCTAGCACAGCCCCCTGCTCCTCTCTGCCCCTCTCTAGCCACAGCGGCTGGCACAGTGCCACCGCGCCCATGTATGGCGCGGGATGCCAGGCTGCCATATTCAACAGTGCTGAGCCATGGCACAGCACCATTGAATATCACCCAGCATACTCCCTGGCGCATCTAAGGTGCACTGCACACAGCTTGCGCCTTGCCTGGCGATGTCTGAATATCCCAGCCCAAGTCTCTACCACAACATTCCTTTGTTACAGGCAAGTTCTTCATAAACCACTTTTTAATCTCTGTCTTGGTTGGCAGCCTTGCTGTTAAGTGCAAAACTTATTTGGTAAGGTGTTCCAAAGAGCTGGATGCAATTAAAGCCTACCTTCCTCCTCGGAATGTAATTTAGGGATACTGAATTCCAATAACTTTGCTGAATGTGGGCTTGAGTGCAAAACCTTCTATTCAATCTAGTGGTCAAATAATCAGGAGGTGGCAAAGCTCATTACACAACTGGATGGCCTCTCAAATTGTTCACTGAAAACAGGAATGATGCCAGCAGATTGGAGGGCAGCTGATGTGGAAACCCTGCACCAGTGTGAGAGCAGAGATGAACTGGGCAACTGCAGACCAGTAAGTCTGACAACTATAATGAGCAAAATTTCTTGAAGACACTATTAAGGAAAGGATAGCAGAATTTCTGAAGTCAATGGATTCCAGAGCTCAAAACAGCATGCAGTCATCATAGACAGGTCATGTAAGACAAATCTGATTGATATCTTTGACTGGGGAAGGCTGCAGACAAAGGACAGGCAGTGGACATACTGTCCAGAATCTGGAGTTTAGAAAAGCCTTCAGTTTTGTCTCACATGATTGAATGATTAAGAAATTGAGAATCTGGGGCAGGGGCCAAATTACAGGACTGGTCAGAAACTGGCTGGGTGGGAAACACAGAGTAGCCTTAAATAAGAAATTCTTGGAGGTTAGGGAAGCCACCATGAAGCCATCAGTAGGGTTCCTCAGGAATCAGTATTATGCCTTGTGTTTTCAGCATCTTTATTTGTGATATTTTGTAAGGGATCCAAAGGAAGATGTGCCTATTTGCAGACAACACAAAAATCTGCAGTAGAGTGGACAGTGATGAGGGAATCACGACATTGAAGGAAGATTTAAAGAAACTGGAGACATGATCAAGGGTCTGGAAAGCAAAATTCTAAAGCAAAAAGATGCCAATTGATGCACGTGGGGAAAGAACACAAAGACAGAATACAAGATTGATGCTGTAGTGTAAGAAAAGCAAACAAGGGAGGAATCTTATGGTCTTAATAGCAGCCAACTTAAGGCAGTCAGCATAATGCAACAGAGCAGTTGGATAGGCAAATAGGATGGGGTAGATAGGCAGGTAGACCAGCAGTAGAAGGAAGGAAGTGATCCTGCTCAGGCACAGATCCCTAGTGGGACTGTATTTGAAGTACAGTGTGCAGTTCTGGAGTCCAAAGTCAAGTATAGGGGTTGAGGTGGTGCAGAGGAGAGCAACAAAATGATTCAGAAGCAACAAGAGAAATTTTACTGAGCGCTGATGGACCTTAACATGTATTATAAATCTATTTAATTATTCATGACCTAAAATAGCTCACCAATTGGCTGCCATGCCAGTCAGAAATCTCTTTAGAAATTACCAACATGGCAGCAACACTCAGATGATCACGTGTTGTACGATGACAGCAATGGCAGCAAAACAAGTATTTTCGGCACTCTTGTCAGTGTACAGTATCAGTTAGAAAAGCACTGTAGTAGTGATCAGAACAGAAGTGAATGTTCCTGAAACTCACCAGCATGATGATGTATTGCAGGTAGGAGCAATCGTGATGCGGGGTCTTAAACTGAGCATCAAAAAAGCATTTCTTGTACTAATTATTCACCAGAAGCACAACTGTTCAGATTTATTTTTACTCATTAAAGCTTTCCACAGTAAATGTGGTATGGAAGAACAGTATTCCTATAGTAACGCTTTTGAATAATTCATGACGCTGTGAGGATGTCACTCTGATTGTTCAGTTTACTAACAGTTCTCATTAAATATTCATTATGCTGGGAATACTGTTGTTGCCGTAGCAAGTTTACTGTGAAAACTTTACTAAATAAAAAGAAAAACTGAACACTAGTGCTATCCAGTGAATAATTAGTACACAACTGTTTCTATGATGCTCAGTTTAAGACCCCTAAAGTCACGATTTCTCCACACGCCAGCATATCAGTATCACTGCACACATTACCACTTTCACCATGCAGCAGTGTCAGTGTATACTGCCACAAAAAAGAAAAACCTATTAAAAAGTTTAATTATTGCAATTAGATATATATCATTAATAATGACTCACAGTCTGTCATTTCCTGGTGATTAACAACTGGCTGGGTGGATGGCCCTGGTTGCACCTGGGACACCCTTCCCCCACCCCAAGCTTGTCATTAATTGCCAGGAAAAGACCAGCTGTTCAGTCATCATTGTTTAATTCATTAGAGAATGGGGAGGGGCATGACTGAAACTTTTAAGTTTCTTCTCAGAATGACAAGGATGGACATTGGGGTACCGCTTACAATCAGCAGAAACATGGACATAAGGAGGAACTTAAAGAATCTACTGGCAAGGAGAGTCAGGAAGGACATAAAAGCATTTATTTACAGAGAGGTGGTGGATCAGTGAAACAGGCTGCTGGGAGGTTGTCTGTGCCAAATCTTGGAGAGACTCAAATAAGGCTGGGACAGATATAGGGGATGGTGACAGTAGCAGGAAAGGATGACATGGAGAGAGAGGGAGAGGAGAGGGAGTAGTGATAACTAGGGCATTCATATCATACCATAGGCAGGGCCAGGCAGACTGGATGAGTATGGAACCGTGGCACATACAAGAGGACAATAAAGAAATCCTGGCTTTCACAGCTCTCCTCTGGTCTCCCATCACTACAAGGAAGTCCTCAGGGGCCAGAAACAATAGGGTATGGCAGCAGCAGTCCAACCTGGCTTCATGGAACTGAAGGTAAGCCCCTACACATTTGGGGTTTACACTAATATATCTGATCTACTGCTTAGATCATCAGTATATATTAATGTGTTGGAAACCAAGGAGGACCCCTCCAACCCTATGTAGCAATAAACAGCAGAAAACTGTGGAAATGTTATTCTATTTATTATTTATTTAAAAGTTGGTAACCAGGAAAGGCACACTGAGCTGAAGCAAATTTCCAGGTGCGACCTGGGAGAATAAACAGGGTGGAACATACAGTACAAATATAATGCAATATACAGATCAGTGCTATGAGATATAAAATACAAGCAATATACAGATCAGCACAATATGAAATGATAACACTAGCAAGAGAATCAAAGGAAAACACAACATTATGAGTTACAAGATCATGAGGCAAATAAATGCATAGAAGATCATATAATGAGGTCAGAGTCAACCAGAAAGTATCGCTAGAAGGAATGGATTAGTTGCAGGAGGCTAGGCTAGCAGGGGTGGAGGAGGACAGAAGGGAGGACTTGCAAGAGCAAATTGTACTGGGGAGAAGTCTTAGTAGGATTTGAGGGAGGTGAATGAAGGGAGGGCGGAATGTCCCAAGGAAGCTGATTCCAGAGGAGAGGGAAGTGATAAGAGAAGGCTGACTGACCTGTGCTGGTGTGAGGGTAGGGAGGGAGAAGCATCGACAGTCTCTGGAGTGACGGGAATACATGGTAGGGTTTAGTGGTGCTAGGCAGGACGAGAGGTAGGAAGAGAGTGTCCCGAACCAGAATTTGACAAAGAAGGAGAGGCTATGGACCATACGCCTATGGGATAGTGACCATGGAGAGGAAGGAGTAGAGAAGGCAGTGGTGAGTGGGGAAGGGTAGCAAATGGCAAAATGAGTTAAGGAAAGTGTCAAGCCTTTTGAGGGAGGTTGCGGAGCAGAGCTGTAGTCAATTTTAGCATAATCAATAATGGGTAAAATAGTTTTTGGAACTAGATTCCAATGGGTTGGTAGAGGAAGGTGAAGTTTTGGGCAAAGTTTTGTGCATACAGCATGGGATAAGACATTAAGACTGCTGTCCAACCACACCTCGAGGTATTTGAAGGTGTCGACAACATGTAGGGGGAGTCATCCAGAGGGACAAATGATGGGTCAGACTGTAGTCTAGAAAACCTCTGCCTGGAGCCAAAGAGCATTGAGATGGTTTCCTTGGTGTTTAGTTTAAGCTGGTTTTCCTGGAACCAGTGCTGCACTTTATTAAAATCATGTTGAAGGGGGTAAGTACATCAGCAGCGGGGGGCCTGGGAAGTAGATCAAGGTATCATCCACATACATGTGAATCTGGGAATTAGAGCAGACTGAGGGAAGGTCGTTTACAAAGACTGAAAAAGAATGGGACCGATTATGGATCATTGGGAACTCTGGCTTGGACAGACATCTAATTTTGTAATGTAAACTGGTATGTAAACCTCTGTAGGGGCATAGCTGCAAGGATGCAGGGTGCAGTGGCACCCGGGCCCATGAGGTTTGAGGGGCCCAAATCATAATTTTGATGTTTATTCAAAACTGGGAGGGCCCTGTAACATCACTTGCACCCAGGCCTGGAAATTTGCTACACTACTGACTCACAGCAAAGAAGGGAAACCTCAGTGTATTTTAGTGATAAAGAACACATATGCACTGGCTGCTCAATTCTGGCTCCAAAATTATCCAAAACCATCAAGTGGTTTATGAGATCTTTATTTGTTTGCGTGGGGATTTTTGGAGCCAGGATCTAACATTCTAGTGCATGCCTGTTCTTTGCCAAGTTTCCTTTGTTTTGGCTCTGTCCCACAGTGTTCTGAACCACTTTTCTGTATTCTCTGCAGTATTCTAGTGACTACAGACAGCACAAGATGCAAGAACTTAGCTGGAGTCATGGCCACAACATCAGAGTCTGTGGTTGACTACTTATGGAGATCAGGCCACAAAGGAAACCTCGTAGTCGCTGTACTAACAACTTGGCACCTGATAGCAATGGTTGCTGATTTCAGTATAATGGTGGACAGGCAGTATAGTGCAGTGGTTTAAGGCTCTGAGCTGCAAATCTGGAGACATGGGTTTGAATCCACAGCCCCCACTTGCATACTGTGTGACCCTGAGCAAGTCACTTAACTTCCTGTGCTCCCAGGTTGCACCTGTAAACAAGCTTTCAGTTTAGTGTGTCTCACCTGGTTAAACAATTGGAAAAAAGGATTACCAGTAGGGTGGTTACTACCAATGCAGATGTCAACAAATGGAAATGTGCTATGTACAGAAGTACGCAGATGCTGCCACCAGCATGACTACAACGATGGTGAGTGAGAATCAGCAGTTGCAATTATGGTTGGAAACCCTGGAAAAACAGATGACAGTGGCCAATATTAAAGTCTTGCACCTCCCTGAGGAAGCAGACCATCTCGGATTGTATGGAAGGCACTGGCTAGAAAACATTCTTGGGGAAAGGGTAGAGGAATACATTTGTGGTGCAAAAAGGCATAATGAATTATAGCATGATGAAAGGCCCCACTGAGGAATAAACCAGTGTTGGTGGTCACACATAGCATGGGAACCTGTGATAAGCTACTGATTCTTTTTGCAGAAAAAGCCTGATATTGTTTGACAGAGATCCTTCCATCTTTTTCAGCATTAACCTTGCCATCTGCCAATGTAAGAAAATTTGACGGGGTCAGAAACTCAGAAAACAAGTACTCAAAGCTAATAGCTCCCATAGGATAATCTTTTCTGCAAACTACATGTGGTCTCTGCTACAAGGGTGTTAATCTTCTGGAACCAAATGGATGCAGAGTCTGGAAGGAAAATGCACACAGTGGTGAAGAACTGGAAGAGGGTTAAGAAATTGACAATGGAGGAAGAGGACATCTGAAGGTTTTGAGCAACTTTTACAACCTTCACCATGTCCAATGATATAGTTAGGAAATTAGTTTCTGCCAACTGCAGTACACAGTATATACCATACTGTACCTGCCAGTGCCAGTCGTGGTCAGCCTATCTGGCCTGATGTAATCTGGGGAATGTCTGTAGAGCTTATTTTATTTTGGCTTTTCAGATACTGAATTAAAACTGCATGGTAATGTTTATCATGTTCCGCATATGTAATGCTATGTTCTTTCCAGTTATTGTGGTTTTACCATATGTGAGATAATGGAGAGCTACTGCTGCAAGTTTGCCTGCCTTATGTGTATTTGTGGTACTTTCTACTTCAGCATGGAGTATGACAATCTAAAGCCCATATAAGGACATTTGAACTTCGGACACTTTCTATGGCCTTTTTCTTGTTTGCTTTTCATCATGCCACTCATGGGCTCAGTACACAGCATATTATAGATCATGGAGCATCTTGTGGTGGTCCTGACCAACCACAGCACTTCTTTAGTTGCGCATTAGATACTCTTATTTCCATAGGAGCGTCTCACATGCTGTGCCCCAGTAATGGGCTTCTTGCTGCTCGATCCACAGAAAGACATATGTTGAAAAATCTATAACATGTTTATATGTCCCCTGTCGCCATTCATTGCTGCGCATCGGCTCACCCATTTAGCTCAAGCCAGAACAGCTCAGCTTCACTGTGCAGTTCCCAATGAGTCAAAGGCATGAAACTATTCTTATACAGCAACGAGTGATTCCAGAGAACATATTAATATATATTATAGTCTAATAATATTTAGGTTTTATTAATACATCTCTTACCATTTGATGATCTATCACAGTATAGAAGATACAGTGTGAGGGTATTTACCAATTTTAACCACTCTGCTTCAACTAAATTAGTCCACTGTATTTATAAATTTAGATTGAACTCTTTCATAGTATTAAATAAGTCATTTTGTGTAGAATCCATCTGTATTTTGGAATCCTTTAGAAAAAAGACAATATTGTCTGTTTAATGTCATAATGAGAATTACAACTGTATGAGAGCAAACTTGGGTGAAACACTACTGCACACGTTAGTAGTTGACAATGTCCTACACAGTAGCAATATGCATTCCACAGTAATAGCAAAACCATTAAGTATGAGGCAATCAGATATAAATAACTTTTCAATGAATGTCACTGTGTACTCAAATGCATTCAACAATGACATGTATTAATCATATCTCCAAGCAGCCCAAATGCTAACCAGGCTGTCAGATACTAAAGGCTAGGATCAGGGTCACTGACAACAGAGCAAAAGGATTTTTTTTTTCCCAGGATGAAATAAAGAATCTGTTTACAGTCTCAAAGAATATATTAAGTATCTGGACCATATTTAAAAAAATGAAATGTATCAGTAAAGCTTCACAACAATATTAGGCAATTAGAAAATAGATTAATTGAAATAATACATAAATATTCACAAAATAATCACTACTGACTAGAATCAAAATGATGGTTTGTAGTCACTAACATTTCTGCTTCCAAGTAACTCATACAATGATAGTCCTGACATCTGCCACTATGACTGCAAGACAAACCAGACAGCATTTCCCAATAAGGATGCAAATGCTGAAAGCTGTGTCCAAAATAGGACTTTGTTTCTTCCCTTATAACCATTTTTACATCTAATTTTCCTTTGTCTGAGCATAGAGTGCTTTGTATCCAGATGTATGCCCCAAGTTTGGGCACTAGTCAGAAGGAGAGCCCAAGTGAGGGGTGCATAATGGGATAATAATTGGGTTCAAACATATTTAGGGCTAGCTCAACAACTGAAAAACAGATTGTTCTGAAAAATCATGCACCTTTAAAGTCTAATATTTCTCATCTGTACAAGTTTTGCATTGATCAGCATGGACAGAGATGGCCAATGGGGACTATCAAGGGCATCACTGTGGAGTATGAAGTGGAAGCCATGCTCATTGGTTGGCATAAAAGTGAGTAGCAGAACTATGAATGACCAGGCCATAGGTGGAGTAGAGAGGACTTGTGTCTGGGCATGTAAGATTCAAACACAGCATATATTGCCAGCTATGTATCACTTCTGGTTACTGCTTTGGTACAGCAGGTTTTTTTTTTCCATATAGGTCCCCAGCGAACACCAGAGCAGGCTGGCAGTGGTCCCCTCCTCAAAAGTACTCGGTTCAGCCCTGTTCCATTGGAAGGCTTCATGTGCCTGCCCCCACTACCGCTTTTCCACTTTCTCACATTTCTCCCTTAAGTCCTGGGAGCCCAGTGCAAGGAACGCAGTGCATGGAGGTGCGCACATTGCCCTGTTCCTGCCACCCCTGGCCTAGCTCCTCCCATGATGCCCACACTACCACCACACCTCCACTTGGTGGCAGCCGGGCCAGGTAGGCTAACCTCCCGATCCAAGTGAGGAGAACTGCCAAGTGGCCACTCAATCCTCACCCAGCCCTTCCCCCAGCCAACCCTAAGCAGCTCATGTTTCACCATCAAACATGAGTCCCCGTGTGATAGGATGAAAAGCAAAAGATGCCTCAGCTCTCCATGCCACGGCTGGCTGTACAGCAGGTTTTTAACAGGGCATGTGCTGTATCTGACCTAGGCCTGAGCTGCCTGTGATAAATGAGTCATACCTGTCATAGAACCAGCAGCATTCATGCCAACCATTTGATGCCAGTTTGCACACACCTAAAAGTCACTATATTGCATTTTAAATCACAAGCAATGTCAGCAGTGACTACAGTGTAAGTTCCTTTCCTTGCAGTGAGAACTTGCAATGAGATATATAAAATATGTAAGCTGTTTTCTGCTTAGAAATGTGGAAAGGGGCTGTCACCCAGCAGCAGCACATTTACAGTGTAGTTCTGACTTGGTATACGTAATGACTAGTAAGATCATTATTACTGAACTGTTCAATTTATTTACCAAAATGTGCCAGCAAAGATATAACATCTTGCTTTCAGTTGGGTTCTGTTCCTACTCAGTCCTCTAGCTGGAAAGACTAAAGCACAGAAGAGTAAGGACTTGCTCCACTTCACAAAGTGAGCCATCAGCTGTGGTAACATTGAGACCTGTGTTTTCTTGTTGTATAGCTCATTGTGCCAACCAGTAGACTCGGCCCTCATCAACTGAATTACTGGGACATGTTTTGCACAGTTCTGAACTCAGCACTATTGTAATACTCTTTATCTGGACAAATGGACCTGAGCCACAAAGGTTTCCCACCCCGTGATGTGTAGAGGGCTGGGAGAAGCCAGGAGTGCCCTTCATGTACAGAATGCACCCATGGTGCACTCCCCAGCAACCATAAAAGCAATGCATGCTCCACTGCACTCAGCTTCTGTTCAAATGTGCCTCTGTACACACGGCCAGGACAGGGCAGCCAGCGTGGGAGGAGCTTCTGTGGCATCCAAAACAGTGACTGCATAATGCAGGGGGCAGGTAGAGGGAGAGGGAGTAAGCGCATGCCAGGGCTACCTTGCCATAGTTGCTGCTGCATGCCCCCACACCCACACCATCAGCCAGAGACCTGTTTGGGCCTGATTGCCTATTCACACGCTGCTACACACAGAAAATCAGCCACTTGAGAATAGTGGGACCAGAGAGAAAATCAACTCTACAGAAATCGGGCACTCTATACCATACAGCAGAACAACGTCACACATCAAAGAATAGGTGCAAAATAACTTTTGATTCATTGCATATTGCATACACCACAGATAAAACAGGAACTCAAAAGTAGCAGCAGTGGAAAAGAGTCATCATTCCACTCATGTATGTGATTTGTCAACACGCTACCCCTAGCTCTCTAGGCTGACATGGAGGCCTGGGGCCTTCACATTCCAAAATTAGTTGGTCTTTAATTGAGAAAATGGCTACAGCAGTCCTTGACTGCAGCATCCTTGACGCCCTACTCTGTGTATAACAGGGGTCCACTGAAGAGCCATCATGGACATCCAATTAGATGCCCAGTGTCCAGCCGAACTCCTACCCACGTGCAGCTGTGAACTTGAGCAGAGTGCTGGGCAGGGGCTGAGAATGGTATCCGATGGGGACAGGCATCCAGGCATGTAGGTATGCAACTGGGATGCATGCAAACTGCACTTATCCAAGACTGCTTTGTGAATCGGGCCCTTAGGCTACTGCACAATTATTTGGGTTGTCAAGTAACTACTCGTAATAGTTGTAAAATGGCTATATTTAGAAGCAAAAGTTCAATACATTTATCCACATGGCAGGTACAGTACAGGAAAAACCTGTACAGTGGTGGGACCATCTATAATAGATAAAAAAGTAATCTAGACTCTAAGCCCATCCAGTTTTTCACCTCTCATGCAAGATCGCGGGGATGCCAGTGTCCGCTGTGATGGTGTTTTTGGGGGCGGGGTTTATGTTTATGCTACGAGCATCTATCTACTAGAAAACCAAGCAGAGTCCAGCCAATTTGGCTGATTTGGGCTGACAGGAAGTGCTAGGATCAATCATCGCAGATTGTCAGGTACTTCCAGATGAAGGGTGTTTTTCCTGCTGACCAGAAATTAGCAGTTCTGAAGCTGCTCCTGAAGCAGTCATCCCTGAACCCTGATATTCTGCAAATTACAGGCCTGTTTCCGTTTTGGAGAAGGTTATCGAGAGGGTGGTTGTGGTGCAGCTTGAGATGCATCTTGACAATTTCAAGATCTTTAAGGCTTTCAGTTGAGGTGCAGGCCTTGGCACAGAATGAAGATGGCCCTTGTAAAGGTGTTTAATAATCTCTTCATGGTGTGTGGAGAGTGGGAAGAGTTCTGTCTTGGTCTTCACGGCTCACTTGTTGACTTTTGACATGGTGGACCATGGGGTTCTTTTGGATCACCTGAAGCACTATGTAGGACTCACTGCACCAGTGTGTGCGGTGGCTGGAGTCCTACCCATGGGTTAGGCACAGCAGGTTGCCTTGGGTAACTCCATCTCCAAAGTAGCTGCCTCTACTCATGGAGTGCCATAAGATTTGATTCTGTCCACCATGTTGTTGCCATGTATATGTTGCCATTAGGTGAGATAATTTGCAACACTTAGCTCTTGCTATCATAGCACAGAGGCAGCTGACTGAGGCAGCTAGAACATTTCTAATGAGGCGTGAGTAAACAGCTACTATATAAGAAGTGTAGGGTCTGCAAGGTAAATACAGATCTTCAATCAGGGTATAAAATACACATTACTTAGCAAAGTGCTGGTCTGAGTTGGGGAAAGATTGTTGAAAATCATCCCTGCAGTTAGCTGGGAGGTATAGCTATTAACTGGGGTGTGTGGCTCAGGCGGAAGAGAAGCAGTTGTATGCATTTTGACTTCATTTTAGTTAGCTCTAGCTATTAGTGTGTCCCATCACATGAGTGGCACAGAGCAGGACTGGGACATCTGTCTCGGGGCATCTGCAGGCCCAAAGTAGATTCTGCCCTGAAGGAATCAAGTAAGCATCAAGTTTTGTAGGCAGCAGTCCTGAAAAAGGAAACCCAACAACTCACTATCTGGTGTACATCCAAGTATCAACTGATCCCCAGCAACTGGGTATGTCATCTCTAATATATGTCACTGTAGTGTAATAAATGCTGTAAGATTGTGGTGTTGTACTGTATCTGCTGAAACAAATTAGAATCCCTGGCACAAATACCTATATAGGGTAAGTACAGGGATGTGCAATGGACATTTTTTTTTATTTTATTTTATTTAAACTTTTGTTAACCAGGTAAGTGTTATGAGCCAAGGCCCTTTTTCAAACATGACCCAGGACCATAAACATACAGTCATGACATTACAAAAACATACATACATACAAATAAGACACAATACATACATTAACAGTTGTATATCAAAGTATCAATGTATGATTTTTAAGAGAGGTTTTAAGTTTCATGACTCTCAGTTTGTTGTATATTCAAAGATAAGCTATTCCAAAGATAGTGGGCAGAGACAGAATAGGCTCATTTACCCACATTTGTTCTAACATTTGGGACTTTAAATGTAGTGGAAGCACTGGAGCAATGTTTCCTATCTACTTTCTTGGAGTGTACTGTAACACAGAAAACAAATGTGAGTTAGATTCTAGCATTAGCACACTATGAGCAAGATAGTTTAAATTAAAAGAACAACTCATGCTGGGAGGCAACCATCCAGTCAGTTGATAAAGGACACAGTGATGAGAATGAAAAGGTTTTTTAAACAAAATAAGCAAAGTCAAGTCAGACTTAGCCAAACCCTGAAACAAGAAAGAATTATAATTCAAAATTGATAACAAAACATTGTAAGCAATGGTGAATTGTGCCTATTTCATAAGGGGCTTTGTAATTTAAAGAATGCTCCCAGTCATTGGTTTATATTTCTACAGACCAAATTTATATGGAGAGAGTAGGTTAAGCAAGGATCTAGAATGATTCCTAAATATCTGAATTGGAAAACTTGTTCCAACACAGTCCCTGCTGTATCATAAACAAGTGGCTCTCTCCCAACCGTATGCTACCTGGTTCCAAAAATCATGCTTTTGTTTTCTTGCTGTTCAAAACCAAGTGTTGTCCTTTTAGCCATGTATCAAGGATCTGAAAAATCAGTATTTAAACCTTTGTTTATTATATCCAATGATGAAGAACTAGTGTATAAGATAATGTTGTCTGCATACTCTAAAGCATGTCTTTTTTTTTAAACAGGGAAGGCAAAATATCTATAAATAATGAAAATAAAAGGCCCCAAGATGGATCCGTGGGGTACCCCTACATCCATTACTCTGGACTGTGAAATTACACTCCAAAACTCACCCTTAGAGGATGCTCCATTAAATAGCTGCTGACCCAAGTGCAGGCTGAGTCATCGAGTCCAAGGTTCCCCAGACTCCAAGCAGCAGGACATGATTTGCAAATCAAAGGTCTTGGACAGGTCCATGAACACAGCACCCGTGAGTTCTCCATTATCCATGGCTACAGTGATGTGGTCCATAAACCTGGCTGAGGCTGTGTCGGTGCCACAGTGTTGTCGAAAGCCATGCTGCTCAGAGGCACAGAGACCAACGAGTCTAGGTACTCCACAAATTGCTCATTCACTATTTTTTCCAGTGATTTACCCAAGGACGGTAATAAGGAAATGAGTTGCAGTTGTCAATTAATCTATTGCTCCCCTTGACAATAGGTTTTATTATTGTTTGTTTCCAGCTACTGGGGAATTCCACTGTAATAAGGGGCAAATCAAACACCCTTGTCAAAGGAATATAAATAGATGGAGCTATTAGTCGTAGAAATCTTGGCTCAAGTCCGTCATCCCCCGAGCTTTTGTTGGGAGATAATTGTCTCAGCAATTGCAGGACTTGAGTTGGTCTAATCAAGCTAAAATAAAAAGTGGGGGTAGCATTAATCCTTGGATCTGATCTTGTGGGGACAGGGGTTACTTGGTAAAAAATAAGTCAGTGTACCTAGACTGGTCCACAAACTTATGTAAAAAGGCATCATATATTTCCTTAGCGTCTGTGATAGATTTGCCATTTAAATTAAATGAGTCAACTTGGGTCCTAATGCTAGGAGCTGTTAAAGTTTTTATTGCTGACCAAAATTTCTTGGGATTTTCAGCTCATTCCTTTGATTATTTAGGTGGACTCGAGTTACTTTGTCGCAGTTTGATTTTACATTTATTTATAGTCTGTGATACTCATTTAAATCTGTTTCAAGCTGTGATGTTTTGTACTTATTCCAGGCAATATCCCTACTCTTCATTAAACAGAATAAGACAGGAGTGATCCAATTACTGATTAACCCTCTGGCTCTGCTGTTCTCTTTTGGAAGTATTTATCCTGAAGGTTCTGTAATATACTAGAAAAATCAACTGCAGAGGTCACATCTGGATTAACATCCAGATAGGACCAGTCAATTAATTACAGATCACTTAATAAATAAATTTTCCTGTATAGTTGGGGTAAATTTCTGATACGATAAAAATCTAGGGATGCTTTGTTTCTTACCATTCTTTATACAGAATGTTGCAAAATGGTCACTTATTGCATCAGGAAGTGTCCCACTTTCCAAAACTCTGGTAGGATTGTTGGTTAATATCCAGTTCAATGAGATATGTCTATTACTAACTAGATTCATTCTGGTATATAAAGTGATGAGTTGACAAAGATTAGCATTTGTTTACAAGACTCAATTTCAAGTGCCATAACGGGTCCCAGTTTATATTGACATCTCCCATTACAAGTATATCTCCTGACTTATACTCTAGATAGATAGATTCCAAAAATCCTTAAGACCCTTTACACCCATATGTGGAGGGTTATAAATTGTATATAAATTCAACTTACGTTATAACAACCTCCCAACAATAGTTGCAATAGTAACCATTCACAGTCAGAGTTAGAATTTTGCATTGGATCTAGTTTGGTAACCTGTAAGCTTTCCTTGTAGTAAATGAATATTTCCTCCTTCTTTCCAGGCCTATCCTTCTGAATCATGTTAAAGCCCTCGATCAGAAAATATTTACTATCAATCAATGGTTTCAACCAAGATTCTGTTAAACAAAGCACATACAGATCATATTGTTCTACCACGGCTTCAATTTCATGAAATTTAGATTGAATGCTTCACACATTTAAATGTGTGAAGTGCAGCCCTCAATGTTTCTAGCATCACAGCTATGAGTGTGAAAATTAACTAAAGGGCATGGGTTAAGTTCCACATTCCCTGATAGACCTAGTAAGAAAAGGACAGCAAAAAGGTGCAAACAACAATAAATGCTGCCTTACATGACTAAGATAGTTTCCTCAATTGTGCAAGGTTCATTTTCTAAGATACCCAGACTTTTAACACTAACAGAAAATGACTTGGTTGAATTTAGTAGCATATTAGAATATAAATATTCTTCATGTAAATTACCCAAGCCTCCCTGTCTCCAGTCATAGTTATAACTAGCATTTGTTAGTAGAACAAAAACCCATAGTCCACACAGACAAGGGCCAGAATAATACAGCAGGCCTCTAGATAAATAGTCTTCATGCTTGATAAGTAACTCATTTATAAGCTAAATATTACTAACAGTAGAGTCCATCTATAAAAGACTGTTAAAATAGGCAGACTATTAATATAAAACTTAACTACAATACTATTATGTGTTGTTCTTATACAAGAGTAAAATATCTAAAACACTAGACCTGTTAGGTCCCAAAGTTAAAACACTTTAGTCAAGAAATTTCTCCTAGGAGTGGCTTGCAGCCGCAGTGTCTAGCACAAACTTTTAAACCCTGCCGCCCCTCCTCCAAGTGATTCCCCATGTGTCTTCCCACCAGTCCCATTCTGAGTTTTGAGAGACAGAAAGCTTGTGGTAGGTAGCTTCCTTACCTAAACTATCTACATGGGACAGGGGTACAAAGTAGTAATCTAGGAAGGACAACCAGGCAGCAAAGCAGGACAGGAAGTAACAAGTCTGGTTCTAGTTGAAAGGCACTAGGCAGTTAAAGGAATATAGGCTGGTATCAATGGTCTGAGGTTCAGTATGGAGAGTCAGTGCAGTGGAGAGCTAGTCAACTGTGACGACTGTGGGTACTCTTCTCCAGGGTTACACTCTGGAGGAGGAGGCACTGTCCCATATGTTGGACCTTTGGAAGCTCCATGCTCAGTTGGTGGCAGCAAGAGAAGAAATATCTCAGTTTTAAGTCACCGGCTCAGCTGAAGCCCACACCTCTATTTTCCCTGGTGTTGAGCGGGAAGAGAGGCAAAATAGCCACAAAGAGATTGACCAGATTCACACCATCCAGATAGCAAATCACTCTGCTCCTCTGGAGGAGATCTAAGTATCTGACTCCACTGAGGGAAGGGCTCTGAGTCAGTGAGTCAGGGCAGGACAACTTTGTGGTCACCAGGGATCAAGCAGGAGGAAGTCAGCCAGGAGAATCTTAGTGGTTGGGACTTAAGGATCAGGGTGGTAGAGAGGGTGGTGGGAGGGGTTGGATAGGAGGGGATGGCCAGGTCCATTCTTGGTGCATTGGCAATCTGGGATATAGACAGAATAGAGAGGATGGCAGAGGGTTGGGAGTTGGGGGTGCTGATACACTTGGGTACCAATGAGTTGATGAACCAGCCAGTGAAGATGGTGAAGTGGAACTTTTACAGACTGGGGAACAGATTAAAGGCACACTTGGCCTCCATGACCTTTTCCGAGGTCTCCCTGTGTGTGGTAGGGAGGGGCAGAAAACAAGGAGGATGAGATCAAGGAGTTTAATGAAAAGGTTAAAGGGATGGTGTCAGGAGATGAGTATCACTTTGTGGGAACTGAGGGACTTCTGGGACAGGAGGCTTTACAAGGGTGCTTAATTCTGAAAAAGAGGCCAAGCTCTGCCTTAGTTTTTCATCAGGGCTTCTGTGTGCTCCAGATAGGAGAGTTTGTTGTCAAGCCATATGCCCAGGTATTTGAATTTAGGTACAAATTCAAGCTTTTCACCTAGTAAGGTAGTTATGGGAGGAAATGTACCAGCGGCAGCAGATAGGCCCCAGAGCTATGCGGTGAAAATATCATGGCCTTGGTTTTTTTTGCATTTAGTAGTAGTTTTTATGTAGAAGCTGGTACTGTAGTGTATTGAATTCCTTTTGTAAATCTGAGCATGCAGTTCCAGGTGAGTCACGGCTTAGTAGAGCACCGTATCATCAGTAAACAGATGTATACTAGCTTCCTTGATTCCCAAATCCAAATTGTTAATGTAGATGGCGAACAGTAGAGGGCCCAGTATGGATCCTTGTGGGACTCTCTATTTATTGGCTTGAGTGTAGAGAGCTCACCTTCTGCTTTGATTTGTTGCTGTCTGCTGGTGAGGTAGTCCTGAAACCAATTCAATGAGATTGAGTCCATGCCTATGGAATTTAGGGTGGAGAGAGTAAGCAATGGTCGACGGTAGCGAAGGCCTTGCTGAGATCTAGAAACACCGCACAAACAAATTTTTATTGTCAAGGTCCTGTTGCCAGTCATTAGTGACTTTGGCCAATGCCGTAATGGTGCTATGCTTAGCTCTAAAGCTGGACTGCATAGGATTAACAGTGAGGAGTCATCTAGGAATGCTCTCAACTGTGTATCCACAATTTTTCCATCAGTTTTGAAAGTGTTGGTAAAAGAGATTGGCCTATAATTGTTTAGGTCACTTGGATCTCCTGCTTTAAATAGTGGGATGACATGAGCAGTTTTCCATTCTGCGGGGAGAGCCTTGGCTAGTGACAAGTTGAATAGGTGTGATATAGGTGGGGCAAGTATATGGTATGCAATTTTCAGAAAGTATGGGTGGAAGGAATCGGCTCCTGCACTTTTCTAATATCTAGCTGTAGCAGAAGGTTCTCAATTTCCTTAATGGTAGTTGGGGAAAAGGAGAAGATCATATCTTTATTACTTGATTCAGGCAGCTGAGCTTTGAGCTGTGGGCATAGTCTGCTTACTGGTGCATCATCAAATGCCATGCCTGCAGTGGCAAAGTGGTTGTTGAAGGCTTGAAGAATTTTGGTTTTAGTAGTGATAGTTGCATTGTCAATGGTAATTTTTGAGGGTAATACAGTACTTGGAGAATGTCCAGACAGTTCCTTTATGGTAGACCAAAATTTGGCAGGTCTGTTGGCTGCAGAAAGTAATTCATTTTGATAAAGTTGGCCTTGGCCTGTCTGACGAGTTTTGTGCAGGCATTTCTAGCTGTCCTAAGAGGCACCAGTCAGCTTCAGCATCGAGTTCGGCCTTTTCCATAGTAGGTCTCTTTTGAGTAAGGCTTTCTTCAGATCCAGTGTGAACCACCGCAGGTTTTGGTGTTTATTCGAGTTTTGGTCAATGGAGCATGCTTATTTAGAGCACTGGCTATGATTTTGTGAAGCAAGTTATAGGCATCATTTACCGATTTAGCCAGGTAGAAGCTCTGCCAGAGTAGAGAGTTTTTAGATCGTTGAAGTAGTCCAAAGGTCAAAGTTCGCCTAGCTCTTCTGGTAGAGAACTTTGATGTATTTGTTGGCTTAACGATCATTCTTATGCCAGCTATAAGGCGGTGATCACTGACATCCGCTGGGAGGATACCGGCATGAGAAAAATAGTGTGGTTTATTGACAAGGAGGACATCCAGAAGGGTGCTTCTCGCTGGGTTTTATTGTTAATGCGAGTTGGCTCAGATATGAGTTTGGAGAACCCATGGGGTCACAAAATTGTTTTAGGGTACCCATCCTTTGGCTAACCAGTCGTAGTTAAGGTCGCCTCATTACAATTGTTTCTAGAGGTGTTTTGTCTATTTGTGATGATAGGTATGTCAGGAGCTGTGGTTCTGCTGCTGGTGGTCTATAGCAGCCTATTACTCGTAGTGCCACAGTTTGGGATAGATCAACCCTAAGAGTCAGGCATTGAAACCCCAGCAATGGAAGTAGCATCTATTACGGATACTGTGAATTTGTTTTAACATAAATGGCCACTCCTCCCCCAGTCATTCCATTCTGCTCTGAAGAGTAGGTAGTCGGGATGTTGACATCACTATCTGGTGTGGTTGCCCAAAGCCAGGATTCCGAGATCAAAGAATGTCTGGGGCAGTATGAATAATCCAGGCCTGGACGGAATCCAGCTTCTTCAGTAGGCTGCAGACATTAGCATGCATAAAACTGATTCCTTTTAGAGTAGCAAATTCAGATGGGGAAGAAATCAACTTTGGGGGCCAGGGTTAAGTTCAATGTCTCCTGAGCATAACAGTAGGAGAAGCAGAATTCTTATCAGGTTAGTAAAGAGATTTTTAGGGCATGGGTCTTTTGTGTTTATTGCAGGCTCTATTGATTGGATCCAGAGACTGGCACATCCTCTTGCATTATCCTAATAGGGCGTAGCTTAGGGTCCATGCAGAGTAATACCAGGCTGTGCAGTGTTTAGGTGGTTGGAGTTTGGGACCGTGCATATCTGAGTAGATTGCTGACCCACTTCTAGGCGATTCAACATAATTAGAGAGAGTCACAGACAGGCAGAGGTAGCAAGAAAAGTACCTATCCTTATTGTATAGGTATATTGCTGGCAAGGCATATTTCTATAACTGGATCAGCACTATTTGGTGGTTCACTCATGTTGGATAGCAAGGAAAGGTGGGCTAGTAAACAAAGCCAGCCAAGGTCTCCCATGTTTGTTTTTGCACGGTGATGCATTGTACTACCAAGGGAGTAGATAGCCAGAGTCTTTGAGTCCCTGAGTTTGTTCTGAATTCCAGTACTACTGCGAGATTTTGAGAGTTAAGGTGCAGTACAGGGGAGAAGTGAGGCCCTAGTCATGATATGTGTCTAAAACAGTGTTTAACTTAAAGCAAGATAATTCCTGGGAGGGGTGAAAAGGACCAATAGAAAACTGAAGGCGCTAGCGCAGCTATAAAATAACACCCAGAGAGGGATGGGCGGGTGGGCGAAAATTTGCAGCTTGCCGTACCTTGCTGGCAGTGTGCCGGGGCCATGGTCTCGGGCGTCGGCTGGAAAGCGCCGACTGCCGGTGGCGCTCATCCTCGCGGCTGCCTTCTGAAGACCCTTGCTGGCGAGTGTGCCGGGGCGTGGTCTCGAGTGCTTGGCTGGAGGAAGCGCCGACCGCCCGGTGGCGCTCATCCTGTGGCTGCCTTCTGAAGACCCTTGCTGGCCGAGTGTGCCGGGGCCGTGGTCTCGGCGTCGGCTGGAGAAGTACCGACCGCCCGGTGGCGCTCGTCCTGCGGCTGCCTTCTGAAGACCCTAACATATATGTTACCTATGTAGCTTTTTTACTTCAAAATCCCGTTAATTACAGGATACAAAGATATTCCCTTTGTTGCAGCCTACTACCAACGGTTAATGCCAAGACCTGACTGTGGCAAAACTGAAGAAAAGAGCTCAACCCTGTATCATAAAACAGTTGCTGTACTCAATGGTGTCTTGCCACCAATCCACAACTTACAACCATTTGTGGCTGTAAAGTGTGCCACTTTATTAAAGTTTACTGGTATGTCATTTTGCTTTTTTTTTGTCTGAACGAACTAGATTTGAGATGCCAGAGAGATTTTTTTTTTTAATTTTTGCTTTACTGCATACACCCCTCTAGAAGGAAGTAGAGCATCCCAGGACACCCCACAACCACCCTGGCACAGTTAAGACCTGATTATGGGACTTTTGGGAAGTTTTGCCTCAGGGCTTGCACCAAAACTTTCATATGGTTAACAGCTTGATATATGCCTGTTTTGTATAACCCAGTCTTGTTTGGTGGTGTTGCCTTGATATAGTTGTTAAAGTACTGTTTTAGTGTTAGTATATTTTTTATGGTGATTCGTTTGTTAAGTGCTCAATTCTGCCTTTGCAGTATTTGTATTCACTTCAAACAGAAGGTCTTCTATGGTTCAAATAATCCATATGGACTAAATAAAGTATGCCTTACTAATTTACTGTACTTGTTTTGACATCATTCTACTGGAATAACAGAAATGCTAGACTAACAAATCATGCCACTAGAGGGTGAAACATAACATAAAAGGAAGCACAGCGTGACTTACAAATAGCCAAATTGCATGTATGGGATTCTCAAAAATTCTACACTGTCACAAATGATTTAGTAGTGCTTCTAATTTGTATTGAAAAATGTTCGCAAAAGGCGATGGTGTTTAAATCCCAAATGTAACCACAGAATATGTACATTCCAGGTTTTTCCTCATGCTGCTTGTTGCAATATCAGGATTTGCTATACAAAATCAAATTGCACCATGAGGATTTGAAAATCGCACTGTGTAACGCTTTTACAACAATTGAAATAATTTTAACATAGAATTTGATGGCAGATAATGACTGCTTGGTCCACCAAGTCTGCCCATTTTCCCTACCTACAGTATTATCACAGACCCTACTTGATCTCTGACTTTAATGACATTTTCAGTGTTTTTGCATCCTGTGTTAGCGCACTGCCCTAATAATCATTTGTCTCGACTGAAGGGGTATTTCAGTTTCTATGTCCATCCATTTTGCAAAGACCAGAGTTCTCCACTCACTGATGGATAAGCACTGATGAGGAGAGTTCCTCCCACCACTACATTCAGGGCTGCTGGCTCACCATACTTGAGTTGCACCACAGTTGCAAAGGAGCTCCTTTCTTCCCCTGGGGTCTTCAACCCATGTGCACCAACGTGTCAAGTTTGTGGTGTACACAGGGATGGACACATAGAATGTAGCATCAGTTGGGATAACAAGGTGTATTTTTCAGAAAAGCATAGGATGTTTTTCCACTCTGCGCAATTTACAGAAGCACCAGACAATGCAGGAAAGGGTCAGAGTTGACTCCTACAGCTAGGCTGGCTTTCTGAAAATGGTAGTCTGACAAGAAACCCCATTAAAGGGCATCAGAATTTTAAAGGTGGCACCCTACCCTCATTGGGCAGTGAGGCTAAACACATAAGTATTTTAAAAAAACAGGGAAGGGCAGCTCCACAGAACAGGGGTTTCCATGGGGTGATTCACTCAGAGATCATGATGGATTGCTACAGCCTGTTCATTACAGATGGAATGTGCTTTTTTAATGTAAGACTGGATGTATTTACTTTACAGATAGGGTAAGCAATAGACTGGGGGGCACATATAGAAATATGAGAGTAATTTTTTCTAATAACTTGTATAATACTTGTTATTTGTTATTTGACCATACAATAAAGAGTTTTACCCACTATATAGTTCTTCTGGTAATTCTTTAGGTAACCAGGACTACTCTCATGGCCCCTTAGTCATTTCCCACCCTGTTTTACCATATGCAGATTTTTTTAAATTGGTAGCCGACTCCATGGTGCTGAACAGTAGGGGACAGCCCTGGCATACTGGTGACCCCTGTTCACACCCTGATCCTGGAAGGTGAAGAGCAAAGGCTAGGAGGGGGTGCATTCTCCTTCCAGGGAGGGAGAAGATTTGCACCACTTAGAAAGGGGCAGGTGGAGGTAGGGACCACTGCTGGCATGGGTGACCATGAACCAGTGGGCCCCAGATCATAGTGCAGATGTGGTGCATGCTCCAGGCAGGAGGTGGGGATAGGTGGGGACAGGTGGGGTGAACAGGGAAAATGCCTTGCAAACAAAACCTTGGGTGATGGCCTCCTGTCCACTCCCACATGCTAAACATTCCACATTGGCAACGTATCTGCTCTCCAATCCCATTTGCCTAGCACAGGATTCTGTGGTATGTTTTTTCTCTTCACCCATGCCCCACAGGAGGAGAGGGCTGCTGGGAGAGATTGAACCAACCCAGGCGGGAAGAAGTAGGCTGTTAGTTAACTAGGATCTGCAGCTTATCCAATAGGTTGGGAAATGGGCAGACTGGGTGGGCCAAGCAGTCCTTTTCTGCTGTCAAAGTCTATGTTTCTATGCAGGCAACAGAAAGACACTTTGGGAAGTGACTGCGGATGGTGCTGACAAGAATGAGTCTGTTGGGACAGGAGTGGCACAGTGTGGAACCTTAAAGAGCAAAGCTCCTGGGAGCACAGAAGGTACCAAAAACAAATAAAAGTACTGCTCTTTCACCATGCTATCAAGGAGTTTATGGTGTGTTTTATAACTCACCCCTCCCTAATTTGGCACTTCCTAGCCTGATTCTATAGGGCCATTTTCTACAAGGGGCCCCTCCTGACCTCCAATCCATCATGGGGAGGCAACAGTTGTCAAATTCCAGCCTAACCCAGTTGATCTCTCCCCTAACCTGCAGCATGAATTTCCTTTGAGATACAGTCATCTGCAGTACAGTGTACCCAGAGGGAGAGGACAAAGTGGTCCATGGCACCAATGATGCTAGAAAGAATTATCATTTAAAGATGACATATGTGTGTAGGTCCCATAATTAGGTAATGTTACGGCTAGTTTTGCCTTTAGTTATAAATACTGTATGTTTCTATGCCCCAAGACCCAGCTGCAAACAAGGCTTTTGCCTTAAAGAGATCTTTCCTGATAAGATGCCCTAATAAATAAGGACAACACTGTTAAAGGCATAGTCATGTGCTACATGGTTATTAGAATGAAAGTATATTCATACCGCCAGTCAGGATCCCACGATAATAAATCTCACTTTCAGTTTGCATGCAGAACTGAAACTTTATTAAGCACTGCACATTTTTCTATACTGTGCAACTGACTAATCAAACATACTATACTATTTGTGACTGGCTGCCAGATGGACCAGCAGTAGGGCTACAAATTCCTATGTAAACAACCTGGATTCAGAGGCGAGAATGGTGATCGCATAATTGGGCACTCAAAGGCTTACTGTTCCACCAGTGGTTAGACGAAGGGGCATTGCCTTGGCCCATTCACAGAGACCCCTGTAGTGACATGGGAGCAGGCCAGTTGCTTGTGGCAGTTGGCAACCATCACAGGGCAACTGTGGATGAAAGGAATGAAAACAGCAACTGTTGTAGGGTGAACACAACCTGCCAAGTCTCACTGATTCTTCAGACATGCTGTGATACAGACATATACCCTACTGTCAGAAAGATGGCTTGGCACTGGTACTTTAGGGCCCTCACTACCCAATCCACCACATTGCACCAGACCTTGTAAGGCCAAGGAAATGTCGTCCCCAACCAAAAGACCTAGCTGTGAGGGCAAGCTACAGTGTGAGGCATTAGAGATGGGTCAATTGGGAGGGCCTCGAAGGTTACTGTAGACAGCCTAAGGGATTGACAGTGGAAAAGAAGCAGCTTAATAAAATAAATTGCATGTTATAAAGTAAAACCTAGAAAATGCATATAAACCTTGAAGTCCTGAATCTTGATGTATGAGTTAAGAAAACGGCATGATTCTCAAATCTCACAGCTTAGTTCAAGGGCTCTCGCACAAAAATGGTGCAACGTGCCCTAGCACCAAAGATGCACTGGGAGTGATTCTCAAAGGCAGCCTACATTAACTACAGGCTGTCTGCACCAAACAGGGCTTGCGCCACCTGTGCGCCACAAAATGGGCTGTGGCATGGCACTAGGAGTTTGCAGCAGACGAGGCTGCCAGATCCTCTAAATCGGATTCTCAAAGCTCTCCCTGAGGCAAATTTCTAAGTACTGTTAGACTAGCCAGGGCTGGTCTAATGGTACTTAGAAATATGTCCTCACGAGTGTTTGGCAATCTGCAGCAATGTGCCGTGCTCCCCCAGCCCTGATCCCGGTTAGTATTACTAGAGATCCCTGGTGATCTAGTGGCTCCACCCAAGCCCTGATCCCTGTAATGTAGTAACAGTATCCCGGTGGTCTAGTGGCACCCCACCCCTGATCCTCCATAATGTGAATACAGCATTTCATTGGTGGTCTAGTGGACCCCGCTCTAGCAGGCAGTGTCCACCACCTGCTCCCCAGCCTGAACTCCAAGCCAGCACAGGCATGGCGGTCTCACCACTATAGCCAGATGCCAATTGAACTGTCACTAAGTATGTACAGTACAGTGTATGTGCTCATTACACCATACTGTACAAGTTCAGTGACAGTTCACTTGTCAGCTGGCCATGGATTTGAGAGGAGGGCTGTGCCGTGCCGCCTTTGGGGTTCGGGCTGGGGAGTGGCATGGGACACTGCTTGCTGAGGTGTGTGCGGGGTCCACTAGACCACCAGTGATATGCTCTATTCACATTATGGGGGAATCGGAGCTTGGGAGGGCCACGAGACCACTAGGGATACTATTAATATATGGAGGATCAGGGCTGGAGAGCCACTAGACTACTGGGGACACAAGACATTAGAGGATTGGGGATTGGAGGGCTGCTAGATCACCAGGATCTTTATGAATACTAACAGAACATTAAGGCTTGGGGGATGGTCCACTAGACCACCACGGAATGCCAGGGGACACTGCCACATGGCCGCCGCTTATGGCTTGTGGCAACCTGTCCAGGTGCTTCCCCTGTTAAGCACACTGTTACGGTTGGCACAAGCTATGAGACTTGCTGCCGGACCCTGTCTGATCAAAAATTGGGCGCAGGGTCCATGGTGCACCGCATTTGCACACGCCACCTTTGGTGTGGCTTACGCTGACTTTTGAGAATTGAGCCCAAAGAATATGTGTTGGTGAGTATACTTTATAAGTGCCAATAGTGTAGCTGTATTGTGGTCATACGTACTCTTTTTTGCATTTAGTCTAGTGCAAATGTACATTCAGAGTGAGTGATTTCACTGCATGATGTAATTGATGATGTCAGTGCTAGGGCTTTTGGCTCCTGACATAGGGTTTCAGACTTACAAAAGCCTATGTTCAATCCCCAGTGCAGAACATTTCTTTTCTTTCTCACCACAGTTTATACAGTATTAGAGAATTTGTTAGATGCCCTTGCTGATGTTGATACTAGAGTTTCAGCAATGTTTGAAGTTATATATTGCTGATAATTCGAAAAGTTCTAGCTGAGACTTTCAGGTTTGAATGCAGCTTGGAAAACATTACTTCAAATTGACAGACTGGTACATTACTGTGTACATTGCAGCTGTTGGGAAATGGGGATCTGCACTTAGTGCTGAATGTCCTTTGCCACAGCAAGACTCTTGACAAGGAGTCTTTGTACAAGGGTACAGCTACAGACTACAGCAGTAGTGGGTGGGGCCTAGGTTTGATCTAAAAGGACATTTTTTTTCTTTCTTAGTGTTTGTAATATGAGAGAAATTGTTTGATGTCATTGTCTATGTTAGTGATACAGTTTCAGAAAGATGTGAAGTTCTATATTGCTGATAACTTGAACATTTCCAGCTGAGACTATTACTTCAAATTGACTGACTGACTCATTACTACATCTGCTGCTGCTGTGTGTGTGTGTGTATGTAGGGGGGTCTGCACTCAGTGCTGAATATCATTTGCCACAGCATGCATTTCCTGTCAAGGAGCCTATGCACAGAGTAGAGCTACAGGCTACCAAGAAATTGTGGGTAGGGGGCCTGGGTTTGATCCCCAGAGTGGACATTTTGTTTTTCATTCTCACTACAATTTCTGTAGCATGAGAGAAATTGTTAGATGACTTTGCTGACATTAGTGATAGAGTTCTAGCAAAGTTTGAAGTTCTGTATTGCTGGCTACTTGAAACATTCCAGATGAGACTTTCAGGTATGAATGCAACTTGGGAAACATTACTTCAAATTGACCTGGTGCATTACTAAATCCACTGCAGCTGTTGGGTGCTGAGGTCTGCACTCAGTGCTAGATGTCCTTGCCACAGCATGCATTTTCTGTCAATAAGCTTTAGTACAGTAGTAGAGCTACAAACTACCAAGCAGTATTGGGTAAGGGCCTGGGTCTGATCCCTGTGGAACTTTTTTCTTACTTATTCAGTTTCTGCACTATGATACGAACTGATGTAATTGCAGATGTTAGTGACAGAGTTTCAGCAAGATGTGAACTTTTAGATTGCTGCTAACTTGAAAATTTCCAGCTGAGACTTTGAGGTTTAAATGCAACTTGGAAACATTACTCCAAATTGCCTGACTGATTCATTACTAAATCCACAGCAGCTAAGTTTTGTGTGTGTGTATGCATGGTGGTGGTGTGGTGGGGGTCTGCACTCAGTGCTGAATATCTCTTACCACAACATGCATTTCTTGTCAAGGAGCTTTTATACAGCGGTAGAGCTACAGGCTACCAATCAGTCATGGGTAGGGGCCTGGGTTCAATCCCAGTGTTGAACATTTTGTTTTCATTCTCACTACAATTTCTGTAGTATAAAAGCAATTGTCAAATGCCACTGCTGATGTTAGTGATAACGTTTCAGCAAGGTTTGAATTTCTATATTATTGATAACTTGAAAAGTTCCGCTGAGACTTTAAGGGTTGAATGTAACCTGAAACATTACTTCAAACTGAGAAAAGATCATGCTGACTCTAGAGGCCCTAGTGCTGTAACTGATCAAGTTAAAAGTTCTGAGTTTATATACTTTGTGGGCTATGCTTGCTTATTTTCTGAGGAGTATGTGTGTACTTACATGCATGTATGCATCCGTATTGTGCAGCATCTGTGTGTACATTGTTTAGCTTGTATCGTATATTCCTTCCTGGGTAAATAACCTGTCTAATGATCTCACCAATGTGAATAGAATCGGCTCCTACAAAGCCTACCTTAGGAACCATCTACAGTCCTCTAGTCCCTGTGATTGCCACTGACCCTTGACCTGCCCCTCAATCCGTTTACTAAGGCCTCTGGCTGGCTACCCCCAACCCAAAATCTCTGAACTAGCCCCTTTGGGGCTTTTGTATGTATACTGTTCTCTAAGTCTTATACATGAATCTGCTATTTATCTAAATGTTTCTCAATTTAGTGTATATTCTTGTACCATGCATGATTGCTTGTGTTCCATTTCTGCATTGCTCTGTACCATGCTTTACCTGTATTGATGTGGAACCTTTGAAAAGGAGTCTTTGACTCAAAGGTACTTTCGAATACTCAATAAAATAAAAATAAATAAAATATTTTACTGTACACAAATGACAGTTCTACACCCGGTGCTGCTCAGTACCATAGGTACTTCAAATATTTTGGTAGAGATAACAGACAATATGTGCATATATGATGAACATATCAAGCCTGTAGCATTGCACTCAGACATATAGGACAATAGCACAGTTCAAGGCATTGATATCAGCAAAGAATGTCTGCAGCATGAGAGAGAGAGAGAGAGAGAGAGAGAGAGAGAGAGAGAGAGGGAGATGCATTGGTCAAAAACCTCAAGTAGAAGAGAACCCAAAGGAACCGGTAATATCACTGCTGACATCAGCCCCAGTGACTGTAAATGTCAGTACATATTAAATCTCAGTGGTCAGAGCCCTTGTCAGGGATTCTCTACCTTGGTTCAGGACTGGAGAACAGAAGTAATTTTTTTTTTTTACTTCTCTGTCTTACCTCCTCGGCAGGGTGGTCCTATGCTTCCCTTTATCCAGCCAGCCACAGTGGCACTGCACCGGGTGCCATGCCCAAGCTCATCACCTCATCCTCTCACCTCCTGGCCACATTACTCCCCATCATGGAAGACCCTCGAGTCAGACTTCAAAGGGAGCACCCTGGGAGCATCTGATGCAACGCTGAGGGCCAACCATCATGACGCGGAGGATTCAGCCATTTTTTTCCTTGTTAGGATCCCCTTTCCTGGTGCAGGCATGCAATGATGTCAATGATGCTGCAGTGCATGCATCCATGCACAGCATGTCCGCATCAGCCCACACCGACCCTCAGGTGTACCACAGCATGTACCAACCCACAGCCATCGCCAGGAGCCAGTGTAACTGTGGTTGTCCCTTCCCACCTTCCCAGAGGAGGAGAGCAGTCCCAGAGATGTTCAATCCTCCTCCCCTAGCTGATCCCTCCACACCTGGAGCTGGTCGCTGGTGTGGTATGAAGTAGTACACCAGCCTCAACCTCAATGCCACTGGCTGGCAGAACTGAAGTAATCTGTCTAAAAAACAACATGCTTCTAGATGTACCAGACTCTGGTATGGCTGTGGAAAACTCCCTTCTACAAGTGAGGGAGCCACAAACCTTTGTACTTTTGCCCAAAGAACTCTCGAGGCAAGGCAAGGCAAGACTTAGGCAGCAGCTGTGCTTGAAAATCCAATCCTGAAGAAATGAAAACTTAGTAATTACTGGTGTTGATGAACATAAAAAGAAAAATAAGCATCTGGTAGTGTGGTGTAGGCTAGAAACTTCCGTGGGTGAACAGCCATGATTATAGTGTGGAGGGGCCCCATATGGAAGATGTTTTGTTGTACAAACTAGTTTGGATCTACAGAACTTCATGGATAGAGACATGAGCCCTCTCAAAGAGTTAAAGTACAGTATTATTCCTCTGGTCTAGATTTGGTGGGCCAGGGTTTAGTCCACTAGCTCTCATTTTCTATAAATGTTTGAAACTAGTGTAACGTGGTTTTCAGGAAACAGTCCCACCTTACTCCTCTTGCACATATTACTTTACACATCTGACACTCCATTTCCATTTCGATCAATGCATTCCATTCCAACTCACTTCCAGCAGAACCAAATGAGTCCTAATCATTCCCAATCAATGTAAATGTAATGCAAATAACAAATGAGCCTCCACTTTATCCCCCCACAACTTGTACTGCCATGGGTCTTTCTACCCAGATTGGGGTGGGAATGGCCCAGGATGACTCCAGAGTTTTGGGGTATTTGATGGTATGGTTTGTTTGGCACCCTTTTCAAAAACATTTTTAGCATACACAGATACTTTTCTTTTCCTAGTGAAACAGCTCACGATGACACATCAAAGATCACTCTTCACAACAGACAAGTACAGCAGTTCAAGGTGTGGTTCCTTTATTTAGGGATTAGAGGTTCAGGGTAGTTTCAGTTCATGCATCTCTGATTTCTTTCCTGAGCACAATTTAATACATTAACCCCAGGCCCATGTTAAGTGCTGACAGGTATTTATATACAGGCCCATTACTTTATGTAGAGACTTTCCCATTCCTTACAAGACAGGCACCACAGTGCACCCAGTTCAGATACTTTGGAACTACAGTACGTTACACCATACACATACTGCAGCTACTTCAGATACTATAACTAACTCTGCTTATAGCACTCCATTGGTAGGCATGGTTACTCTCCCACCAAATGAGCCTCAACTCACCCGTAAGGACACAGGGGTACATTTTGTTATCTGATTCTGGAGGTTTTCTAAGCAGAAATATGGTAAAGGTTACCTCTGCAAATTCCTCTGCAGGCCCCTCTTCTCAGGTTCCAATCTCAGCTCATAACTGCATTGTTGCTTGGCTCTTACTGCATGTTGCTACATGGTATCTTCAGGGAACCCTCCAGATCCAAGAGCCACCTATGCACATCCCTTCAGGGATGCCCACCAGGGAACCTGCTGTTGCTGTCTGAGCCATCCGTGTCTTCTGCTAACTGCCCACTCAGTTCAGCTGCAGCACCGCCTGGAGACTCTGTAGATTAGACAGGATGAGTCCACTGAGTGGGCACAGTGCCTCTTGGCCCCTGATGCCCTGCAACCCGCCAAGGACAGCAGCCTCTGACTCTTGACCCAATTGCCTTGGGCCCGTAGAATCACTGACTCAACTGTGTGTGCTGGCACTGGTACTGGATACGGATGCTACTCATCTCTGAGCTGAAACCCGAAAGAACCCCCTTGCATCCCGCCAAAACCTCCTACAGATCCTCTGTCACTAAGTCATGCCTATCCTTCTGAGGGGCACAGCTGTTGGTGCACTGGCACCTAGTACTTTGATGGACAGACTAGTACCAATCTGCCCAGAAGATGCATAACCACGTGACATGATCTCCCAGAGATAAGTTTATTGTTACTTAGACCCCACTTCTGTGAATTTTCTGAAGGAATCCACCCAGAGCTTGTGGATGAACTGATCTGCAAAAAATCTTGCCGATAATTTATCCTTTTGGTTAGAACCACTGAACCAGCTACAGGAGAGAGCTTCTGTGAGTGGTTGGAACCATAGTATAACATCTGTTAATCTGGTTGCCATAACCAGAAGAGACATAAATTGTGTTCAAACAAAATGGAGATTGCTAGAGACCTTCCCAACTGAAGAACTAGAGTTTTGTTGATCCTTTGCATCCCTTACAGCCTTAAAAAGTTTAACAAGTTTTGGACCAAATTACCTGCTGCTGGAGAAGAGGACTCACAAAAAAATACTGGAAGCCTGATCCATAGACCAGTTCTTCCTAGCCTGACTGCTATCCGAATGCCAGAAGATGCAACAGAGCTCCTCTCTGATAGCTGTCACACTTCTAAAGGCAAATTTTGCTAGAAGTAGATGCTGACTTAGTACAAAAAGTGTAAGTTAAAAGTCCCCAGAAAACCATGCAATGTGGTTATCCAATGGCAGAGGCCAGGCCCCAACTTGGAGAGGATTTGACCCTAATAGCTGACACTGCAGTTGACTATGCTCACCCACAGGTGGCATCTTATTCTCAACTCATTCTCATAAGAGAATGGCAGGTGCCTCAACCAGAATAGCCTGGTGGTCTTTCATACTGGAGATCACAGAATTCTAAATGCCAGGGTCTCCTATGTTGTAATAATGTTTCCTGGAAAATAAATAAAATTTTATCTATTTCAGGGACCTGACTCTTACAGTCAAGGACTACCTGCTGTTACTGTATCTGACCACTTGTCCAAAATGCAGGAAAAATGGAAAACACTCATATGTTTCCATGCTCTCGATAGGATTAGGTTCACGATCAGTGGGTAGCAAGAACTTTAGTGAGTTGCAATATTCTGCATGTGACTTCAATCAGGAGGGTGATAAAGTTGTACATCAAATAAACAATGGTACTAAGGAGGTCTCAACACCTCTGACCATTCTCCTTCCACTTCAACAGACACTCCTTAATCTTCCACTTCAGAACCCCTACCAATCCCTGCAACAATGTGGAGTGCATAGATAATCTTGAGAACTTCTACAACTTTAGAATCTGAGCACTCACCACTCCATAACAAGGACATGACATCTGTTATTCTTCAAAAATCATTTATTCAGACATAAAACAGACAGATACCAGTTCCTGGCAGGGAAATTGCATTCGTCTGTTTTACATTTGAACAAATGACTTTCGAAGAATAACAGATGTCTTGGCGCCCTTATGGGGTGGTGAGTGCTCAGACTTCTAAAGTCAGAAGTATCTTGTTTAAGTCCTAGAAGCACCACGTTCCCAGTGCACATTATTTTAGTATTTGTCATAATCTTGAGAACCTTTCTTATAGAAACAGAGCGTAGCAACATAGACACTGCTGATGGGACGATATTTAGCCACTGACTGAACAGGATGCATCGTAGCAAAGCTCTGTATAGAAGTTTAAAAGATAGTTATTTTTCTCACCGCGTTTTGTGCTAGTCCTGTTGATCTGGGCTGACAGCTGTTCTGTCATTGTTTGTTGGCACATGCATCGCTAAAGTAACACATAAAATGGACAACTGTAACAAAACAGTTGTTATGGTCAAAACAAAATTGGAACTGGTGACTAGTGATGCAAAGTCTGCTGTTGACTAAGTCAACAAAACCTCCACTGCCTCACTTCCATGTACTGATCTGTGTGCTTGCGCAGGATCATGCTACAGACACAATGATAGTGATAACTAAATATTCTGGTAATTTCTGTAAACAAAATGAGAATTTTCCTTAACTGTAAAAGATATTTAATATTGAAATTTTGTAACTTGATTATGTGCGATCACAGAATGTTACTTAGGTGACGTACACTTTTGTGAGACAATGACTGTAAACATCCAGTTTCCATTTCATTCATTCCTCAGTACTTTCGCCACACTCATCCTTCTTGTGCTACCAAGTTTCTGTGATGTCACATATCTGTATACTTTCTTTATTAGCATCTTTTCAAGCTCCTCCTTTTCTTGAACATGCTTCTCACATTAACTAGCTAAAACCTCCATTCTTGCTCTTTAGGTCTCTTTCATGATTTAGTGTCAGGGCACTGTGGTTTATTTTTAATCATAACCTCCTCCTGTCCCCTTTCCATTGAGTTTAAATGTTTCTCAATCATGTTTTTAATTCTATTACCTAACAAACATAGAGCCATACTTATTTAGATGTAATCCATCCTTCCAAAAAGCCTTTGGTGCTAAACCTTTCCCAGTTTCTCAGGAAAGTAAATCTCTCTCTAGGCACCATCACCTCAGCTGTCCATTCATCTGTGTAATATCCCACATTTTGTTTTCACCTGCCCTGGTACTGTAGTATTTTGGACACTATACCACTGCTTCCTTTATTCGTAAGAGTTCTCCCACTTCCTCAGAATCCTTTGACATCAATCTCTCTCTCCTTCTGCCAATATCATTAGTTTCTACATGCAGTACTGTAATAGGGTCTGAGGTCCCTTTAATAGTCCATCAGTGTTTTCCTTATGTCATGGATCTTGGCTCTGATCATGAGGCTACCATTGTATGTTTCTCCCTTACAAATTACTGAATCAGTAAATTTCAGGACTGAGTCTCCTATAACCAAAATGTCTCTATTGGTTTGTTTCATTTCTATGCTGTTTTTCCTTCTGTTTTGTTAGAACTCCCCTCTTGTGGTCCGCGGTGCAGCGGTTGGATTTCGGGTTCGGGAACAGACTTGGGTGGTTGGAAGGCCAGCGGGGGAAAGGATCGAGCATCCATGACTGCTCTCCTTCTCTGGGGGAGGTGCAGGATGCCGCTTGAGTGCTTGGGGGACTCTGGTGGAAGCCAGGAGATGCCGCTTCAGCGATCAGCGACAACAAAGAGAACTAGGGGGGCGGGATGGGCGCTGGCGTCATGTCACATTCCACGACCCCCAAAGGGAGAAAAACCAAGCCTGCCTCCTCTCTGCCTATGGCGCCCTCTCCTCAGCTGCAATCGGCTCCCAGGCTGACTCCCGCCCTATCCGTTGTTCTTGGCACCTTAAGGGAGGGTGCCATGTCTCCACACCAGGGGCAATCCAGAGGCTCGGAGGAATGGCTCATGTGGGATGCTGCGGCGAGGTCCGTGACCGGGCAGATGGCGGCAGAGAGAGAGAGAGAGGTTGAGGCACAAAAGGTAAATAGAAAAAAAAACTCCCTCTTGTGTAACTAGTTGTGTTGGTGCTAACTGCCCTATTTCTGATGTTATTTTTTCAGTGTAGTTCCTCCTCAGCTTCTTGAAGTGGCGCATACCTGTTATGAAGTTCACTTAGAACCTGCCCTATTGTTTGTCTCTTTCTGCATTTTGTTTTATCCCTTGAACCATACTCTAATCTTCATCTGTCCCTGTATCGTCATCCATTTCTACATTCAAACTCTTCTCTTGTTCTCATTCCACCATCTAGGGCTACTTCCATTTGTTGCTCTACTCCTGCCTCCCTGCTATGTTAAAACAGAATCATCTATAAACCTTTACAGTTTAAATATTTCACTCTGGATCTCTAAACACTTTTCAGTATTTTTATTTCCTTGATATCCTTTACTAGAGTGCATTTACTGCATATATATATAGTCCATAATGCTCTTTCCTTTGATAAACATATTACAGGAGCTAAACACTATTATTTTACTCTCCATTATAGCTAGAAGATTGTTCCAGTCAGTTTAACATAGAAACATGGAAACATAGACTTTGATGGCAGATGGACCACTTGGCCCACCTAGTTTGCCCATTTCCTACCTACTGGATAAGCTGCAGATCCTAGTTAAACAGCAGCCTATTTCTTCCACCCACCCACAAGATATGCCTTGTGTCTGTCCATGCATTCTTGAATTCTCCCACAGTTTTAGACCCAAAATCTCCTCAGGAAGGCTGTTCCATGTGTCCACCACCTCTCTGTGAAAAATACTTCCTCACATTGCTCCTGAGCCCCCATCTTCAAATTGTGGCCCTTGTTTCTGCAATTTTTTTCTGAAAGATGCTACCTCTTGGACTTTGTTGATTCCATTGAGGTACTTAGAAGTTTCTATCATGTCCCTCCTCCTCCTTTCCTCAAGGGTATATATATATATATATATATATATTAAGCTCTTAGTCTCTCCTCATATGGCTTCTCTTGCAGACCCTGCACTATTTTAGTTGTCCTCATCTAGACTGCCTCCATCCTGTCTATGTCCTTGTGGAGATGGGGTCTCCAGAACTGGATACAGTACTCAGATGAGGTCTCACCAACTGTCTGTACAGAGGGATAACAACTTCCCTGTTTTCTGCTGGTGATACCTCTCCTATACATCCCAGTATCCCCTGCAGCCCTCCTATTACCTTCTCACATTGCTTGCCAACCTTAAGGTCATCTGATATGATTACCTCCAGGTCCTTTCCATTTTATTGTTACCCCCTCCCATTGTGTACTCTTCCCTGGGTTTCAGTTTCCCAGGTGCATTATTTTGCTACTTTGCATTGAATCCAAGCTGCCACACTTCTGACCATTCGCCAACCTTGCCAAGTCCCTTCTCATACTCCATGCCTCCTTGTGTTTCAACCCTGCTGCAGATCTTTGTGTCATCTGCAAGAAAGTATGCTTTTCCTTCCAGTCCTTCTGCAATGTCACTTATAAAGACATTAAAAGGACCAGATCCAGTACTTCAACCCTGTGGTACCCCACCAGTAACTCCCTTTCTTCAGAGTGGACTCCATTTACTATTACCATCTGTGTCCTGTCGTCCAGCCATTGTTTTACCCAGGCTACCACCCTGGGACCACTCCCAGGCTGACTAATTTGTTTATTAATCTTTTGTGTGGGACTGTGTCAAATGCTTTGCTAAAGTCTAGGTAGGCCATGTCTACAGCCCCTCCCTGATCTACTACATTGGTCACCCAGTCAAAGAAATCGATTAGAATCATCTGACCTGACCTTTCCACTGTGAATCCATGCTGCCTGGGGTCCCAGCCCCACTGGCCTCTAGGTACTCAACAGTTCTTTCTTTCATAAGTGATTCTATCACTTTCCCTACCACAGAGGTCAAATTGACAGGTCTGTAGTTTTCTGCCTCTGTCTTGGTCCCACTTTTGTGAAGGAAATCACATCCACCTCCTCCAGCCCTCAGGTACCACACCATCCTCCCAAGATTTGTTAAAAGGGTAGTCAATGGTGTCACTAGTTCTCCCTTAATGCTTTTAGTATTCTGGGGTGAATCCCGTCAGGCCCCATTGCTTTGTCCACCTTCAGTTTTAGTAGTTCTTTCAGAACCCTTTCTTCTGTGAAGGACTGGGTTCAACCCCCTATGCAGAGTGCTTCTGTTAATTGGATTAGGTACCTCCCTCCTCCTCTTTTGTGAATACTGAGCAGAAGTATTCGTTCAGTATCCTTGCTTGTTCTCTGTCCTCTCTGCCCACCCACCGTACATTCTATTCAGCCTCATTATCCCTCCTTTGTCTTTCTACGCTCCTAATGTACCTATAAAGGTTTTATCCCCTTCTTAACAGAGTTGGTTATCTTTTCCTCAGTTTGGGCCTTTGCTATTCTGACTGCCTTCCCTGCTTCCTTCTGCCTTAACTGGTATAGTTCTCTGTCCTGCTCCTTCTGTTTCCTTATACTTCCTAAATGCTATCTTTTCTCCTAACCTTCCCTGCCACCTATTTTAAGAACCATAGTGGCATTTCCTTTGTTTTTGATTTGTTTATTTGCTTCACACAAAGGCTTGTTGCCTCTGTGATGGCAGTTTGATGTTTCCATTATTGCTCCACCCCTCCTTCTTGCCTGTTTGCTAGTGCTTTTCTAAGACACTCTCCCATCTTGCCAAAGTCAGCCTCCTGAAATTCAGTACCCTCACTTTTGTATGACTTGACTATGCAGCGAGTTTATCATGAACCACACTGTTTGGTGGTCACTTGTTCCCAGGTAGCTACCCACTCTAGATCTGAGATCCTCTCACTGTCCCCATTTGACAGTAGGAGGTCTAAGATTGCTCCCGCCTGAGTGGGTTCCAACACTAGTTGTCTGAGGCATTCCCCTGTAGGGCATCAAGAATGGCCATGCTCTTGGATGTGGCTGTAGCAAAGGTGCTCCAGTTAACATCTGGCATATTCAGGTCCCCCATCAACAGTATCTCCTTTCTCTGCCATCCTAAGGATGCCTTCTATCATATCCTTGTTCGTTCCTTCCCCTGAGATGAGGTCTGTATACAACCCCTGTGTGGATTGTGGTGCCATTTCAGTCACTAAGGTGACTGACAGTGCCTCCTCTCCTCCCTGTTTACTCTTTTGTTCCGTTGCTTTGTCCCTTCCCTTACATGAAGAGCTACTCTCCCCTTTTCTACCCTCCTTGTCTCTTCTGTAGGTTGTGTGCCCTGGTATGTTAACATCAAGTCATGGTTCTCTGTGTACCATGTTTCTGTGACTGCCACGATATCCAGGCATCCCTCTTCCATCAAGGCCACCAGTTCAGGAGTTGTTACCCAGACTATGGGCACTGGTATTCATTACCCTCCATTTCTTGATGGCCTTACCCCTTTCTGCCCCATCCTTATCCTTATTGCCTTTGTCATTTTCTCCATTTACCCTGCCCTTCTCCTATTGATGTCTCTAGCTTGGTGTTTACCTCACTTACTACCGGATTTTTGGGGGCTAGAATTTCCCTGCTCCTTTCCAGTGCCTCCACCTTGACTAGTTTAAGTGCTTGCCAATGAAGCATTTAAACCTATCCCTAGGATCCTGGTTCCCCTCCTGAACAGATGCAGACCATCATGCCAGTATAGTCCTGCATCACTCCAGGTGGACTGCCAGTCCCCAGTGAAGCCAAACCCCAGGCTCTGCACCAGTTTTCAACCACTGATTGAATCCCATGGTGTGGAGCACCTACGCCTCACCCATGCCATAGACATGCAGCACCTCTGAGAAGGTTACCGTGCATGCTACATGTCTAAGGCCCCTCCCCAACTCCACAAACTTTTCCTGCACTGCTTTGATCCTTTCCCAGCCAGGCCATGTGTCCCTAGATGGACAATGACATCCAGCTCCCCTCCCCATGCAGCTGCTCACGCAGTCCTGAGGTTCGCTCCCTGTCCCTCAAGCCATGGCGCCAGGGGGCACCATACCTCCCTCTCCCCTTCCCCCAGTTCTACCCTCCTAACAATAGAGTCCCCCACCAGGAGTTGTTTCCTTCCCTGTGGGGTCCCATGCCACCCTCCTGTGGGTCTCCCTGTGGGAGGTTCCTGCATCTTCCTTGGTCTCCACTGCAGGTGCCTCCATAGAGGAACCACAGTTTGCCAGAATGGTATATGAATTGTGGAGAGGTACAACTGGAGGATGTACCTCTGTTCCTCTAGCCTCACCCTCCCTCAGCCTACTGTGGTCCAACCGCTCCTCTTTCTTGGCCACCTCTGAGGCAATGGCAGTGGCCCTGGTGGTCCTGGGGGAGAGGATGTCCCCAAAATCCTGGCCAATTAAGGCTGGAGAAGAGCAACCACCTACATCAGCCCTAGAGAGGTGCCTTCAGATGGGACAACACCGCATCCTTCAGAACGTCTCCCGGAAGACTGCTGCCCCACAGCCACTGCACTGCACCACTCCCATCATGTCTTATTTCTGGCCCCTTAATTGTTGTTTTGAATACCTACTCTTTCCTCTGTTTATTTATTTTTATTTTTTTCTCCCTACTTACTTACTGCCTCTGTGCCATTTAAGCTCCTGATCTTCATGTTCTGAGAAAGAAGTTCCTATATTTCTCAGCAGTCTCCTTACTTGCTCAGAGTCAAACCTCCAGCAGCTGGGGAGGGCTACTCTTTTCATTCTAGGATGGTGAGTCTTTTTGCTTCTGTGATCACTCACTTCCTGCTCCCAGGCAGGAAGCTCCTGTTGTCAGTCAAATACTGTGCCTATAAAAGTAGAACTGGCTAAGGGGGAGGGAAGGAGGCAATATAGTCCCAGTAGAGAAGTATAGTTATAACAGCACCTCCTTCCTCTTACTGTTCTCTGCCAGAAGCTATCTAGGGCAGTTTTAAACCTAAAACACCTGGCTTCCTTCTAGCTAAGCCACTCCCCTAATTTACAGCTCTCTCTATACCTAGTTAATTGCACAGATAACAATTCTCTTCAGCCAACTCAGACAAACACCTAGATAACTGCAAATATAACAATTCACTTCAGCCAACTCAGACAAACACACCAACTCTTTTTTGACCCTAAATTGAAGGTCCCAGTAGTAGACTTCTAGTTTTTAGTCCCATGACAGAAGTATAGTTATAATAGCAGCTCCTTCCTCTTGCTGTTCTCTGCCTGTTCTCAGATTGGTACAGTACAGAGCATTTTCAGGTACAAAGTTCATTAGAAAAGAGAAGTCTCAGAAAATAGATCAGTAATATACTATGCCTATTCCTCCAAAGTTAGTTATCTACCTGAATATCAAAGACTAAGAGGTATGGCCACCTCCCTCGCAGATACAGGCAGAGGTACTTTGCCTCTGCTTGCATGCTGTGTTCTCACCTCTGCTCACTGAGATTTAGTTAAAAGGGTTCTGGACCAGAAGAAGGGGTCCGGACATTGGGTATTCTGAAGCAGTCAAAGTTTAAAACTCCTGCTTTGTGGTATTTAACCTACCTTTAGAAAAGCAGGTAACACCACTTAAGTGCTCTAAAGGCACAACATACTGCAGCAGCCCCTCATATCAGAGGTCAACTCTTAATGACCTGCACCTCCATGGAGCACTAAAACTCTTCACCCAGCAATCTCAAGTGTTAAAACAGCCCCAGTACAAGTAACGTGGCTCTCCCAGCCAAATTGACAATGCTTTGTCCTGTACCACTCTGAGGCTCAGTTAAAAGGGTGCTGGACTGAAGTGAGGGTCCATGACTTGGTTTTCTAAAACAGTCAAACGTTTAAAACTCCTGCTTTGTGGTGTTTAACCTGCCTTTAAAACACAGGTAAGCATCCACTGAAGTAATTTAAAGGGCACAACACATTGTAGCTGGGCTACAGCAGCAGACCCTCATATCGGAGGGTCAAGGTAAGCTCTTAGTGCCCTGCACCTCCACGGAGCACTAAAACTCTCACGCTGCAGTCTCAAGTGTTAAAACAGCCCCAGTACAGGTAATATGGCTCTCTAAGCCAAATTTACAATGCTCAGTTCCACAGGTGTGGAAGAAGAAATAGTGCAAACAAATCAGGTGGGTGCACATACTAGCAGCAGCAATGAAATACATGCTTATACTTGCAAAAGGCTTTTCTAACAGCCTTTGAAACTAAAATTGTTAAAAAAAAAGATAAAACAACCAAAACAAATTGCCCCAATCACCCCAATTGAAACAAAACCCTAAATAAGAGTAAAACTGCAACACAAGGCTGGACCCAACATGACCATACTAAGCTGTACATCAACGCAAAGAAGAAACTATCAAAATTAAAAAATCCTAGACTTACCTTAGGCACCAGGCTAAGAAAAAGCAGAACAAAACAGTAGAAAAGGCTCTTCTTATAATTGTACTTCTCCACCCTTAATTTCTGACAATGGCACATCACATAGCCCTTCACCATTAGGTTGTTAATGAGAAAAAACTTTCCAATCTTCTGTTAAGACAGAGACAACTGAATTTAGAGACTACTGCTTATAGATGCAAATAGTATCTTTGGGGAAAAAAAACAATAAAAATTGTAAAGATTTAACTTCAGTCAAGTTCAGGAACTATTTGGAAAGTTATGAGCTGTTCCTCACACTAGAGTAGAAAGACTGATTAGGGCTGAAAAACTCTCATGCCAACAACATTCTGTGCCAGTGTCAATGCTTTGAACTGTGCCAGTGCCCCTAGTGTGGTGCATTTTACTTATGTGTTATGACATCCAATGACAATGTGGAACATGACAGAAATGTAGAAATAGTGTTTAATAATTTTAGGGAAATTAATTTGGAGTGAAACGTAGGCTTCCTAAAGGTGCTAGATTGATATCCCTGAACAATGAAGTCCTGTACTTATACATAAGACAGGAACAGAAGGAAAATCCAATGCAAGTTTCCTACATTACCCCACCAGTGTGTCTCAGGTCTGCCTTGATCGGTCCACTAGGTAAGTGAGAAGGGGATTTCAGATGCTTTGCTCCCTCAGTCCTTGGCCTCTCATGTGGGGACTATTAATGACAATCATGTTGGTGGTTTTGTGATGTGTATACCTGTCCATTGGGAACTGAATGTAGACCATCTCAATTCAATTTAAATACCCATCACACTGCCAACAGCTAATGACTACTTTTAGCTAGTACCAACCTGGACCAGATTCGATACAGTGACCTACTGGTGAAGGCCACAGAGACAACTACTGTAGTCCTCATGGGGCAAATTAATATAAACTGAAATCTTGTAATATGCAGCGCATTGCTTTTGTATGCATAGTATTTGTACACATGCTGAACTGTACCATTTTACTAGAACTTCAATATTTACCATAAACCAAAAGAAGCTCAAATGCTTTGAAACTTGAACTTTATCATCTTGAAGAACAGTACTAAGTGCTTGTGGCAGTATAGTAGTCCTGCAAAATCTAGGAAGCCATCTGCACTGCAATAGATATTTAAGTAATGATGAATAATAGACACGTGTTAGGATTTACCCATACCTCGTCTAGTGCTGTGGTGCAGTTGAGTGCTTTAAAACACACAAGAAGTGGGTGAATCCTACAAACATATGCTTTGCAGTGCATTATCGTGCTTACAAAATAAAAACCAAAGAAAAGAGATTTAAAAACTGCATTTATTAAAACTAACAAGTAGGACTTTATGTGTACTTTGTGAGATTTTCTCATGGGCAAAGATGCAGACTGACAAATCAGGCAACAGGACTTTTCTTGGCCATTGTATAATTCCCAGTATACAGTATTTATCTGCTTTAAAGGATGTTTACTGTAGAGATATGGAGTCAAGTAAAATGAAAAGGTTTGCAGGTTGTGTCATAGAGGTGATGCAACCAGCTCCAGTAGATGGAAAGCAGAGCCACCTGGCATTCACACACACACTATCGGAAGACAACCAAGGAACATTGGTGTGGACTGTGAATGCAGTCACTCCAACTCTCCCAGCCAGAGGACAAGATGAGACCCACAAGAGGCCAGTTTCAAGTAATGAATTTGGCCCAAAGTAAACCAGCAACTCTAAAATTGGTTTCAGTTCAGCCTTGGTACATCTCACACACAGTGGAGATGTAGAACAAACCACAGCTCCAGATAAGGTACAAGTGCAGCTGATTTAGTTTGATTATGACAATGCCAGAAGCCTAATGAAAAAAATGATTCACTAACAGTCTGGGTTTCTCAAATAAATTCTATATCCTAGGTCCCACTGAGACTTGGCGTTCAAAGGGATCCCTAATAATGAGATCCAGTTAAAGGATTACATGAACTTTAGGCATGCCAGTATCAAACGTGGTGGTGGTGTAGTATCTTATATACAATATTATCCAGGTCATCAAGACTTCCATTTTTCAGGTGTGATTGAGTGTATCGATTGTCTTGCTTTATTTAAAGTTGCAGGTTAAAATGTGTTGCTAATTCACTGCTCCTGTTACTTTTGCTTAATAGGCTAACCCTAGGAAATTCTGTCACCTGGGAATGTCCTGTTTGGGTAACCACAGCATATTTTTGTGTACCCTGGAAACACTATCATGTTGGCCCTGTTATTGCAGATTATTCTGTTAGTTGCTGGGAATTATCAAGAGTCCTCGCCATTATTCAGTGTAGTTAGTGATATGTGTGTTGCTAATGCACTGATGGTGTTACATTATTTAAAGGTTAACCCTAGGAAAATCTGTGTACTCTGGCAACAACCGATCTGGGTGACCCTGTTAATGATGTTTTGCTGCATCTTTGCTCAGGCTTAAAGGTGTCATACCCACTTTACTTTCTGGGCTTAGCCTACCTTTGACATTTTAGCCAGTTACTCTGCTGTCTACTGGCTTAGCAAACAAAGTGGCCCTCATCAAAAGTGACCTCACCCTTCTTGAATTCTCCACTATTGTACATTTTCCTGATACTTGGCTACTATAAAGGCTATATGGGGTCTAAAGGGATTATCGAGCACTACGTGTTTATTCCTTTTGTCTTGGGTAGACTTCTTAATGGTTGTAATGCATTACTCCTCCCATCTCCTGAGTGACATCAGTCCACCGACATCAACTTCCAATTTATATGGACCCCACTATTTCCTACTCCCCTCAATTATTGGCCCTTTATGGCCTATATTTCACAAAGAGTCACTTCTATGTGGTTTGCATCTTGCTACAGCCTATTGGGAGTAAATATCTGCTAGTTACCTACTGGTTATACTGAGCTCTACTGGTATCTGTACTTGTTGTAGCAGGAGATGTTGAAACTAATCCAGGTCCCCTCTACTCTCCCACTCTGATACTATGGGGACTAGCTCCAGAGAATTAAAAGCTGCTCACATGAACATTTGAAGTCTTAAGAAAAAACTTCAGGACCTTGAAGCATGGTATGCACTTTATAGAGCTAGGGCCCGATATTCAAAACTGGGCAAAGCGAAGCACAAATATTTGATGCTGCACCTTGTGGTTGCCCAGGTGCCCAAAAATGCTATATTCAGTGGAACAGCATCAGCGCTATTAGACTGAATATCAGGCCATTGACATAGAATTCATGGGATTCATAGGACAGGTATAAGTCAATCGTTTACACCAAATAGACTGGTCATTTTCAATGGAAAGAAGTTCTGCCTAAGAAGTTATCCAGTTTCTTTTAGAGGTAATGATTGCTTCGCTTGATACTACCTCTTCAAGAAGACCATTCCAGTGGGCAACCGCCCTCTGATTTATCCAGGCCCCTCTTTTGTTGGTCATGTAGTTTTCACCCCTCACTCGTAACTGTGAGCTCTGTTGTTTCTATTGGAAACCATCTCATCTAGTCCCAGACATTCATATAGGTCAGTTTTATAAAGCTGCATATACAAGACAAAGGTCATCCCTAAGGCAACGGTATTCTAAAGTGTATAATCCCAGTTCATGAAGTCTCTCCTCATAAGTAAGGTTTTCAACCTTATATATTTTCTTTGTTGCCTTCCTCTGGACCCCTGCAGTAATCCAATATCTCCCCTATGGTATGGGCTCCAGAACTGAGCACAATATTCCATCAGTGGCTAACCAAGGATCTGTAAAGCAGCATCAATACAAAGCTTTCCCTACTGCAAATGTTCCTGAATATACAGTTCCTCATTTAATTGGCTCTCTTGGTAATCTCTGTACTATGATGTTTAAACAATAAATCATTTTGTAATGACTACGCCTATGTCCTTTCACTGTCTGTACCTTTAAGTTCATTACCATTTAAAAATACTTTCCAAGCATATTTTCCTTCCAAAATGCATGGCACTGCACTTACTAATATTAAAGCTCATCTTATGCTCAGTTGCCCATGTTCTATTTTATTTAAGTTAATTATAGATGTCTTGTTTGCTATGTACTATAGTTTCTATTTGCTATCACCCACAAACTTACTTATGCAGGAGTTCTTTGACATTTGCAATGACGATACAAACAAGTTGAACAGAGTTGGCCCAAACGGATCCCTGGGGCACCCCATTAATCACATCACCCAATTAGCCATGAATGCCTTATGCATACACGCTCAACCAGGCTGTGAGATCCACTTAGTTACGACAGGGTCAATTTTAGTTCAACAAGTCTATTTATTAGCTCCTGTGGGGCACTAAATTGAAAGCTTCTGAGAAGTCCAGGCAGATTACATCTACCAGTAAACCACCCTCTAGTGCCTAATTGGTTCAAAGTATTGGATGAGATTTGTTTGGCAAGATCTCTTAGGTGTAAACCCATGTTGTGATATATCTACATTATTATTTTTCTGTATATGTTGGCTAGATATTCCTTTATATATTCTTCCATGATTTTACTAATTATACTGGTTAAACTAATGGGTCTGTAGTTCTTGTAATCAGTCTTTGCTCCTTTCTTGAAAATTGGAGTCACATTAGCTGTCCTCCAATCATTTGGAACCTCACCCTTATGTAATGATTCTTTGAACAACATAGTCATGGGGCCTGCCAGTTCCACAGCCAACTCTCTCAAGATTCTGTGGGTGGAAACCATCCAGTCCCGTGAACCAACCTATCCCGGTTCTAGCTGCCGCCCCCACCTGTGCCTGATGGTTACAGTATGTTACCCTGGTGTCCAGTGGTTCCTTCCCCACCCAGTCAGCAGCCCAACAGCCACACACTGTTTCCCTGGTGTTCAGTGTATTCCCCTCATCCTGATCACCTGTATATGGAAGATCGATCATTTCCTGGTGTCTAGTGGACCCCCCCCTATCCCTGATCCCTGTATCCCACAGTAATGCTGTTCCTTGTTGTGCAGCAGACCCCACACCCCTCCCTACTGCAGCAGGTAGTGCCCGCCATCCTGCTCCCCTCATCCGACTTTGAGCTGGCGACCAGCACAGTCCTCTGCTCTTCACCACGGTCAGCCACTGACTTAGCTGTCAATGAGCATGTACTGTATCTGCTAGACACCAGGGGAATGGCATTACTGTAGGATACAGGAGATTGGGGTTAGGGAGGAGGGTCCGCTAGACACCAGGGAATGACTGATCTTTCATATACAGAGGATCAGGATGGGGATACACTGGACACCAGGGAAATGTGTATGGCTGTCGGGCATGTGATCAGGTGGGGGTTGGACCACTGGACACCAGGGGGACATACTATAACCATAGGGCATGGGCATAGGTAGGGGTGAGGGGCACTAGACACCAGAGAAGTTTAGGTTTATATATCAGGACAGTGCTCAGTGGGGGGGATCACTAGAGACTAGGAAAACATATTCTTTACATTGGGCGGTGATTGGCGGGTGGAGACACTAGACACCAGGGAAAACAGGACTGACGAGTTGGCAGGGGGACCACTAGACACCAGGGAAAACATATTCTTTACATTGGTCCAGCTATTGGTGTGGGGACCACTATACACCAGGGAAAACATATTTTACATTGGGCTGGAGATTGGCGGGTAAACACTAGACACCAGGGAAAACATATTCTTTACATTGGGCTGGCAATTAGCAGCGGGGATCACTAGACACCAGGAAAACATATTCCTTATCAGGCCAGTGAACAGGGAGGAGGATCATAGACAGTACGGAAAACATATTCTTTCATCAGGATGGCGGTCAGCAAGGAGGACCACTGGACACCAGGACCACTGTGTTGGGTCTGGGGCCAACACACTTCCTCTGCCAACCACTATGGTTGTGCCAGTGTAAATTGTGTTTTGGTCAATGGTATCTGCGCTGCACAAGGGACTGCACAAAAATGGCCTTGCATGGTGCAAATACTCTGAATATTGGACTGCTTCAATATTCAGGTCCCTGCCCTTCATTTACATTGCACACCTCCCCAAATATTGCCCAGGTGCAAACCAGACTTGCCTGTGTTAACTGGACTTTTCAATATTGCACATCCGTGTAAAATCCGGGTTGTGTGAGTAAACTCGGATTTGTGCCCAGGCAATATTTTGAATATCAGGCCCACGATATCTTAGCAGTCCCAGAAACTTGGCTTAAATCCAGGTCCTTACACATAAAGTGGCCATCCATGGGTACACCGTACTCAGCAAATGACCATGTAAAAAGAAAGGTGGGGAGTTCTTGTATATGTAAAGGCCTTGTGTAACTGAAATCGCTGTGTCCTCCAAAACCACTCTTCTTGTCAGAGCATATTCATAAAGGTGCTCCTGGAGGCATCAAATTCCTTATAACTGGCTGTATTTACAACTCATCCTGTCTGGCATGACCAGCATTTGAAGAATTTCTTGCCTGTCTTGCTAAGTGTGATAAGGTAGAAGTGATTGTACCAGGGATTTCAATCTAAATTGTTTAGATGATAACACAAGTAGACCTAAATCTGCTGTTATTAAGGGTTAGTTAACTCAGATTATTGTTTATTCCCACTGCCTCAATGTAAAGTTGGGTAATCACTCTCTGCTGCACTGGATATTAGTCCTTGAGGAGTGACAGAGTCAAGGAGTTGGCATTCTGACCAATGTACTCAGTGACCACTCACCTACCTACTGTGTTTGAAGCAGTTGTTTTGTGATACTCCCTCCCATGGTCCATCTTGGTAAGGGACTATTTCTGACTTAATTGTGAAACCTTCCTCAAAACCTGACCTCAGTGTAGTTGGACAACCTTAGTAGGTGTTGCAATGCAAATGCAGCATTAGAATTTCTTGTCAATAACTTTCTTAGTGTGGAGAATAGTCATGTGCCCCTGGTCCACAGGCACGTAAGCGATGCTCTAAGAAGCTTTATTTCTGCCCCATGTCAGTTGGATGAATCATAGGGACCTAGCATGGGGTCAGTATATAGTCTCTGCTCTGGTACAGGATTGGCAATAGTATTGCACATTGAAAACACTTGCAAATGAAGCCTCAAAAGTGCCAAGGAAATATATCAAATGCTTGCAGTCTGACGACCTACATGACTGCAAGAGATTCTGAGTCACAAGTCAACTGCCTTCTCAAAGGTAGAACTGGACCCATCCCAGATTACATTCTTGCTGCTGGCAAAACTCTTAAGTGACTCCACCCTGGCCACTGATGCCTTCACTAAGTTCATCATGGACCTGGATAGCTTCAAGTCAACCCAAAGTAGCTCCCCCAGTGCCTCCCCAATAGCCACTCTGAGTTCCATTTCATATTGGTTACAGAAGGAGGTCCTGGATCTCTTATTAGGTATAGTGCTGACAGTTTGGCTGGTCAAGATAACCTTGAACCCAAACTGTTCAGATTTAAAGTGTCCCAGTCCTTGCTGAACACATAGCATTTCTTTGCAACATGTCACTCCTTTAGGGTGACAGTCACCCAACAGATAAACTGCACTTGTTGTCCTGGTGCACAAATGAAAGGAACCAAGGGCCAGTTGAATGCTGTTGGCCTATTTCAATGCTGTACACCCTTGCTAAGATACAGGAAAGATTGATCTATGTTTAGTCTTATCTAGAGTTGCATACCATTTTAACTAAAGTCAAACGACTACAGAAAACAGCATGGCACTGATGCTGCCATTGTATGCCCCTCAACTGATCTGCTCAGTGCTACGGATGCTGGACAGGCCGTGGAGTGGTCTTCATGGACCCAGTCAAGGCATTCAACCTTGTTAATCATAACCTTCTGGCAAGCAAATTAAAAAGAGGTTCCCGGGCGATCACCTGTCAGCTTTGTGGTTCTGCATTTACCTCTTAGGGCCAAAAGCAACTTCCATTTTTCATTTCTTTTATTTTTTATATTAGAGTCACGATGGGCAAAATGCCTAATTTGATTAGCGACAGGTTTAATATATAAATAAAACACAGTCAGATACAAAAGCAGGTACAAGGCAGATACAACACAATCAATGAATATCAAAACGTGACCAGGTAGTTTTGAACAGAGGTAATCATTAAGTAATCCTTTAAAAATTGGGACAGTGATAACAACTTTTAAATGAGAGGATAGCCAGTCCACCATGGGGCAATCACTGATGGTACCCAGGACACAGTTTTGGGCCCCATTTTATTTTCATTGCTCATAAATGATTTGCCTAGTAACTGTGGTAATGCAAAATACTGCTATACACTGATGATGTGGTTCTGCAAGATCTCATACCACCTCGCTCAGATTCCATTTGGCCTTCAAGTGGACTTTGGCTCACTTGAGTCCTGGTTTCAGTCAAACTCACTAATACTCAACGCCCCAAAAATTAAAGGCCATCCTTTTTTCTTTTAAAGGCTTTACTAATTATGCATTCTATTTAAAATTGCCTTCATGATTTTTGTACACAAAATGCACTTATGCACTTTACAGAACACCTCTCAGGTGTTTGGCATCATTCAGGGACTGGATGGATGGAAATGGAAAAAAGAATGAAGAGAGAACTAGTAGAAGCTTAGTAGGATGGTAAAGAGTTACGCTAGGTGGCCAACCTAGGGTAGGGGGAAAGAAGAAAAGCAAAGAGAACAGCATTAACTATTGCTAGGAAATAAGGAGACAGAAAAGTGGTCCATCAGTCACAGCTGAGGGTGTAGCCCAACTCCACCACACCCTGAACACAATCTTGCTGTTTCCAGTGTCACCTCAGTTTTTCAAACATATGTAACAAACAGCAGCCCCCAAAAAAAACATCAGACATGAGGAGGAAAATCATATTCATTGAACCACAAAAAAGATTAAGAAACACAAGGATAAAAGATTGAGTATGGAAAAAGTCAATAAAACCAGTGCTTATTGGTTCAGTGGGAAAGTACATATGGAGTAACAGCTTCAGTTGTTCTTGTGCAACATGATATGGTGCATATATAATTAAACTGGAAAGACTGCTGACAGCTGTAGAGAGCTCATTAATATTAGCAACATGACTGGATTTGTTGTCTATGTGGTTTTCGCACTCTCTGTTTGCAAGAAATTACCACCCTCTTTGGGTACCAGAGGCATAGGAATCCTCCTGAGGAGGATTCCACTCCTAGAGGTGCCATAGGACAGGCAGGTACCTTGTCTAAAGGTACCTTAAGGAAGAAGCCCAGAAGGAGAGAGGCAAGAAACCAGAGCAGGAGGGGAAGATGTGAGCACAGAAACTTGAGCCCCAAGGATATTTGGGGCACGAATGCATTGCACTTCATGGAGGGTGAATATTGCCTACTGCCCCACAAAACCCCAGGCTTAGCCTCGCAACTCACCGGTTCAGTGGACAGCTATGCATGAAGTAAACAGAACAGCTGATAGCTTAGACTGCATTTGTACAACATGATATGGTGCTTATGCAACTGAACTGGATAGGTTACTGAGAACTGTAAGCGAGCTCAGTACTCTTAGTAACATGACTGACTTTGTTATTATGTGGCCTTTTATGCTCTCTTTTAACAAGCAATGGTTACTCTTTGGGGTACTGGAGCACAGGAAGTCTCTTAAGAAGGGTTTGCCAGCTAGTCCTTTGGTTAATGGTACCTCAGGAAGAATCCTGAAAGTTGAAGCCAAATAACATGTTTGCAACTGTCAGAACATTGACTTCTACTAAGCAGAGAGAAGGCTATGATGCTGAATGATCAGTGAAGAAGGAGGAGGAAGAAGAGCTACCATATGTGCTCCAACCTATCCAGTGCAATACCACTAATAAACACAAAGAAAATTGACCAATTTTATGGCCATTGGCATGGAGGGAGGAAAACACCCTTGTGCTGGAAACCTCTGAGGATCCAAGGCTTTAGGTCTCCATTCTTTCAGGTATCATGGAATACTATTAAGAACCAAGCATAAGCTGGACATGTGACATGCTACTGTGATCTAGGAAAATGTCAGCTTCTCCTTGTGACCATAGAATTCTACAATAGAAGAATCAAAGGATTTTCCTGAGGCAGCATAGCTTGAGCTATCCAGGAACACTGGGGTTCAAATGGCCTAAGAAAAAGGAGACGACAAATAGCTACTTTAGGCCTTGTATCCCTAATATTCTTCTCAACTAACAAGCCTTGTGGATATAACTGTAAGAAGTGAATACCTTCAGAGGGTCAGTTTGCTGTAGTATGAAGTCACAGAGGGTTACAGCATACTGTGTCCTTCAGGGCCAGAAAGTGAGTATTTGCCTGGTCATTGCATGGGCATGTGTCCATTGGTTGTTGGTGGGACCTATGCCGAATGATGTTAGTGCATGTGCCTGTATTTGACTGTTGAGGCATTTGTCTGGATGTAGTAGGTACAGATGGGAAAAGTTATGGTTAGAAGTTGAAATGGTTAGGTTGAACCCTGAGGAGCAGACTCAACAACCACATGGATAGAGAACTGGGAGCTAAGGAGCAGCAGAGCACAGGCCCATGTAACACCCAGAGCAAAGCTTGCTGAAGGCAGCATCCAAGGTAGTGAAGCATAATGCCCTTCAGTGGCACAGGAGGTCACATGCCTGAGGGGAAGGGGTGAAGGAGAATAAAGGCCCAAAATAGTTGGGGAGCAGAGCACAGCCACAGTAAAGAGGCAGGCAGCAAAGATAAAAGGAAGCCAGCAATAGGCAGGCAAGCAGGTAGAGAGTGAGCTCTAATGAGCTCAGTGTAGCAGCGCTTAATGAAGCAGGAGTGGGGGGTAGGAGGCATGAGGAGCAGCCCCTGGAGGCTGCAGCAGACAGAATGAGCGATCCCTGCAGAACCACAAAGCAACAAGCAGCAAATGGGGAGGATACAAACCAAGAAGAAATGTTAAAATATCATGTAAGGAGTCAAAGACTCTGTGAAACAAATGAGATCAAGCCACACCACAGCTCGGCCAGTACAGGGGCCATGAGGGAGCAGTGGATTGACAAAAACAAAACAGGCAGATAAACCCCACAGGCCAAGCACCGTGGAGCCAGGAGCGTATGAGGCAGCAACAGAGGGCTGGCCAAGGGACAGAAGGAGGGATGCAGAGGCTATAGCGTGTGGCAAGCCAGCAGGAGGATGGGAAGGCAGGCTGGAAACTGGTAGCCATGTGGCTGTAGGCAAACAAATGAGCAACTGAAAGATGCTTGATGCATACCCTTATACAGGACTCAGTGAGGGGCATAACAAGTGTCACTCATTGCCCTGCTAAACTTCAGGCTCAGCCTTGCAAATGTCAACAGTTAGGAAAATTCAAAAGCATAAGAAACCAATATAAAACTGATTAAAAGAGCAAACACTAAATATTATAAAAAAATAATATAACAATAGATAAAAAATCTTATTGGGAATTATTTAAAAGTTTTGAAGCTCCAGGAAAACACACATACAAATGGCTCAGGAAAATAGTATGAAATGTTATCCAAAAATGTCTATCAGGCTTTCAAATGAGTACTTTTGTACCCTGCCAGAAATACAAAGTCCTAGTGGGACAAATTTGGAAACCACCTCATTGGATGTTTGAGAGAGGATGGACAGAAGTGAAAGAGGGCACCTACTAGTTATGTTTTTCATTGCAAGGTAATAAAAAGTAAAGATTTGTACAATGAAATAAAAATACAAAACACGGTCTGGATCAAGTTGAAATTAAGTTTCTAAAGGAATCTGCAGCTCAGATAGCTCATATTTTACCTAATTATTTAATAGGAGTAAAATATTCCAGATATTTGAGAATGTACAAACATTTTCCCCATTTTTAACAGTGGAGATGTAAATAATCCTGATAATTACTGTATATTCCAATTGCATTTCTGTATGTCCTCGTGAAGCTACTGGAGAAGATGATTTACAGGCAATTGCATTTCCACCTATAACACCATTCTCTGTTAATTGTCCACTAGTAGATCTTTCTGACAGGTCACACTATGTGTACCACACTTATAGACTTTGTCAATCTACTGTGTAGCCAGGAGCTCTGCATGTAAGTTAGTGGTACAGTGTTCATGGATCTCCAAGGCTTTCCAAGGCTTTCTAACTTGGTGGACCATGACATTTTGTTAACAAGAATGGGGAAATGGGAGTTAACAATACACAAATAATTGGTTTAGCTTATACCTTGAAAATAGAACTCAATGTATGATGGTGGAGGCCCTTTATCAGAGCCTGTATTACACATAGGATCCTTTCCTATTTTTACAGTATACAGTATTGACTTACATAATTTTTATAAATAAATTCAGCTGTGAGTCTCAATACTGATGACACAGTTCTGTTAGTTTCAGCCACAACTCACTTTCAGATGGAATCTCAGCTTCAAACAGTATTTGACTCTCTGCAGCAATAGTTTGTTAAATATAAATTGGTTCTAAGTACAAACCACACACACACACACACAATGACCTTCCATCACCGCCATGAAAAAGGAAAAAGGTTAGGACTTAAATATAGTAGCATAACAAATACTAGGAATATAAATATTTAGGTATACGGATGGATAGTTCATTAAGTTTCAAGTCTCATATTGTTGCCTCATCCAAAAAGTAAATTCTAGAATTAGAACATTGTACAACTCTGCCTTGCAATTCCAAAGTGTGCAAGAAATTCTACTGCAATGGAACTAATATTACCAGTCTTGGAATATGGAACCCATTGATTTATTTGCTAGCAAAGTTGCTTGAAATATTACATACACATATAACAGGCTAGCAAGTTTTGTGCTTCTCAATCCGCTTGATAGGCATCACTGCCTTATATACAGTTGGCTAAATGGGAGTCTCTGAAACTAAGGAAAACAAACAATGGACTACTATGGCATACACAGTGATTTCAGGCTTGGTACAGGGCAACTTAGAAGGTGTAATAAAGGTAACTAATTATAATTATTCAATGAACGATCTTTGTTTTCTGGCTGAAAGTAACACCAGGGTTAACACCAACTCTGGTCACGTAATCATTCAATATAATGCATTATTCTAAAGTACAGTATGGCATTTATTAACTCCACAGATAAAAATGCCACCACATGGACTAAATTACAAAGCACTTTTGATGCTACCCGTATGCCTGCGTAGTCACTCTGCATTGTATTCTCGTATTTTTCTTTTAATGATTGCATTCTGTACAACACTTGCAAGCAGAAAACTTTTCAAATAGGGTTGTTTTGGTCCTAATTATTTTATCCTGTAGAAAAAATAAAACTTTTTACTACTAGTTACAGTTACAATGGCCCAATGATTGGGTGTAGGAAGGGAGATAGGGAACTCAAGGAAAATGGGTGTCTGGCCCACAGGAAAGGAAGCATAAAACCTTAGAATTTAATTTATCAGGCTTTATTCCAATAAAAGAACCAGGAGAAGTCTCAGTCAGGGCCAATCCCCAGTGGATAAGCAATGCCTTAGGAGAGTTTGCAGCATCTGTCACTGATTGACTTACCCTTGTGGCCTCCAGTTGAAGTATAATCAAACACATACAATCTTCCTTTACCCAGCCCCAAATGATGTTCAGTGAAATGAGGAGCAGGTCACGAGGGAGCCTAAACCATGACATTGACTTTAATACTGCAGTGCTTCTCTATTCTGTTGCGCTTCAGCATTATTACTGTGTGTGCCTCCACTGAAAATGCTGTTAGTTCTTGTTGCTTTGTGTCTGAGTTTGTTGTCTCAGCTACACTGGATCAAATGTCAGGACCTCTTTTGGGCCACTTTGGTCCTGCTGAAACCTTGTCGGTCTGCCAAAACTGGAATTTGCATGTTAGAAACAGAATAGAGAAGAGAAGTAGGAATAACAGTAAATAAATGGATTAAGCAGGTTAGCAAGAGGAAAAGGAAGAGGAGACCATTATGGTTTTCCAAGAGGTAGCAAAGAAAGTGAAAGCCAAAAGATAAGGCAATACAAAAGACACAGGCAGAAGGGGATAGGAGAAGTACCAGGAGAAGCAAAGGAGGCAGGGAGGTCAGTAAGGGAAGCCAAAGCTCAGACAGAAAAGCACATTGCAAAATCAGTGGGTAGAGGGTACAAAACCTTTTACAGGTACATAAGTAAAAAAAAAGGCAAAGGGAGGGCTAGTGAGACTGAAGGGAGGATGGGAGCCACGTGGAGGATGACAACAGTAAAGCTGACATATTGAACAGGTATTTCTGCTCAGTCTTGACTGAGGAAGAGAAGGTAATGGGTCTGAAAGGGTACAAGGGGTGAGAATGGTGCAGAAATAGACACAAATCCCTTTATCTCGAAAAGGGTCCTGAAGGAATTGGAAGTAGTAAGAGTTGATAAAGCAATGGGGCCAGATGGGGTGCACCCCAGGGTCCTTAAAGAACTAAGAGAGGTGGTGGCTGAACCTCTGGCTATCCTGTTTAGCCGATCACTGAAAACAGGGAGGTACCCAAAGACTGAGGATAGCAGATGTAGTGCCCTTATACAAAAGTGGGAACAAAGAGGAAATGGGGAACTACAGACCAGTCAGCCTCATCTCGACAGTGGGAAGATCATGGAAGCACTATTGAAGGAAAGACTGGTGGAACATCTGGTTGTCAATGAACTACAGGACCCAAGGCAGCATGGTTTCATCAGGGGAGGTCATGTCAGACCGGCTTCATTGAATTTTGACTAGGGTGACTAGGGAGGTGGATCAGGAGGCAGTGGACATGGCTATCTGAATTTCAGCAAGGCCTTTGACACTGTGCCACACAGAAGACTATTACACAAACTGGGGAATATGGGTGTGGGCAAGACAGTAGTGTGTTGGGTAGGTAATTGGCTGGGTGGCAGGACACAGAGGGTGGTGGTAAATGGCTGTCACACCACAGAGGAAGAGTGACCAGTAGGGTACCACAGGGATCAGTGCTGGGACCGGTCCTATTCAACATCTTCATCAGTGACATTGCGCAGGACCTAGAAGGCAGAATTTCACTGTTCGCTGATGACACAAAGCTCTGTAACAGAGTAGACACACCAGAGGGTGTAGACAGAATGAGAAGGGGCCTGCAGAAACTTGAAGAATGGTCAGGGGTTTGGCAGTTGAAATTCAATGCAAAGAAATGCAAGATAATGCATATGACAAAAACCCTAGCACAATATATCAGTTGGGGGTGAGGATATAGCATGCACCAAACAGTAAAGGGATCTTGGGTTATCATCTCTGATGACCTCCTAGGGGAAACAGTGAGACAAGGCAGCAGGTAAGCAAATAGGATGCTGGGATGCATAGGCAGGGGCATCACCAGCAGGAAAAGGAGGTCATAATTCCACTGTACAAGACACTAGTGAGGCCCCACCTGGAGTACAGTGTACAGTTCTGGAGACCTACAGACGTAAGGACATAGACAGGGTAGAGAAGGTTCAGAGGAGGGCAACAAAGATGGTACATGGATTGCATCTCAAGTCCTATGAGGACAGGTTGAAGGAACTGAATATGTATTCCTGGAGGAGAGAAGGGAGAGGGACATGATAGACACATACAAGTATCTTACAGGGAGGAACAGGGTGCAGGAATACACTATTTTTAAGTGAAAAAGATGTTCCAGGACTAGAGGCATGGGATGAAGTTGGAGGAGGATGATTCAGAGGAAATGTGAGAAAGAATTTCTTGTGGAGCGGTGGTGGACAAGGGAAACACCCTGTCAGAGGAAGTGGTGGGGGCGAAACAATCACAGGATTTAAGAATGCATGGGATAGACATAAAAGGAATTCTGGAGGTCAGGGTAAGGGCAACAGACTTCTAGGAAAACAAACTGAACTTACAAGCTCAAATGGGCAGACTGGGTGGGCCATAGGCCCTTATCTGCCGACACTGTCTATGTATCTATGTAAATCTCTGACTTCCGCCAACCATTGTAGACAGACAGTACTTCAGGCCAATCATATCATAACCTCCATCAAAAATCTTTTATTAATAGAAGCTGTTCCTGTATGTTAAAACTATATAGATCATATGTTAGGCCCATGTGGACTATGCTGCTTCCTTTGGTCCCCATATCTGAAAAAGGACACCATGCTAATAGAGTCAGTCCAGAGAAGGGCCACTAAATTGAGTTCAGGCATTAATCACCTACCCTATACTGACAGACTTAGATAATTAAACCTGTATAATCTTTCTAGAGGTAGAATTATGGGATTTACTGCTTCTTTAACATCTTAAAGTAAACAGCTAGTATGACTGAATATAACATCCAATGGGCTCCAAAACCAGGGAGCTAAGATGTCACAAAAGGCAATTACTGATCCCCAATAAGAGAGAGAACTATTTTACATTAAGAGTGTAAACTCTGGAATGTGCTCCCAGACTACCTGAGCACCACTACAATGGGGATGTTCAAAAACAGTTTAGAAAATGGACTTTTTATTTCCTGGCATCAGATTGGCTAGTACCTTTGCTAGAGGGTACATTAACTTTAAATAGAGCCCAGGAAATAAAAAGCACCAGCCAACAGAGCCCCTTCACCCACTGAAGTATTAAAGTGCCCACCCTGCTTCCTAATTGGATAAAACTGCTAATTTCAATTTGAAATCACTGCCATTGTTTCCTTCGCTTAGCGAGAGACCGCTCCCATTCAATCCTTAGCCAGAGTGATACAATACCCAGTTACGGAAAAAAAATATATATATAAAATCACAGCAGCATAAAGTGTAACTGCATCAGACAGCATCTCTTCACTCCATTTGGACTAGAGCAGCACAAAGGAGCACGAATGGGACACTCTGCCCACTGTCACTCGTGACAGCACACAGTCACAGTGGTAGATGTTTTCCAGGTGTGTCTCTGATGGCTCGCTTGCCTCAAAAGCTATTAACGCTGTCCCTCTGTCTTCCAGTAGATTTTGTGAGGCTGCACCTGCTCTGTCCCCACAATCTGCCACTTCTAGCACCAAAATTTTTTATTTTTTAATTACTAAACTAACACGCCACGTGACAGCCCTATAGGGACACTTTTGTGAAGCCCTGAATCACCCTGGCTCCATTCTTGCCCCACAAAACAATATTTTTGAATATAATTATTTTTGAAAAAATAACTCCAACCGAGAGCTGGTTCTCTCTTTCAGTCTCAGCTCACTCATCTCAGTATGCAATTTTAAGATAAAATTACATACTGAACTGTTAGATGACGAGTCCCTTAGGCTGTTGTCTCGTCTTGTAGTTCTTCGTGTCGCCTCATAACCACAAGAACTCCATGGCACTTACTGTGATCATTACCTCGCTCTGCCAAAGTGTGTGTGTTGGGGGAATATTGACTGACTACTATAAATAAATTGGTTGGCAACGCCTCAGCCTCAAGCGGCAAAAAAGGACTCCTACAGACTGACCAAAACGCGACTTGTTCTTGTTGTTGTTTTGTTAACACCAACGATGGAGACAGTTGTACAAGAAACCCACATCTTGATCTAGAGGTGGAGTGTGTGTGTGTGTGTGTGTAGTAGTAGTAGTAGAAGAGAATGGTTCTTTGGGGACTACTTTGCAGCATAAGACTTACTTCATCTTTACACTATTTTATTAACTTTTTTTATTAAATTCCATATCAAAATACCACACTTAACCCATTTTCTAAGTGCAATAATACCCACCAGGGTGGGCGGTATAGGCTATACGGATCTTCCAGGGAGCTATAAGACCCTCCGCCTGCGGCGTCGGGCCTCATCACGCCCCTGGGCGGTCGGTATAGCTCACCGCCCACCCTGTTGGGCATTATTGCTACTTGGATGATTACCTTCTGAAATACGAGGTGAATTCACCCTGCTATTGCAGGGAGGGTGGTCTCGATTGGGCTATTTCCACCTTTAAATACTGAGTATTACCGAGTATGTACAGTCCATCTAGCCTGCCCCAAGATTCACTACTTGGAATTTTTCTAACCTTAACTATTTCTCTCATACTCCCTATCCTTTCTACATTAGCCTGTCTAATAACTCCTTTAAAATGCACCCAATTTCTCTTGAACACTGATATTACCTTGTCATCCACAATATTGTCTGAAGTCTGTTTTACCCATATACTACCTTCTGTGAAATAATACTTGTTTAAGTCTTTTTGAACCATAACCCTTGAAGTGTAAGCACATGACACAAGGTGGACATGCTGTTCTCATGTTCAATAACTTTGCTGTGCTCATTCTACTTGAAGCATTTCATGAACATCAAAGTCTTTATCATGCCCCTTCTTTCTGCTTCTATTGAATACATGTAAGGACTTTTCAGCCGTTTCTTGTACTTTTTGCCTGGCTAGCTATGAATGCTCTTCGCTGCCCTTTTCTGTGCAATTTCTAAACTAGCTTTACACTTCCTTAGAATATGGACCACAGAACTGCACATAGTACTCTAGGTGCATCACGACCAGTGATCTATACATGGGAAATATCACCTTCTCATTGCTACTCATGAGGCTTTGCACTGAATACGGGTTTTACTATGCGCATGTGACTGGGAGACAAACACATAAAGCAAATTTTGGGAATACCATGTATGTCATATCAACATTTGGGATGCCATCAGGATGTTATACCAAAGACAAAAATTGAGTAGCCTTACCTGACAAACACCACTGATGCACATGTTTAAGGATTCTGTGTTGCAACGAGTGCCATCCAACACTTTGGGTGCAAGTTCTACAATCAGGTTTTTCAAGGGCCTGGCATTTGAGAGCACAGGGTGCACGTAGCGTCATTGTAGACAGGAATCCATTAAGTAAAAATGCCCTTGGTATTTGACATCATTGTGCGCTGAACACTGTTGAGCTCTAAAATCACCAACATCTGGAGGACAGTCCTCAAGTAAAAAGAAAACAAACATGATTTACAGAGAAGAAATATTTTCATTACATACTCCATTGATGTTCTGTTATACTAAAAGGACACTAATTCTTCTTATTCCTTCCATGCTTTGGAATGTCTACAGAAGCAGTGCACTGTACCTGTGGGAGGTCCTATATTTGGTCCTCCATGACTCCTGTCTGGAATATGCCCTGCATCTGTCTGCTGACTCTCACCTGCTATATACTATACCTATTACACCTGCTTCACTCATAGGTGGCACACACTCCCATGGGTCATAGCATGGGAAACTATGGAAATTCAGCCATACTAGTACAGTCATCAGTCAGGCAGTATATTTGATTAAATACATGTTAAGCCGGCCCGGTGGCGCTGAGGTTGAGGCACTGGGCGCCACACCTCGCACTACGCTGGCGACCGGGTTTGAGGAATGGACTCTGGTGGCGGGGCTTGGCAGGGAGAGGAGGAGGATTGGCGTCCCAATGGATGCCCTCCTCCCTCAGGGGCAGGAGGCCAAGCACCTGTGTTCTGCATCCCTTCCACAGCCAGTGGAAGCACCGGCAATAGGAAGGATGGAGGCGGCTCCAGCTCACGAGACTGCAGGGAGAGGGGCGTCGCGGCGCGCAGAGAGGCTCATCGTGAGTCAACGCGCCACCACTCGGGACGTATGTCCCAAGCGCTGGCGTCTCAGAGGGTAGGGGATCTAGGGAGAAAGGAAAACACCTCTTGGAAGCCCTGGATGAAAGCCGCTCCAGTTCCATCCAGACCACCAAGAAGGGACAGACCCCACTGTGCAGGAGAGGGGAAGAGGCACTCTAGGGAAGATCCCATGGAAAGGTGGATTGGAGGATGAGTGGATGGAAGGAGTGGGCACCGGGAGTAGATAGGCGGGATAAAGAGATAAAGTAAAAAAAAAAAAAATAAATAAATACATGTTAATGCTCATGAAGCACTTGTATCTTGAGTCTACAAGATACTGTATAGAATAAATGATGGCAGTGTGATATACAAGGAGATAAACCCATCAAACAGTGAGAACATAAAGCCACAAGCTCAACAATGGAGGAAAGTGTGTTGAAAAAGCTACATGGGTTAAAAGTAGATAACTCTATGGGACCCAATGGCCTACATCATAAGATACTCGAGGAGACTGTGGAAGTAATAGCAGAGCCACAATCAGGCATTAAACTGCTCACTAGATGGTACTGGAGTTCACACCTGAGGAAAGACTGTGGCAAAGTGGAAACAGTATGGTGCGAGGCAATCAAGATGGTCCAGGAGTTAGGGAGCAAGTCTTATGTGGAAAGGCTGTGAGACTTGCACATCTAGTGAAGAGAGCAGAAAGGGATGAATGTGATAGAAACATACAAGTACCTGCATGTGATAAAACAGGCTGGACACCAAGGAACTCTCCTCCTTGGCCTCAAATACAGGGACTGGAGGAACTCACTGAAGCTAGCAGGGGAGATTCAGGAAAGATGTTCATAAGCACCTTTTCATTGAAAGAGTGGTGGAAAAAAGGAACAAGCTGCTGGAAGAAGAGGAAAGGACTAAAGTAGTAAGCAGTTTCAGTCAGGGATGGGACAGGCATATGGGCTTAGCCAGAAGATGGGGTAGTCACTAGGGACAGTGCAGAGTTGTTAGGTAGGGTGCACAGACTGAAAGGGCTGATAGACGCTGATGGCAGAAAATGCCTATGTATCTTGATTATTTCAATGTAACTACATATCTATGACCTGGTTTGCCCCTCAATGGCTTTATTTTCAACTATAACAATCTTAACCATCTTTTATAAAATACGTCTAGATGGTTACTGTTCAATTGATCACAGCTGTGTATAGAGAAAGTGTATAAGGAAATAACTGCTAACCAATTCTATGGGAAAATGTATACACTGTATTGTATGGTTAGACCCTTTTCCAACAGGAAAACTGCAGGTTTACCCATTAAATACCCCAATACATTTTTCTATGTATCACAACAATAAAACAATTATCATGTCATCAACACATAAGCGAATCCGTTATATAATAAATTGACAACATTTTAAAATTGTATATCTCAACCACAAAACCAGATTTTTTACAAAAAGGGTTTCTTAACACCTCAACCACACATATGAGCATGTGTGTACACACACACACACACACACACACACACACACGCACACACACACCGCACGAACACACACACACACACACGAACACACACACACACACACACACACTACGAACACACACACGCACACACACACCCGAACACACACACGCACACACACACACGCAACAACACACGCACACACACCGTTGACACACACACGCACACACACGCATTTAACATACGCACGCACACACACACACGCATTATTGGCCACGCACACACACACGCACACACACACGCACGCACACACACACGCACACACACACACAGCACACACACACACACATGAACACACACACGCACACCACACACACACACACAGTGTTAGGTAAGTTACTTTAAAAAGTAATCAGTTACAGTTACTAGTTACTTTCAAATAAATGTAACCAGGTACAGTTACTAATTACATTTACATAAAAAGCAATCAGTAACTGTAACGCATATTACTTTATATTACTTTTCATAAATTGATTATATACACACAATAAACATATGGGCGGGATATTCAAAGGGTTGCACATGGCGCAACAGTGTTGCACCTTGCGCAACCACTGATGGCACCATATTAAAAAGGGATGTTGTGCTGCACAAATCCTGATGCACCAGGGTGCACCAGTAATGTATCTGGCGCCAAGTGCGAAGCGTGCCCATACATATTCGGCACATCCCGATATTCAGCCAGGGATGTGCAGTGCATATCTGAGCACACACAGGGAGCGCAAAGATCTGTCGAAAAAATTGAAGCAAGGACTGGCCACCCACAGGTGAGCTGCCGTGTGCAGGGAAGCAACACAGCAGCCGCCTGCTGTGGGTGGCCACTAATCCCTGAGACACAGGCGGGTGTGCCCCCACACACCCGATCGTGGACATTGTAAATGTAATATATCCCGGTGGTCCAGTGGACCCCACCTCCTCGCCAATCGTGGGCATAATGACATAAAATAATTTTCTGGTGGTCAGTGGACCTGCACCCCAACCGATCATGGGCTTTGTAAAATTAAAGTTTCCCTGGTGGTCCAGTGGACCAAATCAGCCAATCATGAGCTTTGTCAAGAAGAATCCCTGTTGGTCAGTGGTACCCCACCTCCCCCCCCACGCCCAGGACCCTCCACCCCACCCACCCGTCAGTGGCGGGCAGCAGCTCTCCACCATGAAGCTGCCTGCCGACTGACAGTGTACAATCTGACTGTACACCCATTGGTCCACAGCATGGGCCAATGGGCATGCGAACAGTACTGTACAGCACAATCCGATATGTGAATGATTCCATTCAAATATCGGGACTGTGTCGTATCAGAACAGTCTGCATGCCCATTGGCCCATGCTGTGGGCCAATGGGCGTACAACCGTACTGTGCGCTGCCAGTCAGCAGGTAGCTGGGTGGCTTGCGGGTGGGAGCTGCCGCTCACCCGCCGACGGGGAGGTATGGGTGGGGGGTACCGCTGGACCACCAGGGATTCTTCTTGACAAAGCCTGTGATTGGCTGATTCGTCCACTGGACCACCAGGGATACATTTAATTTTACAAAGCCCACGATCGACTGGATTTGGTACACTGGACTACCAGGGATACATTTAATTTTACAAAGCCTGCGATTGGCTGGGGCAGGTCCACTGGACCACCAGGACTGAATTTCCTTCAGTATGCCCATGACCCGTGAAAGGGGTAAGGTCCACTGTATCACCAGGGATCTTTTACATTTACAAAAGTCCACGATTGGGCATTGGGGCATGCTGCTGCCGAGGGCAGGGCATCGGTCCCTAGCGGCTGCAACCTGGCAGAGCGCCAGATGCAAGTCGCCAGGGATTGGTGCACCTGCATGCAAATGGGGCCATAATGACATGCAAATGGCTCCATTTGCATATACAATGCTGAATATAGCGGTTCATGCATCTAGCGCACCTGCACTTGTGCTGGCGCGATCCCCTGCTCCTCTCTAGCCACTTGCACTGAAGCAGTGCCACTGCACCATGTGCAATGTGGGTGGCCACAGTGCCATATTCAATGGTGCTGAGCCTGGTGCAGCACCATTGAATATCACCCAGACCACGCACTGGTGCATCCCAGTTGCACTGCACCCAGGCTTGCGTCCCCTGCCTGGCGCGGGCTGAATATCCCAGCCACGGTGCCTACATTGTGGTCTCAGGAAATTCCCAAAAAGCTTAAAAAGAAATAAAATGTAAAGGTATTGTTATGTCAGTGATAATCAGTGGCTGCTCCAGGAATTTGTACTGCTGGGAGGGACACAGTTGAGGTCCCAAATTATGTTCCCTCAGCCCAGACAAAAGCAGCCCCAGCACCTGGCCCCAGAGTAATCATGTTTCCTTCAAAATCTTATCCATCTTTTCCCCTTTCCTCCTCCATCCATGAGACTTTTTTCCAAAATAAAATGTGCCTTTAGACAGACTCACTCCTCCTACAACCAGAAACTCCCTGTATTTCTTTTATTGACCAATCCCTTACCCTCTACCTGCCAATGTACCGACAGTTCAGTTGCATACCTCTCAACCTCCTACAGTGCAGATTAGGGACAGGGCTTCAAAAACATCAAGGGCAAATGACCAAAACCAGGGTTAAATCTTAAAAATGATACTAAGAGCTCAAAGCCTCTTACAATGGGTTGCTTAATATGACAAGTCTTAACTGACGGAGAACTGGACTTTGACCCTTAGTTTGCCATGATTTTACACTTTAAATCATTACACTTTAGTGACACGAATGTCAATTTTAGGAGGAAAGAACATTTCTGAGGCAAAATCAGAGACAGCTAAAAGTTGTGTTCAGTTGTAGCAGTACCAAACCAGTCAAAAAAAAAGCACATTGTTCTCCTGGTTTAACCTTTTTATCCTGCCTGGCCTCTCAAAGGAAAAAAAAGATGTGCACTGTTCAACCACAGTTGCCATCTCCCAGACACCACCTACTGCTTCTACTGAACTTCTTTGGCTCTGCCATAAACTCCACCACATGACCCATAGAGGTCTGAGGGTCCCAACCCATTTGACCACCTATACATGCTCATCCCACATCCGGACAATGACAGCAGGGTGAACAAAACTCATGAGACAGGTGCTAAGTGAATAGTATCAACTCAAAGTTGAAATGCTATTTTGATCACTCTGTTAAGAGATTCAAACATTAACGAGTGTGCTCAGCTGCCTGCTGCTCTCCCTCAAGCTATGAATAAGGATAAGGTCTACCACAGCAAAATTCAAAGCACCAGCATTTTAACATTTTATTAAGCAATGGTATTTAAAGCGGTGATGAGAGTCTGCACACCACAGACTGCATTCCTTTAGTTGACAATTATCCAACCCAAGAAAAAAATACAAAATGAGACCGAACTCTGATGATTACTATATATATCTAGGAGAGATGGCTCAAAGGCTCTGAAATCAGGGGTGGGGTGAGTGGGGGTGGCTAACAGCTAGTATAACTAGGAGAGACGTCTCAAAGGTTCCAAAATCAGCTGCTGTAATTTTTATCCAACAGTAAAATAATTGTAGCTCATACTGAGCCAGTTGCCTGGGAGAACTGGTCCAGTGCTTTGCCCGTAAAGCATCATCTGAAACAGCCTCTATGGGTGAAGTGCTGGGCCAGTTCTCCCAGGAGACTGGCTCAGTAGGAGCTACAATTATTTTCACTGTTGAATAAGAATTACAGTAGCCAATTGTGGAGCCTTTGAGTCATCTCTCCTCGCTAGAGGATCCCAACTAATCCCAATGGTTGATTGCCCAGAACGTAAATCCTGACTACTGAAAGACTGATTTTAAAATACAAACTGCGATTGCAATTGGTAAATCTTTTTCAGCTGTGACATAAAATCAGATGTTTTCTAGTGCTTATTCTTTTACTTTGCAGCAGTGAAATAAAATAAAGCATTCATTATAGAAGGCTCCTGAGGTCAAATGATATCACAATGATCTGGCAGAACATGGAGATAGTGCTCACTCTTTACTTTACAGCTGTGAGATAAACTTTAACTTTAGCACATGATGTGCAGCAATACTAAAAGTAAATAAATGAAAATATTTAGTGTTTCATCCCTTGGGCTGCATCCACATCCTTGCCTCCCGATGTCTTTCTGTTGCAGAGCATTTCTTGGGTACAGGAGGACTCAAGACACACAGATACAGCGTAATTAAATGCACTCTTTCTGTCTCGACTGATACCACCACGAACACTGGCTCACCACCTGCTGCCTGCTCTGCCACTCACTGTCACTCTGTCACTATGACACAGCAGCAGTTGTGGACAGACATCGACCCCCAGTGCCCCCCTGCCTCCCCAACAATGATGTCACACACTGGGTATGCGGTTTTACGGACCTGCTAAGTCCTTACAAAGAGATGCAGAAAAGAAACGCGTAGCACTGGGAGAGAGCAAGAGGGAAGGAGAGGGACCGACAGGATTGCTGTTTTTCATGTCCCAGTGATGCAGAAACACATCTGTACCACTGGGAGACAGAGAGAGAGAGAGAGAGAGAGAGAGAGAGAAGGGAACTGACAGAATGCCTGTTAGAGGACTGTGGTGCAGAAACAGACACAGGAGACTAAGGACTCTGACAATGCTCTTTTCTCTCTCTCCTGTCACTCTCACTCTCACTCTCTTCTGTGTGTCGCTATCAGGCATGTGGTGAATGATGTGCACCTGCTAGTTGCAGGACAGGGGCCCAACTACTTCACAGCAGTCTGCTGCCCTCCTATCCTCCCATGTTCTACATACCTTTCCGGTGATGGCACTCCCCCAACTCCTGGCAGCATGCTATCCCACTTCACGATGTTTCCTCACACCAGAAATGCCTGCGCTGCCCTTTCGCTACCTGTGTTTTGCAAGTAAGACCAGCTGGTGGACCTCCTATGTTGCTGTCTGCCTGTGTCTTTCAACCGCTCGCTCTCTGTCCACTCATGCCGTTCCTCTGACTGCTTCATTGCTTCTCTCTCTCTCTCTCTCTCTCTCTCTCTCTCTCTCTCTCTCTCTCTCTCTCTCTCTCTCTCTCTCTCTCTCTCTCTCTCTCTCTCTCTCTCTCTCTCTCTCTCTCTCTCTCTCTCTCTCTCTCTCTCTCTCTCTCTCTCTCTCTCTCTCTCTCTCTCTCTCTCTCTCTCTCTCTCTCTCTCTCTCTCTCTCTCTCTCTCTCTCTCTCTCTCTCTCTCTCTCTCTCTCTCTCTCTCTCTCTCTCTCTCTCTCTCTCTCTCTCTCTCTCTCTCTCTCTCTCTCTCTCTCTCTCTCTCACCTGCCTCTTCATGTCTTTCTGACTGCACCTGAGGTCAGATGGCATCAAATAAATGGTGAAAGTTCCAAATTCTGTAACAGAAAGACATCAGGAGGCAAGGCCATGGACACTGCCCAAGGGATGGAACAACATAATTTTTTCATTTATTTTATGTCACAGCTGCAAAGATTAAGCAAACTCTGTTGCCATTGGTATTTTAAAAATCGGGCTTTGAATAGTTGGGATTTAAAGCGTCGGTATTCTGACGCCCTCCCCATTTGTACTAAGCGTGGTTAAATCTGTTTGATGTACTTTTACTTGTCCAACCCACCTGCTTTTGTTATCTTTCTGGTCGGATCATCACTGGTGGCAGTGGCAGGTGAGAGGAATTTTGCTTGGTCATCTTGGCAGCATGGCTCCTCTTCTCGTTCAACATGTACAGTTGTCTCTGATTCTCAACCGTGACAGGCCCACAACACTGACAGACCTGCTAGACTGACCCCCAGAAGGAGGAGGAGGTACTCCTGGTGCTAACAGATGCTGTTAGTGCTACTTGTTCATGGTCCTTCTAACAGTTCTCTCTACTACAAAATGGTGAATGGTGCCAATATTTCTAGGGTGGCTCATCTTACTTCCAATTCCCTGTCTGGGCTGAACACTGCGATTAAGTCATTTGTCCTAATGTGCGCATGGGACCAGTATAGTACTGATCTGGAGGAAGGAGTAGTGATCTAGCCTTTAACGCACCAATCAGCGACCTCACCAGAAAAAAAAGGTTTTATCACATCAGCCAATCAGCAGCAGCAGAACCAACACCTGCACCCATGTGCTAGAAAAAGGAAATTAATATGCAGAACTGTGTTACAGCAATGCATTACTCACAAGAAAATGTAATTTGTAACTTCCACGGTTACATTTTCTTACAAGTAATACATTGCTATTACTAATTACATGGAAATGTAGTTTGAGTACAGTAACATGTTACTACCCAACACTACACACACACACACACACACACACACACACACACACACACACACATATCTTAAATGCATGAATCTTTCAAAAATGGCTTTCTTAACAGTTTTGGCTAAACCTATAGCTCAAATTAAAAGCAACAGACTGTCATAAAACTAACAAGCATTTGTCAATGCGAGCGTTAAGCTTGCAGGTATTTGCAATTGTATTTGGTACTTGGACATGGCTTAAAAAATCAGTGACAAAAGTACAAGCATTTGTCAATGCCGAATGTTGCTTGCTTCTATGTGCTGTTTAGGTATCTGGAAGTCATTGGAGTGCAAATATTGAAAATTCGCGAACTTCTGACGTCGTGGAACTGCGCAATGCATGCTATGTAAAACAGTCATTTTAGGAATTTTTTCACCAAATTTTCAACATAGCCATTTTAAGACCTCTGCTCATGAACAGTGTCACTGTGATTTTCTTAATGTGTCCCATACATTGATTTCGCACACCGACCGCGCCATTGTGTGCTACATGGGCAGAAACACGTTTTGGGCAGGATGTGAAAATGACAACTATACTGCTCATAAGGAGGTGTGGTAAAATGGCAATGTTGAAAATCTGGAGTGAAAATATTGAAAATTCACAAACTACGGCGTGCGTAGGAACTGCATAGCATGCGCTAAATAAAACAGTCATTTTGGAATTTTTCACCAAATTTTCAACATAGCCATTTTAAGACCTCTGCTAATGAACAGCATCACTGTGATTTTCTTAATGTGTCCCATACATTGATTTCACAACCGACTGCGCCATTGATGCGCTACATGGCGAAACACATTTTGGGCAGGATGTGAAAAATGACAGCTGTACTGCTCCTGAGGAGGTGTGGTAAAATGGCAATTTTGAAAATCTGGAGTGAAAATATTGAAAATTCACAAGCGTATGAGCATGCGTAGGAACTGCTAGCCGAGCGCTACGTCAAAACAGTCATTTTAGGAATTTTTTTCACCAAATTTTCAACATAGCCATTTTAAGACCTCTGCTCATGAACAGTGTCACTGTGATTTTCTTAATGTGTCCCATACATTGATTTCACACACCGACTGCGCCATTGTATGCGCTACATGGCGGAAACACGTTTTGGGCAGGATGAAAAATGACAGCTATACTGCTCATAAGGAGGTGTGGTAAAATGGCAATGTTGAAAATCTGGAGTGAAAATATTGAAAATTCGTGAACTTACGAGCCTGTAGGAGACTACGCCAGCATGCGCTAAATAAAACAGTCATTTTTGGAATTTTGCACCAAATTTTCAATGTGGGGTTTGGGACCCCTTCTCATGAATGATGTCACTGTTATGGCATTATTCAGGCCGAAAGGTGATTTCGGCGCAGTGACTGCGAAATCACCTGATCCGAAATACACAATGACAGTGACATCATTCATGAAGGAGTCCCAAAACCATATTGAAAATTTGCAAAATCAAAAATGCCTGAGATATGCACAAAGTTGGAAAAACCCCTATCTAGCCCATTATACAACTTACCGGCATTTCCTCAGTTATGATCGGCTTTGAAGAGTGCAGCGTGTTCCCGGTCCACGAAGATCGTCGTGCAGCGCTCGGAGGTAAGTATGGGGTGGGGGTGTGGAAAGGCAGGGCAGTGGGTGGGTGCGGGTTGTGGGGGCTGGGAGAAGCGCCATGGGACCGTTTTTCAATTTACAGGTTTAAAAAAAAAAAAGACGACGTGGGACATTTGCTAGGCTGGGGTGGGCTCCCAGGCGTGAGAGGATGGCTGGGGGGCCGTGGAGCCGACGGGGGATTGGGCACCCCGTGGAAGGCGGACTGTGGCCGAGACGCTTGCCACGCGGGTGGGCTCCCAGCCTGGCAGCAAAGATTTGGGGGCAGCGTGACGCGGTGCAAGCACACAGCGGTGGTTTCTTTGAAGAGAAGACCACCGCTGTCATACACAGCACCGTGTCCGATTGGTGCAGGACTGCCACGCCTGCTCAAAGGAGCAGGGGATTGCAGAGGAGGGCACACCTCAAAGTGTCCCATTCTCCCAAGACATTCCTTAGCATGCGTGCAAATGAACATAAAATGGCTATCTCAAGTTTGGGTCAAACACCCACAAGCACAGCTTAAAAGCAACAGATTTTCCTAAAATGGCTTTCTCAACAGTTTGAGTTAACGCCACCCCAAAAGCACAGCTGAAAACAACATTTTAAAGTAAAACATCTCAATGCAGCTTTCAAGAGCATGAAAGAAACATTTTAAAACTTGTAGCACATATCTTCAGACTCAGTTAAACTAATATGCTGTACCACAAAACATGATTTGCCAGAACCAAGTCACTTACCTGCAAAAAGGCACTTCAAAACACAAATAAATGAAGCACTCATAGCACAGAAGTCATCCTTCACTGCCTCAGCATCACATGATCTGCAAGTCATATTACTAACTGATGCTACCTATTTTGCAGTCAGCTGCAACTAATAAAGCAATGCTTGAGCTCCCCAAGTTCATTCAGGAATTATTCATTCATTTCACTTTTATTTTGCACCATGAGCGAACTGAGCCCTTTTCGGTCACACCTGACATGTAAAGACTACATACCATATAACATTATGTTTATCACAAAAGTATGCATACAGTAAGTTTCACAAATCATTGATCATTAAAACAGCTGCAATCAGATGAGGCTTCTGTCCTACTCTATATAGGTTTCAGTAAGATTGGGGCTAGTGAACTATAAAACAAGATGACAGTTGCATAAGTTTTCCCATCTCTAAATAATTTTAAATACAATTGTTTTTCAACTAACTAAATGTATTATAATATATCAAACAAACACCAGAGAAGTGCCATGTTCTCATGAAATAATAACATCTCATGGCCTAGTTTATCAAGCCACTCACCTTTCAGGAACACAGTTTATACGTTCGTTTGACTGCCTCAAAGGCACAACATCATTTATTATATATAAAGTAGAGCCAGTTAGGTGCAATGCAGTGTCTCAGGTTACTGCATGACAAATGGGATTGAATGCCATTGAAATTTGCTTTGTGTACTGCAGTAATTATATGTAAACAATAATACTTCGATAGAATTGGGTGGTGTTGGGCTATACCGGACTGCCCAGGGCGTAATATGCCCGGGCGTCAAGAGGCAGAGGGCCCATAGCCCTGAAGGTCTGGTATACCAATACTCGTCCACCCTGATGGTATTATTATGTTTAGAAATGGGCATTGTAAAAAAAGGTTTAATAAAAACTGTTAATGAAAAATAATTTAAAATATGTTTTGCAATAAAATAGTTCCTCTGCATTATAATAGCATGTGTGTATGTGTTTGTGTGCGTGTTTTTGAGATATGGAGTTTTGTCCTACTAGGGACACTGTAGTTTAAAAAAAAGCTGATTGTAGGCATTTACACCCCGGCTCCCTCCTTCATTATGCAGCACCTTTGTTGACCCTCCACTTCGTTTTGTTTCTTTTTCATTTTATTTATCCCCACCCCAAGATAATGGCAAAAAGATTTTCTAATGTTTTTGTTTTTTTGAACCAGCAGACAGCATGGATCACGAGCAGGACATCATGTTCAGTATCGGGTGGGCCTGTGTTCTATGGAAGTCTGGAGAAAAGGGTAGTTTATTGGTTTTGGTGCAGTTTAATGTGAGGAACTCAGTGCTATTTTTCATTTCGTGACTGTCCCACATGAATGCTTATTGTCTGAATGTTGTGAGTGGGTGGGGACTTTTGTTGAAGCATGGTAGGAAACATAGCACTGCAGTGGTGGTCTTTGACTGAGTTTGTCTCCCTGGAGATGTAGACAGGCTGCTGGTATGCCACCCAATTAATCGGCTGGCATTTGGGAGGCAGGAGCATGAGTAGCTACTGCTGGCAGTGAGAGGTTGGATGGCTTCATTTTTTGTTTTCTTTATTCTTTCTTAATGGCTAATGTTTACTTGAACTTAAAGTAAGGTGCTCAGGTAGATGGGCGGGATCTGCTGCTAACTCACCACTAAGTGATAGGAAAAAAACGGTGGCCAGTCACTTTGAAATTGGGGTGCCCCCATTATACCCTAAGTAATGGGGCACCCCAAATTGGCACTCGTTTTTGCCAGGCTCTGCTGAAAAATAAATGCACGCCTGGAGACAGTTTATAGCCAATCTGGATGCTTTGTTTTCAAGCCCATTTTCTAACACAGTATACTGCAGTATTGCGATCGTCCTGGCTAGCTCCACTGTATGTGTATGCATTACAAGACTTAGATTTTCTCTTATGCAAAAAGTGTATAAGAGAGAATCTATCAAGGTAATTATGAATCATTCAAAGATATAATGAAACAATATTGTAGACAACTCAATTGGTAAATGATTTAATTGATTACTGTACTGTGATCAATGTTTGTATTTTATGTGCTATTTTTGTCTTCTGCATCCCCGTGAAAATGGGCATTTGATACCCTCGGGATTTACCCAGTTAACAATTTTAAAATAACACAATTTAAAACCAAAGATGCAGTACATACACTTACTCTATTTTCAGTTTTCAGATCTAGTCACAATAATCAGGCATTCACATTTCCAAATCAAGCTGAAGTCTAACGGACATGCTGAGCTGAGTCTCTTGTCTTGCAACCTGTCATCTGCAGATTTTTTAAATGATCAGTCATCTTTAGTTTACTAGGCAAAACACCATTGAGACATGCTCATTTACAAGGTGGACCTAAACACTTTATTTACTCAGGATAGCCCAATTGATGTTCAGCATCTCAGTTCCCATAGGGTCCTACTTCTACACAATTTTACACCTGGGACTACAGAACAGGAAAGTCAGTTTGTTTGCTGAAGGGCACACAGTAAGTGACTGGCTGTGGTGGAATTTCCACTAGAGATCTCCTGTTTCACAACTCTGTTCTCTGTTTCCTTCTTTTGCAGACAATAGTGTGAGGCACAGGTTACACAACACTACAGTCTATTACATCAAACATAGCACTTACAAAGTATACAGTCATTGCAGGAAGATTCCATTGTTGCTCTTTATTCTAATTTTACTTAAGTAGAAGTCTCAGCCACGTGCCTCAGTTTTCTTTGTAATATTATTATTGGAATACAAGAATGAAAAAGAGGAAAGGAAGAGCATGAATGGCAGAAAAAATTAAGGAAAGGGAAATCGATAGTTATGACATTACTGCTCAGTTGCAAGTATCCCAAGATGTAAACATCTGGCTTCAAATAGTTTCTGGGAAGACTCAGCTATAAGCATTTAGTAAAATATCAATGCCAGTGAATGTATTTTTGTTGAAAACTAAATGTGCACAATGGTTGGGGACCATTTGTGATGGTTATCAGATTTAAGAACACATGCTTTGCCAGTTTTAAATCCACATGCCTGTTGTTCATCTTTGGATGAAAATGTTGCAAATATTATGCTGGGCTCAAGACTGCTGGACTTGATTGCAATCGCTGCCACTCGATTACAAATCCAGATGAAGGCTATTCTGTAGTACAATAACATTTCTCTTTTGATTAAAATGACAATAATATTATGTTGGGCTTTATTCCTACTCTATATAGACTTCAGAAAGACTTATGCTAGTGAATTATAAGACAAGATGACATTTGCAGACAGTATTCAGCTCTAATAACTCAAATATGGAAAATGAAAAATTTTACATATGGTGGGCATTAGTAAAGTATAACTTTCCTACTATAGTACACTGAAGGTCTTCAATGCACAGTATTATCTAAGTATTACCAATATGAATTATACCATTAAACACAGAAATTGAAAAGCAAGACCCTGGAATGTTGGATTAATGTGTTCTTTTCTACATTAAATTCTAACATATAATTTCTATGTTGTCTTGTCTTGTGCTGAGTAGCGATTTAGAGTGTGGTTATGTCTTATTGTGTATAGAAATCTGACAGTTGAAAAAGCTTGTTGCAGTCATTCTAAGTTGTTGTGAACATTCTAAATTATTGTTCTGCATGTTCCATCATTAAGTGCATCTGTGTTCCCCCTCACACTGACTATCCTACTTTCATTCTGTCAGCAGTGCTCAACCAGGAAAACAAAGGAACCCCCAGGAGCAGAAACAAGTGGTCAGAGTTCAACAGTTATAGGCGCTGACAGTCATTGACAGGGAGCTCCCTTACCTCCCTGGCAGTTCCTCCACAATGTTTGTCATATTTTGAAAAAAGCCCCCAAAGGAATGGAAGGGATCTAATTTGCCCCTGAGGGGTTGGATGCATGATTCCTTTCCACTTCCTGATTCTCTGATCTGCCCCCATGCGCTGATATTTTGTGATGTCTTTAAAGGTCGGTGTGGGGTGCACTACATTCACCTGACTGGAGCATCTTTTTGTAAGGCAATTTTTCCAATTTTAAATCAGGACTTGGTACTCGATTGATGCCAGGGTTCAACTAACAAGGTTCTTGGTAGCTGAACCTTGGCATCAGTCTGTAACAAATCTTAATTAAAATCAGAAAAATCACCTTGAAAAAGATGCAACATTCAAGAGAATGGACTGTGTCCCCTCCTTGTACTCGACCTATAAAGATATCACAAATCACTGGAGCAAAGGGGCTGATCAGAGTCAGGAAGCGGAAAGTGATCATGCAGCAAGCCTCTTGGGGCAAATCACAATCCTTCCATTCCTTTATGGCTATTTCAAAATCTGCACATTGTGGAACAGCTCCAGTCAGTATGAGCTCCTCTTCATTTTAATTATGAAATATTCCAAGAATGTTTCTGTTTAAGACTGCAGAAAGACCAAAATGTTATAATGGTGTTGTGGGCAGCATGCTACCACTAGTGTCAAAATGGTACTTCTCTGTGTGTTGGTGAGGGAACTGACTCAGCTGTGTGCATGAAGTGGGAGCATGCGTGCTAGGATACCAGTGAAAATGCAGTTTTAAAATGAAACTGTTGAACTAATTAAGACATTCAAATGTTTAAATTCAAATATTTCAACACGTTCCTTTATTGCTTGAAGAATTTATAAAGTTATGTTATGTTGCAGTTTCACTGAATGAACTTTCACTGAACAAACCTATTTAGCGACTTCATTACTTGTGTTCTTTATTTATTTATGGAACCATGCATTATAAAAAATAAAATATGGGTGACCATACACAACCTGCCTTGTGTTTTCATCTTAGGGCTGAGATAACAGCACAGACCTCTCGAGCTTTGCTGTAGAGGTCCATATACTATTATCTCAACCACTTGATGGAAACACAGCCTACATATCTATAGTCAGCAGTAATGTACAAAGTTGGAAAACTTTCGCTTTGTGAATTCACCTCATTTGGTGAAGTTAATTCACCTTGCAAAGTTCAATTGCATGTGGTGATAACTTCATCAGTGAAGCTTGGTACAAAGGTGAAGTTTGCAAAGAACTATAGGACTGGCGGACACATGTTGCAGAAACGTGTTATATGCCATGAGGAGGCTGTCTTCAGTGCAGTCTTCTGAAGACAGAGTGAGAGAAATCTTGTGTGCATAACTGAGAGGAAAACATTTGAAACCATTTAAACCTACAGTAGCTTTTTGAGTGCACATCGCTCACACATTTTTAGAGGGTCTTGTGCTGCTAGATTTCTGTTTTTTTTTTTTTGCTGATTATTTACTTAAAAGTAAGGGTTTCTGTTTTGTCTGTCTGTGCAGTAGTGTGTGTGTGTGTGTGTGTGTGTGTGTTTGGGGTAGGAAGCAAGGCAAGCCCAAAAGATCTGGAACTTTTTGACTAAGCAGGAGATTTGTGTTATATTCTGTTTTTCTCTTTCTTGTTCATAATTTTGAACTGTAGTCAGTAATTTCACATTTTGCTTCTGTGGTTTAGTTTGGTGTGTTTAGTGATGTATTTTGTCAGTGTCTTTCTATAGCAGTTTTAGTTATTTTGAGTTATATTTTTCTAGAAGTAACGGTATTCTGTCACTTTTTATAGTTAATATTTAGTACCTTTGTTACCTGTGTTGTTTTAATCCTGTGGCATTTAAAAAGAAAAAAAGAAATCTTTGGGTTGGTATTAGTAGTATTTTTTCAGATCACGCTGCTGATCCCTGGCCTCTAGGGCAACGTGTTGTTTGCTGCTGCTGATGATGATACATAATTTGTTTAGAACTGTTATCCGTCATGTGTGTCACCTTATTTTGTTAATCCATGTGGTGTTTTAAAAAGAAATAAGGAAAAGCTTTTCTGGTTGGTTTTGCTAGATACTGTTCTTCAGCATAGTATTTTTCAGATCACACTGTTAATTCCTGATTCTTCATGGGCAGATGTTGTCTGCTGCTGCTGATAGTTAATAATCTGTTTACCCATGTACCCTGTCATTTGTGTCATGTTAATCCTGTGGTGTTTTATTTTTCAGATCACACTGACGGTGCCCGATTCCCTAGGGGAGAATTTGTCTGTTCCTGGTACTTATATGTACAGTAGACTTTATTTACATGCTGTCATTTGTCATCCCAAATCAAGTTAACAAAGCATAAAAGAATGACTGGGAAGAGACTGCAGTAAAGGGAGAGGTGCTGGGGAGGCAGCAAGGAGTGTTCAAGTTCTATGGGGCAAAATAGCACTGCAGTTAAAAACACTACATCTGTGGCAGCATGCGCTATGGGCTCCAGGGCTACTGGTAGCAAAGGAGTAGTTGTCAGGTGGCATTGGTGTAGTCAATTTGTCTGCCACATCTGTGGCATTCATGCTGGTGGGGATGTGGGAGTTGACAAGAGGAGTAGCAGTAGACAAAGACCAGTGGTTGAGGAGGAGGCTGTTGGTGTCCTTGTGGTTGGTGGTGCCAAGCTCCATAACCTGGAGCTTGAGTCAGCGCTGAGGAAGAAGATCTGAAAATGTGCATCACACTCAGGCTCCTGACAATGAGAGAGTCAGAGAGGCTGGAGCCGTGACGATGAGGAGGACAGAGCTGCAGCAGAGGAGAATGACTTTAGCAGCTATGCTAATGATGATTCATTCAATTCCTATGGGAACCGGAAGAGAAAAGAGGAAGGGTGGTGCTGCAGATGATGGGGGGGGACTTGTAGTCATCCATTTACCACAGTCCCCTTGACCAATAGAATCAAACTTAATAAATCATCCTAAAAACAAAAATTTCCACTCCTTCCTTTCACCTGTCCCACCCCGCTACCATGGTAAATCAAGGTGCATGAAATTCCTAGTTTGAGATTGTTATATACTTCACCCAGCTGATGGGACAGTTGCTATCTGTCAGCAATGTCAAGCTCGAGTTAGTAGGGGAAAAGGGCTAGCACCGATGGGCAACACACACACCTAAAGACCAGGTACCTGTTATGCAGGTATCAGCACCAGAAGTGCGCAGTGCATGGGGTCCCTGTCTCTCATCATCATCATTATTAGCCGTTATGTAGCAATGGTAGGGCAGTAGCCCAGGTGGAGGAAATGCTAAGTGAGGAGGAGGAGGAGGAGGATTATGTGACTCTGCTTAGTAGAGGGCATAGCAGAAGTGGTGGCTTGAGTAGTACCAACCAGAGGCAGAAAAGCACAGGAATGCCATTGTAGAGACACCCAACCCCACCCCAAATCACTGGTTTTGTTCAAGAAGCAGCGTATGTGAATCTCCAGGAGTCAAATACTACCCCACCAACAATGCCACCACAACAAGTCCAGCTGTTTGGTCACCCAACCCAAGAAAAGTCCAGCCTATGATGCATAACATGTTTGAGTGACAGTCCAAATTCCTTCCAGTCATGCTATTGCATGCAAACTAAATGCAACAACAGCTGAAATGCTGGCACTTGATCTATTGCCATTCATTTTGTTTAGAATGTTGGACTTTGAAGGTTGATGGCGGTGCCTGTCCATTTGGCAGATTCCATCAAGAATATGCTAACATAGAAACATATAATTTGACAGCAGATAAAGACCGCATGGCCCACCTAGTCTGCCCATTTTCCTACCTAACAGATAACCTGCAGATCCTAGTTAACCAACAGCTTACTTCTTCCTACCCCCCACTAGGACTGCCTTATGTCTGTCCCATGCATTCTTAAATTCCCCACTGTTCTTGACTCCACGACCTCCTCAGGAGGCTGTTCCATGCATCCACAACCCTCTCCTTGAAAAATACTTCCTCACATTACCTCTGAGCCGTCCCCTCTATCTTCAAATTGTGCCCTTGTTCTTGCACATCTCTTTTCTGAAAGATGCTACCTCTTGGACTTTGTTGATTCCCTTGAGGTATTTGAAAGTTTCTATCACGTCCTGCTCTCCTTCTTTCCTCAAGGGTATAAATATTAAGCTCCTTTAGTCTTTCTTCAGATGTCTTCTGGTGCAGACCCTGCACCATTTTGTGTCTCCTCTGGACAGCCTCCACTCTGTCTATGTCTTTGCAGAGATAGGGTCTCCAGAACTGCCCCAGTACTCCAGGTGGGATCTCACCAACTGTCTGTACAGAGAGATAACAACTTCCCGCTTTTCAACTATTGATGCCTCTCCTTATGCATCCCAGTATCCCCCAGCCTTCCTTACTGCCTTCTCACATTGCTTGCCCACCTTTAGTCATCTGATATAATTACCCCAGGTCCCTTTCCATTTTACTGTTGCAAGTATCTCACCCTCCATTGTGTACTCTTCCCTGGGTTTTTGTTTCCCAGGTGCATTACCTTGCACTTCTTTGCACTGAATCTGAGCTGTCGTACATTTGACCATTCCTCCAACCTCAGCCAAGTCCTTCTCATCCTTTCCACTCCATCTTGTGCATCAACCCTGTTGCAGATCTTTGTGTTGTCTGCAAAGAGACATACTTTTCCTTCCAGTTCTTCTGCAATGTCACTTATAAAGACATTATAAAGGACCGGTCCCAGTACTGAACCCTGTAGTACCCTGCTAGTAACCCTTCTTTCTTCACTGTGGACTCCATTTACTACTACCCTTTAGTCCTGTTGTCTAGCCAATTTTTATCCAGGCTACCATCTTGGGACCCACTCCGAGGCTGGCTAACTTGTGTATTAATCTTTGTATGCGACTGTATCAAATGCCTTGCTAAAATCTAGGTAGGCCATGTCCACAGCCCCTCCCTGGTCTACTACTTTGGTCACCCAGTCAAAGAAATCTATTAGATTCATCTGACATGACCTTCCCATCAAGAATCCATGCTGTCTTGGGTCCTGTGCCCACTGGCCTCTAGGTACTCAACAATTCTTTCCTTCAGAAGTGATTCCATCACTTTCCCTATCACTGAGGTCAAACTAACTGGTCTGTAGTTTCCTGCCTCTGTGCTGCTCCACTTTGTGAAAAGGAATCACATCCACCCCTCCAGTCCTCAGGTACACCACCATCCTCCTATGATTTGTTAAAAGGGTGGTCAGTGTGTCACTAGTTCTCCCTTAATTCTTTTTAGAATTTTGGGGTGAATCCCATCAGGCCCCATTGCTTTGTCCACCTTCAGTTTTAGAGTTCTTTCAGAACGCTTTCTTCTGTAAATGGACTGGTATCGACACCCATCTTCAGATTGTTCCTCTTGTTTGGTTTAGGTACCTCCCCTCCTCTTCCTTTGTGAATACTGAGCAAAATATTCATTCAGTATCCCTGCTTTTTCACTGTCACCCTCACCCACATTCCCTCCCTTTATTAAGCCTCGTATCCCTCCTTGGTCTTTCTTCACTCCTAATATACCTATAAAAGGTCTTATCCCCTTCTTAACAAAGTTGGCTATCCTTTCCTTGGTTTGGGCCTTTGCTGTTCTGACTGTCTTCCCAGCCTCTTTCTGCTTTAAGTGATAAAGTTCTCTGTCCTGTTCCTTCTGTGTTTCCTTATATTTCCTGAATGCTATTTTTCTCCTTAACCTTCCTGCCACCTCTTTTGAGAACCATAGCGTTTTTCCTTTGTTGTGTTTGTTGTTGTTTTACACAAAGGCTTGTTGCCTTTGTGATGGCTGTTTTGATTACCCCCACTGTTCCTCCACCCCTCCTTCTTGCCTGTTTGCTTGTGCTTTCCTGAAGCACTCTCCCATTTTCCCAAAGTCAGCCCTCCTAAAGTCAAATACTCTTGCTTTTGTGTGGCTTGATTGTATGGCTGTGTTTATCATGAACCACACTGTTTGGTGGTCACTGTTCCCAGATGGCTACCCACTTCTAAATCTGAGATTCTTTCTTATCCCATTTGAGAGTACCAGGTCTAAGATTGTTCCTTGCTATTCTAAATGTGTCATTCCTGAATTGTATGGAACAGTGTCACAAATGGTAAACATGCCCTGAAGCATTCAGCATTACCATACAGACATCTGAGCAAGGATATGTAGACCAGTGGCCAAACAGCTGGTAGCTCCTATTTGTATATTATAGCACATTGGGCACAGGTACCTGTGGTAGTTTGACTCCAGGCATGGGGAAAATTGCAATAAACCCAGCTGTGGTGGTACCAACACTATGTATTCAACAGCACGCCACGCTGACAATGAAGAGCATAAGTAGATCACACACAGGTCAAAAATGCTGGAAGCACTCCTTACCGAGATTGACAAGTGGCTTCACCCCATTCACTGCAAGCAGGTTTCATTGTGAGTGATAATGGCTCAAATGTTGGGGTTCTAAAGGCTGTTTTGCCGGTACTTAAAAATAATATTACTTACAGGTGTTCCTGTTTAAGCTGCAGTTTTAATATCCTCAGTAGCTCTATGACTCTAGAAAAGTCTTTATCCAGCAATCAACAACAGATTGCTAATGTTCATTGCCCTCCATGATTACTCTGATTAAAGGCTGAGAGATACGAGCAGTCGTGCATTTGGTTTCGCATTTTGACTCAAGGGGTCAAATCATGGTTGTATCTGTTTGGAAAGCTGGTAAAAATTCAGATGTGCAGAGTTGTTTTATACTTGGTAGCGCTGGTTGTGGCTTATTAATTGAAGTCGCCTCATTTAACAGCCGCCCATTTAAAAGTCGCAGCTGAAAAGAGAATGCAATAGAAGCCGTGGGTTCTAAATGGTGAAATATGGTATTTGACTCTGGGCATGGAAAAATTGCAACAAACCCAGCTGTGGTGGTAGAAACACTACGTATTCAACAAAATGCCACGCTGACAATGAAGAGCTTAAGTAGATCACACACAGGTCAAAATGCTGGAAGTGCTCCTTACTGAGAGTTAAAGGGTTTCACTCCCATTCACCGCAAGCAGGTTTCATTGGCGAGTGATAATGGCTCAAATGTTGTGAAATGCATCAGTGATGGGGTTGTCAAGGTGCCATGCCTGCACACTGTCTTAATCTTATTGTGCAGGAGTTTTAACACATCCTGATATCAAATACATCTTGACTGTGGCCCATACCATCTGTGTCCACTTTGCCTGTTCCAGAAAGGCCCGTGACCAGCTCCACCATCTGCAGATACAAAGCAAACTGCCTCAACGCTGTATGAAGCTGGATGTCATTACCTGATGGAACCTGACACTGTACATGATCGAGTGCTTGTATGATCAGTATAAAGCCATATCTGAATACAGTAGCTGCTGCTATATACAAGCCATGACAGTGCCATAGTAGCCATATCTCTGACAAGAGACCAGTGGTGACAAATGGATGGCCTGATCATGATTCTGAGGCTATTTGAACATGCAATACAGGCAGTGAGTGGGGATACTGCCAGTATTAGTCAGGCCATTCAACTACTATGTGTACTGAGGCAGACACTGGTGAATGTGCAGCAAGTGCTGGAGACAAATGATGATAGTGGAAGATGTGCCTTGATGGAACACATGCTCAATTTCTTAAACTGCAATACACATTTTTCCGGCATTCTGCAGTCTGAAGAGTTTCGATTGCAACCATGCTGGACCCATGCTATAAACATGGGCTGGCATCAATAATTTAATGTGGGCATGAGCAGGTCTAAAAGTTGACCAGTCTTCAAATAAGAAGAGTACACAGCACACAGATGCTAAAGTCACATTTATCTAAGGCACAACATGAAACTCGACACAGACTGGGGTTGTTTCCATGACTTCACATGGGAAATGGGATGAGAAAACAAGCAAAGTAAAAGAGAAAATCCCAACAAACCCCATTTGGGATGTTTTGTTCCAGATGGGAGTTGAAGACATGGAAGAAAAGGAGGAGAAGGCTGATTCGGCAGCAGGACTGAGGGCAATGCAAAGCATGGTAAGTGCATATTTGTCGGACACAAGGCATCTTACCATCAAAAATAACTCCTGCTACACTAGAGTAGCAAGGTTACTGACTGTCCAGCACTGACCTCAGTCGCAATGAAGTACCTCAGCTCGCCCACCGATTGTTAATGTGAAGTGGGTGTTCAGTTCGGTTGGGGCCATTGTGCAGGGCAAGTGCACCAATCTGTCACCTAAAAATGTTGGCATGCTAATATTTATTAAAATGAATGAGGGCATATTCTGCACAACACAATCATGTCTATGTTCTTACCACATGAAGCTGGTAGTGAAGATGAAGAGCATGGTGTTGTTGGCATTAGCAGATTGCCTTCTACTGAGGTGGATGAAGTGGTAATGGAAAAAGAATTCCATGTCTTAACAACTCCAGTCTGAAGACTGTGAGGGCTTCTTCCTCAATGAGGTTGAACAAAAAAACTGTGCTCGTTCCTCCTTTCCTCCTCATCAGTAGAATCATTTTCTTTATGATTCGCATTATTTTATTTTCAGTCATTTTACTGCCCCAATTGTTGTGCTGTTTCCTGCATCCAATTGATTTCCTGCCTCCATCACCTGCATGTAATTCCTAGAGACAATTCCTGTTCCACCCAGCAAGACACAGCACTGCCTCCTCCTCTGGCCCTGTTGGGTCCTCCAGAGCCACAAACTTCATGAGCCATCGCCTCTACACTGATGCAACATAAATGCCATTACCAACTAGGCAAGTCATGCCTGCTCTAGCCAGCAAGACACAGCACTGCTTCCTCCTCCTTTCCTCCAGAGCCACAAACACCATGGGCCAGGAGCCTACACACTGATGCAGAATAAATGCCATTAGAAGCCTGTGCATTAAATTGCAGGAAGGGCAACCTCTGGTTGGGGGAGTGACACGTACAGCAAGCACCAGGTAGCAGCAGGACTACGCGTTCATGTGGTTCACATAATTCTCTTGGTATGGAATTTCAGCCTATTTTGCTTTTCTGGACAGTGTGCACTATTGCATATACTAAATTACAGGAAGGGCAGCCTGTGGCTGGGACTGACTAGCAACATAATATTTATCTGGTAGTTAAGAACAATTTTAATGATAGTGCAAGGACTGCACAGTTGCGCAAAAAGACAACAGAGCTGAAGTCAGATTTTTCTTTAGAATGGATGAGAATGGCAGAATTTAAAATAGAACAAAGCAGTAGCAGAAATCAAGAAAGACAGAAAGAGAAATTAAGATGAATGTGCAATTTGTTATCTTTTAAGTTTAAAATGTTTTTTCTCGCTTAATATTTGGGGTATAACAGGTATGATAAAGAGACAGATAAAAGAAAACATGCACATAGAGATTCAAGGGTTATGGCTCAGAATAGAGGGGTGCACCGCCACTATGGAGTTCTGCCAAACCTTCAAGAATGCTTTGCTGATTTCTCAGCAACTCCTGCAACATCTCCTTCATCCCCACAACTTGCCAGGAGAATTCCCCTATCTACTTATGGTGCTGTGCCACTTCCCCATGGGGGGATGTGAGAGCAGGCTCTGAGACTGGCCTCTCAGGTGCCTCCTGCAGTACCTGAGTCTGCCCGCAGGTCCCACTCGTCGGTCTACTCCATCTCCCTCCTGTACTGGTGCACCTGACCCACCATGTTGCCTTTTTGCCCATCCCACCCTACAGCACAGAAGAACCAGTAGGGGTATCAACCATCTCCACCACTCTCAGCAACTTTTGCCCAACTACAAATATGCTCCTCCCACTCCTGGTGGTTGCTTCACTCTAAGATGGGTGTCCTGCCCACCTGTCCCCAAATGGGTCTCCCATTTCCCACACCGAACAACATTTTACTGCATTTACATGTGACCACACTGTTGTCAGTGGGGTCACTATCAAAGAAATTGCACACTAGGAACTTCCGCTGCTAGCAGAGGAGGAGCAAGATGGTCCAGAGTGCATCTCCTCCTACTCCTCATGGTGCACAGGTGATGGTGGACCAACGACTAGTGTTTCCTTTAGTGTTGGTGGTGGTACTATTGCATGCTGCTAATCCTGGTGCTCCGCTGTGAAGGGGGTTGGGTGCTGCTGTCTTATGCTGCCATGGATCTCTTAATATGGAAGGAATGGTATCTCCATCTGTTGGCCCGCTCCCTCTCCTCTTGACCATTCCCACTTATTTTAATGAAAACAAAAAACAGCAACAAAAACAAACTAAAAGGATGAAAAATAGCACAAATAAAAGTGGTGAACGTAGGAAAATTACAGCTAAACAACAACTAAATAAAGACTCCCAAACTGTACAAGTAAAATTAAATAAATAAGCAAAAAAAGCTGAAAAACATATTTTATGGTAGTTTTAAACCTCTCAAAAGAGCAGATCTGTCCTCTTCCCCAACAAACTCAGACTGCAAAGTAAAACTAAGGATGAGTCAGTACATAGAGCAGTAGCATGTGATCTGCAGGAGTTGTTTCAATAAGACCTAGCGCCAGTAGCCTGCATCTGAACAGACTTCACCTAACTGTATTAATGGTGAGAGTTACCAGAAACGTGATGATGAAGTCACTAGGCGAATTTTTCAAGCCCATGGAAAAATTTGCAAATTGCTCTGCAAAGGCAAAGTTAGTAATTTCACTGGCAAAGTAAAACTGTGCAACATCTCTACTGGTCAGCTATACGCTTATTTCTCTATATCTTTACAGGATAACATGTTTGACGTTAAATAATGCCCAAACTGCTTAATGCATAATGCTAGTACAACAGGGTTATTAACATGTTACAGCAAGCGATGAGCATATTAAACAAAACTTATACATTTTCTCTCTCTGATGAAGAGCTATTCTTGAAACATCAGTTTCTCTATTTCTGCTATTCAACAGTAACCCTATAAACTGACCTTGGGATCACCTGGGCCAGTTCTAGCACCACATTGCCTAGACAGCTTTCCCAACCTTGTGGAGTTTATACTGATGCTTTCACAACCTTGTGGAGTTTACACTTTATGTTCATTTTTTTAGAATTTACATTTCAGGCATGAACTTTTCTTCAACAAATATCTATTAAGAAAAACAAAGGTACATAAATGGAAAGGGTAAGTGAGGAGTGTATTAGGACCCTGAAAAGAGGAAATGGAGGAAGAACCTGTAAATAGCCAGGAATGATGGCAGAGATGCCGAATGAATACTTTACTTCAGTATTGACCAAGGGGCCCTTGGAGGACGGTGGTCATCAGTGGCCCATGGCAGCAGCATTAGCCATGACGCAGTCGGCGGACTTCATATCTACCCTGGTACCTGACTACTTGGTGATGGTCAAGCCAGGTAAATCTCATGGGGCAGATAGTATACACCTCAGGATTGTAGGAGAGCTAAGGGAGCACTTGGCAGGGCTACTTGTAGTAATGTTTCATGAGTCTGTCTAGACTAAGCTGAGGACAAGGTTCTTGCCCCATCCCAACAAGGCAATAGATGAAGGCATGGGCCCCCAGGAACAAAATTAGATGCACTACTCTTTTAATAATGGTGAATGATATGAACCTAATGGGGAATTTTGTTTGTTATTGTATGTTGTTGATCCAAGCATTTCTAATAGCTGTCTTAAGAAAACAGACAATCAAATCCAGTCTGCTGTCTCTGTCTGAGTTCCTAAGCTATAGAAGATCCTCCTTCTCCACAACCCTCTCTCTTCCTCGCGCCTCATTGTACTATCTCAAACCTCTCTTGCTGATGCACTTCTCAAAAGAACCTACTCCTGCAGCTAGGCTTCTTTCTCTTCTCTTCTCTTCTCTTCTTCTCTCTCTTCTCTTCTCTTCTCTTCTTCACATTACAACAACCCATGCCTTATCCCTCCACTGTTTTACCCATTACGCCACCCTGCTGTTCTACTGTGATATTATTGTTCATATTCATGCATCTCTTGTTGCCCTAGTTTATTTATTTATTTACTGAAAACTTCAGATTACCTATAACACAAGTACTCATTTACAAAGGTTTCACTTCAAATACATAGTCACAAAAAATTCCAAGTAAAATAAGCTGTTCCAGAGGAAATGAAGTCAAGCCAGGCTCCAAGCACTTAAGACAGAACAATTACATACAGTACTGAAAAAGATCCATACAGATTATGTACAGCGAGAAACTGAATAAATATAAGATAGTATGGCGGCAGTATGTAACTAATTTTACACACTGGTGGTTGGATGGCACATAAACCCTGAGGGTTAGCCCGAGAGTTTATGTAGCCATCCAACAACAAGGGTGTGTGTAAAATTGAGTTTACACACTGCACCCCATACTTTGTTTTATTTAACTGAGGGGTCGATTTTTTCATAGTTTACATAAAGAGTCGAGTATTAAATGTCATACTACCACTGGTTTATTATGGCATTTAATACACGGGTTTTTGTGTGGGGTAAAAATGATCCATTAATTAAAACAGCTTAATGGTTACAGTTTCACTGGACTGCAAAGGCAGACCACAAAGATCTCTTAAACTGATAAAATGCTGAGAGGTTCAGCGCGTATCAAGCAGTTTGTTTAACCAGTTAGTGTTCCTGACAGCAGATGACCACTTGCCCAACTGAATACACCTGAAAGGAGGCTTAAGGGCATCCTGGCCATGTTCCTGGTGTTGTATTTGGAGATGGTGGAAACAATTTGTTTAAGCAGACAGTGTTAGACCCAGGAGTGCCTTTTTGGCTAACAAACAAGTCTGGAGCTTTATTCTGATGGGAAAAGGAAGACTGTCTATGAATGCACAAAGGGTACAACTATGGTGTGGTTATCTTCATCAAGTGCAGTGCCACACCTTATTATATATCAGCTTTGCTCAGTTTAGCACCATGTCACAGACAGCTGTGTAGACATGGAGGCCATAATCTGTAAGTGACAGAATGCAGCTGGCCACAATAAGGCCTAGCACCCCACTGAGATTGTTCCACTTGCAGTACAGGGCACCCAATCTTCTGTTAATGATGGTCATCAAATGTTCAACATGGGGGACAAAAGATAAGGTGTCATCCAGAGTTACTTCAAGGTATTTGAATACCTGCTCAAAGTTTTGTCCTTGGCCATTTCGGATGACAAAGGGTGGAACTTTCCTCTTTATGGGAGGCTACAGCATGGTCTTTGTTTTTTTTTTTTAACTGAATGTGGGTTTGTTGTTAGAGAACCAGCTTTAGTGACATGAAGTTACTTTGGAGACCAGTAGTAAGGTTATCAAGGTCAGGGTTTTTGAATAGATCACTGCATCATTGGCATAAAGGAGTATGTTTGCTGTCTGACACTTGTGACCTGTAAGCACAGATGAATTAGTTGACTACCTCAACAAATATCAGTTACAATGCCCTCAACAACATGGGTTCATAAAATTTCATAGCACCACTACTGCACTTGTTGAGTTCTGACTACATCTACAATGCACTCGACTGGGGGCGTTTGGTGAACAACTTTCATTGACCTCACCAAAGTGTTTGACACTGTTACTCATGCCCTTCTATTAGATCAATTAACGAATGGGCTCTCACCTGACTCAGTGGATGGTTCAGTAGCTGTCTTACTGATAGAGCCCAGCAAGGTCAGATAAACAGTGTACTCTCAGAAAAAGGAATGCAACCATAGGAATTCTCAAGGATCCATTTTAGGCCCACTACTGTTTAGCCTATTCCTGAACCACTTCCTCAAGCTTGCCCTGGCAAAATATTACTCTACGTGGATGATGCTGTCTCTTCGCAAGCAACCCGGACCCCACTGTGCTTGAAACTCAACTGCAGCAGGCTTTCGCTAATGTTGAATCCTGGTTCATTAAGTCTAAACTGCTATTAAATTATAAGAAAACTAAAACCATGTTGTTTGCATCTGCCCACAACAAGCATAGGTCTCATAGACTTAACATCAGAAACAACCTTGACACAATCTTGAAATGGTCTCAGTCATCAAATACCTTGGGGTTACACTGGACTTACACTCTTTCTCAAATCACATTGACCTAGTGGCCAAGGCTGCTAGTACTAAATTAAAGAAAATCCAAAAGAATGCTCTACTAACAAAAGCGGAACACAGCAAGCCTTGCAGTACTTCAAAAGAGGTGGCTAGCCTACAATCAACAAATCCCAAAAGCAGGTCACTGATGCGATGTGGTGTTTTGTACTACTTTTGGAAACTGGAAATTACCTGTGCAGGACTGTGTGTCTTTATCCACATAGTACTAAATTAGGCCTGCTTTACCAGCACAAGCATTGCCTGACCAACGGTGCCTACAAATTGCAGTCAATAGTTCTATACTCTCAATAATCGACTACAGGCTAATAGTTTACTTAGTGGCTACAGATAATGCCCTTAAATGGATCTCTGTAACCTTGAAAAAACCTGTAGGATTGTCACAGGGGCCCAAAGGCTCACCCACACTTAGACCTGTAAGCACAGTCTGGCTGGCTTCAATCTGAAAGGCAGACTGCAATACCAGACCTGCTTGTTTGCCAAAAATCACCCAGGGACTAACTCACTGGTGTCCAGAACCTACTGCATCCATTTCATAATGCCAGACCAATAAGGTCCTCTAACAACAAACCATTTAAGGTTCCCTTTGTCAAGCATCCTAAAGACAGAGGTCATTTGTTTACTGTGCTCTCAACTGGCTCAACTCCTTTCTAATGACATCTTGGCAGAAACAAAGCTACACCTTTCAAAGTAAGCTATGTTCTACCTAATATCAGTCAGTGAGTGTGACTGGCCCTCTAAGTCGATCCCAGGAGGGACTTGTACTTAACCCAATAATGCACTTATTTTTTCCGGAAGTGTACCTCCTACCTCTTCTCACTACCCCTGCTTACTTCTCAGTCCCCATCCCCTCCCATACCCTCCTTCGTCCCTTTACTTCCTTTCCTCCTCTCCCCTAGCCTCCCTCTAGCCTCCCTACCTCCTGCCTACTCACTCCCTTATTAAGCCATCCTCCACCTCCCTCTCCAAGCCTATACCAACCCTACTTGACAAATGCCTCCTGGGAATGGGCTTCTTCCCTAACTCTCCTTGCCCTGTTGCACTGTCATCCCCTTATTCTGACCCCTGCTCCATGCACTTCTTTGCCTTCTAAAGCTTACTATTATAACATATCTAGTTCAACCTTTCTACCAACTCAAAGTGCTTGTATAGTTTGTAGTTCATAAAGTATCATATACCCTACTATACCCCACATCTGATTCTATAGCAAGCACTGTATACACTGTGATTTACCAAACTTCTCAGTGTGTGGGCTTTTCCACTGAAATGTAATCCACTTCATTACCTACTCACTTACAGTATATGGTGAAATGACTGCTGCTTGGGGTACATGCTTTTATTACAAAACGTAACCCTCTGTATGTCCTTCCTTTGCAGTATTACCTATATACTTTAATGTTTCTTCTCTTCCTCTTGATTATCACTGACGTGGAATGTGTCATTCCTATGTTTTATGTAACTAAGCCCAACTGAGCTGTATGTTTTTTGTAAGTTTGTACACAAATGATGTGGAATCTTTGTAAATGAGCTACCAGCTCAAAGATGTTTGTAATCCAAGATATTAATACATAATAAAATAAATAAAACACTGAGAACCTTAGCAGTGCCCTTAACACATGACGGCAGCCCACTCACCAAATCTACCAGGAAAGGGTCCAAAAATGTGGATAGTAGTTCAGTAACTGAGCCAATACTGCTGATGATAGGATGGCCTGGTGGACTGGTGAGTGACTTACGCCTTCAAAAGGACATAGATGACAGGCTTTGTTGGCAACAGAATGATTAAAAATGATTTTGGTTTCCAAATTAATGAATCCATTCTGATATGCTAACTCCAGTTCTATATTGTTTTTTTTAATCATGTGCTGGATCTCAGTCTAGTTTTCTGTTCTTTTTTGGTGGGTGGGATTTTTACAGAATTTGATGCCAGCCAATTACCTGAGGATTTCTTTTCATAATCATTAGTGTTCATGACAACCACATTACCACCTTTATCCTCTGGTTTAATCATGATAGTGTGATTGACAGAATGAGATCACAAGGCATCCTATTCTTGTCTCAAAGATTGCAGTAATTAGTTTGTTCATTTTTTCAGCCAGCCTTTCAATATCCTGTTAAGGTTTCTTTTAAAAGTATAAATTGCCCTGTTGGAGGAGGGCAAAAGTTAGAAGGTCTCTAAAATAGTATCCAGTGAGTATAGCAAACCACTATGAGCAACTGTCAAAATGGCTGACTCAATTGGGAGCTATACTCATGGCTACCCTACAACGTAGCTACCCCACATGGAAGGTGAGGGTAGGGAACAGAAACTGAAGGGGGGGGATAGCAAGGTGAAGGGAGGGACAGGAAGGGGTTAGGGACTGGTGTGCCTGCTGTCGCTGAGCTAGCCATGTGGTGTGGTGGTGAGGGTGGCTAGCTTCAGCGGAGCAGGTACCAGGTTTTGGGCTGGGGACCGCACAAGAATTTTGCCACTGCCTGTGGCTGCCACCTTTATTTTGCTGCACCAACTAGAGTGTCGCCTCCTGACATGCACCCCCCCCCCAGAGTTATCAATCTAAATTCAGGAGGTGCAGGGGCAAAGCCCCTGCGAGGGGAAGGAGCAGCCCCTGCAAAACATCTTTTTGGTTGCTAGATGTTGGGTCACTGCGATGTGTACATTGCCAGTTTGCTTTTGGTGATATACACTCATCATAATAGCGATCACTATTTTGCGATCGCTATTATGACATGGACCCTCTAAAACACTTTTTATTTTAGTCTGTGATGCAATCTGTGAATTGTCCTGCTAGATGCTGTCACCTTATTTCTCTAGATGCACTCCCATTATTAGGAAGATACAGCAGGTTCTAGGTTGTCTCATCAATTACCCCTTAAAAGGGATCAATGCCTTGTTGCCTGCACATTTTGTGAATGTATATTATAATGTCAAATACTCTTGGACCTGCAACTGGAACACAGGAAATGCTTTCAAAAGCAGTCAGATCTCTGCCTCTGTCAAGTTAAACAATAACATATTAACAACATTAACATCAGGGGAGGTTTTAATGCTGTTGTCTCTGATTCTGGCCCTTTCTTCCATCCCTGTTGTTATTTCCCGCCTCTTGCACCTGCCTCACCCAGTGTTGAAAGGGCACTTATGGGTCCTTGTTTGATCCCCTCTGTGGCTGGCTGTATTCTTTTATACACTTGAAATGTTTACTGTATTTTCATATGCATATGAACATACAGAAAGACTGAGAAAATACAGACAGTTGTACATCAGCCAGGCATAACTGCTTATAATGAGAAGCCTGAAATAATAATGATACTTTAAGTGAGAGTGCAGTGTCTGAGATTTAGTTCACATATTAAAAAACATCTTGGTTATAACTAATCTCAGAGGTAATGAGACAAGTACAGAGAAAAATACTGAGTTATCCTTTAATGTGCAGTTAGGGTGGAAAGAGGGAAGAAGAGAGAGAGAGAACCAGGCCCTATGAGCCTGTGGGTGGCCAGCAGCTGGATTTATGGAACAAAAGAGGCATCATGAGCCATAATATATAGCACCCACTGTTGCCACTTGGTCCTGAACTGTGGGAGCCTCCTCCGTAAGCTCAAGGCAAAGCACTCCATTGTGTATATTGAGCTTATCGGGGCCTGCCATTGTGAGATGGTCAGGGAGGAAGACTGTGAGAGCCATAGGTGGGGTGAGACATTTTAGCCATAGGTGGTGAGACAATTTTAGCTGCCTGTATGTAGGTCAAGAGCAGACTATGAGGGGAGATATGGGTTTTTTCTGCCATAGTAGGAAGAAAGGCCAATTGCAGGGTCAACAGGTGCAGGGCACTGTACATTTCTGACAGTATCCCATCCACTGTCTCTGAAAAGGTCTAGAGAGTTGAACAGTTCCAAAATGTATGTGTATAATTAGGTATTTGCTCTCCACAAAGCCTCCAGCACACCCACACAGTGGCCCCTATAGTGGGCTCGGACATTAGGAATGCAAGAATAATGATTCCAGTATTTCAAGCAAATTCCCCAGGGGACTAAGGAGGCTACTTTAAGAGAAGGATAGCTGAATACAAATATAGGTCAGGGGAATAGGCACCTCCAGTTCCACAGTCCACTTCAATAAATTGGGAACGTCAGATATCCATGAGTGCTACCAGCCCTTATATATGTTCCTAATAAGGCATCCCCACTGTTCTACTAGCAGGGCCCCTATACTGTAAGAATATTTAACAACAAAGTATAGTGGGAGGGAAGCCATGTATCTAGGGCCTACATTGGAATGATATGATTGGAATTGAAGGTACCTAAAATGATCAATATATATTAAACCACAGGTGGTCTGCAGGTCCTGGAATGTTTGACCAATGGTGGAACATATAATCTATCTTACCAGGAGTAAAGTTCATGTCCCAGCTACTGCCCTACATAACACTAAGAACTGAGCTACCCCGGAGTCTGCCAAACTGATTCCATTGCTGAAACATTACAGCTATATATCAAGTAAATCTCCCAGTGCTGTTACTACCTCTTGGGTTCTGATACACGTAGTGGTCAATCTGAAAATGGTCATTAATGTGGAATTCCAAGAGCTTCCAAAGGGCAGTATAGGAAGGAGAGGCTACAAAATTGAATTCTTAAGTGTGAGGCCAATGAATACCAGTTCAAATTCAGCCCCTCCTTTGCAATTGTAAAATTTTATCCTAGGATTTGATCCGCTCCATAGGAATCAGGATATCATCCTGTACTACAAAGTAAAATACATCCATGAAGGGGAGATGGGAAGGTCTGCAGAGAAGTATCCTCAATAAAACATTTATATGGATGATCTCCATCTTAGGAAAACTGAGGAAACAAGATCCAACTATACAAGTCAGCCTCTATTTGTTATGTGACAGGTTCCAGATTAACTAGCTCTAAATGGTCTTGGTTCTTTGTTTCTAAGGAATATAAATACTGGATATTTCAAGGTAGTCTTATGCCATTTGAAGAGGAAATGAAGTTTGGTAAGAGGAGGGTGTAGTAAAACTGCAGGACCTCTATTTACCTGTATTTAGGATATATCCCACCACTACCTGAAGTGGGCCAATTCCACCAGACTGCAGGTAGCGATTAGGTCAGGTTCAGCAGAAGTAATAAAATATCTGCATAGAGAGCAACTTTGAACTCCAACTCCCCACACACACACACTGGCACATCCTCCACCTGGGGACTGTTTCTAATTACCATAGCCAGTGGCTCTATATAAAGAGCAAAAAGAAGGAGAGGGACAACCTGGTGGGTGCCCTTTCCAAAATAAAGGGGCAATGAGAGAGCCATTGATCTGAACATATGCTTTCAGTGTGATGTAGAGGGCCTTATGTAGAGAAAGGATGGAAGGAGTGGAAGCTGACAGGGTGCCCCAGAGGAAACTCCAGGACACCCTGTCAAATGCCTTCTCTGCATCAACACTTAAGAGAAGAGAAGGAATCGTCTGTTATGGATATAGTCTAGGAGGTGAAAAGTCCAGCAGAGATGATCAGGGTTTCATATTGGTGTATAAATCCTACCTGGTCTTTGTGCAAGAGCATGAGGAGGATTCTAGCAAGCCACCTGGCCCACACCAATGTGAACAATTTATAACTAGTGTTCAGAATGAATATTGGGTAGTAAGAGGAAGGGTACTCCAGTCTTTGCCAGATTTCAAAAGTACCATATTGGCAGCATATTGCTAGGTAGGTGGCAGTGGGTCAAGCTCCTGAAGGGCCAAAAGGTTCTGTGCAGAGGGAGATCAAACCATCCCAAAATGCCTTATGAAACTAAGCAGGAACCCATGAGGACCTGGACATTTGTCCATTTTCATGCAGAAGACACCAAGTTGGACTTCTGTGGTGGTAATGGATTCCATAAGCTTATCCCTCATTTCATCTGAGAGACAGGGTAGAGTGAGGCCTGAGCAGTACTGACGGATCACCAGGACTGAGGCCGGTCAGTAAAAATATAAGTGCTTATAGTAGTCTCTGAGAATTGCCTGTATGAAGTCTGCCTTATGCTCCAAGATGCCTGTAGTAGAATCTTGCATCTACAGTAGAGAAGCAGTTTTCTTCTGGACAGGAGACAGTGGGCCAATGTTTGAGCCTACGTTCCCCTACCTCCACCCTCCTGGTACATGAGTGTAAGATAAAGCTTGGCCTGCTCAGTCAAGTAATCAACTATTTACTTTAAAGGAAATTGCACCCTCATATCTTCTAAATGTAATTTGCTTCTATGTCAACAGACAACTCTTTTCATGTAACTGTTAAAGATGTATGCAACTGCTTCTGTTAGTTTTCACACTTCATACTATGCACTGTCACTCTCCTGGGAGGGTCCATTTCGTGGTTGTTGAAATCTCATTGTCCCTGAGAGCTGCATTAGCATATGAAAATGTGATGCATAATCAACCTTTAAACTCCCCAGTATGCCTGTCTGCTTAAGTAGTTTTAAAAGAACCAAGCTGCAAGAAGGTGTGAAATACCACATTTACCTTCAGTGAGTTTTACAGGCTATCTGAGTTGTAATGCAGTTTTTTCCCTTTAATCTCCATTCGGTTTATAAGTTTCCAGAGAGTTTTGCAGGGTATTTGTTATTTTAGCATACAGATACATGATATAAATGGTTGATCTGTCATCATGTTCTCATATGCTAATGCAGCTCTCAGGGACAATGAGATTTCAACAACCGTGAAATGGATGCTCCCAGGAGGTGACAGGACCTACAGTAGTATGAAGTGTGAAAACTAACAGAAGCAGTTGCATACATCTTTAACAGCTACATGAAAATAGCTGTCTGTTGTCATGAAACAAATAACATTAAGAAGATATGAGGTGCAGTTTTCCTTTAAGTCCTGTTTACCTTCCTGATTTGCAGCTCAGCCTCTAACCCCTGCCCATAGAGGCATGTGAAGACAACAATAAGCCCAACAGGGAGGTGTACTTCTCTTCACTCTGTCAGGTTTTCTGAGACATATCGGAGATTATTTCACTTTGGACAACAATCTTAGCTATATTCCATAACATTGAGGCAGTGATGTCCATAGCTGAACTGTCCTCGATTATAGTGGTGATTTTCTCCTCCAAAGTTTCAATAAAGAGAGTCATCCCAGATGGTGGAAAGATTAAATTGCCAGTGGATACTCTGACATGGTTTCCCCATATACAAATATAAGGTTAATGGGCATGGTCATATAGTAGCATAGGCCATGCCTCAAATCTTGAAACCCGGTAGCCCTCTACTGATATGAAAAAAATCCAATCATGCATAACTCCCTGACAGGAGGAATAATGGGTAAATGAGCAGCCAGAGGGGTGTAGGCAGCAACACACATTCACCAAGCCCAGTTGATCTAGCTATGCTCACAGGTATTTTTGGAATCAGTGACCCTAAATATGGAGGGTGTGAGAGTCCAGAGCAGAGGAGAGCATCAAATTAAAATCTCTCCCTAGTGTGTTGTTGAAATTGTAAGTCCAATATTTTACTAAATAGAGTACGTGGACTGCATTATCACTGTTGGGGTGGGTGTATACTTGCCAAGGTCATAAGTTGGTCATATAGATGAGCAGAGAGGAAAACAAAACAGCCCTCTAGGTCTATTGTGGGGTCCCCAGGCTCAGTGCTAGGGCCAGTGTTGTTCAATGTCTTCATCAATGATATTGGGGATGGCATTAAGGGAAAAATGCCTATTTGCGAATGACACCAAGCTCTGCAGGAGAGTGGACACAGCTGAAGGGATACAAGACCTACAGGATGATCTAGAAAAACTAGGGGTGGTCTGGGATCTGGGAGCTTGGCTTCAATGCCAAGAAATGCAAAGTTATGCACATTGGAGCCAAGAATCCCAGGACAGAGTACTACCTGGGTGGAGTTCAGGTGTCTGCGTCAGAGGAGGAAAGACCTGGAACTGATGATCATTAGTGACCTGAAGCATTCCACGCAGTGCAAGAAAGCAGCAGCAAGGCAAATAAGATGTTGGGATGCATAGCTAGGGAGATCAGTAGTAGGAGAGAGTAGGTTATACTGCCCTTGTACAGGTCACTGGTGAGGCCACATCTAGAGTATGGAGTTCAGTACTGGTGCCCACACCTTAAAAGGACATTAACCTACTGGAGAAGGTCCAGAGGAGGGCTACAAACATGATAGCCGGTCAGCAGAGGTAAGGCATACGAGGAGAGGTTGAAGGCACTGAACATGTACTCCCTGGAGGACAGGAGAAGAGAAGGGCGTGATTGGGACCTTCAAGTACTTTAAAGGGATAAATAAGGTGGATAAGGAGGCCTCTTTAAAGGTAATGTCCACTTCCAGACAGGCCCTGCCTCCGTATGACGCAGGGCCTGATTGGCAGTTAACTATACATTGTTTATTACTTACTGTGCCATTTTAATTTTAAATTATATCTGGTTGATTCTGCACCCTACCCACTCAGCATTTAACACTCAAAGTCCTCCCAAGCGCACCCACTATCACTGTGGCTGTCCCGTGATGGCGTGTCCTGTAAGGGAGCAGCAGAGTGCCTCCATGGAATCACAATATTACCATAGCTACAAACAGCTCCAGTTTGGAGTCTGCATGTGCCGTGATATACTGAGACCAGGTACCAACTGGCAGGGTGCCTGTCAGCTGGTACAGAGCCTCATTTGATCACAGAAACACTTAGGCTCCAAACTGGAGCTGTTTGCTAATAGTAATATTGTAAGCCTATAAACACCAACTGGCTGTCCGAGAGAGACTGCATCTCACAAAATTGTGGGTGCTTATGAGTGCACTGGGAAGGGTTCTGAGCTTTGAAATGCCAGCAGGGAAGGCGCTGGATCAACCAGATATAATTTAAAATAAAAATGGCACAGTAAGTAATAAAACAATGTATATTACTTAAACTGCTAATTGGGCCCTGCTTCACACCGAGGTGGCTCCATCTGAGGTGGACATTTCGCTTAAGCTGAATGGCAACCATAACACAAGGCACAGTCTTAAGCTGGAGGGGCAGGTTTCAGAGGGAGGTCAACAAGCACTTCTTCACGGAGAGGATGGTGGACATTTGGAATGGTGCCAAAAGTAGTCTCATTGAAGACAGTGGGCAGCTTCAAGAGAGGCTGGGACAGGAATAGGGGAAGGTAAGGATCATGAGCAGAGAGGATGGAAGGAGTGGGGTGGGGGCAGGGACAGCAGCTCCAGTGTGTACCCTGCAATATGAGCAGACTAGATAGACCAAATGGCCTTCTGCTGGCTTCTTCGTTATGTCTATAATTTGCTCCCCAGGTTGAAAGGTTGTAGAAGCGGGTAAATAAAATAGCCATTCCCAGTGTTCGCCTCCAGGATAGGAGGAGGCCACAACCATGGGGTAGCAAAACCTGGTGAATGTATCATGCTTCCCTACAGTCAAATGGGTCTCATGTGCAAAAACATTGGGCTGTACTTACGAAAATACTGTAACATCCGATTAATCTTAACCAGTCATACAGGCCACTGACATTATAAAACATACATTTTACTGGTGTATTAACCATAGACCCGGTCACAATGGACACTACATTTATATTTAAGGTCCTGGTGACAACAGAAGCCCTGATGCATAGTTCAACAGGGTGATGAGCTAGTACACCTGATATGAAACAGTACTCCTCCCGAGCTGCCAGCTGGTACAAATACTGTAAACTTATGAGTCAGTATTCAGAACAGGAAAGCAAAAATAAAATAAGCATAATTGCAGCAACTCTACTGGATTATGCTACGATGTGGTATAGATAAGAGAGCCAACAGGGCATCCTTTTCATACTGTAACGTAGTAACAAGCTGCCAGCAGGATAGAGGGAAACTAAAGGTAGAGGGCTAAAGCCAAACAAGCCCCTGTGCAGGGCCTGATGGGAGGCTCTGCTGGAGAGTTGGTCAAATGGAGAACACTTGGGCTCTCCAGACAAGTAATCCTTTGCTCAAAGTGGGCTGATGTCCACTCAAGCTACCTGAGCACAATAAAGCAGGTAAAGGTAACTTCAGTTCTGGTCCTCAGCTGACCAGCAGAAACTGCTTTAAAAAGAACTGGTTCTAGGGCAAAGTGTTAGCTTAGCAGCCCAGCTGAGGCAGAGTCTGTCCAAAAGAGGCTGCTGTCAGTTCAGGAGGCAAGAGCTGCCCCAGCTGTTAGAGCATAAGCCAAGTCTGCACACTGTCCAAGTAAAGAGCTTGCTCATGAGGGTCCTCAGGTGCCTAGGTCATGCAAGCTGAATAAAGTGTGTGTGTGTGTGTGAGTGTGTGGGGGTTCTGCCAAGCTACACCACTAAAGGTGAAGGTGGGCAAAGGGAAAAGAGGACCCACTGCATGCTATGTGCTCTACTAAACCCCTACTGCAATGAAGGAGAAATCGACTTACTGTTTAGTTGGAAGCCACCCTATTCAGTAACTCAAGATAGATCCAACAATTGAACTGCTTGTCCTAAGGTGGACTGCTGACTAACTGGTGGAATTATGCGTGCTGGAGTGCCAGGCTTAGGTCAACCCACAAAACCAAGTCTCTCACTCGAGACTCCTGCACCACCCCATTTTATTCTCAATGCAGGTAGCTCAGGTAGGGTGGAGCTGTTGGCCTATACATCATTGGTATTGCTTCATTGTGCTAGATTAGGGACAGGGATAATGTATTAGTGCCAGCTGACCATACCTTTCAACTGTCCATGATTATGAGGATATCCTTATTTTACCCTCAAATCCCTCTGTCCCTCATCTGTTCCTCATAGAAAAATTGATGCCTGTACAGAGAAGGTCCTGTAAATTCAGACTTTAAAGCAGAAATACATAATATTCTAACATGGTAAATCAAGAACAAAGTTGGCACAAGTAAAGTCAATGGTTTCAACAGGGTTCCGAGCTTTTATCTCCATGGTTGGAGATGGGTCCCTCATTATGAGGGTCAATGTCCCATAGAGTCCCTCATTTTAAATGCCTGTGTCCCCACTTTAGTGACAAAATGTTGAGCAGTATGTAGCCAAATATTATGAGACCCCAGGCTAGCAGCACTCCCAGCATCACCACACTGTTCGTGATAGCCAGCTGACCATACTAAAGATTTGAATTAAACAGAGGTCTCCATCTTTAGAAATGTGGGTGCTAGCATCAGCGGCCCTCACTCACTCACCCCTTATATGAGCACTGCAAACTAGTGAACCAGTACCTCTACCCCCTGCCTCTACATTCCTGGGTTGTGTCCACAGAAGGATACTGGAAAACATGCAAAAGCTGAGTAAGCCACTTTGTTGTCCTTCATAAACATTGGTATAGTTAAGAGAACCTATAGTTGATAGTATGATTAAGGTGGATATCTTTCAAACTGGCATAGGAGTTCTTTAATGGTTGCCAGAGAGTCTTGGGCATGCTGGGCTTGAGGATCAGTTGGAGAAAGCTGGTGGATGGTAGTACTTAGCTGGGGCCGAAGAAAGGATGCCAGTGCAGTTCACAGTGGTTGGCTTGGGATCTCTGCTGTACTCGTGTTGGCTAAGGGATGGCTATGTCCCTCCACTGGCGATCTTGCTAGCCTCATCTGGGGTGAAATATACAATGTCACCCTCTGGATACAGTACTTCTAAGTTTGGTCAGTATGGGGCCTGAAAGTGGAAGCCAGTTTGCTTTAGACCTTGTTCATAGGGGCAAATGCCCTGTGCTTTTGTTGAATTTGTGGAGCATAATCATGATCAATTTAGAGCTGGTGATCTTTATATTTAACAATTTCATGTCTCCAGGCTATGAGCAAAACAGTCTCGTTCACTTGAAAGTAGAAACTTCATGATTATTGATCTGGGGCATTCTCTCAGACCAGGTTTTGGGCCTAACACTCTGTGGACCTTCTCCAGGTCGAGATGTATATCCACTGGGAGTGGCAAGCATTGCCTCAGCAGACCCTCAGTAAATTTAGTCATCTGTAAGCCTTCTGCCCCTCTGGAACTCCATAAATAAGGAGTTTTTTTAATGCAGATGGCCCTTATGGTCCTGTTGCTTTAGGTCCGACTGCAGTTGGCAGTAGTGTATAAGAGTAGCAAATCCGCCATGTTATCTGTTTTTGGAGATAGCTGATATGGCCAACAGGAGTTCCTTATTCTCTGCCTTGACCATATCGATCCCTTGCTGCATGCCAGTGAGGAGTCTTGGACTTCAGTCTGGAAGGCCATCAACTCGGTGAGAATATGTTCACTGGTGATCTCTATAGGGATCCCGACTGGGAGCAGGGGAAGAGGCTGAGCAACGTAAATAAATACAGCCACAGACCTATAACTCACCAGACCAGCAACCGACTACTGCAAGTGTCAGAGGGTCTCCATTGATTGTTTTTCGTTTAGCTTTGGTTTTGTGGGAATCAGGGATTTTTACAGGATCCAGGGACAACTTTAAATTGCATTAAACTAACACAACAGACTGCTTCGTCCGAACCAGGGATTTACTTCACCGTGATTTATTTATTTTTATTTCGTTTTGTTAACCAGGTAGGAGCACTAGACAAGAGATTTTGCCTATTTTCAGGCATGACCTGACCCGATTTACACTGTTTAATCTGAAAGGACTGTTCATCTGAACCAGGGCTATATTTAACTTGAAGTAACACAGACTTACAGACTGCTTCATCTGACAGGCTGCTCTGCTCTTCTCTAAATTACTAACTAAGAGAGCACACAGCAGCATCAGAAGCTACCAGCCTATCTTTCATTCACTGTGGGGAAGTTTTACTGCTGATTTACTTCTTGTTGTTTTCGTCCACCAGGACAAAACTGCAGCACAGACCACACAACACATAACTAACTAATCATCACCCACCCACACCCCTCCTGTCCACCTGGGTGTTGTCTAATATATAAGGGACTGCTGGTGACTGACACCAGGGACTTCCTGTTGGAACAGGAAGATTGGGTAACCTCCAGAGATACTCGGCAGAGCTCCAACTACAGGAGGTGAAATAAACTGCAGCTAAGAAATGGGCAAAGTACTCCTGTGCAAAGCCTAAGAAAGGAAAGGAACAGCAGGTCAAAGAGAGCTGAGCAAAACTACTTCAAGCACTAGAGTCCAGAAAGGACCACAGTGCAGTGACACCCTCCCCAAACAAACTCTGAAAGAGAGTGGTGCATTCATATTCTAGCATCCAAACTCCAACCCAAGGGAAGCAGTAATATCCTATAAATCAGAATGGAGACTGTCAGTTGCCATGGGTGTGGGGCACTCACCCACAGAGGACTTCTCTGAAGGGTGGGGCATTGTCCCACATGTAGGACTCTAAAAGAACTCAGGGCACAGCTGAATGCAGCATGGAAGGAGATATCTCAGCTGCAGCACCTGCTGTATGGGAATTAATACCCTCAAATTCCACACCTCGAAACCCTCCAGGTCCACTCCCACAGAGATGCTCTGGTCCAGTGGGATGGAAGGTGGTAGAAGGGTTGAGGTAAAATAGGTTCCACCATTGGAATGCACCATCTGGTGCACCCGTCATTAGGGCACCAGGGTTTAATTTCGAATCGCTGTGTCCCCCACGCCTAACTATTATACTAAGTCCGTGGGGACCTCGGGAAAAGAAGCGGTGGTGGACTTTTGGTGCCCTCTTGACAGGCGACTTGGACTGGTGCACAGATGGCTGGAAAGGGTAAATAGGCAGAATGGACCAGAGAAACCCTGTCCAGGCCAAGGCCATCCCAATGCAAACATTTTGCACCCCTAACAGAGGTAATGGATCATGGCCATGAAGGAGGACAACAAGCCATTTGAGGGGCCAAGTCAACACGTTGAAATGGCAACCAGTGGCAGCAAAACAAACTGCAATAAGAAAAGTAAGAAAATACTCATAGTAGGAGATTCCATGATAAGGGAGTAGAGACCCAACTGGTGACTGCTCACTGCACACAAGCAAATTGCAAGTCAAATGCCTCCCAGATGCCTCAAAAGCGTGACACTGATTGCATCAGGAGGATAGTGGAAAGAGCATGGGATGACCTTAACATCTTGGTATGCCTTGGAATGAACAACCTGGTGAATCAGTCAGTAGAGGAAGCCAAACAGTACCTAGCAAAACTAAGTGAGCGAATGGCCACTCAGTGACCTCCTGGCCTTTTCCGGTTCCTTCCAGTGTGAGCAAAGGAGGAAGTACAGACACAGTCAGAAGCAAGGAGACAGAAGATTTTAATTCCTGGTTGCAGAGCTGGTCTCAAGGAAATGGTAATCACTTTGTAGGTGCTTGGGAGTTCTGGGAGAAGAAGTTCTTCAAATACGATGGACTATACCTGACCAAGGAAGGGGAAGAGCACTGGGACAGAAGTTTGACATCTGGATTGGATGTTTAAACTGGGGAGTTTGGATCAAAGGAACCCATCAATGACATCATAAAAGATGGAACTTGGCTGTTACTCCCCACAAATAGAAAATAAACACAGGAATCGGAAGAGAATTCACAAGGGAGGCAAGACAAGTAAATCACCAAAAGAGCCTGGAGAAAGAAAAGAGTAATATGCCAGCTGGGAACAGAGCAGGGAGGGTATAGAGGGATGGCATGAGGCTAGACAGGAGTGGGTGAGGGAGGTAGCAAAACTTGAAGGCCATGCGCATGAATGCCCGCAGCCTGGGAAATAAAAACCAGGACCTAGTGGCATTGATGGCAGAAGCAGATCTGGACATTGTCACTGTTACCGAGACATGGTACATGGGGAATCATGACTGGGACACAGCCATACTCGGAAACACTGTATTCAGGCAGGACAGAGTGGGTAAAAGGGAGGAAGAGTGGCTATCTACATCAGTGAGGGAATTAAAGCTACTGAGGTATAGGGTATGTAGGAGGGGACGGAGGCTCTGTGGGTCACCCTGGAGACAGGAAATGCCACCGTCATTCACACTGGCATGAGCTACAGACCTCCAGCACAAGGGGAAGAGCTGGACAGGGTAATAGTGGAAGGCATTCACAAAATGGCAGCAAAGGGAAGTACTACTGGTGGGGACTTCAATTTGCCGGATGTTGACTGGAACACCCATGCTGCAGCCACAGCAAGGAGCAGAGATATCCTGGATGCCTGCAGGGCGTGCCTCAAACAGCTAGTGGTAGAGCCCACCAGGGAGGGAGTGACATTGGACCTGGTACTCACTAGCAGGGGACAGAGTTACAGATGTAAGGGTAGGTAGCCAACCTAGTGTCCAGTGATCACTGAGCGTGTGGTTCAATGTTAGAACAGTAGAGGAGACAAACCACACGACAACAAAGGTCCTGGATTTCAGATGGGTCAACTTTTCCAAAATGGAATTGTAAACCCCCTCTCCCTAGACTTACCTGAATACCCCCATTGGGGCTCCTTTCTCCCTCCCGAGGTTTTGGTCCACCCCATTTCTTTTTCCGGTCCCCTAGTCTTCCCCTGTGTCCTGGTCTCCCATCGCCAATCGCATGGTTTGGGTGACAGCGGGGTTGAAGGAGTTGATGTGTGGAGTCGCTGCCGCTTTTGGCACTCCAGTACCAGGTGGCGCTCCGTGCCTCGCAAAATGATGCAACCTCATCTGCCCATTTCAGTGGCTGTCCCGGCTGTCTTTCCAGTGGTCCTGGTTCCAGGGCTGAGTAAAAGAAGGACAGGGACCATTAGCTGAACCAGAGACACAGGGAAGGAGAGTTTTGTGGGGCGTCAATCATGTTTGAGAATGTAAATGCGCCTCATGAATATTAATGAGGTGTCTCATGAATAAAGATGAGTGGGTTCTGTCCAGTGCCTGGGGCCTACAGATTTGGGTGCTAGCGACAGGAAAATAAAGGGAAGAAATAAATAAATAAAGGTATGGTGTGCAAGGGAGAGAAGAAGCTGGCAGCTCATGGGGATTAAATGCCAATGCTACGGTATCTGACACTCCAACCACGACCCTGGTCTGTGTAGTTTTACTACATGTAAATCTCCACACCAACTGGCAGCACTAACTCCTTAGCAACTCTCCCCACAATGAACTTAAACAATGGTTCTTAGATATATGCAACCTATAGAAAGACTGTTCTGCTTCACTTATATGTATGATTGCCGCATGCCTATAACTTGTATATGTACTACTGCTTACCAAGTTTATGTACTGTTATTCCCGGTCGCCCCTGAAAAAGGGACCTCCGGGCCCAGTGGGCCTACCCGGTCATCAAAATTCAATAAATAAATAAACAGGGCTAAACTGGCTGCAGGAAGAGACTGAAGAGGGATATGTATAAACTGCAATGGGGCTATGTGTGTGCTGCCTAGGGGCAAGATGTAATGTCAGCAGCAACTGAATGAGGACTGTCTGGAAATGTTAAATGCACAGTCGCTACACAGGGCACAGGGTGAGCTACTAAATGCTGGAGGAAAAAAGTAAATGGCCTGGCTGCAACAGGGACACCAAATGTGGGACACTGTATCAACTGTGTTGGACTGTTTACATTTGGCCACCATGTTTTGCAGCCATGTGACACCATCCAACCAATCACAAAGCCAGGATGTGACAGGAGGATTATGGGGCTTGTGAAAAGACTCTTGGAGGAAAATACGGGGAAATCTAGGCACCTTTTTTGCACCCATGATGCATCAAGGGAGCCTCATACATGTTCATTTTCTGAAAGGACAGTGTCTCTAACCAATGGGGAGTTGCCAGAAAGCTCCCAAGAGGACAGAACTATTGGATATATTCAGTCAGTCTGGTGGGAGCCCCACCAGAGGAGAGGGCTCTTGCCCTGTGAAGAAAATGGGTCTGCAAGGCTGGGAATGGGCCTGCCTGGGATGCTGCCAGCAATCTCTCCCCAGGGCAGGGAGCCTTCCCTCATCAGAGAAGTAAAAGGAGAAGCAGGAAGAGAAACTTTGTCCAAGAGGCAGCTTTAATGAGAAAGAGAGAAGCTGCAGGTTTCTGGAATCTGTGATGTTGAAGAAAGAAAATACACCACAGTGGTGAGATGATCAAGAGGAAGAAAAGGTTGTGTCCAAACCTTGGGAAAAGGACAAAAGTTACGTCTGAGCCTGGGAAAAGATGGATACTTTCGCCTGTACCTGGTCGGTGAGGAAAGTCTGAGAAAAGGAAAATGAAAAGAGAGTTGTGAAGAGATCTCTTTAGACTGGAGAATTGGCATGCACCTGCACGGTAAGCAAAGAGACTTGTGAACTGTTTACTGAAACAGAGTTCTGAATGTGTGTGTGAGCCAGCGAGAATGTAGCTGTGTTAAGGCTGAGAGACTGTGAAAGCAGAAGGATGAACTGGTTCCTATCAGGGCAGGATGCCTGCTGTCTGCTCTGACATATAGCAAGGAATAGACTGTTGTGATGAACCTGTAGCCTAGACTTTGTACCCTGGAGTCTGGGAAATAGGAAAGGACAGAAACTGCTTTGGCTACACACCATAGCTGGTAACTGAGAGAAAGAGAAGAAGAGGAGAAATGTGCTGAATGTTCATGCTGACACGCTGCAAGATGGTAAACCTGCTAACCCCATTAAGTGGGGTCTGCTGCCCACAGGGATCATGGGCGCTGACCCCGAGTGCACCCGCACTCTGATCAATGAAGCAGCCTGACTGGGGGCCACTCCTGGGTCTGGGTCCCTTGTGGGTGGCAGGCCTTGTGCACGTGCCCTGCAACAGGCCCATAATAGGCTGAAGGGAAAAGCTGCAAGAACTGCGAGCAAGCAGAAGACCCAAGCTGCAGCCTCTGTGCCTCCATGTTCAACATCGCCCAGGTCTGCAAGTGGTTTCCATCAACCCCAGGACTTCAGTGAACTGTGCCACCTGAGGACTGACTGCAGAACTGTGAGTAACAACAGGAATTGCCCTGCTATATTCTGGGGACTGTATATAGTTCAGACATGCCCTCTGCATAGGAAGTCAGGACAGTAATCAAGCCTAATGTAAAAAGGTTATTTGATTCAACAAAGCATGCCAACACCGGCAACCAGCTGCACCTCAGGCCTGCAACTGTAAGATCTCGGTACCCAAAGACAGAATTAGGGGTGTCATTCTGGACTGGAACCAGTTGAGGGTCTAGGCATGGTAACACCTGCAGCAGTTAGCAAGCTAGACAGATCTGGAGGCTGCACTAATCAGAATGTGTGGTGAAAACAAATGATTGTGGAATTGCCAAATCCTTAAAACACAAATTCAGAGCTTCAAAAGTGTGCATAACCTCCATTCCACTTACCCTATCCTAACTCTCCCTTGTAAATAAATTGTAATGTTACTGTTTTGCAGAAGAACTGACCAGAGCCTAATTTTTGTGAGCATGCTATCTGAAATGTGAAATGTGAATTGCAAATGGTTTAACTGAATGGGGAGGTTGAATCCTGGTAAGTCCATGTTTGGGGTAACTGATTGGGGAGGTGGGTTGAGTACGACATCCCAGGGAGTTGTACTGTAGAGACCAGACTCACTATTTTGTACTCTGGGTGGAGGCACCACTATTTTATTTGCATCTTTGGGAAAGGACCCCTGATAACAACAGTATGGGACCCAGACCCCTTAACCTGGCTAGTGACCACCCAAGCAGGGGTAGTGGCCTTCTCCAGGACAGTGCCGGAGGGGCTACAGGAGGAATGTCTCAAGAAAGCACTGGCAGGGAGGGAAAAGGGGTGTAGAGGATCAGTGGGAGAATCTTAGGGAGCCTAGCAGAGGCAACAAGCCTTTGCTAGGCAATTAAGCAAAACAAAGAAAGAGAAAAACACTGTGGTTCACAAAGGAAGTGGCTGGGAAGGTAAGAGCAAAAGGATGGCATTTAGGAGGTACAAGGAAACACATAGGAGGAAGACAGGGGACTGTATCCGAGAAAAACAGAGGGAGGCGGGAAAGCAGTCAGGAGCGTGAAGGTGCAAACATAGGAAAATATAGCCCAGGCAATACAAAAGCGTGAACAAGGCCTTTTTCAGATGCGTTAGTGAAAGAAATAAAGACATGAAGCGGGACTGTGACCATAAAAGGGAAAGAAGGGGTGTCTGGGAGGTGACCTAGAAAAAGCAGCAATCCTGAGCAAATATTTTTGTTTAGTATTCACAGATAAAGGGAGGGAGGGACCACAGTTGGGTGATAGAGCACCAATGGAAAGGAGTTCCGCGTCAATACAGCGACACCTCCAACAGCGATGGGAACAATGCCGACAGTCGGCATTGTTCCCATCGGGCTAATGTTTTTTCTGCGGGGGCATCATCCCCACCCCCGATCTCTAAATAACCAACCCGAGTCAGAGTTGGTTCGGGTGGGAGCGAAACACTGGGAGTCGTGAGTGCCATTCCTTAATAGCAGACCACAGTGCACCACAGCAACCTGATGCAGATTTGTCACTGTGGTGGACTTCACTGTGGAAATGTCATTGTGGTGGTGTGCTACCATTGAAAGGAGGTGGACACCAGTGCTTTCATGGAGGACAGTCCTAAAGGAACTCACAAATCTAAAAGTGGACAAGCAATGGGGCGGAAGGAATACATCCCAGAATATTAAAGAACTTAGAATGGTGCTGGCAGCACCACTGATGGCCCTGTTCAACAAATCACTAGAAACAGGGGTGGTTCCAGAGGACTGGAGAAGAGCGAATGTAGTCCCTTTCCACAAAAATGGGAGCAGGCAGGAGGATGGAAATTATAGGCCAGTCAACCTGACCTCAGTGATGGGGAAATTAATGGAATCACTGCTAAAGGAAAGGATCAGGATATATCTTGAATCCAGCAGAGCACAGGATCTGAAGCAGCATGGATTCACAGCAAGAAGGCCATGCCAAAAAATCTGATAGATTTCTTTGAGGAGTGACCAGGGAAGTAGATCAAGGAGTGGCAGTGGACATGGCCTACCTGGATTTCAGTAAGACCTTTGACACGGTCATACATAGGGAGGCTCATAAACAAGTTGGGCAACCTGGGAGTGGGTCCCAGGGTGGTAAACTGGGTCAGAAATTGGTTGAGCAGTCAGATACAGAGGGTGGTTGTGAACGGAGTTCAATCTGGAGAGAGGGGTGGCCAGTGGGGTGCCATGGGGATCAGTGCTGGGGCCAGTCCTCTTTAATGTCTTCATAAGCGATATTGCAGAGTAGCTAGAATGAAAGGTATGCCTCTCTGAAGATGACAAAGATCTGTAACAGGGTTGACACTCGGAGGAGGTGGAAAATGAGAAACGACCTATGTAAGCCTGAGGAGCGGTCAAGTGTGTGCAGCTAAGATTCAATGCTAAGAAGTGCAAAATCATGCATTTGGAGCATAGAAATCCAGGGGCGGAGTACATGATTGGGGAGGTACTGATGGCCACCAAACAAGAAAGTGACCTGGGGTAATCATATTTGATGACCTGAAGGTGATCATGCAATGCAGAAGGTGGTGGAGAGGCGGTGGAATGCTGGGGTGCACAGGGAGAGGAATTACCAGCAGGAAAAAGGAGGTGAGGACGCCACTGTACAAATCATTGGTCCGACATTATCTGGAGTACTGTGTCCAGTTCTGAGGCTGCATCTCCAGAAGGACTTAAAGTGGAGGCATTTCAGAGAAGGGCAACAAACACAGTGCAAGAGCTGCACCAAAATCATATAAGGAGAGACTAGAGGACCTAAATACAGTATGTATTCATTCAAGGTGAGGATGGAGAGGCAGACATGACAGAGACTTTTAAATACCTCAAGGGTGTAAATAAGGTATATGAGGGTAGTATCTTCCAGAAAAGATGTTCTAGACCAAGGGGTCGTATATATGAGGCTGGGGGGTAGACTCTGGAGTAATGTCAGGAAGTATTTCTTCATGGAAAAGTGGTGGATACATGGAACAGCCTCCCCATGGAGGTGGTAGAGACGAAAAGGAGGGAATTTAAGAATGCATGGGATAAACATAAGGGAACCCTTGAGACAGGGAAAGAGGGTAAGCCGCAGAACAACTAGGGTCTGCAAGATATGCAGTGGGTAGAGAAAATTGACAGACTAGGTGGGCCATGTGGTCCTATCTGCCAGCAAATTCTATGTTTCTATGTTTCCATGGTGCTTGGGTGAGCTGTCCCAACACCCAGCTGGTGATGCAGGCTGCAGGACAGGATTTTGTTTTTGCTTTTCTGAGCCTAAAATCTATTAGCAGAGCAATGCACTTAAAAAAACTGGTTGCCATGGATTTAGGTAGATTTTAGTGCCATTTGGTCATGTTTATTGCAGGAATTGTGAGCTTACACCACCATCCCGCTTAGTGGCGTCACCAGAAGGCTTTGATTGTATTTCTTATACAATTTTGGGTCGGGTGTGGGGTTACAGTCCCTCATCTAAAAAAGCCTCTGAATAATTTTTAGAATTTGTATCACTCTAGCAAAAACTCTCATATACAGTAAGTTAAGAAGTCTGTGGTGCCTTTTATAGAATGGATTTGGTATGAAAGCTCTGTCTTCCTTTTTCCTCCAATTAAAAACATGTTTGTTGAAGTAATCCAAAAAATGCCTAGAAAATGGATCCTTTTTAATTGCTGACTTACAGTGGCCTAGCGCAAAGCACAAACCAAAAAAGTGAAAGGCAATCAAATAAGTAAAGAAACAACCATAAAATAAAATGTAAACAAAAATGTAAAGCAATAAAACCAAATGTAAAGTGTGTTGCTACAGAACTAATGTAACACAGCAAAACCAAACGTAACGTCCAACCCCAAATAAATGACAAATGCAACACAAAACAGAGAAGTCCATCTAAAAATCATGAAGTCATAAAATATATTAACACAACTAAAACATAAATGCAAACAAATTTAATATAGCACAACGAAAAGTGAATGCACACAAAAAGCATAGCACAACGAAAAAGTTGAATGCAAACAAAAAGGCATAGCACAACTAGAAGATGAATGCAAACAAAAAAGCATTGTACAACTAAAAGATGAATGCAAACAAAAGCATAGCACAGCTAAAAGATGAATGCAAACAAAAAGCATAGCACAACTAAAAGATGAATGCAAACAAAAAGCACAGCACAGCTAAAGATGAATGCAAACAAAAAAGCATTGCACAACTAAAAGATGAATGCAAACTAAAAAGCATAACACAGCTAAAGATGAATGCAAACTAAAAAGCATAGCACAGCTAAAAGATGAATGCAAGCAAAAAGCATAGCACAACAAAAATGAATACGAACAAAGAAGCATGGGCGATTCCAGGATGGATGTTGCAATTAGCCAGCGTATCGAACTGCAACATTCACCGTTATACCAAGGACCCTGCACTGCATTCCAAAGTGGCAGAGTCCCGGCATAAACATGCAGGTTGTGCCATGCGAGGCTAATGCCACAGGTATGGCGTAATAGCCCGCATGTCACAAGTCACAGCCCACTACAGACAGCTCCCCAGAGGCTTCCCACCCTGGAACACCACGCACGCAGCAGGGGGCATGGGGGGGCAGACATGTGGCACAGGAGTCCGGGCAGCACAATGAAGAACAGACCACTGAGGGTCCCCGACTGTCAAGGGGTGGGGGGCATGGATGTATTTGTGGTGGCACATGGGCGCAGCGGTACCACTGCTGCGCATTGCAGAGTGGGTATCTAATGGCTGGCACTGTCGGATGCCCCTTAGCAGCTCCGAGCCGCTCTAAGTTCACTCCGCCAGTGTGGCTCCTGGAATCACAGTAGCAGGTTATGGCAGCCACCCTCTTGGAATAGGGCACAGTTGCTGCTGTAACCCACCCTGCGCCATGTCATTGAGGGTTGCTGCATAGAGTGGTGTAACCCATGGTTGACATAGCCTCAGAGCTGACATGGCACATGGTGCCTCTTGGAATTGTGGCTGACGAACACATGGCACAAGTCACAGGTTAAGCCAAGGGGTCTGGTATATCTTAGTTTGCATCAGCATGCTTCAATTTGAATCGTAGGCCCCATAGCACAACAAAACATGAATGCAAGCAAAATGTGAATCAAGAATCCAAGAGTTGTCTGGTACCTCAAATAGCTTGTCCAAAAGAATAATTGCAAATGAATGCATCCTGCACCAGGTATTCCCTGGTGTCCACTGGCACCCTTCACACATACCCCATCACTTGCCAAGGAGTCACTAGCATGCAGAAGCAAATTGTTCCGTCTCCAAGCCAGTTATTTCCTGCTGCCCAGTGGCACACATCCTCCTCCACCCTATCTCCATGCCAAGCAATTCTATTGCCCAGTAGCATCCTCTTACCAAATGTCCAATCTGTATCAACCATTCAATGCATGCCCAGTAGCACCACCTCCCTCTTTCTATCATCTGCCAAGCATTCACTAGGGTGCTAGGGCTACTTCCTCACCCACCTCCATGCCATGCACACCCTGTTGTATGGTATCAGTCCCTCCTAACCTCATCCAGGGCCAAGCAGTCCCTGATGTCCAGTGGCACTACTATCACTTACCCAATGCCATGTGAAGCATTTCATGGTTTTCAATGGCACCTCTTCCTCCCTGTCCTACACCAAGAACTTCCTGGTGTCTACTGGCACCTTCCCTTCCCCTTCCTCATCCTATGAACTCTCAGGTACCTGGTGGCACCCCTCCCTCCCCTCATTCAGTGTCAAAGCACTCCCTAGTATCCGTGGCACCCCTCTTCATGCCAAGCACTCCTGACCCCGATGTCCATTGCCACTCCTCCATCCCTCATCCTATTCCATTTAGAACATTTCCTGCTGTCTAGTAACACCCTTACCTTTCCCCATCCCATGCCAAACCCTTTCTGTTATCCAATGGCCACTCCTTACTCAGACCCATGCCAAGCACTCCCAGGTATCCAGTTGCACACTCATGCTCACTCTATCCCATGCCAAGTGATCTCTAATGTCCAGTGGCACCCTTCCTCACCGCATCCTATGCCAAGGACAATGAGTGAGTAAGTGAGTGAATAAGTATGGAATGGATCAGTCTGTGACTGAGTGTGGAAGTGGTCAGTCTGTGACTGGGCATGAGTGGTCAGTCTGTGACAACATGAGTGGGATGTCAGTGCCTGAGAGAGTGGATCAGTCAGTGACTGAGTGTGTGAGTGAGTCAGCTAGTTATTGAGTAAGCGGGTCAGTCAATCATTTATTGGGTCATCTGTGAGTGTGTGTGTTGGTCAGTCAGTCATTAAGTGAGTGCAGACTTCACTGATCCTTTATGCACTGCAAGAAAAAGCACTGGTGGCTGGCACTTCTGGCCTATGCAAGAGCAAAGTTCAAATCTTTGCAGTGTATTTTCTTTGGTCTTTTCTTGTATGACTGATTGTAATGATATGTTTGATAGCTCTCCTGTGTGTCAAAGGTTCACGTATAAGACAGAACCATATGGTAACAGTGTTTGAATATAGAAACATAGAAGATGATAGCAGAGGGGACCTGTGGACTATTGAGTCTGCACAAGCGAGAATATCATGTGTGAAAGAGTTATTTGGCTGTGTCAACATATTGGCTGTGATTCACCAATGCCTGTGTGGTGTGCAAGGGCAGCACACGTGAGCATTCCCATCATCGAATACACACAGTGGTGCCCTGTGTACCTCCTCATGGCAAGTGATCCCTGGCCAGCTGCAGGGTGCCGCACCTAGGGTGGGATGGAGGCATACCAGGGGGACCACCCATAGTGCCCATTCACAATTGCACTATGTGCTATTCTGGGCTGCATCCTCAATGCCAGGAGGATGCAGGCATAGCCACTGCATGCCCCCTCACAGTGCCACGATTGGCAGTGACAAGCATTGCTGGTCCCCTCACAATGCCACCAGCCCCATGGAACGGGGGCTAGGTGGCCACCCAGGCACTCACCTTGTGTCCTCCATGGACCCAGTACATTGCTACCAGAGACCCCACACCACGGGGATCCACTAGCGGACCGAACAAGCATTCCATTGTTGCTCCACTTGTGTCCACTCAGTCTTCCCCCCCCCTTGCACCAGCACGCCAGTGGAAGGGTCTGTGGACAGGAGGTGTGCAGTGGCTGGTGATCGCAAATGCTGGCTACTGCAAACCTGTTCACAGGTGTGGAACTGCATGGGCAAGTTATGCACATTTGCAGAAAATCCACCTGTTTGTGAATCACAGCCATTGTGTGTAAGATGGAGGTGGCCACTAGACACCAAGTAGTGCTTGCCATAGAATATGGTAAGGGGCACTGATGCTTGGGGTGATGGAATTACATTCCACACACCAGGGTGTCCTAGCATAGGATGCGGTGAGGGAGGGTGCCACTGGACATTAGAGTCACTTGGCATGGGATAGTGATCATGAGTGTGCAACTGGATACCTGGTAGCGCATGGCATGGGTCTGAGTAAGGGTGGCCATTGGATACCAGAAAGGGTTTGGCATGGGATGGGGTAAGGAAGGGTTGTTACTAGACAGCAGGGAATGTTTTGAATGGAATGGGATGAGGGGAGGAGGAGTGGTAATGGACACCAGGACCAGGGAGTGTTTGGTATGAAAGGGGTGCCACTGGATACTAGGGTGTGCTTAACAATGAATGGGGAGGAAGGGTGCCACCAGGCTCCTGAGAGTTCATAGCATGGGGAAGGGGAAGGAAGGGGTGCCAGTAACACCAGGGAGTTCTGGGTGCAGGACAGTGGGGAGGAGGTGCCACTGAAAACCATGAAATGCTTCATATGGTAAAGGGTAAGTGAAGGTAGAGCCACTGGACATCAGGGACTGCTTGCCCCTGGATGATGTTAGGAGGAGACTGATACCATACACCAGGGTATCCTTGGCATAGAGGTGGGTGAGGGAGTAGGCCTAGCACCCTAGTGAATGCTTGGCAGATGACAGAAAGAGGAGATGGTACTACTGGGCATGCATTGAATGGTTGATACAGATTGAACATGTGGTAAGAGGATGCCACTGGGCACTAGGAATTGCTTGGCATGGAGATTGGGTGGAGGAGGGTGTGTGCCATTGAGCAGCAGGAAATAACTGGCTTGGAACAGGAACAGATTGCCTCTGCATACTAGTGACTCCTTGTCAATTAATGTGTCCTTGGCAAGTGATGGGGTAAGTGTGGAGGGTGCCAATGGACACCAGGAAATACCTGGCACAGGATGCATTCATTTGCAAATACTCTTTTGGACAAGCTATTATTTTAAGGTAGCAGCAAACTCTTGGATTTTGATTCACATTTTGCTTGCATTCATCTTTTTTTTGTGCCATGCTTTTTGTTTGCATTCATCTTCTAGTTGTGCTATGCTTTTTGTTTGCATTCATCTTTTAGCTGCGCTATGCTTTTTGTGTGCATTCATCTTTTAGTTGTGCTATGCATTTTTGTTTGCATTCATCTTTTGTTGTGCTATGCATTTTTGTTTGCATTCATCTTCTAGTTGTGCTATGCTTTTTTGTTTGCATTCATCTTCTAGTTGTGCTATGCATTTTGTTTGCATTCAACTTTTGTTGTGCTATGCATTTTTGTTTGCATTCATTTTTAGTTGTGCTGTCCTTTTTGTTTGCATTCATCTTTAGTTGTGCTATGCATTTTGTTTGCATTCATCTTTATGCATTGTTGTTTGCATTCATATTTTAGTTGTGCTGTCCTTTTTGTTTGCATTCGTCTTTTTAGTTCTGCTATGCTCTTTTGTTGCACTCATCTTTTAGTTGTGCTATGCATTTTTGTGTGCATTCACTTTTTGTTGTGCTGTATTAAATTTGTTTGCATTCATCTTTAGTTGTGCTACGCTTTTGGCGCTTGCATTCCTCTTCTAGTTGTGCTATGCTTTTTGTTTGCATTCATCTTTTAGTTGTGCTATACATTTTTGTGTGCATTCACTTTTTGTTGTGCTGTATTAAATTTGTTTGCATTCATCTTTTAGTAGTGCTATGCTTTTGTGCTTGCATTCATCTTTTAGTTGTGCTATGCTTTTTGTTTGCATTCATCTTCTAGTTGTGCTATGCTTTTTGTTTGCATTCATTTTTAGTTGTGCTATCCTTTTTGTTTGCATTCATCTTTTAGTTGCACTATGCTTTTTGTTTGCATTCATCTTTTAGTTCTGCTATGCTTTTTTGTGTGCATTCACTTTTTGTTGTGCTGTATTAAATTTGATTGCATTTATCTTTTAGTTGTGCTATGCTTTTTGTTTGCATTCATCTTTAGTTGTACTATGCTTTTTTTTGCATTCATCTTTTTGTTGTGTTGTCCTTTTTGCTTGCATTCATCTTTTAGTTGTACCATGCTTTTTGTTTGCATTCATCTTTTAGTTGTGCTGTCCTTTTTGTTTGCATTCATCTTTCTAGTTGTGCTATGCATTTTGTTTGCATTAATCTTTTAGTTGTGCTATCTTTTTGTTTGCATTCATCTTTTAGTTCTGCTATGCTTTTGTTGCACTCATCTTTAGTTGTGCTATGCTTTTGTGTGCATTCACTTTTGTTGTGTTGTGTTAAATTTGTTTGCATTCATATTTTAGTTGTGCTATGCTTTTTTGTTTGCATTCATCTTTAGTTGTGCTATGCTTTTTGTTTGCATTCTTGTTTTAGTTCTGCTATGCTTTTTGTTGCACTCATCTTTTAGTTGTGCTATGCTTTTTTGTGTGCATTCACTTTTTTGTTGTGCTGTGTTAAATTTGTTTGCATTCATCTTTTAGTTGTGCTATGCTTTTGCGCTTGCATTCCTCTTTAGTTGTGCTATGCATTTTGGTTTTATTTGTCTTTTAGTTGTGCTATTTTTTTGTTTGCATTCATCTTCTAGTTGTGCTATGCTTTTTGTTTGCATTCATCTTGTAGTTGTGCTATGCTTTTTGTTTGCATTCATCTTTTACTTGTGCTGTCCCTTTTTGTTTGCATTCATCTTTCAGTTTTGCTATGCTTTTTTGTTTGCATTCATCTTTTAGTTATGCTATGCTTTTTGTTTGCATTCATCTTTCAGTTGTGCTGTCCTTTTTGTTTGCATTCATCTTTTAGTTGTACTATGCTTTTTGTTTGCATTCATCTTTTAGTTGTGCTATGCTTTTTTGTTTGCATTCATCTTTATGCATTTTTGTTTGCATTCATATTTTAGTTGTGCTGTCCTTTTTGTTTGCATTCATCTTTTAGTTGTGCTATGCTTTTTGTTTGCATTCATCTTTATGCATTTATGTTTGCATTCATATTTTAGTTGTGCTGTCCTTTTTGTTTGCATTCATCTTTTTAGTTCTGCTATGCTTTTTGTTGCACTCATCTTTTAGTTGTGCTATGCATTTTGTGTGCATTCACCTTTTTGTCGTGCTGTTAAATTTATTTGCACTTCATCTTTTAGTTGTGCTATGATTTTTGTGCTTGCATTCATCTTTTGTTGTACTATGCTTTTTGTTTGCATTCATCTTTTAGTTGTGCTGTCCTTTTTGTTTGCATTCATCTTTTAGTTGTGCTATGCTTTTTGTTTGCATTCATCTTTGGTTGTGTATGCTTTTTTGTTGCACTCATCTTTTAGTTGTGCTATGCTTTTTTGTGTGCATTCACTTTTTTGTTGTGCTGTATTAAATTTGTTTGCAATCATCTTTAGTTGTGCTATCGTTTTGCACTTGCATTCATCTTTTAGTTGTGCTATGCTTTTTTGTTTGCATTCATCTTTCTAGTTGTGCTATGCTTTTTGTTTGCATTCATCTTTTAGTTGTGCTATGCATTTTGTTTGCATTCATCTTTTAGTTGTGCTATGCTTTTTGTTTGCATTCATCTTCTAGTTGTGCTATGCTTTTTGTTTGAATTCATCTTTATGCATTTTGTTTGCATTCATATTTTAGTTGTGCTGTCCTTTTTGTTTGCATTCATCTTTTAGTTGTGCTATGCTTTTTGTTTGCATTCATCTTTATGCATTTATGTTTGCATTCATATTTTAGTTGTGCTGTCCTTTTTTGTTTGCATTCATCTTTTAGTTCTGCTATGCTTTTTTGTTGCACTCATCTTTTAGTTGTGCTATGCATTTTGTGTGCATTCACCTTTTGTCGTGCTGTTAAATTTATTTGCATTCATCTTTTAGTTGTGATATGATTTTTGTGCTTGCATTCATCTTTTGTTGTACTATGCTTTTTGTTTGCATTCATCTTTTTAGTTGTGCTGTCCTTTTTGTTTGCATTCATCTTTTAGTTGTGCTATGCTTTTTTTGTTTGCATTCATCTTTTGGTTGAGCTATGCTTTTTGTTGCACTCATCTTTTAGTTGTGCTATGCTTTTTTAGGTGCATTCACTTTTTTGTTGTGCTGTATTAAATTTGTTTGCAATCATCTTTTAGTTATGCTATGCGTTTTTGCACTTTGCATTCATCTTTTAGTTGTGCTATGCTTTTTGTTTGCATTCATCTTCTAGTTGTGCTATGCTTTTTGTTTGCATTCATCTTTTAGTTGTGCTATGCATTTTGTTTGAATTCATCTTTTAGTTGTGCTATGCATTTTGTTTGCATTCATCTTCTAGTTGTGCTATGCTTTTTGTTTGAATTCATCTTTTAGTTGTGCTATGCATTTTTGTTTGCATTCATCTTTAGTTGTGCTGTCCTTTTTGTTTGCATTCATCTTCTAGTTGTGCTATGCTTTTTGTTTGCATTCATCTTTTAGTTGTGCTATGCTTTTTGTTTGCATTCATCTTTCAGTTGTGCTGTCTTTTTGTTTGCATTCATCTTTTAGTTGTACTATGCTTTTTGTTTGCATTCATCATTTTAGTTGTGCTATGCTTTTTGTTTGCATTCATCTTTATGCATTTTTGTTTGCATTCATATTTTATTGTATGTCCTTTTTGTTTGCATTCATCTTTTAGTTGTGCTATCCTTTTTGTTTGCATTCATCTTTATGCATTTATGTTTGCACTCATCTTTTAGTTGTGCTGTCCTTTTTGTTTGCATTCATCTTTTAGTCTGCTATGCTTTTTTTTGCACTCATCTTTTAGTTGTGCTATGCATTTTTGTGTGCATTCACCTTTTTGTCGTGCTGTTAAATTTATTTGCATTCATCTTTTAGTTGTGCTATGACTTTTGTGCTTGCATTCATCTTTTGTTGTGCTATGCTTTTTGTTTGCATTCATCTTTTAGTTGTGCTATCCTTTTGTTTGCACTCATCTTTTAGTTGTGCTATGCTTTTTGTGTGCATTCATCTTTTTGTTGTGCTGTGATTTTTGTTGCAATCATCTTTTAGTTGTGCTATGCGTTTTGGTGCATTCACTTTTTGTTGTGCTATACTTATTTGTTTGCATTCATCTTCTAGTTGTGCTATGCTTTTGTGTTTGCATTCATCTTTTAGTTGTGCTATGCATTTTGTTTGCATTCATCTTTTAGTTGTGCTATGCTTTTTTTTGCATTCATCTTCTAGTTGTGCTATGCTTTTTGTTTGAATTCCATCTTTATGCATTTTGTTTGCATTCATATTTTAGTTGTGCTGTCCTTTTTGTTTGCATTCATCTTTTAGTTGTGCTATGCTTTTTGTTTGCATTCATCTTTATGCATTTATGTTTGCATTCATATTTTAGTTGTGCTGTCCTTTTTGTTTGCATTCATCTTTTAGTTCTGCTATGCTTTTTTGTTGCACTCATCTTTTAGTTGTGCTATGCATTTTGTGTGCATTCACCTTTTATCGTGCTGTTAAATTTATTTGCATTCATCTTTTAGTTGTGCTATGATTTTTGTGCTTGCATTCATCTTTTGTTGTACTATGCTTTTTGTTTATTCATCTTTTAGTTGTGCTGTCCTTTTTGTTTGCATTCATCTTTTAGTTGTGCTGTGCTTTTTGTTTGCATTCATCTTTTGGTTGAGCTATGCTTTTTGTTGCACTCATCTTTTAGTTGTGCTATGCTTTTTGTGTGCATTCACTTTTTGTTGTGCTGTATTAAATTTGTTTGCAATCATCTTTTAGTTGTGCTATCGTTTGCACTTGCATTCATCTTTTAGTTGTGCTATGCTTTTTGTTGCATTCATCTTCTAGTTGTGCTATACTTTTTGTTTGCATTCATCTTTTAGTTGTGCTATGCATTTTTGTTTGCATTCATCTTTTAGTTGTGCTATGCTTTTTGTTTGCATTCATCTTCTAGTTGTGCTATGCTTTTTGTTTGAATTCATCTTTTAGTTGTGCTATGCATTTTGTTTGCATTCATCTTTTAGTTGTGCTGTCCTTTTGTTTGCATTCATCTTCTAGTTGTGCTATGATTTTTGTTTGCATTCATCTTTTAGTTGTGCTATGCATTTTGATTGCATTCATCTTTTAGTTGTGCTATGCTTTTTTGTTTGCATTCATCTTCTAGTTGTGCTATGCTTTTTGTTTGCATTCATCTTTTTAGTTGTGCTATGCATTTTGTTTGCATTCATCTTTTAGTTGTGCTGTCCTTTTGTTTGCATTCATCTTTTAGTTGTGCTATGCATTTTGTTTGCATTCATCTTCTAGTTGTGCTATGCTTTTTGTTTGCATTCATCTTTTAGTTGTGCTATGCATTTTTGTTTGCATTCATCTTTTAGTTGTGCTGTCCTTTTTGTTTGCATTCATCTTTTAGTTGTGCTATGCTTTTGTTTGCATTCATCTTTTAGTTGTGTTATGCTTTTTGTTTGCATTCATCTTCTAGTTGTGCTATGCTTTTTTGTTTGCATTCATCTTTAGTTGTGCTATGCATTTTGTTTGCATTCATCTTTTAGTTGTGCTATGCTTTTTTGTTTGCATTCATCTTCTAGTTGTGCTATGCTTTTTTGTTTGAATTCATCTTTTAGTTGTGCTATGCATTTTGTTTGCATTCATCTTTTAGTTGTGCTGTCCTTTTTGTTTGCATTCATCTTCTAGTTGTGCTATGCTTTTTGTTTGCATTCATCTTTTAGTTGTGCTATGCATTTTGTTGCATTCATCTTTTAGTTGTGCTATGCTTTTTGTTTGCATTCATCTTCTAGTTGTGCTATGCTTTTTGTTTGCATTCATCTTTTAGTTGTGCTATGCATTTTGTTTGCATTCATCTTTTAGTTGTGCTGTCCTTTTGTTTGCATTCATCTTTTAGTTGTGCTATGCATTTTTGTTTGCATTCATCTTCTAGTTGTGCTATGCTTTTGTTTGCATTCATCTTTTAGTTGTGCTATGCATTTTTGTTTGCATTCATCTTTTAGTTGTGCTGTCCTTTTTGTTTGCATTCATCTTTTAGTTGTGCTATGCTTTTGTTTGCATTCATCTTTTAGTTGTGTTATGCTTTTTGTTTGCATTCATCTTCTAGTTGTGCTATGCTCTTTTGTTTGCATTCATCTTTTAGTTGTCCTATGCATTTTGTTTGCATTCATCTTTTAGTTACGCTGTCCTTTTTGTTTGCATTCATCTTTTAGTTGTGCTATACTTTTTGTTTGCATTCATCTTTTAGTTCTGCTATGCTTTTTTGTTTGCATTCATCTTTAGTTCTGCTATGCTTTTTGTTGCACTCATCTTTTAATTGTGCTATGCTTTTTGTGTGCATTCACTTTTTGTTGTGCTGTATTAATTTGTTTTCATTCATCTTTTAGTTGTGATATGCTTTTTGTGCTTGCATTCATCTTTTAGTTGTGCTATGCTTTTTTGTTTGCAGTCACATTTTTGTTGTGCTATATTAAATTTGTTTGCATTCATGTTTAGTTGTGTTAATATATTTTTATAACTTCATGATTTTTTTTTGGTGTCCTTCACTGTTTTGTGTTGTATTTGTCATTTCTTTTGGTTTAGACATTCGTTTGGTTTTGCTGTACTACATTAGTTTGTAGCAACACACTTACATTTGGTTTTATTGCCTTACATTTTTTGTTTACATTTTATTTTCTGGTTGTTGCTTTACTTATTTGATTGCCTTTTACTTTTTTGGTTTGTGTTTTGCACTTCAGGGCCACTGTACCTACTTCTCTTATCCTACTCCTAGCAATCTTCAAAATCTGTTCCTTCTTTTTGCATGCAACAAAGACTAGTTCTATGGTTTTATAATCAGTGCTGAGTTTTACATGTACTGTATTTCTGAGGCATCCTCTAAGTGGCAGTTAATTTGAAGGAAGCTTCCTACAAGGTGTCTTCCCATTGGCAATAAATTGGTCCTTTTGTGCCCAGAGTGAGCCAAGTCATGACCTGGTATTTACCAAGAGCTTCTGTACATCTGCTTACTGTTCTCAAATATGTCCGCATATAAGAGCCCTTTTTCACTTTTAGCATTTTCCTTTTCTCCAGGTCCTATAACATATACTTGTCCCTCTCCACACTTGCTTTTCCTTGCTCGACCCTCCCTGCAAAGCAGCAATGTCCCTAACTGGAAAATTACTATTATCTCTGTGTGGGTACATCCTGAAGGTTGCTGAATGAAGAATTTATTTTATTTTATTTTACCAGGAAAGACACACAAAGCTGAAAGCTTGTTTACAGTTATGCCTGGGAGCACAAGGAAGTTAAGTGACTTGCTAGGGTCACACAGTATGCAAGTGGGGCTGGGAGATTCAACCCAGGTGTCCAGGTTTGCAGCTCAGAGCCTTAAACCACTCGCCATACTGCAACTTCTGAATAATATAGTATTTTGGGATTCAGACAATGTTGAGGTATTATCAATTGCAATTTTATATGGATTTCTGTTTCTGTTAGCACTGAATTAGGGTTACCACCTGTCCTATTTCCATGGGACAGTCCTGATTTGGGCAGCTGTGTCCTGCGAAAAACATGAAAAATACTACATGTCCTGACATTATAGTAGAAATAAATATTTTCAGACTTTGCTTTAAATGTTGCAAAACCATAGTACCTTACCTAAAACACCTTAAATGATAAGTAACACTAGGAACACCTAAAAACTGCAACACTTAGTCTTAATTTTGATTATTTAGAGAAAACGTCTATTGCATTGGTTGAGGTTACATATTGCCCTGCAAAAATCATGTTTTAGTAAAAAGTCCCACTTTGGGCTTCTTAAAGGTGATAACCCTACACTGAATCCATGCACAAGTTCTTCTAATTTCCATTCAGGCAATGTTGAAATAGTAATTATCTTTAGTTTAGTTTAGTTTAGTTTATTAGTCTAGGAATTAATACCTTTGAGCCAGGGCTCTTTACAAAGGTTCCACGTCACAAAGAACATTTAACAAAGCACAATACACATTACAGGTAAAACCAGACAGGAAAGTTACATCATAAACTTGCTATTAACAGTTTAAGGCAGTAACATTTTAAGTTTCATAGAAAAAAGCTATAACAGGTTCAAGCGAGTAGACAATTTCGAGGTTAAGGAAACTTCCAGGGAGAGGGTGATCATTAGCGCCAAAGGAGGCTAGAGAGGAGGAAAGGTGGTGAGCGGAGAGTAAGTGAGAGGACAGGAAAAAGGGAGGAGTGAGTTTGGGTGGGGGACAGGAAGTAGTAGAGGTACCAGAGGGTTCATTAGTCAGGGAGGAAAGGCCTCAGATGTGAGGATGGACATGAGGAGTAGTAGTCTTTATCTAAGCTCAATCACAGTTGCTAGTGGTGGTGAGGTGGGCATAGAGCATGGATTTGAAAGCTTCAAGCGAGGTTGAGGATAGAGTAGGTGGACTAAGTGCATTGAACCATGTCGGGGCCCTATGCGAAAGATCTTTGTCCCTGTGCAGTCCGGCATCTCGGAACCAGGAAAGGTTGGCGTTCAGATCTGGTGGAGGGTCGTGAGCCAGGATTCAGTCAGAGTAGGTTTTGAATACATAATGGAGTCAGTCCCAAGATAGATTTTTTGCCATTGTGCAGGTGAGAGATAAATAAGACGATTTGATAGGTTCAACCAGCCTGATTCATAGTACAGATCACACGTGTGAGTCAGTCTTTGAGCCCCGTGAGGAGCCGGCAGGCCTTATTTAGAGTGATTGAGATACGCCTTAGAGCAGTGGAGGTAGCTGAGCCATAAATAATAAGGCCAATAGTCAATGATTGAGATTATGGAACTCTGTATAGCTATTCTCAATGCCGCTTGATTTAGAAATTGTGGTTCGGAATAGTATTCAAGGCGTTGGTTCACTGTTTTAGCGAGTGTTGTCAATGTGGGTTGCAAAGGTGAGCCCTTGGTCAAAAGTGATGCCAAGGTATTTGAAAGTATTTACTTGGTCCAGTGTAATTCCGCAGAGGTTTGTATGGTGAGTGGAGTATGCCTATTTTGTTTTGGTGATTGGAGAAGAGCATGGCTTTTGTTTTATGTGGTTTAGCATAAGTTTACTATCCAGGAACCACCTTTCAACACTAGAAAGCAAGTTGCAGGCTTTTTCGTAGGAGTTTGGATCCTTGTGGGAAGAGATAATTACAGCATCATCAGCGTATAAGATTATTTTCTCCTGGCAGATATCTGGGAGGGAGTTAAGGAACAGGCTAAAGAGGAGGCGGTCCAAGAATTGATCCCTTTAGGCATATTTGTCTTTAAATGAGTGCTGTATAAGACACTGTATATGCACTGAATGGTGCATTTGATAAGGCATAGGGTAACTGTGACACGTCAGGCCCTGAGGTCTGGTAGGGAGTCCACTTTTTTTAATTTTGCACATTGTTTTGAACAGCAATAAAGAGTCATTTATTCAGCTTTGAGTGGGACTCTAGGTTCTGAGTGTGATATGCACACTGGTGTTTGGATAAGTGCCAGATTTATATTTGCTTGGGGTTGCTAACCCCTGCCCAAAAAAAAACTTAAATATTTAATCTACTGAAAATTAAAAGCTGCCTAACTCCCTTTAGGTATAGTCATGAATTATTAATGCTAGGAGGTTTTAATGTAAATTGGAGCAAAATTATTGGTTTTAATTACTGTACTTGGAAGCTATAGCTTCACACCTGGTCCTCTCTCAGCTGATTTGTGAACCAGTCCAACCAGACTGATTAAACTTGATTATATTTCTTTAACTACCCTTAATCTAATATTCTCTAATAGACCTACACATTACTTTGGCTAGGGTTTTACTTTTACCAGATTCTCTATCACATCACCAAGCAGTATTCTGCACATGCAAAAGGCTCAACGTAAGGGAAGGCCTAAAACAATGTAGTGTCGCTCATTTAATGTTTTAACTATTTCAATGTTAAGTTTTACTTGACATTTTCAGTTGGAAAAATCTTATTTTATTTCCAACTATTTATGATGCATTTAATTGTGTTGCTCAAGAATTTATTGATATATACTAAGCATGCCCTTTTAGCAGAACAAGAGCACATTTAAACAATATTGCTGGGTACTCTCAGCCCATTTTGCTAAACTTTGAAAACTGCAGGATCAGGCTTGGAATATTGTTAAACAATCTAAAATTACAGCACACTGGTGAAATATAAATCAGAGAAATAATATTAAGTGCATTTAAAAGCATTGCCCCTTGAAAAATTGTAGCATTTGAAACATTAGTGTTTTATATAAATCCCAATTGATTTATTTAAAAATATATACATACAATAATAAGAAAAATAAAAATATTTAATTTAACAATAAAACATTTTTTTTCCATATACAAACAAACTAAAATCATAAATTATTTCTTGGTGGCCAGCTATAGAGAAAATATCCATTTCATTTCATATAGTTGCACTGCAGGCGTTTGTTAAAAGGATTTCCCTGAAAAGCTGTAGTAAGCATTTGAAACGCTTGCTACAATAGATGCTGAATCTCAATTTTTAATGTTGTTATATTTAAGGCATATCTTAAGCCTACCACTAAAGAAAGTAATTGAAAGCACAGAAACCAAAAGATAGAGATCTGTTTTGATAAAGTAACCCTACTTTGAACAGATAGGTGGATTAAGTATGCATAACTATGGCGTAGGGATTCATTCACAAGAAATTAAATGTTTCTGACTACACAGAAGAAGCATACAGGCATTGTTGTTTACAGTACAGCCCATTTATCGGAACTACCAGGGGACATCTGATTGGTTCAGATAAATGGGCCGGTCAGATAAAGGGGCTCCCATTCTGAAGCAGGGGCTGCAGCACATGAAACAGCCAAAACTTCCAGGCTGGCATGCTTCATTACAACCCTCACTTGCCTCCCGTTCTGAGCAGGGAGCAGCAACACATAGAAACAGCCAAAACTTCCAGGCTGGCATGCTTCATTACAACCCACTTGTCTCCCATTCTGAAGCAGGAGCAGCAGCATGCAGAAACAGCCAAAACTTCCAGGCTGGCATGCTTCATTACATCCCTCACTTGTCTGCCATTCTGAAGCAGGAGCTGCAGCATGCAGAAACAGCCAAAACTTCAGGCTGGCATGCTTCACTACAACCCTCACTTGTCTTCCGTTCTGAAGCAGGGAGCAGCACGCAGAAACAGCCAAAACTTCCAGGCTGGCATGCTTCATTACATCCCTCACTTGCCTCCGTTCTGAAGCAGGAGCTGCAGCATGCAAAACAGCCAAAACTTCCAGGCTGGCATGCTTCACTACAACCCTCACTTGTCTCCCGTTCTGAAGCAGGGAGCAGCGCATAAAGCGAAGACTTCCCGGCTGGCATGCTTCATTACATCCTCACTTGCCTCATGTTCTGAAGCAGGGCAGCAGCATGCAGAAACAGCCAAGACTTCAGGTACAGAGCTTCCTCCTTAAAGCAAAGTTGGTGTACTGTATTGGCAGATGTCTACAGATAGTTTTTGTTTTAGAACATTTTTAACAGCTCTCCTATATTTTGCAGCTAGTTTCACTGGTACTTTAATTCATTTAAGTTGATATCTGGTGTTGCTTGTTCTGAATTGCTGTGTTCATATTTTAATTGTACAGCTCTCTTATGGGCAGTTCTCCACACTATCCTAGTCTGCTAAGTTATTTCATTAGCCATACAGTACTGAGTCATTTTACAGTGCTCTATTAAGATTTACTCATCATTGTTCTGCGTTCCTGTTTCTCTTTCTTAGCTGTTCCGGCTGTACTGCACATGCACAGACCAGTGGCCCCCACCCCAACCCACTGTCTGAGTCTCCTGCCCTGACCTCTCTCTCTCTCTCTCTCTGTTCCAGCCACAGAATTCAGATTACAATTGCCTCTTTCTTTCTCTTTTAAGTTGGCATGCTTCATACAACCCCACTTGCCTCCCATTCTGAAGCAGAGAGCAGCAGCATGCAGAAACAGCCAAGACTTCCAGGTACAGAGCGCCTCCTTAAAGAAGTTGGTGTACTGTGTTAGCCATCACCACTTTGCAGTGACTGCCCCACCCAGATTGTGCTTTCTTTTATTTGGTGTTATGGGTCATGTGATTGACCCTGCGTGGTGCAATCACCCAACTTTTACATTTGCATCTTACACTAGTCAGCCACTAGGAGTCACTGTTGCTCACTCCTAACTCTTCCTCCCCTCTATTTCTCCCCTCCTTGCAGAGCCACCTAAGGCCTAAAACTGTCTCTGCTCTCTAGTGCTAACTTCCAGCACTGACCAGTCCATCACTGCACCAACACTTTGCACCTGTAGAGTTTAGAATCCATGACCCTCTAATCCAGAGTCTGTGACACTAACCACTGCATTATCCTGGCAGTAACAATCCAGAAAGGTTTCTTATCACACTTATTTCCTGTCAGCTATCTCCTGCTTGTGCACATTCCTTGGAGATTCCCCCCCCACCTGTCAGGTTAGGTCCTGAGTGTGTTGCATTATTATATTGCCCTCCCACCCTTTCCAACCATTTAGATCCTGTGTCTGTTGTAGCTGCTCTCCCCTCCTTCAATGCAATCAGGCAGTGATTCTAAGACTGCCCTGAAACAAAAATGGAGCCCTTATCCCAGTGTTTCAAGCATGCACCATTTTATTACCGCTATCCTTAACAGAGGTAGGTTTAACCAAGTGTCAGCAATGCCCACTACACCTTGGATTTAACCGACAGTCGCTTTATACCTCTACTAGTTCGCATATAGTCCTGTCCTGAAGTATTCCGTATCCTCAGAATGGTTACACCGATTTGCCTGTACTAAAAGTCCTCTGCTTTTTACCTCCCCAGAATGACCATGGTCTGTTGCAGTGCTAAACTGGTTTAGGAGTAGTAGGAGGAAATGTTCTAACAACCTAAAAATATAACTGAACCAAACTTTGAAAGTCACTCTATTGCTACTATTAATATCTGGCAACATTCACCCCAATCCTTGCCTGCTCAACAAAGCGAGTTCCAAACAAAAAGGTTGGTTCCATCACATTGGCATCCATTAACATTTTGTAGCTTATTAACCAGATTTGATGCACTACAGGTTTGGGTTACCCAGCACAGGCCGGACATACTATCCATAGTGGAAACCTGGCTGTCAACTAAGATGTCTGACACAGCAATCTCACTAGATGGCTACAGTCTCTACAGACTTGACAGGACTAGTGAGCAGGGAGGGCTGTGCCATCTACATTAAAATAGCCTCTGGGGCATGCTTTTCCCAATCTAGACACAGGGAATAATGTCCAAACACTGGCGGTCAGAGTTCTATTAGGTGCACAGAGCAAAGGCCTCACTGTAGTTTTGGTCTATATCCCCACAAAAGAGCAGTCAAATGGTTTTAATGTGTACTAAACTATCTAAATAATTTACACCACAAATTGGAGGTGATTATGGTAGGGGGACTTTAACATTAACTGGCTGTTTCCTAGGGCAGCCCCTATAAAGATACCCTCTCTTCTATTCATGTTGAATTGGTCGAATCCCCACTTGAATAAATTGTAGTACAGGTTCTTGTATCGCTAATAGATTGGCCACTCACCAGCCACCCTGAAAGAATCACAAATACTTCCGATCTCACTGATACTATTAGTGACCACTCCCTATCCTCTGTAAATGGTCTAACTAAACTGCCAGCCCCTCACCAGAATTATTTATAGTAGAGTGATAAATAGGAAGAAACTTGAGCCATTAAAATCACACCTCAGGCTGCAAGACTGGCCCTAATGACTCCTTTGAAGATGTTGACAAAGCACTTGACTACGTCACAGCTGTATTTAATGCAGCATGTGACCTCTATGCCCCTCTTAGGAAATGTAAGATTAAAGGCACTAGTAAGTCCTGGGTCACACAGTTCCTTATAAACTTAATGGTCACCAGAGACAATACTTGGCAACAGGCACGTGCCACAGGCAAACAGTTTGATATTCTAGACTATAAAAGGCCAGGAATGTCTGTATCAAGGCTATTCGTACTGCCAAAAGTAGTCACTTCAAGGAGGAATTTGCCAGCACCTGGGGCAACAGTAGAAAGTTCTGGGACACATAAAAGTCCTCACCAGGAAATCTAACAATGTCTCCTGACCACGTTAGACACAAATGGTGTCATCACGCCAAAACCAGAAAGTCATTGCAGACACCTTCAACTCTCGTTCACCGACCTCAGTAGCGTGCTCCCTGTGAATATCTAGAAGCAACAGGCAGCAAAATCAATAATGTAAAAGATAGCCAATCCCAGGGCCCCCTTCTACTTCAAAATCATCTCTGAAAAGGATGCAAAAAATACCTCCAACAAGTAATAGGTAAATCGAGATTCAGTGGGGACTCACTGGATCCCAAACTTGTAGCCCTCATGCTTGATGAAATACTCTCCCTGACGAGAATTATTAACCTATTGCTAAATTCACCAAATTTCCTCATAAATGGAAAGCTGCCATTGTAATGCCAGTCTTTAAAGATGGGGACAGGGCTTCACATTCCAATTACTGCCCGATAGCTACACTCCCACCATTCTCCAAAATGCTTGAGCGCATCGTTGCAGACTAGTTAGTTGAATATCTGGACAAATACCAAGTCCAATGCCCCAGCAACATGGTTTCAGAAAGTCTCATATCACCACCACTGCGTTAGTTGAATACACCAGTTACATACACAAGGCACTTGACTGGTAAGGCGGCCTTTGTAGACCTCTCCAAAGCCTTCAACACGGTTAATCATACACTACTGCTTGTGCAAACTTCACCATGCTGGACTCTCCACTTAAGCTGTGGGGTGGTTCAATAGTTACCTTTCAGACAGAACACTACAGGTAAAGATAAATGGGGTCCTTTCTGGGTATCCCATTATTTTAGCACTGCAAAAATCACAACTTAAAAATCGCGAATACAAATCAGTGAGAGTCAAATGAACTATCATTAAACAACGACGACTAGCAAACTTGATTTCTGCACCAATAACCAGGCAACAATAGCGAATTAATCAAATAGCGAGTCCGTTTTGGTTACTGTTTCAGTGATTTCCATGACTGTCTTGCTGCTCGAATTAATCAAATAGCAGTCACTGCTAATCCACCTTTTTCAGATGTAGGCGAGATGTTGGCAAGGAAAATGATGGCAGAAATACTGTCTTGCTGCTCACATTATCTGCTGTACCTTTAATTCTTTACTAAAATGTCAAAATGGTGACTTTTAAAGTGGAAAAAACCACAATCCGATTGATTGTGAAGTCAGACATATTGTGGGACTATTAAAACTACTTTATTCACACACTGGTGGCATTGCACACTTCAAAATTCTTTGTATCTCCACTTTAAACTGAAAATTATATGCCAAACCTCGTAAATACTCATATTTGGTCCATGTTGAATACTGGGACACTATCTTCTCAACACGGATATTCATATCTTTGTATTTTCTTTTCCGTGCACATCCAACTGCCCTGACACCATTTGCTCAATTTTAATTCAGTGAGCCACTGTTCTTCTTTTAAGCATTCTATCATTTTCCAAATGCTAGGGTGGCATGAACTGAGGAAGCAGTTAAAACCTTGATGCCACCCTTCCACAGCATTATTCATGCGTGCTATTCCTCTGCTTGTAGCCTCGTAACAATTCCACTGATCTGGTGGGAATGTTGCTGTTCTGCGCCAATCGACCCTGGGTCTCCCCAGCCATGTTGACTCATAATAGTCAAGCAGTGGTCTCAAAAGCTCCTCATTTTCTGCAAAAACTCCCACTCCCTCATTTCAGCTGTGGAGCAAGCCAATGAGAGTAGCATTCTTAGGTGTAGCGCAAACTCTGGGTCAGCACAGTACTTTCTTGGACCTCACTGTACTTTTGGATCCTTCTCCAAACCGACTCGCCAAAATAAAAGAAGCAGCTTCTCACTTCTGTGTTGGGAAACAGCAGCGAATGATTTCCAGGTCGATTTCTGAAATCCATTATGGCAGAGGCTGGTGTTAAGCCGACTCAATTCATGCAGTTGGCAAACACTCACGAGTAGAAGCAGCTCTTTCTGGCACACATCAGGACATATACCGCTGTCACAATGCAACCTGATCGAAGGCAATGAATGGTATATAACTGATCAAATATCAATAGACAACTCTTGAAAGTCCCATCAAGCATCCAGTCATTGCTCTCCTATAACAGCTTGAGATTGTTGTGGGTAGAAAAATAAGAAACCAGTCAGACTCACTGCCACTGTCATACAAAGAAATGGTTCACCTGATTTTGTAATTGCGAACTCAAAAGAATAATAATCTCCTGAACAGTGGCAGGCATTGCTGGACATCCTCTGTCCACCTGTCTAATTCATTGTACCGTGCATTTTATTAAAGGTACAGAAGGCAAACGGACAGCCAAACAGTCAGGGGCAGTACTTGTGCACTGAACCACCACCTGAGTTGTCTCTACACTGCTATGAGCTGCTCTCTAATTTATGCCATCACTTTTCTTGCCCCACATCCCTGCATCTGGGATATGTGTGTGCTCTTTTATGAGTGCAGAAACTTGGTTTCCAACAGTGTGTAGTCTGCCAAGCAATGAAATTTATGCGAGTCCACACATCTCAGTAGACCTTATCAGTGCTTTCCTTATCCTTCATGGTACACATAGCCTTTGTAGAGAGCTAAAGGCCTACCTTTCTAGCTCTGAATTATATCAAACTCCATCGCTGTATCCAAATTCGACAGAACCATATCTGAGCACACAGAGCATCCTTTTGAAGCATGCAAGAAGAGGAGCTTACGCTGGAAACAGGAAACAGGAACACAGGAGTGTTTCCGTAACAACAACAAAGTAAACAATAAGTACAGCAACACCTAAAAGGTAACCAAAGTGTTTGATATAATCGTTAATAATACATTCTAGCGAACTTGCATGCGCCGTTATATGCGATTGCGATACTGACAATTGCTATAAAGGCGTTACTTAATTTAACCACGCTATTAAGCGCTCACTATTTTCACATGGAACCCTTTCTGATAGTCAATTTGCGTGGACAGGAGTTCTGCAAGGATCCATCCTTGGCTCCTGCATTTGGCCTTTTCTTTAACTGCCTCCCAAATGCATGCAATTACAAAATTCTTCTTTATGCAGATAATGCAGTACTCTACACTAGCGACCTAACCCTTACATTGAGAATTGCAGTTACAGATGAATTTCTCTGAAGTCAAAACCTGGTTCAAGAGGTGCAAACTCCTCCTGAACTACAAAAGACCAAAACCATGTTAATTTCAACAGCACATAACAAACACAGAACACATTATCTCACTATCCGTAATTACATTAACTCCCTCTAGACCTGGTCCCTCCTTTAAATACCTAGGGGTTACACCTGACAGCAATTTATCATCGCAGCTCATGTTGGAAATGTGGCCAAAGCCATTAGCAAAAATTGGCCTACTCCATGGGCATAAGCACTGTATGAATGACGTTGCACTCAGGCTTGCAGTGAGTAGCTCTGACTGTGCTTTCCACCATAGACTGTGGACTGGTTGTCTATGGGCAGCATCTGACTCCACCCTTAAAGAATCTCTACAGCCTTAAATAAAGCCTGAAGGCTCATCACAGGTGCCCACTGGCTCACTCACACATGTGATCTGTATGCCTAAACTGGGTGGCTCACCTGACAGGCAGGATGATGTAGCAAACATGCTTCTTTGCAAAAAAAGCATCTCTGTGATTAACCACCCAGGGTGTTCAGACCTACCGTGTCTCCCAGAGAAATCACACTCCACCAGAGGATCAAACATTCAACCCTTCATGGTCTCTTTCTGTTGCGCCATGAGGAAGAGATCCTTCGATACTGTGCCCCATCTGGCTCAACTCATTACATGGAGACACCCTAGCAGAGCTTAAGATAGGCCCTTTTAAGCGGAAGTTAAGGGCTCACCTTAGGGCACTTATTTATTGTGATGGCAAATCTTGAGCAAGTAAACTGATTTAGTAGCTACATAACTTCCCAACCATGAACTTAGCAATTCACTGTATACACCCCCACCTAACCTAATCGTCCTCACCCCCTGCTCCTAACGTCACTTCCATCACCTGATCCTCTGCCTCCCTCTCCCTCCCTACCACCCCTGCCTACTACTGTCCTGCCTCTACATTTTATCTCTCCTGCACACCCTTTCTTCACTCTACCCCTGTGTTTGACAAGGCCTATTGGCTGCTGTCCAATTATGACAAAGCTGTACTGGTCAGGCTGCAAACCAATTCCTTCACGTACTACTTGATTTTCTGCATCGACTGCTGTACCAGTCAAATGCCTAAACTTTTATACCAACCATGTACATGTATATCCTGCAGAGCAGAATGTGTTGTTAACATTTTTTACAATCTGTCATGTCATATCTCCTACTGTAACTCCTTGAAGTGGAACCTTTGTAAATGAGCACTGTCTCAAAGCTATTATTCTGAAATCTCAATAAATAAATAAATAAAAAGTCAGCAGCACCAGGAATTGATTTTTGTTATATGAGCCCTCTACTTCAGTGCTGTAGTTTGCTGTTTTGGGAAGGCACAGTACATGCAATACAGCCTTTATTTTAAACAGCAGCGTCGGATGATTGCATTAAGATTTTGTCAGGTGTCACAGTCTGGGACTGCAATACAGTACTGAAAGGTGTTTTTGTTGTGCTACTGGTCAGTGGTGATTTTAAGTCAGATGTCACAGTCTGGGACAGAGTGCAATACAGTACTGAAAGGTGTTTTGTTGCCTACTGGTGAGTGGGGATTTGAAGTCAGGTGTCACAGTCTGGGACAGGACAGCAATACAGTACTGAAAGGAGGTTTTAATTTCAGTAGCTCTAGTTGAGAGTGAGGATTTGTATGGGGTAGTGAGGTACACATTTGTTTTTATATCTGCAGAAATGAATTTGTGCTTTACAGTGAGCTGCGCAATGAGAATGCTTAGTGCCACGAGCTTTGCTTGGAAAAAGTCAATGGTTGTTTTCTATAGCAATGCAGCTTTGGTAATGAGTAGCAGTAGCCTTGAGGTTACAGAGGAGCAGGAGGTTTAGGGTTACAATCCAATTGATTTTCCAGCCATGTAATGTGTGACAGGGTTGAATAGGACCCTGTCCCAGTTGTTATGGAGAATTTGAATACAAGGATCTGCTCTGTTCTTTCCTTGCCTGTCTCTTGTCTGTCTGGTTGCGCAACCAGATTTTCCTGTGAGACCTAGGACTTGATCACCCCGACAGTCTCCGCAATTTTTCTGCCTCTTACTGTCTGTCTTCCCTTGCTAGTTTTTCCTCCTTGCATATCTGCTGATATAAAAATATATACAAATCATTATGTGGAAATGTAACTGATATTGGGATCCCTTTTGTTTAGAAATTATATAGTGTTAATTTTGAAATGTATATAAACTGTAGTTTGAGATTATTGCAAAACTATTGGAAAATCAAGAGGTTACCTAGCGCAATTTTAAGCCTTTTGCAGAAGAGCTGTGGAAAAAGGGCCTCAGCTCAGGACACTGTGTTCCTGCCAGCACCTGCCTGAAACATACAGAACACTTTGGAAGATGCTTGTTAAGAATGGGAGGTTGGAAAGACTTATAAGAGAGCTGAGCTGCAATTGCTAGAAAGATAACAGGGACACACAGAGATTGAAGGAAAACTCTGATGGATCTTCACTATTTTATACTGCCTTTGTAAACAGTTGTATAGAACAAGTTTATTTATTTTTTGTTACTGCTAGTACAAATAAAATATTTTGAAATTCTACAACTGCTCCTGTTTTTCTATGCTTCCTGACCTGTGCCTTGACGACATAATGCAGTCATTGAATGCTTTTCTGCTTCTGCATGGCTGAGGCGTTTCTTGCTGGTGATTCCTCATCATTGCTCTGCTCATCGTCGTCAGCATCGAGTTTTAGATTTCGAATGGCAGCAATGATGGCATCCTCATCCAAATGAACTTGTCCATCCTCAGCTGAATCACATGAAATCCAGTCGGACAGATCCTGCTCAAGTTGCCAGGCCTAGATTAGTGGCGGTTCTGTCATCTGGTCCAGGTCTGTGGTGCTGTCATCAGTGGCTGTTGCCTGCTCTGCCTCTGTGCCAGTGGCATCATCTGTGCTCGAGCAGCTGTACCAGGTGTAGCAGGACGTGGATGCCCAATCCCAGATTTTGCCCATGCTTTCTTTATGGTTTCCTCCACACTGCATCCCACGTCTCTGCCACCATGTAAACAACATCCTTCAGTGTAAGAGATTTTAGTCTCCAGCAGAGTGCTTTGTTCATTTTTTCATCGGGCACTGACTGCAGGAATTTCTTTCAGTAATTCCGTTTCATTATCTCAAGAATGTCCTGAACACAGGGCTGAAGTTTGGATGTGGTGTTTGGTGGGAGGAACATGCACCTTATGGTGCCATCGTGAGTGCACACAAAGGCATCTCTGGGTGGGATGGAGAGTTATTCAGTAGCAGTAGTGCTTTCATTGGATGCTTCCTTGTTTCAAGGAAATGCTTTACACTGGGGACAAAGTCGTTTACGTACTATCGTGTGAATATGGTACTGTCTATCCAGGCACTTCTTTGATTTTCCTACAGTGTGGGAAGATTCAGCCATGTTTACATGTCTGAAGCACCCTAGGCTTCTGGGACTTTCCGATTAGGAGAAGAGGCAGTTTGTAAGTGCCTGATGCATTTTACAGCCCAGCAGTGTAACTCTGTCCTTAGCTTTTTAAAGCCTGGTGCTTTTTCTGACCCATGTGCAAGGCTCTTGTCTGGGAGACAGTGCCAATAAAGGCTATTTTCATTGGATTTAAATATTTGATCAAGTGTTAACTTTTCTGTTTGAATGATCAACTGATTTGATCAATGAAAGGTTGTACACTTTCAGATTCGACACTTAATTTTTGCTGCACAGTCTAAGCTGCCTAATCCCATAGTGCTTTTTAAAACAATATAGCCAGCCATCACTTGCAGTGAATTTTCCTTCACTGCCATGCTGTACATGAAATTGGAGTGCCTTCTCTTTCAGAATGGGGCCAGAGATTGGGGCTCCTTCTTGACCTCTTGTTTGAACCAGAGATACGCTGTGAATCCAGCTCCTCACTGGCACACATCCTCATGTTTACAGCTGATTCTGTGTACATATGTACCCTCCATTGCCATGGAGAATTCACACAGCTTTTCTTTGCATTCTTTTATGTTGGAAATTTGTTGATTTCCTGTCTCCATTTTCTATGTGAGTTGCACTGCTTTCTCCCCATTCTCAAACTGCTCCAGAATACAGAGCTTGTTAGCCAGGGCAGTACATTCCCTTTGTTCTAAACAAACAGAATAACAGACAGCATCAGAATAAGAGGTACATATAGGACACAAGAGGAGAAATCACTTATAGTAGTTAGACTTTATTGTAAATGGCTGCACAAAACTAAAAAAGCACGAACAGGTGGGGACACACAATGGGTTCGTTAGGGTGGTTCAGTAGATAGAGGTTCATTAGAATGGGCTGTACTGTATTTATTTATCTAGTTACCTATTTATTTATTTAAAAATTGGTAACCAGGAAAGGCACACTGAGCCAAGGATCATTTCCAGGTGTGACCCAGGGAGAGGAAGAGAATGGGCAGTGAGTGCACTTAGAGTATAAGAACTGAATGTACGCTCACTGACAGTTCATAGGGTGGCCAGCTGAGGAGGAGAAGGAGGGCTGTGCCAGTCATCACAAGGGGCATCACTGGATGTAGATGGACACCAGGGTAAGGGAGGGTGATGGGTGGTGGTGGTATGTGAGCAGGCAGGGCAAGTGGGGGACACTGGACCAACAATGATTACTTATACATTAGTAAGCAGGTGAGGGGTGAGGGGAACCACTGGACATCAGGGACATCTTCAGATGTCACAGAATAGGTGTTTGGGAGACAGGGGTTCCATTAGACACGGGAATATCTATACAGATTACAGAATGGGTTTTTCATGGAAAGAGGTGCCACTAGACACCAGGCATATCTTCAGATATCATGGAATGGGAGATAGGGAAGAGTACCAATAAACACCACAGATCTTTATCTATACACAAAGGTATTCAGGGGATTGGGGTGCCACTAGAAACCAGGCATATCTTCAGATATCATGGAATGGGAGATAGGGAAGGGTACCAATAAACACCACAGATCTTTATCTATACACAAAGGGTATTCAGGGATTGGGGTGCAAGTAGACACCAGGGATATCTATATCTATTTGGAATGAGTGTTAGGGTGCCACTAAACACCAGGGATAGGTATGTTAAAATGGGACAGAGTTGGGGGTGGGCGGGTATGAATCAGGGGTGAGGAGCTGCAGATGTAGCTGCCTACCTTCGGGGAGAAGGGTGCACACTGTTAAGAGGTAGTTTTTGGTAACAGCAAATTGTGCTGCTTTGGGGGCTGTTTACTGCCACTGCAAACCTTTGAAGATGCTGCAGCGCTGATATGCATGGAAACCCAATTTGCCTAGTATTACAGTACATTGATGATGTAGGATTGCATTGGTGCTCCCAGGGTTTAGGAATATGGGCCATTGGAACACCGAGTGCAATTCAGATGACACACCACAATTCTTACTTGTGAGTGTGCAAATCTTCTGAATATCGGGGCCCAAGCTGGCCTCTACGTAGCACAAAATAAGTGCACAATAATGCACTTGTACAGAAACCCAGGCAGAGTATAAAATGGTAGTATTGACAACCACCAAGCAGGAAGAAGACATAAAGGTGGCAGGCAGTGCAACAAGGCTGTTGGGAGAGCTAGTGGGATGCTGGAATTGCATAGGGTGAGGTATCACCAGAAAAAAAAGAGGAGGTGGTGTTACCTCTGTACAGATCTCTGGTAAGATCCCACTGTGATGGAAAGGGGCCAGAACCATGTATTCTTTTGATTCATTTATTTCTTTCTGAATGTGCATCTACTTCAGGTACAAGATGGCTACCAGACCACATGATCAAGTAGTATGTGACAGCTTATGTCCACCAGGGTAGAAGGACTGATGTTCTCATGGTAAAGTTAACAGGAAGGCTAGGAGGAGGCAATAAAATAATAACCCCAGAGAGGTCCTTCCTGGAGATGTTCCTTGTTAGACAAAGGACTCAGGTGCATGTCATAGTGTTAGCAAGGAGGTGCTGAAGGGTGGGTGAATACACATACACACACACTCAAAGAGGACTGGAACAACGTGGAACTGTCACTCAAAGTGAGTGAGGTCCTCCCACGGGAGGGAGAGATATATTGTGGTGCAGGAAGTAAGCATGTCCTCTTGGACCTGGCACAACTGAAATCAGAGCCCTGCAGCTAGAAGTCTGGTAGAGAAAGATAGCCTAGGAAAAGTATTTTCTTCAGATAGCAGCAGGTAGAGACATCGGTTTCAGATGATAATAGCTCAAAATTCTGCTGTACACCATCTGTCTTTTAACTTGGTTTTATTTTCTTCTTCTAGTAAATGTCGAACCTTTTGTTTTCCTGCAAATACATCCTGTTGTAAATACTCATAGTCTTTTAGTAAAGCTTCTATTTTTATAGAATCAGTGACTGATTATATTATTTAAAAGGTAATTCTACTATTTCTGCTGGACTCTGTTTGCAATCCATCTCTGAAGAGGCACTCTACCCACAAATATTGTGTATGACCATCCTGATCTTGAGCAAGGAGGAGGTAAAAACAGGTTTCCTGGGTCCTGTTGGTAAAAACCCTTGTGGTGGCAGTGAATGTGAAGTCCCTGTTAAGGTATTTTCATCATACCCACCCAGAGTATTGTGTGCAGTTCTGGAGACCACATCTCTGGAAGGCCATAGACAGAGTGGAGGCTGTCCAGAGGAGGGCAGCTAAAATGGTGCAGGGTCTGCATCAAGCCCTATGAATAGAGACTAAAGGATCTCAATATGTATACCCTGGAAGAGAGGAGGGAGTAGGGTATATAATAGAGACCTTTAAAAACTTCACAGGGGAAAATAGGGTATAGGAAGAGTCATTTCAGAAGAAAAGGTGCTCAAGAACAAGGGAACATGCTATGAAGCTAGAGAGGGTAGATTCAGGAGAGATGTTAGGAAATACTTCACAGAAAGAGTAGTGGATTCCTGGAACAACCACAGCAGAGGTGGTGGGGTCGAGACAGTGGCAGAGTTGAAGAATGCATGGGATAGGCACAAGGAAAATGGACTCATAGTGGAAAGGAAGTGAGGGGAGAAAAAGAGCTGTAGCTCAACGCAGGTCTGTGGTAATAATGTAGGTAAGGAAAAAGGGCAGATTGGGTAGGCCAAGCAGTCTTTTCTGCCATCAAATTCTATGTTTCTATGTTTCAAGTGTTATAACAAACTTCAGTCTAGTTATTTGGCAAAACCTTGTTCCTTGTTGAAAATAATAAAGAGCTTTGATTCACCACCTCTCTGAATTTTCTAACAGTTTTAAAATAAAGAGAATGCAATTTAGGAAGCCCCAAACTACTGCTCTTTTTATGTTGATTGCGCACATGTGCAAGAAACATATTAAACAACTTTCTCACAAGCAGGCTGTGAGGCACGGCACTATTGTGGCCAATGCCCCCACAGCCTTTAAAGGCTGTCCAGCATCCCCAAATGTCATGGCATGCTGCTGCTGACACTAGTTCAGCTAGCGTGCCACCAACTTAGTAAAAAATCAGTCGCTGCAATCAAGGGGCCTGCCTCTTCAATGCAGGGCAAGCCATTCGCTACAATGAGAGAAGCGACCCGTCATTGCAGGGCAGGATCTTGACACACTGATATTGTTTGTGAACATGGTGGTGGTTTGCTGCCGTGTTCACAAACAATATTAACCCCACCATGTTTATTTGCCGACAGGCCCAATCCCAACAGCTTCAGTGCCCCAATGTATGTTGCCGACGGGAGCCTACTCCTGTCGGCATTATGCAAATCCCACTTATATTGTCTGCTGACGGGCTGCCCAATCCCGCCGGCATAATGTCACCGCCCTTTTTGTTGTGTACTGATGGGGTGCCTAATCCCCGTCAGCTACAGCTCCCCTCACAAAAGAAAGATTCGGTGGCACGCTGGGAGCCCATCCCAGCATGCCACATGCCCCTGTAAAAAACGGTCCCGTGATGTCTTTTTTTTTTAACCTGTAAAAGGAAACTGTCCTCGGAGGTCTCCCTGCCCACCCACTGCGCACCCTGCCTCCTCACACCCCTCACCCCATACTTACCTCCGAGCTCAGTGCAGCGGTCTTTGTGGACCTGGAACACGTCTGCACTCTTCAAAGCTGACCACTAATTGAGGAAATGCCGGTAAGTTGTATAATGGAATACATTTTTTTTCCAACTTTAATGCATATATCAGTCATTTTTGGAATTTTGGCCAAATTTTCAACATGGGGTTTTGGGACCCCTCCTCATGAATTCTGGAACTGTCATGCGTTAATCGGCCCCGAAAGGTGATTTAGCGGTCACTGCGGAATCACCTGTCGGGGCTGATTAATGAAATGACAGTGCCAGTGCTCATGAGGTGGTCTCTCAAAAGCCTAAGTTGAAAATTTGTGAAAAATCCAAAATGACTGTTTTATGAGTGCGTATGAGTTGCTATGCATGCTCGTAACTTCATGAATTTGCAATATTTTCAGGCCAGATTTTCAACATTGGCATTTTTTCACACCTCCTGTGAACAGTATAGTTGTCATTGTTCACATCCTGGCCAAAATGTGGTTTCGCACTTCCGCGCAGAATAGCGTGGTCCCTGTGGGAAATTAGTGTTTGGGAGAGAGAAGAAATGACAGTGACACTGTTCATGAGTAGAGGTCCCAAAATGCCTATATTGAAAATTTGGTGATGATACTCCATAAAATGACTGTGTTACAGGCGTCGTTGTGCAGTTTGCACGTGCGGCTACGTAACTTCACTAATTGTAATATTTTCACTCCACATTTTCAACATTGCCATTTTCCACACCTACTTATGAACAGTACAACTGTCATTTTCCTATCCTGGCTGAAATGTGTTTTCGCACTTCGGCGCAGAATAGAGTGGTTGCTGTGGGAAATCACTGTTTGGAGAAAATGACAGAGATATTGTTCATGAGCAGAGGTCCTAAAATGCCTATGTTGAAAGTTTGGTGATGATAGCCCATCAAATGACTGTGTTACAAGTGTGCTGCGCACTTTCCACTTACTCCTTGTAAGTTCGCAGATTTGTAATATTGTCACGCCAGATTTTCAACACTGGCATTTTTCACACTCCTTATGAGCAGTACAGCTGTCATTTTCACATCCTGACCCAAATGTGTTTTCATAGTTCTGGCGCAGAATAGCGTGGTCGCTGTGGGAAAATAGTGTTCAGGAGAGAGTAAGAAAATGACAGTGGCACTGTTCATGAGCAGAGGTCCTAAAATCCCTATGTTGAAAATTTGGTGAGGAAATTCCATAACATGACTGTGTTACAAGCATGCATTGAACTGTTTCATGCACCCTTGTAACTTCGCAAATTTGTAATATTTTCACGTCACATTTTCAACAATGGCATTTTTCACACCTCCTTATGAACAGTACAGCTGTCATTTTCACATCCTGGCTAAAATATGCTTTTGCACTCCTGCTGGAGAATAGCACAGTTGCTGTGGGAAATTAGTGTTTGGGACAGATTAAGGTCAGCGAGTGGGGGGTGACCGAGCTCAGCTTGAGCTCGGCCGGCACTGCTGCAGATTTGTTTGTGGTCAGGCAAGGCCCATGCAACAGCCCAGCACAAAAGGCCAGCCTGCAGTGCCAGGACAAACAGAATGAGCACGTGAGAGAGGGAGACTGAGTGACCTCAGCGGAGCTCTGTCAGGGACAGCTCACGGATTCTTTGTGGACAAAGATGCCAACGCAGCCAGGGCCCCATACAAAAGCACATCCTGCAGCGCCAAGAGAAACAGAATGAATGAGTGACAGAGCGGTAGTGAGCGAGCTCAATGGAGCTCTATTGTGACTGCTGCAGATTTCTTTGTGGGCAGAAAAGGTGGCAATGCAGGCAGGAGCCCAGTACAAAGGCCAGCTTGCAGTGCCAGCAGAAATGGAATGAGTGAGTAAGAGAGGGGGGGGGGCAGCGAGCTCAATGGAGCTGTGTCGGGACTGCTTCAGATTTCTTTGTGGCCAGAAAAAGCCGCCAATGTAGGCAGGAGCCCAGTACAAAAAGGCAGCCTGCAGCGACAGGAGACACAGAATGAGTAAGTGAGGGAGGAGGAGTGAGTGAGCTAACGGAGTTTGTAGGGACTGGCTGCAGATTTGTTTGTGTGCAGAAAAGGGCAGCACGGCCACAGGGGCCCAGTACAAAAGGGCAGCCTGCAGTGGTGGAAAACCAGAATGAGTGAGTGAGAGAGGGGAGGAGCGAGCTCAACAGAGCTCTACTGTAACTGCTGCAAATTCTTTGTGGGCAGAAGAAGGCAGCAAGAGGGCAGGAGCCCAGTAGAAAAGGGCAGCCAGCAGTGCCAGTAGAAACAGAATGAATGAGTGAGAGAAGGGAGTCAGCGAGCTCAACTGAACTTGTTGGGACTGCTGTAAGATTTCTTTGTTGGCAGAAAAAGGCCAACAGAGGCAGGAGCCCAGTACAAAAGGGCAGCCTGCAGCTCCACGAGAAACAGAATAAGTGAGTGAGATGGGGACTGAGCAACCTCAACAGAGCTCTGTCGGGACAGCTGCAGATTTCTTTGTGGGCAGAAAAAGGTGCCAACACAGGCAGAAGCCCAGTACAAAGGGCAGCCTGCAGCACCAGGAGAAACACAATGAGCGAGTGAGGCCAGGGAGTGGGCAGGCTCAGCAGAGCTCTATCATGACTCCTGCAGATTTCTTTGTTGGCAGAAAAAGGCGGCAATGCAGGCAGAAGCCCAGTACAAAAGGCCAGCCTGGCGTCAGCAGAAATGGAATGAGTGAGTGAGAGAGGGGTAGAGCAGGCTCAACAGACCTGTGTCGGAACTGCTGCAGATTTCTTTGTAAGCAGAAAAAGCCGCCAACAGAGGTAGGAGCCCAGTACAAAGGGCAGCCTGCAGCACCAGGAGAAACAGAATGAGTGAGTGAGTGAGAGAGGGGAGTGAGCCACCTCAATGGAGCTTCTATCGGGACAGCTGCCGGATTTCTTAGTGGGCAGAAAAGCTGCCAATGCAGGCAGGAGCCCAGTACAAAAGAGCAGCCTGCAGCACCAGAAGAAACAGACTGAACGAGTGACAGAGGGGTAGTGAGCGAGCTCAACAGACCAACGCAATCAACATTCGGCATTGACAGATGCTTGTTTTAATTTTTCATTATTTTCCAGGCTATTTCCCAAAAGTCCTTATTAATCACTGTAGTGCCTCCTTCTCAGTCAATCCCAGCGGATTCTCCATCTTTGCAATCCAATGTTTCCTAATGGCCAGTTTCAGCAAAACATGTTGCTGATAGTCTCCTGAAACTGGACTCAGGATTCAAGATTAAAGATGTCTTTATTGATGCATATAGTTAAGAACTGCTGTAAAATATGAAAATACCTTATGCAGAATCATACTGCATTTTATTTATTTATTTATTTGTACATCGGTTTACAACCTTTGAGCCAGAGCTCATTTCCAAGGTACTCTCTCGTCACACTGAGGACAAATACATAACAGACTTTTAGTTACAGCAAAATGGGTTATATAGTTAAAGCACATGTGATTACAACAGATAAACAGATAAGCCAGTTTGGTTACAGTGGCACATTCTTGCATTATGGAAAGAGCAAGCAGCAGGATAAATAGCAGTACTACATATTATACAAATTTAGTATCTAAAAAGTGCAAAATTGCATTGAGGAGAATTAAAGTATGTAATGTTAGTGTAATGTTAGGCTACTGCTCAAAATGGGCACCATGCATGAATGGGTGGATTATAATGCGCCAAAGACACGTATCCCTGTGTAGCTGTGTGGCCCCAAACAGGGCGGAGGGTGCGCAGTATGCATGATTGCAGGCACCGCAGGGCACCTGTTCAGGCTCCTGCCCCACCAGCACACTGGTTCATGGGGGCAGACGGGAGCAGAGCAGTAGACCCAGGCAGGCATCAAAAGGCGGGAGCGATGGAGTGTGGGAAATCACGGGTCCAGTTTTGTACAAAAAAAAAGAGTACTCCATCTGAGGGACGCTCCAGCCCTCCTCATCTGATCAGTGGGCTGGGGCAGCAGCAGTGGGGCAGGGGTCTGGGTGCCTCCGCTGCTGGTCAGTGTCCATTAGGGTGCATATCACTTATGGTGGTCCCCATGCCGTATCATGCCCATGCTGCATGCAGTGCGTGCCTTCATGATCGCGACAGTAGAGGCACCCTGGACTGCCTGCATGCGCCGTAGCTGCCTGCACAGCCAGGGGGATCCAGTGTGCAGCTGGCAAGCACGAGGTTGGGAATGCCACCGAGGTCAGTGGGACCCCTGCTGTGCAGCTTTCTCACTTAGGGTTGCCTACATGCCTCAGATACATGGTGCATAGACGATCCACACATTTGTGAACAGAGCCCAATGTCAGTGATTCAGGTTCGAAATGAGCCAGGGTCACTGGGGGCCAACTGGGAGGAGGGAAAATCAAGTATCCCTGAAGAACCCCTCCTCCTCTAGGGAGGAATGCAGCTACTGCAGCTCCACTACTATACTGTCATCTGAGTAACCAAAGGTAGCAGTGGAGAAGGGGATGCTGGCTGATGCGCTACACGCCAGCGTGTGTGAGTGTATGTGCAACCTAGTTGCCAGTGTCCCAAGGAAGGGACAAGGAAATGGAAAACCTCAACAAGGAGGAGGAGGATAATCTGCTCTCCTGCTGACCTCTGATGGAGCTGGAGAGCCCCACTGCCTCGGGAAGGGATAAGCCATGAGAAAAGGAGCTGAGGAGCCCATAAGAAGCTGAGTGACAGGGCTAAAGGTTGGACTAGAAAGAGGATAAACAGAATAACCAAAAAAGGAAATTTTACCTAGGAAACCAGTGTGATTTGTTGGATGAACCCAAGGTTGCTACAGTGCGCTAATACGGTAATTTGCCACCCACTGGCTACTAATTTTAACTTGTCCATTTCCACAGGAGAATTTCTGAATATTTGGAAATTAACTTAGCGATCCCTGTTTTAAACTGGGTAAAACAATAAAATCCTAATTATCACCTTACATCCCTTTTGTCTGTTGTGTAAATGGTCCTGGAAAAACTAATTATTTCATAAATCTCAAATTTCTTATTGATAATAAATTACTCAGTTACAGTCAATCAGTATTTTGGCCTAAACACAGCACACCATGCCTGTGTTAGGTAAAATAAGAAATGATCCCCAGAGTGCAGTTGATGGTGACCTGCTAGCAGAGGCCATCTTAATAGACTCAACCAAGGCCTTCAACACAACAGACCATGAAACCAAAACAATTTGGTTTTGATTTTTACCTATGTAAATGGTTTGCCAGCTATCTGCCCAATAGATGCTAGTAAGTGTTTTTATCAGTTATTGAAATACAAGTTTCACATGTCTGTACATATAGTATGTGTGCTGATGACTCTATGCCAGGGGTTAAATTGGGCAGAAGACCACTGGAACTCAGTTCCACCACCTCTTAAAAATTGTATGACAGTTCCACCACATCTGTCATCTTTCTCCATTGACTATGATAGGAAAGTTCCATCACCTAGAAATGGCAGTTCCACCACCTAGAAATCTAGTTGTGAAAGTTTTCCTACCTAAACAGTTACAGTTAACCACTGCACTATGCTATATCATTGGAGCAAGGACCTAGGATCCTTACAATTGAAGTTTCAGCTTGCTTTTTATTCCATTCAATTATTTTACATCAAATAAGTTAGAGTTGGATGCATTTAAAATATGATATATGCTTCCTGGCAGCCCCATAATTTAAAAATAGTCACAGGGTATTTGAGTACAGTATAGAAACACAGAAACAGACAATAATGGCAGAGAAGGGCCAATGGTCCATTCAGTCTGCCCAGGTTCCTTTTGGCCCTGGGACCTACTGTTCCTCTAGGGTCCTAACCCTCTCCATCCTCTCCCTGATTTTGCTATCCTGAACAACTACTATACCCTTCATTCTGTCCCAAATGTGCTTGAAACCACTAATGTTCTTTGCACCCACCACCTCAGCTGGAAGATTGTTCCATGGATCCACCACCTTCTTTGTGAAATAGTACTTCCTCATGTCCCTCCTAAACCTCCCTCCTGTTAGTTTCCATTCAAGTACATGTGACTGCGAGCTATTATTCAAGCTAAACAGTTTCCTTTAATTCACCCTGTTAATTCCTTGTAGGAACTTGAAGGTCTCTAGCATATCTCCCTCTCCCTTCTGGTCTCCAGTCACTGTAGAGGACTGGCCTTTGGCCCTAGATCATTTTAGTTACCCTGTGCTGCACTTGTCGTGCCTATTCCTATACTTCCTGAGGTGAGGACTCCAAAACTGGGTGCAGTACTCCAGGTGTGGCCTCACCAAGGATCTATAGGGAAGTATTACTCTCTCTTTCTGCTATCACTGCCCTCCTGATACATCCCATTATCCTACTTGGTTGCTATATGCCTTGTTGCACTGGCTCGATTGCTTTAGGGAGTCCGTATAACTCCAAGGTCTCGTTCTTCAGCCGTCATACTGAGTCTCACCCCTCCCATCCAGTACTCTGTCCTGGGGTTCTTGTCTCCAGGTAGATTACTTGCACATTTGGCATTGAAATTCACCTGCTAAACCCTAGACCACCTCTCTAGCTTTTGTAAGTCTCTGTGCATTTCCCTCTTCCCATGTTACTACCCACCCTACCCCAGAGCTTAGTGTAATTTGCACAGAGACACAACAGGATGGGAAAACAGTTCGTCAAAAATACAAACCAACCTGAACATGCTGAAGTGTTTGTAAATGAACTTCCGAACACTTGGCTATTCTGATCAGTTCAGGCAGCTGCTGTATCGTGGGAATGTGGCACAAGAAGCACCAGAGCAGGAGGAAACCACAGGAGGATCAGTTACAAGACTCTGGTTCCTCACTGGATGGCGAGCTATCCGCCTTCTAAGGTGGGCAACTGATTGGGTTTGCAGTAGCAACCCACGGGTCCACCTTAGAGCTATGTAGAGAATACAGGATGGAGTAGGAGTAGCAGCTTCTACAGACTACTCCGTGATTCTGTGCATGTGCTGCTTGTGTTTGCCCATTAGGCAAGAAAGAACTCAACATGGACTCTTTTTTTTTTTTTTTTGCAAGTCAGAGTTTTATTCATTTTATACAATTACGGAGAGGATCCAATAATACATACATATAAATAACACAGTAATACTGACTAGTAATTAGATCAGCTCTCCCATCCCTCCCCCATTTCCATCCCTTACACAGGGTACCGCTACTTAATATAAAACTACCTACTGGAAAAGAAAACCTTTATGGCAATTGGAGAGAGTACAATGCAACAAGAGGGCCCCAAACCCTGTGAAATTTCTGAGATTGATCATGTAGACTAGCAATTGTCTTTTCCATTCTCAGGTTTGCCAGCAATTCCTGTAGCCATTCACCATAAGTAATGCCAATTCATATCTTTCCAATGCAGCAAGACCAGCTTTTGACCGACATGGCTGTGATGTGATATTTTCTGTTAGTGATTGTGATAGAAGAAAGCTCCCCAGCATACATATTCGGGAGAAAGAGGTCTGGTAAGCCTAATAGAGGGTCAGCCTTCTGTTGAATAACATTACAAAGGGCACTATCTTGGGCATGCCCAGAAAATGTGCAGTAGATTACCCTCATCCTGCTGGCAACGAGTGCATGCGGGAGAAGGTAGAGTCCCAACCTAGCCAATTTCTGAGGTGAGTAATAGAAGTTATGCAAGATTTTAAACTGTGCTAACCGAGCTTATCTTGTTTAACACATTTATGACAGTTCAGCCACAGAGAGGACAAATAATTTCTTGATGGGGAAAAGAGAAGATCAAAATTGAGTCGGGCCAAAACTACCAGGCCATTTCCAATTGTGGATTATTCCATACATTCTAGATACAGCATGGGGAAGGCCCACAATGGGAATCAACTCCATCATGCAGGATGGGCTTGGGGTGTGAGTGGAACAGTACCGAAAGATTTCACAATCAGGTGACTGAACTGGAATATTTTAAAGATAATAGAGTTTGGAATATGGGCTTTATGTAAAATTTCAGGTGAGGTTAACCAAGAACCATCATCCTGAATAAAAAATTAAGGTGGTGATCTCTAATTGGGAGATCCATATCAACTGAAGAGGTTTACCATCAATAGTGAGATTGGGTTCCCCACCATGGTTGAGAAAGATCAGTAATGTGCTTATATTTCAGAAAGAACACAGCTGAGAGTGAACTCTAATGGATAATGCAATAGGGCTACTTTTCAGCAATGGGGGCAAAGATTTTAAGTTTATATGCAAAAGTGCAGCAGGGAATAGCCCATTTGCTTGTATTAGTGCGTTCTATTTTGAGCCATATAGGTATAAAGGAATGTGATGTGGGGAATGTTCTGGTGTAAGCCATCTCATGTACTTGCTTGCATGGCTGGCCTAATAATAGCTCATGTGCGAAGACGTAGTCTCCTCCTTTCACTTTCAATGCCGAGCTTGTTATAACTTATCCAGGTTTCTTAGCAGCCCAAATAAAGTCTGTGATTATCTTGTGTATCCTTTTAAACCATGCCAAAGACAACCAGATATTTGAAAGATTAATTGGATAAAATAACTGGGAAAAATATTCATTTTGGCTATATTTATTTTTCCCCAGAGAGAGAGAGAGGGAAGTAGCGCCCATCTCTAAGATCCTGTCTAATAACAGAGATTAACAGATCCAGATTCAATTTTATAAATCTGTTGGGATCTCCTGACAGGTAGATTCCGGTATCTCAAGAATTTGGTCTGCCAGGAAAACCACTGTTAAGGCATTTAACTTCATCGCCTTGTAATTCAAGGGAAAACCACTGTCTTGTCTCTATTTAATTTATAGTTGGACATGGAACTAAATTCTTCCAGAACTGTGATCAGGGCAGATATGGAAGTATTAGGATAGGATAGTTGAAGGAGCAAGTCGTCCGCATAAGCCGAGGCTTTAACTATCTGTTGGTGGATATTTATACCCTGGACATCTGGGCTTGTTGTAATCCTATGGATAAGAGGTTCTAGTAGATATTAAACAGCAAGGGGATAATGGGCAACCTTGTCTGATTCCAGCATGTAATGTGAAAGTGTCAGACAGTAGCCCATTACAGACAATGCTGCTGTTGGGGATTTATACAATGCACCTATCCACTTTATAAACAGAGGAAATCCAAATGCCTCAAGTGACTGAAATAAAAGTTTCAATCAACCCTGTCAAATGCCTTCTCAGCATCCAGGGAGACCAGAACAGCAGGAAAATCAGCAACCCTGGTAGCCGAAGACATCGACAGGGTTCTAAAGTGGTCTACCGAGGATCTGTCTTTCATAAAGCCTACTTGCTCCAGGCCTATGATATCCAGTAACACAGGGCCTAATCGATCTGCTAGAAGTTTCGTAAGAATCTTGAGGTCTTGATTAAGAAGGAAATCGGTCTATAGCTTTGTGTTCTATCAAGGGTTTACAGTCTTTGGGTACTAATGTAATTAAGGCTTCAAATAAAGACTCATCAGAATCCTGTCCAGAAAGAATGTGATGAAATAAGGTAAGAAGGATGGTGCCAATTCGGGCAAAGATTTTATAAAATTGGAGGAGAATCCATCTGGACCAGGTGTCCTGTCCACAGGCAAGTCTTCAATGACTCTAATTATTTCACCTGAGGTGATGGGAGCAAGAGGAGGCCTTATGAGAATTTGAAAGAGAAGGCAAAAGGAATGTGCAAGATAGGAACTTAATTGTAATAAAGACGGGGTTCTTCCATGGGGCTATATAACTTCATGTAGTATTTCCTAAATTCAGAGGCAATATCTGGTGGAGATATTTTCAAGTATCATCATCCTGGAATGGACCGCAGCAATAAGTCTGTGCGATTCAAGCTGTTTGAGTTTAAGGGCCAGGAGACGCCTGATTTTTCTCCTTGGTCTAAATAGAGAGCTTTAGTTTTCAAGATAGAAAATTCAGCCTCTCTCTTAATAAGTTCAAATATGAATCCTTTAATTTCACTAGGTCTTGCCTAGTTTGGTCCGAACTGGGGTGACAAGTTGTGTTCCAAGGCCCGAATTTGGGATAATAGGAGTTTGAGCTGCTCTTTTGTGTTCTTTTCTTTTGGACACCAACCCAATCAGAAGGCCACGGAGGTAGGCTTTTAAGGAACACCATTCACTATCTGGTCTTCCTGTAGAGTTAGTATTAATGTCGGAGAAAACTGTGATGTGTTCAGCTACTGTATGTATTTAACAAACTCTGGATTTTTAAACAGCTGATTATTGACCTTCCGTCACCCGCCCTTGGTGGGGAGAGATGTAAGGTGAAATCAGACACTGGGGAGTGATCCGAGTGGACCTGAAAGTATGGTAGCATCCGACAATCCAGGAATCAAAGATTAGAAAATTAGCAGGTAATCAATACGGAGGATGTATGATGAACAGGTGATGTAATGTAAACTCTCTGTCCGCGGGGTGAAGGATACGCCAGATATCTGTCAGACCTGCACCATCTAACAAATCTTGGAGTGCCCGCTGTGCTGAGAAAGCCCTTTAAGTAGTTTGCCTGAGTGGTCCATCTGTGGGTCAAAAACCAGATTGAAATTACCCCTATAATAAGAGGGATGTTTAAAATGGAGTGAGAATATTAAGTAGATGCATGAAAAGCTGGGTGTGTCAATATTAGGGCCGTATATACTGCCTAGAATGATATCTCTGGTATAGAGCTTCCCTCTCATTATGATGTATAGCCCTTCTGGGTCGGCCATGATTAAATTAGGAGAAAATGGTGTGGACCTACGTAGTAGGATCAAAATCACACGACTTTGGGTATTACCCTCAGCTGAGAAGCATTGACCTATTTGCTGCCTACGTAGTTTAACTGCCTCTGAATTCAATAGGTGGGACTCCTGCACAAACACAATGTCTGCTGCCAGCAGATTTAGATGGTTGAGGATCTGGTACTGATTAACTTTGCATCTAGCCGCCCTGACATTCCATGTAATTATTCTCAGTGCTCCAGCCATGGAGGTTTATAAACTAGTCAGTAAGAGACATATATCACTTAACTTTCCCAGTTGGCAGCCCTGTGTGAAGTAACCCCCCACCTCCCCAAACCCTAAATAACCCCCACAAACATATAATAGGGCTGCGTGAGCAATATGTCTGGGCCCAGCCACCCTCCCACCCATTGTTCTATACTTCGCCTTTTGCATCATGCCCTGCAACCTTCCCTCCGCTCCAGCCACCCTAACAAAGCCTAAGAAGAAGAAGAAGAATCAGTATTTATATAGCTTTCATACATCCAAGCGCTTTACAAGCAATGCTAGACTGGTAGTGAAGTGACTGAATGTGTGGTGGCGCCATATCGCACATCATCACCCACACACAGCCTGGATAATTGCATGAACGGTTTATGGGAAGGGAATGTTGGCCAGGACACGGGAATGTTCCTACTCTTTGCGAAGAGTGCCCTGGGTTCTTTACTTCCACCTGGACACCCACCAGGACAACACCAGGATGGGTAGAAGGGACCTCGGTTTAACGTCTCTCATCCGAGGGACGGCACACCCCAGCAGTACAGCACCCCCAATACTGCACTCGGATGCCAGCGATTTTAGGTGCAAGTCCAATCCCAGTGTGGGACGAGAACCCACAACCTTCTGGTCCAGAGGCGGATGTGCTACCAACTGAGCCACGCTGACACCTAACACCTAGCGCTAACAGTTGAAGAATAATAAAATTAAAAAAAAATTATTATAAGGTTAAACACTACATAACATCTGCAAAATTACAACATATTTAGGTGTATGAACTTGGTTGGAATGTCTAAAACTATCAATTGCCACTAGAAATTTGTAAACTACAAAATTAAATGTAGGGTATAATGACAGAACTATAATAATGCTGAGATGTTATCAAAGCATCTAGTGATTCAGACAGAATTATTTACCTTAACAAAAGAAAGTATCCTGAACTGGAATTAAATTTGTCCTTCTCACAGCTTTATCCAATAACTATCTACATTTTAGAAGACACCACACAGGCTGTGAGGTACAAACAAAAGAAAATCAACAGTTCCAGTTCACGCCATGACTGAGAATACACTTGAGCAACATAAATCGATACCCTGTCTATAGCTCACTTTCCCACATACTACGACAGCTTTTTAATGACCCAACTGAAAGGGGCTCTTCACAACAAGCCACGAGGCCCCTATCTTTGAAAGCAAAAACAGTTTTTCTAATAAAAACAAGATAATCCAACTGAAATGTCCATAGTTCTGGTGTCAATCGATCGAACCTCAAAGTCAGGATTTACTTACTCTGGTAACCACAATGGATCAGAACAGCCGTCCTTAATAATGTCAGAGCTCCCTCTAAGCGGCAAAGGTGTGAGTGCTGAGAGGAGGAAATCGAGAGTGAGAACTACTCAAAAAACACAGCTGGAATAGTTCTAATGTAGAAATTATTTTGGGACTCTAAGTTCGCCCACCAGTTTAAAAATAGATTTGGCTGGTGTATTGCACAAAAGTCCAGTAAACCTAGCGCATGATGTCCCATTATGCTTATAGGTAGCAATAGGCAGAAGATAAATCTGGCCATATAAATCCCTTCCAAAGGAGACATCTCCCTTGATCCCTGTAACTCCACTTCTCAGACCAGGGTTTTCTCAAAGTCACAGTCAGGGATTTTGAAAGGTCGGGGAAGGCAGCTTTTAAGCTGTGGAGAGGCAGTTTCTGGATCTTCAAAGGAGGTCCAGGCTCCTGACGAGCGTGTAATTTGGCTGAGTGCGCCATCCCTACTTAATGCCGGCAGCAATTAGCTTGGACACCATTGGGTGGAAAGCGTTCTCTTCAGGCGTGCGAAGCAGGCAAATCCTGGGCTATTCTCAGGTTTTCCCTCCCATCTGATTCCCTGGAGCTCTTTGATTTTCTGCAGGAAGTGTTGTTTCTCCAAAAGTTCAAAAATCTAAATATTATCGGACGTAGAGGGGTAACAGGCGCTGGCTTGGAATGAGAGAGCCCAATGTGCTCGTCATAATAGGATTAGCACCAAAGGGCTTAGGGCCGACTAGTTTCTCTATCAACTTTTGGATAACAAGAATTGTATCGTGCCCTTCTTCCCCTTCAGGAAGCCCTATTATGACCACATTATTCCTTCGACTGTGCCTTGAGATCCTCCACTTTTAATTCCAATTTGGCCAGATGTTGTCTACAGGTATTAAGTTCAGGGTCGAGCTTGTCTTGTTTTCTCAATGAGAAGAGCCTAGCAGAGTTGTTGGAGGCTCTTTGTGAAACCTCATTCAGCTTTTAACTCAGGAACTGAAGTCAGATGTCAGTTTGTGCAGATCATCATGAAACAGTTTAAACTCACTCCAAAAACCTTGCGTTACAAGGTAAGCTCCTGTCTCCAGAAGAGCCAGAATTTAGATTAGAACTGGAGCCTGAGGCCCTAGGCTTTTGGGGGCCTTTTCGGGCGTAACAGTGGGTGTACGCTTAGGCAGCATTTTCTTAATATCCACCTCCATGTAGAGATAAATAGTGTGTCCTCAGTTTGTCATTTGATATTCCATTGCTTTCTTGTGTTCATTACGATGCCCAATTAGTACGGTTTATGGGTTAAAATTATTTTTGAAGCGGTGGCTGGAGCTGTGTAGAAGCTGCTTGTCCATGGTGCATCACCAGAAGTCTCCTTTTTTCAACTTTCTTTCCTCGGACACCACCGACTAGGGCTTCTTCGTCGATCTGCCATATCCCTCTGGCCTGAGAGCCTCCCATCTGTGCCTGCATTCTCGACTCACCCGCCACACACCCATGGATCCATTCCCCTGGAATACACACCCTGGAGTGGGGCTGTATCTCCTCAGCACTTTCTTCCGGCACTCCATGGGTGGAGGCGGCGTTGGGACCAGGTCACAGTGGGCAGGTTCCATCGGTGGAAGCGGGGGCAGGCAACATCTTCTCTCCAGCCAGTAGGTGATTTCCTGTTCTGGAGCTCCCCTAAGAGCCCAGATGTGCAGTGCCATTCATTGCTGCCAGGCACACTCCTGCACCCAGCCCACGAATGGCTGCTGAGGCTCCTCCTTGCCTCTAGCATGATCCCTGGACTGCAGTGCTCCCAGCCTCTGTTAGGAGCTGCTCATGCCAGGTAATCATCCACCCACCCTCCCGGCAGAGGAGAGCTGTCCTCGAGCTCAATCCTCTCCGTCCCTGCCGACCCCTGGCGTCCAAGCTCACTCCCGAACCGGGTCACCAGCATGGCGTGAGGTATGGCGTTCAGCGCCTCAGCCCTCAGCACCACTAGGCCAGCTCTACTATAGTTTATATTATTTAAAAAAAAGAACTAAAAGAAAACTTGGGGTTGGGAGTCGAGGACTCAGGATCAGGAGGGATTAGAGCTGAGGACTGGGCCGGGTGTGTGTAGGAGTCAGGATTGGGAGTTGGGAGAGAAGACTCGGGAAAGTAGGAACTTGGAGACTGGGGGCAAGTGAGTGAGTTAAGAAAGACAAGAAGAGAAAGACTGAAGTGCCAGAGCCAGACTACCAGTTTTTTTTGGAGCAGCAGAGGGGTGAACAGTGCCACCCATACCACACCACTCCCAGTTACTCTTCTTGCTGTTTACCCAATTGCCCTACAACAACAAGTCTGCTCTCAATTCTCCTGCCTGTGCTCACTGCTCAGTCACTTCAGTGGGGATTTATTATTGTTTCACTTTTTATTATACAATCTTTGGCTCAGTGGGCATTCCATCACATCATGTGGAATAAATAAAAAATAAAAATCCTTCAAGGGAAAGTACTGTCTGAGACAGGGTTAGGCCAGGCAGGGTCCCTGAATCTCTGTGGGTAGCAGCAGTGCCTGCAGCATCATCCATTAGCCTAGGTGGTGTGTGTGCGTGTGTGTAATAAAATCTGCCAGCCTGCCGTCACCAGTGCCACTTTTGCATACTGTCTGTGTGACCCCCCCACAGAAGTCAGTCATCTGTCATCTCCCTGTGCTTGTTGGGGTATATCAGCTTTGGCTCAGTGGGCAGGGCATTCCATCACATCATGTGGATTAAATAAAAATAAATAAAATCTTGAAGGGAAAGAACAGTCTGTGTCAGAGAGGGTTAGGTCAGGCAGAGTCCCTGAATCTCTGTGGGTATCAGCAGTGCTGCAGTATCATCCCTTAGCCTAGGTGGTGTGTGAAATAAATTGTGTGTGTGTGTGTGTGAAATAAAATCGCAGCCAGTCAACAGTGCCACTTCTTACATACTGTCTCTGTGACCCCCCAAAGTCAGTCATATGTCATCTTCCTCCCTGTGCTCATTCAGTGGGGTATAAGCTTTGGCTCAGTGTGCAGGGTATTCCATCACATACATGGAATAAATAAAATAAAAAAAATCCTTGAAGGGAAAGTACTGTGTCAGAGAAGGTTAGGCCAGGCAGGGTCTCTGAATCTCTGTGGGTGGCAGCAGTGCTTGCAGCATTGGCCTATAGCCTAGGAGGTGTGTGAAATAAATTCTGTGTCTGTGTGTGAAATAAAATCAGCCAGCCAGTCTCCAGTGCCATTTCTTGCATATTGTCTCTGTGACCTCCCCCAAAGAAGTCAGTCATATGTCATCTTTCTCCTGTGCTCGCTCGGTGGAGTATAAGCTTTGGCTCAGTGGGCAGGGCATTCCATCATATCACATGGAATAAATAAAAACTAAAATCCTTGAAGGAAAGTACTGTGTCAGAGTGGGTTAGGCCATGCAGGGTCCCTGATTCTTTGTTGGTAGCAGCAGTGCCTGCAGCATCGGCCCTTAGCCTAGGTGGTGTGTAAAATAAATTGTGAGTGTGTGTGAAATAAAATCTGCCAGTCAGTCACCAGTGCCACTTCTTGCAAACTGTCTGTGTGACCCCCCCCCCAAGAAGTCAGTCATATGTCATCTTCCTCCCTGTGCTCGCTCAGTGGGGTATAGCTTTAGCTCAGTGGGCAGGGCATTCTATCACATCACGTGGAATAAATAAAAAATCCTTGAAGGAAAAAGTACTGTGTCAGAAAGGGTTAGGCCAGGCAGGGTCCCTGAATCTGTGTGGGTAGCAGCGGTGCCTGCAGCATCGCCCTTAGAGTAGGTGGTGTGTCAAATATAAATTCTTGTGTGTGTGTGTGTGTATGTGTGTGTGTGTGCATGAAATAAAATCTGCCAGCTAGTTGTCAGTGCACCAGTGCCAATTTTTATTTTCACATGGTACCCCAGCTTCTGCCCATTTCGGGCAGAAGCTTTGGCTTCCGCCCCCATACCCAGGCTTACATCCCTGGGTGGGGCCATTGGAGGCATCCCCTCCCCAAGGAACATGGTCATTACCCTGGACCTCCCCGGTGGCCATGAGTCTTCAGTGGGAGTGGCGGTGGAGGCAGGGGCATCATCTCTGGGGCCAGATTTCTGTATGCTGCCTTCCCTGGGGGCAGGATGTGCAATGACATGTCTGTCCTGCCTCCCGCCTCATGTGGAACTGGTCTCGTGGATACCCCAGCCTCTGCCAGGGCTGCTGATGACTAGGGCACTCACCCCCAGAGAAGGACAGCCGCCCTTTCGGTGCTCAGTTCTTCTCCACCCAGTCATCCCTCTGACTCCCGGGCCGTTCCCAAACCTGGGATGTTGGCATCGCAAGCGTACTCCTTGCTTCTGTGCTGGCGGGCGGCTTACAAGTGCCACTTCTTGCATACTGTCTGTATGACCCTCCCCCACAAGAAGTCAGTCATCTGTCATCATGGAAGTACAGCCGTAGGTATTTCAGATTTTCAATGTCAATTGTTTGTGGAAGCTCAGTTCCATCCAGTTTCTGGTCCTTTGAGAAGTGCTGTCAGTTCCAGGTTCATGAATAACATCATGTCTGTGAATCACGTTCTTCACGGCCATCACGAATCACACCACTTCAACTTTTTGGTGCAACCCTGTTTTGTTTTTAAATCTTGGTTTCATTACAATTAGAGCACCCAGTTATCATGTCACTTCTCTCATGAGCCTTGATCCAGTACAATGCTTCTGGTAGTGTTCACGTTCTGCAGGATGCCCTACTAGCAGATGGACTCAAATCTTTGTCCTCATGAGCGGGTGTATTTAATCCAGTAGATATAATCTCAGACCGAACATCGTAGCAGTTCAGGGAAGTACAGCTGTAGGTATTTCAAATTTTCAATGGCAACTGTTTGTGAGCTCAGTTCCATCCAGCTTCTGGTGCTCTGAGAGCGCCGCCAGTGCCAAGTTTATGACTCACGTCCGTCACAATGAATCACGTTCTTCACAGTCATCACGAATCACACCACTTCAACTTTTTTGGTGCAACCCTGTTTTTGTTTTTAATCTCCGATTTCATCATGAATCAGAATGCCCAGTTATCATGTCACATCTCTCATGAGCTTTGGTCCAGTATGAGTCTTCCGTTAGTGTTCAAGTTCTGCAGGATGCCCTACCTGTTGTGTTGTTCCATACCAAGAGCTGTTGCTGAACATAACTGGTTAAATACATTACAAACACATTGTCCCTTCTACAAAAAGTCACCCAGGAGACTGTTTAAAAAAAAAAATAGAGGCTGGGACTTGCCTGCCTTTGGGCCACATCATCGTCATCCTCCAGTAGGCACATCCATAGTCACATCATTCACTCCTCATCTCATTTCACTACTCATGCTGTTTAGTACTACTGAACAGTGGTTTAGTGCTTTTTCTATAGATATGTTAGATTAAAAGCTGTTTAAAATTATTTTTCACATACATTTACCATAAAACCATGAAGGTTATAAAGGTTCAGATAAGGTTCGGATAAGCATCCAAACCTTTTTGTTTATCAGAACCTTTTAGAACCACAAAACTTTTAGAGATTCCACAACCCTGGATTCTCTCACCAGTGTTGCTGATCAGCATATTGAAGATGACTGGACCCAGGACAGATCTCTGTGGTACCCCGATCGTGGCCTCCTTCTCTTCTGATTTAAGCCATTGACCACAACCTTGCCTGCCTCCCCTTTAGCCAGTTACCTATCCAGTTTACTATGACCTTAGCCACACTCAGATCCTCCATCTTCTTCACGAGTCAAAAGCCTTGTTGAAGCAGAAGTAGAGCAAATCTACAGCGTGGCCTCTATCTAATTCTCATCACCCAGTCAAAGAAAATTATCAGCTTAGTCTAACAAGACCTCCTGCTAAATCATGTTTTTTTCTATTCTGGAGACTGTTGTTCTTCAAGTATTCCATGACATTGTCTTTGACCAGTGACTCCATCAACTTCCCTACAAAAGAAGTAAGACAGACAGGTCATTAGTTCCCTGCTTGTTCCTTGTTCCCCTCCCCATGGAGCAGAACTATGTCTGCCACCCTCCAGTTCTTTGGAACTACTCCCGTTCTTAGTGAGCTGTTGAAATACCAACCAGGTTCAGCCAGTTCCATTGCCAGTTCCTTGAGTATACTTGGATATGACTCATCTGGTCCCAGGGCCTTAGCTACCTTTAGGGTCCCTAGCCTTTTAGGACCCTTTGTTTATAAATATTGTCTGCCTCATCTCCAGGACCTCTTTGATGCCACTCTCTGGCAAGGGACCACTGTTTTCCCTAATGAAAACTTATAAAAGTACTCATTAAAGATGGTTGCCTTGTGCCCATCCTCCATTCCCTCTCAACCAGCCTTATGATTCCCCTCCTTTCTAACTTTTCCTAATATATCTTGTAAGCCTCTCTCTTCGAGAGGGCTTATATCTCTAAGGACCTCTGCCCCTTCCTTCTCCATTGCTCCGAGGCTTTAGGGATTTTTAGTGATCTGGGGCACAAAATCTGCATACCGCCATGTGGTGGCAGCAGATAGCAGTTTCTAGGGTATAAAGGCATTTTTCCCCAGGTTTGAGAGAGGAGGCAGTGCCGGGGTAGGAAGTGGGGTGGGGATCCCCGGTTTAGGCAGGACGACTTTGTCTGCAGCAATGAGTGGAGTCCTGGGTAGCAACAGTGGAGGGGCACAAGAGAGGCAGTATGCGACCATTTGTCTGGGGTCCTGGACTCTGGGGGCTGGAGGAAGAACGTTCACTGATAAGAATGAGATGCAGGACAGGTAGGCCCCAGGGTATTGGGTCTGGGCCCCGGTGGAAGTGTCTGTGTTTCTGGGTCTCTGGGGGTTGCAGCAGGTTGTGACAGGGCCTCTGCAGCCCAGTGTGGCAAGGTGGCCCAGGACACTGAGTGAGGGCCAGGGGAACCTCTACCGGTAAAGGGCCTGTTTGGAGGGACAGGCCTCGGGCTGCCGGACTTTGCTGAGTGGGCTGTGGAATGCCCTAGGGGTTCCCCTGTTGCTGGTTGTTCAGATCAGGCAGCAGTTTGGAGTTCAAATGTATGGTACCATGGGAATTGCAGATCTTGTGTCTGGCTCGCTAAAAGACTGGATAAGGGTGTAAGGTAGTATCGTTGGGGACTTGGGCAGACCAGGAGAATGGCCTGGGGTGAAAGGATAATGGGGAATGGTGTTGGCGGATAGTGCTGGTGCCACACCATCTACAGTGTGTCCCTTTGGGCTGGAAGTGAGAGCCGGGAACGGTTTATGGAGAAGGTGTATGCTTTCCGGAAGAGGAAAATATGAAAGGCTCCATTTGTTAAAGTAGAAGCTCAGTAGGTACTTACCAGTGCCAGTTGGAAATCAATGGTGGAGCTTCATGGTCCAGGTCAAACAAAAAGCAGTGGTTCATTCTGGGGAAAATCTGTCGTAGGGTTTAAAGTTGAGTAAAGATCTTGCTCTGCCTTATTTTACTGCCAACATTAGTATATACAAAAGTTAAGCCCCATGGAACTGAAAGTTCACATTTCATGCAGTGAGGACCCCTGCAGCCCTTTTAATCATTTGGGCTCAGGAGAAATAAAGGCGATTATTCTTAGTAAATGAAATTATAACCGGTCTTAGCTCAGATTGTCCGGTGCTCCCGGAATCGGACAAGTTTCTAGGTGACACCTCTTCTGAAGAAAGCTTCTTTGGACCCGGAGTCCCTGGTAAACTACAGACCTATCTCAAACCTTCCTTTGTGGGAAAGGTTATCGAGAAAGTGGTGGCAATTCAACTGGAGAACCCTTTAACCATCCATAATTTATACAAACCTCTCCAGTCGGGTTTCCGTAGAGGCATAGTACTGAGACAGCTCTGGTTCGGGTGCTCAATGATCTCTCTGATGGCGAGATCCGGAGGAACCGTTCTATCTTAGTACTCCTTGATCTCTCTTCAGCTTTCGACACTGTCGACTCAGGGGTTCTGCTTGAGTGCCTGAGGTTCATCTGGGGCTGGACGGGACAGCGCCAGGTGGTTTTCATCTTTCCTCACCGGCCCAACTCAGAGAGTTGTATCGGGAATATTCTCTTCTGAGTCTTTCTCTCTGCCTGTGGAGTCCCCAGGGCTCAGTGCTGTCCCCATGTTGTTTACAATGTATATGCTGCCCCTCGGAGACATTGTAAGATGGTATGGGCTGAGGTTTCACTGCTATGCTGATGATACCCAGCTCTACCTGTCTTTGCCCCGACCAGGTGTGTGCTCTCTCAGTATTTAACAGCTGCCTCATAGAAATCCAAGATTGGATGAGTTCCAGCGGGTTAAAGTGGAACACGGAAAGACTGAGGTTTTGGTGGTGGACCCTGGTCACAGGATAGAGGGGTTGGGGACTGATTTGCCATCTGGTTTATTTCTGGGGGCAAGCAGATCCTTACCTCTGAATGGATGCGTGACCTGGGAGTGATACTTGACAATGGTCTGACCCTTCATTATCAGGTGCCTGCAGTCATCAAGTTAGCCTTTACCACCTTAGGAACATTGCCAGGATCAAGCACCTTGTTCCATCCAGTGACTTGCCTGCTCTGGTCCACGCCTTTGTGACCTCGCACCTTGACTACTGTAACTCCCTGTACCTAGGGCTTTCGGGGTTGATATCCACTACTTGCAGCTAGTGCAGAACGCGGCACATTTATTGACTAGGGCATCAAGGAGATCTCATATAACCACAGTGCTGCGCGATCTGCACTGGCTGTCAATTCAGTGGCGGATCACCTTAAGGTAGGTTTGTTAACCTACAAGGCCTACGCTGACTGGGTCCTGACTACTTGAAAGAACTTCTGATTCCTTACACTCCTATCGACAACTCCGCTTGGCTGATGAGGGGTTGCTGGAGATTCAGAGGTTAGATTGAAGTCATCTGGGCACGGGCTTTATGTTTGTTGCCCCATCCTTTGGAATTCTCTACCTGTCAGCTATGGGAGTGTAGGACTGTGGGAGTTTTAAGCAGGCAATGAAGACCTTTCTGTGGGAAAAAGCATTTCCTGATTTTCTATGATTTTATGCTTACTTATTGTTTAATTGAGTGTTTGTATTTGTGAAGTGCTTTGATACTATATTAAACAAAATTATTATTTGTTCTTAACGATAGGAATGAAATTATAATCCTTGAGTTTTTAACATATTAATGAGTTTATCTTCCAGAGGCTTTAATTTTGAAAGAAACCTCCTGCACCTCTGCATGTTTGGGGCCGTGGGGACCTTCTGGGCACAACAGTAAGCGGTCTGAGCTGGGGTTCCTTGTTTCTGGAGAGTTGGGGAGCAGCCAGCTCCTGCAGCAGTAAGATATCTGGGTCCAACCATATGTATTTGAAGACATCTCCAGGTGGGACAAAACTATTTCTACCTTGGAGCTGGGTGTTATGTTCTAGTGATGTTACGCTATGCTGTGGGCCCTCCCGGAAGATCATGTTTTAACCCCAGACATGGGGAGGAGTGGCTACTTGAGTCTCCCTCCTTTCTAACTTTTTTCCCTAATATATCTGAAGAATTGTTTTTCTCTGCTCTGTACCCCTTCCACAATACACAGCTCTGTGCCTGCTTTTGCCTCCCTAACCCCCTCTTTGCCTCCTTATGCTTCAGTAAATATTCTCCCATTCTTCCTCCCCTGTATGTTTGATAACTTTAGCTTGCAAAATATGACTAAGAAATAAGGCATGACATGGTGTGCTTTGTGCTGGGATAATGGCATGCCTGGGGTGGTTTGAAGCATGAGGCCATAGGCCAAGTGCTTCCATTGTCAAGAAGTCCCATGATCCCAGCATAGAACACACCTAGAGTACCTTATTACAACTGTGAAATGGGTTTATTAGGATTAGTTAAGAAATCATATTTTTGTAAAAAATTATTTCAATAAGTAAAAATTAGAAAACAAAATATTTAAGCGGAAAGCGAAAAAGTAGTCCTTCGGGCATTGTAATTTTGCTATTTGGCCCATAGATGGCAGAAGCTACGTTTTTTAATGCAAGTAAGTGAATTTAGGTGTACTGGTACAGCTTTGCCTTTTAATGTAAACATATAATCAGTTTCAGAGGGATACCTCGGTAAACCCTAAGGGTTCTGGTCCACTGTAGGTTCCATGACAGCACCAAGGTCCGCACACCAGCCATTCCCTCAGCTCCCTCACAGGTCTCTTGACAGATCCCATTGCAGTTGCCAATGCTCTGAATGCTAAGTTCACAGACCTCTCAGTCCACCTTAATAAACTGCCCACTCCTAACCCACCTTGCCCAGAAAACCAGACAGTGAAAACACCAGTGACTGACACTCCTTTCCCTCCCTTCCATTTCAGAGTTATCGCCACTCAAGAAACTTTCAAACTCCTGATGAGCCTCCCCAGCAGGAGTAGTCCTAGTAGTGATGGACTTTACCCACGCTTAAACTCATAGCCCTGTATCTCCAAACCCTTGACCACTATCTTTAATCTCGCCTTACCATGTCAGACATGCCTGTCATATGGAACATTGCCAAGGTTGTCCCCATTTTCAAATCAGAGAATCCCCAGACCTCTGAAAATTACAGGCCCATCTCTATCTTGCCTCATCTGAGCAAAAGGTCATCCACCACCAACTCTTGGAGCATGTCAGTAAATACAACCTGATCTGTCCACACCAACATGGTTTATGGAAATATCACAGTACCACATCTGCACTGGCCCAGTTCACTATCATGTTTTTAGAAACATGGATATTGGTAGTATCACAGGTGCAGTCTTCACTGACCTGACTAAGACCTTGACCTGATCGTCACAACATATTCCTCGTCAAGTTATCGAACTTTGACTGCTCAGAAGGACTACTTCATGGTTTCAGAGTTACCTTGCTGGGTGATCCCAATCAGTTACTATTGGAGGGCTACCTCCATGGTCACACCTGTGTTCAATGGCATATCCAGGGCTCCATCCTTGGTCCACTCCTCTTTTCCCTATTCATTAATTCCTTACCAGCAGAGAGCATCTCATGTGAGGCCATTCTATATGCAGATGACTTGGTATTGTTCTACAGTGCAAGCCACTGACTTTCTCTCCACCCCTCACATAAAACTACAGGACAGCACACAAGTGGTTCCTGAGAAATAACTTCTAGTTAACTCAAGCAAAACTAAGGCCATGCTCCTGAGGTCTAAACCCAGCATCTTGAAACTTTCCAAAACCCAATTCACCCTAACTGTCTCTTATCCTGAATGGCCACCCTGGAAAATGTGCACTGCTTCAAGTACCTGGGTGTCATCCTAGAACCCTCTAACCTTCACTACACATATCAATACCATCGTGCAGCGTTATGAACCAAAAACTGGAGGTGGATTTTCCAGCTAAAGCACTACCTTACCCTGAGGCCCATATCGCTATAGGCCTAAGGCAACCTCCTCCCCCTGTTAGACTATGGTGAGCCCATATACACACATACCTCCTCACAACTGCTCCACGAGACTCAGTACTGCTTACAATAGTATCTGTAGGTTTGCACTAATGGCACCCTACTCCACCCACCATTGGTCCCTTTACCAATCCTTGAGTTGGCTCCCCTTCAAGCCAGAAATAAATATTTTCTCAGATGCATCATTAACAATGCCATCAGAGTGGGAACCTGTTCCTTTTCTTCCTCTTGCTCAAACAGAAAATCAGTCCTCTGGCACTCCTCTATCCCAGTCTTGGAAGTTCCTAGGATTTCACCAGCCTGGGTAACAAAGCCTTATCCTTTGCGCTCCCAAACTATGGAACAATCTACCTACCTATCTCCACTCTCTAGACTTGCACCTAACTTTCAAATCTCACTATAAAGTAGTGATGTTGGCCGACCCCATGTCATCATCATCATCAAATCTTTATTTATTCAGGCGAACATCATTGAGCAAGGCTCATTTACAAGATGGACCTGATAAGGTCAAGGTTCAATAGTTGATATCAACAGATACATCATACACTTTATAAGACAGTTATACACACAGAGGAAAATAACGTTTATAACACAATGATGTACAGTGAATTCACATGATAAAACTCAGTTACAGGAAGCTAAGCTAATATTTACAGTATATACAGTACATACATATCCTAACTGGGGCCATGGCAGACACACAACATAATGAATACTAGGATGGTGTCCGCCAGCCTAAAATGTTGTGTATTTTGCACTTGCACTTTATTTGTACTCATTTTGTCCTGTTCTCTGTATCATCTTAACCTATGTAATTGTACTGTCTATATTACCCTTGTGCCATCTTCATGGCCCGTATCATGCCGAAAATAGTCCTTTGGATCAGTGCACTTACCCAATAAATAAATAAATGTGAATAATGTCACAGATCTTCTTCCAGTGCTGTTGTGCTGGGATATATTAACACTGGGTTCCAAGCTCCTCAGCCAATCAGGTTTCTGGATTTTTTATACACACTTTATAAGTAACTAATAAGACATAATAAGGTGTGCATTATGGTGTGATAACGGCACATCTCGTGTATTTGTGAGGCATGAGGCATCGCTGAGTGCCTTCAACCACCTGAGAAATGCTGTTATCCCACCACAAACAACACCTGGAATGTCTTATTGCAAATAAAAATAGGTCCAAGAATTTTTTCAGCAGTGGTGGGTGAAAATACACAAAAATAAATAATGTTAACAATTTGAATGATTTTTTTTAACATTCCTCCACCCCAACAAAACAGTCCAAGCACATCCCAGCATTTGACGTGCCATCTCAGTTTCAAGTTTGTTGCACAGCTAAACACATTTTTTTTCAAATTAGCCTTTTAAACCTCTATTTTCCCAAACTCAGCCTTATTTACCAGTTTTCTTTACCTTTATATTATATACTCCTTTTCTCCACCTTGTTTCTGTTCTATGTTTCCTACACTCAGCAGATGGAATGTTTACTATGGATGGAATACAAGAAATCACATCTCTGCACTGTTTCTACTGGCAGAATGCTCAGTCCCTCACTCAAACAACAGAAGGGCTCAGATGGATCCAGGGCTTTTATAGTATATGGGTACTGCCTATTGTGCATGGATTTCATCAACTGCTGAAATCTTGTGTAGTACAGTTCAAGGTCAAAAACATTGTTGAACTATCGTTCTGACATGACATCGATAGTACAACAACTTTTACCCTTGACCTGCCGCCTGATTAGCTCAGATGAGGCTGTCTAGAAAAAACAAACATGGAGGCACGATTTGTGGCCTTGAACATGAGCCACCGACTTTGAAGTCAGGGTGGGACACGGAGCCATACATGGCTCCTTTCTGAACACACCATTTCTTTTTTTCTCCCTGATTTTAAAACTAACCAATGTGCAGAGGAGAAACTGACAAGCCAGATGGAGCATAAGTGGGAAGGGAGTGGGTAGGAGCACCAGACAGAGCAGAGAGCAGCGGCGCCTACAGCAAATGTGAAAAAAATAATGTAAAACAAAAAATATATACTATATAAAACAGTGGATGGGTGAACATCCACAACTAATCTACATTCCCATCTCGGGCAGTTGATGACATCAATGAGACCTCTCGAGCTTTGCTCTCCGAGGTCTCTGTGATGTAATCAACTCCCTCGATGAAACACAGCCTTGTTGTGGATGTTCACCCCATCCACTATTCTATATGTTGTAGCAGTAGCAGTAGCAGGTTAAACAGCAGAGATTTCCCTGGTAACAGGTAAGAATAGGAGGAGGATTTTCATGGTTGCAAAGAAACACCAGAAATTACAACTGTAAGTATTGTGGTACTACTTTTTGTTAATTAAAAGTTTATTGAAGATTATAACAGTAACACATATACATCATTCCTAGCCAGGAGATTGTAACCAATCCCTCAGAAATAACAACTCTAAGAAACATTCAAAGAGAAAATATATAGAGGATAATGTATTTGCATCAACGAACAATGCTGTGTTCAATTGAGTGATTGTCATGACAACCTAGTAAACCTCAAGAGCGAAACTCAAGAGGTTTAACCTTGTCATGACAACCATAAGACATGAACACAGAGTTGTTGTTCACTGATGAGCCATACATTGTCTTTTATAGTGTATGGGCAAAAGTGAACACCGCTGGGGCACTTCTGATGCAGCATATACAAAACAAGCTGAGGAAATCTCTGTACCATTTTTTTACACAGTCTGTACTTTGACTTGTTACCTGACTGGATACACAAAAGCTACAAGAGTTGACAGGAAATTTTTCTATGGTAATGACACAGGCACACACTATGCAGAATAAATAGAGGAACTACACTCGCCTTACGATCACTTGCCCCCAGTTTTGAAAACACTGCTGCCGACATTGTGATCACTTTTTTTATTCAAAACCGTCTACAGTGTACAAGAAAAAAGAAGAGGAACTGATGCAGATACCATGGCAACAAGACCACGAGGGCATTCAAGTTGTTGTACCATCGATGTGGCGTACTAAAGATGGTACAACTATGTGGCGTCACATCAAATACACAACAGCACTGGGAACAGATCGATTTCAGTTAATAATAACCCTCTCCCATATACTACAACAACATATCAGAATGAAACTACTCTAGTACAAAGGTCATATTTGTCCCTCGTGTGGTTGATGCAGGAACTTGCCAGGGCTTATTAGGAATAGGATGCATGTGCTACTAGTGCACTAATGCCTGGGGCACTCCACCCTGTGCTGTCTTGTTTTGGTGCCTCCACAGTTGTGATACATTGCATGCCTCCGCCCCAGGGAGAATGGGGTGTGTCTGAGGTGTAGAGATGTTACAAAGTTTTCTTAGCGGCAAAGTTGCAAAATTTGCCTTTGTAAATCACTTCACAAAGTTTCCACTTCGCTAATTTCGACTGTAAAGATGGGGAAGTTAGGTGAATTTAAGTGAATTTGCCTAGAGAAAGGGCAACTTTGCCTTTGCAAAACTTTGTGAAGTCGGCACTTTGTGAATTTCACCAACTTTGAATTAATTCATGGAGCAATTTTATCCACTTTACTATCTCTACTGAGGTGGTGTCCTCCATCTGTGATTTGGCAGAACATTTAGGTTGCCCTCTTAGAAAATCTGGCATAAAGTAGCCCTCAGGTATTTTGCAGTGTGCTGATAAGAGACAGGGTCCCCATCTCAACGGTACCTCTTCATATTGTCAGTACTACTACAATTCATCCTCACAAAGCTGGTGGCCTCGTCACGCTCAGTGAGCCATTTAGGGAGGTCTGGAGGTTGTTGATCTCACAATATCTGAGGATAATGCACTTCACTATGACTAGGGCCTCTAGAATCTACTTCCTATGTTCCTGTGGCATAGGGCATGGGAATGTTGTGCTGCTTGCTACCCAAGCATCAAGCAGGGGTGATAAGACCAGGGGTGAATCCAGAATTTTGCTGCAGACATTCTGCACTTTCTACCAGAAGTGTTGCAGTTTCGGGCACTCCATCAGTATGTGGGTGATTATCCCTGTTCTTTCTCCACAGCACCAGCAAGCATCTGTACTCCTCAGGCCCCATCTATGCAGCTGCTATAGCATTCTGTGCCATTGGTGTAGTACCATGAACTGCATGAAGCGATTTGGGTGTCTGGCCACTGTGCATAGGTTGCCCCAACACTTGTAGCACATTGGCTCTGTAATGTCACTGCCCAGATCTGTGGAGCATCTGAGGCACAGTTTCTCAGTGTAGCATGATTGTAGGTCAGTCAGACTGCCGTACCCTAGGCTCCCAGTGAGAGTTTCAGGTCTGGATGGGTAAGAAGGTCTTCTAGCTGCAATACTTCATTTTAAATGTAAGTATGTAAGAGTAAGAAGGGATTATTTCAGGCAGTTTTATTTCTAGGCCTAGTTGAAGGTTTTAAGTGAGTAAAGTGACAGCCATGCTTGTGATGGTAGTCAGGGATGTGTAGTTAGTATTGGTTTTATTGTGAAGAGGCTACTGGATCTTTTCCAGTACTGTTTTGCTGAGATAATAGCACAGGCAAAGATGGTCTTCAGCCAATCAGGTTTCACAGTTTTCAAACTCATTTTATAATTATAAATATTTTGGGGTTTATATCAATTTGAACCTGAAATCAGATAAATATAAAATATAAAATAATGCATGGGGAAGTGTGTATAACAAGGATTATGTGCACACCTGAGGTGTGCAATTTATAAAAGCATTGCACACTGAGGTGTGCATAAAATTCAACTACCACACTTCCCCATGTTTTATTTTTATATATTAACTGGTTCCTTTATAATGTTTTTTTTATGTTACATTTCTTTGTCTGTAAAACAATATAGTAAAACAATGATTTGAAACAGTTAGGAAATGTTATTACACAAATATACAAGATGAACTGTTTAGTTCTATAATTTAATATTATCAACATTTCCAACAGTTCCCGCTATGCATGCACACCCCAAAAATTGACATCAAGGCAATCTTGAGGGTGTTTCTATTTTCTTGATGCTGAGTGAATTTTTGATGTTCCAAGTCACTAAGTGCCTGAAATCTTGTTGAATGTGGCATTTTAAATGTTTTCAGTGTTGAAAAGATGCTGTCAGAAGTGCTGCTTAGTTTCTTTTTCTGTGAAGGATTTATGAGACTTGCGCTGGGCGGTTTCAAGTGACCCAGTGCCACCAAGCTGACAGCAAGCAGAGAGTGCAAGGAACCAGTATTGCTGGCATGCAATGGTATTTTAGAATTTTGTAAAATGGTGCTTAATCAAACTCTTTTATACACTGGTCATTATACACACATGTACATAATGGAGTTTGAGAGGTTCTGCCATGAGTCACAATCATCACTAACCAGTTAATATAATATAGTTAAAGAAGATCAACTCTCACATTTGTTTTATTTACAGACACAAACTGATTTCTTTTCTTTTGAAATTATATTGAAATGTGTGCAAATGGAATGGTATTCCAGGTGGACTAGGTTCAAGTCCCAGCTAAGGCACTTACTTCTTTCACACCTCTGTTTGTATGTGTTCCATAAATATGCACACTGCACTCCTGTGTGATTGTTACAAGTAAATATTTGTGTTGCCATTGGGTTCGGCATTTGAGAAAGAGTAGTGTGCTCAGGGACAGCCCAGATTCCAGTTGTCTTAGTGGCGCAGCTGGTTAGCGCAATTGGAACGGGGCCTGGGTCCAAGTCCCAGTTGAGGACTTACTTCCTTCTCACCTGTTTGTATGTATTCCATCAATATGCACACCGCACTCCTGTGTGATTGTTACAAGTAAATATTTGTGTTGCCATTGGTTGTGCATTTGAGAAAGAGTAATGTGCTCGGGGACAGCCCAGGTTCCAGTTGTCTCAATGGCACAGCTGGTTAGCTCAATCGGAACGGTATTCGGCAGCCTGGGTTCAAGTCCCAGCTAAGGCACTTATTTCTTTCTCACCTCTGTTTGTATGTGTTCCAGGGTTGAGGCGCTGGACGCCACACTTTGTGCTGTGCCAGCGACCCATGTTCTTGAATGAGCATGGGCCACCGTGTGCTGGCAGGGAGGAGATGGATCGAGCATCCAACGGACTGCTCTCCATCTCTGGGGGATCAGCAGCCGGTGCACACCTGACCACTAGTGGAGGCGGGCTCAGCGACATGGAGCCGCAACAACATGGGGTGGGAGTGTGGCAGATGTTAATATGGGTGCGCATGGAAGCATGCACAACCTCATCATAGGCATCACTGCACACCAAGCACCCGCAAGGGCATGAAAAATGGTAACACATGCTCATTCATTTCTCACTGTACGCTCCATTCATCACTCATTCCACGGCTGGCCGTGGGAGGTGAGCCGGAGGGTTCAGCCAGTCGCCAGCTCCATTTGGGGATGGTAGTGAGGAGCAGGGTGTTGACACTGCCGGTGGGGGGCCCCTGGACTACCAGGAAATTATATATTACCTTCATATGGGGTCAGGGATCGAGATGGGGGGTGGAGGGCAGCTAAATTACCAAGGATTTCACTTGTTATATCATTCTATGGGGGTCGGGGATTGTGATGGGGTGGGGGCTGCTAGAATACCAGGAAATGATTTATTACTTTCATACGGTGGTCTGGGATTGTGATGGGGGATGGGGCTGCTAGACTACCAGGGAAAGTAATTATTATTACACTCTATGAGGGTCGGGGATCATGATGGGGTGGGGACCGCTAGACTACCAGTGAAATGATTTATTACTTTCATACAGGGAGTTGGGGATCATGATGGGGGTGTGGTGGGGCCGCTAGACCTCCAGGGAAATATTGTCACAACACCCTACAGGGGTTGGGGATCATGATGAGGGGTGGGGTGGGCCACTAGACTACCAGGGAAATGATTTATTACTTTTATATGAGGGGTCAGGGAACATGATGGGGTATGGGGAGCCACTAGACTACCAGGGAGATTATTTGTCATAACACTCTATGGGGTTGGGGATCGTGATGTGGGTGGGGAACACAGTACTATTCTGTCACTATGTAGTCAAACAGCTGTACATATGTAGCTGCAGGCCTCGATGCTTGCTGCAGACTTGCTCGTGTTTGTTCTTTCTTTAGCACACAGTAATAACATAGGTTGGGGAGCAGCATAGCATGGCCATACCTCTCAAATGCCATGAATTTCGCATAGCGCTATGATTTTAACACATAAATTACCCTTGTTCTGCAAATGTTTACTGACATTCTTAATAATGTTAGAGCTACTTCTGGACACACAAACGATTAAACATTGAACTAACTTGACAGAAACATTCATTATTGTTAAGTATATTGGGCCCGCTATTTGAAGACAATATTGTTCTTTAAAATAAGACAATGCCACACATTCTGGGCATTTTCCATGAATTTTGAAGGCCATTGCTATGATTTTTAATGCTGAGAGATTGAGAGAGTACGGACATGGCACTACCATAGCGCAATCTGAACTCGGAATTCTTCCCTTCCTCCACTCTAGATTACAGCATACATTACGCGGCCGCTACTGCTGTTAGTGCCAACTGCCATTCGATCAGTCAAGCTGCAGGCAGCCCAGAACAAGCACTACTCCTCAGTGATTGTGTTGCGCTCTTGTCACAATGTCACTTTCTGGTAGTGATCAGCAGGCCAGTGGCCATTGAATGGTGTATAAGTGAATTATTAGAAGACAGCATGATTGCACTGGAGGAGTGGCGGGACATGTTTTTGGCAGATGTTATGATGATATAGTACTGAAGGAGTGGTGGGTGGGCAGGGCACGCTGCTCACCAATACGCTAGCGTGGTAGCAGGCAGGGCACACTGACATGTGGCAACTGTCTTAGAATCAGGGCTCACATGGTGAGGAACCCAGCAGGATGGCGCTATACTCCAAAGTCCTATTTGAGCAATGGCAGCAACACTATCTGTCAGCTAGCACAGGCAGTAAGTGAGAATGTTTTCAAAAACAATTACCTGTGGAATGCCACAGCTATTAGATAAGTTTTAATGCCAAGGTTGTTGGCGCTGGGGTTTGGTCATCGACCATGGTCAGTGTGATGTGGCAGCCTGCCTAAGTAACTATACAGCACACAGAGTATCAGCAGTGGGGCCAAATATAACTGACATAAAGAGTGCCACACCCGCTCGCCACCACCTCAACTGGTTACACATCACATTCAGTGCCTTTAAGGAACATGAAATCATGTATTTTGTTAGAGAATGCAAATGGTATATTTACTGTTGTGCTGTGAAGATGTGAAAGGGCTATAGGTTGGTAGTATATGAGTGGGGTGTCAGTCATCAGCTACAGTATAGTCTCTTGACTCTCCACTCTGGTCCATATTCATTGTGGTTTATTATGTTGTTCTTCAGTGGCAGTCCTTTTACATCCATGTGTTTCTCTCCTTTGTAACCTCTGCTTGTCTAATTCTGCTGTGCAATACCATTTGGAGGCAGTATGGTGCAGTGGTTTAAGGCTCTGAGCTGCAAATCTGGAAACATGGGTTTGATTCCCACAGCCCCCACTTGCATATTGTGTGACCCTGAGCAAGTCACTTAACTTCCTCAAGCTCCCAGGTTGCACCTGTAAACAAGCTTTCAGCTTAGTGTGTCTCACCTGGTTAAATAATTGGAAAAAATATATACATATATAAAATTTATATGTATGTGTGGGGAGTGTTGACAATGGGGGAGGCATGGTGAATGTTGTGCATAGGGCCCATGAACATGTTAATCCAGCCCTGGGGACACTAGACTGCAAGGGATGTGGTTGACTATGAACAGGACGGAGCAAACCTCCCAAGTGTACCTCATTATGCAAGTCAGTGTCCATCATTGCTGTGCTGCATGGGCGAGTAGTATGCACTGGTTGGGCCTGCAGACACCCCATTTTCTGCAGCATCCAGCCCATCTTCCATTCTGACCAACAGGGTTGCTGTGAGCTCCATGCAATAGCCCGGGCAAAGTAGATGGGAGTGCATGCAAAGCAGGCCATAATGAAATGCAAATCTGACTGTTTGCCCACAGATTAAATGAGTAGGCTCAGTTGCATAGGATTTTTGAATATAGCAAACATTTGCCCTGGGCTAACCTGTTGCATCGGGCTAATGTATTAGTATGGTGCAATCAGGTTAGCCCAAGGCAATCCTCTCAATAACATAGCACAGTTCTGCAGTGTGTGGCCTGCATTGTTGTTTGCAGTTTTGTGCAACACTTCATTGCTATCACGCACATTGTCCACCAACTTCAACTCTGCCTTACTCCACCTCTGTGTCCACTGAGCTGCTGTTGCATTTTGCACTTCCCTGTCACTATATTCAATGCTGTCTTATTTGTGGGCTATTTCAACACTGCACTCCAGCCCTGTTTGCACTGCTTCCTTTGCATGCTATATTCAGCAGGTTTAGCCCAGGGCTATTCCTTGACTATAGCTTGATACTGGGTCAGGGCTAATGTAGCACACTGTGCAGTGCTAATTTAGCCCCAGGGCTAAGTTTTGAATATCTGGCCCTGAATGTGTACTGTTATTAATCAAGCTAGTTGTTTTCTCTACAGGACATGTAACCTGAACTCTTCTTTACTCTGTAGTATGCAGTATTGGCACTAAATAATACCTTACAACATTTATTATAGTTTTATGATTTTGCTATGCATCTGAGCTTGCTCTAATGTACAGTATGGCCAGGAAACCACTGTACATTTGCTCAGTAATTATGCTAACACCTGTATTCAGTTTTAAGTGAATGAAATGACCACTCAACACATTGCTTTTAGTAGATGTGGAGTTGTGTGAAGTCCACAAATTTTGCTCAGCTAGGATCAAATCGTGGTGTGTAATTTTGCAGGAAATTCCACACTTCACACATAAACTTGCCCAACAAATATAAATCTCTGGTGTCTAGTGGCTCCCCACCGCTGATCGCCAGCCACCACCCCACTGCTGGCCAATCGTCCACAATGCAAAAAAATATACATATTTTTAAAATTAAATCTCTGGTGGTCCCCACCTCCTCGCTGATCACGAGCCACAGTTGAAATAAAGAAACTCACCTCTGACCCCACACACAACTGCCAATCGCTGGCCAGTCAACCACAATATAAAAATATAAAATACATTTTGTAAATTCAATCTCTGGTGTCTAATGAGCCCCCCACCCCATCAGGAGTGCCCCACAACCACACCACCCCACCCACTCCCTCCCATTCTGATCCCACTCTGATCAGGTCACCGACTTAGCCCTCCACTCACCTCCATGGCGGCAGCCCAACAGCTCTAAATGAATGAGTGTGTTTGTACAAGCACCACGCTCATTCGTGTTGCTTCAGGTCATTTAAGGAGTTTTGTTGGGAGCTAGAGAATGGGAGGGGCTGCTCTGGTCACCAGTGGGGGAGCAGGATGGGGGAATGGTAGTGTGGACCCTGGAGCTCAGTCGGGCTGCCGGCCATAGAGGTGAATGGAGGGCTGTGCCGGTGGCCCGGTCAGGGTGGGATTGGGATGGGGAGTGGGTGGTGTGGTTGTGAGCACTCCCTGATGGGGTGGGGGTCCATGAGACACCAGGGATTGAATTTACAGAAATGTATTTTATATGTTTACATTGTGCCAACTGGCCATCTTTTTGTGCAGTGTATGTAGGGGCCTGGGGTTAGTTTCTTTATTTCAACTGTGGCCCATGATCAGCGTGGGGTGGAACCACCAGGGACGAAATAAAAAAGATATATATATTTTTCTACATTGTGGCCAACTGACCAGTGATGGGTGGGGGAGATCAGGTGGAGGAGCCACTAGACACCAGGGAGTTGGGATACCAAACTTCTTCTTGCTTTGGATTTTTTGAATGTAATTTGCACTTAAAAAAACACAAAAGCAAGCGAAATAACAAATTGCAAATTTTCAGCGACAACCCGCAATTTCACGAATTGATCCATAGATGCAAATTTGTGACTTCACTAGAAATTCAACGGCAAATTTAAACTTCACTGCATCTCTAAGTAAATAGCAAAGAGAAAAGGTTTACAATAAAGAATCAAATAACTAAAACTTACACCATTCTGTGTCAAAAATTATTCCTTAGCTGACATCTGGGGCAGGATTCTCAAAATGTTTGCATTGCGCTGCGATTGCCCAGGTGGTAAAAAGCTATTCACAGACGGAGGCGTGGGCACTATCCGACTGTGAACAGGGGATAAGCAGAGGCAGCAGTAACCCCATTAGCGCAAGCCCTGACCTGCATTCCCAGAAATGGCCCCTAATGAATAGCACCAGTGCACTATTCAATATTCACAAAAGCAGCCATGCAAATTAGCCCATTGGGCATGCAAGGTGCTAGCTGTCCATTTGCATGACCGTTATCAGTTCATTTACATAGGCTGTGGGTGTCCTAGTGCTGCCCCCAGCCCCTGCCGACACAGCTGTAGTCATTGGTGGTGTAGTGGTCCCTCCCTGTCCCCAGTCACTGTTTCCATATTAAAAAAAAAACTTCCCTGATAGTCTAGTGGTCCCTCCCTCTCCCTGTTCTCCGATTGCCATCCTGTAGGTTTAATATATGTTTCCCTGGCAGTCTAGTGGTTCCCTCCCTCCACCCCATTCTCCAATCACCATCCAATAGGTTTAATATATATTTCCTGGCAGTATAGTGGTTCCCTCCCCCACTCCATTCTCTGATCACCATCCCCACAATTTCAAATATATTTCCCTGACAGGCTAGTGGTTCCCTCCCCACCCGTTCTCTGATCGCCATCCCATAGGTTTAATATATGTTTGCCAGGTCTAGTGGTTCCTCCCCCCACCCTGTTCTCTGATCGATGTCCGTAAATTTAATATATGTTTCCATGGCAGTCTAGTGGTTCCGCCCCTCACCCTGTTCTCCGATCGCTGTCCCTACAGTTTCAAATATGCTTCCCTAGCTGTCTAGTGGCCCACCCTGCTCCCTCAGTGCCATGCCCGTAACATAATAAAGATCTCCTGGCAGGTCCAGTGGTCTCCCACCTTATCCTCAATCCTCCCTACCATATGGTGTCACATTATCCTGGTGATCTAGCAGTCCCCCACCCATCCCTGATCTGCCTGTATGTGCACCGTATAGTTGTCTCTTGTGTCTAGTGGACCACCCACCCAACCCACCTGTGATCTTGCCCACCACCCCACTCACCCAACTAGTCTGACCCCCAGCCTGTGACCAGCACAGCCTCATCACACCTCCATGGCTGTCTGCTGACTGAGGCTCTCAATGAGTGTGTACTGTCTACAGTATCGCTCATTGGCAGTGAGCTGTCAATGAGCATGTACTGTAGACAGTATGCGCTCATTGAGAACTCAGTCAGCAGCCAGCCGTGGAGGTGAGAGAAGGACTGTGCTGGTCGCGGCCAGGGTAGGGTTGGTGGGGAGCAGGGCGGTGGGTAAATGCTCACAGGGTGGGTGGGTGGGGTCCTCTAGACACCAGGGAAAAACTATACGGTGCCCTATAAGGGCAGATCAGGGATGGATAGGGGACCACTAGACTACCAGGGTAATGTGACAGTGTATCGCAGGGAGGGATCGGGATAGGGTGGGGGACCACTGACTACCAGGGGATCTTATTACGCTAATCGCATGGCACCTGGGATCAGGAGGGGCCACTAGACTGCCAGGAAGTTATATCTGAAACTGTTGGGACATGATCAGAGATTGGGTGGGGTAGGGAACCACTAGACTGCCAGGAAAACATATTTAAAACCTAATGGACGGCGATCAAAGAATGGAGAGGGGAGGGAACCACTAGACTGCCAGGGAAATATATATTAAACTTACAGGATGGAGATCAAAGAATTGAGAGTGGGGAGGGAACCACTAGACTGCCAGGGAAACATATTTTAAACCCACGGACGGTGACTAGAGAATGGGCGGGAGGGATCACTAGACTACCAGGGTATTTATTGTTTTTTATATGTGGGAATAGTGATCAGGTACTGAGGAGGGACTACTATACCACCAATGACGTTTTTTTATTAAGATCATATCCCCAGGGGAAATTATCCCAATGGTGTGCATTGCAATGACTCAAACACTATAGTGGAATGCCTTTAACAGATTATTCACGGACCTGTCTCAGTACATCTTGCCCTTCGCTTCACCTCCCACAGCATCTCAGCCTTACTGCACACCTCAGAGATCTGCATCTGGTGCTGACCACTGCCAACTAACTACTACCCCCTTTCCACTTTAAAGCTATATCTAGATCTGAGGTCCAACAGCTATTCCAAGACATATCTGACAACACTAGCCCCGACTCAGATTCACTTGAGCCATGACTCCTGAAGCTAGCAGCACCATTGATTGCCTTGCCACTGGCCAATATTTCTCTCTCTCTCTCTCTCTCGGCATTGTCCCAGATCTCTGAAGATTGCCCGAGTTATGCCTATCCTTAAAAAGGAGACCCAAAGGATATCAACAACTACAGGCCCATAGCCATCCTCTCTGTGCTAAGCAAGCTACTGGAGATGCTTGTTGTAACCTAAACCATTGACTATTTTACAAAGAACAACCTTCTCTCAGACACTCAGCATGGTTTCAGAAAAGGACACATACCTCAACCGCTCTTCTCAAATTCTCCACTGATGTACTTTTGCAACATGGACAAAGGCCTACTCACTGGAGCAGTATTTATCGATCTTACAAAGCTTTCGATCTTGTTGATCATCCTTGCTTCTCTCAACCCTGCATAGACTTAACTTCTCATCCTCAGTAGTTGACTGGTTTAACAACTACCTATCAAACAGATTACAACTTGTTAAAGTCAACTCCGCTCTCTTGGATGTGACCAGCACTGACATCGGAGTACCCCAGGGCTCCATCCTGGGACCTGTTCTTTTCTCGCTATACATCAACAACATAGATTATGCCATACTCTCCTGCTCAGCTATCCTATACACTGATGATCTCATCCTCTACTCCAGCGCTGACAAAGTTAACATCATTAACAAAAACCTCTCCTCGGATTTCAGGAATGTGCAAACATGGCTAAATGCTAATAAGCTCATCCTCAACACAAAAAGACCCAAGTCATGCTATTTGGCACTGCTCCCAAACTCAGGGCCTGTAAGGAACCCTCCTAGTCCATGACTCTGGGGGTCTCTCATTGACTGTGTCACATCCTTCAAATACCTGGGAGTCCTCCTTGATAAATCCCTGATTTCAGTCTGCACGTCCAGTCAACCTGTAAAGCAACAAATGCCAAACTTGGAATCGCCTATAAGACTTGTCACCTGCTAACACCATCCGCTAAATTGGCAACTGCCAAGGGTATTCTTACTTCCACGCTGACATATGGTGTCTCCACTTTGCTAGTGCCCATAAGACTGCTCTCCATAAATGGGATGTCATATAACAACATATGTCAGTATGCCTCCTCTTCCCATTGCCTCAAGCACCATTGCACACTATATAGTGACCTAGGCTGGCTCTCCCAACTGCCTACCGACAATTCTCCTAGGGACCCTCACAGACTCTGTAATCCATAACCAAACTCTCTCCTCCTTGCAGCTCTACTTGTACCATGGACACCTGCCCAGGACCACGCTTGGCAAACAAATTTCATTTCTACTATACCCAGGTGTCTTACTTCAAAAAGCTCTGGAGCATTTCACTGCAATGCCCCAGCCACCTGGAACTCCCTCCCTCCTGCCCTGAGGCAGGCTAACTCCATGCAATCTTCAAAAGAACTATATCGCCACCTATCTCGGGACTTCATGCTGTGATCCCACTTAATGCCTCACAGCTAACCACCCTATTTCATGCCCAAGACATTGCTGCACTTCTAAATAAGCTTTGCAATAAAATGTCTTTATAGCTGCCACTTAGCCCAGTTTCAGTTATTTGCATGTACTAATGTCACTTTTGTCACCTCTGCATAGCTATATGTATTACTAGTACTGTCTGACTTAATCTGTATTCTAACCTACCTGTACTATATACTATGTACCTGTACTATATACTATGTATTGTATCATCTCATCTCATTTTATGTATGCATTTTCCTGGGTCGTGCCTGAAAATAGTCAACTTTAGCTAGATTCACCTAAACCGGTTAACAAAAGCTAAATAAATAAATAAATAAATTATGACAGGGTCAGGGCTCAGCAGTACCTCCGGCAGCCATAAGGGTTGCACGGAATACCCAGGTCTCTGTCTGCAGTATTTTTCCACTCAAGGGTAGCCTCAAATGGCCCTTGCAGGAGAAAATCTTTGGTGAATGGGACTGCTCCCATATTTATTTATTTATTTATTTCAGATTCAGATTAATACCTTTGAGTCAAAATGGGCTCGTTTACAAAGGTTCTGAGTCAGAGTAAACATAACAGGACATGAATATAGGTAGCTCGTATATGTCACCATATACAGGTCAGTTTACATTTACACAGATGTTGAGGTTACATAGGCAACAGTTTTATACAAGGGTATAAATACAAATAAGGCAGACAAGATACACTGGAGATTTTGTTGTGAAAAAGTGCTAAGGAGAGGATGACACCTGCACACTGAGATGCACCACAGTATTTAAGTGGTTACATGATATAACTAGAGGCAAGCAAGTTTCTAGGTAATGATCAAGCAGATTTAGCAGCCAATGGAGACTTTGTTTAAGGTACAGCAGGAGGTTGTTAATGGGGGGTGGGGGAGGATTAGGGAAATGGAGTCATTGGGTAGGGGCACTTGGCATCAAGGGGCTGAGAAACTGTGAGATACAGGTAGTCATACATAGATGAGAGAGGTAGGGTGAGGCAGGAGTGATCGGGGCAGGTCAGAGGAGGTGAGGGTGGGAGACGATACAGTCAGGGAGATAGTATGGAAGTCATGCAGAAAATGGGCAATATAGTCAGGAGATAGTATGGAGGTCATGTGGAGAAAATGGGGCAGGGAGTAATCCAGGTAATTTGTTAGGGACAGCAGCTGCAGGTCACATTATGCAGCAAGTAATATTCACTTGCTCCTCTGTGGCGGGTGAGCATGAGCAAGCGAGCACACGGTTTGGCGTGGAGGCGGCGCCAGGGGGCGTCTTGTCTACGCCACATGTCAGCTGTGTCTGCCGAGGACGACTAAGGAGCTGGACCAATAAACATCACTCCAGGAAGTAGCATCCATATAGGTAGGCAGTCCATTAGTACATTGTTGAGCACAGTACACTTCAAAATGGACAGAATGATAGTGTGTATTGAATGCTACATGTATACCGAGGAAAGCATGAAGAGATTCATTTGTGACAAATACAAACTTATTGCAGTACTACGAATTCGCATCACTGCAATAAAGGGTGCAAATACAACATGATATTACTGTATTGGAGCAGTTCATCGATACTGCTGAAGTAACGTCTCTAGTATATTCCAATCTAGTGGCACGGGACTTGGGGACCAGGTGGTATGATTGGGGTGATAATAATCAAACAGAAATCAACAGACATTGGGGAACAAACAAATGACATGGAGGACTGGTGTATGTCAAAAAGGAGCTATAAAAGGTAGGCGAACATAGAGGGGCAAGTAATCTAGAACTGCAAAATAGCTTCTTGTACATTGGAAGAAATTGAGCATCAACCAGCCAATACTACTTGGCCAAATAAAGCCCAACAGGGCCCATTCATAACCCAGATACTACCAAGGGGATAATCTATTACTATCCCAGGACATGTACTCAGTTAGTAATTACCACCCAGGACTTTGTTAACATCTAAGGATGTACTAACAGTGGGAGACTCATTGGTACAAATGTTAACGTATTTAATTTGTAAAAAATAGGAATAGTACATAGTCAGCACAATACAGGAGCTGGAATAGGCAATGTTAGAAACTTACTTCCAGGTTTAATGTAGAACTGTGACAAACCTGTTACAGTTGTACATGCGAGGGTAAATGATGTGGGGAGGAGAAAACTTATTGATATCCAGAGAGATTTTGAGGAGGTGGAAACACACTCAAGGCAATGGGGTGTGATTCTTCATCTCTTAAATTACTCCCAGTCCCAAGAACTGGAACCACATGACTAAAGGAGATCAGGCAACTGAACGGGTGGTTGAGACGGTGGTGTCTTAGGGAAGGGCTGTCACTAATAGACCACTGGGATAACTTTTCTAACCCCAGACTATTTGGGAATGATGGTCTGCATATTAATAACAGGGGACCCAAATCTTAGCTCAGGATATTTTACAAGCATTACAAAATCATTTAAACTAAGATATGGGGGCAGATGGGTGGCAATGCAAATCTGAAAAGGAACACTAATGCCAGGATTGGAAATAGTAAGATTCTAGGAAATGTTTAAATCTAAATGGTAGAAGTATATTCAGAAGTTGTGAAGTTAGTATGTACACTAAAGCAGCAGATATTCAGATATGTGCCATTACCAAAATGTGGTAGGATAAGGAAGACCAATGGAAAGGCAAATATCTGGATATCAGATGTATAGTGCAGATAGACTTGGCAAAGGGAGGAGGTATGGCTGATAACATAACATCTGAGGAAACAGAAATAAACATATTGAGAATAGAACAAAAATGGATCAAAATAACCCCAGCAGGTAATGCCAAAATCACTATTGGCGTGATTTATAGTCCTCCTCAACCTCCCCAAATATTGATATTCAGTTAGTTGAATATACAGAAAACATGGTAGTTTCAGACAACCTTATAATACTGGAGATTTCAACTTACCCGTCATAGACTGAGGAACAAGATATATGGATGCTTTTAGCATTATAGGTATGGAACAATATGTGTATGATAAACTAGACAGGTTAATCTACTGGACCTAGTACTGAGCAACATGGGACAAATTGCAAAAATCTAGGGACACTACCCATATGGCTCCAGTGAGCATGCCAAGGCAGAGTTTAATATAATGAGGCAGACAGTCAGGGTTTCTGGTAAACCATTAATTAGAAACTATGGAAGAGCTGACTATAATAAAATAAAGGAGGATTTCAGCAAATGGAATTGGAAGGCTGACTTTCAGCATCAGTCTGTTCCTAAAATGGGGAGGCCTTGGAAGATAATATAAATCAGATAGTTGACAAATATATACCAATCAAAAAAAGTACAACAGATCAGGAAGATTCCAGCCTGGATGTCTGGTAGCATCAAAAAATGTTAAACAAAAGAATAAAGCTATGTAATAGCCAAGAAAAGTGGACATGAAAAAATTGGGATATATATATATAAGAAATATTTAAGAAGACCAAAAACTATATTAAATGCCAGGAGGAATATGAGCTGAGACTGGCTGACAAGGTCAAGGATAGCTATAAAACTTTTGTAGTTATATTAGTAGTATGAAGGGGGCAACAAAATAAAGGCCCACTGAAAGATTTAGAGGGTAACCTACTACAGGATAACACACTAATGGCCGATAGGTGTAATAGCTATTTTCATCAGTATATATCAAAACTAATGAGACCAAACAACATCTAGATAATAATCACAATATGCCCAGATTAGAGGTGGAGAACATGAAAAGTATTGCTCAACAGATCCGAGCCAATCCCTGGGACCAGACGGTATACATCCAAAAGTAGCTATTGAACTGGCTGAATTATTGGCGAACCCTAAATAACCTATTCCAGGCATCATTGGAACAGGGAGTGGTGGTAAAGGCATGGAGGGTGGCTAATGTAGTCCCTATTTCTAAGAAGGGTATCAGGCAGGAGGTTGGAAACTATCGACCGGTAAGCCTGACTTTGGTACTTGGTAAAGTCCTGGAAGGTGTTCTAAAGGACCATATAGAGAAAGACATGCAACAGAGGGGTGACATTGACAGGGCGAGCATGGATTTAAACAGGGTCGGTCATGCCAGACTAATCTCCTTGAATTTTATGAAATGTAAGTAAGGCCTTGGATGGAGGAAATTCTGTGACTGTTTATTTATTTTATTTATTTATTTCAATTTAGGATTAGAAAATACCTTGAGCACAGTGGAGCTCATTTACAAAGGTTCCATATCAATAATGGGGAAGGGTTACAAAACAGACAGAGTATAAAGCACAATAACATGTACAGATGATATCAAACAATGAACAGTAGGACAGCACAATACATAGTAAACATAGGTGATTGCAATTAGATAATAGTTGGCATTCTTGGACTTTATAGGCGTAAAAGGGTGGGTAATCCCATTTGGAAATCGAGAAAGGTGAGTCAGGGGATGAAGAGTAGCAGCAGGACAGAGAACAAGGGGGATGTAGCCAGGCGGCATTGTTACATATTGAGCGAGGCAGGAAGTGGTAGAATGGGTGGGAATGGGGCAAGCACAGAAGAAGAAGGTGACAGGAGGGAGGGAGGTTGAGGTATGGTGGAGGGAGGAAAGGGGAGGGAGGAGGAAGAAAGGCAAGGAAAAGAGTCAGTCAGGGTCATAGAGGGCTAATTAGTGGGACAGAGTAGGAGGGTCAGGATTTGACAGGTAGGGGGGAGGGTGAGAGGCGATTGAGCAGGGAGGAAGGATGCAGCCAGGAGCCTTGTTGAGAGGCTGGGAATGCAGATTGCCAGATGAGGTGCAAGTCGCATGACTAATTAAAGCAGGTACACTCACGCTCCTTCGAGATGTGCAGATGCAGGAGATGCTTGAACTGGGTAAGTTGAGGTATGCTAGTCAGTTCACAGGTCAGGCCATTCATCCAGTTAGGAGCTCTGTAGGGAAGGATCGCTGGTATTGGGTGGTCCAAACCCTAGGAGCAGTGAAAGAGTTCGAGACAGAGGACCAGGTGTACACGACTTTTGAGGCTTTGATAGAAGATTGGTGATGTCCGTTGGCAGGGCTCCAAGCAACACTTGCTAAGGGCACACATGAGTGGTACCTGATGCGGTCTTGTAGTTTGGGCCACCCGTCTTTTCTTGACTTCTCCAAGGCCTTTGATAAAGTGCCACGTGGTGAATTAGTGGACACCCTGATAGACCATGGTATTCAGGGTGATAGAACACGCTGGATTAGTTCCTGGTTGCATGATAGAAAGCCGAGAGTAACAATCAGGGAAGTGAACAGATGGTTGAAGTGACAAGCGTCCCGCAGGGATCTGTGTTAGGTCCCTGCCTTTTAAAGTATATATTCACCAATGACTGGGGAGGGGGGTATGAGAATCTAAGTTTGCAAATGACACAAGAATTGGCACTACAGTAAACAACAATCTGGACACTGCAAGATTACAGGAAGTTTTAATTGTTGAAGGCTGGGCACAAGATTCTAGGTTGACTTTCAACATTGATAAGTGCACAATTATGCACTTTGGCAGAAACAATAAGGCTGCTACTTATAAATTAAATGGGTATTTACTTAAAGAAGTGAAAGATGAAAGGATTTGGTGTCAGGATCCTCGAATTATCTTAAATGTAATCAGCACTGCAGTCAGTTGTAAAAAGCCGGTAACATACTGAGCTGTATTAACAGACACATTAAGAATAGAAAAGGAGGTTTTGATGCCCCTGTATATAAGTAGACTTGAAAGATTTTCTTAGCTGGTAGTGCTTGGAGGTGCAGTGAGGGGCAGACCAGGGCTGATACACTCTCATGAGAGTCGGTGGGGCCCTAATCCCACCCCCCCACCCCTCCCTCCCCAGAGCTTGGCCATTTATAGGGGAACACCTGCCCTGCATTTGGAGAAAAAGGTCAGGTGCAGTCTATGTAGTTTTTAGCCACTGGGGTTGGGTTTAAAGGTTTGGAGAGAAGCTTAGGGAGTTTTACACTTTCCTATAAGTTTACTGTGTGGTACTGCACCTAGTAACGGGGTACCTGTTTACTGTGGGACTGTATCTAGGATTAGTGGTTGACCTGATTAGTGGGTAAGGGAGTATCATGGACTAGTGGGGAACCTGGTGGTTCACCCAAAGAAACCTCACTTGGAGGATGGGACCACACGTCATTAGGGCCGGCATCTTTGGGATGGTGGTGGGATGTACAGGGTGGGCGGCTATGATACTGAACTGAGCTTGGAAGTTCAGTGATTGCCTGGTGTGCTACCAGCTGGTACAGCTTAGGGAGGAGGTTGAGGAATTAGGAGACAGCTGGAGGGGTATGGTTGGGGAATAGGCAGGGGCTCTCCCACTGGGTTGCACCAAGCACTAGGAGCCAGGGCATAGGGAAAGGAGTGTAGGCAAGTACTCTGGGGTTCTCATAGGGACTCTGACAGAGGGGGCCCAAAGGAGGACACTACCAAGGAAACAGGTATCTGGGGACCTCACAGAGGGGGGCCAAGGGAGGACATTCTCAAGGAAGTAGGCAGATGGCTGGGGCTGGACAGAAGGAAGCAAGGAGGGGAGGTGGATCGGACCTTAAGCTCAGTAACTGCTTCAATTCTCTTCTTCTGCTTGAGAATGAGGGGGTGATGTAGCCATGACAGGGGCAGTTAGAGATGGAAAGGAGTGGGGGGCAGGAGGCAGGGTCAGATAGCAGGAAGAACGGAGGAACTTGGAACATGATAAATGGAGGAGTGGGGGGATCAGAGCAGGAAGAGGAGGAGGCAGAGAGGAGGAAAGCGCAAGAGAAGGACCAGTTGGGAGGAAAGGGCAAGGAGAGGGACCAGAAGTTCAAGGAGGATACAGTAAAGAGAGCTGAGGGTTTAGGCCAGGGGAGCATGACAGGCAAGGATGAGCTGAACGGAGATGGAAGGAAGGGAGGGAGGATGAGCCAGGCAAGTTTAGCAGATGGGAGGAAGGACCAGTTGCGAGCAGTGCACGGGGTAGTGGGGTACAGAAGGATGCAGAGAGGAGGAGAGGCATAGGATCAGAGGAGGGGCGGCCAGGGCACATAAGGAGGTGTAGGCAGGCACACAGATAGGGGAGAAGCAAAGAGCCGGGCTGCGGGGAGGGGCTGTTAGAAAGGATGAGGGACAGGAAGGAGGAAATGGAGGAAAAGGAGGGTCAGAGTGCTCCAGTTGGGTGATTCCATGATCAGGGTATCAAATGGGATAGGGAGGGGGAAGCCTGCCTGGTTAGAACAAAATGCTTCCTGACTAACAGTGCACAGGGCCAAGCATGAGGTATATCAGCTGGCAAAGGATTGTAGCGGTTCTCTGGACATACTGGTCCACCTGGGTACCAATGGCATTGAGGAAAATAGTGAGCTAGAGATACAGGAAAGGTTCAGGGTACTTGTCAGGGTCTGTCATGATAGGATGCATGATTTCTTCTTGGAAATCCTGCAGGTGCCAAGGGCTAGTGGGAAACACAAAGGAAGATTAGGGAGATAAACCAGTGGCTCAGGGAGTGGTGTGGGTCAGAGGGCATGGGTTGATGGAGGATTGGGGGAGACCTGGGAAGATAAGGGCTGTATCTAGAGATAGGGTCCATCTCATCTGGAGGGGAAGGAAATCTAGTTGAAAATAGAGGGTTCATTGGTGAAAGGTGGGGTTTAAACTTTAAACTTGTGAAGGGGAGAGATGGAAGAAAAGGCTGTCGAGGAGTGTCCAATAAAGGAGGGACTCTGTCTCCCCCTCTGGGGAACTGGAGGAATGCAGAAAAGGCCGACTGGTAAAGGTGTGGACGGGAAGACAGAATCCGCAGGAACCACGAGCAGGGAAACGGAAGTATAGGGAAAGGGTGAAGGTAGTCTTGCTAAATGCCAGGAGCTTACAATAAAATGCCTGAGCCCAGGCAATACTAACTGAGGGAGAGGTGGATGTGGCAGTGGTCACTGAGACCTGGGCCACTGCAGGCATGACTGGGACCTGAACCTGGAGGGTTACACTATGTTCAGGAAGGACATGGGAGAAGGAAGGGGATGATGGGCAGCAATAATAGTCAAAAGCATTGCCATAGGAGGAGTGGAGGATGAGGCGGAGGGAACTGTGGCGGTGATTTGGGTCACCTTGATAACAAGGACGGGCAAGAGAGTAAAAATAGGAGTGGTGTATAGACCCCTGTGCTGGCGGAGGAGCTGGAAGAGAGTCTGGTGGCAGATGCTGGGAGACACTGCAGATTGGGCGGGGAAGTATGGTGGTGTTAGGAGACTTAAACATGCCAGGAACAGACTGGGAGACAATGACATCCTTGCTGGCCAGGGAACAGAGGTTGTTGGATGTCTTTCAGGATGTTCCTAACTCAGCCTGGGAACTGACCAGGGAAGCGTGGATACTGGATGTGGTCTGGCAGACAGTGACCAGATTGGGGACCTGGAGTAAGGGACCCATTGGCGGGGCGACCACACCACGGTCTGGTTCTGCCTGAACCTAGGAGGGTAGAAGGCTGCACAAAGACGGAGGTAATGACTTCAGGGGTGGATTTCAAGGAAATGGGAATAATCCCTAAGGAGCACTTGGATGGGATTGGGCCAGACATGGACGCTGACATTAGGTGGGAAATCATCAGGAGGGGTACAGGATGCTACCAGCACCTGCACAAGAGTAAGATGAAAATGCGGTAGGCCCGTGACCAGGGAGGTTCAGGAGGTGGGAGGGGAAAGAAGGCGGCCTATAGGCAATTCAAGTGCTCAAGGAGTGAAGGGATCGAGGGAGTGCACGAGCTGATGTCCAGAAGGGCCACCAGGGTGGTGAGGGCAGCTAAGACAAGGAAGGGCAGAACCTGGCCAGGAAATTAGGAGAGGAAAAAGGGTTCTTTAGATACATTGGGGAAAACGAAGGGTGAAGGGCAGATTAGCAGGATTAAAACAGGGGAGGATGGGCACAAGACCCGGGAGCAGGCTGAGGTACTAAATGAGTACTCACCAGTTTTCACCAAGGAAAATGGGGCTGCATCATACATGGGAGGAAACGTGAAACTAAGGGGCCTTACCGATCGGGCAGGTCTGGGGAGAGGGGGCATAACTGGCAGGTGGGGGGAAGGCAAAGCAGGGCGATGAGGTAGCGGAGGTGGAAATCATAGCAGAGAGTGAAGGAAGCCTCAGGTCCTTTAAGATGGAGAAAGCATCAGGGCCGGATAAATTACATCCCAGACTGCTGAAGGAACTGGCGGATGTCCTGTGAAACCCTGGCTGAGCTCTTCATCATCTCTCTGAGGACAGGGTGGGTTCCCCAGGACTGGAAGGTGGCACATATATTGCTTATCTACAAGGGGGGATCAAGAGGAGGTGGCAGGGAACTACAGGCCCGTCCAGCCTGACATCAGTGGTGGGCAAGGTGATGGAGGGCATTGTCAAGAGAGACAAGGGAGGACCTGGAAAAGTTGGGATGCCTGGATGATAGACAGCATGGATTCATCCGGTGAAATCATGTCAGACAAACCTTGTGGAGTTCTATGACTGCGTGACGAGTGCCTTGGACCTGGGTAGACCAGTGGATGTCCTCTTTCTTGACTTCAGCAAGGCTTTGGCTCTGTTCCTCACAGGGGCCTGTTGGATAAGCTGGGGAAAAATGGGGTGGGGAACCAGATGATCAGATGGATAGGCAACTGGCTCCAGAACCGGACCCAGAGGGTTGTGGTTGGTGGGATAGTCTCATCCCAAGGAGGGTCATTAGTGGGGTCCCTCAGGATGGGTCCTGGACCCTCCTGTTCAATGCCTACCGCCTCTGACATAGGAAGGGTATCAGGAGTGAGATGAGTCTCTTTGTGGATGACTCAGAACTGGGGTGGTAGGATGGGGAGGAAGGAAGGGTGGCCTACAGGGGAACCTGGAGGCTCGAAGGTGGTCTAGAAAGTGGAAGCTGAGGTTCAATGCAGGAAATGCAAGGTACTGCACCTGGGAGCCAGAAACCTGGGCCAAGTGTGCACCTGGGGATTGTACAAGTTTCGATGGCTGAGAGGAACCTGGGGCTGGTGGTGGATGTCAGGATGATGAACAACTCAGAGACCTGTAGGAGGGCAGCGGCAAAGGCCAACAGGATGCTTGGATGCATCGCTAGGGATCACCCAGAAGGAGGGAAGTGATACTCTGTATAACTGCTTGTTGAGGCCGCACTTACCGCGGCAGTTTTGGAGGCCACATTTAAAGAGGGACACTGAACCCTGGAGAGGGTCCAGAGGAGGCAACCAAAATGATTTGGGGCTTGGGGATAGGACCTATGGGGAGAGGCTGAAGAGCTAAATATGTACACATTGGAAGAGAGAAGGGACCGGGGGACATGATATAGGTCTTAGGTACATGAAGGGGTAAATAGGGAGGAGCAATCAAGGTGCTCTGAAGGAAGGGAGGGCAACTAGAGGGCATGGGTGGAAGCTGGAGAGGGGAGATTCAGGGAAAAAGGAGGTGCTACTTCACTGAGAGGGTGGTAGAGTCATGGAATGCGCTGCCCAGGGGCTGGTGGAGGCAGAGACAGTGGAGGGGTTCAAGAGGGTGAGAGGTTACAGGGAAGGGTTCTGGAAGCAAAATCCAATGCAGCGAGATTATCCAGGACTGGGAAGAGAGAAGCCAGAGAGGGAGAGGGCAGCAAGGTCAGCTCCCAGGGTGGGGCTGACCAACGAAAGCAGACACGGAAGACCGCTAGGCCTATTCTGCTGGCATTTTAGTATGTTAGTATGGGTCACTGGTGCGACCAAGATGTGGAGTAAATCATACCCAGTTCTGGTCTCCAGGTTATAGGGAAGGAGGTAATATCTTTGAGAGGGTTCAGAGAAGGGCCACCCATATGATTAGAGAGGTACAGGTAAGAATGATCAAAATAAGTTACCTGAACTAGGGATGTAGATGCTGAAGTACCGCAGACTGCGAGGCAATATGTGCAGCCCTTACAGACTTAAGTTTATGGGGAAAAATTAGGACTTGGGCTATGAGATCAGCAGTATCTGACCAGAGCACATCCACTGTAGTTAGGAAAATACAAGACTACTAAGAGGAAACACTGGTTTAGTGTCAGGGTAGTACCAATCTGGGACAGACTGCCACTTGAAGTGGTAACCAGCAGAAATATGCAAGCTTTAAAACAAATCTGGATGCATTCCTGCTTGGAAATAACATTCAGGGTATCACTAGAAATCAATTGGCAAGCGGTATAGACAGCAATGTCTTCTGGCGCCTATATAACCGATGTAACCTATGTATGTAACCTGGAGGCCCCTTGGTCACACTCTTTGTATTTTTGCAGGTTGTGCAGCTTTAAAGAGACTGCTGGTAGACTCCAGGCATGAGCCCTAGTACTGCTTTTTGGCCACCAAGCAAATCTGGTACTGTGCCCTGAGGAGAAGAGGAGCCACCCTGTCTCATTGTATTGGGAGCATGTGTGGGTCAGGTGATCTGCCCTAGGGTCAGGCAGCAGGCCTTATTAGGAGTGTTTTACTTTTTGGGTGGTGTCTGATCCGCTGCATAGATCGGCAGGCCATAGTCAATGGTGGCTAGGTCCAACCTGCTTGTGGCAAGCTTCAGGGCAGCAGGAGGCAAAGAGTGTCTGTGATGATAGAGGACACCCAGTTTTATATTGGCGGTTTTAACAACATGATCGATGTGGTGTAGAAACTTAGTGTTTCATCCAGGTGTACTCCAAAGTACTTGAAAGTGGAAGGTTATTCCAGGGTATCACCTTTGCAGTTCCAGATAATAGTGGCACATCTCTTTTGCTCTGCAGAAAAGAGCATTCTTTTGGCCTTCTTGTGGTTGAGTAGTAGTCTGTTCTGGGAGAACCATGATTCAAGTTTAAGGAAGCTGTCTTGCAGCTCGGTGGTGATTGTGGTAATTTCTTTACCAGCCGATAGAAATTATGGCAGCATCGCATAGAGCACGGTGGGTGCCGGCAGATGGAGGGGAGTGAATTTATGAAGCGGCTGAAAAGGAGAGGACCAAGGATAGACCTTGAGGACTCCAATATTCACCTCCCTAGGTTCCGAGCGGGTGCTGCCGACATTAACACATTGTGTTCTGTGGGTGAGATAGCTGTTAAACCATGCAACAGTGTCTGTGGACAGGCCAACAGACAGCAAGCGGTTTAGGAGATACCAGTGGTTGACGGTGTCTAATGCCCTTTGTGAGGTCTATGAAGATAGACCCACTGCCAACCCTTTATCCAGGGAATCATAGAGAAGGAGGTGAACTCAACCAGGGCGGTGATGGTAGAGTGCTTTTATAGAAACCATGCTGCTGGGTACAGAGTAGGCAGTACTTCTCCAGGTACTTTGTAAGTTGGTCACAGACTACCTGTTCCAAGGCCTTTGAAGGGGGACAGTATGGAAATGGGCCTGTAGTTGGAGGTGTTAGCCTGTCCCCAGCTTTGAAAACTGGGGTGATGATTGCTGCCTTCCACCTGTCTGGGAACAGACCTGACCTAAGTGAGGCATTGAAAACCTTTGTCAGTGGATCAGCTAGTTCATTTAAGGTGAGCGCTACAAGCTTCATATCAAGTAGATCACTCCCCATCCTTGTCTTCCCGAGGACCCACTTGATGTACATAATAGCATCAGACCTAGTAACTTGCTTGAAATAGAATGTTGGTATTCCATTGTGAATTGGTGGAGGAGTGTGCAGGCTAGGATGCTGACCAGTTTGAGTTTCCAGGCTGGGAGGCTGGTCTGTTAGGGAGGACGTAAGGTATGCGCTGAGGTTAGGTCAGTGAATGCTGTGTTAAAAGCCTCAACAATGTCACAGGGTTCCTGGAGAGTTCCAGAATCAGTTAAAAATCAGATCAGGAGGAGCCCTTGAAACTCTACCAGTAAGTGATTTCATTGAGTGTCAGAACTCCTGCCTGATCCCCAGTTTTCGCTTAGGAGCTCAGAATAGTAGGAAGCTTTAGCTGAATATATTAGCCTAGTGCATTTGTTTTGAGCTGCCCTGGGCGGCGAGGTCAGCCAAGCTTCTGGGTGGCCCTGGCCTTGTGCCACAGATTGTCTCTCAAATGCATGAGCTCAATCAGGGGCCTGAGAGCCATGGATTGGCAACCCTCTCACTTTTTGGTCTGAAATGGTGCGAAATGTCACAGGCCTGGTTAAAGTTCCCAAGGAAGTATTCCAGGGCTTGGTTCACATCTTTTGCTCCATCCAGCAGCAACCAGTCAGCTTGTTTCCAGGTACTGCTGAAAACGGGCAATGACCTAGGTCTTAGAGTAAAATTTCTAGAGACCTGGTTGGGGCGTTTGGAAAACTTATTCGGCCCAAGTGCATATTATTGGAGAATGGTCGCTGAGGGAGTCAGGTGAGTCAGCGACTTCAGTGATACAGTCAGGGCAGGCTGAGATGAGCCAGTCTATAAGGGTACTGGTCCCCGTCCTGTAGTTATGCCTAGTGGCTTGTGTAACCATCTGCGTAAGGTACAGTCCAGAAATTAGGTCTCTGGCAGGTACCTCTTCCTGGCTTGCCAATTAGTGTTGAAGTCACCAGCAATTACATTGTTCCTATTTATGCCCCAGCTGTCGCTGATTATTGATGAATTGTTCCAGGCCAGCGCAGTTTAAGTATATAAACTGTGGAGAGCAACAGAACTTTGTTTTGCTGTCTAATGGTAAGCATTAAGTTTAGGATTTGGGCTTCCTTGGTTTGCAGACTGCTGGGCAGAACATGACCTCTGATGTCACTCCTGAGGTACACCATACAACTATCCCCACGCTTGACAATCGGTCCTGGCGGAAAGAGGTGTAACCATCTAAAGAAACAGCTGAGTTGGGAATCTTAGTGGAGAGCCCGGTCTCAGTGAGGGAAACAATGTTACGCTTGATCATTGCCATCCAGGCCTTGAACAAAGAGAACTTGGGTAGTAGACTCACTATGTTGAGGGAGGCAATTCTAAGGTGTCCCGTGCTTGGGTTATGTCTCCTGGGGTGGGCCAGGGTGTGGGTGTACATTGCCAGATATTAGGAGTAATAGTAGATTTGCTTCCTGAGGTAACATGACCAGGGTACCAAGGGCAAGTGATTGGGCCTAGTTTTAGGGGTAAGGGGTCAAAGGTGTTAATTGGAGGAGTGCTGTTTAATACTAAGGCAGTTATGTGGATTTTCAGGGCAGCCTGTGGTTCAAAGATCTATGGTGATGATTTGAAGCTAGCATCAAGAGGGACCAAGGGCGTTCCCGGATGCACAAATTGGGGGGCATGTTATATATGCGGGTCTAGGCGGGTCCAGCCTCCTCCCTGCAAATGCTGTTTGTAGGCTGATGATGATTTTTCCTTAATGACACCCCTGCTTTCAATGTTTATTTCTTCCTGTTGTATTACCTGTTTTTGTGTACCTTGTTCTGTTTATATGATATGTCACCTGATAATTTATTGTCCAAGGTCCTCTCTATTCACTGCATAGGTAGGCACCTATGAACTTATGAATGGTCTACTCTGTATGTCTCTGATATATTGTATCCACTTTAACTCATTGTATGTAAAGCGCTTTACTTTGTATGTTCCGATATATTGTATCCTCTTTAACTCATTGTATGTAAAGCACTTATAAATTGTTATCCTGTTAAGTTTCTGCATGTCTGTACTCTCCCAGGTCATGCCTGAAAATAGCAATTTTATAGCTAGTGCACTTACCCAGTTAACAGAAGCTAAATAAAAATAAATAAATAAATAAATAGCAGCCAACAGAACTGACAACTTGTTGTATCCCAGCATTGTGGTTATCTACAAAGTCAGCTTGTGGAATAAAGGTAGATTTGTGGTTGAGTATAGAGGAGATGCAAATAGCCACTTGAAAGTGTAGTGTCAAAGGAGAGCGCTAAACAGTATTTGTTCAGTGGTATTGTAAAGCGTTTTCAGTATAAGGCTGTGGCTCTGCAAGGCACCAGCAAGAGGGGAGGAGGAGCTTGTGCTGCAAGGGACATCAGCCAATGGGGGGGGAGTGGTGGGGAGGGTTGGGAGGATTTAATAGAGTTTGAGGTAGGGGCCGGGGAGGGTGGGTGGATCGAAAAACAGGGTCAGGGAAGCAGTCAGGGCTTTCGGCAGCATGGCGCCAAATTCAAAATTCGAATGCAGCTTCACTCGCCACCTGCAGTTTGAGGAGGTCTGGGCAGGTGGCAGTACCAAGATGTGGGATTCAACCACAAGCACAGTTCAAGTTGGGGTTGCACTTGTTCAGGATCCCTAAGGAAAGAAAAAATAGCCAGGAATTAATAGGGGCCAGAAGAGGGTGGAGAGCAAAGCACAATAGGGGAAAAAGCCAAGAGGAGTGTCCTTGGAAAGGCAGGGAAGGTCAGATATAGGGGCCTTTTGCTGCTACAGGGTCAGGCTGTGGAAATTTAAATTTGTAGGGGCCCTGTGTTGAAACATCTGAATCAGGGAGTTTTCAGCGAGATTAGAATCCTCGCTACCAGGGCAGTATTAAGACTGAATTAAAGCTGGGGAAATCAGAAATAAGAAAAAGAATGTCTTCAGCTCCTACACAGTTAGTCTTAGATCATTACATTCTGAGACAGCACTTTAACCACAGAATTACTAAAAATATTCACAGTTAGTCTTAGATCATTACATTCAGAGACACAGTTAGTCTTAGACCATTACATTCGAGACAGCACTTCTTAGCTCATTACATTCAGAGACAGCACTTTAACCACAGAATTACTAAAATATTCAGGTCCCTCCCCTCATTTGCACTGCAGCCCACTCAAAACTTTGCCCGTTGCAAACCCAGTTCTGGGCTTTTGTGAATACCACATTGGGCAAAACCCAGTTGTACAGCCCAAACTAGGTTTGCACTGGGGCAAATTTTATGAATGTAGCCCTCAATCTACTTCACAGTTTCACACTGAGGGTTCTACTGGGGTATTATCTCAATTTTTCGTACACTCTAGGGTTATGGAAAAGATCAAACAGAGAAATTATGACCTGAAATGCGGCTTCCAAGTGTACGAGGTGCAACCCGAAATTCAAGTCATACAGCAGCACAATTGGGGCACACAAACTCAAGTAATGTCAATGCTGTAGTAGTAAAATTTCCAAGCTTTAATAAATATAATGATGAAAAATCAGCCAGTGACAGCAACCAGTCTTGTAGCGCAAAACTGTCGACTGTTTTCAGGAGAGGTCTGGTTGCTGTCACTGGCTGATTGGTTGCTGTCACCGGCTGATTTTTATCATTTTATTATTAAAGCTTGGAAAATTTCTATTACAGCATGGAAATTATTTGAGTTTATTAGTGCACCGCATTGTGCTGTTGTATCAAACAGAGAAAGATGCTTGATCTGGTGTACTACAGCAGGATGTTGTGACATACAATACCATGAGGTTTAAAGATGGTAAACTCAAGGGTAAGGAGGCACTTCTTTTCAGAGAGAGTGGTGAAACTGTGGATATGAAGAAGACAGTACTATTCTTCATGGTAAGCCTGGACTGATTTCTGCTTGCCAAGGAAACATATGGTATCTTAGGTTGTAGAGTGGGTGAGGAACACCTTTCAATTATTATATGATACCTAGACTGGTGGCACCAGTTTGTGGTCCTCTACACCACCAGTTAGCAGCATAGAAACTGCCAGCAGAAGGCCTGATGGTCTATCCAGTGCAACCTCTGAGGTGGTACGTGCCCTGTAAGGGTCCATAACCATCGACCCCCATCCAACCTCTCAGCTCCCATAACAAGACCTTTACATCCGTCCTGCCCTCTCTTATGTTCATTCTTTGTTTATGCCCCTTCTTGCCTCCAGTCCCAACTCATTCTAGATCCCCAAGGTACATTCCAGGGACTTTCCCATCTCACTGGAGCACCTCCTCCTCCATGTAGCCTTCATATAATCTCCTGCATGTGGTCAGGGTGGGGATTTACCCTGAACTCACTGTTCTCATCAAGAGGTACAACTAACAGGTGGAGTATAGCCTGGGATGTACCGGGTCTTTCATCCACAGGGACTGGGGCCATTTTTTCTTGTTCGGTTCTCTCCCCAGGGACTCCAACATGTAGTGACATCAAGGAACATTCACTCATGCAGAGCACAGCGACACCTGACATCTGTGTAGTCCCTCCCACCCTTGGTCCTCCAGATGCACAGCCACCTGTGGTCACCCAGGTGACAGTACTACAGTGAAGGATGGAAACCCACCCTCCCAGAGAGGAGACAGTCCTATGTGACACTCAATCCCTCTCCTCTTGGCTGGCCTTCAACAATCTGGGCTCATTCCTGAACCCAGGTCGCTAAGCGCCACGAGCGGTAGCACTACCGCTGTGGTGACAGGCTGGCTCCCACCTCTCTTGAATCCATTCACCATTTCTGCACTGACCAGATCTTTGGGCAGTTTGCTTAACCAGCGACTACCTCTTCATGAAAAGTACTCCTAATACAAGGGTCGGACTGGCCAGGCCAGATACCCAGAAATTTCTGGGTGGGCCCCTCATCTCAATCAATCAATCAATCATCTTTATTTTACTAGGAGAGACACCGTTGAGACAAGCTCATTTACAAAGGTGGACCTGGGATGGTCAAGAGGACAACAGAGGCAAATCAAAACCATTACATCGAGATAAATAATATAAGCACAAATAGAATAACAGTATGTACAAGTACGGTAATTATTGGCAAGTACAATATGAGCACAAATAGAATAACAGCATGTACAAGAACGGTAATCATTGGCAAGTGCAAATAGAGTAACAATATATTAGCATAGTGAACATTGACTTACGCATCTTCTTAATCATGACAGCGTACAATGGGAAGAGTTGCAAAGCAGTTGACAAGGCAGTAGTAGGTACAAGGCACATATTATACACTGGATGTAAAGTAAGTAATAGGGAAGAAGGGGTGAGAGTAATATGGAGTTTAGGAGTGCTGGGGTAGGGACCTAGGGTACAAGTATTAGAAGGATAAAGGGAGGGTATAAGACCTAGGTCAAGAGAAGAGTATGTGAAGGGGAGCCTAGAAGTACTCTAGGAAGGAATGGATGGGCGGAAAGAGCTATGGAGTGAGAGAACACCTCCATACAGTACTGCCGGGTTACTGGGGTTCAGGACGAGGTTGCACTTAAATTTGGCATTCACATGATTCAGAGAGATAACATTGGAGCAATGCCTTAAATGGCATCATGCTTACCGTGATGCAAGTTTTAGCATATTTTGAATGTTATTCCAGATTACAGGGAGGGCATGTCTTACATCTGCAAGCAAGATGTACACTGTATGCACATGGTGGGGGCAGCGCTGGCACAACAAGCAAGCCTCGAGACTCAGTGCCTCTCAGAACTTCAGTTTCACTTACTTCACCCAACCTCCCGCTGACTCATTGAGCGCCGCCAGACACTTCTCTTTCATCATGCATATGCATCAGCCCGAGGGCAGGTTAGCAGACAGCAGGGATTAGAATCTGACAGTGACAGAAGTCAAAAACTAAAGCAATAACATTTAAAAAGTTAACTCGGCCAAGCAGTGGCACCAGTGTCTGTGGGGGCCTTTACCTTACCTACAACTGAATAAGGGCCACCAGCTGAGCAGGTGGGGCAGTTTATGCAGCAGGGGAAAAAGAAAACAAACAGAGTGTCAGAAATTTACTGTGTAGCTGCACCCCAGGCAGGTTTCATATTACAATCAGTTGTTGCAGGTAGTCAGACTGTTTATTTTTGCAGATTGGTTGCAGCGTCGGGGCGGGCTGGGTGGCACTAGTCTGGAGCTGAAGACTAAGATAGATGCTGCTATTGGTTGGCATGGTGTCACCGACGGTCAGTCTGTGACATAGCAGGCATTTCAAAACTGGTCCAACAGCAGGGACTGGTCTCCGCATTCTTACGCTTGTGGAGCCCCCAGACTCCGAGTCTTGCATGAGCTGCTGAGTGAAACAGAATAAACTTTACTACTGAGCAGGTTAGTTTCATCAATCCTCCCTGAAAACCTCCAAGTAGTAAGTTAAATTGATGATTCTGAGATAAAGGGAAGATGGGAGAGCAACCATGTCCATTTAGATGACACAGTTTTTATTGACCTGGGTAAACGGGGAAGAGAAATTACTTCATTTAAAATGTGATATATGTGGGTACTGCAGTGACCTCAATAGCTGAGCCCCCCCCAGCTTTTGAGTTTGAGAGACAGTTCTTGGCGATTTCATTTACTTACTATCTGTGCCTACTGCCAAATGTGCATGAATCAAGAACTCTCTCTTGAACTCAACAGCTGGTCACCATCTCCACCATTACCCACCTCCACCTCACCTGCATCTTCAGCTCCTTCTCCTTGGTTGCTACAGTCACCTTGACAGTCATGCCTGCCCCACAGCCCTCCAGCTCTATACTGTCAGGAGTCCGTAGGAACTGGGAGCCTGACTACTACTCAGAGGTGCCTGCCCAGACTGGCTACTATCCACATAAAGATTCACTGGCTGCATTCAAATCATGACGCAAATGAAAAAAAAAAACAGTGTTTTTACTTGTGTGGGGCAGAGAGAGAGACCGAGCAACAAGCAAGATGGCTGTGGTGCTGCTCTATTTTACTGTTAATATGTAATTAACTGTCTCTAGTGATATTTCTTCCCAATTTTGAACTGTTGAGTGAACTCAAAATGAGTTAGCTTTAAACAAATTTAAACTGGAAGCAACAAAGCTTACTAGAATTTAAAACCGATTGTTTTAAGTTTGTTTACTAACTGTAAGCCCCTCTCATTCTGAGAGGGCTTATAACTCTGTAGGGTCCCCCTGGGATTTAGGGTGTTGTTTCAGTGCTCTGGGGAAGAAATTTCTGCTAACCGCCATTTGGGGCAGCAGAGATCAGGATGGTATACATAGAGGGATGAGAGGAAATTCTGGGTCTTTGGAGGGAGAGATACTGCTGGTAACAACAGCTGGGCAGTCGGGGGTCCCCGGGCAGGAGTCGGCAGCTTCAGCGGCAATACACCAAGTCCCTGGGTGGGCTTCTGTGGGAGGACATCTATGTAGGCAGCTGCAGTTATTCTGGGTCCAGGCCCTGGGGAACTGGTGGGTGAGAGCAGCCACGGATGCAGGAGGGCGAGTTAGAGTAGGCCCCTGGGGCACAGTAGCCTGGTTTGTGGATCAGGTTTCCTGGGTTATCGGGGCTGCAGCAGGCTGTGGCAGGGGCTGCTACAAGGCCTGTGGCTGGTGAGAGCAGTCCTGGACCATACCCCGCATGGCAGGATGGCCCAAAATTGTGAGAGATTGCGGGGCATGGCCTTCACCCAACTTTTAGGGCCTGTTTAGGAGGGACAGGTCCTTGGTGGCTCGGAATATGGACGGGGATAAAATACCCACCCAACAAGGATTTTAGGCCATGGCTCTACCGGTTGTGGATCCCGGCAATGCAGAGAACTGAATTAAGAGGAAGGTTCCATGGTAGCTGCTATATTTGGAGCAAAAGCTTCTTGAACAGGACCGGATGCTGGGAGTAGAGGCATAGAAAACCAGGGACCAGGTGGTTCCAGGAATGAGGACTGGGGTCTAAGTTGCATGGCAGAAGGACTGGTGGCTGAGGAATTAGCAGGCTGCAGGTAAAGCACCCCGTAATGGATGAAATATTTGGGGTGACTAAGAGGAGCTTATTTTTTTATTTTGTTATTTATTTATTGCCATCTTGGATTAACACCTTTGAGCACAGAGCTCTTTAAATAAACTCGGCCCTCAGACTGGGAGTGATTTATAGACCCCCAACAAGGGGCAGAGGCAGACAAAGCTTTGCTGGAAAGCACAGTAAAAATGGCAGACAAAGGAGAAGTCATACTGATGGGGATTTTAACCTCACAGACCTAGACTGGTCCTTCTGCAGCATCGACAGCCAAAAGCAGAGATTTCCTGGACACCCTGCAAGGTGCTGGACTCAGTCAACTCGGCCACAGCCCCCACTAGGAGAATGCAGCCCTAGACCTCGTGCTCACAAACAGTAGCAAGGTCAAGTAGGTGGAGGTGGGGTGCCACGACGGGAGACAAGTGACCACAAATCGGTCTGGCTCAAGGTCAATGCTAAGGAGGAAACAAATCACTCTAACACACAGGTCCTGGACTGCAGAAGGATGGATTTTTATCAGATAAGACTATGATTTAGAGATATCCTCAAGGGTAAACCAAAAGGTAGAGGTGGAAGTATGCTGGACCACCATAAGAAGAGCAATAGCAGAGGTCACTGGCAAATTTTACAGACTGGTCAGTAAGACAAGGAAAAGGAAAAATCCTCTCTGGTTCACAAGAGGTGGCAGCTCTGGTAAAAGCAGAGGCTAGCATCCAAAAATACAAGGACTTAAATAGCAATAAGGATAGGGACGCTTACAAAAGCAGCTTGAGGGAGACTTCTAGGGTCATTAGAGCGGCAAAGGCACAAACAGGTGGGAATTTCACACGGGGTAAAGAAGAGTAAGAACAACCTTCTTCATGTACATAAGTGACAAAGGAACAAGAATTTGTCAATGCAGAATGTTGTTCCTGGCATTGGCTTTGGTAGTGCAGTGCGGGAAACACATTTTGAGCAGGATGTGAAAAATGACAGCTGTACTGTTCATAGGAGGTGTAAAATGGCAGTGTTGAAAATGTGGCATGTAAATATTGCAAATTTGCAAAGTTACAAGAGTTGTGTGAAATCGCAATGCATGCTTGTGGCACTGATCATTTTAAGGACTTTTGACCACAAATTTTCAACATAGGCATTTTAGCACCTCTGCTCATGTAAAGTGTCACTGTCATTTCCTCAAACTGTCCCAAAAATGATTCGCATAACGACCAAGGCTTGTTCTGCGCTGGACGATGCGAAAACACATTTCAAGCAGGATATGTGAAATGACAGCTGTACTGTTCATCAAAAGCTGTGGAAAATGCCAATGGTGAAAATTCAGAGTGAAAGTATTACAAATGCACATTACAAGTGTGCATGTAAACTGCTATAACATCGCTCATAACACAGTCATTTATGGTATCATCACCAAATTTTCAACACAGACATTTTAGGACCTCTGTTCATAAACAGTGTCACTGTCATTTTAGTAATCTGCCCCAAACACTGATTTCCGACAGCGACCGTGCTATTGTGCACCAGAAGTGCGGAAACACATTTTGGCCAGGATGTGAGACATGACAGCTGTACTGTTCACAAGGAGGTGTAGAAAAATTACAATGTTGAAAATTTGGTATGAAAATATTGCTGGTCAGCGAAGTTACAAGTGTGTGTAGCAACTGCAAAGCGCACTCTCGTAACAGATCATTTATGAAATGTAGTCACCAAATTTTCAACATAGGCACTGAGACCTCTGCTCATGAACAGTGTCACTGTCATTTTCATAATCTGCCCTGAACACTGATTTCCCAAAGCGACAGTGCTATTGTGTGCCAGAAGTGCGGAAACACATTTTGGCCAGGATATGAAAAATGACAACTGTACTGTTCAGAAGGAGGTGTAGAAAAATTACAATGTTGAAAATCTGGCATGAAAATATTGCGAATTGGTGAAGTTACAAGTGTGCATTGCAACTGCATGCACGCGCTCATAAAATAGCAATTTTTGGTTTCTTCCACCAGATTTGCAACACAGGCATTTTGAAAGCCCAACTCATGAACACTGCCACTGTCCTTGTGTTAATCGATCTCGAAGGTGATTCCGCACAGTGACTGCGAAATCACCTTTCTGGACTGACTAACGTTATAACAGTGACAGAATTCATGAGGAGGGGTCCCAAAACCCATGTTGAAAATTTGGTGCAAAAATTCCATAAAATGCCGAGATATGCATCAAAGTTGAAAACCCTATTTATTCCATTATACAGCTTACCTCAGTTCGCAGTCGGCTTTGAAGAGTGCAGGCGTGTTCCCAGTCCACCAAAGATCGTCGCACCAGACTCCAGAGGTAAGTATGGGGTGAGGGGGTGTGGGAGGCAGGGTGCGCAGTGGGTGGGTGCAGGCGGTAGGGAGACTACAGTGACCGTTTTCTGTTTACAGGTGTTTAAAAAAACATGGACGGTTTTCTTTTTACAGGCGTTTTTAGGTACAGTAGCCGACAGTTAGGCATCCCGTGACACACTAAGTCAGGACAGATGCCGACAAAGTTGGGCACCCGTCAGCAAACAACAGGCGGGGGCGCATGGCCGAGGAGGATTAGGCACCCTCGACAACAAAAAAGGAGAAGGGGACACATTATGCCGGCGGGGAGTGGGCTCCCATTGACACATAGAAAGAGGCAGGGTAAGCTGACCGGGATTGGCACCCGAAGTCAGCAGTTTAGCAACCACTGTGCCACCGTGTTTGATGCTGGGAAGCACGTAGGAAGGTCTGGTCTGCTGCATGTGGCGAGCTTTGCTCACATTGCAGCGGACCTTTCCTTAATGTGCTCGCCGGGTGGTGTGGCGCCAGCATGCAGGCTGATTGGAGAATGAGGGCGCACCTACTGGTGTGAGCCCTGCATTCGCCAAAGCGACCACACCTCCAAATCTCCATTATTCAAGATGCTGGCGCGCAAGCACGCCAACATAAAATGGGGGTTATTGTTAGACTAACAAGCAGTGATGGGAAGAAGATAGAAGAAGACAGAGCAAAGGCAGAGGTCTTCAATGAGTACTTTGCTCTGTGTTTACAAAGGAGGAGCCTAGAAATGGGCACACTACTATAGGAGTTAATAATTGCACAAGGGATAGACACAAGCCCTTTCACAGTAGAGGTAAGGACTGAGCTCAATAAACTAAAGATAGATAAAGCCATGGGGCCAGGCGGCATCCACCCACGCAACTGAGAGAACTTAGGGATGAATTGGCAGCACCTGTAGCAAATCTTTTAGCAGATCTCTGAGAGAAGGAATTGTTCCACAAGACTGGAAAAGGGCAATAGTGGTTCCCATACATAAAGGAGGAGCAGGGAGGTGACGGGTAACTACCGCCCTGTCAGTCTCACCTTGGTGGTAGGCAAGATGATAGAAACCCTGCTAAAGAAAATAATTTCAACTTCCCTGGAAGAGACCGGACAGCTGGATAGCAGGCAAGATGGCTTCATGGTGGGAGGGTCCTGCCAGACTAATCTGATCGAGTTTTTCAACTCGGTTACTAAGATAGTGGACCAGGGGGCAGCTGTGGATGTTATCTACCTGACTTTAGCAAAGCCTTTGACTCGGTCCCACACAGAAGGCTGCTAAATAAGCTTGAGCTAACAGGAGTGGGACAGAAAGTGGTATCATGGGTTAGGAGCTGGCTTAGTCAGAGGAACCAGTCGGTGATGGCCAATGGGGCAGCATCAGGGATAGGGGTGACCAGTGGGGTGCCACAGGGGTCCGTCCTGAGTCCTTTACTCTTCAATATTTTCATAAGTGACATCACTGAGGGTCTGGGCAGGAAGGTGAGTCTGTTTGCAGATGGCACAAAGATCTACAGCAGAGTGGACACTGCTCAGGAGTAGAACAAATGAAAAGTGACCTGCTCAAGCTAGAAAAATGGTCCAACATGCGGCAGTTAAAATTGAATACAAAAATGCAAAGTAATGCATCTGGGCAGAAGTAACCCAGGGACGGTCTACTATCTGGGAGGGGCAGCTAACAACCACCAAACAGGAGCAGGATCTTGGGGTCATCATTTCTGATGACTTAAAGTGGGCAGAACAATGTGAAAAGTGGTGCAAAAGCCAGCAAAATGTTGGGATGCATAGGAAGGGCATTACAAGTAGAAAGAGGAAGTGATCATGCCACTATACAAGTCCCTCGTAAGGCCTCACCTTGAGTACTACAAATGGTTCTGGAGGCATTATCTCAGGAAGGGCGTGGATAGACTAGAGAGCGGTACAGAGGAGAGCAACAAAAATTGTACAAGGGCTCCATGAATTGCCATATGAAAGCAGATTACGGCAACTCAGCATGTACTCACTGGAGCAGCGCAGAAATAGGGGTGACATGATAGAGACATTAAAGTTCCTGAAGGGCATTAACAGAGTCCTACCCAGGAGCTCTTTCTGATCAATAGCTCCACAAGGCAAGGGGTCATGAAATGAAACTAAGGGAGGAGGGTTCCGAGCTAACACACGTAAGTTCTTCTTTACGGAAAGGGTAGTGGCTCCATGGACTAGCCTACCTCCAGAAGAGTGACTCCAAAACAGTAGGGCAATTCAGATCTGCTTGGGATAGGCATAAGGGATTATCCAAGAAATTCTAAGATGGGGTAGCACTCAGGGCAGACTAGATGGATCTTTGGTCCCCATCTGCTGTCACTTTCTAGGTTTCTATGTAGGTTCCACATCAGAGGATAAACAAATAGAAAACATTGCATTACATGGGTGGTTAGGGCATGAAAGAAACTCGAACAATGCAGTCATGTTGAAAAATAGAAACACAATTGTGTGGTACAGAACAATGTATGCCATTCTACAAAGAGCAGATATGGAGATTAGGAGACTAACAGAGGCAAACATGGACTAGCACACTAGGGAGGAGAACAACCAACCAAGGCCTTTGTCAGAGGTTAGACAATGAGAGAGAGGCTTAATTAAAGGGGGAAAAGAAAGGATCAGTCCAGCAGGCCTTGTCAGAGGGGAAAGGTGAGTAGGTGAATGGGGGGGCAAGTGTTTGGGTCAAGGAACACAGGGCAGTCAAGTAGTCAGCAGGTTTGAGTGCAGGACGTCCAGTGTAGACTAGTTATTGGATGCTGGATGCTTATTGCTCTTCTTGTAGGACAGTGCTCGAGGAAGGAAAAGAAGAGCACTGGGGATAGCTTGAAGAGAGCCCTGCAAAGAGTGAAGCCAATTTAGGTACTTACTAGTGCGGAGGGTTGTTTGAGCTTCATGTTCCAGGAGTATCTAAAAGAGCCTTGATTCTGGTGAAAGAACTGCTGCTAAAGTTTTGTCCTTGTGGAAATTCTTTCTCTGCCTAAAGTTGCTGCCTAGTGAAGCCTCCCTCAGCAACACTTATAAAAGGTTTAGCCCCATGGAGCTGTAATTTGTTTAGTTCTTTAAGCTACTGGGACCTCCAAGCTCTTCTAATCATTGGGGTGCTCAAGAATAAACCTGATTTGTTTTGAGGAGAAATTCTGGAGTCCAGTGATTGATTTAAATGTAAGGATGCTAATGAAATTTCATTCCTTAGTTTTAGAGGTCTCTGTAAGTTTCTTCCTCAGGGGTTTGAAGTAGTGCACTTGATCCCTGCACCTCATGCTCCCGGACGGTGGGAAGGTAATGAAAGAGGTTGGTACCAGAAGATGAAGTCTCTGGATCTCATCGATGACTTCTGGGGAAGGCTGGTTCTTCGAGAGAAACTTGGGGTTCAAGTTGATTGGAAGACATTTTAAGGTAGGCCATATTTATTCTATGAATTTGCTTGAGAAAGGCTGGTGGAAATACTATGTTGTTGGGCCACCTTTCCTTGAACAGCTGGTCCTAGACTTATGGGAAAGTGGAGGGCTTACATAACTAATTTCAGTGGACAAGCTTTGCTTTGTTTATCAGAGAAGAATTCTTGTTGGTTGATGGAATTTGTATTCGTATTTTCACGCCAGCACCAGATGGAAATCACAGTAGCATCAGTAAACAGATGGCTGAGAGGTTGAGAGTTTGAGATTACAAGGCTGGCTGGCCATTGGAATTTTGATTTTTCAGGTTGGCCTGGCGCCAAAGGAAATCACACTAATAGCTTGAAGTGTGTCAGGGATTGCAGCTCTTGAAAGGGCTGCTTACTAGCATGCTGTCAGGGCCTCCTTTCTTACTAGTGGACCCACAGCCCAACACTGCAGAGCCACCACAGGGCAGTACAGTCCTGAAAAATAAAACTCCTTAAAATGCAGGAGAAACCCCCACCAACAGGTAAGAAGGGCCATACCTTGGAGGTCTGTTTGAATTAGGGGGTTGCTGTGTACTCCTTAGCAAGTTTGGGAGTGAATCTTCACTTGCTGTGTGTCCCTGGAGAATGTCTGAGGGGCAGGATACTTACTTGCAGGGCCCACTTTAGGGCGACACCCCAACAGAGAAACTCAAAACAGACCATTACAGCAACAGTCGCAGTAATGGTCTGTTTTCACTGATGCATTTCTCCCAGTGTTCTGCCCCTCCTGGAACAACTCCAACCTGAAGTTGATTATATTGAAATGCAGGGGTGTGGGGGCATATCCCCCAAAAAACACTTCCTTTTGTGGCACAATATTGATGTTGGTATTGTCCCGTCGCTGCGCAGGAAGGTTGGCAAATCTACTTTCGACCACAAGTGGTGCTTCCCTTACTTGTGGAAGGGTGGCCTGCAGCAAATGGGCAGAGGGTTTGTGTGTGTGGGAGGGAGGGTGCTACAAATGCCACCTGCATTTAACTAGCAGGTGGGTTGCTGATGTTGCCAATGCTCCAGGAGAATATGGGATTGCTATGCCTGAGTGGCATTGTCAATGGGGGTCAGGATGTCGTTTCTGTTGTCACCACAGGGGATGTGGTGTGGACTGTGAGTGCAAAGCAAGTTTAAGAGGTTGCTTGCTGTGTTTGTGTTTGAGGCCACATAAGCCATTTTAAACATCTTGGCATAGCAGACACTGGGACTCCATATAGCACTGTAACCACACTGTGTTGTGGGCCACATAGGGCTTTTTGAAAATCTTGGCATAGCAGACATTGCACTGCAAACTGTTTCCTGAGTATGCATGTTTTTTTTTCCGTCTACATTTCACAAGAACTGTTTTGGAAAGGAAAGCATAGGTCTCAACCTTTGGAGGATCCTTGCCAGGGTGTTGAAGCTTAACCATTGATTTTTATTTTAAAGGGAACTTTCAGCTCCCCACAGCAATGCTGCAGGACTGTGAGGTTCTGATTTAGCAAACACAGTGTGATCGATATTGGTGAGCAGGGGTCACTGGATCAACTATATATAAAACCTGCACACTTGAGTAAGTAAGTAAAAAAAAAATTACATTGTGTTTTGCTAAATCAGGACACATATTCCTGCAGCACTGCTGCAGGAAGGAGCTGAGTGTAATGGCTACCAGTATTTCTGCAGGGTAGCTGAGAGTTTACCATAAATCAGTGGGATTAAGTTTCCAAAACAGATATTATCACTCTGCAACAGTAATGGAATAGCTTTCTTCTAAATGGAATACATCCTCTTATTTTATGGTTGAAAATTGGGGCTACAGTATTTCAGGGCATACCACTTATGGTAAAATTTGGGATACAGTTTGCACTATATGGTATACTGTGGTAGGTATCAGGGCCCCCATGGCCCCATTTCCAGGTGGGTCCTTTGCTACTCAGTCCGACCTCCCCTAATGCCCTTTTAAACCTATCCCTGCCAGTTTCTCTTACTACCCCCAGTATTAATGTTACCATTCTCTGTAGAAAGTTTCCTTGTGTCACTTTGTTTATATCCTATAAGTATTTAAACAGTTTAATCATGCCCCCTCTCTCTTCTGGTCTCAAATGAGTACATGTTGAGTCTCTTGAGTCTCTCACAAATGTCTTCCACTGCTGAGAATGTATCTTCTTGTCATTCTTCTCTGCACTGCCTCCAGCCTGTTTATGTCCTTCCTTAGGTAGGTAGTCCAAAACTGCACACAGTACTCCTAGTGCGGTCATACCGTATTCTGTACAATGCCAAGATAACCTCTCTTCTCCTACTACTGAATTCCTTCCCAAAACATCCCAGCATTCTGTTCACCTTCCTCATTGCTTTGTTTCATTCCGCTGAAGATCTAAGGTTGTTAGATAATAGCTCTCAAGATCCTTTCCTCCTCAGTCATAGTATGTAATGTCCTATTCAACCTATATTCAACCCAAGGTTTCTTCTGCCTACATGCATGACTTTACACTTGTTGGCATTGAAATCCAGCTGCCAGATCAAGCCTTTCTAGGTTTTCTTTCAGTTTCCAGATACCCTTCTCACAGTCCACCCTGCCACAGAGCTTGGTGTCATACACAAAGTGGCAGATTTTCCTTCTGATACCCTACCTAATGTCGCTGATGAAGATATTAAGGAGTACTGGCCTGATTACTGACCTCTGCAGGACCCTGTCAGCGACCAGGTGGGAGACCTGGGTTTGAGAACGAGTCTGACTCCCCGCCCTAGTCAGGTGGGATTTGAGATGCAATTCCAAATACCCCAGGGGTGGTCAATTTGCCTCCCACCCTAGCAGCACCTCTTCTGTTGATATGGTGATGTGGTGGGTGGCCACACAATGTCAGCTGTCACCTACTGGAAGGATGTCAAGGCAGGAGCCATTGGCAGACTCCAGGGATGTGGATGGACTGGAAACAAGGAAGAAGAGTCCACTGGACCTCCAGATGATGACATTCATGTGCCCACTCAACCAAACATCACTGAATGCCTCCAGTGCCCTCTTCCCTGTAGAAACCTTGGCTGCTCATCAGGGATTAGTTGTGAGTCAGCTGGTCATTGAGCCTCCATGGCGGGTGGAAGCCCTGGAGTAATAGACAGGCACATGGACAAGAACACTGAGAAGCTAGGTAAGTGTGAATGGGGGCTATCTGTGGTAAGGCTGTGTGACTGTAATGCTAATTCTTATGGAACTAAAGAAAATATATTACAAAATAAATCACTACATGTTTGCACTACATATATTCCTCCCTATTTATGAAGTTGGGGGATGCTAGACCTAGAGTCCCTTCTGATCATAAATTACTATGTTACTAAGTAATTAAGTAAAGTTTATAGATCATTCCTGAAGAAGCCATCATGGTCAAACTACTGTTTCTAAGTTTATTTTCTAGTCTCAGTGTGCATTCCATATGACCAGTTTGTTCAGCCTCCAGTAAACCCTTTTGTACATCAGCACCTTTTGCTTCCTGATTCAATAGATGAGTATTTGTGCCCTAGCAGCAATGCAGATTCCTAACATGTATGACTATCTCAACTCGGATTGAACCTTCATGCCTCTACAAATTGGTTATCTTTCTACCACAGAGTATCCTTTCAACTGGCTTTGATTTGTAAAAAGACTCCAGCTGGGCCTTATGCCCACTGGAGCCCAACATTTCAGTTTAGTGGACAGTAAGTTCACTACACACAACATGAGTGTCAAAGAATTCAAATACCATTTAGGAAAACAGTCATTGGTCAAGAATCTTTTGTAAATGGAGTTGTTAAGGTATGAAATGCATTACCTTTAATTCTTTCAAAAATCAAGTGCTGTCCTATTATCTGGAGAAGCTGGTATGTAAATGTACATATTTTTAGTGCTTGTTATGTTTCATTATTTCTTTATTTTAATATTGTATATGTCTTATTGTATGTACTTGTACACCTTTGAAACAGGGCTTTTGTGCTCAAAGGTTTTCCAACTATAATAAACTACACTAAACTAAAATATAGCACTTACAACAGACAGTTGAGCCTTTACAGTAGAAAAAAAATATATAAAATCAGTGGAACTCTTTATTGCTGACCAGAGATTGACAACAACAAGAACCAGCCATAGGGCAACTGACAGTAATCTGGTCTTCTCCTCTAAGAATGAACAGGGCAATGATTAATGAAAGCACAGTTCTATAACAATGAGAAAATGGCATGGATAAAAGGAAAAGGAGCAAACAATAGTACGAGCAACATTTACACCAATGTGCTGAGTTTACCACCAATAATTAAAGATTATCAGACCCAGACCATCAACACAGTTCCAGGACTACTGCCTATGACATCAGTGATCTGACTGGGTTTTGGAATGAGCCCAAGTCACTGGAGGGCCAGTAAGGGAACAGGGCTTCAGCATTCTAGCAGATGCATGCCCTCTCCAGGGAGGGTGGTTGTTCAATCTGCTGTGAGAGTGCTAGTGCTAGGTGACATTTTAGTACTCTTTCAAAACTGTGTGAATTTGCTGATTTTGCCTTTGCTCAGTTTTTGGAAAATGCCCCAAAATTGGGTGTAATTCACCAGGCGCATTTTCTGAAAATGCACCAGTTTAGTTGAAATTGCACTTTGTTTACAATCTGAAATGGTGCAATTTGAAAAAAGTCGCTTTTTTCAAATGGGATTTTTTTTGCAACTAAATATATTTTATTGAATTTTCCAGTACAATAATAAGGAAAACAAACAATAAAAGACAACAAAACAACCCCAGTGCATCACCCCAGTTGTCCTTATATGTTACATGAATTCCTTGAGATTACAAGGCTAGTGAAGGTAAAAAAGAATACAGTGCTGTAAACCCAATAGTGGCCATAAGCCACCAGACTCTGTCAAAGTGTATAAAGAATATCCACCTTAATCTCAGATGCCATAAAGGTATATTGAAAGAACTAATCATAAAAAACATTGGTTTTAAGTCTTTAATCAAGCAGACCTGCAAATGCTTGACACAGGTATATGGACCTACCAGCACCCACAAATGATGGACATTTTACCTTGAATCAAAATGCTTTAAGTTTGCTAAAAGGACATTTTAAAATGCCTATGGAACAGATTCACTCAGCTTTGACATTATGTATTGCACTTGCTGACAGTCCAAAAGTATTTTAAAATCAAAACTCAGCAGTTATTGTGTAACTAAATCATCCCATAAGATGTTACCACATGTCTGAAAAAGCTGTACCCTCCAACAAGGAACTGGCCCTCTTAACAGGGAACCATCTGCTATCAAACTATTGTACCATACAACCACAATGAAATAAGTCTTCATTTTGAACATACAGTGGAAGTTCTTGTGGTTAAAAGTCTATTAATTGCCACCTCATGGACCCCCGGCCAAAAGTACAACAGACAGTTCAATTGACCAAATGTCTGATCAATATTAATATCTCCACATGTAGGCTAAAGACTTCCAAATGGATAAACCTTTGTCTAAATATGATTATATCATCCCCAAAGCTCATAATACTTTTGGGGAACAATAAAATCGCCTGACATTTCTGAAGGAAGCATTTAACTTATATAAGACGCTCCCCGGACCAACAATTCATGATCATCGACTGTCTTCTGAACCTATACTTCAGTGCTGGAAGAGAACTCACTGATGTCTACTACTACTACTGACTCTGAAAGAACTATTACTCTACTGAAGCTACAAAGACCTTTGGAGTCTGCCATAAATGTAAGAGATATTAAAACTTGTACTGACTGTCATTTTCTATTTTGCAAGCCTCCAGGAAAAGAACTGATAGAGCCAGGAAGAAATCTTCTTCACACAGCCATCGAAGATACTTCAACATCTCCAAGACAAAAGGGAGACAAGAGACTCTTTTGGAAAGTTGGTAAAGTATATATATAAATATACCTTTACTGGTTTAAAGGTGCTTACTGAAATATTGAGTAGTTTGAGAATCCTGGTTCTAGAAATAGATACATAACATACTGCAGTGAAATATTGTTTTAAATGCTAGCAAAGGTTATTAGTACCAAACATTTGTACTGGATAGTAAAGGTTAATTCTAAATATAATATTACCTTGCAGTGCCTCTAGAAAAAGAGCACTAGACCTCATATCTACGCAGTGAGAACGGTGTAAAGATTTAGTGTGCACAACATAAGACAAAGGTCTGAATGAAACATCCTAAGAAACTTTTATATTGTCTAAGTAAGAAATATGTTAACTGTTAACTGTGTGTGTGAAAGAAACAGCTTTTAATGGTACTCCATGTCTGAGGAAAATCTGTCATCTCAGAATTTACCACAAAAACAAGTGAGTACAAGGTACTAGATACCTTTCATTTGAAACAGCCACAGAGGTAAATTAATTAATAGTAATTGTACCTACAAAATGGCATCCCTGGGTGGGCCTGAGATTTATGCTAATAATAGCTACGACAGACTACCTTGGTATATGAAGTATGGTTAAAATATTCTTAAGATTGTACTAAAAGATAAATGTTTTGTGTAACTGAAAAGAAAGAGAAAAATTATTTCTCTGTATTTTAAAATCAACAGTCAAGCCAAAAGACCACTTCCCTTTTCTCGTATTAGGTTTAGCTATCCTAGAGAAAGGAGAAACTGATGGTTAACCACAGGCTTTATTAAAAATAACCAGCTCTGTTTGAAAGATCTTAAAGGAACCAAACATTTACTTTGCAGAAAACCTTTTATTTCTTTTAATAAGTAAAAGATAAAAAATATTTTCATCAGGGATTTTTCCAGGGGACCAAGAGGATTCCCTCCTATACTTACTCCTATAGGGAGTCCTCAGAAGGAGGAGAGTAAAGATAACCCACCAGAGCCAGAGATTTCCTTTGAATTTCCAGAGGACACCCTTTCTGAGTTTCAGAGAAAATAAGTACCTTTTTCACAAGGCAATCTTTGAACAAAAGATTCCCTTGGAAAACATTCCCTTAAAATTACAATATACAGAACTGGATTCTCACCTAAGTTCACTGTTGGCTGAAACTAAGACAAGGTCCAAGAAAGACAATTAAACCCCATATTACTAGGATACATCTTGTATCTCCAACATAACGCTTGTCATAAAGATACCTAAAGCAGGCTATGTATGATAGGTGAGCTTAACTTTCTACTCGATCAGTGCAGGAAAGACCAGACTACAAAAATTCAGGCTTTAGAATTGGAATTGCAGTCAGAGAGGCTAAATATTTAGGCATTCTTAAAATCAATGAAGCAGACACTAAGTAATGTAAAACCAGTAACCAAAGGTTGACAGAAGAAGCGGGTGATTTGAAACAGCAAATTATCCCTGGGTCTAGCGAAGTGAGGGACTTGCAACAGCAAATAAGAGCTTTAAAAGCTGAAGTGGTCAGATTGAGAGCAGAAAATTCTGGGCGTCAGGAAAAATTCGCAGAGGCTGTGATTCAAATGAAAACAGCTCAAGAAACCACCAAAAAAAGAAGAACAGGTAGAGGCAGCCCATCAGGAAATAGACCAGCTACATGAAGCATTTACAGGTCCCTTGATGCTATTGGTCAACAGATGGGGTCCCTACAACTAGCTGAGCCCTTGCCACCTCCTGTCCCAGAAACCCCTCATGTCAGTGGCAGAAGACCTTGCAGTCAAGGTCCAGGGCTTAGCAAAGAAATTAAAATTTAAATTGAGGCACCACCTTTAAATGGTCTTCAGATCTCTGACAGCCAAAGGTACCTCTGCAGGGACAAGTCAAACCCTACCTGGTCCTACTACATCTGGCCCCTTACATCTAGCCCACAACTCCGTCCTGACCAGACTCAAAACAACTAATCAGGGTTATCAAGGCCATAGGAACAAGCTTTGAGCCAGAGATTGAGGATTATCTTGCTAATCTGAAATCGCAATTGAGTTCTTTAAAATCAATGATCCTGAAGATCAGTTATGGGTCTTAAGGTTCTCCATTGCATCAGAGGTCCGAGCCTGGATGGCTGAGCAAAAACCTAAAATCAAAACTGATTTTGATAAAATGTGCCAGCTTAAATAAAAGGATACCACTTATCGTAGTCCTATAGCAGCTTTAAAGAGACATGCCAAAAAAATCAAGACCCAAAATACTTTTATAAAGTGCTGAGTAGGATGTTTTCTCAGGAGGAGGAGGAAAAGGGTCCAGACCTGTTCCTCACCTAAAAGAAGCCTTTATAAAAGGCCTTCATCCCTCTGTTAGGACATTAGTCCAGCCATGGGTAGAAACAGATACTCCCATGAATGATATCATATGAGGCCCAAGAATGTTTACAACTGTTTACCCAGATGCAGGTAAGAAACCTACCACAGAATCTCAACATAAGCTTTGCCATCACTGGTGATCAGATTTCCTCCAAATGGAAGGAAAAGAATTGCCCCAAAACAAACAGGAGACCCTAGCTTTCCTAGGGATAATAAAAATTCCCAAATCAGAGGAGGAACAGCTGGGACCCTAGTTCACGCAGTCCCCATAACCCAAACAAAAGTGGGTCAGAGGCTTTCAGACAGCACCCAGATGCCTGGAATAACCAACCCTAGCCTAACCAAGACAGAAAACTGACAGATATGCTACTGACCAGCTAAAAGGCAAATCTGGCAATTGAGAGAAATTAAGTAACTGCAACCCCAGGGCTCATACAGGCATCCTGCACCAAACCTAATGCCACTCCTTACACCCCTGGAGTGCCCATTCCAATGGCTACACACCAGCACCAGATCCCACTCCTCTCCTACATTGCATGGGGGACAGCTTTAAGCCAGTCCATACAATGTAATTAAGGCAAGTGTTAAAGCATGTAAAAACATTTTGGTTAACCAAAAGGCCCAAAGATGGTTTAAACATATATGCTTTACGTTGAAAAGAGACATAAAAATATTTTCGCCAGTTAAAACTGTTATTGTATTCATACTAACATACTAACATACTATTTGCCAGCAGATTAGGCCTTATGGTCTATCAAGTCTGCTCGAACCTAGATCCTTAGTTGGGTGCCGAGACCCTCCCATCCCTTGTGCTCCAGAAACCCTATCATCCATCCCCACCCCGGGACAGGCCATCATCTGATACATCCACTTTCTGTGTCTGTCCCCCTCTCTTAAAGCTCTCCACTGTGGATCTCTGAACCAGCTCACCAGGCAAAGCATTCAAGGTCCACCACCCTCTCAGTGAAAAACCTCCTCCTCTTTTCCCCTCACCCTTCCACCTTCCAACTTCAAACCATGCCCTCTGGTGATGCCTCCTGCTTTAGTCTAAAGATCCCTCCATGTTTACCCTATTTATTCCCTTGAGGTGCCTGAGACCTCAATCATGTCCCCTGTCTCTCCTCTCCTCCAATGAAAACAGGCAGAGCTCCTCAAGTCTGTCCTCGTAAGTCAAATCCCTAGCCCTCGTATCATCTTTGTTGCCCTCCTCTGTACCCTCTCCAGGGCTGTATGTCCCTCTTCAAGTGTGGTCTCCAGTACTGTACACACAGTACTCAAGGTGTGGTCTAACCAGTCCATTGTACAGTGGCAGAATCACTTCCTTGCTCCTAGAGGTGATCCCCTTGTGATGCATCTCAACATCCTGTTTGCCTTGCTAGCTGCTCTCCTGCACTGCTCAGTGTTATTCATACATGTATCCACCATGACCCCTAGGTCTTTTTCCCTGTTGAGGCTTCCAGCACCTCCTCCCAGGGTGTACATGTGTTTAGGGTTTCCCGACCAAGATGCAACACCTTGCACTTGGTGATATTGAAATTAATTTCCATGTGTGAGCCCAGCTTTCCAGGGTGTCCAGGTCCCTTGCAGGGCCAACCTCCCTTCTCCCTCAACTACTGCTCCCATCTTGGAGTCATCCATGAAGAGACTCATTTCACACCTATACCATCCCTGATGTCTGATATGTATGCATTAAACAGGATTGGACCCAGGACCGAGCCCTGTGGTACCCTACCAACCTCTGTAGGGTTCGAGAGCTCCCCACAGACCACTACTCTCTGAGTGCGTCCAGCTATCCAGTTTTCAATCCATCTGACCATCAAAGGCCTACTCCTAACCCCATCAGTTTCTCCACCAGACCATTGTGGGGACAGAGTCAAACCTTGCTGAAGTCCAAGAATAATACATCCACAGGCTTACCCTGTCCAGTTCTGATGTTACCCATTCATAGAACTCCACAAGGTTGGTTTGACATGATCTACCTGGCACAAACCCATGCTGCCGACTATCCAGACCTCCCACCTCCTCAAGTAAACCCCAATCGTTCCTTTAGTATACTCTCCATTAATTTTCCCACCACCGAGGTTAAACTGATGGGTCTATAGTTTCCTGGTACTTCCTTCGACCCCCTTTATGGATTGGTACCACATGTGCCTCGCCAATCCCTAGGTACCCTCCCTGTCTCAAGTGACCTGTTGAAAAGCTCCGCCAGGTGCAGCCAGTATGTCCGCCAATTCCCATAGTACTCTCGGATGAATGCCATCCGCCCAGAGATTTGTCTTTCTTTAGGGCCTTGAGGGCAAACCACACCCTTTTGGTGGGATGGCATCATCCGTCCCTCCACCTTACTGGTCTTTTATCCTTATCCAGATGTGACACCCCTGGGGGTACCTTTCCTCCCTTTGCTCCATTTCTGCTGCTCCCTGATCCCGCTCCCCTGCCGCTTCTATCCCCTTTGTGCCTTGCTTTGTAGATATCCCATCCCCCTCCCTAGTGAACACAGAGGCAAAGTACTCGTTAAATACCTCTGCCTGGTCCCTCGCCTCTTCCACCCACCCTCCTTCTGATCTCAATCTGCTGAGATGGCCCTTAGTTTTCTCCGCTCCCCAATGTGCCGGAAGAACCCTTTTCCCTCCATGTATCCCTGTGCCAGCCGTTGCTCTTTACTGGACTTTGCTCCCCTCACCATACGGGTGACTTTTCTAGATACAAGCTGGTACATTTCCTTATCCCTATCCCCTCTTGTTGTTTTATATTTTTGTAAGCACTTCTTTTCTCTGACTGCTACCTGGACCTCACTGGACCACCAGCATGGTTTATGTGACCTTGCTCCTTACGTTTCAACTTAGCGCAGATCCTGACTGCCTCATGAAGTCCCGTTTTATGACCTCCCATCTCCTTTCCACACTTGTTGTTGAGGTAATCCCTTCAAGTGATCCTTGAGAATATTTCCCATGCCCATAAAGTCTGCCCCTGAAGTCCACTGCCAGTGTCCTAGATCTCACCCCACTCCCCCAATGCTTATTTGAAACCAGACAGTATTGGTGGTCACTCCCAGTCAGGGGTCCTACAACCATGTCCCTTACCAGATCCCCATCTGCCAGAACCACATCCAGGACATGCCCCTCCCTTGTGGGCTCCATCACATGCTGTGTTAAGAACACATCCTGGAAGCCATCCAGCAGCCTCTGCTCCTTGGCCACCTTAGAGGACATGGTTCCCCAGTTAGTACCTGGCATATTAAGGTCCCCATCAACACCACTCCTTCCCTTTTGGAACACACTGGGCAATGATGTTGTCCAGCAAACCATCCTCTAGAACATCACTCATCCCGGGGCCTATATGCTACTCCCAGCTTGACCTTATCTCCTGCTGGGGATGTAAGGTGACCCATAAGGCCTCCACGTTTCCCTCTGCCTCTTCTACCATAGCAATTTCTATGTCATCTCTAATGAACATAGCCACTCCACCCCTCTGCCTCCTTTCTATCCTTCCTAAGCATAGTGTACCCCATTACATTTAGGTCCCAGTCATGGTTTTGTTGTGCACGTTTCCGTGACTGCCGCCACATCCACCCCTCGAACAGCATGGCCTGGAACTCTGGCAACTTGTTTCCCAAGCTCCTGGCATTTACTAACACTAACCCCACCCCTTATCCTGATCCTTTTGTCGAACCCCACCCAGATTCCTTATACTTCCATCCTCCCCCTGCTCCTCCTGAAACCTCCACCTCAGTCTGTTTCCCCTCCCCCTTGGGCTTGAGGCTACTCCCTCATCTGGAGGGAGGGCTGTCAGCCCCTCCTTATCCCTTCCCCTTACAAGTTTAAACCCCACCTTTCTTGTATGTAGTCAGCCATCCCCTGTTTAAGGACTTCCTTCCCTAATGGGGCAAGATGAAACCTGAAGCCCATGACATAGCTAATAAAATAGAGCTGCCTCCCAATTCTTTTCTGGTTTAAGAGCACTAGGAACTGCTTTTGGAATAGGCATAGACACCATAAATTTGATACAGTTAAGGAACTGTGCAAAGATATGGGTAACATTAAGGTACAACTTACTATGCAGCAAAACTTCATTCAGACATAGGAAGAACTGTGGGAGATACCGTAGTTATGGTTAACCTCCATATGACCCTTTTCAATAATACAATGCAAAACTCCATAACCTAGCTCAAAACTGTGGTGAAGACCTCACCACCATTCAACAAATTAGATCAACTGTGCAAGAATTGCTGAGAGAAGTAAACAGTAGCGTAGGAGATTTAATGGCAGGAAGAATTTCACATTATTTAATTCCCACAGAATTAATTACAGAAATTTTAGAGTGTAGCCACATCAGAGAAACTAGAGCCACTGCATGAGTATAAACACAGTCTTGGAGCGCTATTCCTGTCCACATCAATTCAGAAGAGATGACTATTGCCTTCATATTAAATGTTCCCTATTAGAACAACAAAATGTATACAGAATAAAGACTATTCTTAATTTGGGTACCTGGCAAGGAAACACTTATGCAAAATTAACACTCCACCTATCGTGGTATACCATGAATTTAATCCAGATTTACATTTAGTCCCAAACCTACAGATGTGCCAAACTACTAAAGAACAACATTGGCTGTGTCCCAATAAATCTTTTCTTAAAAGATATTACGAAGTTCTTTGTGGTCTTAGCAACACCAATGACCCAGAAAAGTGTAAGATCACTTTGACCCGTGCAGGTGAAGCTAAGAAAACCCATGCTGAAATTGCAGGAGCTCAATGGTTAGTTAGCACCAATTTTACGGAAGTCACTGTAACTTATAACAGACATGGTACTACCACCCAGCTTAATTTACCTAGCAAGGTAGTACTCATCTCTGTTCCTCCAGGCGCCACAAATCCGTTTTGGGCATATCAGCTTTAACCCCTTGATCCAGTTTCCCATGAAATGAAAATCACTCCCTGTTTCTGCATTTCCGAGGTCATGAGCTTTCCCAAGCCGATGACCTTGAGCGCTTTTTTTAGATACCAAGGACCTTCATGAAACTGAGATCACTGTCTCCAAGACTGACCTGGTTATCTCTGATAAACAGTTCAGTCCCGTGATAAGGAACAAATTCACATACCAGTACAGTGGCCTCTCATTATCTCTTCCTTTGTGTAATAAATATCACCTTGGTCCTTGGTTTCCTGTGGATGTTATACTCCCCATAAGCAACTCCATGCCAACCATGTAAGAATTCAAGGTTTATATAACCATGCCTTGGGAATTAAAATCAGACCTTGTCTCCCACAGAGATCTACTAACAACCAGCCTAACAGTCCAGCCTTAGACCTTATAAATGAAGAGGAAGAATATGCCGATATGGAACCCCTTAGAGAAACACCATAACCCTATGATCAGTAGGATCTACCTTTAGACAACAGGAAAGGAGGAAATACCCATGAAAGGAACTGCTATGGTATAGCTTAAACAAGCATTTGTCAGTGCTGAATGTTGCTTGCTTCTATGTGCTGTTTAGGTATTTGGAAGTCATTGGGTGCAAATATTGAAAATTTGCGAACTTACGGTATCGTAGGAACTACTGGCCTTGCGACTCGTAAAACAGTCATTTTAGGAATTTTTTCACCAAATTTTCAACATAGCCATTTTAAGACCTCTGCTCATGAACAGTGTCACTGTGATTTTGTTAATGTGTCCCATACATTGAGTTTGCACACCGACTGCGCCATTGTGCACTCATGGGTGGAAACACGTTTTGGGCAGGATGTGAAAATGACAGCTGTACTGCTCATAAGGAGGTGTGGTAAAATGGCAATGTTGAAATTGGAGTGGAAATATTGAAAATTTGCGAACTTACGAGCCTGCTTAGGAACTGCGCATACGCACGTCAAAACAGTCATTTTAGAATTTTCACCAAATTTTCAACATAGCCATTTTAAGACCTCTGCTCATGAACAGTGTCACTGTGATTTTCTTAATTTGTCCCATACATTGATTTCGCACACCGACTGCGCCATTCTAGCTACATGGGTGGAAACACATTTTGGGTGAGATGTGAAAAATGACAGCTGTACTACTAATAAGAAGGTGTGGTAAAATGGCAATGTTGAAAATCTGGGGTGAAAATATTGAAACTTTGTGAACTTACGGATGCGTAGGAACTGCATAGCATGCGCTCGTAAAACAGTCATTTTGGAATTTTGGCACCAAATTTTCAACATGGGGTTTGGGACCCCTTCTAATGAATGATGTCACTGTCATGGCAGTATTCAGGCTGGAAGGGTGATTTTGCAGTCACTCTGAATTTTATATAGCCTGCACAGTTTCCCATATGCCCTACGGGAGGTTTGTCTAACCATTTGAAGAAGAGCATAATGATGATAGATTCAAAACCACTGTTTTGGCAAGTAAAGATTCAACATACCCAAAGGATACAGTATTTGGGGACCACACACATTTTAATAAGATTTACTCTACCCTACAAAGATAGTGGTAAATACAGCCATCTTACTAAATCTTTCTTGATCTGTTGAATCACAGGGTCCAAATTCAAGGCCTTTAGTTTAGAAATATCTTTGGGAAGTTTAATGCCTGGGTAATTTAAGGCTGAGTGCTCATGTTGAAGACTGAGTTGCTGGCAAAAGGTCTAGGATTGAGTGCAGAAATGGGATATACTACCATTTTAGCGGGGTTTAATTTATAACCCAAAAAGCAATAAAGATCGAAACAATTCTTAAGACTTGGGCAGGACGTCGTCCAATCCGAAGAGCAGAGCAAAATATCATCTGCAAAAGAAGATATTTTGTACAAACTCTCCCCACAGGAATTCCTCTAACAACAGGGGACAAATTCATTGTTCTGGTTAAAGGCTCAAGATCTAAATTAAAAGGTAAGGAATAAAGGACACCCTTGACAGGTACCTCTGGATAATTGGAGGACATCCGACAACTCATTATTACATAGCATACATGCAGAGGAAAATGTATAGAGAACTTTGACTCTGTTTATAAATTCCTCAGAAAGTTGAATGTGTCCAGAGTCCTAAAAGATAAGGCCAAGAAACCTGGTCAAACACTTTTCTGCGTCAGAGAGACCAACACTACATCTTGGAAGGTCCCCTGGATGCAGAAAAAAGATAAAAATGTTCCTAAAGTGTTCACCTGAGTTCTGGCCTGCCACAAACCCTACTTGCTCAGGACCAAGGAAAGAATCCCAATTTGCAGACAACCTAGTTGCTAGTATTTTAGCATACACTTTAATATCATTATTAATCAGCGATATGGGTGGTAATTTTCTGGCTTAGAAGGATCCTTTCCAGGCTTAGGCAACGTTACTATCGTGCCTCAAATAAGGGCCTATCTATGGGGGGATGGCCACTCCAGTACTTAAAGAGAGTGGAGAAGCAGGACTATTAAATCTTTATACTTTTTATAAAACCATGCTGTGAACCCGTCAGGACCGGGGCTTTGTTGAGGGCAATGAATCAATAGCAGAGGCCACCTCTGACTCTGTGATGGGACCTAACAGGGATTAAATTTGAACATCAGTGAGAGAAGGGAGGTAGGGCTGATGATTAAAAGGATTCCTGGGCTACTGTGTTAGCGAGTCATCTTTAGTGGCAGTATAAAGCGATTGATAAAATTTAAAGAAAATAGTTGCCATCCACTTAGGGTCAGTAGTTGGCAGCCCTGTTTCTGAGTCAGTTGAAAGGCACCCATTTAGAGCTCGACTGTTGGCAATTTGAAGTGCTAAAAGCTTACCTGCTTTATTACCTTGCCCGATATATGTTGCCTTTAATTTGGCGCAGCTTTATCTACTTTGTCTAGAAGAAATTCAGAATATTGGGCCCATAGCTTTACCAGCTCTTCCTGGGTAGACTCCAGAGTAGAGCTGGAAGGTCCGTTCTAGGGTCCGAATCTGACTGAGACAGTGGCTTAATTGGATTTATCTCTTCTTTCTAAGAGATGCTAACCGAATAAACTCTCCCTCCATGCAGCTTTAAGACTGCCCCAGACAATATGAAAGGGCACAGAGTCATCTTGGTTACATTGTATAATCAACTCATAAACTGTTTAAAACAGTCTGTAATATCTGGGTCCTGTAGTAACTGATTATTCAATGACCAAGTGTGTGGACGCTGAGGAAAAGAGGAAGTATCTATGGTTAACAAAACTGGAGAGTGGTCCGCTATAACCCGAGCCTGTATATTGCTAACTAAAACCCCTGATATCAGTTGCTTGCTAATCAGAAAAAAGTGTATCCTAGAGAATACTCTGTGTGGTGTGGAGAAAAAGTAAAATCCCGATCACCTGGGTGGATAAGCCTCCATGGATCCACTAAGCCCATTAAATCTGAGAACTCAGTTAATGCCCTCTGACCAGGGGACAAACCAGATTTAGTATGGTAGGTGCAGTCTAGTTGATTAACTGGACTAAATTCCAGTCTCCACCTAAGATAATTGACAAATGACTGAAGGATGCCATAGCTGAAGCTAAGGCTGGAAAAACTAAATTGGGGCCATATACGAGCCCAGAAGGGTTCAGATTTCCCAGCAGGCCATGTAAAAAATAAACCAGCCTCCAGATCTTTAATTTAGTCTATTAAAGTAAAAGTGCAGTTTCATTAAGAGAATTGTGACACCCCTTTGGCACGAACTGTTGCCCACCCCAAATGCCTTACCTACTCATAACTTCATTAAACTAGACATCTGAGTATCTAACAAATGTGTCTCTTGCAAAATACCACTTGGGATTAAATTGACGAGATGCTTCAATAAAACATATTTCTTTCTGTTGTCTCTCCCACCTTTTGCATTCCAGATACTACAAGGTAAATGAAATTACATTAGCCATTATATATGATTTTATAACTAGATAGCATAAAGACATTGAGTTTTGTGATGCACCACCCCCACCCCAAAATCTAGAACCCTTCCACCTCCAATGGCCCCTATCCCATAACAAGAACTATGTACAAAAAGAAAAACACCAGACTAACCAGGCCCTTGCCTACCCTAAGCTGAAATGATCCAAGGCGGCGAGCCAGCCTCAACATCACCCTATATCAAATCAGACAATTGGGGTCCCAACCTTAAATTAGATGAACTCCATTTCATAATGAATTACCCTCCCCCAGTTATCTTCTTTTAGACTATAATTTGGTTATAGAGAAACGGAACTAGGATCCATCTGAACCAGGGTAAGAAAAACAACCATATAAGTGAAACACTCAGCTGACTTGGCATTATCCCAAGTAACTTTTTATCAGTGACCAAGGAAAATCCTGGAATTAAGTTATCTTCCTTAGAACTCAGATAACAAGCTACTATATCAGCAAGTTTTATAATAAATGTGTAAACAAAATTGGTCCAGAGTGCCCACCATAACCATCTGAATGAAAGTGGACCAAAAGAGAAGAGTTTCTTAAACAGATGCTAAAACTAAATAAACTGCGCTGAGTTCGATTAACTTCACCAGAATATAAACTAAAAGTATATCCCGCTCGCCCTTCTAATTAACTCAGGGCATAGGGGCCTGCATTACTGAACTGTCATACTGTAGATTTGCTGTCATTGCTTATTCAGTCCAGTAGATGGTGCCCTGGCTATACAAAACATAAGAAGGCTGCCGATCTTTACAAAAGTCCATGGCAGATCCAACCCGAGCTAAAGGGACGGAAAACAGTAAAAAGAAGTTGCAGACCTCATATTCGAGCCAGTGTTGCAATCCTTTCCCTGATAAACTCTTTCAATGAGGTGTTATTATCCTGACAATTATTGTAGATCCTAAGACCGTAATGAATCCTGTCTCTGATTGCCAAATATGAGTCCTCACATCTTGGAGCAGAAACAAATCAGAGAAAAGGTGAGGCAATTCTACAGCTGCCTGCTCTGCCAATGATGAAATGCCTTTTACCCGACTCTGTAGTGACCTCTGAGCCTTGAGGTAGAGTAGCCTTGCTTCACTTGTGCTGCCCAAAGTTTACTCAGAAAGAGGGTGGGTATACAGACCTGGCTTAGCGCACTTTAAGGTAAGGTCCTGTACAATTCTTATCGCCTGCCACCCATTGTATTGATTCCAGACCTGCCTCTCTTTAACATGTGGTCTTGGTCTAAAAATTAAGCAATTTAAATATGACTGGCCAAAGAGGGTCTTCCGCGGAGGTTTAAACCTGAGGCTCTGTGGCCTGTTTCTATCACATAACCAGGGCCATTAGGAGAGGGCCCAATGATTTTAATGCAAAGCTTTTGCATAAAGTCTAACATGCTTGGCCCCTCTTCTCCTTCAGGCAATCCCAGTATAACTAGATTATTGTGCGATTCCTTCCTTCCAAGTTGTCGACTTTAGTTTCCAGTGTTGAAAAATGATCTCTCAGGCAGACTACCTCAGTCGATCAATTGCGATGATCCTCCAGCAAAGAAATCCTGGTCTCGGCATCTGATACCCTGGTAGATAACTCTTTAAGGTAGGCTTTATGGCCTTTATTTCCTCTACCAGGGTAAGTACTGCCTGTAATGACCAATAAGTCCGCCTGCACTTGGGCGAAGAGATATCCCAGAGCCGGAGAAGCGGAGTAAAGTATGAGAAGCTACATCGAGGGTGCTAGCCTCCAGGGCCATGACTTGATCTTCCTCCCATACAACGATAATGTCAGTGATTGAGGTGCTGAGTCATCCATTTGAGCTGATTTTTCAGCCATTCTTAGCTCTTTGATGCTCTGAAATGCTGATCAGCAAAGTTTTGGTGAGAGGTTTGCAAAGTTGGGGATTTTAATGCTTTTCTGGCGTGATGTTGGGGAGCTCTGAAAAGCACAGCTAGCACATCGCGGTGTCACATGATCCTTCAAATGGATTTTTTAAACAAGTCACTTTCAATGTATTTTTGAAATTGCACCATTTTGAGTCAGTATGCAGAAATAGATTTTACTGTAGATGTGAGTCAGTGTGAGTGGAGAACTTTGCATCAGGAAGGAGGATCAGGAAAGTGATAGTAACATAGAAACACTGACAGAGAGAGAGACAGACAGACAGAGAGAGAGTGGTTAGATAGACAGACAGACATTTTTCATTTATATATAATTTTTTAGTAGTAGTTTTATTTATGTTTGGCACCCTTCCCCAGAGGCCGAGGTGCCATTACAATAAAGTACAACAACACAGTCGACCAATACTATTACAAAAGGTGCACATGACAGGACAATAAAAGCTCTAAAACCACACATATAATTAGATCAATTAAAATCACCTACTGTCCACAGTAGCACCAAACACCTGAGCAAATAGTTAGGTTTGAATGCCTTTTTAATACTTCAACCAATTGGCCTCCTCCAGTGCCCTCAGTAATGAGTTCCACATTACTGGACCGGCCACCCAAAGGCTCTGTCCCCAGATGTTTTGAGTCTAGTCTTGGGGACCACAAGGAGGCCCTCATCAGAAGAATGGCAGGAGCAAGTAAGACAATATGGATGTAAAGATCACATAGGTAGCCCGGATCCAGCCCGTGCAGGGCCTTATAGGTTAACAAATTGATCTTATAGGAGATCACCACATAACTCGGCAAACAGTGCAGTTCCTACAGCACTGGGTAATGTGACTCAACCTAGAAATGCCTGTCAGTAAATCTGCAGGCATTGTAGTGCACCTCCACTGACCCCGTGGTAAGTGGCATTGGAGCAGTCAAGATGAGATATCATGAAAGCATGCACTAGCAAAGGCAGATTGTCAGGGGGACAAGGGAACAAATCCAGCTGACATTTCTAAGATGGTAGAAACCACTCCAGATGACAGCCGACACCTGAATGATGCCTAGATTCTTCACCTTTTGGGCAGTATCAAGACTACAGGTACCAAGACAAAGATTCAATACACTCAGTCTCAGACACTGCCAGTCTCGTTTCCTGCCTGGCTCAAGCACCAGAACTTCAGTTTTATCAGGACTCTCAGCCAACTCCAAGGACTTCCAGCCCTGAATCTAACATACTAACATACCATTTGCCAGCAGATCGAGTCTGCTCGAACCTTAGATCCTTAGTTGGGTGCCGAGGCCCTCCCATCCCTTGCTCCAGAAACCCTATCATCCATCCCACCCCCCTGGGACAGGCCATCATCTGATACATCCACTTTCTGTGTCTGTCCCACCCTCTCTTGAAGCCCTCCACTGTGGATCTCTGAACCAGCTCGCCAGGCAGTGCATTCCAAGGGTCCACCACCCTCTCAGTGAAAACCTCCTCCTCTTTTCCCCTCACCCTTCCACCTTCCAACTTCAAACCATGCCCTCTGGTGATACCTCCTGCTTTAGTCTAAAGATCCCTCCATGTTTACCCTATTTATTCCCTTGAGGTCCTTGAAGACCTAAATCATGTCCCCCGTCTCTCCTCTCCTCCAATGAAAACAGGCAGAGCTCTCAAGTCTGTCCTCATACGTCAAATCCCTAGCCCTCAAATCATCTTAGTTGCCCTCCTCTGTACCCTCTCCAGGAACTGTATGTCCCTCTTCCAGTGTGGTCTCAGTACTGTACACAGTACTCAAGGTGTGGTCTAACCAGTCCATTGTACAGCAGCAGAATCACTTCCTTGCTCCTAGAGGTGATCCCCTTCGATGCATCCCAACATCCTGTTTGCCTTGCTAGCCGCTCTCCTGCACTGCTCAGAGTTATTCATGCATGCATCCACCATGACCCCTAGGTCTTTTCCCTATTGAGGCCTCAGTGCCTCCCTCCCAGGGTGTACCTGTGTTTAGAGTTTCCCTGACCAAGATGCAACACCTTGTACTTGGTGATATTGAAATTTAATTTCCATGTGTGAGCCCAGCTTCCAGGGTGTCCAGGTCCCTTGCAGGGCCAACCTCCCTCTTCTCCTCAACTACTGCTCCCATCTTCTAGTCATCCGCGAAGAGACTCATTTCACACCCTATATCCTCCTGATGTCCGATAGTATGTATTAAACAGGATCGGACCCAGGACTGACCCTCGTGTTCCCACTACCAACCTCTCTAGGGTTCGAGAGCTCCCCACAGACCACTACTCTCTGGGTGCGCTCCAGCCAGTTTTCAATCCATCTGACCATCAAACAGCCTACTCCTAACCCCATCAGTTTCTCCACCAGGACCATTGGGGGACAGAGTCAAACGCCTGCTGAAGTCCAAGAAATACATCCACAGGCTTTCCCTGTCCAGTTCTGATGTTACCCATTCGTAGAACTCCACAAGATTGGTTTGACATGATCTACCTGGCACAAACCCATGTTGCCGACTATCCAGACCTCCCACCTCCTCCAAGTACACCCCAATCATTCCTTTAGTATACTCTCCATTAATTTTCCCACCACGAGGTCAAACTGATGGGTCTATAGTTACCTGGTACTTCCTCGACCCCTTTATGGATTGGCACATGCCCTCACCAATCCCTAGGTACCCTCCCTGTCTCAAGTGACCTGTTGAAGAGCTCCGCCAGAGGTGCAGCCAGTATGTCCGCTTAATTCCCATAGTACTCTCGGATGAATGCCATCCGGCCCAGGAGATTGTCTTTCTCAGTCAATCTCAGCGAATTATTCAGCACATCCACGCTCCCTGGTCCTGGGGTGCAGTAGAGTTGAGTATCATCTGCATAACAGTGAATCCAACTCTATAATGCCTAATGATTCACCCAGGGGTAGCATGTACACCTAAAGCAAACATAAGCGAAAGGACTGATCCCTGGGGAACCCCACAGTTGAGGACCCTTGGATGTGAAGAAAATTACCCATCACAACCCTTTGAGACCGCTCTGAAGGAAGGACTTGAACCAGCTAATAACTGTGTCAGTGAGTCCCACATATTCCCTGAGATGGTCTAATAGCAACCCATGGGCAGTGGTGTCAAATGCAGAGAAGAGATCTAGGAGAATGAGGATTTATCTCTCTCCTCTATCCCTTGTCATGAGCAGGTCATTGAGTACCCTGGCTAGAGCAGTCTCAGTGCTGAACCTTGACCAAAACCCTGACTAGAGAGGCTCATATATGTCGAAGGTCTCTAGGTGAGTCTCTAGCTGCAACACAAGCACCTTCTCAATAACCTTACCTAAAATGGCAAGTTCGAGACAGGCCTGTAATTCACTAAGACAACTGGATCCAAAGTCACTTTTTTCAAAAGAGGCCTCACCAGCATGCTTTTCAGTTGCGCTTGGAAAAAAAAAACTCAGACAATAGCTCCCTTTTCAACCATTCTGGGAATGTCGCTCTATCATTTTCTTGTCCATTTCCTCCCCGAAATGGGGTCTGTATACAACCTCTGTGCGGATTGTGATGCCACTCCCTGTCTCCAAGGTGACCCACAGTGCCTCAGGAGCACTGGATGATCACAGCAAATACTGGACCCAACTGCTCTGCACAGCCCACTAAGAGCCATGTAGGGTCTGGGTCCAGTTCACAGTAAGTTGGTCACAGCCCTAAGATCACCTTGATAACCTCCTCCATCATTGCTGGCCGAAACCACTCCATCACCACTGACATCCATCGTGATGTCCAGCCCCACTGTTGGACAGTGACTGTCCAGAGGAGGTGATCCCACTCTATCAGAGGACACCCTGTCTGAGAAAACTAAGCAAATTCCTCACATTTTTATATGACACAACTTTCATGGACTCCAAACAAACCGGGTGTAAAAGTTTGCCTACAGCCCAGAAAACTAAGCTGATCAGTTCTTCCTGGGACTCTCTCTGGACAGGAATTCTGACTTCTTGAGAGATTGCCTTTGATACACACCACAGTTAGTATTCAAAGCCAGTTTGTCCTCCTGAGCCTGGACCTCCTCCAACGCCTTTCTAGATTCTGCCTCAAAGCCTTCATTGACCTTAACTCACTGTCAAACCACAGAACCAAGGACTAAAAGCAAAGGACGGACATGGACTGGAGCTATCATAGAATCATAGAAACACAGAAACATAGAAACATAAACTTTGACGGCAGATAAGGACCGCTTGGTCCACCCAGTCTACCCATTTCTACCTATTGGATAAGCTGCAGATTCTAGTTAACCAACAGCCTACTTCCTCCTACCCCCACTATAATTGCCTTATGTCTGTCCCATGCATGTTTGAATTCCCCCACTGTTTTAGACCCCACAATCTCCCCAGGAAGGGTTCCATGCGTCCACCACTCTCCATGAAAAACAATTCCTCACATTGCCCCTGAACTGTCTCCCTCTATCTTTAAATTGTGCCCTTGTTCTTGCACATCTCTTTTTCTGAAAGATGCTACCCTCCTGGACTTTGTTGATTCCGTTGGGGTAAAAGTTTCTATCATGTCCCCTGTCTCTCCTTTAGTCAAGGGTATACATATTAAGCTCTCAGTCTCTCTTCACATAGTTTCTGATGCAGACCCTGCACCATTTTAATTGCCCTTCTCTGGACTGCCTCCATCTTGTCTATGTCCTTACTGGAGGCAGGGTCTCCAAAAACTGTCGCAGTACTCAGATGGGGTCTCACCAACTGTCTGTACAGAGGATAACCACTTCCTTTTCTACTTGTGATGCCTCTCCTATGCATCCACATCTATAATCGACTCTTCCCTCTCCCCTTTTCTGCCCCCATATCTGTCCCTTCCACATTCCTTTGACCCTGGCTCCAGCTCTAAATTCTCCATACTGTATCACTATATATCTTTTACATTAGGTTTTATTTGTGTTCAGTGCACCTGATACGTATTTCTTTACTTATATGAAAAATTATGTCCTACCCAAAACTAGCTGTATCTTCTGTTCCAAACATATACTACTGCTAATGCTACCTGCTGATACTTTGTATATACTGTATTATTGTATCTCACTTTATTTTTATTATTATTATTTTCTTGTGTGTTGCATCCCATGTATATTGTCCCTTGTTCCTTGTTGACAAACCCAGGTCCACCTCGAAAATGAGCTTGCTCAGCGGTGATTGCCTGGTTAAATAAAGACTTTGATTGATCGATTGATTGATTGGTTGATTGATTGAGTATCCCCAGCTCTCCTTACTGACCTCTCACATTGCTTGCCCACCTTTAGGTCATCTGATATGACTACCCCAGGTCCTTTCCATTATTGTTGTTAGTACCTCCTGCCATTGTGTACTCTTCTCCTGGGTTTTTGTTCCCAGGTGCATTACTTTGCACTTCTTTGCATCGAATCTAAGTTGCCGTAGGTCTGACCATTCCTCCAACCTTGCCAAGTCCTTCTCATCCTTTCCACCCCTATTTGTGTATCAACTCTGTTACAGATCTTTGTGTCATCTGCAAAGGCATACCTTTCCTTCCAGACCCCCTGCAATGTCACCTATAAAGACATTAAGAGGACTGAACCCAGTACTGAACCCTGAGGTACTCCACTAGTAACCCCCTTTCTTCGTAGTAGGTTCCATTTACTATTACCTTCTGTGTCCTGTTGTGCAGCCAGTTTGCTACCCAGGCTACCACCCTGGGACCCACTCCCAGGCTGTCTAACTTGATTATTAATCTTTGTGTGGGACTGTGTCAAATGCCTTGCTAAAGTCTAGGTGAGGCCATATCCACAGCCCTCCTTGGTAAAAAGTAAAATATAAAACAAAATCTTAATATACAACATTCCAAACTAAACATCCTATTATTAAATGCAAGAAGCCTAAACAATAAGACTGATGAACTCAGTCTAACTTTAATAACTAGGAAAATTGACATATGTGGGGTAACCGAGAATTGGTTTACTCAAAATTTTGAGGGCAAAATATCCCTGGGTTACACTTTATTCGCTAAACATCGTGGAGCATACTATGGAAATTGTTGCAGTCTATATTAGAGAAGGAATAAATTGTTATGAAACATATGACATCCCGACCCTGATTGTATAGAAGTGTGTGGGTTAAATTATTATTAGAACAAGAACCTATTACCCTGGGTATTTGTTATCACCCCCCTCTCTAGATGAGGAATGTAATAATTTATTTCTGGACTATATTCAAAAATCAGTCCTCTTGATAATATTATATTAATGGGTGACTTTAATTATCCAGGAATCAACTGGGACACACTTATGGGTTCTAGTCAACAGGAAGCTAAATTTCTTGACTTAGTTATTCCATGGGCCTGGAACAATTTGTACTTAATCCAACTAGAAAAGCTAACATTTTGGATCTAATACTCACTAACATTTATGAACAGACAGAATCCCCAACAATTGTTGCCCCTCTAGGAGATAGCGATCATTGCATGGTATTATGGGCAATTAATTATTATGCAATGAATGTTAAAGGTATTACCAAAATGAGAAACTATTCTAAAGCTAATTACAAGGAAATAAAACATATCTAATGGAGCAGAATTGGGAAAAGGAACTGAAAGAGTTACAAGTAAAACAAATATGGTACCGTATTAAGGAAAAATTGAGTTACTGTGTCAACAAATGGGTACCTGTACACAGAAAATATTTCAATCATAAAAGACTTCCTATATGGTTTTCATCCAAAATTAAAAACTTATAAGATCAAAAAACAGCCTTTGACAAATACAAAAGCACAAAACTGTAATTAACTGGAACAGGTTCAAAATAAAAGCAAATAAAACTAAACAAGCAATTAGAAAAGCAAAAAAGAAATGGAGCTCAGACTAGCTACTACCAATAAAGATAATAAAAAGCAGTTCTTTAATTATATTGGCTCTATGAAGAACTCTTCAAAGTGGGTCCACTATTAATAAATAATAAATTAATATCTGATGAACTGAGCATGGCTATGAATTCAATAGATACTTTACTAGTATTTATAAGGTAATGAAATTATTGATTCTAAAATCCCCAAAATTCAAGATAGTCTGGAGGTAATTATAATTCCAGAAGTATATTCTGCTATAAACTCCTTTAAGTCTTCTTTATCTGCAGGTACTGATGGTTTTCCTACCCAGTTTTAAAGAAATTTCTTATGAAGTAGCTGGTCCCCTAACACTACTATTCAATAAATCACTCTACACTGGTATAGTAATAGATGACTGGAAAGAAGCCTGGGTCATACCTATTCACAAGGGAGGAACAAAACAGAGGGTGGAACAATATAGACCGATTAGTTTAACGTCCTGCATAGGAAAATTTTGGAAAACTTGTAATGTATAGAATTAACACACATCATCAAGGAATGGCCTAGAGGACATTACACAGTATGGTTTTGTTGCTGGTAGATCTTGTTAGAGCAACCTGATTAATTTCTTTGAACCTATTAGTGCCGCCCTGGATGCAGGGTTCCCTGTGGATGTTGTTTTCTCGATTATGAAAAGGCGTTTGACTCAGTTTCTCATAAGATCCTAATAAAGCTTGGTCAATATTGGTTTGCATAAAATATTGTCAGTTGGATCTCTCGTGGTTAACCGATAGGCGACAACAGGTAAATATTAGGGGTTATACTTCAACCTGGAGCAAGGTGACTAATGGTGTGCCTCAGGGGTCGGTCCTTGGCCCTACTTTGTTCAATATTCTCATCTCAGGTATGAAAACCAAGAACGGGTTTGGGTCAATAAATACGCTGATGACACTAAGTTGGGGTGTATTGTTAATGATTGTACATCTATTTCTATGTTACAAGAAAACCTAAATGATTTATTCAATTGGGCTGTGAAACATAAACTTAATTTTAATATTGCCAAATGTAAAGTTATGCATTTTGGATTTAACAACAGATGTGCTATTATCTGAACAACCTTTTATTGAACAAAGTAACTTTGAAAAGATCTGGGCATTTTAATCACTAATAATTTAAAATTTTCTAAACACATTCAAAAACTTCCCAAAATGTCATAGATTAATAACTTGCCTATTTAAAAATATTAAATCTAGAGAACCGGAAGTCTTACTTCCTATTTATTACAGTGTAGTAAGATCAAATCCAGACTTTTAGCCTCTTTTCAGCTCCAACCTTGGTAAAGGATAAGATACTAGTTGAAAAAATACAGAGAAGATATACCAGACAAGTGAATAATAGTAAAACTTTATTATATAACAGTAGATTACAAAATTGGAACTTTATTCCTTGGAATATCGTTCTTTAAGAGGACTTATGCCTAATCTATAAAGCTTCCAGGGATAATTATCTGGCTGAAACAATATGCTTAGAATGGTATAAGAAAATAAATAACACCAGATCACATACTACAATTAAAATCAATCACAAATAGGTCTACTAGTCGATATCAATTTTACCCAGAGAATAGTCCAGACTTGGAATTCACTGCCTCTTGAAGTAGTATACAGTAGTTCCTTCCAGTTATTCAAAAAATCTTGACATTTTTATGGGTAATAAAAATATGAATTCCATCCAGGTTAGGGATGGCGAGTTCATTATGGGCTAGTCCTCGAACTCATATATACCTATGAACCTATGAACCTACTACTTTGGTCACCCAGTCAAAGAAATTGATTAGATACGTCTGACATGACCTTTCTGCTGTGAATCCATGCTGCCTTGTGCCCTGTGCCCCGCTGGCCTTTAGGTACTCAACAATTCTTTCTTTCAGAAGTGATTCCATCATTTTCCCCACCACTGAGGTCAAACTAACAGGTATGTAGTTTCCTGTTCTGCCTTGCTCCCACTTTTGTGAAGGGGAATCACATCCGCCCTCCTCCAGTCCTCAGGTACCACTCCATCCTCCCATGATTTGTTAAAAGGGTGGTCAGTGGTGTCACTAGATCCCCTTAGTTCTTTTAGGATTCTGGGGTGAATCCCATCAGGCCCCACTGCTTTGTCCACCTTGAGTTTTAGGAGTTCTTTCAGGACTCTTTCTTCTGTAAATGGACTGGTGTCAATCCCCTGCCCAGAGTGCTTCTATTGTTTGGTTTAGGTAACTCCTCTTCTTCTTTTGTGAATACTGAGCAAAGTATTCATTCAATATTTCTGCCTTTTCACTGTCTCCCTCTGCCCACCTCCCTCTCCTTTATTAATCTTCACTATTCCTCCCTTAATCTTTCTATGCTCCCTAATGCACCTATAAAGGTTTTATCCCCTTCTTAACTGAGTTGGCTATCTTTTCCTCGGTTTGGGCCTTTGCTATTCTGACTGCCTTCCCACTTCTTTCTGCTTTAACTGATACAGTTCCCCACTTCTTTCTGCTTTAACTGATACAGTTCCCTGTCGTGCTCCTTCTGTGATTCCTTATACTCTCTGAATGCTCCTTTTCCCCAACCTTCCCTGCCACCTCTTTTGAGAACCATAGTGTTTTTTTACTTCACTTTGTTTTATTTGTTTCACACAAGGCTTTTACCTCCATGATGGCAGTTTTGATTTTTTCTCCATTGTTTTCCATCGCTCCTTTCTGGCCATTTGCTAGTACATTCCTTAGGTATTCACCCATTTTGCCAAAGTCAGCCCTTCTAAAGTCCAGTATCCTTGTTTTTGTATGGCTTGTCTCACGGTTGTACTTACTGTGAACCATACTGTGTGGTGGTTGCTTGTTCCCAGATGGCTACTCACTTCTAAATCTGTGATCCTCTCTGCATTTGAGTACGAGGTCTAATATTGTTCCCTCAGTGGGTTCCAGCACTAGCTGTCAAAGGCATGCCCCTGTAGGGCATTAAGAATGACCCTGCTCTTAGATGTGGCTGCAGTACATGTCGTCCAATTAACATCTGGCATATTCAGGTCCCCATCAACAATAGCTCCCCTTTTCAACCATTCTGGGAATGTCTTCTATCATTTTCTTGTCCATTTCCTCCCCAGAATGGGGGTCTGTATCAACCTCTGTGAGATTGCAGTAGCCACTCCCTGTCTCCAAGGTGACCCACAGTGCCTCTTGTCCTCCTCTTTACCTTTCAGTTCTGTAGCTTTGATCCCTTCCCTTATGTAGAGAGCTATTCCACCTCCTCTTTACCCTCCCTGTCCCTTCTGTAGATTGTGTACCCTGGTATGTTGACATCCCAGTCTGGTTCTCCATGTACCATGTTTCTGTTACTGCCACAATATCCAAGTGTTCCTCTTCCATCAGGGCTACTAGCTCAGGAAGCTTGTTTCCCAGACTATGGGCATTGGTACTCATTGCCCTCCATTTAATGTTGGTATTATTCTATCAGGTCAAAGGCTGCCATGATGGCTCTATTATAGGCCATCACTGCCTCTTCTGTTACCTCAGCACAAGCCCACATACCCAAGGTGTCAAGGGCCATCAGAAGACCCTCTGGTACAGTCCTCTGAAAGAGCAGTACCTGACTACCTCCACAGGGGTGGGCTACAGAGGGTGCCCTGAACTCCGAAACTGATGGTACAATGAATAGACCAACTGATCAGTTGGTCAGTTAAGAGGATTTCTGGTTAAGCAGGGTAAGGTTAAGCGGAGTCTACTGTACTTATAAAAATATAATAGGCCCAGGTACTTTCAGGGTTATTTCTTTTTTGTTGTTTTCCAGAAATTATTTTCATTTATGTAAATGCTGAAGTTCTGTCATTTAAAATACATAAATATTTTGATTATTTAAAATTTCTCCTTATTTTTTTCCAGTCTCACTCGGATGTGTTTTCTTTCTGGTATCCTGCAGAAAACAGAGGTGCAGGGCCAACAAGGGATTACTTTGTTGGTTATGCAGTGCTGGCAAACTGTGTTCCCAGAACTGCAGGTGTACGGATAGCCACATACGAACATACAAAATTTGCCAGCAGATAAAGGCCTAGAGGTCTATCAAGTCTGCTTATGTGCAGCTAGCACCCTATTCTGCAGCTGCCCTCCTTCGACCCTTCCCTCCATTGACCCTCCCCTTGTCCTGTCCCATCCCTTTGAAGCAGTCCACTGTTCTACTGGATACTACTTCTGCAGTTAACGCATTCCACCCAGCTACCACCCTCTCTGTAAAAAGTGTCTCCTCATCTTCCTCCTGAACCTTCCTCCTCCAGTCTCATATCATGGTCCCGGTGTCCCTCCATCCCTTACTTTGAACAGCCCCTCTGTACCTGTCTTGTTTATTCCTTTCATGTACTTAAAGGTTTCAATCATGTCCCCTGTCCTCCTCTCCTCCAGCGAGTACATGTTCAGCTCCCTCAGCCTCCTCTCGTATGATAAGTCCCCAGCCCCTTGATCATCTTTGTGCCCTGCACTGCACCCCTCCAGTAACTTAATGTCCCTCTTCAGATATAGGCACCAGTACTGCACGATATTCCAGGTGTGGTATAACTAATGACCTATACAGTGGCAGAATCACCTCCTCCCTCCTCGAGGATAAACCCCTTGCAATGCAACCCAGCATTTTGTTGGATTTGCAGCTGCTTTCTACATTGTGCCGAGTTGTTCATTGACCCTGTAATAAGCACCCCAGATCCTTCTCCTCCTCTGTCTGGGCTAGCTGACTCCCCCAGCTGGTAACTCCTCCTTGGGTTCTTCACCCCAAAATGCAGCACCTTGCACTTTTGGCATTAAACCCCAGTTGCTAGGTGTCTGACCAGGATTCAAGCTTTGCCAGATCATCCTGCAATACCTGCCATCCCCCTAAGTTGTCCACCACCGCTCCTATCTTGGTATCATCAGCAAACAGACTGATCTTGCTCTTGATGTCCATCGATATGTCTGCAACAAATATCCCAAACAACACTGGTCCCAACACCGAGCCCTGTGGAACACCGCTCGTCACTACCCTTGGGTGTGAGAGCTCCCCACCTACCACCACCCTCTGTTGCCTTTCCTGAAGCCAGTTTCCTACCCATCTCACCAGGACACAGGACCTCCCTTTAACAGTATGTGGAGTGTATTTCTTTTGAATGATCAAGTCCAAACATAAATGTCACAATTTTATTTTGAAATGAAAACAGTAACACAATTTTACAGGGTTTACCAAAATGATGTGCTTGTAATCCCACTGGCTAACACAAACAGTTCCTCAAACAGTAAGACAGTTTTACAGGATGGTTAAAGGTGGTGCAACCAATACATGAAGAATTTCAGTGTTGCAGAATTATAATGACAGTTCTGTAAACAAATGGCACTGCAGTGCAGGATGCAGGACCACTTATCAGTAAGGCATTTGTAGGAACTCACATACAAACATAGAATGTGTTGGCAAAAAGGACGTTTGGCCCATCTAGTCTGTCCTATTTCCCTGCCTACCACTACACCCTAGACTCTGTTTGGTCACAGGTGTCCCTCCTCCTCACTTACCTAGGTTTTATACTCATGTGCTTATTCCATACATGTTAGAAGCTCCCCACTGTCTTTTCCCCTTTCATCTCTTCTGGTAGTTTGTTCCAGTTGTCAATCACCCTTTTTGTGAAGAAGTATTTCCTCACATTCCTCTTAAACTCCCCTCCTCTTAAGCTTCATAGCATGCCCATGTTCTAGTGCTCCTACTCTTGTGAAAGAGACTCCCCTCCTGTACCCTGTTCACCTCCATGAGGTAATTATAGGTCTCAATCATGTCCCTCTCATTCTCCTCTTCTCCAGGGGTACATGTTGAGCTACTGCAGCCTGTCCTCACAGGGCTTCTCGTGCAACCCCCACACCATTTTAGTAGCCTCCTCCGGACGCATACACCCTGTCAATGTCCTTGCAGAGGTGTGGCTGCAGAGCTGGATGCAGTACTCAAGGAGGGTCTCACACCACCACCTCCTTCTTCTGCTAAAGATCCCTCCCTATGAACCCCAGCATTCATTTCACCTTGCCTACTGCTCTGTAACACTGCCCTGCCACCTTGAGATCATAAGATATGATCACCCCAAGTCCCTGTCTCACATGGTAACTAAGTACCCCCACATCTTATACACAGCCCCAGGTTTCCTTTCCTAGGTGCATAGCTTGCACTTGTTGGCACTGAAACCCAGCTGCCACTTCTAGACCACTCCTCTGCTTTCTCTAGATCCCTTTGCATTCTCTCCACCGCTCTTGGGTCTCCACCCTATTGCAGATTTTTGTGTAGTCTGTAAACAGACACACCCTCTCCTTCAATTCCTCAGCAATGTCACTTATGAAGCACTGAAGAGGAAGGGTACCCATGACATGAGGCGTCAGCGACTGAGTCGCCTGCAAAAACAGTGACCCAATCCCAGGGCATGTCATCGGGACTAGCGACAGGTAGGGGCGATCAGATGGAAGTCGGCAAATATAGCGACGGGATGTCGCTATACATACACGGTAAGGGGGAGCGAGCATGCACAGTGAGGGGCAGGAGGAATTGTGAGGTAGTACTGCAGTGAGTTGTTGAGTTATTCTGTGGCATGGTGGGTCAGCAGGCAGCTCCAGTAGGCAGGGTGCTGGGTTCAGGCACTGGCACATTTTTATTGCACCCTGCCTGAATTTTTTTTCATAAATTCTACATTCCAAAATAAACACTACAAACTACAGTAACTGAAAAATGAACATTAAAATTGCTAACTCTTTCCTAGCAGATTTAAAAGGAAATAAATATATTTTAGGCTTTGTCTGTTAGAGGATTGAACAAGATTGCAACTCTGTAGGTCTGACTGCTCTGACAGCTCTCTCTTGAATGCACAGAGATGGCTGACCAACACTGGATCATGCTTAGTGTAAAATAGAAAGGATTCATGGAACCACCTCCCCTTACAAAGACACATATCATTAGATTGCATTTGTTTTATACATAAATATTGTGCATTTCAAAAGTGCACTTCCTTAAAACAGATATTATGAAAATTGCAGTTTCATTCAAACTGTCCACAACTCACATAGTTAGCACAACATTTTATTTATTGGACTTTTGTTGAGCAGGTAAGACCACTGGGCTGGTGGCAGGCCCTCTTTTCAGGGGCAACCTGGGGTTAATTACAGAGATAATTAACAGAGATGATGAATACAATAAAGCAAATGAATTGACAGTCACAGTACAATGATCAAGATTAGCTACAAGGATACAACTGCAGTACGATATACATACACAACTGAACTTATGGTATATATTATTCCATAGGACATAATAACTGTGTTTTCCAAGTATATATTAGGATCAGTTCTCATCTCTAACATGTTGCCTCTGGAGTTTAGTTGAGGCTCCGTGTACAACTACATAGAAGGAATATTTTGAGGCATGCTCTGTGACACTGTCAAGGAGCCTGTCAGTGGTAACATTACAGGAGCTACATTCTAATAAGTGCGTCTTTAGGCCTTTTGAAGCCCTCAAGTGAGGAGCTTTCCTGTATATTTTGGGAAGAGCTTTCCAAATGATCAGAATCGATGTAGCAAAGGACCTTTGCCAGATTGTGTCCTGACTTTAGGGATCTGGAGAAGCATTCGACTGGATGTTCTGAGGGCGCCTATCTGGTTTAGTTATTAGTAGGTCTTTGAGACTAGTGGGGGCAAGTGCACAAAACAGATTTGCGCAGTTTAGCCCAACACTAGAAGTGCCTCCTTCAGTAGCATGGGAGGAAACAGTGCAAACAAATAACTTGGGGGGGGCAGCTAGCATTTCAATGCCCTCTACATGCTCACTGGCACAGGTTTGTGAAGTCGCCAAAATTTACAAATTTTGGCACATTCCTATCCGGTGACCATGATTCAAGTATTATTCACCCAGCAAATTGGGGAAATTCTTGTGGTAGATCTAAGTGAATTTCCAATTCGAAGTGAATTAGGCAATTTGCATAGTTAGTCATGTGATTTATACAATTTGCCAGTGAAAGCTACATGAACTCGTTTGTCTACAACGTGAAACTGGAAAGAATACCTCCTGCCAGCCACAGTGCTGTAGTATCACTCCACCCACCTCTAAAAACGTTATTGTCATATAATCCCCTCCAATCCCCTGCTAATACCCTCCTCCCTCCCCCTACCTGGCAAATTTCAGTTAATAAATGTAAGACAACATGCGTTCAATATATCTTTCCCACCTGTGCACAAACACACTCCCCTGCCTCCCTTCACCCAAGTCCCATCACCAACCGTGAGTCATAGTAAGTACCTCCCAACCATCCTCAGGATCCACCCCCTCCCCACAGGACCCAGAAAAAATGTTACCTGTAATAAAGCTAATCAGTCCCTGGTTCAGAGTATCTGCTCTGTTCAGTGCCCATCTCAGTAATGGACCCCATGAATGACTGCTGGTGTACTTTGGTTCTAGTAAACCTGACTGGCTGAAAATTCAGCCAATCAAGTTTTACTATGAGCAAAGATGTCACCATTCATTTATGCACCAGGGCCATTACAGAGACTGACACTGAAGAGATCATTTGCTCTGCACCGGAGACTGTTTCTGGGTGCTGGTGGTGGAGAAGGTGGTTGGAGCCAGAGGAGATTGGGTGGGGGTATTATGACTCACGGATCTGGTAGTGGTGTTGGTGGACTCAGGCAGAGGAAGGGGAGTCTGTTTACCCATGGGTGGAGGAAATGGTATACTGAACAATGCTGTCTTATTCTTACTAGATGACATTTGCCAGGGTGGGGTAAGGAAGGGAGGAGGGTGTCGGCAGGTGATTTAAGTTATATGATGAATACATTTTTTGAAGGTGGGGGTGGCATTACAGCACAATGGGTGAAGGCAGGTTTTAATTTCAGGTTTTTGTTTTTAATGGCACAGTGCAGTTGGTGCAGCCATCAGGAAATACAAAATTCACAGAGTGTGAATTTCTGCAAATTTGAGCCATCTTTACTGGTAAATTAAAACTTCACTGCATCTCTACTCACCGGCATGCATTCACACTGCCAACTCTAGTAAGGGAGAATAGAAATAAACAGTCAGCCAGGAGTAGGATGACTCCTTCACCTCACAGGTCTCACTTCTACTGACCAGACTAAAGGCTCCGATCGGTGATTTGGTATCCGTTACAGGATCAGCCCTCCACTTCAAGTGGCTTTATCATGGAGGGTATGCGGCGGGGCAACAAGGAGCAGTGGTAAGTTTTGGGTATGGTGAGGTGACAGGGCTCAAGGTGCTGGCTTAGTAAGACACTGGCAGGAAAGGGATTACAAAATTAAATTACGAAAAAAGTGATGTAATGGAACCCAAACTCTATCTTCAGTGATTTTGGTATTGTACAACTGTTTTATTGCCTCATTTACACTAACATAAAAGAACAAAAGCAAAGATTCAGCAGGAGACATCTAAATTAGTTTGAAAAGCAAAGTATAGCATGGACTTACTGTATTACTACAGGTTCTATATCGAATATTCCTTCCTTCACAGCTTCTAATGGAAAGAAGAGGAAAAAATGATAAGGAAAATACCAGCATTTATAATTCGATTTCACTCCAGATACTGTCATTATGGAAGTTCATTTATTGTGTTATATACACAAGATAAAAGATATACATTTACACCATAAGAAGAAATCTTTCGGTTATCCTTTGCTAATGATCAATTGAGTTTGGCAATTCAAAACAGCCTTAAAAGCAATCAGCCCAGCAAAATTCTCTAAACAAATCTTAAGCTTTAGCCTTACCTGTCAAAACAGGCTATGCCTTTCACCTGCCAAAGCCAGATTATAATGTAGTTAATGATCAAAACTTCCACTAAAACAAACTCATTAATTTCTCAGGACGGCACTATTTCATGACATTTTAGTGTTAAGCAAAAATAACTGGAAAACAAGTGGTCAGTAAAAAACAGCACTTAAATTCTATCACAAATTCAATATAATGGATGAAGATAAGTATGAGTCTGATATATTTATTTGTAAGGAGAACGTATTGACCCCTCCCCGGTCTCTCTCTGGGGAATGGCTTGCATACAGTCCCCATTACCTGTTGGGACAGGCTGCTTTTGCCTTTAGGAAAGAAGGCAATCCAGGACCAAAGAGCCCAGTCAGGTATGGAAGTATCTGAATGGGCGGCACAGGCACTCCAGTAGGGAGTGGGCTGGGCTACCAGAAAAGAGCTGGCCCAAAAGGATCACCCTCTTTGGACTAGCTCAACACATTATTTTTGACCAGCTCAGCAGCATTCAAGGCTCCTGATTCCTGAACCTGCAGGATGTTTTCTACTGGTGTTATCTCTGGTGGCTTTGGCAGCAGCTTCCTGTAGCCTAGTAAAATGCATGTTTTCATTGGTGGTGACCCCTTTTTTCCCAGGCTGCCTGACTTTCCTCTTTTTCTCTTTGGTGTCCATCCCCTCCCCACTGTTCCACCTACATGGTTGACTGTTTCTGTTTTGCCCACTTTCAGCCAGTGGTGCTCCACTTCCAGCAGCCCCCCTCCCCCAGTTTTCCATGGTTCCTGCCATCAGTCTAGCTGTTAGCTTCCATACAACCCCAGCCCCTGTCACCTGGCATTCCCCTTGGCATCCTCGTGCCTCTCCTTTTCTGGGAGCTCTGATCTGCTGCTTCCCTTTTCTGACTTAATTTTCTTTTCAGCATCCTTTTTCCTCACATTTCTTTTTGCTCTGCATCTCCTGCCCATTTGTTTTAGCCCTTTCTTGATGCTTCTCCCTTGTCCCTTCACCTAACTCCATTTCTCCTCATCTGCGCTCCCGTCCTGGTTTTTCCCTCCCTCTGCTGTTTGGCAGTGCCTCATTAAAAGGTAAATAATACGTAATATTATTGATTTTATTTATTGTATTTACCAGGACAGCCCTCTGCTGCTCCTGCACAGTGTGCTTTGGCTTCCCTGCCACTCTCTGTGCGTTTGCCATAGCTATTCAGCCTACAGCCTGCATTCTGGCAGCCCACTGACTCTTCAGCCTATCCCTTTCCTCCTCCAGTCTCTTACCTTGTCACCTGTCTTCCTGTTGCACTTTAGCTGCGATTTGCCCCTGCACTATCCAGCTTTCCTGTTTAGGCTTTTCAGCCCCAAGCAATCTATTCCCTTTCTAGTATGCCCTATTATACTCGGAGCTCTGGGTTGTTATCTTTTGACCCTCCTCTCTTCCCATTCCTCCAGCCTCCCTTTTACCCTTCCCTGTGTCTGCCACCCCATGATCCAGCTCATTTCCCCACTTTTCTCAAGCCCTGTATAGTCCCTCTTTTGTTTTGTATTGCTTTTTAGTGTGGCTTCCCAACTGGTTTGGTGCCTCCTCCGTGTATCCTGCCCCAAAAGTTTTCTTGCCAACATCCTTCTGCTTGTGCAATTCCACACAGTTTTAGACTGAAGTGGGAACGTTTTGAATTTAGAGTCAAATTTCCAAAACCTTGATATTCAAGATAATATTTGTCAATTGGCAATTTTACAAACCAAAAGTATCTGTTAATGAGGGCTGAGAAGTGTCAGTGAACATGCAGACTGCCCACGAGCACTGCGGTAGGGTTTATATTAATTGCTTCTTTTGGCTTGTGATGTACAATCTGGAATTTGCAGAGCCTGGCTGTGTGTACTGCTAGCTTCCTTTGCACAGCACAATCAATGTTAACTACAGACTAGGACAAAAAAAAACATACTTCAAGTTCTTCATATTCCTCCTGCCATCCTGTTTCCTGCTCTGTTTTTCAATACATATGTCCAGCCTGTGTGTTTCTTATCTCCAAGATCAAGGGTTCATCTTGTCATTATGTGACCCTTGAAGAGCATACAGAAAGGGTCAACAGATGGACCTTTGGGGCTGTGCATGTCCTTCATTGAAACAAATGTGGAGGCTGGCCTCATCAGATGGGGTTTTCAGGTTATTCTTTGGGTGTTTTCTTCTTGTCAGGCCAGTGCAGGAGGCAGGTGGGTAACTCAGAAGGCAGACAGAAAGCATTAGAGGCAGGGGTTTGATGACCTCATCATTAGGGCATGCAAGGAGATAGGGAGGAGATGGAATGGGTGATAATAAATAATTAGAGCACAAAGAGAATTTTGCTTTATCTTTGGATTGTGTCACTGATGAATTTTAAGTGGTGTAGGTACTAACACAATTTTCTTTTCTTTATTTACTTAGTAGTCTCACTCTTATCTGGCTTATGCTTTGTCCCAAATTCTAGTTATAAGATATATGGTTTCCAACAAGTTTGTCAGCTGCAGGGTGGCCAGGTTCTCCCCACATCACCTGCGAGTGCAAACTGGGGACAGAACCAGGCTTTCATCAACGACATGCAATGTATGAAGGAGCTTGGTGGTCCCAATTGGATGGAGGCAATGTCTGAGCTGGAATCTAACCTTCAAATCATCACTGGGGTGGCGGCACAATGGCTTCAGTGGTGCTGAGAACACCATGGTGCCAGCTGGCAACATGGCTACAAACTGTGTCGGACATTCCTCCAGACAGCAACCGTTTGCTCACCTCCTGGAGTCTGTAGCATAGGATAACAGAGGTAGCAGAGAGGGCAAAGCAGGCCAGCTAAGTGGAAGTCTCAAACACTGATAGAGAAGAGAAAGCAGCAGAAGGAGATTGATCCCGATGATGGCAGCAGTGGTATAGCAGAATGTTGGAGCGAGAGGCAGGGCGACAGCAGGGACAGCATACCAGATGACCATTCTTTCATTGACTTAGAGCAGTCATCTGATGGTCAGTATGATGAAGAGAATGTTAGGGTGTGTTCACAATATCATGAGCAGGTGGAAGCATTTGTTGAGCATAGTAAACTTTTTCCTTGGCAGGGTGGAAATCCCTCGAATGGGGGGTTAGGAGGTCCCTTCACTGGATGACAAGACATGGAGTATGGCAGGGCAGGATATGTTCAATGGGTCAGCCAGGAGGTTGTCAGGGCTGGGGAAGGTGCAGAAAGGGTGTTGTTAGATACTCACCCCTGTATGGTGGAGGAAACCAGCCAACCCAGGGAAGGGCCCCAGCAACCAGCGGGCATTTTCAATGCACCGCGAACGCAACTGGGCACCTGCAAACCAACCAATGACTGGCCTCCAATGAGTACCTGTGAGCACACAAGGAGGTCCTCAGGCCCTTACACCCAAACCCTTGACACCAGTTAACCCTGGACCCCCAGGTACCAGCCAGCACCTCAATCCTCCCCACCAGTGAATCCCCAGTTGCCACAGTGGTCGCCTTTTCCTGGGGTCTCATGTGGAACCCATGGCCACAGATGTAGCAGAATCATTTTGGCAGTTGTGCAGCCAGTCAAAGCATTCTAGTACCATAGCGATTCCCTGGAGCCTGTGGTGCATGCACCCCCAGTGTTCCTACAGGTGACAGCCACTGGCTCCTCAAGGGTGTATTACCTTGGGCTCTACCATGCCGGACCAACATTTCACCGACAGGAATCATGTTGACCACAAGTTGCAGTCAACATGATTTCTGTGTGTCTCCTAGTCCTGTTTTTTAATTGGGGGCTTTGCTCACTCCCCCCATCTTTGGTTCTCAACTCCAGTTGGAGTTAGCTGGGGGGTACAGAACCAGGGAGACAGCATGCCCTATCTTGGGCACACCAACACAGTGACCTGTCGGCAAAGTGTCGATTTTGCTAACAGGTGTGTATTCTGGCTGTGTTGGTGTTGTAAGGGGGTCGTACCTACCTTGTAGACAATGATGGCAGGAGGGGCCCTCACACAGAGTACCCAGACTGATCAGGGAGCAGTGGTCCAAGTTTGGACTAGTGCAGCACCCATATCAAATCCACAGAATGTCCTTTCCAATGAGATGGGGTGAATGACTGGGACAACAATGGGCCAATCTGGGTCATTACCTAGTATAAACCCATCGGGACAAACTCAGCACCTTCCTAGATTACCTCAGCTGACATGGTATCAAGCCAGCCCAGCACAGGAAATGGCAATGCAGCCAGATCAAAAATGGTGGGGACAAATGGGCATATGCTGTGGTGGATGACCTGTTGGGATCACCTGTCTGACACAATGTGGGAAGGATTAATTTACAGATGTTTTCTCTTTTACTTTGAGAGCTGCCAGAGGAGGAGGAGGAGGAGGATTACAAAAAGATAAAAGGACAGGAACAGAGACCAAAGTCCGTTTACATTTGAAAATTGGGCAGCGGTTTTTGACATATACATGTCCGGATATGGTATGAAGTACTATGCAGCTGAGAAGCTGCTGTCTAGCTTAAATACGGGACACCACTAAATCAAACACTCAATCAATATTTTATGTGTTCAGCGCAAATAAATAAATATATAAATAAACAAATGGATGAAGAAAGAAAGAAAGAAAGAAAGAAAGAAGAGAATTCCTTCAATGGCAATGATCGGTTAAGTTTGATGAGCAATTCCATTAGAAGATGGTAAGGCAACCTAACTAAAATGAGGAAGAATGCACATGGATTGTTGAGCTCATTACATGACCTGGGGAGGCATAATGTACTGTAGTCAACTAAACAGATAACTGGCATGCTATTGCCAGGCAGGGTTCAAGGGGCAAGAGAAAGAACCATAAGAGAGGAAGCAAAGAGGCTTTGCTACGACTATAACAAGGTTCCAGTGTTTTGTGCCTTTTCCAAATTAGCCATGTATATAAAACTGCAGATGAAACATAAAGTCACCAGCTGCAAATGCACTGACTCGGGCACAAGTGGTATGAATCAGTTGGCGGAAACAGAAACAAGCAAGGAACTGGCAAATCTGGCTAACTCATCAGTTCTGCTCAAAACCTCCACTGTAGCTTTCCCAGTACCCTGACCTTAGGGCAGCACAGTTTTAGCAGAAGGTTTTAGCAAATGGTTTGAGATTCCATACAAGGGCATCCAGAGACCACTACAGCACATATTCTCAAATCAGCCGAGGCTCTTCTGGGTACCTAAGCAAAAATAAGGAAGGATATTGAGGTCAGCTGGGTTTGGGAGCCATCTCTTCCAAGCTTTAAGAGTATCTCCTCTTGGGATAGTCCCTATGAAGTGCCCTGGTGAGTATTGACTGATACACCACCTGTCTTACCCAAAACTTTCATTGGTCAATGACTTTATAGCACTGGAGGACAGCTCGGTCAGGTATTTGTCCTTCAACACAGCTGTGGAGCTGATACGCACCCTAGGTCCTGTACTGCAATGCAAAAAGAAACATCAAGTCTGCATTTTGTCTCATTCACATGAGACCAAGATACTCTGATCTTCTAGGTTTCATGGCATAGGAACAATGGTGCACTGACAAAGCAATGCTCATAGGATGCATTATCAGCTGTGCTGCTTTTGAGACCTTGCATCTTTCTTGGAGTGGCCCACCAAGTCCTACATGGGAAACGGGCACCACACATTGCCTGGATGATTTTTTTATTTGCAGGGCCTGCACGTATGGATAAGTGTCAAGACACCTTGCAGTGGTTTGTGCTCTCTTGAAATATTTTACTATTAGCTTCAGAAAAACAAAGGTCTCACCGGAGGCTGTCTTACCTGGGGATGAGCTACACTCCACAAAGTGGTTTCCCAACTACTGGACAATAAGTTGATAGCCTTAAGACTGTTGTTGGAAATGGTAGAAGCAAGAAGGTTACCTTACTGCAGTTACAAACTTTAATAGAGACACATGAATTCTGCAAGCCCGACAGCCAGCCGGAAGATCATTTCTCAGGAGGCTAGCACCTGAAATGGCTGGCCCCATGAAGCCATATCATGACATCAGACTGACTAAAGGCATGCAAGTAAATTTAAAAGTGTGAGAATTGTTTTGTAGGATTTCAGTGGAGTGGCTATTTGGCAACACAGGAAAGGGAACACAGGGAGCTGGAACTGGTTACAGATGTTTCAGGGGTCTAGGACTTGGAGTCTCTTTTTAGGGCTCTTGGTTTGTGAAGCAATAGCCCCAGGAATAGGTTGATCAGGACTTCACAATGACTATCACACTCCCGAATTGTTTCCGGTTATGGTATCAGCGTAAATGTTGGGGAACAAACTGCAATCCAGTATGAATTATTTAACATGGACGAGACAGCAGTTGCAGACATAATTAATTCTCAGACACCTAGGTCTGAGGATGTCATGAGGTGTTGCGGGCCTTTGTCCTGTGTTGTCTCAACAAAACATCATGTTTAGAGCTCGTCATCTTCCAGAAAAGGAAAATTTGATTGATTATGCCTTGTCTCAACTGCGTTCAAGTAATTCAGGCAGCTGGCACCAGATGCAGACCCATCGCCCGCACAGATAAAGGAGCTGGTATGGCTGCGGGGAACTCTCAAGAAGCGTGAAATTACTGCATGCTAAGCAGTGAAATTAAGCAATCTGGGAAAGTAAGCAGTCAGTAGAGAAAAGTACATATTTCAAAACAAACATTTCAATAATTTCATATTGATGTTAGTTTTTCTTTTACAACTTATATACCCTGAGAGCCCAGCTGAGCTGCATGGCACCATCTTGTTTTCAGTGGGGTCCTGCATCTCTACAGTATGCATTTTGCAGCTAGACAGACTGGAACACTGGGAGGCTGTGAAGTGCCCAAAAGTAACACAGTAAATGTGTTGGCTCAGTGGGGTTGAATCTGTGATCTCCCAGTTCCCAAACTGGAATTCCAGCCATTTGACCACATTGCCTCACACATTGTCTTAACTGTCAGAAACAATAAATAATTTACTTGCTATTCCAGGAGAGAAAATGCAAAACATACGCTAAAAACAACAAAACACTGCTACTCTGTCCTGCAAGTCTGGTGGTTTTGCAACATCACCACAAGACATACAGTATTTCCACATGCCTGCAGTACTGGTGCTTCCTGTCTCTAGATTATTCCTGTTTTACTCAGCAGCATGCTGTACATACTTCATTATCAGTGATGGGATGGTGCCCTTATAATTAGATGTAAACAGCAGTCAATGAGACAACACTAGTGAGTGTAGGAGTTGAATGCAGAAAGATTTTTGCAACATTGTTTCTAATACGTGATTTTGGGTTCAGAGTAGGCACAAATATGCTAGTAACTTGCAATCAGGGGTTTTGTGCTTGCAAATGTGCAAATGGCTGCTGGTGTGCCCAGCTTGCTTACAATATGGGTCCCGTCGGGTGTCAAGTATAGTGTAGTGGGTAAGAGCACTGAGTTGCAAACCTGGAGAACTGGGTTTGAATCAACAGCTACCACCTGCATACTGTGTGACCATAAGCAAGTCACTTAACTTCCTTGTGCTCCTGGACACACCTGGAAACAAGCCTCGGCTTAGTGTGTCTCTCTCCTGGTCAAACATTGTAAAATAAATAAATTACAAAATTGTGAGTATGGTTACAAAATGTGTGTGCAAGCGAACAAGCGGGCATTAGTGGAGGACACTGGACCCTACTGCAGACATTACGTGAATGCCACACTACGGTTGTGGACCAAGGGGTGCAGTTGATGTCACCTACCTTGGCTTCAGCAAAGCTTTTGATACTGTTTCCACATAGAAAGATTGATTAATAAGCTGGGTAGGCTCTGGGTGGGTCCGAAGTTGGTCAACTGGGTGGCAAACTGGTTGGCGGGCAGAAAACAGAGAGTGGTGGTAAGCGGTATACAGTCAGAAGAGATGCAAGTCACAGGTGGGGTACCTCAGGGATCAGTCCTGGGGCCCGTCCTCTTCAATATCTTCATCAGTGACATTGCAGATGGACTGGAGGGTAAGGTTTGCCTGTTTGCAGATGACATCAAGATCAGCAACAGAGTAGATGATCCAGATGGGGTGGACAGAATGAGAAGAGATCTGAAAAAACTGGCAAAATGGTCTGAAGAGTGGCAACTGGGGTTTAGCATGAAGAGTGCAAGATCATGCACATTGGGAAGAGAAACCCTGAAGCTACCTAAAGGTTGGAATTGGAATTGTTGGCAATCACAAGAAGAAAGAGACTTGGGCATCATCACCACAGATGACCTGAAATCATCAAGCAGACCACTAAAGCAGTAGGTAAGACGAGAGATGCTGAGGTGTATTAGTAGGGAATCACAAATGTAACAGGAGGTAATAATCCCTCTTTACAAAACACTGGTTAGGCCCCATCTGGGTACTCGTGCAGTACTGGAGCCTCACATGCATAAGGACATTAATAAAATGGAGGCAGTCCAGAGAAGGACAACCAAAATGGTGCAGGGACTGCATCAGAAAACATATGAGGACAGATTAACGGAGCTCAATATGCATACCCTAGAGCAAAGGAGGAGAGAGGTGATATGGTCGAAACATTCAAACACCTTAAGGGCATTAACAAGGTGAAAGAGTCTAATGTTTCAATATAAAAAAAATAGCAGGACAAGAGGACACAGCATGAGATTAGAGGAAGGCAAATTAGGGGTAATGTGAGGAAGTTATTTTTCACAGAAAAGGTGGTGGATGCATGGAGCGGTCTACCGCAGGAAGTGGTGGATATGAATACAGTGCAGGGCTTCAAACAGGCATGAGATAGGCATAAGGGAGCAATACAGATAAGTATGAATAAATAGGCCATTGACAGGCAAAGGCCTCTGACACATTCATAAGGTAGAAAAAATGGGCAGACTGGATGGGCCTTGCAGTCCTTATCTGCTGTCAACTTCTATGTTTCTATGTTTTATCCAGTTGACCACTTTCTGACCTACACTTTGCTCAAATTGTTGCTAGCCTTCTGTGTGGAACTGTATCAAAGGCTTTGCTAAATCCAGATATACATATGTCCACAGTTACATCTGGTCCACTGCTCCTGTAACTCGTCAAAAATTCCATCATTAGGTGGCATGAGCATCCTGCCATGAAGCCATGCTGCTTCAGGTCATGTTTCCCACTTTCTTTCAGGTACTCCACTACCCTTTTTAGTAATGTCTCCATTACTTTGCCCACCACTGAGGTCAGGCTGACTGGCGGAATTTTCTGCTACCTCCTGCTACCACTCTTGTGCAATGGCACAACTGTGGCCCTTCTCCAGTCCTGTGGCACTATGCCATCTTCCAGTGACTTGCAAACTTTGGCTGGTGGGCTGCAAGTTCCTCCTCAGTCCCTTCAGAACTCTTGGGTGTATTCCATCCGCCCCATTGCCTTGTCCAGCTTTAATACAGACAGCTCCTCAAGACCCTCTCTTTTTTTTAATTCAATATACTTTTATTCAAGTTTTATAAATGGTACAGAAATGGATTGCAAAAATCAGTCTGGGTTACAGAAACATAAACTATATGAGCTATGAGATTGTGCGCTAAAACATTACATACTAAATTATAATCAAAATTAAAATAAAAGTCCCTATATAAAATCTTAACTTATTCCTCTCTATTTGGTACCAAGTGTGTGAATCGAATGCCATTGACACACTAAACACTGAGAATGAGTATGTGACATGAGAATCTAGGGTTTCTATACTACTAACAAAGCATCAAGAGCACCCACTTATCCAGATAAGACTGCAGTCTATTATGCAACATAGCTATATGTTTTTCTAGTTGAAGAGCCAGGAGTATTTCTTTATGCCATTCTAACACAGTGGGTAAAGAATCATCCACCCAATGTCTCTTATTACAAGTTTAGCTAAACCGTTATTAAAGCCATAAGGCTTTTCTAAAGTTAATTAGTCCCGAAGGAAAGCAATTGAGCAAACAGATTTCTGGCAAAAATAATGGTTCTAGTCCCAGTAGGGATCTAATGATTGTTTAATGGATTGCCAGAATACTTGGGCTTTGGGCAGGTCCATAACATATGATATAGATCTCCATGTGCACTAAGACATCGGTGACACTGTGAAGAGTTAAGTTTTCCAATCTTGTGGAGTTTTGTCAGAGTAAAGTATAGGTTATACATGATATTATATTGCACTAGGTGTAATCAATCTTGTTTAACATATCTATATAAACTAATCCACGTTTGTTGCCAGAGTTCAGTTTCCTCTTTGAGGAAAGTCTATGCACCCATTAATAACAGATACCTTTGGGTAGCTGGGTATCTAAGGACTGTAATTCTTTATAAACTTTGAAACAGATGTGGTTGGTCGGATATATGTAAAAGGAAGGATAATTCAACCCTGGGAGAACCGGATAATGATATATTATTTAGAAAGGAGACACTGTATGTCTAACTTGCCAGTATTTAAAGGAATTTACAGTGGTATGGTGAAAGTTTGATTGAAATTGAAAATAGGGAGGACTTTACCATGGAGCAATACCATAAGCTGGAGCCCTATCTAGGGAATCCAGTATGCTGAGGAGATGGGCCCATTCTGGATTTGAAAATGGGGTTATTTAGTAGAGGCTGGTCCAAGCAGCTATGCCAGTCTAGGTTCAAGTGTCACTGCACCTGATGTAGCGCTATTAATGACCATCCTATTGGAGTTTTCTTGAGTTTTTGAGGAATATGTTTGGAGAGGAATAAATCAAGGCTGAGAGCATGCAGAAGTTGTTAAGGGCTATTGTCTTCTCAATGTCTAACCAAAGGGGAGAATATGATCCTGCATGTCTCTCTCCGGTGTACGTACCAGTATGCTAATTTGCTGATGTGGCTTGCTCCATAATAGGTAAAAAGGATGGGAGAGGCCTCCTTGTGATTTTAGTGCGTGTAAGATTATGGTAAGCTCTTCTGACACTTTTCTCTTTCCACATATATTGGTTTGAGCTTTAGCAGGAGAGGAACCATGATTTGGGGAAGAAGAAGCCAACACACTCAAGGGTAAAGAATTCGGGTAACTACATTCATTTTGACTGTGCTAATCCTTCCCTATAAAGAGATTGGCAGTGCACTCCACCTTTCGAGATCTGTCTTTATCATGTTAAATAAATTGGTGAAGTTTTCTTTGACCATTGTGGGAATTTCTTTAGAAACTTTGATACCCAGATAAGTCAGAGACTTGGTTCCCATTGCAAACCATAGTCTTGTATGACAGAAGGCATCAATTTGCCATTCATTGGAAAAACACTAGTTTGGAAAGATTAAGTTTATAATAGGAGACTTTTGTGAAGGAGTTGATTTCCCTTAAGAGGACTGGTATGCCAGTCTCAGGTTTTCAAGTGTAGTAATAAGTCATCAGCATAAGCTGATAGGAGATGTTGTTGTGTCCCCACAGTGATTCCATGGAGATTTGGAGCGTGATTAATCTCCGAATAAAGGGTTCTAAGTATAAGTTAAAAGGAGAGGAGACAAGGGACAACCTTGTCTGGTGCCTCACTATAGTGGGAATGAACTGGAAAGAATGCAGTTGCACCAAACACGGGCAGTTGTGGATATATAAAGTAATTTAATCCACTTAATAAATAAGTGTGGTAAACCAAAAGCAGGATAGAGCTGTAAGAGGAAGTCCCAAGAAACATGATCAAAAGCTTTTCTGCATCTAGTGCAATAAGAGCCACTTGTGAATCAAATTATTGGCTAAGGAGAAAAGGTGGAGCAATCGTCTCATATGGTCACTAGAGGATCTACCTGACATGAAGCCTACCTTTCGCTACTTAAAGTTTGTTCATTAGAGGCCTAAATGGTTAGAAGTATTTTGGCAAATATTTAATATCCACATTGAGCAGTGATATAGGACGGTAGTTTTCTGGATGATGGGGATCTCGACCAGGTTTGGGAATAAGGGTAATGAGGGCCTCAGAATAGGATTGATCAGAGAACCCATTCTCAAACCATGAATTAAAACATTCATCAGGAGTGGAAAAAGTTCTGAGTTGTATAATTTGTATAAATTAGTCGAGAGGCCATCTGGTCTAGGAGACTTGTCAGAAGAGAGTTGTTGGATTGCTAGGTTAACATCCCTTTCCTCACGCAGTTTCCTAGTAAGGAGGTTTCATTTGAAGATAATTTGGGAAGAGTTAGGAGGCAAAATAATTCTGAATATCCTGTTCCAATGGGACCTCCTCTTCGAGACAGTATATAAACTTTGGAAATCCTGTCTAAATCCGAAGCAATTTTTCTTGGGTCTGTTGTTACGGGCCAGTTTTAGTTAGATATAAACCTGATATGGACGTGCTATTTCTGCCTGCTTTAATCGAATGGCAAGAAGTTTACCAGCCCTTCTCCAATTTCCAAATATTTGAGCTTAGTTCTCTTTAGGGAAAGTTCTGCTTTTTGAGACATCAGATCTGAAAATTGGGCATACAAGTTATGTAATGTAATCCAATCCTTTCCCAATGAATGACAACTAATATCCTTTTCAAGTGACTTAATTGAGTGGAGTAAATTGTAAATTTGTGCTTTGAATTGTTTTGATCTGTTGGATGCTAGGGATGCATTAGCCTTAAAGCACATTTCAGAGCAGACCAGACAATGTCAATTCGAGACAGATCCCAAGTTAATCTCCCGAAAAGAGGAGATGAAATCTTTGAGATGGGTTTTAATGTAAGGGATTTGGAGTAGTTGATTATTTTAGGCAAAGGGAGTCTCCTAATTCCTGGGCCTAGGATGTAGGTAAAAGAAATGGGGAGTGATCCAAAATAACAAGTGGATGTATATTTGCGTCCAGTATGCCAGGTAAAATATGGGAGCTAACTAAGAGGTAATCTATTTGTGAACAGGTACGGTGAGGGAGGAAAGAAGGTATGCTGCTTTTCTGAGGGATTCAAGACTCCAAACATCTATTAGTCCCGCTCCAGATAGAAGATCTTTAAAGCTCTTTGTGCTGGTGATAAGTCAGTCCTTTCAGGGTCTGATCTATCCAACTGGAATTGAGGGTAAAATTCCAGTCTCCACCTAGGAAAATAGTACCCAATGAATTACTGATAATTAGGTCCAGCAGGGATGTAAAAAATTTGGGAGAGTCCACATTAGGACTATATATGGAGCCTAGCAGGATCTGATGAGAGTATAGAGACCCATGAATAAGCAGATAGCCTCCATTAGGATCCCATATCTCTTGCTCTAATTTAAAGGGACTTTTGCTGATTAGTATAGCTACTCCCAGGTTAGTATATCCTCCCCCCAAAGCTTGTCCAACACAACTTTTACACAACAATGAGTTTTTTCCCTCTTGAGATGTGTTTCCTGTAAACATGCAATACCGGTATTTAAATGCAATAGGTGTTTTAGGATGATTTGCCTCTTACATCTATATCTGGCTCCTTTAACGTTCCAACTCACTATAGTACACAGACCACACATTTGTTGTTAGTAAATCAGTGCACAAATAATAAAAGGAGAAAAATGGATCTAAATATCTGGATATCTAAACACATGGTACCTATTTTAGTCAGTAAAACAGCAACAGAGTTTCCTGTCCCTCCAACCCTCCCCAAAACCCTTTCAAAGTAAACTTACGACTACCCCAGTTCTTTTAACTGCACTGACTTATTAATTCTGTCAAGCGATGTTTAGCATACAACCCACAAGTATTCAACATCCCCGCCCGTTCCTCCCATTCCCGTTGCATAACTAAGCGGTAATCCTTGTTAATGGATTCTAGTATGCCATCTAACTAATATTTAACTTTAAAGACAAGTTAGGTAAATCAGAATTTGCATTTCTCTTGCACACTAGAAAACAGAAACATTAATAGTAAGCTAATAGGGTAAATTCACTGATTAGCAGGGATTTTGCCTTTTTCTTTTAGCCTTTATGATATAAGAAGAGCTTTGAGGAAGAAATTAACATTGAAAATAATGAGTAAATAATGAAAGCAAGTAAGGCAAGGCAAGTCAGATCACAGGAGTCCGAGTCAAATAAGTCTTCTCTAATGGTATTCAGAGTAGGCCATAGTTCCCAAAGTTAGAAATGAAAGAATAAAGGCATTTTGAGCACTTAGCTGAAATAAAGTCTGCTGTTACGGTGATGACATGGATCAGACTGTCTTTACTCGCGATCGGTTCAGTCTGTTCGTTTGAATGAGTTTAAAGCGAGTAGTACCACAGGGTAATAAACAAACTCTGATTCTTCTCAGCATTAATATTTGGAGCACTTAACATCATTCAGTTGCTGCACTTGTGAATTCCCAGCTTCATTTCTCCATGTCTAATCCTCTCAAGTCCAAACAATGAGATCACCCAAACAAATCAGGCAGTGCTTTCTTTAGCTCAAGTAGAGCTTGGTCTTTCGTGTCATAAGATTGCCATTGGTCTCCGATTTTAACTTGAAGTATTGCAGGATATTTCCTCTAAATGGTTTCCATAGCGATTAGTTTGGACATGAGTGGGTGCAATTCCTGCCCTTTGATGCGAGCGGATTGTGGTAAATCTTGCATAATACAAATTTTTTGCCTTCACATTGTACCTCCTGAAGTGCTTTTATTTTGGCCAAAATATGCTGCTTATCCAGAAAGTTGAGCAGCTTGAAGATAAGAGGCTGAGGTGGGGAACAAGCGGTGGTGGTGGACAAAGTGTCCAGTGGGCTGTCTCAATCACATAGTTAGGCCCATTCGGTGAGGGCCTGCAACTTTCTCAGAGTTTCTGTAGGAAAGGATGGGAACAACCTTCTTCTAGCTCGGGATTGCAATAACTAAAGGTTGTTTCTTGACTTCTACCTTTAAGTCCCCTAGTTTTTCCTCTAGTTTTTGACTCTTCTGGTAGTAATACTATGTCGAGTGCCATTTTATCTTGTTTTTTCCACGGAGGACAGTCGAGCTTCAGAGTCCCGACCCTTACTGTGAGAGATTCAGTTGTAGTTTTAATGTGGTGCAATTAGTCATTAATGCTAGAAATTGAATCCTGTATTGCACATTATTTCCAAGAATCTTTCTTCTGTAAGCGGTGTAGGCCAAGTTGTCGCCTTTTGTGGTTTGCTGCTTAGGCCGCTTGGGAGCTTTGTCTTTCTCAGGAGACAGCAGTGGAGAATGTTAATGCCTTTTGTTTTGTTTTTGCTTTTTGGTTTTAAGGCTCTGGGTATTGTTCCATGGATACCCCCATGACTATAATATTAAATATTTTCTGTTATGACAGAATAAAATCTTACATTTGGCCAGATGCTGGAAGCAAGGTCCTGCTTACTCAGTCAGGTGTCAACTAAACCCAAACCCTGAATTAAAGAGCTTCATTCCCAGCAGAAGGAGATACACAAAGATAAATAGGTCATCACATGTTAATGCAATATCTTTCATGTAACGGACAGCTAGGATTCTTAGATATCACACAAACCTACACACTAAGAGGAGAGGTCATAAATGGGGAAAGGAGGCAAAAGATGACTTCACAACCAGTGACGCTGAGATTGGGGATTTAATCTACCGTTACAATTTCAGAAAGTGGTCCAGGCAAAAATAGAGAGAGATCTGTACCTCAGCCAGCTCATTGGTGCAGCGTTAGTACTACTGCTCACGACACCACTGACCAGAGTTTGGAAAGCTTGGGGTGTCAGTGGGCCAGCCAGAGGTAAGAGGATCAAGTGTCAGAGGATTGCTCTCCTCCCCTGGGGGAGGGTTTGCAGAACCCGGATCTGCCTGGGTCCCAGTGGCAGCTGAGGAACGGGACATGGGACTGCCTAAGAAGGCAGGGGAGGTGGCAGATGGCAACATGCAGTACAGGAGAACACAGTGCACATCATGCCATCACTTAATGCCATGCCATCTGAGGGTAAACAGAAAAACACTTGCCAGTGGCAGGATGAGTCCCCGACACCCACAGGCCCCATACCCAACTAGCTAGGATCACCTTAATACTGGATCAAGTTTCAATGGGGATTGGGCCACCCCATCAACCTCACTGGGAGGGAGGGAGGAAAGCCCTGGTGGTACCATCTGGCAAGTACATCCTGGTGGACGTCATGGTGATGGGGCTGGAGTAGCCGGGCAGAGTGGGGCCATCCGGTGGGGGGGCAGAGCATAAAAAAAAAGACAGCTGTATTGACAATTGACAAGAGAATTGACAATTTATCACATCTGTTACCAAGCTGTTTAACCCCTGTGCAACAATGACTACTGTATCTTCTTTGTACCTGAATAAATAGCTATTGTTTTGTAAATAAGATCTAAGCATCTCACTTACACATCCCAGAAGCAGACAGGATTCATCTATCTTTGGAGACACACAGGAAAAATTCTGTCAGTGCTGACTACAAGGTGCAAGGCCTACCGGTGTAACTTCTTAGCCTCAATTACATGGAGGTGTTGGCAGGAGCTATATTACCAAAAGACTAACATGCTCAGTACACTCGAGTACAGAGGCTGTGGGCAGTTGGAAACATAAAAGAGAAGGGACATGCCCAACTGAGACAAAGTGATCTACAGAAAAAAAATGTTATGCCCCAGATCAGGAAACATACTTGGCACTGGGACTTCAGTACCAAGCACCCCATTATTCATGGTACTTAGGAATTAATACTTGGAGCATGCACTCCCCTAAGCCATACTCTTCTGGCCCACTTTAGGCTGCTGGCATTCTTTTTTTGGGCTAGGCTATCATTCTTGGTGTTTCAGTTGATCCTGACTCAGTGTTCAAGCTGTATGATGTCCCTGGTGTCCTCGCGGAACCTTCTCCCTAACCCCATTCTCTGCTGCTGGCTTCCTACACAACAGTCAATATTGCATTTAAAGTTTAATACACAATCAGAAAATGTGCTACCAGTTAAGTAGTGTAGCAAGAACATAGTTATAGGGATGAATACAAACATAAGTCATCATGGCAGCAAACTGATACATACATACAACATACTGTACCTCAGCGGTAGCACACATGATGAGTGCGTGATTAGAGTGCTACACCTTTGAGCGACTCAGTAATACCGCTGTCACTCAGAGCAAGTGGTGAAAGAGGTTGTTGTGATCCTGTATAGCTAGTATTGCAAGGAGCTATACTCACTAGTATAGGATATAGGATCCTGTGTGGCCAGTTGCAACCAGTCTGCTCGCATAGTGTAGTGGTGTGCACTACTGCTTGTGATGCTAGCAGACCGGTTTGAGTCTGGCTTCAGGAGATTTTTTTTATTTTATAACCTGCCCCTCAGTCCGCCCCTTGGAGTTAATCATTTTAATTTGGAGGGTGCAGGGAATGCGAGGGAGCAAAACCTCCTTTATAAAATAAATGTTTAGTGTCAGCCAGTTACAAAGTAGTATAGCGACCGTGTCGCTATTCTGCGACGGTCAGTACAATAACGGGCGCTGTTTTGAGCACGGCTCTTTGTGTCGCTTTATATGATAGCAGTCTTTTCAGAGTCGCTTTTGTCATATAAATCCTCGTCAACACATTACAGGCTTACAGAGCACATTTCCTTATGGTATTGGACAACAACACACACTGGTACTCAAATAAAAGAAGAACTAGATGGCAAGAAAATATCTTAAACTACGTGGGCAGATTTGGTAGTGGGGCCACAAAGGCCTGCATCTAGTTAAAGGAGGATTAGAAAAGTGGCACTTCTAACTACAGTAGCTCTAAGATTATCCCATTCTTGTTGGTTAGAATAAGTCATACAAGTCAAATGAGCACGCACTTTTCAACTGTCAAAATAGCTACATTTGTATTTACAGGTAGTACAGTGTGCACGTATCTGAAATACAATTTTGAAGTAAGAAAGAAATGAGTACCTCAGCTGAGATTTGCATCTAGACCTGCTCTGAATAAGGAGTATTTTCAAAGATCGACTGTTGGAATCCTGAGTTTCAGTAGCCCGTAACCAATTGCCTGAGACTCGATATACTGACAATCAGAATTGCCTGTGGCTGAGTTTGTTATATATAACAAGGAGTGTCGCAAGCAAAGCCCACCAAAACATGACAAAATACTCTCGCGGCAATTACCAATTGTCAGGACATCAGCTGTTGGGTAATCAGTTTCAGGCTACTGAAACCAGGGATATCGAGTTTCAGTCTTTGTCATATATCCCTGAATACTGTTCCACTGAACTACCATTGGTGCTACCAGATCAACTGGAACAGGGGATTCCAAAGGCTCTTGTCTTTTCTTAATGCACCCTGGAGCCACACAAATTAGAATAACATTTCATATTTACAAGGAGTGTGGTGTGTGTGTATATCCTACCTAGGGCATTAATTTTATTCTCACTTCTAAACTGCATTTCAAATAGATGCACACCACACCTTGTAAACAAAAATCTAATTCTAATGTGTGTTGCTCCAAGGTGTGCACTGAGAAAAAGATGAGTGCCTTTGAGACCCCAAGGTTTTTAGTTGCTCTTGAAGCACAGCTGTTAGTGCAGCAGAAGAGTATTCCAAGCAGGCCTAGGTTCCAATCCCAGCTAGGGCACTTAAAGGCAAAGTGTCCAGGTCAGAGATATTCCAACAGCTCAGAATTATTCACAGCCATACATCCCAAAAGTATGACTTTTCTGTTCATCTCTCCATCACAGATCAGAGAAATGACTAGGGAGCTAGAGTTCCTGCAGTTGTGGAATCACTAGGGTAATGTACTGTATGCTTGTTGTACAGTGCTTTGTAGAATTATTCACTGCACACATTTTGAGAAACTTCAATAAATTGTGGGGGGGCCGTTGGTCATAAGTCCAAACCCTGTGGCACCTTAGCAAAAGTGGTAGTCTTGATCACAAGACAGGTGACCAGCCAAACCATATGTTGCACAAGAATTTAAATGTATTCAGAATGCAGTACTCTGCTGACCCATTTAAGTAATTGGATATAGTCTGTGGTTCCAGTGGAGAGAAAACATAACTTTACATACTAGTGACTAAAATGATATCATCCATCAGAGTGTTGTGGTCTAGCAGAGAGGGCATCAGTGAAAACAGGCACAATATCACAACACTATGGCAAGTCTGAACAATGTAACAGTACTGTTTAATTTGCAAACTGCACGCTTATTTGAACTGTCAGTCTTGTGCGCGTACCAGTAAACAAAACTTAAAGAAACAGTATTTGTTAAACATCATGTCCTTTTTAGTTATGAAAAATTTCAGGCAAGCGTATCACGCTATACCAGGTTTTCTTTTCATCTTCTTTCTTTCCTCAACTGAGATATGCGATTTTGAAGTTTTAAAAGTTCTTGCTACCTTGCATTGCTCACCATAAAAAGTAAAAATTTTGGTGTGGTGCTGTTTATCATCAAATGAATCCAGAATGTCAATCAAAAGTACCCTCAATGGAAGAGATTTTTAAATATTGTGATGGCATACCTTTAATGACTTGAGCAGTTAATTACAAGAGAGTTATAAAACTGATTTTAAATAACAGTGGAAATTAAAAGATACTGATTATGATTATGCATCATAGGCTGTCGATCATGAATCATAGGATGTCAGAATATGTTTTGCTAAACAATATATGATAAAAATGTTTGCAACTACCAAATAATGCTGCTTTAAAGCAGCAGTTTTTGTTTGCCGTAGTACTTGGCATTAATATATTTTGATATACTTAGATTCATCATTGGTATATTTTTATTTTTCTAATGTGTTTTTAAACAGATGTATTACCAATTTAATAACTAACGACTCAGGTAATTAATGATGGCTGCCATTAGCAATGTTTTAAAATCCTTTTCCTAAGGTCACTTTTGACCTTGCATACGCATTCATACTCTGTATGTATTAGGAAGGGGCTAGCACATGTTCCAGTTGGTAAACATCACAGCACACACAAGGTTTAATTTAGTTATAGCGGGTGTGGCCAGAAAGCAAGGACTTTTGAAAATGTTAAAACCTCATATTATCGTTCAGGAGTAAAATAAAATGGATATATATTGATGTTTTGCCAGAAATACATTATCTTGGGGGGCCTGTTTGCCTAGGTGGGTTTTTACTGATTATTTGTGTATTACCTATTCGCTCTATGGTGCCCCTTACTTTTCTTTCTTTGTTTTGGCATTGTTTATGGTTGGTTGATGTTTAAAAATTTAATAAGTTTAAATTAAAAAAATACATTACTTCTCTCCATCAAATCCTGGTTCCTAAATCATAAACTGCTTCTCAATCAGAAAAAACAAGTCTATGGTCTTCTGCAGACCCCACAACAAAAACAAACAACTCCACCTCTCCATTGCAACCCAACAAGGAGCCATCCTAGAGCAAACACAATCGTTCACGTACCTCAGCATCACCCTTGATCCCCACCTCTCATCGCTGTCCATATCAGCAATATTGCAAAGTCTGCCAGTGCGAGGTTAGGCATATTATTCTGGCACAGGAAACACCTAACCTCAGAAGCACTGTCAGTGGCAAATCAAAGCTCCATCGTCAGCATCATAGACTATGGTCTTATCATATATGGGACTGCAACTACCACTGCTCTCAAAGCGTATCGCGACCTCCCTGAATAAGACCTGTCGTCTCATCACTGGCTCACATCGCCGTACCCACACATGTGACCTTTATTCCCAATCTGGATGGCTTCAACTGGACAAATGCATAAAATACCAAACCTGCATCATGGCCAAGAAAATTATAATGGAGCTTGCCCACCTGGTGTCTGTGCCCTCCTTAAGCCTAGACATAGGAGCGTCACTACAAAATCAATTCCATCTACTACATATCCCATGATGTCATGACACAAGGACAAAGATCATTAGCCTATCGGGCATCCAACTGGCTCAACTCTCTTGGCAGCGACATAGCAACCGCTCCAACACTCGGCCTCTTCAAGTCCAAGCTCGCCTCTCACTGCTTGTATCCTGCGATTGTCCATCTTAACATTTCCACCGTTCCAGCTGCACATGCCCCAGCACCCAGCACTTACAATCAGTCTTTGCACCCCTAGCACCTTACCTGTCATATTCCCTCGACAAAGGCCCCCTGGCTGCACTGTCTCCTGCTCTCGCCCACCTCTCCCCGTATCTCACTCCTGCCCCCGCCCCAACCACCTCCATGACTCCCCTTACCCCTGCACCTCCTTCCCCCTCGATCTCCTACCCTCACTTCTCCCCACCCACCCACCCCCTCCTTCCTTGTCTTGCTCATAGCTCAAGTCTTTGTACTGGTTATTACATGTCTGTAAGTCAATGACTATATGTTTGTAACTAAAAATGATGACTGTTACTGCGCTGACTGGAACCTTTGTAAAGAGCCTTGGCTCAAAGGTATTGTAATCCTAGATTGAAATAAATAAATAAACTTCTAAAAAGTGTGATTTTTCAGATACTACTGCTTTAATATATATATATACTGTACAAAGTGTAACTTGCTAAAATAAAAGGGCATATATTTAAGTTGCAAGTGACCAATAAACTAAATGTTACTTAAAAAACTATTGAAGGTAAAGGAACTTGAAGTCAACCAGCATATATCTAATTAAAGAGCTACTGATGCTTCAAAGAAAACTTTAAAAACATAATAATTAGGTACAATTCTGTCTGCATTCCATTTATATTTTGTATATTTCTCCTCCCCATTATTTATTACTAAGAACATTTGCATGAATATATGATCTTTTACCTCAGAGTTTCTTTAGAGTCTGTTTACCTCTATAGCTTACTCCCTACTTCAAGTCATAATCCTCTATCGTGACATCACAGTCTGTTGCCATGGGAGTAACTGTGATATCTGCTTGAGTGCTCTATGACTTCAGGTAGGAGAATGCAGCAGGAATAACACTCTTTAGGAGAAAGATCCTTTTTCATCCAAATTATCTCAGTAATAAATAATGGGAGGAGGAGAATACAGCACTAATGGGAATACAAGCTGGACTGCGTCTAAATATTAGGTTTTGTTAGTTTCCTGAGCGTGTCAACAGCTCTTTAAGGGAGAAAACAACAAAGCTGCAGCGGAGAATGCGACAGGGAGTAGCCAGGCCATAGCCCATAGGCCTAGACCTTCATTTGGATTCAAACATTTTGTACATCTATGACTTAACTCAACAGGCCATGGATACAAATGTGCCCCAAACAGAATGCATCTTTGTTTGTGCCTTGAGTTTTTAAAATCCTGGCCTCCTCCAGCTGGTGCTTGCAGTAGTGAACTGGTACAGAGACAACAATAAACCGCACACTCAAGGACAGACTCAGCACACACAGGGGGAAGTGCTGATGTATTTATTACTATAAACATTTTGTTTAATGCCCAATCTGGAGTGTCCAGATGATGCATTAAGCAAAATATTGAGTGTCTATTACACCTGTTATGGCACTTTAGCAATAAAATATACTCAGCACTTCACCAGTGTCTCTCTATGGCAATCCTTGAGTGCATGGTAATTATTTCTCTGTACCTCATTAAGAGCACAACTCTCTGATATAAGGGACCCGGCAGTAAGTGTTGGCACATAATTTACCGCATGGGACCCTTGGGTGCAACCACTAAGCTATGCTCAAAGGGGTCACACACTCCTTCCATGCCAGTGCACAATGAAGTGTGCTGGCACAGGAAGGGTCACTATGCCGATTGCACACAGTGCTATTCACAAAACCATGGCAACCCCATCTCACTGAGCACAGAGCTCTGCAATGTTCTTGCTCGAAGTACTGTTTAGGGCAGGTGGTATGGATGTTAAAACTCAACACTCAGTGCACAGGCACATCGGTGGATTGAGACTGTCATGGAACCACTTTGCATAGAGGATACATATGGGGAAATGGGGCTAGAGACCAGGGATCTGCTAGACTACCAGGATCAAGAAGGACTACCAAAACAGACCTGAAGACTACTGGATCACCAGGGAGATCTTCATGGGACATACTGAATAACATCAGCAAAGGGCCAGAAGCAGCCCAAAGGTAATGGTTGGAAGGGTGGGAGATCTGGCATTGCTTGTCAGCTCACCACACACATGTATATAGCACTGTGCCCTTCTCATTCATGTCTGTGGCATTAATCAGCACAGCTACTTAACATCTAGGTGCCTTAAACTGTATATCAGGATCTGTGTTGCTAGTTCTCTATACTGAGGAACTGTAGATCCTTGCTTCTCAATATAGCAATTTTTTTAGGTTGGGGAATTGGCTCACATTTTTTGATGTGTTTGCGGACATAAAATTTGTGACTGAAAACTGGGCACTGTAACAGGTAATTTTGCAGTTTTAAATAATATTCATTTTACATGTTAACTTTGAACTCTTACCATGCATGACCACAACTAGCTATATTTAATTTAAAAACAAAGCAAAATTAAGGTAAATGGGGTCAATATTTAAAAAGTAGTTGCACACAAAAGCAGAAGCTCAGATTTGTACATGTACAATACAAAAAGGGCTGCTCAAGTCATTAGCATATGCAGCTATAGCTGTATGAGATGGTGACGTTTGAAAATTTTAATTCCCGTAGAACACAGGTTTCATGGTACAGTATTATGTTCTAATTGGGAGTTTGTTGCAAATTAGGGGTCAGCTGCAGAAAACCTAGCTCTGACTATTGACATGTTGCCACTGATTTTAATATTGACTAATGTATGCTTAGTAAACCATTGTTCTAAACATTATACGTTACATAATTCATACTGGGTCAACAACATTACTACATTCACAGGCTGTCATTGTTTACTAACATACTAAAATGCCAGGAGAATAGGCCTAATGGTCTTTTCTGTCTGCTCGTTTGGTCATCCCCACCTGGGAGCTGACCTTGCTGCCCCCTCGCCCTCTCTGGCTTCTCCTTCCCAGTTCCGGATATTCTCGCTGCACTGGACTTTGCTTTCCAGAACCCTTCCCTGTACCTGTCATCCCTCTTGAACCCCTCCACCATCTCTGCCTCTGCAACCCCTTGGGCAGCACATTATGGCTCCCACACCCTCTCAGTGAAGTAGCACCTCCTCCTTTATCCCTGAATCTCCCCCAGCTTCCACCCATGCCGTCTAGTTGCCCCTCCTCCTTCCTTCAAGCACCCTGACTGCTCCTCCCTATTTACCCCTTCATGTACCTGAAGACCTCTATCATGTCCCCAGTCCCTTCTCTCTTCCAATGTGTACATATTTAGCTCTTGAGCCTCTCCCTATAGGTCCTGCCCCAAGCCCCAGATCATTTGGCTGCCCTCCTCTGGACACTTTCCAGGAGTTCAATGTCCCTCTTTAGTGTGGCCTCCAAAATTGCACACAGTACTCTAGGTGTGGCCTCACCAAGCAGTTACACAAAGGAGCATCATTTCCTCCTTCTGGAGGTGATCCCCTAGTGATGTATCCCAGCATCCTGTTGGCCTTGGCCACTGCCCTCCTGCAAGTCTCCGAGTTGTTCATCCTGACATCCACCACCACCCCAAGTCCCTCTCAGCCATAAACTTGTAGCATTCCCCCCCAGGTGTACACTTGGCACAGGTTTCTGGCTCCCAGGTGCAGTGCCTTGCATTTTCCTGCATTGAACTTCAGCTTCCACCTTCTAGACCACCTTTCCAGAGCCTCCAGATCCCCTGTAGGGCCACCCTCCCCTCCTCCCCATCCACCACCGCCCCAGTTTTGAGTCATCAGCAAAAGACTCATCTCGCTCCCGATACCCTTCCTTATGTCAGAGACATACTGTGGGTGTTGAACAGGAGGGGCCCAAGGACCGATCCCTGGGGACCACTAATGACCTCTTTGGGATGAGACTAACTCGCCAATCACGACCTTCTGGGTCCAGTCCTGGAGCCAATTGCCTATCTATCTGATCTTCTGATTCCCCACCCCATTTCTTCCAGCTTATCCAACAAACCCACCTGAGGAACAGAGTCAAATGCCTTGCTGAAGTCAAGAAAGAGGATGTCCATCAGTCTACAGATCCAAGGCACTCGTCACCCAGGCATAGAACTCCACAAGGTTTGTCTGACATGATTTCCCAGGATGAATCCATGCTGTCTATCATCCAGGCACCCCGACTTTTCCAGGTCCCCCAGCCTCTCCTTGACAATGCCCTCCATCACCTTGCCCACCACCAATGTCAGGCTGACGGGCCTGTAGTTCTCTCCACCTCCCTTGATCCCCCTTGGGATAGGCACTATATGCACCACCTTCCAGTCCTGGGGCACCCACCCTGTCCTCAGAGAGATGCTGAAAAGCTCTGCCAGGGGTTTCACCAGGACATCCGCAGTTCCTTCAGCACTCTGGGATGTAATGTATCTGGCCCCGGTGCTTTCTCCATCTTAAGGGACCTGAGGGCTTCCTCACCTCTCTGCCATGATTTCCACCTCCACTACCTCGTCCCCTGCTTTGCCTTCCCCCTACTGCCAGTGATGGCCCCTTCTCCCCAGACCCCCGATCGGTAATGGTCCCCCTCCCTCAGTTTCACTGTTTCCTCCCATGCAAGATGCATCCCCCATTTTTCTTTCAGGAAACTGAGGCAAAATCCTCATTTAGTACCTCAGCCTGCTCCCCGGGTCTTGTGCCCATCCCTCCCCTGTTTTAATCCTGCTAATCTGCCCCTTCACCCATCATTTTTCCCCAATGTATCTAAAGAACCCTTGTTCCCTTTCCTAATTTCCCTGGCCAGGTTCTGCTCTTCCTTGCCTTAGCCACTCACCACCCTAGTGGCCCTTCTGCCATCAGCTCTACGCTACTCGATCCCTTTCACTCCTTGAGCACTTGAAATGCCTATAGGCCGCCTTCTTCCCCTCACCACCTCCTGAACCTAACTGGTCCACCAGCAGGGTTTCCAGGCCTTACTGCATTTTCATCTTACTCTTGCACAGGTGCTGGTAGCATCCTGCACCCCCTCTGATGATTTCCCACCTACTGTCAGCGTCCATGTCTGGCCCAATCACATCCAAATGCTCCTTAAGAATCCTTCCCATTTCCTTGAAATCTGCCCCCTGACGTCAGTTACCTCCGTCTTTGTGCAGCCTTCTACCCTCCTAGATCAGGCAGAACCAGACCGTGGCATGGTCGCTCCCGCCAGCGGGTCCCTTACCTCCAGGCCCCCAATCTGGTCACTGTCTGCCTGGACCACATCCAGTATCCACGCCTCCCTGGTCGGTTCCCCACCCGCTGAGTTAGGAATGCGTCCGGAAAGACATCCAACAACCTCTGTTCCCTGGCCACCAAGGATGTCATAGTCTCCCAGTCTATTCCTGGCATGTTTAAGTCCCCAACACCACCACCTTCCCCTGCCCAGTCGGCAGTGTCTCCCAAAATCTGCCACAGAATCTCCTCAGCTCCTCCACGCCAGCGCGAAGGGTCTATACACCACTCCTATTTTATTCTCTTGCCCCCCTTGTTATCAAGGTGACCCCATGCCTCCACAGTTCCTCTGCCTCCTCCACTCCTCCTATGCCAATGCAATTTTTGACTATAATTGCTACCCTCCTCCCCTTCCCTCCCCTGTCCTTCCTGAACATGGTGTAACCTCCAGGTTCAGGTCCCAGTCGTGCCCTGTGGTGGCCCAGGTCTCAGTGACCACTGTCACATCCACCTCTCCCTCAGTTAGCATTGTCTGGGCGCAAGCATTTTATTGCCAAGCTCCTGGCATTGAGGACTACCTTCCACCCTTTCCTATACTTCCATTTCCCCAGCTCACGTTCCCATGGGATTCCATCTTCCCCAGTCTGCACCTTACCAGTTGGCCTTTCCATATTCCTCCAGCTCCCGGGGGTGGAGACAGAATCCCTCCTTTATCGGACCCCCTCGACAGCCTTTTCTCCCATCCTCCCCCTTCACAAGTTTAAACCCCACCGTTCATCAATGAACCCCTCTATTTTCAACAAGGATTTCCTCCCTCCAAATTGAGATGGAGTCTATCTCTAGCATACAGCTCCTTATCCTCCCAGGTCTCCCCAATCCCCATCAACCCATACCGTCTGGCCCCACACCACTCCCTGAGCCACTTGTTTATCTCCCTAATCTTCCTTTTGTGTTCCCCACTAGCCCTTGGCACTGGCAGGATTTCCAAAAGGAAATCGCGACATCCTATGTCATGACAGACCCTGGCAAGCTCCCTGAACCTTGCCTGTATCTCTAGCTCACTATTTCTCTCAATGTCATTGGTACCCAGGTGGACCAGTATGTCCGGGAACCTCCACAATCCTTTGCCAGCTGATATACCTCATGCTTGGCCCTGTGCACCATTAGTCTAGGGAAGATTTTTTTCTAACCGGGCAGGCTTCCCTCCTATCCTTTTGATGCCCTGATCATGGAATCACCCAACAGAAGCACTCTGACTGCCCTTTTCCTCCATTCCCCCTCCACGTCCCTCATCCTTTCTACTGGCCCCTCCCCCAGCAGGCTCCTTGCTCCTCCCTATCTGGGTGCCACCTGCCGCCCTCCTTATTTACCCTGGCCACCCCTTCCTCCGATCCCATGCCTCCTCCTCCCAAGCATCCTTCTGTACCCCGCCACCTCAGTCACTGCTCTGGGACTGGTCCTTCCCTCCATCTGCTTAACTAGCCTGGCTCGTCCTCCCTTCCTTTCCATCTCCGTTCACCCCTCCTTGCCTGTCGTGGTCCCCGGCCTAAACCCTCAGCTCCCTTTACTGTATCCTCCTTGTCGTCCTGGTCCTTCTCCTTGCACTTCCTCTCTCTACCCCCTCCTCCTGCTCTGATCCCCCTCCCCATTTCCCGCATTCCAAGTTCCCCAGTTCTTCCTGCTATCCAGCCCCGCCTCCTGCCCCACACTCCTTTCCATCTCTAACCACCCCTGTCATGGCTACATCACCCCCTCATCCTCAAGAAAAGAAGAATTGGAGCGGTTACTGAGCTTAAGGTCTGATCCACCTCCCACCTTGCTTCCTTCTGTCCAGACCCAGCCATCTGACTACTTACCTGAGAATGTCCTCCCTTTGGCCCCCTCTGTGAGGGTCCCCAGATACCTGCCTGCTTCCTTGGTAGTGTCCTCCTTTAGGACCCCCTCTGTCAGGGTCCCTCTGCGACCCCAGAGTACTCTCCTGCACTTCTTTCCTTATGCCCCCACCCCTAGTGCTTGGTGCAACCACGTGGGAGAGCCTCTATGCTATTCCCCAGCCATACCTCCCCTCCCTCCAGCTGTCTCCTTGTTTCTAGAACTAAGGCTCATGCATATTTATTTAATTGATTGACTGATTGATTTCAGAAGTTTTGCCAGGAAAGACATACTGAGCTGGTAGCAGCTCATTTCTAGATGTGTCCTGGGGAGGGAGAACCATAACAGTACAATAAGGTGCATCAGGTTAAAGAAAATTAACAATTGTGCAAAGGGCAAATACAAACTTCAGAAAACCTCAGCACAATAAGATACAGTATCAGAAATACAATTAGCAGTTGTGCAAAAGTCAAATATTAGATTCAGAGTAGGCTCGATAGCTGTAAATGGAGGAAGTTGGTTGGGGGCTGCACTAGTGTGACTACTGAACATAGGGCATGCAGTAACAGGGGTAGACCAATAGCCCATTATACATACTGTACTCAGTCTTTTCCTGACTTCTTCATCATCATGGAACAGCATCAATAATGGCTGAAGTCTGCCTGCATTTCATTTCCCCAGCTGCACTAGCGCTCAGATTGTGCTAATAATAAAATACATTTTAAGACTCTAATCATGGTAAAAGTAGGTCAGTAAAGAGGTCACAAGAGAAAAGTTTTAGAATTGCTTTATAATGCAGAAATAGTTTTGTGATGCTCAGAAAAAACATTAAAAGGTAAGCCTGCTTTCTATTAACATCTATTTTATCTCTTTGTTATGGATGAAGTATGTGAGGAGGGTAGCTAAAACTAATATGTTTCTTATTGTTGTCAACGAACTACAAAGTGAGTCTTATCATTTCTCATAGTTTTGCATAATGTAATGCAGTAAGTAGCATCAAAAGCAGCTGAAGCTTACTTATGTAACAAAAGTCACTTGTTACAAATTCTAATCATACGTAAGAGTAGTCCTCTGAGCTTTCTTCTGATCATTATGTAGTAGAAACATAATACTTTTCTGTGAATTAGTGGGTTTATCACACAGTTTGGCAGGCTAGATAACTGATGAGCCCGAGGGTCAGTGAGTTATGCAGTCACAATCACTGACCTGGCAGTCTATAGAGACTTCAGGCAGTGCTTTTATATTAGATGTGGTGATATTCAGAGATTTGATTTTCTTTAAGTGATTCACCTGTGATTTACATGTTTCTACCTAAATTTGGAGTTTTAGTCCTCAGCCTATAGAGACAGATGTAAAAAGCAAGTACAGCGAATAAAGTTTACCAGTACAATCCTCTGCATAATCTAAATAAAAGTCACACAGGCCAGAGCAAAACAAATCAAAGTACCAATGGTACTGAGAAGCACCAAGGTATGGATGTCTAGCCTTTGTATCCATGCTAAACAATTTACACATAGATGCTACACAATATACACACATACCTGCATGCCAGCACATACATATACCTCACAGAATAAACAAACATACCCACAAATACACAACTCGGAACTTTAACCTATTCAGTTCCTGCACCAGAGCCTTTAGAGTCAGCATGATCTTTTGTAAAAACAGACAAAAACTCCTGAGCTGTGATTCATGATCCTCCACTACCCCTCTTGTGATTCATTAATCTCAGTGACGTGGGACAGTTACATTTACATGCTCTTAGTTCCAGGGTCTCTAACAGTGCCATAATCCAAAACCTACTACAAGTCCTGAAACCCTATTACTAACATCAGTAAGGGCATCTAATAATTTCTCTCATACAATATAAATTGTAATGAGAATAAAAAATGTGCCCTGCTGGGAATTGAACCTAGCCCCCAAATACTACTCTGGTGCTCCACATGATGCTATCCATCCAGTTGGTTGGACATGGGATTCTAGACAGAGATGATTGCTATGGTAATGCATATCCTGCAATTAGGAACAATCACAAAGGCAGTTAAATGTTTGGTGCAGTATTACCATAGCTTTTCAACTAAAATCACAGATTCTGATTAGAGAAAAACAAAGAAATAATGTACAACCTACAAGTATTCTTAATTCATTCACCAATGCTTGCCTTTGAGTATCACTCTGTATATGAATTCTAAGTGCAGATTTATTTATTTATTTATTTTATTTAGAAGAGATTCAGCAGGAAAGCAACATAACCTGTGAAACAGCTCATTTCCAGAAGCATCCTTGGGTGGGGTGGGGGTTACATAAGGAGTAGGAGAAAGCCAACAATAAAGAGATGCAGTGTTCAGTGTATCAAATGCAAAAAGAGTATTTATGACCACAGTAGGTGCTTACAAGCTATACACTTGCTGGTGCCTAAAATCAACCCAAACATCAAAGGGTTCTATTTGCACTGCTCAAAGTCCCTATCCTGAGCACAATTTAGAGCAAGGCCCTAAATATGCTCCAGTATATTCAAATAAGTTCTGAGGACAGTGTCAGTAAACCTGTTTGAATATAGCCACCCCAAAGCTTAGCCACAGCCCTAAGTACAACCCTCTACTGGCTACAGAAAAGTATGTACCTATACCTACCATAGACTGACAAGGAAAAAAATGTAGTTATGGTGTTTCAAATCTGTTAACACTCTTACCCTAACTTGCTGTATTTGAAAGTCCCCATGAAAATGTTCCCATAGCCCAGACTAGGTGCTAAGAGGTCACATACATCACATTATGGCATCATCAACTCATTTAGCTCCTGCTCTGTTAATTGCACGGTGGACTGTTCCTCCCATAGTGTATGGTACTGCAACTCCCCCACCCACCCACCCACAGGCATCCCTGGTGTTGTGTGTGTGTGTTAGCAAAATAAAGAACAGTGCTCCATTCCTACCTCCTGCCCTGATCCTGATAAACATTCATTTTCGCTTTTGTCGTAAATGTAATGCCTGGTACCAGTGGTGCCCCCAAAACACCATCCCAGTTACATCATCATGGTAATCCTTGGTGCCAGTGGTAGCCTCCTCTCTCATCCAATCCCTCTTATATCATCATGGTAATCCTTGCCAGTCTAAGGGCCACTGCTGGTCCTTGTATTGTGTGCCCACTCCACCACTGGTACCTACCCTGGTGTCTAGTGCCCTCCTGTGCTCCCTACCTCGCCTCTAGCCCTGTTCCAGCAACTGCCCAACTCCTCATCACTAGTTCTTTGTTGGAGTCAGCTGGTCACCTTCTGAAAGTACATGTATCACAACAGAAAACTGTTAGTGATAGAGTACTTGCAGGATGACTATGAAAATCAGGTATGAGCTGTGATTTTGGAAAGTCATCCTGCAAGTACTAATTATATAGTGTTCTGTGGCGATACAAGTACTTGTGAGAGGCAGACAGTAGCTAACCATGAGTGGTGACATTTATCTTAGTGCCAGCAATTTTCACCATGACAAAGTTAGATGGAGAACAGAGGTCACAGAGGTGGGGGGTACCACCGACAACATGCCAGGTACTGTTGGTGGTTGAGTACATGATACTGGTACTAGGAAGGTTCCACTACACTGCTAGGGGTTACCATGATAACATAACAGGGACTGGCTGAGGGAGGGAGGATGCCACTGGTGCCAAGGATTGCCAATATGACATATGGATCAGTTGAGGTAGAGGAGTACCACTGGTCCCAGGGATTACTTTTAGGACAAAGCAGAATAAATACATATTTACTGGGATCTGGGTGGGGGTGGGAACTGAGCACTGTTCTTTTACCTTTTCTACATACACATGGCATCAGAGATGCACCACTGTGTGCATTCTGAAAAAGTAGGACTTTAGAAGCATTAAACAGGGCTGCACAAGCAGCTTCTGAACTCTTACTAAACAATCTCAATATACCAGTGTGCACTGCATGCAAGCATCGCCCCTGATTTGAATGAGCACCTGGTAGTATGTTTGGTTGCATACTTACTGTGTGTTTAAATATAGCACCAAGCACGCTAAATGCCTGGCCAGCATTCAAGGCACTGTTAGTGTGGCACTAAACCTAGTGCAGCACTAACTAGTTGAATATAGGGTCCTTGTTTTTTTAAAGACAGGAGGCAGACACAGGGATACAGTTTGTTTTCTATTGGCAAACTCTCTGTCCAAGTACTGTAATGAATTCTGAACTACTATTAGGCATGTAGAGGACTCCCTTTATATGTCACCCTACCTACAGTTATAAAGAGAATGAGCTAAACTAGTACCCCCTGCCCCCACTGGATTTAGGACACACTCTGCCTACTTAAACCATATTTCAGCTGTGTTTCTACTTCATTTTCTTAATACATAATAGTCTGGGAATGCTTCTTTTTAATCCAGTTGGCCTTTTAGTGTGTTGAATCACACTTTTGTGCCGAGCTGAAAATACAAGAAACAGGGAAATATGAGCAACAGTACGTATATGGCCACCAAAAGAGACCAAAAGACAATGCTTTTATTATTTATTCAGCCATGATATCGGTCTTCATATTGTGACAAATGAATGAACATATTTTTATGAATGTTGCTTTTCTGGCAAGTGACTGCAGAATTATTCCAGAATAGTTCCTTTACAGTAAAAGGCAAACCATTGTATCAGACTGTGATTACCCGAAGAGAAACAGGGAACATTCCAGTTTTGAGACTCAGACCCTTGGATTCCTACCTGCCATTCAAGCATCTCCTTAGTGAGTAAGATGCACCTCCTCCACATGTTAGAGCAATCACTCCATGACCCCAGGCATCCCATCCAGTATCTTTATCTTCATCCGGCGGTGATCCGTGATGTCTGTGAAACAAAGGCAACATCATTAGAATCTAAACTGCGGAGAGGACAACCATTTCTCTTGCTAAAAATAAAACCTCTAGGAATTAAATGCAAAGATTCTGGCTGGTAGCTATAAGGATACAGTAGCCACTTTTATATGTTGGCCAGCTTCTATAAGCAATGTGAACCCCATCTGTTTTGTTGCATCTACTTATGAAATATGTAGACCAATATGGGAGCATAATTTGAAGATTTAGTCCCAGTCAGTCATTATTTCACCCCAAAATGCCACTGAGAAGGGTTAACGTTGCTGTTCAGTTAGTTCTGAGAAAGAAAACCTTGTTTTATTTTTAGTCTATTTGTTTTACCAAGAAGGTGTTGGGGTCATAAGATCTGTTTTCTGTCTTGCCATAATTAGGGCATCAAGGTAAAACCTTTTAAAAGAGAAAGTTCTGCATTTAACCTGTAAGCCTATGTTTTCAGTAGAAAAAGCATTTTAAAGTATTAATTTACAGTCTGTTATTTTTCCACCATTACCGGTCTTTTGTAAATATAGTATGTGTTTCTGATTTACACACAACTGGTAAAAATCAAACATTATCTGGCCCAGTGGGACTGGACCCCTATAACCCAGGCCCCTAACATTGACCTGGCCCTTGATTACTCACATGCTCATTCAACAAAGCATGTGACATTTTGACCCCTGGCTAAAACGCAAACTGTAAAACATAATGTCCCATGGATCATGCCCGTATTATGACAGCAACTAAAACAAAGGGATGACTTCTGGCACACAGCCATTGAATCTGGCTCCCAAACAGATAGACTAGCCTACAAAGCAGGCGCTAATAAAGTGCACCTGGGCCTTACATAAGGCCAAGGCTGAATATTATAAAGACACCATGGCTTCTTCCTGGGGAAGTGCATGAAAGTTTTAAGGCAACATTAAAGAACTTAATGACAAATCCCACCTCCCACCCCAGCTCTACATCAACCATGCCACCATCGACCCACAAGCTATCGCTAACTGCCTTAACTCAACCTTTTCCGATCTTAGTGCAGACCTCCAGTCACTTTTGACCTATCCCAGCTACCTCTGAACCAAACCTCCAGCACCCCTTTCTACCTTAGGGTTATACAAAGTGGAAGTCAAATCCTACCTCTCCAAAGCTCTCAGTGGCTCCAACTATTGCAAAGACTCTTTTGACATGAAAATCCTCTACCGGGTTCTTGACACTGTTCTTTCCCCTTGACTGACCTCCTTAACCACTCCTATGCTTGGGGCAGTTCCCAGCAGCTTGGAAGACTGCTACAACTACCCCAATACTAAAAGTGGAACAATATCAACCCCAACAACTATCAGCCCATCTCCATCCTTCCCCTCTCTCAAAAGCCCTTGAAAAATAATTGCCGACCAACTCACGGTATCTACGAGACCACAATTTATTATGCAGTGATCAACATGGCTTCAGTTCAGGCCATAGCACAACCACGCCCTCGCCAATTCTTCAATTTCATTCATTCTGCCCTTGACCATAAACATCCTGCGGAGCCATCTTCATGGACCTCCCTAAGGCCTTTGATCGGTTTCCCACCCCTCCTCCTGGACACACTTCACCACACTGGTCTATCACAGACCACTCTCTTGGTTCAATAGCTACCTTACTTCTAGATCCCAATGTGTTAAGATAAATTACACCCTATCTTCCACCCTGCCTGTCCACTCAGGGGTCCCCAGGGATCCATTTTGGGCTCCCTCCTCTTCAGTATCTACTTAAATGCACTACACAAATCCAGCTCTGGTAACTTACTGCTATCGCTGAAGATGCGGTTCTCTCGCCGCACCCTTGCCCTAACAACCTACAGTCCTCCCTCCAAGACTCGCTCAATCAGATTGAAAGTTGGTTCACCAGTCGCAGACTTGTGGTCAACATCAAAAACAAAAGCCATGCTATTTGCCCACCAGCAGAGCAAGGCCAAGGACACAACTAAAACTCCTCTCCCATGCTCACCTCCCCTGGAACAAGTACTCACTTATAAATACCTTGGCCTTCCCTTTGACACCTCCCTATCCTTCCATGCCCACATTAACATCCTGACCTCAGCCATTAATACCCACATCGGTCTCCCATACCAGCACAAAGCCTGCCTGATGCCAGAGGCTCTCAATCTGGCTGTCACCTCTTCTGTCCTCTCTCTGTTGACTATGGGCTCCCATCTACCTGCTACAGACAACACCACCCTAAACAAAATTCACATAGCCATTAATAAAGTCTGACTCCTCCTCAGTGCAGATAAAGCGCTCCCATATTTGCACCCTATACACTGTAAAACACATTCTCACCCTGAGGCAAGATTACAATATCAATCCTGTCTCCTCACCCAAAAATCCACCTAGGGTTAACTCCACTGGGGTCTCTGCCTCCCTACTCTCATGTTCCCACATCACGACCACTCATTCTGCCAACAAACATCTGTGGACCGTGCCCAGGGTCAGAACCTCCCTAGCTCAGAGATCATTCCTCTATAGAGTTCCTGCCTGGTACAATGAGCTTCCCCAGCCATAACCTCCATTCTCAAGCTAGGGCACTTCAAGACTATCCAAAAAAACACACTCTCCTTGCGCCAATGCCAGTGCAACCGCTAATCCTCCTAACTGACCTGCATAGACGGCACTAGAATGCTCCCCATTGACATTGCAACCAACTGTATAGGAATAAATGTATAGGACATCTTCACTGCTGATCACTGTCTCTGCTATTTGACAATGCCCTAGAGGCTGCACCCACACTGTAACTATATCACCTGTACTAATACCAATACCCTAGCTGCCACATGCATAGGTCAACAGTTACCCAGGCTATTATATGTAAATACTTTGCTTAAACTGTGTTGTCTCACTAATGTATTGATCACTGTTCCTACTATATGACAATGCCCCATTGGCTGCACTTGTTCTGTAATTGTTTCTCTGTACTAATATCAATACCCTAGCTACTACATGTATAGATCTTCAGCCGCCCTAGCTATTATATGTAAATACTTTGAAATGTGATGTCCCACAAATGTACTATCTCTGAATGTATGACTATGCTGACCGAGTCTTTGTAAATGAGTCTATGACTCAAAGGGCTGTAACTCCTATGACTGACTAAATAAATAAATAAATAAATAAAGGACAAATTTGGGCAATGGGGTTGGGGAGGTCAGTATGATGAAGAAATGGACGGAGATGGGAGCATTAAAAAATCCAGGAAAGAACTGCATGATGTAGTTTATGTCCTTACTGGACTTTTCTATTGTTGGCACAATGCATCCATGCTTACTACAGAACACTGTTGCTGAAAGGGACAACACATTCAGATCTAAAATGTACTTGACAACAGTGTACAACTCAGAAACACCCACTGTGTTTACTTAGAGGCCAGTAAAGATGAAATAAAAACAGAAAGGGAACAAGTATTTTAAGAACCACTTTTATAGGAAAATGATTTACATGATCAATGCAGTTTCTCCTTTAACAATCTATGTATAATTTACAGTACATACACACATACAACAGCACATTATAAAATGGAGACTGTCCTCTTACTTTTACTTTGTTCCATGTTTTAGAAGTTTATACATTGTTTATTTTTGTTTTGTTTCCGGAAAGGAGGGATTGGCAAATCTGTCTATTTTCAGCCTTGTTTGGGGGACAGACTGAAACCAGATGAAATTGAATCACATTAACATATCGGTGGCATTGTTAGTAAGGGAAAGTTGGCCAGGATGTCAGATTCCTCACTCTTTCAGAGAAATGCCATAGTATCTTTAGCATCCGCCTGAACAGTCACCAGAACAGGTAGACAGGACCTCAGATTAATGTCTCATCTGAAAGATGGATTCCAAATCGTTGTCTGGAGATTAATGCTGCCTGAAAGTAGCCAGTCAGATTGCAGGAAATACAATCCAACACTCAATCTGGCTTATGACAATGGATAAGCTGAATTCTTATATGTTTATTACCATTTTAAACTAATAAAGATCAGAATGTTGATGAAAGTTTGTGGTGAGGACAACAGCCAAGACATGTGCAACTAAGCCAAGGGAAAAAAAACTGAAACAAAATGGCTTTGCTTGCTTGATGCCTCAGAACTACACACACACACCACACACACACACGCATCACTGTTATCACCACCTTTAGACTACCATCCCTAAATTCCTTATTTTTACTCTACTGTTTCCCAAACACTTTGGCCAGGACTTCCTATAACCACTGGCATTGCTACCTCCCATCCATCACAGCACCTCTCACCTGGGCATACTGGGACTCCAAGAGCCACTTTCTACTGCATTACCCCTCTGGTTTGAACCTCCTGAGGCAGAACTTGCCTTCAGTTTCTGCTGCAGATCCACCCCGATATGCAGCTGCCCACAGCAGAAGTGAAGCCCAGGAGCCAGGGTGAGCTTGATCATGGACAGGGGCAGGCAGGACCATCGTCTGCCCAGCCATCTACCATTTTGCCTGGTTTGTCTTCCGTAGAGGTGCTCTTGGGTGAACACCCATGTGTGCACGGTCAGCTCCAACATTGGCATCGCCCTGTCACTTCATCATTCTGCTAAGCCCCAGCCACAATGCCACACTGCCTTCACTAGTTGGCAATCAGATTGCAGGCCATGCAACCAACCTTTCTGGAAGCAGGAGAGCTGTCTTTAGAACGCTGAATCTTCCTTTCTAGGCCAACCCCAACATGACTTCACTTCTGAACTTGGTCATTGCATAGTGAGTGGTAGCACTACTACTGCACTAATGGGCTGGTTATATCGCTAATTAAATTTTTTTTATATATCGCTAATTTAATTTTTTATTTACTTTATTAGCCTTCTCCAGCCCTGGGATATACCCCATCAGACCCCAAAAGAAGCCACACCAGCCCTATCACCCTGCCTTCCACTGGAACTTACCTCAACTCTCCTGGAATCCAGGGCTTACCCCACAGCAGGGCCCCAAGACAGCTTTGGACCCTAAGGGGAAATGAGATGGAGTCAAAGAGAAGTACTCTTGCAAGGGGGTGAAGGGCCTGTGGGAGCTCCAGGTGTCATCCTGCATGAATGAGGTTTTACCCCTTTATTCCATTCCATTCCATGAGAACACTGCCATTGGTGGCCATCCAGCTGCACGTGCAAAGCATGTGAATGCACTGTGATGGCCAGCAGACATCCTCCTTCACTGACTGGTCACACATTTGCAATGGCTCCTGCATGTAGAACTATTACAGAAGAGTGGTAGGGTCATCACAAAAGTGCTTCTGGAACCCAGAAGATGGCAGGGGATGGAGATCAGCAATAGACCAGGTCATATACTTTAAGATGTGTAGGGCTAGTGAGACAGGTTCCAATGGACTACCAGGGTCATGCGTCAGGCTGGTGTTATGGATGGGGAATGGCCACAAATGACCAGAAGCAGCCCACTGGAATGGGTTGGGAGCCTGGGGGGGCATTCTGTGATGTATCACAACACATGTATATGTGCATGGCCATTCTACCATGCACATACATGTGTGTGTTATTAAAGGAATAATGCATGACAGGTTGTGTGTTGTGCTGGGATAACGTCACCTCGGGTGGTTGGGCATGTGTGGTTGGACAAGTGTGTCCAACACCAAGAAGTGACATTATTCCAGCACGACACACACCCTGGAGTGCATTATTCTATTATACAATTGCACCTGTTCTGAAAAAAAAATTGGAAAAATATGTTTAAAAGACTTTTTTTTTTTTTTTTATTTTTCTTAGGGAGGTATACCTTTTGAAAAGGAGTCTGTGGTTTCTGTCTTGTCCAGCAGGAGGCAGTGCAGCTATATGGGTTCCCTGTATCCGGTGCTGCGCATTACTAGTCTGCTCTCCCTCAGGATAGCTCTGTTTTGTCACTGTGTTGTCCTGTGTGTCTCCTGTCTCCCATTTCCTCACGTTGTCCTGGCAGAGTGTGAGATACTTGTTGGTATTTACCGAGAGAAGGTGTAATGAAGTTTAAATCTGTGATTGCTCATTCAATATTTAGAGTAGAGGACAGCAGCAAGTGAAGGGAAGTTGTGTGATGACTCTGGGCGAGTGTTTCGTTATTGAACAGTGCTGGTTCACAGTCCAGCTTTACTTAAATCTGTTTAATTTTATTTGGGGGCGGTCCTACTTAGTGGACCAGGTGCGAGCATTTATTGAGCTGGCAGCGATGAGGCGCAAGCGTGGCAATTCTGGCACTCCAGTCTTAACACGTGCTGGATGACCACAATGCCAAGTGTGGGAACTTACCAGTGCTGTAGTCAGAGCTTTGCTTTCTTTAACTTTTTTACTTGGAATTTAATTTTAAAGTTGAAGTAAGCATCATACTCAGAACAACGCGATCTGTGGTACAGACATGTTGCTGCTTGAAAGCAGCTGGGTGGTAGTGGCATGGAATGGGCAAGGGCAATGCTTTTTTTATGTTCTTTGGTCATATGTATGTGGGACTAGATCCGTGATGTTATGCTGGGATAACATCGGATCCAATCCCATGGACCAATCAGAGGCCAACATTCTTTCTTGCCATTTTATAATTAAGCAATAATGCAGGGTGTGGTATATCATGGGATATCAATCACGCCTCAGGTGGTTGGGCATGAGGCCGCAGACCGAGTGTGTCCAACGACCTGAGAAGTGATGATATCCATGATATACCACACCCTGGAGTCGATTATTGTTATTATGAACAGGGCCTAAAGTTTTTGCAGTAAAAAAAAAAAAAATGTTAAACTCTTGAAAATGCATGTTTTTGGATGTTGAGAAGTATCTTTTAACAAAATAGTTCCTGGGAGTTCTTGGCAGCAGGTGGCACTGTTGTAAATGGTATGGATAATCTTTGTCAGGCTGCCAGCACTACTGTGTTTGACACAGTTTTACTGTCGACTTCCTGTTGATTCTTGGTAGTTAGTTGTTTTGGCACAGTGAATGTTTTTTTTTTTTTAAACAAATTCAGCGTGGTTGCCAGTGCTTAGTGTGGTCTGTGTTTTTTTTTGGAAGTCACTTGAGCAGCGGATTGATATGTGGCATGAGGAAGCAGGACAACATCTGCATGTGAGTACTGCTTGAGTATCAGTATTTAGCTTGATTGTGGTAGTAGAGGAAGTAGTACTGTAATTTTTTAAATGCTACTGCATTCGTAAACGGGCAGCCGAGCATGCGCTTCTGAAAGGAGCGAAGAGAGAGACATAGAGGAGATAGTAAACTCTCACACAGTAGCACTTTGTTGAAAAGAAGCTGCGTTTTAAAAGTGGGTTGAGTTGTGGCACTAAATTTTGGCAGCAGGATTACAGGGATGTTGGCAGGAAATGAAAGATGGCAAGTGTTTTTTTGTTTTTTTTTGAAGACGCACTCAATCATTGTTTCTGGCAGCAGCTTGCGTTGTGCTGCTTTCTCTCATGGGCACAGTTGTAAGGAAGACTGCTCTGAGAGCAAGGAGGTTGTTGGCCAGAGCTTTTTGAAGTCGTGATGATGTAGCCCAATATCATCATGGCTTCAAAGAGCTCTTGGCCAATCAGATTCCTGCATTTACGTCCCTAGTTCATATTAGCACTTTTACTGTGCACAAACCATGTTTGCTCACAGTAACATCTAGAGAGCTTAATTTGCATTTTGTACTTGCGCTTGAGGTCTCCCCTTAGGGGCAAATCTATTATTTTCAGTATAACAATTGTATGTTCAGTGAATCTACTATTTTCTGTATAGCCAATTTGTCAGCAAACCTACTCTTTTCAGTATAAGAATTTGACGAAGTCAGTGCCCCTTTTGTCGCTCATGAAACAGTGACTGAGAATCAGGCCCACTGTTTTCAAACACTGAACAAATCATAGAAAACAAAATAACTGAGACTTGTTCATATGTCTGTAAGCATTTAGCTGAATCAATAAAATGTCAGATTATCTTTCTTCTCTGTTCAGGGTTAACACACTATACCTTCAATAGAAGAATGCACTAAACTGCTATTCCTCTGTAATATTGGTGCCATTCACATGCTTTGTTTGCATCAGCACTAATTCTTGTCATGGTCACTACTAATCCATATAACTGTACATAGGGTAACTTATTATTATACAGTACAGGCTTCTGGTAGGTAGTCAGAAAAAAATGCATGCAGCATTTACAGAAAAAGATAATATTTGATCACATACTGCAGTCATTAGATGTCAAATGTTTCCTCTACTATAATACAGAATTTTTAAGACTTTGTTCAGGCAAATGTGTAATGCTGTGTACATACAAAAGTAAATCTAGGACTCCCTAGCTGTCAGTCTCCTCACAGATATGAAAGCATTATTCCTACCTCTCTGACATACAAAAGGAATCACCCTAAAGTTAATGCATGCTTCCTATGTGCCATAAGCATCATAAGGGAACACTTTAAAACAATACCCTTGTCAAGTACAGTTTTAAGCAGCTGTTCAGTTACATAATGAAACCGGGCAATAACGTTTGCATATGAAGTGAAACAGAATAATACTTAACCCACCCATCAACACAGTTATAGAGTTACTGCTCACAGTGGTGTCACAGGTTTGGGCAAGAGCCCAGGACGATGACAGCTGGCTGGGTGAGGTGGACAGAGTGCCCATTGGATGACTGCTTTCATTTTATTGGGAGGCAGAGAAGTGAACTCCGCAATGCTCCCCATACCTAGATTTCCTTAGTCGGAGGTGCAGCCGGAGTCACCCAGGTGGTGAGACACCTCCTGCCATCAATAAACAAGTGTGCACAGCATGACCATATGCCTTGATGGCTTAGGTGACGATGTCCTAAGAGAAGGGAGAAAAGCCCTATGCAGGCCCTGCACCACTGACCAGGCATCCTTCTCCACTGGATCTGGAACCATAGAGAGGTAAGGGCAGCCCTGAAGGCTCCACCATGGAGGCAAGCCATGAGAGTTCACAGAATAGGTGATGAGCACCTGGTGGGGTTAGTGGGGCTGGCTAGAAGAGGGTAGGTCAGCAGCAGAAGGATAGGCACAGAATAAAAAATAAAAACATAATAATACTAAAGTAGGAATAGGATTGGCAACATATACACACACCAACAGGGATGAACCCTAATTTCCTACTTAATTATCTTGCACTAATGCAACTTCATCATGGGCGGATTAATTTTGGGGGTGGGGAGCTGTATGCTGCAGTTGCTTCTGAGTCTGTCCCTGTGCTTATGGGCTCTCTCATTCCTAGGAGGAGGAGATAGACTGTGTAAGCTGAGTGGGCCTAGTGCTGTGGAAGAAGGGCCCTATTGATGGGCGTAGTCCAGAGATGTGAGTAGGTAAAGGGGGTCAACATCTAAGCTGAGGATAGCGTGACATCACTGTATTCTTATGAGTGCCATGAGTCTCCACCATGCCATCTCTCTCTCCCAGTTCATCTTATATCACTCTTACATTTTGGTTTGCTTCAAACACTTTGATCTGTTTTCCTTATTAAAATTGTCTTCTTAGTACTGTGTCTCTAGAGAAGACACTGCTAGTCCAATAACCTCTTAACTGTTTCCCACACATGTTTAGAAAACAATGGATTTTTAAAATATTTAATTCTATGTTGCACAATACAGAAGAGTCAACATGGAACATAAATGATACAAGTACTATAGAATACAGCTATCATATATACAAATATATTCAAATTTAAACTGGCCTATGCTCAAGGAGCAGAATGCCTTCAGACCATGTATGAGGCACGGAGACACTCCACACCCATTATGCGCCTCCCAGGTGGGATGCACCAAGGGGGTGCACAGTGCCCATGCATCTGATCCCCACCGCTGGACCGCTATGCACAGGGGGCAGTCGGGGTGCCAGCCCTATGAGACATGCACATCGCCCAGAGCTGTGCACCAGGGTGTAGGGGTAGCCAGTATGCCAGCATAAACCCTGCTGTAAGTCCCCATGTGTCCCACGCATCCATCCCACACCAAGGGGACGACTGCCTCCACAACCACTGGCCACACGGGCCCCCGCCCCCAGCACCCACCGTGACCCCCACCGACCCTATGCCTGCTAACCCCACACACACACACACACTCATGGGGGCACTGGCCCCTGGTCCGCAGAGACCCCCAGCCCGCTTCTGTGGCACCCCAATCATGATGGTGTGGTGGGCTATCACAGACCCCCAAGCAAACACACACACCCTCATGGCACCGCCCACCCCTGCATCACCCCGACATATACGGGGCATGGCGAGCTGGCTGCACATCCCACCTCTCACCTCCACGCCGCCAGCCATGCGAATAGCCACTGGAAAGTGCAGCCAACTTGCCCCCTACTGCACAGGATCCACTGAGGGATCTGGGATGGGCATCCTATTGGATGCCTGACAGCTGTGCGGCTCTGCCCATGGCTGCCCCCTGTGGACCTGCGCAGGCCACATGCCGGGGGCAGGGCAATGGACAGGTGGCTGGTGGTCGTGAATGCCATCAGCGCACACCTGTCTGCAGGTGAGTCCGTGGGTGGGATACGCACCTTTGGGCGTAATTCCCACCCTTTGGAGCATAGGCCCCAATGACATCATCCTAAACAGATAGGCCTATCATAGTTAGCATGTCATCAAAATGCTTTATAATAATGTTGAAACATCTGGGGCTGTATATTAGAAGCCTGTACAAATGACTGTACAAAATGTTGCATGCTTGTGCTAATTTAAATGAGGCATAAAAGGAATTATGTTGGAAATCTCGCTAATGCTCTGGATTGCACAAAGAGGATTCCAATACACCTCCTACTGGTGTAGTGGAAAGCAAAGCCCTCACCATTGTATAAGCACAATCCTCAGGCATCACCACATGCGCTAACACCTCCACACTGGGAAGTCTGCAAGGAACAAACATTATAGCGCTAAAGAGGTAAACTAATATTACTGTATACAATGCTAATAACCCTACTCAACACATGCATGGAGCTACAGCCCTTACTGTATACATACCATCTCATAAACTTCACTAACATGGTATGTTGTTCTATGAATTTGATGATGGCTGTGTGCTATAATGTCAGTACTCATCTTGTCCATGTGTGGTATGATACACCCCCACCGGTCCTGTGAAAAACTTCCTTAGAGTCCAGTGACACCTCCCACCCTAGTCCCCGTATGATCATCCCTGGTGTCAGATGGTACACCCTAGTCCTTCAATGGTGGCAGCACATACCCTCCACTTCCTCTATGGTCCTCCACCATCTGGCTCTTACTAGCACCATATCGATATACAAGCAGATACATTTAAATAGTATGTGTGAGACATTTCTGAAAAATCATGGAGCTTCTTTGATGTTTCAGAGATGTCCTGAATGTCCCATATAGATATACTTACCTGAGTATTGACAGAGTGTTTGTAGGAGCCAACCAGCAGGGCCATGGAGGGAGCAGAAAGTATGTGCCTGTTATGATCAATGGACCAGGATGAGGGTGAGGGACTCTCAGATATGGGTACCACTGGATATTGGGGATGATCATATGGGGATTAAAAGTGGAGAGGGTTCTACTAGACACCAAGGATGTATTTACCAGAATCAGGTGAGCGAGCGGGTAGCCACTTGACACCAGGGTTGTGCACTGTAAACAGAAACCAGTGAGGAATTGGGGTGCCACTGGACACCAGGGTTATATACTGTAGTATATACCAGGACCAGTTGAGCAAGGAGGTAGTCACTAGACACTGGGGCTGTATACCGAGACTGGGTGAGGGAGTGAGGTACCACCAAACACCAGGACTATACAGTACATACTGGGACAATGTGAGGGAATGGGGTGCCACTGGACAGTAGGGATAACTTGCCAGGTGACGGAGGAGACCTGTGCTATTTCTGCAGTGTTAAAGTAACCAGCACTGCACAAACTGCATTTTAGCCCTTTCAAGAGGTATTCAGTATGCATCTGTGCAATGTATGCATCTGTGCAATGTATGCATCTGCCTGTTATTTGCTTTCACTCTTGCAGTGCTTTAGTGCTCATGTCTAACTATTTTGCTCCACACAAACTGAGGCTTCTAATATAGTAAGCCCAGCATTACCTATACAGCCAATGAGTAAATCTCAGGTTATATAGAGTAAAGGCTATTTGCACGTCAATAAGCTTCCGGTACAGTGTCCTGGAACGCTGGGCTTAGTTCATTTTTGAACAATTTTATTTCAAGATGCAGTAGTTTAATGCTCTGCCACAATAAAATCAGAAGTTAGTATATCTCAAATAAAGGTGCTGTTATCAAATGACTTTTCAGTAGTATAGTTAATATTAAAAATACAAAATCACATATGCCCACACAATGCAAAGCATCATGGGCTGCATATGCAAATAATAGACGAGGCATACTGATGAGTCCTGGTAGGACGAAACACGTGTTATGTCTTCTGTTAGCACCCTTTTCAAACTGTGTGAGAGGCCTTTCAGCACCATGCAATTCTGCTTAAAGTTGGACCAGCATAATATTCTGTGGTGATCTGCATATGCAGCCATGATGCTTTGCATTGTGTAGGCAGGTGTGATTATGTATTTTCTTGAAACTTGGCTTCCCAGCCAAATGCCCTTTGGGTAACCCTTGCCTCAGTGTTTGCGCACGGAGGTTCTTGTCTTCTAGTTAATATTAAGACACAAATGGACATTTTATTTATAATATTTGGTAGGATAGGTGCACAGAGCTAAAGCTCTTTCCAGGTATCTTCTGGAAGCACAGGGAGGTTTAGTGACTTGTTCAGGGTCACACTATGCAAGTGGTTGTGGGAATCAAACCCGGTCTGGTGGATAACTGGATGTATGGTACCAAGTTTTTTCACAGCTCATTGTTCTAACCTCTAGGCCTACTGCCAGCCAAATGTTGTTTCTCTCAAGGAATCTAGTAGATTTTGCCATCCCACATCATAACAAAACTGCTGCACAAGCATCTCAAACTGTGTGGCTTACCTACCCATGAGCTGTTAATAGATACAGGGCATGAAATGTCTTAAAGACCTCCAATGAAGTTAATTTTGTTCTTTTGCTTATCAGATTACACATAAATTGCATGATCAGCATCCTTTAGTGCTTCCCAACAAAACCTTCAACTTGAGTATATTTACCAGTGAAGTTCTGTAAAAATATTATATTTCATAGGTTTTCATTAGCATCTGGATATACTTGAGTTACTGGTGAACAGCTCCAGATAACCTTGCCAAAGTCTTTTGTTATTCTCTTTCAGCAGAGATTAAATAAAAAGGCACATCCATTAGGTCCAATCTAAGCCTGAAACTCTCAGAGATATACAGAAAAACACCATTATCCTTTGAATAATTCAATATAAGTTAAACGAAGTTAACTCAGCTCAAAGGACTTAAATCCTCAGGAGAGCATCTGAGCCCCTGCTGACATCCTTAGATGGGATATGAGGGGAAACTGGAGCAAGGAATGTAGGCTTGTGCTTTGCAGTTCCTTCCTTCCTTCCTTCCTTCCTTCCTTCCTCCTTTTGGACTCAGCCTAGTGCATTGAATGATGGCTACGATACCACCACCACCAACAGGCTGCTCAAGCTCCAGATCTAAGTCCCTCCCCACCAAGCTACCACCAAGTTCTCACACCCTACTTCTGGTAGCAGCTCTGTGCCCTCCTACCCCTCCCATACTATGAGGGAATAGAGAAAGTCTGACACTGAGTGCTCCAGGAGGTGTTTTGGGGAACCACCGGTGTCTCAACAACAGGAGTATCTGGGCAGGCTGAAGGTGTGAGCTACCAGGGGAACTGGGAATAAAAACAAGACCTCTGACATGGAGAGAAGAAAAACAGAAGACAAGCAGTTACAGAAAAATGGCTTGAAACATATCTATGTAAAGAGGATTTATTTTGTTTTATGTGCTTCACTTTAACTGAAGGCCTAGACAAGTGCTGAATGTTCAGTAAAGTCTTAGAACATTCCAGAACACAATTTACTACTGACAGTTCCAACAGGTAGGAATAAATACTGGCTACCCAGCCATCTTCTGAATAACTGTTCCACCTTAAAGGAATCATGACCTTGGGACGTGCAATGCCATTCTTGCCAGAAATTCAGAACCACTATACCTGTGAAACCTTGCTTTAAGGCATAACTGCACAGCATGTTGAGATATTTGGATTTTACAGACCAGCACATAAGAAAGGCAGACATACATTTATAAAATATATAATTACTGTATATTACAATATACATCACTACAGCATGTACTAATGAACTGCTGACATGTTAGGTGCACAATTATTTCCCATATTCAAAATGGATTACACAGAAATATTACTGGTCAATAAGGGCATACATAAACTATTGCAATGGATAATTGTACATTTATATCCTTCAAATTCAAGTCATGCCAAATATATCATGTCATTACATAGCTTTAAGCTACTGTCATAAGATGCTGTGGATTCAACATATTTTACATGATTTCAACACCTAAATGATCTCACCTAATATAACTGTGTCACTCATGTTAACCTAAATATCAAGCAGGTTGTAAAAATATAAAGTAACAATTTTATCACCTCTGATCTCTCTTGTCATTTTGCATGCGTATCGTTCTAACATGATGCATTCTTATGCACCATTAGAAGGCTATGTGCAAGACAAGAAATGTTTCAGAAAAAACGTTTTGACATTTATACAAATCATTAATTCAAAGAATTATACATGAAAGGAGAAGCATGTAGTTTAAAAATAAAGAACAGGTTTATCCCAGCATTTGAAGTAAGCCAGACATGTGTTTGCAGCAGTACTAAAACAGAAACTGCAGTTTAAAAACAAAACTAGAACAGATTACATCTCATTAAGATGTTCTCTTTCAGGCTGAATTTCTGCTGTTTACATTAATGTTTGCTGAAAAATAACAGTAGACAATTAAAAACAATTTAGCCAGCAAGTGACTTGCAGGTGCACTGCACGGCAAATTAGGCAAAGGCAGTCCTTAACAGATGGCTGCCTTTCCATCGAGGGGTTCTGAGGACATCATGTGCCTCCAGAGCAAAGCTCAAGAGGTCCTCAATGTCATTGTAAGACCAAGATGGAAACATCATTGAGTTATGCATGGCTGTTCATGTTTTATTTTGTAAAACATGTTGTTTAAAATATAAACAAAAAAAGAGATTTTTTCTTCACCAACAGTCTTCAGTTTAATTTATCATTTAAAATAAAAACAGAAACTCTCCCTAACCCAGCTGCTCAAAACCCACCTGGGTGAGGGGAGGGAGGGTTCTGATTTTAGTCACAACGGAAATCAGTGCATAACAAGGGTACCATACACAGCTCCCTCATTACAACGAATGCCTCTGGGTCCATTCATTGTGCTCCTTATTGTGAGGGCTCATTATAAGGAGGGACTATACATCATGCCAGTGTTTGAGAAGTGGGGACTGGAGAGCAGCTCATTCACATGTGGGGACATTGGCTTTCATTTTTTGTTGTCTGTTTATTTTATTTTCTATCAGACTTCTATTTTCTGACTGAGGTCCACTCTTTGGCTAATGAGAGCACTGACACCGTACATGCTGGCTGATTGCCAGCACAGAAAATGCTGTTCGCACTTCTGTAGTGGCATGGAGGAATGGAAAAGTAAGCTCTGCTCCACTTAGACAGCAGATTTCTTCATTCATTCATCTATTTAAACATGCTGGCTGATTGTCAGTAAAGCTGTGTTTGTGCTTCTGTAGTGGAGCAGATAAACAGAAACGTAAGCCATTCCGCTCTGCTGAGTCCAAGGCACCAACTCTGTTCTGCACTCGCATATACAGAGCACAACATAAGCCTGGAAACTTTATTCAGTTTTAAAAAGGACATAGTCATGGCTGTAGGGAAAAGGGCATAGAAAGAGTGGCACTGGGAAACAGCTGTGATGAACCACTGTTTTCATCCATTCACACCTACTAAGGATTAAGCTGAAACCAATGGCAGCCATCACAGTTGTTGCATACAACTGAGATTCACTATAATGAGGGGCATTATAGAGTGCGGAAGAACTGTTCTACTGCCAGATTCAGCAAGAGACCCAACTCTCAAGCATACAGATAGTACAGCCTTCACTTGGTGACTAACTCCCACAAACATGATTTTAGATTTATTTTAGTGTCTCCATAAACATTATTTGACTTGTTTTTCACTTTAGTGTACTATCAGTGAGGACTTGTACAACATTAGGTCATCAGTATGCAAGCACTGAAATAAAGGACAGAAACACTAAGTCATAATAATTTTATTACACAGCTTGGAGTATATGAAAGTTTAAAACTGAATAAAGTAATTTTGATCAATCTGAAAATAGAAGCAAATTAGTTTCCAAATGTAAAGTATAAAAATAAATTGAAATTGTTTCTATTTGCAGAAAGTTTGAAATGCAGCATGTGGGACACCCACAGATTTAACAATAAGGTTCTGTTGTCACTGTTCCTATAAGACTATAACATAAAACAGATACATTTACTGCAATTTGCAAAAGTGGAAATCAGTAATCAATGTACAAAGAAACTAGAATTATGATAGGCTTAAATTCAACTAAACAAACATTCATTTATTTAGTTTTGTTAACCAGGTAGTTACACTAGGCAACAAATGCCTGTTTTCAGGTACGACCAGAAGAGTTACAACAAAGGTTGTGCAACACCAGACAGTTTACAGTATACAGCAGTGTACAACATGTTCACAGGTATACAGCAATGTACGACATATTCACAGGTATACAGCAATGTACCACATATGCACAGGTATACTGCAATGTACCACATATTTCACAGGCATACAGCAATGTACAACATATTCACAGGTATACAGCAATGTACAACATATTCACAGGTAAGGTAAACAATAGTCAGGATGCAAATGATTAAAGATAAGGTTAGCAAGTGTGGCATAGGTGCATATCACCTCATCAGGCAAAGTGCTAGGAGCGAAAGGAGAGAGACACATAGCAAGCCACAGTATGAGCAGTATTATGAACCCTTGGGCAAACAGTTAAGTAGCAAATGTAAGAAAAGAAATGGGTTCAGCCTATAACCAGTTCACCTCTTAGGGGGGCATTTGCATTTGGATGTGCCTAGGAGGTGCTTATGAAGGGATTTTTGAAACTCCTGCAGTGGCACAATCCTGAATCTCAACTGGGATACTATTCCATGACTTGGAAGCAAAGTATTTAAATGCTGCAGACCCACGGTTAGTTCTCAACTTTGGTACCTCAAGCAGGCCACAGTCAGAGGATCTTAGTAAATGTGGACTGTAATGTGGTTGCAGCCACACTGCGATCTGTTGTGGTAGCTGTTTTCTCAGTACATTGTAGACGGTGCTTCCTATAGCATGGTCTCTCAAAACTTCAGGCAGCAGCCAGTTCAACTTCTGATACAGTCTACTGTGATGGACAAATCTGCTGTTGGAAAGCACAAAGCGGCATATCCTATTGTAGGTGACATCCCAGCACCTCAGTACAAGCTTAGATGCAGAGGGTGCTACACTCTGACATTGTACATGAGCTTGGTGAGCAACATGCTGCGATGCAACTGACAGGCAGGCATGGTGGGTAAGGTTGTGCCTAATCCTGTAAGACAGGCCCAATCTAGAGTTAACTGCTTTACATGTTTTCGATATATGCACATTAAAGTGAAGTGTTGGGTCCAAGGTAACCTCAAGATAGCTGAAGAACTGCACTGCCTCCAGCAACATCCCTCTAGACAAGCAACCTGGAGGGAATTGGCATTTCCTTATTTTGGGGAGAACCAAACAGCATGGCTTGCATCTAGTCGCATTTATGATCAGCTTATTTTATTTCAGCTAGGTTGAATCTTTTGCAGGTCATGACACAACATCGTATTTATTATTTATTTATTTATTGCAGTTTAGGATTAATACCTTTGAGTCCTGGGACTCGTTTACAAAGTTCCAGGTCATACACAAAACAATTAGTCAAACATATAGGTTGCAGACATTACAAAAAAGTTAGACAAAGCATATCGGTTGCATACATTTGAACGATATGAGTTAGAATACATTGAAGGAACAGTTTGATTCAGTCAAGTCACAAATAAAATATTTATGTTATTTATGTTTGTGGAGCCGACAGTTAGCGCAGATCATCCACGTACAGTATAGGTGTACTGTGTTTCAGACACTTATGCAGACTGTTGATATGGATTGGGAACAGGAGGGGTCCTAATATAAAGTCTTGGAGGACCCGATTCCAGAGGACATAGACTCCAAGAAGGTAGTTCCTAGTTGAACTCTGCTACCTATGGTGGAGATAATTGGCAAACCAGCGAGGGAAACGGGCACCAGTCCAAGGTCCTTAGCTTGTGTGTGAGCATGACATTGTCCACTTAGATCGAATGCCTTGGTTAGGTCTATGAACACAGTACCTGTGAATTCCCCTCTATCAGTGGCAGATGCAAAGCAGTTTGTAAGTGTTAGCGAGCCAGTAGCTGTACTGTGACCACTTCTGAATCCATTCTGGTGGGGTGATAGTAGGCTGTATTTGGTTAAGTGTTCTGTTAATTGGGTAGCTGCCAGTTTTTCCAATATTTTGTTAAGCAAAAGCAAGATGGATATATGCCAGTAGTTTACTGCACGCTTTTAGGATCTCCTTTCTTAAATACTGGGACAATATGATATATCTTCCACACAGAGGGATTATACCACTCATGATTGAGAGACTGAACAGTCTAGTAACAGCGGTGTGATTTCCCATGCAGCAAGTCTAAGCAGTTTTGTCTCAAGCCCATCCAAGCTGGACGTTTTAGACACAGAGATGCTATTAAGCAGTTTAACTACTTCAGATATTTTAATTACTTTGAAATAGAAGGGAGGGTGTATAGACTGATCGTCATGTGGTTGAGAGGGAGACTGTCACTAGAGTTAGGTTCAGTGTACATAGACAGACCACAGAATTGAGCATTAAATACATGTGCTATGGTAGAAGGATTGTTACTGTTTACGCCACTGACGCTCAGTTCTAAGGGGCACAGGAAGTTATTCTTGCCAAGGATCTGCTCGATTTGTTTCCAGTAGTGTTGCAGGGATCCAGCAGCAGATGAGAGTAGATTTTATAATAGTTACTTTGACTTTGTTTTATGTATTTTTGTACTGATTGGAGATGCCTGTACTTTTGCCAGGCCTCGTTATTTCCTGTGGCTTTGAAGAATCCTATTGCTTGTCTCTTGCTTTCATCATCGTGGGCACTGTTCGATCAATCCACTTTGTTGGCAATGCCCTGGTTCTCCTGGTTGTGAGTGGTACATACTTGTCCTGTAATTCTTGAAATGTCATATTAAAGAATGCATCGGCATCCTGAATATTGTCAGTAGCCCAGATGTATGACCAGTCCAGTTGTGCAAGATCAGATTTGAATGCCATGATGTCAAGTTTGGTATAGTCACAGAAGCTTATTAGTCTTGGAAGAGGTGACTGGATTTTGGCTGACCAAATACAGAATGTAGGGGAATGGTCACTGATTGAATCAGGTTTTATTTATTATTTATTTATTTTATTTAAAATTGGTAACAGGGAAAGGCACACTGAGCAGAGGCTCATTTCCAGGTGCAACCTGGAGGACAAGATAACAAAAGGAGTAACAATGTTCACACAGAAGAGTGAGTGGAACATGATAAAGAACTCAAAATTCGAGTGAGGCTAGTAATATACAAAATTGTAAGAGGCAAAAGATACAGTGAGTTAATTTACAGAATAATTTACAATTTACACGTAGAATACCAGAGCATGAAATTCTGATATTTATAGGCATGATTATCTAGTCCAATAATATAGCCGTGACTCCCCCTTCTTCTCAACCTAGTAGGTTTCTCAGTGATCTGATTAGCACTTAGTTTACTGAAGTGATGTTCAGCAAAGTTCTTTGATTGCTTAACCAGTCTATGTTAAAGTCACCTAGCAAAATTAATTTGTTGTCCTTGACCTGATCAGTAGCTATGTTGGTCAAATGTTCCAATGCCCTGATTCTGCCAAATGGAGGTATATAGATGCAGAAAATATAAAGGTTTTGACCTGTCCTAGTTGGAGCTTGATGTGACAATATTCCAAGTTAATATCAGCCTTAGGTGGGCAGCAAGGCAGCAACGATACAGTCAAGTGGTCCTTGATGTAGACCAGGGTACCACCAACCCATTTAGGCTTCTGTCTGTCTTGATGAATATATGTATACCCAGGCAGGGCACACATGCTGTCAGGTATCGTGGGCTTAAGTCAGGTCTCAGTGAGCAATAGAACATCTGGCTGGTAATGGTGACCCCATGTAGTTAGCATGATCTCTGAATGATCACAAACTGGACGAGTAAGGAAATATATGTATCCTGGTGCAAACGTAGAAGGAACCAGAAATATGTTAAACATATAAAACACTATATCAACATTTAAACAACTAGAAATGTGTTAAACATATAAAAAACACGGTATCAACATTTAAACAACCAGAAATATGTTAAACATATAAAACACTATACCAACATTTAAACAACTAGAAATGTGTTAACATATAAAAACATGGTATCAACATTTAGACAACCAGAAATATGTTAAACATATAAAAACACGGTATTAACATTTAAATAACTAGAAATGCAGTGGTCTGCTTCCTGCAATCAATAAGATAGAGGGCCAGGAAATGAAACGCCGCTTCCTGGCTCAACAAGAACCCTAAGGATCCTGAACACTAAGAGGGCCTATAACTGCCTGAAAAGGAAGGGTGCTAGTTAGAAAGAAAGGAGTACAGAGCAGCACTGTAGGACTGACAGACTAGACTCAAGAAATTCAAGGAGGGACTTGAAGCCAGGATAGCAATAGGAGCTGCACATCCCACCAAAGCATTCTGCCACTATGCAAATGCTGAAGGAGAGAATCTGGCCTCTGAATACAAGTAAGGGACAAGAACATGAGAGAGAGAGAGAGAGAGAGAGAGACAGAGAGAGAGAAAGGAGTGAAGGCTCAGATTCTGAATAAACACTTTGCTTCAGCATTCACCAAAAGTTGGGGTGTTATTTGGGGCCCATGGCTTCAAGGGTAACAATGATGCAGCAACTGGACATCACACCCACACTAATAGCTGACAACCTAACAAGGATAAATCTCAAGTGATGGATAGAATACACCCCCAGAAAGACAAAATGATGAAGTACATTAATTACAAAATAATGAATGAAAATGCAATTTCCAGAGAAAGGTATGAGCTAATTCCCATCAATTAACTTTCACACTTTTATTCCTTACATTCTTGTAAAGAAAAAATGAATTTTATTTTAGGAAGGGTAAGAGAAAGATAAAACATAATTTTACTAGTGGTGTTTATCTAACTTGTCCACTGTTGTACAACTAATGGTTTTAATTAATGACAGCACAAGTAAACTACAGTGTCTTCCAAAACTGAAACAACATATGAAGGATAAGGATCACAGCTGCTGGGTGGTGGAGCTTGTCAGTAGAAAAACAAAATAAACATAATTTCATTATGACATGGACAACAGCCAACAGTGAAAAAAGGGTGTCAACTAAAATTAAAAGTAAAAGTTTAGTCACAGATAGAACATTTACACAGTACTGTAACCCGCACGGAAAACAAAACAAAAGAACTGTGAGACAAGAAAAGACTGAGGCAAGGATTTTCAGAGGGGCTCCGGACACACATGAAGAGTTGTGCCACGATTTAGGGCAACTGCACTACTTTAATAAAAAAAGTTAGACCAGAAAACATGGTCTAACATTCTGTTGCAAGTGCGCCAGACTGTACTGAAACAATGACACATGCATCATATTTCTACCATTAGGTGGTAAACTGTCAGAAGTGCACTAAAATATTTGAAAATAGGAACCACGATTCAGAAATGTTGCTTTTATGCAGCTGCAGCTCATAATCAGGAATTACATCTCATGTCGAAAGTTGGGACAATCCTGCCCGATTTCCTATTGTTAATAGACCCTTAAAATACACGTGTATGTACATTAGCAGTCTTTGATCAAAATGCATTGCATTCAATGAAACGTATTCTAAAGTCATCTTGCCTGAACATCCAGCATTCAAACGCCTTCTTAATATGCCTTTGCAGTTACTCTAGTTTGTTACAAACCCAAACCCACTATAGACATGTGTGGCTTGACCTTGAACACAACACCATGCCCTTGCACCACAAATTACAACATGAAGGTCCTGGTTAACCAGTACAAGTGGGAACAAATTTATATAATTATGGAGTTCTTTCAAAACTATTTTGACTGAGTAGCAAGGGTGGTGGATAAGAGACAAGCAGTAGATTTACTCCATTTCAACTTCAGCAAGGCATTTAACTCAGTACCACACAGAAGCTTGCTGAAACAATTAGAGGATCTGAGAGCGGCAAAGGACCTAGTTACATGGGTGGGAAGTTGTTTGGGGAGACAGCAGAGACTGGTGGTAAATGGTAAAATCAGGGAATGGGAGGTCACAGTGGGGTACCATAGGGGTCAGGCCTGGGACCAGCCCTTTACAATGTTCATCAACAACGTAGGAAATGGAATACAGGGCAAGATGTGTCTCTTCACAGATGGCACTAAGCTCTGTGGCTCAATAGGCACTTAAGAGAGGGTAAGGGAGTTGCAGAGAGGTCCAGGGTCTAGCTGTTGAAGTTCAATGCCAAAGTGCATGGTGAAACACATAGTGAACAAGAACCAAGGAAGAAATACTGGATGGGAAGGGGTTAAGCTGGCCACTACCTCAGAGTAAGGGGTCATAGGCGATTACCTAAAACAAATTAGTCAGTGTAACAATAATCCCACAGGAAGTCAACAAAATGTTGGGGTGTACTGGAAGAGATTTCCATAGCAGGAGGAAAGAGCTAATACTACTCTCTAAAGATCACTGGTGAGACCCCATCTGTAGTACTGCGCCCAGTTTCTGCAGTCCTCACCTGAGGAAAGACAGAGACAAGCTGAAGAAACTGCAGCATATGGTAACAAAAATGATTCAGGGCCAGCAGGGCAAATCCTATGAGGATCCACTTAGGACACTCACTGGAGGCCAGAAAGGAAAGGCGTAATATGATGAAGACCTTCCATTTCCTGAAAATTGTTTTCTAATAATTCTATGTTCAGAGATGCAGATTTTTTGCCAGGACAGTGGGTGGCAAAGTCACTGATTTTGTTGATGAATTTCGATACCTTGGTGTTTATTTAGACAGTTCCCTTACTTGAAAACCACATAGACCATTTACATCAGAAACTTGGATCACTTTATAGAATATGACAGTTTTGTTGTCTGAATCAAGACTTCTTTAGCATTGAGTTATTTACTTTCATTACTTAATTACAGTATTTTATGTTATTTAAGGGCAGCCTCAGAGCATTATCTATTACAGATGAAGCCGCTTAAAGGGACACCTCCATGGACACCCTTTCATCCCCTTTAACCGATCGTCCCTATTAAGAGAAGTTGCATTATTTTAGGACCAGTCCATTGCACTACTAACTATCATACTAAAAACACTCAAACAAACAAAACACAGAGAGAAGTGTTGATTACAGCTCTTTTGAATTACTGTATTTGTGTTTGTTCTGGTAAATGGTATCTTCATTTAGTAGAGTGTGTAATCAGAGAAAGAACACTTATCTTCGGCCTCGAATTACCGCAGCATCACAGAGTCCAAGTTCAGCGTCTTTAGCGTTTTGTCTTTTGCTGTCCCGAATAGACTGGATGTGGAGAACAGTTATGCACACTTGCTTCCATTTCTTTAGAGGGCTAAACTCACTTATCTAGCATCGCATAGTCTGACTTCAGACACCAGTCTCATGGAGCACAGGTAGGCGACTCGCTTCCTTTCTTTAGAGGCTTTAGAGAGCGTTCACAGTTGAGCGCTGGGCTGGGCATGTGGTTGTCTCCTCGTGGTACTTTACCTGCTGCCTTGCACTTTGCCAGCATTTTTTCTTCGCTGCTTGTGGTGATTCTTCGGTGCTTCTGCCATTCCTCCTCCTTGCTTCCCCCTTTCCTTTACTCCGGATACGGGTGTTGGGTCACCTGGTTCTCTCCTTCTTCTTCTCCTCTTCCACGCCGCCCATCCCGTCCCGAAGTGCATCCCAGTTGCTTCCTTCTTGGTTCGGCTGCTGTTTGGTCCAACTGCTACTGGCTCCCTCATTTGCCGTGCCACTATCCTGGCGGTTCCTTGCTTGCTCTGGGTTCATTCCTAGTATTGCCTCAATTATCCTGGACTCCTTTTTGGCATTATTCTGGGAATCCCTGCTGGTTTCCCTTGTATATATTTGGCTTTGGGCTGTGTTTTTGCCATTTCTGTTCCAGCTCTCAGCCTCCTGCTTGTCATTCAGCCTGTTGGTAGCCTCCATGGATCCTCCTGCTCCACCTGAAGGACCCCCGTTCCTCAGAAGAAGTCTGCAATATCTAAGAACTCTAAGGACTGGACGTTCCTCGTCTCCTGGCTGAGTTGAAGACTTTGGGGTTCCTGTTCCTGCTGGTGCCAAGAGCAGGAGCTGTATGATTACTGGCTCGAGAATCAAGATCTCCATCCCGCCCCTATGCCAGCTCGTCTTGATACACCTGCTCCTGATGCCTTTACTGAATTGAAGGATCTCATTTTCAGCTGGCCTCTTCTGTGTCTGATATTTCCAATCGCCTGGATGTTATGGAATGTCGCCAGGCTCCTGCTGCCCCTCAGCCTGCTCCAGCCCCAATGCCTTAGCCATCTCCTTCTATGCCTGCCATTGCTTCCACCTCAGGTATTCTAGCTTCAAGTTCCTCTGTGCCTGCTGTCTCACCTGTTCATCTAGTTCCCGCTCATCTCCGCAAGGATATCATTGAAGGAAAGATGTCAACCTTATATCATTGCTTATTTCTTCACATGATACCATCGAAAACAGAGTCATCTCCTGTGGTGACTTTTCCGTCGTTCTTCATTCTAAGGACCCTAGGCTTTCCAAAAAATGACTATTCCTGAATTTGTTCTGGCCTTTAGTCTGTTCAGAGACATTTTATGTTCTGCTTTTCCATCTTGCAGGGAGGAACTGGATACCTACCTGTATGTAGTTGTTGACCTTGGCGTCCGCTATAGTGGTACTCATTTTTTGACTACCATAAATCTTTTTCAGCTAAAGATGCTGCTCTCTCTCACCTGAATGTCCAACTTCTCTGGGGCTCACTCGACAATGAGTTATTTGCCGCCATTTCATTGGTCAACAGGCTCTCTGTTGACTCAAGTGCTCCTTTCCCATGTCGCTTTTCTCTGCAATTTTATCCGTGCCTGATTAGTCTAGAAACATAGAAACATAGAATTTGATGGCAGATAAGGACCGCTTGGCCCACCCAGTCTGCCCATTTCCTACTCTAATGGATAAGCTGCAGATCCTAGTTTACCAGCAGCCTACTTCTTCCTACCCCACCCCTAGAATTGCCTTACAACTGTCCCATGCATGCTTGAATTCCACCACTGTTTTTGACTCCACAACCTCCTCCGGAAGGCCGCTCCATGCATCCACAACCTCTCTGTGAAAAAATACTTCCTTAAATTACTCTGAGCCGCCCTCTTCTATCTTCAAATTGTGCCCTTGTTCTTGTGCACCTCTTTTTGAAAGATGCTACCCTCTTGGACTTTGTTGATTCACTTGAGGTACTTGAAAGTTTCTATCATGTCCCCCTCTCCCTCCTTTCCTCGAGGCTATACATATTAGCTCTTAAGTCTCTCTTCATATGTCTTCCGGTTGCAGACCCTGCACCATTTTGTTGCCCTCCTCTGGACAGCTTCCATCCTGTCTATGTCTTTGCGGAGATTGGGTCTCAGAACTGCATGCAGTACTCCAGATGGGGTCTCACCAGCTGTCTGTGCAGAGGGATAATAACTTCCTGTTTTCTACTGGTGATGCCTCTCCCTATGCATCCCAGTATCCCCCACCCTCCTTGCTGCCCTCTCACATTGCTTGCCCACCTTTAGGTCATCTGATATGACTACCCCAGGTCCCTTTCCATTTTTGTTGTTGTTAGTATCTCACCCCCATTGTGTACTCTTCCCTGGGTTTTTGTTTCCCAGGTGCATTACCTTGCATTTCTTAGCATTGAATCTAAGCTGCCATACATTTGACCATTCCTCTAACCTGCCAAGTCCTTTCTCATCCTTTCCACCCCACCTTGTGCATCAACTCTGTTGCAGATCTTTGTGTCATCTGCAAAGAGACATACTTTTCTTCCAGTCCCTCTGCAATGTCGCTTATAAAGACATTGAAGAGGACCGGTCCTAATACTGAACCTCAGTGTACCCCACTAGTAACCCCCTTTCTTCAGAGTGGACTCCATTTACTATTATTCTGAGTCCTATTCTCCAGCCAATTCTTACCCAGGCTGTCATCTTGGGACCCACTCCCAGGCTGGCTAACTTGTATATTAATCTTTTGTGTGGGACTGTGTCAAATGCCTTGCTAAAGTCTAGGTAGGCCATGTCCACAGTCCCTCCCTGATCTACTACTTTGGTCACTGAGTCAAAGAAATCTATCAGATTTGTCCGGCATGACCTTCCGCTGTGAATCCGTGCTGCCTCTTGGGTCCTGTGCCTCTGGCCTCTAGATACTCAACAATTCTTTCCTTCAGAAGTGATTCCATCATTTTCCTACCACTGAGGTTAAACTAACAGGTCTGTAGTTTCCTGCTTCTGCCTTGCTCCCACTTTTGTGAAGGGGAATCACATCTGCCCTCCTCCAGTCCTCGGGTACCACCCCATCCTCCCATGATTTGTTAAAGAGGGTAGTCAGTGGTGTCACTAGTTCTACCCTTAGTTCTTTTAGAATTCTGGGATGAATCCCATCAGACCCATTGCTTTGCCCACCTTCAGTTTTAAGAGTTCTTTCAGAACCCTTTCTTCTGTAAATGGGCTGGTATCAACTTCTGTATCCAGAGTGTTTCTACTGTTTGTTTTAGGTACCTCCTCTTCCTTTGTAAATGCTGAGCAAAATATTTGTTTAGTATCTCTGCCTTTTCACAGTCACACTCTGCCCACCCTCCTCCCTTTCTTAAACCTCACTATCCCTCCCTTGGTCTTCCTTCGCTCCTGATGTACCTATAAAAGGTTTTATCCCCCTTCTTAACTGAGTTGGCTATCTTTTCCTCAGTTTGGGCCTTTGCTGTTCTGACTGCCTTCCCAGCTTCCTTTGCTTTAACTGATACAGTTCTCTGTCCTGCTCCTTCTGTGATTCCTTGTACTTCCTGAATGCTTTCTTTTCTCTTGAACCTTCACTGCCACTTCCTTTGAGAACCATAGTGGTTTTTACATCGTTTCGTTTATTTGCTTCACACAAAGGCTTGTTACCTCTGTGATGGCAGTTTTATTATTCCCCATTGTTCTTCCACCCTCCTTCCTGCCCATTTGCTGGTGCATTCCTTGAGGCACTCACCCATTTTGGCAAAGTCAGCCTCCTAAAGTCCAGTACTTTTGCCTTTGATGGCTTGACTCTATTGCTGTGTTTGTTGAACCATACTGTTCGATGGTCACTAGTTCCCAGATGGCTACCCACTTCTACATCTGTGATCCTCTCTTCATCTCCATTTGAGAGAACCAGGTCTAAGATTGCTCCTCTCGAGTGGGCTCCAATACTAGTTGTCTAAGGGATGCCCCTGTAGGGCATCTAGAATAACCCCACTCTTCAAGTGGCTGCTGCAACTGCACTCCAGTTAACATCTGGCATATTCAGATCACCCATCAGCAATATCTCCCTTTTTCTGCCATTTTAAGTATACTTTCTATCATTTCCTTGTCCATTTCCTCCCCTGAGAAGGGTCTGTATACTAACCTGTGCAGATTGTGGTGCCATTGCCGGTCTCCAAATTTAACCACAGTGCTTCTTCTCCTCCCTGTTTACCCTTTTGTTCTGTTGCTTTGATTCCTTCCCTTATGTAAAGAGCTACTCCTCCTCCTCTTTTACCCTCCCTGTCCCTCCTGTAGATAGTGTATCCTGGTATGTTTATGTCCCAGATGTTCCTCCTCCATCAAGGCCACTAATTAAGGAGCTTGTTAATCAGACTACGGGCACTGGTACTCATTGCTCTCCATTTTTGATGGCTTTATCTTCTGTTGCAGCATCCCCACTGACCTTTCTACCTCGGTCTTTTCTCATTTAGTACCCTGTTTGTAGGGAGAGGCTGGGATTTTCCTGCTGCTTATCAGTGCCTCCCCTTAACTAGTTTAAAAGCTTGCCAATGAAGCATTTAAACCGATTGCTCAAAAGACTTGTTCCCTTCCTGGACAGATGCAGACCATCCTGCCAGTATAGGCAGTATAGTCTCGCCTACATCCCGTACTACCACTTCAGGCTCCACTATTACCAGGACTATACACAATCATATTGCTATGCCTCGCTTGTCCCACGATAAACATGGTTGCCCTATTACTTTTGTGGCTGGTAGATCTGTCTGTAATAATTTCAACGATATGGGTTGCTCTGTCCCCTCGCCGCCTGCTGCACATTTGCAGTCATTGTGGTGAAGCTCATGCTAAATCCATCTGCCCTAATTTAAGAAGCAGACCCTGACTATTGCATCATCCTTCCACTCCTGTCAATGTCAGCGAACTGTCCCATCTGCTCGCCACTCATCCATCTCGCTCTTTAGTGCACTTTCTCATCTCCAGATTTACATTTGGATTCCATACTGGCATCTGTTCTCTTCCTCAGGACTCCTCTAATCCCCTAATTTACAAACAGCTCTCACTCAACCAGACTTGGTATCCTCCCTTTGCAGAAGAAGCTGGACAAAGGATATATTATCGGACCATTTCTCCATCCGCCATTTCCTCTCATTCGTTGTCAGTCCTATTGGCGCTACTACGCAAATTCTCAAGAAAACAGCGCCTTATTTTTGATTTATCCGCTCTGCGGCCACTTACGCTCCCAGTATCAACTCTCTTATCCCTTCTCAGGATTTTCTCTGGCCTATGCCAAGATTGACAACGCTATATTGACTATCAAACAAATGGGCAGGCGCGCTGGCTCTCTAAAAGCTGACATTGCCAATGCATTTAAACTCCTTCCTAGTCATCCGTCCTTTGGCATCTCTATGGCATCAAATGGGAAGATTCCTACTACTTTGCTGTGCGGTAGTTTTCGGTTGCAAAGCAGTCCGAAACTGTTCGATATCTTTTCTTCTATGCTTTGCTGGTTGTTGTTGAATCATTGTCGGGTGACCTCAGTGATCCACTTGCTTGATGATTTTCTTCTCATCTAACCTTCTCCTATGCCTTCAGCTGCAGCCCTTTCTGCCTTACGCCATTTATTTCATCAATTAGCTGTACCTGTCTCGGAGGAAAAGACTTCTGGTCCTGCCACTTCTCTGGAATTTTTGGCCATCATTCTCGATTCTGTTCGCATGGAAGCCAGACTCCCTATGGACAAGCTACAGAATCAAGACTCTGGTTCTATCATTCTCCAATCGCTCATCCTGCACAAAACATGAACTCTTGTCTCTGCTAGGTTACCTCTCCTTTACTACGTATAATTCCTCAAGGATGTACCTTCATAGCATATCTGTCTTGGTCTGCTTCCTTGGCGTCAGCTCTCCACCATCACATTTCCATTACAGTTACTGCAAAATCCGACCTTGCCATGTGGTTCCTCTTCCTAAACCAATGTTCTACAAAGACATCTCTCAAGATTTTCTCCTAGAGTATTCACAGATGCTTCACCTACTCATGGATTCGCTGCTATTTTCCATCAATCATGGATCTTTTCTATATGGCCTTCGAATTTCTACAACTGCCTGCAGCCACAACCTCTTCCCTTTATTTGAGATATATCCTGTAGTTGCAGAAGCTTTTACTTGGGTCATCGATGGTCTTTGTCTACAGTGTTAATATATTCAGATAATCAAACAACAGTAGATATTATTAACAAAGGCAGATCATCTTCTCCTACAATTATGCTATTCTTACGGAGATTAACATGGCTTTCTCTGATTCATAATTTTGCATTCAATGTTTTCATATTCCTGGTCATCTCAATACAGCCGCTGACTACCTTTCCCATTTTCAATTTCAGAAATTTTGTATTCTCCTTCCTACTGCGGATCCTCTTCCAACTCCAGCTCCTCAGTTCAAGAATCTAGTCATGCCATGATTAATTATCTTACTACAGCGCAAAACCTCATGTGGTCAGCCTTATCAAGCAGCACACAATCAGCTTACAAAACAGCCTGGAGAAAATACAATACATTCTGCTCCATATCAGCCTCCTCTGCATTTCCAATGTCCCTGCCTACCATATTAGCTTTCACGACCTATTGTCATACAACCAGTAAATTATCTTACTCTACCATTCAACAATACTTAGCTGGCATTCAATTTCACCTTTGCTTACCAGATCCAGCTTCTGTCTCCTTGACATCATATCCTGCAGTTAAGCTCCTTCTTACAGCAATCCAAAACTCTCATTCAAAGAGGATGCCTACTCGTTTGCCCATCGATGATACCATTTTCAAACAGCTGATTAAGCTACTGAAGTCGAACCTCCTACTTCACCTCCACCATCCTACTTGCAGCTATCTGTCTGGCTTTTTATGGATTTCTACATCCTGGAGAATTCACAGTTTCATCACTTTCCGCAATGTCCTTTCTCAAGGTCAAACATCTTACCAAGCGGGCTGATTACTATATTCTCCATCTTCCTGCATCAAAATTGGACAGGCTACGAGAAGGCGTGGACATTTGATATTTTCCTACAAATACTGCTTGGTGCCCCGTCTACTTCTTGAACCAGCTTTGCAGTTTTCATAGTCAATCCAGTCCTGAATCTCCTCTTCTAACCTCTCATAATAATGTACCTCTAACCATCAAAGAATTTGTGGATTCAATTCGTTCACTGCTACAATGCCTGGGACTTGATCCTTTCGCTTATTCTGGCCATTCATTTAGAATTGGTGCTGCTACTTCTGCCTCACGAAAGAAAGTTCCAGCTTACATCATAAAACGTTTGGGAAGATGGACATCATCTTGTTTTGAGACATACATTCCTAATCCTGAAGCAGAAATGCGTTCAACTTTTCTTTTCATCTCCTCGTAGTATGCCTAGAAGGAAGACAACTTGGTAGCCATGGTTTCTCAGAGGTTTCCTCCATTAAAGGGGTTTTCCTCTCCTGAGTGCTGCCAGGTATACTCTCGTGAGTTGGAGGAGGTGGATACTATTCTTTTGGGCCTTCCAGCTATCAGCTCATACTCAAGGTGGGAACGAGTAAGGCCAAAACAAATCAATATATACAAGTGGCACCAAGCACAATTCATAACATTATTCCCACACAGTGAATTGAAGGGCCGCCCATAATTCGATGGGCAGCGATTCCCTTCTATAAAGCACTCCTACACGCTCAGCCCCTCCTGTTTAGTGTTCACAGTTTCCTCCACCCTTCCCTCCTCCTTCTCCGCGCTCTTCCCATCTTTAGGCCTTCCAGCTATCAGCTTATACTCAAGGTGGGAACGGTAAGGCTAAAACAAATCAATATATACAAGTGGAACCAAGCACAATTCATAACATTATTCCGCACAGTGAATTGAAGATATAACAGTACATGACACAATCTTGCTCCCTGAGTGTTTCCTGTAACAGTCATATGTTACAGTAAAGAGTGCTTTGGGCATTTTCACACGCAGGTTGGTATGAAGTATAAGTTTTCAGCAACAGAAAAAAGATATATTTTGCAAGACCCCTGAAAACTGTTCTGTATACAAGACAGTGAAAACTACTGGTTCGTGGCGAGAACCAAACAAGAATGCAGTACTGTACAAAACACTGTTTTCAGATCAATGTTTATTTAGGGGCTGGATTTTCAAACCACAAGCCCCTGCTGCACCAATCATAGGCTTCAGGGCCTACGGCATTCTCGCTGGACAGCAATAGAATTCTCAATCCCATGTGCCAAGTGCTGCAAGTTAGACCAGTTTGTCCCTGGTCCAGTTTCGACATTCAGGGGACCCTTTTCACAGGGCTTGTGCCAAATTTCTGGCACAAGCTGCCGTAAAATATGGAAAACTGTTGCAACTGCACCGAGAATAGAAAATTGGGTGCAGTTGCGGCTAAAGTGTTTAGTACGCAACTGCACCAAAATGGGTTTGATGCAGAGCTTGATGTAAGCCCTGCATTGCCCTCTAAAAATCTGGCCCAGATGCTTTAGTTCAATATGTACAATTTAAAGGTATGAATTTATTTTCTGTAACTACACAAACAGCTATCAATGCTCAAATTTCCTTTCTTCTTTAAGCTATGGAAAACACCCTGGTGGTTAAAGACCCAAGCACTCACCAGCAGTTATGTTTAATGAAGCAGAATTAAAAGGCAAGGCCTGTGGTTTGATGGGTGGAAGCAACCAGCCATTCCTCCTTCCTGGGCTATATAAAACAATTTAGAAGCTCCTTTTTCTTGCTGCTGCCAGAGGCTCTGCACCCCCACCATCCTTGGTGCTTTCCTCTTAGTTGTTTTGGGCCTTTCTATTTGGGTTTTACCTTCTGCAGCTCAGGGTAGTGTTTTGTTTGCTCCTCTGTCTATAGCTTTCCACCTTCTGCCTTTTAGGACAGCTGCTCTCTGTCCTCATGCAAATGTTTTCAGAGTGCCTTCTCGCTTCAATGTCCTGCCTCTGTTATGCTGCAGTATTTCATGTCTGTTTTCACAGTCTGTTATACCACAGTTCCATATAGAAACACTTGCCACCTGTTCACTGATTTACCTGCTGTTCATAATCAACACTTGCAAACATTTCACTGCAGTTCCTCTGCATGCTTTGCAGTCAATCACGCCACCTGGCTGTGCCAACAGCAGCAACCACTTAACTCAGTCATTTCAGTCAGTCTGTTTCAGCATTTCCTCACAGACCTGGTTGTACTACCACTCAGCATTTCTGCTCATAGCTTAGTGTTTTCCAAGATAATAGCCTTTGATATGTGTTCATATTTTTAGTACCTTGTCATTCATTTCAGTTTCTACCATACCAGTCCTTCTTCAGCAAAACAATCAGCCTTTCGATCACATCATACTGCTAACAAGCAATCAGCCTGCCAGCCATCATACTGCTCACAAGACATGTAGCTTGTCAGCCCCATCATACTGCCCACCAGTCAGTCCATTTCTGCACCACACCATCAGGCTCTATGAATGCATTCCTAGTGGCTATTATCAGTCAAGCTCACTTGCCCCCTTGAAGTCTGCATCTTGAAGGTGGGTCCCTCATCACAGGCAGGTGTCCTTTGCAGGCCACTTCTCTCCCACAGCACCTCCTGGCACTCCCATCGGGTGGTTAAATGACCTTCTGCTACCTTCTGCTGCCTTACCTCCTGCCACACCAGTGACTCAGGTTTGGGAACAGATCAGGGTCATTTGGGGCCGGCCCTGGGGACACAGGCATTTTAATGCGTGCAGTATCTTTATGTCACACGCCCATGCCAGTGCACATACACCAACCTTGGGGCAGGGACTAGAAAATGGAAAAGTCAGGGCTATGCACAGAGGAAGCCATGCTCACCCACCTTGACCCATACCATTGCCCCAAGCCCTGCTGACTGGGATCTGGACCCTGGGGTTGAGGAGGACAGCCTCCCTCCTGGCCCCTCCACAGATGGGGGTGGTAAGCCATTGAGAAACAAGGTAGGTAAGACCTGGGGAGATGGTGAGTGGTTGAGGAGGGGTAGGGACTGAAGAGCCAGGCAGCACCCAGGAATGCAGAAACAGCTCTATGGAAAAACAAAAGAAGGTCTACTGCTCCAGGGAAGCTTCAGCCATGCAGATCCATGATCAGCAGCACCTGGCAGTGCAGAATTTAAGACTTCAGCTGCCCACATGGGTTCTTTAGCTGTGCAGACCACCTCAACATCACCTACAAACATTATTCTCCTGCATCTGTTTAAGGTCCACCTATTCTCATTCTGTATCCCTTCCTTTAGTTTTCAGTCAAGGTTAGGCCTCCTCAAGGTCTTGAGACTGGGAGCTAGCATTCCAGCAGTCGCTTTCTCCTCAGTTTATGGGTTTATTTTGGGGGTGCCTTCCTTGAGGTACCTCCTTTGGCTTCAAGATTTACTAGCGGCACTCCCACAATGTTATCATGTTAGAGGACTCGAGCAAGAGGTATCTTCCAAAATTTTCATCTGAACTGGAATTCAAAATTAGCAGAGGGAGCCTAATAGTAGTATCATTGCCAGGAGGGATGGCGGTTGAGGCCATGGATCTCAGATATTTCCTCCACCAGGGTTTTTTCTCTCTTGAGTGTCAAAGCCAAAGGTAGCTGTCTAGTACCATTTTCCTGGTATAAGAGATTTCTGCTATGAACTGGGGTCAGATAGTGGTTCCTTCTCCTACAATCTTGCCATTCCCTCTCTCTTCTGGAAGTCATGCCTTAGTCTGCTATCACTCATCGTCAGCTATCAGCTGTCTCTGTCATCACTTCTCTTCTGCATTTGCAGCTCTGCTACACAGTTATTTTGGGCTTCTTCCTAAGGTACTCTTTTCAAAGCAGCTTTTAATTTATCCTAGCATCTCAGTTACAAAATCTTATAGTTATTTTATGGTTACTTTATTATTTTATTACATTTATCTCATTTATTCTAGTTGTTTTGATAGTCTGATTGTGTTAATATTCTGATTCATGAGTATTCAAGGGGTATATTTCATTGCTCTTATGTATATTGTACAGCGCTCAGAGCCCAAAGGGAATGAGTGCTTTAAAATAAAGTTTTGCTTGCTTGCTTTAGCCAAAGGAATCAGATTCCCATGGCACTTCTAGATGTGGAACCATCCTCAAGACAGTTCCTTTGACTTCCGGTACCCCAACAGTGTTGAAGCCCCTCAGGGGACAGAGGTGAGAATAGAAACATAGACTCTGACAGCAGAAAAGGACAGCTTGGCCCACCAGTCTGCTCATTTCCCTACCTATTGGATAAGCTGCAGATCCTAGTTAACCAACAGCCTACTTTTCCTACCCCCACAAAATTGCTTTATTTCTGTCCCATGCATTCTCGAATTCATCTACTGTTTTGAACCACAACCTCCTCCGAAAGGCTGTTCGATGCATTCACTACCCTCTCTGAAAAAATACTTCCTTGCATTGCCCCTTATCCGTCCCCCTCTGTCTTCAAATTGTGCCCCTTGTTCTTGCACATCTCTTTTCTGAAAGATGCTACCTCTTGGACTTTACTGATTCCTTTGAGGTACTTAAAGTTTCTATCATGTCCCCCTCTCCCTCCTTTCCTCGACAGTATACATATTAAGCTTCTTTAGTCTCTCCTCATGGCTTCTGGTGCAGACCCTGCCCCATTTTAGTTGCCCTCCTCTGGACTGCCTCCATCCTGTCTATTTCCTTGGAGATAAGGTCTCAGAACTGACACATTATATTCCAGATGGGATCTCACCAACTGTCTGTACAGAGGCATAACAACTTCCTGTTTTCTACTGGTGATGCCTCTCCCTATGCATCCCAGTATCCCCAGCCCTCCTTATTGCCTTCTCACATTGTTTGCCTACCTTTAAGCCATCTGATATTACTACCCCAGGTCCCTTTCCATTTTGTTGTTGTTAGTACCCCTCCCACATTGCATACTCTTCCCCTGGGTTTTTGTTTCCCAGGTGCATTACTTGCACTTCTTTGCATTGCATCTAAGCTGCCATACTTTTGACCATTCCTCCAACCTTGCCAAGTCCCTTCTCATCCTTTCCACCCCTCTTGTGTATCAACCCTGTTACAGGTCTTTGTGTCATCTGCAAAGAGGAGTACTTTTCTACCAATCTCTCTGCAATGTCACCTATAAAGACATTAAAGAGGACTGGTCCCAGCACTGAACCCTACGGTATTCCACTAGTAACCCCCTTTCTTTGGAGTTGACTCCATTTACTAATACCCTCGGCATCCTGTTGTCCAGCCAATGTTTGCAGGCTACAACCCTGGGCCCACTTCAAGCTGGCTAACTTGTTTATTAAACTTTGTGTGGGACTGTGTCAAATGCTTGCTAAAGTCTAGGTGGACTATGTCCACAGCCTCTCCTGGTCTACTACTTTGGTCACCCAGTCAAAGAAATCAATCAGATTCATCTGACATGACCTTCCACTGTGAATCCATGCTGCCTTGGGTCCTGTGCCCCACTGGTCTCTAGGTACTCAACAATTCTTTCCTCAGAAGTGATTCCATCATTTTCCCTATCACTGAGGTCAAACTAACAGGTCTGTAGTTCCCTGCCTCTGTCTTGCTCCCACTTTTGTGAGGGAATCACATCCGCCCTCCTCCAGTTCTCAGTACAACACCATCCTCCCATGATTTGTTAAAAGGGTAGTCAGTGGTGTCACTAGTTCTCCCTAGTTCTTTTAGAATTCTGGGTGAATCCATCAGGCCCCATTGCTTTGTTCACCTTCAGTTTTAAGAGTTCTTTCAGAACCCTTTCTTCTGTGAATGGACTGGTATCGACTGCCTATCCAGAGTGCTTCTATTCTTTGGTTCAGGTACCTCCTCCTCCTCTTCTTTTGTGAATACTGAGCAGAAGTATTCGTTCAGTATCCCTGCTTTTCACTGTCACCCTCTGCCACCCCTCCTCTTCCCTTTATTAAGCCTCACTATCCCTCCCTTGGTCTTTCTTAGCTCCCTAATATACCTATAAAGGTTTTATCCCCTACTTTACTGAGTTGGCTATCTTTTCCCCAGTTTGGGCGTTGCTATTCTGACTGCCTTTCCGCTTCCTTCTGCTTTAACTGGTATAGTTCTCTGTCCTGCTCCTTCTGTGTTTCCTTATACTTCCTGAATGCTACCTTTTCTCCCTAACCTTCCCGTCACCTCTTTTGAGAACCACAGTGTTTTTTCTTTCATTTTGTTTGTTGATTTGCTTCACACAAAGGTTTGTTGCCTCTGTGATGGCTGTTTTGATTTTTCCCATTGTTCTTCCACCCTCCTTCTTGCCCATTTGCTAGTGCTTTTCTGAGGCACTTTCCCATTTCCTAAAATCAGCCCTCCTAAAGTCCAGTACTTTTATTTTGTATGGCTTGATTCTATGGCTGTGTTTATCATGAACCACACTGTTTGGTGGCGCTTGTTCCCAGATGGCTACCACTTCTAAATCAAGATCCTCTCTCCATCCCTTTTGAGAGTACCAAGTCTAAGATTGCTCCTTCCTGCATGGGTTCCAACACTAGCTGTCTGAGGCATGCCCCTGTAGGACATGGAGAATGACCCTGCTCTTGGATGTGGCTGCAGCAAAGGTGCTCTAGTTAATGTCTGGCATATTCAGGTCCCCATCAACAATATCTCCCTAAATGGCCAAAGTAACTGCAAATGAGAGTCAACATCCAACCATACAACTACCCTTCAGCAATCACTGATTATGGTCAATAATCACACTTCTCTCTCAGATGTTTAAAGGCACTTGGTGTAAGCACCTCATGCTACACACCACCCTCGAGGCATACGATTATTGACCCATAATAGCACACTCTCTCATGTAACATTGCTTACTTTTAAACCTTTTTATATGAAGTTTTTATTTTATGAATAAACAAGAAAATCATACTGTCTACATTTTGATATCTTATATACTGGATATATTTAGCCTGGGTGACAAAGGAGGCAGATCAGGGAGGAGCAGTGGATATCGCCTATCTCAACTTCAGCAAGGCCTTCAACACTGTACCACACAGAAGGCTGGTGAACAAGCTAGGTAGGCTGGGGTGGACCACAAAGTGGAAAACTAGGTTAGAAACTGTCTGAGGGACAGGAAGCAGAGGGTGTAGTTAATGGGATCAAATCTGAGGAAAGGATGGTGACCAGTGGGGTGCCTCAGGATCAGTCCTGGGGCCAGTCCTTTTAATGTCTTCATCAGTGATATTGCTGAAGGGCTGGAGGGAAGGTTTGCCTATTTGCATTGATACCAAGATCTGTAACAGAGTAGATACTCCAGAGTTAGTCAAAAAAATGAAGGGATCTGGGAAAGCTGGAAAAATGGTTCAAAGTGTGGCAATTAATATTTAATGCAAAGAGGTGCAAAATCATGCACCTGGGGCAAAAATCATTCAGAGAGCTACAGGATAAGAAACATAGAACATAGAAACATAGAATTTGACGGCAGATAAGGACCGCTTGGCCCACCCAGTCTGCCCATTTCCTACCTAATGGATAAGCTGCAGATCCTAGTTAACCAGCAGCCTACTTCTTCCTACCCCAACCCCTAGAATTGCCTTATGACTGTCCCATGCATGCTTGAATTCCACCCTGTTTTTGACTCCACAACCTCCTCGGAGGCCGTTCTGCATCCACAACCCTCTCTGTGAAAAAATACTTCTACAAATTACCTCTGAGCCGCCCCCTTCTATCTTCAAATTGTGCCCCTTGTTCTTGCACACCTCTTTTTTGAAAGATGCTACCCTCTTGGACTTTGTTGATTCCCTTGAGGTACTTGAAAGTTTCTATCATGTCCCCCTCTCCCTCCTTTCCTCGAGGCTATACATATTAAGCTCTTTAAGTCTCTCTTATATGTCTTCTAGTGCAGACCTTGCACCATTTTAGTTGCCCTCCTCTGGACAGCTTCCATCCTGTCTATGTCTTTCGGAGATTGGGTCTCCAGAACTGCACGCAGTACTCCAGATGGGGTCTCACCAGCTGTCTGTACAGAGGATAATAACTTCCTGTTTTCTACTGGTGATGCCTCTTCCTATGCATCCCAGTATCCCCCAACCCTCCTTGCTACCCTCTCACATTGCTTGCCCACCTTTAGGTCATCTGATATGACTACCCCCAGGTCCCTTTCCATTTTGTTGTTGTTAGTATCTCACCCCATTGTGTACTCTTCCTGGATTTTTGTTTCCCAGGTGCATTACCTTGCACTTCTTAGCATTGAATCTAAGCTGCCATACATTTGACCATTCCTCTAACCTTGCCAGGAAGAGTGCTGACAGTCACTAGGAAGAAAGAGATTTAGGATAATCATCTCAGATGATTTAAAGGTGCCAAACAGTGTAACAAGGCTGTGAGGAGTGCCAGTGGGATGTTAGGGTGCATAGGAAGAAGTATCACTAACAGAAGGAAGGAAGTGGTGATGCCATTATGCAAAACACTGGTGAGGCCTCATCTAGAATACACAGTGTTCCACTCTGGAGCTGCATCTTTTCAAGGACATTGACAGGGTAGGCGGTTCATTGAAGAGGCGACCAAGATGGTGCGGGGCTTGCATCAGAAAACATATGAGGACAGATTAAAAGACCTCTATGTATACACTGGAAGAGAGGTGAACTAGTGGCTATGATAGAGACCTTCAAGTATCTTAAAAGCTTGAACAAAGTGCAGGTGAGTGACATCTTTCAGTACAGGAGTTGTACAGGGCGATGGGCATATGAGATTGAAGGGGGCAGGATAAGGGAAATGTGAGGAAGTTTTTCTTCACGGAAATGGTGAGATGCTTGGAACAGCCCGCCCCAGGAAGTGGTGGGTGCTAATATAGTGGGGAGAATCGACATGCATGGGATAGACCTAAAGGAACCCTAGATGTGGGAAGAGGCAAAGCCAATGACCAAGTATGGTCAGTGGCCACTGATCTGAGCAGGAGTATGGGCAGACTAAGTAGGCCTAGAGGTCCTTATCTGCCATCAACTACTATGTTACTATATAATTTGCACAAGCATTACTTCACATTGTAGTTGCACATGCCCATTAAATTAAAGGCAAGGCCTGTTTGATGGGTGGAAACAACCAGCCACTCCCCTTCCTGCGCAATATAAACCAGTTTCCTTCAACTTCATTCAGAAGCTCCTTTCCTTTGCTCCCAATCCATCATTCCCCTCCATGATCTCCTTCCTAAGGTAACTTTAGCCAAAGGGGTCACGTTCCTGCAGCAACTCTAGCGGTGGGACTCTACTCAAGAGGGTTCCTTTGCCTTCCTGGTACCCTGACTGGGTGGTATGCACTCAGGAGACAGAGTGCAAATGGCCAAAGTGCTGTAACTACAAATGACGTCAACATCCAACTAGCCGACTACCAACAAGTTGCACAAGCATTGCTCCACATTATGGTTGCATACTCCCATTAAACCCACATTTGGTTATATCCTACTTTTTTACATTTATGTATTTAGTGAATAGGTAGGCTCACTGAACATGAAATGCCCATTTTAAGAAAGCCTTGTGTCAAAATGCAATAAAAAGACAGTATATTCAATACAGTAATTTTCATAAAAATCCAGTCGTATTCCATGACTTAATGCTAATGTTACACAATAAATAACTTTAAGCATTTCATTAAAAATAATGAATGGTGTGGTTTATTATGAGATATCATCACACCTTGGGTGCATTGAGATTACAGATGTCATAAAATTTAACTTCACTAGTGAAGAAACTTCTGAAGTTCCCAATGGCTGACCAACTGCACCAAACCTTTTACATTTTTCATAAAAATATGTTTTTTAAATATTGATAATCCCTCACCACTGTGCCATCATCCCAAATATGCTTCTACCCTTTTCTGTAAGGTAATCCACCTTGATGTCCTCTGCATAGGAAGAACTCCTTCCTCCCCTCCCATCAAGCATCGCAGCTGATAGTAATCTCTCTCATAATGTAATTAATCCCTTCCCAACCAATGTGCTAAAAAATACTCCCTTCATCTCCTCCATCCCACCAGACCCCAAAGAAGAATGAACCCTCACCCAACCCCTTCCTAGCCCCCATCTCCTTTTCCTCACCCAGCCCCCCAAAAAATCTGCTTTTGAAGACCTATAATAGAAACAGTCTCCCCAGTGCAGGCGTCCACTCTGTTCAGTGTCAGTATTCATAGTAGAGGCAGGCATGAATGAATGGTGACATTTTGCCTATAGTAAAACCTGACTGGCTGAGCCTTAGCTCAGACGAACTATTTAATGTCACTTCACAAATTTGGAAAACTTCATTAAGCAAAGTTTCCTGACTTTGCACATCTCTAATGGAAGGCTCAGTGTGAAGTGAAGTGTTTATGAAAGGTGTTATATAAAACCAGTTGGCACTTTACAGTTCTGCTTAAACCTGGCCAGCCTACTTCATTCATGATGATTTATAGTATATTTATTACCAATGATACCTTGCATTATGCAGGGTATTTAATTTAGTGTTTCATCAACACTTGACTTCACAGTCAAACTGCTTTTAGCATATGCCTTGCATTAGTGCTTTTGCATTAAGGTTTATGTCTCTATATAAACCAAATTCCTTTCCTTTCCACCACCCAAGAAGTGATCTTATAAAGCGGGTAGGTAAAAGCTACAAAACACAGAAACTTCATTGGCTGAAATACATCACCTGACCACTGATTAATGCAACACCACTGCACACTACACTGCCAAATTATAGCCAACCTTAAATAAAAGTCTTTGTACTTGCAACAAAGCAATATACCACCATAAAACCAAAACAACAGACAGTCATTAGGCCCTATTCATGTATTTGCGGTGCATATGCATGCCACCCATACCAAGTTACGATACAGTGGGGTCTTTCAGAACCCCTGTGGAATTCACATTAGTGCCATGCACACCAGCTCCACCAACTGCCTGCACACAGCTATGTGCACGGGGGGTCTGAGGGCATGCCAGGGGCGTGCCTGCACTCCACCATTCATAAGGCGTGGAGTTGGTATAGAGTGCCAGGCCAGGGCTGCACGTTACGTGACAGGGACCCAGCCACAGCTTTTAATGTGCTACTCCCAACAGACAGCATCAGCACAGGGACCCATGCCATACTACTGCCCCAGCCTATGGGGCTGCTGAGAGGGATGGGAGCAGCCATTCAGGCAGTCACCCATCGGACCCAGATTCCCAGGGTCTGTGCCTTCCCAGGATCCCTGCATGGGCACAGCATGGCATCCACTATGAGACCCAGGCCAGGCATCCCATTGGATGCCCAACAGAACCCGTGATCGACCCCCGTGGAGCTGCAATTCACCCTCATGCAGCTGCGCTGAAGAGGTGGGGCCATGGACAGGTGCCTACTGGGTGCTGGCAGTTGTGAATACCATGCATCCTGTGCCTGTCTGGGGCAGTGTAAGCTTTGCGACATTATATGTACATTTTGTGGGTACAACCCATGGTTTTGAGAATAGGGCCCATTAGTTGTAATAACTTCAAAGAAGCACAGCAGAAACTGTTTCAGCAAAGCATCAAAATGAGTGCTATACCAAAACTCAATATCGCAATGTTTGTACAGCTCACAGTGAGTGACTGGGTTAATGCTATTTTAATGATAGCATTGCCATTCTGAAGAAAATAACAGAAAGCTAAAGAATCTTGAAACTGATTAAGAACATCAAAGTGAAAGTCGGAAGCATACCTCTCAACCTTTATCCCCAAATGTGGAACATTGCCTGTCAAAATGTGGAACAAATGGGCAAAATATGGAACACTTCATTAAATCTTTACCTAAGAAGCTCAAAACACTGTTAAAATATTGCATTTATGTTTAGAAAGTCTGTTATAAATTGAATAATGTATTTCTTTGCATCATTTACTATGGATTTTTGCTTTAAAATGTTGACTTTGAATGTGGAACAAGTCCTCACAATGTGGAACAGGGAGCTTTTGTAAGTAAAATGAGAACGTTCTCATAATGTGGTACAGTTGAGAGGTATGGTGGAAGCTGCAGTTTATTGTTTAAAGTACTTAACAGAAATTATTACTCTTCACTACAGTTACTATAATTTGCTTTATTTAACTTTTTGCACAAATAATGTAGTTACTAGGCAGTACTATAATGAACTACTTTAACTATTGAAGTTGAAGGACAGTAATTTTTTTGTCTTTTTAAGAATAAAAGACTCATAAAACTGTAATTTTTAACACTTATCCAGCTTATTACTGCATTAACCCACAACAGGACTTTGGTGTATTAGACATTAATGCAGGCCCAGGTGGCAGTAATGGCACTTGGCCTTCGACCTCATGCCTCAAAAACACCCAGGGTGTGCATTAATGCTTATTAGAAAATGGCATCGGAAAATAAACAAATCTCATTGGTGAAAGCATGGCAGCAGAGATTCATTTATTTTTCTGATACAGCCATATAAAAACTAGAGCCTATTCGGGTGCCCCATAACAAAATAATCAGTGTGCACCTCGAATGTTCATGAAATGCGGCCACCATCTTGCCCTACTGGCAAAGCATAATAATATTCAGCACTCAGGCCATTGTCTCCCACGGCAAAAAAAAAACAAGACTGCACAGTCCAAATAAATAAGTGTAACAGATAAAAGCACAAACATACTTTCTGGTCCACAAAACAGCTGCTGTATGAATTCTCCCTGCAAGCTGCTTATCTGCATCAAACCAAGCATGAGAACATCGGTATTTTCTTACATCTCCTACTGCAGATGGCCATATCGGCATGGAAGAAGTAGAAAATACTCCCAAGTAGCACATAATCCTCCCTGAGATGGCAAGCAAGGCAATAATATGGGTAAAGGCATTTTCTCAGCATCTTATAATTAGCCCATCTAGCTGTGCAAATAAGCAAAAAAAAAATGAGAAAAGAAGCTGAAGTGTTCGTTTCTTACCTGCAGTAAGCTAAGGCAGCCCTGAGTGCAGCACAAGGAGGCACGTTAGCAGATGCTCACATATTCATTTTAAAAAATATTCAAATGGCCATAGTCCGAAAAATTACACAGAGACCACACAAAGGCATTAAAAATGTCAGATGTCCTCAGAAGCATATTCAACATGCCACCTAAAGAGACAGTAAATCGCTTGTTTCCAGAAGCTGACAACATAGTTGAGCAGGCACTAGAACCTGCCAGCAAGAAATTTAAAGCAACCTCACGTTTTATGGTGTGAGTACATCAGACCTTGATAGCAATGAGAGTCAGAGGAAGAAATAAACACAAAGAAAAATACACAGTGGGCATTGGCAGTCTTTGCAGAGTGGGCTAGAAAAGAAAGCATAGAAATTGACTGGCTAAATGACAGTTTTGACATTTTAAACAGCCACCTGCATAAATTCTATGCAGAAGCCCGAACTGCATCAGGTGAGCAGTAGTCAGTGTCTGGGTCCTGCACTCTTGTGCAGCCATCAAGCATACCCTAAATTCCCGGAGTAGGGTGTCACACCAGTATAATCTCAGAACCAGCGTTTCGTTCCAGCAACAATATAATGACATCCATACTAAAGAAACTTGTAAGGAGCAGAAGGATGTTGCTGCCCACCACCCGTCCATCATTGAAACCAACCTGGACAAGCTAAAGGTTCATCAGCCATGTCACCATACACAGCACAGAGATTGGTCTGCAAGGTTTGGTTTGACCTCCAGCACCACGTGGCCCGCCGAGGAAGAGAAGGATTATGAGAACTGTGAACAGATTGTTTCACAGTCAAGAAGTAATGAACATGGGCAAAAGTATGTGATACTTTCCCATAATCCTGCCTCACAAAACCACAAGAATCCACTAGAGGTCAACAAAGAAATTTAACGTGGTTTTATGTTTGAGGATCGTTGCAACCCTCTCTGCCCTGTTCTATCCTTCTGCAAATATCTGCCAAAATTGCCAGAGGATGCCTGCATTCTACCTTCATCCCAGGAAGTCACCTCAGACTCACCTTGACATCCAGGACTGCTGGTACAGAAGGAACCAATGGGCAAGAATTTTCTCAGAAATATGATGTCAAGACTTAGCAAAGAAGCACAGCTATCCACAAGATACACCAATCACAGCATATGTTCAACAGCTGTGCAGCCTAACTCAAGCAGGACTTTCAGCGCGTGAAATCACCAGCGTAATGGCCACAGATATGAAGCCAGTCTGCAGCACTACTGGTCAGCATCCATAGCCAACAGAAGAAATTGGAGTACAATCCTGGAGGATCCAACCAGCAGGTGCAGCAGCAGCAAGTATGCCACCTGTGGAGCCAGCAATCAAATCCAAGTTCATGAACCAGCAACATCCAGCACCACAACCACTCACTTCAGCCCTATGAACTGCACCTTCAATGCCCCAATTCATTTTATCTCCACAAACAAGTAATGGTCACAGTGCAAATGAGTGTTCAGTTAGTGTTTTTAGTTTAAAAAGGGACTACTTTATCTCAAAGTTGACAAAATATGTAATAAAAAGTTAAATTATTTAAATGTTTAAAACTTTTAAAATGTGTCGAGTTTTTCCATTTTCTAAAGCGCAATAATACCCTCCAGGTTCGCGATATTGGTCTACACGGACCTTCCAGGGGCTATAAGGCCCTCTGCCTGTGGTGTCGGGCCTCATTCGCCCTGGGCGGTCCGTATAAACAATACCACCAACCCTGTCAGGTATTACTGCTTGCATACACCATGCCCTGTTGTGGCTTAAAGTATACATAATCCTATGATAAACCACACCCTGGGATGTATGACTATAATTATAAAATGACCCACAAGTGCTGGAGTAATGGTTAGTCTTTGTAATGAGTTGTAATACAGTATTTTCATAGTATGTGACACAGTATTTTCCTAGTGCAGACTGTTTCAGCTTTCAGGACTTCACTATCCATTTTATAATATCCACTAGGTACCGTTGCACATTTGTTTTTATAATTATTGCAAAATATTATCTCAATGTCATTTTAACTGTTAGAAATGGTTCCTCACTGTTCACATTTGATAACTCACCTTTAATTTGCCTCTGAAAAATATTTTATTTATTTGGTATTCGAAAATAACCTTTGAGCCAAGGCTCTTTTACAAAGGTTCCACATCATGTGAACAGAGGGATCCACGAGAGGAGTCCGACAGAAATTCTGTCGAACGCCCTGTCAGCGACACCGGCAGGTCGACCACATTCTGAAGTCGGCTGCTGGTTCGCTACTGCATTCTTAGGTTTTCAGGGGGCTTTGCTCTCAAATCCCCCATGGGGGTCTGTGACCCCACACCCCCACTGAAGGATTCTCAACTCCAGTCGGAGCTGATTGGGGGTGTAGGACCTCGACAGACAGCGCCAGGTTCCAGCAGGTCTCCCACCGCAGCTAGGTGCTGTAGTCGCTGTGGGGGACTTCAGCTGTCAAAATGTCGCTGTGAGGGGTTAAATGTGAACAGAGTATGGACATTCAATCAAGAAGGTTACAGAGTTTTAGAACATTTGAGACACTGAACAGCACAATAATCAGGAAAAGGTTACAGAGTTTCTTAGACATTTATAGCACTGTACAGGATATGGACATCAACTTTAGTTGATTACAAGTGCAGGTAAGGTGCAGAGGCACTAGAGGTTAGGTTAGGTTAGGCAGAGGTCAGTAGGGACAGGATTTTGGTAGGGAGCCTCTAGCAAAAGTGATCAAGGAGGCAGGGTTGAGGCCAGGAGGCACAGACCCATCCTAGCGTGGAGATGGGTGGAGGGGAGAGGGGGTGAGGGTGACATGAGCAGCCCCTTAGAGTGATTCAGGGCATTGTCAAGGAGCATGTGGGAGGTGGCTTCTGTCTTGTGCTGAGAATAGTTGCTGTTAGCAGAGTCAGACCTGGTCATCCAGAGTCTAATGAGCCGTGTAACTATGATGCAGTGATATAGTATGTACCTCTTTTTCATAGGTTTCATACCTTTTTATGATAGTGAGTTTAAAATCATAAACTATAATCTTGCCTGACTTATAATACCAATACCAAAAAATAAATTCAGCAAGTTAAATCCTTTTAAATACAAAATGAACCCTATAAATGATCCAGTCTTTTACATGAGCTCTCATAATACACATTGTATGTGCTGATGTCACAGTGCACTGTGATGAGTTCTTCAAATCAATCAGACAATTTTCAAGTAACTACACAGGATAAAGTTAAATAGTGGTGGATTTGCACCTATTAAACATTAACATGCAGTAGGTAAAGTGTGATCTATCTGAGACAGTTGGGCTCCATACACAATCACAATTTACAGGAGCAAAGTGGTTTGAAGAATCAGTTTGTGTCAGTGTTCGGTTTTGTACCCGTAACACCTTTTCCTGTGAGGTCGCTTAGTGCATGGTGACTACATGGGGGAAGGATGGGACCCCATGTAAATGTGAGGCTGGCATGCTAATAATCAGCTGCTGAGCTATGCTCAGCCATTGGCTAACCCGCACATGACTGGTAACAAACCTCAGTGCTCCCCTCAACTGTAGCAATGTCATCTAGAATTTGAGCAGCTTTTCCTCCATTTACTCCCACCATGTTTGTGTGCACTCTCATTCATGATTTTGCTGTGTAGCCACGGTGGTTGGAAGGTCTTTGTGCCAGTCGCCTGGTGAATGGTGATTGTATCCTTTTCATGGGTGACATGAAGTAGAAGGTGGCACTGAGTGCCTCAAGTGTGGTGAGATGCGATGTTACATCTAAGCATGTCAGAGCTGTGGGAGGATGGTGACAGTAATGACTATGTAACTGGAAAAATGCCACAAGGGTAAGAGGAAGGGTATGTGGCTAAAAATGTGTTTTGTACTTCAGTCTTCTAGGGCTGGGGCGTTGTGGGTGTTATGAGTGAGGGAGGGGACACTGTTAATGGTCAGGGCTGGGGTGATGAGGACCTATAAGGGTGTGTTTTTATGTAAAAAAAAACTTTGCCCAGCAAAACTGGCAGAGTGACAGAAAACTATGCTAAGTGTAACATAGTGCAAGGTGGCTCACTTTGCACCAAGTATGCCAGCAGAGTTTTCTTCACCACATCTCTAGTCCCAGCCTCTAGGAACAATTACACCCAGGCCTAGATTTCAAGGCAATTGGACCATATAATACCTGGCTCAGGTGTGTGTTGCAGTTGCCATTAGGAAGCACACCTTGGTCCTTTACTGCCCAACAAGGTAGCAGGGCTTTGGTTGTGGAAGTGGAGCATCTTGTCCCCTCCCAGCACTGGGGTCACTTCTCCCACTCACTGTCAGGTGTTCTCCCTATGGACACTCGTCCTCTAATGACATTGAGGATCCCCCACACTGGTGCATGGAAGATTGCAGCATGCTTCTCATGCACTGATCTGTGCTGCTCTTTCTTTTTCTGCCATATATCCTCCCCTCTTGCTCCCTGAGGTCACCAATGGAGCATTATAGCCACAATACACTGAAGACTGGTCTGAAATGACATGCAAGGTGCACATCAGTAACATGCTAACAACACACAGTGGCTATGCAATATGCATATGTACTACATTGACACATAGATGTTTGACAGCACATAAAGCCCAAGGTCCATCTAGTTTGCCCAAAAATGTCTTACCTTTTCTCTTGACCTCCCTACATACACAGGTACTATACAAACATATCAATATACAAACATACGAAAAGAGCTAGCAGAAGAAGACCGCCTAGTCTATAGTGTCCACTCAGTAAGTGATGAAGGGTCTGGCCTTACAATTTACACCAATGACCCTGCCCCCAAGTGTCCCCCTCCTCTCCCCTTCTACCCTTCCTTGGCCCTAAGGGTTCCCTTTGTGCTTGTCCCAGGTTCTCTTGAATGCTCCCACCATCCTTGCTGATACCACCTCCTCTGGCAGCTCATTCCAGGTGGACACTACCATCTCCATATAGAAATGCTTCCTTACATCGCTTCTGAATCTCTCCCCCATCAATTTTAGGCTATGTCCCCTAGTGGTGCTGTTGTCATTCATTTAAAGAGACCTTCCGTTTTCACTTTAATTCCCTTCTGTACTTGAAAGTCTATCAAGTCACTTCTCTGCCTCCTCTTTTCCAGAGAGTACATCCCAGGGCTCCCAGCCTCTCCTCATAGAACCAATCCTGTAACCCCTCAATCATCTTGGTTGCTCTCCTCTGGACCCCCAGCATGCTGATGTTCTTCTTAAGGTAAGGATGCCAGTACCTCACCCCATATTCTAAATATGGTCTCACCAATGACTTGTACAATGGTAAAATAACCTCACTTTGCCTCTATGTGGCAAGTCAATGACCCTCAATACCCCCCGACTCATCCTGGTATCATTTCCCTCAAGGTTAGGATATCAGGGATATAAAGAAGAGGGCTGATGTCTGGGATTCATCAGCATTTGCTCAGTGCAAGGCATGGCTGAATGTAGTGTCCACATCCACTGTCCACATGACACTTGCATTTGAAGTCAGTCAGGGCTGTCAGCTGTGTGCCCTGGATATAGGGTAAATACATGCAGAACATAGGAACATCACTGTCCATAGGGACTGGGGCCCCTGTTTGGTATTCTGAGTATTGTGCTGTTTTGGGGAGACCTGTGATATGTACTGAATATATGAATGAGCATCCACAACATCATGCATTGTGTCTCTTGTACTATACTGTACTCTGCTGTGACCATGTTATAAGCAGCGCACTGTGACAGCACATGGCAGTGCGAGTGAGCATAGCTAGTATACACAACAGGGATGTGCCTTCTCTCTTGGTGGTGATTCTGGGGTCCTGCAGTTTGTAATGTACCACCAAGTGCTCTAGGGGTTATTCGTGCCTGATATAGGGCACCCTCCAGTGGTTGCCATTCACATATGCTATGCCCTGGCCCCTTCTGCTCATTACCAATTGGTGGGGTGTTAGCATTGTTATTAGTGGGTTTGACTTCCCTAAGAGGACAAGACGGATGCTTTGACTGCACATGTATAAGTGTTTTGTGCTGTTAACACTGCTGTAGCACACTAGGTAGTGTGTTGATGCCTCTGACAAAAACCACCGATACCCATGTGTGCAACACAGACCACTGTGCTGATGACCTATATAAGTGTGTCATGGCAACAGGCTGGGGGTCATGCCACTGACCCCCATGGCATTCTGGATGTCACTTCCACTGTGTATGTGAAGGTCCATGGATGTTGGAGCATATGACAACCACGGGCATACCCTCATACCTTTCCAGCACAATAGTACAACACTGCAGGTGGCACTGGGGCATATTGTAACTGGGGGGTGGTTGGTACCAGGACTGCAGTGGTTACTGCCACAATCAATTCTGGTTTTCACTGCTGTTGATTTAATAACTCTACTGTACTCAACTGCCACCCTCAAAATGGGAAGCCTATGCCAACATGATCAATGGTGTATGGCCCCAAACCTAGAGGTACAAATGATCTGTTGCTCAAGGCATGAGACTACAACAATTTTAACACAATTTTATTTCCTTCATTTCAGTGGGTCTGGAAACAGCACACAGGGATACCACAATTTTGATGCCTCCTACATACCACAGACAAAGAACGGAGAGTCCAAACACAGTTGTAGGCCATTAATATCTTTGACTCAGGTGAACTTACAGAGATACAGCAAAACAGTTACTACAGGCAAGTTAAGTTCCTAGTTAGATGGGGGCTCTGTCCTCTAAACTATTCTGAGCATACACTTTGTGTTTCCCCAAGGACTAGAGACACAGTGCTAACACAGAGTACCCACAAATTCTGGATCGCATACAACAGATTACTGAAACCAGGTGCGGACCCTTGCAGCAGTGCTAGCACAAGGGCTGGATGGGACAGGGCACAGGCAACCATGGCCTCTGAAGAAACATTCCCCCAAGGTCAGCTTTGGGCAGCTCTCCCTAGCATGTAGAAGTGACATTGAGGCAGGGTGACACTAATATGGGGATGACTACCAGAAAGTCTCTCTCACCTCATGGTTCTTGAAATCTGTGATTGCTGGCATTGGTTGGTGCTTTCTGCCTCCACTGGTCACAGACGGGCACTCCTTCTCCTCCCCATGGACCTTGATATGGGGAAACAACCCCGGGCACCTCTACCCCTGACTGAACTACAGCCCCTGAACAGCCATCAGGGTATGCTCCTTGAGGAAGCACCTCCCTAAGTCACAGCTTAAACTGTCTCCAACAACTCCTGCCACTTTGATGCCTCACCGCAACTGCAAACTACCAGGGAACTGTGGCCTATGCTGCTATGGTAAGCCCTCCCTGGCCATAGCACCATCCCAAGAAGCTGGGGTTAATATAGCTACCAGCTGGCAGTCTACCTGAACAGCAGTGCAGGCAGGGGATGTGGCACCACATGCATCATAGTGCTCACCCAAGGTGGATGGCAATATGTATGCCTTCCCCAGATGGCAACCTACACAGCCCTCATCTCACTTCCTTAGCTGACTGATGTGTGTACTTTGTATTTTACAGATATATGCTACAATTGCTGTTCTGCTACCACACTGAGATGGTGACAGGACCAGAAGGTGAAATGTGACTTGCTGCAATATTCATCTTGGAGGAAGGCCAACTAGACACTGGGGCCAAATATTCAAAACTTAGCCCGGGGCTAAGTTAGCACTCACAGAGTGTTAAATTAGCCCGTCAACCAGTAGCAAGCTATATTCAGAGGAATAGTCCCAGGGCTAAACCTGCTGAATATAGCATACAAAAACAGTGCGAACAGGGCTGGGAGTGCAGTGCTAAAATAGCCCGGGAAATAAGACAGCTCTGAATATAGCAACAGTGAAGTGCAAAATGCAACAGCAGCTCAGTGGACACAGAGGTGGAGTAAGGCAGAGCTGAAGTTGACAGACAGTGTGCGTGATAGCAATGAAGTGTTGCACAACAACTGCAAACAATAATGCAGGCAACACACTGCAGAACTGTGCTATGCTTTTGAGAGGATTGCCCAGGGCCAACACAATGGCACAGTGCTAACACATTAGCCTGGTGCAAACACATTAGCTTGGGGCAAAGTTTGCTATATTCAAAGCTGCTAAGCAAATGAGCCTACTTGGGCAATCTGTGTCAAACAGCCACATTAGCATCTCATTAAGGCCTGCTTAGCATGCATTAGCATGAAGATTGCCTGGTGCTATTCCATGGTGCCCACAGCTCCACCTATAGGTCAGACTGGATGTACAGGCTAAAAGTCACAGGCCAGGGTGCACACAGCTCCACCTGTATGCCAGCCTTGAGAAACAGTTTGTTAGCTGTAGGCCATGGTGTCAGCAGGCATACAGAGTGCATACCTCCCACCCAGTCAGCACTGGAATGAGGGACACAGACACTCTGAATGTGGAAAAAGAGGATACTGATCCCCATAATGAGCAACACATCTGCAAACATGGACACACAAACTCAGGACACAATGGAAACCCTTACCTCGTATGTACACAGGTAAGAGTTATGTAGCACCATAGAATAATACAACTCCCTGCTTGAAAGTCTGGATGTACAGTACAGTCTCTGTGTGTGCACCACTGTTCCCAGGAGGGACGAAAGTAGGTCATGGCTGTAGTGAGAGGAACACAGAGGGATGTCCCGTGTACTGAGGGACACTGTAGAGGACTGTATAACTGTGTGTATGTATGTATGTATCTATCTATACACATATATATATATTTATATTCATTGCAAAAAATCCATTAATGCATCAATTAGGGTAAACAATAAGCGACAAAAGCAGGGAAATGAGGCGTTAGGGTTTCTAACCCTAACGCCCCACCAGTTCCCACCCTTACCACTCCACCCCACTCCTCCACCCTCCACACACCAACAGCCATCTGGGTTTGTGTTGGGGTCGACAGCCTGAATCACCTTTTGGCTGAGATATCTGACTCTTCATTTTGCAGTTCGGCTTGAAGAGAGCAGACCTGTCCTGGTCCTCAGAAAATGACAGCGCAACCTCCAGAGGTAAGTATGGGGTGAGGGGTTGCAGGAAGTGGGTGCTCAGTGTAGGGTGAGGATGAGGATGGGGACTGGGACGATGACGAGGGGCGTTTTCTTTTTCCAGGTTAAAAACACAAATAACACATTGGGGACAGTTTTCTTTATTTACAGGAACAAACAATAAATAAAATACATGTGGGCACACTGGGTGGGATCCCAGTGTGCCACATGAATGGGGATACATGCTGCTGACAGGGGTTGGGCACCCCCATCAGCAAGGCAATAAATGAAAAATAAAATAACTTTTGGGCACACTGGGTGGGCTTCCAGTGTGCCACATCAGTTGGATGGGGATACATGCTGCCAGCAGGGATTGGGCACCCCGTCAGCAAGGCAATAAATAAAATATAAAGAACTTTTGAGCACACTAGGTGGGCTCCCAGTGTGCCACATGAATTGGGGAGTGGGGGACATGATGCCAACATGGGGATTGGGTACCCCAATGTCGGTGGATTTGTTGGGCCAGACTACAGAAGTTCGATGCAGAATCTGCATCGAGTAAAAAGACATTGGGGGATGGTTTTCTTTATTTACAGGTATAGAAATTAAAAATACATTTGGGCACAGAGGGTGGGCTCCCAGTGTGCCACATGAGTTGGGGGGATCATGATGCTGACAGGGGATTGGGCACCCCGTCGGCAATAAAAGTGGGCTGGCGGGGGCACTACTTTCAGGATTGGACCTAGTGGTAATTAGAAGTTACACTTGAATTACTATGGTAATAATTGGAAGTATCACTTTGAATTCACTTCGGGTTCCACTGCCAATTACTGCATGCTTTTGCAGGTGGTATTTAGCACCGCCACCGTGGCACAACAACCTGTAGCGTGCACTACTCTTTGAATATGCCAGTGTGCCGCATTCATGGCCAGTCCCCACCTCCATCCCTTATCATACATTAACTTTTAGCATCGGTGCTATCACACAGCGCCGGTGCTAAAAGGCATTTGAATATTACAGTCCTGTGCAAATTCAGTGCTATTCCAGTGCTAAGGATTTGCACCAGGCACAAAAGCTTTGAATATCTGGCCCCAGGGATCAGATAGGTATGGGATAGTCATTCCTGCAGGAGGGAGGCTGCTGGCGGCCAGTATGGTAGGGGTGTAATGTTACAATGGACTTGGACTCTATCCATTCCAAGTATGGGACACTCCCATTTAGAATCAGTTTTGGTTATTCCTCATTCCTGTTCCTTTTGTGTGTTGACATCCTCTGTGACTGCAGCAGATGCTTAGCAATCCACAAAAGATATTTCTACTGCTGGCCTGCATGGGGTGGTATCCTTCCTCATATGTCAGGGTCAAGAGGAATTCTGTGGGGTGTCTTTCCAGACCCCTACTACATGTGTGCCTTTCTGCCCTTGTGAAAGTGTCAGCCCAATTTACTGCCCTTGTTAATCAGGTGATGTGCACAGGTGTTGCATGGTGCAGAGTTACATGGCCAATTTACACAGCTTTATGGTGTATTACCAGATCTTTGTGGACTGGTCCTAAATTACTACATTAATTTGCACTGAAACAAAATCCCTGTCCCTAGAGTACATCCGCTGAGCTGCTTAAAGAGCTGGTGACACGCTGTTATAGTCCATGCAAGCAACTCATACCAAGAGTTGCCTGGCCAAGGAGCTAAACTCAGCATTGAATTTTATTTTACTGTCTACATAAAGAAATATTTAACTTTGCCTGCTCGAGCTTTAACTTTATACGAGTCGAGTGCTGCGGCTCTGCCCTAAAATCAGCACTTTGATGATGCTAAGCAGGGAACAGGGCTGCAGGCACGCTATATAGCTATGAATAGGATCGAGGGAGCTGTCTAAATGCACTAAGATTATCTTTGCTGGTAGCTCTACATGTATTGGGTAACTGCATTTAGACTGACCGCCAATCCTGTTAATAGCTACATAGACACTTGCAGCCCTGTTTCCACTTAGCGTCATCAAAGTGTTGATTTTGGGAAGGGGTGCTGCAGTGCTCTGAGGACTAGTACAATCCGAGCAGATAAATATTTATTTACACAGTAAAACAAACATTCAAAAATTGCCAATTTAGCTCCTCAGGCAGGCAACTCCTTGACATTAGTTGCCTGCCCAGACCTGTCAGCTCCTCTTCAATGCTTTGCAGAAGTCATTATCTTCTGTTTGTGACATCACAGCTTGTTACTGTGGAAAAGGATTACATAGCAGGCGCATATCAAATGTAGGAAACAAGGATCCTGTTTTCATATAAGCGAAACTAGTAATGAACAATAAAAGAAACAGAAAAACAGAACATCTATGAACACACAACACCCAACACAAAGGAACAGATTACCTAATGAGGTGGTGTGTGCAGAAACAATGGAGGAATTCAAGAGGGCATGGGACAGACACAGGGGTTGGCTGGTGGGCAAAGAAAAATATGTCTGGGAAGTGGAGACAAGTAGGGTCGTGTGGGAAATGGGCAGACTAGATGGACCAGGGTGGTCCTTTTCTGCTAACACATTACTATGATACTATAATACGATAAGCTAAACTGTGGTGAAATATTAAGGCAATATTCACAGCTGCAAATTGTGGTGGTGCAAAACTAGTATGCGACATGCCCTCGCTGTGACACCACAAAAACTGCCTTACACAAATGGAAGTCTTACTTGCCAGGAATTAAGTGTCTACCCATTGACTATGCTGCAGTGCAAAGCGTGGTTGCCTGATGTTTGGTGATACAAACACTGCAATAGCTTTAGAGGCCTTGGCATGGAACAGCACCAGCTGCATTGTGCTATGCCTTGCCCAGAGCCCTGGGTACATTGTACCATCACTGTTGCCTTCTGCCGCCTGACACTTCTCCCACTTATGGACCCCTGACAATTTTATTTTTTCAAGCACTTGTTCACTCATCTCTAGAAATCTAGATAACCCCTCCCTTATCACCACCCAAGAGTAGTCCCTGAGGTAGCCTGTGATGTGGGCGGAATGTCGACAACTGGTCATAAGGGTGATGCCAATGCGCTGACAATGTGAGTGACCTGGGATTTCCCCTCTTTCCCTGAGTTCGCCCCGGGTAAGAATCCTAAGTATGGGGGGTGTGAGGGGTGAAACCTCCTACAAGGGGGGCAAGTCCGTCGCATTAAACAACATACTGTTTGTCAGTCACCCTGGTGGTTTTGGCGCTCCTTCCACCGGTCGCTGCCCCTGAGTCGCCTGTCACATAAAGCACCGGCCCTGGCACCCAGTGGCTCTCCCACACCTAGCCCTGTTCCCATGTGCTGTCAGTCTGATGCACAGTCCTGTGTTGAACTCTGTCTTCCTTCACCTGTTTTGGCCACAGCAACACCAAAACACCCCTACTGTCATCATCCCTTAGGAGTTTTAAGGGCTGGGGGTGAGTGAGTGCTGGCCTCTGTGAGGATCGCTATGCTCTGTGTATAGAACCTGCAGGCCACTTATATTGTGACCTCTACAGCACACAGTCATAGAGTGAAGAGTGTCTGGCAGGGAACACAGAGCCCCCCTTTGAGCATGGCACAACAAGGCAAAAAAAAAGGCACTATTCCATCACTCTGATAAACAGTGTAAGTCCCTAGGAACTGTGTATGGGGCCTGATATTTTTCAGCGTTTTCCAAATATGATAAATTCACTTTAAATGCTACATGTGAACAGATTATTGAATTAGAAACTACAGGGTTTTGTGCTAAGCAAGCTTATTTTTGCAAAGCTTTATTTCCAATAAAACCATCCACATGACAGACAGAACATTATCTGGCATAGAAAACAATGCATGGTTGTTCTGCTATTATACTGCCCTGATAAAAACACTGTTGAGAACTGCAACTAATTCCAAAACCCATAACTACAAGGACGATCAAAGTAGGATTATCCTATGCCAAGGTTCTTTCAAAGATCTTGAATAAATCTGTGCCACGTCATTGATTTAAAGCATTTGGTACATGGAAAAACATTCAAAGTACAGTAACTTCATTTTACATTATTACTGCCAGTTACATACTGGTCCTTCAGCACCGACAAGCTTCATACATGAGCCATGAATTTATTAAAATAAATCTAAATCAGACATATACTATCTGACAAAACTATGGAATTTAAATTACTCTGGCATCCTTTGCAGTTTCTCTTTTATGTGAGTCCAAGAATTATGCCATTTGCAATATTAAAGGGATATATTCTGCAGTACCACTGCTATTTACATAAAGCTTTGCAATGTTACCCAAACAGATTTACAAAAAGGTAATGTGAAATTTGCAGTATGTTTAAAGGACATATATTATTTTGTTTTTATTTTACAATATTTTTTCTCTGATTGGCTCTTTCAGCCCTACTGCCTCACCCATCCCCATCACCCACCTTCTCCGGGCTTACCATTCCTACCATGTTCCCCTGTGGATGACACCACATGGGAAGGGTCACCTTGGGGATGCCCAGGTTACCCTGGGCAGAGTTAGAGCTGCGGTGAGGGACAGTGAGCCCAGTTGGTGGTGCATGACCTGTGGTGGAATGGTGGGTGGCATCCTGAGCAGTCAGGGTTTTCCTTGTGTTTCTGGGTCCCCATCCTCCAGCAACGGTGGAGTGTCCTGACGCATGATGTCAGAGTGCAGATGCCCCTGCCTGAGTACTGGTTCCTCTCATGCACTGCCACCCATGGTCACCAGGTGGCAGTGTAAAACCAGAAATCCTCACTCCCCAAGGAGGGTCGCGTCTGTGGGATGCTTGACCATCCTCCCCCGTCCAACCCTCCAGCAAACCAGGCTCATTCCCAAACCTGGCTTACTGGCAGTGTAGGGTAGAGCTACCACTGCTCTGGTGGGCGAGCCCTTAAAGGACATCAATATTGCTCCCAAATCAGTTTGACATTTTTCCTGTAACTACAGGGATATTTCCTGTATTGTAATGTAAATAACATTTTATTTCAAGTCTTATTTTCCTCTTTATCAACCTATCTCTGCAATAGCCTAATATTCATCAGGCTACTCTATCCTACTCTAAATCTCCATCCCTCTGTTACTGTCATGTAATTGCTATTGTACAGCTCAGCATTAAAGGCCTTATGGTCTATCATGTCTGCTCAATTGTGCAGGTCTCCCTTTGTGTCTATGGTGGGACCTGCCCCAATCCCAAACCCCCATAGCTCCCTCTCCTCCCTTGCCCCTCAGCAACTTTTCCCTTCATTCTGTCCCATACTCTCTTGAAGCTATTCACTGTTTTCAAGAATACCACCTCCTCTGGCAACTTGCTACTCTTGACTACCACTCTCTCAGTGAAAAGTGCCTCCTCATCTCCCTCTTGAATCTTTCTCCAATCAGCTTTAGTCTATGCCCTAATGGACTTGTTCCCATGAAGACTGAAGAGGCCTTCTGTATTCACCCGATTAATGCCTTTAAGGCATTTGAAGGTCTCGATCATATGCAGTCTCTCCTTCTGTCCTCAAGGGGTACATGTTGTTCCCCTTGAGCCTCTCCTCATAGATGTTGCTTTCTGGCCCTGGATCATCTTGGTCAACCTTCTCTGGACTGTTTCCAGCAAGCTGACTTCCTTCTTAAGATAAGAGAACCAATACTGCATACTGCAGTCTAGGTGCAGTCTTACCAGTGGCCTGTACAGCAGTAGTATGACCTCTGCCTTCCTGCTGGTAAACCCCTGGCTATGTAGCCCAGCATCCAATGTGCTTTTGCTGCAGCTCTCTTACAGTATGCCGAGTGCTTCAGGCCAGTCTTGATGAAACTACTGTTTGGTCTATGTTACAGGCAACCTGACTCTAACTTTACAATAAACCAGGATATAATAAATAGTATAAATAATAAGTCAAATTATAATGAAATAATTCTAATGGGGACTTTAACTTTCCAGGAATAAATTGGAATGAAAACATTGGTAGTAACAATATTGAAACTCTGTTTGTGGATACATGTACAACAAATGGATTGTACCAAGTAATAAATCAACCCACCATAACAATAATATTTTGGATCTAGTATTGACAGACATGCCTGATAAAATAACTAATATAATGGTTAAACCTCTATTACTATGTAGTGACCATATGATAATTACCTTTAATAACTCTACATGTTTTAAACCAGTTTTGGGTAAAACAGTAGTTAACGATGATAAAGAGCAAATTTTGTTAAGATTAAACAGATTCTATCAGATTGGAAATGGGACAACAACATAGATTGCAGTTACGCATTATGGAACAAAATCAAAAATAAAATTATAAACTTAGAAAATAAATATATACCAAATAGAACCTTGTACAATAAAAGAGGTAAAATTCTACCTTGGATGACCCTAACTATTACAAATTTAATTAAACAAAATGAAGACTGTATAGAGCAATGATAAGAGACAGTAGTGATTATAATATCTGGAATTACAAGATCTCACAAAAATGTAAATACAAAATTAGAATGGTGAAAAAAATTTAAACAAAGCTTGCATACATTAAAAATGGTGGAAAAAGTTTTTATTCCTATATAAATAATAAAAATCAAACTCTAGAAATATAGGTCCACTGGTGATAGATAGTGAAATATCACGTCAAGATAGTACAGATGAATTCAAGAAATACTTTTGTTCAGTTTTCAATACTAAAACATATCCATCAATAGTCAATAAAATTCCAAAAGATACTTTAAATGAGATAACTAAAAAGAGATTATGGACAACCTAAACAAACTAAACACAAATAAATCACCTGGTCCAGACAGAGTTACATCCTAGGTTATTGAAGGAAATAAAAATGGATAATTAATCCACTACATAAACTTTTAACATGTCACTAAATACAGGGCATGTCCCAATGGACTGGAAAACTGCAATCTACACCTATTTTTAAAAGGAAATCGATCACAAATTTCAAATTATAGACCCACTAGTCTAACAAGTGTAGTAGGTAAAATATTGAAACAATATTAAAAACTAGGATTGAAGGTTACCTAAAAGTAAAAGGGTTAGAAGACAAATCCCAACATGGTTTTGAAAAAACAGATCCTGTCTAACAAGTAACATGTTTTTTATGAACACATAAGTAAATGTATAGAAGATAATAAAGCTATAGGCGTAATTTATCTTGACCTATGTAAAGCATTTGATAAAGTGCCACACGGACTACTAATAGATAAAATGGACAAACTTGGTATTGACAATCGGATCACAAATTGGGTAACTGATTGGCTAAAAAATCGTACTCAATGTGTTCATATAAAGGTCATGTATCAGGCATGAGACTGGTGAGACTGGGTGACAGTGTGGTGCCTCAGGATCGGTCTTGGGACTGATTCTGTTTAAATATTTATATCAGATATGACATCAAATTTAAACAGTTTAGCCATAAAATTTGCTGATGACACTAAACTAATAGCCCAGGTAGATACTAAGGAAGATTACCAAGAACTCGTAAATGACTTAAAAAATAGAATTATGGGCTGTAAAAACCAAATGACATTCAACAATGAGAAATGCGTTGTTATGCATTTCGGGAAAAATAACTTGCATCATGGTTACACATTAAAAGGACAAATAATAAAACCTGTAAATCAACAAAATGACTTGGTATTATAATAAACTCAGATCTAACATTTCATGCACATTACAATAACATCATTAATAAAACAAACAGGCTAATAGGATGCATAAAAGAAGCTTTACATCCAGAAATAGAAAATGCATTATTCCACTCTATAGGGCCTATGTGAGGCCTCATTTGGTTACTGCTCCCCTTGTGGAATCCATACCTGAGAAGGGATGTAAAATAGAATGAAGGGTGCAGTGGAGGTTACCAAAATGGTGGAAGACATATCGACCATGAGCTATGAACAAAGATTGGACAAATTAAAGATGTATTCCTGGAGCAGAGAAGAATAAGAGGAGATGTACTTTTATGCATAAATTATGGGGAGGAAGAGTTACTAACACTATTAAATCTATCTTATAATAAACATAATTGTAATTTAAGAAGCCACAGATATCAATTATCTCTAACATACCCAAAAATAATAAAAGGAGATCCTTTTTACATAGAGAATAATAACCTTGTGGAACTCATTACCTAATTCCTTGTTTGATAACAGAGATCACAAAATCTTTAAGCATAAACTTAATTCAATCCTGTTAAAATAAACATGGAAATTACCAAGCTTGGCTGAGACATACCAAAATGGGCCTCGGCTTTCTGTATGTCTATACCTCCTAGTATATAACTTCTAGTATGGTAACTCCTAGATCCTTTTCTTCATCAAACTTGGTGACTTGCACATCACCCAGCCAGTATTTAGTCTCCGGTTCCTTAGTTGCCAAATGCCAGACCACTTCTCTAACCTAACTAGGTCTTCCCTTAGTTCCTATCCCACCCCCCATCATGCCCAACCTCCCCAGAGCTTCGTGTCACCCATGAACAGGCAGATTTTATCCTTGATCCCATGTGCTGTGTTACTGATGAAGATGTTAAACAACACCAAACCAACTACCAAGCATTGTGGGACCCCACTGGTCACTGGCTTAGCTTCCGAGAATTCCCTCCTGACCACCACCTCTTTGGCTTCAGTCTTTTAATCAGTGTTTGACCTATTTGGTGAGCTTGGCCTCACCCCAAGATCCTCCAGCTTCTTGACCAGTCTCCTATGAGGTACAGAGTCAAAGGCCTTGCAGAAGTCCAGATACAGGACATCAACCGCTGGGTCCCTGTCCACTGTCTGGGCCATCCAGTCAAAAAGTCAATCAGATTAGTTTGGCAGGACCTCCCTGACACAAACCCATGCTGCCTCATCTTGCAGCAATTTTTCTTGGGAAAACCACCAGTCTCTCCTTCAGGATAGTCTCCATCAGTTTCCCTACATTTGAGGTCAGACTGACTGGCCTGTAATTCCCTGGTTTGTCCCTTGGACCACTTTTACGGAGATGCACCACATGTGCAGTCCTCCTGTCCCAGGGCACACCCCAGACTCCAGACAGGTTATCAGGTCTGCCGGGGCCTGCCAGCACTTCTGTCAGTTCCCATAGGACCCTCTGGTCTTGGAGATTTGTCCACCTTTGGGGCCTTTAGTCCCTTTAGCACCCTGTCCACCTGTATTACATCATCAGTGACACCTCCTTCCCGCCCTCACCCCACTGCTCCCTTGAGGCACTGGTCTGTCCTTCTCTCTATTGAAAAAGAGCAGAAGAACTTGTCACGTACCTAACCCCAAACAGGTAGCACTGCAGCAGAATGTCAAGAGCCTCAGGCGTGGCCCATAGTCAAAACTTCGAAGCAAAGGGCTGAGCTAATGACAGAGATAAGCTAAACCAAAATATTCGGTATACATAAAAACTTAAATTAACTCAAGCAGAGCCTCTTCCCTACTGCCAATTAACGTTATGTGACAATAAATGCACTTTTCAAGGCACCTTGAAAAAGCACTTTATTTGGCACGAAATGTTGGTGGACAGTAGGAGGTGCTACTGCCTTGCTGTTTTAATATAATTAAGTTTTATATGTACTGGACATTTTGGGTTGGGCAAATCTCTGTTAGTTAGCGCAGTTGTTAAGTACCCTCTGCTTTCTCTTCACTTCTTTGTGCCCAACCCTCCTCCTTTTTTAACCTGACAATTTTATCTTTAATATCACTCTTCTCCTTTATATATGTGAAGAAGGACTTCTCACCCGATTTTACTCCTGTGCCAGCTGTACTTTCTTAGCAGACTTTTCCTCTTTAACGCTCTGCACACCACTCTTGATTTATCATTACAGATCTACTTATCCTCCTCATTCTGAGTACATTTGTACTTCCAGAAGACTGCCTTCTTTTCTTTTATTGAATCTGCCACTTCCTTTTCAAACTATTTTGGCCTTTGATTTCTTGGCTTTTGATTTTAGCACACCTCACTAGTGGCCTCCATCAGTCCCTCCATTATTATGGCCCATTTCTGTTTCACCTCCTTCTCCTTTGCAATCCCAGTGAGGTCCTACCAGAATTTCTCCCATCTTATTAAAGTCTACTTCCTGTAATCCAAAACCCTCGCCTTGGTCCTGACCATTCCTCTGCCTGTCTCAGATGGAACCTCACTGTTTGAACAGCAGCTGGGTTTCAATGCAAAAAGTGAAAAATAATGCACTTAGGGCACAGAAACCCAGGGTGGAGTACAAAATGGGTGAAGTGGTATTAACGACCAGCAAGCAGGAAAGAGACCTTGGGGTAATCATACGGATGACTTAAAGGTGGCCAGGCAGTGCAACAAGGCAGCTGCGAGGGCTTGTGGAATGCTGGGGTGTGTAGGGTGGGGTATCACCAGCAGAAAGAGAGGTGGTGTGCCTCTGTATAGATTGCTGGTAAGACCCCACCTAGAGTACTGTGTCCAGTTCTGAAACCACATCTCCAGAAGGACATAAGGAGAGACTAAAGGACTTCAACATGTACACCACGGAATAGGTGGGGGTGGAATATGACAGAGACCTTTAAATACCTCAGGGGATAAATAAGGTACAGGACAGAAGTATTTTTCAGAAGACAAGCTACTCAATAACAAGTGAACATGATATGAAGCTGGAGGTGTAGACTCAGGAGAGACACAAAGAAGTACTTCTTCACAGAAAGAGTGGTGGATTCCTGGAACAGCCTTCCAGCAGAGATGGTGGGTGTGAAAACAGTGATGGGGTTCAAGAATGCATGGGATAAGCACAAGGGAATCATATGGAAAGGAAGGAAAGAGAGTGAAAGAGCTGTATATCAGGTGTGGGCTGCGGTAATAGTGTAGGCAGGAGAAATGGGCAGACTGATTGGACTAAGTGGTCCTTATCTGCCATCAAATTCTATGTTTCTATGTGGTGCTCGCTCCCTGCAAGTGGCACTTCTGGTTTTACATCCTGGACATGTCCACAGTTGGTCAGGACTAGGTCTAGCATGTTCCTTTGCCTAGGTCCACTGCCTTCAGTATGGCTGTATTAAGTAAACATACAAATATAGAAACATAGAAGCTGACAGCAGGACACCGTTAGATCCATCTAGTCTGCCCATTTGTTTTAGACCTATTTGACACTCTAGTTGCCTTTGTAGTCAGGACTCCCTTGTGCCTATCCATGCATTCTTTAATCCCCACAGTGTTGACCTCCATAACCTCCTGGGGCAGGCTGTTCCAGGTGTCCACCACTCTTTCTGTAAAGAAAACTTCCTGGTGTTGGTGAGAACCTCCCTCCTTGCAGTCTGAGGTCATGTCCCTGGTCCTGGAGCCCTTCTTGAAGTGAAAAGTTCCTGTGCCTATACCTTGTTAATACCTTTTATGTACTTGAATGTTTCAATCATGTCCTCTCTCTCTTCTCTGCTCCAGGGAGTACATATTCAGTTCCCTAAGTCTTTCCTAGTAGGACATGTACTGCAGACCCTGAATCATTTTGTTGCCTTTCTCTGTACTGTTTCCACCTGGTCAATGTCCTTCCTGAGTGAGGCCTCCAGAATTGGACTCTGTATTCCAGGTGAGGCCTGACCAGTGATCTATACAGTGGTAGTACCACGCTCTCCTCCTGCTTGTGATTCCCCTCCCAATGCAGCCCAGCATTCTGTTGGCTTTCAATGTTGCCTTCTCACACTGTTTACTAACGCTCAAGTCATCTGAGATTATGATTCCCAGATCTCATTCCTGGTTTGAGGCCACCAGTCTTTCGCCTCATAGGTAATACTCCTTTCTTGGATGTTTCTTTTCTCGTGTATGACCTTGCACTTTTTGCATTAAATCTCAGCTGCCACACTCCAGACCATTTTTCTAGTTTCTTGTTAAACGTGGTAATAACCTAGTATTTGTCTGCAGAAACATAGACTTTGATGGCAGATAAAAACCACTTGCCCTCAGTCTGCCCATTTCCCTACCTATTGGATAAGCTGCAGATCCTAGTTAACCAACAGCCTATTTCTTCCTACCCTCACCAGAATTGCCTTATGTCTGTCCACGTATTCTAGAATTCCCCAGTTTCCTCTTAAAATAAGAGACTAACCTAAAACGACTAGTATGTAAAAATCATAATAAAATGAAATTTTGATCCACTACAAAATCCTCAAGGAAATAGAAGGTCACTGGTGGTAGAGAAGCATGTGTGGACATCATACTTCTATTCAGAAGTTCACATTTAGTCCAAAGTGTTTCCTGCAGTGTCTCTATATGAGATGCTGGGGATTATGAAGAATGAAGGCTGACACAGAGTTGCATGCTTAATATCCTTCAGATAGGACACCACTGGATATTGGCCATTTGTCAGATTTTGTGATTAACCATCAGATCCACCTATCCAACAGTTTTAATCGTGTTTTCTATCTAATGGGCTATAAACAAAATGGAATATCCACAACTGGACATCTGGGCCATGTAACACAATCAACATTTACTGACACAAAGTGAAGTTGCTATGCAGACCAGGGTCACCGGGTTTCCTTGTGCAGTTGTTCCATATTATGATCATGCAGAGAAAGGGGTGGGACAATCAACTGTAATGTTGTGCCACCACACAAATTAGGCATTGTGTAATGCTCAGACTTTCACTAGCCACACATGTCTGGCTGCAAGCCACAGCACCTCCTTCTGTAGCACTACTAAAGCATTTCAGTGGAAGCAGACTTGCAAACCGGAACCAAAGTTCTGGTAGGAGAAAGGGTCAGTGGTGCGCACAGTGCCGATGATCCTCTGATTGACAGGATAAGACTAGGGCAAGGAAATGCAGTTGACAACTGAACAAGAGAGAATTAGATAAAGTGATGACATGCTTGGGGTCCACTGGACTTTTATGGACCATAACCAGATGCAAAGGAACCACTTTACAAGCTCACATCATGGTTTTGGTTGAGTGGGTGTGGACAGTAATGGTGCTAGAACCACGCCACCTGGTTCCTGTAATTGGCACTGTGCCGTGCACAGACTTGTTGGCACCTGCTGAACAAAGCATGTTAGTTGGAGTGCATAACCATTTGTGCCCACTAACGTCTGGATCTAATCTCAGTGAAATATCAAGATAAGTGACACTGTGATGGAGGAATCCACTGCCCCCGCCCCGCGACTGCAACACTGGGTTAGCAAAAAGTTTGTTGGTGCTACCAAGCTCAAGATCGCCTCATATGGCACAACCACATATTTTGCAACTATAAATTAAGTCCCTGATATTCAAATACAGTACAATATCCTAAATCTGACTTGGCTGAATGTCCTTGAATTTGAATACTCAGCACACCTTGTACTGGAGATGTTGCAGACTGCTATCCACTCATGAATCTCAGAACTGACAGTGCTGCTGTCTGATCGGGAAGTGAAGATAGGTAGGGCTGAGTGAGTAACAAATACAGTATTCATTCCTGAATACCACAAATAATGAGATACTTAGCCTTGTATAGGAAAAAATAGAAACAAACAAAAAAAAAGCACAGTGGTGTTGGCTCTTGCACAGTGCCAGGAGCCAGCAACTTTTAAATGTGTGTCTGTGAGAAGACTGGGAGAGGGTAGAGGCAGGAAATAACTGATTTGGGTGGCCACATGACTAGCCCTGGCCACCTGAGAGGGCTAGAAATATATTTTTTTGCTTTCTTTTTTCCTTATTTGGGAGGCCAAGTAACAAATACTGAGTATCCATGAGCACCGAGTATAAATACTGCTAAAGTACTGTATTCACACATCCCTTAATATATGTATCCTGAGATCTAGCAAGGTAAGAAATCTACCTAATAAATACGCCTGATGATCAACACTAAGGATTCCATTCTGAATCTCTGGTGTTTGACATATTGACTGAGATCCTTACTGTCCAAAACCAGAAACACCCTTAACACGTAGGATACCACCATGAACCTCTAATGTTTGACATACTGATTGAGATCCAACAGATCCCCAGGGGACTAGGTGATACCCTCCTGAATAAAATTCCTGACCACTTTTGTCGTTTTTATCTGCATTATTAGATGGTTACCCATCTGAAAGTGGTATCTTTTCTACAGTTATAATAGGAACTGGGACATTCGTAATGAGTTGTTTGAGGGAGTTTTGAAAGCCCTATGAATTATCCCAGGAAAACTATATCCAGCACCTGCAGTCCTTGAAGATTGCAGCAAGCTGGCCATTATATCTCTGGAAAATGGTCTGGTACACCTTCAGAATGAGAAGCTGTTGAATAATCTGTGTTGTCCATGGAGTTGTATCCTTCTTGTACCCTGGCAAAGGGTCTAATCTAGAAGAACTGTGTGCCTTGGTTGAATGAGGACCTCTGTATTGTCCCTTGCTGAATACATGTCACTCCATAAAAAACTGGGACCTTGATAAGTCACCCTTGTTGCATCTGGGTGCAGGGCAGTCATATCTTTACAAGTTCTGGTGAAGCTGTCACTGCTTTCCCAAGAGTATCCAGAACAGCACAGCACAGTTAAAAGAGCATGGATCAACATGCTCTTGTATTGCTAGTCTGTTGGTAATTGATCCACAGAACTCTTCTAGAGACTATGTTTGATATTAAGCCCACACTGCTTTATCATAGCATCTCCCATTGCATTGCCAGAAAAGGTATGGCCAGCTCTGTCAAGCACTCTTAACTTTTAGATAAGTCTGGATCTTTTGATGTTGGAGGAGCATTGCTATTAGATTTTCTTCATACCCTACAGAAGGAACTTTCTGCAGTATCTACACTTCCTTCAAGGAGATTTGCATCAAAGAGGTAAGAAATGTATAGTTCTTCTGGTAGGGCTCCTTCTGTCTTTCAGTCTGTCAGGTCTGTCTGGGAAACATTTCCTTCTGAGGGATGAATAGTGTCTTTAGACAATGTAGCGAAGCTAGCAATGACATGAGGGATGGGATTGGCTTTACCTACAGGTGTCCATAAACATGACAAAGTTACTTCCAGTAAGTCTCTTGAGCTCCAGGGACTACCATTCCTTGTCAACAACCATCTCCATGGACTGATGGGCGTAGCAACTGACTCCTCAATGTAATTAAGGAGAACATACTGCAAGCAGTGCTCTGTTCAAGTATTTGGCACCCCTGGCTCCGGGACACTGCGAAGCACATGGAGACCTCTTCACCAGCTAATCTGTATCCTCTATCTAGAAAACTTGCTGCTACATCTACAGTATCTAAGCATGAATACAAAAGAACTAGAAAGATACTCTAAACACTTTCTTCCTGTGCAGAGGATATGGAGAGTTGTACATGCCCCTGAAAGATTTCTTGATCTTGTGTTTCTTGGACATAAGTGGCCTGGAATTTCCCTTGGATATAAGCCTCTTGCCCTTTTTCCTGTTTCTAGGTCTGACAGGTTTTGGGGTGGAAGGCTTGGGTTCACTAACAAAAAGTATTGTAGGCATTGGCCTGTTGAGAATTTTAATGAAGCTCGGTCGCAGCTTAATGCAGGATAAATTGTTATTGAAAGAAGTGTCTATTTTTTGAAAACTACAGAAATACATTTTCAGTTTCTCATTTTCTTTTAAAATTGTTTTACCAGCATCTGAGACACAGATGTGCCAGCAGAAACAGACCACTCAGTCTATCTAAGTCTGCTTGAGTGTGCAGCCAACACCCTAGTCTGCAGTTACCCCACCCCTCCCCTTTGTCATCCCACTGCCACCCCACCTCCCCCACCCTCACTCCCCTGTTCCCTGTCCCATGCCTTTTAAGCTGTTCACAGATTTACATGATACCACCCATTCTGGTAGGGCATTCCGTTTTGCTACCACCCTCTCTGTGAAATAGTGCCTCCTAATTTCCTTCCTAAATCTTTCCCCTCTATTCTTAGCCCATGCCCTGGTGACCCTCCCCTCCTTAACTTAAAGACCCCATCTGCCCCATCCTTATTGATTCCCTCAGATACTTGAATGTCTCTATCATGTCCCTCCTGTCCTTTCTATCCTCCAGGGTGTACATATTCAGGTCTCTCAGCCTGCTGTCATAGTCTCTCCCCTCCATTCCACATATCATCTTTGTTGCCTCCTCTACACCTCCAGTAGACTGATATCACGCTTAGGTATTGCCTCTAAAACTGCACACAATACTCTAAGTGCAGCCTTACCAGTGACCTGTAGAGGGCAAGATCACCTCTCTTTGCCTGGACTAAAAACCCCTAGCTATGCACCCCAGCATTTTGTTCACTTTGCAGCTGCTCTCCTGCACTGGGCAGTGTTGTTCATGGTCCCTGTTATCATTACACTCTACCCCAGCTGCCACCTCTCTTCACCACTCCTCTAGCTTGCTTAGGCCCCCTGCAGCTGCTTCCATCCCTCCTCTCCATCCACAATGCTCCAATTTTGGTGTTGTCAGTGAACAGACTTACCTTGCTCACACCCCGTGTGCAATGTCTGATATAGAAGGCCCAAACAATACTGGCTCCCACACAGAGCCCTGTGGCACCCCACTCTTCACCGGCCTTGGAGTTAAGAGCTCCCTCCCCCACCACCCGTTGCAGCCTGCCGCTCAGCCAGCTTAATCAATCCAGTTCATCATTTTTGCCCCTACCCCTACATCAGTTAACTTCTCCCCAAGCTGCCCATGAGGCACGAATCGAAGGCCTTGCTAAAGTCAAGTAAAAACATCCACTGCATGACCTTATCCAGCTCACCTGTCACCCAATCATAATATTGTATAATATTGGTTTGTCAAAGCGTCTCTGAAACAAACCCATGCTGCCTCACATCCTGAAGGCCACTGTCCTCCAGGTCGACACTAGTCTTTCCTTTAGTATCATTTCCATGAGGTTTGCACACTATGGAGGTGAGACTTACCAGACGATAATTACCCAGTTCATCCCTTGGCCCGCTCTTGTGTAGGTACTACATGTGCCATCCTCCAGTCCAGTGGCACACATCCCAACTCCAGTCAGGTGCTGTACAGATCTGCCAGTGGCTCCGCCCAACACCTCTGCCATCTCCTCAGCACCCTGGGTGGATGCCATCTGGCCCTGGTGCCTTGTCTACCCTCAGTGCCTCAGTCCCTCTGGGACTCTACTTGCCTCAGTTCTCCCCTCGTCCCCTCCTCTCCCCAGCCACCAGCCCATGGTGGTAGCAGTCCCTTTCTTCCGTGAACACTAGCAAAAGTATTCATTCAGTGCTTCTGCCTGCTCCTCCCCCTTTCCATCACTCCCCATCCCTTTTATCCTCACTATTGTCTCCTTGCACTTCCTTTTCTCCCTGATGTATTTGAAAAGTCTTTCTCCCCTCCCCCATTAATTCTGTGTACTAATCTCAGCTCCCTCTGGGCCTGGCTTCTCTCACTTTTCTAGTCACCTCCCTGGACCATCTTGGCATATTCCTCCTGTCCACTTACTTCCTGTCCTCCTAAACTCTGCACCACTCGCTGGCCCTCACCACCTCCACAACCTCACTGTTCAACCAGCATGGTTTTCTTGCTCTGCTCCTCTTACTCTGTGCCTTGGTGCACGCTTCTGAAGCGTAGGGAGTAAAACTTTCTAGTTTCCCTGCTGAAACAAAACAATTCATTAAAGTGAAAGTCTTACTACCATTAAACATACTAAAGGTCAATTGCCTATTAATAGAAGTGAACACATGCTTACCCACATGTGACATCATTTCTTGTCTCAGTTTCCATGATAGGTTTGCTGCCCTGTTTTAATTTACGTCTGATTCAGGGATATCTCAGACTACTGATCCACAGGTAAGCACAATGCCTTATTTGAAATAACTTTTTGTTTCTTTTCAGACCTTAAGAGGCTCTGTACGCTTTATGTCCCCTTTTAACCTTCTCTGTGCTTGTAGACACCAGCTATAAATGATTGAGGAAGACCCACTATAAATAAGATATTGTATCTTAGTGTTATACTGAGTCAATTAACTGTGAGGCAGTGTTTGGTTAATTTTATTTCTAGAGTGCCGGTCAGGGCAAAACAACACTCAGGACATCTCTTATTAATGCTCATCCACTACCTTCCTAACTAATTAACAACCTCACCAACACGTCACAGTTTGCCAAAGAAACGTGCAAGTTCAATTCAGTAACCAGTTTTCATGTTCTATATAACCAGTTAATAATCTCAGACTTTCTATTTCCAGCAGATTTCCTCACTAGTGAATACCACATTCTCAACAAAATTAAGCACATAGTCAATGGCTGCAGTGGCATTAATGGGCAAGGATGACTACAAGAAACAGTATCATTGCTTAAACAAGACAGACGATCCACATGATGGGTGACAAGTCAGAAAGAAATCTAAAACAGCATGGAGGCAGTACCCACTGTGTAGCAGTCTCATCCTGTGACTGCAGTACATACTTGCATGGACTCATTCTGATTTCACTCTACGTGACATGTTTAATACACAGTCAGCAGGGAGACTGGGAAAACAACTGACTGCAGTCCTCAAATCTACAAAGCATATAGTACGTCATTTGTTATCTTGAATTGGCAAATGTGATCATTTTATGATATAAGCTGAACTGTGAAAGATTGCTCAAGTCAAATTTAAAAAAACACTTCCTTACTTCATTACAAAAATATTTTTTCCTATGGTTTGTCTTTTATTTTAATAGTGTTCCAGCTACTGCATGAACAAACGAGTAACACCCTCAACAACAGCACATCAATGTTATTCATGTCTTAACATCTAGTTAATAAATCAGCTTTCTCCGCCTTTTTGACAGAGTTTGTATGCCTGCAATGGAATTCTCTGGCACAGTTGTTTTAACTGTTTGCTAAACAAAAGTGATTTAGTACTGCTGAGATGTGAGGGACTGATGGTAGTGGAACCTGGTGCCACAAGTCACTATGCAGTGCATGATCCTAATTTAATTGATCAATCATATTACTGTAGTTTTGGTTTCACCATTGAAACACAATATTATCAAAGTGTGCTACACCATCTACTCACTGTTCCATTAAAGCACCTTAGTAGGATTATGAACATATGAATTTGCCAGCAAAGAAGGTCTTACAATCCACTGAGTCTGCCCGATGCACGGCTCATGCATCTTTCACTTCATGGTGCTCTGCCTCCTTCCCTTACACTTTTACCCTCCTCGACTTTCTCCTCCCTTAAATCCCAAACTGTTTTCTGGTTTGCTGCATCCTCGGGTAGCTCCACCTGCCACCACTCTCTCCGTGAAGTGCCTCCTTGCCTCCTTCAGAACCTTCCACCCACCAGTCTGTAACTGTGTGTCCTTTTCTGTACTGCCTCCAGCAGGCTGATGTTCTTCTGTGTGGTATAAGTTCCAGCACTGCATGCAGTACTCTAGGTGTGCAGCCACATCATTGATCTATACAAAGAAAGAAAGACCTTCTTCCTTCTGGTGGTAAAACCCCTGCTTATGCAACACAGCATCCTATTTGCCCTCACTGCTGCCTTGCTGCCATAGTGTGAAAGGTTTCAGATTGCTACTCGACCCTAGGGTTCTTGCTCCCTGTGGGCATGATCTTACACTTTTTGCATTGAATCCCATTTGCCAGATGCCAGACCATCTTAACTTCACTGGTCCTTAGTCAAATTCTCAACCCCTTCTCTCATCCACACTTTCATAGAGCTTGGTATTGTCTGTATAGAGGCAGATTTTTCCCTTTATTCTGTCTCCAGTGTTATCAATGGTTTTCCACACTTTCTTACTCTAGTACAGCCACAAGGAGGGAAATGTGGCATTAGGGTTTTTCAACCCTAGTGCCTATCCCCTCCACTATCCCAGACTCTTGAGACCCAAAGCCAATCTAGAGGTCCACCGCTTCCCATGGGTCTGCTACTCAAGCTATGGGTCTGGGGCCCTGTACAAATAAAGTTATGACTATCCTGATGATCTCATAAAGAAAGTTACAGTATGACTGATATCCTGCTTTGTGCAAAGAAAGTTATGATACATCTCCTGCCCTGCAGGGTCAACTGGACTCTCTACACAAAGAAAGTTATGATACATCTCCTGCTTCCTGCAGGATCAACAAGACTCTACACAAAGAAAGTTATGATACATCTCCTGCTTCCTGCCAGGTCAACAGGACTCTACACAAAGAAAGTTATGATACATCTCCTGCTTCCTGCAGGGTCAACAGGACTCTACACAAAGAAAGTTATGTACATCTCCTGCTCTGCAGATCAACAAGACCTACACAAAGAAAGTTATGATACATCTCCTGCTTCCTGCAGGGTCAACAGGACTCTACACAAAGAAGTTATGACATCTCCTGCTTCCTGCAGGTCAACAGACCTCTACACAAAGAAAGTTATGAACATCTCCTGCTTCCTGCAGGGTCAATCCAGGACTCTCCACAAAGAAAGTTATGATACATCTCCTGCTTCCTGCAGGGTCAACAGGACTCTACACAAAGAAAGTTATGATACATCTCCTGCTTCCTGCAGGGTCAACAGGACTCTACACAAAGAAAGTTATGATACATCTCCTGCTTCCTGCAGGTCAACAGGACTCTACACAGAGAAAGTTATGATACATCTCCTGCCTCTGAAGGGTCAACAGGACTCTACACAAAGAAAGTTAGCACTGATCTTGTGTTTTGGCAGGGCCTGCAGGGTGGCAACCGAACCTGTAGTTTGGCCTTGGGTCATGAGGGTAGGAAATGGAGGAGGGAGGGTGTAGGTTGAAAAACCCTAATGTCACATTTATTCATTTTGTGGCTTTGTAACCTAACATATGTAGAGCTAGATAGATAGATAGATAGATAGATGATAGATAGATAGATGATAGATAGACAGACAGACAGACAGACAGACAGATAGAGATATGTAGATATATTAGGTCACTCAAATGCAGGATCATGTTTTAGGGGCATCCTGTTGGTAGCAGCAGCATTACCCATTGCTCCGAAAAATCCATTCATAGATACCATCAAATAACTTCAGCAATGCATTTACGTCTTAAATCTCATTGTCATTGGTGCTGGGGCAGCCCACTGTGCTACAGTGCATGAGGGCAAGGATCACACCAGGCAAGAGGAGTTTTGGGAACACTAGGAATGCAGTGCTTTCAAATTTTGGCGGATGGGTATCACTCACCCACTACCACAGTGCCTCCTTGGGCAGTCAAAGGATCATCCAGCATAGTGGAAAATAGAAAAAACAGAGGTGGTATAGGACATAAAAGATTGAAATTCCTTTAACTCTGCCATGTTGTTCCTACCAAGAATTCCTAGTCTCCGTGGAGAAAAGACCTACCCACTGTTGTGCTAATTAAAATATTTTATTCCAAATCCATCATAAACTGAAGCAGCATATTATGTACATAGCACATCAACATTTTGTGATCTCGAACCTCTGACCCATTCTTCAGAGTTACAATATGCTGTAATAATACCCAACATGGTGGGTAGTATTGAGCTATACCAAACCACCCAGTGCTGTAATGATGCCCAACACTCTAGGCTGGGGCCTTCTAGCCTCTGAGTGGTCCGATACAGCCTAGTACCATCCACCCTGAGGGGCATTACTGGCTTAGAAATTTATTTTTTATAGGATTTAAAGAACTAAAATAATGCCATAAAAATGTGCAAAATGAATTTGTAGTCTATTTTTAGTAAAGTAGTCCTTCTACTGGTATGACTGCCAGTAGAAGGTACTGCAGTGTTTGATAGCTATTTCTTTTTTCCAATTTATAACTTGAATGTATTTATTACATATTTAGGTCTCCAACTTTATCCCTCTCCCATCTTATCCCCCTCTCTGATGCTGCTATCTCCACCCTGATTAGTTACCACCATGCGCTGTGCCCCATTTGTGAACCACTGGCTCAAAGATGAGACCAGCGTTTTTTCATGATTTCTGGATCTGCAGATGGAGGCATGCTGTAGGCTTCTGTAGAAGTAAAATAGGTGAAGGTGGGTGGGTGGCTGGGTCAAAGGGAAAGTTGGCAGGCAACAGCGAGTTGGAGGTCAGGTGCTGTATCCTTCACGCTGGCATCATTAAGGATGAGGTGTGAGAGAGATAGGGTATTTATTTAAAATTTAAACAACTTATGAAGTATTACTGGAGTGTGGGAGGATTAAAGGCGAAGTCAGGCTGTGTTATAGCAATGCAGAGCACACAATGTGCTTGTAATTTCAACAGAAAAACTTTTTGTGGTGCAAACAAGCATCAATGGTAATTGTGTGACAAATTATTTATAAGGGTGGCTGTTCTGCCTGGCAGTTGGCAGTTGATTGGTAATTGTAGATGGTGGGGGCCTTGCTAGTGAGGAGAAATCAGGGTTGACATTTAGTTCAAAACTGATCTGGGCACAATGATTTGGTAGTGATGTGGGCATACTGGATTGAAACTTGTTGTTTCCAGTCTCTTTGACATACATGTTCCCCTTTCAGGGGTCTGAGCTAATCAGAGGCTAGGAAATCTCTCACCCATTTTCTAAGCCTTCTAGTCTCTGCATAGGAATCATTTTGGTTTGACTTCACACCATTACTGTGCCTCCTTCCCAGGCTGTTTAAATCCTTCCAACATTCTCTGCTGTCTCCAATCTCTAAGCCTTCACCTCTCTATTTTCTGGCATTTATTTTCTCATGTGGTCCAGCATAATGGTTCTCACCATACTGTCAGCCCCCTTTCAATTAGTCTCCCCAGTGTGATGAATACACAGAAATAAAAAGAAAACAGAGAGGGTACTGGTAGAAAAGGACTTGAATTCCATCAAGTCTCCCTTGTTGTTCCTATCTAGAATTCCTGTGTCATTGCAAGCCCCAGAGCCCCATCTTCTCTTTTTCTTCTGAGTACCCTCGTACATATCCCATCAGGGTTTGAGCCTTGAGATTGTTGTAGCAAAAATCACATTTCTTGGTAGTCTGTTCCACCTATCCACCACCCACTCTGTAAAGAAGTTATTTCCTGAAGTCCTTCTTGGACCCTGCTTGAGTTTGTTGACCATTGTGTGTGTTACTCTCAACATAAACAAAAAGGAGTCCACCCTGTTGTGTCCCTGCATGCATTTGTAGGTGTTTAGTCTTTCCAATCTTTCCTAATTCAAACACACGTAAACTGCCAGCAGAAAAGGCCATTTGGTCTATCAAGTCTGCTTGATTATGTAGCTAGCAACCCTATTCTGCAGCTGCCCTCCTCCCTGCCCCCTCCTTTGACTCTCCTTTTGTCCAGTCCCAGACCCTCTTGAAGCATCCCACTGTTTTACAGGCCTACCTACGCTGGTAGCGTGTTCCACTGTGCCATCACCTCTCTGTAAAAGTACCTTCTCAATTCCTTCCTAAACCTTCCCCCTCTAATCTCATATCATGACCTTGAGTGTCCATCCCCACCTCCCTTGAACAGTCCCTCCATGCCTATCCTGTTTATTCCTCTCCTTGTACTTGAAGGTCTCAATCATATCCCCGTCCCCTCCTCTCCTCCAGTGAGTACAAGTTCAGCTCTCTTAGTCTACTTTCCATATGGTCATTCCCCCAGACCCTGGATCATCTTTGTTGCTCTGCATTGTACTCCTTCCAGTAATCTAATGTCCTCTTTAGGTACGGATGCCAGAACTGCATGCAGTACTCCAGCTGGGGTCTGACCAGTGATCTATACAGCAGAATCTTCTCCCCTCCTTGAGGTTATACCTGTTGCTATAGTCCAGCATTTTGTTGGCTACTGCCGCTGCCTTCCCATACTGTGCAGAGTTGTTCATTGCTCCCATAATGAGCACCCCCAGATCCTTCACCTCCCTCAGTCTTAACTGGCTGTACTCACCTGGTAGATGGTAGTTTCTTGATTCTAGCCCTAAAATGCAGCACCTTGCATTTCCTGACATTGAATCCCAGTTGCCAGGTGTTAGACCATGTCTCCAGCCTTGCTAGATCTTCCTGCAAACCCGGTCACCCCTAGGTCATTCACCACTGCTCCTACCTTTGTGTTATCTGCAAAAGAATGATCTTGCCCTGATGCCCACTAAATGCCTTTGCCTGCCCACCCTTCCCCACTCGGATTATTTTTATACTTCTCTCCCACACCCTTCTCAACCACTTCCATTCATTTTCCATATCCATCATTTGACATATCAACCTCTGTCCTTATCTCTCTGCCCCATATCTACAGATTCCTAAAAACTGACACCTCTTTCTCTTGAGTGGTACCTCACCTGTATTATTTTCTGATTTTAAATCTCTACAGAGAACCATGTGGACTATTCAGACTACTTTATTCTGGGCACTCCTTCTCTCTCATTACCATATGGCAGGGATCAGGTTCCCCAACAAATGGCGCTTTGAGTCCATGAGCTGCTACCATACTGCCCACAGGGTTTCCTATGTATATATATCCTCCCATTTGTGCAGTATCAATCTTGGTGGCTGTCATTGCTGGAACTAGATCTGATTTACCTATGCAATACATGGTACCAGCCCTGGCTCTAAAGACAGAACCTGGCAATGACCTTTATGTCAAACTGTTAATCTATGCTATATTATACCAGAAGAAACCTGTATGGGAACATCTGCCAATCCAAGATGCCACCCGACCCAAACGAAGTAAGATCAGAATGCTGAATCTAACACTTATGGCCCTAAAAGTTATTGTCCTCTTACTAATATGCTCAGGTAACTGCAGAGCTCAATCCTGGACCCCAAATGCCATTACATCACCTGCAGCCTAGCTAACCTCAAAGGTCTGGAGCTTTCTGCATGTCAATGTATGCAGCCTATTAAAAGAGATTTCCATGATCCAGGTGGGTCCATCATACCATACCAGAATACTAGTGCTCCTCAAAACCTGGCTTAGACCAACTACACATGATAGAGATCAACATCCCAAAACCTACTATTTAGAGCAGATAGGCACCAGAGGAGGTGGGGTAGCCATTTCGTCAAGGATAAATTCACAACTCATTGTCTCGACTCAACAACAATCGTAAATGAATTTGAATGTCTATCACTCAAGGTTGCAATCTCACCATCTTGTCTCTGCATTATAATGAGGGTTACCTACACCCCTCTGCGGTCTCCAGATTCTCTCTCATATCAACACCTTCATGGGCAAGAGCCATTAGAAACGATTATTATTGGAGACCTTAACTAGACTGGCTATCTAACTCCTCTACACTTCTTTCATCCTTTTGTGACGCACATGGATTAGTCTGAATGAATCAATGAACCTACGCATATTAACAAAAGAATCCTGACAATAGCTCCTTTGCTCGACATCATCCTAGTGATTAAACCTCATCTCTTCTCCCATGCTGGCGTTTTCTTCAGTGACATAAGTACTCTCTGCTTCGCTAGCTGGTGTAAGATCAGTCAATAAACGCTCACCTTCACAAAAGTTCTCAGCCAAGAGATCTAGGACGCAATTTCGACCTTACCAGCATATATCTTAACTAAACACTCATACGAGTGGCAAGATTTCACCTGATAAAACAGTACAATCAACTTGTGACATTTTCAACAAAATCCTCTTAGGGCCTTAAATAAATATGCTCTGATTATTAAAGCTCATTTATCAAACAAAGCGTGCCATTGGTTTACTCAGAACTAAAATTGGCCCTATTAGAGAGAGGATAAGTTATGGAAAAAGCACGAAATCTCAGAACCATTTGGACTGGAAGCCAGTTTAAAGGGTAAAAACCGTAGTACAAAATTGGTCAGAGAAACAAAAGCTGCCTATTACTGCTCTGAATTTGATGCTGCTCCAAGAATCCTACTAAATTCTGGAAACCTTCAAAGATCCTGTCCGGACATATGCCTGGAACCTCTCTTCCAAACAAAGATAATCTCAGGCAATGATATCATTAGTGATAGATTGGAAGTATTGGATTCTTCAACAATCATTTCGTGACCACAGGCCAAGCATTTGACAACTCACCTGCAACCTACTACGTCAACAGACTAGCAATAAAGAAATGGAGCCACATGCCACTGATCAAGATTCTCCTGACTCCTACCTCACTCAAAGAAGTTGAAGATTTGATACTGAAGCTGGATACTGGAAAAAGTGCTGGCACTGACATGATTGACCCTATTTCATAAAAGTGGCACTGCGCGTGTTAGCAGCACCTACAAAGCACCTATTTAACCCTGTCCTTGTCCCTGGGTCTATCCACCTACATGGAAAACGGCATCATGTCATTCCTGTTTAAGTCAGGGGACCTAGTAAGCTAAACAACCATAGACCATTCTCAATTCTTCCAGTACTGGCAAAACTACTGAAAAAATTGTAAGCAATCAGTTGCTACTATACCTAGAACCAACGAATCTCCTAAATCCAGTCCAATCAGGCTTCAGAGCGAAACATAGTACTATTACAGCTTGCAAAGGTGACTGACGACTGGCAAAGAGATCTGGACAATAAGAACTATGTTTGTGCTGTCTTTCTAGATTTAATTAAGGCTTCCGACACTGTCTACCATAGACTGCTTCTCTCCTCTCTGCGTGCAATAGGGTTAGACTCACTGTCCCTGCAGTGGTTTTAGCTATTCTTTCTGACCGCCTCCAGCAGGTGAGGCCGAAGATGAATTCTCAACCCTCAAACATCTACTGAGAGGGTACCCCAGGGTCTTACTAGGTCCATTATTGTTTGCCATCTACATCAACAATATTGATGACTGTATAACCAAAGCCAGCACCCATCTGTTCAGATGATACAGTACTCTGTAAGCTGCCAAACCCAGAAGCTGCAAGCGGTGACCTGCAAGACGAATTTAACTTATTACAAAACCAGCTCCAAACAAAAACTTTACTTAATGCTAAGAAAACCAAAGCCATGCTTCTCTCTGCTGGTACATACAGTTAACCCAGCTAATGCAGGCTATCAATACACTAAATTTCTACAATTCTCGGTGAAAAATTGTAATCAATCAATAAATTCAAATATCTGGGAGTGTGGCTGGACCACAGGTTATCTTACACAGACCATGTAGAGGAGCTTATAAAACTACGACAAAGATTGGGTCTTTTCTTTAGGATCAGCCGCTTTCTTACAAGTGATGCTAAAGTACGTCTGGTCCAAACAACGTTCCTCTCTTTAATAGGGCAGATTTCCTGTACAGTCAATGTCCTGCCACTTATCTCATAAAACTGGACACATTGTACCATACAGCTCTGAGATTCATCACAGGTCTCCCCTTTCTACCCACCACTGCTCCCTATATACAGCTGGGCTGGTCATCCCTCCAATATAGGCAGACTTGAAGAAATGCTGCCCTATGGACACTGAGAGCAATCTCAAACAAACTTCCACAATACATTGCTGACTGCCTTCCTTTAAACCAAATAGGCAAGTATGCCCTGAGAAGCCTTACATCCATCTCACTGAGAGTTCCCAGAGTCAAGCATCGCTTTGGTAAAGTGGCTATAAGTACAGTGTTGTCTTCTCTCTGGAACAAACTTCAGAAAACACTGAAGCTGAGTTAGTGACTCTACCTTCAAAACACTTTACTCCCATCTCATTAATGAACCCTGCAGATGCTTCCTTAATCCCAACCTAAGTTCCTCTATCCTATCAATTTCTTACCTCCAACGCTCCTTAATCTCACTCTTTTCCTCCCTCTGTCGCTTATATGCATTCATGGCCTTTATACTCCGACCGATCAAAGTACCTATTACCCTTCTCAGCCCTCCTTGGCAACCCAGCTCTCACCCTAGCTCTTCTACCTTTTCTCACTTCACTACCCTGACTCCTGAAAAGCGACCTTGGAATCCCAACAAAATATACGTTATTGGGTCCTGTACCCCACCTGGCTCTTCCCATCCCTTGGCCACCCCATCGTCCGGCAACTTCTAAATTTATTCCCAAGTTTAAGAGCCAGAAATATAACTGGCATTTGGGGCTGCCACCTATAAATGGTTCCTGCAACTTACTATATCATGTGTTTGGACCACAACGGTCGCTTCACAACTGTATATGGTTCTCTTTGTATTATGTCAGCCAGGTATTCTACCGTATGTCTTCATTGTTGCCTTTGTTCTCAAATGTAAATTGTATACAGTGTATATATAATTGTGTATTTGTGCTTTTATTTTCATATGTAATGTATTTCCTTTGTGCCTGACCCTGTTGTCCCCAGGTCCATCTTGAAAATGAGCCTTGCTCAATGATGACCGCCTGGATAAATAAAGATTTTGATTGATAAATAAAGATTTTGATTGATTGATTGAAATGTCTGCAATAAATATCTCAAATAACACTGGCCCACACACGACCCTCATGAACCCACTCATCACTGCCCTTGGGATGAGAGTTCCCCTGCCACCACCACCACCCTCTGCTGCCTTCCATGCAGCCAGTTCTACACCCATCCCACCAATTTTGCCCTGCTGCCCCAGTGCCGTTTCACTTGCTTCAAGTCTCATGTGGCACCGACTTGAGTGCCTTACTGAAGTCCAGGTACAGGACATCCTCGCATGGCTCTTGTCTATTTGCCTAGCCACCCAGTCATAGTATTCCACTAGGCTGGCCTGTCAAGATCTTCCCTTGACAAAGCCATGCTGTCTACTGTCCTGTAACCCACTGACCTCCAGCAGGGTCACCAGCCTTCCTTCAGGATTGTCTTCATTAGTTTCCCCATGATGGACATGAGGCTCACTGGTCTACAGTTCCCCAGTTCACCCTTGGGGCTGCTCCTATGGAGGGAACCATGTGAGCCATTCTCCAATCTTGGAGGTACACACCTGAGTCCAGTGAGGCATTAAATAGGTCTGCCAAGGCCTGCTAGGACCTCCATAAGCTCTTTCAGTACCCTGGGGTGTATGCCATCTGACCCTGGTGCCTTGTCCACCCTCAGTGCCCTAAACCCTCTAGCACTCTACCCTCTGTAATTTTCCTGTCCATCACCCTCTTCCCTCTGTTCCTATCCTTCCCTCCACCTTGGGTATTCCCCTTCTCCTTAGTAAAACCGAGCAGAAATAGTCATTAAGTGCTTCTGCCTTTCGCCCCTTTTCCACCATCTCCCTCCATCTTAATCCTTGTTATCTAGTCCTTACATCTCCTTTTTCTCTGATGTACCTGAAGAAGTCTTTCTCCCCTCTTTAATGCCCTGTGCCAGCCTGAGTTCCCTGGATGCCTTGGCTGCCCTTACCTCCTGGTCACTTCTTTCCTTCCTTCAGGTACTCCTCCCTGTCCTCCTCCCAGTTTTCCTTGTAACTTTTATAGGTGGCTCTTTTCTTTTCTAACCCTGTCTATGACTCCTTGCTTATCAAGCCAGGTTTCTCGCCCTAGCCTTTTACACTGGGCATTGCTGCAGGATTTAGTTGCCTACTATCCCTAGCTTTATGAGCTCCCACCTCTGATTCAGGTCCATATTAGGCTGAATTCTGGCCAGGAATCCTTACTACCACTTCACCCATCCTTTTGAATCAGTCTTTCTAAAGTCCAGTACCTTTTGCCAGGTGAACCTCTCTCTTACCCATCTGCAACTGGAACCATACTGTCCTGTGGTGGCTCCCCGCCAGTGGTTCATCCACCTGCAGATCCTTCACCCACTCCTTTAGTCAGCATGAGGTCAAGGATGTTCCTTCCCTAATTGGTTCACTGACCATCTGCATCAAGAAATTATCCTGGAAGGCATCCAGCAGTACCCGCTCCCTACTAAACTTGCTGGCCAGTGTGTCTCAATACACTCCCGCAGGTTGACGTCCCATACTATGACCATCCGCCCTTCCCACAGTTCCTCTGGATCTGTCCCACCAGTACCATATCTAGCTCTTCTGATTAAGAAGGTGGCCTGTACACCACTCCCAACCTTAGTGTCCTATTTTTGGGGTTCTGGATTTGCATCCATAGTGACTCAGTATCTCCCTCCCTCCATCTCATCTCTTACTCATTTTAGTCCCTCTCAAGTGAACAGCACCACCCTCCCTTAACTCTATCATAGAAACATAGAAACATAGACTTTGACGGCAGATAAGAACCGCTAGGCCCATCTAGTCTGCCCATTTCCCTACACAGGATAGGCCGAGATCCTAGTTAACCAACAGCCTATTTCTTCCTACCCTCCACAAGAATTGCCTTATGTCTGTCCCATGCATTCTTGAATTCTCCCACAGTTTTAGACCATCATCCTCTCAGGAAGGCTGTTCCATGCATCCACTACCCTCTCTGTGAAATAATACTTCCTCACATTGCCCATGAACCGCCCTCTTCTATCTTTAAATTGTGTCCCCTTGTTCTTGCAAGTCTCTTTTTCTGAAAAATGCTACCCTCTTGGACTTTGTTGATTCCACTGAGGTACTTATAAGTTTCTACCATGTCCCTCTCCCTTCTTTCCTCAAGGGTATACATATTAAGCTCCTTTAGTCTCTCCTCATACGGCTTCTCTTGCAGACCCTGCACCATTTTAGTTGCCCTCCTCCTGACTGCCTCTATCCTGTCTATGTCCTTATTGCGGAGATGGGGTCTCCAGAACTGGACACAGTACTCCAGATGGAGTCTCACCAACTGTCTGTACAGAGGATAACTTCCTGTTTTCTGCTGCTGATGCTTCTCCCTATACATCCCAGTATCCCCAGCCCTCCCTACTGCCTTCTCACATTGCTTGCTAACCTTAAGGTCATCTGATATGATTACCCCCAGGTCCCTTTCCTTTTCTTGTTGTTACTACCTCCCCACCCATTGTGTATTCTTCCCTGGGTTCTTGTTTCCCAGGTGCATTATTTGCACTTCTTTGCATTGAATCCTAGCTGCCATGCTTCTGACCATTCCTCCAACCTTGCCAAGTCCCTTTTCATCCTTTCCACGCCTCCTTGTGTATCAACTCTGTTGCAGATTTTTGTGTCATCTCCAACAAGGCATACTTTTCCTTCCAGTCCCTCTGCAATGTCACTGATTGAAGACATTAAAAGGACTGGACCCAATTCTGAACCCTCATGGTGCCACACTAGTAACCCCTTTCTTCAGAATGGACTCCATTTACAATTACCTTCTGTGTCCTGTTGTCCAGCCAATGTTTTACCCAGGCTACCACCCTGGGTCCCACTCCCAGGCTGGTTAATTTGACTATTAATCTTTGTGTGGGACTGTGTCAAATGCCTTGTTAAAGTCTAGGTAGGCCATGTCCACAGCCCCTCCTGGCCTACTACTTTGGTCACCCAGTCAAAGAAATCTATTAGATTCATCTGACATGACCTTCCCGCTGTGAACCCATGCTGCCTTGGGTCCTGTGCTCCACTGGCCTCTAGGTACTCGACTATTCTTTCCTTCAGAAGTGACTCCATCACTTTCCCTACCACAGAGGTCAGACTGACAGGTCTGTAGTTTCCTGCCTCTGTCTTGGACCCACTTTGTGAAGGGGAATCACATCCACCTTCCTCCAGTCCTCAGGTACCACACCATCCTCCCATGATTTATTAAAAAGTAGCCAGTGGTTTCACTAGTTCCTCCCTTAATTCTTTTAGAATTCTGGGGTGAATTCCATCAGGACCCATTGCTTTGTCCACCTTCAGTTTTAGGAGTTCTTGCAGAACCCTTTCTTCTGTGAAAGGACTGGGATCGACCCCCTATCAAGAGTGCTTCTGTTAATTGGATTAGGCACTTCCCCTCCTCTTTTGGAGTACTGAGCAGAAATATTCGTTCAGTATTCCTGCTTTTACACTGTCCCCTCTGCCCACCCACTGTTCATTCTATTGCAGAATAATCTGTATCCTGGAACCGCCCACATCTCAACCATGGTACTAGGTGGCCCATGTCTCAGTGATGGCCGTCATGTCTACCCTCCTTTTGCCATGAGAGCCTGTAGTTCCACTATTTTATTCCCCAGGCTTCTAGCATTTACTGAGACCATCCTCCGTCTCCTTCCTTTCTCCTCTCCCCGCCTCCTTTTATGACACTATATGTCCTATCTTACTGACCCTGGAACATTTTTGATTGCCCTCTGCTAAATAGTTTGTATCCTTTTGTAGATGAGAGTTCAAATACTGCCGCAGTACTCAGATGAGGGCTAACCAATGACCTGTCCACAGCAGCAATATCAGCTCTTACTTTCGACTAGTGAAACCCCACCTGACAAATCCCAGCATCCTATTAGCTTTCCCATGTGCTCTGTTGAGAAGTGGATTTCAAACTGCTGTTTGCTATAACCCTAAGGTCACTTTTCTCTTTGAATGCACTAACATGACTCCATTAATGGTATATTCCACAGCAGCGGTTCTCAAGTCCTAAATCCTGGTGGCCTTAAAGAGTGCATGCACTAGAACATACTGGTAGACTCACTCCTTGTTTTGTTTGTTTTATTTATTTTGTTTTACCCCAACCCCATTACAGCTGTGTCCTAGCCTTTCTCTCGTATACATTATATCAAGTCCCTGATGTATTTTCACTTGAAATGTATCACTAATGTTTTTTTTGTTTTTGTTAGTCCTCTTTCTCCCTTGGCCCCGGTCTGGCTACCTGCATCCCGGTATCCTAAGTCCTCCGGCTGCTGTTCTGAGGACTCCAGCTCCTATTCGGCCTGCAGCCCTACCATCATAGCTCCCCTGCAGCAGGGGTGGCGGAGAGCCCCACCCACTCGTTCACCAAGACCGAATCCAGTAATGTGCCACGATGCCCTCAGAGCCGGGTGCCCCAGAGACAACCATCAAATCACTGTGACTGGTGCTGTTTTCCTTGTTCTGGTCCCCTCTTGCATGTGTGGTATGCAATGGCACCAATGGATGGAGCACATATGCTTCCATGCTCCCTCCTGGCACCGAGCCCAAACGCCCCATAGGTTTTTGCGCTGTTGCATCATGCCCAGCCTTTGCTAGAGGCTACCAAAGATCGGGCAGCTGCCCACCCCAGAGAAGGAGAGCAGTCCATTTGACGCCAATCCTTCTCCTTCCGCTGACCCCTGACTGACCCAAGCTCATTCCCAAACCAGGGTCACTGGCATGGAGTGAGGTGTGGCCAGCACCTCAACCCTCAGCACTACTAGGCTGGCATCACCAATGTTTTTAAAGGTAAGAATCTGTCCATTCCATTGCCTTTGTAACTGGGGCTATAACAAGCTCAATGGATGCAGAAAATTGTGCTGGTGGCCACATGTGCCCACAGTGGTCTATTTTGAGAAACACTGTTTCACAGTATTCTGCAGATGTTTGATGCCAGTGGGCATCACTTTATATTTTGGAATTAAAATTTAAATCCCAGGTTTTGGACCACAGCTCCAGCTTTTCTACATCCCTTTTGGGTTTTATTGATTCTCTCATCATTGTCTACTCCTGCCAAGTTTTGAATAATCTACAAACAGGTATACATTACCCTTAACCCAACCCTAGAGTCACTGATATACACATTGAATACCAGTCCCAGGACTGACGCCATAGGCACTCCATTTGTGTCCTTCGTGACATCAAATTTGTCATTCAGGACCATTCTTTGGGTTCTGTCTGATAACCAGCTACCAATCCACTCAGTCCTTGTTCTAATCCAATTTCCTCCACTTTCTGGGTATGCCTCCTTAAAGGCCTGTTCAGGTTCAGAAGGTCCATATGTAAAGGTTACAAAGCCACAAAAGCAGAATGCCCACACATGAAGGTTACAGATCCACAAAGGTTACAAAGCCACTGCCTGTCCCCTTTCCACAATCTGTGTTACTGAGTTAACAAAGTCAGTCAAGCTGATTTGACACAACCTTCCTTGTGAAACCACACTGATCTCTGTATGTAAGACTATTTTTGCCCATGAAGTCTACTATTTGTTCTTTTATAACTGAAAGATCCTTTATCAATGACACAAGGCAATATTTTACCAATGGCACAAGACCACTCCTCCTGCATCTCAGGTATGCTGTACGTTGGCACCATAACAAACATCAGCAATCTGGGCTACCACATATGAACATTGAGTATTTCAGAAAAGTTACCGAAACCCCTACTTCTGTCTTCCATGTCAAGTAAATTTCAGGTCCAAGACATAAACCTGTGATTCACTATTTGCAGCACCATGCACTGCCAGTATATAATGGAGCTAACTATTTCAGTGTCTTACCTAAGGAGAGAAGGCATTCCGCATCCACTCTTTTTGTTATTTTCCTTTAGATGGTTCCCCTTATACCCACCATTGTTTACTCTACTCTGCCCTTTCACTTCCTCTCTTAGATGCAGTATAGTGCAGTGGGTTAAGGCTCTGAGCTGCAGATCTGAAGATTTGAAGATCTGGGTTTGAATTCCACAGCCACCTAGGTGCATAGCTGTGTGATCCTGAGCAAGTCACTTAACTTCCTTATCACTGCTCCCAGGTCACATCTGGAAACAAGCTTCAGCTTAGTGTGCTACTCCTGGTTAAATAATTTCTTTCCCTTTCCCATTGTGCCTCATTGATACCTAAATTCTGGTTTTGTTCCATTCTCTTCTACCTTATATCCTTCTTATCCTCTCCTCAGCTTCCTATTACTCTCTCCACTATAATACCTCCCATTCCCTCACTATTCCTTCTAGAAAATCTACTGTTGGTCAGTCTTTCTCATACCACATTCCTGAACTCTGGTCCTCTCTTCCCTTGTCCATTCAATCTGCCTCTTCTGCTTTCTCTTTAAAGTCTGACTACTTTTCTCCCACCTGCAACTGTTCATGATTCTCCCTCCCCAACCCCTCACTAGTTTTGTCCTAGTAGTCTGTTTCTCCATTTCTGTTCATTGTTCTGTAAGAATAGTTCCATCATCTAAATTATCTCAATTTGTTGCACTACACATATCTGTTATACTGATATGTGGTCAATTTTGATTGTGCTCCATGTTATGTTGTATTTTCTATATATGATTTTCCACATCCTTTACCTTCAGGACGCATCTGAAAACAATATTTTGCAGCTCAGTATGTCTTTCCTGGTGAAAGTTTTTGAAATAAATAGATAAATTAGATTGATACATAAATAGAGTGATAAGTAGGTAGATCAATAGATAGATAGATAGATAGATAGATAGATAGATAGATAGATAGATAGATAGATAGATAGATATCTGCGGTCTAATTAAGAAAAAAGGAGCCAGACCCAAATGAGGATGATAGTTGGATACCTCCATAGTAACTATAGACCTCGGTTTTGAATATTTCACAGATAACTGAAGTGAACTGGTACAACTGTGTTGAAGATGGAGAGGTGGTTTATCCTTTTGTTGTGCTTCATTCCTGTGGACTAAATAATTTGTCCGCTCTGCAGCACTTAATCTACTGAAGTAATAATTAGTACAGGGTAGCTGTCTGCCTGACTTCATCCCCTGGGGAACAATATTAAATGAACTGTAAAACTTGTTGAGTTTACCTCGTGAAATCTTAAACAAATAAAAATGTAATGATATTTACTTTTGTTTTAACTGAGTGATGAGTTTTACTGTTTGTGAAACTGAACTGATGTCACAGAAAACTGAAATGTATCTCAAGATCTGCTACAATTTGGCCTGATGCACTGCAGACTTTCCCTCACTGCCTCACCAATTCACCCTAACAGAAGCTACCTCTCCAGGATGAGAGTAATATGGTCTCCTGAATTTATTAATTTCTGAGTTTCACTGGAGCAAAGGCTGTCAACTCTGTCAAATTTTGACTGCACAAAGTTCTGCAGTGTTGACTCCTATAGCCAAGGAATTCACCAAACTCATTTAATTTATGACCCAATCTTTAATGAAAAAAATATATGCAGGACATACACAGGAGACAAAGCATAAGTTAGTGCTGTAAGTGATGCAGAAATGTTGACAGGGACATGCAATGAGTTAATTTAAGATACACAATTTATCTTCAAGCGTGAAGAGTCAGGACCATAACTCACAAGTGGCATGACAATAACTTATGAGTCACGAGTGGCAGAGCCTTGAGTGAGTTATGAAAGTCCTGCCAACTCACAAGCGGCGATAAATTGTCCATTTCTGGGGTTTTAGCAGCTTGCTGCAGTGCTGCACTACACTGTGATGTCGTCAGCTGCTCCCTGGTTCAGTATTCCACTATATAAAATGGGCAAGGAAATCCCTATGTCCTGATTGGTTGAGTCTTGGCTGTAGCCATGGCACTAAGAGAGCACCACCAATGGCTAAAACAAGTCCCTGCCAACCAGGGCAACTCACAGATTTCATAAGCCACTTACTTCTTAATTTACATCACAAACATAACTGCAACCTTTATTCATTTATGAAAAACTTCAACTAAAATGAAAGTACATTAAAGTAAATAAGGTAAGTAAATAATTTAATGTTATTTTCACTCAAGAGCTCCTCCTTACACACATACATACATTTAAAAATCACGTACTATTCAGAGTTTCCATTGCTGGTGTTTCTTTGTCTTTGATGATCATGAAACATCCCTCCTATCCTACCAGTTTGCCAGAGAACTCCCTGCTCCTTACCTGGCAACAGATAAAACTGAAGTTCTGGCTCCATTTAAGGCATGTGTGTGTGCCAGTGGATCTCTGAAGAATTTTGAATTCATGTATTCCATGTTATCATTCTGTGTGTGTGTGTGGGAGGGGGATCATTCTACTACTGGAATAATGCAGAGCTTTGAATTCTTCTAGTACAGTACATGGTAAACAGTCAAACAATGCATTGAATGTAAAGAAAGACAGATGACTGACAGGTGAAAACATACGTGGAGGGACTATTTTACATTACTTAGCAACATTTTATAATATTTTTGTGGCTTTGAAAACTTTTAGAGTGTTCATTTTTAACAGTTACCTATGGGTCAATTTTATGGTTGCTTGCACGCATGTGCAAGAAACATAATGCCATCATCCGAGTTTTGGAGGTGTGGCAGCCCTCTTCCAATTCAGTCAGTGTGTTTGCAGGCGCGCACAGTTCTCAATGCCTGCTCGAGCTGTTTATGACAGCCCAAAATGCAGTGGCGACAGTTGAAAGGGGAGCTACGCTCAGTGAGCAGTGATAAGACGACGCCTGCTCCGCGCGCTGCCCCCACACACATACACACACACACACATGCATGCATACTGCGTACGCCGCCCCACGCACACACTATGTAGCCGACGGGGTGCTCAGTCCCCTGTCGGTTGTGCTGTGCCGCCCCAAGAAGAGGTGTTGCTACATGCCACGCTGGGTGCCCACCCCAGCGTGGGTCGCACATCGTGATAGCCGACGGGGTGCCCAATACCCCAGTCGGCTCCACTGGTCCCCCCTGTACAGGGTGCCACGCTGGGAGCCCACTCAGCATGGCAGCAGATGCTATTGCCGACAGGGGTGCCCAATCCCCGCCGGCTCCATGCCCACCAGCCATCCTTGTGCTAAGCTGGGAGCCCACCCCAGTGTGGCAAACGTCCCGTCGTCATTTAATAAAAAAAAAATACCTGAAACTTAAAAACGGTCCCTCACTGTCTCTGACCCCACCCGCGCCACCCACTGTGCACCCCGCCTCCCCCACACCCCTCACTCCATACTTACCTCCAGACTCCAGAGGACGATTTACGGTGGCTCGGAACACGCCTGCACTCTTCAAAGCCGACCGCGAACTGAGGAAATGCCAGTAAGCTGTATAATGGGATAGATAGGGTTTTTTCAACTTTGCTGCATATCTCAGCCATTTTTTGGATTTTTGCACCAAATTTTCAACATGGGGTTTTGGGACCCCTTCTCATGAATGCTCTCACTGTCATTGCGTTAATCGGGCCCTGACTGCGAAATCACCTTCGGGACGGGTACGAAAACAACACTGCCACTGTTCATAAGGTGGGTTCTCAAAAGCCTATGTTGAAAATTTGTGGAAAAATTCTAAAAATGACTGTTTTGTACGCATGTTGCACAGTTCCTACGCACACGTAAGATCGTGAATTTTCAATATTTTCACTCCAGATTTTCAACATTGCCATTTTACTACACCTCCTTATGAGCAGTACAGCTGTCATTTTTCACATCTTGCCCAAAACATGTTTCCACCCATGTAGCGCATAATGGCGCAGTCGGTGTACGTAAATCAATGTATGGGACAAATTAAGAAAATCACAGTGACACTGTTAATGAGCAGAGGTCTTAAATGGCTATGTTGAAAATTTGGTGAAAATTCCTAAAATGACTGTTTTACTTAGCGCAGGCTATGCAGTTCCTACGCACGTCAGAAGTTTGCAAATTTTCTATATTTTCACTCCAGATTTTCCACATTGCCATTTTATTACACTTCCTTATGAACAGTACAGCTGCCATTTTTCACATGTCACCCCAAATGTGTTTCGCCACATATGTAGCGCACAATGGTGCAGTCGGTGTGCGAAGCAATGTTTGGGACAGATTAAGGAAATCACAGTTACACTGTCATGACCAGAGGTCTTAAAATGGCTATGTTGAAAATTTGGTGACAAAAGTCCATAAAATGACTGTGTTATGAGTGAGCATTGTGCAGTTTCCACGCACCCTCGTAAGTTCATGACTTTGTAATATTTTCAGTCCAGATTTTCACCAGTGGCATTTTTCCACACTTCCTTATGAACAGTACAGCTGTCATTTTTCACAACATGGCCGAAATGTGTTTTCACACTTTCAGCGCAGAGATGCATGGTCGCTGTGGGAAATCATTGTTCGGGACAGATAAAGAAAATCACAGTGACACTGTTCATGATCGGAGGTCCCAAAATGCCTGTGTTGACAATCTGCTGTAAAAATCCCCAACCTAATTACATTATGGGTGTGCTGCACAGTTTCTATGCACGCCGTGACTTCACCAGTTTTTTAATATTTTACTGCAGATTTGCAACATTGCCATTTTTTACACCTCCCCATGAACAGTACAAGCTGTCATTTTCACATCCTGTTCGAATGTGTTTTGCACCTGTGGTGCTAAATGCTGTAGTCGCTGTGCATAAGCAGCTTTCGCTAACAAACTGATATTGCCACTGTTCATGAGGTGGGGGTCACAAAAAAATGTTGAAAATTTGGGTGAAAATACCAACGAATGCCTGAGGTGTTAGGGTTTCCAACCATAATGCCCCACCCTGTAGAGAATGACAGGCATCAGGGGTGTGACTTGGGATTCTTGCCTGTAATGCTCATACCATTCCACATCCTAAAGTCAGTGAGGAGGCATCGAGGTATGCCTTGGACTCTCTCGCCCCAAAGTTCACCCCATTCTCCTATACTGCACCCATCTCACCGTGTTTCCTGATGGAATGAGGTCGCATATGGCCAAAGACCCCTGGCACACCCGCAGACACCTGTCAGTGTCTGCAGGGTAGGGTGTGGTGAAATGGCGGCACACAGCCTGACGCACCCAAAGGCACACCCCAATGCCTGTCACTCTGCAGGGTGGTGGTGGGGTTGGCTTCAGCTCAATACTTCACTGCCATTTCTATTATGCTGCTCTGTAACTTCTATACTACCAATGCCAATGCCAGCAAGCAAACATTCGGCATTGGCAAATGCTTGTTTATATAAGCAATAAGGCACTCTGGGGACATTGGTGGTACAGTACATTCCACTTGTATGCAATTCGGTTGTGTGCAATATTCGCTTGTATGCACAAATTTACAATGTCCCATTTTTTCCCAATGTCTTCCTGCAGATATTAACTGGATGTATGCAACTACATTTTCGGTTGTATGACACAAAATTGCCCTAACTTCAAAGAGTTACTGATCTGCTGAGTGCTGAGGTTTAAATTGGTTTTCAGCTCTCACACATATGGAAGCTCATTAGTGGCCATGGCAACCCTGACCAGGTGTTAATTGCTTTCCAGGGGTTTATAATGCGGTGCTTTTCTCACCTGTTAATCCCTCATCTCATAATGGAGGAGGTCTCTCGGAAGGTTCTGAGCCTTGAGGAAAAAGTAAAGTTGGTGGCTAAGTCTGAACATCCTGGTGTAACCAGAAAGGAGTTGCGGCTCAGCACTACCTGTTAGGTATACTGCGAATAGCAGTGCTTGGATGACATTTGAGATTTTCTCTACCTGGTTGTGGGACATTGACAAGAGAATGGGTTGGCACAGAAAAAAAGCTGCTTAATAGTGGACAACTGCCCAGCACATAAACCAGTGGCACTGCGTAACATTATAATGATTTTCCTCCCACCAAACTGTACTGCAGTTGTGCACCCATGGACCAAGGTGTTATTCAAAATCTTAAATCCCACTATCGTAAAAGGATTGTTAACAACTTATTGGTGCAATCAAGAGACGCAGCAAAACCCACAACAGGCATTCATGGACTTAGCAAAAAAAAAATCAATGTGTTGGACGCAGTTCATTTATTACAAGTTGCTTGGTCTGATGTTACACCCCAGACTATCAGGCACTGTTTTCAGAAAGAAGGATTAACTGATTAAAGTGACTACCTGAATGTCTACTTGTTTACAATACTATACTGCTTTTATTACTGGTGCTGTATTTATTTGATGCTTTTAACCCATTTGATAAAATTAAACGAGTTTTTAAAGATTAATGGAGTGGCGGTCATAATATTTAGTAATTTTCGCTTTGGCGCATATCCGCCAGATGCACAAACATAGAAGGTCCCAAGGATGCATGCAAGCGGAATCCACTGTACTTGGTTTCCCCACGGTCAGGGTGCTAGGCTTCACCTTGTGCCTCACTACACCCCTGGCCATGGAAAACCTAGTACCACTAATGCCTCATCATGCCTTATTGCTTATATTTTGATATGTTACTGTTGTCATAATGAATATTTTTAAGGTTACTGTCATCACAGTGGAATAATAATTAAACCAGGATACAGCTTTAAAATGCTGATGATTGGCCGCCCGTGGTGCTGAGGGTTGGGGCACTGGACATGGCACCGCACTATGCCGGGCGACCTGGGTTTGGGAGAGCATGGGGCGCCGGGGTCGCAGGGAGGGTTGAGGATGAGTGCCCCTGTGGTGCTCTCTCCCCAGGAAGAAGAGGTGGGGACGCCCCTGTGCCAGCGGCCCCCAGTGGAGACCGAGGCAATGTAGCAAGTCCAGGCATACACGTAACTGGTGTGGTCGATGCTGGAGGGTTGCCTGATGCCAGCACGCTGACTTGCACCACATGGGGGTTGGAGTAGCAAACAGAACAGGGAAAACAACGCGCATGGGACACTTGTCCCCCATGCCCACGGCAGGGCCAAACCCCAATTGGTTTCCAGGTCCTCCACCATGGGCCCTACCTGTAACCAGAGTCTGACTCTTAAGAGTGCCCAAGAGGAGGAGGCGACCACCCTGGCGGGTTAAACCAAGGGTGCTGACTGCGGGGGTACAAATCGAGGGCCTCAGGCAGGACACGGATTAGGATGCTCAAGAGAGGTTCCACGGGCCGTGAGTGGAGGGAAATAAATTCAAAGATAAAAAAAAACCCAATGCTGATGAAATCACAATGCCTAGTTCAGCACTGACACCAGCTGTGAAAATCAAAAGAAAAACTGCAAAATCTTCAAACAAACTACAGATTTAAAAGCTGTAACTTACGTTACTGTTGTAGATATTGAATATGTAGTAGCCTGACTCAAAATAGTCATTTTGTTATCAGTTGTGAGTTGGCAGAACTTTCATAACTCACTCATGGCTCAGACTCGTGATTTATGGTCCTGCCCTCTCACACTTGAGGACAAATTGCATATATTGAGTCAGCCCATTACATATCCCAGATAGATAGCTAGATAGATAGATAAATAGACAGACTGACAGACAGACAGTCAGACACACAGACAGACACACAGTTTTCCTCTTCTCCAATGCTGCCTATCTCTGCCAGGCTACCTCCCAGCACCATCCCCTGCCTTCTCTGTCTAACTTAGTCATGTGGGGGTCCATGAAGGACAGTTTTCACTTGAAGGCATCTGCTCCATAGTAGGCTTCCTTAGGAGTATCAGTAGCACGCACCCCCCACTGGACCCATCTAATGTGTTGGGGACCACTGGGCAATCGGAAGAGATGGAGCCTGAGAGTGCTGGCTTCATGCTGTCATGGGTTCTTCCCTTCCATTTTCACAGCACTAAGGATGCTCCTGCCAAGGATATCTAGCACACACACATGCTATAGCTTTCCTCATACAGCACCTCCACCCTGCTGACTGCCCCAACTGCATTGCCACCAGGGTCGCCCAGCTGGCAGTCTAGCAGCAGAGCCCACACCCTCTCTAACTGGAAGAGCATGTACTCTGGGACACTTGATTCTCCTCCCACTGAGAGGCAAGTTCTGTGTCACCGCCTCACCAGTGACACCTCTGCTACGCTGATGGGCCAACTCACAACCAATGTTTTGACACAATTACATCTTCAGGGATAAACACTTGGAAACATAAACCTTCACTAAAGTGGTCTCAGGGTTAAAAATCATCTGATAATAACTTTTCATTTCTGTTTCTGTATAAAACTGAAACCTACATGGAAAAGGGTATAGCAAAGTGCAGGTGAGATTGTTTTAACAGAGGGAGCAGCTGGTGGCCATGAATCACAATGGTTTACAACCTCAATAATTGATCTAATTTCTGACTTGCAATCAGTATGTTTCTACTTTACTGTGTTACTGCTTTGTGTTAGGGCCTTGTTAAACTGGGCAAGCTTTTTCATAATACACAACTCATGTTCAGCCCTTAATGTGTATTTTCCTTGAGAAAACACTGAGTTCCTTCCAACTGCAACTGTTTGAACTTTAATGCTTATTATTAATATAAATGACCGGACACGCTGTGGAGGTGCAACTCATAAAAACACTTGCTGATGCAGTTTGGAAAAGCCTATACTGGCCTGACAGAGAGACTGTATTGTATGTACTAATGTACTAGAGACTGATCCCACAGCACTCAGGAGCATGTGGGCTGGAGTGATTTTGTGCCCTGTAAAGTTTGATCTGCAGTGTTCAGTGTCTCAACATACTGTATATCCTCGCTATTTCTAAAGTATATATTTGGTCACACAGTCGGCAGTATTTTGCAGCCATCAAGGATACTTTTGAGAGTAGGTTTGCTTAAAGTTTTTTAATGGAAACATTTAATAAAAATAATGGGTATGTCATGTCCCCAGATGGGGAGGGACAGAGTCAAAGGCACTTCTTTATTTAAAAACAAGCATAACTGCACATGCTTGACCAATATCATTCAACCATCTTGAAGCCTAGACTGGCCACTGCTTGGGTGCAGATCTGTTGAAAACTGCAAATGACCTGTCTATGCTCATACACCCTTGGCCATTGTAAGCTTCAGTAGTGTTTCCATGACTCCTGTGAGACTGTAGTTTGGTGTCAATAATTATATTTAACATGTTGATCAGAACCACGTACATATTGGATGACTGAAGAGTAGCCCACAGGGTATTGATATTTAAAAAGGTTCCAAGGCAGTATCAGAGAAACATAGGTCAGTCAGCCTCATGTTAATACCGGGATGCTGCTCAAGCCAATTAAAAGAAACAGAATTACTGAACACCTGGGTCTGAGGCCAAAACAGCCACTGGACTAAGTCCCATGCTGCAGTCTGCCGGGCAGAAAATCTCTGCACTGGCAGACAGTCCTATTTTCAGCTTGTGCTCTGCACAGGCGGCAGGTGCAGCTGTGGAGAATGTTATATCGCAACCAGGCATAATATTTTAATGTAGCTGCGCTAAAAGCCACAAGTTGCTGTAAATCATGGAGCCAGATGTAAAAACAGCTCCATGTTAGAAAATCCAGTGCATGTGGTAAAACTGCGGCTCTGCAAGTGAAGACCCACTTGAGCAAGTTTTTCCATACCTGTGCTAATTTTGGGGACCTTTGAAAATCCGTCCCTTCTCGGTGGTCTAGCAAACATTCTATATGGAGAAATCAGGCTGAACAGATCTCACAGCATTTTTTATTTTAAATATCATGGAGGAACTAGATGAGCCAAAGGATGTGGAATAAAAACTACAAGGGGAATTGCAAGCCAATGAGCATCTGGCTTTGCATCTCTGAGAGATAAGATGTGAATGCGAAGCCCTGATTGGATATGTTTAAAACATCCAATGAAGGCTTTGCAGTTGTACATGAGAGACTGCTACAGTTTTGGAGAAGACTGTACAGCACAGGCAGACACATTAATTACCATCGAGTAGTACCAACCAAGGCCGGTACTGCTGCTAGATCCTGACCATCACCTCCCACCCCATATGAAAAGACATCAAACACACACCTTCTCATTTTGGCTTTTACAATATGAACAACAAAAATCACTATTTTAGTGATACTAGATTTATTTGGGGTGGGGCACATGCTCCCCGTGCCTCTATGGGCATGATGCATCTGTAGGAAGTTAGTTCATAAAGCTGAGAACTGAAGTACAGTCTAACTAGGAGTGTGAGTTAATGAGTTAAAAAACAGGATATAGAATAGGGAACAGACAGTCATAATAAATGGTAACCTATCAACATGGAAACAAATGACTAGAGGAGTCTCATGGGGTCCATACTGGGAGCTAAACTGTTCAATATAATAATGACCTGGAGGTAGTTAACAGCAGCATATAAGCACAATATGTGAATTAACTGCAATTAATACAAACTCAAAAGACATGAGATATCTAACGTGATGTATCATGAAAAGAAGACCATGAACTACAGTAGGTGGGATACTGTTTAGACAGAATTATATACCCCCCAGGTCACTTACTGTATCTATTGGCCAATGAACTTGCATCCCCATTACAATTATTATGTGAACATTATTTAAACACAAATTACGTACTCAAACTTATGGAAAAAGCATATGTTATACCAATTTATAAAAAAGGGTCCTAGAAATCTCAGTAGCAGTTATAGACCCATTAGTTTAACATCATCAATCTGCAAAATTTTAGAGAGTCTCATTAAAGATATGCTTCTTCTTGTACACAAAACATCGATTTGGAACAGCATGGATTTAAATCTGGCAGAGGACGCTTATCCAATCTGATGTGCTTTTATGAAGACGCTACTTCTAGCCAAGACTGTCGGATTCCTTATGATGTGGTATACCTGGACTTTAGTAAAGCTTTTGATCTACTACCACATTGGGCATTAACCACAAAACTGCATCACATAAATATTAATCCTACTTTAATACAATGGATAGCTAATTGGCTGAATATGAGGTTACAACAAGTCCTAATACATGGTCAACTTTCACATCTAGGATCCATTTCTAGCGGAGTACCTCCAGGCTCTGTTTTAGGCCCATGTCTTTTCCATCTATTTATAACAGATATTTCTAGGTCTTATTTTTCTAAAATTATAAAATATGCAGATGATATCAAGATCGGAGGACCATGTGAAACGGTGAGCAAATAAATATAATACAAAAAGACCTGATAGTATTTCCTATGGACTGCAAAATGGGGTATGAAATTAAATCACGATAAGTGTAAGATCTTGCATGTTGGGGCAAATAATCCAAAACATATCTATATGTTGGATAACAAACTACTTCTGATTCAGAAATAGAAAAAGATCTGGGTGTTATTGTAACTGACAAATTTCTTCCCAATCTTCAAATAAATTAAGCAATGCCAAGGCAAATAGTGTCATTTGGGCAATAAGACGGAATATTAAATCAAAGGAAAAGAGGTACTTATGCCACTATATAGGCATATGTTCTCCCATTTAGACTTCACGTCACAGTTTTGGTGTCCTTATAAAAGACAAGATATTATTAAAATTGAAAAAATTAAATGGAAATTTACTAAAATGATAAAGGGCTTGAAACACATGTCATATGAGAATAGACTAAAATCTCTTAATCTAATGTCACTGTATACAAGAAGATCTTGTGAGGTGATCTTCTGTTAATGTATGATATTGTAAATGACCCTTTTTACTGGAAAATCTTGGGTTTCAATTTAAAGAAGATACCCATAATCTCAGAGGACATCCATTGCAGATTCAACAAAGATGTTATAAACATTTACCAAGGAAGTACTTCTTTACATTACGTGTTGTAAAGATTTTGAATACTCTTCCAATTGATGTTATCATTAGCACTTCAAAGAACTTTTAAGAAACAGTTGGACAAATTTATCATAACACATTCAACTTTTGATTATTACTAATAAATAGGAGCAATTATTAGCTTCATGCTCCCTAGCTCCTAATACAATCTTAGTATGAATGAAAATCCAGAACATCATTTGCATACTCTATTCAAGCCCAACAATATTAATCCTTACTCACACAGGAAAAAGGTTAAATGGGAGATAATATGAGAAAAGCTGGGTGACCAGTAAGTTTGCCTGAACTTTTCTTTATCATAGAAGTGTTTGAATAATTACTAAATATTAGACATCTATATTTAAAGGATACCTAAACAACATTTTGACAACAAACTATTCAAAAATCTGACTCTGTAGGTGATTAAGGGAAAGGCTGCTGTATTCATTAATGCTAAAACTACATTTATATAATTTACCTAAATATGGTTCCAAAGCATTTGAAAATTGTAAAATCAGCCTTCCAATTTCAAAAACTGTATTACCTGCTTCCTAAAATGGCCAGCTAAATGTGTACTGTGATGATGACATCATTGGAGCCAAAGTCAGAGAGATATATGGCTCTCTATAGTACTAACCAGTTCTTTTTCCCTTTGTACAGAATTGTTTTACTCAAATGGTCAAAACTATGTGCATTATTTTGTATAATACACGTTAGACTATGGTTCTGTTCATTTTGTTTACTTTAACATGCTGAAATTGTGTTTTTATCCAACTGACTTTCTTATGGCAAACCACAGTGCAGTACAAATCTTGAATAACCTGGTGGTCTAGTGGTTATGGTGGATCCAGGATGCTACAATGGGGGCACTCAGGTGGTGTGCATACTTAATATGCACTTTTTAACATTTTATTAAACCTTTACATTTTCTGCTATTATTCTTTTCTAGTATGTTTTGAAAGACCCTACATATAATCCACAGTTTGAATGTAAACATTTGTACAATCAATAAATTAGACTTCTTCAACGAAGTGAAATGCAGCAGCAGCAAGCAAGCAAGTATGGTACAATGTGGGGTGTAACCACACCTTTCACCATCCCTAGATCCACCACTTTTTGTAGCAAAGTTCTTGTGCAGTCCAATGTTACAGTTCATACTTTCTCAAAATCAAATATGCTTGTCTTCTTTTTCCATGGAAATAATAATAAGAAGAAGAATCAGCATTTATATAGTGGTTTCTATACACACTGTATCCCAAAGTGCTTTACAAGCAATACTAGACTGGTAGTGAAGTGAGTGAGCATGTAGTGGCAGCCATTTTATACATTAATATCCACACAGCCTTGGACAATTGCGTGACTTGGTTTTATGGGAAGGACAATGTTGGCCAGGACAACAGGGTCAGGTAGTGATCATTGTGCTGGCAGCCCCACATCTTATTTCTCTGATAATTTGCTCATATTTCTCTTCTTCTGTTCCCTGTTCCCTGAATATAGCACTACTTTGCAAGAGTGGCCTTCTCAGTCCCCTCTGGTATTCATTCTTCACTATTACTCCTCACACCGAAAACTGGTGAGCTCATCACCCTTCTGCATCATGAATGCAAGTAGTACAGTCCACATTTTTTTGACATATCAAATATAAACCTATCTTTCCAGTAAGTCAGGCTGATAGCAGCAGGAACAAGGGAATGAATGATGGGCTTTCCTATCCTTAAAAGATCTAGGCTACCTTTGATTAGGCACTATTAAATGATGGGTGTGCATCATTGTACGCCATTTAATAGTGCCTAATCATGGTGGCTTAGATGTTATATGGGTAGGAAAATTTTTCCACTTGTGCCATGCAGTATCAGCCTGGCTTACCAGAAGATCATGTGTATTATTAATATAAAAAATAACGGGAGACTGTACTACCCACATTCATTATGCGGAAGGGTAGTGAACTCACCAGTTTTTGGTGTGGACAGCAGGTGAGAAGAATGAATGCCAGAGAGGGACTAAAGAGCCATTCCCACAGGGTACCCCTATATTCAAGTTAGTTGAAGACAGGAAGGTGGATGATGAACAAATCACTGTGAGATCTGAAATGGGGCTGCCAGCATCGGGACCACTACCTGACTGTTGATGAGAGTAGCCAGAAATGACAAATACTCAGAGTGGCAGGGCTGGACCTAAACTGTTACTGAATTCAGTGTAGGAGATTACCCGGTGTGGGGTGTGGATGTTGACATTTGTTAGACAGGATTGAGGGAGTTGTGTATAGCTCTATTCAAGATTTGGAAGGGTGGTAGGCAGCCAACTGTCATTGTGGAGTAGAGCACAGAAAAGTACTGAGAAGAATTGCTGGAACTGTCCTGTGGGGTTCTGCAGATCACAGGTAAGGAGTAGACCGACACAGGAACAGGGACCAAGCCAAGGCATTAGTATGCCTCCCTGCTTATAATATTGTTATCCATTGTAAGTGCAGCCCATGAGGGCATGAACAAGTTTTTCTGGTAGGTCATGATGCATATTGCTTGGCCCTCCAGGAAGATCTAGTTGTTGGTTAATGAGGTGGAAAAAAAACACAGCAGGGGAACTGTACATACTACCTTCACTGTGCAGAAGAGTCGTGATCCACTCAGTGTTTACTGTGGGAGCAGAAGTCAAACATTGAGAAAAGTGGACTGAGAATGATTTGGGAAGCATTTTTAACAGTGCCAGCTGATGTTGTGTATCGGTATAGGTGTGCACAACTCTGAGGTACAAGATTACAATCTGAGGTGTGATAATTCTCTTCATGAGACCGTAAGCACATATAGCGCCCCAGGCAATACTAAGGACAGATTATGGATAGTGAGGTGTTCAACAGAAGGCAGGCTAGGTACAGGGGTTCACGTTGAAAAGAAAGCCTTATTTGTGGATTAACAAGAGAACATGAGCTTTGTAATTGAACCAGATTGGTACTTTGCTGTGTGACCATGAGCAAGTCACTAAACTTCCTTGTGCTACCAGGCCACAACTGTAAACAAGCTTTCAACTTAGTCTGTGTCTCGCTTGGCTAACAAAAACAAAATTCAGTGCATCATATAACCACTAGATCATCAGGTATTTGAAGTGCTGTACTGTACCGCGGTTTGCCAAAGCGAAAGTCAGCTAGATTGCAAAACATTTTGTGCAAATTAAAGTAAATAAAATGAACAAAATCATAGCCTAACATGAGTACTGATCAAAATAAACCACAAGTTAACATATGGTGTTGATCATTCTGGTACAGCAATTCGAAACAGAGATGGACAGAAGAACTAGTTAGCACTGTAGAAATATGTGGATCTCTGGCTCTGGCCCCGATGATGTCATTATGACGATCACTTAACACACTTGTGAGACATCTGAGAGAGAACCAAGGCTGTTTCTTGAAAGCTAAAAGGCTGATGTTTACATTTTCGTGTTATAAACTGCATTTATGTTATTTAAGCATAAATGCAGTTTAGCATAAATGTGAACAGCAGCCTTTACTTTACTCACAATGAAGCCAGATTTTGGAGTTTGCAGTTTAAAAAAAATGATTGTTTAGGTACCCTTTAAGAACCAATTGTGCTTTGGTTATGTATTTATTTAGTGCCTCTATGTTGTGTCCGTGTTCACCAAAAGGCCCCAGCTGGAGGAGGGTTCACTGGAAGGGCACATAACATCAGGTGTAGCCACCATGTATCCAGTGGGCTCACTCCTGCCATGATAGCTGACTACCTACTAAACATCAAAATGGGTAAGACCCAAGGGAGTGGATGGAAAGGAACAACTGGCAGTGTCACTTGCAATAATATTTCAGGAGACTGTCAGGACAGGTGTGGTGCCAGAGAACTGGAAAATGGCCAGTGTGGTCCCCACCTTCAAGGAGGATGCAAGTTCAAACACAAGCAACTAATGGCCTGTTAGCCTAACATCAATTCTGGGCAAAGGCCTGAGGCCATCATCAAGAAAAGAATAATGGAGTGCTTGGTTGACGCTGAGGTTCTCGCCTCCTCTCAGCAGGGCTTTATGAGGAAGGCAGATCACTTACAACCAACCTGATCACCTTCTTCAAGGTGGTGACCCTGGAAGAGGCCAGGAGCAGGGCCACAGGTGTAGTCTACCTGGACTTCAGCAAAGACTTTGATACAATGGTGCAGGATGAACTGCTGGGCAAAGAAAACCAGTGCAGTATACAAAGGCACACACAGGGAGGATTGCTTCTGGCTTGACGACAGGAAGCAGAGGGTTGTGGTGGAGAGACACTACTCTGAGTGGAGAGAAGTACTCAGTTCAGTGTTAGGGACAGTGTTTTAAACATCTTCACCCATGATCCGAAGTTGGGGTCTCCAGCAGGCTGCTCACGTTTCTGGAAGACACTACGCTGGCCAGAGTGTTTAACTCCCTTGAGGATGGGGAGAAATGTCAGAAGCACCAGAACAAACTGGGTGATTGGTCTGACTCATGGAGCCTCAGATTCAATGTAGCCAAATATCATCGGCTGCACTTGGGGACAGTAGACAAATATAGTTAGCATTTTTGTTTATAACATGCCTTCCAGGTGCACAGCATGCCGTACTAGTTCAAATATGCAAATGCAAATAAGACACAGAAAACACTGACCTCTGTACAATAATAGGTAACAGACCATAGATCCAACTGAGAGAATTAATCTCAACTAGGAAGGCCTGTTTCACCAGTAGCCAAGAAGCCAAGGTTTAAAACTAGGGCCTACACATGGGTGGGGCTCCTGCAGTTGGGGAGAAAGGACCTGGGTTCATAATAACAAGGGCTGAAGCAGGAGTAACATTGCATGGCTGATGTCAAGAGACCTAGTAGAATGCTGGGATGCATCAAACAGGGAGGGACCAGCAGAGCAGGGGAGAGTGAACCAGTCACTTTTCTAGCCTCATCAGGCCCCACATGGAGTAATGTCTGCAGTTTTGGTCTCTTCAATACAAAAGGACACTGAAGCAGTCAATATGGTGCAACATAGGGCCATAAAAATGGTCAGTGATATGAGGGACAAAAGCTATGAGGAGAGGACTGAGGCCCTTAAGACGTTTTCCCTGGAAAAAAGGAGACGGAGGGAGATGAATAGTCAGAGATGTTTGATCTGGTGTCCTTCAGCAGGATACAGGGACATACCCTGAAGCTTTGGGGTGAAAATCAGGGAGCTCATCTCCCAGAAACTGGTGAACCTATGGAACAGCTTCCTGTTGAGATAGCTGACATAAAAGACAGCACTGTACAGAGCTCTAAGGTAAACCTGAGAAATGTCTGCTGATAAGGGAATGAATGGGTACCCTATACAGTAGCATGGGTAGGGAATCCTTATGAACTGGCACATGTTTACACAGCATACTTATTTTTGTATGAACTTCAACCTTTTGCAGCAACATACATGCCTTCTTTTTCTCTAAATAAAAAAATACAAAATACTACAAACTTGCATTGAGATTACAGAAACTCAATTAAGAAAAATATCCGCAGTACTAATCAGGTGCAACTTTTTCAGCAGTTAGCAAGGCTAAGAATATCATGTAAAGACTGAGAGAAAGTTCATAAGCTGGCCAAGAAAGGTTATAATGTTCCTATATAGATCCTTCGTCAGGCCTTACACACAACATATAATGTGCAATTCAGGTCCCTATATCAGAAAAAAGATACTGACATGATTGAAAAAATACAGAGAAGAGTGTCCAAGATAACTGATGGTTTGCAGAACACAGGGTATGAGACCCAGTTGACAAAACTGTGGTTGTTATCCACAGAAAGAAGAATCAGTGGGAACATTTAGATCTTCAAATATTTGATAGGGTACCACTGTTAGACCAACTGCTCTCTCAGGATGCAGAAGTATGAAAGAAAAGGGCACACTATGAAAGAAGGAAGAGACAAATGAAAAAACAAGTCCTCAGCATGATTGGTGAGCATTGGAACTCAACTGACCGTGATTTTCAGGGATATTCTGATTTTGGCTCAACAATTTCCCGGTCCCTTCTAAATCTAGCATTTTGACACTAAAAGTAGGGGTTTGAAGCTTTCATTATTATAGACTTTAATGCTACTGTCCAGTTCCTTCAGAAATTGTTTTGCAAACAAGCCCCACATCATAACAGGCTTCTTGAGCAGATATTTCCTTTTGTAAGATGTGTCTCTACTTTAGTCATTTGTTCCTCATTATTTTCAGCCCTATCCCTGATTTGCAAGAAAGGCAGTTGAGAGGTATGCCGACATCCATAGAAGGTGGTAACCGCTGATAATGGAACAACCTTATGTCTCTGCATTTACAATTACTTTGAAGGAGGAGGTGGCATGTTTTTGCACTGAGCTGACTGGAGAGAAAACTCGGTTGACCAGTGGTTTTCTTTCTTCCCTGAAGCTTTCTGACTATTTCATTCAAACAGTAGGTTCAACCAATATATTGTACATCACAAATTGCCACAAACCTTTTAAAATCCAACTCCATAAATCTGAATCCCATTGAGTTTCTACATTCCTGCAGCAAGCTTGCAGACTGAGGCCTGATTTTCAAATGGCACAGCTTTCCTTCATTTTATACAAAAGATGCATCGAAATTAAACTTTGCGGCAAAGTTGGTGCAAAGTCAGATAATTTTGGACTCAGTTTACAAAAAGCAGAAAACTATCCTAGCCACTTATTTTGGTGACTATGAAGTTTGAGAGCAGGTCATATTATTGGCCACTTAGTCCTCCTGAATCTGAGTTTCAAAGGGTTGAACCATCTTGATGCACATGCTCCAATTAAGTATTGTAAATTTTAGTGATGTCCCAGAAAACAAAACTTTTCAAATTAAGATCAGAAAGAACTCTGGGTCCATCATCCCCCTCAACTGCTTCACAAGCAGGGGTAAATAAGTATGCAATGCGAACATGTAGTGATTTATAAGGATGCCTTACCACTCTACTACCCAGGGTACTGATTCCTTTGTTAGTAGAAATGTGTCCAGAGATACCTTGAAGAACTATACTGTCTCCCTGTTCAATGTCTCCGCTGATGACCATACACTAACCACCCTCTGGGGAAGACGTGCTTCATAGCGTTACATTTTCAAACAGCAAAAGAATGCATGTCAAGGCCTGAAGCTGCTGCTGTCTAGGAAAACACACAAAAAGCAACAAAACAAAAAGCATGGCACACACAAGGCTTAATACAAAAGTGCTTTCATTCCAGGAGGAGGTAAAACCAAACAGTGCAGAAAAAGCTCAACTACAGGCGCCTGATAGAGGAGGAGTGTGCTGCCTGTCCATAGCTGAGGTCTCAGTTTTTGCACTTTTGGATCAAGCTTCATGTGTGCTATGCTTTTTTCTTTTTTAACTTAGCTTGGTACTTTCCCAGTGCCCTCCCATTTTACAGCAGCGGGGATGGATAGTATTTATATTTTCTTCCCTTTACTCCCGGGGACCCCAGAACACTACTCGCAAAATGTGCGTGGGCGCGCATGCACCCGCAGCTCCAGTCACGGATGCATCTGCCCTTGCGGCCTAGCGACAGGTTCTCCCTGGCCTGGCATTGCCACCTAGCCTCCACCAGGTGGCAGCCAAGATGGGGAAACCTCACATCCCTCCCTGAGAGGAGAGCTGCTCAATCCTGGCTCCTCCCTACCCCTCGGCTGACCCTGGCAGCCCAAGATCACTCCAAACCCAGGTCGCTGGCATGGCACAAGGTGTGGCATCCAGCGCCTCAACTCTCAGTGCCACTTAGCTGGAATTGCGCTTTTTTTTGTTTTGTTTTTCCTGCTAATATTACTCCTGAGTTTACCATCTCTAAGCTTCTGGGGCATCCCACATCCTGCTAGAGGACATCAGATCAAACTCCACCATCAGTTTGATCTTGTCACTACCAGAGTATGCAGAAGACTGAGATCGTGCCCCCTCTCAGCCTCCTCTTCTCCAACATAAACAGGTTAAGGACACATCCTGTCCTTTCAGCTTTTGCCCCACACCCCTGCTCATCTAGGTGGCTCCCATTGTACCCTCTTGACTGACTCAAAGTTCTTTTTGTACTGAGAAGCTCAAAACTGCATGCTGTAGACTAGGTAGGCCACACAGGACCTTGTAAAGTGGTAGGATTCGTTCCATTTCTCTACCGTCACCTCAGTTTCATGCACCCCAGCATTCTGTCTGTCCTCCTGACAGCAGCTGCACATACTACTTACCATGCTTCAGCTCTTTCTCTATTAAGACCTCAATGTCCTTTTGGCAGCAAGAAAAGCCACACATGGTGAGCACCTCCTACCCATTCTTCCTCCCCAGTGTAGAACCTACATTTAGCCACACTGAATCTAAGACTCTAGGAATCTGACCAATCACCCAGCTTGTTTATGTCTTCTTGTAGCATATCCCCATTCTGGACTTCACTACCCTGGCCGGCTTAGTGTTATATACCAACTTAGCAGTCTGTGGAGACCCAACCAGATTGTCAATCAAACTGTTGAACAACTGAGGCTTCAGCAATGATTTCCTGAGGAGCACTGCTGAGTACCACTCTTGACATGGATAATTCCATTCACTCTTCACAAGAACCTCTGCTTACTGCACATCAAGTCAGCAAACAATCCAACTAGTGTATACCTAGTGTATACAACACTGCTGTACCTATATTTTGACCATAAGCTTGTCATGCACAACAGTGTCAAGAGCCTTGCTGAAGTTTGCTATAGCCATGCCCTATCTGCCTCGCTGGTCAGGTTGGTTTAGCATTATCCTCCCCTCATAAAGATATGCAGGGAGTCAACAAGAGCAGAGATCACGACCAAGAGTTCCATTATTCCGTCCTTGATAAGACATTACAAGACCTTGCCACTAGTGATGTCAGCTGAAGCTGTCCTCAACTTCTAGTGCTATCCTGGCTCTAGCCCCCTGCTTGACTTCCTTAATGCTAGTCTTGTAGTCCACTAGTGCTGCTCTGCACCCTCACCGACAAATTCTGAAAGAGAACATTTATGCAAATAACTTAGGAACTTGCTGGTATAATCAGGTTGTGACTATCAAATATACTCTTATACTTGTTGAAACAGACTTCTGGGCTAGAATAGTTTATTATGAGGTATAAAACAATCTGATTTATTTGTGGTGAGAGAAAGAAATATAGTCTATGAACATTTGGTCATCAATTTTGGGCATCAAGCAAAGCCTGCAATGCCTCTTGCTGTCATCATTCTCTTTGTGCAGATTTTAATGATCATTGTTCTGTTAAGTGTGTGTAGGCCGGCTGGGATAAGGTCTATGTAGTGACATGGTCATCAGAATGTAGTACCACTTGAGACATTTCCTGTTCAGCTTTTCCTCCCAAGATGTGCGTACCCATGATGCCTTGAACTGGATTTTAGGCTTTAGAATGCATGCATGTGGATGGAAGAGATTTATAAAAATGAACAAATTGGAAATTGCCTGTCTTCTTGTAACATTATGCATCCTACAGCACATACTGTTCTTCTTATAACTACATCCAATTCTGCTTCTTCATTTGTATGCTGCTCCCAACAGTAATGGTGTCTTTTATTGGTCGGTAGTGGACTGGATGGGTTACTGTAACACTGGTAGCTTTGTACTGTATTGCTATCTTCTACTGTTGAGCTGGCAGTGATTACAAAGCTGTAGGGAAGTAAAGAGAATGCCCTCGTACCCTGTAGGACATACTGGACAAAACAGTACTAGCACACACTATTTCTTGTGAAGACTTACTTTATTATAAGCCCCATTTAACTGCACATCCAGTGCAAGAAAGTGCTTTTCAGTGTTGAATACAAGTAATGGCTACATAGCCTCCAGACATCCAGCTACATGCCCCAGAGCTTGTATGACACCTTTATCAGAGGTGGCCAGACTAGCAGTGTCTGGCCTTTCTATTCTGATGACATTATATCTTTTAACAGTGTAATGAAGTGCAAAACAGTGCAGAGTCATCATTACCAAAAGATATCCATTTGATTCTCAGCATTCATTGCTATATATAAAGTTACAATTATTTACAGTCATTTCTGTTTCAAAACATTTCTCAAAAGCATTATAAAGGGCCTTTTACATGGCACCTACTCATCTCAGCAGTTCCCAATGGCTCGCTCTGTTAGCCTGCGCTGCTACCTTCTGCCTCAAACGACAGCAGACTGCACTGATCTCATAGCTGTTCCAGCATTTTCTTCTGTCTTTCCAGCTGGCCAAGAGCCTGAGACTTTCATGGGGTTGAGATGGGATGGGAACTTGGAGAAACTAGTTACTTTTCAGAAACAGGGCATACAAAGTACTTTAAAAGCGCTCCAAAAGTGGGCCGTGTTTACTGGGCATCGCTCATGCATATTCATATCCTTTGGGAAAAGTAACTAGTTTCCCAAGTTTGGCTTTCTTTCTAGTATGTGAAGATATATTTAGTTGAAATTGGGTAGAATATTCCATGCACCAGCCTTGGGACCGAGTCACATGCAAGTGCAGCATGGGTGGCGACAGGGGATCCAGGAGGTCTCAAGTGACTCTTTCCAGGATTGACGTGAGCACTCTGATTTAATTAGACAGTCCCACAGAGCAGTGCAAAATGACAAAACACAATGGTGAACCAAGAGAAGTTGGGAAAGCCAGGACAGTGACGCTCCCATCTGATGTGGTAAAACGCTTTTACAGGCCAATTGAGGTAACACTTTAGTTGCTCTGCACTGCTCAAAGTGGTGCAGAAACAACAGTATAAAGGGCCCTATAATGCCAGCAGCCAAAACATACTCTTCTATGTATGGGGTAATGGGAAGGAAAGATGGGGAGTTGTCAAGTGGGGTGGGTTTAAGACAGAAAGAGAAAGAGCATAGACAAGTGGAAAAAGGTAAATAAAATGTATGGGGTGGGAGGAAGGAGGTGGTGGGTCAACTGAAATAAAATATAAAAGATAAAAATAAATATAAAAAATCTGAGACCAAATCCAAACTTCAAAGGGTAGAATACCTATCCCACTTAAGTTGTACTCAAATCTGAACAGTACAGCATACATTTTAACAAAGCTGATAGCTCACTATGGACCCCTGCTGGGGTGCTGCTGATCAAGCTTGTGATACTACGGTTCTACATTTATTTTATATTAAACATTTATTAGGTATTTTCCAGGTAGATAGTGACGTTCAACTCGACCTCAACTCAAAACAGTACATTTTCTAGCGACTTGCTGTTTTATACTGTATTTTCACCCATTTTGCTAACTACAATGTAAAGGCAAGATAAGTCAGCATGAACATTTCAGTAGGTGGAGTTAAATGAGAAGACTGGAGAAAATATGAAGGTGAAGTTAGAATAATTGCTCTGGCACCTTTTAGTACACATTTTGATTTAATACTGGCAGTGCATGGACTATAGAACAGTATAGCATTTATAATTATTGACAAAGTTCCTATTTAGTTCATGCCTCTGCGAGGATTTGCAGACACATGATGCTTTGCACTGGTATTGAAATACATGCTAGTGGCTTGCAGAGATTACAAAAAACAAAACAAACTGAAAATTAACATTCTTCTTGTATCATTTATGTCTCATACATGACTACAATGTAAAAGTCTTTTCAGGTTCCATTTTATTGTACTGTGTTTGCTCAAAATTCTTTAACTTTCTCAGCTCCCAAACCTTATAATGAAACACCAAGTACTATCACTGTTGTTCAAAGATATCAATTTTAAGACAGCTCACAAAGAATATGCTCATGAATTCTGTTTGTAAGTGTGTTATCTTACAACTCTGTAATCTTTACAAGGTGTGTTATGACTTTTTACAATGTTCTTTCATGTATTTGTATGTGTCCAAACTGGACATCTGTGAAAATGGGTTTTGGCCCACAGACTTTTCAGTATAAAATAAAATGAAATGAAATGAAATGTTAGCTACATATTGATCTTCTTCTTCCAGACTGTCTTTTGGCATGCTTTGTCTGATTGTAGTGGGTGCCTCATGCAGTTTTCTACAGCACACTGGTGCCTGAGGCAGTGAGTGAGTGCGTACCTGCATTGTCATGGCATCTGTAGGGTTGGTAATAATCACACAAGCTGATTGCTCACTGTGTTCTGTAGGACTGTTGCTGATCAAACAAGTTGATACTCCCATGGTCTTACGATATACCCCAACTGAGCTGCCACATCTCATCTCAGTCCTGTCATGTTTCTGCTTGGGTAATTCAACACCTCTCGGTGGCATTGGTACTGATTACTTCAAGCTGTGAGATGTTATTTCTATGGTAATTCTGGAGAATCATTCTTGTGAATTGTAAATGCATTAAAACTAAGAAAGTCCATGTTGGCATTCTGCATTCCTTCCTTGCAGAACAAAAGGCCAAAGTTACAGGGAGCTTGCCTGGCATCCATTCAACCAAAATAAATAAAATGCAAAATTGGGGAAGCAGCTTGCTCCAAGGCTCTTAATTCATTAAACCAGCAGGAATCTCAGCGTTTAACATCTGAAAGGTTTGCAAATAAAAAGTGTGCAGATTTAGCATGGAAGGTAGTATGTGACATATTACGTTGAGTGCCAAATATTTCAGTAAGCTGCAATGGCAGCCAAAGTCGATGCTAGCAATTCCCTTGTTGTGTACTTTAAATGGCAGAAATATGGGGAGGCAGGCCTGGCAGCAAAAAGGTGGCATGCTAATTCTTGCTGAGTTACCCTCAGAACCCCTAGCAGCCCATCCGTGACATCCAGTCGGAGAGCAGCACTTAAGAGCAAGCTTTCATTGTCGGATCACCAGATCTTTCAATTAAGACATTTCTTGTTGGAATCGGAGGCAGACTGCATTTCTATGCACAATTAACAACCTGGGCCTGGCTGTATCTAACGTACTATATAGGCCAAGATTCAAGTGCCACCAAGTTTTGAGCTCCCAGTCCGACGCATGGTGAACAGGCAACAATCCTGAGTCTGCAGGGTGAAAATGAACTCCTCCACCACTTCCAGCTTGGCCAGGACATTGCAAATATGACAGTGATGTTAAGCAAAGTTTTACAAGATACTGCGGAGCTAAAACAAGCATCTACACAAATAAATGAGGAGCTCAGTATTAGCTCTTGGTGGAGGCTCGAAAAAGTTATTAAGCAGCAATCTGAACAAATTTTACAACACAATGGACACCTGAGGAACATCATGGCCAGATTCAGTACTTACTCCCAAAGTGGATAACTTGGAAAATAGAGCTCGGAGATGAAACATTAGAATAGTCGAATTCCTGAAGGAATGGAGAGCAGGGACATAATACCTTTTGGAGGATGCCTTGCCAGTGATGCTAGGGCTGGAGCTCAAGGCCCCACCAGAGATTGAGCAAGCTCACTGCACACTTGCTCCCAGAACCAAACCTGGAGTGCCTTGTCCAATATCGTGCAAATTTCTATGGTACCCAGTGAAGGAGAGTATTCTCCACCTAGCAAGAGAACTAAAGTCCCTAACGTGGCAAGGTTGCACCATCCAGCTTTACCAAGATTTCTCCCAGGAACTCATAAGGCAGAGAAGAGCATACATGAGAGGTGAAACAACAACTTTACAAGATTGGTATTCCCACCTCGCTCAGATATCCAACACAGCTAAGAATCCAATACAACGGGGTCTTTCATCGTTTAGCAACCCTGGAGATGTGGAACACTTTTTGCAAACCATACAAGTACCGAGCAAGGCATGACCAAATCCCACAACCTCCAAGCAGCACAAGCAGACCGCACTGGGAGAACTCCCCAAATCCCATGGAGACAGCGACCAGTTCAGGCCAAAGGATACTGAGCCAGAGGGGCCTGGCAGAGAGCCCAACCAAGTAAAAAGTCATCGGCCAGGAAGAAAAGATCTAGGAGCTGACAGAAGTTGCAAATCCTCTCAGATGACAACACGATATCCCAGCTACTACACCTAATAAGTTGTCCAACAGGTATGAACCTCTGGGGGATCTTGTGCTGCCACGCCCTGGACTTAACAAAGAATTGGACTGTCCGTCCCAGAAGATCTCATGGACCAGATTCTGCTTAGGACTGGGCCCCACATTGCACTGACTGGGCCAAATGCGATGAGGAACTGCTGACCGAGCAACAGCCGCCAAGATGACTGAGGGGTTCCAACCTTATTTTCCTGCCCAGCTGCTGGGCTTTGAAAGGCTATGGAGGGGCTGAGTTATTCTCCCCATCCTTCCCTCTCACCAGTTAACATATAGGGATGGGTCTCCATGTTTGGCTGGTACACGAGTAGGGTTTTTCTGTTTGGCCATTTAGGGCATGGAGGCAGTATTTGGGGCTCACCCAGCTTCCTATGCCGGATGGCCTAAGGCCTAATATGGGTCATGATGATTTGGTGAACCAAGTTAGGTGTTTTCTAATTGCAGGAGTAAATTTGTGCAAAGCTTTTTATTATTTCTTTTGTTTTACTGGCAGCATGCCGGTTCACTCAATTACAGAGAGTGCTTCCCCTTCTAGTGGTTATAAGGGAACTGATCTGGATTTTATTGTTTGTTCAAGCATGGTAGAAGTGTGTCAATATTATGTTCCATGGTTTGCAGCTTTATATCCTAGTACTCCTGTGCGGTGAGTTTAGAGGGGTTCACAGGGCCCTATTTGGAGTCAAGTAGCAGAGGTGGTCACACTACAGGATGATTGCAAAATTTGCAGTTCCTGGTAAATTGGCAGGCCCGCATTCAGGAGGGTTCTCTGGATCATGGACCATATCCACACGCTATGGTCAGATCTTACAAGGACAGCCTTTTAGGCAAAGGTTCGGTACAGGGAGAGTGGTATTGAAAGGTAAAAAACAAAAGCTGTTATAGGGTCTAGTAGGGTATTAAGCAAATTAATTCACAGTGTATGTGGGGAGTGCAGAAATACAGAGGGCAGAAATGGGAAGGGATAAGGGGTTGATTCGAAGGACAAACTTCCTACATACAGATTTCTTGGTTTCCTGGTAATTATGTGGGGTCCTCGGCTTTTCTGACTGTTATAACTCATGGCAGGAAAGATATGGTAACGGCTACTTCATGGAATGTGAGGGCCTGAACTCACCCATTAAACATAAGAAAGTACTTGCCAGACTTAAATCCCTGAGTACTCAGATAGCCTTCTTACAGGAAACTAAGCTAAATCATATGGGCGCAAAAACTAAGGCGGGAATGGGTGGGATGGGAGGTTCATAGTGTGGCTAACAAAACTATAAAGGGGTGGCCATACTGTGTCATAAAAACTTAAAATGGTCTATGCAAGAACAAAGGGCTGACAAAGGAGGAGATGGGTATTAGTCAGAAGTTGGCACCCCTACAGGAATATAGTTTTAGCTAACATTTACTCCCCTAAGGAGGACACCCTGATTTCTTTCATAAACTTTCACAAGATCTACTGGAGTTGTCGGCAGGGGCTGACATTCTCCTAGGGGATTTTAATTTAACTACAGATTCCCTCCTGGATAGATCCAACACCAAGCCAGATGCACCCCTATCTATTAGGGCTTTAAAGGATTTGATATCCCTGCACAAGCTGCAAGACATATGGCAAGTAGCCCACCAGGTCGAGAGGGACTATACCTATTTCTCTAGTGCTAATCAAGTTGCTAGTAGATTAGACTATTGGTTTATCTCTGAACATTATAAATAAGGTACATGATGTTACAATTGCCCCTCTATACATTTCAGACCATGCCCCATTAAGTTTAGCCTTGGGTCCTTTTGCTTCTTTTACTAGGTCAGTCAGCTGGAGGTTAGACCCTTTATTGATGCAGGAGACAGACTTCAAAGAGTGGCTTAAAGGGAGGTTAAAACCTTCTTTTCTGACAATCTGTGTGGGTCTGCAACTGCAGCAGCTATCTGGGAGGCTTGTAAAGCCATGACTAGAGGTCACATTATCAGCTATGCTGCCTACCATAGGAAGCAGAGAGAAATGAGGCTAGGGAACTAGAGAGGGTATTGGGAGAGAAAGAAGGCCTGTACAAGAAGGACCCTACTAAACTACAGAATCCTGATCTGTTGCGACCTCCTGGCCCCTGAATGAAATTGAACACGTTTCATCTAGAAAGCGGAATTACAAATTCTAAGATTAAAACACAAATACTGGGCAGGGGAGAAAAAGCTGGAAAACTCCTAGCCTTCTGGCTAAAAAACAAGCTGAGAGGCACATAGCCCAACTTAGGGACAATAAGGGGTAAGCATAGTAAACCAAGGGTCATTAGCCAAATCATGCTATCTTTCTACAAAACCTTGTACAGCTCCCATACTACCTGGAACGAGTCCAAATTTGAGGAGTTCATGGCAGTACACGACTTCCTAGACTCACAGACGCCCAGAGAGACCATCTAGGAGGCCCACGGAGATTCAAAAATAAGGGAGGCAATTAATAAGATGGCCCTAAAAAGCTCCTGGGGAGATGGGTTCTCTATTGATTTTATAAAGTAATACCAGCGATAGTATCTCATCCCCTGAGGGATATGTTACAAAGCTTGGGATCAGGAGATTCTTCCCGCTACACCCTCAGGAGTGATTATCGCGTCCTTCCTAAAGAAGGTAAAGACCACACCTCACCTACAAGCTATAGGCCCATTTCATTGATTAACATGGACACCAAAATTCTAGCTATGATACTAGCAGCCAGAGTGGAGAAAATTCTTCCCTGTTTGATTCACACTTTCCAAGTGGGCTTTGTGAAGGGCGCGCCAGTTCAGAGCACATCAGATCCTTAATCTCCCTTGTACAGAAGGCAGGTATGACCCCACTCCATCAGCCACTATTTCAGTAGATTTTGAGAAGGCCTTGATTCAGTAGAGTGGGTTTTCTCCACAGGATGCTGCAGCACTACAACTTTGAGGATATGTTTAGGGGCTGGGTCAAACACTGTATACGTCCATCTATGGCTAGACTGCTAACTAGTAACACACTCTCTGATCCATTCAAATTACATAGGGCACCAGGCAGGATGTCCCCTCTCCCCGATGTTGTCTGTGCTGGTCATAGAAGCCCTGGCTAGTGCTCTGAAGGAACATCCAAATATTAAAGGTAAAGGGTAGGCACTGAGTGTGTATCAGGCACTGTTATAATGTGATGATTGTCTCATTCTAACTGGCGATTTTCATTTCAGTGCCGAACATATTGTGGAGCTACTGCAATCCTTTGCTAGCATCTCAGGCCTTAGGATTAATCAGGGCAAAACAGAAGTCCTCCCTCTGAATATGAAGCTTTCATCTGAAGATATCTCAGCGGTGAGGTTGGTTAGGGCCAGTGGTATTAAGTATCTAGGTATTAGGGTAAATGCAATGTATCTTCCTTCTGAAGACTAACTCTCTCCACTAATTGATAGCCTCAAGGCAGAAACTCAAAGGTGGAAACAGTTAAATCTCTCGCTCCCGGAAAGTGGTGGCAATTAAAATGATGATTAGTCGAGGGTGTCTTACATACAATCCCACCTTCAATTGAGATCCCCAAGAAATGATTTCAATTGCTGGATAGTATAATATGGGCTTTCATGTGGGAAAACAAAACCCGCGGTACAGTAGAGGCCAAACTCTGTGCTCCATGGAACAAGGGTGGGTGGTGCCTCCCTTGCAACACTATGCACATGCGTTTTCAGCTGCAGCCACATGCAGACTACTTCAGAGAAATAACTCTGACTTACCAGCATGAGAAGCAATAGAGAGGACAGCCATGCAAGGGACCCGTCTGTTTAAATATTTGGGTAAGCCCTCCTCTAATTTTCATTTTGGCTCACAATAAAAGCAGCTCACAAGGCTTGATATCAAGTGGGGGCCATAAGTAAATCCTGTTTGAATCTGGGAAACACCTCCCCTATGGAACAACCCGAGTTGGACCACTGATCATAAACACCTTTACTGGGAGTGCTGGAAGGAAGCAGATCAACACTCTACAAGATATACTAATGGAGGATGGCCATACCATGGATAGTCTTACCTGTCTGAAAGAAGTTTAATTTGGGTACTAGTGATTTTGGAGATATCTTCAAATGGGACACGTTATTCAACCTGGTTGAAAAGATGGTACGCGTACACGATGTGCCAAAACAATGCAAAGCCAAACAAAACAAACTGCCTTTAGAGCGGATGGCTAAAATCACAGAAAGGCCTGGCAGGCCGTATTTATAAGTATATAGGGGTGCCTTAACAGACCCATCCCTACCTGCCAAAACTAGGTGGCAGTATATGTTAAACCTTCCCTTCAGTGAAGATGCCTGGCAAAGGGTCTGTTAATAGCAAAAAGCTGTGTGGGGACCCCAGAAGCTTCTTATCCAAAATAAGATAAGACACCGGTGGTACCATACTCCAGTAGTACTAAAGAAAATGAATTTACTTATGAGCGATTGGTGCTGGAGATGTAATGCGACTGGAGCAGATTTACTCCATATTTTGTGGAAATGTTACCCCATCCGTCCTTTCTGGTGGGAAAAACTTACATGTTGTTCCAATGTATTGGGACAAAAGGTTTCTACCTCCCTGGTTTTGGATCTGGGGCTCCGCCCACTGAATTCAGACCATCTAGCCCCCCTTGACATGGCTTATACAAGCCTCAGTGGAAGCTAAATGGTTGCTTCTTTGTAGATGGAGGACTAGAGATGTACCTCTCTCACGGCATGGTTAGTAGCCATGGCTAATTTGACCAGTTTCTCCAGGCTGACTCACTTGGCTACAGCAACCCTGCATGCCTTCTTGGATAAATAGGACCCATTTATGAAGTACCTTCAGAATGTACCCCACATCTCATAAACCCCTTGGGTAAAGATATGTTAAAGCCACCTTGAGTGATCCCAGTCTTACTTCTTCCAGCCCTTCTGGTGATAACTGGTATGTGGAATGACACCCCCCAGTACCCCATCTTGTAGTAACACCAGTCCCAGGTCAGGACCGTGATTTAGTCCACTCCCTTCTAATGTATTGTAAATGCACTGTGAATACTTTACTATGATACAGTATGTAAAATCTGACTGAAATGTAACACTTATATATGCACTGATATATGCCATCTTTATAACAAAATAAAAAATCTAACTGCAAAAAAAAAAATGGCAGAAATACAAGAGTAGTGGAGCATACCAAGAGGGTTATACCCTTTGGGACTGGTACTAAAGTTATACGGTATGCCTTTTAAGCCTTTATTTTTTAGTATTTGTCACTATAAAGGTATTTCTCTTCTCCAGCTTATTGCTGTAAATTGAAATCAAACACCATTGCTCACGTTGTGGAGAAGACTGAATGTCACATCTATGAGAACAACAATACCCATGAGAAAAATGCTTAGGAAACCTATCAGAAAAAAAATAAAGTAAGAGTCAGAAGCAAAACCTAGACACAAGAGACAAAAGGAAAACCAAAAAGTGGTTCATTTTCAGACAAGACCATCTACTTAAACAACATTTTAAGTTAATACATAAAAAAATGACTCTTTCTAGGTTTTGTCACTGTTCTTCTTTTTTGGGGGCAAACTCATAGTTCATACTGAATGCACATAAAGAGGCCCCTATTTTAGGAGCTGTTGTGCAGATGACATTTAACAGAGTAAATCCAGTCCTGTTTAAATAGGTACTATTTCAAAATGTTTTTGTCCATTTAAAAGAAAAGTTCAGGCTCTTAAGGTAGCACCCTTAAACATGTAACAGGGCCTCCAGCTTTTTGTCCAAAATTAGATTTCAGGGTGATTTGTGGAAGGTAAGTCTAGGACATTAACTTTAGCAAATTATAGGCAAGCTTCTACCCCAACTGTTGGCCCGCTAAATGTGGAGAGCAATAAAACTGGAGCTAAACTAATAAAAGACACTGGGACTAAGGTCAGACATACCTTAGAATATGGATATGACTTAGTTATGGCAGCTTGTAACATAAATATTTTGACTTCCACATATTAGAAGTGGTGAAAATCACTGGTCGTAAACCAATATTTCAACCTGCTTCTAGCAGTTAACTAATTCTGACATATAACCTAAAATATACATTTAAGATGAAGCAACATACTTCTGAACATGCTGAAGTAACTTTCCTTATTTGAGGATTGAACTGGGACACCTTACTTGGAGTGCATTCTTTTTTTTTTAGCCTCCACTGCCCCAGTCTGTCCTTTCTCTTGGATCCTCTAAGCACCCTGCATTCCATCACAAAAACAGAGGAGTCTGCTCTCTAGAGTGCACCACTCCCTTATTTTTTCTACAGCCCTAGTTAACCCCCTGGCAGGTTAAGGAAGGTTCCCTCTTATCTCCCTCAAACTTCAGGGAACGTGCACAGTGGAGTCTGCCCTCGGTCCCTCTGTGGATGCACAGGGCGGGGATCATCGCCAGGACTGGCTGGGGTGTTTTTCCTGTGTTCTGTACCCACTCTCTGCTGACATCAGCAGTCAGAGAGGGCCAATGAGGCAGAGGCACGCTGAGATGTGCCTTCACTCAGGGTCCTCGGCTGATGTCAGCCCTCCCTTCCTTCTCTGCTTCCCCGACCACACTGCCAATACCTAGGTTCACCCAGGAGATGGCAGTATCATGGTGAGCTAGCACCCAACCCTCCCAGAGAAGGAGAGCAAGCTGTCAGGCTCTTAATCCCTCTCCCCAGCCGCCCAGCAACCCAAATCCATCACCAAATTCAGGTCACGGTGTGACTGGAAGTGCATTCTAAATACAGCTTCCCAAATCACCAGATACAGTATCATGTAACAGTTTCTCTTCCTTCAGAGTTATCACTTTGATCTTGATGGCTAATTCAATGGAGCAGTCACTATTGTGACAAAAAAGACAGTCAAGGACTGCAAAGGAAACACTTTATATATCTTACCCAAAGGTGGCAGAAGGATCTGAAAAGTGGTAGGACAAAGGATATAAGCAGTAAATTTCCTCCTCCACTCCATTGGAGTGGTTCACCCACTTATTTTGTTCTCAGTCAGATTTGTAATATGTGGAGTAACACCACCACCACCTACAGTTGGCAGCATTACGCTGTGCCTAGTTCCTGGATGCCCTCCCCCAGGCCTGGCCTTTCATTTTCATTTTAAAGTTGGACCACTGTACCGTGACTCAGTAGGCCATGAACCCAGCCTGCCCCCACTAACACTACTAAGGCCTTCACTTTCCAAAATTCTTCTGACACTCTGCAAGCCACAAAGGGACTGATAAGTAAGTAATACTCTTTGCTGCACATGCTGCATTTTAAAGGCACAGACCTTCAGAGCAGTACATTAAACATGACTGCAAAAACTGATAGGGCCAGACCCTATCCAGTGGTGTAGAATTATGGGGGGACAGGCTGCATCCCTGAATGTTCAGAGTGGGACGTTTGAAGCACTGAGGTTTTTCTGTATTGGTGGTGGTCAGAATTCAGGACTCATGGCATGGGTTCTGGGGATTGGAGCGCTCATCATCCAATTGAAGTGATCAATGGGTGGGTCGCAAACTCGTGAACCACCACAAGCATTGGAGCATGCTGTCCAAAAGCACATGGGACTCCATTTTGTTTGCTACTCATCACGCTCCTGATATTGTATTGCAGAGTGCAGTCTAGTTTGTACTGTTAGACCAGGTTGGACTCATTAGATATGATTGATGAGGCTGTTTTACTGCATCATCAGGTCTCAGGACTTGCTTTTCTTTGTGGATTTATTGGAGGAGCGAGTGGCGATGGCCCGGCTGAGTGACCCACTGATTGTAAGCATACAAGGTGCTGTACATCTGGCTTTTAAGGGGCTGCTCTTCTGCTCTAGTCGGTCCGTGTTTGTTGCAAACTGCTTTACATCAGGTGCACTTTGTGTTGGAGAAGACGTAAGATGGAGCAACAGCTCGCCCCCTAAAGAGACAAGAAATCAGGGATCTTTTTCTTGCTTGCTATTTGGGGACTGTGGAGGAATCTTCCTAGCACTTCAGCATGTTGAGTGCTTGCAGAAGGATGGAGAGGGACAGGTGCTGCATTTCATCAGCAAAACAGGCATTTTGTTGTAGGCTCATAGTGCCCTCATCCACTGGGATGTCTAGACAGTCCACTTGTAGTTCATGAGGGAGGAGAGGAAGGATCTGGACAAAGCAGAGGTGTGCAGCTGTCTCTGTGTTTCTGTCTGAGCAGGTAATGAAGCACATCATTTGATTCCTGTGGCCATGTTGAGACTGGATTGGGAGCAGGTAGGATGGAACAGAAGAAGTGTGGCAAAGGGTGGTAGGTTTTGCTATCTCGTTGTCAGATACCCAGTGTGTCAGGCAGTCAGCACCCTAGTAGTTAGTCTGGCATTGAATGAAGAGTGAAATCAACTCACCCCAGATGTGGTATGCAATACAGCCTGATGACCAACGCTGACAGCAGCTGTCCATAATGTAGGTCTTTGTGTGTAGATTAATAATGTTTCAGAGGTTATTACAACCATGCATGGGTGGATTTTTGGTATTTGCTTGCACATTCATGATCACAAAAGTATATTTCTAACACTTCAGATCTGTTACCACTCTGTTGATTAGAGTTATCAACAAAGTGTGTCGATCTACAAAAGAAAACTCAAATATGCATTAATGTAATGAGTTCTAGTAGCCCCGCGTCACTGAGGTGCAGCTCAGATATAATGCAGTGTTATTTATTTATTTAGTTTTGTTGACGAGTAAGTGCACTAGACAAATCCTGCCTATTTTCAGTCACGACCGGGAGGGGATACAGATGAATGCCAACTGATCTTGAACCAGATTAAGCTGTTGGTGGTATTTTTGTGGTATTTTTAGTGAATGAGGAAATTTGGACAGAACATCGGAGAAATTCCCCAATTTGTCAGAGGAGGGCCTCCGTCCAAAATGGAGGATGCACCCTTGCCTTCTGAGGAGGGAGCTATGGAGGTGGGAGATTTGGTCTCTGCTCCTACCTCTGAACAAATGGAGACCACGATGCTAACAACTGATGTTTTGCCTGTTGCTGTTCCTACTTCAACTTTAAGTTCTGCTGCTCATACTAAGGCTGCTATACCTAGCCCCTCTGCTTACTTCTTATGGAACTGACTTGCTGACCTGCGTGCCTATATGCGACTTACTGGAAGATTTTACTTCATCTGATTCTGAAAATCACTGTTTGACAGCACAAGAGATCCAGGAGTGTTTTGCAACGGTGGGCGCTGTTTTGCTAGTGCAAAACTGAAAATGCACAGAGATATGCAATGCCTGAGGCCGACAGCACAGATGCATCTTCCACTCAGGTGGAAGATCTTGAAGATTCACCTGACTTGTCTCCTTTACTGCCTGTTGCTGTGACAGGCTCTGATCCGACTAGTGCGTCGGGTGCTGAAGCCCTACTGCCTGCTCCCTGCCGCCTGCAGTACAAATGGATTTGGTTTCCTTTCACAACCTGCTTCCATTACATCACAGAGTTCCTCACATGTACAAGACTTATATACAGTAAATGCTCCCCTGCCACCTGCAGTACAAACAGATTCATTTTCCTTTTCACTACCTGCTTCTGTTTCATCACAGAGCTCCCTACATGTACAAGAATCATCTACAGTACATATTAATAAAGAACCTACCTGGACTGTTGAATCGGCACTGAGAGGTGCTGGCTGGGTCCAGGGTACTGTCCAGGAAGTTGGAAGTCTGGTCAGTCTCCAATTCGGTCCCCCACCCTGAAGATTTTCCAGAGCTACAGAGCAAGATAGGTGCTTCAAAGTCACTACTGACCCCTTGTGTCTCCCTCATGAACTGGAGCACACAGAACCCTGTGTTGGATTATCTGAAGGGTTCTCCACTCAGATTCCTCTTTCTACTACTTCTGTAGAGGCTCTGGCTCCCCACCACCACAGCCCCCACACAAAATTTTGGGACCAAGATGCTCATATTCTTCTTTCTTTAAATTTCCAATCCAGGCTGCTAAGAGACACAACGCTGTTTGCTTGGCATATCAGGGGGTTACCTGAGCCACCTGATCGGGTCTATATGTGTCACCGCTGCTAAAGATTCTTTAAAAATTTTCCCATGAAATATATCGTTAATTCATATCTCTGGTGAAATCACGTTTGACATTAGTTTCTAAACATCTAGGGGACTGGGCGTTTTTGGTCAGTATAATTCTCTGCGGATTACTGCATTATGGACCCCATTTCAGGCTATTCCTCTTTCTAAACCCACTTTTAAGGTGATCACTATTCTGTTTCGTAATGAGGAGTTGAGGTGGAGGATGTTGTGTATTGGCTGAAACAGCGTTGTGACGTCCAGGGACAGCCTGAAGCCATTTTGGATACCGAGAACATTTGGACTGGGGCTGGAAGTTTAAAGTCTTGTTACGATCTAATGATTCTGGGGTTGTACATCTGCCTAACTCTTTTCATAGGCCGAGATAAGGGGTCTTGTTCTACCGGTCAGCCGAAGGCTTGCTATCGTGTGTGACCCTGCACATCTTAGTAATGTAAGTGACAAATGAAATGCAATGTCTGTGGGGAATTGGGCCAATGAGGGGCACACTGTTTGAATGAATGTAGATGTAACCTATGTGACGAACAGGGCACACCTTTCAGAATTGTAAATGGGCTGCATATAACCAGGAATTTCACAATGGTAGAGTGGACCAGCGCTTTATTATTACACAGGCACTGAAGCCCGTCTCCAGACTACCTTAGCTGTACTCTCCCCTAGGGCAGCCTAGCCCTTACTGCAGGCTTCAGTGCCTGTTGTATCCTCTGAGGTCATACCTCAGATGGTTTCCTTCATGGATGACCCCTTGCCTGAGTTTTCTCCTGTCCCTGATCCTGCCCAGTCTAATTTTCCGGTTCTGGACCCAGTCCCAGGTCCAGTACTATGCCCCCAGTGCTTACAAATGTCATCGTAGAAGGTCACTGAGAAACCCTCTGGTTGCACCATCTCCTGTGAGTGGTCCAGAACCCCCAGTGCCCTTATCTAATTCTTTGAATTTCTCCAACCCCTTTCTGATGGCGCTGGAGGTGAGTCGGACTCTTCCTCCATAGCTTCTTCTCTCTGGCGGTACCACTGACCCTGAGTTGCAACAGCACTGGCCTTTCTCAGAAGCGAAAGGCCAGAGTAAAACTTAAAGGTGGTTGGAAAAGGAAATTGTAAAATGTATTTTTGTCTGTTTTCCTTTTTTTGTTGATATGTTTCACTTTGTTTGCCATACTATTAATGTAAGTAGTATGAGGCGTATGGCTAAAAGGAGATTAATGTTTTCCTTTCTACGGCTTTTGCCTTTGGTTTAATTTTATTACAGGATACAAGACTTCATACTACACATGAGATCTGACAAGCACAACAAGACTGGTTACTGGGTCCTTCTTTTTGGTCGATTGGTCAGGATTCTTGTTCAGGACTGGGAATATTAATTAATATCCCAGACTTCCGCTTGCTAAATTATTTGATGTAGCCCCTGGTAGGGCACATATTATAGATTTTGTTATTGATCCTGTCCTTACCGGGTGATAAACATTTATGCCCCTCAAATCAAAACTGAACGCATAGCTTTATTTGCTTTGCTTCGTCCTATTTGCATACTTCCTTTCAGGTATTGTTTGCTGGTGACTTTAATTGTGGTCTGAGTCTTCAGGATAAGAGCTCCTTTGTTGCTACAAAGAAACTGTTTGTGATTCCCATGAATTGGTAAATTGGTTCGAGTCACCCACTTAACGGACTCTTATCTCTCCTTTACTACACAACACACCCTACCTTCCAAAAGGGTAAACTAGCCACCACGTATTGATTTGTGTTTTCCTCTCCTACAGTACCAATTATTTCTGCCAAAGTTCAAGTGGTTGAGTTTTCTGATCATAAGCTGCTTTCTGTTGGTTTTGGTTCTGTTGTCTTTTCCCGTAAGGTCCAGGTATTTGGAAATTCAACACATCTTTGTTGCAGATTCCGATGTTTATGTAGTCCCTCCTGTCCTTCATACAAGCCCGTAAATCTGTTTTATTTGTTATGAAGATCCTGTTCAGTGGTAGTTAGACACAAAACATGATCTGGTCACTTTTAAAACTTCAATCGTTTTAAAATGCAGGAGGGAATACCTAGACTATTTGCAGAAGAGGGTACATTTTCAGTCATTATTAACCAGTAGCATACATGACAGAGCAAGACCTTACTCAACAAATAAAGTCCTACAGAATGATATGTTGACTTTCCAATACGTGCAATCACAACAACTTTATTACCAACATAAATTCTGTACTGTTGGAACACATGATGTTATTTGTCCTTTTGAATATAATTCCTGTCAGTCCCCTAAAAAAATATGACGTGTCTTCTAAATTCAGAAGGGACCTTATGTTCCTCACAAACTGAGATTTGTCATATTGTAACGAAGTATACTACAGCCCTTTTTTCTCCCTTCCATCTGTGGCTGGTAACAGTGCGACTTTGTATAGATACATAGATACATAGATACATAGACAGTGTCGGCAAGATAAGTGGCCCATGGCCCACCTAGTCTGCCCATTTGAGCTTGTAAGTTCAGTTTGTTTTCCTAGAAGTCATTTCCCTTACCCTGACCTCTAGAATTCCTTTATGTCTATCCCATGCATTCTTAAATCCCGTGATTGTTTCAGCTCCCACCACTTCCTCTGGCAGGTGTTCCACTTGTCCACCACCCGTTCTGTGAAGAAATTTTTCTCATGTTTCCTCTGAATCGTCCTCCCTCCAACTTCATCCCATGCCTCTAGTCCTGAAACATCTTTTCACTTAAAAATAGTGTTTTCCTGCACCCTGTTCCTCCCTGTAAGATACTTGTATGTCTCTATCATATCCCTCTCCCTCCTCTCCTCCAGGGAGTACATGTTCAGTTCCTTCAACCTGTCTTCATAGGACTTGTGATGCAACCCATGCACCATCTTTGTTGCCCTCCTCTGAACCTTCTACCCTGTCTATGTCCTTACGTAGGTATGGTCTCCAGAACTGTACACTGTACTCCAGGTGGGGCCTCACTAGTGTCTTGTATAGCGGAATTATGACCTCCTTTTCCCTGCTGGTGATGCCCCTGCCTATACATCCCAGCATCCTATTTGCTTTACCTGATGCCTTGTCACACTGTTTCCTACCTTGAGGTCATCAGAGATGACAACCCCAAGATCCCTTTCCTGCTCGGTGCATGCTATATCCTCACCCCCAACTGATATATTGTGCCAGGTTTTTGTGCCTATATGCATTATCTTGCACTTCTTTGCATGAATTTCAACTGCCAAACCCTTGACCATTCTTCAAGTTTCTGCAGGTCCCTTCTCATTCTGTCTACACCCTCTGGTGTGTCTACTCTGTTACAGAGCTTTGTGTCATCAGCGAACAGTGAAATTCTGCCTTCTAGATCCTGTGCAATGTGCAATTGCAATGCATATAGTGGCCTTGATATCCCAGCTCCCTCACAGCTAAGTCAGGACCAGGCTTGTTCTCCTATCACAGAGCAGGATTTGACACTGGCTATTTCTTCATTACCTGTACAGAGAACTCCTGGTCTGGATGGTCTCCTGCTGGCTTATATAAGGTGCTGGGTGACCATTTACCCTCAGAACTTACATCTGTGTTTAATTCTCTGTTAACATGTGAATCTCTCTCTTTGGAATTTACTAAAAGTACTTTGATTTACATTTATAAACAGAAAGGTTATATCCATTCTCTAGAGAATTGGCAACCTTTATGTATGTTGAACACTGACTTTAAGCTCTTAACGAAAATTATTGTGAAGGCTTTGGTGAGGATAGCGGAGGTGGTTTTGCATCCGCCCAATCCTGTTCTGTGCCTCAAGGAGAATTTCTGATCATTTGATCCTCTTCACGAGAATTATTTTCTCATGGCTATGCAGGTCTGGCTTGGACTCGTTGTTTCCGTGGGTCAGAGGCTGCTTTTGATTCGATTAGGCATGATTTTTTATGGAAAGCACCCGTTTTCTGCATGTACCTGATGTTATGGTACGCTGGATTCGTGCTTTCTATAGAAGCGCGACTATTGTGCTTGTAGTGAATGGTTGATAGGACCCATGATCCCATAAATGGGAAGTCCGTCAGGGCTGTCCTTTAAGCCCGTTGTTATATGTATTTTCTTGATGTTTTGCTCCATTGGCTGAATACTAATTCTCAGATTCAGTCTATTTCTAGTTGTGCCTTATGCTTGCCTTATAAGGCGGTTGCATATCAGAATAATGTTTGTTTTCTTGTAGCTGATGCAGCCTCAGTGGTTCATTCTCTCAGTGAGTGCTCTATTTTTGGAAACTTCTCTGGTGCTGTTTTAAATTACACTAAAAGTTTGGTTATTGGTGGGTTCAGCAACTCCCCTCGGACCGTATTGGCCGTTACATTTAGTTGAGGCCCTATTAGCATTTGGGGAATTTTTGGGGACACAGGACTCAGATTTGTTTAACTGGAATGTTAACCTGCAACAAGGTAAACTTCAGGTGGCCTCCTGGAACCGGGGCAGATAGGGAAAAAAAGCGTGTTTTCTTAATTAAAAACTATTTGATCTCTACTTTCCTTTTCTGAGTTATGTATTCCCTATTCCACGACAGCTAGAAACTGCTGTCTTTAGCTTATTTTTCAGGCTCTTTGGGGTAGTAGGTTAAACCCGATAAAGCGAATATCACTTATTTACCTATCCCTGAGGGTGGCATTTGTATGGTTAACCTTTGTTATTTTGTTCTTGTATTTTTCACTGCAAACCTTAGGCCTTTATTGATTTATGCCCAAGGGGTGGGAACCTTAGTTTATGACTCTTGCAGGATTTGGTTTCATCAATGGAAACTAATTCCTTAACTGTGTTAAGACAAACTGTTGGTATACCAACTACATAAAACATATGTTTTACATCTCAAACAATGGAAGGTGTCTGTTCAGATGTTATTAAATCATTCACATAAAGTTTTATATAAGAAATTACTCGACTGTTTGTGCTGTATCAGTACCCTTCCATAAGTGTCCTGGTCAACATCTCCTTCCTTTTGTTATTGTGGAAATGTAAGAGGGTTCCAGCCAAAATGTGGGTATTTTCATTGGCTTTCATGCCATGAAAAGATTAATGTAAAATCAAATCATAAACATAAGCAGTCCCAAGATAGAATGTGTTCTCGCTTGTTATGTATTACAGAACTTGAAACTATCCCTCATTTATTTTTGACTGTTCCTTTATCAAAAATTGGTGGTCCTTTTGGCACAGGCATGGGATACCCCTTGCTTCATTCGGTTACTTATTTGAATCTTGTATACGGGTTTTTTCTCCCCAGTGGTCAAAATGGCACCAGGACACTTTAAATCTTGTTTTTGTCTGAATTAAATGGAATATTTGGATGGTGCATTGCATGTTTTCTTTACAGCAAAGGACTGCTCCTATATGGAGCTCGAAAAAGATTGTACAAGATTTAAAAGAAATTTCTGAGCATGAGCATACTCTATACTCAGATACAACACTTTTGGAACTTTGGAAGCTCTTCCTTGGATCACTGACTCTGATTTTGCAGTTACCTGAATGATTGTATAATACTTATCGTGTGTTTCCTTTGTTTTGTATTATGCTTTGTGTACTATTGTATGATTTTTGTCTCAATAAAACTTTCCCTACTCTTTTGATAAGTGCCATGGGATCTTTAACATCCACCTGAACTACCACCAATCCAGGCAGATGGGATCTTGGTTTAATGTCTCATCCAAAGACGGCACCTCAGAAGTGCAGCACCCTCTCATGCTGCACTACAGTGTCAATATTGGGATAGTAACCTAAGTGCTAGATTTGGGAACTGAACCCACAGCCCTCTGATCTTCTGGCCTCAGAGGTGAGTGTGCTACCTACTGAGTCACTGACTTTCGCGATAGCAACTGCTAAAACAGAGCTACCTGAAGTCAATGTTGGGAAAGTGATTTTGTTAGTGCAAGATGATGCAGCACCTATAACACATTTACGGTGACATGCACATCTCCCTTTCTGACAGTTTCTTTGTATGAGTTGACTAAAGGAAACTTAGTGGCTTATGAACATGAATACATGTACAGTATTATTATGTCTGCAAAGTCTATAGTACTGTATTTTTCCCTGCAAAGGATTTTTTCATAGCCTTTTTCCTTTTCTTTTAAAGTTTCTTTCATCAGTTTTTTGCAGTGCTAACTCCACCCAGTTTTCAGATATGTTGATGTTGATATATGTTTAGAACAGTACATTTTTTTTGTAAGAAAAAGACTAGACCACTGGGGCTTGTAGATCCTCTTTTATTGGTGACACCATTGCTGGAATGATCAACATACTGTCTTTGGATATGTGGGAAGCTCCAGAAACTGTTGTACAACTGTATTGAGTAATATGTACTGATTTTAACACATCATGTGGGTAAACAGCACTTTAAACTAAGGTGAAAATAACAGCTTTGTGCATTGTATACCATGACGGCTTGTTTTTTTGTTTACTTTTGTAATCACATTTGTATTAAAAGTTTAGGGATTGGTGATACTGAAAAATAACGTCCTCTGTTTTGCCCTTGGCTAGCATAGTGTGAGGTGAGCTTCCTTGATAAAGTCCTGTAGAGACTGTTGATGTAACCGGTGTCTGATTCTGGAGTTCAATAATGCATGGCTTTTATAGCTGAATTTAAGCATTTATAGTTGAATTTTCTAGGTGGGAGAAGTATGCAGTTTTGCACCATGATTTTAATCAAGTGATTGTCTGAGTACTGCCAATTTTAAAAGGAAATGAAGATAGTCGTTTTGGTAGTGATATCTGTTGCTTGCAATAAGTCAAAGGAAGCTTTAAAAGCAGCCAGAAAGTTTCAAAACAGCCCTCAAAATGTACCAGAATGCATCTAAAACCAATAGCTTCTGGGGACTCAGCGGTCCCAGACCACTGCACTATTGGTTTAGTATTTTCAGGAAGACCAGGGCGTTTATGGTTCCACCCAATAAGTGCCACCAGGAGTGTGCCCTGTCATTAGGGTTTCATGTCCCAATGCCGCCAGCCCTATTTTAAGCTATGCCCCCCTTTCTATATATTCCAACTCCTGAAGATCTCGGGGAGGGGTGGGGTCAACCATCTGGTGCACCTAGATGGGCACCTCCTGACACAGAGATGGCTGGAAGGGTACTTTATTGGTCTTGCCTCCCTACCATCGTGCTAGCTATGCCCTAACCCTACCATTTATGAAATTGGTAGGCTATGGCCATAGTGCCCCACCTCATCTTGGCACCTATGTGCATAGCAGCTGATCAGATTTTACTGCTTTCTTTTGACTCTGTCTCATTTTAATATTCAAATTTCCACAAAGGAATAATGCATGTGGTCTGACTCAACATTTCACTGCCTTAGTATCTGACATTGAATACAGCTGTTTATTCACTGACCTGACAAAGAAATCAGCTGAATAACTCTCAAAAGCACTCTGTATTTCTGTTTAGCTCAAATCTACTACACACACTACACAACCTTTTGGATCCAAGTGAATAAGGTGATACACCACAGAAAACCCATTTTGTAATAAGCATAACGAAAAATACAATGTTCCAGGTCCGTGATGCTCTGTTAGTCTTAGGAAAATCTAGCACAGGTTATTTAGTAGTAATACTTCTTATAAGACTAACTGAAGATCTTTTACACAAGCTTTCAAAACATCCAAGGTTCCTTCATCAGTTAGTCTAATAAAAGGTATTGTCACTTAATAAAGTGTTCTAGAAAATGCAGTGCTTAAAACCGAATAGCCATCCTTTCATCAGGCATGACAGTAGAGGAAAAACAGCAGCTTTAAACAAGGAATCTTCAAAAGAAGAAAAACAGGGTTTTGAAAGATGAGTGCCATATTTGAAACACAGCCTATTGCTTTGTTGTCTATGCTTTCAAGGTCTTGGACAGACTGCTGCAGGTACAGCTAATGATTACTGGAGAAATACTCAGTGATGACAATGTACCAGCCGGTTTCCGTAAGGGTTTTCCAGAGGCACCGCACTCACCGAAATGGTGGATATTATAGCTTAAACTGGAGGAAGACCTGTCGGTGGGTGCGGTGTTCATGGATTCATCCAAGGCCTTTTATACGTGGCCCATGGGCTACTGGGGAGTGATTAGTTGAGACTGGATTAGCTAAGGAACCTTGTGATTGGTTTGTCTCTTATTTACACAATAGAACTCAGCAAGTGTACATTGATGGTGTATTATCTGATTAAGCCCTGGTTCAAAGAGGGTGCCCCAAGGCTCCATTTGGGGCCAACATTATTTTAATTTATGTAAATCAGTTAGTTGATAGTATAAGGTATTCAGCTATACATTCATATGCTGATGACACCTCCTGATTGCTAGTGGAAAAACTCCTGAAATCATGGAAGCAAATTTACAGACAGACTTTGGAGGGCTTTGCACGTGGTTGTCTGATTCAGGGCTGGTAGTAAATAGTAAGAAAACAAAACTTATGGTATTTCATAAAGATGGTAAAAACTAGGAAAAGTAAACATGTAGTGACTAAAAACACCAAAACATGAAGTTTTAGCCCAGGTATCAAAATATAGATACCTGGGGATATGGATTGACGAAACTCTACAGTTTGATTACCATACAATTGATACAGTGACAGAAGTAAATAAAAGTTAGGGCGTTTATACGGTCTAGTTTCTGTATGAATAAACATATGAGAGAAACTATAATAAATCAACTTCTTCGTCCAGTTCTTGAATATGGAAACCACGTGCATAGCCTTGCAACAAAAAGTACGTTGATTAAAATTGATACTCTATATAATCAAATGGCTAGATTTATATTGAGGAAGGATCATCAAGTATACCATTGTGAACTTGATGAGGAACTTGGATGGCTCCGCAAGAAAGTAAAGAAAGATAGCGTGGCAACTCAAATTTATAAAGTTCTAAATTTAAACCAGCCAACATATCTTTATGTTAAACTGGAAAAGAAACATATCAGCAAATGTACGATGTATCAACTTGAGAAATGTTATATTTCCAAAGTTTAAAAATAAATATAGTAGTATGTGGTCCCTTCAATTGCAATTAAATTATGGAACTCTTTAAAACCCATAACAGATAAAATATATAAGGATACTAAATCCTTTGTAACTGGTTTAAAGTTGAAACTAAGAGTTCGGTGTGAGTGCTATGGTTAGACTTATTAGTCTGAAACATGACATTCAAAACAAAACATAGTATTGTATAAACTGGAATTTGATCATGTATATTATGTTGTGCAATATGATACAGCTGTTAAAGGAGCTATGCATTTTAGAACTATGAAGCACTTTAATAAGTCTTTTGTAGTATATTGTGTTTGGATTCCATTGTGAGTTTGTGGATATTATATGTAAGTCATGTCTTTATATTATAATTATGTACATTAATGTCTTATTGTAGTGTATGTGTTTAAGTGGTCGAAACTACATACTTACAGGACCATCTCTTAAATAGGATGTTGTCCTAATGATGTCTTATACCATCTATTTTCCTGTCTAAAAATAAAGTTTTATTACTACTACTACTATATAGCAAAGTGGTGAGCAGATGGCTTTGTGCTTGCATAACTTTGCTCAAGGTACAAAAAGTTCTATGTGATTTAGCAAAATAAAATAGCAATGTCAAAATGAGTGAGGCAAAAATCCTGAAGCTAAAATCAGTGCAGTGACTTTGTAGTGCCTTCAAAACAGCAACCAGGCGCCAGACAGTAATGCATCTATCTATGTAGGTTATTCTGTGGGGGCTTTACCTTCCACATCCCCTGTGCCCCAAAAATATTTAATCAACACCTGGGGAGGTGCCAAACTCAGTGACAGGTAGAAACACAGGATGAGGTAGATGGCAACTATGGGAGGGTGCATTTAAACTATGACAAGGTGGGCGGGAGAAGCCAGCTGCAACATTTGAAAAACAAACAAATATACACTCCCCTAAAAAAACAGTTACTCTGGGAATCAATCCAAAATTGTGCTTATGCAGCAATACACCCACAGATGCTGACAAACCCTTACACTGCGCTGCCAGCACAGCTCGGCACCCCACCAAAATGCCTCTTCTAAACCCCAGCACTAACACCACTGCTCCCCGTTGGTGACTCCGCTTAATAACCACATTCGCTGACATTTACTGGTGCTGTGAAGACACAGTCATCAATATTCCCATCTTTCATTTTTAATTGCTCTTTTGACTACCAAATTGATTCGCTGAAATCACGGATACCGCATAAAAGGGGTATCCTGAAACCTAGCAGTAAAGCCTAGGGCAGCACTAAAGGTTGCCACTATACCTCCTGTGAGTGCTTCACAAAGCAAAGTCTCACCCTTGTGTTAGCGCAAACCACAAGAGTCATCATACATGCTAAGCATCTCCTCGCACTGAGCAAGCTGGGTACTTTGACAGGCACAAACCCCATAGGCTCCATAGTGCTGAAATGCAATATTTGTACATAAATGCTAACTACTCTGCCCTGCTCAATATGCACACTGCTAGCACCATCTTATCAGATCAGTATAGCATATAATTACCTGTGAATCACCATATCAGCATCAAAGACACATTGCTCCCTACAGTGGATGGAGGCTGTGGGCTGCAGAATGAGAGAGATATCCCATTCTGAATGTGAGAAGGGTGAGTTGAGATGATGCAGCACACCTTGTGAGCCAGTGACAACAGTGTATTGCTGTGTTTAGGAAGCAGCATATATACAGTACTTTATAAGTCCTGCACAAGCCCCACAAAATAACTCATGACCCCACCCTCATTTAAAAGTTCCTTGAGTCCAGTGGCTTCCCACACTTTTTCTGTCACCATTTGAAAGTTCTCTGGTGTCTGGTGGCACATCTACCTTCTCCCCATTTAAAATTTCCTTCAGTCACATAAAGGTGGCTGGCACAAACCCTTCTCTCACGCCACCGGCTGGCCACTGTATGACTTGCACAGCCACTCTGATATATCAGCAGGTGTATCAAGATAATGTAGTTAAGGAAATTCTCTGCAAAATCACAGAAGCTCTAGTGATGCCTCCTGAATAACTACTGAAAACTAGGCTTAAAAATTTAGTCAAATAAATGTAACACACAAAACAGGCTTGGTTTGTTTTCTATGTGTAGCGCCCACCCTAGCCTAGGGGTACTAGTGACAACTTATTTTCAGGAAGGACTCCATACATCACATCTTCACCACTTGTTCTCCACATCTGGGGCGACCTCCCAGGCACTCGCTGTACTAGATGCTAGAAAAGGGCTAAAATGGTTAGCAACATTAAACACCCAATATGGGAGAAGTAGTAGTGAGAAGGGGCCTATACCAGAAGCAGCTAGAGGAAGAGAAAAAGAAAGACAGCAGTAGAATCAGAGAACCAATGAACTAAAATCTAAAGACACAGTGAAAACTTAAAGTGAGACCAACGAGCATGACAGCAATGAGCCTAAGGAGGCCCAAGGTCTTGAGTATAAGAGAGAGATATGAAGTTATGGGGGAATACTACCAAGGATTCACCCATGGTTTGTGAGAGTCCACTCCAGGCTATAAAATGGTGGAGGACAGTGGCCTCAGGCTGTATGAGTGGAGCCATGGAAGACCAGGAGAAATCCTCCATAGTCTCTGGCTATCAAGATTACTCTGACTAGAGGGAGATCACACATGTGTGCGAGCATGGCCTACAAGGCATGCCTCTGCCCCAGGATGTGTCAGGAAAGTGTGCCTCCACAGTATGCTGGACCTTAAGGTAGGTTGTAGGAAGGAAAATTATCCTGAATGTTCAGGCCTCCCTTAAGAGGGCAGGACATCTGACCCCAACTGCAAATGAGTATGGATGTCTGCATCACTTCAGCACAGTGCCTGGCTCATGGTGCCATCAGTCATAGAGATCAGGAGACTGCAAGTACAGTACATAATGTACTGTTAAAAGAGAATAGCTTATGGGAATTGATTATGTAGAGGGCAGTAATGAATGTGTAAAAGGCACTCCAATAATTTAGGGGCCCTATTGAGTATTCTCTTGTAGATATGTGTGTTTCTACAACCACCCCGGGATCATGTCTTATGTATTGTGGCCAAGAAATGCTATTTATGTCTGACTCTAGTTGCTTAAAATGGACACTGACTTATTGTGTGCATATTAGTATTGCTGGTAACATGTGTGAGGGACTCCTCATTTGCTCTGAGTGCCCACACACATCTAAGAATCCTGACCAGCTTCCTGTCTTGTGAGGTGTTGCCCATAGTAACTGGTGTCAAGGGATCAGCTATAGAATGATTTCTCATTTTCCTGAACCCTTTCTGCTGTCTTCGTTCCATGTTTACTTTGCTTCCTGATCAAAGTTTGCAGCACATACTGCACCCTGCTCTCCTCCGTCTGGTCTTTATATATTTAATTTAGCTTTATTACATATTCCTTACTCATATCAATAAAGAGACTTTGGGGCTGAGGGGCAATCCCCCTCTTCCCTCTGTACATGACCCGTTGGCTAAAGATACATATGACCAATGGTTTGAGATTAATAAGTCATATCTTCATTATACTAGGTTTACACGTATGCATACAGCCCAGTCTACAGTGTGGTTAAACAAGAACAAATTACTAGTCAACAGTGGCTTAACTGTACTACAGAGTTAGGCTGTATTCATGTGCAGTTATAGTCTGTGATGTGATCTGTACTATCTTGAAACTATGAAATAAAGGGTTCTAATGAGGTCCACCATAGTCCCTCCGCAAAGGGGCCTGTCCCTCCCCACTCCCCTGGCAATCTCTTATACCTACCATATATCCAATCCTATCTAGACCACAGTTCAGTGTGCTTCTCCATGGTCAGCCTGAAGGAGGCAGTTATCCCTCCATTCTATTAATCCTGTTTACTCTGTCTTTCCAAGAGGCTAGTGTAGCTGCTGTATTCACAACTAGTAGCTGGCTATGCCTTACATAGCTGCAGTGCAGAAGAACTGTAGCAGGCACTGCTGTTTAACATGTCCCACCTCACTAGTCCTAGTGTCCAAGATCACATTCTTAAACTGAAAGGAGATGGTACCATCCCACAACTTAGCCAGTTCCTCATGGAGCTGCCTCCACTACGGCTAGATAATGGAGCAGGCCCAAAATTTATGAAAGTGGGTTCTGACCACACACATCCCCACACATCCCTTCCAGCACAGATTTTAGGACCCGTTCCAAAGTACTGCATGATAGTGGGGTGTGGAAGAATCTAGTCAGGCACTTCCATCTGAACTCCTCCAACTGTGCAAGGCTGTCACTCTCACCATTTTTCCCAAGCCCACTTCCACTCATCTTCAGTGATACTGGAGCCAGTCTCCTTTTCCATTGGGTCTTTATGACTGTATGCTCAGGGTGGTCCTCACCCATGAGGGGCTTGTAAGCCCTAGAGACTGTGCTCCCCTCAACAGGGTTGCCCTGTAGAACATTTCTTTTCAGGGAGTGAGCTCTGCTAATTTTAGGGAACAGGGTTTTCAGAAGTGAGGTAGTTCCTCACTTGGTGGTATCTATAAAGTCTTGTCTTGACAAGCCATATTGCATTCCTGAAGTTGATGCCGGTTCCGCTTCTGCACAAATCAGCGTATTGGGTCACCTGCTTATTCCATCTTTGATAGTCAGGATCTGTACTCAGTCGGTTGAAGTTTGGATTACCTAGTATGGTGGTGAGGGGTCCAATTTGTTCAGAGTCTTTGTGATATTTCGTGTTCTTTACTAGTATACCGAGAGTGTTCTGGGTTTTTATAGTTTTAAAAGATTTTGTTTTCTTATCTGACTGCCTCTTTCACTTCCTTATTGACCCAGAATGGACTTCTGAGTTTCTTGTCCATGCAAATATACCATTACACATAGTGAATAAATTGAAAATGTTTAAGTGGAAACGCTCACCTCCAAATCTGTAGGTGATGGAGCGCTCATCTTGAAGAGGTGAAAGTCTCCTAGAGTATATAATGGAGACAGAGGGCAGACTGCAGAACTCTCATACAGTTTTGTAACAGGTGAGAGAACAAAGTTCCTGTGAGTTCCTTACCACTTTAACCATCATCCTTTATTGCCCTCATTACCTCCATCTTAATCGTTGCCTTTGCCCTCCATCCCTTCAACCTCCGTTAGCCCTTTCAGTTTGTGCTGGACAACTTCCACCATCCTACCAAAGTCTGCCCTCCTGAAATCTGGAATTAGTATGTTTGAGGAAACTTGTGTGCAGAGAACTGTCAAAGTGAACAGTGTTGTGGTGCTTTAGCTTGGGGCCAAACACTTGACAAAAGCCACAATTAGCAGTGTTGTGACATGGCTCTGAACAGGCAAACACTAGTAACAGTAGTAGTAGTATTTTATTTTTTTAATGGCACCCTACTCCAGAGGCTCAGGTGCCTTAAATAAAGTGCAGGAGTAAACATCATCACAGATAAAACAAATAAAAATATAACTCAGCATTAAATAAATAAACAGATGAAAGTTTGAATGAGATGGTAATCAGATTATAGTAGGCATTACTCCCCAAAGGTTTGACTAAAAGCTATGTCTTCAGATCCCTTAGGTTTGACTAAAAGATATGTCTTCAGACCCTTTTAAGGCCTCCACTGAGGAGGCCTCTGTACAGGCCCTTGGGGCAAGTTCTATAAGACTGAGCCAGCCACTTTGAAGGCCCAGTCACCCAAGGTTTTAGCCTGACCCAGGCACTGACAGAAGCCCACATCAGTTGAGCAAAGAGAGGCTAAGACATGGAAGGATGCAGGAGATCCAGTAGGCAGGACACAACTTGTGTTGGGCCTGTTAGCAAACCAACTTTTAAAGAGATATGCCACTTCACCGCTGCCAGTGCAGTTCACGCAGCACTGGGGAAACATGACGATCCTCGAAAGGCTGGTCAGAAACCTGACCACTGCATACTGCACCAGCTGCAGATGAAGAAGTGTACCTCCACTGACCCTGCGGTACAAGCATTGCAGTAGTTGAGCCTAGACATCACAAACGCATGCATCAGCATCGTAGGTCTCCAGGGGAAGATAAGGGATCTAATATGGTTGATGTTCTTCAGATGGAACTATTGCCGATACATGAGTCTCAAGTGGCAGCCACTCATTCAGAATGACCCATATTTTCTACCACTGTAGCAGCCAGAAGCCAAGAGAAGCCAAACCAAAACCTTGTTCCTCTTGGTAGCTATAACTCCCCTCCAACTTACATCGACTACTGATATTTCAGTCCTGTGAAGGCTGAATCTCAACCAGCTCAATGACATTGAATCTTGGATCTCAGCCAAGCATTTATTAACACATACATCACATAAGGTATCCCAGGTACAAATGACAGAGATGGGTATCATCTGAATAACAGTGAAATCCGATCCACACCATCAAATGATCCCTCCGGGGTAGCAGTGTTGGGTAACTTACTTTTCTATTACTTTTTATTACTTTTGGAGACTTGTTCCAGAAAACTCTGTGCAGTCACTATGACGATGGAAGAACTGGAACAAGTAATACACTACAGTTACAATTACTTATGTCTTTTATACAAAAGTGATACATAACTGTACTGATTACATTTATTTGAAAGTAACTAACTTATTACTTTCAAATAAATGTCATCTGTTAGTTTTTTATTGTTTTGTATTGTTTTTGTATAAAAAATAAGTAACTGTAACTGTCAGGTGTATCACTTTTCTAGTACTTCCAACCTTGCTAATGATTGCACAGAGCTTCCTGGATCTAGTTTATAAAAAGAAATAGAAAGTAATAGAAAAAGTAACTTACCTAACACTGAGGGGCAGCATGTACACTGCAAACAACATTGGCAACAAGACTGAGCCCTGAGGTACAATTATGATGCAGTGACACCGAGAGTGAGGAGAAATTCCCAACACCACTCTCTGTGTCTTGTCCCTGAGATAGGACTCAGACAAGCAGATAATGCTTGTTGATAAGTCCTATATACTCCATCAGCTGATCCAACAACAGTCCATGGTTCACTGTGTCAAATTTTGAGGAGAGATTAGGAGAATGAGAACTTACCACTCTCTTCTATCCTTCACCCTGAGAAGGTCATTGTACACCCTAGCCTGTGCAGTCTCAGTGCTCTGCTAGAACTAAAGCTGGATTGGAGAGGTTCACAGATGTTGATCCTTCCTTGGGCAATGAACCCTGAAGAATCCAACTAGGAGGGCTGCCTCAACACACAGCCAGCATCATCACCTAGCCAGGTCTCCATGGTACAAGCCAGATTGACCAAGGAATCTAAAATAAAATCTGCTATAACAGTGGTCTTACTCCTCAACAATCTGGTATTGCATAGCACTGCCCAAAGAAGACGAGGAGGAGGAGGAAGGCCTCTCAGCTATCTGCTCACTTGGTCTAGTGGGAGCTCTGGGTATGGGAATTAAAACAATCTGGCCTCTCTCTGAATCCCATTTTACCCCAAGGCATCTCCTGGTCCTCACTGTCCTAACAGCACTGTTCCTGTCAGCTCTTTTCGAATCACCATCCAAACTCCATGTCTCTTCAGTATCCCCACCTCCCTGCAACAGATGATATGGAACAGCTGTCAGAGGAAGGTCTCGAAATAGTTGCATATTATGTAGAAGGGACATAACATAGTTGAGCATAGGGGTCTGCAGCCCTAAACACATCCAAGTGACACTAAAACCCACAATACCCAATATATTACCTCCCCAATACCCCACTCCCCACAACCCTCTCACAACCTATAGTACCAACCACAAACCATTCCTCCCCAACTAACACTAAACCAGGTGTAGATGAAAGTGGAGTGTTACCTGAGAGCTACAGCAATGCTTGTTTCATGTAGCACATATACCCAAATTCATATTTTGTTTGTTGATCACATGAACGATGGGCAAAATGGTAGTTTGCATCAATTTTGTACTCACACCTTGACAAATTTTGCGATTTTCAGCTCCACGTACTTAATGCAGATACTTGGGCCATTACTTAGACAGTATGTGAAATATACATTCAAGTATGGTCTCAATGAATAGGCATGTTAGAGCTTTAAAATATATACCTATAAGTTACCTCAAAAGATTAATGTTAAAGTTATAGGGTTAAATACCAACCACCACCCTTAATTTCTTGTGAAATTTCAAAATATCCATTTATTTAATCTTGTCAGACAGGATTTATTGCACTTTATAATATAATTTTATGTTGCCTAAAAGGGTAAGGATTCTGCTTTGAAATGTATATGTGGTTGTGAAGCTTTAAGGTAATATAAGAGGATAAATTGATAAAAGGGAAGACACAGTAACTGGATATGGAACAGTACACAATACACATGGTGTTGCATACCAAGTAGAATCTGAAGGCTCCATTCTCCGAGAGATTCTATTGAAATTCCTCACTCAAAAAGTAGGACAGCTGTATCGAACAAAAGGAATTAGAACATTGACAGGTTAATTCAAAGAAAGAGCCAATCACATTTGGCAATATGCCCAAGTCTACATCTCCAGCATCAGTGGTAAATATTGGCAAGGCAAAGCTAATACTATGGAAACTCAGCTGGGAAGCACACAAGGAGGATCAGCTTGTCCAAAGGTTTACTGGTTAGCTGGCTAGTTTGTAACAATCATTCAAGTTCACCAAAGAAGACGGTTATCACATATCGTCCACCCATCCACAAACCCATCACTGATTATGCCACTGTAGTTGAATACCTCACACAAACACAAGAAAGCTTGGCAAGTAAATATACCCTATATTCACTTGAAACATGTTGAGCAGCAGCAAAAGCATATCATGTTGTGTGGAATTTCCCTGATCAGTTCCACAATGTCATAATTCATTTGGGAGATTTCCTATTCCAGGAAAACTTTGGCATTATAGGACAGTTAGTTGGTGGCAGCAGCTTTGAGGACATAGTATTTCAGGCTGCTCTTTGTGCCTCTGGCAGCATAAGGGAGGTTTTGCATGGGAAGAATTACAGTTGGGTATGGGCTGCAGATGCCTTAGAGCGATTGCTTCAGGTTAGATTTCTAGAGTATTCAACAGAATTGAATGCCACCCTGCAGTATTGCTTGACCTGATCAGAACACCTCAACCCACAGACTTCCATAAACTGCTTCAGAAAGATGAGACTGTCACTTTCCAGACTATGTATGAGGCCTTCAAGCAGAGGATTTGTCACGGTGAGCTAGGAAAACCCACAGCTCTGGATGACATATTTATTTAGTTTTTGTTGACCGGTAAGTGCACTAGACAAATCCTGCCTATTTTCAGGGACGACCCAGGGAGGGGATACAGATGAATGCCAACTGATCTTGAACTGACCTTGAACCAGATTAAGCTGTTGGTGGTATTTTTAGTGAATGAGGAAATTTGGCCAGGACACGGGAAATTCCCTACTCTTTAGATAAGTGCCATGGGATCTTTAACATCCACCTGAACTACCACCAATCCAGGCAGATGGGACCTCAGTTTAACGTCTCATCTGAAAGACGGCACCTCAGAAGTGCAGCACCCTCTCATGCTGCACTACAGTGTCAGTACTGGGATATTAACCTAAGTGCCAGATGTGGAACTGAACACACAGCCCTCTGATCTCCGGCCTCAGAGGCAGAGTGTCGACCTACTGAGCCACTGACACTGACAACTGGATATAGTGGATCAGCATCATTTGCTCACACAGCAATAAAAAAAACCAACTTTGATCTTAGAGTACTGTGTTGGAAATATTCACTGCCCTGTTCTTCACCTTCAACAAGCAAAATATGCTTAATATAGGGGCTTACTTTGTGTGCACACTTGAAACTCTTGTAGCTTCTCATCCGGGGTCCAGGACATTAATTGAAAAGCAAGGGCTTTCAGTTCAAAGGAGCCATCACAAAGCTTCTAGGGAATCAGTTGACCAAGCTAGTGAGCAGACATACAATTGAAGTGCCAGAATTCAGGTTGAATCAAACACTCTGTTACAAATCAAATGGCTATAATAAATGGGTGTTAAATTGGCCATATCTAACAAGATTCAGAGAGGCACTTTGAAGATGACTGGCCTTCACATTTCAGCCAGTAATCTGCAAAAAGCATGCAGGCTGTTTGAAATCATCAAGTTAGAACAGTGCATCAAAGCTATATTGACTCCTCTTGATCAAGAGCTACTTTAGATGTTGAAAGACTGTACAATTTGTCCTCAGGGAGCACCTGTTGCACCTGCTATTGAAGAGAACCTCACCAGTATCACTGAATGAGGTACAGAAATGTATGAATACTTTGTCAAAGAAAGACTGGAAAATGGTAAAATAAATATTTTGATCCAATTTCAAAAGCCCGGTGTAATCCTTCAATGATACAAACAAAAAGTGCAAGTAACTGCCAAAGGAAAAGTTACAGAACTTAAATTTGAAAGCGATATACTGGAAACCTTTTGACCCTTTCAAACAAGCACAACTCTCCTGTAGATATAAACAAGATATTAACATATTGCCTGGGCCCATTCCCTGCGTCTAGCCAATGCAGATGAACTAGACAGACAACACTAAAGAGCAAGTTACTTGAGGTGGTAGCAGAATACTATCCAGTGTTAGACACTTTGGAGCTTCCCCCAGGAAAAATGTCTCTGCATATAGTTGATCTAATGGCAGCAGTGTGGTCATGACAGAACCATGAAACCTTCGGTGATCTGGCAGTGAAACTCCTGGGTAGTATTCCAAAGGGATTTGATAGAGTGGATGTTGTTGCACATATATACAGAGAGCAGTCAATCAAAGAGGCTGAGAGATTTTAACAAGGATTTAGTGAGGAGCATATTATCAAAGGCCCAACACCAAAGTGCCAAAGAATTTCAATTACTTCCTTTCTAATGGATCTAACAAGAGTACCTGATTGATTTGATCATGCAGGTCTGGGAGAAAATTGCACAAGTTTGCCAGAGGGCCAAGTGATCTATTTTCAAAGAGGGACAAATGCTACATGATCACCAAAGAAGGGACTGTAGTTGTGGATGATCTCTGTTCTGACCAGGAAGAAGCAGACACAAAATTGCCCTTCATGTGCAACATGCCATTACAATACTTCCAGGCCCTGTCATCATCAGTTCACCATCTGGGGATACCGATATATCAGCTCAGAATGCAAGAATTTATATACCTGGACAATGGCTATGGTAACAGTAAGAAAATCTTCGACATTAGCAAGTGTGAAATGACCACTGCAATAAAGAAAGCCTTAGTCGGTTTCCATGCATTCACAGACAATGACTATGTTTCTCAGCACTTCAAAAGAGTAAGAAGATTTGCTGGAATGTCCTTCAAAAATACCCCAAATTCCTGGATGCCTTTCAGAAACTTGGGAGTGACTGGCAAGTGGATAAGGGTGTTGTAGCTCTTTGGAGGAATATGTCTGTAAACCGTAGGGAAGGAAGCAAGTTAATAGTGTAAACATAGTGAGGCAGCAGATCTTCTGGGAGAAATATAACAAAGACAACAGAATAACTGATCTGTCTCTGCTACCACCCCACGGGAAACCCTGAAGTTACATATTCTACAAGCAACTACAGTACATCTGCCGATTGTGGAGGCTTTCTTCTTTGCAGTTATCAATGCCCCAAAAGCAGCTTTGCACAGTTGGATCTCAATGTAAAGTGGACAGACACACAATTTCCAGATGATGTTATGTCTCTGCTCTATAATTCAAATGAAAGGACTCCGATGAGGACCAAGATGTATGTGATTACCAAGGCTGATATGGACATATCGACAATGACGAAGATTTTTCCTAGATGGACAAGACTAAGTTCCATTACTTTACCAACAGTCATATTTTAAATTTTACATTTCATTTTTGAAATAAAATGTTTTGTAATAACAAAGTGTTTTTTTTTCTTTAGATAAATTTCCTTCTTTAAAAGAGACTTTTAAAATTAACCTTGAGGCAACTTATGGGTATGCATTTTAAAGCTCTTACTCTTGCCTATTCATTGAGATCACACTTGAATGCATATTTAAATTAGTCTCAAGTAATGGCCCAGGAATCTTCATTAAGTACACGTAGCTGAAAATCTCATAATTTGACAAGATTATAAACTTGCTAAAAGTTCGCCTATTAATGGTGTCTTCCCTTTTATCAATTTATCCTCTTATATTACCTTAAGACTTCAAACCACACATGCATTTCAAAAGAATCTTACCTGTTTGACAACATAAAATTATATTATAAAGCACAATAAATCCTGCCAACATTAAATATAAGAATATTTTGAAATTTCACAAGAAATTAAGGGTGGTGATTGGTATTTAACCTTATAACTTTAACATTAATCTTTTGAGGTAACATATGGGTATGCACTTTAAAACTCAAACTCCACCTATTCATTAAGACCACACTTAAATGTATATTTCACTTACTCTCGAGGTAATGGCCCAAGAATCTGTATTAAGTACGTGAGCTGAAAATAGCAAAATTTGTCAAGGTGCAAGTAAACAATTGATGCAACTATCATTTAGCCCCAGCATTCATGCAATCAACAGACAGATCATGAATTTGGGGTATATCGTACATTAAATAACCATCTGCATTTATTTAGCTCTCAGGCACACCCCACAGCCATCTGCACCTGGTCGACACACTCCACTCACTCTATACACTAATTTATCTCACCTTCCAAGCTCATACATATAACCTTACATACAATACCTAATCAAATACTGCACACACCCCTAAATCTAACCATATATACTCCCAGTCCCTCCAACAATAATAGTCACTACACTAATCACTAAATGCTAGGATCTAGTAAAATTGCAAAACAGTTCTATAGCAGGTAATATATATCAGGTCCCAAACAGATGTTCACAAAAGGGGTCACTAATTAAACAGTAACCAGACCAGAAAGAAGCTGCCTGCTAGTTCTCACCAGGCAGGCAGTCTCCAACAACAGCAGAAAACAATGTTGCAGGGCTGTGAATTAAATAGCCCAACCCAAGCTCTTCTCACTAGAAACTTTTGTCCAGCCTCCACCAGTACTGCAACTACTGGAAAGGCCAAGCAAAATCCAAAATAAGAAAAGGAAAAGATGAAAGTAAAACACTGAGCCAGTGTCTCTCACCACCACCAACACCGACCCCAACCTGCCTTCTCCTGCAGGGTCTAGCACCACTCTGCAGTCTCTTCCAGCAAGTCTCTGCTGGATCTTCATGGATCAGCCAATCCTCAGAATGATGTGACACTCCCAGCTCCTTTCCTGCTGACAAGTCTGTCACTCCTACTGGCTCCAGGAGGCCAATCATCCCAGCTCCTCTCTTGGCAGCCTACTCTTGACTGCTCAATTGCTGATTAAATTACAACCACAAAATGTAGTGTGTGCATGGATGGCACAAGCTCAGTCTGGCTGCACTTGAATTCAACAAAATTCCACATACACTAGCTGTTTGAGCAGCAAAGGCAGTCTGAGGATTGCGCCCAGTCACCACCACCTCCCTCCACTCCTGATGCAGCACCCTCTGGCTAAAGCAGCTACTGGAGGAGCCAACAGAAACTGTGAGTGCCATCTACCTTAGGGATGACCTAGCACATACTGTACAGAGACTTCTGAGTGAGCTTCAGTGACAGTGACCAGCATTAGTTCTAGTTCTTTGTGGAATGGGAGTTAAGGCATGATTTCTTGGTGGCCCTATACCCTGCCTCTTCAGGACCCAATGCCTCATCTCATCGATGGGTCCTACCTAACCCCAAGTAATCCCTAATGGAATTCTGGGGCTTGCATGCAAACACTGGTCTCCAAGGAGATGCACACTGGGCTGCTGCCATACTACTGTGCTGGCCTTTGATTTTTTTTTATTATGATTTTTCTGGTTTTAGTAAGGATCCGGAACACTCATTGAAAACACAGAGGCATATGAACTTGCCTCCTAGCTAAATCTCCCTGCTTTTTTTTTTTTTAATAATTTGTCAACTGCTTCTCTGTTCAGGTCTCCTGCTGGTAACCTACCAACCCTATCCACCACCCCTCACCATCGTGCTAGCAAAATTTATTTGCACCATCATTCAGACTGCTCATGGTATAGACTGTCCCCTGTTTTCCATTGTGTCCTTCCTCTCCTGTGGCATGGACTGTAGACATCTATTGTCCTATACGCACACAGCATCCTGCAACGGAGCAAGCTCCCCTGTCTCTTCCTGCTGGTGTCACTGTGGCATCAGAATCTACTGCAACCCTCCCTGGCAGAGAGACACAGCCAAACAGTAGCTGCCTCAGCCCAAGCCTCCTTGGATCCTGAGTCCCTCCCAGCCCTGGGTCCCCAGCATAGCTGTGCATTTGGGGCATCGGACAGCCTCTAAAAAATATTTCAAATGACACTGTTAGCTTGAGAGTGTGACTTCATAACACCTTGGAGCCTGCTGAGGTGTTCACTATAGTAAGGTGTTAATATGCCTACTTAGGGAACAATGGAGCCATCAAAGGAGTTCATTATAAGAGGGAGTTGTTATGGCGGGGTTCTGTATAGTGATGTAGCACTGTACCTTGGCATTCATGCCAAAAGGCAAAAGTGAAGAAATATTTTCTAAAAATTAAAATATTTAGAATTCAAAAACAAACTGGAAAATGATCAGGTGCATAGCAAAGGGTTTCACAGTTTGTTTTGCCAAATCCCTTTAAATAATCCAAAATTACTGCCAGCCCCCAGGGCACTAAGGTTGAGCGCTGGACACCACACTGCGCCATACCAGCCATCTGAGTTAGAGAGTGAGCTTGGGCTCGATGCAGGATGGCTGGGGAAGGGCCAGGAAGCTGACTGTAGTGGCCGATGGGCTGCTCTCAACTCCTGGATCAGGAGGATTAGTCCTCACTCGGCTGACAACTTGATTGCGGCCAGGTTTCAGTACAGAGTTGAGGCTAGCCTTAGCATAGGTGGGTGGAAGAAGCACTTGCTGCTGGGAGCACATGCATGCCTCCATGTGCACGTGCTTGCTGAGCTCCGTGCTTTTGTGAAGAGGGAAGAAAAACAAAAGCACGTCACCCATGGATGTTTCATGGTTTCCCGAGGGGCCCGACGAAGGATCAGGTGGCCATGGGAAGCAAATAGCTGTATAAAGAAAAAAACAGAGTCCAAAATAAATTTTGATCAAGACGCACAAGAGTTCCAGCCTGCCAGCACAGCTTTTAGTGCTGTCACTTGGGACACCAATGACCAGGTTATTGGAGCAACACCAGAGTTGCAGAGGGTTGGACTGCGGGGGATATGGCGTCCTCAGAGACTCTCATCCTCTAGGTGGAGTAGGTCCAGATGCAATATTCTGAGTCCCGGGTGGCCAGCAGTCAGTGTGCCAGGGAGTCTAAACAGTGTGGGGCTTAGTGGTATGGTGGACATCAGCACACAGCGTGAGGGAGAATGCACTCCATGCCACTGACATCACTGAATGTCCACATCACCATGGGCAGCTAAGCCAGAAAACCCACTCAGCCAAGCAGCATGATTGTTGGCTCCTGGCTCTCTCTCTCCCGTCCCTACCCAGATTAACACATTCTACTCCCTCCTCTCTCGCCTTTCAGGTCAAAGCGGTCTCCTGGGGGGAGTGGGGCTGAAGACCACACAAGGGATGATATTGGTAAATCCCCAGCTCAGGAAGCAAAAATAGAATTACAAGAAACACAAGAGTTGCAAAACTAAACCACTTGAAACTTCACAGTGTTCCAGGGTTTCTTCAGGTCCCCAATCAAGAATGCTATTTCTTCAGGACAGCGACATCGATATCCTGTTTAGGAAACATGAGATCCAGAAATATTTTAACCTGCAACTGTTCTTATTCAAATTACTCTATTGACAGTCTCTGGTACCATAGCTGAAACTGTGGAGACCTTCAACCAACCACATTGGTCTGTGAAAATTAGGTAAGCATGTGTGTGCCAAACAATATAACTGAGGTGAGTTCTAAGAGTACTTTCAGTTCTTTTTAAAAGGTTTCTGTTTTACAGAGACATCACATGTACAACATGCTAACAGTCTATAGAAATTACAGTATATCATCATAAATCCTGGCTTTACATGCATTTATTTATTTAGTTACATAGATACATAGATACATAGATACATAGACATTGTCGGCAAATAAGGGCCTATGGCCCACCCAGTCTGCCCATTTGAGCTTGTAAGTTCAGTTTGTTTTCCTAGAAGTCTGTTGCCCCTTACCCCTGACCTCCAGAATTCCTTTATGTCTATCCCATGCATTCTTAAATCCCGTGATTGTTTCAGCCCCCACCATTTCCTCTGGCAGGGTGTTCCACTTGTCCACCACCCGTTCTGTGAAGAAATTCTTTCTCATGTTTCCTCTGAATCGTCCCTCCTCCAACTTCATCTCATGCCCTCTAGTCCTGGAACATCTTTTTGCTTAAAATAGTGTTTTCCTGCACCCTGTTCCTCCTGTAAGATACTTGTATGTCTCTATCATATCCCTCTCTCCTCCTCTCTTCCAGGGAGTACATGTTCAGTTCCTTCAACCTGTCTTCATGGGACTTGTGATGCAATCCATGCACCATCTTTGTTGCCCTCCTCTGAACCTTCTCTACCCTGTCTATGTCTCACGTAGGTAAGGTCTCCAGAACTGTACACTGTACTCCCAGGTGGGGCCTCACTAGTGTCTTGTATAGCTGGAATTATGACTCCTTTCCTGCTGGTGATGCCCCTGCCCATACATCCCAGCATCCCATTTGCTTTACCTGCTGCCTTGTCACACTGTTTCTCATCTTGAGGTCACTCGAGATGACAACCCCAAGATCCCTTTCCTGTTTGGTGCATGCTATATCCTCACCCCCAACTGATATATTGTGCCAGGGTTTTGTGCCCCATATGCATTATCTTGCACTTCTTTGCATTGAATTTCAACTGCCAAACCCCTGACCATTCTTCAAGTTTCTGCAGGTCGCTTCTCATTCTGTCTACACCCTCAGGTGTGTCTACTCTGTTACAGAGCTTTGTGTCATCAGCTTAACAGTGAAATTCTGCCTTCTAGGTCCTGCGCAATGTCACTGATTTAAGATGTTGAATAGGACCGGTCCCAGCACTGATCCCTGTGGTACCCCACTGGTCACTCTTCCCTCTGTGGAGTGACAGCCATTTACCACCTCTGTGTCCTGCCACCCAGCCAGTTACCTACCCACCACACTACTGTCCTGCCCACACCCATATTCCCCAGTTTGTGTAATAGTCTTCTATGTGGCACAGTGTCAAAGGTCCTTGCTGAAGTCCAGATAGGCCATGTCCACTGCCCTCCCCTGATCTACCTCCCCTAGTCACCCAGTCAAAAATTCAACAAGGTTGGTCTGACATGACCTCCCTGGTGAAACCATGCTGCCTTGGGTCCTGTAGTCCATTGACAACCAGATGTTCCACCAATCTCTCCTTCAGTAGTGCTTCCATGGATCTCTCCCACTACCGAGGTGAGGCTGACTGGTCTATAGTTCCCTGCTTCCTCTTTGTTCCCACTTTTGTATAAGGGGACTACATCTGCTGTCCTCCAGTCTTTGGGTACCTCCTGTTTCCAGTTTTAGTTAGTGTTTATGCCCGATACACCCTCCATCCCCACTTCTGATCTGGGCTCCCATCCCTCAACATAACTTCTTGCGATCTCACCTCAACTCTGGACTCCCATGGCTTTCCCTGTGGCAGGGGAGGAAGGCTCCTCAACTCCTGCTACACTTAAAGGATTAAGTTTCGGATGATAGCCATGTCACAGGTGCAGAGTCTGGGAGGCCAGATCCTCATCCTGCTTCTGACTGCTTTTCTCTGTCCCCATGGGCTGTGCTGACAGACCAGCAGCTTTATCTTTATTTAATATACAGTAATTGGAAATTTGGGCAAGTATGTATCATCCTTTATCTTCTTTCTGTGTTTTTTCACTTGTTTGCTTAAAATAGTCTTGATGTTGCCTTTTTCCACCTGACGTATTCATTTTCGTAATTACTGATCGGTTTCAGAACCTGGTGACTTCAGTAGAGTGTAGGCCCTGCTTTGTTGCCTGTACTGATGTCATCACATTATAGAACTGAGTAATTATAAAACTGAATATCAGAAGCGGAAAAGGTAGCATCAACAAGGGATTCTAAAGGAAGGAATGAATAATTTCAAACTGAACAAGAAAAATAGAACAGCAGGGGATTAAAAGGCAACACATGTGTCCGAATTTCCAATAATAATAAAAGGTAAACCCAGGGTTTACGTTTCCTTCAGCAAACAACTCCTACCAAGAAAATGCTAAGAAACCTCAATGATTTCAGGTCTCTAAAACAATAAAAGGCAATTAAAATATTACTACAGTAATTTAGGCTGCATGGAGTCTTACAAAGCTCTTTATTCAAATTCTCTTTTACTAAAGGAGCTATAAGTTTAAAGCTCTGACCTCCGTGAACCGAAACATCCCCAAGAGATATTCAGAACGTTAACAAAACAATAAATAATTTTACGTGCTGTTTTCTCAATGTAAATTATGCAACACAATCCCTCTCTGAGAATAATTATATGTGACTGCATGTTTTATTGCCTCTAAGCCTAGAATTTGTGAACTGTTAGTGTTACATATAATAAATTTAGACAAAACATGACTGATTTCGGAATTAGTCATTACAATACAAAGATATACGTTTCAGAAGTCAGTGTACAGAGTGTATTAAATGACAGCCCTTTCTCAGTATGCAGGTTTCCTTTTCCACAGTTCCAATTGTCGCCTCACATTAAGAGTTTTGTACCTACCTGCAACATCTTTGCCAACTATGGTTTCTCTTAATTACTGCAATGTTTTCAAATGATTTTAACATTTTGAAGGTTCCTAAACATTTGACCAATATTTAGATGTTCTATTCACTGTAGTATGAGTTTCCTCAGTCGTGAAATAGAGACTCTGTACCTGCAGTCTTTGACAACAAAGGAGGACTGCTGGTCTGCTGCTATAAAGGTAGTACACTTTCATCTCCCTTGAAAGGGCGAAGGGCCTGACTAAAAGTGACAAAGCATGAAAGCCAGAAAATACTTATACTGGGGCAGATAAAGTGGTACGGTGTGGTGGTACAATGTCGAGGTGCACAAGTCATCCCTCATTTGACCACCACACATTACAGCTAAGAGCTGTAAAGCTGTGGGCTGGGGTGGAGACCCCTGCACCAGTGTTGCCCAGCATAACTATATGAATGAAAATTCCAGATGTTAAGTGGTGCAAACCCTGTTAGCATGGCAGCATGTGAAAGAAACATGGGTCTTTTCATGGCATAGTGTCAGTGGCATGATGCTATGCCATGCACAGAACCCTGGGCCACTGGCAGTATCACCACAGCCACCCCAATCCTCATGCTTTGTGGCCCACTTGTGGCCACAGCATGAATTATTTTTGGATCGCTCGTCCAGTCCCTACAGGTAGTCCAATGACTCTTTTGATGGGCTATTTCTTTTTGTAAATGTAATTTTTATTAAACAGTTTACAAAGTCTACATGATCCAGTTTGTACATGAATAAAGTAGCATTTAAACAGCAAAGGTGATCCGGTGTCCTTATTACAAGATTACATTGTTGAAAGTGGGTCTTCAGACTTTGACAGTTCCCACCCCTTTGTCCGGTGAGGGGGTGACTGTGATTATATTGAATGGAGACTATATCTGGTCTACTCAAGTTCCAACTTGTATGAATATCGCTGCTGACACCCTATGGAGGAGGGTGGGAGGTCTCGATGAGGGTGGCTGGGGGTGGTCCATCCATCCACAAGGGGTAGGAGGGCACTAACCCCACTGAGCTCTAGAAATGTTCATTATGGGAATTAATGGCTCCCCACAGCATACTTGGTTTCCAAGTCCAGTGGATATTCATGGAACAAATTCTTTGTCCTTCCCCATCACATGCAGGAGTCAACCCTGCCAGTGTGACAAGCAAAGATCCACCCTATGATTAAGAGAGTGGGTTATTTCTCCATTCTGTATAGGTCATTAGCTGTTTTATGTCACACCATCAGGCAGCATAGCACTGTGGTTTAGGCTCTGAGCTGCAGACCCAGGACCCGGGTTTGAATCCCACAGCCCCCACTTGCATACTGTGTGACCCCGAGCAAGTCACTTAACTTCCTTGTGTTCCTAGGTCACACCTAGAAACAACCTTCGGCTTAGTGTGTCACTCCTGGTTAAACAATTTCTCCATCTGATAGACTATTTCAACAAGTGTTTACTCCTGATGTCCCATGGTTCCTCATTCTCACCCTGTCATGCCATGAGTGTCCCTGCCATGGAATGTTTATTCCATTTTACAGGCCACTGCCCCATGTACAGCTGCTTTCCACACTTCAACCTAGATCTGGGGGTTGCTGTACCTGTGACCAGAGATCAGGGAAGCCAGCAAGCCACTGTGCAGCCAGTGCTCATTTGCATGCTGGAACCCTCATTACCCTAGTTGGCCCTCCCCTTCTTTCTGGCACAATTCTCAATTCCTCGGCATAGAGAAAAGCATGAAACCCTTTCAGATAGCAACCAGGGCTTGTTTTAACCTCCCATAGATGTTCACAAATCAGATTTTTAAGGATTTTGACACACAAACATAACAGTTGTGATTTGGCACTTTTCTGTATATTGAAAGGTATGCACTGGTATGTGAGCAATAAAGGAACTGAGTACTGAGTATAATGGCAATCCAGCAAATTTCTGAGCCTCACATTTTCTGAACTGACCCATCCTTGACCATAGTCCTTGATGTTTTGAAGGGATGCCTTAGGCGGGTAGGGAAAGGAAGAGAAACAAAATGCTTACAGTATATGGCTCTCTTAGGAGGTTGGCATAGCAGATAAGGCCAAAAGTGACCTTCTGAAGATACAGTGCCAGACAGACAAAGCCAGGAGCTCTTTTTCAACAAGGCAAAGAAATCTAGAAAGCAGTGAAAAGAGCAAAAGTGGAGGCAGAGCTTGCAATTGCAGTAGGGTGAGAATATAGAAACGTAGAATTTGTTATCAGATAAGGACAGCTGGGCCCACCTGGTCTACCCTGTTTGTCTCTGCTATATTGTCACCACAGAACCTACCTGCTCTCCAGCTACTTCCTCCCCTGCTTTTTAATTAAGATTCCGCTGTGTCTATCCCACACATGCTCGAGATCCACCACTCTTTTGCTCCCACTACCTCCACTGGTAGACTGTTCCAGGCATCCACCACTCACACAGGGATAACAATAAGACCTTATTTAGGTATGTCAAGGAAAAGAAAATAACAAGAGGGAAACAGAGAGTTGAGAGGAGAAGATTTATGTATATCAAGGAAAAAAGAAATAACAACAGCGGAAATTGAGAGGTTGAGAATGTGTGGAGGATGATGGGCAAAATGTTACCAATATTAATGAATACTTCTGCTCAGTCTTTACGGTTGAGGAGGGAGAGCCCCTGCTGGAGTGTAGTATCAAAGTGTGGAAGAAACAAAAATGACAATGGAGGCTATCTTAGAAGAATGGGGGCTCACGGGTCTGAGAGGGTTAAAGGTGGTAAGTCCACGAAACTGAATAGGTTGCACTCATGGATGCTCAAAGAGTAAGAACAGGGTCTGGCAGCACCCTGGTATAATTATTTAACTGCTCGGTTCAGACAAGCATAGTCCCCAGGGACTGGAGGTCAGCAGAAGTAGGCCCCTCTGCATATAAGAGGGAATAGGAGATCCAGGAACCGTGAAACCAATAGGTCTGACGTCCCTAGAGAAACTTCTGAGTCTACAGCCCAAGAAAAGCTTGTTAACTTCCTGAGTCATGAGGTCTCCAGGACAGCGAGCAGCATGGCTTTGTCATGGTGCGGTCCTGTCAGAGGAATATCATAGTATTCTTCAATGCTATGTCCAGGTAATGGACAAGGGACCAGTGCAGGACATCCTGTACCTATACTTCAGCATGGCCTTTAACTATGTGACCCAAAAAAGTCTAGGGAAGAAACTGTGAGATGTGGGAGTAGGAAGAAAGTCACAAGGTTGGTACAAAATAAGCTTGGGGAAGAGAACCCCAAGGGGTAATTAGTGGGTGCCACAGAGTTCAGTTCTGGATCCAGTACACTTCAATGTGTTTATTTGTTACATTGGACAAGGGATCTAGGACAAGACATGTCTATCTGAGGATGACACTAAGATAGGTAGCCAGGTGGATAGTGATGATGCTGGAAAGACTTAAAAGAACTAGTGTACTGCCTTTAACTAATATTGGTTTTAAAAGCAGTCAAATATTCCCTTTATACTTGATGTTTCTTTTCTTTTCCCTTTGGGCAATTAAGATATTTTTACCTGATGTTAGTACAGTAGTTGTGATGTGGAACAGCCCTTTGCCTCACAGCTGACATATCTAACTCAGTTCTTCCCATTACAGCATCAATATTGCGACCTCACTGACTGAGGACATCATAGCTGCTCAGGAAGAGCCACTTAGTAGCTACCATGTCAGTCACCTGTGATGACACCATCAGTGAGATCACACTGCTGATGATGAAATAGGAGGAATAGAACTAGATATGTCAGCTGCCAGGAGAAGTGCTATGCCATATCCAACATAATACTATTACACAAAAGCTTTCTAATGAGGAAGAGGAAAAAGAAATATACTTCAGAAATAAAGATACAACTGCCTACTTCATAAAATTGATTACAGTTTCTGTCTGCTACTTTTGGCTCTTGTAACTCTTTTGAAAGGAATCTGGATAAACTGGAAAGATGGTCCACGATTTAGTAAATGACATTTACACCAAAAGTGAATGGTTATGCACTTAGGGAGAGGAAATTTGAGAACTGAATATTGCATGAGGGAAGGTAAGGCTAGAACAGAAAGGGCTTACTCTTTTGAGGGCTGACATGGGGATTGGTGTGATGTGGGCTGTGTGTGGGGGAGGGTCAACAAGTAGGGGGTTATGACAGACATAAGGTATTTATGATAGAACCATATCCATTCAAACCTTGGAAATGGACTGCACCATTAACTCCAAAGCACCCAACCTTGGTTACATTTGTTGGTTTATTATTCTGTTGGTTATTTACAGGTTCGTGGTTGGACTTTTATCAGGACAAATGGAGCCAGATCACTGTTCGCCAATGGACTACGGGCAGCTGAAAGCCAAGGATGCAATGCACTGGAAGTTGATGTCACAGGATGCAGGCATTTCTCTAACTTGCATACCTGTGGGTAATGACTGAATATTTGTGTACTATATACGACTACATGGAGCTAAATAGAAGTAATGATGGCAGGGAATAAAGGGAGTAAGATAAATCCTGACAGGAGAGGGTAATGGAAGACTAGATGGGCCAAAGGGGTCCTTTTCTGCTGTGAATTTCTATGTTTCTATGTACTGTATATGACAATGACTTGACAAGCACTACATATATGTAATGTTTCTTCACTTTTGCTTGAACAAGGCTGAGTTTAAAAAAAAAAAAAGAAATGGCAAACGACCGGGCACCAGTGGAAATACTGCAAAAGATCACTCAAACTGCTGTTTGTGATCTAAGTAATTTTTCTGAAGATGGAAAACTGTCCAGAGATATAGCTAGCAGGATGCTGCAGTACATTGGGAGCGTGTTTCAAGTAGATGGAAGAGTAATTCTACCCTAAATAGGATTTAAATGAGGTTGCACTTGGAGTACTGTTCCACTTCTGGAACTCTCATTAAAAGGACAAGGACCACCTGGAGGTGAGTTGGGTGAGCTATATTGAGTCTGTTTAATATGATCATCAAAACAGAGTAACCAAATGAGTCACAGACAGCAAGGGAAGACCTATAAGGAAAGATTGGCTGACCTCAACATGTAATCCTGGAGGCCAGGAAGGGAGGCCATGACTGAAACATTCAAATATCTAAGGGTATAAACAAAATCTGATAACCAGCAACTGTTTAGGCTAGTGAGGGTCCATATTAAGAGGCTACAACTTTAAACTGACAGGTGGAAAATTTAGTAAGGGCACGAGGAGGAACTTCTTCATGGAGAGGGTGATTGAAAAGTAAAACAATCTATCTGGGGAGCTGGTCAATGTCATGATGGTTGATAGTGCCACGAGAGCGTGGGACAGGCACATGAGGCTGGAAAATGACTATTGGAAGACATGGCATTAATGGGGCAATGGGATTGGTCATGTGGAACTGTAGGATGTGGGCTCGAAAAAGACCTGATAGTACTAGACTAGGGGGTACTCAGACAGAAACACAGTGGACTTTATGGGCTGTGGGGCTTTTTCTGTCAATAATTTATTTATTTATTTGCTTTTGGTAACTGGGTAAGCACACGAGACAATACTGCCTATTTTCAGGCACGACCGGACAGTACAAATCAAAATACATGGAGTAGTAAACATTGCAGTCACACATACAAATTACAGAGGTGCAGATTACATAGCACATGGGAGGATTATACAGGCATACAATATAAAGGTAACAGACCATAAAACAGCAGGAGTAAGTAAATGTGCAGGAGAGCACTTTAAGCTAGGTCTAGCTAGGAGGCAAGTAACAAACCTACAGTAAGTGCTTAAAGATGGCGAAGAAGGGCAGGAGGAGAGAGGCAGGTAAAGAGGTTATAAGCTTCTATGTTTCCAGCTTCAAAAGCAGCAAGTCAAACTGCCCCATTTTACTACTGCTAATGCAAGCCTGTAGAACAGAGACCTGTCCCTGTACTGGAAGTTACAGCATAGTATCAAAAAGCAATAATATGCATATTTCAAAATCATGAAGAAATGTCATGTCTAAACACCCTAACTGGAAGGATGCATCTCAGCTAAGGGTGGGGCTATACTTAATATTCCACTGCATAGGAGTCACAGAAGGGTTTCCAATCCAATCATGTTTATTTATTAAAATATCTAGTCAAGGTAATTCCTTGGGCATGCAAGTAGCATGCTGTCAAAAAGCTCATACTGTAGTGAGACTTTGGCTCTAAATTTAACATGACAGCAAACCAATACGTAAAACATCCAGTAGACGGCTACAGTCACTGGCAGATCCAGAGGCCCCACTCCCCACCCCCACTGGATACCATCTTCACTTGCTGACATCCTTCCTTCCCTTTCCTAGTGGCACAATTCATAAAATAGTCATCAATAAGTAGTCTTAGGAACTGTTCAGATATTTCTGTGCAACGATTAAAATATTTGACTCTAGCCTTGTGTGTGGACACTACTGACCTGCTTAATTTCAAAAGTTTGTTCAAAATAAACAGTTTGAAAGGTAGTGGGATAAGCTTGGGTAAAAGAGCAATGCTGTAGCGTTGTGCTCTGTTTCCCATACAGCTGCTAAGAGGCTAGTCCAGCAAGTGCCCCTCACTATGTTGTCTTGGGTAAGGGACACGAGGGACACGGACCATGAGGGCCATATGAATAGCCGATGGCAGGTAAATAGAAAGCTGATGGTATACCCTAGGAGCAGAAGGCAGGAAAAGTTGCGGTCTGTCCCATACACCTAGGAGTGCTTCCAGGTAATTCCAATCTCCAGAAGGAGGAACAGAAAATACTAATGTGGGAGGAACACATTCTCATAAACACCAGTAAATGAAAGAAAAATGACACATGCCCTTCACCCAGAGGTGTGTTATTCATTACTTCCAATAGCTTTGTGTGAAGTCTGAACCATCCATTGCTTAACCTAACACAAAATGGGTTCCACTATGCTCTGTGACAAATTCATGTAAACCCGATGGCATATGACAACACAACACTGCCAACTGGTGTTGTGCTGTTGCTTGGATTTAGGTCAAGTGTTTTCTGTGGGGGCTTTTCTCCCCACATACCCCCGCACCTCCATACTATAGATTACTAACTCCAGTTGGAGTTAGTTCACGGATGAGGGCAAACACCTTCCCGGCACCAGTGTCGGGTAGCGAGAGACCATCACAGCGACTCGCCGACAATGTCGCTATGATGGTCTTCGCTATAGGAATGATGCTGCATGGTCAGTATATGAACAAAATGGCCACCAGGACAGAATGAGTTAAATTAATAAAACTATAGATTTATTCTATGACATGGTGTAGTGGCCACTACATCTGCTCCAATGTTTCATGACCGAACCATTTCATCAGAAGTGATAACACACTCTTATGCCACTTCTTTCATGTGTGGGTTTAAAGAGATTTGCCAGAATCTGTGTTTGCACCAGAGAGATCAGTGCCTTACCTCACAGGATGTAACTTGATGAGAAGATATCTTACAAAAGTGCCACTGTTTGACAGTAAAATCATTCATCATTTTATTTTCACGGTTCCCAAGGACTACCCAGTGTTAAGAGCCACCCGCTCCGCCCCACACTCCAGCAATGTTGTGATGTGATGCCAGGGAAGCGATGGGGCACTCCATTATAGTCTATGGGAGCACCTTTTTGGATCTTTTTATATTATCACGGTCAGTTTGTGATGAAGCAGTGGGCACTGGTGGTCGACTAACAAGGCCTCTGTTGAGTGGGCCAATGCCCATGTTTCATCTGAAACTGACTAACATTTAATAAAAACTATCAAAAAATTGCTCCCATAGACTAAAATAGAGTGCACTAACGCTGTCCTGGCATCCCCTAACGCTGCTGAGTGAGAGCGGCGTCTCTTAACACAGGCAAGTCCGGGACCCGTGAAACTAAAATTACAAGTGATTTTACTGTAAAGCTGACACTGTTGTAAGATATCTTCATCAAGATTACATCCTGTGAGGTAAGGCACCGATCTGCTCTGGTGCAAACACAGATCCAGTAAACTTGGTGAGGCTCTTTAAGATACTTCCCTTTAAACAGTTGTGTTTATTGACAGAACTGACTGAGAAGCCCATCTCTGACCTAAAAAATTCATCACTGATGCTAAAAAACAGAACTCTTTAAGAAGAACTAACACACAGGTGAAAAAGTAGCATAAGAGACACTGGACCATAATTTTGGTGAAGTGGCTGGGCCAGAGAACATTACAGCAGATCTAGTGGCCACTGTAACGCATTGTATAATGAATCTATATTTTGATAACATAGTTCTGAGCAAGTAAGTCTACCATTTTTCTGAGGGTTAGTGGCAGGTAAACAAACATGTCCCCCTACTTAGAAAACTTGGATAGATTGTAAAAAGTATCAAATAGCTCTAGAGACAAGCAGGTTAGAGTTGTAGATGTGATGTTGTGATGATTACTATGAGTTTAAGGAGCCATTTTAAGCAAAATGTCAAACTGGTCTGCACTTAACTTAGAACAAGTGTCTGGGATTGTGTGGAGCAGATGGAGTGGGTATAAAACAGCAAATACAAAAATCATCTATAGCTTTAGAAAACACATAATGTTGAAATATTTTGTCCACTGTAACTACACTGTCAAAGATTTTTCTTTAACTATACTACACATTTTTTTAGTTGTTTAACCAGGATTAGCACACTAAGCTGAAAGCTTTTACAGGCACGACCTGGGAGCACAGGAAGTTAAGTGACTTGCTCAGGGTCACACAGTATGTAAGTGGAAGCTGTAGGATTCAAACCCAGGTCTGGTCTGCTGGATGTCACCAGATTTACAGCTCAGAGCCTTAAACCACTCGGTATACTGCCTCCCATTTTGTATATATAGTATGTGATCCCCAGGATCAAGTTCATATCACCCTAAATCAAAGGCTAAAACAATAACTGTAATCCTCTGTTAGTCAAAAGAAATGACTGACAAGAGTGCAAAATATTAAATGAGCAATGTATCACTCATGACAGTCATTTAAATGAGTACGTAAATGTGTTCTTACGTTTTGTCAATTGGCATCAAACCATGCTGTTATGAGAGCACACACACTGCCCATCACCAATTTAATGCCATTTGAAGACAATAAAAACATAGCAGCAAGGAAATATGAACACTCAAGCCATCGCTCATGGTTACTCAGCCTACCTACACTGCAAATATGGTAAAACAATTAGCATCAGAAAACTGCCAGTCTTTGTAAAGCATATGGGAGATACATGGTTCAGTGAATGCTACCCAACTATAAAGACCCCAAAGAATACAAGTCCACTTGACAAAACCTCTTGGCCCTTCAAATAGTAAATCTATATTAGATGGCATGGAAAAGAAACTGAAAGACATTATTTAGTCTATGTTCCTTTATCTTCAGGAAACCCATAAACATTGCTGGTGTTGAAAGTGTCCCTTACTATTCATGTTACTTTTTCTTCAACAGAAAAAATAAACAAAACCAACTTGAAGCTCAATAGTAACATAAAAATATAATTTGTTATTCTTTTTGCCAAAATGCATTTTAACAAATTGTTCTTTTGACAAAAGAAAAAAAAAGTGCAATGTACAACTGTTACGCAGTTTTGCTCGTTTCCGTGTCACTGAGTACTCAGAGGCACTGCAGCACATAAGGAGCAGCATGATATTATTTTAGTCTTAGTATAAATTTCTCTAGCTAAAAAGAAAAACTACTCCATGGTATAAGAAAAATTGATCATGACACTAAGACCCCCATATTCAAACAGCATGGTATTAACTGGGTTAGCACCACGCCAACAGGCAAGGCCATATTCATGAGCCCCAGTGTGCCACACTGACCCAATACACCATTGCACCCACTGCTGATTCTACAGTATGTGTGATCACAAACACCGGTCAGACAGCAGCCAGATTAGATGGAGAGCAGAGGGCTGTGCAGGCTGCCATCTTGAATGCTGTAGAATGCCAATGGTGACCGGTGTGGGGCGTGGGGTGCAGGGAGGTGGATCCTGTGTGGACAGGTTGATAGGGAGGCAGTGGACCTTTGGGGCTGTGAGGGCCACTAGACCACCAGGATGGGAAATGTACATATAGTATTAGTGGGATAGGTAGGTGATTGAGGTGGAGGAACGCCAGACTACCAGGGGTGCTGGATTTGTCACTCCAACACAGATGGGGCAGGTGCTTGGGGTGGGGGCTGTGCACACATGCTATTAAGCCTATAATAGGCATGTTACTGGCCCTTTAGCCATGGGAGGCAGTATAGCATAGTGGTTTAAGGCTCTGAGATGCAGACCTGGGTTTGAATCCCACAGCCCCACTTGCATACTGTGTGACCCTGAGCGAGTCACTTAACTTCCTTGTGCTCCCAGGTCACACCTGGAAACAAAGCTTCAGCTTAGTGTGCCTTTCCTGGTTAAACAATTCCCCCCCCCCTTTCCCTTTAGCCACTGCATGCCCAATAGGCTCATTAGCATGATTGCTCTGAATATGACCCGCAGGAGCCCTGGCTCAATCCTGTTTCAGATATGCGGTCTCCATTGGGATCCCTCTGTGGCCATATTTAGCCTGGGGCAGTATCAGCACAGTGTATAGTCACTGTGCACTGCACTGGCATGGAACCACATTCAGACAGTTAGCATGCTTCAGTCAGAGGGTGGAAATTGTCTGAATACAGACCCAAGCTGGACATGCATTAAATGCTGCACCGCACTCCTGTCTACATGGTGACATAGGTCGGTTCTGAATCACGAGGCCTATAGCCCCTATATTCAGAGGTTTCAAGTTCTAGGCAAAGTCCCCATCTTGAGCACAAATTATCACAAGACACAAAATGTGCTATATATTCAAACAAGTTCAAAGCACAGTGTAAGTGCCATAAAGTTGTTTAAATACTTCCCCTAGGTCACCTATCGATTCGGTCAATAGTATTGATCAAGCATTAGCTCACTTTATCATCACCTTTAACAAGGCCTGTGGACATCTTTGCACTCATTCACAAGTGAAAAATCAAAGCTTGCAGCTGGCCCTGGATCACTTCTACCCTCCTAAAACTTATGTCCTCACGAGACCACCTCTGGCATAAAGTTCGTGACACAGGTTGCCAACCGACTGGCAGCAGCTATAAGATGGCAAGAAACACCTGCACTCATGAAGTTCGACTTGCTAAACAGCCCACTTTAAAGAACCCCTCTCATCCTCCTGGGAAAAGGAGGAAGTTCTGGGACAATATCAAAGAGCTTACTGGTAAATCCAGTAAATCCCCCGTCTTTGTTAAACATTAATGGTGCTACCACACAAGACCCTCAGCTCATTATGAATACTTTTCAACTCTGCCTTTACTGACCTGGCGGAGTCCTGCCCCCCGACTTCTTCTCCAACCCCCAACCACCAAGCTCTTCGTCAGCTGCCAACCTCCCAAACTCCTCCCTTCTATTTCAGGATTGTCACTACTAGAAAGCTAAACTCTATCTACAGTGAGTGCTGAGCAAAAGCACGTTTCAGTAGTGACTCACTGGACTTGAAGTTACTTCACCTTGCTCTCGACACTGTCATATCCCCCAACCAAGCTATTAAATCTGTCCCTCTGTCTTGGTCAATTCCCCATTCAATGGAAGGCAGCCGTGGTGACCCTGTCCATAGAGTGGTGATCGGGCCTCCCATGGAAATTACCACCCAATATCCATCCTTCCTCCCTGCCTAAAGCCCTGAAGAAGACTGTATTGGATCAACTATCTGAGCACATCTCCAAATATAACCTGCAAAGCCATCAGCAACATGGCTTCAGGAAGCGACCAGATACCATCTGCCCTTCTCAGATTCACTGACTTCACCCACAAAGCCTAGACCATGGTCACTTAGCAGGATCTATCTACATAGATCTAAGGCATTCAATACAGTCAATCTTGCCCTCCTTGTTGTTGATCTCCCTGCTATCAGCCTCTCGCAGGATGCCACATCCTGTGTTTCTAACTACCTGGGAGGTAGATCCCAGTGAGTAAAAAATTCTTGATGCACTCTCTGACAGTTAACCCATTACACTCAGAGTCCCTCAAGGCTCAATTCTCGGACCCCTTCTCTTCAGCCTTTTCCTCAACACCCTCCTCCAAACCTGTTTCTGCAACCTCTTCTATACTGGATGACGAAGTTACCTTCTCAAGTCATCCTGACCCTCTCCACTTGAGAGTAACCTCCAACATAGTTTTTCAGAAGTTGAATCCTGGTCTGGGTGCCATAAACTTATAATCAATTATAAAAAAACAAGGTGATGCTATTAGCCAGTCCCACAACAAACACAAAGAAACTAAATTGTCCATTTTCAACAACCAAAATTTACCACTGGAACAAGTTACCAATTCCAAATACCCTTGACAGTACCCTGTCCTACCATGAACACATCAACCTGGTTTGTAAGGCAGTGAACTCCAGAATAGGGCTCTTTTACGGGCATAGGTGCTGTCTGACCCTGATGCCCTCCGTCTTGCGGTAACTAGCTCGGTCCTCTCAATAATAGACTATGGATCATTCTCTATGGCTCCCCAACTGACACTGCCCTCACTAGAGTTAAAGTAGCACTAAACAAAGCCTGTCGTCTGGTCACTGGTGTGCAGAGGTTTATACACACCTGTGATCTGTATGATGAAACATTATTTGAACCACAAGGGCAGGATCTAGTATCAATCCTGCTTGTTGGCTAAAACATTAGTATCAGACTCTCCCTCCTCCGCACAACTCTTCTTACATGCCCCTAACCCTCATGGCACAAGGAGGCCTCAAGGTCTCCTACCAAGTCCCCTTCTGCCGGACGGCACAAGGACAATGGGCATTTATGTACAGGGCCCCAACCTGGCTAAATGGCTTTCCCCTGATATTCTATCTGAACCCAAGCTAGGCCCATTCAAATTCAAACTTCAGCAGCACTTATGCTATCAGTTGCTGTGATTGCTCATCGTCAACTGCCGAATTACCTTATCCACCGACTGCATACTAGCACCACTGTCATCCCTCCTCCTATCCTCTATTAGTCCCCCTCCACCTACCCCTCCTACTCCACCCCACCTTTCTACTCCGCCCCCACTTTCTCTCTCCCCTCAATCAACTCTTTAACTCTGCCTACTTTCTCCCTCCCCATCTAACCGTCTCCCAATTCATCACCACCCTCCTCCTTCCTCCTTTAATCCCTTTCCTCCACCTACCTTTCTCCTACTACTCCCACCTTTCTACCCTCCCATTGTTCTCTTCTCCTCTGCATGTTTTAACTCTGTCTACTTACTCCCTCCCCACCTTACCTACTCCCTACCTCCCTCACCACATCCTTGGTCAGTTTGCTTCTAGAAATCCTCTGTCATTGTTGAGCTGGCTCCTTCCCAGATATTGCAGTGTGACACTATGACTAGTAACCTCCAGTTACCCCCACCTGTTCTCACTCCAGCTACATAGGTATACGGGTAATCTGTATGACAATGTCATCTTATTGCAGCACTTCCACCCTACACCTACATGTTTCTGCTGTTCCTTCTTACCTGTTATAATGCCATTTCTTGAAACTGCTCCTGTAACATTTGTCCCCATGATCACTTGCTGTTGTATTACTGTATTATTGCTTGCATTGTACAATTTCTGATGTGGAACCTTTGTGAAAGAGTCCCCGACTCAAAGATATTGTAATTCCAGATTTAAATAAATAAATAGAGCATCCCTATAACTTTTAACAGGTGCGCTTGGCAAAAACACACCCCTACTGGCGTACAAGGAGATATGTGCCTATACTGAATATAGAGGCTATAAACCAACAAAAGATGTTTGGGCATCACAAACCTGTCAGCGCCTTGCACTTGTCATATTTGTAAGTCAAGATGCAAATGACCTTTTGCCTACACAAGATGTGAAGAGGTCATTTGCATTCCACCATGACCTTGTTACATAGTGATGTGCTAGCTTTGTTCCTTGGATTGCAAGAAGGGCTGCCCCTCCTGTGTGCAGTGTGTGAATCTCACAGAAATGTGTTTGAAGTACTGTACTACAGGTCCCAAATATCAGTATACACTACTGTATATGTGTAGTAGTGTATGTTGATATACTCAACTTGTAAAGCAGGACACTGGTTGTACAGTAATGTGCAGAGGGTTCATGCAGTTGCTGAAGATGGGTTGCGTGAGGTGAGAGGCATCGGGGTGGGAATGGATAAAAGGTAATGTCTGTATGTACAGTGAATATGGAGATTGAGTAGAGGTGGGTGGTGACAGCAGACTACCAGGGATAGTAGTTATTATACTTGGTACAGGAATCAGGTGAGAGAAGGGTATCATCACTATACTATCATGGATAGGGAATTATTATACTGGATACAGGAATCAGGTGAGGGGTACCACTACAATGATAGGGATTATTATACTGAATACAGGGCTCAAGTGTGGGAGGGGTACTGAGTACTGCTGTTTTATTTTTCTTTAAAACAGACACAGCATTAGACAATGATTGTTTGGGGAGCAAACCAATGTGCATGTTTGAGAGAGTAGGGTTTTGAAAGCATTAACAATGCTCCACAAGCAGCCTGTTAGCACTTCCAAACCAGTTTAATATACACCATATGCATGCTGGCCTCTTCCATTAGCATGCATTCTTGGAAAATATTAGCTCTCAACTGCTAACAACTTAGCTCTGTGCTATGTGCATGTGTGGATACAGCAACAGCTATACTAACAGAATTTCAGCTTTGATATTCCCACTCTGTGTGATGCTTTTTAGCATAGCACTGACCCTGAATATCTGGATCCATAAGTATATACATGTAGTGCTAGGGACCATTCATCTCAGTACCAAAAGCATTCCCCATATATGAAAAAATCGGTAGTGACTCCAGTCCTTAAATCAGGTTTGTCTGTGAACCCCAAGAATACCCATCCAATAAGGACTCTCTCCATGCTCAACAAACTTCTAGAAAGATCAGCCCCACAGCCAAGTGATATCTCAAGTACTTACCACCACCTACTAGCAAAGAAACAATTGGGCTTTAGGTCAAATCCTTCTGCTGCATGGCCCTGCTCAAATTGTCCAACAATATGGCAGCTCCACTAGACTCTGGATTCCTTGCCAAGACCTCACCAAGGCTTTTGACATGTTCAGAGGTCATATGCAGTGCATTCTGAGCATCTTTTAGCAGCAGTGCTATTTAAATGTCATTGAACAAAAGTGGAATTTTGTTTTAAAGAAGTCTCAGTCTATGACAGCAGTGCATTAATGAGAGGGTGAGTCGGGACCATGTTCCTCTTAGGACTGTAAACCAGAACAGGAAATGCAGCTTGACCTTTGAGCGTACAGTGACTGGACTGTGTCTCGGTGGTGCTATTAACATCTGGAGGTTCTCGAGTGTCTGTCTCCTCAGATGCATTTTCTCTTCATCGTAGCTCTGGAGAAGATCTTGACATGGATCTAGAGGTAGAATAACTTTCTGCTGGTACTCCTGCCATGCTTTCTGGGGTTTGTTTGCACTGGTTTGCTATAAGAAGAATAGGATCTGGTGGGTGGTTTGCTTTTTGTGAAATGGAGGCAGGAGTTGACTGACCAGGTATGGGTTTTCATGAGTCATAGCAGCATTAGAGGAGGTGAAGGAGGCATTTCAGGATATTTCTGCACTTTATTAGGTTTCTTTTCTGAAGCAGCTTGCTCTGAATACTGAGAGGTATTCTGTATAGAATCATGTCTTGTGATGGGGAGAGGCCCTGCTGCATTGGTTTGAGTGTCTTGTTTTGAATATAGCTAAACATTCTTTTCAGAATTCCCTCTTAAATGTTCGTTGATGAATGACCAAGGGTGCTCAGAGGCACAGTAAATTAAGCATTTTTCCCTGTATTGTATTACTAGCACAGCAGGGTATTTTAAAAAGTATGGTAACCTGTATTCCTGAAGCACTTTTTAACTTCACTAAAAGCTTTTCTTTCTCTATAATCTCATAAGAAAAGTCCTAGGAGACATATACCTTCCCTCTCCAAAGTAACTGCTTTCTATTTCTTGCCAACTGAATGATTTCTTCCTTGATTGAATATCTGAGGAAATTAGCTAACTTGTCTCGGTCAGGCTCCTTTCTGAGGCGAGGAGAGAGGGGACCTGTGCACCCACTCTATTTCTAATGACCATGGTCATTGACAGTTTAAACAATTTCTAGAAATTGCCTTCTGCTAATTCTGGAATAACCATAATGAGGATGTTATTCCACCTCCCTCTATTTTCGATGTCATCCAGTTTGCCAATCAGGTACTGTACCTTCCCCTGAAACACAGTTTTTCCTCCAGCAGGTAAACAGTATCCTCCAGAAGTGCTCATTTGTTTTCAGTCTCATCCACCCTGGTGACAGTTTGTTAAAATTCACCCTGCATCTTATTCATAGTTTCTCTGAGTCCCCAACATCACGTTTAATTTCTGCCAGTAATATTTTTCTACAGTGCTCACACTCACACAACACCATACAATTCTTGTTGATGAACAGTGTGCACCACTAGAGAATGTCTACCGATTCTAATGTCTTAGTGTTTGACTGGATGCTAAGTTCCTTTTAGTTGGCGTAAAGACCAAATGACTGTGAGATCTGTTCAGAAATTGGGTCTACTCTACTCTACTAGCCCAAAAACCACAAAATTCCCCTGCTCAAGAAATCACTTCTGCAATCTCTTGAGTATGCAAGTGCAGTCTGTAGGGCAGTAAACCACATAGCCATTCACAAGGTCACTGTGTCATTTAATAACATTAAACTTGTACTAAGCTCAATCAAAATGATGTGCCACTACCTATACATCAGCCTAAGCTACTGTATGTAGTACCATTTAAGATACACAAGTTGAAATTAACTTCTCTGCTATACAAATGTTCCAACAGCCTGCATCCTTCCTACTTGTGCAACCTGCTTTCTAGGCCTTCAAATCCTTACAAATTTAAATTCCAGGAGGACCCTTTCTCTAGTAGTACACAGGATGCATAAAACAGCTGGGAGAAGTCATTCACCATTGCTGCCCCATCTGTTGGAACTTCCTCTTAAGGCAACCTAAGCCACCAAGCGTAATAGCATTTCAAATAGGTTATGTGCAAGCGTCTCTTTAGTAGGGGTGCAAATACCTTATTTCAAAAATTCACGAGTATTCATATTCATAGGTCCCAAATATTTGTCATTTTTTGTTCTAAATTATTCTGCTGCTGACAGAGTGTGAGACTTCAAGATCTCTGAGACTTCCGTCCAATCAGAGGTTGCTTTGGAACTCATACAAAGAAGGTCATGTGACCCAGCACTTGAGAAGCTACAGGCACGAGAAACACATCCGAGCTGCTTTGAAAGAGCAATCCACTTCCATCCACATGTTAAAATTAGACAGAAAGCAGAAATGTTTATAGTTTTTGTTCCTTTCTAAATCTCAAGCTAGAGAGGGTAATTTTGTCACACTTTTTATGATAATTTTCAGTGTTTCTCAGGAGAACTGCTGAGAGTGTTTTTCCCTAAAATTGAAAAAAACAGTACAATACTAGGTCTGTTTCTGCTTTGCAGCGATCAGTCACAGCCTGGCTGACAGGGCTTGTTGAGGGAGTGTTACTGTTGTCATCATTTTGCTGTCCTTTCTTACTTGAAATATTTATTGTGAAAGTTCAATCTACTGCCATCCACATGTTAAATGAGACAAAAAGCAGACATCTCAACAGTTTTGTTCCTTTCCAGATCCCAAGCTAGAGAGGTTTTTTTCATACTTTTGTGTGATCATGTTCAATGTTTCTAAGAGAATTGTTAGGAAAGTGTTTTTTCCCTAAAGAGGAAAAAGATAGTGGTACTACACTAGGCCTGTTTCTGCTCTGCAAGCAAGAATCAGTCACAGCCTGATGTAAATCCTCCTTATAATGGCATAATGATGAAGAGGATCTCATTAGGTGTAGAGGGAGAGGAGCCGCTCACTCCATCAGCAGTTGCAATTTACTGCAAAACAAAAATACAGAACAGTTCCAATATTTCCAGTATCAGTTATTTTTTTTCTATTAAAACAACACATTATTAATCCCAACATTTTATCGACAGGGCTTGTTTAGGAAATGTTTTACTGTTGCTATCATTTTGCTATCCTTTCTTATTTGCAATAATTTATTTATCACACAAATAAAATAGGTTGTCGTCATTTATGGCTCTTTTAATTACTTTCATTTCATTTTCAAGAAGGGTCCAGGGCAAGGGTCTCATAGAGCATTTTCTTAAAAGCACCATGTTGGGCTCCTTGTAGGGATCCCCAACCCACCAGGAGACTAACGCGGCACTGTCCAAAATGTTTTTGGTTATGTGGCGTCTCAATGGGCGGGTTCAGGAGTAGAGCTGGGTGGGTGCTGTGCATGGCCACGGCCTGACTGAAAAAAACCCTGCTATCTCCTAACGATGACTCATACAGCCTGAACAGAGTAGATCCCATTCCTTGTCTGATTACATGGCAGGGTATATCCCCATCTGTTTTGAGAGTATATCCCCTCTCTGATTGCAGTGTCTATCCCTGGTGGACAACAGCATGAGGAGAAAATACTAGATTTAGAGAAAAAACAATGTTCTTTTTCTTAAAAGAAAGACCCATTCTCAATGTGCGATATTACCATCCAGCGCGATGAGTACTCCGACAAACTGAGTTTCCGAGTGGACCTTTGGGGCCTCCTAGGGAAGGGAGAATTGAGCATTCCATGAATGACTTTTCTCTCAGGAAGTGGGGGCACAGTGTCACCTCTGGGACTGCCATGGTGCCTCTAGTATAAGCTGGGTAGCAGTAAAATGGATATGTGAAAAAGAAAATGAAAGAATTTTAAAAGAGCAATAAAATCAGACAACCTTTTATATTTGTGAGGTAAATAACTGCAAGCAAGAAAGGGATAGCAAAATGATGAAAGCAGCGAAAACAGTCCCTAAATAAGCCATATTGATAACGTTGGGAGCTATAGAGGAAGCAAATAGATTTTAGAGAATGCTGTTTTGTAGGCTTAATGCAAATGTTGAGTAGGAGCTGTGCGCTGTGCAGAGCACCCAGTTTCTGTAGAAGCCAAAGATTGTTAAGAAGTCATAACGCGGAGAAATAAGCACCAATGGGAATCTGATTTAGCTGTGTTTTTGTTCTGTTGCCTTGTTGTTTCTAGCACATGACAACAACAGTGCATGAAAACAGCAAGAAGAAAGTTATATCTGGTTCAGAAAAAAATGAATGGACTGGTTTCAAAGGGCACTCGTAACCCCTGTGGTAGGTCCGAAATTCATCTTCCAGACACAGGAAACACTGCATGCTGGTGAGGTCTCTAGTGGCTGTCACTCTGAATGGTCCTAAAATCAGTCTATGTAAACAATTTTGTAGTTTTTTTTCTTGTTTTTTGTGTATTGTTTTTTATTCAGTTTGTTTTACTCCTGTGCTTTATTTGCTCTACTTGAGTCCCCTTAAAATGACCAGTTCCTATTCTGGGTTCTTACCTGGTTAATAAACTTTTAATAAATAATAAAACATGTTCATGCTGCTTTTGACAATAATCCTTACTAGTGTTAAGATGTCTTGATTGATGTTGCTTGTGAATTGGCACCTGGCTATAATGAAAGCAATGACAAACCCTCTTCTTAGTTTCGAACCCAAAGCACCAAAACTGTAGCACTGACCTTCCAGGCCAAATAGATCAGGAATCAAGAACTTAGAGCCAAAAGCTTTATTGGGTAAATTTTAGTGGCACACAGAGTGAGATCCCCCAACAAGCCACCCAATGTTTCAAGTGCCCTTGAAAAGTGATCTGTTTGTGGCAATAAACACTGGATTGCTTGTTGGGAGGGGTCTCACACTGTGTCACTGAGTCTACACAAATAAAGCTTTTTGATCTCGGTTTTGAGTCCTGCATCAATTGAGCTGGTGGGTGAGTGCTTGTGATTTGTCGTTGCTGTGGGCTCTAAACTAGAGCAGGGTCTACCCCTAGGTTGCCACTGATCTTTTAAGTAAAAAAATGCTTATTTCTAACTTAGGTGCTAATGCATAAGCAGCATAACAACTGTACACCTAAACTCTTGCAGGATTGCTCAAGCAACCTGAACATGTTTAATATTCTTAGGCCATTTAGTGCTTTGGAAAGCAATTACAAAACAATGTAAGGTTCAGTCTTCTTGGAGTTATAGCAATGGCAGTGTAAGAATTATGGGAGGTTGGCCAAAGGGAGACCCTGGTACTTCATGCACCACTGACATTTAATTATAAATAGGAAGGGGAGGATGATCTCCATTTAATGACAGGACCCCCCTAGCTCTTAAGCCTCATAAAGCGTTATTCCTACACTAAGTGATACTCAAAATCGACACTGAACAGGCAGAAAGCATACCAATCAGCTTGATGATACAGGCTAAATGGTAGAAAATGTGGATGTACAACTAAAAGTACAAATAAAGTCCTGCTGTAAACACAGGATGCAGGTGTGTTACAGAACAGATTCAGTGCATTAAAAGAGGCCCTCTTTGTTACACAAACTCTTCTCAGGTGCAGTTTGCTAGGGCTGGTCAAACAGTTCAATAAACAAGAGTTGCTTACAGCTAATGGGCTGCTTTACCAATGATAACAGAATAAAAAGAAGAAATGGATTGTTGTAAAACAGGTCAGGAAATTATTTCAAACTAGTAGTTGTATATAATGTTCCTTTTTCAGAAACAATATTCATACCACTAAAGATCCATATCTAGTTGTAGGTGAATAAAAAGTAACGTGAAAAGTATATTTTGCTTTGTTTTGTTTTTATCACAGTATTCTGTTACAGTTCTCTTCATGGAAGCAGTGATGTGGAGTTATAACTATTTCACAATTTGTGTACAGAACTCTTGAGTATGGTTACAATAGGTCAACAGCTCATGCCTAGCATTCAGTACACAGACCATGACATAGTAAAAATTCCAAATTAGAAGTTCCATGCAAAGAACTGAGCAGAATGTTGTCCCCAAAAAGAAAACAGTCGAAAACACTCGTTTCACATCAGTGTTTATTCAGGTAAGTTAACTAGGGATCATTTGGAGTATGAATTTCTCTCTGTAAATAGGAACATTAATGACTGCTGCCAATTAGAAACATTTCCTGTCCCCTTTAAAATAATACAAGGGAAAATAAAGGACATAATATCTGAAAAGTTAGACAGAAAGATAAGAGTGAAAGTGAGACACATGCAATGATTTACAAATATTTTTTTTATTTGATTTATTTCTTTTGTTAACTGGTAAACATATATGAGCCAAGGCCCTCTTTATACTTGCACTTACTCTGGGGTCACATGTTAGAGCTGGTTGTTTAATTAGAACGAGTCTCCAGGTTCAGAGACCCTTAGGTTATATAGCATTAACCGACTTCCTGGCCACAAGAAAAAGTGGTGGATATACATAGACACACAAACAACCTTCATACATCAGACCAACACACTTACATATAGTACTTACAGTACATTCACAGATGAGCATGAGCACAGACACACCCACACACACACACACACTCCTTACATACAGTGCCTAGACATGTTGTAGCACTACATACACAGACACACATTTCTGCATACACTGTATACATCACACTGCACAGGATCCACCATGTACATCACTAAATACTGTACATAGATACACAAATACAGCACTACATACAGGCATACACTGACAAACACTAATGCATATTAAATACACTGACAAACACTAATACATACACAGACAGCTACGCCATGACACACACTAATACAGTGCTTTCAAATGAGGCCACCATGGCCCATGTGGCCACCAGCACAATATGCTGTGGTCACAGAGCTCTTAGAGCGCTAAATACAAAGACAACGGAATAGATAATGTCTTATCTTCTAACTAAACATGGGCAATATGTTCAAAGTGAAAATACATCAGGGACTGGATTTACTGTACAATGTGTAAAATGAAATGTGTTATATCAGTGGGACTGGGGTATAACAGAGGTTTGTAGTGAGAAAATAAGGATTGCAGCAACAAGGAAGTGTTGGTGGCCACCCTCTGAGGCCCTTTGAGGCCACCAGGCTTTGAGGCTTGAGAATCACTGCACTAATAAATACACATGGTTGCGTACACACTCACACTAGTGCATACGCACAGGTGCCACTGTCACTAATGCATACATATACACCAACACAAATTAATACATGCAGATGTGTACATATTACTGTGCACTAACACATACACAAAGATGCATACCCACACTAATACATACACATCCATACAGACACATACTAATATACTGTGCACACAGATGGATGCATACCAATATCAAGATAGGCACTCACCCGTAACTCCACTAAAGCCAGCTCCCAAGTACCTACAGCTAGGACTTCACTCTGCCAAAGATCCTTTCACCATAGAGCACCTGCCTGGTATAACTCCCTCCCTGTGCACGTCACTGACATTCCCAGAATTGGCCAGTTCAAAATAGCCCTTCAAAAACCTTATTGATAATCGGGCTGTAACTGCCAATAATTGAGCTGTATTCTGTCCCAAATAGTACCTCCCAGAGTACCCTGGGATCTCACAGACTACTAAGCACTGGTCTCTATTCAGAGTATGATTATGACTTGTATAGTTAAAACAACTTGTGTTTGCATTTATTTAGCCTGTATCACACTTGTATTGTTACCACTGTCTAAACTTCACATGATTGTTTGTCCACCCTCCCTGCATTAGGTACCTTTGTAAACAGTCTCTGACTCAAAGGTTGTAAAACTGACTATCTGAAATAAATAAATAAATAAAACAGATGCTTGTATACACACACACACACACACACACACACACACACTAATACAGCCATACACAAAACACACTCTAACACACCCACATGCATATGAACCCCCATAATACACACATAACCTTTTTTACCTTTATTCTGTTGCTAGTTTGTCTGCTGGTATTAGGTAGCTTTCTGGGGCCAAATGGTCCAATCTTTGTATCCCCTACACAAATCACATCCAGGACAGGGTGGAGACACCCCATTTGGTCCAACAGCATCAGAGTTCTTAACTGGAGAGGAGATTCAGTCAAGAGCAGGGCAGCAGTGGTAACACTGGGTGAGGTCTCCAGGTTTGCATGTTGGGAGGCTTAAGGAATAAGTTGGGAGGTGGGGAAAAATTACAACAGTGGGTGGGACTAGTACAATATGTGTTGGCCTGGGGAGTAAGGCAAGGCAAGGCAATTTTATTTGTAGGTGCCCAATCCGAATGGCTCTGGGAGCGTAACAGTTTAAAACAAGAACACAGACATAGAACAGTCATAAATAAATATAGCAATAACAGATTCATAAAAACTAAATGCAGCAGTTAAATTGTAAAAGGCTTTCTGGACTGTTGCATCAGGGACTAGAATAGGATGGGATCAGCAATCTGCAAAAGCCAGGACAAAGAGGTGGAACTTCAGCCTCCTCTGAACACCCTCAGTCAAGGGGCCTTCCAGACTACAGGTGGTAGTGAGTTCCACAGGGTCAGCCTAGAGGTGCTAAATGTGCAATCTCCTGAAGTCCTGAGCCAAACCCTGGGAACGTCCAAGAGGCCACTTGACAAGGATGGAGGGAGTGAGCAGAGGTCTCTGGTGTCAAGAGCTCAGACAGGTAACCATGACCCAGTCCATACAGGGGCCTTAAGTTGGGAAGTGAGTGGGAATTACAGCAGCAAGTGGGATTGGTGTGTGCATTTTGCCAGAGTTTTAGTTGGGAGGCAAGCAGTAGTTACAGCAATGGGTAGGACTACTGCATGTTGGCCCAAGGAGTGAGAAGGTGGATCTACAACAGTGGTTGAGACTACTATGTTTTGGCCCAGGGTGCAAGTTGGGAGACAGAGGCAGAAGTTACAGCAGAAGGGGAACTGTGTGCATTTTGGCTGGGAAGTTAGTTGGGAGTTACAGCAGCACTTGAGAGTTATTTTGGGCTGTGGATTTAAGCCCTGGTTTATACAGCAGATTTGTACCACAGCAACCCAAAAGCTTGGGTTGCTGCAGTGCAAATGCCGCTGTATGGACACTTACTGATTGCAGTAAGTCAGTCATTACTCCACTCCCGCAGTCCCAGAAAGTCTGGGAATGTGTTCAAGCGAGCAGTTTAAGCAACCTGTGGACAGGCTGCCCGCTCGCTCCCACATGCCAGATCCTGCAGGCATCTTTTGGCTGTTTTAGCCAATCACTGTTTGACTCTAGCCCTCTCCAGTGTGTCTTGCATCGACACCGAGAGGGCTGTGTAGATGCAAAAGCTGGAGCATCTTCTTGCATCGCAGCAGCTTCAACGCTCCACAGAAGGAGGGAAGTCGGCTGTGTAAACACGGCTTTAGTCAGGAGGCAGGTGGAGATTTTTGGCTAGGTATTAAGTCATAGCTGTGGGGGCAGCTGTGGATGAGCCCAGAGATCATCGGGAGATGGGCAGAAGTTTCAGCAGGGGCAGAAGCTGTTCAGCCACATGCTAGTTGTAAGGCACGTGGGAGATATAGAGTGGGCAGGAGCTACTGAATTTGTTGAACAAGGGATTCACTGGAGAGGTGGGTGGGAATTGCAGCAAGCAGGAGTTATGGGTCAGCCAGGTGAGCTGGTCATGATGTGGGTGGGAGTTAGAGCAGCAGGTGAGGCTGTGGGTTGGCCAGGTGATAGTCTGGAAGTAGGTGGGAGTTGTGGCTGTGGGAGGTGCAGTAGTTGTTTGCAGGGCTAGGATTTAGTTGGGAGGGCAGGAGCTGCAGCTGTTGACGGGGTTCTGAGAGTGTCTGGAGGCAAGGGAGAAGAATCAACATATGGGAGCAGTGTTTCAGCCCCAGAGATAGTAGGGTGGTGGGTTACTTTTGTTTTGAATCAAAGGAGATCTGTTTTGACTGGGAGTTAGCTTGGAGATATGGTAGGTGGGCATAGCAGCAGTGGGTGGAGATACATGTTCAATCTGAGGCAGGTGGATAGCAGAAGCCACTAGACACCAGGGAAGATATGCATAGGGTTGAGGAAGGTGAGGAGGGGTGCCACTGAACACTAGATAACTGAAGATTAATGTGCAAAGGAAAATGGCAAGCTCCTCCTTTCATACTTCAGAAAACCAGTGGTTCCCCAGAAGACTCGTGCATATGGAAAAAAAGAAAAATGACTAAGCCATCATGATATATTTATTCAGGGAGGTATTGCTTATATAGGTACAAAGTATAAAGAAAAACAGATGACAGCATTCCTAGAGAAACATTATTGGACAAAGTAACTAAACCAAATCAACAAGACAGAGTAGTATTTATTAACCAACATTTAGAATTTAATGGTCAAATCAGTTCTATTATTAATCGACACTGGCATATTTTGAAATTTGAAAAAAAGCTTTTTGAATAGACCAATGATAGCTACAAAAAGTCTAAAGCACTGAAAGACAGATTAGTACACACTGTTCACAGACAAGGAGAAGAGTAGGACAGAGGACAACTGTTGACAAGCCCATTGCAACTAGAAACCACATTTCTGGGTAGATGAGAACAGCGTAATAATAATGACTGAAGGGATCAAATTCAGAAATCCAGCCTCAGGTGTGATTTATAAAATCAAACAGCATATTAACTGTGGCACAGCTGGAGTAATCTATATGTTGGAAGTGTCCTTGTGACGACCCTTTACATAGGGCAGAGAAGCAGGGAGCTACATCAGCGTACAAGTGAACATAAGAGTACAATAAAATATAAAAGTCAACACAGGAAAGCGGCTCCAAAAGCAACAAGGACACAGCCAATCAAAATAGGGTACTCACTGTAGCAGGCATTGAAGACAGCTGCACGCATCACTGTCCCAACAAAGATACACAGCAGATGCAGCAGGATAAATGAAAGCAGCTTTATTTCAGCACCAGCGTACAGATCTGATGCCCCTCCCACAAGACAAGACAAACATTTTCGCCAACACCCCACGCCTTTCTCAAGGCGAAAATGTTTGGCTACTCTGTGGGAGGGCAGTGGATTAGCATGCTGGTGCCAAAATAAACTGCCTTTTGTCTATCCTGCTGCATCTGCTACAGTGTTATCTTTTGCTGGGACAGAGACGGTGCAGCTGCCTTGCCTGCTACAGTGGGGCAAATATAAAGACAAGTCACCAGTTATGGCTTTGGTTGGAATAGGACATTCAATTAGTTCTTTGATATTTTTGGGTGCTGAGAGGGTTATGGTGCATGCAAAGGAGGTGATTTCAAATGTACTGGATACATACAACGATGTCACTGGAACTACCTGTGTATAATAGTTAAAATATAATTTAATTAAAAGCAATTGCCCATAAATTGGGGACTATTAGAAAGTATCTTAAGTTTAAATTACTATGACAATTATTTTGTATATTATTTATTTTAGCTTGACTTATAATAGAGGGTAATATTGAGGCTTAACTCATAAGTGCAGTGTTACGTACAATATTATCATGTTATATAACCACTATGCTGAATCAAAGTCAATCGCTATAAAATGTGCCCAGGTTTTCATGTAATATCAGTGTAGTTTGCCATTGATCATAATCATTTTGTAAAACTTGTAGAAGCAGAGATTAATATTATTAAATTGTCACCTGGTTTTACAATATGGGAATTATGCCCTGACAGGCATAGGAACAAATGTAAATTTATAACCATGATATAATGTGTGGAGATGTGTATACATATCATGTAGACTTTAGGTGTATTTGTATGGTTATAAAGCTAACAGATAATTTTTTTGTATTTAGAAGATGACAACCCTAATATAGATATCACTGGTAGCTAAAATAAAACATTTTGTAAAATATAATTCAGCCCTCGTCAGGGAGTAAAGTACAATCATGGAGCTAGCTGCTTACTGACACTGGACCTTAGTGTCAAACGGAATGGGGCGAAGTCAGAATATACACACACAGTGTAGTCAGGTTCCTTTGGATTCGGAGTGGGACAGGTGGTTCTGCATTCTGGACTTCCCCTAGAACATGACCATAAAACAGGCTTTATAAGGAAATACTTAAGGATCAGTGTCATTTCTAAGCAGGAGTAGAGTGAGTGAGCACACATGCAACTACATCAGAGAAACTTGGTGAGTTTGTTAAACACGTTACTCAAAGGGATTCTGAAACAGCTTTCACTATTAGAAATGTTTTTCACAGTACAATAAAGTCTGTTTTCTCAGCTTTAGAGCCCATTAACATCTTTTACATACTAATACATGGCAGCAAACATGAGAGTGTTAGAGAAGACAGTGAACAGGAGACTTTAAGAATTAAAACAATGGACAACAACATCACCTTTACACGCTTTTTAGAAGTTTACAACAGGAATGGTTCAGTGTGCAGCAATTTATTTACATGAAGAAGTGTGGCTAAAATGTCAGAGCCTTTCTATAAAGGCTGAGGTTTAGTAAGTTAACACACGACGAGGGTATGTTGATGGGTGATAAGAGTTCAGCTGGGGTGTACTACAACAGGTGCTTGCGCCGAGTGCCTTATGCCCCTAGTCGTGTTTTATCAGCACGTAACCCACACCTCGGAGTGTGTTATTGCACTTATAAAATGGGCAACAGTAAAGTGAATAGACATTTGTAGTTTTTAAAGTTTTTTATTGATATTTTAATAAATAATAGAAGAACAGATTGTAGGAAAAAATAGTCCCTTTTTTCATTGTATTATTGCCATTAGGATAGTAATATGCTTAGTTGGTTAAAATGAGTAGTTGAAGCTTTTTAAATGTATTATTTGTTATTCAATTTTAAACATTTTGAATTAAGGAAAATTTTGGGATTAAACAGGAAAGAGTGTGTTATTGTAGATATTGCAGTTAATTTTATTGTAGATGTCAGGTGCAGAGAAGTTCAGTTGATTTCTTTCTTGCGATTGCTGTTGATTTAATTGCAGATGTCAGGTGCAGAGAAGTTCTTTGTTTTAGGAAAATACACCTACAGAAAGAACGAAAATACTAGAATGATAAAAATACTAAGAAAAGAAAACCTGTCACTGACGGCAAACGACGCTATTTAAACATAAATCGGAAGTGTCATGCTGTTTAAAAGCGAACAAAAGAAATCAACTGCAGAGGACCTGTCACATCATGGCTTATGCCAGTCCAGCTATTTTACACATGGATTTCAAGAAATAATTATCAGTTTTGAAGAATATGAGGAACAGCGCAGTCCTGAAGTTACAGCGCCACAGACTGTTATTTAAACATAAATCGGAAGTGTCATGCTGTTTAAAAGCGAGCGAAGAAATCAACTGCAGAGGACCTGTCGCATCATGGCTTATGCCAGTCCAGCTATTTTACACATGGATTTCAAGAAATAATTATCAGTTTTGAAGAATATGAGGAACAGTGCAGTCCTGAAGTTACAGCGCCACAGATCGTGGCAGTCTGTGCCGCGGGGTGACGGAATCTGCAGCTGTGCCAGTCGTCGAAAGTGGTTTTGTGGAGCGTCGTGGCGCTGTAACTTCCAGGACTGCACTGTTGCTGATATTCTTCAAAACTGATAATTATTTCTTTGAAATCGATGTGGAAAAATAGCTGGACTGCTGTAAGCTATCGCGCGACGGGTGCTGTGCAGGATTTCCTTTGGTTCGCTTAAACAGGATGACAGTTCGATGTGTGTTTTAATAGCCATTTGCCGCCAGTGACAGGTTTTCTTTTAGTATTTTTTATGATTTTGTACTATTTTGGTTCTTTGTGTAGGTGTATTTAGTTTTTTATGGTGTGTTACATTTCTGGACCTCCGATAGTGGTATTCAGTGCGCGGTCGCGTCTGGCTACGCTTCCGCAGTGCCATCTGTGAGCTCTGCCAGTCAGCGTTCTTGTTTTCAGTTGGCAGCGCCACTGATTTGCTGTTGTCATGCAGCATGTTTCTGGGTGGTAGTGCGGTTGGCTACAATATCATCTGATAAGGACACGGCTCAGATGATGTTGTAGCCAGTCAGTGCCTTGGGATTTTTAGCCCATTTTATAAGATATGTTATTGATTAGATGTTAGTGATTCTTAGTACTTATTAGCGGTTTTACTTATTAAATGAACAGCATAGACTGAAGAGTAATAAGAAATATTTCACTACCATGAATTCAATTATGGAAGCACGTTATGTAGCACATTCTGTTAATGGATATATTCAGTAGGGTCCTGGGAGTTGTGAGTTGGATGCTGAGTGAAAAGGTGATTATGGGTGAACAGCAGTGCACAGAAATAACGCAGGAACAGTGGGCTGATGGAGGCGGTGGGGGGCAGTTTTCTAATAGAGCCTGCCACAGTTGTTATAGAACCCATTATAAGTTTAAAATTGCACACTCTCTGGCAGTGCTAACTGTATTTATTTATTTTACCAGGAAAAGCTCCATTGAGCAAAGGCCATTTACAAGGAGGTCCAAGGTAGGACAGAATACAATACAGTAAACAATCTGATAACATAGGGATAACAGCAAAAGAGTAAGCAGTTTGACAACATAGGAATAACAGCAAGTTAGTACAGTTGAAACAAAACATAAGACACAAAATGGCAATGTTCAGGTGGTGATTTAAGTCTAAAAGAAACTTTTATAATTACATTTTTTTACTGTTGTCTTACATGAGTCAGTGATGAATGAACTGAATAACTTTGAACTGCATTACCTATCTGCAGCAGTGGTATTAAGTGACAGTCACATTTGTGTTGCTGGTTCAGCATCTACCTTATATGGAAACTGTAAACTGAGGGTGCTTTCAAACTTACGTCATTGGCTATCAGTTTATAAGCACACCTGTGTGCATAGCAGTGTAGCCACACAAACTGAGTGGGTGGAAAGGAGCAGTAGCGTGGAGCAGTAAGGCACAAACTGGAAGACTTTCTCTTTCCTACATTGACTCTGCTAGAGAGAATTCCAGCAATTATCAGCAAAGCTGCTCTAACAGACAGTGCAGCAATCGTGCTAAAACCAGGATAGAGTTTATCTCATTTGAGCAAACATGCTTGGTGTGACTGGAAAAAAAGTTCAACAAGTTAACTCAATTGTATCCACTGGTATCCAGAGGAGGTGCCTTTAGAATCCAGCAGCAGCAGCAGTAGTACTGGAGTAAAAAGCATGCTTCTATCAATGCGCCCAAGATTCTGTGGGCAAAAGTATGTAAAACCCAGAAGAATACAAAAATGAATACAGTGATTTTAAAGATGATACTTGCTCCATGTATCCCTATTAGATTTTAGAAATATACAAATGTAACTGGAAAGTTTGAAACACATTTTAAGAAATCCTTTGTTATGTGATATTTATGGTAGAAAACTAACATTATAAGCCAACACCAGTCTTAGCATCAGCATCAGAGTCAGGTTCAATTGACTAGGGTTTGATTACACATAAATACAAGGGTATTCTCAACATATAGTCTGGGAATAAATAAGAACTGTTTAAAACCTTATTAAGGTGTCCATGTAAGTTTTTTTCTTTGCACTTTATGTTCTTTGTGCTCTTGTAATGGATGTGCTCTAACTTACTAAAATGCCGCCTGATGCTGAAAAGATCTGCAGCGCCCATACTGCTGGAAGTTGCCTGAGGCCATCTTTATACCTCGCAACCTCTCAGCATTAAAAATCGTAAGCACTGGCCTCACAAATTATAGCAAAGGGCCAGAATGTGTAGCACTCTTCTTATTTTTAAACAGTAATATGTCTGCAAATAGTGGGCCCTATATAGTTAGTGATAAGGACAGAGAGCTGTACCAGTTAAGGCAGAAGAAAGCAGGAGGGAAGTCAGAATACCAAAGGCCCAAACTGAGGAAAAGATAGCCAACTCGGTGAAGAAGGGGATACAACCTTTTATAGGTACATCAGGGAGCGAGAAAGACAAAGGGAGGGATAGTGAGGCTGAATAAATGGACGGTGGGTGGGCAGAGAGGACAGTGAAAAGCAGGAATACTGAACGAATACTTGCTCAGTATTCACAAAAGAGGAGGAGGGGAGGTACCTAATCCATTTAACAGAAGCACTCTGGATAGGGGAGTCGATGCCAGTCCTCTCACAGAAGAAAGGGTTCTGAAAGAACTCCTAAAACTGAAGGTGGACAAAGCAATGGGGCTTGATGGGATTCACCCAAAATTCTAAAAGAATTAAGGAGAACCAGTGACACCACTGACTACCCTTTTAACAAATCATGGAAGGATGGTGTGGTAGCTGAGGACTGGAGGAAGGTGGATGTGATTCTCTTCACAAAGTGGGAGCAAGACAGAGGCAGGAAACTACAGACCTGTTTGACCTCTGTGGTAGGGAAAGTGATGGAATCAATCAATCAATCGATCAAATCTTTATTTATTCAGGCAAGCATCATTGAGCAAGGCTCATTTACAAGATGGACCTGATAAGGTCAAGGTTCAACAGCTGATACACAACAGATACATCAATACACTTATATAAACAGTTATACATACAGGGAAAAAACATTTATAAACACAGTGATGTACAGTAAAATTCACATGATAAAATGGGTTATAGGAAAGTTAAGCTAATATTTACAGTATATACAGTATATACATATCCCAGTGCAGGGGCCATGGCAAACACACAGCATAATGTAATACTAGGATGGTGGAAGGTATTACTGGGTGCCATAAGATGGGGTGTCTGCCTGGAAGGGAGAACTGAAGAACAAAGATTATGCCATATATGGTGAATTTTGGGAGGGAGATTGTGAGATGACAAAGCTAGCTCTAGCGGTAGCAACTGCATTTCTCTGTGAAGAAAACTGTACAGCTGTTTAAAGGATGCAAATGGTATAAGATTGGACAGTTTTAGGGATTTTGTAGGGTGTTCCATGCTATAGCTAGAGAAAAGCTGATTGCTGCCCTCCCAGGCGGGTGTTGAATTTGGGCAATTTGAACAGGATTATGTTGTTGCTTCTTAGGGCATAGGAACTAGGAATGGTCTGGGTGAAGCAGTCCAGAATATAGTTTGAAGTTTTTGATAACGCCTGTAAGTCCATAGACCTGCACTTCTGTTCTTCTGAGGTGTAGGAAACCCATCTAACTGCAGCGTAAAGAGAGCAATGATGGGTATTAGATGGCAGATCTGTTATGAATCTTATTGCTCTATGGTATAAGGTATCCAACTTGTGTAGGTAGGAGTTGGGGCAGTGACTATAAAGGAAGTCTGCATAGTCAACAACTGAGAGAAAAATGGCCTGGACTAACCTCATCTTTGAATCTCTGTTTAGGAAGGGTTTTAATCTATAGAAAAGGCCAAGCCTTTGCGAGCTTTTAGCAGTTCTTCTAAATGATGAGTGAAGTAGAGTCTGCTGTCAATCCACACACCTAGGTATTTGAATTTTCTACATACTCCAGATTTTCTCCAAGTATAGAGCATAGCTGGGGAGAATGATTGAAGAGGAGGTGCTGGTGGAGCTTTGATTTGTGAACATCATTGCTTTAATTTTCTTTGCATTTAACAGAAGCTTTTTCTCAAGTAGCTGATATTGTAACAAGAGAATTCTGTTTGTAGGATTTCACGGGCAGCTGCAGAAGAAGGTTGCTGACATACAAAACAGTGTCATCAGCAAAGAGGTGTCAGAGGATTTGGTGAGAGTTGAATCAATATTATTTATATAGATGGCAAAAGGATAGGACCCAGGATAGAACCTTGGGGGACTCCTCTTAGCAGTGGTTTTAATGGGGATAGGTCACCTTCAGCTTTTACCTGCTGTGACCTACCGGTAAGATAACATCTGAACCACTTAAGGAGGGTGGATCTAGGCCAATGGAGTGCATGGATGATAGTAGAAGCTCGTGGTCCACAGTGTCGAATGCTTTGCTCAGGTCAAGAAATACTGCACAGACATTATTCTTTTATCTAATTCGATTTGCCAGTCATTTGTGACCTTGGCTAGTGCAGTGATAGTGTATGTGCCCTGAATCCAGATTGAGCTGGATTCAGGAGGTTAGCATCATCAAGATATTCCCTTAACTGGGTACTCACTAAATTCTCCAGCATCTTGGATAGCACTGGTAGAATGGAAATGGGCCTGTAATTATTAAGGTCCATAGGGTTCCCTGATTTTAGAATGGGAATCACTTGGGCTATCTTCCACAGTGTGGAATAGAACCAGAGTTTAGAGATAAGTTAAAGAGATGTGTTAGGGGATTGCAAGTACATGGGATGCAATCTTTAGAAAGTAGGGGTCCAGAGAGTCTGCCCTGCACTTTTTTTGATATCCAGCTGCCATAGTAGGTCCTCTACTTGCTTCAACAGTACAGATTTGAAGCTGAAGGAATCACTTCTGAAGGAAAGAATTGTTGAATACCCAGAGGCCAGTGGGGCACAGGACCCAAGGCAGCATGGGTTCACAGCGGGAAGGTCATGTCAGACGAATCTAATTGATTTCTTTGACTGGGTGACCAAAGTAGTAGACCAGGGAGGGTCTGTGAACATGGCCTACCTAGACTTTAGCAAGGCATTTGATACAGTCCCACACAAAGATTAATAAACAAATTAACCAGCCTGGGAGTGGGTCCCAGGGTGGTAGCCTGGGTAAAACATTGGCTGGACAACAGGACACAGAAGGTAATTGTAAACAGAGTCCACTCTGAAGAAAGAGGGGTTACTAGTGGGGTACCGCAGGGTTCAGTACTGGGTCCAGTCCTTTTATTGTCTTTATAAGTGACATTGCAGAGGACTGGAAGGAAAAGTATGCCTCTTTGCAGAAAACACAAAGATCTGCAACAGGGTTGATACACAAGGAGGCGTGGAAAGGATGTGAAGGGACTTGGCAAGGTTGGAGGAATGGTCAGAAGTATGGCAGCTTGGATTCAATGCAAAGAAGTGCAAATAATGCACCTGGGAAACAAAACCCAGGGAAGATTACACAGTGGGGGTGGTAGTAACAAGAAAAACAAGCATTTGTCAATACCAAATGTTGTCTCACTGGCATTGGCATTGCTAGTGCAGGAGTTAGAGATACAGGATAGGAATGGCAGTGAAGTATTGAACTGACACCAACCTCACCCCTACCCTGCAGAGACTGACAGGTGTCGAGTGTGCCTTTAGGTTGTCAGCTATAACATTCATGCCATTTCACCTCACCCTACCCAGTAGACACTGACAAGTGTTGTGGTGTGCTTTGGAGTCTTTGGGCCTTATACTTACCCCATTCCATAAAGAAATACGCTGAGATGGGTGCAGTACAGGAGAATGGGTGAACTTTGGGCTGAGCACTCCAAGGCACACCTCGATGCCTGTCACTGGCTGCAGGGTGGGAGGTGGGGGTGGAAGGCATGAGCATTACAGCCGATGATCCCAAGTCACACCCTGATGCCTGTCAGTCTCTACAGGGTAGGGTGTTACAGTTGGAAACCCCAACACCATAGGCATTTGTTGGTATTTTCACTCCAAATTATCAACATGGGCTTTTTGTGACCCCACCTCATGAAGAGCGGCACTATCAGTTTGTTACTGAAAGGTGGTTTTGCACATGACTGTGCCATTTGGCTCCACAGGCATGAAAACACATTTTGGGCAGGATGTAAAAATGACAACTGTATTGTTCATGAGGAGGTGTAAAAAATGCCAATGTTGAAAATCTGGAGTGAAAATATGAAACATTGATGAAGTCATGAGCATGCATAGAAACTACGCAGCACACGTCCATAACCCAATTATTTTGATGGATTTTTAACCACATTTTCAACATAGGCATTTTGGGACCTCCCTCATGAGCAGTGGCACTGTGATTTTGTTAATCTGTCCCAAAAGTTGATTTTCCACAGCGATCACGCATTGTGCACCACAGGTGCAAAAACACATTTCGGGCAGGATGTGAAAAATTACAGCTGTACTGTTCATAAGGAGGTGTGAAAAATGCCAGAGTTGAAAATCTGGCATGAAAATATTGCAAATTTGCGGTTATAAGGGTGTGTGAAACTGTGCACGCATGCTTGTAACACAGTCATTTTATGGACTTTTATCACTAAATTTTCAACATAGGCATTTTAGCACCTCTGCTCATGAACAGTGTCACGGTCATTTTCTTAATCTGTCCCTAAACTAATTTCCCACTGCGACCATGCTATTCTGCACGGAAGTGCAAAACACATTTCAGCCAGGATATATAAAATGACAGCTGTACTGTTATGAGAGGTGGAAAATGCCAATGTTGAAAATCTGGAGTGAAAATATTACAGATTCACAAAGTTATGAGGTGCATGGAGACTAAATGCACGCTCAATAAACAGTAATTTTTTGAATTTTCCCACCAATTTGCAACATAGGCTTTTGAGAGGCTGCCTCTTGAACAGTGGCACTGTCATTTAAGTTAATCAGTCTGAAAGGTGATTCCATGCAGTGACAACGAAATCACCTCTCAGGACTGAATAATGCCATGACAGTGACTGAATTCATGAGGAGGGGTCCCAGTAACCCCATGTTGAAAATATGGTGCCAAAATTTTCAAAAACGTCCGACATATGCACCAAAGTTGAAAACCCTATTTATGCCATTATACAGCTTACCGGCATTTCTTCCAGTTCGAGTCGGCTTTGAAGAGTGCAGACGTGTTCCGGTCCACGAAGATTGTCACGCCGGGCTCCAGAGGTAGTATGGGGTGAGGGGTGTGGGGAGGCAGGGCACGCAGAGGGTTGGTGCGGGTTTGGGAGGGGGCAGGAGAGACTGCGAGGACCTTTCCTTCTTTACAGGAGGAAAAAAAAAAAGACAATGAGGGTCAGTTTTCTTTTTTTGCAAGTGTTTGTTTGGTACACTGGTGTGGGCTGCCAGTGTACCACCTGCATTACGGGAGGGGACCGAGTCATGGGGACTGGGCCTCTGTCGGCACAGAAACAGGTGAGGGGTGCGCATGATGCTGAGGGGATCGGGCATCCCTCGCACACAGCACAAATTGGGGTTGAGCACATTATGCCAATGGGAGTGGGCTCCCCATTGGCAAACTGAACTGGGCAGGGGGACTGAAGCTGATGGGGATTGGGTCCTCCCCTCGGCAAAGAAAGACTGTTAGGAGCGCATGATGCTGAGGGGAATTGGGCACCCCTTGGCACACAATTGCAATGGGAGGCAGTGCATTATGCCAACTGGGAGTGAGCTCCACCATCGGCAAATGAAGTGGGTGGGCATGCCAACAGGGGATTGGGCACCCTGAAGTCCGGCATTGTGCATGGTGGCAGTCAGTGCTGCCATGTTTACTGGAAAACTTCTCCAGTAAAGGCACATCGAGGCATGTTATTGTGCCACTGCAGGACGAGCTTGCCTCTCATTGCAGCAGCACTTTGTTTGATCTAGGCCAGTTTACATATGCCTGCTGTCAGCACCTGCCTGCTGGCTTATTGAGGAATGAGGGATGCACCTACTGATGTGTGCCTCAATTCACCCACAGTGACCGCACCTCCAAATCTGCTACTACTGCAATATGTTGGCTGGCGTGCACTCACAAGCCAACATAAAAGGGAAAGGACCTGCGGGTAATCATATCACTTGACCTTAAGGTTGGCAAGCAATGTGAGAAGGCAGTAGGAAGGGCTGTGGGGATACTGGGATGTATAGGGAGAGGCAGCACCAGCAGAAAACAGGAAGTTGTTATGCCTCTGTACAGACAGTTGGTGAGATCCCATCTGGAGTACTGCATCCAGTTCTGGAGACCCCATCTCCGCAAGGACATAGACAGGATGGAGGCAGTCCAGAGGAGGGCAACTAAATGGTGCAGGGTCTGCAAGAGAAGCCATACGAGGACAGACTAAAGGAGCTTAATATGTATACCCTTGAGGAAAGGAGGAGAGGAGGGACATGATAGAAACTTTTAAGTACCTCAGTGGAATCAACAAAGTCTAAGAGGGAGCATCTTTCACAAAAGAGGTGTGCAAGAACAAGGGGACACAATTTGAAAATGGGGATGGCTCAGGGCAATGTGAGAAAATATTTTTTCACAGAGAGGGTGGTGGACATGGAATAGCCTTCCTGAGGAGGTTGTGGGGTCTAAAACTGTGGGAGAATTCAAGACTGCATGGGACAGACATAAGGCAATTCTTGGGGTATGAAGAAATAGGCTGTTGGTTAACTAGGATCTGCAGCTTATCCTGTGTTTAGAGAAATGGACAGACTAGGTGGGCCAAGCAATCCTTATCTGCCGACAAAGTCTATGCTTCTATGTTTCTGTCATCTTAGTTCAGTGATTTAATAGTTTGTGTGTCCAGAAATAGCTCTAACATTTTAAGAACATTAGTAAACCTATGCTGAGCAATGGTACATTTGAGTGTGAAAATCATGGCGCTATCTTGAAATTCATAGCAATTAAGAGGTATGGCCATCTTCTTACCAACAAAATTGCCAACAAAATTGCTGGAAAAAGGGAAAATTGGGCCAGAAAGCCACAAAGGACCAAAGAACCAAGGAACGTAAAGGAAAACTGTGCTTAATCCAAAAGTCATCTTTCCCAGTAGAAGCTGTTTTAAAAAATGGTTCAAATTCTGTTATTGCTGTAGCCAGCCAGGCTTTTGAGTCATCCTACTGTGTGTTTTTGATTTATGTGCTCTAGTAAGAACCATTTTAGAACTGTATGATGTAGTTTATGTCCCTGTTCTACTCTTCTATTGTTGGTACAATGCATCCATGTTCTACTGTATAACTCCTGCGGCTGAGGGGGCAAACTACATCATACAGTTATAAAATGGTGCTTACCACCAGATTGTAAAGCACCCCATAGAGGTTGCTAAAGGCATGTATCGATGAAACAATAAAATTTTTAACCAGTACTTAAAAAACTGATTCTATTGGGCAAATGACTTACAGGTTCATCGCAGTTCTTTAAAAACAATTAACTGAACTTAAGCTTGCATGCCAGGAATCCAAAAGACTGGTAATTTTAATTTAAATACAAATGCATTTTAAGGGCTTTGCACAACAATTGACCTTTAACTACTATACAAAGTGGAGCTACTTTTCACTTGGGTATACAATTTCAAATTTTTGAATTTTATTTCTCCTTCAGTTGAATACCTAGCACACCTTCTATAATTAAAAATAAAGCAGAGTATGAGTGAGCGAGCAATAACCAACAGATCACTGCCAAACATTTTGTTAAGCACTGGTGTAACAAGGTGCAAATGTAGTGTTAATTAGTCTCTATCGAACTGAAATTCTAGAATAGATATTTTGCCATACAGTTTTAAACTCTGTACTAGTGACTAAAAAGATGACAAGAAGCAAACCCCAAAAAAATTTATATTAAGGATTCTGAACAGGACTACAATTTGAGCAGAGTAGAAATGGAGATGGAAGAGAGAAATGATGAGCATTGCTAAGGCAAACACAAGAACAAGATAACCTTAAAAAGAGTCCATAAAGACAAAGAGAATGGGGAAAACAAAAATAATAATCCTACAGGGATTGAGCCTGGCTTGTTATTAATTAGGGGAAAGGGGAATTGTTTAACCAGGAAAGGCACACTAAGGCAGAGCTTGTTTCCAGGTGTGGTCTGGGAGCACAAGGAAGTTAAATGACTAGGAGGCATATGCCAAGTACTGTCCAGCCCCTAGCCTTACTGTCTGCTGCATTTCACTGATCTTCACCTGAGGAAAGCGCAATTAGGAGATTTAAATTCTCCATGCTCTTGTCTGCAGGTCTGCTGACTGAAGCGCTACAAGTAGAACTCACAGCAGCATAGCCGCATCCAGGTTCCATCTCGTGGCAGCTTCTACTCTCATCGGCGACTTCTGCTGCAGCAGTTCCTGGGCACTCCAGCATTTGAGAAGGGTGGGTTTTGTCCTGAAGCCAGTGGATCAGTCCCTCCCTCACAGCAGCAGGGAGCAGGGACACATGGACCACAGGCAGGAGTATTTACTGCAAGTTAAAAGTAACCAATGATTGGATCTCTGCTATAGATGCTAAGAAGGTAACTGGTGCAGTCTTTTGGACCTCAGCAAAGCTTTTGATACTGTTGATCACAAACTATTAGTTAATTGCCTTGCAAAGTTGGTGCCACATACCATACCACCCAGTGGTTCTCTAGCTACCTAACTGGAAGATTCCAAAAGTAAAAGCGGAAGGCTTTTTATGCTGCCTTGCCAGTTACAAGAGGAGTCCCCAAGGATCCATTTTAGGCCCTATCTTGTTTTCTTTGTACATTAATGACTTAGATGCTAACATATCTACGTCCAATCTGTACTTTTTGCAGATGATACTGTGTTGTATACTTCTGGCTCATCGTTATCTGAAGTTAAGGGAGTGTCAAGCGGACTTCGCACAACTTGAGCATAATCTAATAAAGGCAAAGCTTCTGCTCAATGCTAAGAAGACTAAAGCGATGATATTCTCCCGCAGTGCTGTCACAGGCTCCCCAATACCCTTGCCCAAGACTTCACTGTCACCATGCTAAACGAGCCTCTGGAAGTTGTAACCAAATTTAAATATCTGGGTATCTGGATCGACAATAAATTATCTTTCAATGACCACGTCGAAGATGTCTCTAGAAGGTTAAAAGCAAGGTTAGGTTTCTTCTACAGAAATAGGCCCTTTTCCCCTTGAAACTCGAAACAAGCTTGTACAGGCCACTTTTCCCCCCTACTAGAGCTATGGCGATGTAATCTATTCCTCCACCACTCTTGCAAATCTAAGTAAACTGGACATCCTTTATCACCGTCGTTACGGTTCACTACCAACTCCTTACTGTTCGCACCACTGTGACTTATATGCAGCTGTTGGTTGGACATCCTTACTACTAGACGCCTGCTCCATGCTGGGCTATGGACTCTTAAACTGCTCTGCAGAAATTGCCAAGCTATCTCTTCCCTTATTAGTATCTCACATAGTGCATACTGTTAAGAAAATCTGACTTTATTATGCTTGACATACCAAGGACGCCGGACTTCCTTTGTAAACATGCTATTGCATATGCCCTTCCTCCATCTGGAACCAATTATAAACCGCATTGAAACTAACTAGCGTAGTTTCAATAAACTTCTACAAATTGCTAAGTTCAGCCAAAATAAAAGACACCTGTAACTGTCATTAAGTCTCTTCCTTCCCCATGTGTGCCATATTTATCCACTGGTAAGATATAATTGATTTGTCATATTAACTGCTTTCCATTCCCTTCTACTCCTGGCTTTATCTATGCTTACGCCCACTGCTACTCTATCAAATCACTCCTCCCCCATATCAGTTGTAGTCTGTTGTTTGTTCTAGCTGCCAAAATATATGTATTGCACACACCAGTCATCATGTTTCATTTATCAGTATGTAACCTGTAAGTCGCCTCTGTCTCATATCAATGTTTACCACCTGCGGTCACCCTATGTGGTACCCTTGTATGTATATCCAGCCTGTATCATGTAACGTGCATTTCATGTATAAAGTGTTATTACCTATCTGTGTTTGTACTTTAAGTGTTTATGTCACAGGACCTCCTTGTGAATGAGCTTGCTCAATGGAGTTTTCCTGCAATAAACTTAAACTTGAAGTAGCAAGGACTCCACAGAGCTGTTCTGAGCCAAGGGCAGAACAACTGAGCTAGTAACCAGATTCCTTCTACCTTGCAGGAGTACTAGCCAGACCTCACCTGTTCAACAGCTACCTGACTGTTTTGTTTTTGCAGGGTGCAGGGATCAGTCAGTGCCATTTGTTTTACCACAGGCTTGAGCTGGGAGCTAAGGAAATGTCACAGTGTGACATAGCCTGTGCCTCAGTGGCCCAGCTAATCAGGTGCTAAACAGCAAAGAGCACAAACCCCAACAAGGGGTCATAAAGGATCCCCTGGACCCACAAAGCGGCAGACTCCACCTGCAGGAAGCACTAGTAGGAGATTTAAATTCTCCCATGATCTTACCGCAGGTCTGCCGACCTAGAACGCTTCACGCAGAACTTGCAGCAGCTTACTGCATCCAGATTCCATCTTGTCAACGACTTCTACTCTTGTCAGTGGCTTCTGCTGCAGCAGTTTCCTGGGCACTCCAGCGTTTGAGAAAGGTAGGTATTGTCCTGCAGCGAGTGGATCAGTCCCTCTCCTCACAGCAGCATGGAGCCGGGATGCATGGACCACAGGCAGGGGTTTTACTACAAGCAGCAAGGACTCCACAGAGCTGTTCTGAGCTAAAGGGCAGAGCAACTGAGCTTAGTAACCAGATTCCTTCTTATCTTGCAGGAATACAAGATAGACCTCATCTGTTCAACAGCTACCCGATTGTTTTCTGCAGCATACAAGGAACAGTTGGAAATGCCCACCCCTCCCCTAATCCCATCGTCCCTGAGCGCTCTTGCTTTATAGGCATGTAGTGCACCCACAACACCTGATAGGACGTAATAAGGTACAAAAGACCTCACTGTTCTGTTTTCTTTTTGCACACTTCCTGCCAAGAAACAGGAATCAGCACTACCTTTCAACTAAAACAAAAACAAACGAACAAAAAAATGGACCTTGTCAGTTGCACAAACTGTAGTGCACTGTACAATAGGATCTACAAATGGCAACCAGGACCCTGCCATGTGGCTGCGCCATAGCAGATCTTGCAGCCCAACTACAGGATGCTTGGACTATAATATGTGACCTCCAATACATGTAACTCTATAGCACACCTCCTCAACCCCCACTGCCAGTACCAGCATGTCAGCCAGGGGCCAGGACTCAAGGCAGGGCCCAGAGACTGGCAGGCGGTAGGAAAAGGGCATCATAGAAGGCCCAGGAAGGAAGCCAAAACCAGGAGCATTTCCCAACCATCCAAACCAAAAACAGGTTCACTCCACAGCTACCAACCACAGACAAAGTAATACAGGTAAAGAAATCAAACCACCAAAAAGGCTAACATGCCAATCAAAACCAATACAAACTATGATAAAACAAAAATACTAATACTCAAAATATAACCAACAATAATACCAAAACCAAATGCAATAAGAACAAAAATACTAAAACTCAAAATAAAAATGACACAAATAGAAACAAAAGAAAAATTCTCATAATTGGGAATCCCATGATCCAAGGGTGGAACACTGCCTAACACAAAATGGTAAAGTGACATTCTGGTAAAGTGTCTACCAGGAGTCTCTGCAAGTAGAGACACTAACCACATAAAGACAATTGTGCAGGAATCAGGGACGTTAAACATATAACAATACACCTTGGTACCAATGACTTGGCAAATCACATAATTCAGGAGGCCAAGAAACACTTCATGACCTGGCCTACAAACTTTCTTCCCTTCAGTCCAAATTAGCCTTCTCAGAAATGCTGCCAGTGTGGGAAAAAGGAAAAGCACCAAGCAAGTCAGAGAGACTGAAGTAGGTGAATTCAACTCATGGCTGCGTGATTGGTGCCAAGACAAGGGATACCACTACATAGGGAACTGGCACAACTTTTGGGAAAGAGCTTTTTTAAATATGACAGATTGCACCTAAACAAAGAAGGTGTGCGAGCAGTTACTGCCTCCATGATTTCTTCCGCATCCCTTCGCTAGTTTAAATGTTCATCAAAGTAACATCTAAACTGTGCACTGCAGACTATGTTCCCCTACAGGATGAATGCAGGCCATCACCCTGTAAAGGCCCTCATCTCTCCAGGTGGATCCCCAGCCTCAATGTAGTAGTAGTATATTTTATTCATGACTCATGAACAGGGATAGAACTCAATTGAGCATAGCTCATTTTCAATGAGGTTCAAAAGGTATCAAACCATTTGTTCTGGATTTATTCATACAAGTTGCCATTCAAATCACAAAATCTATTTAACTATATAAATATACTTAAAAATAGGTTAAAAATGAAGCTAACATAAAAACACAACAGCTGAATCATTCTTCTCTGCACCATTCCTTCAACCATGAGTTGAAGGTCTTGATGAGGAGATCCTCTCCTCCCCTTTTGTAGACAGGCAGCACATTAGCGAAAGCCACTGAACATACTACCTGTCTAAGACCCTCCCAGCTACTTAAACTCCCCTGCACTATCCCAGCCCCATCCCTAGCCAGATCATTAGTCCCCAGATGGACAATGACATCCAGCTCTGCCTCGGCCAGCTGCCCCAGTGATCCTCTAGATCCACTTCCCACCCCAACCCCCGCCATGGCACCAATGCATACACACCTAACTTACCTCTCCCCACTTCCTGTTCCAAAATTTAGCCCCTCACAATCAAACCCTCCACCAAAAGTTGCTTTCTCCTCCACTGGGGTTCTCTTCCTTCATCCCTCCTTGGGGTCTCCACTCTGGAGCACTCCCACATCCTACCAGGCATTACCATGGGTGCCTCCTCCTGGCAGTCCCATCTTGCCAGAGCAGCATAGGAATTTTGTAGTGGTACTAGTTGAGGAATATGCCTTGACCCACTACCCCAACCTTCAAGAGCCCACCACAATCCAACCATTCATCCTCCTGGAATCCCTGGGAACGGTATCAGTCTTGGTGGCCTGGGTGGGGAAGAGGTCCCTGAATACCAGCCGACTCAGCCTGGAGTCCAGCAACTCCTCCTCAACCCAGAGAGGTGCACACAGATGGGTCAGCAGCACAGACTCCAGAAGATCTCTTTGATAACTGCTACCCCACAGCCATGACATTGCCCCATTCTTAGCATTCCTAGTTTCTATACTCCCTGTGTTACCTAAAACACTTATGTATCCTTAACCCTGATACGGTGTTTCTAGCTTCCTTTTTTCTGTGTGTTGCTACTTGTGTTCCTGTACCTGGTATATTTCCTTATATAGTTACCCTAGATAGGGTGTTCCTCCTATTTCCAATTTAAGCCACCTTTACTTTCCGCCTCTTCCCAGTAGTGAATGTAACAGATGTGAACAAATGCCTTACCTTAGTCGACTGGCAGAGTCCCCACTTCTCTGTTTCTTTCTGCTAATGTCTGCCAATGCCTAAGATGCCAGTCTTACACCTGTTCCACTCTTCGCTGTTCCACTCACTCGACACATTTGGAGGGGTCCTTTTATAGTGCTCTTTTAAGAAGGCTAAGGAAGTATAAATACAGACAACTGCTTCATGTCTTCCTAAGCCACACACCCCAGTTCACAGCTATCCTCCTGAGCCAGATAACTGTAAGGATGATTATCAGCTCCCTTCCCCAGTTCAGACTAGCACACTAACTACTGTGTTTTTGTTTTACCCCTGACGGAAGGTCCCACTTACCTTGCAGACCCAACACTAATAATGAAGTATCTGTCTGCTTACCCACTAGTTAGAAGTGTCCTAGCAGAAATGTTCTAGCTGACTCAGTCCAGTGTGTAAGACCCTGCCAAGATTTGAACCACTGATCCTTTGCCTACTAAGTGAACACACACATTCAGTGGAGTGAGATGACATCACAGACCTTGACAGCAATGCTCCAGAAGTTTCTCTGAAATTATGTCACCTTGAGATGGAACCATCAACCTTGTTGTGATAGTTACCCATACTCTATTTTTAGCATATATGTTTGTTTTAATTAAACTATGGTCAAATAAACAGAAAACAGCAAACAACAGGATAAGTGTAAAGACATGTGTTGTGATTTTAATTAATAGCTACAGGAACTGGCAGTATTTCTATTATCTTTTCACAAGCAGTTCACTTAGTGTGTTTCCAGTCTTGGCTGATATCTTCATCATGAGGAATCTGCATGTAGGGGACTGTGCACGAAGTGCAGTTTAAGCACTATTCATGCATACATTGGCCACATGCCTACACAACTCAGGACAGGAGCAGGGTGCATAGATTCATTACCACATGCACACAGGGCACCTGTCTGCCGCCCTGTGCCCTGGCACGCAGCTGATTCAGGCTGGGGTGGTGGAGTGTGGGACGCAGGAGGGCATCCAATCGGATGTCCTTTCTGGGTCCCAGAGTGGATCCCTTGCACCGCAGATACGGGGAATGTGGGAAGGCATGGGTTCAGGATTCTTAACACTACAGACACTTGCCCAAATGGCTGCCCCAGGCCATTCTGGCAGCCCAGTGGGCTGGGATGGCAGTGTGATTCTGTTGCAGCTGTGCCCCACTGGTAACCATTGGAAGGGCACATGGATACTTATGGCAGGGTCTCCTGTGGTATAACATGATACGCCCCTGGCCTGGGACTCTGCACCCCAGTGAATCACACGAAGCATGGGCATGCCCCTGGCACACCCCCAGACTGCCCATGGCATGTACTGTAGCTGCTCGAGCAGTTGGGGATCTGGTGCACAACTGGCTGGTGCACCAATAGTGAATGCTGCCAGTGGTCTGCTGGACCACTGCTGCATGGCATTTACACGTAGGGTTGCCTACATGCCCCAGATATGCGTGCACAGGCAATCCGCACTTTTGTGTATAGACCTCATAGTTAAGAATGAGGAATCTATCCTAATATACATAGGACTCTATGCTGTTGTACCACAGTAGAGACAACAGCATTCTGACATCATTACAGTGCTACAGCAGCAGCAGCAGGAAGTGGGGATTTCCATACACACACTGAATCATGTACTATAAAGATAAATTGGCTATTTCCTGAAAAACACAATGATCATATGTAAATCATTGCAATATTGTTTGGTTCAGATCGGCAGTTGGCACAGATGACTGAGGAGAAATAGTGCAGCTCTTTTATTTATGGGTAACAAAACTGCTTTTAAATGAAAAACAAGCTTCCATCCATTTAAACTGTATTCAGCCTAAAGATAAGCCTTTCAACCCTGTGATACTGTCTGGCATTATCATTTTATTCCCAGTATGTTTATTTTTATTTATTTTTATTTATTAAAGGAGGAATGTCCATTTATGCAGTGCCACACTGTAAGTGTGGGGCTGCATCCAACTTTCATACATGGTGAATGTATTGTTTTCATTGTGTACATGCCTCAGTTATAAATTCACATACAGTATATAAGTTGATCTTGATCCTGCAACCCCATCCCTGTCATTTTGCTAAAAAAGAAGCTTCTTGGGCAGCATCCCAGAAACTGCATCAGCTGACAATGAAATACGTTCAAGTGGCTTTTGTTTAGTTAATAGCATGGAGGGTGCTGCAGGATCAACCCAAAACATAGTAGACAATTTTATAAAGGAGGCATGTAAGTGAAATATTGAATTTGGCATTAAATGTGCAAACTGAGGGCAGTTCCACACATTATTTATTTTTTATTTTTAGAATTTTAGTAACCAGGAGATGCACACTGAGCCAGGGCTCATTTCCAGTTGTGACCTGGGGCTAAGGGAAGTGGACAAAAATATAGTACAATAATGTAAGGCAAGTTGAATACAATATACATTTACAGATAGCAAGTAATTAATTAAATAACTCTGGAAATTTGGTACAGTCTGAGGTAGGAATGAACAAACAAGCAAGCTGTAGCTACTGTAGGATGTATGACTTTAAAGAAGTAATAATTTACAGAAATAGGTACAGAAAGAGATATGATCACGATGGGTTAGCATAACCATAACATTTATAGGAGGTTTACATTGACTGGGAGGTGGGACAGGAGAAAGAATCTTGTGGTAGTGAGGAAAAAGCAGTGGGGTTTCAAAATGAATGTTCCTCTTTAACAATATTTGGACAGGATGCTAAGAACAGCTCATTTCCAAGTGCATCCAGGAAGGAAGGAAGGAAGGAATTTATTTTTTATATAGTGTCTTTCGTATGCTTGTAATTCAAATGGCTTTACAATCCATGAACAGTTAACAACAGCTATTAGGCATGCACTGAGAAGCACAGTAAGGGTAAGTGACTTGCTCAGGGTCAAATGGTAAGGGGCAGCTGTGGGATTTGCCTGGGTCACCACACTGTGCACTAACCACTAGGCTTTACTGTCTCCCTCTGCTATAATAATGTTATTAACGGAAATAATACATGACCAAACAGTGCAAAGTACAATGACACATCTTAGTAGTCAGCAAAAGTATTACACAGCCACATCAGGGAGGAATGTAATGCAAAATATTCAACCAGAAAAATAAGGTGTATTGGGAAGGGGCTCTGCTCTCACCCCTGATGTTTCTGTGGAAATGTTCTAAGGAACGGGCAGAGCTCCCATTAAAAGGCAAAGTTAGTTACGTAGTGACTAAACAAGCTATGAAGCATAGTAATGTGTTAATTCCAGGCCTGTAGATTCTCCAGTTATTCCAATGTATTAATGAAAGTGTGTGCATAACAGCAGAAGCCCTACTAATAATATAAAGAATCACATATGGGCAGCAGAGTGTTATTTTTTGTTTGTTTGTTTTTACACAACTGAGGTGTGGGACACCACATATGTAAACCACAAGACTGAATGTTGAGTGTTTTCTAAAGGTATCAAACACTTAGGATGTATAAGAAAAGTTTTCATTGCTACCCAGTCTTTGCTTTTACAATTACTGGTTAACAGAACCATGGCAGGACCTGACTGCAAGTGAAAGATTTTGCCTCAGTGGCAGCTATTGTGTCAGGCACTTGATGCACTGCGTGAGAGTGAGGCAAATCTATTACACACACACACACTCATTTGTAACCGCAAATTTTAGGTACTAGTTTCAGGGTAAAAGAAATAAGAACACGAGGGTATGCATTAGACATTTCTAATGCACGGTCAGGGCGCTAGAGGCACGAGGTTGGAGGCCGAGTGCCTTCAGCTCTTTGATCATGCATTAGAAATGTCTAATGCACACCCTCGAGTGTCTTATTGCACTTATAAATGGGGAACTGCCCTACATCTTTATAAAAATAGTCTCATACATTTTTTATACATTTAAATAGCTTTATTTAATAAATATCCTTCCACTGCATAAAGTAGTTCATAGATCTGCATGTGAGAAAGGAAAAATAACTTATAAGATGTTTAAGTAGGTATACTGTTCTTAATTAGATTCATTTAGCTGTGATGGATCAGTAACAGTTAAAATACAGATGCAGTTAAAATCAGTTAAAAACAGTTAACATCATTTTATTAACAGTTTAAGACACCAGTAAAAATCTTTTTATGAACAGTTGAGCTATCTAGTTTCCAGTAGTTACAAACACTTGTCATTAATTAATTACTGCTTTAATAGTCTTTTGCAGATAGATGACCGGAAATGTCTGTTTTATTAGGGTTCATTAGGATGAGCTGGCTGGCTTGGTTGGAGAGTTTTCTCACTGGGATGAACAGGTGCTGGAGGACTGGGATGGATAGTTGCAGTAGGACAGAAAGAAATGTACCACTTTGAACCACTTTAAATACATAGAAAACAGCCCACCACTAATGTACTAATAATAACTTACTTGCTTCATGATTGATGAAGTTTATCGTCCCATTGAATGTGCAGTTCGTAAGGTTGAAAGCACCCTGTGTATTCCTGGTGCTTGATGGCAGGTGGCATTGTGAATGCAGGCTGCGCTATGAGCTCTACATTTCCAGCAACAGGACAGGGAATTTCTTTCGTTGCTCGCTTTGGTGCAAGTATCCTGCTCCAGCTGCTGGTCGCTCCATTGATAGGCTCAGCAGGATCGGAGACTAGCCTCACTTCTATGTCCCGTTATGGACATGATCTCCTGTTTTCAAGCCCCGCATTGACATCAACTGAACTGCTGTAGCTCAACACTATGATTTGTGTAGCGGTTCGCAGTGCGGCTTTCTACAGATTCGGGCCATCACAGTCGATAAAAATTAACGCCATTGGCTCTTTGGAGTACCAGGTGGTTGTTGTATCCAGGAAATGTTGGGGCAGCTGTTTTGGGTGGCAATAGAAAGAAGGAGCATGGGGAGGCAGTTTTGCAATATATTTTGCAGGCTGGAGACAGAACACATAGGAGATTCAGGAATTTCGATACAGCCATGGTATGTTTCTTTATTTATTTCATTGGGTTGTAGTGGTTTTTGTATGCTCATTGTAGGACAATGTGGCATACTGAGTCTGACTCATCTTTTTTATTACAATGCTGTCCACCTTCATTTCTCGTAGTCCTCCCTACCGTGTCTGGTCATATAGAGCTGGATGTCCAGCCAGACTTTATGGACCAGACCAAGTGCAGTGTTCAGCGACAGGACTGAGGAACTCCTGACAAGCTCAAGGTCTGTTGTTGTGATGGCACCATGGTCTTTTGATCTGTCTTTTGATTTTTATGATACCGCTCATTATTGAGACAAATACATTGTTACTTGACTTAAACTGAGGGTCGCTGATAAGATTTACATTTCTACCAACTGCCAGTGAGTTGAGGTGCCTGTTTAAAGCCGCCGAGTCCTGAAAACTACTGAGGGCATATTCTGACTCCGTGAAGTACGGACCTCCAAATAAAAACGTCTAAAACATTATTTAGCCCTTCTACAGGGATTGTCTTCCAATCTAGTGTTATGTTTCTGGCACATATCCAATCGTTGAACACTTTGAGAGCCCAGGCTGTAGTTTTAATAGCGTTGCTCTCATTTATGCCCTCTTCTATGCTGTCTGTTTCTGTGGCTGATAGACTGGCATATCTTTTACTCACTGTGTTTGTAATTTCAGTCAGTTCTGCCATTGGTGGCTGGTTTTTAGAGTCTTGTTCTGTTGAGAAGCTGTTTTCCATTTGTTTTGATAAACTGACATCAAAGTTGACTGCAGGATTGGTGTACATGGCTAGTGAGATGACACAAGTCAGCTGAGGGGGAAAATGACTGCTCTTTGAAATGTCAACATTCCAAATGAGCATTTATATTAACAGGACTTACTGCCTACTACTACCTTGCATTTAGTTTTACCTGTGCATTAGATGGATCTAATGCACAGGTAACGACCAATCAAACGTGACCATTTTTAATCTCATTTTATAATCAACCCTAACCAGTAATTATGATAATCTTAACATATCGAAAATGAATCTCTAACTGTGAAGAACAAGGCTGTTAGGGCACTGAGGGCTCTTGAGACATCACAAAAGCAAGAGTGCAAAGTCTGAGTGGAACTATGACATCACTAGAATCCCAAGGTGTCCTAGCAGCCCTGTTCTTCATAGTTAGAGATTTTTTATGTTCTATAATAAATGATTTTACCATACTGCAGGGTGGGGGGATCTTGACGATTCCATGGTAATGAGACTCCTGTTACCACAGAAACTCTCTCGAGTGAAAAATGCCCCTGTTGTGGATGATTGATCATACACTGACTTTTATAGTACATAGTCAATCGCATTGAAGTATTTCCTTACTTCTTCTCGTTTGTTTGATGCTGGTCTCTCCCAAGGGATGTTGTCACTGCTGCAGCTGTTTGAGGGAGCTCAAAACTCTCTAAATGCACATGTGCACAGATGTTTGAAGTTGTTATGCTGCAGTAGCTACGTAGCTAGTACAGCATAACAGCTATGATGACATAGCTACTGCAGCATAACTATGTTGTTGAAGGGATGGATTTGCATCCCTAACAACGTTCCACTATATACACTATAAATGATTTTACCATACTGCAGGGTGAGGGGGTTGTGATGAAGAGGGGTTGGAGGGTGGGTCAGCTGCAAGTTGAAGGGCTAGCTGCACAATCGAGCAGACTGATAAGACTGTAAGGCCTGCTTCTCCTGGCATTTTCGTATGTTCATATACTGCAAGCCAAAGAGTACTCAGCTGGGCAATTGTTCAAGTTCCAAAGTTGATAAGTAAAAAGTGATTGCTGGTAAGGTGTTTTCCTTGTCTCCACAGAAACCCATTCTTCACATTCCATATCATTCTGTATAACACATTCTGTGTAAAATTGAAAAAGAAGAAAAGCACCTAGTTTTAGCCATGTTTGTATTTCTATAATTTTCCAATAAAATGGTTGTTCCAGCTCATGCTTCTGTGTGTGCCCAGCTTCAGCTTTCATTTTGGTACATCATTCCGTGTGGTTCTAAGGTTTAACTCATTGTATCCTGGGTGGCCATTTTGTATCAGGTTAAGCAGTGGATGATGTGAGCTTCAAACGGAGCTATTGGGTATTATTCTGCTCACTTCTATGTGCAGAATAGCTCACAGAAACCACAAACAAAATGAATGATCTATTATAGATTTGTTAGTAACCACGGTAAGTTTAGGGAGGAGGTAAATACTCTAAACTGCTGGTACTCTACTGTGTGCTTTCCCTACATCTCCAAGGTTCATGCTGCATGCTATAATGGCAGAAGTGGCAGCACTCAGTACAAGTCCCTACCCACCTGAACCCTTGTCTTTAAATCATCAAGAACAGTCACATATTCGGTACAGATTTTCAATAATGTTTTGGGCCCATCAGGCATATTTGTACCCACACACTGAGGGTTACGCATCTGCTGGCCATGTTGAACTAATTTTTGATTTTGATTGCATGGTGAAACCTTCTAGAGGTTCCATGCATCAGATGGAAGCTGTTGCTTACAGGTCACTAAGAAACAAAGCTCTTGTTTTATGGAATTTGACTCCTATAGCAATTAGACACATTGGTTCAGTAAAAGATTTTAGAAATGTATTGAAGCAGTTTATTTGAGAAAGTGTTTGCCTCTCACTCAGCCATAGCATGGCTTATTGCCAATCAGAAGTGCATAATGGTTCCACACCAGCAACCTGAGTCTGGGAGTGGACTCAGGACAGAGCGTGAGTTGCAAACCCAGCACTAGCCAGCACTGGGGGCATCTGGGTGCTGCCACAGCAGCCTCACAGTGGGCCATGAAACCTGCTCCTTAATAAGGTGTGGCCTTTGTGCCCACTGTGTTGTATCATCTGAGGCCAACGAAGGTACTGCTTGATGTCAGGGAGGTGGCAACAGGAAAAATTGTGAAAACACCCATACCACCATCAGGATGACAGCTGATGGCTACCTTGGGCCATGCAACCATGCATCCCCCAATGTCAAGAAGGTGGGGCCAGCAACGGTTGGGGTGAATGTCACAGGGTATGTCCCCAGGCTGAAGAACTGGGCACATGGTGGCAGAAGACAAAAAGCTTGAATTTACAAAAAATAATAAATAAATAAATAAATAACTGGAAAAAATTGTACCCCCATGCCCCAGCAAAATGTATTCCAAGAGGCCAAAACAAAACACTAAGGGAGAAGGCAAATAGGAAACACACATTTCAAGGTCTAGTTGTGTAAAACAATTTGGTCACCTCTATTTATTTGTTTTGTGAAGCCTGTATTGTTGTTATCTTTTGATGCAAACCCATGAAGAGTACCTTTACATTTAGTACTTTTGCTTCACATTACTAGATTTCATCTGCTTTCATTTACCTGTACTGAAAGTAACTTGTATGGCAAACACCCTGATGCAAGCACAGCCACCAGATGTGCCTGCAGGTAGACCTACAAAGGTGGATTGTAGCCAGATGCAGTGACTGGTTAAAAGAGAGAGGAGAGAGATTGGTGGGGGTACACCAGAATGATGGAGCAGAAGAACAGTGAAGTAGGATCAAGGGTCACTTGGAGGTGAATGAATTTTGTACAAGGAAGGCTGCCAAAAGAAACAAGCACCTATGTCTGATCTGGTTTTCAAAGCGGGTGAGGGAGGCTGTAAGGATGAAGAGAAGGACTTCACTCATTACATCAGAAACAAGGGAGGAACCATCTCAGGATTACCAGGCTACACACAAAGAGCAAGGGTGGTGGTCAGCAGAACAAAGACAGGCACTGAACTATGGATTACCGATGCTGTAATAGGTGAAGTGAAGTCATTTTATGTTGCTTGCACGCATGTGCAAGAAACATAGTGCCATCATCGGAGATTTCGGAGGTGTGTCACCTCCTCCTCCAATTCAGTCAGTGAGCTGGCAGGCGCAGCCACGTAGCCAATGCATTTTGGAGCTGTCTGCTGACACGCTCAAAATGCAGTGGCACTACAGTTGAAAGGGGAGCTACGCTTCAGTGAGCAGCGATTATGAGCAGTTAGCTCCACCCTCTACATGCAGGGCGCGCGCGCTTCGCATGTACTGTGGGTAGCCGACGGGTGCCCAATCCCCGCGGCTGAGCTGCGCCGTCTCCCCCAGAGTTGGTGCCACGCTGGGAGCCCACCCTCAGCGTGGCAATCAGTCTGGCCGACGGGTGCCCAACTTCCGCCGGCTGAACGGTCCCCCGCCCTGTGCCATGCTGGGAGCCCACCAGCGTGGCAAACGTCCCCACGACGCTCTTTTTTACACCTATAAAACAAAAACAGTCTCACATGCTGCCTCCCGACCCCCAATCTGCACCTACCCACTGTGCACCCAGCCTCCCCACACCCTCACCCACACTTTCACCGGACTCCGCGCGACGATCTTCGTGGACCGGAACACGCTCGCATTCTTCAAAGCCGACCGCGTAACTGAGGAAATGCCGGTAAGCTATATAATGGGCTAGATGGGGGGTTCAACTTATTGCATATCTCAGGCATTTTTGGGATTTTTGCATCATTTAACATGGTTTTAGATCTTCAGATGTTTGTTAAGGAGCAAGAGTTCAGCTCAAGGTGATTTCACAGCAGTGACTGTGAAATCACCCCTTTGGGGCCCCAATACCGCCATAACAGTGACATCATTCATGAGAAGGGTCCCAAAACCCCATGTTGGAAATTTGGTCCAAAATTCAAAAATGACTGTTTTACGAGTGTGCTATGCAGTTCCTATGCAGGCCCGTAAGTTCGCGAATTTCAATATTTTCACCCAATTTTCAACATTGCCATTTTACCACACCTTCTTATGAGTAATACAGCTGTCATTTTTCACATCTCACCCAAAATGTGTTTCCACCCTTGTAGCGCAGAATGGCGCAGTTGTTATGCAAATCAATGTACGGGACAAATTAAGAAAATCAAAGTGACACTGTTCATGAGCAGAGGTCTTAAAATGGCTATGTTGAAAATTTGGTGAAAAATTCCTAAAATGACTGTTTTATTTAGCAAGCGCTATGAAGTTCCTATGCAGGCCCGTAAGTTTGCGAAATTTCAATAGTTTCATTTCCAAATTTTCAACATTGCCATTTTACCACACCTCCTCATGAGCAGTACAGCTGTCATTTTTCACATCCTGCCCAAAACATGTTTCCGCCATGTAACGCAACAATGGCGAGTTGGTGTGCAACTCAGTGTATGGGACACATTAAGAAAATCACAGTGTCACTGTTCATGAGCAGAGATCTTAAATGGCAATGTTGAAAATCTGGGTGAAAGAATTCTAAAATGACTGTTTTACGAGCGCATGCTATGCAGTTCCTACGCAGGCTCGTAAGTTCACAAATTCTCAATATTACCAGATTTTCAACATTGCCATATTTTACCACACCTCTCATGAGCAGTACAGCTGTCATTTTTCACATCCTGCCCAAAACATGTTTCACCATGTAGCGCATACAATGGCGAAGTTGGTGTGCGAACTCAGTGTATGGGACACATTAAGAAAATCACAGTGTCACTGTTCATGAGCAGAGATCTTAAAATGGCAATGTTGAAAATCTGGTGAAAGAATTCCTAAAATGACTGTTTTACGAGCGCGGCGCGCAGTTCCTACGACGCCGTAAGTTCGCAAATTTTCAATATTTGCACCCAATGACTTCCAAATACCTAAACAGCACATAGAAGCAAGCAACATTCAGCATTGACAAATGCTTGTTTATGTACATGTTGAAAGAAGGAAATCTGGGGGATTGTCTGACTAACGGGGAGGGTAGCTGAGGACAGGCATCAGAAGGCAAATGTATTGAACAATTACTTTTGCTCAGTATTTATGGTAGAGGATGATGGATTCAGGGCCATCAGAACCGTACAGCTGGTACAGCCATGGCTGCATCACTTTTTGTCCCCTTGCAACATATTACAGTGCTCCCTTATAAACCCTGCTATAGAAATCCTGATGTTTTATTTATTTATTTTTGTTAGTTATTTAACCAGGAGTAGCACACTAGCTGAAAGCTTTTTGCAGGTGTGACCTGGGAGCACAGGAAGTTAAGTGACTTGCTCAGAGTCACACAGTATGCAAGTGGAAGCTGTGGGTTCAAACCCAGGTCTGGTCTGCTGGATGTGACCAGATTTACAGCTCAGAGCCTTAAACCACTGTGCTATACTGCCTCCCTAAGGTGTATTATATAAGGGTATTAGGTGAGGTATGTGGCTCCCAACACCAAACAGCTGTCTCTGTCCGTGTTAACTGTCACATCACTGTGTTCGTATTCTCCTTGGTGTTTGGAAGATAAAACTGAGAGCAATTTAGCAGACTTATCTGGGAAAGCTCTGCTACCATCAGCCCTGCAAATGCCCATGAGCTCCTTACAGTCCCTGAAGGTGAACATGCCATTGAAATTGACAAGGACATTTGTTCAGAATGCCCAATGATGAGAACAAACAAGACAATGTTCAGAGCTTCAGTGTGTTGGAGGAAAACATTCCTTCCCAGAGAAAACCTCCTGAATTTAAAAATACATCAGCTAGGCAGTTTATGAATGAACTAGAACAAGTGACTGTTGAAGATACTGATTACGAGACTCAGCTGAAACCACGCAGTCAGTCTGGGACAAAGCTCTCATCTGCTCAGCAAGATCAGAAGAATGAGACACAGTAAAAGGATGATGGCTCCACATGTAGGTCAGAGACTGGAGAATCAGAGAAATGAGAACAGAAGCAGACTTCTGAGTCAGAGGTATTGTAGACTGGATTCTGAAACTGGACACAAGCAACACATCAAAGCAGGTAAAGGAAAGCAGCAACTGAGAATCAGTTCAATCAAGAAAATGCTGAAAATACTGAGTTTAGAGAAAAGGCTAGCATAAAATAAAATGGTGATTATACTGATGTAACCCCCACGAATGGGGGTCTCAAAAGTCTTCTTGAGCTTGCCTAAATGCTCACTGCCAGGCTGGTGTCCCATGCTTAGCAGTTTAAATGTGATTGTCAGAGAGTGCCTGTATAGTCTCTGTGCACTGTCTCTTTAAGAGCTGCCTGGATTGCAGTCATAAGTAATCTGAGAGGGAGCTCTGTTGAAAGATATAACTATTTGCTGAAAATCATTTAGAGTGATAACGATAATGTAGTTTGTCTAACCTGCCTTCTTTGCAGCAAGGACTGTTTTGTTTATCTCCACTATCTTGGTCCTGGACTGTCGAGTGGACCAATCAGTACTGGTGGGACCTAAAATGGAGCTGGACTACAGGAGCTGTCTGGAGTCAAAATCTGTAGGAATTGTAGTTTGGGGCTTTGGGGCCTTTCTGTATCTGAAGGGGAGTTTTGTTGTGACTGACAGATCAGCCAACCGAACCTTTTGGATTCTGGGGAAAGTCCCAGGCTTGCTGGCAGTTGTGTCAGATCTAAGTTGGGAGCTGAAGAGGACAGCTTGAGACAGTCAAGCAGCCGCCTGAGTAGTTTCGCGTGGGAGAACTGTGGAAAGGCCTGAGTTGTGGCCTGCATGTTCGCCTGCTGCCCTAGAGAGGGCGAGAAGAGAATTATTTCAGACTAAATCCAAGTTTGTGAGAATGAAATAAGCCAGTGATTTTTTTTACCAGGCTCATACCTGAAGAAGACTGAAGATTTTGTTTAATGCAATCGGCCTGTCAGGATTTCCAGCTGCTTTTAAATCCCTGGTTTGTGCAGAGACTTTGCAATCGTGACTGGAGAGCGGTTTGCCTGGCACAGTAGAATTTCCTTACATGTAAATGTGCTTTGTATTGAAAGCGGATCGTGATTTGGTTCCCACTGTGTGAACTGTGTTCTGCTTGCTTGAAGCTTTATCCAGCCTAATTGGACTGAATCCACGCTCATCTCCATTCGCCTGGGCCACGCCACGCTGGGCCTGCCGGAATACCCCACTGCAAAGAGAAAGCCAAAGACAAGAGACCTGTCTGGGATCAGCCCCTGCTCCACGCTTGAACAGGAATGACGCCGGCAAATCATGTGGGCCCTGCTTCCTGGTACTCCAGATCAACAACCTACTGTCTCGGCTTTCGTCCCACCGTGTCCAGTTTTGGGCATCATGAGTAAATATCAGGGTAGCTCCTGCAACAACAGTCTAATCTAAAATGTGTCATCTGATTGTCTTGTTTTCTTTTCATGAACTGAGCCCTCCGGCCCAGATTGCAAATAGTGTGTGTTGTGCATGTTGTTTTCTTCCATCACAGGGCCCCAACCAGCTGCAATGTTCTGCCAGCCCACCATTCTCCATCTGGGTACCCAGAATGTGTGACTGTTTATGAACCCTGATGTGCATGCATAACTGTTTGATTGATACAGCCTTTAAGCAAATTAACCTGATTATGCCCTCCCTTGTTCAAATCCCTTAAATAAATCAGAACTAACTCTTTTTGCATTTACCCTGACTGTGGTTCCAGTTTGTGCAGGAGTACTGTACTGCTGTTATTTGCTGTGTATAACCTTGTTTTACAGGGGTCCCCAGGACCAGGCCAGAGGAAAGCCCTGGTGGTAAGTGCAAACAGTGTTGGTACTTGTGTGGTGTATCAGGGTATTGTGAAAGTGATTATTGTGTATTGTTCCGGCCACTAGTGAGGAAAGAAGGGGTTACAGTGTCCCGGAGGGCTTTGCCCAGGTTAGCTTGACTACTACCAACCCTTACCTCCGGGTGGAGGCACCTCGTTTCAGAACTCAGGCCCCTTATCCTGGTACTAGCCAAGCAGGCAGGGTAGTAGCCCTTGGGATAGCGCACCCTAGCAGTTACACTGACAGTATTGATAAAGAGTATATTGCAGAGGTTTTAGAAGATGGGAAGATGGGGAGTCTCATCCAAATTAAAACCTGTGACTGAGAACAAGCAGAATATTGAGAACAGTGAGAAGACTGAGAAAGTTACAAATTACCTGTACATTTCCCACTCAGCTGAAAATGGGGTCAAAACATAAACATTTTCTGCAGGGTACAAAAGAGGAAGAATCACCTAATTTAATACTAAATGTTATCAAAGACATAAAAGAAATTAAAACTCAAATGGCCTCAATGAATGAGTTCACGATCAGTCTAAGCTCACAAGTTATGGAGTCATTAGCTGCCATAAAAAGAAATCAAGGACGCGTATCGTTGGCAGAGGCACAAATCTCAAACCGAGAAGATTGTGCTGTAATTACAGAGAAGGCAATGAAAGAATATGACCAATATGTTAAAGAAATGAAAATAAAATAGAAGCCCTAGAGGCATGTTCAAGGAGACTGAATATTAGACTCACTGGCATACCGGAGCATGGGATGTAGATGCCTCACTTAGTAAAACAGCACAGAATATGTTTTCCATGTTTTGAGGCAAAGAAGAGTTTAAAGAACCTGAACTAGATAGAATACATAGATCCAGAGTATGGCAAACCTCCAAGACCAGTGATAGAGAAGTTTTCAGGGTAAACACAAAGAACTGATGTAAACAGTATATAGGAAGAATATAAATGTAAATATATTTTATGGAAATGGTGCTGAAATTGATATGCAACTGGTATGACACTTTGAACTTAGGAAGCGCCTGGAGCAATTAGCTAAAGCAACTGCACAGGGTCCTGAATTACAATGGATGCTGGAGCCCCATCCCTTGGGATCCTACTGTGTTTGTACTAGGAATACCAAAACGTTCCAGTGGCTATCTAAACCCCAGCATCTATGACTGATAGCAGCAGTTGTGGAGGCTAAACAGTTGATCTACAGGAGCTGGAGAATGGATAGTGTTCCTTCTGTTGCAGAATGGGAGGACAGCCTATATAAACTGGTAGGATTGAAAATACTGTCCTATTTGGCCGCAGGTGAATGGGATCTGTTTGAGAAGGTATGGGCTCCATAACTGTCTTTGAGTCCAGGGCCTAGTTAGGTTTTGGCAGTGGGAACACTTTTATAGGGGTGCGAGGTAGGGATGGGTTGACCCCATTGTCCTCCCTTCCTGTCTGACCCTTGGATGGTGATTTATTTGTTGGTTAGGTTGTTTGGGCCTACATAAACACTACTTTTCTAGTTCTCTGCTGTTTCTTGATTGTTCTTTTGTAGTTATTGCATTCTGTTCTCATGGTTGTGTTGTTAACTTCCAGCCAGGTAATCCGTAGATGTATACACTTTTTTCAGTACTACCTATAGGTTGGACTGTTCTGTTCATATTTGAATAAGTTGGGGAACTCAGGTAGATAACATCTTTTGGTTGATTTTCCAATTTTCATGTTACAAGAGCATTATTAAGGGAGGATTTATTATAACAGTGCTATTGTGGAATTTCTGTTATGGGGTTGTTTCTAAATTGTAATTTTATGTGGATGATTGTTCTTATTTTTATTGTGGATGTACCTGACTGGACTATGTTACTGTTACTGGTCTTATTGTTACAAAACTTCTTAATAAACTATTGATTTTAAAAAAGGATGCTGAGGAATAAGAACACAGCAAGCAACTCTTCAATAAAAGCCCCCAAACTCACAACAAAGCATCTAAAACCCTAGAGCTTTGGATGTGTAGCCCCAGACCCCAGTCTTTATATAAAATCTTTCACAGAACATTGCAATAATTTATTTATTTGTTTGCTTTGTTAACCAGGTAAGACATTAGACAGCCAAGTGCCTATTTTTAGGTGCGGTGGGTGGCTCACTTGGTGGGTGGATGGTTGGTTAATAAAGTTGTTGGTCAGCCAGTTGGCCCTCCCCGCTCCAGTTGCAGCTGCAGACTCTAAGGCCAGCCAGAGTCTTCCACACCCTGACTCCAGGGGGAAAATAATTGTTCCTGGAGTCAGGGGTAGGAAAGACATAATAAAAGTGTGTTTTATCTTCAATAAAAGCCCCAGACTCACCACACAACAACTAAACCCCAGAGCTTCTGGGGCATAGCGACCCCAGACCCCCAACCCTCATGTGTTAGATGTCCAGGTTATGACCTCACCACTTTCAAAATGCTTCCTGCTTTCTACAGGTCTGTGATGGATCCTTCCACAAAGTGGTATTAAGGCCACCACTGGTGGGATACAGACAATGGGCAGGATATAGAGATAATGAGAGATGGGGTGAGAAAGGGACTAGAAGCCTTCAGGGTGGATAAGGCACGGAGTCAAGATGGCCTGCACTTATGAGTACTTAGCAAATTGTTCACAGTACTGGTGGTACTGATAATTCAACTATTTAACAACTCACTTAAGTCTGGAGCTGTGCCAGCAGATTGGAGGTCTTCGATGTCATACCACTCCACGAGGAGGAGGAAGGAGGATATGGGCAACTACAAGCCTGTCCATCTAACCTCCACTGTAGGTATGCTGATGGAGACCATAGTAAAGGAATGTTCTGTGGCCTCATTTAGAGGACAGTGAACTCAAAAACAGCAGGCAGCAGGATTTATGTGAAGGAAGTCGTACAGACCAAACCTGATACTGTCTTCAACTGGGTCACTAGGGTAAAAGACAGAGGGCAGGTGATAGAATTGCTCTGCTCTGACTTCAGCAAGATCTTCGACTTGACACCACATAGAAAGCTGCTAAAAAGTTGGAGCACTTGGGAGCAGAAGGGTTTAGTTATGTGGGTAGGAAATTGGCTTGGGGAAGGCAATAAAGGGTAGCAGGGAATAGGACCAAGTCAGGAGACAGGGAGATAATGAGTGAGATAGTGCAGGGATGGACCCTGGGACTCTCCTATTCATTATATTCCTCTGTGACATACAGTAGGGAAGGTATCTGGGGCAGTGTCTCCTTGCTGAGGACACACAGGTATGCAGCAGGGTAGATCACAAGAAAGAGGTGACAGAGCTCTAGATGGACCTAGAAAAGCTGGAGAAATGGCCTAAGATCTTACTGCTGAGATTCAGCACTATGAAGTGCAAGATAGTGCACTCAGGGAGAGAGAACTCATGCACTGAATACTGGATGAGTGGGGTAAGGCTGGTGACTACAACAGAGGAGGGGATCTGGAGGTCATCAAGTAATGAACCACTGTAACAAAGCATACAGCAAGGCATTGAGGATGTTATGCTGTACAGGGATGGGTTTTAATAGTAGGAGAAGGAGGTGGGCATCCCATACAGACCCCTGCCGAGGCCTCATTAAGTTCTGGAGTCTCACCTAAGAATGGAAATACTGTAGACAGACTGAGTCATTACAGAGAAGGGTCACCATTATGATCCAGGGCCAGCAAGGCAGATCCTATGAAGAACAGCTAGCGACCTCAAACATGTACTTGCTGGAGGCCAGACGCGAGAGGGAAACATGATAGAAATATAATTTCTGAGGGGTATAAACAAGGTAAATAGTGATGATTGGTTTGTTAAGAATAATGACGAAGTCACAAGGGCACAATTGGAGGTCAAGGGGAAGTTCAGGAGGGACGGAGGAAGTTTTACTTCACAGAGAGGGTGGTAGAGCTGTGAACAATCTGCCAGTGGAACTGAGGGCAGGTATACGAAATGGGTCAGAACATGGATGGACAGGTAAAGATGTCTTATAGTCTGGGGGGCAGAGGTGGAGGGGTGGGAGTGGGGAAGTGGGAGAAAAACACCAGTGCTGTAGGCTGAGGGGTGAAGTTGTATAGTAAGGGAAGACTTTACGACCATTAGTCTTTTCTGTAGTTGGTTTCTATGTTTCTAAGTTAGACCACATAGGGAACTCCATTAGGATAATGAATAGTAATTTAGTTGATCTTCCCTGGAGAGCACTGATGCAGCCTCCTTTGCAGACATGTTGCTTAAATGCCCTACAGATCTGCTGGTCCGTCGGTGCAGTGGCTGGATTTCGCTTGCGACGCCAGTGACCAGGGTCATCGGAGGGCCGGCCGGGGAGAAGGACTAAGGACTGCTCTCCTTCTCCGGGAGGGAGGGAGGTGACCGGTGCATGACAGACCCTGGCGAGGCCGTGAGCACCGCGATTACCCAGCACCAGAACGTAGTTTGGGGGCAAGGTGGACACCGGCAATCATTGCACGCTCCCATCCCCTGCATACAGGAGAGAAAATACAGCTGTCTGCCACCTGGATGAAGCCTGACCATCCACTCCAATGAGCTTCCAGACCAGCTCCCTGACCTATCACAACATTGCGACACTTAGGCCTGGTGCCACAACCCCACCCTGGGGTAAGCCTGGGGGTATGGGGAGTCATGGTTAAATGTGGGAGTGGAGCGAAGGCTAGACCGAGGTTTAGGTAATGGCAGCAGGTGGCATGAAAATAAAAATGCCCTACAGCTTGAGACACCAACTCTTCTTATAAAAGCATACCTGATGACTCCCAGACATAGTCAAGCAAATCTTAATGTGCCCATAACATTCCTTCAGGCTGGTAGTATAGCCTAGAGGTTAGAGCAATGAGCTGTGAGTTAGCTTTTATATCCAGCAGGTGTGGGTTTGATTCCCACAACCTCCACTTCCATTGCTTGTGACTCTGAACAAGTCAATTAACATCCCCAGAGCTCCAGAGTCACCCAACAGGGCTTCTGCCCAGTGTGCCTTGCCTGGTTAGCAAAGAATGAAACCTCAGGTCCCTATAAAATGGACTGCTTATTCCATTCAGAAAGCATACAAAGGCAGCACTCCAAAAGTAACAGTATCAGTAGAAACCCACAAAATCAAGCCATCCTGGTTAAAAAACAAAACAAATTCAATAGCACTAACTCCAGCGCTTTGTGTCCTTTGCATGACACTTCATCAGGGGTCTTTTAACTACAATTCACCAATGTGAAAGTTAAACTACTACTACTACTACTACAGCCTGTTGAGCAACTGGTTTGGTTCTTCTACCTCAGCTTTTCAAACTGGAAGCACTGTAAAGAAATATATGATGTGAGGGTAGCATTATGGGAACTGTGTATTATTTATGTTGTGCAGTTACTGCAACTGCTAAACCTACATAGGTCATGTTATCAAAGCTCCAGTTTTGCCACATCCTCTTGAGACTCCTGTAGCAGACTGTGTTAAATTAATGATGCATGCATCACCTTTGTAACACGTGTCATGCCACAAATCATGACCACTGACTGCCCCTGAAAGTTAGACCACATTGCAAGTGATCAGCCTTTGGATGCAAGCATCAGATTTGCGTCTGGACAGGACCACAACTTATGGGGGATGTTTGGAAATCCCACCATATTTCTATTGCAGACCCTCCAAAATTAGGGTGGCTAGTTACAAAGATTAGAACAGAGTTTGAGGCTGAATTTAAAATTCTTCATTAGAATCTAACTCTTGAGAAAACTGTATTAATTTGTATTCCAAAAGTTGTTGGTAAGGGCAGTTATGGTGACATATGGCTGGGTGGCTGACAGTCATGAAGAGTGGCTTGTCTTCTGATTTTGAAACGCTCATATTGGCCTTATGGCCTGTGTCCTCTTGGGTTCTACATTTAAAGTGGACACCCTGTGTCATTTTAAGGAGGTTAATCCTTAGCTCTAGCAGGAAAATTTTGACTAGAACAAGTTTAGTGTTTCTAGCTGGTCAGGTGTTTTTCCTTGCACTTGGATAGTGCAGTCGTAACAGCCTTTTATTGTTCGTTGGTTTAAAACCAGTCTTTGCAATCCTGTAAAATGCAAATTGCAATAAATAACAGCAAACATAATTGTTTCCCTATGATTATATACTGTACCCAAGCATCATAGGAGTGTGATTTATCAAAATCAGATAGGTATCCAGAGGGATTTTCTAGGCAAGCAACATTTGTAAAAGGCAACAATGTCCTCCCAGGTGAGGCATGTGAACTGGTGTACACGCACTCACGTGGACATTTCAGCAGCTGATCCCTACCTTATTCACAGTGGATACATACATTATATATACTGGTGCAAGGTATTATATTGGTCTAGGGAAGTATCTTGAGAGTCTTGTAAAGCAAATGAAATACAACTTGTTTTAAACAATGACTCATTTAAATCAAACAGTCCCAGAACCAAGAACACTAAAAGCATTACAAAATACTGAAATTAAAAATGTGCATTCAAGAAAATAAATAATATTAATAGAAACCATAAAAGGGCACTGTGGATGCCATGTATAATGTGAATTTGCCATACATTGATGCCAAATATCAAATATTATTATTGATCTCAATAATGACTGCCCTGTTGCTACTTTAGTCTGTGGTGGGCAATTTGTCCTGAAAAAGAAGAAGATAAAGCCTGATAGGCAACCAGATTACTGTCAAAATTTAGGTTCTCTTGCCGCTGCACTATAGTATGGTAGGGATGTTCTGCAGAAAGCTCAGGCTTCATTGTGTTTATGGGTATCCGGTCAAGTGGCGCTTAGGTCTGGAAAGCGTTCACATAGACAGTGAGTGGGGTTTTACAATGCTTGCTGTAAGCGCTCCCTGGTTGCTGTCTGTGGTCCTGTAAAAGGACAAGGACTGCAAGAAAGTAGAGGCTAGCTGAGCTGCTCCTGTGGCATGGAGGGCTGGGGCTTGGAGACTGGGGTTCTAATCCTGGTGTCCCAACTTTTGCCATCATTGGGACTTAGCTTTTTTTTAACCAGAGGCCATGGAAACAGTATTTCACAGCCTCACAAATGTTAACTTTTCTCAGGATCCACTCCTTCAGAATGATAATCCTATAGATCGGGGTTAGGGGGCAGAAAAAACAAAAATGGTGCTATTTTTACAGTACGCTTCTTGCCAATGCTATTGCTGTCAGCACGCTTTGGACCCAGTGCCATTTTATGCTGTATCTTCTCTGAAACTGAGCACCCCATTATCCACATGCTGTATCTTCTCCTGAAACTGAGCACCCCACTATCCACATGCTGTATTCAGTGGTTTGTGAGTACAGTAACCATCCATGAAATTCAAACATACTCATCCCTGTCCACTGAACCTGTGAATTACTGCAATAGTTCCCAGAGTTCAGGAGGGACAGTGGTAAGTCACACCCTCTCCCAGCAACAAAAAGGAAACCACTGCTGCATCCATAATGGGCACTTTTCACTGCACTTCCACCCCTCCCCCAATCATCACTGTTGTTTCTCTTTTCTCACGCTTTCTGTGTCAGGGAATGGCATCCAGCATATTCCACTAGGGTTCCTATAGGCACAAGGAAGAGCCCCTCTGGCACCACTAAGGGTGCAGCCTTCATTCGGTGGGGGGGTCCTTTGCCCCATGGTTAAGGTTTGCTAACTTCAAGACAATGGTTTCAGTGGTCAGACAAATGGGGTGAACAGCTAACTCACATATGCCACAGCGATTTGACTATACTCATTGTCAACTGACCTAGTGAACCATGAAAAATAAACTTCTGTGCTGCTTCTCTGACAAATTAAAGCAGCAGTGCACGACACAGGTGAAAAGTTTCACCAATACTTTTTATTCTGTTTTATACTGCCGCTTATCTCCTGACTTGTACAATACCATTTTTTACAGAAGAAATGATAAAAGGAGTACTTTTAATATTGCTTGCACCAGGTTTTCACAGTTATTCTCTGTTGTTTCTGAACACCCACTGTTTAGGATCACCTTTCCCATGACTATAATGAACTAGCATGCAGTAGACACTGCCCCTGGCCTTATAGGACAACAGGTATATAAAAGACAGCTGAGGATACTGATGAAAATTTGGTTTGAGCCATAATGAAAGGAGTGCTCTTTTATTTCAATTGTGAAAAAAAGAACTAAAGCAAGGAAAAGAAGGATAGCATACAAGTCAGAAGATAAGAGGCAATGTAAAACAGAACTAAAATGTACAGGTCAAAATGTCACTGCTATCATGCACTGCTGTCTTAAATAATATTGAGGGCACTGCATCAGAAAACAGTAAGACAAATTGTGATCTAAAACCAAAAGGAAAACATATTGGCATTTCTATTGTAATATAATTTATATCAGCACTCATGGAACAAACCCTAAGCTGCTTTGTTTATTGTAGGTGTCATGCAGTATAATATGATGGATATGTTTTTCAAATTTGTAAATATGATCACATGGAAAAATTATTTAAAATGGATTTTTTAAATGTTCTTCATTTTTCTTGTTTTTGTCTTCCTTGTTACTGTGGTCATGAGACCTTTTCTAAATCCGTTTGTTGAGTGTCTGCAGATGCAAAAGATTAGCAGGTTACATGTGTTTATACATTCAGAGAGCAGGTTATTCAGCATCTGATCTTATTTAATAGAGTTTTTCAAACTTAAAGCTTTCATGTCTCTCAGTATAGTATCTAAAAGTACTGGCGATCAACATGAATCAATTCAAACACTCTGTGTGCTGGCAGAGTGAGAAATGAAACAACAACTCAATCTAATTCTTTTACTTGAGACTTCAGACTAGTAATGGATAGACAGGTTAAAAAGTTAAGCTTTATTAAACCTGTTTGATATTAAGGTTTTGAACCATATCCAACCTCCTTATAGAAATGGTGGCCAGTAAGCATACTTTGCATATGAATTATATGGCAATTGTGTAAAAACTTCTTGTTTCAAACAGCTTTGCTAACAGGAACCCTTTTCAGACCTTTTCTGCTTCCAATTTAAACAGATCTGAACCTGAAGCAAACAAGATCTCCCATCCTTACTGAAGCAGATACACTGACAATTGATAGGCATGCACTGGGGCTGGAAATGACATGGAGATTCAACTAAACCTTTGTGCAAGGCACAGGAAACCCTGTACAGCATATTTTATTAGAAACATTACAAAACAAAGCCACATTTACACTCACAAATCATTGTGAGCAGGTTTTGCTCCCACAGAGTGCTGCATACGCCTCATCTATTATTTGATGTGTCTCACATGTTCGGTGCACACCATTCAAAGATGCAGTACTAGCTGACTGGCTGCCTACAATGGTTATGATGTCTTTCTGAGTGCTGTGGATTTCTATTTGCAACCAGAAATGAGGTGTACTGTCTTATGTGTGCATGCCACAGATACAAATCCATGAAGGTAGCACATCACTGCTTCTGCATTTGAGTCATCTGGAAACAGTTGTATTTTGTTTGTATTAACTGCTGATGCCTGTCTGTGGTTGCTTGCATGGCCTTGTCCTTTGCTGCTTAGTGGGTTGAAGAGTTAGGGTTAGAAACCCTAACACCATATTTCCCAACTTCTGTGGCATTAGTCAACCTCAACTGATGCATCAATGCATTCTTTGCAAAGATTCTTTCTTTTGAGAGACAGAAATCATACCCTCATTTACATGGTTTCCTTTAGACCTGCGTCCAACAGATGCAGGTGTGCAGGGCCCAAGGAAGAGACTGTCTGCTCACAGAAGTGCAGGGCCCTGAGGAGTTGCAACACATTATGGTTAAATGAGAATATTTTGAATTTTTGCTGGGATTCTCAACTGTGACCAGTAAGCAGTTGCAGGTTTGAGATCTTTTAATAAAACTAATAGACAGCTGCTGTGCAGATGAACCTGCTGCAGGGAACATGTTTGGGCAGAGACCACAACCATTTCAATCCTGTATTAAAAATATTGTCTGGGTCGCCTGTCGGCATAATAGTAGTACTCCACTCATGACACTGGTGACTTGAGGTCAGGAATGAGCTCAGGTCATCAGGGGCCGGTCGGGAGAAAGAGGATAGAGCATCCCAGGATGCGCCCTTCCTGGAGTGCATGGAACACTGTCCTGCTGCAATACTGCCACCTGGGTGACCATAGTGCAGTGCAGGCAAGGGTGCAGCGGGAGGAGGACACAGGCCAGAGTTCGAGCAGCAGCACACAACTGTGTGCATATGCTCTTGGACCTCCCATGTGTGCCTATTTATCTGGGGATGGGGAGAAAATGGAAAAAACAACTGCTGAAACTGATGATGGCCCCGTGGACCAAACACAGACCAACCCAGGAATCCTCAGCAACCAACTGACGAGAGTTCATGCACATACGTGTGAGGGCTCACCCTTCTTCTCTTTCTGTGGGGCTCTGATGCTGAGATACGAGGAGGTCAATCACAGCAGGGGACCAGGGACAGGCAGAGACAGGCACCGGGGACCTGGAGGGATAATAGGAGGCAGCAGTGTCAAAGAGGCATAAACAGAGCATATAAAAAATAAAAAAAATGTGTCTGTAATATATTGTATATTGTGCAGCACAGTGTATTTGTATAGCATGTTTCCCACCTCCTCTCCCTTGGATTTCTCTGTGGGGGCAGTGCAATTTATATTTAGCAATAAGGTATCATCAATCCTGAGGTGCACACAGATGCAGGAGACACACCAGACTGCCTCCAACCAGCTGTGGAGTGACAATAGGTGCAAGACATCACAGCCCTTGATTGCCTCACTGCTACTTTGTATGCAGTAATGTCATGTAAAAAGAGGGAGGCTGAAAAGGTTTAATGCAGACTGTTGGTGTGCTACAGACTGGGATGTGCTGCACATGTCTAAGTGAACAGTGCCTACATTTTGTTCTTCATTTATTAAGCTTTGTTTTCGGACTGTTATAGCATAATACCTCTCCTTGTTGCATTTGAATTTTGTTGAAACAAAAATTAGCTACTTAGTTCCCCATAATAGTGCTTCTGACTTTGATGAGAAAGCAAACCATTCAGAAATAAACATGAGGCAGTGGCTGGCTATTATGATATTTTTTTACTTGCATTTAAACTATAACAATACAATTACCCAAATGAACTTCTTATTCCACTAATTCCTAAAACGATTCTGAACACTACCTACCAATCACTTTGAAACAGCCATGCAACTGTAACACAATTGTCGTTACATCCCTAAGTCCTTAATGTCTTTGACAGTAAATTTGTGACTGCCAATAGCTACTATCAGAGATGGGAGAACTGTGTTGTGACTGTTGACACTGTAATTATAATTATCACATACTTGAGGATGCTTATATCAAAACAAGGGAAAAACATAGGGAAGGGATAGAAAGTATCCTATAACACAAAGCAGGGTCAATAAAACTATACAGCAATAACCACATGATTATGGTAAGTATGCATTCAAGGAACTCCTTCCTGCTAGCCCTAGGCCAATACTCAACCCACTCCTCCTTTAAGAAAGGTTATGGAATCATCTTGCCACCACCCACAGATGCTGCTCACTCTAAACCCCTAGCCCTTCCTCCTTCCTAGCCTCTTCCCTCCTGTGCACTTCTATTTGAGCACATCAGCAGTATAGCACTTTCCCATTTTTTCCATCCTCTTGCCTAACTATTCCTATATTCTCTACTCTGGCCTCATACTTCTATCTCCCTTCCTCTCTCACCACCCTATATAATTCCTCATAATTACCTTATTACTACCATCTTACCTGTTTTCACAAGTCAGACAATATGTTATTAGCCCTGGTTACTAAAATGCCTTTGTACTCTGTTCTAGCATATTTTATTTTACACTGTTACTTGTAACTACCTTTGTCTATAACTATTTGCTCAGTATTCTATTGTCTACTATGTTTATTACTTTGCTCTGTATTCTACATTGTTTAATTATATAAAATTTGTCTTGCTTTGTGTGATTGCTCTGTTTGTACTGCATCCTCCCAGGTCATGCCTGAAAATAGTCCTTGCTATGGCTAGTGCACTTACCTGGTAAACAAAATGAAATAAATAATAATCTGAATCTGTATACATGGAAGGACTGCGCTGATCTGTCTAGCCTGTATTCAGTGAGATATTACCTAGCCTGGATACAAAGTACCATAAGAACTATGTCATTACAATATATATATATAAATACAAAAGTACTGTAAACTAGTTACCTCCTGCAAAGGAATTGTAGTACAAACACAAATGCAACCAAACTATGTAAATTAAAGTTAGCGTAACTCGCTAACACCACTTTCACTATAATGGAAAAAGTCTCACTTCTCAAAGGTGGCTAAGGGCGATGAAAGTGGTGCCAATATTCAAAAACGAAACCAAGTACTCTCTAAAAATCCACTGTCAGTCCAGACTCGACATCACACTGCAGTTGTGCTCAGGATAATTTTATTATTTCTCAAACAGCAGACACGGCTCCATGTCTCCCTCCACAAACAGGCCAAAACGTGTTCAAGTCAAAGAAGCGGTACTTTCAAGACCTTTTTTTTCCCCATTAATATTTTTATTGAAGGCTTTCTCAAGACCTGATGTTGACAGTGATGGCCCTGCTTAAAATCTGATCCTTAAAGGCACATGCCCAAATAAAGTGGTAGCATTTTACTTAAAGGTACAAATCAAAACCATGCAGTGCAAAAATCAGAAGCACCAAAGTGCCAGAATATACATGCTAAAGAATAATTTACAAATAACTATTATAAGCAATAAAACAAACAAAATCAGACCACAGGCCACAAGAGGACAAGGGGAACAAAAACCACCACTAATCATCAAGATAAATAATATTTAAATCGATATTCTCCAATAAATAGAAACTAGAAAATTATGCTACATATATACAATTATAAGATGTGTGTAAAGGGAAAAAAACATGGGGGTGTCATAATAACATAGAGCAAATTCATTTTAACAGACACAAAGAGCAGCAATTGCATTATCAATAGCAAGGAGCCGAAAACTAAATGCATACTACTCCTTTACATGTAAAAAGCTACTCCTTAAAGTGCTAATCAATCGTGTAAACTAATTTTGCATGTTTTTAATAATTTCATACAGTGGCAAATTTGATGAGCACATCTGCAGTAGGATGTCGAGTCTGGACTGACGGCCAAATTTTTATTGAGTACTGATAATGGAAAAGTACTAATAGTGCTAATTAGCATACATTTATTTTTGTGCAAATTAGCGCTCAGTGAAAATAGCAAAATTTATTTGACAGTGAAAATTTCAAACTTTTAGTAGTTCTTCACAAATATTATTGTAAAATGCATTGATTATCAGTTTTGCTAGTTCATATTTTAAATATAAGTTTGACAATTTGTAAAATATATGCTTGAATAATGTTTAATATGATACTATATAACGAGATTAAGGAAAACAATACTGTATATGTGATTGTAACAGAAATGTCTGCTGTGTTACTCTTATGAATTGTAAAACTTCAGCCTATGTTGGTTGCAGTAATAAAGCATCCATATCTGTCTATCTAATTTTTTAAATCACTTTATATATGATGTTTGCTCATATCAGTCCCACATAACATAAGTACACATACTGTACTGCTATTCAGACACGTGTAATACGAGGTTTAGTAATTTATAACAGATCGTAGCCTATCAGGAGGTTTGCCAAGTTGGGAGCAATCAATAAATAAATATAAGTCACACATAAAAATATTGTTTTGCAAACCACTTGCATTAATGCAACATTCAGGTTCAGGCTAAAGCGACAAAGTAGCAAAATATGGCTTTTAGGTTTCCAACCCCTAAACCCCAAGCCACTGCTAAGGCAAATCAGGATGGACTCTTCCTATGGGTTGTCAACCCCAAAGCTCACCTCATTCTATACACCGGAAACATAACACACCGAATGGGTGAGCTTTAGGTTGATGGCAACCTTAGGAAGAGTCCACCCCAATTTGCTCTAGGGGTGGGGTTGAGGTTTCAGGGTTGGAAACCCTAAAGCCACATTTCCCTACTTTTGTCGCTTTAGCCTGAACCCTAAATGATTAATTAATGCATTTTTTGCAAAGCATTTCCTTACTTTTTGAGATAGTATAATTGTATCGTTATTTTCCTGTGGGAGTGCAGGCCTCCATAGATGTGTATATGTATATTTATGTGGAAGCGTAGTGCCCTCCAGGCCCTGTGCTTCCATTTATAGGGCAACACCAACCAAATTGTCAAAATAGCCTCTTATTACTCCACCTCATGAATCCAGTACTAAACATTGTCCAATCCCTGCCACAACGTTATTCCGTACACCTCAGTGTTATTCTGTGCCACAGATGCAAAAAGACAATTTGGCCAAGAGCTTAAAAAATAAACAGCTGTCCCATTCATGAGATGGTATAACAAAAGGGCTATGTTGAAAATTTGGGTTGAAAATATTGAAAATAACAAAAGTTATGTGTGAGCGTAGTGAAATGTCAAGAGATGCACATTAACCTTACATTTATTTGACTAATTTTCAACATACCTTCTTATACCCCCACCTCCTGAACAAGTATGATGAAAATTTTGAAGTCCAGCCCGAAAGATTATTTCATCAACCGTCAACGAAATCACCTTTCAGTCAGGATTTATAAATACCACCAACATTGTTCATAAGCAGGGTCTTAAAAGGGTATGTTGAAAATTTTGAGTCAAAATCTTTTCAGGATCCTGCCTCCATGAACAGCATGTAGGGGGCAAGGAACAGCTGCTTTTAAACATTTACAAACTTGTACTCAGGTTTAAAATCCGTGTACTAGAGACCTGTAAAATATACCAACAGGCCCATTTTGTTTATATTTAATCACCGAGTAAACAGCAGTCTCATCCATTGAACCTGGGCAGTGCCAAAGACAGACGCTAAACCCTTAGTCATAATTTCAGTCGGGAAATCCAATAATTGAAATTACGTGGCAACTGGTTGTGTTAAAACTTGGCATTTCAAGTTGAATTACATGCTTGTCTAAAATAGAACTGGAGAAAGTTTTGAGAATAAAATAACTTGTTATGGAAGCATTAAAATTCAGTACTAAAAAGAACATGACAGATGTTACTTTATTTTTATTTTATTTATTTATTCAAGTCTCAGGTTAAAGTACCTTTGAGTCAAAGACTTTTACAAAGGTTTCACGTCAGAGTAAAGACAACACAACAAAGAACTACATACAAGACAAGTGGAATACATGATACATGGAGTTGGGTACAATCATTCTGTAAAGTTACAGACAGGTAAAGAGGTAACAATTCAGGTTACAGCGAGAGTTACAATCTGGTTAGCTTTTACTTTCAAGTTTCAGTAAGAAGTGCAGTAGGTTTGGGGATTTAAGGAGGTACACAGGGGAAGGGCAGAGAGGATGCTGTCAGGAATCTGACATTGCTATAGAAGTGCAGAAGAAGAGACAAGGGAAGGATACTGTCAGGATTTGACATCAAGTGGAGAATTGGGAGATGAGAGGGAGGACAGAGGGTTGGTAGGTAGGGAGTGTAGTGGGGATGGGAGGAGACAGGGGTGGGAGTAGGACAGTGGGGGTAGGGAGAGAGGGCAGACAGGGTCGTGAGCAGTATTTCAAAAGGAAATGCAAGGATAGGAGGGAGCACAGGAAGGAGAAGGGAAGGTAGAGACAGGAAGAGAAAGGGAGAGGAGGGACAAGAAGCAGGAACATGGAAACAGAGAGTGGGGAGAAGGGTGGGACAATGGATGGGGGAGGTCAGGAGTAGTGAGGGTAGGGTGAGGCTTAAAAGGGCTTAAGTGTGGCAATCACAGCTGCTAATTAAAAGTGAGGAATTGTTCAAGTTTCTGTTTGAATGGGCCCAGTTTAGGTTCTTCTAGGATGTCAACGGGAGTTTATTTATCCAGTTAAAAGCACGATACCTGAAGGACTGTTGGGCTTGCGTGGTCTGACAGAAAGGGTCAGATAAGTGTGCCTGGAGGCACTCCTGGTGCTGCACTGGTTGGGAGTATGCATGATGAACTGCTGAGGGATGGGGGGGTCAGCCCAGTGAGATTTTCTTCGCAAGCAGACAGGTATGATAAGTAGTCCTACCACTGAGGTTCAACCATTTGGTGAGGGTGTAGAGGTCGCATGTATGCATGCATCTGGGTGCACCCAGACTAGACGGCAGGAGTTGTTGAGGGCCATGCATATGCTTTTAAGAGATGTCTCAGAGGCTTAGCCACAAATGACTAGGCTGTAATCTATTATGGAGAGCACAGAGCTAGAAACAGCAAGTCGAAGGCATCAGGGATCATGCTCTGTCTGTGCCTGTAAAGGATCCCTAGTCTTCAGTTAACCATCTTGGAGACATTACTGATATGCGCAAAAAGATAAGGTACTGTCAAGGGTTATGGGGTTTATCCATCTATCCATCTGAGCATTTTGCACATTGCATTTATTTTTCGTTTATTATTAATTCATATATGTGCACTTACTCATTTGTATTACCACGTCAAATAGCCAAGAAGTTATCAAACCCCACACACACATACCTTCCACATTTATGCTGAGATATTCAAAGGGGTTGCATCTAGCACAACTGAGTAGTGAAAGTGTAACCCAGAAATGCCCCTGGGACAATATTCAAAGGGGAACTGCAGCACAATTCCCAATGTGCCAGGGCACAAAGATAATGTATGCAGCACATTTCCAGGGGCATGCCCATGCATATGTGGCACATCCCGATATTAAGCCCGGATGTGTGGTGCATCTGCAAGCACATCCTAGAGATGTGCCGATACCTGAGCACAAAGTTGAGCCCGTAAAAATGGCTCAACTGCTAGTCTCCCACAGGTGGGCTGCTGTAATGCAGGGCACAACACAACAGCCACCAGCTGTGGCTGGCAACCCCAACATGGTGCACAAGCTCCATTTGACTGCCCTGGTAGTCTAGTGGAACCCCCTCCCACCCCGTAACCTCGATCACCAAAAATATGTTAAATTCCACTCCTTGGTGTCCAGTGGTACCCCTCACCCATAACCCTGATCACCATATTTGTACATTTCTAAACACCCTGGTAATCTAGTGGTGCCTCCTCCCTGCCCGTAACCCCGATCACCAAAACCATGACCAAAAGGTGCCTGGTAGTCTAGTGGTTCCCCACCCCACCCACACCCACACAGGACCCTGCCCACCCAGCTCCCCTCCCTATCATCGCAGGCAACAGACCACCCACATACCTCCATGGCTGCCCGAATGACAGCTTACAGTATGTGCTGCAAGTTCATTGGTCCACACAGCGGGCAGATGGGCTTGCAGTGCACTCTGACAGATCATTCACACCAACTTTGTGAATGAATGACTTAATTCACAAAGTTGTGACTGACTATTACAGTATGCACTGTAAGCCCATTGGTCCACAATGTGGACCAATAGCCACTGATAATGGTGGGGGAGCTGGGGTGGGTGGTGGTCCTGTGTGGTGGGGGGGTGGGAAGACCACCAGATTCTACCAGGGACCGCTTTTGGTCATGTTTGTCGGTGATCAAGCTACAGGCTGGGAGGGAGACTAGACTACCAGGGTGTTTAGAAATGTACAAACACAGCGATCAGGGTTGTGGGCAAGGGGGGTACCACTGACACCAGGAGTGGAATTTAACATGTATTTGGTGATTGGGGTTAGGGCCAACAGAGCGCCCAATTAGTCTATCAGGACTGCATCAAGCTGTTTTTATGCTGGTCGGTGGCACGGGATGGGGAGGGTAATCCTGAGGTACCTGGTACAGGGATCGATGCTATGGTGGTGCAGATTTCACTGGCCAGCCCTGCACAGCATGCAAGTAACAACATGACATGCAAATAGTCCCATTTGTGCTTTGCATGCATAATGGACTCATTTGCATATCCATGTCTTAATATCTTGATATTACACCCACCGATCTCCAGTTGTGCTGGCGATTTACATTCTAGGTATGTAGGCCTGTCTGAGGGATGCACCGTGCACTGTATTTATGCAGTGTGCATTATGTGATATTGTCAGAAGAGATGCATCATGGCACATCTTTTTAAAATATATATATCCCTTTGTTGCTGCAGCACAACTCAGTTGCGCTGAGCAACCACTTGTGCTCATTGCCAGGTGCAATTCTAAATATCGGGCCCTTACTGTACAAAAGGAGACATTGTCATGTCCTTCAAAGCCTCATGAAAGTATGCAACTCACTGGCAAGGTCACTTGCTGGCAGCCCAGCTCACATGTCATACACACACTCAGTCACACCGCAGCACAGTGCTTGCAGGAGTTTTTCGACTTCATTTCATTCACTACTTTACACAGTGTGTACAGGTCAAGGTCACATGTGATTAAAGTTCAAAGAGTGCATTCCATGTCCCCACCAACCCATATATGTAAAGATCCAGACTGTCGAACAGTTGTGCAGTTGCTGAGAATTGCTTATAACAAGTATACCAGATGAAAGTGAGAACATATTATACAGCTTAAGTCCATGTAATCACACATAGTAAGAAGCTGTAGTGGGATTTGAATCTGGGATCAATTAATAAATATATCACGCATAAAAAAATATGTATTATGATGTGACTGAGTAGTGCTGTCATTTCCTTTTCAACAATGGTAACTACTGTGTACTGTTTGAAGTGGACAGCTATCAGTATTCTGCACTAAGTACCACTGTGAAAGTGTTAACACTCACAAGGATGACTGATGCAGTACTGCAGTACGACGATACTGAAAAGGCCCACAAACCAAGTTGATCTCACAGTCAAGTCCAAGTCAAAACACTTTCTATATGTATAAATATTGCAACTGAATAACTGTGTACACAATTAATATAATGGTGTTCATCAAACATAATATCAACACGATACCTTCCAAACTGCTGCACTGAAATCAACAACTACAGTCGACTCACAACGGAGGCACACTATGGTGTCCCTTATGGTTGATGCATTCAGCTCCTTGTGTTATGCTGAGCAAATTGCCCCCACATCCCATTGGCACAACTAGTTCCATTCAATGGGGTTCCTCTCATGATTCATAGGAGAAAAATAGCATTTTTCTCCAGTTCATACAGACCTGCTATGTTGCAACCCATGTGACAGCTGGGTGGACTTACAGTAAGCAATGGAAGGTTCAGTGATTTGTTCAGGGACACACAGTAAGTGACCCCAGCGGGACTTGGACATGAGCCCGGATCTCTGTGTTTACAGCTCTGCCTTCCCATCAGTAGGTTACACTGACTGACTTATTGCTGCAGTACAGTTGAGGTGCACATCCTGCTGGTTCCTCAGGCAGAAGTCAACACGGAACTTTAACATGGAACTTTAACACAAAATTTTTAGAAATAGGTGTGTGTGCATGTGTGTTTGTGTGCGTGATTGAGGGGAAGTGCTGCACTGCCAGCACCACAATCCCTCCCTCTCTATAAAAAAGATTATAAGTTCTGTGACAGTGTCGGGACATCCCTGAGCATCACAGGTGGATCCATTTCTTTTAAAGGGAGTGCTGTGCTGACACTGGTTATGAGCTGTCAATGTGGAATCAATCCTGTATGTAGGTGTACTAAGGAAAGAAACAAGAGAAGATGATAGCACCTTTCTCCTGACCAGACTGATGTAAATGATGCCACCCGGTAGCTGCAAAGGTGTCCTCGAGTCACGTGAACTCCCTTTGCTGGTCAGAGGACAGATTATTATAAAAAATAAGACCCCCCCAACAAATCAGTCATCCACTGACTAGGCTCCTGATAGGGAGCCGTCAGGAGAGGAACAGAGGCCTCAGTTCCTGTGGGACTTTGGGGAGTAGGGTTCACTGGATAATCATTTTAATTTCATAATAAAAAATGGTACCACCTTTCTCCTGACTGGACTGATGTAAACGATGCTGGTCAGGAGTTAAAGGACAACACTGTGGTCTGGTGGGACTGTGTGTGGGGGAGTCACCAGGTGATCTTTTTATTATCTTTTCATTTAATAATTAAAAACATGTTAACATCTTTCTTTGACCAGCTGTGACAAATGACACTTCAGCAAAAAGTGAGCTTCTATATATTCCTCATGAATGTATAAAGTATCAAGTTGTTGGGTAAAATTGTGAGATGAAACCATGCTGTCATTGTGTATCCTGACTCATTATTTGTGTGGTAAATATAATAAGAATGTTTTGTTACCTTCAGGTTTTTATCACTTTCCTATTTGAAAGTGGATACACAGAAATGTATGTACAGTGACAGATTAAATATGTCAGATGTGCTTCAAACTGGCATGTTTTTAACCAAAGGTAAAAGTGGGTTTGTTATTCGAGACACAGTGATAATGGTTCCTTTTTATGTTTGATTGCACGGATGTGCAAGAAACACCTTGTGGTAGTAGCACATTTCAGAGGTGTGTCAGTGTTGTGGCCAATGCAAGGGATGATTTGCAGGTGCGCCCTCTGCCACCAATCAGTGAGCATGCTGCCAATGACAGCAAACTTCAGAGACAGCCAAAGAGTTGAAACATATCTGTCACTGCAATCAGGTGCAGTCATTGCAGCGGCAGATAAGATCCAGCTATGCACATTACAGTGTTCAGTAATGCGATGGCTGCAGTTATTAGCAGTTGCTCAGTGTGCCATTCCTGGTGAAATATTTCAATAAATAAAACAGCCAGGGTGCGGCTTTCCACAATGGTGACTCTGCCACTGGCCACACACTCGCTAAACTGACTTCAAGGGTGCCCAGTCCTCATGCTGGCATGTATTCCTCCCCACAGCTACATTAGGCACACTGGGAGCCCACCCCAGTGTTCCCAGACATCTTATTTTTATTTTCCTGACACTCGGATGCCCAATCCCGGTGTCGGATGCCCCCACTCCCCAACTCAATTTCTTTGCCAATGGAGGTGCCAAATCCCTATCAGCATCATGTTTCCCCCCCCAGCTTGCTGAGGGGTGTGCCCAATCCCTATCGGCATCATGTCCCCCCTACTCATGTGGCACACTGGGAGCTCACCTGTGCCCAAAAGTTTTTATTTTTTTTAACCTATAAATAAAGAAAACGGTCCCCTAGATTTCTTTTGTTTGTTAAACTGTGAAAAGAAAACCATCCAGCGTCATCTTCCCAGCCCCTCCCCACCCCAACCATCCTCTATGCACCCACCTCCCCGCACCCTCACCCATACTTACTCCTCCGAGCTCGAGCAGTGATCTTCTGTGAACTGGACGCTGCCTGCACCCTCAAAGTGAATTACATAACTGAGGACTTGGGTAAGCACTGTATAATGGGAATCAATGGGAGGGTTTCAAATTAGGTTGATATCTCAGCCATTTTAGGAATTTTGACCCAGAATTTTCAACATGGGGTTCTTGGGACCCCACCTCATGAACATGTCACTGTCATTTTGTTTCTGGCCCCAAAAGGTGATTTTTGTAACACTGCGTGAATGACCTTTGGGACCGGATAACAAAATGACAGTATGACTGTTATGAGGGGGTCCCAAAAGCCCATATTGAAAATCTGGTAAAAAATTCCAAAATGACCACATTACGGGAGTGCATTATGCATTTTCTATGCACGCTTGTAAGTTCACCAATTTTTATATTTTCACCCAGATTTTTAACACTGCCATTTTAACACCTTCTTATGAAAAGTGCAGCTGTCATTTTTCACATCCTGCCTGAAATGTGTGTTCATGCCTGTGGCACAGAATGGCATGGTCTCAAGCGAAATAAGCTTTCAGGATGGATTAACAAAATCACAGTGCCACTCTTCATGAGGGGGGTCCCAAAAGCCCATTTTAAAAATCTGGTGAACAAATTCCCAAAATGACCACGTTACGGGCGTGTGTTGGGCAGCTTCTATACACACTCATAATCGTGAATTTTTCATATTTTCACTCCAGGTTTTCAACATTGCCATTTTTCACAACTCCTCATGAACAGTATAGCTGTCATTTTTCACATCCTGCCCGAAATGTGTCTGCACCTGTGGCCGAATGGCATACCTACAGCGTAAATCACCTTCAGGATTGAGTAATGAAATGATAGTACCACTGTTCATGAAGTGGGTTCAAAAGCCCATTTTGAAAATTTGGAGCGAAAATACCAACAAATGCCCATGGCGTTAAAGTTTCCAAGGTAACGCCCACCCTGTAGAGACTGACAGGCGTCAGCGGGGGTGACTTCGGTTTGTTGGTCATATTGCTCACGGCATTCTCACTCCCACCCTACCGCCACCGACAGGCATCAAGGTGTGCCTTGGGGAATTCGGACCTAACGTTAACCCCATTCTGCTATACTGCACCCATCTCAGCTTATTTCCTTACGAAATGGGATGAGCATAAGGGCTTAAGACCCCAAAGACACCGCGACACCTGTCGGTGTCTGTAGGGTGGGATGAGGTGGAATAGCATATGTTATGGACATCAACCCAAAGGCACACTCCTAATGCCTTTCAGTCTCTGCAGGGTGGGACTGGGGTTGGCATTACTTCAATACTTCACTGCCATTCCTATAATGCATCTCTAACTCCTGCACTACCAATGCCAATGCCAGCAAGCAAACATTCAGCATTGGCAAATGCTTGTTTAAAGACACTGTTACTAACTCAGATGAAAATCAGTTACATCGTTTTGAACCTTTGCCATCCAGCAACACCCTGCAGCAGCACTTGAAGGTTCTGTCAACAAACCCATTGCCTGTGAGCACTGAACAGCAAAGCTGGCTGTAGGAGAGAGCTGCCTGCAACTTGTCTTCCGCCATGAGTCTGTTCACATTGATGTTCCCAAACTGAAATACAGTCTGACTAGAGCAGTGGAGCCCTGAGAGTCTTTGATACGCTGTTCACTTCATTCAGACAGGTGATAGACTGCGAGTTGAGCTGGAGTGGTGGGCTTAGCCACCACTATGCATCAACAAAGAGCAAATTGAGACAGGGTTGGGGGCACACTGATTCTCCCCTCCCGCACAAACTACTTTTCATTGAACACTATGACAACTAAACCCTAAAAATCCTTTCTCCGTACAGTAGTATCCCAGTATCCCAGTTATTTCAAATTAGAAAGCAGACATTGTATAGGAAACCTTATTTTTCAGTTGTGACTATTAAAGGAAAGGGAGACAAGTGATTATATGAGGGTCACATAGCACAGTCCATGAACTTGTTGAATAATTATTCTATTATGTTTTACATGTGACAGATACTGTTATTTTTGCAGCTGTACCAAGGCACACACAGTGAAAAACAAAAACTTTTCAAGGTTCCGTAACCACACAAATCATAAAATGCTACACATGCTCCAAACATTAAAACATTATACAAACATGTCTCACATGAATAGTTGCTAACTGACTTTGCAAGTAACTGACGTTTATGCTGCTCTGGGAGCTAATCAATGACAATTTTTAATTGCTGCCATTGTGAAAATCATTTGCAACAGTAAAGATAATATATAGGCTTGGCATAACTCAGTTTGACCCTTAGAGTGAACTAGATTGATGATGCTATGTTATTATGTAGAGACAGATAGACAGACAGATACTGTATATGGATATGATATTGCCTGTCTGAAGATATTATATTTATCTTAATGAGAGGCTAATGATATTAAGATATCTCATGAGTGGCAAGTCAAAAGTGAGATATTGTAATATCATTGGCCTCTAATGAACATAAATATGATATCTTCAGTCAAGTCATGGCATGTGTTTTATTTATACAGACATATGTTTTGGGATAAACGTGACTGGGAATGTGTAAAAAGTGCTTACGACTTTGATATGTGTGACTAACTTTCAGCTTCTTTTACAGTTACAGTTACCATACTTGTTTGAGAGTGGTTTACAAGATTTACTACTCTGTCTATTGAACTCACCGAGCCCATTGGCCAGTACATAATGAAAACGTTTGATGTACAATTTTTTTTGTTATTGCCCTTTTTGGGAGATTTGTTCATTGAAAAATGCAAACAATTGAATTTTCTAACATTTTTGCTCATTATGAAACATCCAAAAGGTATCTGTAAATGAAACATCACTCATATTTTTGATTTTTTCATGAACTTCCATCTTTAAAGTACCATACTATCATTTTTCATTTTAAAGTATTCACATTTGCTTGCCTCAAAAGTGAAAAAGGGGGTATGACTTAGTAGTAGAGGGAGCAGACACCCTTTCTAGACAGCTCAAGGAATGCAACCTAAAATCTAAATAAAATAAACATTGATCTTTATTGTAGATCAATGGAAAGTACACATTCTGTAATTAAACAATGTCTTTAGAATAGCCGAATTAATTTAAAATACCCCAATGAAGAATCTAAGATTACCAAGAATACAGTACAGCTACAAAAAGAAAGGTGGTATTTTCTGCTGACTAACTGGTACTGCTGCTTTGATATGTAGACCCTGAATAAGGTACCATACCATTGATCTATGGCCTTGCAGCTATAGACTGTCCATGGATCATGAGGGTAAGGGATGTGGTAGGGGTGGGAGTTAAACATAAGAACCCTACCAGGACATTTCCAGATTTTGCAGGTATTGTGTTTGCAATCCTAATAAACTGTTTGCACAGCATGTGCTGGAATGGAACTTTTCCCCGAGATTGACTTTCATTTTGCATTGGCTGCACTGGAGCTCACAGCTCTTCTACCCTATGCAGTTCTCATCTTGGGGCTTCACAGTGATGCAAATACACAACCATGTGAATGAGTTTGTTTTTTTTATAAGGAATCAGACATTTTGCACGTCAGTGCTGTATTAACATTAGAACACATCTCAATAAACAGATGTAACAGCAGAGTTCCACATACAGTAGGAACGTAAAATAAAACTGCAACTACTACAGCACACGAAGGAGCAGTAATATGAACTGTTTTACTTCTTGTCCCACATACAATGCAGGCAGCACTGGTCATGAAATAATACAAGCTGGGAGAAGTGGATTAAAATGCAGAAGTTTTGAATTTTTGTTGTTGATAACCTGTCACATATCTATTTATGTTCAATTATCCTTCTTTTAGTAAACTATTTGAATATTGATGAAGTAATATACAGTATATGATTCATGAACATACACAGCTGGATGTAATTGCTAAATACTTTCAATATTTTTACAAGTTTCTGATGCAATTTATGGATCTGTGAATAGCTGCAGGCTGCCTTTGCAGGAAATTGACCTTTATGCCACTTTATGAGCTAATCAATGAAAATTTTCATTGCTGCCACTGTGAAAATCCTTTGCAACAGTAAAGACATATAGAATATGGATAGAACTGTGCACAACAAGGCTGTGTTCCTTTATCGAGGTTTTGATGACATCATAGACCTTGAGAGCCAAGCTCGAGAGGTCCCTATGATGTCATCAAACACCCAAGATGGAAACACGGCCTTGACGGTACAGTTCCTCATCTGTTATTTTGTATAGTATATGGTTCCCCACAAACTGTGCCACATTAATTTCACAAGGATTTGTTAGTTTCTGTACCTGTCCAGACACTGCCATTTTCTCCGGTCTCGCTGCAGTTCCGTCATGCTGACCCTCAAGGTACCATTGCTCACTGTCATCTGGCTTAGCTTTGTATGGAGGGACCACTGATTTATTAAAAAAAATGTTGATAAACTGATAGTTTGGAAACAGGGTGCCGACTATGGCAGTCCGTGTCCAAACTATCTGAAAAGCTCGTGCTCAACCGCCACTTACCATGCTGTACAGTATTTTTGAAAAGCCAATGTTTCAGCCAAATGGGAAACAGATGAGTAAGAAGTTGTTGTACTATCGCTTGTGATGTCTGAACGATAGTACAACAACTTTTTGACCTTGAACTGTCCTATAACAGGATTTGGAAAACCATCGCTTTTCCATCCACAATAAACCCTAACCATAACTATAATACAACTATTTGATTTAAGTATATAGCAGATACTTCACAGGTGGGGTATAACTTGTAGCAAAGATTCCATTTTCAAGTTTGGACCAGGGGAACAAACCACACTTGGCAGCGCCAGCCACTGAAACTAGGTGCTCAGTAGCACCATAAACTTTAAAATAAACAAAACTGTTTTTTCCTGTTCCCAGCCCAGTTTGCAAGTCCAGACCATGTGAATAAACCATGATGGAAGCTCCAGCCATTGAAACCAGGTGGGTAACAGTACCATTAAACCTGTTTTTGTGAAGCCAGGAAACAGGAAAGAAAACAGGTTTGTTTTTCTTTTTTTTCTTTGAAGTTTGATGGCACCACTGAGCAACTGGTTTGAGGGTCTGGTTTGTGTACCTGGCTTGATCTTGAAAATGGGGCCTGGGAACATTGTAACAGAAACAGCCTAGCACTGTTCATCTGATCCATGAACCTGCAGAGGGTGAGGAGCAGAGAACAGATATGAGGGTCATTTTTCAGTGGCTCAAAAGGCACCAACATGGAAACACTGGTGCATGAGCAATCTGTGGCAACCCACCAACAGTTTTGAGGAAATCATTTAAAAAAGTATTTGCATATTGGGGAGTGGACAGGACGGTATCCCATGATTTGAGCTACTCAATATGAACGACTCATTAGCAACCCATATTGAGCAAATGCAATAACAACAACACAATATTAATAGCAAGAGCAATAACAGCAACACAATATTAATAGCAAGTGCCATAACAGCAACACAATATTAATAGCAAGAGCAATAACAGCGACTAGTAAGAAACAGCTAAAGGAATAACAGTGATCATGTGTGTGTGCAATCTGTTAAATACAGTGCATCTTGGAGTTAGTTATTTAAAAATAGGGGTTGGGAGTAAAGCCCCAGATCTGGGAGGTACAGGGGCTAAACCCTGCATAAAAGAAAGGGTATTATTTATGTATACAGTATATGTAGCATTGATATGGTGTGCTGTGTTAGGTGTTAGGTGTTGTGTTGCAGCTGTGGTGTAGTGGTTTAGGCAGGTAGTGAGGTAGACAGGTTGTGAGTGATTCTGGCCACTGGTATGTTCTGTGATGTGTGTGTATAACTGTGCAGTGGTGCAGTGATGTGCTTTATTTTCATTTTGGAGGTTGTGACAGGTGTTTCTAGTTAGCTAATGCGGGTATCAGGTGGTTGGAGGTAGGGGTTATATTAGGAGGGTGTGCTGTGTGGAAGTGTAGTTGAGCTGTATGTTTGGAGATGGCTGCTGAGTTCCTGAATAGCCAAAAGGGGAGACCACTTCAGGTACGCTGGTTATCTCTACTGGCGAGATAAGGAGGTGGCTCAGAAGGTTTATTGGAGATGTGCAAATTATAACAAGTATCAATGCCTGGCCTGTGCATATAGTGGCCGATCATGTGGTGTGTTGTCTGAAGAGCCACAGTCATGTTCCTAATGTTAGTGATACTGCTGCAAGGCATGTAATATATGAGGTCTGGGAAAGGGATCAAGTAATGCTGGAGAGCACCTCTGCATTTGTGGTGGAATGTACATCCAAGGTGCCAGATTCTGTTGCTGGGCGATTACCAGGAGTGCAGCTCACAAAAAGGACCATGCAGCGGGTCTGACATGTTGGAGAGGGTGCCCCATTACTCCTTGTTCTGTGCGGGAGCTCTGGGTACCAAAGAAGTATGTCGTGGATAGAGTCCAGTGAGCATTTTTGATGCACCTCTATGATAGTAGGCTTGAAGGGGATCGTATTGCTGTTTTCTATGGACAGAAATATTCAGTGTCTGGTGGAATCAGAGGAGTGGTTCCTGGATGGTACTTTTTGATGTTCCCCGCTTATTTTCCCAGCTGTATACTGCATGGCTTGCAAGGTGGGATAATGATACCAGCAGTGTATGTCCTTATGTGTTCACGTAGGTGCAGTCCTATGTGTGTGTGCTGAGTTGGCAGCATGGAAGTGATTGAAAACTGTGTTTCTGATTTGCAGTACAGGGGTGTTTCTTTCATTTTTCTCAAGCCATGTGGAGGAAGATACAGAAGTGTCCTGCTGTCTTGGATCATTAGGAAATGATGAGGATTTCACTCTGCATGTGCAAATGCTGTTAGCTTTAGAATTTGTACCAGTAGTGGGCGTGATTGCAGTATTTGAGGAGCTGAGGGAGTGAGATTTTTCATGGAAAACAATGAAATGTTACATATGTTGAAGGACTATTTCGAGGACACATGGATCGGTTGTCCTCTGGGTCAGTCTGGGCATTACAGACAGGTGTTTCCTGTGTCTTATTGGAATCTGGTATGATGCCACTCTGTAGGGTATGGCTCATACTAACAACGCCATAAAGAGGTGGCATCAGGGATTTAATACTCATGTTGGTGCTTCCCATCATACGATTTGGCAGTTTATTGAATGTCTGCAGAATGAGCAGTGTTTAATGGAGATTTGTATGAGCAGCTGGTGTCTTGTTGTGGGCTCCTCGTGGGAGAAGAGGAAATATAAGGATCTGAACAAGCAGCTGGGTGCTGTGGCTGTGGAATATACTTCCTGATCCCATTATGATTATTTACAAGGTGTTGCCTACAATTTCCAGTTACAGCTATAATATTTGTGTGGCATGTGTACCATTTAGGGACTTTTTGCATTGGTGTTTTTTTTGAGGGTTGCAGAGTCGCTGTTTTGACATCCGCTATTATTGTGGTGGGGCTGTTATTGTGTGTGCTGTAGTGCATTCACCGATATGTCCAGCACTATCTTGCAGTAGCTATTACTTCATGGAACCAGACAAAAGCAGTGGTAAAGGGAAGTATGGGAGGCATCTAAGGCCAGTCTCCATAGAATGGAGGTTGGCATGGTAAAGGGTGATTGACACTGACTAAGCAATAGTTTAAACAACTATTGCCAAGTCTACTGAACTACTAACCAGTTTCAAACTGAAGTACTCATCAGTTTTGATCTGAAATTGGTCAACAGTTCAAAAACCTTCAATGTCATATGACTGACTCTGGACCAGTCAGAGACCAGGATTTTTTCCGTAGGGTCCTGGACTTCTGCAGACAAATGTACTGTTGCAAATTGGATTTTTGGTTTTAGCACTGGATCTAGAAATTTTTAAGGGGTAGCAGTTTTGTCTAGTGGGTAACACTTTTCCGAAAATAGTTAAATGTGTCCCTATAAAGTTAAGATTAGGTTAAAACAGCTACTTTTTGCTGACCTAAGGTGTAGTGGTAGTGCCTCACTACACAGCTGGATCCACTAGTGAATGTTTTTTATATTCAGTTGCATAAGTGCAGGCACCATGGGGCCAGCACTTCTGCAGCCAGAAGTTGGTGTATCTGTTACTGAAGAGGTGCAGGTCCTCAGTGGCCTACACTTCTACAGACAGAAGTATTGTTGCAATTTTGGTATCATGGATTTCAGGCACCAGCAATTTTGCAGACAGAACTGTGTGCATGTCTTCAGTGTGGATGAGTAACTGTGGCTACAGAAGTGCTAAATTAACTCTTGTAATTTGATTATTATGAATTTGCATCTGTGGCTGCAGGGGCTGTGCTTCATCAGGGCACAGGGTCATAATGTTGCAGGCATTCGCGCATGCAAAAATCATGCGCCAATACAGTACAATTTCTTGCATGCGGCATAATTCTTTTTGCAGGGGCTCTGCCCTGCACCCTTCTGTTATGGGGGCTATGCTCTCTCTGGACACCCCCAATAAGGATTCTCAACCTGGGGGTCACCTCCAAATCGCACACAGTACAAAAAAATAAAGTTTCTGGGACTGGGAATCAAACCCAGTCCCAGCCGCAGCACCTGCATTTTTGCTGCAGTGGCTCAGTCAATTGAGCCATGGCAGATGCTCAGTAGAATCCCATCCCAGCAGAGGTCTTATCCTCTGCCTGGGATAGTGTGAGTGGTAACACTGTACAGCAGTATTCACAGTATTGCACCACTGCTGTCTCGCACAGCCGCTATTCCGGTTAGCTAATGTCATACGCTTATTAAGCATATGACATCATGACCTGGTAGGCTTCTCCACAATACAAGTAGTGTAGTGATTTGAATATCATGAACTTCTATCTATAGCCACAAGTCAGTGAGTATGTGTTATGGCCTGTGTACCAGAGATATAACCATGCAGGTAGCACATCAGTGCTACTGCATTTGTGTCATCTGGAAACAACTCATGTTTTTGTCTTACCTGATGATGGCTATCTGTGGTTGCTTGTGTGGTCTTCTTTTTGTTGGGAGTTAGGTTGGAAACTAAAGCTACATTTCCTACTTTTATGGTGTGTAAGCTGAAACCTAACAGGTGCATTAACATAGTTGGAAATGAACTATTAGGGTTTTCAAGGCAATGCCCATGAATTTTGGAAATATGCTATTAGGGTTATAAAGCCAAGGCCCATACCCCTTCAAACTCCTCTACCCTTGTGAGCCAAGACCAAGCTACAGGTATACAAACATATGAACATACAGATCTGCCAGCAGAAACAGACCCCTTGTCTATCTAATGTCTGCCCGAGTGTGCAGCTAGCTCCCTGATTGCAGCTGCCCCAACCCCTCCCCATCTGTCATTCCCATGACGGCCTCAGCCCTCCACCCAGACCCTCCCTTGTGCTCTCTCCCATGCCCTCTTAAACTTCCTACTGTCTTACACGAGGCCACCCCTCTGGTAGAGTGTTCCATTTAGACACCACCCTCCTGTGAAGTGGTGCCTCCTCATCTCCCTCCAAAGCTCCTGCCCTCCAATCTTAGTCCATGCCCCTTGTGTCCCTATCCTTCCTCAGTTTAAACATCCCTTCAGTGCTAGCTTTGTTTATCCCCTCAAATACTTAAATGCTTCAATCATATCCCCCATCCCTCCTCTCCTCCAGCGTAGTTATTCCGCTCATTCAGCCTGTCCTCATAGGCCTTGCCTCCATCCCATGTACCATTTTTGTTGCCCTCTGCTGCACACTTTCCAGTAAATTACATCTCTCTTCAGATACGGCCACCAGCACTGCACACAGTACTCCAAGTGCGGCCTGACCAAAGATCTGTAGAGGGGCAGGATCACCTCCCTATGCCTGGATGGGAATCCCTTCGATACAGCCCAGCATCCTGTTTGCTTTCGCTGCTGCTTTCCTGCATTAGGCAGAGTTGTTCATACTCCCTGTTACCAACACCCCTAGGTCCTTCTCTTCCTCAGTGATCCCCAGCCTCACCCCTCCCAACCAGTAGTCCCTCCTAGGTTCTTTGCCCTGAACTGCAAAATCTGCACTTTTTGCACTGAATCCCAGCTGCAACATCTTCGGCTACCTCCAGCTTGTTGGGTCCCCTTTATAGTTGTTTCCATCCATCCTCTTCATTCATCACTGCCCCCATTTTGGTATCATCTGCAAACAGACTAACCCTGCTCCCAACTCTGTGTGCAATATCTGAGATAAAGAACCCCGATAGCACCAGTCCCAGCACAGAGCCCTGAGGCACACCACTGTCACTGGTCTAGATGTGAGAACCCCCCATTACCACCATGCAGCCTCCCCGCTGGCGTTCCTTATCCAGTTTGTCAGCTTCATCCCCACCCACGCAGCAGTCAGTCTCCACCCCAGCTTCCATTAGGCACTGAATCAAGGCCTTGCTGACGTCCAAGAACAGGACATCTACAGCATGACCCATATCCAGCTCTCTTGTTACCCAGTCATAATATTCTATTAGATTGGTCTGACAAGCCCTTACCAAGACGAACCCATGCTGCCGCCCATCCTGGAGGTCATTAGGAGGTATAGAGCCATACACCAATGGTCTGATGCTGAAGACAAGGTCAACATATTCTCAGTTTATAAATAGCAACTCTAATCCCCACCACCTTCCCTGTCCTCATGACTCAAGATCAATGTACAGGTCCAGAGTCATGGCACAGGTCTGGCGGTTCATACATATCTTACAAATTTTATATTTGTGATTTAAATACTTCTGAAGCATGACTGCTGAGGTTTACATCAGGTTATGACATGTGGCTTACACTGCACAGAATACTATAGACCCTACACAAAGCAGGGATGTGATACAAATTTATAACAGCTATACATATTGTTCGCTTGTAAATTACTTTCTTGGGACACGCTTGAAATTATCAAAGCAAGTTGTACATTTAGGACATGTATACTATTTTACAAATGGTCTTGTAGCTGCATAAAACAAGTTATAAGTAGATGGTACATATTATACTAGGTAAAACATGACACAAAATATTGTTATTAACTGTATGTCATAATATACACAGGTTTCACAGCACCATGCACTAACAAACATGCAACTGTGTGGTAACTGAAATTCAGCACTAGATCTTCAGAGACTCACATCAACCAGGACAGCCATGTAGCATGGAGCCGAACCTGTAACTTGGCAGGGGGTGATGAGGTTAAGGAAGGGGTGGGCACTGGGGTTGCGGTTTACAAGTGGATGGTACATATTATACTACGTAATAAGTGATACAAAAATATTGCTGCTAAATGTACATCATAATATACACAGAACTCACAACACCTTGCCCCAAGAAATATATAACTATGTAATAATTGCAGTCTAGCACTAGACCTTCAGAGACTCATATAAACCAACATAGCCACTATCCATGGAGCCGAACCATTAGCTTGGCAGGGCGTGACAAGGTTACGATCATACGAAAATCGCCAGCAGAAAAAGGTCTTACGGTTCATCAAGTCTGCTCAGTTGTGCAGCTAGCAGTCCCTATTATGTAGCTACCCCTCCTCCCTTGTCCCTCTCCTCGACTCTCCTCTTGCTCTGTCCCATCCCTCTTGAAGCCCCCACTGTTCCTACCAGCTACCACCTCTGCCCGGCAGGGTGTTCCACCCAGCCACTACCATCTCCATAAAAAGTGTCTCCTCATCTCTCTCCTGAACCTTCTCCCTCCAGTCTCCTATCGTGGGCCCCGGTGCCCCTCCCTTTCCTTAGTTTGAAAAGCCCCTCCATACTTGACTTGTTTATCTCTGTCATGTTCTTGAAGGTTTCAGTCATATCTCCCCTCTCTCTTCTCTTCCAGCGAATACATGTTCAGCTCCCTCAGTCTACTCCGATGGTAAGTCCCCCAGACCTTGATCATCTTTGTCACCCTGCATTGCACCCCTCCTGTAGCTTGATGTCCCTCTTCAGGTACGGGCACCAGAATTGCACGCAGTACTCTAGGTGTGGCCTTACTAGTGATCTATACAATGGCAGAATCACTCCCCCCCCCACTTGAGGATATACCCGTAGCGATACAACCCAGCATCCTATTGGCCTTTGCAGCCACCTTCTACACTGTGCTAAGTTGTCCATTTCTCCTGCAATGAGCACCCAGAGATCCTTCTCCTCCTCAGTCACCGCTAACTGCACACCACCCAGATGGTAGCTCCTCCTAGGTTTTAGCCCTAAAATGCAGCACCTTGCACTTTTGGCATTGAATCCCAGCTGCCAGGTGTCCAACCAGGACTCTAGCTTTGCCAGATCCTCCTGGAGCCCTGCCAACCTTCTGGGTCATCAACCACTGCTCTCATCTTGATGTCATCAGCAAAAGGCTGATTTGTTCTTGATGCCCACAGAAATGTCTGCAATTAATATCCTAAACAGCACCAGTCCCAATGCCGAGCCCCAGGAACTCCACTATCACCACCCTTGGGGATGATAGCTCCTCAACCACCACCACTCTCTGCTGCCTCTCCCACAGCCAGTGCCCCACCCAGCCCACCATCTTCGCTCCTGCCCCTGTAACTTGTAGCTTACTTCCTAGTCTCCCATGTGGCACTGTTGAATGCCTTACTGAAGTCCAGGTAGGACATCCACTGCGCGGGCCCTGTCCAGTTGTGTAGTTACCCAATCATAGTACTCCACCAGGCTGGTCTGGCATGATCTGCCAGTGACAAACCCATGTTGTTTACTGTCCTGTAGCACACTGGCCTCCAGAAGGATCACCAGGTTAAGGGAGATGGTGGGTATTAGGGTTGCTATTACAAATTTAGAATATGCTGGCCTGTCTGAGGTACCAGACCATTAATGTATGGCCTGTGCCTTCATCTTAGCCAGAGGTCATGAGGGTAGAGGAGGTTGGAGGGGTATGGGACTTAGGCTTAACAGCCCTAATAGCACATTTCAAACTTTGTGGGCATTGGATTGACAACCCTAATAGTTAATTTCTAACCTTTGTGGATTTTGAGTTTTGTGCAGTAGCAGCCCCAATAACATTCTAACATACTAGACACCAGCAGAATAGGCTTATTGGTCTATCAAGTCTGGTCATGCTTCAGCACCCGATTGGGTATGGTAGCCCTCATCTGTCTCCTTCCACTGTTACTCCATCCCCAGTCCTCACCTCTGGGCAAACCAGCCTCTGCTTCACCCCTTGCCTATACCTGTCCCATCCTCTCTTGAATCCCTCCACCATAGCTGCTTATACCAGCTCCCCAGGCAGCGCATTCCATGGTTCCACCACCTCTCAGTGAAGTACCCCTCCCTCCTTTCCCCAGTCCTACTACCTCAATCTTCCAACTGTGTCCCTGGTAATTCCACCCTCCTCCAATCGAAAGATCCTATCTCGGCTTACCTTATTTACTCCCCTGAGGTACTTGAAGACCTCAATCATGTCCCCCTGGTCCCTCCTCTTCTCCAGCCAAAACAGGTTGAGCTCCCCTAGTCGCTCCTCATATGTCATATCCCCTAGGCCCTGGATCATTCTTTTGTTGCTCTCCTCTGAACCTCCAGGGGCTTGGACTCTCTCTCAGGGTATGGCCTCCAGAACTGCACACAGTACTCAAGATGTGGTCTAACCAGGCTGTTGTACAGTGGCAAAATCACCTCCCTGTTCCTTGAGGTAATCCCTAGCGATGTATCCCAGCATAGTGTTTTTGCCCCATGAGTTTCCTTAATTTTAACTCCTTCAAACCTGAATGAACCCACAGGCACACTAAATAGGAGAAAAGACTGGAAAACCAGTGGGACAATATTTTCTCAATCTGATCATTCCATCTCTGACCTCACAGTCCTGGTTCTCAAAGGGTAGTTCAAAAATACACAAGAACGGCAAGCTTGTGAGCTTAAACTTATTCACCTTCTTGATACCAAAAATAATGGACTGAATATAGACCTTGGTTACATGACCCAACTACATAGATACATAGATACATACATAGATACATAGACAGTGTCGGCAGATAAGGGCCTATGGCCCACCTAGTCTGCCCATTTGAGCTTGTAAGTTCAGTTTATGTTTTCCTAGAAGTCTGTTGCCCTTACCCCTGACCTCCAGAATTCTTTATGTCTATCCCATGCATTCTAAACTCGATTGTTTCAGCCCCACCACTTCCTCTGGCAGGGTGTTCCACTTGTCCACCACCGCTCTGTGAAGAAATTCTTCCTCATGTTTCCTTTGAATCGCCTCCTCCAACTTCATCCCATGCCCTCTAGTCCTGGAACATCTTTTTCGCTTAAAAGTAGTGTATTCCTGCACCCTGTTCCTCCCTGTGAGATACTTGTATGTCTCTATCATATCCCCTCTCTCCTCCTCTCCTCCAGGGAGTACATGTTCAGTTCCTACATATTTTAACTAACAAATATCTTCTTCTTGGTTCAGGTGCATATACATTTCCTGTGCATGTATTTATATATTGTAGTATCACACATGAATGTGTGCATGTACATGTACACACACAGACACACACAGTCTATTTTGAGAGGCTCTTTGAATAAAAACAACTTAAAATTTATAGGTCCCCTGCTGTCAAATTTCATTTCAGGAAAGACATCTACATCACTAAATCTGAGTTACAACCAGCTGGTATTTCAAAGACTGTAACTGCTATATCCATGTGTAAAAGATTATTTACCAGTAACATAATTTATTCTAAAAGCTTGTTTTCTTTAGAATCTGCGTTATGCCTGATGGAGGGCTTTGAAACTGAAATAGAAGTGGGTTGAATGCACAGGCTCGAGCCTGGGCCGTTTTAGTGCTCGCCCCCGGCTTGATCGTAAAGCTCGGTGTGACTCGCCTCTATAAGCAGTTGACAGCCAAGGTCAAGCCAAACCAGTTGGTGGTCAAAATAAGCAATTCTGTCAGCTTGAGCAGTAAGTGTGGTGTCTGAGATGTTCAACTCCTGTGTAGGAACAGCCTGCAGTAGCCAGAGTCGGCTCATAGAGACAAGCCAGACCCCTGGCTGTGCTCTGGCTTGGCTCCAAATGAAAAATTCTGGCTTGCCCTACGATAGCCAGCCTGGAAGCTTATATTTTGTAAATGTCTTGTTAGTCCAATAAAAGGTATCAAATCACCCACTTTGTTCATCTTACTTTTTAAGAAATTACAGTGTCAACCTATATATGGCCTTTAAGACACTGTGCAAATCAGGAGGTGGCTCCTTACATACAGTACTAAATGCAGGACCCTTTCTGGCCTGTGAAGAACCAGAATTGGTTCTGCTTAGTGGAACACAGCAGTCCTTCCATGGACTGATGTATACCATGATCCATGTTCCAATGGAGCAGGGGATCTACTATAGGATCATCTGAGTCTTCCATTTGAAGTCCATGGTCCGCTCAGGTCTGCCAAGCTTGGTGGCCCAGCCCTTGTACAGAACTACTGAAGCCTCAGACTCACATCAGTCCAGCCAGTAATAGTGAATCCCAGCCCTGCATGTCTTGCTGTGGCCAGGTATGGTACAGAGTGCCCAGTTGTATATCTTGGTACAGTACATGCCATTTATCCGGCATATGGACTGGTTATGTACAGGGCTGGTTGAGTGTCTATTTATACCTCTCCTTCATAAATAGTAAATTATCATCCTACAACCTCTGTGAAACTGTGGCTGATAACTGAGTCCCATAATGTGTTAGAGGGTTTAGGAATCCTTTAGCTGTGTGAACAACCCCCGGATAGTTTAACCCACTGTTCTTACATAATGGAATAAAAGGCAAATTAACAGATTGCATTTGACTGATGTGTGTCTCATAAGGCACATGAGTTAGACTTGAAAACAGCACACAGGTGAAATCTTGCTAGTTACAACTACAGTATAACAAGGAAAAGATGCATTAAGCCTAAAGGAGTGTTGAGACACTGCCTAATACCTCACGCCAGTCCTAATTTAACTAATCTGTGTTGGTTCCAAACATTTTAAAAATGATGTCACAGTGCAGCAGTAGTGCTACCGCTCGTGACGCATGAGGAGCTAAGTTCAGATATGAGCTCTGGTTTCCAGGACTGGCTGGGGAAGGAGGACTGAGCATCCCACAGGACACTCTTCTCCCCGGAGAGGGAGGGTAGCCATCCCCACTGCTATACTGCCATCTGGGTGACTATGGGTGGCAATGTAGCCAGGGACATTAGGTGGAGAGCACAGCTAGGATCTGGGTGTGACAGCACGCCTATGTGTGCACATGCATCCCTAGATCCCCTATATATGCTGATATCCTTGGTGCTGGAATAAATAAGGAAAATGGACTCCTGCACTCAAGAACAAAGGACTGCCTGGCAACACAGGATCCTTCTGCCTAACCTGCCACTCCAGCCTCCCAGCGAAACCCAGTTAACTCAAGGGTAGCCCTTCCACCTGCGTCCCCTGCCTGGGGGAATAGCCATGGCTCCACGAGGGAGGCACAAGCATGCTGGCCAAAGGTAAGTGTGATGAAGCTGGCTTGTCTTGGCACAGCCTGGAAGGAAATCAAGTTCAGGATGGAAGGGAGTAAACAGAACGTTTAAAAAAAATGATGTTACACCAAATCCTAAAAGTCAAAAACATTAAAAACTCAGGTACCAAGCTCCTGAATAACAATTATCTCTACTTTCTTTTCTCCATAAGTTATTCTTTCTTTATCTAATGGTGTATTCAGCTGTTACTCTTTTTTAACCATTGCCCTTTAGTGCCAAATATTTTTAAATGAACTAATGTACTTAACATTTATTATCCAAAACTGTTTGGGACAGAACAATCTGATTCACTGAATGCTTTCTAAAGAGTTAAGTTAATGGCTGGAACCCTTCACGTACAAGCAAACATTTAGAAATTTGACAAGGTGTGTGCATACATATATGATGATTGACCTGTACCTGGGTGTCTAGCTGCACTGAAATATACGGACATGGACCAGTTTTAAACTTTAAAAACAAGCCCTCACATATCTAGCTCTTTTCCAACAGTAATAGTCTCTGTAGTGCCACCTTTTCTCAAGAAAACTGAAAAACAGGATTAAAAGTGAAAGTCTGCAATCTTTAAACACCACATAAGAGTCAACTGTGCATATAACAAAACCTGTTTGCACACATTTACAACCACACATAGCACAGCTTCATATAAAACCCCATTTGAACATTTATAGTGCAAAACGTACTGATTTGCACTGAATTTGGGGAAAACAGATTTTATGATTTTGTGAAACAGCATTGTCCATCTTTTAAAATGGAAAAACAGTGGCCTTGCAGAATCTGTGCAACTAAGGAACACTGTTGTGTTTAATCTCTTATGCCTGCAGTTTTTCTTTTGGTGTAGCAACTATATTCTAGTTATCAAATGTAGCTGCTCTGGTTTATGTGATGCATTATGGATGGCATGCCAATCAGCACCACCAACCCGAGCCACTGGATCTGATCCTAAAAGTCACATAAATAAATGGAGTGATTTGTGTAAAATGTAATGCAGGTTCGGATGGCATTGTCTCTGAAAGTGATATAGAACAGGTTACAGAAATATAGCACAGAACCCCGGCCAAATGCCAAGTCTTCAATATGAAAAAGAAAGAAAACTGAAAGCCATGCTATGTACTTGTGTATGCTGATAGTAATCAGACACTCAAGTAAAAGTACTTTCTTCTTAAATACCAATTGCCAACTTAAAAAACACAGAATAAAGTACATTTAACTCAGGTGATCCCAATGCACTAAATGCTCTAGACAGCTAATATCCTGCTAAAATTAAAATGCCTGTCTATTTCCACATGCAGTCCAATTTAACAATCCACTTTTCTTCCAAAGTATTTTATTAAAAGAGGCCCAAACTGAAACAATCTACAGGCATAGTACTTTGTACTACAAACGACTTTTTTCCCTCCATGATTTAATTGATAAATTATGAGGACAAGCACGGGCTAAAGTTAGAGCAAAGACTAATAGCAGTAACGTTCAGCTTTAAAACCCTCAGAATTACCCAACTCCTCCACTACAAAGTAGCGTGGGTAATTATCCAGGATGCTTGGCATTAAACTAGCGTAGGGATTCGGTGCTTTGCTACTTGTTACTGCTTTTATCCTCATGAATTTAGAACGTGTTTCTATTTGGAGGTTACACAGAGATGTTGCTGACCAAGACAAAGTCTCATTTTGACCAGGTCCCATTAAGAAACAGAAATCAATTACCAGCATAGGCACATTGTGAAGGCCGTTGTAAACAGTCAGGTCAATGGGTAAAATAGCATTGGCTTGAGAATTAATCCAACAAAATCTAATCGGAACCTAAGACCCTGTAAAGATTGAAGTGAATGGGAGGAGTCTTGTCCAACTAGGATCAGTCCATAAAACTACAACTAGAACAGGATTAAGTGACTCACTCACCCAGTATATTACAGTCAATGTGTCTGGTAAGACAAATAGATTTTAGACAGTATTGTTCGTAACAGCCAATGTTTCATAGGCCAAGGCCATTTCCTCAGGGTGATGGGAAATGTTCAGGTCTGTGTTATATAACATGGGTTCACTGGAGTCAAAAATGTATCAATGCCTTGGTAGGACAACCTTACAAAACAATAAACTGTGGATTCTAAGTTTCTCCAGCTCAGCTTGAGGTCAGTGAGCTTTTCCTGATAGGTAAAGGAAACAGCACAGAAACATTTATAAATTGGGTCTGAAAATGCCATAAATCTAATTTGCTGACCCAGTGCTTTGTGAACAAGATCTCCAGACTGCTTTGCAAAACATCTAAAAAACTGAAAATCAGACACATCACTGCTCTGCTACCCAACAGAGCCATACACGCAAGAAGGTGCATGTCATATGGGAGGAGTCCCACTACAAAAGATGAGCAATGCCAACTGCCAGTCAAGATGGTAGCAGGCACAATCCTGCTGACCCCTGTACATATGCAACCTGGCTGTAGTGATGATTGTGCACCAGGCCCATGGTACAGTGCCATGCTGTAACCTGGTCATGGTGCAGGATAACTGGTAGGGTACAGAAAACGATGCTTTACACAGGATACAGACGAATTAGGACTCCAGTTCCTAGTTTCAGAAGCCATCCTCTGTTTACAAGGTACATTTAAAACAGAAAGAAGTATACTAAAATATAAAAGCTTTGAAGCAAAGAATGTAACATGCATCAAATACACACATATATGCAATAGCTGAAGCAGATATTTATTGAAGTCACCCTGTTGTAGTCCAGTGGATCTACCATCTCCACCTAATGGTGATCAAGTGGTTCTTCCTTCGTAATCCAGCATCACCATGTACTAGTGGTCCTCCCAAACACATTCAACTGCCAGGCTTTTGTGCCCAGTCACAGGGCTGCAGCCCACATTACTGTCTGCTTTTTGAGGCACAATTGTCTGCAACAGGGACTGTGAGGACCTCCATGCCTTTATAAATGCCCATGCATGGCAACCCCTCTCTTACTCAACTGCTCATAATCACTTTTGTGGCTACTCAGGAAGGACTACAACCTTATTGAGCATGGCTCCACGGTGTTGCAATCTCAGTGCTGGCTCAAAGTTTGTCACAGGACCACTTAGCACAAGTCATTGAATCAAACCCTGAGTTTTCAAGAAAACTAAACTGTCATACCTCTGTACCTCCAGTTTCACTAGCAGATGTCTAGCAGGACTGTATGCATGTTAGGTTTTAGCCTTTTGATAAGATGCCAGAAGTGTGACCTTTGGATGCAGAGTTCCTTTCCAGCCTAACTGACATTGTTGCAAATTGTTGCAATTTGTACTGTGTTAATGAGACAATGGTGACTGGGGAAAACTCAGGAACAAAAACTGTAGTACTGTACTGTGAAGTAAGAATTGTACTTATAAAAGCCTGCCACCACTGCAACAAAAGCCTCATTAAATGCAGAAAAAATCATAGGTTCCTAATGATGTTTTTGGAATGTCTTCTAGGAAAATATGGCATCTGCTTAAAATATTTTTCTATACAGTGTAATTGGAATTCCTGGAAGATCAATGAGAATAATTAAGTTTGACAAGATATTTAATCCTCTACTAGAATTAGTTCACTATGCTAAACTCCTAACAAAAACAAAAATGTTTTTGAACTCTGTGAGCTTGGTCTTATATTTCCCATCATTTTTCACAGGCATATAATAACTTGAAAAGTTGACATACATTTGTAGATATTTAACAGTGGACATTTAACTGAACTTTAATTGATAGGTAGATACACACATTTTCTTCCTTCTAAACCTTTAGCACTGTAAAGTCCAGTGCTGTTTCAAATTATGGTATGATTTTTTTCTGTTACTGAAATATGGAAGTTGTTAAGTCATGTAAGCATAATTTGGCTAAAATGCCTAAATTATAATTAATTACCACAGCAGACAATTTCATGCATTGCTAGAAAAGATCCTCGGAAGGGAAAATTTGTACAAAGTATTGTTTTGATATTATGACTGAAACCAAGAACATTGTATATCATAGAAGATAATTAATATAAGGGTTTGAGAACAATGCACAGTCAGGGAAACAAAAGTTAGGGGTCTCGGCTGATCTCACTGACTTTACCTGTTCTCTCTAAGCAAGGTAACAGGGTTCTATTGTTAGTTGTTTAAAGCAGCAGTGCATGATAGCAGTGAAAATTTTAACCTATACTTTTTATTCTATTTTTGATTACCCGTTATTGCCTGACTTGCATGTAACCATTTTTTCAACATTTTGTGTCTGCTTTGCAACTTTTTTCATAGCTGAAATAAATGCAGAATGTTTGTCTGCAAAACGGGCCACCTGGAATCTGTGTGTGTGGCTTGGTTTTCATGAGACCTAGAGCCAAACCTTGCAGGGCTCGCTTGGACTGCTATTCTTTTTTTTTACCTCCCTCTGCTTCCCTGAGTGCATGCCTATCATGTGACAGGCTTGAGGCTGAGGAGAGGTCAAGGTGCCTGAGAGGGTGCATGGCATAGATACCTGGTTTGTGCATGTATGAACTGGGGGTATATATATAGTGGCATGGCTCTGACCTTGGCGCTATTCCAATGCAGCAAGCGGAGGAGAGAACTAAATTTCATGATCGCCATTCAGCCAGTGCTCAGCAGGCTATAGCGGGGAGGGGAGGAGTGGAGAGTTGAGGACAGACAGAACAGGTGAAAAATGTTATAACTAAATGAAGAAGAAGAAAAAAAAGGAAAACTTTATTTTCAAAAGAAAAGAAACTATTGACCTGAGAGAGACTCTGTGTGTGTGTGCGTGTGTGTGTGTGTGTGTGTGTGTGTGTGTGTGTGTTGGGGGCTCACTTCTGCAGGAAAGAGTAGCACAGAAGGGAATACAAGCGAGAACATTGAAATTAAAACAAGCATTTGTCAATGCTGAATGTTTCTTGCATGGTGTATGTAGCAGGGTGTATTACAGTTATGACCTGTGTTTGCAAACCTAACACAGCCTCATAACTTAAGGTTTTTTAATATTTACACTGAATTTTCAATATAGCCTTCTATGACCCCACCTCATAAACAATGGTAGAGGCAATTTTCAACTCATGCCTGAAAAGTGATTTTATGCATCAACTGCGAAATCACCTTGGGATGCAGGAACACATTTTGGCCAGGATTTGAAAATGACAGCTTTCATATTCGTGAGGTGCTGTAAAGAAATGGGTTTGTTGAAAATTTGGGGTCAAAATATTGAAAATTACCAAAGTTACGAGCCTGCATTCGCAAACTTCAACATAGCCTCATAACTTTGTTGTTTTATTATTTTTACACCAGATTTTCAACATAGCCTTCTTATGACCCCACCTCATGAACAATGGTGGAGACAATTTTCAACTCCTGCCTGAAAGGTGATTTTGAGCAGTGACTGTGAAATCCCTTTTGGGACAGATTTACCTAACGTCACTTACATTGTTCATGAGGTGGTGTCCCAAACAAGGTATGTTGAAAAGTTTGGGAAAAATATTGAAAAATCCCAAGTTATGCTACTAAGTTCAAAACCCCATTAAAATACATTGAGCCCCATACCTGATTTCATCAGTTTGTGGTCCGGTGTTGAACAGTGAAACGTCTCTGCTGTGTGGAGAAGATCATGGCATCGGACCCGCTGGGTAAGGACTTGATGGTGGAGGGTGCTGAGTGTGAGGGTTGGGTGGGGACCTAATGGTCAACAGACAACGATGGACATTTTTCTGTTTTACAGGATTAAAAAAAATAAAAAAAATGATGAGGGATGGTATTCTATATTAGGTGATGACACTAGAGTTAGGCACCCCAGTGTCACTGTTCGTTATGTGGGGGGTTGGGGTGCTGACAGGAGGGTCAGGTGGGTGGGAACAGTAATAAAAAAATGTGACCGGGAACTAAGGATTGGGGTGGGACAACACACAGAGGGAACAGTGGGAGGAGTTTAGCTGTGACAGCCTGTAGGTGCAGCAGCCAAAGAGAGCCACAGACCACAGTGTTACATTTCTGGGGCTGGGGTGGGGTGGGTACTAAGATGGAGGTTGGTTGGGGGAACAGTAATAAAGAAAAAAGGGACAGGGAATGGAGGATCGGGGTGGGACAGCACACAGAGGGAGGGGAGCAGGAAGGTTTTAGCGGTGAGAGCCTGTGGGGCGTGGCAGCCAGAGAGACCACAGAAGGGCAATTGAGTTGAGCCAAAATAGTGATGGGCTAGCGACTCCCCTTGCCCTACAATTTCCTGCACACCTATCAGTGATGTACATAAAATCATGCAGCTGCTTGCCGGACGGTTTTATGCAGACAGGTACTGAAGCGCTTCTCTCATTGAGCCGCTCAACCTTTCAAGTACACAAAGTTTACACCATGAAACAGTGACCCCATCATACTCTGATTGTTTGTCATTAGTCTGTCAGTAGGGCGAGCCCAATGTAGATTGCTCTGCATTGGGCTAGTCCGTGACACACACCTCTGAAATGCTGTTCTCCAAACAAAATGTTTTTTTATGCACACACAAGGAAACATAAAAGAAAGTACAAAAAAAAGACAGAGACAGGGAGGACTGTTTATGCTAGAAGCTGTGCAGTGTGTACACAAATGCACAGCAGTGTCTGGTTCACAGTGCACAACACTGCAGTACAGCTGTAAGAAATAACAAATCTGAAAAATAAAGCATTGTTTTAAACTAAGGATTTTGAAACAAAAAGGAAAATAAAGTTTACTGAAAAGAGAGCATAGAAAGAAGGAAAACGTTTTATATGAGAGAGACAGTAAGTAGAAGGGTGTATGGAGCCTTCTTGGGGAGGGGCCGCTCTTGGTGGTTGCATGCTAGCCCCTGTTTGCAGCATCACCCAGCCATTTCCTAAGTAAGTAGGAACCTAGGATGATTTTTTGTGTAGTCCAACAGAAAAATTAAGTGCATGACCAGAGCCAGTACAAGCTTGCATGATGTATGTCAATGTCTCACATTACGAGGGCCTATGTCCCAGTGTGTCAGTGTCTCATATTATGAGAGCCCATCATGTCCCAGGGCATCACTGTCTCACATTATTAATGAAGGCCCATTTCCCAGGGCATCAGTGTCTTACATTATGAAGGCCCATGCCTCAGGGTGTCAATGTCTCACATTAAATAAGGGCTCAGATCTCAAGTGTCCATATCCCACATTATAAGGGTCTGCAGTATGTCCCAAGGTATTAATGTCTCACATTTTATGAGGGCACATGTCTTTAGTATCCATATACCACTTTATGAGGCCCTATGTCCCTGGGCATCAGTGTCTCCCATTATGAGGGTCCGTGTCTCCTGGTGTCAGTCTCTCACAGTACATCTGGGCTCATATCTCAAGTGTTCACATCCCTCGTTATGAGGGCCTTTATCCAGGGCATTAGAGTCTCATATTATGAGGACCCATGTCTCACATCTTTCAGTATTAGTGTGTCACAAATATAAAAGTGTAGCAGACTGTACTGAGAGCATATACTGTTTGGACCTCCCACCAACTTACTGAACTGATGTTAAATTGCTTTATAAGTGGACTTTGTGGTCTGTTTTGCTAGCAAATGTTCCCAGTTTTTGTTTCACTTTTACTCTCAAGAATTATGATGCACGTACTTCGTTGCTCACTACAGTTTGTTTGCTTTTTCTAGTACAATGCAATGAAAAGGTCTAATTATGAAGACAGACTGATACAACATTGCAAAAGAGTGCTCTCACTCATGTGGTGTACTAGGATATTCCTTTTGTAATTTCAGTTTCTTTTCATAGATAACTATCAGTTCAAGAACAGCAGATTGGTCAGTACTCAGAATAGAGTCATATTCAGGAAGTTGTTATCCAAAGCGTGTTTATACGGCAGTAGTGCTACAAAGACCAACAACAGCATGATCCCGACCACCTGCTACTGGTGGTCTGCATGTCTACCGAAGTCTTATCTGCGCACTACCAATACGCTCTGCGCCAGTGAGGGGCCGTGCATCAGGGGCTTTAAATTTGTCCTGTATATGTTTCACCACAGTATACAGGTGTTGTTGCGGTGCTTATCGTCCACACAGCAGTTTGATCCGCTGTAATTCGTTAGCTCCACTCCAGTGTCCACAGTTTTGATGCGCGGGAAGTAGCTAACTGAGCAGATTACCCTGATTGGGTAAATGACCACACGCGAAACTTTTGCACCGAGCAACCAGCGGTTTATCGTTGCTCCAGTACAAAAGTGACCACGCAAACAGGGCTCCAGACAAAGAGATTTGGTATATGGTACATAACTGGAAGAATTCTAAGCCTTAGGGTACCATTATTTGTCATTTACAAATTTAAGTTGACCTTGCAAAGAGATTGAGGAAAAACATATGTGTGGGTGGGGTGTGAAATTCTTGTATGCATTCCATAAAAGTCAGTGAGTAGCTCTTGACTTTCTAGTCTTGATTAAATCTTACTGGGAGAAACAAAATGATGACCGCATGAGGTAGGACATGAATGACATAAGAGTCTAGCTGAAGCAACATGACTTATTTCCCCAGTAGTACTATTCTTTTTCAGTATCACTGCCAATAGGCTCATCATCACTACTGCCCAGGCAGTGTTTTGGAGATGCCCGTGAGAATTCAGCAAGTACTGTACACTATAGTTCAGTTTAATAAAATTAAATTTCAACATTTTATGGAAGATGTTTTCTCCTCCTATTACTGGTAATATAGCCAGCAGTGCTAAACATTCTTTCTGGTAAGCCACTCATTTGCTAACCTTCAATAATAAAGGACCACTTTTTGAGCGTTGGCCAGGCTGTGCCCTATTCATGCCAATACTGAAGTGGGTCATCTACAGCATTTATCTTTCTTGGGTCCTTTTGGAAGTCATCTACCAAATGGCTTGCTGAGTAGCTTGTGATGGAGAAGCAACAGTACTTTATTTTCTATGTCATCCAGTCCTGCCCAGATGTCCTTTGAGGCACCAAACAAAACTGCCCTGGATTCTGATTCATAATGCAAGGATTTTTTTAGGATGTTTTCTTATAGCTTCATTGGGGTCTGTTTCTTGGAAGGAGCATGGCTATTCTGATGAGCAGCAGCACTTTTTGGGAGTTTGTTGCAATTTTGAGAAACTTTATTAACCAGTAGTTTTTATTTAATGGCTCAGATCTATAGTACTAGACTGGAGAAGACCTGGCAAACTGATTTTGAAATGTGGATCCAACATTGTTGCTAAAACATAATGTCCACATTCCGACATTATGGCAATCATGTAGCCTGTTTCCAAAAACAAAGACAACCTTGAGCAAGAGTGACACCTGTGTTTGCACCTTGCTCTTCAAATTTTACCGGAAACTTTTCCGTTTGCATGAGAAGATGTATCAGTTGAATCGCTTGACTTATGGTTGTGCTATCAGCATTCACATAATGCATTGCTTCCTCAGATGGCTGTAGCAACTGACATAAGTATAAGAGTACACTATCCAGAGGTAAGTGAAATGTCCTTTCCCTACTGCATGGTCCATGGTGTACTGGTACACTGCTTTACGTTGTTCTTGGAGCCTCTGCACCCTGTAAAGCGGAGTTCCACCTGGTGTCAACTTCTTGTTTTAGCCAGTGAATTAGTAATTTATTCTTTGTTGCAGATGCTGCAAAATTTTACAAGCTTTGCAGAGTTCCTGAACTGACCACATCAATATACTCTGCACACTCCTGTCTTCACTGAGGAAGTCCTGAATCACTAGATTGAATGTCTGTGCAAAGTATGGTATATGCACAAACCAACCAGCCTTTAAAGGGCACTGTCAGCTTTACCTTGTTTTGTTAGTATCCATGCAGTGTGCCTTCTGGCACACACCAAATAATTGTAATGCAGAATAACCCCATAGACATAGAAGTGCAGCAAAATACCTGTTTATAAATATTTAGCATAGTTCGTCTTTTATCTGGGCCATCCATAAATCCACCCGACACTGGAAGCATAACCCCATTGAGGCCCAGCGCACCAGGACCGGCGCAGTCACGAAGTGGCATTTTATGCTAAGCCTACTTTAGTAACATGCTGCCCTTATAAACTACTAAATGCAAATGACTCCTGGTACTTTAGTCTTAAAACTGAGCCCTGTGTGGCTGCGCAATCCATATCTTAAAACCAGTGCGAAATCCAGCGCATGTGCAATGGTGGCACGCTCTTGCTATCAGCGGGATCTCCATACATCTTTACTCCACACATGCATGGGATCACGGCACCAGTTTTAAAAAGTAAATTACGAGCCACACAGGGCACAGTTTTAATTCTAAAGTACCAGAACCAATCTGATTTAGTAGTTTATAAGGACAGCATGTTACTAAAGCAGGCTTATGTAAATGCCACTTCATGACTGCACTCACTACGTGCATCAAGTCAATGGGGTTATGCTCCAGTGTCAGTGGATTTATGGACTAGAGGAAAGACAAATTTGCCAAATATTCATAAAAAGCGTATCTTGCTGAACTTCAGTGTCATCGGGGTTATTCTGCATTGCAAATTACTTAGGTGTGTGGCAAAAGGCACACTGCACAAATATTAGCAAAAACAAGGGAGAAAGCTGACAGTGCCCTTTAATGCTTTACAGTGTTAGCTCCATCGTCTGAAACCACAAATCCTGGGAAAGGCCATTAGGGAAAGCCATTCCGAGAACTGTTTCTTTCGCTCCTGTAAGATGTTCACACCACTCTGATTTCTTTGTCAAAGCCTGAAATTCAGAGAGCAGCCTGTTTTGAGAATGCTGTTGGTCCCCGGTGGAGGCAGAGGATGTAGCAGAGGAAAATGATACCCAGTGGGTGGTGACAGTCATGCAGTCTGCTGTTTGACCACTTTTCCATATATGCATTGTTATATGTACTTCTTTAATAGTCGATGACTGCAACCACTGTTTACCTTCTGGCACAGTTCCCTATAAAGAGGTGGAAAAGCCTTTCTGAAGAAATGTGTCAGTGATGGCAGCTATGCGGAGGGCAGCAAATTTCATCACCTCTGGAAAGCCACCAGAGGCAGCAATAGAATGGGGATGCATGTCCAGTGCAATGATAGCCGATACTGCTTTTTAGCTGCTGGGCAGCTGGATGACGTTGGTCATATTTAGTTCTCTGTTCAAAAGCCCGATGCATTGTTAACCATTTGTGAGATGTGACTGGCACACGGAAAAAGGCTGGAGGAGACAAAGGGAAGAACTCTTTCTGTTTTCAATTGGGGAGCTTTCTGATTTTAATAAAGACCTAGTAGATAAAGGGTTGATGATACAGTGGGCACATTCAAAGCCCAGCTTGGTGTCTGAGGCGTTCTGTGCTGTATATGGAAAAATGTACCTATGCCACCAGTCTGTGCACCACTGAAAACCTCTGTAACATCATCTGCCATGTCACCTTGTGGCTTTTATCTGGCTACTGAAGTGGCTATAGTATACGTTTATGTGTACAGTTACTATGTCTGTTATGGTTATAAGAGGATATTCTCAAATTCTTTGGCTAAGAGAAGCTGAGCAGTTCTTGCATGCAAAGGCTTTAGAAGAAACTCTTGCTACCATAAGAGATATAGTAACTACATGTGAACATAAATCATGTTGAAAATTTCTATTTAAAAAAAATTACCTGAGCTTAAAATCAAATATTTTACTTTGTGGAAAGTAATAGAAACCTCTGTGAGTGGAAATGGACTATGCTAACTGAACTTAAAACTTCAGAATTTTAGAACTTTGTGTATGAGACACCTGTTATGGTTATAAGAGTGCCTGAATGTTTAGAAATTAACCAGTCTGATTGGCTAAAAACAATGCCATGATTTATAATCATTGTAAGTGTCTTATTAAGGTTGATGTGCCAAGTTTGCCTGTCTGTCTTCCTCTGCTGAAAGACGCCTTAAATAAAAAGCATATTGTTCGCAGATACTATTCTTTGGATCAAGGTGGGGACAAAAACTCCAAATATGAAGAGAGATTGGGAGATCTCAATATGTATACCATGGAGGAGCGGAGAGATTGGGGAGATGTGATACAAACCTACAAATATCGTAAGGGTATACATAGGGTACTGGAGGAAGCATCTTTCAGAAAAGGAGATGTTTAGGAATGAGGGGCATGACATGAGACTGGAATGAAGTAGACTAAGGGGTAATGTGAGGAAGTATTTCTTCACAGAAAGGGTGATGGATGTATGAATAGACTCCTAGCAGAGGTGGAGGGGCAAACACAGTGGGGAATTCAAAAATGCATGGGACAGGCATAGGGGAACCCTAGCAATAGGAACGATAAGGTAAAGCCGGAGATCAAGTAGGGTTTATGGCTTTTGCAGTAGGTAGGAAATGGCAGACTGGATGGGCCGGAAGTGTCCTTATCTGTCATTGCCTCTAGGTTTTCATGTAAATTGAAGAGGATGCCTTTTCAGTAGGAACAGCCCTTAACAAACCCTTGTGTTCTCACCACCATTCTTTGTATACCTCCCTTCCTTCCCTTCTCTTGATGTCAGATGTGCTGCGCCTCCGCCCTGCAGTACGTGGTCCCAGCTGGTGTATATCCAGTCTCCAATGGGTGCCACTCACACACTACAAGCTCATGACCCCCACTCCAGAGGAGGACAGCTGTCTATAAGACACTCATCCAACCTCTGCCCAGCCGACCCTCTTATGCTCCGGCTCGCTCCCAAACCCAGGTTACTAGCATTATGAGCAGGCCAACTTTTCATCTTTATTTTAATATTATTTAATAGGTTTTAAATTTAAATTACAGTTGCTGTTCATGAACTAAGCCATCTCTTATCCAAGAAAAACACCACTACCTTCCTCAGTCACCTTGGAGAAATAGGAGGCAATAATGAGTGGACATCTCAAGAAAGATAACAACTGGCTAACAATAGCAAGACTACCGGTTAGTTACCACGAGCTTAATGTGCTGGATGCTTGTGCAACAGAGGAGGCAGTGGTGGCTCTACATCAGGGCTGTTAGTGCAACTCTTAATTCTGTAGCATCAGTCCATGCATGACTCAGGCCTTCGTGCTTGAAGTCACAATATTTCAATGGGGAACTCAGGGAACTAAAGACCTTGGGTCAGCTGTAAGAATGCCACTGGTGGAGGTCCCACACTGAGGAGGACAGATTGCTTCTTATGGGAGATTGCCTTTGATACTCAGTATAATGAGTTTTGAAAGTCAGAGTTCCTGCCCATGGAGATTGCTGCAGCAAGAACAGACCAGCTCAGCTTTTCCAGATGGTAAACAGGCTTATCCATCCTTCCTGTCTCCAGTCAGTAAGAGCACTATCTGTTGCTAAATGCGATGAGTTTGCTCTGTTCTTTGCTAATACTGGTGTCTTCCATCAGGGCTGGTATCTCCTCAGTGGGGTTTCATCGGCATGTGTTGGATCTGGGGTAAATAGAAGCAGTCCTCATGTCTGGTGGGAGTTTAGCTTTGTGGGGGTGGAAGAGGTTAGCGAGATAATCTCAAAGTTGTGGCCTATATGTTGTGGACTGGACCCAGGCCTGATACATCTCTTAATGAGATGTGGGGTTCTTGGGTCCAGTGTTCATGAGATAATCCTGTGCTCCCTCTCGAAGGGGTGTTCCCATTGCTCTTAAAAGGCATTGGTAAAACCCCTTTGATTAAACCATCTCTAGACCCAGATTGTCTCTGAATTATAGACCTGTCTCTAACCTTCCTTCTAGGGAAGGTTATTGAGAAAGTAGTGGCCATTCAGCTGATGCGCCTCCTCGCTGCCTTTTGACATCTATGAGCCACTCCGTCTTGTTTCTGGTCCATAGTATAGCATGGAGACAGCACCAGCCAGTATGCAGAATGATCTCCTAAGGGTGAGTGATCAAGGGAAACAGTCAGTTCTTGTCCTATTTGATTTCTCCTCAGCGCTCGACATCGTGGATCATGGGTGTTGCTGGATTGCCTGAGAGAGCTTTGTAGGGCTCACTGGTACTGATGTCAACTAGTTTGAGTCCTTTTCTTACAGGTAAGATGCAAAGGGTGGTGATGGGAACTTACTTCTCCCACCAGATGCCCCTGTCCTGTGGAGTTACCCAGGGTTCGATCCTCTCACCCATGTTAATCGTGGTGTACATGCTACCTCTGGATGATATCATTAGATATCACAGGGTGGTTCTTCACTGCTATGCAGATGATACCCAACTGTACATGTCATTTGAACTGGGTACAGTCTCTGTCTTGAACGCTTTGTCTGGCAGAAATACAGGACTGGATATCCTCCAATTGACTAAGGCTCAATCCAGATAAGACAGAAGTATTAGTGATCGAGCCTGGTCACCAGTGAGAACTGAGGTGAGGGTAGGGAAGACTAAACTAGTGTCTGGTTCTTCTTCTCTAACCATCTCAGGAAGGATGAAGACTCTGGGTGTTATTTGGGCAGCAAATTGACACTGAAGGCTCAGGTGTCATCCATTGTCTGTAATGTTTTTTACCATCTTAGAAATAATGCCTGGATCAGATCTTTTATCCCACCCAGCGGCCTGCCCTCACTGATACATACTTTTGTTAATCCAGAATCAATTATTGTAATGCCTTTACCTTGGGCTAAATGGAGGGACCCTACATTGCCTGCAGCTTGAGCAGAATGATGTGGCCAGGTTGCTGACAGGCAAGCCAAGATCCTGTTATATAAGCCCAGTCCTGCGTGAACTGCACTGGCTGCTGGTGAAGTGGCAGATCTCCTTCAAGGTTGGCCTGCTGGTGTATCAAGCCTAGGACTGGGCCTAGCTACCATGCAAGACTTTTGTTACCTTACCAGACCTCCGACCCCTCCGTTTCTCTGAGGTGGGCCTCCTTGCTTTCAGGGTTTGTTAAAATCTTCAGGTGAGATGGCTTTGATATTGCTGGCCCAATCCTGTGGTACTCACTTCCCAGATCTCTGAGGGAAGCCCCTCACTGGAAGTTCCATCTTTTAACAGCAGCTTTTGGTTCATCTTAGAGTTCTGGCCATAACTTTATCTAAATCTCTTTATCTGTATTTATTGTATTTATTTATCTCAGTTATTTTCTTTAATTGTGCTCAAATGCTGATTTTATGTATTTTTTGTGGTTATTCTTTAATGCTTGTGGTTTGGACGTAAATGCTGTGGTATTGGATATTGTACAGCACTCAGAGCCAGTGGGAACGAGTGCTTTATAAATAAAGTTTGCTTTGTTTTGGCAAGGGCTGCCCTCTCCCTCAAAAAGGGCATCACACATCACACAAGCCTTTACCAGCTCTGCTTGCACAAAAATTTTTATTAGACTACACAAAACATGGTTCTGCTTGCATGGGAATGGTTGGTGATGTTGCACAGTGGTTACTATGCAATGCCTAATGGCTGCCGCCCCTCCTAAAAGACGTCACACATGACACAGGTCTTTATCAACTCTACTTGATCAATTTATTTTTTTATTGGCCTACATAAAAGAAAACTATTGCCATTTGAGTCCTTGAATGAGAAATGGCTAGTGACTCTACAGACATGGACTATGTAACTGCTAAGGGCTGCCCTTCCTTGCAAAACAGTTTTACATATGGCGTAAGCCTGTTATCAGGTCCAGGTCTGGTCATGCACTCTATTTTTATTGGACTGCAAAAATATATTCTTGCTATTTAGGTATGTGCTTAGTGACTCTGCAGAGGGGCTACTAACTCAACTGCCAGGAGCTGCTCCATTTCCTCAAAAGGTTTCACACACAAACACAAGCCAATGCCCAAGTCCAGTATAATTTTTTAATGAGTTAAGAAAAGCGAAGGAAAACTGCCTGCTTACACACAGGCAACTAGTTAGCCCCAGTGAAACTACAAGCCAGATGTCACATTACCTCAGCCTATGTCCCATCATTCAACATGTCTTTCTCGCCTCCTGTCATTTCCTTCCTTATCTCCTGTCAGTCACCATCTTGTGCACAAATGGCTTACTAGGAATTTACAAACATGCTATGTACTACAACACTGTCTCAAATAACCTTCAAGTAGATTTCCTGTAAGCTACCAACAGCTGGGGATTGCTAGCTGCCATGCTACTATACTATTTTGTACAGAATTTTACCTGTTGTCCTCTTTTTATAGTTTAAAATGAAGGTAAGGGCAAGTTTTAAACTGAATGCATACTGGCCATAAATTAAAACCCGAGCCAAAACAAGGGTTGATTTGTAATACAAAACCAGAACCTCCCAGTTTATTCACCACTAATAAACATTTGTGGGGACTTTTTGGAGGGAAAAGCTTGACTTGGGAATCTGATGTGTCCCAAAGCAGCACCTTGTGTCAGGGATTGTGGTGAGTGCCTTGCATTTAGAATTGTAATCCAACACCATATCTCAGATATATTCTGTAGGGTCCCTCTCCCACTAAGCCCAGAGGGAGAGCAAACCAAATGCATGGTTCCCCTCCTGAGTGCACCGGTGCTCACTTTGTGAGTTGGATGAAGTGGTTCATTACTGCTTCCATAACTTGATCTTTTGGCCTTTATTCAAGCTAAATCATTTTCTTTACTCTTGAGATGCCTTCTCTTGGCACCTTTACTGAGTGTAGGAATACCTAAAGGAAGCAAGGCCACAGTTACGTCGCGTGAGCACAACTTCATATAGCTACTACATGCAGCCAGCTGCCATACTGAATGGAAAGACTTGCCATATTGACAGGAAAGGCTTGCCTCAGTGGTAGCTGGCTAATACCACCCAGCACTATAAAAGGCAGGCAATCCCAGACCTCCATACCTTAGTTTACTTCATCCTCCTTCTGCCTCTGGCACACTCATTTCTGCCCTCGCCATTTATTCATGCTTAGTCATTTTCTTCAGCCTTGAGATGCCTTCTTTTGGCATCTCTACTTAGGTGGAAATACCTCAAAAGAGCAAGTACAGAGTTACATTCATATAAGCACAACTTTATATAACTCTACATGTAGCCAGCTGGCACACTGAAGTTAAAAGCAACAATCAAACTATTCCAAAGATATTTTAACAGTTTCTTATATGGAGTCATTTCTTCTTTCAGTTATTTTGAACTGTGCACATTTTACTGCACTCATAATCTCCAAGGACTATCCATTCTCAGTTCATCAAAATGCAACATTTTAAAGGTGTGCACGGGACAAAATGTTGTTCTTGTATCCAGTGCAACTAAAACAAAGACCTTTCTAGAGGACTGTGTTTTATTTCAAACTGGAGGCAGGAAACTATTGGATAAATAAGCATTTGCTTATAATTCAAAACCTTACAAAATCAGTCCACGTGGCTAGTAAAATCACAACATTTTTACAAGCCCAAAGAAAACTGCTCTGTAGATTAGAACAACGTAAACCAAAACCAGGAGCTCAGCTAGCAGAAACACAATATTTTATCTAGCAGAACATGATATCCTACTCAGCAACTCTGCCAGTAAAAAAAAAATCAAGAATTGTACCCTGCTGAATCAGTACATCATGGTGTCTTGATGCAAAACCTGTAAAGTCGTGCTGGGAAATATTTGCAGACTGGATACAGAATTAAATCGACTTCTATGGTGAAGAAAAACAGGCACATTTAAACCAATTTTGAAATTAAACATCACAAATGCAGGAACTATTCACTTATTTATTCTTCAAACTAAAATTTCTACATCAGGATAACTTCAGTAAGGTGCAGTGCCCGATTTAAAAGAAGTTTCTGGAGACGAGATAAAACAGCAGCTGCAACTGTTGCATTACCGTAAATATCAGTGATAAGTCCCATAACAAGTATCTATATACAAACTGTCATGTGATGTAGTACATAGCAATGCATGGAACTGCCCTGAAATCCAAGACAGCAAATGTCAGGCAGCTGTATTTGTAGGTGCTGTAGCTCACAACACTCACATGCAATAATTGGCAGAACATTTATTTACAGTATTTAAAACTGTAAGGAAGACTTGATGGACTTCCTAGAAGGTGCAGTTACAGGACGCAGACAGTATCTTTTTTCCCATTGTACTGTATTTTCATATTGATGTGTTCCACTGTGTTGTTTGTATAATATGTTACATTTTTGTCCATCTTAAAACTGCATACATTTAACAGGACCACCTTGTAAATAGGGCTCCCCTGCCCTAATAGTGTTTGCATCAACATGCTTTTACCTGTATAATAAAATAAAAGGTATTACTACAGTACCACTACTAGGTTTATGAGGGAAGTTCCTACCAGACTAATATGGTGAATTCTTCAAATGGCCGACTATAGCAGCAGACAAGTGCCAGGCAACTGATACAGTATATGTTGACTTAATCAAAGGCCTTTGAGTCAGTCCCCACAGGAGGCTGATCAAAAATTAGGGACCCAGGGTGAAGCGATAGGATGGCAATCGGGTGAGAGCTGGTTGGGGGTAGAACACAGGGGTGGTAGTCAATGGGGAGTTTTCAGAGGCACGGATGGGACTAGTGGAGTACTCAGAGGTCAGTACTCAGACCGGTCCTCTTCAGTATTTTTCTCCGTGACATTGGTGAAGGTGCCAAGGGTAAGAGCTGCCTCTTGCAGAAGATACAAAGATCTGCACAAGGGTAGACATGGAGGAAGGAGAACAGAGTTAAGGAAGGATCTGGGCAGGTTGGAAAGCTGGTCCATAATTTGGCAGCTGAACTTTAGGAATCCAAGGTGTCATGCAAGATGGATAGTACTACGGAAGAAAAGGATTTAGGGAAATTACATAGGAAACCCTAAAATGGCTGCACACCACAATAGAATGGTATGTAAAGCAAATAAAATGCTGGTTTGTAGAGGAAAGGAGGATAGGCAGTAGAGGATGAGAGGATCCTGCCACTATAAAGGTCACCAGTGCAGCTACACTTGGCATACTGGACAAGTACTGGAGCCCACACCAAAGGAAGGACTACAACAAGGTGGAGGTAGTACAGTGCAGGGTAGTTAAGATGGTCCATGGCCTTAGGATGAGACATATGAAGAGAGGCTGCTGGACTTAAGCATGTAATCCCTTGAGAAAAGAAGAGAAAGGGTTACATGATTGAGACTTACAAATACCTGCATGGGATAAATAGGGTAGACACCCAGGAACTATTCTCCTCAAGTTCAAACACAAGGGCTAGAGGGAATCTCTGAAGCTGGTAGGCAGAGATTCAAAAGGACACCCATAAGCATTTCTTCATGGAAAGAGTGGATAAGTGGAATGTGCTTCCTGAAGGAGTGGTACAAGTCAAATTGATCAACTGCTTCAAGCAGGGATAGGACAGGCTGGTAGGTTTAGTTAGAAAAAGTGGGGACAGAAGAAGGGGAGGACTGCTACAAGGGCAAGGCAGAATAGTTAGGCAGTGTCGACAGATTGGATGGACAATAACCTTTTTGTGGTCTACTTCTCAGTATCTGTTTTATTAGAAAACAATACTAAGCTGGTACCAGCCCATTTTTCAGATGCATCCTGGGTGGAAGGAGATGGGGAGCAATACAGTGAAGTAATAATGACAGCAATGTATACAGAGAAATATAAAGCATGATAGTACTAAATTACAATATACCCAGGCAGCACTGCTGGAAGGGGATGTCAGCTGGTGCCATGCATTAGATTCAAAACAGTGCTGCACTCCTTCCTCAACTCAATAACAAGTTTAGACTCCAGGGCCCAATTCCAAGATGCATGTCGCAACTCCGCCAGTGCTTGTGAGTTACGACAGATGCGCACGCCGGGACCCTGCATCAGATTCCAGAACAGGCAGGGTCCCCAGTGACTATGCCCTGCGACTTGCGACACCACCAGTGTTGTGCCACAGAAAGGAGCACCTACACAGGGTGCTGCAAGCACATTACCACCCTCTGACAGGGTGCAGGTCCCGCATGGCATGACCCCCAATGCCCTACTCCCCAACACCATGGCAATGACTCACAGGGCTGGAGGGTGAGGGGCCACAGGACTACCACGGAGTGCTTGGCATGCATGCCAATGGCGGCATGTCGGTGCACCGAAAGTGAACTGCCCTGTGGGTCAACACCCGGGATGAGGCGTGGGGGTGCCCTTCCACAGGGAGGTGGGTGGGGCCTAGTGGGACTGTGGGTGGGGCTGTTGGGGCACCAGGCACTGCGGTGCACCCCGGTGGACGTAGGTACAGTTAGACCAGCTAATAGCTGGTCTAACTGTACTGAACCACTGTCTTCCAGTTCCATCTTGAATTGCACATTTGCTATTCCATCTGCCACCCTCCTGGAATCGGGCGTAACTGCTTCCATAAACCCCCTTGTGCCATGTTGCGGGGTTTAATACTACCAGTGGTGTGGCACACCTTTGACGCAGGCAGCCTGTGCCATGTCACAGACTGCCTTCTGGAATACCAGTCATCATAACGCAAGGTGCAAAGTGCTACTTGTGCATTGATTTACGCAAGTCACTTTATGGCTACGCGTAACCTTTTCTGGAATCGGGCCCCAAGATTCAAAATGCTTGTATATTTTATTTGCTTCTGCTAGACATAAGTGTAGTCAGCTAAACACAGGCCAGTCACCTGGAAGATAATGCCTCAGTGCTTCACCGGTCAAGGCTTCTTCAGGAGATGGATTCCGGAGACTGCAGGTCCTTTAAATAGTCCCATGCTAGTGACATCACACATTACAGTACATCACAAAACATAACTCATAACTACTTTGAAAGAAAGAAATAATTAACTATTAACAATAAAGAAATGTACTAAATTCTAATGATGCAGTGAAAATAAAAATTGCATGTACACAGTTACAGATTAATGGTCAAGCATTAAATTGAAAGGCATAGTGCAGTTTTGATGTGGCAAATGTTTAGACAGTCATTCCTTCTTTATTCATGAATTGTTGCAACAGTTTGTCCTTTTCCCACCAGTGTGGTTCCACCAACTGAGTCTGGCTGACACAGCTGCATCTGATGCAAGATCTGTTTGGACTGACCTGTTCCTGCCACTGTCTGTCGCGAATGCAGCAGCTGGACTATGAACAACAGCATGTGAATATACTCATCTGCCATGCTGCAGAGATGAGCAAAATAACAGCTGGACTGATGGTTCAGCACACTGCAATCTGCAGGTAGTGACTAGAAATACCAACAGGTTTTGGCATCCAAGACAGGGTTTTTTGTTTTAGAATGACCCACGAGGGTGGGGGATATTTGCCACATGCCACATATATAAAGCTATAGCTGGTAGACTTTAGATAGGTATTTAGCTGACTATTTATGTTTTCTGTTAAATATACTTAAGAAATGTGCTGGGGAAGGAAGGAGGCTACTTGGGAAGTATACTCATCTATTCAGGAAGGGGTGGCTTAGCGGGTAAATGTGGTCACACACTGGTGGAAAACAGTTATACAGATGGTAGCTGTTTAGTGTCACCATATACAGAGTTAAACAACAGTGCTCACATGGGGCCTCTTACCATGAAGTTGCACTGTTTGGGCTCTACTCAGGTGTGTGGAGTCTCACAGTGCTGTGGCACAAGGGCTGTCCAGTGCACCAGAACGAGTCTGAAAGTTAAGATATTTTGTTTGCTGTGCTGATGGTTCACTGTTCATGCAGATATTGTAAGGGTCCAAAAAGGTATTCAAGCAACAATGACACTGGGAGCCCACATGTTGGTATGAAGACTTGGTTCTGGGCCTTGGGGACATCTTTCCACCAGGATATAAAATGCAAAACAATGAATAAAATAGAGGTGTACTCCTTTTACATCCAGCGTGTTCGCAGCCCAATTTAGAAGGAAAAAGGTATCACTGGCTTTAAAAAGACATAACATTCAAACCGCAATGTTATAAGAGACTCATCTAATACAGGTGGAACACACCAAGCTGCTCCATGACTGGGTAGGGCTGTGCCATGCACCTGCCTTCAGTGGGCACTTCAAAGGAGTAGCCATACTTATGCAAAAGTAACTTCCATTTCAGGTGACCAGGGTGACTGAAGATACCACAGATAGGCAGTGCATGTTTGTGCAGGGTTAGCTTCAAGGGAAGAGCATAACGCTGGGGAATTTGTACACCCACAGTCTATGGCATGGTATACGTAGATCAGATGCTGGCCTTGTTACAACTGGAACAATTTCTAATCTAGTGTTGGTAGGGGCTGTAACTGTGCACTAGATGCTACCCTTAATAGATCTCACAGAGAGCTAGGCAGGGCGTTGGGTTATTGATGGCAAGCAAGTCTAGTGGGCTAGGCATGGTAAATGTGTTGAGGAGGCCATTCTTGGGGCCAAGGAATACATCTTCTTTCCACAGACATAGTCCACAATTGAGTTTGTCCTCCAGTGCCTATACTTGAGGGTTGTTAACACTTCCTTTAGCCCAATAATCCTCAAAGACCATGGCTGGGTCTCCTTCACATTCTGCCGATGGACTCTTTCTGCTGCTCAACACAGTTGAAAATGTCCAGCTTACCAGTGAAGAATGCGTGACTTGTAGAAAGAACAGTGGAAGATGTATTTGAAGAACAATCAACCAACGGCACAGTCTAAAGCTATACTGTGGAAGGTGGGAAAAGCATATATGAGTTAGGCTACCAATGCATATACAGCCTCATGAGTAAAAGCAAAGCAAGAAAGGTTAGCTGAGATAGGACTGACAGTAAAAGTTATAGAACAAATTCATAAACAGATCAGTCGAAGAATCCAAAAGACACTATCAGCTTTGTCCCCAGATTAAGCTTCAACTGATCAAAGCGCTGGAGCATCTGGACCATGGTAGGTCTACCATCCTACAGTGTGGCTTGCTTTTTCAATTTGATGCTGCATTACATTTGTTTTAAAGCATTCATCTGTGAATAACTGATGTCTCCTGCCTAGTATTACTATAGTGTCTTCTGACCTAAGTGTAACACTTCTTGTGTTGTTGTCCACTCTAGGAGTCACAAAGCCCATGGGCGCACCTGCTCCTGCAGTGCTGATCGATTCACTCCCTTCTTGGATCCGTCAGCTGTAGGAATGCCTGGGGCAGCTCTGTGTAGCCATTGAGGAAAGAAACATAGTAAAAGACACGTGGGGCCTGCACATCTCTTTCTTTCACTAAACAGAAACTTTATAAGTGGAGCAACACACCAGCCATTTTCTTTGCCAGTCTGACAGCATTTTTCAGGAGGCCTAGTAAATTGCTCTCAGCAGATTATGAAAGTATTTGGCACCCTTTATAAAAACATGTACCAGGCAGAATGTGCCCTATTGAGCAGGAGGCTGCCCATTCACCAACAATATACCATTAGAGCTGGCCTATCGGCACAGTGGTAATGCTACAACTCACTATGCTGGTGATCCAAGCATGGAACGAGCCTGGTTTATTGGAGGATGGCTGAGGGAAATAGGACTGAACATCCCAGAGGACACTCTCCTCCTTTTCTGGGGAAGGAGGGCAGTCAGCTCTGATCCAATACTTCCAACTGGGTGACCGTAGAGGTCCAACCAATTCATTACATGACAGAGGTGGTAATGTCCAGAAGCCCGGAGTCCACCACAGGTTTCAACTCCATCTCTTGGCTGCTCATGTCAGGGATAGGTTCAATGACATTGGGTTGGACCTGCTGCCAAAGGTATGACCATACATGTGGCTTCCTTACTGGCATCCACCAGCCCGGACACAGAAGCAGTTAGAAATTCATCTAGCAGACCCCACTTTCTGAGGGTGTTGATGAGGGTTCTTCTTTTGCTTCCAGTTAGCCTGCTGTCATTTGGACAATATTTTCAGTATCCATATAAGAAGCCTTTCTAAAGCTTCAGGTTCAGAGCTCTGCATTAACACTGCCTCCTGCCAGCTACCATCTTGACCACCTGACACTGCTGCCAGTTTTCCCACCATTTATCCCCTACCTTTCCTCTGTCCATCTCCCAAACAATGCTGTGCTGATGACATTACATAGAAACATAGAATCTGATGGCAGATGAGGACGCTTAGCCCACCTAGTCTGCCCATTTCCTACCTAACGGATAAGCTGCAGATCCTAGTTAACCAACAGCCTACTTCCTCCTACCCACCACTAGAATTGCCTTATGTCTGTCCCATGCATTCCTGAATTCCCCACTGTTTTGCTCGGCCTCCTCAGGAAGGCTGTTCCATACATCTACAACCCTCTCTGTGAAAAATACTTCCTCCACATTACCTCTGAGCCGTCCCCTCTATCTTCAAATGTGCCCTTGTTCTTGCACATCTCTTTTTCTGAAGATGCTACCCTCTTGGACTTTGTCGATTCCCTTGAGGTATTTGAAAGTTTCTATCATGTCCGTTCTCTCCTTCTTTCCTCGAGGCTGTACATCTTAAGTGCCTTTAGTCTTTCTTCATATGTCTTCTGGTGCAGACCCTGCACCATTTTGGTTGCCTCCTCTGTACAGCCTCCCTCTGTCTAGGTCTTTGTGGAGATGGGGTCTCCAGGACATACACAGTACTCTAGATGTGATCTTACCGACTGTCTGTACAGAGGGACAACAACTTTTGTTTTCTACTGGTGATGCCTTTCCCTATGCATCCCAGTGCATCCCCCAGCCCTCCTTACTGCCGCCTCACATTGCTGGCCCACCTTTAGTCATCTGATATAACTACTCCCGGTCCCTTTCCATTTTGTTGTTGTCAGTATCTCACCCCCAATTGTGTACTCTTCCCTGGGTTTTTGTTTCCCAGGTGCATTACTTTGCACTTCTTTGCATTGGATCTAAGCTGCCATACATTTGACTATTCCTCCAACCTTGCCAAGTCCCTTTTCATCCTTTCCACCCCACTTTGTGTATCAACCTTGTTGCAGATCTTTGTGTCATCTGCAAAGAGACATACTTTTCCTTCTAGTCCTTCTGCAATGTCACTTATAAAAACATTAAAAGGACCGGCCCCAGTACTGTACCCTGCAGTACCCCACTAGTAACCCCTTTCTTCACTGTGGACTCCATTTACTATTACCCTCCGTTTCCTGTTGTCCAGCCAGTGTTTTACCCAGCACCACCCTGGGACCCACTCCCAGGCTGGCTAACTTGTATATTAATCTTTTGTGCGGGACTGTGTCAAATGCCCTGCTAAAGTCTAGGTAGGCCATGTCCACAGCCCCTACCTGGTCTACTACTTTGGTCACCCAGTCAAAGAAATTCAATTGATTTGTCTGACATGACCTTCCTGCTGTGAATCCATGTCGCTTTGGGTCCTGGCCTCTAGGTATTTAACAATCTTTCCTTCAGAAGTGATTCCATCATTTTCCCTACCACTGAGGTCAAACTGACAGGTCTGTAGTTTCCTGCCTCTGTCTTGCTCCCACTTTTGTGAAGGGGAATCACATCTGCCCTCCTCCAAGTCCTCATGTACCACACCATCCTCCCATGATTTATTAAAAATAGTAGTCAGTGGTGTTACTAGTTCTTCCCTTAGTTCTTTTTAGAATTCTGGTAAATCCCATCAGGCCCTATTGCTTTATCCACCTTCAGTTTTAGGAGTTCTTTCAGAACCCTTTCTTCTGTGAAAGGACTAATATCAACCCCTATCCAGAGTGCTTCTATTGACTGGATTAGTATCTCCCTCGCTCTTCCTTTGTGAATACTGAGCAGAAGTACTTTGCTCAGTATCTCTGTTTTTTATCTGTCGCTCTCTGCTCAACCACCTTCCTCTTTATTCAGCGTCAGTATCCCTGCCTTAGTCTTTCTTTGCTCCCTAATGTACCTATAAAGGTTTTATCCCCTCCTTAACCGAGTTGGCTATCTTTTCCTCGGTTTGGGCCTTTAGCTATTCTGACTGCCTTCCCACTTCCTTCTGCTTTAACTGGTACAGTTCTCTGTCCTGCTCCTTCTGTGTTTCCTATACTTCCTGAATGCTATCTTTTTCTCCCTAACCTTCCCTGCCTTCTTTTGAGAACCATAGTGTTTTTTGTCTTTTGTTTTGATTTATTTGTTTCACACAAGGCTTGTTGCCTCTGTGATGGCGGTTTGATGTTTCCCATTGTTGCTCCACCATTCCTTCTAACCTGTTTGCTAGTGCTTTTCTGAGCACTCTCCCATTTTGATAAAATCAGCCTCCGGAGTCCAGTACCTTCACTTTTGTATGGCTTGACTCTACAGCTAAGTTTATCATGAACCACATTGTTTGGTGGTCACTTGTTCCCAGATGGCTACCCACTTCTAGATCTGAGATCCTCTCTCTGTCCCCATTTGAGAGTACCGGGTCTAAGATTGCTCCCTCTCTCAGTGGGTTCCAAACTAGCTGTCTGAGGTTGCCCTGCAGGGCATCGAGAATGGCCCTGCTCTTGGATGTGGCTGCAGCAAAGGTGCTCCAGTTAACATCTGACATATTCAGGTCCCCCAGCAGCAATATCTCACCTTTCTCTGCCATCCTAAGGATGCCTTCTATCTTTTCCTTGTCCATTTCCTCCCCTGAGACGGAGGTCTGTACAACCCCTGTGCGGATTGTGGTGCCATTTCCAGTCTCAGGGTGACCCACAGTGCCTCCTCTCCTCATATTTACCCTTTAGTTCTGTTGCTTTGATCCCTTCCCTTACATGAGGAGCTACTCCTCCTCTCTCTACCGTCCCTGTCCCTCCTATAGATTGGGTACCTGGTATGTTGACATCCCAGTCATGGTTCTCTGTGTACCATGTTTCTGTGACTGCCATGATATCCAGGCATCCCTCTTCCATCAAGGCCACCATTTCGGGAGCTTTCTACCCAGGCTACGGGCATTGGTACTCGTTACCTCCATTTTTTATGGCCTTATTTCTTTTGCCCCATCTCTGTCCTTACTGCCTTTGTCTTTTCTCCATTTATCCCTACCCTTCTCCTTATCGACTGCCCTATCTTGGTGTTTACCTCACTAACTACCCTGATTTTTTTTGGGGGCGGGCTAAGATTTCCTTCTTTTCAGTGCCTTCTCCTTGGCTAGTTTAAATGCTTGCCAATGAAGCATTTAAACCTATCACCTAGGATCCTGGTTTTCTGGTTTCAAAAGCACAGAGCTCTCACTTATGGAGGAAACAGAATTCTCTTTGATCCACTGCAAAGGTAACTGTTGTCATGGTGTATGGCACCACATTCCGTGGTTGAGGCAGTACTGCCATCAGCAACAATTCCTGGTCACTGCTGCCCAAACACAGACAAACCAGGCTCAGTTCCAAACCCTAGGTTACCTTCATGGTAATATAACACACAACCACCGGACCACTGGACAGCCCATAATAAACAATTTCTAATAAACAGGAAGCCAGCAAGGCTGAACAATGCGATGGACTTACAGGAGGTATAGACAATCAGGGCAACATGGAAGTCAGCTTGGTATTGTTTGCCATGAAGTGAATGGGAGTGAAACACAATTTCTAATATGTAGGTAACTAGGGGGCCAAGAATGCCATTATGGAGTCACAGGTACATCTTGTACACAGGAAATGGCATACTAAAAATTAAGACTGCACAAGGTCATACCAGGGCCCTGTGTACACTGCAGCAAAGTGGACCTTCATTCTGTTGCAGGGTTTCACACTTGCTACAGCCAGACTGTGAGTTGCCACTGTGAGCAATTCCGCCATGATTGTCTGGCAATCCTGTGACAGGCTTTACATTCTGCAGTAATTCAAATGAGCCCAAAAATGAAAGCTAGCTGCCCTGAAAGAATGCTCAAAAATAGGAGCCTGCGGCAGTTCAGCAGCTGCCCGGGAAGACAATACAAAGAAATTCTGGCACCATGATTTGGGCTGGAGGGTAGGCCATGGGGGCATTGAAAGGTTATTTATTTTTACTGCTATCTCTTTTTCCCCATAGTACTTTTTTTCCATTCTCTCCGTAGCTACCCCTCTCCTTCCGCCCCTGTCACCCATCACTATCACCCACCATATCAGGGACTTACCTGGGGAGGTTCTCCATGATATATCCCCATGGTGGGGTAAGGGCAGGAGGACATCATCCCCACCCCGATGCACAATCCAGATACCCCCAGGGCCCTGTAGGGGGTGCGGGGCTGCGGCGACTGGGAAATCATTCTGTGGCTTGCTGCAGGTATTTACATTTTCTGGCCCTGGCCTCCTCCACGCCAGGCCAAGCTCCAAGGTGGCCTCACATACTCTAGCTTTCCATTGCAGGAGGTATCCCATGAAAACAGTGAACCAATTTGAACGAGTCAAATATAGCACATGGTATGTGAGCAAGGGCAGTTTTATGCAGTCATCATTTTTGCGAGGAGTGAGCATTGTAGCTCATTATGTTTTTCTACATGTAGGCAGTGATTTGTAAGCCAGGGTCTGTGCTGGCAGTGTTGTTAGAGGTTACAGTCACCGCCTGTGTTCTTGCTTGCTACAGCCGCAGACCTGGGTTCGAGACTTGCAGCTGTGGTGGATTTTTTTGTTTGTTTTTTGTTGAATTTTGTGGCTAGTTTGTCCTCCCGACGTTTTCCCCATCCCTAAGTTGTGCCCCAGAGTAGGAATATTTCATTTGCTCCTCAAGAATTTCTCCCATCCCAGTAGCTTCCCACTGGTGATGGTTATAAAATTTAAGAGTGGTGCGGGGCAGAGCCCTCTTGAAAGTCACTGAAGCTGCTGGTTTTGGCTTCTTGGTCTGCGCTGTAGTGCTGGTCGCAGTTTTACTGTTGCTGTTTTTCCTTCGCTATTTTGGTGTGCGCTGTTTTGCTGGTGCTGTTTGACATGGAACCCCTACAGGAGAGCAACCGCCCGGCCCACTGCAGAGGTCACTAGAGTAGGGCCCCCCACCATCCCGCCAGCTGGGAGCACTGCTGCATGACAGCATCTACCCAGCCCTCAGGGTGGCCTGATCGGTTCCCCAGACTTGCTTCTGAACCCGCAGATCACTGACATGGCAGTGCTAGCACAACCCACTGGACCACCATGGAGCAGCCCCCACTACTATCTGTTCTGTCCTCCCCATTGCTGGTTTACTGCAGTGATGCTCCTGTGGATTTCTTCCCCTGCCTGTTCACTTGCTTGAAGACTAATAATGCCAGGTTGCAAAGCAAGGCTGATTCTATGGCTCCTCCCACCTGCTTGCTTGAAGCCTGCTGGTGCCAGTTTTGCTGTAGCACCACCCAGTTGCTTCCTCCTGCTCACCCATTTCAACACCGGTGGTGCCATTTTGTGTCAGTGCTGATTGGCTTCCATGTCTCCTTCGCCCCCGGTGAAGAGTTACCGTAGGTTACAGAGCAACTGGACCATTTTACATTGGATACAGGTCCACAAAACCTCACGCTTCGTGTTTTTGCAATAATTGCTAATACCTTTTCATTTACAGTTCTGCAGTCAAGCAAATAGAACCACTGTTTTTATGAAACAGATTTCCAAGTTTCCTCAGTGCTTGTAAAGGCCATAGTGGATTGAAAAAGGGTTGCCCAATTAACTGCTGCAACCCTGGGGAGGGCTGTATACTGATCTGTCAGCAAACTCACACTAATGCCATTTTACGCTTCTCACAATCATTTTAGCATAGAGTTGGACTGCCCACCAGGATACCTGGAAATTTCAGGTGTGTCCTTCTGTTGGGTACCATGCCACCCACTAAGCTCTGAACAAATTTGCATTTATTATCTGTTTTCTAATTAAATGGGGTGTTTGGGGCACTGCAAGTAAATGAAAGATGCAAGTGCAGTGCTAATGTATCAAAATGACTTGAAATACAGATATAGGGTGACAGCCTGGGCCTCCACTATTGTTTTCCAGGTGGGCCCTGTATCCACTTTACAGGTGGGGCCCCCTGTACTGATCTGACCCTGTTTAGCAGTTTAGCTGGGGTTTGCACTGGCACATCCTTCTTTACTACATCACAAATGATTTTTCTGTGACAGAGGCTTGTTTCTGTGGCAAGACCATGTTACTCACGGCAGTTGAGAAACTGCAGAATCACAGAAAACATGGGGCCCTCTACCTAACTCAGGATATCCTTCACTAGATACAATGGAAAGAAAAGATTTTTGGCAAAATAAATTACAATTAGGAGTGCTCAGATTCTCTAGAAACCATTATGTTTTTAGAAAGGATTTTCGGAAATTCCGATTTTGACTATGATTCCATTTTGCCTCTGGCATAGAAATAGAACTGGAAATGGAATTGGAATTTCCATTCCTGATTCCTCTGAACCCTAATTCACCTGCTAAAGAAAACCTCACCCTGTACTGAACACTTATCAAAGCCCTACCCAGCTCACCCCACCTTCCCTTGCCTCTCTCCCTTACCTTAACACAGGCTGCTGTGCTCTGTGATCCCTGGAGGAGGTCCTTGAGTGACTGCTGCAGTGAAGTATGGTGATGATTACAAAAGTTGACCCAGTATTGTGGTATAAGAGCTGCGGTAAAAATTTACCATGGAATAACTCAGTTGTGGTTTAAAAAAAAAGACACATTATTCAATGTGTGTTTCTGTAGTGCAACTGCATTATACCCACAGTGAATTTTACAGCAACTGCAAAATGCAGCAATACTGGGTCAGCTTTTGTAACTACCACTTTAGTTCAGGAAATCACCTTGAGTCTACAGTTCCACCTCTTGTAAGTCACACCACCTCTTGTAATCCACATAATCCCAATTGACCAACCTGGCCTGACCCTGATCCTCTCTGTCCGACTCAATGTGTGCAATCATCAACCATTCTATTGTAAGTCCATTAGCAATAGCTTTACTCCTCCCCACCAACCCCGGACCAACAGCAAAAACGAAAGTCTATAAAAGTATACCCCCAATTCTCAATCCCAGGCCCCAGTCCCCAGTTCTGACCAATTCAGTGAAAAAGCACTGTGATGACTGAGTCCGCTCTCGTCGAGCCGACCCCAGTGCTGTGGCTTCTCCTGCCCCCTGCCCTGCTGCCCAGTCCAACTCTTGCAGTTCAGGTCCTAGTTAGTAACTAATCCAACACCTCACAGAAGCTTCAACATTGTCTCACCTGACATGGTGGCCAACCTAAAGAAAGCTCTGAGGTTAGCCAACCCCAGATGCCTTACTAACTGGTGATGGCTAATCCCAAGGCTTTCTTCAGTATATTCACCACCTCAGGTCATATAATGCTGATGCTTCCGGAGGTGTATGCTTGCTTAGGACCTGAGCTGAGAAAGTTGGACTGGGCAGCAGGGCAGGGCTTGTAAGGGAAGCGGCACTCAGGAGCCAGCTTAATGGGAGTCGGTGACTTGGTTTGCACAGTGCTTTTTACCGATCGGGTCAGGAATGGGGACTGGAGGCAGGGGACGGGGAGGAAGCATATTTTTATAGTCATCTTGTGCCTGTATAGAACCCCTGGTACATCAGCACCTGGACTGCTGAGTACAATTTTAGAAACTCACCTATGAAGGACATAAACAGGCTAGAGATAGTCCAGAGGAGGGCGACCATGATGATGCAGGGCAAACAAAGCAGAACCTACACACACAGGCTGGAGAGTCACACACAACACGTACTCTTGGAGACCAGACAGAGAGGGGTGAATATGACTGAAATGTTTAAATACATGCAGAGTGTAAACAAAATGGAGGCAAGCAAGCTGTTCATGGTGAGTGGCAATACTGACAACTGAAAAGTGGTGGTGGGTGGTAGGTTTATGAAGAACATCAGGAAGTACTTTTTACAGAGCAGTTGGTAGATCCAGCACATGGCACTGATATGTGCAAAAACAGAGAGGGATAGGCATAAATGGCTGATCAAGGGAGACGAGCAGGTTGGCTTGAGTGGAGAGTCAGGATGGCGAGGAATGACAGGAGGTCATGTACCATCTGTTAAGGCTGATTGGCTAGGCATCCAGGCCTTCTACCAGCTGTTTTCTATGTTACTTTGTTTAGTAAAATACGTTTACTTGAGCAGAAAACTGCCATTTGAGCAATAACTCACTTCAATGGCATCCTGCATGCACAACACAGTTACAAAATACAGTGGGCGCTAGTCACGATGCCAACACGCTGCATAAACTGGGCGCATTGGCATCGATATGCTTGAATGTCACGGAGCGGAGTCCCGCAGATTCATGCAACCGGGTGGCAGGCAGGTACACGGCCGCTCCCCCAGCCACGTGGACTGCAATATAACGAGGGCATTCCAGGGGCATGCCAGCACTACACAAGTATTCACTGTGTGGAGATGGGTGCAGGTTATGGCAGTGGGGACCTGCCGTAACCCACTGCGCCTAATGGGACGATCCTGCCAGTCATGGCGGGACTGGATGCAGACCCTCCATGCTGCCCCACCCAGTAGACAGCAGGTGAGGGCTGGGGCAGTCAATCTGGCAGGTATGGGGGATGGGGTGACACTGCTACCACTGGGGGTGCCAGGATCAGGGGTCAGGGTGTGCCTACAGGTCTGCCCCAGGCAGGCATGCACACAGGGCACATGGGGTGGGGGTCCATTGGGATGGAGCACGGGGACTCGGGATGTGTGGCCACATCGGTTGGTCATGGCTGTGTGGTGGGGTGGGGTCCACCTGCCAGGGGTCTGCGTGCACGGGAAGGTGCACGTAGCAAGGGCTGGTTCACAAGATGGCAGGTCCATGTCATGTGGGTCTGGGTGCCTGCAGTCGGCATTCACGCACCCAGACCCACGCCCGTCTGCATAAGGAATCCACTCTGGGACCCAGGATGGGCATCTCATTGGATGCCTGCCGGGTCTGCAACTCCACCCAGCTGCCCTGCAGAGTCCTGTGCGCTGGGGGAGGCCTGAACAGGTGGCGCAGGTTTGAATACCGGCATGTGCACACTCTGTCGCGGTGCATAGCTTCGCAGGCAGGGTACACGCATTTCCACGTACTGCCTACTTCAGGCATAGCACCCAATGTATGGTAAACCATGCTGAACAAGGCTGTGTTTCCATCAAGGGGTTTTAAATGACATTATAGGGATCTTGAGAATGAAGCTTAAGTGGTCCTTGTTATCATCAAAATCTCAGAGATGGAAACATGACCAAGTTGGCATGGTTGCCCATATATATTTTATATAGCACAGTATGTAGTCTGTATACTGTCCTTAGTTACTCACTCTGCCGCCAGTTGAGTAAACATGTTGCCTGAACTCACGCTATCCCCAATGTCATTTCAATTTTATACTGCCATTTTCTTTACTGTACATGCTTGGCTCTGTAATGTAGCTACTGTGGAACAACAAGAGTCATTGCACCACAGTAGCTACATCATTACTATAATACACAATGGTTTTGAGTGTATAGATTTCCATACACACCCCTGACCACATATTATATAATTACACATTATGGGCGGATATTCAGACTGCACGGGCAGTGGCACAAAGCCTGGGTGCAGCGCAACAGGGCTGCACCAGGGCATGGATCAGGTGATATTCAACAGTGCTGCACCATGGCCCAGCACCATTGAATATGGCAGGAGGATGCACACTGCGATGATGCAGCAGCACTGTGCCAGTGCAAGACACGGAAAGGAGCAGGGGGATACACCAGCGCAAGTGCAGCTGCGCCTAGGTGCATCAACCATGATATTCAACCAGGGGCATGCAAATGAGGCCATAATGCATGTACAAGGTACAGGGGCCATTTGTAAGTCATTATGGCCCCATTTGTACATGATGTGCCAATCCCTGGTGACTTGCACCTGGCACCCTGCCAAGCTGCAGCCACTGGGGATCGACACCCTGTGGTGCAAATGCAGCTTCCCCGGCTCCAGTGCACCCATTTGCTGTCCGTTGTACAAACAGAGACGTTCATTCACAAATCTGGTCTGTGTAGAACAGTATGGTCTGAAACCCATTGGTCCATACTGTGGGACCCAGCCAAATTCAGCCTGAACCGTATGCCTTTGTCATTCAGCCGGGCAGCAGAGGTGGCATGCGGGCAGGGTGCTCCCACCCGCGGATGACGAGGGGGTGCTGGGTGGTGGGGACCCTGTGGGTGGGGAGGGGTACCACTGGACCACCAGGTACCTCTTTCTTTACAAAGCGCCCGTGATCGGGCTAAGGGGGTTACCACTAGACCACCAGGGCTATCTACTTGCATTTCAACAGCCCACGATTGGGTGATGGTGGGGTTACTGCTAGACCACTAGGGTGTAGTGTTATTTACATGGATGCCCATGATCGGGCATCTGAGGGACCTCTAGACCACCAGGAAGTGGTGTCAGTTACACAGATGCCCGCGATTGGACATACGAGGGACTGCTAAACCACCAGAGGTGGTGTCATTTACACTGATGCCGCAATCAGGCATCCAGGGGACTGCTAGACCACAGGGAGTGGTGTCAGTTACACAGATGCCCACGATCGGGCATACGGGGCCGCTAGATCACCAGGGAGTGGTGTCAGTTACACAGATGCCCACGATCGGGCATACGGGGACCACTAGACCACCAGGAGTGGTGTCATTTACACGGATGTCTGTGATCAGGGCATGCAAGCGGGTAGTTGTCTACCAGGGCAGGGTGCTTGTGGATGGTGTACCTGCTGGCCGGGTGGCCACCCATGGCTGGTGACTGTTGGGTTGCACCTTGCAATACAGCTGCCCACCTGTGGGTGGCTGGCATTAGAGCCTGTTTTTCAGCTCAACTTTGGGCACCAGTGTGCGGCGCATGTAGGGGTTGGGCCAGCATATGTGCCACACATCCCGGGCTGAATATCGGGATGTGCGACATGTAAGGGCATGCCCCTGCATCTGCGCTGCATACATTACCAATGCACCTCACAGCATCAGGGGTTGGCGCCACGCAACATGCCCCTTTGAATATAGCACCGGGTGCATTGGGAGACACGCATGGCACAACCCTGTTGTGCCAGGTGCAACATCTTTGAATATCCTGGCCTAAATATACAGTACAAGACATTTACAGTGTAAAGCACTATTGTGTCAACATGAAAACAAATTCAAGTTGCACCACAGTTTAAAAAGTGTGAACATGACTCATCGGAAAACCAGTGCTTAAGTGAAAATGAGAACAAACCAGTAACTGGAAGAAGGACACACTGGCAATGCATTCCACAGAGATAGACCTTCAAATGTGAAAGCACAACTACCAAAGGTTCTTTTGGGTACTCAATATCAAATTAGACACCATCTGCTTAGCTTATGTTTCTGTCTTAATTAAGGCTAGTAGGTAAGCTAGTACTTATGCATAAGATGGGCAGTGATACTGGCATCTGGCATCCAGGGACATACACCCAAAATCTTAAGTACAAGGCAGTGATGGGTGTCTCCAGAAGCATTAGAACAAATCTCACCAATCTATTATACAGATCATCAAGGCTTTGCAGCTGGTAATAAGCTGTGCTCATACACATTAAATAAGCATAATCAAAGAGAGATGTTGCATCATAGTAGCAACTGGGCCCATACACCTGTAAGATCTTTATCCAGATTGTTTATGTACAGTGAAAATGGAGGGCCCAAGCATGGACCCTCAAGGCAAGCCCTGCTCGATATATAGAAATTGAGATTTGACACCCGATACAGAGACCAGCTTTTGTTTTTCCATTAGATAATTCCATAATGCAACTAAGTGAAAAATCACGCGAGAAAAAAGAGATCAATTTAGATTATAGATGATTATGATCAATTGCATCAAAGGCCTTGGATGAATCCAAGAAGACTGTGCCAGTGAGCTGACACTTGTCTGTCAAAGTTTTTGATGTAATTTACAATCTTAATTTAAGCAGAAATTGTAGTATGACAAATTCTGAAACCATTCTGATAAACATTTAATAATTTGTTATGAATAATGCAGTCTGTGAGTTGTTTAGTAAGTTGTCTTTCAACGATTTTAGATACTGATGGCAAAAGGTAGGGTTAGAATTGTAAATAATATTAACAGGTGTATATTTATACAGGAATGACCTGTGCAAACTTCAACTGACAGAGTGCCAGTTCTGTGGCAAGCAGTTTATTGAATAAGGATTGAAAAGGAAAGCAAATAACATGGGCAGCATATCTTAACCTATTCCTAAGGCTGTTATGGCCAACCAGGTTTGTGGAGTCAAAGCTAGAAGTTCTTTCATAACAGTAACATGACATCATTTAAAAGTAAAATGCATGCCCACACACGTTATAACCCGGGTTATAACAGAAAATTATAACCCCTTCCTCTATGGGAAAAAGCGTCCTCAGTTATTATATTTTAGTGATAGTTCAGCTCATGCAGTGAACAACATACAATCAGTATAGAATGAAAGGTTTCTGTAAGGCTGAACAATAAATGCAGTCAATTTTAAACTCTGTGACAAGCCACCACTCATGCCAAACATACATATTGTTCAACAGGTCTACAAATCCACCCAGGTAGTGATCACCAGCCCAGTACCCCTCAGTCGTCCTTCTCCTACTGTAGTTAGGAGTTGTCCTCCACTACTCATGGACATCTTACATCAATCCAGCACTTGTCGACTAATCTCCGTGAAAGGTTTCTTCATAGTTTACCAAGAGGTATCTGCCTTCTTTCCCTTATGGTGCTGCTGACAGACCGTGTTTAGCATGACACATAACTGAAATACTTCTAACTTGTGTGTGGAGTTGGCAAGCTGCCCCATACTCAGAAGTTTCAGGGTGGAACTTTGCTACACTTTAGAGGGACACACCAGCTGGGGATCGAAAACCTGTAGATTTCTGGCTAGCTGTGGCAGGAACTCATGCAGCCTGAACTCCAACTACCATCATATGCCATCACTGAACCTATTTTGGCTTACTGTATACCAAGGTCATTGTATGCTTTGGCCTATGATATATATATATTTTTTAAGTTGCTGTTCTTCCAGCAACAGCTGACTACAACTCATAAGTACGTGGAAAGAACAAACATTATACAAGAGAATGGGTAGGATTATGAGAGATAATTGACTAAATCTGTGGAACCAATAAAATGTCTGACTTCTGCCCGTCTACCAAATTATCATTGTCACTGTTGTATATGGAGAGCTTTGCTCTTAGAATTAGCTGTATGAACCACAAAATAAAGGAAATCCAGAATCAGACTACAGAAAATCACAAACAGACCATTACTTTAAATTAAAAAGACATACCATTACTAAATCATTTAAGTATTTCCTTCTTGCTCCCCAGTGGGAACAGCAAGGGAATAAGGTACCGATGCACCAGTGTTAAATGTAAAATTGAATGGACTGTGAAGTTGAAACCCAATGATTTTTGTCAATAATGACATAAGTATGTGTTTCAAGGAGCAGACATACCCTGTGGATGTAACCAAATGTGCTGAAAGTGATACAGGGAGCTGAAACCAAGGTCTGTATCCTCTCATCCATGTACAATAGCCATCCAGTCATTTGCCCTGCTAATGTTGTAAAAACATAACAGAGGCATGGTAAATTATTTCTTAGAGGTTTATTGTGTTAGGTATTATTGAATTAGTAGCCTGTATTTGACTGAAACAACACAAATTCTTACCACATCTGTATAATGTGCCTGTTCAAATACGTAATATTTTAAACTGTTACAGGAGCATTGAGCTGTATTCTAAACTAAGGGTGTAGGAGAGAATGAGGAAAGTACAGTACGTAGCAGATAGTAGAGGTGATTTTAAATACAAGGAGAATTTAAAACCGACTTAAATTCCTTAACAGTGAATCCATCTACATATGCATTTACTCGGTATGTCTAACAAATGTTATAAAGGAAACAACTGTATTGCCATGAGACAGTTCTTCATTACATGTAATGGAAACACAGTTAGTACTGGGAGAAAGAAAAGTTCATGTTGTGATTTTTTTTTTTTTTTAGAAGATGATAGCTTCTCTTTAGTTACCATAAGGCCACTCAACCACTTCTACTGTTACATTATGCTTCTAGTTGGGAGAAAAATCCATTAGTTTGTCAAGTCATCCTGCGTGCTGTACAGTAACTTTGAGCAGCCACTGTCAGTCCATGACAGTTTACCTCTCCTGTTCACTGAGCAATTGTTCATGCAAACTCATGTAGCTGTCTCCCTGCCCAGCATCTAGGGGCATGGTGGAACTCTCCTCCAGTGAATCAGTGAATGGGGGCTACAAACAGCCCACTCCATACCTTACCCATGGACCTGGGAGGTGGGAACCAGGAACTTGGAGACCTCATGGCGCCAGTAATGGAGAGACCACACACAAATAGAATATCCATACTTGGAGCTCGAATCAAGCAATAAGCTGCCCATTTTAACTTTCTGAAACTGTCACTACTGCCTGCAGGAGGACAACTTCATAGGCCACTTTCACATTCACAACCCCTAATTTCTTGGAGGATTGGCACTTTTCTTACCATGAACACCATCTGTGCAGTATCGCTGTTTCTTTAGCTTTATCAGGGAGTGGTACAGGAGGTGCCCCACTGCTTTCATTAGAATTTCTGTATTCCATAACAGTATAAGGGAGGCCAACAGGAAAGTGAGACAGGCAAAATCAGACACAAAGCTGAGGATAGCAGAGGGTAAAGAATGAGGAGACATTTTGCGCTACATCAAAGTAAAAAAGCAAATCTAAGGAGGGATTGGCAGATTGAAGAAAGGGAAAGATGGAATGAGGGGAGAAACCAAGTCAGACCTACTCAATGAGTACTTCTGCTCAGTATTTATGGTACTGGACAGTGGTCTACTACTGGAATGTGGGCCCAGATCAGAAGGGCTATGGTTGATATCAGTATGGAATAAATTACTAAGGATAAGGTGTCGAAGGGTCTTAAAGCTCTAAGAGTGAATTGATCAATGGGCCCTTGAGTGCTAGCAGAAATGGGACAAGAACTGGCTGCACCCTTGGTGGATCTCTTTAATAGTTCACCGGAACCAGGAGTAGTGCCTGAGGACTGGAACATAGCCAATGTCCTACCTCTGTGTAACAGTAGAAAAGGGACAAGTCTGGGAACCATGGGCCAGAAAGCCTGATGTCCATTGTATGTAAGATGAGTGATGATCTGGGAAGCTAGAAAAATGATCCAGGGTCTGGCAGCTGAAATTTAATGCAAAAAGTACAAGGTCATGAGCACAGGGGCCAGGAGTTCGAGAACATAATACAGGATGAGGATGTGTGAAGCTAGACGAGACAACAGAGGAGAGGGTCCTAAGGTTGATAATTACAGACAAACTTCAACAATCAGCGCAGTGTAACCCAGCAGTGGGAGGCAAATAGAATGCTGGGGTGTATAGGCAGGGGCATCAACAGCAGAAGCTGGATGGTTATCTTGCCCCTGTACAATTCCTTAGTACAGACACATGGCATACTGTACTCTGTTCAGGAGTCCATATTGGAGGAAAGAAAGAGATAGGGTAGAGGTAGTGCAGATGAGGGCCACCAAGATGATTCAGGGTCAGCATGAGAAGCCCTATGAGGAAAGGCTAAATGACTTGGACATGTACACACTGGAGACCAAGAGGAGAGGATGGCATGATAGTGGCCTGTAAGCTTCTACACAGGAGAAACTAGGTGCAGAGCAGGAATTTCTTCAGAATGAGTATGAACATGGCTACAAGGGAACTCAATGAAACTGGCGAAGCAAGATTTGAAGAGGATGCCTGGAAGTATTTGTTTACAGAGAGGGTGGTGGAGAAGAGCTTTAAGTTGCCAAGTACATCAGACTGTGCGAAACAGTAGTAGGATTTAAGCATGGGTTGGATAGGCATATGGAGATAGTAAAATGGATTGGGATGGTGGCACGAGGGATAGAGGTGTGAATGACCACTAGGGTACACAAAACATACAATAAGTAGGACTGGGCAGACTGGATGGGCCATGAAATCTTTTTCAGATCATCTATGTTTCTATAAGGGCTCCAATTTTCTGATACATTTGTTTTGTTATAGCATTTAAGTGGTCATCACAATACAGGGTTCTAAGTAGTGTTGCTCAGATAGTGCTTTTGTGGGTCCTACCACTATCTGTCAGATAGTGCTGGTATCCTGACTTGGACCCTACCAGATATCCTGCCAAAGACAGAGTTAGGATCCAGGGTCAGATAATGATGGATCCTAGTTGGGACAAAAGTATCCTGGTTAGGGATCCACGGATCCTAGGGCAGATAGTTAGGATCTGGGGCCAGATAGTGATGGATCCTGGTTGGATCCAGGTGTCGCATGATAGGCCCATATCCTTTATTTGGGTTCCTATTGTATGTGCTGTAATGGACTTTAAAGTAAGACACTGTCTCTTAAAAAGGCTTTTAGGAATAAAATACAAAATGACTAGGGTGGATCTGGTATGTCTTCAGATAAGGGCGACAGTTTTATGACCCCAAAAGTTATAGGACATTAGATAAAACTGGACATGTAGTTTCCAATAACATGAAAAAAAGGTAATGTAATGACCTAGGGGTCAGGGGTCAAGCCAAATGCATGGAGCAGATGTTACTGGGGTTGACATGGAACCTGATACAGAACCACAGTGACACCTGCAGGGAAAGGTAAACTGTTGCACCTCATCACAGTGTAGGTGGGCTTGGAAATGACCAAACCTTATCTAATAGACCCATTTTGAAATCACGGCATTCTCCTGAAGGTTTTCAGAGGAGAAGGTAATTAGCTAAAGTTAAACCCTGAGAAAGACTTTTATTTCTTGGGCATCTCAGAGTTGAGAGAACTTAAGCTGTTTTATATACTTGTGTTAAAGTATATGATATGTCCTGAACTACCTTTAGAACAAGACCTGTGTTTTGTGGAAACTGATTTTCACATACTGAACAGAAAATTCTGATTTTAAGTCAGAATTTTGGAAACTGAGACTTATCACCAAGGAGCACCTAGAGACTTAAAATGACTTTTCAGAGAACTAACTTGAATGATCACACTTTACTACAAACTCTGTTGCCTAATGAACTGTTATCTCCACAAGAACATTTAATCTTTCTGGACTCTAGCATCAAAATAAGGTATAGTTTAGGACAACAGTATCTAGTGTTCTCTGTTAACCATCCAGTGTTATTTTGTTGCTGTCTGCAATTTCAAAGTTCTTCAAAACTATAGAATTTACTGTATTGCTTTTATTTAAGTAAACTTTTATGATTTTCTTGTCAGCTCTGCCTGGAGTCTGATTGTGTGAGCTAACATTTTAACAGAAGGGTTTTACAAAGACTGTGTGTTTTGAAAGATAGTAACTGCTCGGCTAGCCTACAAAACTGCTTAGGCAAAAAGTAGCCAGTGGCAGTGGTGGGATTCAAATACTGAACATAGTACAGAGTCAAGGGAACTCAAAACTACAGTTTCCACCCTCCCACTGGGAAAAGGAAGGTTGGCGATTCTTCCTGAACCTACACTTCTCACAAGTTCTGTGCAAAGGGTTTCTCTCTGTAAACAGGAGATCCTGGTTAGGCTCATGACAGATTTGGGTGCAAACTACCGGGATTTTGAATGGTCTTGTAAAACCATCACACAATCAAGGGCAGAATTTGGAAAGGGAAAAATAAATTTTGTTGCAGACAATAGACCCTATTCTGTTTGAATTTTTTTTGAGCAGAGTAGTGTAGATAGAAAATGTCTGTCAGTAAAAGCACTATGAACCTGAAACAACTGAGGAAGATCTGTGGGAAAAGGGCATTCCTAGTGAAAATAAAAATAGAAGGCAACTAACGGAGGCCTTCTGGCAGCTGAGACGGAGGACGCACCCTCCCACTTAGTGCCAGGGGTGGTGACTCGCAGTCCGGAGCCCAGAGGAGAAGGAGCCATCTACAGACAAAGAGCTGGAGCCTGAGAAGGCTGCAGATGCAGGAGAAACAGCTTGAGAATGAGCAAAAATGTTGAGATGGCGCAAAAAGGTTTGAGATGAAAACAAAGAGAGACCAAGAATGACAGTGCCAGGCAGAGGAACAGCAGCAACAGAGAGGGTGAAGAATGACAGTACCAGGCGGAGGAACGGCAGTGACAGAGAGAGTTTGAGCTGAAAAGCTGACGCTCCAACCAACAACACCCAAGCAGGTAAGTGGTAGGGCTGGGTCTGAATCTCAGGACTGGGGTACAAGTTAAATTCAAAATTAATGTCTGAGTTTAAAGAGGGGAGGATATGGACATGTTTTTAAATTCATTTGAAAAGGTCTGCATCAGAGCCAATCTGCCCAAAGAGACCCGAGCTTTCACCTTTCTCCACTACTTATTGGCAAGGGAGGGAAGCATTGGGGCAGATGGACAATGTTGAAAGTAAAGATTTTGACAAGTTAAAAATTGCTTTATTAAAAAATATGATCTGAACCCTGATGTATACAGAGCAAAGTTCCAGAAACTCCAAAGGGCCGGAAATTAGCTTTGAAGTACCCACAAAACAGCATCAATATTTAAAACATTGATGGAGGGGTGAAAGCAGATTCTGTTGAAGCTATTGAAGGGTAGTATTGCTTGAACAGTTTTATTGGATTTGCTCACCTGACTTAAAGCTTTGGTTAGAGGACCGAGATCCTAAGACTGCCAAAGAGGCTGCAGAACTGGCAGATCGCTATGCTCAAGCAGGGCTGCTCCCAAAGGAATGCAGTGGTAAAAGGAAAAGTGGGCATCCTGGGCAACCAAAACCAGAGTGCCCCTGCAAAGAAGGAACCCCCAAAGGAGGTTGAGGACAAGAAACATGATGAATACTGGTATTGTCACCAGTCAGGCCATCTGTCTAAGCAGTGTCCTAAGAAATCCCAGAAGGTAAAAGGCCTGTGCAAACAGAGACAATTGCCCACTATATTGCTGATGCTCTCCTGACAATATGAGGGAGCACATTCACCCAGTCATGGTGAATGGGGTACAAACTAGAGGGCTAAGGGATACAGGAGCATCTCTCTTACCATGGTGAAAGGGGATTTGGTTGGGGCTGAACAAATACTGCCAAATCAGTTTGTCTCTGTGAGGGATTACACAGGGAAGAAAGCGTACCCATTAGCCAAGCGTTACCCTGGATTGGGGAGATGCAGGTGAAGGGTAAGGAAGGTGGCTATAGCTGAAAAACTCATTATGGATGTTATTGTGGGGAATAATGTTCCACGGGAGTGGTTTGTGCTATAACCAGGAGCCAAAGAATAGAGGCTCCTGTGATCTTCGGGACCCACAGAAATTCAAACAGGAGAGGTTAGGAGACAGGCCAGCCAACCTGTAGCTCTTGTAAAGAGGGTGATAACAGGGGATGGAACTTCCCTAGTGGCAGTTAACCCAACTGCTACTGAAGGTTGCTCTCAGGAGGGAAGGGTGACACATAGCCCATGGGAGGGGAAGGTTGTGATACAGAGTCCCTACTGCCACAGCTATGGACCTCAGCCTGGGAACTGATGGGGACATGCCCCATGCTCTGGGTAAGTGGGAAGACTTAGCAGCAGCATTAATGGACAGACCCTAGCTTAGAGAAGCTGAGGGCCTTTGCAGAGTCCGATGGAACACAGGGAAGTGAAGGAAAGCACAGAGTGTCGTAAAATCTTTATTTTATACAGGAGTTAGAATACACACCATTAGGTCATGAAGGTCCTGTTTTCAAGGTAGTTCCGCTTTAGGCACAACACAGGAATACAGGCTAAAACAATAATATGAGATGCTTCTAAAAATATGATAGTTATAACAAAACACAAACACACATCCACAGCATATACACAAATACAGCACATTTCATGAACTGTCAACATATTACCAAGGCTCAGTTTGATGGATATTTGAAAAACTGTTATTTGCACATTGGCAACATATATTTATTCTTGTTTTGTAACCAATTAAAATTTATTTGGAGGTTTACCCATTTGTAATTCCTGGGTGTCCAAAGTGCACCAGTGTTTAGGGACAATGGACTGTTATACACACAGGACATCAGGACAGAGGGAGGGGTGATGAGCAGGCAGCTTGTTGTTCCCAGGAGTATAGTGGGTTGTTGCTCAAGGTAGCTCATGATATTCCCATGTCTGGATATTTGGCCATTGCTCGCACTATGCAGCGCTTAGCCCACAATTTCTATTGGCCCAATATTACCAAACAGGTGAAGGAATACTACAAATTCTGTCACGGTGTCAGGAAATAGGGAGGGCCGGGAAGCAAAACCAAGGCTGCCCCAATTCCCTTACCACTTGTGGAGGAGCCATTCAGAAGGTTGGAATGGATCTTGTGGTCCCTTTGAATACCCCAAGTTCCTCGGGAAGAAATTTATATATTGACAGTTGTTGATTATGCTACCATATCGACCATGCACTGTCCTCCACTAAAGGCGGACAAGTGGCAGATGCTCTGCTAGGGATTTTCTCTCATGTTGGTTTCTACAGGAGGTTATCTCTGATTGAGGAGGTAACTTCATGTTGGACCTAATGAAGTGTTTGTAAAAGAAGTGCGGTGTCAAACAGAGGCGCATAAATGCCTTACCACCCACAAGCCAATGGTCTCACAGAGAGATTTAATGGGACCCTAAAAGCTATGCTTATGGCATTTGCAGAACAGAATGGGCGAGACTGGAGAAATACCTGTCCACCTGCTGTTTGCCTACAGGGAAGTACCACAAGAGTCGACCAGGTTTCACCTTCAAGCTCTTGTATGGATGCAGGATATGAGGGCCAAAGATTTAATATGAGAAGACTGGGAAGGTAAGCATGCCACCCAGGGACTTCCATAGTGGAGTATGTGTTAAAACTCAGGGAGACATTGAAGAGCTTACGGCGTGGCTCCAGTAACCTGGCAGCTGCCCAGGAAAAACAAAAGATGTGGAGCCAGAGCTAACTCGTATGGGGTAGGGCAGGAGGCAATGGTTCTGATCCCAGTCCAGAAGGACAAGCTGCAAGCTGAGTGGGCAGGGCCATACAAGGTAGTCCAGCAGGTAAACGATGTTAATTACATTGTAGAGAGTTACCTAACTGAAAACACACTCACAGGATGTATCATGTGAACATGATGAAACCATATTTTGTCAGTTGACATGGTACTTGCGGTTTGCAGTCCTGGAGGAGGAGCTAGGTGGAGAAGACCCCTTCTCCAACTTGTTAGCCAAGAGCAAGCAGGCATCATCTGTGGAGACCATCATGCTGTCACCCCAGCTAACACCTGGACAGGCCCAAAATTGAGGACCATTTTGCGAGACTTTGCCCTTTATTTATGGCAAAGCCTGGAAGGTCATCGATAGCGATGCATGACATAGACATGGGGTCCAAACACCTATATGTAGGACAGCTTACCATGTGTCAGAAACAGTCCTCAAGGGTATTAGGAGGGGTGGGGAGATGCTGGATCTAGGGTGATCCAGAAATCCCACACCCCTGAGCCTCACCTGTAGTCCTTGTATCAAAACTGGATGGGACTACATGGTTCTACGTAGATTATCGTGAGCTTAACGCCATCACAAAATCTGAGGCCCACCCAATGCCATGCACAGATGAACTGCTTGACAAACTGGGAGAGGCGACATACTTGACTACAGTAGACCTGACAAAAGGGTACTGCCAGATGGAACTGACTGGCTGAGGAAAGGTCAGCATTCATCACCCCAATCAGCCTGTTCGAGTTCAAGGTCATGCCCACTGGGATGAAAATGCCCCTGCTACAATCCAGCGGTTTGTAAATCAGGTGTTACAGTATATGGAGGACTTTGCAGTTGCCTACCTGGGCGATATTGCTATCTTCAGCAATAGCTGGAGAAACACCTGATACACCTGAGAGAGGTGTTTGGCGAATACAGGCCAAGGGTCTGACTATTAAGGCTGAAAAGTGTCAGGTGGCTATGGCAGAGGTAGCTTATTTGGGACATGTGGTGGGCGAGGCCAACTCTGCCAAACCAAGCAAAAATGAGAGATTGCATCATGGCCCATGCCTGAAACCCAGAGACAAGTTAGGAGCTTTCTTGGGCCAGCAGGATTATTAGAAAGTTTGTTTCCCAACTACAGCTCCCTAGCCACTCCTTTATCTGGGTTGCTGACAAAGAATAAGCCTAGGAAAGTAAAATGGGATGCAGACTGTGAGCAGGCCTTCACACAGCTGAAAACCTCACTGTGAGAGCCCCAGTGCTGGCTAACTCAGATTACAACAGGCCACTTGTGGTGAGACAGATGCCTCAGATGTGGGAACAGAGGCAGTCCTCAGCCAAGTATCCAATCAGGAGAAATAGAGAGAGCACCCCATTGTATATTTAAGCAAAAAAGCTGCTTCCTAGGAACAAGCCTATGCAACAGTCAAAAGGAATGTCTAAGCTTTAGTTTGGGCATTAAAAAACTTGAACCGTACCTTTATGGGACACATTTTAAGGTCAAACAGACCACAACTCATTAGTATGGTTGGGCCAAATGGGAAGACAAACGGAAAACTTCTGAGATGGAGTATTGCCTTGCAGGCTTATGACATGGAAATTTCACATAGGCCTGGATCCAAGAATGGGAATGCAGATGACCTATCCCACATACTGGATCTATAACAGAACTGGGAAGAACTGCCTCCAATAGGGTGTGTTCCCCAGGTTCTGTTTTAGGAGGTAGGGATGTCGCATGATAGACGATATCCTTTATTTGGGTTCCTACTGTATGTGCTTAATGGACTTTAGAGTAAGAGACTGTCTCTTTAAAAGGCTTTTAGGAATAAAACACAAAATAGCCAGAACTGCTAAAATGGCTAGGGTGGATCTGGTACGTCTCCAGATAAGGGTGACAATATTAGGACCCCAAAAAGTCATAGGACATCAGATAAAATGGGCATGTAGTTTCCAATAACATAAAAAAGGTAATTTAATGACCTGGGGTCAGGGGTCAAGCAAAATGCATGGACCAGATGTTACTGGTTGACATGGAACCTGACATGGAACCACGGTGACACCTGCAGGAAAGGTAAACTGTTGCACCCCATCTGGGTGGGGTTTAAAATGACTAGACCTTATCTAATAGACCCATTTTGCAATCAGGGCATTCTCCTGAAGGTTTTCAGAGGAGAAGGTACATTAGCTTAAAGTTAAAACCCTGAGAAGGACTTTTATTTCCTTGGGCATCTCAGAGCTGGGATAACTTAAGCTGTTTTAAATACCTTTAGAATAAGACCTGTGTTTTGTGGGAAATGATTTTTCACATACTGAACAGAAAATTCTGATTTTAAGTCATAATTTTGGAAACCAAGACTTTTCACCAAGGAGCACCTGGAGCCTTTTAAAAGGATTTTTCAGAGAACCAACTTGGATTATCACACTTTGCTACAAACTCTGTTGCCTAATGAACTGTTATCTCCACAAGGACATTTAATCTTTCTGGATTCTAGCATCAAAATAAGGTATGGTTTAGAGCAAGAGTATCTAATGGTTTCTGTAAACCATCCAGTGTTATTTTTGTTATTGTCTGCAATTTCAAAGTTCTTCCAAATTGTAGATTTACTGTATTGCTTTTATTTAAGTAAACTTTTATGATTTTCCTGTCAACTCTGCCAGGGTCTGATTATGTGAGCTATCATTTAGCAGAAGGGTTTTACAAAGACTGTGTACTGAAAGATAGTAACCACTTGGCTATCCTACAAAACTGCTTAGGCAAGAAGTAGCCAGTGACAGTGGTGGTATTCAAACACTGAACATAGTGAAGAGTCAAGGAACTCAAAACTATAGTTTCCACCCTCCACTGGGAAAAGGAAGGTTGGTGATTCTTCCTGAACCTACACTGCTCACAAGTTCCATAAAAAATGGGGATCCTCTACAAACAGGAGATCCTGGTTAGGCTCATGACACCAGGTATCCTAGTTGGATCCACGGATCCTAGGAGCAGATTGTTAGGATCCAGGGCCAGATAGTGATCGATCCTGGTTAGGATCCGGTATCCTAGTTGGTAGGATCCATAGTCAGATAACACTGCTATCCTACCACAGCAACTATCTGGCCAAATTGGAGGTATCTGTTAATATCCTAATTTCTAGGATACTATCTGAGCAACACTAGTTCTAGGTTACAAGTTTCAAACTAAGAAAAAATAACTCTTTTAAGAAAAACAGGCCCATATGCATTTGCTCAGAAAGACCGTATCAGATTCCTATTTGCTGATCCATAGTTTCCAAGATATAGCCATAAAAATACTGTATGTGTGACATAAATACTTTAAAGACCTTCACCATAGTTTCTCTCACAGGGTATATACTTCACTGGGGACAAAATGAATATACCGAACTGTTTTTGCATCTTGGCACCCTTACAGGAGAGAACACTGTTTTCTTTAAAACTTTTTCTTGTGAAACTATTTTTAATTATTACTGTAGGCCCCTCAGATTGGGACTTACCTGTATATGCGCTCCCAGGCCCCAATGTTGTTTCTCCAGTAGGAATCAACATGTTTCTTCACCCTCCCCACAAGTGTGAAGGACTGTGCGTAAGGCCAGATGGGCAGCAGCATTCTTCAGCAGCAGCAGCATTTTCAGGAGTTCTGGAAGGAGCTGCACCAGGACACTATTTTGGGGAGCTGGAGCGCAGCGCAGAACTGGGCTGGCATCAGTAAGTGCCCCAGTTCAGGGATTAGCAGTTCATGTCTGGGGACAAAGCAGACTGAATGAACTGGACCACAGAATGGAACTGCTGGCCTGGGAGGAGAAATGGGTCACAATTTAAAGTGGACAAGGCTCATTTTAGCACAGTGGTCAAGAGATGGTGGGAAGGGGTTATAAGTGAGCAAATAATCTAACTGGAAAACTTGAGCCAACTGGCAACTTGTAATAAAAAGCCTATGCATGCTTTGCATGTCTGGGTTTGCAGCTCTAAGCCTGAAAGCCCAGGAAATGCTATACTAATCAGAAAACAAGTTGTTCTGCATATAACAAGAGACTGCAACAGGAAATCAATGATTTTGAAAGTGTCTGAAGGCAATGAATCTCTGACCAGTGGCAGCCAGGACCTGCAGGCCAGCATGCCATTTCTGTATGTGCATACCAGGTAAAAGGAAAACAGTTCAAAGACTGAAAATAAAAGGCAAAGGAGAGGAACAGAGTTTTGAACTGAACTAGCAGTCATTTCTCTCTCATAGGGAGCAGCACCACCACAAACACTACAGACAACAGAGGCGACTGCCTGAACATGGTTCCAGGACCCCTGCATAAGCAGAATAGAGTCCATCTGAGTGTGAATCAGCCACCAAAAGAGCAGCAGATATCCCCAGAGAAACCTGCCTTCAGCAGAGAATGGTCAACTATCGCTACAGTCAGCTAACAGCCTCAGAGTAACCACTAGCGTTCAACGGTTCAACCTTGTAACTTAGGGGTGGACAGTGTATATTCGCCCAAGGGAAATAAGTCATGGGTGGACTGTGCCGCAAAGCAAGACCCAGGTGAAGATCTGCTGAAGCTCATTGGACCTCTGCCATTTTTGGATAACAAATAGCACCCCACAAGGCCTCTACCATGCTGGCAGCATCTGTGTCCTCAGTGTGGTACGTACTGCTACTAGAGATCTCTCAGCCATGGGCCTGGCCTGTTTGGGGATTAAGTCAGGTGCGCCTACTAGAGGACATAAGAACTGCATGGTAGGAGGAAGAACTGCTTTGGAGAGTTTTACTGAAGAACAGTAAGTATTTTATTGCTACCCTCTTTATTAGTTTTTCTTTTTGACCCCTGTATCTTTTCGTTCTGCCTCTCTTAATAAAAATGTTGCCTGAATTGTATTTTAGTGCTGTGGGGCTATTTCTATGTACAGAGTCAATAAATACTGCTACCATTAGCATCTCTTCCCTTCAGGTTCCTGTGTTACTGTGCACACTAAAGCACTGAACAAGTGCAGCCACTCTGTCTCACTTTGTATACAATGATGTTGCAGGCAGAGCCAGAGTTAGAATGGGAACTGCATAAAATGGTTAGATTAGTGGCATGCTAATGACAGGTAATAACAATCCTACTGAATCACAATCAGATGGTGAGGGCTCAGGACAATGGTTCCACATCAAAACCGCAAAAGGATAAACATTGCGGTCATATATTACGCTATGAAAATAAATGAATACAATTCACAAGGAGGAATTTGAGGGGTATTAGCAAAATTCATTAGAAAAAGCCCCCGAAACAAATTCTGCATTAAAAACTAAAGTTTTAGAACAATCCTGTGAAAATAGTCACCCAAATTTTGTTTATTTGACCACGTACTTTTCGGATGCATAGTCTTAACGGGATATGCAGGGCAATTCAACTTGCTCACTGCACTTTCAGCATTTTGTGCTCATTTGCATTTTGCCCTTGTATATAGCACATGTGACTGTCAGTGCAAACAGTAACAAACTGCAACTGGCACTGAGAATTCAATAGAATTATGCTTTTGTGCAATCTTGGACACCTAATACGCAGTCCATAGTTGGAACTGTGCCTGTGCTTCACATAGGACTTTGCAAAGTATTGTATTAGCATACTTGCATGTTTGGGGTCACAAACACACATTGCGCCCTCACTGTACTTTACGACTGAAAATGAGGCCTAACCTTAAGGAATGAAAATGTTTTACTAGTATATTGAATGTGTGTATACCATCTTACCACAAGACTCTTCCGTAAAAGGGTTCTAAATGAATACATGTTGGCTATCCTGGATAATTTCTTTTTAATTATTGTTCCTGGTGCTAAAGGAACACTGCCTTTGTATATAGTACATTTGGAAACTAGTGTATAAGCAGATAGGCTAGCAAAGCTATTTCACATAATACTCTGCATCAATTTATTGTTAAAGTCAGCGGAAAATGAAGAGGGATTGCTGGCCTTGATTGTATGTTTGATGGCTAAACATCAAAGAGACCAGAAACAGTTCCAAGTCATTCCATAAAACAACAGGCAGTGGATTTATAGCAAAGAGCACATTTGCTTTAACGTATATTTCACAGGGTGTCTTAAGCTGCACTGTGGTGCACAAACCGCAAGCACCATCTTTTTGTACTGTGTAAACAAATGCTATCCGCAACACACCTGTAGTGCACATTTTCTAACATTCATATGAACTTATGTTACTGCTGGCTACTGTATAGTATATCAAGACATGTTCCCAGTTATATTCCATGCTGCCTGCTTATGCGTTCAACGTGCCTGCTTGGCAATGAACACACCATAATAAAATCATTTAAAATATGAGTTTAGATTACTACAGTAAAGGACTACTGTATACCTAGCAAAACAAGTATTTTCCTTAACAGTAATGTGTCGCTCTTGAGCTTTAAGTATCTTTTAACTCTAGTATCTGTAACACTGAATCATATACTGTGAACTTATAGCCCTTATGTGGAAATTTGCTAGCACTTAAAGTTAATATGCACCAAGAGGTGGTGTTGCCATGGAAAGCACATTATATAGAGGGATAATGGATAGGCCAATGTGTGTTACGAATATTTTTACACCCAAGGTGTGTGATGACGCATGGCTCGAGAGGTTTATGTGGTCACACACACCAAGGTGTGAAAAAATATTCATAGGCACATACTTGCCTATCTTTATTTTTATAATTACTGGTGTAGATTCTTTGCCAGAGTTTTTCTTGTAGCGGAAAAATCCTGGATTTTGTTCAGAACTAGTTTTCTTTTAAATTCATAGAACAGAATAGGCTTTGTTAAAGTGATTTTGCTGTACTTTTTAAGCATTAAAACCACGAGGAACAGTACGTTGTTTTGTCTAAATGTGCAGAACTTTAAATTGTTTAAATACCAAGGCTAGATATTCAAAAGTGCACCAGGCAATGGCGCAAGTGGTTGCGCTGCACAATTGAGTTGCACTGGAGCAACAAAGGATATATTTAAAAGAGATGTGCTATGGGGCATCTTGTCTGAATATATCAAAAATGCCCATGGTGCAAATACAATGCGCCAGCACATCCCCAGAGAGGTCTGAATACCAGGAATGGGAACTGCGCCAGTGCATCAGAGATATGCTGTCATGCAGATTTCTGATATTCAGACACAAAATACAAATGGAGCCATAATGCATGCAATGCACAAATATAGCCATTTGCATGTCATTATAAGCTCCATTTGCATGAGTTGTGCAGAGCTGGCGGCGAAATGACCTGGCATCCTGTACAGCATGCACAGTGTTGTCAGTGGTGCTCCAGTGGTTACCCCTCTCACCCCACGTACCCCGATCGCTGAAAACATTTCCAACTTCATTCCCTGGTAGGTCTAGTGGTATCCCCCTCCATCCCGTAACCCGATCGCTGAAAAAATGTCCAGATTCATTCCCTGGTAGTCTAGTGGCCCCACCACCCAAAGGACCCCCAGCCCACTACAACCCCCTCTGTCATCGGTGGGCAGCAAACCCACCCGCATACCTCAGCTTTGTGAATGACTATTACAGTATGCACTGCATGCCCATTGGTCCACAGTGTGAGCCAATGTACTACAACAGATACTAATGAACTGTCATTTGGGTGGCAGCTGTGGAGGTATGTGGGTGGGGTTTATGTCTGCTGATGACCAGAGAGCTGGTGGGCTGGGGGTCCTGTGTGGTGGGGAGGTAGGGGACCAGTAGACTATAAGGGCATGATATTTCACTTGTTTACAGTGATCGGGGTTACGGGTGGGAGGAGGGGTACCAGTAGACTACCAGGGAAATTAATTTGACACTTTTTGTCTGGTGGGGTTACAGACTGGGAGAGAGTACCACTGGTCCACCAGGAATTAAAAACATTTATTTCAGGTGATCAGGGTTATGGGATGGAGGGGTACCACTGGACCATAGGGAATTAAAAACATTTATTTCAGGGTGATTGGGGTATGGAGCAGGGAGGGGAATCCACTAGACTGCCAGGGCATTCGATGGGCGATTGTACGCGTGTTGGGGGTTGCCACCATGGCTGGTGGCTGCAGTGTTGCACCCTGCACTACAGCGGCCTGCCTGTGGGTGGCTAGCAGGTAGTTCCTTTTTACGGGAATTAACTTTGTTTATGGGAAGGCGTACATCTCTGATATGCTAGCAGATGCACCGCACATCCCGGATGAATATTGGATGTGCCGTGACATGCATGGGCATGCTCTCTGGAGATATGCCGATACATTAACTTTGAGTCATGGTGCATTGGGAATCATGCAGCACAATTCTCCTTTGAATATAGCCCAGGGGTACATTTCTGGGTTGCGCTGGTACAACCCCTTTGAATATTGAGGCCCAGGAGTCCAAATGTCCTTGAGAAGTCCAGTGGAGTAGCTTGTGAAGTCTGCTGGTGATCGGAGTGAACGGGTGGAGAATGACTAAAGATTAATTAATATTTATGAAACATTTTAGAAAGCCAGTTAAAACGTTTAGCAACTTGTTTGAAATTCTGCTGTTTACAGCATGCTGAGCAGAAAGTGTTTCTGTGGTGATGAAGATCTTCTTGTTGCCGTTTTTCTACAGGTACAGGTGCTACTAAGGAAACTGCAACAATGGAGACAGTTGTACTAAAGCTCACAGTGATAAGCAGAAGTGCTGTGCGGGGAAAATCTCTGAGTTAGTGCTCAAACTGGTTTGAGTGCAAAATACCGCTCGAGAAATCTAACAGTGACTTTGAGATTATGAAATGCATAATAGCTTGATTTCAGGTTATTAAAGGCTATGCCTTAAGTTCAGGGTAAGCAGTAATACCCCCAAAAAAAAAAATTTATGTCATATACATCATATAAGTTATTAGTTTTCTACATCCCTTGCTCAAATTGTGCTGCACAGTTGCAAAGACATTGACCAGAATATACATTTATTGTCCTTTGGGAGATCCTGGCCTCCTACCTGCCTCCACATTCACTTTACAGCTCTCCTCCATTGTTCCTAAGTACCCACTATCACATTCGTTTTGCCACTCCTCCAGCTCTGCACTGGGTCCTGCTAAAATTTCCATCCCTTCTTGAACATTGTGCCTGCCTCTTTAGCAGTCAACAACATCCAAGTAACTTCCTTGTTCACCCTCCACCAGTGCTTATGGACAAAGCCACTCCTTGGTCCATGCACCCACCAGCACCAGATGAACCCACTAGGTTACAACACTGACTTCCACAGCTAAACAGTACAGTGTAATGGTTAAGGGCACTGAGCTGCAAACCTGGAGACCTTGGTTTGAATCCCATCAGCCCCCATTTGCATACTGTGTGACCCTGAGCAAGTCACTTAACTCTGTGCTCCCAGGTCACACCTGAAACAAGCTCTGGCTTAGTGTACCTTTCCTGGTTAAACAATTTCCCCTTTCCCTAAACTTCCATCCAGGGCTGTATACCGACTGTCTATGTTAGCCTTCACTATTTCTGGCTTAAAGCTCCCCTTACTTCAATGGCCATAGCCACCTATAAAAAGCCACTGTCTAGAAGCTACATCCAAATATGGACATTAAACAGGGCCAGCTAACTCTACATAAGTAATGCATCCGTCCTAGGACCTCAAGTTCCTTTAAGTGTTTCTGCAGAGAACCAACAGCTCACCCTCCCAGCTAACACAGCAACTAAAGCACTCATTGCTTCCCCAGTGGAGATTTTGCTCCATAGCCTAAAACTTACTTAACTGCCATTCATTAAGGACTACAAGGTCAAGATCTAGTTTCCAGATCTGAACCTTACTCATTTCTCAGTCAGTTTCTTCCTAAACTAAGAGAGAAACAAAAGTGAATCTTTTCTGGTTTAAGATAATCCCTTTATTAGGCTAACAAAAGTTAAAAACAAGCTTTTCAGGCCTAAAGCGCCTTTTCTTCAGGTATTTATTTCGTTTTTGTTTACCAGGTAAGTGCACTAGACAAAAACATTGCTTAGTTTCAGAGCACGACTGGGGAGAGTTACAGACAAGAGAACAGCAGTTACAGGTGATACAGCAAATTCAAGACACAGCAAATACAAGACATCAGCAATGTTTTGACAAAACCGAAGTACCATAAAACAATGCACAGTACAAAGCAGATTCAGAAGACAGCTATAATAAGTGCATAACTGACATGCAGCAGAGAGATAAATCCAAGATAAGTATGTGATGCTAGGTCAAATTACACGAGCACTTATCAGAGCACATGAGAAACTTATGAAGTTCCTTCTTTAAATCTGGTGAGACCTGAGTGCCTTACAGAGAATGGAAGGGAGTTCCAATTTGGGAGCAAATGCTGAGAAAGCATGTTCACCCATCTTTGTAGCACATTTCGGTACATCAAGAAGAGACCTATCGGCAGACCTCAAAGGTAGACCTGGGTTATTTTAACAAGCTGGCCAATGTAGCTGGTGTACCAGTGCTAATAATATTATCAACAGTACAACCAGCAGTGTACAGTTGATAAGATGAAGGGAGAGCCAGCCAAGGCTCAAGTAGAGTATGCAGTGATGTGTAAGCCTGGGAATGGATAGGGTAAAGCGACAGATGCTGTTGTAACCGTGTTCCATTTATTTAAGATCCTTTGTTAGCATCCAGGTAGGTTATCAGCCCACAGGCACTGCAAGACACAGTCGAGGGACACCCTGGGCAATAGCCAGTCTAGCGGCTGTGGTAAAAGTATGCCTGATTTTATAGGCAAGCCCCAGCTTTGTGTTTACTGTCTTACAGACAGCTGTCAGATGCAGGATGAAGTCCAGAGCAGGGTCTAGAGCTACTCCAAGGTACAGTACTTAAAAGAGTCCACTACACCTAGTAGGGAGCCATCTGATTCCATAGCACCTGTCGGTGTTATTCCCCCTCTCCCTTTGCCCTCGGTCCCCTTGTTTTGATGGGACACTGGGGAGTTGAGGAAGAGTGGGGCAAAGATGGAAACGTTGTTGATGGAAATCCGGCCTGGAAGGTGACAGACCTAGACTGATGGCCCATTATGTGGACTATCAATCAGAAATCTCCTGTAAGAAGGCAGAGTTCCTGTCCAGGGAGATAGCTGCATCAAGAAATCGACCAGCTCAACTTTTTCGGACCGTGGACAGACTGTGCAATCCAGCCTGTCTGCGTGGGTCGCATGAGCTTTTTCGCAAATAGTGTGATGAGTTTGCTCAGTTCTTTGAGGATAAGGTGTCATTGATCAGGTCGGAGATCCGCGGTGTGCATTCTAATGAGCGTGGCAGTGATCGATGTGGGGTTACAGGCCCTCGGTCTACCTGGACAGATTTTGACCAGCCAGAGATCATGGATATCATGAAGATTGTCCAGGGCTTGTGACCCGACTTGCTGTAGTTTGGATCCTGGTCCCACGCGCCTCCTTGTGGGGTGCATGGATGTGACGGACCAGTCCTTGCTGAGATAGTCTGGTGCTCTTTGGACCATGGGGTGTTTCTGGAGTCCTTAAAGCAGCTGTCGCAGCACCTTTTGAAGAAATCTTCCCTTGACCAAACTGTCTAGCTAACTACAGGCCCGAACTCTAACCTGCCCTTTTTGGGCAAGGTTATTGAGAAAATAGTCACGTTGCAGCTTGATGACTTTCTTACCACTCATGGGGTCTATGATCCTCTCAGTCAGTTTCAGGAAGAGGCATAGTGCTGACGGCGTTGGTCTGGGTATTAATGATCTCTAATAGCGAGATCGGAGGAGCCGTTCGATCTTTGTCCTCCTTGATCTCTCTGTGGCATTCGATACCGTGGACCATGGGATGTTGCTAGATCACCTCGCGGCTACTCTGCGGACTGTCAGGGACAGTCTCTCAGATGGTTCCACTCTTTTCTCACAGGCAGGAGACAGAGGTAAACTGAGGAATTATTTCCTCTGCTCCCTTTGCTCTGTCCTGTGGGGTGCCAGAGGCTCTGTGCTTTCCCCATGTTGTTCACGGTGTATATGCCATTGGGAGACATTATAAGGCATTATGGGCTGAGTTTTCACTACTATGCAGATGATATTCAGCTCTATATGTCCTTTGTGCCAGAACAGAATGAGGCATTATCGTTTTTAATAACTGCCTTGCTGAGATCCAGGACTGGATGAGTGCTAACTGGTTGAAACTGAATCGGATAAGACTGAGGCGTTGGTTGTGGCCCAAGGTCATTGTGCAGAGAAGCTGACTCCTAGGTTTCCCTCTGGTCTTGTACTAGGGGTAACCAGTTGAGACCTTCTGAGCAGGTGGGAATCTGGGCATAATTCTTGACAGCGAGCTGATGCTGAAGGCACAGGTATTGGCCGCTGTCAAGTCTTCCTTTTACCATCTGAGGAATATCGCTCAGATAAAACACCTTGTTCCACACGATGACCTTCCTGTGTCGGTCCACGCCTTTGTTTCCTTGCGTCTTGATTACTGTAATGCTTTATATCTAGGGTTGCGGGGTGGATCTCTGTCGCCTGCAGCTGGTGAGAAAGCTGCAGCCAGGCTGTTGACTGGGTTACCAGAACTTGCCATATCACATCTGTACTGGGAATTGCACTGGCTGCTGGTGCAGTGGAGAATCACTTTCAAGGTCGCATTGCTGACCTATAAGACCCTACCGGTCAGGGACTGGGCTACTTGCAAGATCTCCTTCAACCCTACCACCCTCTCCACCCACCCGCTCACAAGGGATTGCTAGAGATTCCCAGGGTTCGTCTTCTGAGTCATCTGGGGCCAGAGCCTTTTCTTTCATGGCCCCAACCCTGTGGAACTCTTTACCTCATCAGATCAGAGAGTGCCTGTCCACGGAATCATTTAAGGTGTCTCTGAAAAGTTATCTATTTGAATTAGCGTTGAATAGGTCTATTGCTGCTTTTATTGTTTTTATGTTGTTATTTATTATGTTAGGTGTTATTTTGATGTGTATTTGCACTTTGATATGCACAAAAGTGCATTATAAATAAATTTGATTTGATTTGATTTGATCTGTACCAAGAGCAGGTAGTGCTGAGGACAGGCCTTGATTCTGGGTGTAGAGCCAAATAGCATAGCGATTGTTTTTTGTATTCATTGGAGTTTGTTTTGCTTTAACCAGGATTGTAGGACATCAAAATCTGCATTCAGGTTCAATTGATGTTGAATATATCTGTGGCACTAGTGTACAGCACCATGTTGTCAGCGTAAAGTAGGGCTGAGCAAGGACCAGTCATAGTGGGCAACTTGTTAAGAAACAGAGAAAAGTAAGGGACTGAGTATGGATCATTGAGGGATGCCAACACTAGTGGAGGAATAGATCAGATTTGACCTTATCTATTTGCATGAATTGTTGACATCCAGTGAGGTAGTTGGCAAACCAGGAGGTCAAAACAAGTGAGAATGCCAGGGTAGACAGTTTAGAAATCAGCAAGGGTGGTCCACGAGTCACACGCCTTTGTTAGGTCATTGAAAACAGTTCCTGTGAGCATGCCTTTATCCATGATCATGTTTACATCATTGGAAAATTGGATGAGTGCTGTAGATATGCTATGATATTGTCTGAAGTCACGTTGTGCCGCGGTGATAGTAAGTTATACTGTTGTAGGTGTCCTGTTACCTGGTTGGCCACACATTTCTCAAGTATCTTGTTCAGCACCGATAGAATGGCTATGGGCGGTAATTATCCATATTTTTACATCTCACTTTTACGGCTGTGGGTGGAGCCTACAGCCATTTTGATCCATCTGTTGCTCTAAAATGGCGCTCATGGCCTTCGTTGGACATTTGGAAGTATCCTTCTGAGCGTCCAGCGGAGCTTCTGTTTTACTCACCACGATCAGCTGTTACAGAGTAACAGCCGCACTATTTGGCTGTTATTTCTGTATTCCTAGTGCTGCCATCTTGTGAACTGCAACCACGATGCACGAATGCCACATGACAAGAATGTTATGCATGCGCAGTTCACGTGATCCACCATCTTGCAGATGGCACTCCTCCCTCACCCTCCTACTGCTCCCATCTTCCTCATTCTCTCCATCCTCCATTCTGCTCCTCCCCACTGTTCAGTCCTCCCACTCCCTCTGTTTCCCATTCCTGTGCCGACATTGGGGGTGTCCAATCCTATTGTCGGCATCATGTAACCCCACCTCATGTGGCACACTGGGAGCCACCCAGTGTGCCCAATTTTTATCAATTTTTCCCCTGCCGATATCAAGGTGCCCAATCCCAGTGTCAGCATCATGTCCCTCTCCACATGTGGCACACTGGGAGCCCACCCAGTGTGTTCAAATTTGTTTTTCCTGTAAATAAAAGAAAACAGTCCCGTGACATATTTTCTACCTGTAAAAAAAAAGCGGTCCCTCATCGTCGCCCCAGTCTCCTCTCCCCATCCTCATCCTTCCACTGAGTATCTACCTCCCTCACCCTCCCTTACCCCATACTTACTTCCAGAGATTGGCGCTGTCATGTCTGCACTCTTCAAAGCAGACACAAACTGAAGAATTAAAGGTAGGCACCATATAATGGCACTCAATGGGGTTTCAACTTATCTTGATATAGCAGCCATTTTAGGAATTTTGGCCCAATTTTCAACATGAGGTTCTTGGGACCCCAACTCATGAACACTGTCACTGTCATTTCGTTATTCAGTCCCGAAGGTGAGTTTGCTGTCACTGCACAGAATCACCTTTTGGGACCAATTAACGACAGTGCCACTAATCATGGTGGGGTCCCAAAAAAGCTATGTTGCAAATCTGGTGAAACAATTCCAAAAATGACTGCGTTATGACAAATGCCTCGCAATTTTGGCGCTACGCCCTAACCGCCAATGTTTAATATTTTCACTCCAGATTTTCAACATTGCCATTTTGCCACCTCCTTATTAATAGTATAGCTGTAATTTTCACATCCTGCCCAATATGTGTTTCGCACCTATGGTGCAGAGCAGCGTGGTCGCTCTGCAAAATCACCTATTGGGACAAGTGAAACAAATGACATGGCCATATTGAAAATTTGGTGAAACAACTCCAAAAATGGTCTAGTAACACCCAGTCATTCCAAATTTTCTATGCACAGGCACAACTTTGGTCCTTGGCAGCTTGCCACAGTTGTATTGGCTCTGGCTAGAACTTGTTATAAATGGGTACTACATGAGCAATCTTCCAGAGCATAGGGACTGTCCCTGAGAAGAGGCTAGGTTGTAAAGCCTTATAACCAATGCAGCTATGAGAGGGTGGCAGTTTTGAGGAACTGGGGTAGGAGTCCATCAGACCCAGCCAAACCGCAAGCTGGGGTGGTTTTAGGAGATGTAGCACCTCAGTTTTGGTGACTGTCCTTAGATCAAATGGAGGAAAACAAGTTCCTCAGCACAGTGATTTGGAACTGCGACCAGACTAGTCAGCTTTGTATAATCAGAGGTCAGAGAAATGGGAGTTAGGGCATTCACAATTATGCCAATAATATTAAAGTTTGCTACATCCAGTGTCATTTCTGATTGATGTGTTGTTTTCCTGGCCATGAAAGATTTTATGTGATTCCAGAAACCTCGAGACTGCTAACAGATGACTGAAGAAGCTGTTTGCAGTAGGCACCTTTGCAACACGTATTGGTTTTTACAATCAGCTCTTCATCTTCTGTAATTGGCCCAGTCCACAGGAGACTTAAATTGTTTAGCTTTAGCCCAGTTTTATCCTCCTTCTAATGGAGGCTAGTAGGTCACTATGCATCCACCTGGTCACGAACCTCTGACTCTTTGCTTCTTGAGAGGAACATGTTTATCTTGTAGGGCTTGGAAGTGGATATGACGAAATTGAAAGGTTTCTCTACATCTGAAGACTGATATAATGGGGACCAGTCAATATGGTGAAGATAAGCAAATAGGGCCCCAATGTTCAGTTTTGAGAAATCCCAAAACTGTATTTCCTTAGTAGGAGCTTTGGGGTGCGTTCATTCCAGATAAAGAAAACTGGTGCGTGGTTGCTGATGGAGTCTGGTAGTGTAGCAGAAACTAGGACCCATTCATTTCTATTAGTAATGATCCAGTCTATTAGGGACTGGCGATTGCTACATGAAGATGTTCTTGTTGGGCAGGAGATCAGCTGAGATAGGTGTACTGTAGCTTCCTAGCACTGTCTCAAACATACCAAAGTTTTCCCATCCAATCAAGATTGAAATTGCCCAGAGAAAAAAATTCTTTATTTCCTTTGAGAGGTGCAAGGTCATTTCTGATGCTCATTAACCCATCCAGGCCACTCTTTTGGAGGATTGTAGACACAAGATATTAATTTGTTTTGTGTTCCAAGAACAAGAACCACATGGAGGGCCTCAGGAGCATTTAGTCTCAACAGGCTGTGCAGTAAGATAGAGATGTTCCCCAAATAAAGGAACCCCACCCCACCCCTTTTGCAGTGGACAGTCAGGTATATTACACAATGTAGGCTGAAACACTTTATATAGGGGTTCGATCTCTCAAAAATGTAAGTAAAACTGCAAAAACTTTGAAATGTTGATAATATCAAAGTGGTTGGCATAAAGCTGCTACTTACATTCTAGCTGTTGCCACAGTAAAAATGGAAAGTGTCTTATAAATGGCAAGCAGAAGTTATTGTTTTAGTCCTTATTAGCTAAGACACCAGAATAAAAACACGTTTTGCACTGCTGATTGACATTCAGCAGGAGATGAACAGAGAGGTTAAGAAACTTTATATATAGCTGTTGTTATGGAGCTGTCCTCTTGAATTGCTGTTCGTTAAATGACAAAAAATGCAAGAGAAAGGAGAAAAACTGCAAGGGTTAGTGTAAACTTTGGAGTGCTAATTAACCAAAAGCAGTAGGAATAATGTCACCATTTACATTCTAGCTGTTATCACGGTACAGGATTTTTTTTTAAAAGACATGCAAAAAAAGCTACAGAGATTTTTAAAACATAAGGGCTAAAACCAGGCCAGCCTGTGAGCGCAGCAGTAATGCTACTACTTGCTGACGCCCGGCAGCTGGAGGGCCAGCTGGGGGAGGCTTGAGCATCCATAGGACCGCCGTCTCCTCCGGGAGTAGGGGTATCTTAGCCCAGTATTTGACTGACCTCTAGTGGCAGCTGGAGGTTCACATGTCCTGATGCCTTGTTCGGGATGAGCATGATGGACACTAGTGCTAGCCATGGCATCATGTGCCGCGTCATGCTCGGGGGTGGTCATACATCCAGGAGCGCACCAGCTGGCGTGACACCGACAAGGGGTTGATAGTCCCTCACCTCCAATGTAGCAAGGCTCATGCAGGGACCCCGACAGGACTGAAGGTATGGGAACTGGGAGTGGCTGAAAGAGGATCACACCTTTCGTTCCTGCTAAGTTCCGCCTGTGGGGCAAACCACGGCATGGTGGGAGTCCTCTGTGCCTGCCCTGCCTGGGGGTTAGTTGGGTGACAGTGCAGGGCAGGAGAGGATAAATAGAAATGTAAAAAGAAAAAAACATAAGGGCTAAAACAAGCTTAGAGGAAAAGGAACTAGAAGATCTGGAGAAGCACTTCAAGGATAGGGGTTATGCTGATGATACTATAAGGAAAGCAAGAAGAACATGTGAAGAAATAGATAGGGAAATCCTTATGAGAAGGAAAGTAACCCCGACACAAACAATGGCCCCAGGGACCTGATAAATTTGTTACCACATATAGTATTAGGTTGTGGAACATTAATGAGATATTGTTTAAGAATTGGTATGTACTGGGGAAGAGCCACTATTAACAGAAACTGCTAAGACCCCTCCGAGAATGGTGTTCCAGAGAGCTCAGAACCTAAGGGCTATGTTGGTTCATTCATCCATTTCCAAGGAAAAACCACTGAACTGGATACCCCCAAAAAGGGTGTAATAAATGTGGCCATTGCAAATATTGTGCTGTTGTGAGGGAATGTGGAATATTTAAAAGTTATGATGATGGAAGGATGTATAACTGTGAAACTACATACTTTATTTATGTGACAAATTGTAAATGTGGGTCATTTTATGGGAAAGACAAAGAGGAAATGGAATGAAAGGATGGGGGAGCATATGTGGCCTATTAAGAATGATAACTTGGATTATTTCTGGGCTGTACATCATGAAAAATGTAATGAATAAAGCGGGACATGAATTGAGTTTTGTTAGTCTTGAACATGTGACACTTGGCCCAGGGAGGGGAGACAGGGGGTACTATGTGATAATGGTGATCGCAGAATAGAGATCACCATTTAGGGTGATGTACATCACAGAAAATGAATATCGGCGATATACTGCGGCCCGAGCGGCAAGAGGCACCGAGACCTATGTGTTTCTTTTTTATGCGAGGGGCTGCACCCCTACATCCCCTACTAAGCGATTCTCAACTCAGGAAAGTGCCTGCTGGGGTGCAAAAAAAGACACGGTGCAAAAACAGAATCGCACCCAGAACCCAACTCCAGTACCCTCCCAACCCCAGCCTGCCACCAACCCACCACACCACACAGCCAGCTTGGCAGGCCACCGCCACACTGCATCCCCAAACCCTTCCACCCATCGCACAGGCGTAGTCCCTCCACCCATGCACATATACATAGTGACATGCGTTGCTATGTTAGCCTACCCCCGTATCCAGTGCTGCCCTCCAAGGTAGCCCTGTACACAGGCGCCATGATTGAGTCGCTTTTTGAAAGCGCTCAATTGCGATCACCCTGTACATGGGATACGAGACAGGAAAGCCTCCTAAGTAAAGAGAGATGTTTGGATATACACACTGGGGCACACAAAGGATGGATTGAATGAACATATAGAAATAAAACCTTTCTGAGGGACAGACATTAATATCTATGAATGTTCTTCTCTCCCATAGGTACATGAAGGTTCAATGAATTTGAAATTGTAAGCAAAGTGGCATCTTTTCTAAAGGCTTTCTCTCGAACTATCCTCAGCATACACACTGCACCCCCCACCACCACCACCACCACCACCACCACCAACACAACCACTGGTGATTCTCTAAATTTTGTTAAGGTGAATAACTGTCTCCATCTATCTGGCCAAGGCTCATTTTATATATATACTGTATATATATATATATATATATATATAAAATTTGAATGGACATAGTTAAGACATGCTGTATTTTAAAATGTCTCATCCACTAAACTGGTTGGGATCTGCTGGAAGGATTTAAGAATAAAAGAAATAAAGAACCTCTCTAGGCACCTCAACTTTCTATCTTGTTCCCCTTCTAAATGCCCTTTGTAATAGGCCAATCTAGGATGCAAGGAACTGCTGTTCCAGAAAGTATAATGCAAAAAGGTTTCTAAAGCCAAAAGATGCAAAGGATAAGAGGATATGGGACATGTTTTTGAATATTATAATAAGTTGTTTTACACAGTGGTGGAACACATATGAATTATATGCATTGTTGAAAGCACTTTAGATAATTGAAAGAGTATCATGTGACACATGGGGTAACTATATAGATGAGCTTATCCCTGGTGGGCTTTATCTTTGGAAAAGCCTGTGACCAGGTGAAACATCAGAGCTTTGTCTATTTGTCTCCCTGACCCAGGAGGGTCATTTTACTTGCTGCTATTCTGAATAAATGAAGTTTTACAAGTGAATATCGAGTGGAACTTCAGTTTTCAGGTGTACTTAGTGAGTGCCGTGACTTTTGGTTCAGATTGTTCTTCATGTCACTGAGCACCACATTCTGCCCTAGTGTGACTCTGCTGCTACTCATTTTTGGACACTGTCAACCTCCTTATGTCTCATAGTGTCCCTAGTTTAAACAAAGTCTGGTCAGAGCCACAGCGGCTGCTCATGCATTAATGTGATAAGACACACACACATACACACACGGCTTGCTGCACTAAATTAATCAGTGGTGCAAATGTTATATGAAAAATAGACTTAGGCAATTTCAATCCTTCTTGCTTTTAGAACTTAAATAAGCAAACTGAAGGTAAATCTGTCAGACCAGCTTACTTACAATTTACAATGTGATTCTATGGGAATCATATACTGCACTTCCAGGTGGTTAAAGGCACTTGGCTGCACCTTATACCTCTCAAATCACAACCCACCAGGGGCATGCATAATTTGGCATTCCCACACACCTGTCATGTCTTATCCTTACTTATAATTTACAATTTGATCCTATGGAATTTTTTACTGCAATTCACAGATGGTATGCAAGATGAATGTGTATCTATGACTACAGAAGCACTGGACCATGATGATGGATGTCTCTTGTGTCATGTGGAAAGAGTTGTATGTTATTTGTCTTACCTGATGATGGATGTCTGTGGTTGCTTGTGCTGCCTTGCCCTCTTTGGTTGCTGGGGAATGCAGAGTTAGTGTTGAAAACCCTAACGCTGCATTTCCATATTTTTTCACTTTAATAGTAACCCAAACTGGTGCATTAGCGGGAGTTTTTGCAAAGAATATATAACGGATATACTACCCCTACTGGAAATAGTGTGATGTCATCAGGTCAATCGACACGAGAACAGAACTGGGTAGGCAAAATCAAAACCACCTCCTATCTTTGGTGCAAAGCTATAACCTACACCAAGTCGTTGCTGACCCTACTAGGATTACATCCCCTCACAACCCTGGTACCATAATCAACTGAATCTTAACTAATTGCATGGATAGAGTAGCAACATGGCCGCCAGGCTGGGCGTGCTGGAAAAATTGCTTTAGGACTGGCTGCTTTGTTTGGACTTTGTTAGACTTCTTGCCACTTTTTGTGATTTTACCGACTGACCTGACCTCATTTTGTTTTCGCTTTTATTTATTTTTTATTTTTGGGCCTTACCTGCCACTTTTGCTGTTGTGGAGTTCGTGGAGATGCAGCTGTTGGCGCCACTTGCTTGGATTGCTCGCCGGATGTCTGGACCGTTGGGGATCTCCGTCTCTGTGTGGGGACTTTGTGAACCTCAGGAGAAGTTTTTGGTCCTGCAGTTTTGCTTGGGATTGCTTGGGCGTTGTCCCTGTGTTGGGGATCTTGCTGTTTCCATGGCCCGACTTGTATCGGGTGGTGTCATGGACTGCTGTGGGGAAGATGTTCTGTTGATGTCCCGAGCAGAAGGGAGTAGATTTGTGGAGCAGTGTGAGTTTTGGAAACATTCGGTGTACTTTAAGTGAACAATAAGATTTAGGTCTGTTGCAGCTACAGCAAGGAGAAGAGCTGCTGAACCCTCGAACAATCCATTTTGGTGTCTCGATAACCCGGTCCTTTTGAGGGTGCAGGAGTTGCCTTCTTTTTGTGAAGTGGAGCAGATTATCAACAGGCGATTCTCCACAGAGTCTGGGGCTACTCGGGAGTGGAGCTGTAGTTTTGCCAGATAACTGGCGGAGCGGGCTGTCAATTCCCTTAGGGTCCCTGGGGACCAGCTGGTGGGCTGGTGCTGTTGGGGAATCTAGGTAGTGGCTGTGGATATTTTCTGGCAGTAGCCCTTTGAAATGGATTTTGTCAAAGCTGTTGGATGAAGACCTGAGGTTCCTGGACTTAAGGCTTGCTGTCTACTGGATATGGTTTGATTTAAAACTTCTTTACTTTTCAAAACTCGTTCTATTTATACAAGCAGTGAGAGTGCCTGTATTTTATCCAGATCCTGGTCATGAGAGGGTCTGGATCTGGAACTTCCTGGACTTTTCTCTACAGACAGTGAGAGTGTCTACATTCATTTATCTCTCTAAGGCAGTGATATGGCCGGAGTTATAATTTTGAAGAATTTTGATTATTCATTTATTGGTTTTATTTACGTGAAATGTTTTAAAATATTTAGGGATAAGTGGGTGTGTTATTTAATTTTTCTTTTATCGTTTGGTTTATTATTGTGTTTGGGTTATTAGTTGAGTGCAGGTCATTTGTTAAAGTGACTAATTAGAATGTGCTGGAGGCCTGCCCCCACAGTCGTGCGCTATTGCCCTCCTCTCTTCATGCTCTCTGCCCTTTTCTCCCCTCTGTTGCTGTTTACAACACCAGCACTGTAGGGCGCTGGGCATAGCTCATAGAAGGAGTAGAGGGTGGGGCGCAAACAGTGAAGAGGTGAATGAGCTGAGCCATCACATCGGGGTTGTGAGGTCCAGGAGATGCCCTGGGGCAAAATGGAACCAAGAGCGTGGTTTGCCATGCCTGGTTTCCATACCCGAGGGCACCATCAATTTTGATGGCCAGATGGTTCAGCAGGCTCTGGAGGTTCATCCAACTCGGACGGTGTTATGCAATGCCAGGTCCATTAAAAACAAGACTGCAATTACTGCAGATCTTGTGGGATCGATGGACCTGGCTTGTATCACTGAGACCTGGCTGGATGAGAATTCTGCCCCATTTTGGAGGCTTTAATTCCAGCCGGGTACTCGGTGATTCACTGCCGAGATTGGATTGCAGGATTGGGGGTTGCGGTCTGTTTCAAGACTGAACTAAACCTCATGGAGGTACCAGTTGAGGAGGCTGAGTCATTTGAGTGTACTGCTGTAGCAGGTGTAGGTTATAGGATCGCTCTCATTTTACAGTCTATCTGGTGGCAAGCGTTTCCTTCAGGAAGTGGCAGACTTTGTCATCGACATGGCGTTTCAATCACCCAGATTGATGATTCTAGCAATTTTAATGCCTGGGTCGATGACAAACTCTTGCCATTTGGACAACACTTCCTCCAGTTAATGACATCTCTGTGTCTTACACAGATAGTTACTATCGCTACTCATAAGCACGGTCACTCTCTTGACTTAGTTTGAGGCCTTGATCCCCAGGAGGAAAACTTGGGGTGGAACCAGTTGGATGGTCTGATCATTACACCATGAGGTTTAGTTTAGCACCCCCTTCACAGGCCTACCCTGTGGAGATGGTCAGGTATCACCCTTTCACGAGTATTAGCTCTAAAGGCCTGGCGGTGGTGCTGGACCTATCGTCTCTTCCAGTAGCAAACAGCGACCAGAGGCCCTCATTGTAGCCTATAATAATGCTATATCAATGGCCCTGGTTTACTGCTCCTGTCCATGTTAGTCCCTCTCTCCCTTAAGCCTCAGTCCCCATGGTTTGATGGGACATTGAGAGAGAAGCGGCAATTGGGACGAAGGTTAGAGCACTGCTGGAAATCCTCCCTTGATGCCGACTGCCTTAAATTGATGGAGCATTATGAGGCCTATCAATCGCAATCTCCTGTAAGAAGGCAGAATTCCTGTCCAGGGAGATTGCTGTTGCTCAGAATCAACCAGCTCAGCTTTTCACACTGTAGACAGACTGTGCAACCCAGCCTGCATGCAAGTGAAAAGCTTTTTCACTGGTAGAGTGTGATGAGCTTACTTGGTTCTTTGCAAATAAATTGGTTGACATCAGGGCAGTGCTTCATTCAACACACTCTGGTGATGTGGTACCAGCATGTGGCTACTTCTCCTCAGTTCTCTTGGAGCACCTTGACCAACGGAGTTCATGGATGTCATGCGGATTGTCCAGGGTATCGCTCTACATGCTGTAGTTTGGATCCTGGACCAACCTCCTGATCTTGGGTTGTGGTGATTTTATTGGTCTGGTCCCTACATGGATAATCGGGTGCTTCTTGAAACAGGTGAGTTTCCAGCTCCCTGAAGGAGGCAGTGGTTACGCCTCTTCTGAAAAAGCTTCTTTGGACCCCGACTCCCATGTCAACTACAGGCCGATCTAATCTTCCCTTTACAGGGAAGATGATTGAAAAGTAGTGGCCATTCAACTGGAGAACCATTTGACCATCCATGATATCTATGAACCCCTCCAGTCCGGTTTTTGAAAGAGGCATAGATACCGAGACAGCGTTGGTTGGTGCTCAATGATCTCTTGATAGTGAGAGATGGAAGAGCCACTCTATTCTGGTTCTTCTAGATCTCTCTTCAGCGTTGACACTGTGGACCATGGGGTATTGCTGAACTGTCTGAGGTGCATCTGTAGACTATCTGGTGTAGTCCTCAGTTGGTTTACATCTTATCTCACTGGAAGAACACGAGAGTGGTATCTGAGATTTATTCCTCAGGTCAGTTTCTCTGTCATGTGGGGTTCCTCAGGGTTCAGTATTGTCCCCATGTTGTTCACATGTATATGCTGCCCTTGGAGACATTGTAAGAAGGTATGGGCTGAGGTTGCACTGCTATGTTGATAATACCCAGCTCTACCTTTCTTTGCACCTGACCAGGATGGAGCTCTCTGGTCTTTAATTACTGCCTCACTGAAATGCAGGAGTGGATAGATGCGAGTTGGTTGAAGTTGAACTTTGATAAGACTGAGGTGTTGGTTGTGGATCCAGCATGTCGGACAGGGGGGTTCAGGATAGGTTTGCTCTCTGGGTTATTCCTTGTGGGCATATCTCTCCCGACCCCTGAACAGGTGCGGAACCTGGGGTAATTTTGATTATGGGCTTACCCTGCATTAGCAGGTGTCTGTTGTCGTCAAATCCTCTTTCTATTATCTGAGGAATATCTCCAGGTTTAAGCACCTTGTTTCCCCCGTGATCTTCCTATGCTGGTCCACGCCTTCATGTCCCTACGCTTGGACTACTGCAATTCCCTATACCTAGGGCTATCCGGGAAATCTGCCACTTGCAGCTGGTGCAGAATGCTGCGGCCTGGCTTTTGACAGGAACATCTTGATTTAGTCATATCTCACTGGTGCTGCGTGAAATGCACTGGCTGCCTGTATAGTGGCGGATTACCTTTAAAGTCATTTTATTGACTTTTAAAGCCCTACAAGGACTGGGACTGGACTATCTGAAAGAGCTTCTGGTTCCCTACCACCTGGGTGATCACTCCGCTCAGCTGACGAGGTTGCTAGAGATACCGAGGTGCATTTAAGATCTGCTGGGGCCCGGCATTTATGTTTGTGGTTCCTACCCTCTGAATACTCTACCCGATCAGTTACAGGAGTGCCTGACAGTGGAGAGATTTAAACATGCCTTGAAAACTCATTTATGGAGACAAGCTTTTGGCGACTGAAGTCTTTCGGATTTTAGTAGTGGTTTTATAATTGTTTATATATTTATATTTTAATTGAGATTGTGTTGTATTGTGTGTTCAATTTGTTCGGTGCCTTGGTTTTGAAAGGCGCTTTAAAAAATAAAGTTTTATTATTTATTATTATTATTACTCTGCCAGACATAATACGTGACCATGCTCCCATTTTATGCTCTTGATGCCCTTCTATTACCCCATCCCTACCACCTCAGTACATTACCTTCTGCAACTTTGCTAATCTCAACCAAGCCAACTTCCTGTTTGAAGTCTCTTCAATTGATTGGTCCTCACGTATATTAGGCAGAGGATACTCGGGATGCGCTAGATGTTTTCCTTCATCAATTTTGGGCTCTTCAAGACAAGTATACACCCTCTATCACACGTCGTGTTCAGGGGAAAGCATACCGATGGCTCCACAAAGAACTCTGTACCTCTCTCCATACCGGGACAAAGCTGAGAATGTTTCCAAGAAGTCTGGCCTAGAATCAGATTTTAATTCCTACAGGGCTCTAAGAAATTCATGTAAGAGGCAAATAAGACTAGCCAAGAGCTCTTATTGCAAATAACTCCTACTGGATGCTGTGAGTGACTCCAGGAAATTATGGAATCATGTTAAATCCTTTCTAGGTTCCAAACAAGAATGTAACACTAACAATGTGGTAATTAATGGTGGCCACTGCATTGATCCCCATACCATTGCAAATGCCTTCAATAAACATTTTCCAATCTTGGTACATTCACCTCCAAATTCTGTACTACATCACCCACACGTCAACTATCCCCAGAGGACCCCACACTGCCCTACCCTCCTTTTCGCTTCAGGGTGATTACCAAATCTGAAGTCCTCAAAACTCCTTAACAAAATCTCTGACACCACTAGTGTGGGTTCTGATGGCTTAGAGCCCAAGCTCCTGAAATGATCTGCCCTTTTATTGCTGCATCCTTGTCAAAAATCTTCACCTTATCTCTCTGTCATAGTTTTGTCCCGGATATCTGGAAAACTGCCAGAATCACTCTAGTCTTTAAGAAAGGAGATAGAGACTATCTCAAATTACTGCCCATTGCCATACTCTCAGTCTTCAGCAAACTACTTGAAAGCTAGTGGCAGCTCAGTCTCTTGATTATCTTACTAAGTACAATCTCCTCTCCACCAAGCAACATGGCTTTCATAAGGGTCATAGCACCTCCACTGCCCTACTCCAGCTTATGAATGACACTCTAACTGCAATAGATCCGGCTCACTAACGGGTGCAATTTTCATTGACCTCATGAAGCCTTCAATCTTGTGGACCACCTACTTCTCCTTTCCTGCCTTTAAGTCCTTGGTTTCTAGCTGCCAACCATTGGCTGATTTCGCAGCTACCTAACAAATAGGGGTCAGGTTGTTAAGTTTAACTCAATCCTGTCTGAGCATGCCACAATAAGCATTGGCATCCCTCAGGGGTCCATCCCGGGTCCTTACTTTTCTTACTCTTTATAAATCAGATTGCATCGGTTACCCCTCCTGTTCATCCCTTCTCTCGCTGATGATCTGGTACTTTACTCCACTTCCTGTATCATATCCAATGTCAACTTTTCTCTCTCCTCTGCCTTTCTCAGTGTCCAACAGTGGCTCTCCCAACATAGCTGCTACTCAGTGTGGACAAAACAAAATCTATGCTTTTTGGATCAGTGGCCAAGCTAAAAGCATGTTGTGCCCAGTTCGGATCTTGTGCCCTGATGGTACATTTCTTGAAAAGTCAGCTACTTCAAATATCTTGGTGTAGTCCTTGATGAGTCATTGAACTTTGACCACCATATCCAGCTTACAACTAAATCTGTTAATACACAAATTGGCACTGCTACAGGACGAGCCATTCCTCACTCCTCGACTAGACTTGCCCATTGTATCCTTCTTCCTGCACTTACGTATGGTGCCGCTACATATATAAATGCTACTAACACTGCTCTCAAGAAATGGGACACAGCATACAATAATATCTGTCACTTTGCCTCATTGTCCCCATGCCTAAAGCATCACTGCCAGCTTTACTACAATCTTAACTGGCACTCCCCTTCAGCCCCGTCTCCTCGCCCTAGGGTCTTTGACAGATAATATAATCAGATTGAATATCCCTGTCAAGCTACCCTCTATTCTGCTCCTCAAACATCTTCCTATGGGCTGCAGTCCACTGAAAGATACATGTTGCAAGTGCCACGAGCTAAAACAACAAAGGGTTCTACCACTTTCTCCATTATAGCTCCTGACTACTGGAATTCTCTGCTATTGGATGGTCATAATGTGCCTAGTCATGCACTTTTCAAGTAAATAAGTAAAGTAAAGTTTATTTAAAACACTTTTCCAATGATCAAAGTGCTTTACAAAACAGTAAACAAGTAATACAATATTAATATAAAATCATAAGCTTTAGAAAATAAAAAGTTTTCAACTCTACTTTAAAACTCTCATTTAAAACAAAATGTGGCATTGGTCCTTTCTTATGAACTGTGCCTCTGTACCCGTTTTAAACCCCCTAGAATACTCGCCTCTGCCACTGTCATCCCCTGACCCTAAGTCTACCCTACCTGGGCTCACTGGGACTACTGTCTCTTATATCGCTCCCTGTCACACTGGTCACCCCATTCCCTCATCTTGCCTACTTGCCCTTCCTTTTCTAGTCCTCTGACTGGGTTTAATCTAAAGAACAGGACTCTGATCACTCTATTTTTGTTAACATCCTGTTTCTCAGCCATGTTATGCATTATTTGCCTTTGCACTCAGCTTGGTTTATCAGGTATTTTTGCCTTTTGTTTTTTTAGCATACCTTGATTCTCGCTCCTGCTTATTCTGTAAACATGTTATCCACTGTAACTGCTATAACCTTGTAGTCTGTTTTGTATCAAAACTGTTATTCATTGTTATGTGTTTCCTGTCTGCCTGCCATTTATCTTGTAACCTCCCAGGTCAGGCCTGAAAATATTCACCCTTGTGTCTAGTGCCCCTACCGGTCAACAAAAACTAAATAAAATAAAAAATATCCCATTGGTGCCATACTTCCAAAAAGTTAAAAGAAATTGAATTTCCTGCAAATTTTGTTGATTGCTGAATGAATTGCTTGGTACCATACTATCATTTTTGTTTTATAGTTATTTGCATTTCTTTGTTGAAAAGTGAAAAGAAAATATAATTTTCTGCTGTTTGTGCTAATTATAAACTAAACTAAAAGGTATCTACTGCATAAATGAAACACCACTCATTTCATAGATATTTAAGTGCTGAACAAATTTCATGCTGACAGCACCATTTTTCATTTTAAAAGTTATTAGCTTTTGTTTTGTGAAAAGTGAAAAAATTGAATTTTCTGCCCTTTTTTACTAATTCTGAAAAAAAATAAAAGAAGCGATAAATGAAACACCACTCATTTTGTAGATATTTTTAGCTGAACAACATTTGTGCTCAACCTACCACGCTATAATTTTTTGTTTTAAAGTTATTTGCATTTGACTTGAATACGGTTAATACAACATATGTAAAAAGAAGGTTTAGGTATCCTTCAACCTCCTATATGTGTGTGTGTGTGTGTGTGCGGCGCTGGGTGCATCTAAGCATGTGTGTGTGTGTGCGGGTGTGGGTGTGTGTACCGTTCATAACTTATAAGATAATTGCACTATTAAGGCATTGTACTGATCTGGTTGACTTTCAAATGTTGAATTTTTTTTGAAAAGGAAGCCAATAAACAAAGACATCAGTGATTGAATTACCTTGCCAGGAAGGGCTGTTAATGAACTGTGAAACCTAAGCTAACAGACTCCAGATTCCACACTGCAGTGAATGGAAGGACACAGAGGGATTCCAATCTTTCCTAACAACATAGATGGGGTAAGGAAACAATTTAGTGAATGCAGCTTTGATTACAGCCCACTCCCTCATAACAATAAAAACTGTGCCACATTAGGAATTCAGACCCCTTTTCTGATGATAGCAATAAGTCTGCATGACTCTGCCCATGACGTTGTAAAACATATGTTATGATTGACCACATTCTGTAGCGACTGCTGATGTAGCTGGTAGTTTGATTATGATCTTTTCTTCTTTTAAAAGTGAAAGACAGACTTCCCACCATACTGGTGTTACCACACTAAAACATGTTTGTTTACATTACTTGATCAACTCCCACTGCACATTTCAGGACTTGGGAACACCTCAGCACACTGTAACCACTCATAATGTAGTGGGAGCCTGCATCATGAATGGTTAGACTATTTGTGGGTGTTACTAATATTCAGAAAGTATGCAATAAGAGTAGATAAGGGATTTGAAACAAAGCAAGGTTGGGTATAATCACACCATTAGCATGCATTTCAGTTCTGCTAAGAAAGGAAGTAGATAAAACAACACCAGTGAATTTTAATGAAGGCAGGCAATCATAAAATGTGTGTTTTAACCAGAAATAATATGATGCAAAAAGGATTGACATTGTCCTTTTAGAAACTGTTTATATATGGTCTTTGGTTAAGTACTGTAGCAATCCAGTCAAAGACTACATTAAGTAGAGCGCGACATGAAGACTCTGTCTCTAGTCAGACCACCATCAAAAGTTACATATACTGTACTTGAACTCTGAGCCCATTCTCTCCCTCTGTGTTCTGAAGCTGCCCTTTAGGACTATTAATTTCATGTCATCTAAACTATGCCCCAAACTGAGAAATGCTCACCCACTAGTGTGTTTGTGATCTGGTGTTTGATATTGTAGTGGTGCAGATTCATTCACTTCCTAAGAGTCTGTCCTGTTTCTTCCACATAAAGATCTGTGTTGGGCATTTTGACCAAATAATCGGATATACAACATTAGCGGAGCAACAGTTAAATGATCCCTGTATTTTGTAGTCCTGTTTCTTGTGAGGATTGAGGATTGTATCTGTTGTAATGATGTGGGGCATGGTTGGCATCTTCATCTCCTGTTTAATGTAAATCAGCATTACAAAGCTTGTTTTTATCCTAGTGTTTTAGCTAATATGGGCTAAAACATTAACTGCTGATTGTGTTTATACAAGACACCTTCTTTTTTACCGTGACAACAGCTAGAATGTAAATAGCAGCTTTATGCCAACAGCTTTGATATTATCAGCACTTCAAAGTTTCTCCAGTTTTTACTTGCATTTGTAAAAGAATCAGACTCCTGTATACTGTAAGATGCTTCAGCCTACATTGTGTAATATATCTGAAGAAGAAGTAATGCTTTAGGCATCAAGCTTGTACCTTTAACTTTTGATTAGCCTAATAAACGGATTATCTTCACCCAGCAAAAATTCTCTTTGTTTTCTTGTGCTTTTGTGCAGGCTAACACAGCACAACCCTATCTTCAAAACGTTTAATTGCATTTACTACTCGAGCTTACATAGTAAACATTGTCTCCTTAATATCTGATTAAGTGGATTAACAAGCAATTTCTTCTGACATTGACTCACCTCTTCATTAAAGACCCCCCAACAAGGCCAGGCACATTCAGCTTCAATGGAACCACTCAAGCACATAGATTAACCTTCCACCATATTCTTGTCTATTCGTCACTCTCTTACTTTTACCTTTGCTACATGTCAAATGTAAGTAAGGAACTAATTAAAGTTATAACATGGGTTCAGAAAATACTGTCTTCTGATTCATCCAAACAGGTCACCTGACCATTGATTAATCCCTGATATACCCACAGCTGCATGTTCACAGGGCTTTGTTTTACTATTTTTTAGGTAAAACTCTAACATAACATTGCCCATGTTATAAGAGGATTATCACGATGGGGTATGGGTTTTCGACATTAATCCATGCCTGGTGGTTGAAGTCACTGGCTCCTCGCGATTCCAAACTCCTCCCAGGCGTGATTAATGCTCAGTAAACCCATACCCCATCGTGGGGTTAATCCCTCCTTAAATAAATCTGCTCTTAAGTCCAATATTCAAATCTTCAAGAATACAGCCTCGCAGTCCTCCTTCCCAACAACAAATTCCAGGACCTTCTCCTTGCTAACAGCTAACAGTTGTCTATCATCAACCTGAAGCAAGGATTCAGTCATAAAATGTCTAAGTCTTTTCAAGATTCTGTAATTGACTCCTGGTCACTTGACCACCATACCATCAACTTCTCAAGGAACTTATTTTTCCAAGTTTTATGCATCTCTTTCTAGTAACTCAGATTTGATGCTATCAGTAGCTACTGGTAAATACTGTGTACATACTGGCTTGACATCCTGCTTTGTTGTGAAACAACGAAGGCTTTACTCTAGAATCATCAAAGCAGCCTACTCTATGTTTCCATCTGCAAAACAATGACCAACTCTGCTCTCTAGAGCCCATGAGCAAAAGCTGTTCACTGGAGCCTACAACCATTGCTGCTCATGAGACCCCATGACCAAAACTGCTCACAGTGCCATTGATCAAAGCTACTAACTGGCGCCCATGGCCCAGCTGCTTAAAGGAGACAACAATTAATGCTGCTGGTTGGAAGCAACAACCAGGAGCTACTCAACAGAACCAGTGATCAAAACTGCTCATTAGCTGAGTCAGTGACCAAATGCTATTCACTGAAGACAACACACAAAGTCAGCTTAGCTGGTGTCAATGACTGTTGAAGCTAAAGCTGATCATCTAGAGCCAATGACCAAAGCTGCTCAATGCAGCAAATTACCAAAGCTGCTTATCGAGCCAACAACCAGAAAGTTGCTCACTAGAGCCTATTATCAGAAAGCTGCTCACTAGAGCTGTCAACCAAAGTTGCTTGCTAGAGCCAAGAAACAAACTGCTCACTGGAATCAACAGCCAAAGCTGCTTGTCAGAGCCAACCATTAAAGATGTTAACTGAAGCCAGCTACCCAAGCTACTTGCCAAAGCCAACCCCCACAGCTTCTCAGTGGAGCAACCAATGAAAGAGTCTCAATGGAACTAAAACAGCTCATCTGGAGGCAATGACCACAGCTGCTCACCACAGCCAGTGACCAAAGTTGCTTAGCAGTGATAAAGACAGAAGTTGCCCACTGGAGCCCATGACAAAAGCTGCTCTCTGAACAGATAACCTAAGCTGCCATTGGAGCTAATGGCCAAAGCTGCTCATTGTGGCTAATGACAAGAAAACCACTCGCCATAGCCAACAACCAGCAGGCTACTTGCCAGAGCTATCAAACAAAGCCTGAAGTAAAATAAATGAGACTGAGCAATTTTACAGACTTGAGTTTTCAAAATGTGCATTTTCAAAATGTGCAACATTCACATAGGAAAATGAGCACAAAGTTACAAAATGGTGCTTTATTTGAAGGGTGAGAGAGGGTTTTCCCATGATTCTTGGTTAGCTTACACACTAAGCGCCACAGAATCTGTCTGCCATCACTATATATTTGAGAGAGGGATGTCAAAGACTTAGACCTGCACAGCTGCAATCTACATCAATCCTTGATAAAATAAACTTTAAAATCTAATTTCCTCTTGCAATGTGCCAGAAATTACTTAACAATCCATTTTTATGTTATTATTGCAGTGGCTTTAGTTTATAGGGTGTATTTAGGAAGTTTTAATTTTGCCATTGCAAATTAGCCAAGGAAGGCAGGAAAAGCTTTATTTCTGAGCTTAAACCTTTACCCATATGGAGGTACTGCATCATGCATTACAGAGAGTTACATGCAATGCTGTAATTCCCATGCAGTAGCACCATATTTGCCATATACTAGTGCTGCCAACAGAAACTATACAGGGAAATTGTGCCAGCAGCTGTATATTAAATGAAAAACACTGCTATTTTGGGAGGATCACCCAGTAACAGAAAAGTGCCATACTTATAAGGATGCCTAGGGTCATGTGCTACAGCACAGAATGCATGCTATCCTGTTATTCCCCTGCATCAGCCTTCAAATTCGTCATACTGCAGTAACACCAGCAGAAACTATACCACAAAATGTGCTACCAGCTGTATATTAAAGTAGCAGTACTAGATAAAAAAGGATTTTTTGCAACAGTTTATTTCCTATGCTCTGTTGAGTTCTTACCTGGTAATCTTTCTTGTTTTCACAGTACTATCACCCGGTAATTTGCTACATTTTCTTTGTTTTGTTTACATTTCTCCCACCCACCGTGTTGAATTGGAACCCTCTGCTGCCAGCTGCTGCAGCGCATGACTCACAGCACTACACAGGGACAGTGGGAATGTGCAGCATAGGGTCCCACAGAAGTAAACAAAGGCGTGATGTGACGTGAGGGGGTGTTCAGCTGTAAATCAGGTGGCAGCCATATTTATTCGCATCCACAACAATGGAAATACATTTTAAATATCTAAAAACTAAAGATCACTAGAAACAATTATTTACAGATATGGAAACCTAAACTATGTCTGCATGCTTCCAGCCCCAAAACATAATTTTGATAATCACATCCTGATTATCTAGCACTGCTACTTTAAAAGGCAATCAGTGTTTTTATTTGACCAGCCAGTAGCAGTACAACAGCCCTACTTATAAGGCATCCTGAGTCATGTGTAGAGTTTTTTTTTTACCTCCTCCTCACGACCCCCTTCTCTTGGGAGACACTCTGACCTTTTCAGCCCTCACTCACCCCTACCTGGTGGCCAGTGCAGTCCATTCCCCATGGAGCCGTGGTTGCTCCCAAGTGAAGAGTGCGGGGTGGGGCCTATGCACCAGGCGTCTATCTTTCGTCGGGATGCTGTCTCTGGGCAGGTAGGGGCATTGAGGGTGGGGCCTGGTGCTCTGTCTACCAGGAGGCATGAGTGTTTTCAGTGCTACTCGCGATGTGCGTGTCCCCTGGCGTCAAGGCGCTAAGCGCCCGGCGTCTGGCACATCGCCCCTTATTTTAGCATCATCGTCTTGTTATACCTCAGGTCTCCACCTGAGGTCAGACAAGAGCCGAGCTCTGTTCCTCTCCCCTGGAGAGGACGAGCAGTCCCTGGGACGCCAAGCCCTCTCCCCAGCTGGCCCTCCAGCTTCCCGGCTATTCCCGAACCCTGGTCGCCTAGCGCCGCAAGTGGAAATCCAACCGCTGCACGGCGGGCGGCGAGAGTCATGTGTAGAGTTGATCAGAATCCTCCAACAGAACCGGATTTGTCAAATTTAGGCTTTTTATGGAATTCAGGTTTGTGGTATCCAAGGTCTAAAATCTGAAATCTAAAAGGAGACAGATGTGGAACTGGAATGGCAATCTGACTCACTGTAGAGCTATATCGGGTCAGTGCAGTTGGAAAGAGAGGAGGGTCTCTTTTCTTGTTAGACTCTGTGACCATGTGTTGTGAGTGGACTCAGAGTACCAGCAGGCCGAAGAAGAAGGGACACTGGGACAGTGTAAGAAGTAAAACAGCACTGGAGTCACTTCCAGGAACAAGTAGAGTCTCATCAATATCAACTACAGAAGACAAGTGGAAAATTGGTGTCTGGCATGAACCATGAACTTTTAGCCACTTAAATCAATGAACCACATATATGAAGAAAGCCAAATGAGTACCTGAAATTCACCTTGTGTGCCTCTTTATTGGTGCAAAATATGGTGGTGCAAAAAATATTCATAGGTATTCAGCAATACAGCAGCCATAAAACTTGGATGAGAACAGCAAATGTTTAAATTGTTGGCACACGATAAAACACCAAAACAGGTAGAAAGGTGCTCCCTCATCAAGCATCAGCTGAACCTCCTCACATCTTTGCTGTCATGTTATATCATGCCTGATTATCTGTGGCACTGGATGCAGAATCAATTCTGATTCCATCTCCGTCCATTCAAGACCATATATGATGACGGAACAGAATCAGAGTGGTATTACTGAAAATCTGATTTTGTGTTCTTGAACAAATTCCAGAGCATCTGAGCACCCTGGTTGTATGTGTAAATGCGGTGAACATGCAGTGCTGCAATTCCATGCAACAGTACACAAATTTGTCGTATTGCAGTACAGCATCAGAAATAGTACAGAGAAATTGTGCTAGCAGCTGTATTTTAAAGGAAATCAGTGCTTTTCTTTGTGATCAGCCAGTAGCTGTACATTAAGCCCTACTAATAAGGGGTCCTGCATCTTGTGTCACAGCATAGTAAACACATGCAATGCTGTAATTTCCATGTGTCCCTCTGACATTTGTAGAATAGTAGTGGCCCTGGCATACATTGTACAGGAAAATGTACTATCAGCTGTAGCGGCATTATTTGCAGAAATTTCAATTTTTAAACAATTCCATTTTAAAAATGCAAAATTTGGGTAAAATGTGCTATTCACTGAAACTGTGCATTTTAGAACATATTTTAAATGCTTAATTTGGGAAATAATTCACAATTTGGGAGGAAAAATTACATTGGATTTTGAAAGAATTTAATGAGAAAAAGCACAAATATGAAACTGGAAATTTGGCATAATTTCACAAGAGTACTAGAAATGTTGCCCACCACTACTTAAAAGCATATTTTGTCTACCGCAGTCATGAGTGCCATAATTTTTGTCACTGCAACTATGAAGTTATAACTGCACTAAGAAGCAAGAAAATCCTGCTAAAAGTGAAATGTATGAAACATATCCTTAGAAAATTGTAATGACAGAACAGAGTACATATATGTATATCAAATTTTATGCAGAAGAGCTGGCAGAGTAAGCGCGGCAATAGTGCTGTCATTCACTATACCACAGGTTTGGGAACACACCAGGTCACTCATGGAAGGCCATGCAGAGGAAGGTTTGAGCATCCCATAGACAACTTTCCTTCTTTGGGGGCACTGTGTCTCCCTGCCTGCAACCTAGCAGAAGCCAGATGGCAGCAAAATGGGAATGCACACACTTGGGAAGAGCCCACCTTTGGATGCTGCCACCATACTTAACATACGAAATGCTAGCAGAAACAGACCACCCGGTCTATCTAAGTCTGCTTGAGAGTGCAGCCAGCACCCTAGTTTGCAGGTGCTCCACCCCTCTCATTTGTCATCCCACTGCCACCCCACCTCCCCCACCCTCACTCTCCCTGTTCCTTGTCCCATGCCCTTTTGAAACTGTTCACAGATTTACATGATACCACCCATTCTGGTAGGGCGTTCCATTTACTACCACTCTCTGTGAAACAGTGTCTCCTCATTTTCTTCCTAAATCTTCCCCTATTCTTAGCACATGCTCCCTGATGGCCCTCCTCCTAACTTAAAGACCCCATATGCCCCATCCTTATTGATTCCCCTCAGATACTTGAATGTCTCTATCACGTCCCCTTGTCCTTCTATCCTCCAGAGTGTACATATTCAGGTATTTCAGCCAGCTGTCATAGTCTGTCCCTTCCATTCCACATATCATCTTTGTTGCCCTCCTCTGCACCTCCTCCAGTAGTGTGATATCACGCTTTAGGTATGGCCTCCAAAACTGCACACAATACTCAGGGCCCTGGTGTTCTGCGGCAGAATTTTCTGATTTAAGTGGCAGGGCTCCTTGACTTCTGCAGCAGCATTTTCTGATTTCAGTGGCATGATTTATTCATTTCTCTGGCAGAATGCAGTCCTGTCATTGGCTAAATATGATGTGATGTCATCGATGACATCATGCTGAGCATAGAGGAGGGGCTTCAGGATAAACAAGGTGGGAAAGAAAAGCCTGACACTATGGAAAAACAGTATATTTAAATGAAAATTCACCAAAACAATGAATTCTACGGCACTATTTATATTCGTGGCATGATGCAAATTCTGGGCAAATTCCGCAACTGCAGAACCGCAGAATTCCAGGGCCTTGACAATACTCTAAGTGCAGCCTTACCAGCAACCTGTAGAGGGCAAGATCACCTCTCTTTGCCTGGAAGAAAACCCTCGCTATTCACCCCAGCATTTTGTTCACTTTTGCAGCTGCTCTCCTACACTGGGCAGTGTTGTTCATGGTCCTTGTTCATATTACCCCAGGTCCTTCTCCTTCTCAGTGATCCCCAGCTTAACCCCTCAGCCAGTATTCTCTCCTTGCGTTCTTCACCCAAAGTGCATAACCTTACACTTTTGCACTGAACCCCAGCTGCCACCTCTCTGACCACTCCTCTAGCTTGCTTGGTCCCCCTGCAGCTGCTTCCATCCTCCTCTCCATTCACCACTGCTCCAATTTTGGTGTCATCAGCGAACTGACTTATCTTGCTCACCACCCCATGTGCAATGTCTGATACAAAGAGTCCAAACAATATTGGTCTCAACACAGAGCCCTGTGGCACCCCACTGGTCACTGGCCTTGGAGTTGAGCTCTCTTCTCACCACCACCCGTTGCAGCCTCCCCTCAGCCAGTTTATAATCCAGTTCATCATTTTGCCCTTACACCTACACCAGTTAGCTTCCTCCCAAGCCACTCATGAGACACAGAATCGAAGGCCTTGCTCAAGTCCAAGTAAAGAACATTCACCACATGACCCTTATCCAACTCATCTGTCACCCAGCCATAATATTGTCCAGGTTGATTTGACAAGACTTCCCTGAAACAAACCCCTGCTGCCTCACAGCCTGGAGGCCATTGTCCTCCAGGTACGACACCAATCTTTCCTTTAGTATTGTCTCCATGAGTTTGCACACTATGGAGTTGAGACTTACAGGGTGATAATTACCTGGTTCATCCCTTGGTCCGCTCTTGTGTAATGGTACTACATGTGCCATTCTCCAGTCCAGTGGTTCACATCCTGACTCCAGTGAGGTGCTGTACAGATCCACCAGTGGCTCCGCCAACACCTCTGCCATCTCCTCAGCAGCCTGGGGTGGATACCATCTGGCCCTAGTGCCTTGTCTAGCTTCAGTGCCCTCAGTCTCTCTCTAGGACTCTACTTGCCTCAATTCTTCCATCTGTTGCCTCCTCTCCCCTGTCCCCACCCTCCCAGCCCATGGTGGTAGCTGTCCCCCCTTTCTTCCATGAACACTGAGCAAAGTATTCATTCAGTGCTTCTGCTTGCTCCTCACCCTTTTCTGTCCACTCCCCACCCCTTTTTATCCTCACTATTGTCTCCTTGCACTTCCTTTTTCCCTGATGTATCTGAAAAGTCTTTGTCCCCACGTTAATTCCCTCGCTAATCTCAGCTCCCTCTGGGCCTTGGCTTCTCTCACTTTTCTGGTGACCTCTGGCCACCCTGCAGGCACACCCGCTTGCCCATGTGCATGCACATTCTATGCTGGCATCCCTCAGGCAGAAACAAGACTGGAACCCCTCCCGATTCGAAGAATGAAGCCAGCATCCTTGCAGGCACCACACCACTGACCACAGAAATCACCCACCAGAAGTTGTTCCTCAGTAAGTGATGAGGTAAATCCTGGAGAAGGTGGAAACAGGGCTTAATGGTGCTGGTAGAAGGAGGCAGGCAGGGCAACTTTTTTATTCTTGGTAACTGGGTAAGACCAACAGACACAATGTCTGTTTTCAGGGTTGACCTGGGAGCACTGGGTTAAATGACTTTCTCAGGGTCACACCATACCTCTCAACTGTCCCTGATTTTCAGGGACATCCCTGATTTGCCTCACAATTTTGCTCCATCCCTCCTAAAAACTGTGTTTCCATGACCAAACAGTGCGGGTAGTAAGCACAAAATAATGTCAAACATTAAAGTTAGAGACATGTTCTTCCTTAAAATGCATTTTACACTAAGCCCTTTATTCTACCAGCTTTCTGAGTGGATATCATCAATTTTGAAGGCGTGTCCCTGATTTTGGCCCTTTGTCCCTGATTTTTAAGCCTTGTCCCTGATTTATGAGGCAGAAGGTTGAGAGGTATGGGTCACACAGTATACAGCTGAAGGCTGTGGAATTCAGTCCAGGTCTGCTGGATGTCCAGGCTCATTCTCAGCTTGTTACTCTAAGCTCTGGGATATACTACCAGACCACTTGAATGCTAAACACTTATATAAAAAAAAAAAAAAAAAAACATGCACAGAATAGTGAAATGAGTTGCTGGCTAATCTCAGGACCAAAAAACTACAGCAAGCCTTAACCAGAGACTCAAAAGGTTCAATAAGATATAGGGCCCCCTCTAAACTTTATACTCATTTTAATAGTGAATGTACAATACTCTTTCTGTAGTATCTGATAGCTCTTTGGCAGAATTCTGTTTGAGGAAAAGAGGGGTTGGGGAAGGGTGGTACTGTTCCTCCATTTCTTATAACCGATGATGTATAACTAAAATTCAAAATGGTTCAGTACTTTGTATTGGTTGAAAAATTAATAAATTTTGAATGGAAAAAAAAAAATAGGTACTTGATTTTTAATTGTCCATGACTGCAGCTTACAACTGAAGATGCTGGAAGCTGTACACATCTGCCTACCCATACTGATTCATAAGGGTATTTTATTCAAAGCATCTAGGGTGTAGTGAGACCTTTTTTTTTTTCTTGGAAGGAAGACATATGTTTTACAGTATAACCTAGCACATCAGGACATTCACAAGAGTAGTGCCCAAACTACAGAATAGTTCTGCACTGTCAATACATCATTTTAGGATCAGATTGTTTACTGGCAGGTCCTTCTCATTAAAGTAAGGGTATTCCCAAGGACCCGAAGAAGAATATCCAGCATCCACTAAAGACTAAGAATCCGTCCATCCATACATGTGTTAAAATCTCCTCCAGGGTCTAGAAATCCTGCAAGTAAGTTCTTTCAGGTATTTGTGTGTGGGGGGGAGGGTGGAATAGCATATAACATCTCTCTCCATATTAAAAGTCTAAATTACGCCTACTGGACCAAGGTTCGTATTTGTATCTCCTATGATTATTTCTAGCCTCATACAACTACTGCGGATTATTAAAGGAAGGGGACTGCCACCAAAATGGAGTGCTTGATCCTCACATATTATGCACAAAGGCTCTACCTTTGCTATCTAGCGAGAGTGGCACAGTTAATGTGTCTCATTCTGTACATGCATGTAATTAGCCCCTGGTTTCTGTGAGCAGGTTACAAATGGTTGATATTTTACCAATGGTGAAACAGCGGGTATTAGAGCATCAAGTGTATGAACATTCATGAGCCTTAGTGTTATGCTTTTGTATTTTCAACACCATTATAAAGTGATGATTTGTTGGAATGGGGAGGCTTATGCCAATGTTTTATCTTTCTTTATTATCTTTTCTGGCACCATCTTTTCAGTATTATTGATGATCTCTATTCCTCTCTCTGATCATAGTTTAAACATGGAGTAGTGTGTGTCTCAGTCTGGCAATGGGAAGCATGGAATGCTGGCTGCTTATCTGTCGACATACATAATTCATAATAAATATTACAGGTGATTTCTTTTGGTGGGGTTGTTAAGATCATTGACATTCATTAAGACAAAGCGTAACCATCTATCTATCGAAGGATACTGGAATAATTAGGAACTAGTGGGGATGACGACTCTGCTCCAGGCAACACACCTGCTGGGTAAGAGGTCCTCTCATATAAGGCTCTATTCACACACAAACACAGTCACATACACCAGAATGGAGCATCTCGTCGGATGCATTGTTGCACACTCATGGAGGCATGCAAAACAAAGGGCACTCATCAACAGCCCCATGTGCAGATAGAGAGGTGCACAGAGGTGTGCTGGGAGGTGCAGCTCAGGGTATGAGAGGGACTGCTGGAGACAGACACATCTCCCTGACCCCACCATGTTAGTTGATCTACACCACCAGAGACACACGGCTATCAGATGTGCAAAGCACATACTGGGAATTATACTGGGAATTTTAGAACAGCAGAAGGCTCAAGCCCACATAAGCTGTTCCCACTATGAGAATGCACACATGGAAACAGAGACAGAGACCACATAGGACTGCAGGCATGGGTGCCACCCAGCAACCTGGGTTGTTGGAGAGCCAGTGAGGTGGTAGACAAGCATTTCAGAAGATGCTATTCTCCTCCAGACAGGGTGGGCACCAGACTCCACTGCTCCACTTCTACATGGGTAATCACAGGTAGCAGTGCCAGCAGGAGCAGCTAAGGAGGGAGGAAGTTGGTTGGCTCTACATGCCATAACACATCTGGAGTTTTGGCTCCCACATCCTGAAGAACAGGACACAGAAAAGTTGAGTAAAAACACCCGGGCCCAGGGTGACAACGAGCAAACTAGATGGACCTTGTGGTCCTCTTCTGACATCACTTTCTATATTTTATGTTTCTATGAGCAGTACTTTCAGAACCTGCATCACTGGCCACCACACGGGATCATCAGTTTCATTTTCCTGAGGGATTTGAGGTGTCCTGAAGGCCCATCCAGAAGAGGTATAGCATGGGGGCAAAGCTCCTAGACTGGTCAGGCTTGAGACATATTCATTGACTGCTTGGGTGGTCATGCACGGGAGAAGAAGAAGAAGAAAGACAAAAACAACATTGCAGAAAATAAATGTCAAGCTATTGCTTTCTTTACTGATAGCAGAATTAGCAAGAAAACAAGACCATTGAGCCTAACGGTTCACCTTATCCTGATGATTATTCTCTGACAAAGTTTTATCCTCAGTTTGTAAAATCAAACTCCTTTCCACAGCTACAGATTGTGATACTCAGGAAATTTTCATCAGAGGCATAGAAACCTGAAGAGACACAGATCTTTTTCATGCTACATCCTTACTAATGAAGAAGGAATGACTTGAAATTCAGTTTTGGGGAATGTGAAGTAATTAAATCTAACTATGATTTGTTTTTTTTATGGAAACTGGAGCCCCTCTAGCGTACTGTAAGTATACAGTTTGACATTTGTTTAAAGGTTTAGCCAGTATCAAAATATTTGTGCGATGGTCCCGATGTGTTACGTTAGTTAATGTATGAAGCAAAAGACTTGTAAATGTTTTACAGTTGTTCTTCAGGGTCAACATTTATATCAGAATCAATCTTCTAAATGACTCTTGTGGTGCAATCATCAATTTATGATGTAACTGAGTCCTCTGATGCTAACAGGGATTTTTTTAAGGTGGCTAAAGCCCTTCTTTAACATCATATTTTTGTACAAAAACACTGACTTTTGACAGCCTCGATAGTTTATTGCAAATGAAGGTTAACCCAATGTAATTGAAGCTCTCTAATGACATTCCTTTAAGAAAGATATTAAAAGTAAACTATCAACACCAAATGAGTTGCAAAGTTGTGTGCTTAGTACAGTAGAGCACCATCATCTGCTGATTCTCATGTACAGTGGAGATATAAGAATAATGTTTTTGCCTCTCCTGTGAGACTGCCAGCAAGGGTGCCAATTAGTGCCAATTGTGTTGGTGGTTTTGTGATATGGACACCTGCCCACTAGGAAATGGACTGAGACCACGACAACTCATTCCACATAGGCCACTGAACAGCACTCAGGTGATAATGGCTTTCAAACATTACTGATCTGTGTGTATTTGAACCAATGACCTAAAGGTGAAAGGCTCTTTAACCTGCTATCAATTCACTGAACTGTCCCGTTCCCTGAAAGTGCATGCAGTCTGAACTATCCTCTCACTTGTGTTGTGCTCTCTCCATGGCAGGGTCAGGCGTGCAGCTGGGGCAGTGTAGGGAAGCTTGCAATGGGATCGCCCATGCGGTATCTGTCACATGGATAAGTAGAGAACTTCAAGTGTTGTCAGTCCAGCACCTTTCATGAACAATAAATTCACACATGGAAGAAAAAGTATAATGTTTTGACTAGCCCATTAGCAAAGCTACTAGTTCATTTTTACCAGAAAACCCAATAACATTTAGACTGCCCACTCATCTGTAAAAACAAGGAATGTCATTGAAGTTAGCATTTTATATCAGACTAGTGAATCTGAAGAATGTGTCTTTTCTTTAAATTGTTTACAGAACTATTTTCCATGTTGTTTCATTTTATTTGTTGTATATCAAGCCTTCTTCATCCTCAGCAATCAGTCTGCATCATGCTCCTTTGGCACCCTCCACCCCACCCTCCCCAACTCACAGTCCCGTGAGTTTCCCTCACTACTAATGCAGGCTGCCTGACCATGCCCCTCACACCCCACCCTTACTTTAGCATGTTTTTCCATTCAGCCTCCCTTCACCCCACCATTTATCCTATACCTTATCACCTTCTTCCCCACCTTCACCTCCACCGCATTACATACCTCTCTCTTGTACCTCCTTTCTTCACCCCACTGTCAGCTATCCCCATCCCTCTGAACTACTGACAAGGCACTCTGTGGCTGCTATCCCCCAAAAAAGTGTTTTTCTTTATTTAAACTTGTACCTATGTTTTGAGTTATTCTGTAAGTTCTGAATCCAAGCTGTATCGTTCATTGCAATGTACCTTTGCTTTCTCCTATTGTTCTTTGTTTTACAATCTATGACGTGGAACCTTTGTAAAAGAGCTTGTGCTCAAGGTCTTTTCTGAATCAATAAATAAATAAATAAAATGATCTATACACATACTAAAAGACTGACAGTAGAATCCCAGTATAATACAAAATTGAACTAGCAAGCAACTGTTGCTATCCTGGAATTACAGCTCTTGAAAACAGAATTTCAATTCATTACTTCAAACCCCATAAGTGAATAAATGTTCACAACTTCATCACATGTTGCCTTTGCAGCAACACAACATGTGATAGTGAAGATACATTAAGGTACATCAGGGCTGATTATCATATAATTAGGGTTTCTGGTTTTCAGTGTTTATTTTTCCTAATTCCGTGGGTATTTTTAACATTTTCAGCATTTGTAATGTTTTGAAAAACAATGTTTTCATGTGTTTAAAATGAAAGTAATTCAAATGTTATTTTATTTTTATTGTGTTTCCCGGAAAAAAAGGTTAAAGTCTTGTTTAATGATGAAAATGCTTCCACTGTATTTTCAGAAAGTGCTAATACAATGATTGCAACAATGCTACAGAAAGTGGTAGCATTCACAGCTGACATTTGTTATAAAAAACCAAACATGCAATATGCTTTAAGTGGGTGAAACAGGATACAGTCACTTTCATGAGGGGCCATTGTGAACATCATGGAGAAGTGGAGTTTCATCTTAGCCATCCCATCAGCATTGAAGAGCAGGTATTAATAAAATGCGTCAGTGATTAGCCAGCAGTCTCAGTGCTTTTGGTTTTAACCTAATGCCTGAAAAACATTCAGTGGTATTGTTTCGGGCATTATAGGTTAAAACCCCAAACAGATAGGCTACACATTATACATGCATGGATAGTCCTTCAGCTGTTACTGCACACTGTGAAGAAAACTCTAAAATATAATTTACTGAGGATGTAACCTTAGACTTCCATGTACAGCTTTGGCATCCTCAGTGTAAATATATCTGAAATACAGTAGCTGGTGGCTTAAGAGTTAAAGTGTTTCGAAATGTGATATTAGACAGCTGAAACTGAGGAACGAATATGATTGTCTGAGACAATAAGATTTACAATGAACAAACACATTTTGAAACCAGTACCAGGGATGAAAGATTTTACATTTAAAACAATTTTGATTAGAAAGAGTGAAGTCAGCAAAGATATTTTATGAAGAAAAAAAGAGAACAGTGTTGACTTTCCATAATGTAAATCTACCTTCAAGTATCTTTACTGCTTTAACTGCACTCATATTTCACGCAATGACAGAAAATGTAGAAAGTATGGAGAACATAGTTTTGGAAACTCTGTGCATAGAGAGTATGGAGACTATAGTTGTAGAAGATGAAAAAGAACAATTTACAAGATATTAGATATTCAAAACTGCATTCTGATCATCAGCTTCATAAATGTTAAGTTTAATTCAAACATAAATGTAAAGTTCTAAAATCTGCATTAGCATGGTTAAATTATAGTGCTAGGTTTTGCAGTACTAGTGAGGGATGCAAATGTGTCTGGGACAAATACAGTATATGGGGCCTAGTGATGGGGTCTAGGTTAATATAGCACATATACAACTAGGTGGGACAAAACCACGCCACCCAAATAGCACCGGGGACTTGATATAAGTAAAATAATGTTCTGAGGGTGGCATAGCCCCCGCACCACTCTTCTTAATATATAACAAACTCCACATGGTGGATGCATGTGGGGAAGGGGCAAAATTCAGGTTAGTGAGCAGTGGAACACAAGGAACTCTGTAGCAGATGCAGCAGGGGAGAATGGGGACGGTGGTAAGTAGGGGGTGGAAATGCTTGAGGAAGGGGAGCTAGTGAAGTACCTGTGGGAGGAAGGCAAGGATGGGCAGTCACATGGCATGTGAGGGGAAAACAAAACAAAAAGAACTGCACTGATGTGAGTCCCGGACTCAGGATGGCCACGGGCACCACTGCTATCCATAGCCTGTGACTCTATCCACCAAGCCAGAGTGGGATGCTGGCAATCAGACATGCTAAAGGTGAAAACAGCCACAGGAAGAGGACTGTTATGTCTGCACTACACTTTCTCTGTCGCTGTTTTAAGTAATGCTATATTGACCGCACAGTTTTGTTCCAGCTATAACTCCCACACAATATAAACAGGATACCTAGTAATGTCATAGAGAAATGGGAGGGGTAAAGTCGTTAAGGCTCTTATATTCCACATTAGATAGGTAGGTACTGCATTGGGCAGACATGATGGTCCACGGTGAATTTTCTGCTGACTTATTCTGTTTCCAAAATAGAAGAACCACAGATGAATTGGACCATTCAGGCTCAGACCATTGGGCCCCTTATAAATGGCTCCAGCTCCAGGGAAAACTAAAGTTCTTTACTCTGGCATGTGATCACAGTACCAAACAACAAGCATCTGTCAATGCGAATGTTTGCCACATGCATTGCTGTTGTACTTAGTCTTGCTTGTACACATTTTTACTATATATTTACCCAAGACAGACCAGATGAGAAGTAATATGTCATTTGTAAAGGGGTCCTGATTTTACACAGTTTTATACTGTATTTGCCCAGAATAGTAGAATGCAGATGCAATATATCATTTTTAGTACGATCCAGCTTTTACAATGTATATTTCTAGTAAGGATCATTTTAGATACATCTTCTTTTCAGTGGGGTTTTGCTGTGGGTCCTGTTTTTGCAGTTTTGCAATATATTTACCAGGATAACATATAACCTAGGATGACCTATATGATGCAATATCTGATTTTACAGTAGGGTCTTGCTTGACACATTTTTGCACCATATTTATCCAGTATAGCACAGCTCAGATGCTATTTTGTTTCCAGGGGACCCTGCTTTTCCCAATTTTACTCTGTATTTACCCAAGACAGCATACCCAAGACGCAATATCTCATTTTCAATGGGGCCCTGCTCTTACCCATTTTACAATGTAGTTACCCAGGACAGCCCAGCTGAAAGGCAAGTTACATTACACAGATACACAGATATACAGAAGGTGATGGCAGGTAAGAACCATGTGGCCCACCTAGTATGCCCTTTTCCCTACCTAATGGGGGCGGAGGATGGAGCAGGTTATGGCAGATGGGACCCTGCCATAACCCATTGTGTCCCCATGGACCTCACCCACTGGTCGCAGTGGGACCGGAAATGACTCCACCCTGCTGCTCAGCCCACTAAGCTGATGGGAGGGCAGGTGCAGCTGGTTGGGTGAGTGCCCAATACAACCCCAGTGTGTCCTGTACCACCAACCAGACCCTCCACCACGTCAGCCCCATCCCCAACTGACCTGACACACCCCCTGCCCCACACATGACTGCCCGACCCCATTGAGGCAGAACATATCCACCCCTCAGTACAACACAGCCCCATCTCCATATACCATAGGATGAACCCCCACCCGACACACAGGTGTCCAGCATTGACCACCCATGCCCAAACCAAGTACCCTGCCACATCATTAAAGGCCAAAGGTCGGTGGTCCCTCCCACCAACCCACGGCTCCGACCCCCAAGCCAACATACTTGCCAATGGTAACCCCACCCACCAATACATCAGTGCCCCATCCCCAAAGTCCCAACACACACCACCCCTCACATGGCTACCCAACTCCATTGTAATGGAATGTACCCGCTCCCCAACACAACACAGCCCTGTCCCGTATGCCATAGGCTGACCTCTGCACCCTTGACACATACAGGTGCCTAGCATCGACCACTCAAGCCCCAAACCAGGTACCTTGCCACAACATTATAGACCTGTGGCCAGTGGTCCCCACTCACCCGTGGCACCAACCCCCAAACCAACATACCTGCCAGGTGGTGCCATGGGCCTAGAAGGCCAGCAGCACAGCCTCCCCACACCTCCCTCAACTGCCGGCTGTCTCACTGCTGCCAGGAGCACGCTGCCTATTTATAGTGGCACACCCCAGCAGCAGTTGGACAGTCGAATGCTGAGGAGGTGGGGAGGGCTGTGCCACTGGTCTTCCAAACCCACGCACCACCTGGTAGGTATGTTGGTTTGGGGGGTCAGCCATGGGTGAGTGGGGGACCACTGGCCACAGGTCTATAATGTTGCAGCAGGGTACCTGGTGAGGGGTGGGGGTGTTTGGTCTTTGGGGATGGGGCACTGATGTATTGGTGGTGGGGTTACCCATGCTGGGGCTCTGTTGTGTGATGGGTGGGGGCCCTATGGGTCTGCAGCACATGGGGTATGGCCATGTGGGCCCAGGTGTCTGTAGGTGCCACTACTCACCCAGACCCGCACACCACCCTGCACAAGGGATCCTCCTCAGCCCAATATGGGCATTCAATTGGATGTTCGCATGGATCCGCTACTCTGCCACCGTTGCTCTGTGCAGTCCTGCGCATTGGGGGCAGAGCCACTGGACAGGTGGCAGCCATTTGTGAATACCAGCTCGTGCACACCTGTCCATGGGTGCAGAGCTCACAGGCAGTATACATGCCTCCAGTATGTAATTCCTGCCTGGTTGTGCATAGGGCCTATGGTGAACATTAGGGGCCAAAATCTGCAAAATAAAGTTATGAGTAAACATTGGAACAATTCAATGTTTCTTGATAATATAGTTGTTTTTCACATTTTGACCAACATTTTCAACAGTCTTTTATGACCACTCCTTGAGAACAAGATAGGTGTCATTTATAAAATACTGGCTAAAATGTCATTTTGCGCCACAAGTGCAAACACATTTTGGCCAGGATTTGAAAATGACACCTGTCACGCTCATAAGGTGGTGTGAAAATAGTTATGTTAAAATTTGGGGTCAAAATACTAAACATTACCAAAGTTAAATGAGCAAGTGTTGAAAAATGACAACATACCTTTATAACTTTGTTGTTTCCTAATGTTTTGACCCCAAATTTTTGACACAGATGTCTTATGACCATACCTCATGAACCCAGTAGGTGAAAATGTTCAGAATCCACTAAAAGGCAATTTCGAGAGTGTCTGCAAAATCACCTTTGGGCCAGATTTCAAGAATTTCACCACCCTTTTCATAAGATGGAGTCCCAAAAGGGCCATGCTGAAAATTTTGGGAAAAAAAAGAAAGACTATGGTATCAGTACAAGTTCAAAACACACTGACATACATTGAACCACATACCTGATTTCCTCAGTTCCCGATCTGGTGTTGAAGAGTGAAGACGTGTCTCCTGTCCAGAGAGGATTGCACAGTTGGACCCCAGCAGATAAGTAAGGGGGTGGAGTAATGGATGCTAAGTGGGGGCGGTTGTGGGGAATAATGGCTTGGGGTGGCTGTGGCAACAGTCATCAATGGCCAATTTTCTTTTGCAGGATGTACAAAAATTCAAAAAGACTGCAAGGGATGGTTTTCTTTTATTTCAGGTACCATGCTGGGGACTGGGCACCCAGTGTCAGTTTAACCTCTACCAGCATGGGAAGCGAAGAGGTGGTGGAAAGGATGGCAGAGGGTGGGATTACAGGAATTAAAAAAAAATTAAAAATGACTATGAGGGACACTTTTTATTTCAGGTACCAACACAGAGGATTGGTGTTATGTTTGGCAGCACGGGTGGGCTCCTGATGTCTAAAAGTGAAAATGAGCAGGATGGGAGGGTACTAGCCAACACCCTGGTGTCGGAAAATTAAGAACAAATGGGAAGCAATGGGAGGTGGAGGTGGGAAGTGGAAGGGTACTTGGCAGAGGGTGGGTGAGATCACAGCAGACTACGATGGACAGTTTTCTTTATTTCAGGTACCAACACTGTGGATTGGGCATCCCAGTGTCTATTTAAACTCTACATGTATAGGACGTGATGGGGAGGTGGAGAGATATTTGGCAGAGTGTGGAATTACAGGAATTAAAAAAAGGAAATAAAAGAGACTAAGAGGATGGTTTCTTTATTTCAGGTTCTGGCATTGGGGATTGGGCACCCCAATGCCAGTGTTATGTCTGGTGGTACTGGAGATGGGCCCCCAGTTTCACACAGTAAAACTGGGTGGGGTGGGAGTACTAGCTGGCATCAGGGATTGGGCACCTTGGTGTCATAAAATGATGAATGAAGGGGAAACAATGGGAGGTGAGAGGATACTTGGCAGAGGGTAGGAGGTATTGTTTTTACATTGGGGAGGACCACAGCAGACTGATCATCATGCTGATCAGCTGTACTTGCTGGGTGGTGTTATGCAGATCAAGGCAAGAGCTGCCTATGATTCGGGCAGCTCTTTTCTTTGAAATTCACAGTTTCCACCCAGGAAGCCCGGAAAGGTGTCAAGATCAGCCCGGCTGATGATTAATTTGACACTATCGAGGCCCCTTGCAGGCTGCTCTCACTAGAGCAACACTGACACGCCTCTCAAAATCCACTGTCATATCAACATGTTCACTTTAAAGCACAGACATAAAAAGGAGATATCAGGCCAGTGAATATACTTAGATATCTCAAACATCACATAAATAGTCACACTAGGGTCTGCACAAGTAAACAAACTTTGAGTCTGGAATGTTTGATAACACTCTAGTTAACGTTGGGAGTTCTGCTGCACTAGTTTAGGTTGATATTACAGTTTAAATTATATTTGTGTTTACAGGCATGCCAGAACTCCAAAACACAAATCTGTCAGGCTGTAAACAAACACTGGCACCATTAATAGCAGGAATGCAGGAACTACTACTGTAAAGAACCATTGCATTTTAATCCATTGCCCAATCCCACCACTAATAGTTTGTGGACATTTTGATTTTTTCTTCTTCTTGACTCAGATGCTATTGAAGTAAACTAAAGGAAGTTGCTGGGGATCAGTGCAAAAGGATGATGTCTTTAAATCTGTTTTACTAAGCTTTCCTTTACTTATTGTCTTGTCTGTGGCTTCAGCAGTAGTAGTAGGGACATTCTGGACCCCCTGCAAGGGGCATTCCTCAGACAACTAGTAAACCAACAGGGACAGTGCTGCAGACGTCACAGTAGGTTGCCACCTGGGACCAGTGATCACCGCATAGTGTGGTTCAATGTAGGTACTGTGGCAGGATCGAACCACACAAAGGCAAGGGTCCTGGACTTCAGGATACCTGATTTTGAAAGGATGGGGAATGCCTTAAGGATGCCCTGGTGGGGGGATTTTGGGTTAGTGAAGGAACAGTGCTCAAAAGTGAATGGAGATGGCAACAAACCTCTGGGTCAGACAAGTAAGCAGAAAAGAGATCACTATGGTTCTCAAAAGAGGTGGCCGGAAGGTAAGGGCAAAAAGTTAGCATTCAGGAGGTATAAGGAGACACAGAGAGCGAGGAAGAGAGAGGTGTATCAGGAGAAACTGAGGGAGATTGGGAAAGCAATTAGGAGTGCAAAGGCCTAGACAGAGGGCGAAAATAGCACAGGCAGTGCAGAAAGTGGACATGGTATTTTTCAGGTACATGAGCAAAAAGAGAAAGACCAGGGAGGGATAGTAAGGCTTAGAAGGAAGAAGGGAGAGTGTGGAGGGGGACCAGGAAAAGTGGAAATCTTGAACAAGTACTTTTGCTCAGTGTTCACAGAGGAAGGGAAAGTGAGGGAACACAGATAAGGGCCAGGATCATCGAAGGAAGGGAGGTAGACACTAGTCCATTTACTAAGGAAAGGGTTCTAAGGGAACTCACAAATCTGACAGTGGACAAGGCAATGGGGACAGAAGGGTGCATCCTAGGATACTGAGGGAGCTCAGGAGGTGCTGGCTGCACCTCTGACAGCCTCATTCAACCACTAGTGGGAGATGGGAGTGGTTCCAGAGGACTGGAGGAGGGCAGATGTAGTCCCACTTAAAAGTGAAAACAAAGAGGAGGCTGGGAACTACAGGCCAGTCAACCTGACTTCGTGGTGGGGGAAAGTAATGGAATCACTACTGAAGGAGAGAATTGTGGAATATATGGAATCCAGTGGCCTCGAGATCTGAGGCAGCATGGATTCATTGGGAGGAGATCATGTCAAACAAATCTGATAGATTTCTTTGACTGGGTGACCAGGGAATTGGATCAGGGTAGAGTGGTGGATGTGGCTCACCTAGATTTCAATAAGGCATTCAACACCATTCCACATAGGAGACTCAGAAACAAGCTGGGAAGCCTAGGAGTGGGTCCTAAAGTGGTAAACTGGGTGAGAAATTGGTTGGGGACAGGAGACAGAGGGTGGTGGTAAACAGAGTTCACTCCGAAGAAGGGAGGGTGACAAGTGAGTTGCCACAGGGATCAGTACTGGGACCAGTCCTCTTTAATGTCTTTATTAGCAACATTACAGAGGGGCTAGAAGGAAGAAATGCCTTTGCAGATGACACTAAAATCTGTAATAGGGTATACACTCGGGGATGGTGGAAAAAATGAACAGTGATCTAGGAAAGTTGGAGGTGGTCAAGAGGTGTGACCGCTGGCTTTCAGTGCTAAGAACAAAATCATGCACTTGGGGCACAGAAACCCAGGGAAGAGTACAAAATGAGGAGTGGGTAGTATTAACCACCACTAAACAGGAAAGGGACCTGGGAGTAATCAAATCTGATGACCTAAAGGTGGTCAGGTAGCGTGACAAGATAGTGAGGAGAGCTAGTGGGATGCTAGACTGCACAGGAGGGGTATCACCAGCAGAAGGAGAGAGGTGGTGTTGCCGCTGTATAGATCAATGGTGAGACCTCACCTAGAGTTCTGTGTTCAGTTCTGGAGACCACATCTCTGGAAGGACATAGACAGGGTAGAGGCAGTCCAGAGGAGAGCAACTAAAATGATGCAGGGTCTGTATCACAAGCCATATAAGGAGAGGCTGAAGGGCCTCACTGTGTACACCCAGGAGGAAATGAGGAGGGGGGATATGATAGAAATGTTCAAATACCTCACGGGTATAAATAAAGTTTAAGAGAAGCATTTTCAGAAAAAAATGATGCTCAATGACAAGGGATATGCCATGAAGCTGGGCTGGTGGGACTCAGGAGATGTGAGAAGTACTTCACAGAAAGAGTGGTGGATGCCTGGATCAGCCTCCCAGCAGAGGAGGTGGGGGCAAAAATGGTAAGGCTTCAAGAATGCATGGGATATGCATAAGGGAACCTTAGAGGTAGGGAAAGGGGACATAAAGGTAGAGATCAAATAGGGTCTGCAGTGTTAAAGTAGGTAGGAAAATGGGCAAACTAGGTGGGCCAAGTGGTCGTAATCTGTCATCAACATCTATGTTTCTAGGTTTCACCATCACACCCTAGATTGCCTGTTTCACCCTTGAGATGTCAGTGCTGATGCTGGCCTGGTATAGTGTTAAGCTGCTGCTTGCTAAGTGCACATTACATTGACAGAAACATCAGGTGAAGGGTTCCTGCTGTCAGAGACAGAACTGCTCATTTTCCAGACTTGAAGTTTATTAAGTTTTCTCAGTACATCAGGTACAGCTTAATATTGTACATACATGGTGCAAGGGCCAAGTAGCTGGGATACAAGACTTACACAATTGTCAAGTCTCATCTAAGGATCCTGTAATATTATTCATCTCCTAGTGGGTCTTAGGAAAGCATTATTCCTGATGTTCAGAATCCCCGAGGTGTGTAGAGTCTGTCCAACCCAGTCCCTGGTGTGCAAGATCGAGATCTGTGTATTTAGAAGTTTATAGAGAACTAAGTTACCACTTCAGCTCTGTGTTCCATCATATACAGGAGCCAGGTGGTCCACCTATTCTGTATTAGCCTGTTCTGGTGTTGTGCCATCAGTTTTTCTAGTTAGATATCCAGGGTATATCCTCCCACTGGATGGAAGTCAGGGTGTAGGTTGTAGCAAAATCCCATTACTGCCTTTTTGGGCTGCAGTGAACAGTATCACCAATATATGTAGTATTGCTTGTTTTTGATGTGGGGTGGGTAGTGTAAAAAGAGTGCAGCTTCTGGTCTTCACTTGCCAAACTCTGTGACAATGTTGTTGGTCACACTCTCTAAATATGCCCAATACACCGATAGGAGGGGCAAGACCATAGAATGTGTGTGTGTGTGTGTGTGTGTGTGGCAACCTCCTGTCCACATCCTCTCCAGCATGTTGCATCTTTTGTGGGGAGAAATTTTGCTGTGATTTGCAGAGTTCGAACACCTCATAACTGATTTCCAACTGGGCTCTCTCCAGTGATAAGAGCTTGTCACTTTGTGCTGTCTTAACCATAGATTAGGCCAGGCTGTATCAGTTATTTCAGTACTAAGTTCGACTTCCAAGTGGTTCTGGTATGTTCTGTGAAGTATGCTCCTCCCTAGGAGTGCCTGGTAGCACCCAGAAATAAATGGGCCAGCCAGGTATCCCTAAGTGTGGTAACTACGAAGGGAAAGATTAGTGGGAAGTTCCTGTAGCTACTACGAGCCTATGAATTGTCCTACGAATGCCAGAACTGCTCCATATTACAGTGAGATACACTTCATTCCCACCTCGAAGGCTGAGAACATCTGAGCTTGGATGTACTCAACCATTCATTAGTACAGGGCCATGGTGCACTTCTGACAGGTAACCAGTGAGGAGGTGCATGGAAGGCGCCCGTCCGTGCGCGACTCATTCCCCGCTGAATCCCTCATGGCAATGGGAGGAGTAGGGCGACTGGATGGGGGGTGAAATGGACAACAGGATGTCGCTATATGTACGTGCGCTGGGGAGCGAGCATGGCGGCGTGGGCTGGGAGGGGCGGGAGGAGCTGTAGGGGTGGCGCTGCAGTGGGTTGCCGAGCTGCATCATGGTGTTGGGGTTGGCCTGTGGTTGGGGTTGGTGAAGTACCAGGTTCAGGTCAGGCGCTGGTGCAATTTATTGCGCCTGGCCCAAACCTAATTTTACATGTTTTACACACACCCCCAACATGCACCTCCGGAGTTGAGAATCTTTAGTAGAGGTGCTGGGGCACACCCCTCCAGAAAGCATTGAAATGTATGTCCTCGACACCATTGTTCCTATCCAGGGTGTCAGAGAGCTGAAAATGTTTTCGCACTCATGCGATAATGGCAGTCGCCTTTAGACTTGCGCCATTATCACATAGAACCCTTCTGACCCAGGCCTCCAAGCTGCAACACAATGCTAACTGGCTCCCTGAACTGCTTGGGTGTCCTAATAGTGACACTAGGAAAAGAGCACAAGTGCACAACCTGTATTTCATATACTGAGAACATAACAGCACAGTCCCCATGGGATAATGCATTTATGCTATGATCATCCTATGCACAAACAAAGGTTTGGTGAGCACTCAAGGTTGGCCAAAACTGATACTGTATTAAAATCAGACTAATGGCTTCCATGAACACTGGATTGACTTAATAAAAGATGTTAGCACAAAAACAAGTATTGTATTTCATAGTTGCTATAAGCTTCAAGCTTCTTAAAAGCGTTCCAGTGCTGTGTAGACATCACATAAATGTACATGACATGAAAGAAAAATTACTCACCTTAGTAATTGTGTTTCTTCTAATGGAGTCTTGCTGTATTCTGACAATCTGCAGTTAGCTCTAGCCTTTAAACTGCCCCAGAGAGTATAGGGTTCATTTTCTATGCAGTGCATAGAACGTTGAGCTTGAGCTCGGTTGAGGTCTCTGTCTGCAGCCCTTTGAAACCCAACCATCAGATTCTTATGAGCAAAACTCACTAACTATACTATGTGGAAATTGTAAAATTTTTAACTAGCCAAGTGGCAACAGAAAGTTTTGGATTCCCAAAGGAAGACTCAAATCAGGAAACCCAAAACAAAAACCAATCTAAAATAAGGATAATAATACAAAAACACCCAAATAGAAAGGAAGGTTTGCAAGAAGCATCCCTGGGGCTGCAGCACTGCACCTGCCCACCCACTTCCCAAAAACTAGGTTCTGACAGGGAGGCTGGGGAGGTCAGAATACAGCAAGACTCCATTAGAAGAAGCACAATTACTAAGGTAAGTAATTTTTCTTCAAACAACGTGAAGTCTTGCTGTATTCTGACAATCTACAGACTACAAGCAGTACCTCCATGGAGGAGGAGAAACCTGCTTTGGGACTAGGCTCTGAAGTACTGCTATGCCAAACCAAGCATCACTCCTAGCTTGGATATCCTGATAGTAATGCTTGGTAAAGGTATGGACTGTTTTCCAGGTTGCTGCTTGACAAATTTCTAACAGAGGGATATCCTGGCAGCAGCCAGGGAAGCAGCTGTACCTCTTGTAGAGTGAGCCCTCAGGCCTGAGGTGGAATCTTTCCAGTTTCTCATAGCAGAATTGTATACAAGACACAATCCACATGGCAATAGTTCTCTTGGTGGCAGGTTTGCCATTTCCACTTCCCATAAGTGAGGAACAACTGGAGGAGTCAAACTTGTGACCCTTGGTACACTCTATGTAGTAGCTAAGGGCTCTTTTAACATCTAAACTGTGTAGCCTCTCTCTCCTGGGGAAGAATGATCAGTGAAGAAGGAAGAGACATCGACTGATTCAAGTGGAAGTCTGAAACCACTTTGGGCAAGAACCTCCTATTGGTTCTAAGGACCACTTTATCCCTATGAAAGGAGATAAAATCAGGTTCCACTGACAGGGCTTGCAATTCACTGATCGTCTGGCAGAGGTAATGGCTACCAAAACACAGTTTTCCAAGTCAAGTACTTAAGCTCTGCTGAGGCTCAAAGGGGGTTGCATAAGCTGAGCAATGCAAACTTTAAGGTCCCAAGCAGGAGCAGGATCCCTAAGAGGGTTGGTGTGAAGCAATCTCTTGAAAAATTTACAGAACACAGGATGAGATGATAGTGAGGAAGACTTCTCCACTGACAGAAAAGCAGAAACAGCTGACAAGTGTACCTTGAGAGTAGTTGGTCTGAGGCCTAAGACATTAAGATGGACCATATAATCCAGAACTGCAGGCAATTCAGCAGTGTCTGGGGAAATATGCTTCCTGGAACACCAAATGCTAAATCTTTTCCCTTTGGAGTTATAAGTCTTTCTGGTAGAGGGCTTTTAGAAGCTCTGAGAATATCCAGAACCCCTGAGACAGATGCAAATCTGCATACTCTAACTCTTCAAGAGCCATGCCTTGAGATTGAGAGACCTAAGATTGGGATACCAAATCCTCCCCAAGAGGAGCTTAACAGGTTGTAATTCCTGGGAAGAGACAGGGGAAGATGGACTGCTAGGGACAGCAACAGGGGTACCAAGGTTGTCTGGCCCAGTCTGGAGCAATCAGAATCACTTTGCAAGGTTGTGACCTTATCTTGACTAGAACTTTGAACAGTAGAGGAAAGGGAGGAAGGCGTACAGAAATTTCCCTTCCCAGTTCAAAATCAGAGCATCCAGAGGGACTGAACCCAAGACTGGGGTCTGCAACAAAACAGAGGAAGTTGGTGATTGTCTGGGGCTGCAAAGAGATCTATCTCTGGTGCCCCACCTTGAAAAAATCACTTTCAACACCAGGAGGTCCAGGGACCATTCGTGATGGCCCTGGGAGATCCTGCTCAGAGTATCTGCTAGCACATTGTCCTTTCCTGGAAGGTGGACTGCTATCAGTGAGGTCTTCAGGGAATAAGCCAGGGACCACAATTTCATGGTCTCTGTGCACAAGGCCATAGACCAGTGCCTCCTGCTTGTTGATGTACCACATGGTGGTGTTGTCTGTTCTGACCTGAACCACCTTGTTCTGCACAGACTGAGGAAAGCTTGCAGGGCCAGGAAAACTGCTCTGAGTTCCAGGAGATTGATATGAAGAAGGGACTCCTGAGGGACCACAGTCCCTGAGATGTGACAGCCCAGATGAGCACCCCACCCAAAAGGGAAGCATCTGTGGTAAGGACCACCAAATGAGACTGAGTGACAAATGGGACCCTTGCCTTAAATTGTCCTGATCCTGCCACCATTGAAGAGCTTGGATCAGTGTCTGAGTCACTGGAATCAGCTTGGTAACAGGGTCCTTCTTTTGGGACCAAAAGGCCCTCAGATGGAACTGAATGTCCCTTGGACCACTGCTGTAGAAGCTGCCATGTGGCCCAAGAGCTAAAGGAAGTGCCTTGCTAGTCGGGACACCTGAAGGCTGAAGAAGAAGCCAGTTCTATAAGAACTCTTGCCCTTTCAGGGAAGAAAGACTCTTGCTTTGACAGTATCTATCTCTGCCCCTATAAAGGTGAAGCTGCACTGATTCGAGGACTGACTTGGGAGGTTGAGAAGAAACCCCAGGGAAGAGAGCACTTGCTGGGTCACTTGCAGGTCTGACTTGACTTGGCCTGGAGACTGACCCACTATGAGCCAATCGTCCAGATATGGAAACATGGAAATCTTCTGCATTCTTAAAAGGCCACTACTACTGCCAGGCACTTTGTAAAACCCTTGGAGCTGATGTTAGGCCAAAGGCATTGCTTGAACTGGTAATGGCCTGAGGGCAACTGAACCTGAGGTACTTTCTGTGGGAGCACCAGATGGGGATGTGAAAGTAGGCATCTTTAAGGTCCAGGAGGCTAGGCAGTCCCCTGGCATTAGAGAGGAAAGAATTATCCCAGAGTCACCATCTTGAACCTTGGTTTTAAAAGATGTTTGTTCAGCTATCTTAGATCTAGGATGGGTCGCCACTCCCTGTCTTTTCGAGGTAAGAAAGTACCTGGAGTACAGACCTTTGCCCCAGTGTAGGTAGGAACTCTCTCTATGCCTTCTAAGGCCAGAAGAAATGAAACCTCTGCCTCTAGGGCAAGGGTTTCAGAGAGACTAACAGGTGGAAAAGATCTGGCTCTCATCTTCAGAAATTTTTTGAAGCTGAGAACCAGTCCTAGCTTACTACTTCCAGGACCCACTTAGACACCCAGTCCTGGATGAAGTAAGCCAGCCTGCCCCCAGTGATAAGAGAGTAGACCCGGCAGACCCATCAGGGTGTCTGCTTGGCAGGAGCCTTAGGTTGAGGGAGTGAATGCAGCCCTGCTCAACCCCTTCTGCCTTCTCCCTCTGAAGAGCCCCTCTGTGAAAGGGAGAAGAGGCTGTGCTTGGTAGAAAGGCCTATGAAAGGCCTGCCCTTAGAATGCTGCCTTTGAGGAGTTGCCTGCCTCTCCTTGGCCTGTGCACTCCTATAAGTGGTCCTATATTCCTCCATCTTCTTCATGTAATTCTCTGTCTGCTCCCCAAACAGAAATTACCTTCCTAAGGAAATCCATGACCTTAGCCTGGGTGTCCTGTGAGAGGCTAGTACATCTGAGCCAAGCCATTCTCCAAAGAGCCACAGATATAGCCATGATTCTTGATGACACATCATTGGAGTCCACAGCAGCATGGAACTGTATCTTAGATGCCTCAATCCCATCCACAGCCACCTCCTCCAGCTCCTTGGCCAGCTGGGGAGGCCTGTTTAGCCAGTGCCAGTACAGTGTCCCACCTGGACTTCTGGTACCTGGTTGTATAGGCCATATAATTAGCCTGCCTGAGTCCCAAAGAGGATGCCATGTATTGCTTCTTTGCCAAGGCATCCATCCTCCTGGAGTCTTTATCTGGGGTGTGTGAAGCCAAGGAACATTAGCCCTGTCACAGGCTTCAGCCTGCACGACTAACATGGCTGCATTGCTGGTAGAAAAACTCTGTGTCTAAGCCTGATAAAGTGTACCTCTTATCCATTCTTCTATCAACAAAGGTACAGAATTAGGAGACTTTAAAATTTTTGTGTCTGTTTCCCAAATGATTTGTGCAAGGGAACAGACAGCCTCCTGAGACTCTGGGATGTCCATCATCTCTACAAAATCAGGCTCCTCTTGATCCTCTGTAGCTTCCTCCACAGGGAGCTGAAGAGTTTCAGCCACTTTCCTGTAAAACATATAGTGGGAGGGGACTCCAGAGAGCCTAGGAGGAAACACGAGAAGGTCTGTCTGGGGAGATGTCCGGTTCAATGGGCACATCCAGACTTTCTGCTCCATCATAGTCATCATCTTGTTCATAATCCCCTCCTCCTCAAATTCCAGTTCATAAAAATCTTCAGGGACATATTCCTGAACCGGTGGAACCGACCAGACGAGCCCCTAGCCAACAGGCTGGACCAGCGGATGAACCAGTGACGATTCAACAAATTCGAATCGCTCGGGCAATCTCATCAGCGGTCAGAACATGAACCTCTGGATCCGAACCAGCTGATTTGTTTTCCTTTTCCTTTTGAAAACCGATCCCTCAGGATTGGCTCTCCTCTTGCCGAAGAAGTATTGCCCTGGTCAGGGCACTCCTTCTGGTTCGGTCGGAACCGAACCAGGCTGGCCATCGGGTCATTGGACTTCTCTGCCTCCTTTTCCCTAAGTCTACCTATTCTCTTTTCAGGGTAGACTTAGGAAAATTCATAAATGTGGCAGTCTGTATCGAGGTGTTCAAACCCCAGACAATAAACACAGGTGGTGTGGGGATCGGCCTTAACAAAGACTTTCCACACTCACTGCAGTGTTGAAACCCAGTGGGCCCGTTTTTCTTGGGTTTCTCAGACATGGCCAACCTAACCAAATATACCCTTTTTCAGCAACCGCCAGACAAGACTCCTTATCGGTTCCTAACCAAGTCACGGGTATTGGAAAAAAAGTTTAAAACACATTTTTTTTAGAACCGATAGGGACGGTAACTACACACTAAAGCAAAGTAGGAGAATTTATTATATAAGATCGGTTCAGCGAACCGATCAACTCTAATTTCCACAAGTAAACCAGAAAACTATCTAGTACTCATGGTACGCAGACAGAGCCTGAACCGACAGTGCGGAATAATTTTGGCTTAAAACCGACACTTTAACCGACTTTTGAACGCTGAAGGAGAAATCTCGAGTGACTGTTCAGTGAGGTGGAGTAAAGAATTTGACGGTGGGGTTTCAAAGGGCTGCAGACAGAGACCTCAACTGAGCTCAAGCTCAATGCTCTATGCACTGCATAGAAAATTAACCTATACTCTCCAAGGCAGTTTAAAGGCTGGATCTAACTGCAGATTGTCAGAATACAGCAAGACTTCATGTTGTTTGAACTCAACTCAACCCATCTAGTCACAAAAACTAAGTTGATTTCTTACTCAACCAGACAGCCATCACCTAACCACATGGCTTCACTTTTACAGAACTTTGTCCGAGGTGGTCAGTGTCAGGTTCCTTCTTTCCTAGTCATGTCAATCAGCACCTTCAGGCACAAACTGGTAAGAATGAACAAGAGCCGTTACTGCAGATTTGTTTACTTGTTTTTGTATGCCCTATCGTTCTGTCTAGTTATCACTATGGGCTTCTTAACAATAGTGTCACAACATGACGAGACAAGACAAAAGAACCTGACATTAACCTCACTGTAACAGGCAAATAGTTTTATTTCTTCCACGTAATCCTTTTCAAACTGTCAGAAACAATAATTTACAACTACCTAGCAACTGGATGTGTCAGTCCTAGGGTGGTATAAGGTTAGCCACTCTAAAATATGAAATATTAAGCTGTTTTCTATGTGACTTACAGTTGCTCAGAATCTGTACCGATATAATTGGATTCCTAGGATTTGGGGCTTGGGGAATTAGGATTTTCAGTATCCAAGGCCAAAAATCTGAATTCTGAAAAGGGGTCAGATCGGGACTCAAACTCAGATTCGATTCCACATCCAACTACAGTACATTACAGACCTACAACCAAATGTCCTCCCTTCTTCCCTCCTTGCTCACCCCGACCCTTATTGCCAGTTTACCATCCTAGTTCATCACTGCAATGCAACCTCCTTTCTGTCCAGACTTGAGTCTGTCATCACCTGATTAGTCCAAATTCCAAAATCCCAGATGTTCACTTTCTACTTCCTCTTCACTGTTGCCCACCCTGCAAAGTTGCCAAATTCAATACCAACTGCCTGGCACTATATGGACTGAACACTCGTGGGCCATACAGCACCTTGCATGGTATGATCTGGTCAGTGGTCATCTAGCTATGGCCCACTGCACCATACTCCTGAAACATTAATCCCCACCACTGACTCGGAAACCTCCAGCCCCATCAGCTTTGGTCTTCCTGCAAAGTGCGTTTGGACCCTTGTGAAATGCAGAGGGCTACCCCTGAAAGACCAGGAAACTGGTGACTGAATCAAACCCTGGGTTTTCAGCCTCTCAGACACTGAATAGTAACTTTTGTCTGAAGGAGTCAGCATGCATTTGGTGTAGTAGGCCACCTCATCACCGCACTGGAATACCAGCAGGCACCAGGCACAGGAGTCGGATGAGACTGGTTCTGGGCAGCAGTCATCTGGTTTTGTTGTTTTGGGCAGCAGTGGGTCAGATTGTGTTGTGTGGGTCAAAGTGTGCTGGGGTGGGTGGGTAACACACCCAGAAAGGGTTGTGAGGAACATGGGAAAGAGGGGTCAGGCACACAGCGCTGTATGAGTCTTGTGGTAGTCGAGGTTAGTGAACTTAGGGTAACAACATGGCAGTGGGTGACTTGAGTCTAGATCATGAATGGACCTAGTGAAGGAGGGCCAGCAGTCACTCATTGTAGTCTGGATTTGGACTGTATGGATCTGCATAGGTCATGTCGGAGGTACTAGTTGAGGGGCAGACTCTATGGAAAAATTTGGAAATTATGGGAGGAGGAAGATGGATCATGGCAGAAAGCTCTGCTAATTGCCAAACCATCACTGTAGGCCCAAACCAACTGACCTCATTGAGCGGTCACCACCAGATGAAGGAGCAGCCAACAAGGTAGGGGAGAGTAAGGAGCAGAGACACAAGGGTGGGGAAAGAGGGAGGTCTCAGCAGGGTGTTGATGTTTCTTTTTCTTTTCCTGTTGTTCATCTGTTTCAGGGTGGGGAGGACACGGCACACAAAGTGCTGCTTGTAGTATTCAGAATCGGAAATTTCAATTCTGTTTCAGATTATGTACTGATGGCTTGGTCAGAACCAGAATGGAATCAGACTCAGATTTGGAATTACCTAGATTCCGAATTAGCAAACAGAATGGATTTAATAGAACCTCAGCACTCCAGCGTCAAGTATAAGCTCCTTTCTCATGGCTAGAAGGCCATGGATTCTGCTATAACACCAGGATCTAGTCCATATATATATGTTGTGTATATTTGTATCTCAGTTTGTGCACCTGTGTCTTTGAAACTCCTATTTAACCACAGCATGAAACACTGGAGTCTGCCCATGATGAAGAAGCTGCATGGGTTAGAAGCTGCAGGGATAAGTGCTCTTGCTCTTTTGTAACAATACATCATTTTGTAGCAGTACTTGACTGTGTGTTTTACATAGCGAACATTTTTTGCTATTGTGTTTTGTTGTTTTGTCTTGTTGCAGCAACTCATTTTTCAGTCGTCTGATTCCATCTGCTCACCCATGCTGGTCCCATACCAAAGGCAAACACTGCAGTGCAGCTGTAGGTGATGCTAGACTGCTAAAACAGCCATTCTTTGGATGATCAATTAAATTAAGGTTCACGAACCACATTTCTGGTAGCTGTCCAGGTACAGAAGTTAAAGCAGCAGTATTTGTTAGTCAACATAGCGTGTTTTTTTCAGAAATAATGTTTGTCTGGCAAAAATATCACAATGCCCATTTTTGTTTAATTTTCCTTCAATCCTAAACCTCGTTTTCTTTCATTCCTGGACTAAGATACTGAATGTTAAAGTACCCTCTCCTGTGCCATGCCCACCATGAAAAATTAATTATCTTAGTATCATGCTGTGCTGTTTACCATCGGAAACATGTGATAACATCCTACTACATCTACCTTATGAATCTAGCATGCACATTCAACTGGTAACCAACGGAAGAGATATTTTAAAAATTGTGAGCGGCAGCCATTTTTATTGAACGTGAGTCAGCATTAATTACAAAACTAGCTATAAAGCTGCTGAGCAATCTCTGAGAAAATTAAAAGACACTGTTGATGAATACAAGGATGTCAGAAATACTAGAAAGAAGGAGTCTGCTCAGGGATCACCTTTTCTTGCTCTGACAATCTAAAGAAGGTGGGGCCTCCACCAAAACACAAGCATGATCACGTCCTGATATGTGGCACTCTCAAAGGAATGTTCTTAGCTGCTTGTGTTTGTAATTTGCACATTTTAGTGAGCAAAATTATGAATCAAACCTGAAACTTGAAGATGCAAGTTTCAAGAACATGCCTACACTGCTTCCCAAGAACTGTTTGGTTCCACTGCTTGATGTCAGAAATACATTTGTGCTAAAAATAAAAACAACATACACAATGACATTTTTGCCCCACTAACAAATACTGCTGCTTTAAATGTCACATGACATTACAGTATTTAGAAAGAGACAGGGATGCCTCCAATGCCATGATCAATGTTGCCTCTTTCAATACAACAGGTTCTGCATTGTTCTAGGCTGTATATGGATTGTTGCATGTACACAATGGCTGCCTCATCTGCTTAACACTACCACGTATAGAACAGTGGATGGCAGACCATCCACAACAAGGCTGTGTTTCCATCAAGGTGTTGATGACATCATAGAGACCTCGAAATGGGAAATACAGCCTTAGTTATGATGGTCTCCCATCCATTATTTTATATAGTATATGGTTCCTTAATTTTTTTACTATACATTTCACAAGGTTTCATACCTTGTATGTTTGCAGTCACACTTGGTCCCAATCCTCACTACAGACTATCGCTCCTCACCTGATCCCGATAATCCTGGTCCTACTGCCGTTTCTCTGTTTCTGACCCCAAACACAAACAGCAGCTGTTTAAAATAAACTGACAAATTGAACATTTTAAAACACGGAGCCAACTATGGCAGTCCATGTACAAACATCCTTTTAGACTGCTCGCTGAGACTGCTCTCTAAGTGCACGTCACCATTGTTTTAGAATTTTTGTGAGGACAGCATTTTCCACCAATCAGGTGGCAGCTCAAGGAAAAAGTTGTTGTACTATTGATGTGACATCAGAACAATAGTACAACTTTTGACTTTGAACTGTCCTACAACAAGTTTTGAAAACCACTGTTTTCCATACATAATAAGCCCTAACCATATACTATAGACAGTATTCTAGTCTATTCTGTTCTGTTCTATTCTATTCTGTTCTATTCTATTCTCCTTCCTGACAGCAAAATCCTTAACAGGAATGTGCTGCCCATTTTACCACTGCAAGTATAGTATTGGTCTCTCTCTCTCTCTCTCTCTAGAAATTTTTGCCAGCTGTTGCCATCTAAATAAACTGAAGTTAAGCAGTTCTGGTACCCAAATGACTTTTCAAAAGACACTATCATACCACTGGAGACACTCACACCACAGAACAGACACTCATATCACAGGTGCTATTCCTTCCAGAGGAGATACTCATACAACAAGAGTCACCATACCACAGGAGACAATCATTAAGCAATAAACCACAACAGGGTGTGGGTTATGCTGGGATTACCCACACCTGATGTGGTTCGGTCACGAGGCCTCAGGCCGAAGTGACCAAACCATCTAGGCATGGCAAATCCTCAGCATAACCTACACCCTGGAGTTGTTTATTTGATTATACCATTTCCTCCTTTTGATATAAAAAAAGTTTTTGGGGGAGGATTTAATTTATTTTAGTATACTTGTTACTCCACCAGAACAAATAGTTCTTTAGACATTGGTTACTGGTAGTAGCAGCACTGTGTTTCTTTCTTACACACACACACACACACACACACACACACACACACACACACACACACACACACACACACACAAGCTTCATTTTTTTTGTCCATAAGCGTGGGGAGCAATTGGCGATTATTTGCTCACAGGCTTAGAAGGAGACTAAGTAAGCGGTGGACTAAACAGAGCAGGCATGGCAATAGCCAATGGAGGACTATACTGAGCTGAGAGCTGGACGGGCCGCTTGCTGCCATGAGTGACAGATTACTGGTATTAAATTATTTATTTCTGAAGTGCAAAGCGGTATGGGGTATACATTTCAGCACTGTTGCAGCAGCTTTTAAGTGTTGTCTGCTACAACAAGCAACAACAGCTGCTCATGCACAGTTGCACCATCCCTGTTCAACTAAACAAATATTTTAAGACTTTAAATAATGCTGAATAGGGAAAGTATATCTGAAATAAAAACAAGGGTAGAAGTTTCAGAAATAACATGTGAAAAGCCAAGTCGTGATACTGCATACTGCAGGCATGCCCAGTATCATGGTTCGCTTTCGATGTTATTTCTGCAACTTCTACCCTCATTTTATTCAGACACACATTCCCAATTCAGCATTCCTGCAGGTCTTAAAATAGGTGCTTTGCTGAATGGGTATGGTGGAGGCATGTATGGAATAGAAGCGGGTTGTAATTTGGCAATCGCAGCTTAGCGGGTATTCAAAATGGTGGTTTTCCACCTTCTTCATCGAGGGCTTGAATGGATTTTACAGAGATGCAGCTGACTAGCACCTTTGCTATGGGTAATACCAAGATTTACCACAGCTGGAAGTGCCAGTCAGCCAATCAGAAGCACTAATTCTAGGATGCCATGGTATAATACCCAAGAGTCACTCACACCACAGCAGACACTCATACTCAGGAGACACTCTTACCACAGGTGACACTCATACCACAGGAGACACTCATGTCATAAGAGACACTCATACTACTGAAGACACTCACCCACAGGGATTCTCACATCTCATTGATGATATACTCACGCCACAGGAGACAGTCACACCACAAGAGATACTCGCAAAACAAGAGATGCACATACCACAGTGGACACTCATACCACAGGAACACTAGTATTGTACCACAGCTGACAATGATACCACAGCCTGCTGCCATGTACGCCAACTGCCACAATGACAGCAGTTGTCACTTACACCCTGCCCCTCACCTCACTGCTTCCCACAGTGTCCTGAGTCCCACTGCCCACCCCCAACCCACTGTGCTTTCCTCCAGTGGAGTCTCTGACACAGTCCAATCTCTGACCAAGACTGACTGTCCCCTTCACGTCCCAGTTCTTGACCATGAATGTGATGAAATACGGAGGCTGACTGACACAAAACTCTGAGCCACCACATCTAGATACTTAGATACTTCATTAAGTCTACAGCACCTGGCCAAAGTGGTAGCCCAGAATTTTGTGCCAGTTAGCTCCACACCTCCTCACACTTAAGGGTTACAGTAAGGGACTGGGTCTGGTTTGGGACTGGTCTTGGAACAGTCACTGTTGGTCTGAGTTGGACTTTGTGTGGTAGACAACAGCATGTTAATTGTGGCTGGTCTGGTTCTGTAGAACAGCACAGTAGGTGAGGGTGGGTAGTGGACACTTTGCAGGGCATTGTGGGCAGCAGGGGTAAGAACAGCTACCATGGTAGCTGGAACATAGTGGTAGGCTGAATCTGCTTGGAGCTGGGACTGGGAGTTGGAACAGGACTCAGACCTTGTGGACATGGATGCTAGCATACTAAAGCAGTAAGTGGAAAATGTATAGGCTGAACCCCATCCACTGTAAAGCACGATGACCTATGTGACCAGACAGTGGTATATCTGACTCATTGGTAAAGGAACAAAAAATCGTTAAAAGAAAAGAAATGAGAAAGAATGTGTTTATTCTGGAAGAGAACCCTAATATCTTCTGTCCATTTCAAAAATATTTTTAATATGTTCTGACCACTTCAAAAATAATTCTGATGACAGTTTATACTACACAAACCATATGTTGAAAGATGGAACTTTTGAACAGTTGCGTAGAGATGTAAGTTGTTTTTAAAATAAAAGCGGCAATGAATCAGTACGAACAGCTCATAACACTGCAGTTATGATGTGTTGACACATGTCTACATATGTCAATACATTTTGCTACAAATAACAGAATTCAAAAATGTTTTAACCATTTTATTTTTTCAGTATCGATACATGGAATACGTAGCAACACAGTGTATTGATGTGTCAACTAAGTTCACGGCAAGCTTTCATTTATGAAAATAAAATTGTTTGTAGCTCTACGGTTCAAAATCTATTCCATTAAAAATATATATTGTTCACAAGCTAACTTTGGAACCATTAGGGCTAGAATTTTTAAATAAAAGATTGATGGCAGGTCAATAGGAATCTGCACTGTCAATGCAGTCTGTATGTGTTAATTCTATTTTATATGCATCAGTACTATTATGAAAATGTTTTTAGTTGAGACACCTCAAAAAAAAACAATAGGCGCATTGTATCAATGCTTATCAATGCTATTTTGTACTGATAGACCGTGGTAGATACGATTTTGTTGCAGTGATATTTAAAATGGCATGACGGTCTTAAAAAGAATTTTTATAAAATGTTTTTTTTTTACTTTTTCAGAATTTTTGTAATACTACATAATATTTAATTTACAACTGTGAAGTTTGCAACTCAATTTTTATTCATTTCATGCCCTTAACTGCATTTAGGACATTTGTCTTTTCCTCCAACAGCCCCAGTTCAGCCATATTCAGCTGTGGGCTGTGTCAGTCAGATGCACAGTCTCTATGCGCTGTGCTGGCCAGCAATATTCCCTAGCGTTCTCAGGTCAGAGCCAGCTGTCTGAATATTACACAGGGCTACCCATGTCCTAACTGCCATGCAGTGCACCTGGCTGCCTGGCACAAATAGCCAACTGTCTGAATATTACACAGGGCTACACATGTTCTAACTGCCATGCAGTGCACCTGGCTGCACGGCACAAATAGCCAACTGTCTGAATATTACACAGGGCTACCCATGTTCTAACTGCCATGCAGTGCACCTGGCTGCATGGCACAAATAGTCAGCTCTGAATATGGGGCTTAAGAGTACTGTCACTACAGCACTCATGCAAACCACATGCCCTGAACTGGTAGTCAGGATTACAATGCAAACCTAGGTCTCCCACATGGTACACCATGACAACCAGGACACTCTTTTCTAGATCTCTTAACCTAATTTTAGTTTTTATAATACGTTAGCTATGCCTGATGTTTAGTAAGAGAAGTGGGCAACAAGTACCCCTCTCAGAGAAGCAAGCTCCAACTCTCTCGACTCACTTTCCTGCTCTGCCATTCCTCCTGCTCCTCCAGCAGCATCTCCCTCTCCTTGTGGGACCGTTAACTTATTACCTTATGTAATTAATGCAAGGACACAATAAATAGTTCGCTTCCAAGCATAAGTGCATACCCAAGAGGTCTTTTTAGTACTTCAAAAACAAAAGCAATCCAAGGACTGACAGGGTGGGTCAGCACTTCCAATTTCAAGTTTCCATACTCTTGCAATATTCAGAAAGCCACAACTCAATCAGAGCTTAAATAGCAGCTCATTTTATTCATTGACATACCACTCTATATGCTTTTCAGACACGCAGATGACTTGGTCCAAAAACTGTTTTCATTTAGATCCTACAGGTATAGCAGCATTTCAGGCCATCATACATTTCAAAGCACCTCAGCTTAGCTAAGCGGCTTCACTAGCCATTCTTAAATGACAGCTAGTTCACCTTACAATTTTCCTATGGACTCAGCCATCTGTGTCTGGGTACAGCCCACACCCCAGGGCATTTACCTTTAGTCAAAGGGGATCATGTCCCTCAATGCACCTCCAGATGCATTCCCTTGCCACATGATGAAGCTCAGTTGCACTTCAAAATGATGGTGGTAGTCCCATCCTGGGACAGAGAGGAATGGTCAAAGTCTATGTCACATAAGCATTCTACCTGTACCCTTCACCACTCCTATCATACACAATTGCCCATTAGACCAGTGGACCCTATGCTGCTGAATGAACCATAACTCCATACAGTTGGCAGGAAAGCATCCTGACTAGAAATGGAAGAGTTAAATCCATGAAGAATAAACTGTGTTTTTAGTTATGCAGCATATGTATCTCTTCTAAAGTATTGGGATTTACACATTACAGAGGTTAAGTACTTCCAGTCTTAGAATGTAAACCCTCATGAACAGTTTAGAATTTTTATGAAACTGACACTTCTGCAGGCAGCTATGGAACAGCAAGTTACTGAGATGTAATTAGAATTTGATCCAGGCTCAGGATTTAACAAGGTGACATGATATAGCTAACCACTTTCAAAGCGGAATGCACAAAGAGCCAGGAATTTTTTTCAAATAAAGGTTCATAATCAAAAGAGATTTTCACACATAATAAACCTGACAAGGAAAATCATTCAAAATAACTTAGTCTGTCACTTTGGCATGCAGAAACCTTGATAATGATTGTAATATTTTGATAAGGCAAAGTCAACAAAAACCTCAAAGATGTTTAGAAAACCACTCTTTCAAAAATTTAAATGAAACCTGAAAGATACCTATAAAAGCATGGCCCATAAGGTACTCATTCAGCAGAACAGCAGAATGTTAAAATAAACTCATAATTCACTGAATGCCCTGCCCTTTTAAATAATCTACCATTTAACTTTCTAAGCAAAGGCTTCATTGCCAGATTATCAGCGTCTACATTCTTACAGTAACCAAGTGAGGAGAGTTTAGGTTGCATGTATGGGTTTACTGTGACCCAAATAGTGAAACGGACAAGACAAATCCTGTCATTTGATAACTGTGGGTCATTACTTGTGAATAAATCTCATAACGCTGCGTGGTAAAGATCTAGCTATTAGTTTTACTCTAATTAGGTTCTTTTTTATAAAATATATATTTGGATCCATCTTATAGTCACAATAATGCACTGCAGTGTTTGTGTTATTGGGTTATAGGATTTACCCACTTCTTGTGTGGTTTACAGCACTCGGCTGCACTTTGTGTAGCACCACATGAGGCATCAAAATTCCTACAACAGCACACGCCTGTGCTTAACTGTAGAAGAGAAAAGAACTGAAAAATATGTGGCCTGGAAACATGTTGATCCCACAATCATGTTGAAAACCTCTTAAATGTTTGAGGAAATGTGGGTTGGTGGCTAGGGCCAGGCCTGGGAACCACAAGACCCAAGGTTAATTCCTACCACAGCAACTCACTTTGCAATCCTGAACAAGTCACTTGACATCTCAGTGTTTCAGCTTCAGCTGTAAAAATCAGTAAAGTCAAGACTCTGCTGAAAGCATCTCAGCAGGACTATCCGTGTAAATAAGCGGTAAAAGTTAATTATAAAATAAATGTCCTGTACCAGCCTAACAATCTACTGTATGTACTCTTCTCATAGATCACTGGCAAAAGAAACATATTACTTTTAGTTAAAGCATTATGCTGAAGTTCTTACGTAGTTAATTAAGGTTATGAAGGACTGCAGGTGATAAAGGACACTGTAGTGAGATGAGCTGTCATACAGTCCCCAAAGACAGGTACAAAGTTATACAGTACCTCTCAATCATCCTCATTATGAGGAAGTCTTTGATTTTGCAGCTCACAAGTCCTGTGTCCCACATTGAGAGGAATGTCCAACATTTCACGGTGGAAATTTAAAACAGAATTACTTAATCAAAAGCAAACTTAAAAGATATGTTGTGAGGTGTAATGAGCACTAGATACTCTTGTTCTGCACTATTTACTAAGGGCCTGATCCATAAAAGTCTCCCACCCTTTCTGCATGTGCAAAACGTTATAAGGTGCCCCACATCAGACACTGTGCCTTACATGCATCTTACACATGGCCAGGTCTGAAGCAGGCCTGGGGGTGGGGACATGCTTCCCAGCTATCCAAGACATGGTTACTGCATGGGGGGTGTTACATTCCCTGGAAGGGGGCTTCCGTAACACTGGCTAGCCATGTACACATGACCCCTGCAGCAGCATTATGCCAACACCAGGCCTCGTCCAGCCATGCTGCTAGACAGTCCTAGCCCTCCAAGTTCACATGGTGGGCTAGGGTCGGCATGTATTTTAAAAATGTTTTCTGCACATTTAATACAGTGGGATATGGTATCCCACAATGCCATCTCCATGCAGAACAATGGCACCAGGGTCCAGTATCAGAGTCTCCTATTGGAAGCCCACCATATCTCCTCATGCTGCAACCAACTTGCCCTCCATGCTAGCGTCTGCCTAAGGGCAGGAATGATACAAGCACCCGAGGTCTGTGGGTTACGCCAATGGCTCAAACCTCAGCAGTTGAGGAACTCCATAGCCCAGATATGTTCCATGGTATGTAACAAATGTGATTTTTATTTATTTCATTTTGCAGACAGGAATAGGAGGACTAGGAAGTACTCCTTTTCTTTAGCCTCATCCCAGGGGGCACTGAGGCAAAGTGACTGTTATTGAAACAGTTTAATCTGTTGATGGATTATTAACTCTAAAAATAATTATATATTTTTTCCACCACTGATGTGGTGGCGAGTTCATTAATGGACCTTGGTTCACTGAACTTGTACTTTATCTATGAATCTATGAATATATATGTAATATATTGATATTTAAAATAATACTATTGAAAAGCATATAAAAATTTCCAGTAATACACGGGCCAAAGTGATAATACCATCGTTGGCTAATGATAATACTATCGTTCGGAGCTCATAATACTATTGTTTGAGCTCTGAGATAGCGATATTATCACAAAACTCAACAGCGCAAACTCAAGAGCGTAAGCAGCTTCATGACATCCCCAAAGCTGTGCGTGGTGACATTGGTAAACCGCACCTTCTGACTGGATCGCTTTCTTTGTGGCGGATCAATAATTTCAAAAACATGGCGGGCGTCTCACGCTTAGCGAAGAAAAATTGTTCCTTTGGTTCACTACTCCTGCTTGGAGTCTGACTAAGTGACCACAGCCAGGGTTTTAAATAACTGATTAGCAGTTTTTCCTGGGACAATACTAACTGTACAGAAAGTATTTATATAGGTTTTCTAGAAGTGTTAAGTTTGTTAAACACGGTGAGGCAAGTGCTATGTATTTTTACAATGTTTTAGCACTTTTATGAGCAAAGCGCTAATCAATTTTAGAGTTAAAATAAAACCTTGCCACAACAACGTCGCCGAGAAAAAAAAGTTGTTACCGCTGTTTCGTTTAGCAGTTTAACACTGCACAGTTTAGCGGTTTGAATTTTTTAAGTTTTCAATGTTGCCGCAATCACTGGCTCCTTCTCACATGAAAATCACCTCAGCACCCCAATCGAGGATTCCTCATTCTTTGGCAAAGTAGCACTGACAATTTCCTCGCATCCATATATTACAAAAATAACACATACATTCTTGTGTTCCAAGGCAGTTCTTCATTCGAGATCTAGGGGCACTTGAAACCTCTCAAGCTTCGCCCTCGAGGTTTACTGTGCCCCAGATCCCCTCGATGAATTACTGCTCTTGTAATACACCAGAATGTATCTATTATTCTATTTATATTACATGGTTGGGCCATATACAGTATATGGTACCCAGTATGCAGATACACAACCAATTAACTGCTATTACTTAACACACACACTACACACCACCATATTACAACCTTAATAACACATGTAACAGCCACCTTATTAACAAATTTAATAACCACCCTCTTAACACATTAACAACCAACCTAAAACCTCCAAACTCCTCCAAACTACAGCCCTGGAAACCAAATGCTACCAAACAACCTATGAAAACTGTCCTAGTTTAAACACTTTTCACTAATCCAGCACCTCTCTCCAGCCTCATTCACCAAACAGCCATGTCCCTCAATGTTCCAGCACCCACTTCACCTGCCAAGTCCTCCATGCCCCTTCTGTCTTCAGGCTGTTTCCCAGCACCAGCTCTCAGCTGTTCACTGATGATACTTCTCTAGATGATGCTCCAGGCCACCTTTTCTGACTGACCACTACACTCTGCTCAGTACCACCACTCCCAACAACACTCACTCTGGTGGCATGGAATAATGTTTCAGCAGGGATTTGAAAATGTTCAGTACGGGTTCACGAGGTGGGGTATTAAGGCTATGCTGATAATTTGGTTGCTGTTCTGCCACAATGCAAGTGTAGGGCCCGGAGAGCCCTGCACCCACACCAACATACATATCTGCATCTATGGAGGATGGGTGCACAGGACCTGGAGGACCCTGTGCATCCACAAGCAAATGAGGATAGGATTACAGCAATACATGTCTGCATCTATGGAGGGCCCTGTGCTTCCACAGGCAAATGAAGATCTGCATGTATGGAGGGATGGGAGCACTCTGCATGCCATTCCACAAGGAGAGGTGGGGTGGGTGAAGCGAATTGGAGTAGGTACAATTTCTAAAGATGACAATGAGCTAGATTTGAAAGAAAAACAAAAACTGAGTTTGTTTTGACGCTGCTTGGCATATACACTATAGAATACTATTAATAAGGAGACTGTCTCATCTTCAGTGGAGCAGCAAAGGCAGAGTTGGTGCCGCAAGTGAGTGGTGGAGAGATGAGGGGTAGAGAGGAGAACTTGTATGGTATTTATATGGGGCCAGAAACCTGGGCCAAGTGTACACCTGGGGGATGCTACAAGTCTCGATGGCTGAGAGGGACCTGGGGTGGTGGTGGATGTCAAGATGAACAACTCGAGACTTGTAGGAGGGCAGCAGCCAAGGCCAACAAGATGCTGGGATACATCGCTAGGGGATCACCTCCAGAAGGAGGGAATTGATACTCCTCTGTATAACTGCTTGGTGAGGCCGCACCTCGAGTACTGCATGCAGTTTTGGAGGCCACACTTAAAGAGGGACAATAAACTCCTGGAGAGGGTCCAGAGGAGGCAACCAAATGATTTGGGGCTTGGGGGACAGGACCTATGAAGAGGCTTGAAGAGCTAAATATGTACACACTGGAAGAGAGAAGGGACCGGGGGACATAGAGGTCTTCAGGTACATGAAGGGGGTAAATAGGGAGGAACAGTCAGGGTGCTTCAAAGGAAGGAGGAGGGGCCACTAGAGGGCATTGGTGAAAGCTGGAGGGGAAGATTCAGGGGAGAAAGGAGGAGGTGCTACTTCACTGAGAGGGTGGTGGAGCCATGGAATGCGCTGCCTAGGGGCTGGTGGAGGCAGAGGCGGTGGAGGGGGTTCAAGAGGGGTGGGACAGGTACAGGGGAAGGGTTCTGGAAGCAAAATCCAATGCAGCAAGAATATCCAGAAGTGGGAAGGGAAAAGCCAGAGAAGGTGAGGGGTAGCAAGGTCAGCTCCCAGGGTGGGGGCTGACCAAACGAGCAGACGCGAAAGACCATTAGACCTATTCTGCTGGCATTTTAGTATGTTAGTATTTAAAAAGCTTTAAGTTAAGCTTTTCATCACTTCTGTGAATGTAGGTTCAGTGTGAACAAGATTGTTACTTGTGTACGGTCAGTGCTGGCTAGGCGGGCAGTGGGCATGTCATCCAAGCATAGGTTAGAAGCACAGACTGACCAGGAAAAGTTATAAAATCCACAAGCAGCATTGTAATACAATAATAATAATAATAAAAAAAAATAAAATTGTTCAGGATAGCTCTTTACAAAATCAGTGCAAACAAAAAAACAAAATCCTTCCTCTGAGGGTTTCTTTTTAATTTCAAGTCTCAATCTCTCTCTCTCTCTCTCTCTCTCTCTCTCTCCCTCTATCTCAACAAAACATTGCTCTCCCTTTTATAAGAGTCTTTCCTTGCAAATTAATTTCTGCATCCTGAGCTTACAAGTTACAGCTCCTGTTTTACACAAAATGCAACAAGATTTTTTCAATGACTTTCCTTTGACCAGCCAAAAGAGTACATGAGTCCACTTAATAGGTGCCCAATTAAGACAATTCTTCCCCAGAGACAATTCCTTCTGACAGTTCTACAGAGGAGCTTGTGGAGGCCAAACTGCATCTTAAGGTTAACACCCTGTGTTCCAAACAGCTTTCTGCAATCACTTCAACAATAAAACTACTGTATATACATTTGAAACCAAGGGAACCCAGTTTCACATAAAGATTCACATATGGGTTCTAACCACAGAAAAGCAAGGGAAGAAAGAAATATAAACAGCAAATGAAGGAACGGAGAAAACAGGAGTAAACTGTGGGACTGTCACAGTGGCCAACTCCTAAGGCCACAAGGAAAATTTGATTGCACAATCAGACAGGCAAGAGACAGACAAGTGACAGGACAGGACAGAAAAGATCCTTACTTTTAACTCTCGCTGCATAACAAATGGGACAGGGTCTTACCCAACCCTGTCACAGGGTGGGCTACATTGGTGTGTCTACTATAAACATAAATGCACAGTTACATGTATACTATGTACAGAAACAAAATTTACATGCACAGTAGCTCAAATATCAGCATTTGTATAATGGGGTTTGCATCCACGCCTATTGCATAAATATATTTGTAGATATTCATTTATTTTAACTTCTTTTTATTCAGGCCCTAACGGTATGCCTAATGAGCACAGAAATACAAATAATATTACAAGAAGGTTTGGCTTATATTTAACAGATTTTTAGTGTTTTGATTCTAGTCATTCTTCAATACTAGGTTTATTTATAGAAGTAGCTGAGATTAGTGCCACTATATATTTAGACAGATCACAGGAAAACCAATTAATTTCAAAGGGATTTCCTGTGATATACAATATGTGTTAATAAAACATTCCAGGTGTGAATTATGGTGATATAATTAAACTCTTTAGGTGCATTGCTAGGCAGGAGGCACAGCCAGGCACTGTTAAATGCACCTGAGAAATGTGATTATATCACCATAATGGCACACCTGGAGTGTCTTATATAACATTATCAGGACACTAGGAGGGCCTGTTATGGATATAAGAGTATTGCTTCACATGTTCTTAGGACAAGAGAACCACAAACTGAAGGTGAGCAGTTGTGGTGCCCTAAGGACGCAAGAGGTGACACTCTTTTCCCCGAAAGAGACCTCCTAGCATCCCACTAGTTATTATAGATCATGTGAAATTAGTTTTCCAAATGATCTTTCTGTACAGCGGTAGCAACAAACTTGTTACTACAGCACAGCACGTGAGACATACTTATGGAAATAAGACTATCTCATGCACAATAGAAAGAAATTCCATGATTGGTCAGGAGCATGACATGACACTCCTACAACCACTGGTGGTTATGTGCCAAGTAGCGCAGGGTATGTGTGAGAGGCATGCATACTGGCCTCACAGCTCCACACCTGCAGACAGGCAAATGGGGCATAGCATGCACTAAACTGCACCTCCGTAGTATGCCTGGCCATGGCTCTGCCCCTGACAAGCTATTACGCAAAGGTTAATTGGGAACACAGGCACACATCCAATTGGATGCCTATCTTGGTCCCACAGCGGATCCCCTACTCTATGTGCAGCAGCAGATTCAGGGAAGGTGTGGGAGTTTTGAATGTAAACAAATGGGTGAGTGCCTGAATGGCTGCTCCAGCCCTCCCTGTCAACCCAGAGGACTGGGGCAGCATGGTGGGGGGATTCATTATCTTGCTGCTATCAGTGAGTGTAATCTGCAGGGGTATGCAAAAATATGGCAGAGTCCCCACTGCTGTTTACTGCACCCCTCTTCTCCAGCACTTCATGAATGGTGTGGCGTGCGGCATACTCCCAGACCAGCTGGTGTGTAGTTGACCAACTGGCCGAGGGATCCAGTGTGAAAGGGATGCATGCCCTTCCATGCATGCCACCAGAGGTCCATAGAATCCCAGATGCATGGCTCATCAACTTAGGGTGCCTACATGCCACAGATCCATGCCACCTTTGTGCATTGGGCCTACATTTGCACTTATAAGTGGCTCTTAAATGTCTAACTTAAAACGAATAAAAATGAGAAGAAATTAGTTAAACTACATGACCTTTCAATGAAATATGCTTCCATTTTAACTTTGAAGACAAAAAACAGACCATATTTTGGTAACTGGACAGGGTGTTGACAGCTAAAAACAATAAAAGACAATGAAAACCCTGTCTGGCACATATCTGCTATTAACAAAAACAAAACAAAAAAAACAGTTAGTTACCTAATTTGAAATTCAAGCCAGTGTAGGTACCTGTAATGGATTGGAAACATATTCAGAACTGCTGAACCTGCTCGGCTGGCCACCAGGTCACAATGTATGCAGCTAATAGTATATTGACATTATTCGCGAACCCTTGTACCCTGTGCGCTCTCTGTGTTGGACCCCCGAGTTAGAATCCCAAGTGGGGAGGTCTGGGGTGCAGCCCCGTAAAGGTGTGTGGGTGGGGTTGCAGCCCCCACAGGTCAAATTAAATAAATACATTGCTAGCGTGATTTAGTACAGGCATTCTGCCATGCAACATTTTGACCCTGTGCCCTCAGTTGGGGGCATAAATTTCACCTGAACAGATTCACCTATCCCTGACACAAATGCACTTGCAGTTATGAATTGTAGGACTTATTTTAAGCAGTTTGAGTCTGATTCTGCCAATTTAATTGTGTTTCACACTTCCCTCTCTTTGTTTACATTTATGCCTCCCTTCTTTACCCTGTTTCTTTTTCTCTGTCTTTCCTCCTACATGTTACAGATGGAAATTTGACCACTGAATATACTATAGGAATTCAAAATTCTACACAATTCCACTGGTAGAATGTTTATGTCCTAACATACACCACAGAGGTGTATGAAGAACTAGAATGCTAACTTTTATAGGTGGTTGACTATAGGTGAAGCTGCTGGTCTTAGTGTATAAATTAAAAAAAACATTTGTGATTACTCATTACCTCCTCGACATCTCATCTGTCACCAATAAGGTGATTAAAATAATTATCTATCAAAACATTTGAAAAAACTTAAAATCACAAAATAAAATGCAGTGTAAACCAGCAACATGGCACCTCCTAGGTAGTTTAAAATTTTTTTGGCCAGTTAGCCCTCTAGTTAAGCAATAAGAGCAAAGAAGCCAGTCATTTCCTAGTGATTAATGACTAGTTGGGGAAATGGGCCATCTCGCCTCCAGCTGGTCAAAATAAAAGGAAATGACCGCTTTGAGGTTATTATAGTGATTATAGACCTAATTGCAATAACAACTTCTGTTATTGACTTTTAAATTTAACATTTAGGTTTTAGCTGTGTGGTGCAAGCTATGTGTGCAATACAGGGTCAGCTGGCAGTTGGATCGATCATTTCTAGAACATTAATGACTGATCTAGTAGCCAATCAGGAGCCTTGCTGAGCTCGGAATAATTAATTAGTCTGATAGTATTTTATAGTTTACAGAACTCTCACACACACACACACACACACACCTCTCTCAAGTGAAGCCAGAGCCTTAATTTTATCTGTGACAGGGGTAAGCAGCAGAGAGTTCCCTGATAAGCAGGCAAAGATAGGAAGAGGATTTGTCATCATTAGCAAAAGAACACTAGTAATGAATACTAAGGTGGTACACAGCTATTTGTGGTACTATCTTGGATTAGACTAGCTGAAGAATTTTTAACACAATCTTTCAAGACTTCCAAAGTCCCTTCAACAGGTGTACAGGAAACAAACTATGAGCATTATGAGCAGTACTTCATTAGTTAAATGGATTTATTTGTGTATGGAGAATTAGAGAAGCAATATTTAATGAATTTAATTTACATGGTTCAATTTTGTTGTGTATAGAAATCCATACACATTCAGATGCTGTTGTACCACACTAGTGGTGTCAGAATGCTGTTGTACCACAGTAACTATGACACAACAGTGGTAGAACAGCATAGAATATTGTGCCTATTGATATTCCTCGGTCTTACCTACACTTCAGATTCCTCGTGATGAACTTAGCAAGAATGAAAACTCCACAAGTGAACTGTTTGTTAAAAGATGAACTACCAGAAATGTTGTAAGTGATGTAGCTATTACTTAAATGACATTAAATGTCTTGATGTTATCCTGTTGTTTTTCTGTTTTCTGTTTATTTGACCACAGTTTAAGACAGAGTTAGGAAGATGGCAAATGAATTAAAACAAACATATACTATACAAAATAATATATGGGCAACCATCGCAGCAAAGAGCAAACTTGTGGTGAGATGACATCATGAGACCTCTCACGTTTCCCACTCAAGGTCTATGATATCATCTCACCTTTCCATTGGAGACTGCCTTGTTCTGTTACTATTACATTTATTCTGTATGTTTTGTGCTTTACTAAACATAGTTTTATATTTAGGTTCTAGTTAAAAGTTTCTAGTGATTCAAGGTGGCAGGAATGTTTGAGAGGGCAGGGAAGGTCTGGGCATAGGGGATTGTGTAATGTGATTACTAACAAGTTGTAGTCCTAAGATGTGTAATTATGGTGACAAAACTGCACACATGCAGGGTCAGTTAGCCAACCCAATGGTTTAATTTTTCATTCCCATTTTAACTAGATAACTACTGGAACTTAGACTCAGGATCCTTGTTCCTGACAGTTAATGCCATTCTACTGTTTAATCTTTTGATACAGTCAAAATCCTATTTTTGTGACATCACTGAATGATGAAACAAACAGAAGAAATTAACTTCATACTTAGCATAATTTCCTTTTCTGTTAGCTCCAACATTGTCAATGGGTAATCATTACAACTGTGTATAGTGCATCCCTACCAGGGAATGGCACTGCCCAAGCTTTAGAAAGTTGGGCACCTGAGGATTCCTTGCACTATCAGCAGTTCCCCAATTATTATTTACTATGCCGTGTCATGACAGCTACACAGAAACACAATAAAAAATAATCACATATTTACCATGAAACTGTTTTACCTTCCTATCTGACCTTTGGGAAGGGATACATTTCATGGACCCACAAGGATGCCTGAAGTATTTGGCTCCTCTTGTAGAAAGCATGCCACCTTAAGGCACTTCCCAGGTGCCACATCGTCACCAACATCACCGTCTGTGAACTGAAACTAATATGCAATGAAACGTGCTCTTGTCATCCTTTTTTTTTTATAGGCAGAGAACTAAACTGCAACAGAAAACACACCTCAATTAACCAACAAAACCTGGTAACCTGTGGTCTCAGAAAATTAATACATCAGCACATAAATATACATATCAGAGTGCAGTGCAGCAAGCTAGAGAGAGATCGGCAGGGGATTTTACTAAAAACAGACCTCTCTCTAGCATGCAGGATAAAATTCTCCCTCTGGAGCCAGGCTCCATGGCAGGTCCCATTGACAATGTTGGAGCTAACAGAAAAGAAATTATGTTAGTATGAAGTTAATTTCTTCTTTCTGTGAGCTCCACATTGTCAATGAGTAATCATTACAACTAGGTTCTAGAAGCAGTACCTAGACAAAAACTGGGAGGGGCAGGATGTTATCCCATATGCCAGATGCTTCAGAGTTACTTGCAAACTGCTGCCTACAACACTCTGGACCAAAAGCTGCGCCAGCAGAACTCTGAACATCCAATTTATGTTTCGTGAATGTGTGGACTGAGGACCACGTGGTTCCTTGCATAGTTTTGAAACTGTGGCTTCACCCTTCACCTCCAGGAAGTTGCCATCACCCTGGTGGCGAGAGCCTTGATAAGAGCCAGAGGCCCTTTTTTTTCACCACATAGGCTTTAGCAAAACAGGCCCCCACCACCTAGCTAGGTGTGTTTAGGGACTTTGTCTTGTTGGCCTCGCCAAAATGTACAAATAGACCATCTGACTTATGAAATTCAGATGTAACGCTTAAGGTATATTGTAATGGTGCAAGATAATCCAAAACTTGTACAATTCCTTCCCTTGAATAGAGGAGGCTGTGGACAGTCAGACATAAAACTATGTCCTGGACTCCTGGAAAGCAATACGTACCTGAGGGATGAACACCATTCTGAATACCACCTGTCCTTATGCCTAACAAGGTATGGCTTCTTAATAAAATCTTGAAAAGACGCCTCTAGCAAAGTGGATGGGAGTGGTTCAGAAGACTCCTTGTAAGAAGCATTCAGAACCCTAAGATCCCACAACAAGCTAGATCCAACAGCAGACGTGTCCCACAAACACGCACTTACTAGTTTCTAAGTCCAAAAACCCAGACTGCAGTAGCAGAACCCGGCCTCACAGTGAAATCATGGCAACCTCTTAGCCTTCTTAGAGAAAACCAAACAATTTTGGAATAGGGGCCATTGAAGAAGAAACCTTTGCAACTGGTCCAAGGGAAAGAGAGAGGTGGTCCCTATCGAAGCATAAGCTGCAGACAGAGGATTTCTGTCAGCCATCAAGGAGTCAAGTGGTCTAATTTTTATATTTTGATGGCCTCCTCCTCTCAGGAGCTAAGGTGCGAAGCTCTGTCATTCCTGGATTCTTTGGGGTTGAGAGAGAGAGCGACCCTGAACATGTCTCTGCACACCAGAAAGCGAAAGAGTGCTTGCTGAACAAGATCTTCTAAGTCCAAGAACTAGGAGCACCTCCCTCCAGAGCCTCCTCATTTCAATTGATTATCTCAGTATCCTTTGAGAAAGGTATAAATAGAGAGAAATACGCTCAGCTGAAGGTCCATTCTTGAGACAGAGTGATCACTGCCCTCATCTGTGATCACCTGCAAGACTGAAGAGCCTTCTCGTATCTGAGCCCTGTGGCTGGTGGGGAACAGACTGATCTGAGGTCAATCAAACCAGTTGAACAGGATAAACAGTCTGCACAAGTAGTCTGCCCGAGGTTAAACACCCTGCCAGGAACTGACAATAGTCTGGTGACCTCTTGAAATGTCTCACATGCCTTAAAGTTTATGTACGAGTGCCTGCCAGGTGCAGCATCATGAAAGCACACTACCTGGGAGCCAGGTGGGCCATCTCCATCTCCAGAACACTGATGTGGAGATGCTCTTTGTAGGCTGGTCAGGATCCCTGAGTGGGAAAAATGCTCCAACCTGTCTCCCATCCAGCTAGGCTGACATTTATTATGAGAAGATCTAGTGGAACTTGCTCAGATCTTGCACATCCACTCATTATTTCATGGAGTGAGGAAGATAAGGGTAAAGAAAAAACTGGCTGATAATCCACTGAGGGATCCCAGACCTATAATAAACCCATTAAATAGACCACATCTAGAAGTGAGCCCTGGTGTCAGGTGCCTATCCTGAGGCCCAACATCAGTGAGCCAGCGGCCACTGACAAAGTCACCACCCAGGAAAAAGTCTGCAAAACCTTTTCTGACCTTATGCTGAAAAATTACCACCTGACATCCAAGGTCTGAGATGGCTTGAAGAGCTCTGTTTCTGGTTCACCCTTAGCCATGTGATTCTGGCATATCTAGAGTGCTGAGTACTGACCTCCTGCATGAACAAGCAGGTCGTTCAATCAGGATGTAAGCCACCAGGACTACCAACACCTCAAGGGACTCGGAGAAGCTGATGCTTGGGCAAAGACACACCCTATACTGGAGGGTTGGTCCAGTATCAAAACCTCAAATACTCTGGTTAGGTCTGATGCAGGGAGGGTGACTGCAGGTATCAGTCAGATGTACTGGGGCTTAAGAAGAAACCCTTTCCTGAGCAGCCCAGTGATTGATCTCCAGGGCTCCATCCAGGACTGTGGAGCACAAAAAGGTACAGGCTCTTGAATTAAGAAATCTGACAACTCACAGACTTCTGGGGCCCATAAACTAACAGGACCTCCAAGGTCAATGAATAGCGAGACCTGTACACTGGCTTGAAGAGAGCCCAGGAGCTCTGAGGATATTTGGCCTTTCCACAGCTCTTAAACTGGGGTGGAGAAGTGACCCCTAATAAGGCATCTGACATTATTCTGGCCCGTCTGAGAACAAACTCCTCTAATCTATCAATGAGGCACCATGCTTGAGGTACTGGGCCCTCCTGTGCTGTGCCTGACCAGTGCTCCTCTGATACTGTAACCTGGTTACGGGTGGGCTCCTCCATTCCCAGGAGTGCATTTCCAGAGAACAGAACTCCCCTTGGAACTGTCTGTACCAGCCATTACCGTGGCCTCACTGGGCTATGGTAATCTACGCTCTATAAATAGCCTATAGAGCAGAATCAGACAATAGACCTCCCTCAAGGGATGATCAGTAGGTTAGCTATGATGCCTAATCAGACCCATGACAAGCCACATGGCCCTCATGGTCAAAAACAATGAAATAGGCTGAGCGGTCTGGCTCGGAATCTCCAGTAAATAACCACCTAGAGGGTGGAACCATGGCCATGAATTGCAAAAAGGCTTGCCCTTTGGGGAAAAAGGCAGAAACGAAACTGGCCAGGGTAGTGACTCATATGTTGAAGGCTCTGGCCAATAAAAATACGTACAAGATGCACCACTGTTGTGTGGGTAATATTGGCAAAACCTCTTCCTATACTGGGGTTCACCTGCTTAATCATGAAAACTGATAGGGCCAGAACCATCCATAAGCAGGGCAATGTCTTCACAGGAATACAAAATGGCCTTGCCTTCCAGTGGAGGAGCTTCCCACCTACGAGACATTTTTCCTTAAAGGAAAACCATGTCATGGATGGGAAGACTTTTTTTAACACCTGCCCGTGTTAAAGAATTTTATTCACATAGTAGCCAGAGAAAATGCAGACAGAAATGGACTAACATTTACCTCACGCAGACTGACCTCCTAAGTTGAAAAGGACTACATGCCTCAGCTTATTCAAAAAGACAAGGCTTATTATGAATCAGTGGATGAAGAACATCCCTGATCTGGACTTTTCCCTTTTTATTTTATTTAATTTTAAGGTCAGGAACTTCCCCATCATCATCCTGACCTTTGGAAAGGAAGGGTGGGATCTGCCTGCATATTGGTTATCGCAGCCTAAGTTTGCTGCACCACACCTGGATATGTGCCTGTCAGGGGCCCCACTGACCTGAGGGGCCTTATTGGGGTCGGGTGTATCTGCAGGGATGTCCTGTGGGACATCGAGGCTCAAGCTCACTTTGTAGCCGCAGAGGTAACATATTGCAATTCTGCTGCCAGTGCCTTGAAAAACCAGATGCTGCCCCTCCCCAGACCAGAGAACTGGTTGGGATGTTGATCAACACAATAAGGACAAAGAACTCATGGGAAGGGCCTTGTCACCCTTGTTGCAGGACTTACATTATTTCTTAATTAGTTAACGGTCTCCGATAAGCCACACTGCCAAAGAAAATTGATAATTGTGCCAAATAACAATTGTGAAGTAAACAATAATACTTAGCCTCAATATCTTTTCCGGGCTAAAAATTATTTTCCACAGCGTTGACTTAAAACACCTTCTCAGTGTCACACATCCATGAAGTGGAAGTAGTGAAATCAAACCCAGATCCACTGAATGTATAAACCACAATTATGTAATAAGTATAATCCCTATACTAGGTAGGGGTAGTGTGAAGCAAACCCAGGACTGCTGGAGTTATGTAGCCGTAATAATATAATAATTATTAGACCCCTTGCTAGTTAAGTTAAACCAGCAAGGTAAATGTAATCCTGTAAGAATCATCACCAATAACAGAAAAAGTGACAGGAAAAAAATGATTTTAACTGTGGTATTGATAATCTTTTTCCCACAACAGTTAACCAACTGTAGTAAACTCAAGGAGCTTAAAAAAACTAACTGCATGCTTATGCGTCTCCCCGTGTCATAGAGGAGCTAGCATGAAGCATAATCCTGTAATAATGCGCTAAAAATACCTCAGGTTTAAATGTATTAGTATTTGTGACAGGAACAAACTCAGATTTTACTTAATTAAGCTGGTTTGTCTTTAAAACTACCAAGCTAACCTACTGCTCTCAGAAATCTGCCTGCAGTTGTAGATAACTGAACATTCTAAAGTGGCTTATGCTGCTATGAGAGTTCTAAATGAAATGACATCATAGGCTTGACGCAGCCCTCTGCCTGTACAGCAATAAAAAATAATAACTATTAGAGCAATTGCCTTACTGGGCTAAATCTCATAGAAAAGCACTAAAATGTATCAAAATCACACATTAACAGTAAAAAACAAAAATCCTGAAGCTTAGGAAAAGGGCAGGAAACAGGAACCGATACTCAGACTCGAAGTTATCCCCCCAGAGACCCTACACTCCCAAAAATAAAGTTGTACCTACATGTGGCACCGTGACTTATTATTATATTTTTTAAATCGAGACCATTAAAACACCCTATTAAGACAGGCGTGGGCTGGCCCAGTGGCACTGAGCATTAAGGTGCTGGACACCACACCTCGCGCCACGCCGGCGCACCGGGTTTGGGAACGAGTCGGGAGGGTCAGGGGTCGGGCGGGGAACAGAGGAGCCGCCTGGAGGACTGCGTTCTCTTCCCAGGGAAGGGGGGGAAACGCCGCCATGGAGCTGCCTCTGGCGTGACTGGAGGAATTGCCAACTGAGCATGAGTGCATGCCATGGGGAGGGTGGAGCCTACGGCCCCACGCTGCCTTGCCAGCCGAGCTCCGCGGGGTGGGACAAAACAAGAGAAATGCCTCCTATACACGGTGAGATGAAGGTGGCCCAGTGGACCCTCCCACATCCCAAATACTGGCCCAGACGCTCCAAATTCTCCCTCGGATGACCCGACAACTTACAGGTAGGCCCTCACACTTAGGAGTAGCCGCTGAGGCAAGGGGCGGAATCAGCCCTGAAGATGGTACCGGGGTCGGGTCTGCCTGTGGTTGCTCGGGAGGAGTCAGAGGAGATGTGGGGTTCAGGTTGGGAGTAAGGTGGAGATCCGTGAGGGCACTCTTGAAGGATGCCCGGGTGTAGGATGAATAAATAAAGTTTAAAAAAAAAAAAGACAGAAGTGGCTCCCAGTCCACACAGGAGTGAGAAAAATAGACAGGTTATTCAATTCTTAAAGCCGCATCTTAACAGGCATGATTTAAATTTAGGGGTGCTCCCTTAAAACAGGTAGTCCCAACCTGCACAGCAGAATTGCAGCCCCAACTGAAGTCTTGAACCTTGAAACTTGAAATTTTTCAGAGAAGAGAAAGTAGCTCTGTCCCCCTGAATGGCACAGCACAACTGGGGAACTGTATGGTGCAAGGAATCTCAGCTGCCTAACATTCTAAAGCTTTGGCTGTGCCATTCCCCTGGTAGGGGTGCACTATACCCAGCTGTAATGATTACACCATTGACAATGTGGAGCACTACAGAAACAGGATTATGCCTTCAGGAAATGATTATATAAAATATAATTATGTTAAGTAAAACAGAGCACAAAAGGATGAGGACAGAGAACAATATCTGGAGAAGCAGAGGGAATCTGGGGAGATAATTAGAGACGCTAACGCACAGACAGAGAAAGGTATAGCCCAGGCTATTAAGAAAGATGACAAGACCTTCTTCAGATACATTAACGAGAGGAAAACAATCAGAAAAGGATTGTTAGGCTGAAGAAGGAAGGAGGAGAAAGGGTGGAGGATGACCCAGAAAAGGCTGAGATGCTGAACAAATACTTTTTACTCAGTATTTACCAGGTAAGGGAAGGTGGGGACCAATACTCATTAAGAGGGTGTCAGGAAAGAGAGGTAGACACCAGCCCATTCACAGTGGAAAGAGTCTGAGAGGAACTCAGGGAAAATAAAAGCAGACAAGGCTATGGAGTCAGATGGGATACACCCCAGAGTACTAAAGGAACTCTGGGAAGTGCTAGCAGAACCACTGGCTGTCCTTTTCAATGCATCACTAGAGGCGGGGGAAGTACCTGAGAACTGGAGGAGGGCACATGTGGTCCCTCTCCACAAGAGTGGAAGCAGAGAGGAGGCAGGCAATTACAGGCCTGTAAGCCTGAGCTCAGCAGTGGGGAAACTAATGAGTCCTTACTTGAGGAGAAGATTGTGAAGTTTCTGGAGGATAGCAGGGCACAGGATCCAAGGCAGCATGGATTCTCAGCCAGGGGTCTCAAGCGGGAAGGTCCTATCAGACAAATCTTAAGATTTCTTTGACTGGGTAACCAGGGTGGTAGATCAGGGAGGGAGGTGGATGTGGCCTACCTGGATTTCAGCAGGCCTTGACACCGTCCCACACAGGAGATTGCTAAATAAATTGGGGAGCCTGGGAGTGGGTCCTAAGGTGGTACAGTGAGTTGGGAACTGGCTATAGGGACAGGAATCAGAGGGCGGTGGTAAATGGCATGAAATCCGAGGAGGGAGGTGACCAGGGGTGCCACAGGGTCAGTGCTGGGGTCAGTCCTATTAAATGTCTTCATTAGCGACACTGCAGAGCTTCTGGAAGGAAAGGTGTGCATCTTCACAGATGACACCACGATCTGCAACAGAGTGGACACACTGGAGGGGTGGAAAAAAATTAGATAGGATCTAAACCCTATTAGAGGTAATTGGGTGTCTGGCAGTTGAGTTTCAATGCTAAAAGTGCAAGATCTAAGCGGCCTATGTAGTGGCGCTGAGGGTTGAGCACTGGACGCTACACCTCAGATTTCCATCAGGCACCCGAGTTCAGGATGACTCCGGCCACCTTGGGGTTGTCGGCAGGGAGAAGGATTGAGCACCCAAGACTGCTCTCCTTCTCCTCCGGGAGGGGAGCCGCGGATCTCTGCTGCGATACCGCCACCTGTTGGGGAACTCAGGCTGGTCGGTGCAGCTGAGAGACGCCTTGATGTAAGGGTAGATGCTGGCAGAGGACCGACCGCAGGTCTCCATGCATGCCGGCAGCCTTCCTCATTGCAGCACACCAACGCTGGGAGATCCACACTACTCTGAGGAAAATCATCCTCCAGCAGCCTCAAGGATGTCCTCCGGAGCAGTCTCACCACCTGCCGACCAAACAGGGCAGACCCCACTGGGCAGCTCACCTTAGGGAAGAAGGAAGGTAAGGGGATCTCTCCTCGCCCTGCCAGGGGTAATCCGGACCATCAAGGGCCCCAATGGTTGATGTGGCACCACTCTAGGAGCAGACTCTCAGGGTTGGTAGGGGTCGGGGGACTCCTTGGAGGCCTGAATGCGGGAGGTTGGGGACACTTAGCGCAGAAAAATAATAAGTAAAAAAAGTGCAAGATCAAGCACCTGGGTCACAGGGATCCAAGGAGGAGTACAGGATGGTGGGAAATTCTGGCCACCACAAGTCAGAGCGAGACCTGGGGTTATCATATCTGATGGCCTGAAGGTGATCAAACAATGTAAAAGATGGTGGACAGAGCTAACAGAATGTTGAGGTACATATGGAGGGCGTAACAAGCAGGAGAAAGAGGCGGTGATGCCACTGTATGGATCACTGGTGAGACCTCAACTGGAATAATGTGTACAAGTCTGAGACCACATCTCCGGAAGGACATTGACAAAATAGAGGCCTTCCAGAGAAGGGCATGAAGATGGTACATGGACTGTACCAGAAGCCCTATGAGGAAAAACTTAAAGACCTGAATATCTATTCACTGGAGGAAAGAAGGGAGAGGGAGATATGATAGAGACTTTCAAGTACCTTAGGGGAATAAACAGGTACAGGTGGAAAGCATATTTCAGAGAAACTGCACAAGAACAAGGGGCATGATATGAGGAAGTCTCAGTGGTAATGTTAGGAAGTACTTTTCCACTGAAAGGATGGTGGAGCCGTGGAACAACCTTCTGGCAGAAATGGTGGGGTGAAAACAATACAGGGGTTCAAGAGTGCATGAGGTAGACATAAGTGTACCCTTGGAGATGTGCAGAGCAGGAGAGCCACAGATCATATAGGATCTGAGGCTGTAGCAGTAGTAGGGAAATGGATAGATTAGGTAGGCCATATGGTCCTTATCTGCCAACAGATTCTATATTTCTATGTGTTTATGGATTAGGGACAAAAGCAGCTGATTCTAGGGGACAAGGATCATGTTTTCTTGACAATTAACCTAGTAGTGGAGAACAAAGGGAGGATAGTGCAGACAACATATCAAATATAAGGCACAAAAATTACGTGCATCACCATAGTGCAAAGCATCATGGGTAAGATATATACATCACCATGAAGGAACTAAGGCTGGTTCAGCTTTACACAGAACCACGAGGTGCTAAATAGCTTCACAAGCAATCTGCAAGGCTGAGAATAGTAAACCATAGACACATGTTTTGTCCTTGTTAGGACATATCGGTGTACTATGGCTGTTGGCCTCAGCCGGGACACAGAGTTGACCAGCCACATGATAGGAAATGGTTTTGGTCATGGTGAGCCCTAACGGAAAGACATTTAAAAGGACCATTATCTCACATTTAATGTCATTTATTTAATTTCCATATAAGTTAATTTTACCGAGGGCCCGCTTTCCAGGAACCAGCCAGACTACTAGACAGTTGTACATACATAAATTAATACAAGTTATAAAATGGGTTAGGAAAATTAAGCAATTTTAGTGGCTAATTATAGTGCATTATAAGAGAATCATGAACTTATGAACTACTGTATAAGTAAAAGCACCAGCACCCAAACCTAATGAGACTAATTAAAAGATAGTAATACACTCTATAATAGAATCTGAGGGTTTTCAAATGTAGCCATTTTTTCTCCTGGTGGACATTTCTGTACTGGGTTCTATACTGAATAGTTACACAGGAGGAGCTATTTATGCCCATCAAGCCTCTCCACATTATTCTATGAGCCATTTTAAAACCCTTTAGGATGTGGCTGTCCAATTTTTTCTTAAAGCTCGTTATGGTTTCTGTACTATATCTACTATTTCTTTGGTAGGCTGTTTCACTGCCTTACCGGCTTTTGAGTATATTTATTTATTGAATAGTATCAGAATTACAATCCTTTGAGTCAGTGACTCCTTTGAAAGGCCCCATGTCAAGAAAGACAATACTTTAACATACATATAAATAGGGAAATACAATAATTGATAAAATAAGTATATAAACATGATATAGTGACTGAAATTATGAAAGCATAGTTGATATTGCACTGACAAGATTAAAGGAGACCTAGGATTGCTAAGATTAAGCAAGCAGAGATTAGGCAGGATAAGGTCCATTGTCAGACTTGAGTAGAATCACAGGTGTAACTTGCACATGACAAAAATAATAAAATAAGTAAAAGTAAGTATTGGACTAGGTGGGACAAAGTCCGTTGTCTGGGTGTGGGTTAGAGCAGCTGCAGGAGCAAGAGAAGAGGAGGTGGTCTCCGAGCAGGGATTTGAATCAACCGAGTTGAGTTCCTGAGTTATGGTGAGGGTGAGGAATTGATCCAGGAGGGAGTTCTATAGTAGAAGGCGTTGACCAAGGGACGTTTTGAGTCAAGGTACTAGCAGGGTTGGTCTGGAGTGAGCTACAGGTGGTCTTAGTGGTGGGTACAGGTTGTAAGAGGGGAGAGGCTGAGGGCAGTTAGGCCAATGTATATCTTTCTGGCTAGGAGGTAGGTTTGGTATTTTAATCTGTCATCAAAATCTAGCCAGTTCGATTGGCTGTAGAGCATGCAGGTGTGGGTGAATTTGGGACAACCTAGGGCAAGACGACAGGCCTTGTTCAAGCGCAATTTTATTCATAGAAGGGCAGTATCAATAGCCCCATAGATCAGGATGCCATAGTCAATGATAGACAATAATGAGGATGAGATAGTGAGCTGGAGAGCTTGGAGGGGACAGCTCTGTTGTCACAGTAGTCCAAGACGGAGTTAACACAGAGGTACAAAGGAGAGTGAATGTGGTCATGGAAGGTAAGGGAAGAGAGCGAAGGTGACTCCAAGGTACTTAAAGGTATTCACCTGTTCAAGAAGGAGCAAAGGGAAGTTTTGATATGAAGAAGGAGCGTTTGAGTCCGTTTGATGGTGTGCAAAAGCATGACTTTGATTTTTTGGTTCAGTACAAGCTTGTACTTGGTGAACCAGGACTCAGCCTCAGTAAAGATGTTCTGGAGGGAGAGATCCAAGGAGGCAGGGTTTTTGTGGGAAGTAAAAAGTGCGCATCGTCCGCACAGAGAGAGGATATTTCGGAGCAGGCCTTAGGTAAGGAGTTGAGGTAAAGGCTGAACAGAAGGGGGTCCTAGGATGGACTTCGCGTGGACACCTGGGAGGGTTTTGAGAGGGTGTTGCAGATTTTGACCTTCTGTGAGCAGTCAGATAAATAGTCAGAGAACCAGGCTGTGGCTTTCTGGGTGAGAGACCAAGGTGAGAGAGAGAAATAAGGAGGGTGTGATTGATGGTGTCAAACGTCTTAGATAAATCTAGGAAGACCACACCAGCCAGCCTGCCATTGTCCAGGCAGAGTGAATGTAATTGGAGAATTCAAGAGGGCAGTGGAGATGTTGTGGCCTTGTCTGAAATCATGTTGTTCAGCAGATAGAGGTCATATTTAGAGAGGTATTCAGTGAGTTGGTCCGAGATAATACGTTCCAGGGCCTTGGAGGGGAGGATGGAAATTGGATGGTAGTTGCTGGGGAGAGGCGGTCGCCACTTTTGTGGATTGTGGTGCTGATGGCCATCTTCCAGATGGAGGAGAATTTACCGAGGTGAAGAGATAGGTTTAGAAGGCAGGAGAGGGGTGAGAGAACCTAGTCTAATACCAGGTGTAGGATCCAAAAGTCGGTGAGTCGCTACTATGATGGGCGCCACTCAGAGCTTTGATGAGGTAGGTTTGATCTCCAGTGGGTAGGGACATGAAAGTGAAATGGGGTGTGAAGCATTGCTGGGGTGGGGGTGGCAGTATTAAAGAAGTCAGGGGAATGATAGCACTAAGGTCAGAAGGAGGTATTAAGGGTGTCAGCAACCAGCTGTATGTCACTAAAGATAGACCCATTCACATTAAGTTGGGTGGGGAGCTGGCTTTGCCACTGATGGATTTCATGTTTTCCCAGAACTTGGACCCGAGCCCAAGAGGAGGTGAGCGGCGTTTGAAGTATTCAGCTTTGGCTTTCGGATGGCCACGTGCACTTGTTATGCGAGTCTGATAGAGTTGTCTGACAGCTGGGCTACCAGAGTCAAGGGCTTTTTCCATAGGTTATCACATAGTCGCATTAGGTAAAGAAGGGATGAAGAGATCCAGGGTGTCATGCCCTTTTATCACCCTATTAGTGAGGGTACAAATCTATGACAGGCTTCATGAAAGAGCTAATGAAATAGTTAAGGGTGGCATCAAGGTTCTGGGAGCAGTACCGAGGGACCAAACCCATTGGGCAAGATGGGATTTCAAGTTGCCAAGCTTCCCAGCCTGAGCAATCTGGTAAGGACAGTTTTAGGTGAGGGCTTATTTACAGGCAGGACCAGTTGCAGAGAATTGGGAGTGACTGCTAAGAGGCGTTGGGGAGGACAGTGATGTCAGTGATTATGTGGGGTGGATGGCCATGACTAAATCAAGTAAGGTGGTGGCACCACTATTGTGATTGAGCGTGTGGGGCAAGTAACTACAGTACAAGTCACATTAAACTGTTCCTCAACTCACTGGTGTAGCATTGTTCAATGAGTTTCCTAATCTGTGCAGTGTTTAATTCAATGAATTAGTAAAAGTTTAGTATTGGTTTGCAACTAGCTGTTATGACTATAAGCTTTATTTTCAGCTGAGTGCTTATGAGTTTCATTTCAGAGAGGCAGACTAAACAACTCTTAAGGAATGCTGTGATATTTATAAACAATGCTCCAAAGGAATGCTGTGATATTTATAAACAATGCTCTTAAGGAATGCTGTGATATGTATAAACAATGCCATGAAAATGCATTGCATAAACACTGCAAAACAGCTACTGCTATATCACTAAACAGGTACAAGTGAGTTGAATAGGCAGTGAAGAATGGTTGAAAAAGAATTAAAAGCTTCAACAATTCAAGTTGCCACTGCAGTAGAATCACAAAAAAATGATACACCAGTGAGTTGATGGAACAGTTTAATGTGACTTGTACTGTAGTTGGGAGATGTCAAGAGCTGCTAATGCATCTTTTAGGGGAGGCCGAGGGAGAGCCACTTTATGTTGAGGTCTCCCAGTGTTATTAGCTCAGTTTTGAGGGGAGCTGGAGAATAATCAGTGAGTGACTAAAAGGCAGGTTTCTGGCCTCGTGGTGGAATGTAGACAGCTGTGATTATCAGAGGGGCCTCAAGGGTCCAAGGGAGACATTGAGAGCTAGAGCTTGCACCACTAGCTAGCTGGGGGGACTTGAAAGGAATCTCGCAGGTAGATTGCAGCCGCCACCGTGTTTGACAATTCTATCACTGCAGTAAACAGAATATCCAGGAACTGAGATACAAGAGTCAAGGGTGGATTGGATAGCCAGGTTTCCACTAGGGCAAGGTATCAGGTTGGTGTTGAGCTATCCAGACCTGGAGGTCACTGAATTTTTGGAAGACTGCAGATATTAATGGAAGGGCACGGGACTGGGAGGGTGTAGAGGGGGACCATGGTTGGGGTGAATGTTACCTGATATAAGGAGAAGCAGGAAGAGAGTTCTGCAAGTAGCTGGCATAGGGCTTTCTCGACTGGTCAAGGTCATTTGAGTGTTGGTGGACTGAGAGAGACAGGCAGGAATAGGCAGGAAACGAAGACTAGGGGTTGCAAGGATGAGAGACAGCCATAAAGAAGAGGCGAATACTGCCTCCTGGTGTCATGCCCCTTGTTCCTGGACATCTCCTTTTCCGAAAGATGCTACCCTATTTATGCCTTTTAGATATTTGTAGGTTTCTATCATATCTCCCGGTCTCTCCTTTCCTCCAGAGTATACATATTAAGGTCTCCCAGTCTCTCATCATATGACTTTTGGTGCAGGCCTGCACCATCTTTGTTGTCCTTCTTTGAACTGCCTCCACCCTGTTTATGTCCTTATGGAGATGTAGCCTCCAGAACTGAACACAGTATTCCAATTGAGGCCTCACTAGTGATCTGTACAAGTGGCATCACCACCTCCTTCCTTCTGCTTGTGATACCTTTCCCTATCTACCCTAGCATCCCACTGGCTCTCCCACAGCTTTGGCACATTGTTTGGCCACCTTTAGGTCATCAGATATGATTACCCCAAATCCATTTCCTGTTTGGTGACCATCAGTCCCCCCAATCATGTAATCCTCCCCTGAGTTCTTGCGCTTCAAATCCATGATTTTGCACTTTTCACATTGAATCTCAGCTGCCACACTCTAGACCATTCCTCCAGTTTACCTAGGTCCCTCCTCATTTTTCCACCCTTCCAGGAGTGCCCACCCTGTTGCAGATCTTAGTGTCATCTGCAAAGAGGCACACCTTCCCTCCAGCCCTCTGCAATGTCACTTATGAAGACATCACACAGGACTGGCCCCAGGACTGATCCCTGTAGCACCCACTGGTCACCCACTTTTCTCAGACTGAGCACCGTTTACCATGACCCTCTGTCTTCTGTCCTCCAACCAACTCCTAACCCAGTTTACTACCTTGTGGCCCACCCCAGGCTGCCCAGCTTGTTCAAAAGTCTTCTATGTGGAACAGTATTAAAGGCCTTACTGAAATCCAGGTAGGCCACATCAACTGCTCCCCGATCCATGACCTTAGTCACCTAGTCAAAGAAATCAATTAATGCTTGACATGAACTTCCTACTGTGAATCCATGTTGTCTCAGATCCTGTGTTCCACAGTCCTTTCTTTAAGTAGTGATTCCATAATTTTCCCCACTATTTAGATGAGGCTGACTGGTCTATAGATTCCAGCCTCCTCCCTACTATCACTTTTGTGAAGAGGACTACATCTGCTCCTCCAGTCCTATGGAACCACTCCTGTATTGAGTGATTCGTTGAACAGGGCTGTCAGTGGTGCTCCCAATACCTCCCGTAGTTCCTCTAATATTCTGGGAATGTATCCCATCTGGTCCCATTGCCTTGTTCACTTTCAGTTTTGTGAGTTCTTTAGGACTCTCTCTCTCTCTACTGTAAATGGACTAGTGTCCATCTCCCTCCCATATTTTTCATGTTGCTAACTGTGGTCCATCACCTTCTCCTCCTTCCGTAAATACAGAACAAAATATTCTTTCAGTATTGGTGCATTTTCAGGTCCCCTTCCACACACTCTCCTTCTTCCCCTTTAAGCCTTACTATCCCATCCCTGGTTTTCTCCTTTCACTAATGTACCTATAAAAGTCTCGTCTCCTTTTTATGTTTGCTTGCATGCATGTGCAAGAAACATAGTGCCATCATCAAGTTTTTCGGTGTGTCAGCGTCTTCCAATTCAGTCAGTGTGTTTGCAGGTGCAGTCGCAGTTCTCCAATCACTGCTGGAGCTGTCTATGACAGCAGTTGAAAATGCAGTGGCATACAGTTGAAAGAGAGACTACGCTTCAGTGAGCAGTGATAAAATATCGCCTGCTCATGCATGCTCCCTCCCTTACACACACACATGCACTGTGTGTGCTCGCACTACGCACACACTGTGTGGCTGGCGGGTGCCCAATCCCCTGTCGGCTGTGCTCGCTTCCCCCCAAACAGAGTTGCAGATGCCGCTGGGTGCCCACCCCAGTGTGGCAACACATCACGCAATAGGCGGGGATGCCGTCCCGTCGGCTCAGACCCCAAACAACCTTCTAGCTGCCACGCTAGGGAGCCCACCCCAGCGTGCAATGTCCCAAGTCATCTTCCTGTTAAAAAAAAAACCTGTAAACAAGAAAACGTTCCTCGGCATTCACCCAGCCCACCTGCGCCCACCAACTGTGCACCCTGCCTCCCCACCCCACCCATACTTACCTCCGGACTCCGGTGGCGATCTTCGGTGGACGGGAACATGTCTGCACTCTTCAAAAGCCGACCACGAACTGAGGAAATGCCGGTAAGCTGTATAATGGGATAGATAGGGTTTTCAACTTTGCTGCATATCTCAGGCATTTTTGAGATTTTGCACCAAATTTTCAACATGGGGTTTTGGGACCCTTTCTCATGAATGCTCTCACTGTCATGCCGTTAATCAGGCCGAAGGGTGATTTGAAGTCACCGTCTTGAAATCACCTTTGGGACTTAGTAACAACTTGACATTGCCACTGTTCTGGGTGGGCTCTCAAAAGCCTATGTTGAACATTTGTGAAAAATTTAAAATGACTGTTTTATGAGCGCATTGCGCAGTTCCTACGCACGTTCATAAATTTGCGAATTTTCAATATTTTCACTCCAGATTTTCAACATTGCCATTTTACCACACCTCCTTATGAGCAGTACAGCTGTCATTTTCACATCTGCCCAAAACGTGTTCTCACCATGTAGCACAATGGTGCAGTCGGTGTGTGAAATCAATGTATGGGGCACATTAAGAAAATCACAGTGACACTGTTCATGTAGAGGTCTTAAAATGGCTATGTTGAAATTTGGTGAAAAAATTCTAAAATGACTGTTTTATGAGCGGCATTGTGCAGTTCCTACGCACGTCGAAGTTTGCAAAATTTCAATATTTTCACCCAGATTTTCAACATTGCCATTTTATTACACTTCCTTATGAACAGTACAGCTGCCATTTTTCACATGTCGCCAAAATGTGTTTCCGACATGTAGTGCACAATGGTGCAGTCGGTGTGCTGAAGCAATGTTTGGGACAGATTAAGAAAATCACAGTTACACTGTCATGAGCAGAGGTCTTAAAATGGCTATGTTGAAAATTTGGTGACAAAAGTCCATAAAATGACAGTGTTACGAGTGAGCATTGCACAGTTTCCACGAACCCTCGTAAGTTCATGACTTTGTAATATTTTCAGTCCAGAATTTCACCAGTGGCATTTTCCACACTTCCTTATGAACAGTACAGCTGTCATTTTTCAACATGGCCAAAATGTGTTTTCACGCTTTCAGCACAGAGATGCGTGGTCGCTGTAGGAAATCATTGTTCGGGACAGATAAAGAAAATCACAGTGACAGTGTTCATGATCAGAGGTCCCAAAATGCCTGTGTTGACAACCTGCTGTAAAAATCCCCAAACTAATTAATTACGGGTGTGCGTTGCACAGTTTCTACACACTACGTGACTTTTACCAGTTTTTAATATTTTTACTGCAGATTTGCAACATTGCCATTTTACACCTCCCCATGAACAGCACAGCTGGCATTTTTCACATCCTGTTCAGAATGTGTTTTGCACCTGTGGTGCTAAATGCCGTAGTCGCTGTGCATAAGCAGCTTTTGCTAACAAACTGATATTGCCACTGTTCATGAGATGGGGTCACAAAAACCATGTTGAAAATTTGGAGTGAAAATACCAATGAATGCCTGAGGTGTTAGGGTTTCAACTATAACGCCCCACCCTGTAGAGAATGACAGGCATCAGGGGTGTGACTTGGGATTCTTGCCTGCAATGCTCATACCATTCCACACCCTGCAGCCAGTGAGAGGCATCGAGATATGCCTTGGACTCTTTGGCCCCAAAATTCACCCCATTCTCCTATACCTCCCATCTCCATATTTCCTGATGGAATGGGATGCGCATAAGGGCAAAGACCCCAGGCACACGTGACACTTGTCAGTGTCTGCAGGGTGGGTGTGGTGAAATGGCGTGGCTGTTATGTCTGACTGACCCAAAGGCACACCCAATGCCTGTCACTCTCTGCAGGGTGGTGGCGGGGTTGGCTTCAGTTCAGTACTTCACTGCCATTCCTATTATGCAGCTCTGCAACTTCTACACTACCAATGCCAATGCCAGCAAGCAAACATTCGGCATTGACAAATGCTTGTTTTAACCTACTGTGATATTCTTTCCTCTGTTTGTGCCACAGCGCTCCTGACTACTTTCCATGTGTTCTCTTGTTTATCCAGTTACACAAAATTGTTCTCCTGCTGTGTTTTCTTGCATTTCCTGAGAGCCATTTTTTCACTCCTACTTCCCAGCCACTTCCTTTAAGAACCATAGTGGCTTTCTTTCTCTTGCCCTTGTTTACTTGCTTAATGCAAAGGCTTGTCGCCTCAATTATGGTGCCTTTCAGATGGGCCCACTCCTCCTCCACTCCCATTTGTCCCTCCTGCAAGGGCATGTTGATACATATCCCCATCTTAGTAAAGTCTGTCCTCCTAAAATCCAGGACCCTCACCTATGTGTGGCTTTATTCTGCCACTGTACTCATGCCGAACCACACCGTGCGATGATCACTGGCACCCAGGTGTCTGCCCACCTTAACTTCCTCAAGTCTGTCCCATTGGTGAGTACCAGGTTCAAAATTGCACCTCCTCTGGTGGGGTTTCTAGCACTTGTTAGTCAACTGGAGCCCTTGATTAATCACAAAACGACCATTAAGAGACATAAAATGTTGTAAAATTTGCCCCATAGATTTTAATGGAGCACATCCTTGCGCTGTCCTGGGCACACGTCATTACGTGCCTGAGCATGGGGTGGATCTTAGGCAGCTCCATCACCAGCAAGTGGAAGGGATCAGCTGGGCACAAATTTATGATTCCTTCCGCTTGAAAATATGGTAATAAATTTTTATCAGACCTATCCAATCGGCCTGTCGAGAGGTAAGGCACCTCAATATGTGATGCAAATCTCATTTTACTAACTTTGGAAATCTCTTTAAATAAAAATCACAGTTGTAAATGGTAAAGTCCAAGGTAAAAGATAAAAAAAAATGTATGGCTATATGCCAAGAATCTCTGTCACAAACCCTACCTGACTACAATTATAGTCTGGTAGGGTTCTTGTTGAGATTTAAAGCTTTTAGTGGGTTTGGGGGTCGACAGTCCTCATCTAACCACAAAAAGCACTAAAAGTACTTAAAAGCCTGGGTATACGCTCTTGTGATTATTTTACCTTTCTTTTAACTTTGTCCTTCGTTTATAGTTATTCAGTTTCAAAGCTGCAGTGCTGATGTCAATTGAGCAGAGAGTAGACAGTCAAAAACAAATAAGAGGGGATGAGGCCATGCAGGAAGGAAAGCATGACACAGAGGGTTTACATTTAATGCTGGAAGGTACATACTGCCATTTTTCTATTCTTTTCTGACTTTAGCTCCATGTTATAAATTTTATAATTGTTGAGAGGATCAGCTCTTGGTCTGGTCTGACTAGCTCCTGGTTGCAAGAAAAATGACAATACCCATGAGCTAAGCATGACTCCTTATTTCGATCCTTGCAGCGGACACCCTGTCTCCCTCCTGAGAGTGAAAACTGTTCCTGGGATACTCAGTCCTCTCTCTCTCTCTCTCTCTCTCTGGTCAGCACCCTAAGAAACTCGAGTCCATTTGTGATACCAGGTTGCCGGCATAGTGAGGTAGCACTTCTGCTGCGCTAGTGGGCCAGGCCAATTACACTAAGTTTTTGATTGCTCTTTGCATGCAGCAGTAATATGCTCTGAAAAGAATAATGGGGCCTAAGCAGATCCAAAGACTTTTAGACGAGGTAACTTGTTCCACTTGAGCTCGGTCTAAATATTGAATTATTCTCAGGCCATACCTTGTATACAGGTAGATCATCTAGTTTGCCCACTACAATGTGAGGGAGGTGATTCCATCTGTCAGCAATCTTATGCTTGCCATGCAGCCCTAGGTTCCTCAGCAACCCTCAATCTCCTTCCCTGAGTTCCAGTGTCTTCACTTTCTTGTCATACCTTTCTTTATTGGCTAGATTTCTTTTGGCAGCCATGGTTTGAGTCAGTTGGTACGCATGGTTTAATTGACCTTCAATTTCTGCACATACTGTAAATGAATAGCTGCTTGAACCCTATCAGGAGAAACCTCAAAACAAACATCTACTGGCAATCTGGCTTCTCTTCCAAACATTAGTCTATAAGGGGGAAACCCAGTGGCATCACTTTTGTGCAGTTGTATGCATGTACCAGTGTGCTAATCTGTTGGCTCCATCTGGGCTTGTCTTTGGTTGAAGGGTGCCTAACATGTCAAGCAGGGTGCGACTGAACCGCTCAGGCTGGGATCTCTCCTGGTTCCTGACTTTGGCTCCCCACAAGGAAAGCATCTCTTTAATCAGATGACTCTCAAAGTCCCGCCTTGATCAGAATGGATTCTTTGAGGGCCCCATAGTGAACAAAGAAATTTTTGATAAGTACTTTTGCCACAGTAGTTGCTTTCTGATCCTTGGTGGGGAATGCTTGAGCATATCGAGTGAATGGTCAGTGACTACCAATATATTACTGATATTTCTTTGATCTGGCTCTAGACTCAGGAAATCAATACAGACCAGCTCCATGGGTGCACTGCTGGTGATGTTAACAAGGGGGCAGCTCTCTGGGGCAGAGTTTTTCGCTGTAAGCAACGATACAAGTTCTAATGTGTTGTTCCACATCAGCCCCCATCTTAGGCCAATAAAACCTAGATCTCACTAAATCAAGGGTTCTGTCTATGCCGAGGTGTCCCATATGATTATGTAGAGACCTCAACACCAGCTCTCGAAAGCAGTAGACAAAACTAATTGTTGCTTGTCCAGTTGTCCCCTTGTCCATTGTCTCTCTGTACAACAATCCATTTCTCAGTTTCAATTTAGGGCCTTCTTTATATAGTAGTACGGTTCTCAAGTCAGTGGAGCATAATTTGGTCACATCTTTCCTTGTTTGAATGGCTTCTAGAGTTGTTTTAACATGGGATCTCAGGGTTGAGCCAGCTGAATGCTACCATTATTGAATTGAGGCAAAGCACCAGTGTCTAATGCAGAAAATGGCAATAACAGCGGGTATGCAGTTCTCATATGGCCCCAAACAATCCACCATGCAGCCCACTGCATCTGTTGACATCTTTTCCTCCCTGTCAAACTTTTGGCAGAGTGCTCGAATGTCTGGTTCTGACAGCTGGACCCAATTATTTGAAGGGATTGGTCTCGGGAGAGCAGCAGCATCGATATGGTTCAGGCCTGCTCTGTATTCAATGGCATAGTCGTAGGTAGACAAGGCAGAGAGCCACCTATGGCTGGTGGCATCCAACTTGGCTGAAGTCTGTACATAGGTCAAAGGATTATTGTCAGTTTTACCAGTATCTTAGTGCCATACAAATACTCATGAAATTGATCAACAATGGCCCACTTCAGAGCCAGGAACTCTAATTTGTGCACTGGATAGTTCTTTTCCAGTGGGGGTCAGACTCCTGCTGGCAAAGGCTACTGGTCTCAGCCCATTTGTGTGTTCCTGATACAACACAGCCCCCAACCCTTGCAAACTAGCATCAGTATGAAGGGCATACAGTCTGGTAGGATCAGCATAGGCCAGCACTGGGGCATGGGTAAGTTGATGTGTGATTTCATGAAAAGCAGTCTCACAATCAGAAGTCCAGCGGGCCCCGAATACTTAATTTGGATGGAAATACTTTTTTCAGCCTCAATGGGCACTGTTTTCTTGTACTTTTGTGGGTTGGGGGATACCCTTGAGTAAGGTTAAGTAAAGGGCAGATCACCTAGGAATAGTCCTTGATAAAGCACCTATAATAACACAGAAACCCAGAAATCTCTGCAGCTCCTTCAAATATTTTGGCTGGGGCCAAATGGTCAATGCCTCAACTTTGCTGGGGTCAGTCTCTATGCCCTCGGTGGACACTATATGTCCCACATATTTAATGATGTTTGAAAGAATTGACACTTATCAATGGACAATTTAAGGCCAAAATCTTCCAGTCGGTCCAACACCTTGAATAACCTGCTTTCATGTTCCTCCAGGAGCTGCCAAACACTATGACATCATCCAGATATACTAAGCACTCTAGCAGTTCATATCCCCACTGCATGCTCCGTTAGGCGCTGGACAGTGGCTGGAGCACCTGAAATTCCTTGAGGCATCCTCATAAACTCATAGAAACCAAGTGGACAAATAAAAAGCAGTCTTTTCACAGTCTTTGGGGGCCATCGGATCTGATAGTACCCACTGCGAAGGTCCAATACTGAGAACCACTTGCATACTGCTCAGGCAGTCCAACGCATCCTGAATAAGTGGCATGGTGTACTGATCTGGAATAGTCCGCCAGTTCAAAGTACGATAATCCATACACATCCTAACAGTTCCATTCTTTTCCTCACTACTACGATAGGTGAAGCATAAGGGCTTCTGGATTCTTGTATTACCCCAGCTGCAAGCATCTCCTGCAGATGTCGTCTCACATCATCTATATCGGCAGGTGCCAGGCGCCGAGACCTCTCACAAAATGGCCTTCATCATGTAGCCGGATGTGGTGTTCAGCGCCTGCACACATCCCACATCCTACTCCTTCAAAGAAAATACCTGGCCTCTCTGGGCAAGCTTCTCACTGATCCTTTCCTCCATTCTGCTGGCAACTGGGAGTCACCAAATCAAACAAGTCAGGGGTCACTCTTCCCCAAACTCTTGTTACTGAACAGGATGGCAGTATCCACACAGTGCACAGTGGCCAGGGTGCAGCCTTGATTTACTCGAATTCTCTCTATCAGACACATTGTGAACTTGAACCATTACTCTTCTGGCAAAAGCATGAGCTCTAGCAGGCAGGATACTGGGTTTGACTAGCAGCCCCTCGGCAGTTTCCTCCTGGTGCATCCAGCATTAATATCTTGTTCTGTACATCCTTCTTAACACGGACTTCTCCTTGTAGAACACATTGTGCATTTGGTGCTAGCAGCAAAGACTCTGGGTCATTCTTCCAGACTACCCCCACCAGGTCCTCGGGTTCCATTCTACCAGCTTTTCTCTGTGCTTCATAGGCTTTCTTAATTAAAGCCAGAATTCTGAGAGCTCTGTCAGTCTTGGACTTTTTTTTCAGAACACAGCTACACCAATCGCCTAAACATATGAACATTTGTTCCAATCAACAAAGGACCCCATCATAGTCCAGTGGGGGAACACACTAAGGCTAGGGTCTCTACTTGTTTGGCCACTCCAGCCACAGAAGTAGGAAAAGACAACCAAATACGGATATAGCCAGAGTAGGGTAGGCCTTCTCACTCAGACCCCACACATGTAGCCCCTCTAGAGGTTGCAGGGGCACATCAGACAAATGCTTCTGATACCAGTCTTGAAACATGATTGTCTCTTGGCAGCCACTGTCTAACACAGCCCTGGTGGACTCCCCTCACTTTCACTGTAGTCTCCATGCAGGAACCCACTACTTCAGACCATTCAGGAGGCATTGCTTGAGAGGTCGCTCAGGCATTGGCCTGGTGGTGGCAAAACTCTTCGTTTGGCACCCCTAGTGACCGGGCACAGGTTCTTGTGATGCCAGGCCACTAACCAGCTGGTGACTTTCCTCAAGTTCTCTGGTAACCAACACTCAGTCTAAAAATTTCCATCTTCCCAGAATGGTAACAGAACTCAATATCTTGGTTGTCTTTCGAGAGAGGGGATCTCTTATCTGATGGGACACTTCAGGGCTCTACATATGTCTCTTCTTGAATGGGACATTTACCCCAGGATATCTCGGGTTCACCAACTCTATGGGGGTGACAGCAGCCTGTTGCAGCTCCCTCACCATTTCCGTAAGTCTCTAATCTCCGCTCTCAAATTACTCTCAACCCGGGGTCAGAAGAAACAGCATGCACTCCCACTCCACTGTTGGGCTCAGGGAAGCTTGATACAGATCTGGCTCCCGTAAGTCTCTGTCATCCCTTGATCAACCCTCTCAATTGATGAGTCTCATCTGGCTCACTTGGTTCAAGAGTCTGGCACAGATTCACGGCCCTCGATAGGGCTCCCACCCTCTTCATCAGTTTCAATTTCATGAATCTCTCTCTCATTAATTAATTGACAATATTCAGGAGGGTCGGCCTTTGGTCTTGCAATTTGAGTTTCAGCAGTATCACACTTGAAAATCTGGCCACTTCAATATATGGTCTAATCGGACCTGGTTTAGTGTTTGAGCAGGCACTCTTTTCATTGGGCCTTTGCAGGCCCTCTCCATTCTGGTAACAAATGCAGACAATTTCTCATTTCTCCACTGTTTTGCTGACTGAATTTCCATAACAGATCTTCCCTGTCTCAGTGCTGCCAAACACTCCTTCTAAAGTGGAAAGATATTCTGCTGCAGTTGCCTTGGGACTAGTGGCTCGCAGGAGCCGAATGGCTTCAGTGCAGGACCCCTCAAACTTCCATCAGCCATTTCCTCTTCTCCCTCAGAACACTGCCACTCTTGTACTAGAGGCGTAGCATAGTCCATCCAAGTCTCCAAATCATCTTCCCCGAAGGCACGGGCACAGTACCAGAGAAGAGTCTCAATCTCCGATAGGAATCTAATTGGATTGGAGGGACAACCATAGGAGCAGAGTTAGAACGGAGCTCTTAGATGACCCGGGATGTACTTGGGGATGGCAGGGGTGTGTGGTCACCGAGATGTTTAATACCTGTATCAATTCCTGGGCAGTTCTCCCTCTGCAGCCAAAAGTTTGAGTAACTTATGCTTGAAACTATTTGTCTTTGGGGACCCACCGGTGACTGAACCACTTGGCGCATGAATAATCCTCCATCCCTTCTGGGCATCTTCGGAAAAATCACTGGGGAACCCTTTCAGGGTCTATCGTAATACTGCATGAAAGCAGCACCTGCAGGGTCTGTTTGAGCAAGTCAGCACATCGCCTTTTACTTCCACCTTGCCCACATTTAACTCGCTCGACAGTAGAGACAATGTCAGCACTTTTAATCCCTAAGGGACATCTAACAGTAATACAGTCTTTGAGAGTCCAACTCCTCAGCTTGTCCCACCCCATTAATTTATGTACCATCATCTTAATGGGATCAAGTTTTAACTTGGACGTAGTGTCCTCCTCCATTTTTCCTTCAATTTGGACATAATGTGGTACTTCTTCCATTTGGCCACTAGAGGACGCTTACCCGGTGGTGCCTCCAAATGTAACCCCGTGGTGCTATCCCAAGGGCTACTACTCTGCCTGCTTAACCACCAACAGGTTGAGGGCCCAGGTCCAATGGCGGATGCCTCCACCCAGAGGTCAGGGTTAATACTGTATGGTATGATTTGGTTACAGCCCTCTGGGACACTGCAACCACCCTTTTCTTTCCACTAGTGGCCCACACAATATATCAGAAGACCTTCACAGTATACACTTACCCCAGGATGGGTTCAATCAGCTTGACTCTGGGGACCCCTGTAAAGCAAGATGGTTTAATACAATAGCCACTGTACAATATTTCAACACAGACACATATCTCAGGCAGTGTAACTTTGCCAAACAACCAAATCTGATTTATTTATGGGATAGTAACAAGGACAGGGGAAATCACGTTAATTCAGTCACACTAATATTTAGAGCACTGTGCACATGGTTAGAGTACCTAGAAGTCACTGTCACTGTCACTGGGTACCCAGGATGGGGGCTAGCCAGGATCAGTGCAGCTGGTTAGGCCCTGAGGATGAAAAATACTTGCACAATACCCAATTTGTAATCCGGAGCCAGTGGGCTCAGTTCGGTATCAAGAAAGAAAATCAGATGAAACGCTTGCAATTCAATGGGTCAGCTGGCAGGAACTCCTCTGATTTTTACTCATGACCTCGTTGGCTGGACACCTTTCACACAGCAGGGGACACAGGCCTGTGATCAGGACACACCCCACACATTTATATGTTAAAAGTTACTATACCAGGCAGCTGTTTTCATGTCCTGTTCGCACTTACTGCCAACCGGGAATTCGCGATGCAGCTTCACTCTTCTGACAGACTGAGCGCATGAAGCAGATTCTCCAGTCCTCTACAGGGTAAGCCTGGTTCTTGGCCACAGCCTCTCCTTTCCTCCAAACACACGATTCAGTCTAAATGACTACGGCAAATGCGCCAACCGACTTCTGGTTTCCACATGCGCTTCCTCACAGAAATCTCTGCAGTGCAGAAGTCCGAGCTCCTTCCTCAGTCATGGCCACAACAGATCTGCCTTCTCGGCCACTGGGTGGAAGTACAATCGGGCACCACCCAACCCAATTGGAGGGCTTCAGATGCCAGTCACTTACAACTTCCCCCACTGGTGCGAAAAGGCGCCATAGTCCAGAACTTCACTTCCCAGAATTACTGGCTATATCCCCATTGGCAGCCAGCTCTCGAGAGAGTCCTAATCCTGGTTGGTTGCTCAATACTCCATTTTAAATGCCCCTCCTCCTGATTGGATCCAGTTTCATTCGATCCAAAATGGAGGGCAAAGCACAAAGTCCCAGCTGCAAGAAAGGCAGGTTAGACAAAGTACATTTTATTACCACTCTAATATATCACTAGCAAACAGTTACATCCCTGGGGAGTGTTCACTTTGCCAGCTTAGTGACGGTAGAAACGGAGCACCTTGTCAGCAGCTCAAGCGGACTCGAGAAGAAAACCACACAACCCTCCTGTTTCAGACTGGCCTGTAAAGCAAGCAGCTCTTAAAGAGATAGTACCAGAGGCTCTAGAAGTACTCACAAATAGGCGTTTAACTGTTGAATACCATCCAGGCTGGGATCTTTAGTCAAGCTACTAGGGGACTTTTGGAACCCCCATTTGCAGGAGGGTTACCGAGCTTAAAGTGGTGCCAGTGACAGAAATCAGCATTGGGAGAAGCTGCTGCACTTCTACAGTCTGGAGAGCCAGAAAGCCTTAAGGGTTGTTGCTAAACAGCGTGAGTGCTGCCTAGAGACTGTATGTACTGTGTGCCGAAAGTGATTTAAACCTGTCATAAAGCTGTGTCTGCCGCCTACAGAAAGTGAGAGACTGTTTTGTTCAGCCTGGAGCAGCCCAGAGTCACTGGCAGAAGTGTTTCTAATCAGGCCCCCACTAGCCACAGAGACTGTATGACTTCTGCGCTACAAACAGGAGTCACTACCAGAGGGACAGTCTTGGGAGTCAACCAGGTAATGCTGCAGCTTGGTATCACTGAGTATTTGCCTTGGAAGGGGGATGCCTGGATGTGCATGAGTGAATATGTGGTCCTAGTCCTCAGTTCTGGTCCCACCCAGTGCTTAGGAGGTGACAAGCTGCTAGATTCTGCAATCAAGACGGAAGGTGCCAAGCTGCTAGACGCCCTCTTCCAGCTGTGCTGATCCAGCCACAAGTCCTCTGTTCACAGCTTGCTGTGCTGAGAAAGATCTACAGCCCCATGAGTACAGGCAGGGTCTGCCTGTCTGGGAAATAACCAGTTCTGCCATTGCCTTAATTCAACTTTCAAGGGCCCCAACGTCAGCCAACCTGCAGCAACGGTTACAGGCCTGCACCTTTCCTTATTTGGGTACCCAGACAAACTTTAAGGGACACTGGTACCAGTGGGAGGAGGCAAATTGAATGCTGTTGCTATGAAGGGTGGGCACAGTTATTAATATGTTCTGTTGTTGTTCCAAGTTACAGATTTCAAATGATTGCTCTAAATTTGCATTTCCATTCCCTAAAATAAATCAGTTGTTGTTATGGCATACTTTTGTCTGTGAGTATATTATTAGTGATAGCTATTAACTGCATGCAACATGTTAAGTTGATATACAGTATACTGTGTTGGGAGGTGACTAGAAGGGAGGTGGGGAGGTACAGCATCCCAGGGATTGTACACTACAAGCAACTTGCCCACTATATTTACTCTGGGTGGGCACCGCTATTATTTATTTCTACCTGAGAAAGAACCCCCACTCACCATCAGAGCACAGCCCAGGCCCCTCAACCTGGTTGGAGCCCACCAGACAGGGTAGTAGCCCACAGTTACATGGCACCCAGGTTACAGTTCTGTTGTTATACTTAACATTAGTACCACTTCCAGTCATCTAGAAGAGCATGAATTAGTACGAGCACATTTGTCTGTCTTTTCTATGGGTCTGACAGCCAACTTCCATAGGTAAAGAGGTGCTGCAGCTGGCATATTATGGTTATTCTGATAGAGTTAATATTGACTGACAAGTTTTTATATGTCACAATTTATTCCTGGCACATAAAATATAACTATAAGCAAGTGCTTTGCATTGGATGGGCCAATGTCCATATCTGCTATTATATTCTATGTTTCTATACAGCTATAGATCAGGCATGGTCTGCAGTAATAGTGTAGGTAGGAAGAAACTGGCAGACTGGATGGGCCCTGAGTTCTTATCTACCATCAAATTAAAAACAAAAAAAATGTATGCTTTTATTTTTATCAGACTACAATAATTTTCATGCAGCTTGTCTCTGTAGCTGATTTTGGAAAACTGGTGAAATTATTGTTCAAAGCAGTTTCACTTTGCTGTTATGAAATATTTAAATCTACAGTACATCTGGTATATATGGAGGCTACTCAGTAAGAGAGACAGATTCCCAAGGAAGAATGACACTGAGAGTTACACAGCAAGAGCAGGCGTAGCACTCTGACTGGTGTCTACTGATTAGAGCACCAGCATGGAAACCAGGAGATCATAGGTGCAAACCTTCAACTGCCAAATTTCGTGTGTCACCGGCAAGTCATTTAACCTCCTAGAGATCCAGTTCACCCAGCTGCAGAAATGGTAGAATCAGGACCCCATATGAAATGAGATGCTGCCTCTCAGATGGGCTATCCTAAGTAAATAAATTGCAAAAAACCTTGGAGGTTTGTCCATACTCATAAAGGGTACAGTCACTGCCATGCAGCAGGAGGGTAGAAGGATGAGCTCAAGTACCTTCCACTATGTTATTATGTTAGGATGAAAACCTACTAGAGGGAGGCCGGTTGTTCCACCCTTTAAATAGCCTGAAAATGAATGCAGACTTACCAGTGAGCTTGGTGCATTTGGGAGTTAGGACACACCTGGCTTGTTGAGACTTAAATATGGGAATACGTGCAGTCTTATGGCAATAACTGAAGGTCACTGAAGTAGATGGGGAACCTCTTTAGCAAGCAGATGTACATGAAGAGGAGGAGGAGGCATACTCCAAAAGAGAGCCACGTAATTGGTAGTACAGTGATGAATATGATAGCTGCAGTTAAAGGCATTGTCGAGTATATCCTGTCTGGTAAGGTGTGTCTGAAGGACTGCACCACAGATTATTCATCCATAGAAGATATGGAGAAGGCCACCACTTATTCCACTGGTAGTGTGTCAAGCTATCAAACAGGTACCATGTGAACATGCAAGTCTGTCAAAGGGTGGCCAGGACTGAAGATGCTGCTAATAGCAATGCTTCCCAGACCGGAGAGGACTGGCAATGTATCCACATCACTAGCAATCCCAGTGGTTTACTACAGAGGTTTATTTCCATTCATGGGGGACACTATATGTGGATGTGCCACAGTTGTGGCTGCTTAGTGCCATGGCATGGTGCAAGTCTGCAGGAGAGAATCAGAATAAAATCCTCTGAGCTTCATCCATAATTGTATCCCTCAGACACTCTTGGGTACCCTCATTGACTGGTGTAGGACAGGAGGTTGCCTCAGATTGAGGGTGAACTGACATTGCATCTGTTGAAGGTGATGTAAATGACTCAACGTGGAGCAAAAAACTTAATTTAAAAAAAAAAAGATTAGGAGAAGTTCTGTGATTATTTCCCATGTTGCAGTTACAGAAAAGCAGTCCCTGTAACAGTATGGTAGACAGCACCACATTTTGGTTAGAGCTTGGTAATTACATGGTTGGTGGGTAGTGAAGGCAAAGTGCTGATCCAGCCAGGCTCCTAGATCCTAAAAGTGGGGACAGCCTCTAAAGAGGAGCCATCCAAAGATCCCACAATTAGGGCAGTGCTTAGTACCACACAGACCAACATGGCAACTGTCTTTGTGATTCATGGTTAGTCAGATTACCTGGAGTCATCTTTGAATTTTGTACAATCGTCCTGTAACCTGGACTCTAGGACCTGCAAGAACAGCATCACTGGAGCCCAGCACTGTGTAACTGGCATACAATTAGATGTCACTGGATTTGCAGGCAGTGGGCACTTATGTCATTTAGTAATATTGAGAAACAGGAGTGGGCCCAGAAAAAGGAGATGCCACCTACTTAGACTGTCTGGAAATGGTCAAACAGGCAGGATCTGAACCAGTTTACTTTCACAAAGTAGAGTTAAACTTAATACCATCTACAGATCAGAGACCTGCACAGCACCATTCTGGGAACAATCCGAACTACACAGGAAACTTGCCATCTGCACATTTTCCCATGTATTGAAGAAGGTGCTGCTGCCTTTTTCTGCTAGGGACAACCAATTAAGTTTACGATACAGCAAACAATGATGTATGTCCCATTCTGCATTCAAAGTACTGTAAAGCACGTTAATGATTACAGAGGGTGCCCAACTTTGATGTAGAAAACAAGAAGCATATGCTTATACAAAATCACTGTATTCAGTGTGGGAACCAGTAAAGAATTTGCAGTTTGCTTATGAGTGTCTGACAGTAAATTGTTACAGTTTCTATACAAGTTCAAGATCAAGATCAAGTTCAGTTTATTTGCAGAAAAGCACCATTGAGCACGCCATTTACAAGCAGGTCCTGGTAAGTCAGCGAAGTACAACAAACAACAATGGACAGTTTACACAGAGTACGATTTACAGTGAGTATAATTTACAATGATTACTACAGAAAAACAATATATAGAATAAAACAACTTATTAAGATCAGGTAACTTAAAGTGTCATATGTTAACACAGTAATAATAGTGCTGGGGTACAACACAACAGGGATTAGCGGAAGCATATAGAATTCGAGATCAATACTTTGCAATGAAAACAATGATTAGGGTTGGCAACAGTAATCAAGAATTCATGAACAAAAGGAGAGGTAAATACTAACAACAGACTGGAGGGTGCATAGGGTGTCAGAAGATAGACATGCGATGAACCAGTTGCTGGAGTGTCAGTGCTGGAGGGGGCCCACCAGCAAATCCCCACCTGAACAGTCAGGCAATAACAGAATCAGGCTAGAGCAGGGGATGGCTGAGGAACTGAGGAGGGTGCATACTGTTGGTGGAGGTTGGATCAGGGGAGTGAGGGGTTGAAAGGAGGATGGGCAGGGAAGAAGTGTTGCAACAATCAAGTTAAGGCATGGTGGGTAGACCTACCCACTGAGTGTAGATCTACCTGCTGTGGCATTGGCAGGTTTCTTGTAAGCCCTGTTGAACAGAGATTTAAAACAGTTGACAGAAACAATCTCAATGAGTTTCAGGGAGGTTTGTATTTTGTACCAGATGGCGGTATAGTATAGCTAACTGAAGCTCTGCCATGGAGTATATGTGTTCTGGGTATGTCAAGCAGGATGAAATTACTTTTACGCATGGAACAGCAGCCATGGGATAAGTGAAAGAGGGAAGAGATATAGGTGGGAAGTTTGTAGCAATAATATTTTCAATGCCAATGTGTTTGTGTGTAGCAGCCTTCTTGTTGCAAAAGAAGACCAACCTACTGTTGAATAGAGAGTGTAATGATATGTTCGGTAGGGTGCTTTAGTTATGAAGTGAAGGGCACTGGATATAGGATGTCGAGCTTATGGAGGTGGGATGCAGTGCTGTTATTGTATATAATGTCCACGACAGTATTCAATGAGTGGGAGGAAGGCAGCTTACACCAGTCTTTTCCTGATTGCTTCAGGAAATAAGGTTTTGTTTCTAAAGAAGAACCCTAGTCTTATCTTTAGTTTTTAGAGAGAGATTCAACATGGGTGGCAAAGGATAGTTTGGAATCTAACCACATATCTAGATACTTGAAGTTATCCACGCCCTCAAGCGTGTCACCTAGCAGGGTTATAACTGGAGCAGGCATTGCCTGTTGTGGAGGGATGGGTGGGATTGTAGGGAAGAAAATACATGGTCTAGTTTTTATTTACGCTTAAGAGGAGTTTGAGTTCAGGAGGTTACGCTGGAGCTGACTGAAGTCCTTTTGCAGTTCCTTTCCCATCTCCGCCAAGGAGGGCTTGGAGGTGTAGAGGATAGTACCATCTCAGTAGGAAGTGTAATCTTGAGTTATGGATAACACTACCCAAGGAGTTGATGTAAATAGAGACTAATAAGGGACCTGAAACAGAGTCTTGGGGCCCCTCTTGTTACCGGTAGTGGGGTGGAAAGGAGCCCATCAGCTTAGACATTGAAACCTACCTGAAAGGTAGCTGGAACCATTTAAGTGTAGTACTGCTATGCCAAGCCTCTTAAGGTTAGTAAGCAGGAGGGTGTGGTCAACCGTGTCCAAGGCTTTGCTCAGGTCTAGAAACATGGCTCCTGTTGAATGTTTATTGTCGCTAGCCAAGAACCAGTCATTGGTCACTTTTGCCAGTGCAGACACAGTACTATGGATGTGTCTAAACCCTGACTGTAGTGGGTTGAGTAGGTTGAAGCATTCAAGGTATTCCTTTAATTGTGTATTGACCACCTTTTCTAATAATTTTGAGAAAACTGGAAGGATGGAGATTGGTATATAGTTGTTAAGGTCACACAGGTCACCTGACTTGAACAGTGGTAGAATAAAGGCCATTTTCCAGCAGGAGGGACCAACCAGAGGATATTGACAAATTAAAGATATGCATTATAAGGGCAGAGAGGTGTAGGTACCTAACTTTTGGAATGTATCCTCATACCATTGGCACCAGCCCTCTTTATGTCCAGTGTTTTAGGAGGTCCTCGACTTGCTTATATGTTACGGGGAGGTTAAAGGAGTTGGGATTGTTCGGGTCCAAGGGGAATCTATTGGTGCAGGGCTGTTGGTCAATCCAGCAGCAGGAGAAGAATCAAACGCTAAGCCCGCTGTTGTGAAGTGCGATTAGTTTTTCTATGATGGTACCTTCTTCAGAGATTATGATGTCATCTGTGGTTATTTTGAGTGGAATGGAGGGGTAGTTCTATGCCCTTAAAGTTTAAAGCATCTGCCAAATGTTGGCAGAGTTGCTTTTATGCCTTCTAGGAACCCGCATAATATTTAGATTTGTTTTTCTGACTAGCTTTGTACATGCTTTGACATGCTCTGAATGCTGCCCAGTCAGCAGGAGCCTTGGTGTGTTTTGCTTTAGCCATAATTTGTCCAGGTGCTTTAAGGGAGCCTTGATATCGGGTGAACCAAGCAGAGGAAGCCTCTTTACTCTGCATTTCACCAATGGGTCATGCTTGTTTGCTAGTGTTGTGAGGTTGCTATTGAGGGTATCGATGGCTTTGTCAACCAATTTGGCCAGATAAAGGCTTTGCCAATGGATGTTCCCATGGTCGGATCGGTAGCTTTTCAAGTGGAATTTGTGGAAGCTACGTTTGTGACATACTTGGCATAGGAGGGTGCTTATCCTGGAATCTTGCAAACTACAATATTGTAGTTGCTAAGGTCATTGTGGAAAATGGCTTATGTTGTATTTTGTGGGACCTACTTGTAAGACTTAGATCCAGGATGGTACTGTTATCGTATTTTTTAAGTCGACTCTTGTGGGTTCTGTGACAAGCTGGGAGATTCCCAACTCACACATGTCCTTTAAAGGTGTTTTCTCTGGGTGACAGCCAATCCCAGTTCAGGTCACCAAGGATTATGGATTCATTGGAGTTTGTTTCAATAATATTTCTTAACATGGAAAGGAGTTCAACTCCACCTGTTGGTGGCCTGTGACAGCCAAAGATGTTGAATGTTTCAGATGATGGAAGCGAGAGCCTCAAGGCCAGGCATTCAAATTCCTTTGGTTTGAACAATGAGAGGAATTCAGTGCAGGGTATTTGGAGTTAATGTAATGACAACCCTACCCCAACCCTTGTTTGTCGGTCCTGTCTGAACATGTTAAAGAAGGGTAGCACGATCTGTTGTTCGGCAGTGCTGGCTTTAAGCCAGGTTTCGGTAATGACTAGGATATATGGGTTGATGTGGGAAACCCTACTTTGATTTGGTCAAGTTTTTTCACCGGCTACAGATGCTGACTAGCATTATTTTCAGACCTGGGGCTACTGCAAAATCCAGTGGGGAGGTCAATGGGGAAGATGGGCCTAGGTTTGCTTCAACATTTCCTGAGCAGAGCAGGAGGTGCATGATGAGTTTCTTCAGATTATGCCAGAGTAGCGCAATCTCTTTTCTGGTGGCAGTCTTCTGTGGTAGTGGGGTAGGGAGCCTAGATGTGAGATAGAGGCTGGATGTGAATGTTGCGAGGTGAATGATAAAACCTGTGTGGCTAACTTTTGTGGGGAGATAAGGGTAAGAGCAAGAGCAGTGGAAGCAAGATTCCAAGGGGTGATCATGAGGAGATGGTAGCGGACCATAATGAGAAAGTGGGAAGTTGGAGGCTACCTTGGAGGTGAAAGGGTGGTGGGGGGGTGATGATGAGAGGAGAACGGTACACTAGGCCCTGTAAGGAAGAAATGCATTCATGAGGATAAATAGGGACTATCATGGTGCAGGTAAAAGTCACTGAGCAGAGATAGTGGATGGGTAGTAATATACAATACAGTGATGAATAGTACTGGTTGCAGTCTACAACTTCTTGTAAAGTCTTAGAATTACAGCAGGGATTCAAGGTAAACTGGACAGAAGGATGCTGCTGTATCAGGGTTCACTGTTTTAGAAAGCCTAGAACGGCCTTCAGCCTAATTAAGAGCAATGTACTTTCCTCTATTGATAATACAGAATAGGTTGCAGATGGAAAAGTTGACAGTCACATGATCACATATGACTATATATATTGCAGGCCAGCTAAGGGTTGGGGGTGGTGAGGAGCTGCCACGCAGCGGTGGGAAGAGAGCAGCACAGACCTGTGCTACCAAAAGAAGCAAGTTCTTAATTTTAAAATTGAACAACCCATATTTTAAACAGAAATAATCAAGATAAGCATGCTCTAAGTGAAAGCTTCCTTTTGCATGTTAACTTCAGTGGAAGCTCCAGTGATGAAAGTAGCTTTGAATCAAAAAGGAGCTTTGAATCAGAAAGAAGCATTGATTTTGAAAAGAAGTCCCGATACCAAGGAAGCTCTGATGCAAAAGAAATGAGCTCACAGGGAAGCTCAGAGATGTTTAATTCTATGAAGTAGGCTCACTATATGTGAATAATGATATATTTATCTTTAAAAAGTTAGTCAAGCGGCACTCCTCTCTCTCTCTCTCACTCTATTTTTCCTCTTTCTTTCTTTTCTTTTTTTAAAGTTATTTAAACATGATGGACAAAGCTCCACATTTCCTCAGCTCAGTAAGGCAGGGAAGTGAAGATCCCAAAGTCGCCAAGTTTAAAATGAACACTTGCAGGGCGCCAGTCTGTTTCGCATAGCTGAGCAGGCTGTTGGTGGGTGCAGAGCAGCTCCTGCAGCAATGACCGTGGGTGGGAAATGCCTGGGGGCAGCAAAGAGACTGTGGAGAAAAGGGATGGAATTAATACTTTGAGGAGGGAGGGAGAGCTCAGGCATGGTGAAGGGAGGAGGAATCACAAAGACATACAGCACAGATCAGATTGCAGAGTAGGGGAGAAAAGTAGTGGGTGGAGTGTTGAGAGAAGGACAGAATGTAACAAAAGAAATTCATACAAATGGTTTTTGCTGACTATAATTTCACAAATTACACTCTAAGACCAGAAACAAACATCAGAGGTTACAGTTCATAACACAGTCTCAATCAACGGAGAGAAGCACAGACCTGTGCTACTAAAAGAAGCAAGCTCTCAATTTTAAAATCGAGCAAACTCCATATTTTAAACAGAAACGAGCAAGCAAAATGAGCAACATAACAGCAAGATATACAGGTGATGTTGGCACTAATTTTTATAGCCATTGAACTTACTGTATATGCTTATCCCATTTTAACTGTTGATACAGACAGATATCTACAGTAGGTATTTTAACAAGGTACCATGCCATCGGGTCTCTGATCAACTGATTTTATTAAGGGTATTTTTGATGCAGAGTTTAGTCTCTGGCTGTCATGAAACAGTATACATTGTGATTTACAGTATATTCTTCTTATATGCATACTGTTGGTGAATGCAATATTTGTGCTTATATCCAAAACTGCATATATCCAGAAAATGAACTATACATTTTAAAAACTTGCAGGGAGACAAGTTTTATCAATAGAGTACCTTAATTATTGTATTCCAGGCAGGGAAGCCTAATCAAACAGTTTTACTTATACTCAACAGAGAGCCCATTTTTCTTGGTTTTCTCAACTGTTAGGCAAGCAGCATACTGTGAGAACGGGTTTCATACTTTTAAGCTGTACCTACAGCACTGCTTAGTATTTAATTTCACCTCAAATCTGGAGTGTAACCACCTCAGTTTGGTCAGAATACCTAGAAAGAGGCGTAACAGTCGCACACAACCAGAATTGCTATGCATACAACCAAAATAAATTAAAAATAAATTAAATAAACAAACAGCAGAGTATGGGAAACAATTTCAAACAGAGAAAAATGCACATACTGTATATCTAAAAACTGTATACATCCAAACTGTACACAAGGGGAACTGACTGTGTATTTACATTAAGAATTAAATAATTTTCCGCTAAGTATTTCTGTAGACTATCAGTTTGAAGTGCAAGGTTGTCTGGACGTCCAGGAATTTTTGTTGACTTCTATTACCATGTCTGCATCATTCATATGATAATTCACCGCTGGATCAATAGAATACAGGCCTTGCAGTTACCCATCTTGAGGAGTTGCCTTATTTGAGCAATGGGACTCCCTGGCATTTTCATGCACAGTGCACAGTTCCTAGTGTATTTTCAAAGTACTAGGGACTGTGCCAGATCAACGGGAGATATTTAGAATGTCAGTAAGGGACTTAGCTAAGGAGGGGGACCAACCAGAGTAGCATGAGATCAAGACCATCATGGTCGCCTTTTTCCGTGATAGAATCTGAAAGGATATCAATATATTAAGGACCCTTGCTTGGCAGAAGACAAAGTCTTGGTGAGGAGGGACCCAGGGGTTTGTAATCTGCCTCAGGCGGCAATTTATAGGGGAAAGCTGGCTCTTGCACAGTTAGCAAAAACAGGTGTTGAAGAGGGCTGAACCTCAAAGGGTTCAGACACAAGGGCATTAATACACCTGATGCTGGGTTCAAACTTTTAGCTGGAAAATCAAAAGGATATTTACAGCCATGTAGCAAAGCATAATAATGTTGTTTTCAAATGTGTGACCCTTTGAATAAACGACTATAAAAGAGGAAATCTTTGTCTGCAATACCTTTGATAAAGTTTGATTTCACACGTGAAACATCAGGTCATGCCAGCTGGGTCTCCGCTATGCTGTTTTAAAGGCTGTTGACAAATTTGCAATTTAAATAAAAGCTTACTTTTCACAGCTTCTTCTAACCCAGTGCCATTCATTATCCAGTGACTCAGTGCCAGTATTCTTGTGTATTTTCAAGGGTATTTATGGCCTTCTAAAATTAGTAGTTAGCTATGCTGCTTTGGAATTTCACAATATAATAGTTATGTTTTGCCCTCCTATCACGCTTTGCACATACCATTCAGAGTCGTTTGTTACTAAGTATTTTAATGAGTCGCCTGAGGCTTTTATATTTCTGAAACAGGGCATATCTCTGGTTGAACTGGTGTATGATGTCTGCAGGGACCAACATTAGATGGTAGCTTTATATCTCAAATGGACAAGAATGTACATTATCTTGAAATGGCAAAGGGTGTGGTTAATGTCTTAGAATTGCACTGATGCTATGGATACTGTATGTTTCTCCAACTCAAAGTCTGTCTCATCCTCCATGGCTTATGAACATTTGGTTTCAGACTTCACCTGTGCTGTGGTTTCATCAGCTGCCCTGAAGCATTCCCATATAATTTTATCACATTCTTTATAGAAGTATCTTTCTGCAACCTGTGTGCTTTCTCCCTTGGCCTTAACTGGGAACTAGGACAATATAAAAATTACTGGCATGAACATAGAGGATAATGTATGGGCATCAATGGTTAACCACACTATGCTAACGTCGAGTGGTTACCTTGGCAACCATGATTAACCTCGAGAGCGCAGCTCGAGAGGGTAATCACAGTTACCAAGGTCAACACGAGATGCTAGCATAGTGTGGATGACCACTGATGCCCATACATTGTCTTTTATAGTGTATGGGCATCGTTGTTGCCAAATTTTAGACAGCAAAATACAGCGGCTTAAGTAGTATTCAGCCTCTTACCATACGCAGACGACAACGAGACGGTCAGTTTTGTGCAAAGAAAACTACATATTTAACATACAGAAAAGGCCCTTTCAGCCAGGATACAATGGGAAGCAGATTAAAAAACACAGCTTAATGTAACCACTACAACAGAGCAGATCATGTGACACAAGACAACCAAACAGCTAGCCACAGAACATTTGTTTGGTTGCGCCAAACTCACTGTGTGAATGTTCTGCTTCACAGAGCTTTGCCAGTGCTACCTGCAAGGAAAAGGGGCAGAACACAAAAGGAAAAACAAACAAAATACATGTTTAGAAGGCAGGTATTGGCTCAGTGTTAATGGCACAGACAATTAAGAGTTTCTATACTTTTGGGGGTTCTGAAAAACCCCACTTTACTAGCAGCTGCATTATGTAGCTGTGCACCTTCATATGAAAGTGTTTGAAATGGGGAGACAGTTCTTTACCTGATTTGAACAGAATTTACCAGCACGGGACATCCGTGCTGCCTTGGTAACACCTGTGACTGTTAGTTCCAATTTGTTACGCCATCGATGTAACATACCATCGATGGGTTAACACTGCTATGTCACATCGATGGTATAACAAACTTAGTAAAGATGATTTTTCACATTAACAGTGTTCTACCATACATTATAGACTATTTATAGTCAAGGCAAGTGCATAAACTTGATCTGCGCCTATAGTAAGGCATGAGGAACATGAAAGGAAAACAGAACATAAGATAAGATTTAAATCTTCTTAAAACTCACCTGTTTGGCATGGCTTTCTTGAGCTTGATTAATTGTTTCTTCTTAATTCTAGGATTTACTGTAACTGTCTGTCATTGTATTATTGTTTTAGGATCATTCTATTGTACAAACACTTTGATCTCTTTGGAATTGTGCTTTATAAAAATAAATAAATAAATAAGGAGTAATGTGGGCACCCATACACAACAAGCCTGTTTACATCGAGGTGTTGAGATACCAGCGTATGGACCTCAAGATCAGGCTCAAGAGGTCCATGCTGGTGTCTCAACTACCAGATGGAGACACAAGGTGAGTTGCATATGGGCATCCATATTTTATTTGTTATAGTGTATGGTAAAAAAAAAACACGAGGATGGCATTTCTTTTTCCTAACGCATAATGGGGCCCTATGCACTATTGTGCAGTGACTATGCGCCTGTATCTGGTCTGTAGCCAGTGAATACCGGCCAGTGCACCTGTCCGCAGGTGCAGAACTTCATGGTGGGTAACGTGTCTCTGGTACATATTACCCGCCCATTTGTGAATAGAGCCCAATAATGCTGAGGTACAGTGAGCAGAGAAAGTGAAACCAGACAGCAGGAGTCAGCACAAGGGTATCGCAGCTGTAGCTAATGACAGAACCCACACAATAAGGTTTTAGAATGTGCACAACAATTTTAGAACATGCACAATGGGCCCTATGCACTATTTTGTGGAGTGGCTACGCTCCGATTATTCAGACATGAAGCCACTCCCCACCCATTGTGCCCCCATGCTGAATTCACCAATCAGGGCACGAGCCCCTTGGCACCCACCCCAGCCACAGGGACAGCAATGCACTGGGGCAGGTGGGGGTGCTATTCACAGAGGTGTGGAGTGCTGGGCATGGGGAGACACTCATGCTGGGTATCACCCAGCCATAAGGAATATTTTTGCCCCCAGGATGCCGCCACTGGTAGTGGAACTGATGTGGGGCACTGCAGACCCCCAACATGACGCCCCAGCCCATGGATCATCAAGGAGGGCTGGGGCGGCTGACCGGCACCCATCTTCCCAAGCTGGTGGCGACATTGCACCCTCTACTGTTTTCCATACCCCGCAAGCGCAAGGGATCCATTCGTGACCAGGACTGGGCATCCCATTGGATGCATGCCCGGTCCATGGAAATGTCTCTGTGCGTCTGCATGCTTGGGAAGGGGTCTAGGACAGGTGGCGGCTGGTAGTGAACACCAACCAGTGCCGAACCTGTCCACAGAGTCGCGAGAACTCCGCGGGTGGGTAACACGCCTCCAGTGCGTATTACCCACCCATTTGTGAATAGGGCCTATCAACTTTAGAATGTGCACAACAAGGTTTTTGAGCTGCCTGAATTCTGTGCACAATAAGCCCTAACCATACACAATATAGAAAGATGCCGAAGCGGTCAAATACATCTGTGCAGTGCTGAGAGGCAAACAAACTGAGGCACACAGGAAGCTCCCAGTGGGTTGGAGCTAGGCACCTTTTTCCTGTCTGCTTCCATGTTGTGTGCCTGGCTGGGGTAAACCCAGTAGTTTATGACAGCGTGGTGGATGTACTGGGCGGTGAACAACTAAGATTCTAGAAGCAAACTTGAGACTTACAGTACATCCATACAGTATTTTACATTACATTTAGTATTCTGCAGGAGCTTCATGAGTATGTTAAACTGCAGTTCGGTTTTCAAAAGTAAGAAGGGTGAAAATAATTGTGATGATGTGTACAGTGCATACAAGCCTTCTCAATCACATGCTCTGTTTTTAAAAATTACTTCACAAACCTGATATGAAAGTAGTGAAAGGAGACAACAAATCTGCTTTAAATTCAAACATATAAAGGTACTTAGCTCTAACATAAGATATCTTTTGACTTATTACATCTCATTAAGGTACATTTCATATTTATTTTCAATTAATTCACTGCCTGTAACTCAGTGGTGAAAAGACATCTGGAAAGGAAATACATACATCTGCACACCATTTTCCTTTGCCTTGTAAAGTCTGCATCATATGTTTTAAACCCATAATCCACTCAGGCTAATACCTTGATTACAAATTGATGTCAAAAGAAAATATGGTATTGTTGTTTTGAGTAATATATTACACCATGGAATGGGACATTTAAGAAAACATGAAATTAAGTTTTGTGATCAAATAAAAATCTTTTCTTTTTAATATGGCACATTTTTCAGCAAAATCCACATCTTGCTTTTGTTAAAATAAAAGAATATGATTATTACCAACAGATTCCTTCTTTCATGCTACACAGAATTCACCACAGCTGTTCTACAGCTGCTAAAAGCCTGGTCTTACCCTTGAACACTTTAATAATGTGTAATAAAAACACACTTTAAATAATTTCAGTAAAAGGTGTTGATAGCCACACAGATATAAGAGACATCATTACAAATACACACTGCCAATGCAAACAAATACATTCTGAAAATTCAACAATATCATCTTTTTATTTTTAATTAAAAATGGAATATGGGTGCTGGCCCAATGGCGCAGAGGGCTGAGGCGCTGGCGCCTTACCTCAAACCACACCAGCAACCCGGTTTGGGAATGGACAGGAGTTGGCAGGGGCGGAGAGGCTTGAGCATCCAGGACTGCTCTCCTCTCCGGGGTGGGTTCGGTGATGTCTCACTTGTAGTGGCCCCGTGGAAACCGGGAGCACTACAAGATGCAGCGTGATATCAGAGGTGCCAGGAAAAAGGAAAACCATCTCGATTGGCCAGAATGACGTCAGACAATCTGCCGACGCCACAGAAGAACTCTTGAAGAGTCTGACTGCCTCAGCAGCACCCTGGGGCTGAGAGAAAGAGTGTGCTGGCTGCCCTACTGGTGCCCTTCCCCTCGGTGAGACCCACTTGGTGAGGGTTATGCCGAGCTACCCCAGGGTTGGCTGCGATCTGAGTAGGGGGTTCCAAGGAGGACAGTAGGTGGATGTTGGGATCATGGCTGCCTGAAGGAATGGCAGATCCAGGGCATGTAGGAGGATAAAGAAATAATGCAAAAAAATGGAATATGGGAAAAACTGGATCAATACATTAACATACAAACAAAGGTGAGAGGTTTAACTTAAAATCAATGATTTCTATTAAGTTCCTGAAATACTGTTTGATGTTTAAAGGGAACAAAACAGTAAAGGTGGTATTAAAGCAGATGCACTCAGTGCATCTGAGATGGACTGCACAACTCACAGATGTGCCCAATTGCAATATTCAAAAGGCCAGAGAGATGAGCGGCACATCTAAGTTGTGCTGACTTACATCCAGATGAGCTGAAGTCACTGATAATGACATTCAGCCCATCTGGAGGGAATGCCCATAAATACAGGATCCAACCATATTTTCAAAGAAAAAGCACATCTCCGGAGCATCTCCGGAGATGTGCCACAAAAGTTAGGTCTAAATGAAGTAGACCTATGAGGGCTGGCCACCCACAGGCAGGCTGCAGTACTGCATACAGCTGCATGGTACCCAGCCCACCCCGCAGTCCAGTGGTTCTCCCCATCCCGATTCCCATTGTTCATTGCAGAACTCCCCACCCCTGTTTCCATAGTGTAGGGACCCCCATTCATGATCCCTGTGTAACACATTAAGAAATCCCACCCACATTTCCATAGTGCAGGGTCCCTCCCATTTATGATCCTCTGTATAAATGACGAGGACACCCCCTTTTCCATAGTATAGGGACCCCCACCCAGTATGCCACCCACATCCCATCCCACTCCCCCGTCCTGGTACAGGAGCCAGTGAGAGCCAACAGGTGGCACAACCTCTGCTCATCTCCACGGTCGCCTCGACCGACTGAGCTGTTTTTTTTTTTTTAGTTGTTTAACTAGGTATAGAACACTGTCATGAATGATAGCTACTGTACTGTACACACTGCACACCCATTGGTTGACATGGGTGCACCAGGAGCATAAGGTGCAACCTGTCTGAAAATACCAGTTTTGTGCTCAGCGATCTCAAATGGGCTTGGCCCTGAGATGCGCTTGAGACCACCTTTTTGAAATGCGCCCTAATGCTCTCAAGCAACTGGAAAACTAAGCTTATGCCACATTTCATTGCTGATTGTTAGTTGCAGCTACGTTGGTGCTCTATGCATTTTATAGCTTTATATTTTACTATTCTTACCTCCTTATCTAATTGGCCAGGTTCAACTTTAGCCCATCCAGTGACTCAAGACTGGAACCCAAGTCAACAGCACAAAAGCACAGTGAGTCGCATTGTTACCATTAGGCCACCAGCAGCACCGTGATTGTTGCACTGTACTACAAAAGCACTTCAGTGTCTATTGGTATCAGTTATTTGCCATACAAGCAGCTTAGAAATTCTTGCGCAACAGCTACAGGGAGGCCAAATCAAACTATTTTGCAAGAAACTTCCAGAATAACCTTAATGCCCTTGAGACGTTCTGAAAGTTGATAGTTCCTTTTGACCCCTCCCCACCCCATCTGCTATCCCTGCCCTCCTTGACAAAAGCACCTTCATTACTAACCTCTCTAAAGTTGCCCAGTGTTTCAACAAGTTCTTCACTCGCTATGTCCTTTCACTTCACCTAGTCTACTTGTAACCCCCTGCAAATGGGGGTTCCCAAAAGACTTCCAGGAGCTTGCTTGAATGCTCCAAGCCTGAATGGTGTTTGCTAAGCCATTTATCAGTGAGTGTTTTAGAACCTCTGGTACTGTCTTTAAGAGCTGTCTGCTTGCAGACATAATTAGTTTGTATGGGGACTGTGTGTTTCTTTGATTGAGTACCACTCAAGCTGCCTGCCAATTCACCCCATTTTGCAGTCACTAGAGTGCAAAGGAACCTGTCTGAAAGATGTAACTGATTGCCAGAAATCATTTACAGTAATAATAAAATTACAGTTTGTCTAACCTGCTTTCTTTGCAGTCAGAACTGTCTGCCTAGTTCCCCATTCTGGTTTTGAACTGCTGAACTGGACCAATCAGTGTGGGGTAAACTAGCTCTAAAATGATGCCTTGGACGAATCAGAACTTGGGACTCATAATCTGAGCCAGCCACAAGAGGATTGTATGGGCAGTGACTCTGGGAGATGTAGTTTAGACTTCGGTGCCTTTTTGGACCAACAGCAGCAGTCTATTGTGAGTGACAGCCAATCCAGTCAAGAACTGGGAGGAACTCAAAGGAAGTGCCCGGTTTTGTCTGTTGGGAGTTTCAGTTTGAGATCTGAAAGTGAAGGGAAAGAAACCCTATGCTCCTTCAGTGCACAGTTTCAGTCAAAAACGGTGCAAGGCCCAGAGTTCCGCCCACAACTTGTGTAACTGCTTGTTAGACTGAACTGCCTGTGAAAAGAATCAAAGGATCTCTGAAGAGTAGAAACCAGGCTCACCCTGTAGAAGACTGAAGAAATTGTTGAATTACACTCGGTCTGTCAGGAACTGAATCTGCTGTGTGTTCTCCTGGTTATTGTGCAGTAATTGCGATTGGGATACAGATGCAGCCTGCCTGGTATAGTGCTTTTTTACCATATAAATGTGTGAGGAGTCTCTTGAGATCAAAAGTAGCCCTGCTGACATTGAAGGACCATATCTTCTTTGGAGGTCGTGAGTACTAATTGGGTTGCTCCTGTTGAATTGCCACATTAAATCCAAATGGAATTACTGTACTGCTGACTGTTTAATTTTCCTTTCTCTGTGTGAAAGGGCCCCTACCAGCTGCCACGGTTTGACTAGCCACTAGGGCTTGGGTACCCAGGGACAGTAACTGATAGGGATAGGCCTGTGCACAGAGCCATAGGTAGATTATTAGAGTGATAAGCTAATTAACCTGATTTCCCTGTCCTTGTTATATCCCCTAAATAAATCAGAGCTGCTTGTTTCAGCAAAGTTGTACTGCCTGGAGGTATTTGTCTATGTTAAAGTACTGTACTGTGATTGTTGCACTGTATCTCATTTCACAGGAGGTCCCAGTGCCGGAACCAGACCTGGGGTAAGTGTATACTGTGAAGGTAATTCTGATATATTGTGTGGGCCACTAGTGAGAAAGAAGGGGGGTTGCAGTGTCCCAGAGGCTGTGACCAAGTTAGTTTAACTATTGCAAACCCTGACCTCTGGGTGGAGGCACCCGCCATTGGATCCAGGCCCCTCAACCTGTTAGGTGGCAAATCAGGCAGGGTAGTAGCCCCTGGGATAGCGCCATCTAGGGTTACATCTTGGAGGCTCACCGCTGGGATTGTGTGTCTCTAGTGGCCATATTTACGAACCACTGTTAAGAAAAAAATGGTACCCGACAGAAGTGGCTGTGAATCGGCTGGTGGAGTGTGTACTGGGGAGGAGATCGACTTTCAAAATGCTATGCTTATCCTGGACATCCCCTGGGTATCAATAAGGACACTGTGCAGGGAGTACTTTCCAAGGTGGAAGGTTTACAAAACCCTGTGGTGGTGGGTCGGCATGCTAATCTGCTCACCCACACTTTCCTGGCCCTAGTAGAGTTTAAGGATCCCATAGATAGCTCCAAAGTGCCACAGACCATTACCCCAGAGGGAGCCCTCACTGCTTGAGAGTGATAACTAAGGACAGTAAGACCGGGGGAATCAGCCCCACCACTATCTGAAACTTTTGAGGAGAAATTTGCTGAATGGTTGCTGGGAGAGGGAAAACTGTGGAGGACTTGAAGAAACTATTCTTGCCACCTGGGGTGTTCCTCCCCAACACCCTCTCCTGCTCCAGTGCCCGTAATGGTGACTGAACCAATGCAGACTCTATTTCTGCACCTGCCATTAGTCACGACTCTTACCGAAGGTTGAGGATCTTCTCTGGCACCTCCCACCCCCAGGGGAGGATGACTGGGAGACCTGGATAGACTATGTTGCCCCCAAGTGCTAGAATGGCAATGCTCGGAAGGCAAAAGCGAAAGAGGGTTAGTGAGAGCCTCCGAGGTCCTGCCCTGGCTACCATCCGTGGCTAAACGGGCCAGTAACCCTGAAGCGACTGCACAGGCCTATCTTGAGGCCTTGGAGAATGTGTATGGGAGCCCAGATTCTGATGAGGACCTATGGTGGAGAGTAAGAAATGCACAACAGTACCAAGGGGAGTTGTTGTCTGTGTATGTCTCTCGGCTGGAAAAATTGTTGCAAGAATGCCTCAGAAAGGGTAGTTTGCCAGCGATTGAACTAGACCGAACCAGACTGGACAGAATCCTTAGTCTGCCCCCTTCTCAGAACTGCTGTTGCTTCAGTTCGCCTGGCAAATCGACTGGAATCCCCACCCTCCTATGATGAGTTAATGAGAGAAATTCGAGGAGTTGAGAAAAGCGACTGGGAGGTACCTGCACCAACAGCTGTGGCTACGACCGAGTGACTGAGGGTGACCCATCAAGTGAAGTTCAGGGCAGAGGTTGACAGTCAATGAGTGCTCTGACAAGGAAAAAGATATGCCACAATGGGGCGAACTGTTGAGAGAGATCCGAATTCAAAACAGTCCTTTATGAAGGCCACGCCTGCAAGTACGGGCCCTGACCTATATCCGACTGCATTTGCTATGGGGTGGGGTACCCACCCATGTATCTCCTGCTGATAACAGCTCCAAACTCAATTCCTTGACCATGGAAGTGCAGAAACTGACGAGATGTCTCCAAATGCTTATCACGCCGCAGACAGAGATGGCACCCAGGTTTCCAGTTAGTAATACCCCGCCCTGGCTCCCAGTGTGGCGCCTCGGCCAGCTCAAACTCCAGAAAGTATGTTTTGCTATAATTGTGGGAAAGATGGGCACATGAAAGGGAATGCCAGTCCCAAAAGACACTGACAAAGTTGCATATAGGCTACAAGGAGAGCTTCGAGAAGAAATCAGTGGTTAAGAGGTGCACGACATGATCCCAGTGAGGGCACCAAAATGCTAATTCACGCCCTTTTGTGGCAAGGTCAGTTGCCCAGGCCCCCACTACCGCCTCCAGACTGGTCCAGAATAGTGGGTCCTCCATGGAGACCACTGTAAAGGTGAATGGAGTGTCTACAAGAGCTGTATTAGACAGTGGCTCCCAAGTGACAATTATGTTCCAGGATTGGTATCAGAAGCATTTGTCAGAAGTACCCTTACAACCATTAGAAGGACTGCATGTATGGGGGTTAAGTGAGAAGGCCTACCCCTATTCCGGGTATATCGAATTTGGCTGTCTTTCCCACCTCCGTGGCTGGAGTGGCCGAACAAGTAGAGACCCTAGCCTTAGTGTGTCCCCCACTGGACTGTATGATGGTGTCCCTTTGTTGATTGGAACAAATGCTCATATGTTCGAAGGCTGGCACAGTTGTGTTATGAAAACAGGGGTCAAAGACTAGTAGAGCTTTAAGAGTTCCGCTTTAATTAAGAAGGCCTATGAGGCACAGAGAGATGCTGAAAACAGAACCAGAGGAACCGGTCGGAATTGTATGGAAGAAGGATCCTGAGTCTCTGATCCTGGCGCCAAATGCCCAGTGTACCTTCAGGAGAGGTCCGTATCAGAAAGGATGTTAAGAATAAAATATTAATGTTGGATGCACCAGGCGATGGAAAATTGCCAGAGGGACTGCTGGTCAAGCCTAGTATTTTGCCCGCTAGAGCCCATGCTTATGCCAGAAGGGTAATGGTCCAAGTTCATAATGTGTCTGAAAGAGACATTCGAGTAAACAGAGGTTGCATCCTGGCTAATGTGCATTGTGCAGACACTGCAGTGCTACCCAGCAGCAAGAGTTCAAGGAAGAATGACAGAGTAACGCCTGACTTGTTTGATTTCGCAACTCCCCGCTGCCAGCTGAATGGAAAGTGAGGATCAGTGAGAAGCTTGCCCAGAGAGACCAGGTGTTTTCTTTAAAGGAATGGGATGTAGGATGCGCAAGGGCTGAGCACAATATCCGCTGCATGACGAAAGACCATTTCGCGAGAGGTCTCGACGCCTGGCACCTGCTGATATAGATGATGTGAGACGGCATCTGCAAGAGATGTTAGCGGCTGGTGTAATACAAGAATCCAGAAGCCCTTATGCTTCCCCATTGTGGTAGTGAGGAAAAGATGGGACAGTAAGGATGCGTGATTATCGCACCTTAAACCGGCGGACTATCCCTGATCAGTACACAATGCCCCGCATTCAGGATGCTTTGACTGCCTAAACGGGAGCAAGTGGTTCTCTGTGCTGGATCTCCGCAGTGGGTACTACCAGATCCCGATGGCCCCAGAGGACCGTGAGAAGACAGCCTTTATCTGTCCGCTTGGCTTTATGAATTCATGAGGATGCCTCAAGGATTTCAGGTGCCCCAGCCACTTTTCAACGATTGATGGAGCGTGCAGTGGGGACATGAACTTACTAGAGTGCCTGGTATACCTAGATGATGTTATTGTGTTTGCAGCTCACTGGAGGAACATGAGAGCAGATTATTTAAGGTATTGGATCGACTGGAGGACTTTGGCCTAAACTGTCCACTGATAAGTGCCAATTCTTTCAAACATCAGTAAAGTATGTGGGACACATAGTATCCACCGAGGAATAGAGACCGACCCAAGTAAAGTTGAGGCCTTGACCACCTGGCCAGCCCAAAAATCTAAAAGAACTGCAAAGATTCCTGGGATTCTGTGGTTATTATCGGCGCTTTCATCAAGGACTATTCAAGAGTGATCCGCCTTTACTTAACCTTACTCAAGGGTATCCCCAACCCACAAAAATACAAAAGTCAGCGTCCCTCAAGACTGAAAAGAGTGTATTTTCATCCGAGTGAAGTATTTGGGGCCCGCTGACTCTTGATTGTGAGACTGCTTTTCATGAGATCATATATCAACTTACCCATGCTCCAGTGCTGGCCTATGCCGATCCAAGAAAACCTTACGTCCTGCACACTGATGCTAGCTTGCAAGGGTTGGGGCCGTTGTACCAAGAGCACGAGAATGGCCTGAGACCAGTGGCCTTGCCAGTAGAAGCCTGACCCCATCCGAAAAGAACTATCCTGTACATAAGTTAGAGTTCCTAGCTTTGAAGTGGGCTATTGTTGACCAATTCCATGAGTACTTGTATGGGGCTAAAATACTAGTAAAAACTGACAATAATCCTTTGACCTATGTGCAGACCTCAGCTAAGTTGATGCCACTGGCCACAGGTGGCTTTCTGCATTATCTACATATGACTATGCTCTCGAATACCGAGCAGGTCTGAACCACATAGATGCTGATGCTCTCCCGGAGGCCTGTTCCCCAGAATGATTGGGTCCGATTGCAGAACCTGACATTCGGGCACTCTGCCGGAAGTTTGACAGGGAGGAACAATGTCCACGGACGCAGTGGACTGCATGGTGGATTGCTTGGGAGCCTCTGAATTGCATACCTGCTGCTTATTGCCACTTTTCTGCAATAGACATTGGTGCACTGCCTCAGCTGGACAATGACAGTATTCGCGGGCTCAATCCCGCGATCCCATGATCAAAGCAGCTTTAGAAGCCCTCTATGCAGGAAAAGATGTGTCCAAATTACGCCCACTGATTTGAGAACTGCACTGTTATACAAAGAAGGTCCTAAGTTGAAACTGATCAATAAACTGTTATACAGAGAAACAGTAGACAGAGGGGGACAAGTAGACAAACAACAACTAGTGCTGCCCACTGCCTTCGAGACTCAGTACTGAGGTCCTTGCACAACCACATGGGGCACCTTGGTATAGACAGAACACTTGACTTGGTGAGATCCAGATTCTATTGGCCTAAGATGGGGGCTGATGTGGAGCAACACATTCGAACTTGTAGTCGCTGCTTACAGAGGAAAGCTTTTGCCCCAGAGGGCTGCCCCCTGTTAACATCACCACCAGTGCACCCATGGAGTTGGTCTGTATTGATTTTCTGAGTTTGAGTCAGATCAAAGAAATATCAGTAATGTGCTGGTGGTCACTGACCATTTCACGAGATATGCCCAAGCTTTCCCACCAAAGACCAGAAAGCATCCACTGTGGCCAAAGTACTTGTAGAAAACTTTTTGTTCACTATGGGCTCCACAAAGAATCCATTCTGATCAAGGAGAGACTTTGAGAGTCGCCTGATCAAAGAGATGCTTTCTCTGTGGGAGTGCGAAAGTCCAGAACCACTCCTTACTACCCCCAGGGGACCCACAGCCTGAACGTTTCAACCGCACTTTGCTAGATATGCTAGGCACCCTGCACCCAAAGGACAAGCCTAGATGGAGCCAACAAATTAGCACCCTGGTACATGCTTATAACTGCACCAAAGTGATGCCACTGGATTCTCCCCTACCGCCTGATGTTTGGAAGAGAAGCTCGACTACCAGTAGATGTGTGTTTGGGGTCTCTCCTGATGGGGTTCAAGCTGACAACTATTTACAGTATGTGCAAAGTTAAAGGCCCAGCTAACTCATGCGTACCAACTGGCTCAAACCATGGCTGCCAAAAGAAATCTGGCCAACAAAGAAAGGTATGATAAAAGGTGAAAGCACAGGAACTCCAGGAGGGAGATCGGGTATTGCTAAGAAATCTGGGACTGCATGGCAAGCACAAGATTGCTGACAGATGGCACCATCTCCTCACATTGTAGTGGGCAAACTAGATGATCTGCCAGTGTACAAAGTAAGGCCTGAGAATAATTCAAAGATGTAAAACAATGCATAGAAATCATTTACTGCCCATTGGACAAATCTTAATTGAGTCTGAGCCCTAGAAGATGCCCCTCTGGACCAGTGACTAGAGCTGCTGCTAAGAAAAGACCAAGAAAGTCTGCACCTACAGAAGCAAAGTTAAAGTGTTCCCTCCACAAGTCCCAGTTGAGCATGACTGTCAGTCCATATCGGAAGAAAGTGAGAGTGACTTTGAATACTATCCTTCTTACGAACTGAGTCAATTGTTTGGGCAATCCCTAGTCAATACTGGAGACAAAGCTGGGCCTTCTGGACTGTCTAAGCCCCCAGCTTCATCCCTGGAGCCAATGCTCCCAGAAAGTGAAGTGCAAAGCATCAGATCAGATGAAATGGAATCATTGTGCATGGTTGAACTGTTTGAGCTTTCAGGGAGGAAAATGATAGATTGGGGCAGACTGGTGATACACCCGAACAAGAAGAGTATTTTGAGTGCCCTGACAGTCCACTGCCAGTGTCTGAAAGCCTCCATGCGAGCCAAATGTTGTGGACTCAGAAACTGTAACTCCTGGAGCTGAAAGTGCCCAAAGTTCTAGCCTCTCTCACCCCATGGAGACTCCCTGACAAGTGAGAACAATGCTGAAAATGAGGCTCAGAGTGCAGAGACTGTAACAGCTCCCCTAGAAAGACTGGTCGAGCTGTAAAGCCTGTGGTGCACCTCAGTTATGATTCCCACTGCCAGTGGACCTGCCTCTCAATGTTGTCCATAAAGGAGTGATATGTCCCGAGCTCATTGCCCAAACTGAGCGTTAGTGCTAACTCCAAGTTACTTGTGTTGCTCTTCTAAGTATGGTGCCCTTCCCCGTCCAGCCCCAAGGTAACTGATAGGAAGGGTCCTCTTCAGGTTTCATGTACAAGAGGTAATAACTTGAGTTATGGTACAATGTGTGTGTTATACTGTGTAAAGAGGACGTACTGCAATGTTTCAGAAATGGTTCTTGGTAAAATGATGTATTGACTGATGATTACATGTGTGAGCCTAATGCAAATGTATATGGTTGCAGTTGAAACTTATGGGTACTTGCTTGACGCGGGACGCCAAGCTTTCTCCCAGGCCAGGAAGGGTGTAACCCCCTGCAAATGGGGGTTCCCAAAAGACTTCAGGAGCTTGCTTGAATGCTCCAAGCCTGAATGGTGTTTGCTGTAAGCCATTTATCAGTGAGTGTTTTAGAACCTCTGGTACTGTCTTTAAGAGCTGTCTGCTTGCAGACATAATTAGTTTGTATGGGGGACTGTGTGTTTCTTTGATTGAGTACCACTCAAGCTGCTGCCAATTCACCCCATTTTTGCAGTCACTAGGAGTGCAAAGGGAACCTGTCTGAAAGATGTAACTGATTGCCAGAAATCATTTACAGTAATAATAAAATTACAGTTTGTCTAACCTGCTTTCTTTGCAGTCAGAACTGTCTGCCTAGTTCCCCATTCTGGTTTTGAACTGCTGAACTGGACCAATCAGTGTGGGTAAACTAGCTCTAAAATGATGCCTTGGACGAATCAGAACTTGGGACTCATAATCTGAGCCAGCCACAAGAGGATTGTATGGGCAGTGACTCTGGGAGATGTAGTTTAGACTTGGTGCCTTTTGGACCAACAGCAGCAGTCTATTGTGAGTGACAGCCAATCCAGTCAAGAACTGGGAGGAACTCAAAGGAAGTGCCCGGTTTTTGTCTGTTGGGAGTTTCAGTTTGAGATCTGAAAGTGAAGGGGAAAGAAACCCTGAGTTCCTTCAGTGCACAGTTTCAGTCAAAAACGTGTGCAAGGCCCAGAGTTCCGGCTCACAACTTGTGTAACTGCTTGTTAGGACTGAATCCGTCCTGTGAAAAGAATCAAAGGATCTCTGAAGAGTAGAAACCAGGCTCACCCTGTAGAAGACTGAAGAAATTGTTGAATTACACTCGGTCTGTCAGGAACTGAATCTGCTGTGTGTTCTCCTGGTTATTGTGCAGTAATTGCATTGGGATACAGATGCAGCCTGCCTGGTATAGTGCTTTTTTACCATATAAATGTGTGAGGAGTCTCTTGAGATCAAAAGTAGCCCTGCTGACATTGAAGGACCATATCTTCTTTGGAGGTCGTGAGTACTAATCGGGTTGCTCCTGTTGAATTGCCACATTAAATCCAAATGGAATTACTGTACTGCTGACTGTTTAATTTTCCTTTTCTCTGTGTGAAAGGGCCCCTACCAGCTGCCACGGTTTGACTAGCCACTAGGGCTTGGGTACCCAGGGACAGTAACTGATAGGGATAGGCCTGTGCACAGAGCCATAGGTAGATTATTAGAGTGATAAGCTAATTAACCTGATTTCCTGTCCTTGTTATATCCCCTAAATAAATCAGAGCTGCTTGTTTCAGCAAAGTTGTACTGCCTGAGGTATTTGTCTATGTTAAAGTACTGTACTGTGATTGTTGCACTGTATCTCATTTCACAGGAGGTCCCAGTGCCGGAACCAGACCTGGGGGTAAGTGTATACTGTGAAGGTAATTCTGATATATTGTGTGGGCCACTAGTGAGAAGAAAGGGGGTTGCAGTGTCCCAGAGGGCTGTGACCAAGTTAGTTTAACTATTGCAAACCCTGACCTCTGGGTGGAGGCACCTCATTGGATCCAGGCCCTCAACCTGTTAGTGGCAAATCAGGCAGGGTAGTAGCCCCTGGATAGCGCCATCTAGGGGTTACATACTCATACCCACTTAACCTCTTCCACCTTCAACCCTCTCTCCCCTCCTTTTCCTCTTTCTCTTTCTCGCTGATCATCCACATGACACTCACTCTCTCTGCACTCCATTCCCTACATCCCTCCAGAGGTCTTAGCCCTGATGGACTGCACCCTAAACTCCTGTACCCCAATGCTCCTGTGATATGTGCCCTCTTCTTCCTTACTCAGCCTTTCCTTTGTTCTCAGGGACATCTATCAAGTGTGGAAACAGGCCTAAGTTCTCCCTCTCCACAAAGGTAGTGATTCTTCCACCACTGGGAACTACCACACTATTTCCTTGCTTCTGGTCCTAGCCAAGCTCCTCGTATTCTTGGGCCCCTCTAACTTTATGTCCCTTTTTCCAATCTAGGCTCCAGAAATCATATTCTTTTGTTTTCTTTGTTTCTATTTTTCCTCTGCTGGACAGCCTTCCTTCAGGTGGATGCCCCAGCCGTATCATCCTGACCTCCACTTGGACTTACTGCCATCTTTCCCAGAGCTTCCCCACCCCAGCGGGGTCAGGGGGCCCCAATCCCTGCTGAGGACTGGATCCAGTGCAGGCTGGCGAGCCCAGCTAGTCAGGTATGGAGCCTGTGGGCACCCACTGGCATTTTCTGTTTTACTTGCCTCGGGAGGTGTGGTATGGAAGGACATCATGGCGTATAATGCCCCAATGTCTGCCACACCTCCAACTTTCTTGGCTGAGTTACTTTCCCCAGCTTCTGCCAGGGCCAGGCAAGCATCAGGCTCTGCCCCTCTCCTCCCCCAGAGGAGAACAGTACTCACGGATGCTCAATCTCCGGTGGGCTCTCCAACACCCGGATGCTCTACCCACTTTTCCTTAACAAGATGAGGGAAGCAGGAGTCTACTTTATCAGTAGATTAATTTTTCTCCCGATCTCTCTGGCCAGCTACAGTAGGTTCAGGTTGATGATGCACTGGCCCCTCCTCATCATCTCTGGATTTCCCAGGGCTCTGTCTTGGGCTCCACCTTCTTCTCAATTCCCTAAATCAGCAGCCCTACTGTCTGTGTGTCAAAAGAACATCCACATGTATGCCCACAACACCATCCTCTCTGCCGCTGGTGCGTTGGTCAGTGATCTGTAACTGTCACTGCAGCATGACTTTAAGAATTTCTTACTTTGGTTCCAGTCACATCAGCTAATGGTTAATGCCAGCATACTTCTCAACCTTGCATCACCCAAAAGTGTGACAAACTGTATAGCAAATGAGAAAATGTGTGACATATCACAAAAACAAGACACTGCACGCTCAGAATATCGTAGGTATGAGTGCACTAATGTTTATATTGTTTGATAACTGAGGATGATAAATTATTATAAATTATTATACATTTCTGCCTTAAAGTTTCAGTGGGCAATGTGGAATATTACCTTCTTTATGCAGGACAGAGGATTCTATCAGGTAAAAGAGTGACATATCTCGTAATGTGTAACAGCTGAGAGGTGTGAATGCCAAAAGACCATTTCCATGTCTTCTGATACAAGTCTCAGCTCCCTCATTTTTAAAATATTGGATTGTACCCCACATGATGAGGTTTTTCATTTCAAGTACCTCAGTGTGTGGCTGGATTCAGGACTGCAATTCATGACTCTGTTTACATCAGTGCCATCCCCCAAAAACTGCTGCCCTAATCTTTGTACCTTTTATCCCACATTTGCTTACCTCTCCCTGTTCACCTGAGACACTCCTTAAAGGAGTACTCCACCCAGAAGCACTGTCTTATGCCTCCTTAATTACTTCACAAATTCAAAAATCATCCCACAGCTTGCATATCCCTTCTTTTGCTAGTGCTCATTCTACCTTATCAGGAGTCTATTTCTTAGGCCCACACCCTGTGCTAGGATCGCCATGTTCAGCCGCAGTGTAAGGCTCCTGCTCCTGTGTGAGCATTTTTCAGCATGAGGATAATGTTGCCACAACCATTCCTTTCATCCAGCTGCAGCACTGTGTGAAAAGTGTTTTTTTCAGTGCTGCCTTGGTTATGCTGGCAGGCCTTCTTAATGCAGCAAGCAACTGGCTGTAGCACATGTCCTCTTCCTAATGGTTCCTGTCTCTGTCTAGATCAGCTATTAGTCTACTTTTTCTCCCAGCAGCACCAGTGAGTTCTAAATGGCCATGAAATAGTCTTCATTCTTTATCTCTTGCCCCCAAATCAGCATTCATGCTGTTAGTTTTTGTGTTGTTGGTTGTTGGGGAGAGATTTCTCCTTAAAGTGCAACTTGTGATTATTGGAAGTTCAGCTTGTCATTGCATGGGTAAAAAAAATAGAAAGATATGTCTTTGTCTCTGTTAACATGAATCTAAGCAGCTGAATCAAAGCATGTCAGACAAAATCAACTAACATTTAGTTTTCTAATGAAACTATGGGCATTACCTCAGCAAACTGGTGTCAAATAACGTGTGAGTCTTATTTTGAGTTAAGCATTCTTTTGTGTGTGTGTGTGTGTGTGTCCGTCTTAGCCAGCAGCTTTACTTTGCGCTTTTTTATTAAAATACTTTAATATCAATAGTGTTCAAGGACACTACAGAAGTAGCCGGTTTCAGCCACCCTTGCGTGCACACTGTGTAACCTTTTGCACGTTACTTGACCTTCTTGTGTTTCAACATTTCACGTTATTACCAGTTCAAATTTGATGTGTTCCTACCTAAAGCACAACTTTTCACGCAAAATGTATGTTTTCAAGGAAGCACACCAAGGGTGAACCCTACAATTTTACTTTTTTTTTTTTTTTTTACACTATTGTCACTCTGGAGTAAAAAAGGACAGATATTTTCTTCTGGGTTTGCAGTTAAAACATACTGGCTAATCTAACACGAAGCCCAATGCCTTCCTTCACAGACATTTAATTTCCATATGGCCATTTGTTTATGAGCAATATCATGTGATTCCCATACTATGCATGTATTTGAGGGGGGGTTACTCACCACCCCCTATTTTTTTATATATACAGTATACTGTTAAAAGAAAGATTACAGCTGTTTTTGAGAGAGTTTACCATCTACAGTTAAAAACAATGACTTTTGTTTTTGTGTGTGACCGTGGTATAATCATTATTTTTTCTTTTGAAAATGCATTCTAAGATATAATGACGACGGTATTACCATCAATCCGGATCTTTTACCAACTCAGCTGACATTCTGTCATGCTTAGGATAAGGGAACCCAGGGATGCTTGGTTTCTTTTATCCTATCAAAATAATCTTGTTTTATTTTTAGGATTGTGTATGGGTTTTTGTGTGTGTGTTTTTCTCTTTCTTTCTTCTAGGAAAAGAGAGTTTCCCATCTTCTAGTAAGGTATGAAACTTACTAAACTAATTGCAATATAATTTTGTTATAATTTAAAAAGTATATTAGGTGGGGACTGCAATGGGAGCCACTATTACCATTTATCCAGTGCACACTTTTAAGGTGCTGCATGACTGGATACTAATATTGCCAGACCACTTCTGGTTCAATATCCATGTCACCATCCACAGCTAACCCTTTTATTGATACAGTATTCAAGCTGCCTCTTCCACCACAGTAGGAGCTAAAAAATAGGGGGGTATACTACTTTCCTTCCAGTGCAATACTCACAAAGGTTGCAAGGTACATCACTGTTCTCCCATGGGGTAAATAAAGAAAATGTGTATTTGCTAATAACTATTTCTTATTTACACGCTTTGAAAAGACCCATGTATTCTAACAGTATAACCCAGCTCAGTCCTTCTGTTTTTCTAGTGCAAACAGTTAACCTCACAACACCTATCATTGGTACAAGGGCTTCTGCCCTCAGTAAGTAATCAGCGAGCTGGGGGGATTGTGCATGTATTTCCACACATTCATATCTTTTGATTGTCTTTTCAGCCTTCTTATCCTGTCAGACAAATACAAAATAACTTCCCATAGCCTTACAGCAATGGATGCAATCATCTGCCTTCTATAAGCACAAACACGCTTTCTATAATTTCAAAGTTCTAAAGCATCGATACCCTGAAGAAGCCTTGCAAGTTAACAAAATCAGAGTGGTGGATTGCTCAAATAATTCAACCAAAACTAAGTAATTTTACCAAGGACTGCAACTTATAAACTTAAACTGTGCCCCACCCTTTGCAACTTATTCCATGGTTGTACTCAACAAGTAAATTCACAATGCTCTAAGATTCCTGGACTCTGAACTAAACTTGCAGTCTACATTTGTTCTGTTGTTTAGAATGCATTTCATGCATTATGCTCAATACTGATATTGTTCTGTTATAAAACATGTTTATGTTTCATGTTTATGCTATTATGATTTGATATACATTTTGCTACACTTAATCAAGTGTGTATTCAGAAAACTGCTCTACATTTATCAATGTTTTTAATGCTCATAACCAAACCCTAGATACTGAGGCCAGCATTGCTGACCCACCCCTACACTATGTTCCAAGCGAAACCCCAGACAAATTAATGCTCTATTTGTCTCATCACTCCCAGGTACCCCAAGAAAATAGAGTGAATTCTATGCAAATTTTGTAATTTTAAGTCTTAACAATTATAATATGGCAGAATTTAGATTCTGCTCCAAAGCCTATGCTTCAAGGTTCCATGGTAGACCCTTTCACTTGTCACAGGTGCAACAGGCACATTATTAGTTGGCATAGGCCAACAATATATATATTTGTCCCACTATTGCATAGTGTAACAGGCATATTGCCATAAACTATATGTTTGAAGTGTGTTATTAGGACATTACAAGATTTTATAACACAGGTCCCAGTTAGACCTGCCAGCAACACATAGATAGGGAAATCATGATCATCACTGTCATAGCCTCTTCTGTGATTTAAAGCAGGGTGTAACCATGATATTGTCATGGATTCACAGATGGTCAAATGGTATTATTGGACCTCGGCCTGCACCCCTAGTTGTGCGGTCGATGCCCCATTTTTTTCTTTCCACAATTGTCAGAAATTTAGGCTCTATCACATCACTCTTTATGAAACAAAAAGGTCATTGGTTTAACAGATTGCTATTTATGTGTTCTTAACTCAGTTTCTAACACACTTTACAAGTCTGCAGGTTTCCACAATGTGGCACACATAACATCTCCACGTACAACAGCAGTAACACTTTCTTATCAAGCTGCAAAGCTTCATCTTGTTTCCTAAAAAGAAAACAACTGCCACAGCTTTAATGTCATCACCATCTTTGTGCCTTACTGGTTCCACATAAGGACTACTATATGAAACAGGATATTATTACTCTGCAAGTGTAATGTTTTCAGCCAAATTACATCTATTTGTAGAACTTTAAATCAACTGAAATGGGTCCAGCCAATTCAGACTCTACAATCAAGCTTATTGTTTCTGCTTACTATGAAGCTAAGCCTGGGGTAGGGCAATCCCTAACTTTAGCAAGAAGATTTTTCTTCAATTGATCTTCAAGCAAGACATCCATTTTCTTCACTGCTGCTTTTTCCAAACCTGGCTAGTACTTTATACAAACGTATTGCTCTGTTATGGACTGTGTTCTTAATTGTTTCATTGTGAACTGTCACTTCTTTTTTTATGGACTGATAATCTTTGTGCAATGGTGTGATCAACCTCTACAACACAAATGCTATGCCAGTGTGTGTGTGGCTACTCCATTAGAAGGACTAAGTGCACAATCTAATGTATCCCTGGCAAGACCTTTGCAAATTCAGTTATCCAGCAACCAGCAACCTGAACATTGACATTCTTACTATGCTGGTGTTTTGTTTTTAAATTACCGTCTGCATAGATCCATGTTCTTTGTCAGGTTACTACCTTTCTGCAAATGACATTTCACCTGTACCGTAATTACACCAACTTGTAGTTACTTATTGAACTTTATGGTCTGCTACTTACATGAACTTTCTAAACTGGTCATATACATTTTATAATGACCTATCTGTTAAGAGATATTATTAACAAATTCTTCAATCAAGCTCCAAGGTGTGCCATATCTCAACAGATAAGCAGCATCTAACTTATCCCCTCTCAAAGTGGATTCAATGAACTTTTTATCAATACAAGCTATTATGTTATGTTTTGTTTTGTTGTACATTCTATTCAATTTTTTCTGCAATTATTATGTGATATCAAATGTTCACTATCTTTTATACATATTACTTGTGGTGTTGACATGCCTAGTTTCTGTTTTGTCACAAATATATCATTCCATTTTTGCTCATTCTGTGATTACCCTGTACCAACTTCAGAACAGGATTCATTTCATGGTTGCTTGACTATCTGTATGCTATGAACCAGTTTTTAAAAGGTTTTTCATACAATTAATAGTACTGTGTTGTAATCAATTATAAACTGTTTTTCTAGCTTAAAAACAATGTAGCTCCCATTTTAATAGCTTAAACAATTATGTAAGGTAAAAGTATTAGAATGCAATTAATAGATTAAGATCAAAAGTGTTTAGTTAAACTAAACTTATTAATCAAAGTATTATCTGTGGGGTTCGTGACTCCTCTTATGGGTCTTCCCTCACCCCCATGGTGGGACTGTTGTATTTTGACAGAATGCTGGGCAAATAAAAGGGGATTAATAAAAGTATTAAAGTATTGCAAAATAATTATAAAGTAATATAAAAGGTGACCAAAAGTAACAAATGGTTATTGCAGAGGTACCAGCAAGAAATGGGTGAAAAGGAACATGTTTTGTTTTGGAGCAAAATGTCTTAATCAATGCCAAACTTGCTGTGCATAGCAAAAATCTTGTACACAACATGTTTTGTTCTTTTGGGCAAGATAGAAGGTCATGACTAAACTTGAATGTAGCTAATATAGATAATGGTATAAGCAGAAATAGAGAAATTACGTGCAAGTTGGCAAGCATTAATGTCTGGCCCACCTCCTAGCTTATATTGTCTATGTTTAAACTTATATTATTGGTAATTATTGGTAAATATCTATCATGCCCTTGTCTTGTGACATTAGTTTTTCTAAGCAAAATATTTTTAGTGCTAGGAGATTTTATTTACGTCTTGTGACAAATGATGTGTGTTTTTTTTTTATTAATGTCAAGTCAGCAGTGATGTATGTGTTTTAAACCCTTGTCTCATGACCCTAATATTTTGCCTTTTATGGTCAGAGAGTCTGAAAACTGGGAAATTTCCTTTGTTTTGCATTTTTGTCAAACACTGTATAGTATCAGACAGACTGTATGTCCAGTGTGTCCAAGAGGAATAGCCAGATGGCTGCCATGGATGCTTGAGACACCCAGAAAAAGGGAACAATTTTGCTTCATTTTTCTGTGCACCTGTAACCCTGGTTGTAAAAAGCCATCAGCTGTTTAGACTTAATCATGTTAGAGGTAAATTTGTTAGGGCTTATTTGGGTATTAATAAATTGCAAGTAATTTAAAACAACATCTGGTGTCAGATGGTTTATTGGATTACGGGGACCACTAACCATGCACCTTGTATTTTACTACCTCACTGTCATCAGTGTGGTATAGTTTGTTTATTTACACATTTGTTTTCAACCTTCAGAACCTCAATTCTTGATCCATATCTTGACAGAAAGTCAGCATTGCTATTCTCTTTACCAGATTTGTGTATCACCGGAATTTAAATTACTATAGTGCCAGGTACCACATTGTTATTCTAGAATTTTTATCTTTCATTTGGTTAAGCCAAAAGAGAGGATTGTGATCTGTTACAAGTACAAAGTCAGTTCCTAGTAAATAAAACTTAAGGGACTCCATGGCCCACTTTGCTGCTAAACATTCCTTTCAATGGTGGAGTACCTTTTCTCATTGGCATGCAACTTCCTACTTATGTACAGAATAAGATGTTTGCCCCTTCTATAGTTTGACTCAGTATTGCACCTAAGCCCATCTCTGATGCATCTGTTTGTAACAAAAATGTTTTCTCAAAGTCTGGGCTTCTTAAAGCAGGGCTAAACATAATCCAGCTTTAATGGCTTGAATAGCTTCATCACACTCTGGGGTCCATTTCACTTTATTTGGGTACTGTTTTTCATGAGATCAGTGAGGAAGAGCTAACTCAGCAAAGTTGGGAACAAATCTCGATAATAACCAGCCAGCCCTAAAAATGACCTGACATGTTTCTTTGTTTTAGGGACAGGGCTGTTTTCTACAGGTTCTATTTTAGAAATTTCTGGCTTAACTTCTCCATTTCCCAACACATAGCCCAAATATCTGGCTTCCTGCAAGCCCAATGCACATTTGGTAGGATTAAAAGTCAGACCTGCATTTTTGATAGCTTGGATGACTGCTAATAGATGTTCAGGTGGCTTTTCTAGTCTGGACTGTACACTACGACATCATCCAGGTATGCAGCACAATAACCAGTGTGAGGATAAAATTACATCCGTGTACCGCTGGAATGTAGCTGGCACACCATGTAAACCAAATAGCATGGTGGTGAACTGACAGAATCCAACAGGAGTGGCAAATGCAGTTTTGTCTCTGGATTCTTTAGCTAAAGGGATTTGTCAGTAACCCTGGTGAGATTGAGGGTACTGATATACTTTGCACTTCCCAGTCTGTCCACCAAATCATCTATTCTGGGCATAGGATAACTGTCAAATTCTGACACTTGATTAAGTTTCCTAAAATCAAGGCAGATTTTAACACACCCTTCTTTTTTGTTTACAATTACCATTGGAGAAGGCCAAGCACCTCAGCTCCTCTATGATACCCAATTCTTTCATTTTTGTATTTCCTTAACCAAGTCAGCTCTTAACTGCTCTGGTAACCTGTATGTTTTGTCTAATAGGACAAGCATTCCTTGCCCTGTAACATGTCTAAACCTCTTTTTGCTTGACCTGGTACTGTGGTAAAAGTACTGTTAAATGTCTTTAGCCATTATGAATGTCTGCAGTTTTTCTGAGGTTAAGAAAACATTCACCTTTACAGAATCAACATTTGCAGTTTGTTCCAGTCTATCATAAGCTACACCAATATCTTCCTTATTGGTTTCTGGTAAAACTAGCAAAGCAACTTTGACATTTTTCAACCCATTTGTTGAGGAGGTTAGCATGGTATATCTTAGAAGGATTTTTCCTGTCAGGAGTCTCCATCTTGCAGTCAATGTTGCCAGTATGTCTAAGCACTCTAAAGGCCCTTGCCACTTCATTAACAGTTTATTTTCTGTTGTGGGTAACAGTAGCAAAACATTTTCACCTGGCTCAAAACTTTTGCTTTAACCTCATGGTCATAATATACATTCTGCTGGTTTTGGGCCTCTTCCTGATTACTATGGTCAATTTCAACATATTTTGCCAGCTTCTTTCTTAGGGCACACATACAAGAAGTTATAGATTGTTTCTGGGTTGGGTTATCTTCCAGTGTTTCTTTTATCACATTCAGTGGCCCTCTTGGCTGCCTACCATACATCATTTCAAAGGGTGAAAACCCTGTTGATGCCTGTGGCACTTCTCTGTATGCAAAAAGTAGGTAAGGCAAGTATTGGTCCCAATCTTTCCCTCCCCTTTCACAAACCTTTTAACATGCGTTTTAAGGTTTGGTTAAAATGCTCAACAAGACTGTCTGTCTGAAGGTGATGGGGAGGTTCTTATGGCAGTAATACCTAGTAGTCTATACAGCTCCTTAAGTAATGCAGCACCAAAATTACTACTGATCAGTAATAATTTCTTTAGGTATGCCACTCTGCTGAAAATTTTGGTAAGCGCTGCTGCAACTTTTGAAGCTGTAACAGTATGCATTGGAACTGCTTCTGGTATCGGTAGCATAGTCGCATACTACTAGGATAAATCTATTACCCTTTTACTTTTGTCTAAGCACCAACCACATCCATTGCAATTCTCTCAAAATGCACATCTATTAAGGGTAGGGGCACCAGGGGTATCTTGTCTTTTCTAGTGACTGGGGCTACTTTCTGACACTCAGTACAGGAATTACAATAAGTAGCAACATCTTAATGAATTCCAGGCCAGTAAAATCTGTACAGCAATCTGGCAAGGGTGCGATCCCTCCCTGAGTGACCAGCCATAGGACTATCATGTGCTATCTGCAATAACTCTGTTCTATACTTCTGTGGTATAACCAATAGTTCTGTCTGTTCTTGTGACTGAGGTTTAACCCAAACTCTGTACAGTAACCTATTACATTTTTAAACTTTGGTCCACCCTGTTTTGGTTTCACCCCAACTGCTTAAAATAACCCTGGTGAGAAACATTGTTAGCTTGCTCTGAAAGAAAATCACAATCAGTTATCGGTTTAGCTTCAGCATTTTCATATTTTAACCCTTTATGTCCATCAGTCATTTGTTGCCATAGTTTCTTCAGGCATCATCTTTCTTTCCTGGATTTCCAGATCTTGGAGCTGTGCTCAAACAAGTCTGAATCAAAATCGGTGAAAGGAAAAAGAATCCCTGCCATCTGAAATTTTCTTTGCCTGAGCTCTTGTTACCACTGCTGCTGAAACTGCAGGGTTCACTTCCTCTGAGGTTACTGTAACTCAGTAAATCCTGGAAAGTCATTTCCAATAATCACAGGTGCAGGTAACTTAGGTACTACCCCACTTTCATTTGGTGCAACACACCTTAATGGTCAGAGTCACTTCGGTGGTGGGATAGTATCAAGTGTCCTGTGGATGCAGATAACACCAGTAACCTGGTCCTTTTGCACAGCGTTTTCCAGCACTTCAACATGCACTCGGTCTGTCTACTTCCTGTGTCAATGAGTCCCTTTAGTCTTGTCCCCACCTTCACATCTGTTAAGTACTTGCCCCAATTTGCTAAGGACAAATCTGCTCCAGTGTCACTCTTCTTATGGCAATTTCTTGCAATATGACCTGGCTTATTACAGTTGTAGCAAATAACATCTTTGGGCACAGATTTGTTACCCCCACCAGAGTTCTTATCAGACTTGGAGTTTAAATGGGAAAAATAGTGTCTTACTGGTGCTTGACTGTTACCTCACTGCTGTGGCATCTGTCTGGCCATTTGGTAGTCTTCAGCCAAAGAAAGAGCCTTTTGCCATTTTCGGTCGGTGTTCCTTTACCCAAAGCTGCACACCTGTAGGTAGGATGTTGATGAATTGCTCCATGGCAAATGTGTCGATGATCTGTGGGACTGTTTTGCCCTCTGGTTGAGCAATTTTATCAGGAGTTCTTTGAGTTGGGTGAAGGCTTCTTGAAGATTGTTAACTGAGTTGTACATCAGAGGCTGAAATCTCTGCCTGTAGGTCTCTCCTGAGATGTCATACCTTTTCAGGATTTCGTTTTCACCAGGTCATAGTTTTCTGACAGTGCTGTGTCCATATTGCTGTAGGGAAGTTGGGCTTTCCCTGTCAGGTAGGGTACCAGTCTGATTGTCCACTGCTGCTTTGACCATTGGTAGGCTGTGGCAACTCTTTCAAAAGTTGTCAGGTATGCCTCAATATCATCCGAGGACACAACTTTGTAAGTTTAATGGCTTTTAAGTTGCTTGTGTTTTGTTGCTCATCTGGATCTGTGCCAGCTTCTCTGCCTTTGATGGCTTGCAAGGCATCCAGAGATTGTAGCTCCTGCCACTGCATCTCTTCTCTCATCTGCTGCATCTCTTCTCTCCTCTGCTGCTCCTTTTACTGCATCTCTTCTCTCCTCTGTTTCTCCATCTCTTTTGTTGTATAGCCCACCGTTTGAAAAATTCCATCAAGCTTTCAAGTTCTGTCACTGTCTGTTCTTTTTCCATAACTTGATGTTGGCTGTACAGTCTCAGCTTGACTTCTGTCTCTGCTAGTTTGGCTGCCATTCTCCTGGTAACTACTCCTGGGCTTGCTGCTGCAGAATCCATACCTTTATCTATGCTTCCCTGGTACTAGGCCCGGTACCCATGCAAAACCTCTGGCTTAGAGTAGGCACAGTGTAAATCCCACTTAAGCTGACACCATCTATCATTGAGGCACAGGTCAGGAAGCATAGGAAAAACCAGGAGCAGTTGTAGAATTCACAGAAAATATTTTATTTCTACTATTGAAAAGGCAAAATAAAATAGTGAAGATCCATCAGAGTTTTCCTTCAGTCTCTGTGTGTCCCTTTTGCAAGCAATTGCAGCTTTGTTATAAGTCCCTGAAACCCTCCTTCTTAACAAGCATCCTGTTTTTCTCTAAAGTGTTCTAGTATATTTCAGGTAGGTGCTGGCAGGAACATAATGTCCCTGAACCAAGGTCCTTTTTCACAGCTCTTCTGAAAAAGGCTTAACAATTGCACTAAGGTAACCTCTTGAGTTTCCAATAGCTTTTTGCAATCATCTTAAACTATAATTATATACATTTCAAAAATTAACACTATATAATTTCTAAACAAAGGGATCCCGACATTAGTTACATTTCCACATAATGATTTGCTATATATTTTATTTCAGCAGATATGCAAGGGAGGAAAAAGACAGAACAGCAAGGGAAGACTGAGAGACAGTAAGAGGCAGAGAATTGCGAGACTGTCGGGTGATCAAATCCTAGGTCTCACAGGAAGATTTGGTTGCAACAAGACAGACAAGAGACAGGAAAGGAAAGAAAGGAACAGATCCCTGCATTCAAACTCTTTCCATAACAACTGGAACAGGATCCTATTCCACCCTGTCACATGCAGGCTGTGCTCATCCAGTCACCACCTGTAACCACTGTGGAGGCTCACCCAGTGTCCCTGGGGAACATTCTGGTGCAGGTTGTGCTCACTCTGTCACTGTTGTACACTTCTATTCTGCATACTGCACCCTGTTCACATCAGCAAAACAGAGTGCAGGATCTAGTCAGGTTAAATCTTAGTGATCGGATAGGATTTTTTGATATTTGTGGCTAACATTTTCTTTTAGAAGGATCATTATGTGCTGCCCAGGGCAAAGAAAGCCAAGAAGTACAGTACAAACACAGGGTACTCACAGGTTCGTATTTGTTTCTTCTACACTGTATGATATATTTTCTTATCTGCACCCTTACACCTCAATATTACCTTAACCCCAGAACATAAAATGAGAAGCAGTGGCAGTGGCACTGGGTGACCAAAGTAGTAGACCAGGGAGGGGCTGTGGACATGGCCTACCTAGACTTTAGCAAGGCATTTGACACAGTCCCACAGAAAAGATTATTAGTCAAATTAACCAGCCTGGGAGTGGGTCCCAGGGTGGTAGCCTGTAAACATTGGCTGGACAACAGGACAGAGAAGGTAATTGTAAATGGAGTCCACTCTGAAGAAAGGGTGGTTACTAGTGGGTACCACAGGGTTCAGTATTGGGTCCAGTCCTTTTAATGTCTTCATCAGTGGCATTGCAGAGGACTGGAAGGAAAAGTATGCCTTTTGCAGATGACACAAAGATCTGCAACAGGGTTGATACACAAGGAGGCATGGAAAGGATGAAAAGGGACTTGGCAAGGTTAGAGGAATGGTCTGACATATGGCAGCTAGGATTCAATGCAAAAAGTGCAAAATAATGCACCTGGGAAACAAGAACCAGGGGAAGAATACACAATGGGTGGGGAGGTAGTAACAACAACAAAACAGGAAAGGGACCTGGGGTAATCATATCAGATGACCTTAAGGTTAGCAAGCAATGTGAGAAGGCAGTAGGGAGGGCGGGGTATACTGAGATGTATGAGAGAGGCATCAGCAGCAGAAAACAGGAAGTTGTTATCCCTCTGTACAGACAGTTGGTGAGACCCCATCTGGAATACTGTGTCCAGTTCTGGAGACCCCATCTCCGCAAGGACATAGACAGGATAGAGGCATCCAGAGGAGGGCAACTAAAATGGTGCAGGGTCTGCAAGAGAAGCCGTGATGAGGAGAGACTAAAGGAGCTTAATATTTATACCCTTGAGGAAAGAAGGAGAGGGGGACATGATAGAAACTTTCAAGTACCTCAAGGGAATCAACAAAGTCCAAGAGGGTAGCATCTTTCAGAAAAAGAGACTTCAAGAACAAGGGGACACAATTTAAAGATAGAAGGAGGGCTGTTCAGGGCAATGAGGAGGTATTATTTCAGAGAGGGTAGTGGATGCATGGAACAGCCTTCCTGAGGAAGTTGTGGAGTCTAAAACTGTGGGAGAATTCAAGAATGCATGGGACAGACATAAGGCAATTCTTGTGGGGGCAGGAAGATATAGGCTGTTGGTTAAATAGGATCTCGCGGCCTATCCTGTAGGTAGGGAAATGGGCAGACTAGATGGGCCTAGCGGTCCTTATCTGCGTCAAAAGTCTATGTTTCTATGTCTATGTGGAGAAACAATGAAGAAGGGGAGCCAAAATCCTCATAAAGCTTGGAGGGTGGGTCTTGGAGCATACCCTCTGAGAAACATTTTTAAAACATCACTGTAAATGGTGCATTTTCCTGCTTTTCAGAGCAAGGCAAGATATGTTACAGCATCACCAGGAGGACTCAGTTCCAGTGCAGATGCAGTAAATGAAGTGAGAACGTCAACCTTCTATCCCTATCAGCAATCCCCAGTTAAAGGGACTTGCTGCCAGAAAATCATTTTAATTAAGTTTTTACCATATGGCAAAACATATGGCAAAATAAAGCGACTGGCAATGGCAACAATAAGAAAATAAAAAACTGGAGCAGTGTTTTTGTTTGCAACTAGTATGTTAGTGCTGTGACAACTGGACAACACACTGACATCCTAGCTACAACATTGTCTTTCAGTCAACTCATAGCTTAGTTTTGTATTTGTTCCATTTGTGTCCACTTGTTGTCAGCTGACCACATGCACTGCAGTGCCCAAACAAGAGCCTCACTCATCCGACCACCCACCCAGCTAACCTAGCAGCACCGACCTGCTGTGAGATTCCTCCCACCCTGCAACTGCCAGCCAGTCAGTCCCCGACCCTGTCCCAACCCTGTCACATGCACTTTGCACCCGACCTTCATCCATGCAGTGTTGTGCTGCCTCACCCTGCTAACCAACTAGCACCCTGATCTGCCATGAGATTCCTGCCACCACTGGCCAGTCAGTCCTGACTCTGTCCTGTTCCTGTACTCCTGGTCTCCCATCCCTGCTCTTTTCATTCACCCCGACACTCAGCGGCAGGCAGCTTAATCCTCCTTTGCTTCTCTCAGTCACCTCCTAGCATTGCACTAGCGGCCGAAAGAGAGAATGGACTATGACTTCAGCTTGGGACTCAGGAGTCGGAAACAGGCACAAACAAGTACATCAGGCTCTACACCATCCATTGCACCTTCCTGCATGCATGGACAGCTGAGCTGACTGCATATTAAAGAGCAGCAGCAAACCCTTATCCAGCCCATGGGTGAGTCAGGTCAGTGTCTGCCTATCTCTGTGACTCGCAATGTTGATGATGCTCTGGAGGGTCAGGATCTTAATGGAGGGCCAGGGCTAGTGTCGCCCCATGCACGCTTCTGTGGAGGGGTATCCCAACTGAAGAGTATCAACAGTTTTCAGTTCTGTGTTTGGGAGGGCCTGTCAGAAAGTCAATCATTTCTGAATTTTATAGCAGGGGACAGTGAACACTTTATTCAGATCAACCACCTATTACTTTATATAGATGTTGACATGAATCCCCCAGCCATTGTTGCACCTGCGTTATTGGAGCACTACTATTTACACTCTGTCCTCTCAACACAGTGCCACCAGCCACATTTGTATCTCTTAAGAGAACAGTTTCTGCTAGTAGGCCCCCACGGAAGGACCCATATTCCGAATGTTGCCAGCAGTACATGAATCAGTATGCGGTGTATGCCTCTTTACAAAAGTCAGATGCATGTTATAAAGGCAACCTATAAGTCAAATCATAAAGCTCTGCATTAAAACATTCAGACTGAATTCATGGCACCAAAGATTCTGAAATAACTCTTAGACTGTCTTCTGGGGTATAAAACCTGTGATAAGGTGTATATATCTATCTATATATGTATCTACAGTATATATCTAGCTATCTATCACTATAATATATATGTTGTATTCAAGGTATAATTGTAAATTGCCTTGTTTAGACAAGATTTCGACTGACGTATTGGGGATCTCTAAATGAAACAGTGTACTTCCCAGTCTCCATCATGTATTTACGCAATCTGTGCAATGTGAAAAGCATCTATAATGACAAAATAACAAGACTTCAGGCTGGAAACCCTGCCAATCAAGCTTGTATTGTCGCATCCTATGAGAGTGCTAAAACCAATTAACACATGGCTCAACCAATGCGAGATATATCTAAACTGGATAGACTGTTATATAGACAGCCCTACATATTGCATTTTGTAGTGTACAGTAGGCAGTTGTGGGACCAGTTTCCCAGTAAATTGTTAGATGCGATAAGGCTTGTGGGGTTACTCCTTAAAACCTTCATCAGCTCCTTTGCTCCATCTGAGCGGTTTCTCTCTCTCTCAACACAAGGAGTTTGGTTGATGAAACTGGCACCAGCAGGCTCCCAGGAGAGTTCAGAAGTCAAGAGCTAAGCAAGTAGGGTTGGAAACCTGATCTGTGCAGACAGGTAAACTTCTAGAATAGATACAGGTAGACAAGAGTAAGGCATTATCCTCACAACAATGGTGAGCAAGATTCTCTGGCCCTGCATAAAATGTCAGAAGACCAGAGGGAAGCTGGGAATTAACATCTCAAAGCACACTCTCCTCCTCTATTGATGACCATCAGAGGCAGTAAAATGAAGGCTGTCTGTGAGAGTAAGGGCAATGACTGCCTTCAGAATTATATTCGCTGCGTTAATGCTCCTGGTTGCTGTTGTGATGTGGGAAGGGAGCAACAAGGAAAATGGACTCCTGAGCAGTAATAAATGACATACCTGGTGCTCTCAGGCCCCACAGCAACACGTGGGACTCCAATGAGATGGAAATCTGGAAAAATCTCAGTTATCATCTGCTGGCGCCTGCAAGACAGTACAGTCCCATGGCTTTGTTCACTTTCTAAGTTGCAAGCTGCAAGTCCCTTCAGGACTCTTTCCTCTGAAAATTAATTTGGAAATCCTCCTCCCCTTTTGTCCATCTGATCCCTGGTGGTCCCCACTCCAATGTGAAGAATTAGCAGATATACATGTTTGCTATGCCTGCTTTTCCAAGATACTTGTCTGCACAGTCTCCTCCAGCCGCCTCCTTATCCACACCATCACTCACATTGTTTTCATTGTACCTGACAAAAGTCTTATCCACTTTAACTACCCTTTCGGCTATCCTTTCCTTTGTCTGCACCTTTCCTTCCCTCACTGCCTTTCCAGATTCCTCGTCTTTTACTTGGTATACCTCACAGTCTTCTGCCCTCACCGTTTCCTTACACCTCCTGAATGCCACCCTTTTTCCATCAACGCCTTGGCCAGTTCCCTACAGAACCGTAACCATCTCTTTTTCCTTCACTTTTACTCAAGTCCTTCAATCATAGATTGGTTTACTTAATTATATCTTCACTTATTTCTACATGCTATGCATCTACCTTTCCAGGCCATTTCCTTTCTGTGAGGAAGTTTCTCATGCAACCTCCATTTCTTTACACTTCGTCCTCCCAAAGTTTGTACCCCAAGTTTCAGATAATTTTCAGGACTAGGAAGCATTGACTGCTAGCTTACTCTGCCTGGTAGTACAGTATATTCATTAAAATAGTGGTAATGCCATATGCAGACCCATCTCATACTTCCTCCCCACTTTGCACATCTAAACCAAATCGCTAACCCAAAGGGGACCTGCAGCCACTGATTTTTTTGCCAGATACTACAGCCTAATATACTTTGTCTGCTACCTAGAGCCATGACCATATTTTAACATTTTGCCAAGTCACAACAGCCTTTCTTGTCAGCCACTAAGCAACTCAAACAGGTGATATTTATCGTTACCGCTTACTTCTGCCACTCTGTGTGGTGCCATGGCTTCTAAGGTCACATGGTGCTTACAATTGTTTGTATAAATACCAACACTGTAAACTGCATGTGTGTGTGGGGGATTCTTAAAATCATACAGTGGGAGTAAATCCTGACAAAATGTTAGTACATACTCCGTTACCCACTTATCTGTTTCCATAACAGTATCATCATCCTGGTGTGGTTTGCCCTGCATGGTGATCACTGGTACCTTGGGGAACGCCTATATGTCATCTACAAAGAGACTGATGTATCCATACATGTTGAGTTCACTAAAATGAGTGCAGCATGCCATTTGGCTTTGCTATACCACAGCTGTTTAATTCCAGCACCAAAGGGCAGGCTTGCCATTGTGGCGCGGCTTTTGAACCAATTCAGTCTGTCGTGTGGGCAGGCGAACAGTTTGATGCTATGCAAATTCATTACTGCACATGGCCACCCATTACCCTAGGGACTGCAACATTAAAATAGAGTACAGTTGGCACAGGTGACTCTCTTCCTGTGTGTCCATTGTAGATCGGAAACTTGTGTTTCTGTGTGTATGCATGACATATTTTAATTGACAATGACAATTTAGCATATGTTTACCATAGTCTGTGTCACCAGTGACCAAACCTCCACTGCTTCATAAGGGGATTAGTCATGCTCCACCTTATAGCTGTGACAGTAAAGGTAGTGGGCACAAACAAGTACACCAGTATATTCATTAAAATAGTGGTAATGCCATATGCAGACCCATCTCATACTTCCTCCCCACTCTGCACCTCTAAATCAAATCGCTAACCTGCGGGGACCCGCAGCCATGGATTTTTACGGCCATAATAAGGAGTCCTGTACCTGTCTACCCAAATAGTGACTCCTATAAGTCCAAGCACACTCTAATTACTGCTGTTAAAAGAATGATCACATCTATAATCGACTCTTCCCTTTCCCTTTTCTACCCCATATCTGTCCCTTCCACATTCCTTTGACCCTGATTCCAGCTCTAAATTCTCCATACGTATCACTATATATCTTTTATATTAGGTTTTATTTGTGTTCGTGTACCTGATGTGTATATTTCTTTATTTTTATGAAAAGTGTGTCCTACCCAAAACTAGCTATATCTTCTGTTCCAAACATATACTACTGTCAATGTTACCTGCTGATACTTTGTATATACTGAATTATTGTATCTCACTTTATTTGTATTATTACTATTTTCTTATGTGTTGCATCCTGTGTATATTGTCCCTTGTTCCTTGTTAACAAACCCAGGTCCAGCTCGAAAATGAGCTTGCTCAACGGTGATCGCCTGGTTAAATAAAGACTTTGATTGACTGATTGATTGAAGTACACCAGGCTCCATACCATCCATTGCACTTTCCTGCATGGATGGACAGCTGAGTGACTGTGAGCAAAAAAAGCAGCAGCAAACCCTAAGCCAGCCCATGGGTGTGTCAGGTCAGTGTCTGTCTCACGTGACTCGCTGTGACAGATGCCTGTTTTTGTGTGTGTGTGTGTGTGTGTGTGTGTGTGTGTGTGTGTGTGTGGGGCGGGGGATGGGGTACAAATTTCCAGGCAAGCAGGTTACAAGGTATACCATCAAATGGGCAGCTGCTAATAGCGACTGAGTTTTATGCGACTCATTTGCTACGCCCAGGAGGAAAGCGAGCATGGAGGGTTCGTGAGCAGGATAACATAGAAACATAGACTGTAGACGGCAGATAAGAACCGGGCTGGCCCACCTAGTCTGCCCATTTCTACCTACAGGATAAGCTGCAGATCCTAGTTAACCAATAGCCTATTTCTTCCTACCCACCCACAAAATTGCCTTATGTCTGTCCCATGTATTCTTGAATTCTCCCACAGTTTTAGACCCCATAACATCCTCAGGAAGGCTGTTCCATGAATCCACCACCCTCTGTGACAACATAATTCCTTACATTGCTCCTGAACTGCCCCCTCATCTTCAAATTGTGTCCCCTTGTTCTTGCACATCTCTTTTCTGAAAGATGCTACCTTCTTGGACTTTGTTGATTCCACTGAGGTACTTAAAAGTTTCTATTATGTCCCCCTCCCTCCTTTCCTCAAGGGTATATATTAAGCTCCTTTAGTCTCTCCTCGTATGGATTCTCTTGCAGACCCTGCACCATTTTGGTTGCCCTCCTCTGGACTGCCTCTATCCTGTCTATGTCCTTGCAGAGATGGGGTTTCAGAACTGGACGAGTACTCCAGATGGGGTCTCACCAACTGTCTATACAGAGGGATAACAACTTCTTGTTTTCTGCTGGTGATGCCTCTCCTATACATCCCAGTATCCCCCAGCCCTCCCTACTGCCTTCTCACATTGCTTGCCAACCTTAAGGTCATCTGATATGATTACCCCAGGTCCCTTTACATTTTGTTGTTGTTACTACCTCCCCCATCGTGTAATCTTTCCCTGGGTTTTGTTTCCCAGGTACATTATTTTGCACTTCTTTGCATTGAATCCAAGATATCATACTTCTGACCATTCCTCCAACCTTGCCAAGTCCCTTCTCATCCTCTCCATGCCTCCTTGTGTATCAACCCTGTTGCAGATCTTTGTGTCATCTGCAAAAGGCATACTTTCCTTCAGTCCCTCTGCAATGTTACTTATAAAGACATTAAAAGGACTGGACCCAGTACTGAACCCTGCAGTACCCCACTAGTAGCCCCTCTTTCTTCAGAGTGGACTCCATTTACAATTACCTTCTGTGTCCTGTTGTCCAGCCAATGTTTTACCCAGGCTACCACCCTGGGACTCACTCCTAGGCTGGCTAATTTGACTATTAATCTATTCTGTGGGACTGTGTCAAATGCCTTGCTAAAGTCTAGGTAGGCCATATCCACAGCCCCTCCCTGGTCTACTACTTTGGTCACCCAGTCCAATAAATCAATTGATTCATCTGACATGACCTTCCGCTGTGAATCCATGCTGCCTTGGGTTCTGTGCCCCACTGGCCTCTAGGTACTCAACAGTTTTTCCTTCAGAAGTTGATTCATCACTTTCCCTACCACAGAAGTCAAACTTGACAGGTCTGTAGTTTCCTGCCTCTGTCTTGGTCCCACTTTTGTGAAAGGAATCACATCCACCTTCCTCCACTCCTCAGGTACCACACCATCCTCCCATGATTTGTTAAAAGGGTAGTCAGTGGTTTCACTAGTTCTCCCTTAATTCTTTTAGAATTCTGGGGTGAATTCATCAGGCCCATTGCTTTGTCCACCTTCAGTTGTAGGAGTTCTTTCAGAACCCTTTCTTCTGTGAAAGGACTGGATCGACTCCCTGTCCAGAGTGCTTCTGTTACTTGGATTAGGCACCTCCCCTCCTCCTCTTTGTGAATACTGTGCAGAAATATTCGTTCAGTATCCCTGCTTTTCACTGTCCCTCTCTGCCCACCCACCGTCCATTCTATTCTGCCTCACTATCCCTCCCTTTGTCTTTCTATGCTCCCTGATGTACCTATAAAGGTTTTATCCCCTTCTAATAGAGTTGGCCATCTTTTCCTCAGTTTGGGCCTTTGCTATTCTGACTTCCCTCCTGCTTCCTTCTGCCTTAACTGGTACAGCTCTCTGCCTGCTTCTTCTGTGTTTCCTTATACTTCCTAAATGCTATATATTTCTCCCTAACCTTCCCATCACCCTTTTGAGAACCATAGTGGCTTTTCTTTTGTTTTGATTTGTTTATTTGCTTCACACAAAGGCTTGTTGCCTCTGTGATGGCAGATTTGATGTTTCCTCATTGTTGTTCCACCCCCTTCTAGCCTGTTTGCTAGTGCTTTTCTAAGGCACTCTCCCATCTTGCCAAAATCAGCTCTCCTGAGTTCAGTACCCTCACTTTTGTATGGCTTGACTCTGTAGCTGGAGTTTATCATGAACCACACTGTTTGATGGTCATAAAAGTAGAGCTCACTGCTCAATTAATAGGGAACCTATTAGTTGAGCAGTGACTTTCATTTTATCAAATGTTCATTTAAGGTTTAATAAAATCATTTTAAAAGTTTAACCCATAGACCTGTATTAGGCATGTCCCCACACTCTTCCTGGTTAAACGTCACAAAAGGGGACATGGGGGCAGAGCAGGCAAACTCGGATGTGGGAAGGGATCATCTGGCTCCCAGTTCGGACAAATTCGATCCCTTCCCAAGCGTTATCAAGTAAGGTAAAAATAATTTTTATATACAGGCTACTCGCCACCCAGAGTGGCAGACTCTGAAGCCCAAACTGTTAGCTCACACAATTCCTTTAAAGTGAAAATTGGAGGCACATGGCGCGAGTAAGGGATGGCGCATTGTGGGAGGGCGTGACAAAGAAGAATATGGGAGGCAGTGTGGGTGGTGCCATCGAGCTCTCACTTTGTGTGGCATCACACCAATGGCTATGGTGCAGGAGGTACGGGTTCAGGGCTGGGAAGGGCTTGGGAAAATAAATTTTTATGATTTTGGTAGTGTGGGAGTTAAGATTTTTTTGAGGGTGTCCCATTCCCGATCCCCGGACGTATGAGTCTGCAGTCCCCCCTTGAATAGCCGCCTCCTTGGGTTTGGCTATACCCCAGTGTCAGTCCCCCTTGGGTTGATTATATAAAAGGGAGGTCTCATAGAGTGTCACAGCTGTGATTGTCTGCATAATGCACAGTTGCCGTATATGTTTTGACGATGTGCACTCACTGATATGTTATTCGCTATTTGGAAATCACCCTTATGACATGGAACTGGCAGCAAGGGCACAGACAGTCCAGAATTACCAGGCGCCTTTGCGTGTTGGTATCACGTTGGTGTGATGGTGCTTTGGAGTGGTTGGGATCTTAAAGGAGGAGGGCAGGGCCAGGGTCAGCCCCCATCATGCCTCTGCAATTAATTTAATTTCCTTTTTATATAAAATAATGGGCAATAATGGTGCAAGAGGGAGGAAAAGGAACATTGTTTAACCAGGAGTAGCACTCTAAGCCGAAGCTTGTTTCCAGATGCGACCTGGGAGCACAAGGAAGTTAAGTGACTTGCTCAGGATCACACAGTATGCACCTAGGCGGCTGTGGGATTCAAACCCAGGTCTCCAGATCTGAAGCTCAGAGCCTTAACCCACTGCGTTACACTGCCTCCTCGAGCATGTTGCAGCTCAGTATTAGGCACAGCTCAGCAAACAAAGGGACTCGTGGTGCTGGCATTAAGTGTGGGATCCAAACAAAGGGATCAGAGTGAGCTGCTTACAAATATGCTCTCTGTGTAACTGGAAAAGCTATAATTTCTTGTGCCATATATTGTGTTCTGAGAGCATCAGCTAAAACTGAATAATGTAACAGCACAAGTGCATCATCAGCTTGAAAAATGTGAAATCTTGTGGAGGTGATGGGTCTAACACATTATGATCCACTAGAGGATTTCATTCCCTGACAAGATTTAATTCCAGTCTGGCTGAGGTGGGGGGAGCATGCCCTCTGGGCTCCTATGCTGCTGTCTGGTTTGGGGCAACAGTGGTTCAGCTCTATAAGAGCGGTAGCCTCCACTGGAAATACTGATGTGGTCAACAGGTTTTCCAACCATAGTATGAACTCTTACTCCTATGATCTGCAGGGTTTTCCCTGGTTTGCCCTGATTGGACCACCACTCTACCCGAGTTGTACCATTATTCACATCTATACATGTAAATTTTCATACACTTCAATGTGGTATCAGGCATTGTAACTTTTATATTATGACCACTTTATATATGAAATTGATTACCTGCGCTATTCTGTGAGAATCAAGCAGGACAAACCTGATACAAGAAAGCAGGAAGGAGGTACAAAGAAGGAGAGGAAGAATACACAGAGGAACAGGAGGATTATGGTCATGGGAGACTATGTTGGAAGTGGAAGCACAGTCCATCAGAGCAAAGGGAGCTGAAATCATGGGCGAAATGCATGTCAGGAGCATCTGCAAGGAGAGCTATGGACAGAACAGAACAACTGCTGAAAAGAGATCAGGATTTGCGGGATCATTGCAGGGCCAGATTAAAGCAACCTGGGGCCCTAGGCCCAAGAGAAAGCTGGGGCCCTCACATCAAGAACAGCCCCTTTGCCATGACTGTGCCCTTCGCTTGACTGTGCCCTTAACCATTGCATATCAGTTACTGAAGTTTTAAAACATATTTTCTTACTGTCCCTAAAAGTGGCATAAAACCTAAATAACTTAACTAAAATGCTTCAAAATGAATTAAACTAATAATATCAATATGAAAAATAACATTAGTCTGAATTTTGATAATTAAAAGAAAATAATTACTAACTGGCCTGGTAAAATATTTTTTGGGTATGAAATGTCTTGATTTGCACTTTTGCAAAGCCCCCTCCAACACACATGTGCACTCATAATGTGGGTGTTGCCATTCTGTCCTGTCAGGTAGTAAGAACCAGGTTATGGGAGTTTCGTTGGGTAGGATAGGGTAGGGTAGAGTAGGGTAGGGACCCATCTCTGAAAAAGCCAATGTCATGGGTGGTGTAGAAGTTAAGTTAGTGGTTTACTAGAGGAGTCATGAATTATAGCGATTATGTTGCAAAGTGAGTGATTGTTGTAATAAATCATTCCCAGGATCAAACATTTCTGTTACTGATAAATAAGCCAGGATGCATTGATGGGATTCCAGAAATATGTTCAGTTGTTCACCCTGAAAATAGAGCCACATCAAGGCCAGAACTTAAATTGAGGGGATGAGGGAATAAAAAAAAAAAGTACGATTTTAACTGTACCATTGAAACTCATTGTAGATTTCGATTATTTATTTATTTAAGTTTAGGATTAACACCTTTGAGCCAGAAGACTCCTTTTACAATGGTTCCAGGTCAGATATACAAAGACATGAACATATCAAAGAAACATTGATTACATGGACATAACAAAGAATATTGGTTAAATTTTAATTATATTAGTTTGGAGATGTTTGTAGGTAACCAGTTAGATTTGAACCTAGTGGCTAGTCCACAGCATTTGCAAGGATTATGCCATCAAGAGTATATGCACTGCATCTAGAGTTCAACAGTGAGACAGTTCAACATTGTACTATAATATGCATCATTAGTAGACACTTCACATGCAGGTTCCATTTAAATGTTAAGTGCAATGTAGCACAACAGGATGAGAGATACCTGCCATGTTAACTAATGCAGCCATAGCTGGCTTTGATCAAGTTGGGGTGTGGGAGGGGTGAGGAGGGCTGGGGATAAGGCAGCAGGAAGGGGTGGTGGGGCAGTGGGGGAGGAGAGGGGAGTAGATTGGAGGGTGGGGTGGCGAGGAGGGTGGCAAGTATGGGGTTAGGGAGGAGGCGGTAGTGGTACAAGGGGTGAAGGGAGTTAAAGGCAGGGTAGGAGAAGGGGTTGAATCGTCATGGGGTTGGAGTGGGAAAAGGGGAGGGAGTCTGACGAGTTGCGTAGGTGTGCAAGATTTGTTTAAGAGGGACTTGGTGCTTATACATCAGTGTGTGCTGTGTTGAGGTTAGGCATTTAGATAACACAGCTACAAACATTCACAGAGGTTAGGGTGGCAGTAGAGATCAGATTTAAATAGACTAACCTTTCTGCACTCCATTAGGTCAGTGGGAGGTCATTGAGCCACTTAGGGCCATGGAAGGAGTGACCGCTGGCCTATTGTTGTACATTTAAAAGGAACTACTAGCCCTTCCCTCACCAATCTTCTAGTGGAGAAGACTGGGTGGGCAGCTTTGAAGAGAGAGGAGAAAGATTCCGGGTAAGTCCTATCATGATTTTTTGGCAATCAGGCAAGGTTGGTATTGAATCCTGGGGTGAAGAGGGCCAACCAGTCGCAGTGTATAGAGCACAGGTGTGGGTCCAGTGGTCAGCCCCAGGATCAGCCTGCATGCCTTGTTAGTAGTGTTTTCACCCTTTTCAAAGCAGTATCAGCACCAGCACTGTAGATCACCAGGTCATAATCTATGGTTGTTAGTACAGAGCAACTTGTGACAAGCTTTAGTGCTTCAGGGGTCATGAAGTGACATTGCCGATAGAGCACACCAAGTTTCACGCTTTGCAGTTTTGATGACATGGTCTCACGGCACTGTGTATGAAAGGGTTTCATCCAAGTGTACCCCAGATATTTAAAGGTGCAGACTTGTTCTAATATGTCATCTTTGTGACTCACGACTCTGCAGTGGTCCAAACTTCTTCCTGGTTTGTAGGACAGTAAACAGCATGCACTTCGCTTTTTTATAGCTGAGCAGGAGTTTGTCTGTAAACCATTTTTCAGTTCTGGGAAACTGGTTTGCAACTCCGCCGTAACAGTGGTCTGATTCTTTCCACTTACTGAGATGACAGCATCCTTCGCATAGAGCACAATGTGCCCTGGGCAGGCAGATGGTAGTGGGTTTGGCTAATAGGCTGAAGAGGGTGTCCTAATATAGACCCTTGGGGACTTCAAGCTTCACCACCTTTGGCTCAGATAGTTTTCCACTGATTTTGGCATTTTGAAACCTGTTGGAGAGGTAACTGTCAAACCAGTTTACTGTATCAGAGGACAGACCAGTGGCTAGCAGGTTGTTTAGGAGGAGTTGATGGTTGACCATATCAAATGCCTTAGTGAGGTCTATGAAGATAGACCCCACTGCTAGTCCACTGTCAAATGCGTTGTAGATTTGAGAGGTGTAGTTAATAATGGTGGAGTGATCTTTGCAAAAGCCATGTTGCTGTACATAGAGTAGATTGTGCTTGGTAGGATATTCTGTGAGCTGGTTCATAGACCCTGACGCTTGAGGATTTCGAAAGTGGGGGGGATGGAGATGGGCCTGTAGTTGGACAGGTTGGTTGCATCACCAGCTTTGAAGACCAGGTGACAAGTGCCTCTTTCCACTTGTCTGGGAACACACCTGACCTCAGCGAGGCATTGAAGACTTTGGTGAGGGGTCCAGCTATCTCATTTAAAGTGAGGGCTATCAACTTCATGTCCAAGTGGTCACTCCCCATCCTGGTCTTTCCTAGTACCGTTTAACATATCTTATGGCATCATTTCTTTCGATTTGCTTGAAGTAGAAATGAAGCGTTGCTTTTGGCTGGAGATGGGGAATGCAACCTAGGGAGCTGGTCAGGTAGAAGGGGTTGAGGTAATCAGCAGGCAGTATCGAACTAAAGTCAGTGAAGACCTAGTTATATTCATTGGCAATGAGAGCGGGTTCCTGAAATGTCCCAGATGCAGTGACTATTAGACCGGGTGGGGCTCGGGGAGCTTTACCTGTAAGTGATTTTACCGAGTCCCAGAATTCCCTCTACAACCCAGCTCCTTTTTAGAAGACTTTTGTAGTAGGAGGCCTTCAGCCATGTGGAAGAGTTTGTGCATTTATTTCTGGCTGTTTTATAGGCAAGAAGGTCAGCCTGTTTTCCTGAGGCTTTAGCCTTGTGCCACAGGTCGTCCTTGTGGCGCATAAGTTCAGTGAGGGAGCCAGAGAGTCATGGGTTGGTGGCCCTCTTATTTTCTTAGTTTTAAAGGGGCAAAAGCTATCACAGGCCTTTGTGAAGGCCATAATGAAGGCAGCTCGAGGCCTGATTCCTCATCTCTGGCACTATCAAGTGGTGTCCAGTCGATCAGATTCAGATATTGCCTAAAGGTGTCTGCTAGTCCTGCTCTCAGTGAGTGATTTCTAGAGATCTGGGGGGCAGTTTTAGAAAACTTGTTGGTCAGGTGCACAATACAGGGAGTGGTCACTGAGGGAGTCTGGCAGTACAGTAACTTCAGATATATGTGCTGGGTGGGTATAAGCGGAGCCAATCAATGAGTGTACTAGTGCCCTCCGGTAGTTCTGTCTGGTGGACTGTGTAACTAGCTGGTGAGATAAGTCCAGCTATTTGGTCATAGACTGTAGTTGAATCGTGGGATTTCCAGTTGGTATTAAGTCCCCAACTATTACATGTTCCCAGTTTTGCCTTGCTTGTTCAAGGTAGATCAGGACCTGCTGTATGCTGATGTCGTGTTTACCGGTGGAACACAGACTATAGAGAGTAGCAGTACTTTATTCTGCTGATCTATGGTGAGTTTAGTGCTTAGTATTTCAGCCTTTTTAGTGTGTAAGCTACTTGATAGTAGCTGGCCTTTAATATCACTCCTTAGGTAGACCATACAGCCGCCCCACATTTGGACAACCTGTCCTGGTGGAATACTGTGTAGCCATCCAGAGATATTGTTGTGTCACTGACCTTTGGCGAGCCAGGTCTCAGTTAAGGCAATTACATCTGGTTTGTGCAGCTCAACCCAGGCCTGAAATTCAGGTAACTTGGGTAAGAGACTACATATGTTAAGTGAGACTATCTCGAGATGCCCCAATTTTGTGTTGGTCTTTATTGTAGGGGACTAGAATTTGGGTGCACATTTCAGAGATTAGTAATAATAGTAGGATCAATTTCCTGAGAGTACATGCACAGTGCACCAGTTGTGGCCAGTAAACTTAGGCTCTGTGGCCTTTGGGTGCATTTGTGGTCACTTACGGCATTGCGACCGCATAGTAGAGCTGCTATGGGGATTTTTGAGGTGGCTGCAATAAGCAGATCTGTGGAGGGAGTTTGAAAGCATTTAGTTGATCAGCCACAGAGGTTACCGTGCTAGGTCAGGAGAGAGATTAAATATAAAGCATGCACATTGAACTGCAGTGTTAATCTTTTATATTTAAGAATAAGACTTGATTCTAAGTAGTGGGGAGGGACAAGAAATGGGACTGCTCACACTTTACAGGTCAGCCTGACCAGGGGACCCCTGAAGCTATCAGCTGTAGGGCCATGTGAGTCAGCAAATTTGACCCGACAGGCCAATTTCGAGCCAGGCAGGGCAAAACTTCAGTTAGTCGATTTGGCCAAATTAAATAAAGGGTTCTGAATGTTAAAATACATTGTATTTTAATGGCTTCTCATGTATTATTACAATAAGCTTTTGAAGTGCACAATAAACAATGAACTGTTCGTGTAAGTAGAACCTTCATGATAAGTGGGGTAGGGTAGGGTATCATACCAATAGGCTAACAGTCAGGCAGAAACCTGAAGCACCTTCCTCCTCCACTGTTCATCCCACCCAAACCTTCTCCCTAGTTAGTAATACTCCCCATGGCAGTGATAATGATGATGCTGATGATGAGGTGGTGGTGATGTCAATGATGGCAAGACAGTTTGAGAAAATTGTCAGCAATCAGAAAACATGCGAGTGAGCTGTGCTGCTGCAGTGCTGATGAGACTGACAGAATGTGAGGCAAATGCAATGCACAGTGTGGCTGGCTACGGAGGGCACTGGAGCACACCCAGGGCAACACCTTCCTCCTCTTCTGTTCCATCCCACCCAATAACAGGAGAAGCCACTTGTGTGGGAAAGCCACAAAAATACACTCAGTTCAGTTCTTCTGCACTGCTCAGAAATATTCAGAAAGAATGGTTTAAAAAATATTTTCAAAATGGTGACAAAGAACACCACAGAGCTTGTGACAGTCTGACATGGGCCTTCCTCACCTTCACCAGGCCTTGCTGTAAAATGTTTAAGGACTCAGTCAGCCCCCAAAAAAAACTTTTTGTTGTCATTTTGCCTCTGGGGAATCGTAGCTAGCCCCACCTTCCCTCCTCCTCTCAATCAACTGCTGTTAATCCTGTTAGTTGCTTTCACTCTTCAGACTGCAAGAGCCAGCTGGATTGCACTTTTAAGAAATGCATTTCTCTCAGTCTGCTGCTTTTGTTATACTTCTTTTTTAAGCCTATTCCTGCTCATCAGACTCTGCCCTTCCTCCTCTACAAGAATACTCACATTAGTTATGGAATTACATTGTGCCATCCTACACTGATGAGCTGAGCCTCTCAATCATGCTACACTAAATCTCCTGCAGCCTGCCATGCTGCTCACGCTTGTCTCTGACCCTGCTGAGCTGAAGTGAGGGAGTTTATAAGCCCACTCTGCTTCATACTGCCTGCTCCAATCAGAGTACAGCTAGCAGAAAGCAACATCAGTCAGAGCAAAGACAGATTGTTTGACTGGACTATCATAAGGGCAGTCACATGATTCCCCTACTGTCTGTTCTTCAGGCTGACAGCGACTTTCTTGGAGGACTGTCTTGGAGGTGGGATGGCATCAGCAGCGTCAGAAGAGCACGGCAGTATGTAGCTTCGTTCACAGCACTAACAATGGAGGAGGAGGAGGAGGATCAGACCTTTCAGGTATGTCCAGCCTCTGTACTTCCTGCTACTCCCTCTTCTTGCCCCTCCCCAATTACTGCGCATGCTCGTCCGAGTTTTGCAGCGCTCTGACATAATGTAGTGCTGCTTCTGCGAAACACATTTAACTTTAGAATAATTCAGGCCAGGCTTTTCAGGTTTTGCCAGTGAAACCCGATTCGAAATTTCTTTCCGATCACTGCAAAACCGACTGGTCTGAACATTTGGCCCGATTCGGTTCCAGCCCTAATCAGCTGCACTTAACACCTCATCATGTGGTGAGAATCATGTCACAGTTCAGTCCCTGCCTTGCTCAGATTACCCAGCAGTTGTCTTTTACAAAAAATGCATTTTAGGCAAAAGAAAAGGATAGTGTGTATATTTACAAAATGGGTAGGAAAAATTATATCTGCCGTTATTTGTTGATTCCATCACATTACCATGCATATATCAGAGCTAGACTACACACTGCAATTTCACCCCTAAAAAACAATTTTGCCATTTATAAGATAGATAACCCATTCTATGGTGTGCGGTCATGCTCTGATATCATGCGCCTTGGTTGAGTTGGCCCACCAAAGGCGTGCATATATCAGAGTGTGACCGCACACCTAGAATGTAATTATCTATTACTCTATCTATATACTGTATATATCCATATATATATATAGATATATTCCTTACAAAAACATTGTTAATGCATCAGTAAGGTTGTTCACACCAAAAAGTGTGAAAATTCCATGTTGGGTTAACACCCCTACCACCCCACCACCACCCACCCTCCACACACCAACAGGCATTGGGGTGTGCGTTGGAATCTTGACCTAACTCTCACCCCATTCCATGTGTAAGAAGCTATGGTGGTGCAGTATAGGAGAATGGGGTGAAAGTTAGGCACGACCACCCCAACACACACCCCAATGTCTGTTGGTGTGGAGGGTGGGGAGTGGTGGTGGGTGTTAACCTAACATGGGATTTCCACACTTTGTCGTGTGTGGAAACAACTCTAACTGATGCATTAACTAAGTTTTAATAAGAATTTCTTTCTTTTTTTAAAGTGTAATGTAAGTAGTAAATGGAATGTGTTGGTGGGAGCTCGGGGCCCAAACCAAGCTGCCCAGTTGTGCATAATGATATGTGTCTGTGGGAGTGTGGGCCCTCCAGGCCCTGTGCTCCCACTTACAGTTAAGTATGGGGCCATACAGCAGCCCTATAAGGCAAGGAGCCCTTGTTACACTAATTTGCCCATATCTCGGAACTGTAGTGCTAGAAAAAAATTCAAGTGTCATTGTAATCGTGAGAGTGAGTAGTTCTCACAGTATAAATAGATCAAATCTGCATCTCACATCATTTCTGAGATACAGGCACTGAAAAGCAGTGTGAGTGCTAATTCTAAGGGCATAATACTGGCTACAGCTATGAAAATGAGCAACGAACACATTCATAAATATCTCAGGAACCATACAAGGCAGAAAAAATTCAAATTTCACGGGTTTTATGGCATTCCAAGCTACTTCTATGCTTAATCTGCCTCCATGGGAGACTAAGAAATTTTGTGACAAAAGTCTATGTCTCGAACCGTTTTCCAGATATGGGCCCTGAAAAGCGTGGCGGGCGCACAATGTTATCCTCTGGGAAATTTCTAAACTTCAGAATGCTGTAACTATGGCCCTGTTCAATGTTTCTGTAACAAACCACCAAAAGGCACACCTGTAGCACTAGGGCTTTCCACCCTGAAAGGTTCAGGTCAATAGCACAGTCCACGTTGCCACAGTGAAGTGACAAAGAAAACAAGGGCCGCAATGTTATCCTAAAGGAAAATTTCAGAACTTTGGAATGGTGTAATGATGAGCCTGTTCAATATTTCCATATCAAACCACAAAAAGGCAGATCTGTGGAACTAGGGCTTGCAACCCTACAAATTTCAAGTCAATATCACATTCCACCTTGCCACAATCAAGTGACAAAGAAAACAGCATTTAGCAAAAATTGATCATGCAGTGTTAGCGTGATCACTTTCATGTTTGCGATTCTCCTGTCTCTATAATGGGAATGTTAGCGCATGCCAAAAAAAGCCGCTGTACTTTTTGGAGTTAGCGTGATTGTTTGCATGCAAACAAAAATGTTAGCATGTGCAAAAAATGGAACATTTTAAAAACATACTGTATTTCTGGACTAGCTGTTGGAAAACTAATACCAGGGGCATGTTACCCGGGGCCCGATTAGGTAAAACCAATGGTTGGTGTCTTCTAAAATGCAGTATTTTTGAATTACAGCATTTTTTCTCTCTCTCTAACTGAAAACACTATGGCGGCAGCACAACAACATTTTGGCCAAGCTCGATCAAAAATGTGATTGCGATTGTTTCGCAGATGCACATATAAATTTACCCATAGGCTATAATGGGACATGAAAAATGGCATAACTTTTGAACGAGCAATATTTTCACCAAATCTTCAAAAGTCACCAATACAAGCCAGGACACATGTAGACAACCCAATCTGAACTCACTCAAATGCATTCTTCAGTGCATTATGGGTGGACAAAGAATTCACAACTTTGGGGAAATTTCACTTTTTGAGACACGCTACGGTTCCATAACCGTAAATCAACTGAAACAAAAGTTTCCAGATCTGGAGAACTATGATAAATCTTTGCATATTCCAAATTTCAGGGAAATAGGACAAACGGTTCAAAAGTTATTAAAGTGCAAAATTTGAGATTTAACATAGAAATAACTATGCAACCCTAACTATAGTGGCACTACTGTGCCACTATAATACATACTATATATATATATATATATATATATATACATACATATACATATACACACACACACACAATAGGGGTGAGCAAATAAGTCATTGAATAAAACATGTATTCTCACTGCAGTGAAATAAACCACTGTGTTGAGAAATAAGCCACTGCAGTGACATCACCACAGTGGATTATTTGAGGCCTATTGTATAAATATATACACGATGGATGAGTATGGAACACGGAAATATTTGCACTTGTGCATAGTGAGCTCTGGTAATGTAGATATTCCCATATTCCACACTCACCATCATGTATCCTATATATATATATATATATATATATATATATTTATTCAAAAAAGCTCAGTTATTGCATCAGTTAGGGTTGTTCCCACAGTGACAAAAGTGTGGAAATTCGATGTTATAGTTTACTACCCACCACCACACACCCCAGCCCCATCCTCAAACCCCTAGCTCCCATCCCCCAATACACACACACATATGCAAGCAGTACAAGACACATCCATCATCATGGTCCAGCAACTGTATGAGTTCTGCTGCCATCAGAGTGCCTTGTGGGTACACACGCATTCTGGGCAACCATGGGAGATGGCCCACAGTAAGCATTTTTCTGTTACAAAAATAAATAACAAGATTTAAGCAGATGCCTATATTTCAATTGTTAAGAAATGATGAAACACACAGTATGTTATCTATAGATACCTGTATTGGAAAGAAGAGTTTGGATAACCATAGCAACAGTCATTGGATGTGAGCATATTTTTTCTGATAGAGTGAGTCAGTCATAATAAAAATGGTACTAATAATAAAAATTATTTTATAGTATAGTTCACAAGCAACATGTGACAGCAGCAGTTATAACATCCAAAGGTAACCATAAAATGCTGCTAATGAGTATACCAGCTATAATGTGTCATGATACTGTGCTGGCAGTATAAGTCGATCATACTGTATTTGTGTTTTCATTACATACTGTTATGTGAAAGGAGTACAGTGTAGTGATTAGTGTGCTTACAGATGTGATTGACTGGAGTAGTGTCTTACAATCTTGCATGTGTGTTGCATGTGTGTGTGGGGGATGGGGGTGGGGAAGCATGGAGTTAGGGGTTTGAGAATGGGGCTAGGGGTGTGTGTGGTGGTGAAATGGTAACCCTAATGTCGAATTTCCACACTTGTGTCACTGTGGAAACAACCCTAACTGATGCATTAACGGAGTTTTGCAATGAATTTCCTTCTTTTGAGAAAGTGTAATGTAAATAGTAAATGGCATGTGTTGGTGGGAGAGCGGGCACTAAGCTGCCCATTTCTGCAGAATGATATGTGTCTGTAGGAGCGTGGGCTCTCCGGCCATGTGCTCTCACTTACACATAAGCATGGTGCTACAGCAGCCCTATAGGCCAAGGAAGCCTTGTAACACAAATTTGTCCATATCTCAGGAACCGTAGCAGCTGGAAAAATTTCAATGTGGTTGTAATCATGAGAGTGAGTAGTTCTCACAACACAATTGACCAAACCCATATCTCACATCGTTTATGAGCTACGGGACTGAAAAGCACTGGAAAGGCACCCTTGGAAGCCTTGGAACATGTTTTGCAAATATCTCTATAACCATAGCAAGTAGGAAACAAATTCCACTGCAGGTGTCATCTACTATATCCAAACTTGTTTCAGCAGGTTAGTTCACATTAAAGTGAACTAAGGTGCCATAACCAAAAGTCCATATCTCGCCTTTGAGATACAGGTGCCAAAAGGCATGACAGGTGCTACAACGTTATCCCACGGAAATTGCTCAAATGTGGGAATGCTGTAACCTTGGCCCTTGAATGTTTTGGCACCAAACCACAAAAGGCACATCTGAGACCAGGGCTTGCTACCTGCAAATTTCAGCCAAAAGATCAACCGTTTGATTGCAGAAGGGTGGCAAGATTTACAATTATTTTGGCTTACTTCGCAAAATACTTCAGAATCATTTAACTTTCATATTGCAAAGTATTTTTAAAAACAGTATTTTTCAGAAAGTTTAAAACGCATTTCTGGGGGTTTAACTAAAAGAAAAAAGATATGGCTAACATCTTCAGGACCCAACTAGGTAAACACAACAGTCAGTCATTACCTAGAGGGTCTCAATTTCAAATGACAGGCATTTCTCTGTGTCACTGACTGAAACAAGATGGCTGAATCACGCGAAAGCAAAGGGCCGTTTGCGAAAGTAAAAATGGCCATTTGCAAGCGTTCGTGATTTTTGCTAACTTTTCCACTGACTATAATGGGAAATTTGTTTTGAATAACCTTTGAATGGTTTAATATTTTTTCACCAAATCTTCGAAAGGCACATCGGTGACCAAGGCTACATCTCTCTAAATTTTTGACTAAACAGACAAACCGGTGTGTTGTGGATGCGAGCAAAGAAACATGCAAAAGTATTTTTGCATTTTCTTGCATTCTGTAACTTCAGAACCGACATCTGACTGTAATGAAACTTGCCAGATCCACAGACTATGCGAGAATGACCATGCATACAAAATTTCAGGCAAATTTTTTGCATGGTGGCAAGTTATTAAGGTGCAAAATTTGAGGTTTTGCATTGAAGTGGCTACTCAACCCTAACTATAGTGGCACTATCGTAGCCAATCCCAACATATCTATCTATCTATATATAGATAGATAGATAGATAGATATGTTGGGATTGGCACATGCCTATGTTGCCTATGCCTTAATCTGGCCCTGGATCATTGTCTATCTTGGGGCAAATGACATAGGAAATAGAACTGTGGAAGAAGCCAAGGCATACATGAAGACATTGGGGAGGGCCTAATGGAGTACACAACACATATGGCCTTCTCGGAGGTGCTGCTGGTTTGGAGGAAGGGAGAATAAGATCAGGAATGAAGAAATCAGGGAACTGAACCAGTGGATCCAGGGTTGGTGTGCAGACAATAGGATGCGCTACATTGGAGAATGGGGACCTTCTGGGACATCCAGCTCTTCAAGCATGCTGGTCTGCATCTCACCAGAGGAGAAGCGAGAGTGCTAAGGCAGTTGAAGGTCTTCTTGGAGGGTTTAAACTGGAGGTCTCCAGCACAGAGAAGAAGAAGAAGACCTGAATGAAGATGCAGAAAGATACGAAGGTAAGAGAAGATCGGTGAATGGAAGGAACCTCCCCTGCCATAGGACTAAAGAACAGGCATAGCCACGAGCAAGGAGTGGCCATAGGTAAAAAGGAGGGACCTCAGGTAAAGTACAGGAGGGCAGACACAGAAAGGGGATGGTACTAGAGTTATAGCAGAGGAGAGGGCAGTGATTGGAAGGCTATGTGCACAATGCCCACAGCCTGGTAACAAATTCCTGGAAATTGTGGCATTAATGGCCTCGAGGACATGGATATCAAGGCAGTCATAGAGACATGGTGCAAGAGCAGCCATGCCTGGAGCTAGCCATTCCTGGGTACACGCTGCACAGGCGGGACAGGGAAGTCAAGAAGGTGGGAGGGGTGGCATTGTAATTCAGGGAAGGGATAAAAATGACAGCCCCACAAGACAAGGGGAAAAGCAAAGGTGCTGTGGGTAACCCTGGAGGTGGGGAGGGAACAGTACTTAGAATGGGAGTGATATACAGGCCCCAGGGTAGGTGGAGGATGTAGACAGAGAACTGCTGGAGACTATAGAGAACATGGCAACAAAGGGTGAATTGCTGCTGATGGGTGACTTCAACTGCCAGATGTGGACTGGAGCATCCCAGCGGCAGCCTCAGAAAGGAGTAAGGATTCCTGCAGTCCCTGCAAGGGGCGGTCTCACACAGCTAATTAGGAGCCTCACGAAGGAGAATGCAATTCTGGATCTTGTCCTCAAGCAATGGGGGACAGGATAAAGGAGTCACAGAGAGGGAGAACCTAGGGACTAGTTACCATCCAGCTATGGGGTTCACCATAAGGATGTCACAGGAGGCTAGCCACACAAGGACTAGAATCCTGGATTTCAGGAGCACAGACTTCAGTAAGATGAAGGCGAATTCAGGAATGCTATGCAAGGATACGATGACATAAGGGAGTAGTGGAACAGTGGGATGTAATAAGGGAAGCCCTGCATCTAGTAGCAAACCATTGTCCAGGCAAGACCAAAAGAAACAGGAAACCACTGTGGTTCTTGAGGGGAGTAGCAGAGCCAGTAAGAAAAAAAGATGGCATTTCTGGAGGCACTAGGCAACATAAGGCAAGGAAGACAGGCAAGAATACTTGAAAAACAAAGGAAGCAAACAAGGCAGGAAGGGCAAAGTCAAACCGAGGAAAAGCTAGTTAACCAGTGAAGAAAGGGAAGGCATTCTTAGGGTATATTAGTGAGAGGAGAAAGACGGGGGATTGTGAGACTTAGGGAAGAGGGAGGCAGTAGTGGAGAAAGACATTGACAAGGCAACTGTCCTCAATCTAATACTTCTGCCCATATTCACAGAAGAAGGTATTGGGACTGTCCCCATTAATGGAGAAGGGCAAACAGGGAGTAGGGTGGTCATTAGACTTTTTCAGAGGACATAATGAAAAGAACACTAGAATGGCTTAGGTGGATAAAGCTATGGGGCTGGATGGGATATACCTGAGGATCCTAAAGGAGCTCTGGGAGGAACTGGCTAAACCTCTGGCAAAGTTGTTCAGTGGATCACTGGAAACAGGTGTGGTTCGGAGGAGTGAGGAGGACACAAATGGTATTCCTGCACAAAGTCAGTGGCAAGGAGGAGGCAGAAACTACCGCCTGTCAGTTTGACCTTGATAGTAGGTAAAATGATGGAAACCCTGCTTAAAGAAAGGCTGATGGACTACCTAGAGACAAGGGGCTGCTGGACCCAAGGCAACATGGATTCATGGCAGGGAGGTCATGCCAGACCAACTTGATTGATTTCTTCGAGTGGGTAATGAAGGAAATAGACCACGGCAGAGTGGTAGATGTGGCCTATCTGGACTTCCAGGGAAGGCCTTCTAATACAGTCCTGCCATAGTAGACTAATCACAAGTTGGCAAATCTGGGGGTTGGAACAGAGGTAGTCACATGGGTTAAAAACTGGTTGAGTAACGGAACACAAAGAGTGGCGGTAAATGGGTTAGCTCACAGGAAGGACAGGTAACAAGTGGCATACCCTAGGGATCACTACTGAGACCAGTGCTCTTCAATGTCTTCAAAAGTGATATTGCAGAGGGTTCTAGGAGGGAGGTTAGCCTGTTCGTGGATGATACAAAGTTATGCAATAGGGTAGATACACAGAAAGATACAGAAAAAAATGAGGAGAGAGCTGAAGAGGTAAGAAAACTGGTCCAAGGAATGGCACTTGCCTCTAATGCAAAAGTGCAGGATTATACACCTGGGGAGAGGCAATCCTAGGGGCTGAGTATGAACTAGATGGGGTAATACTGGAGGCCACCAAAGAGGAAAGGGATCTAGGGGCAGTCAGAAGACAACCTCAAAGTGGCTAAGCAGTGTGACAGAGCAGTAAGAAGGCTAACAGAATACTAGGGTGCATAGGGAGGGAATAACATGTAAAAGGAGGGATGTGATGATATCATTGTACTACTCCCAGTAAGCCTTGTCTGAGTACTGTGTTCAGTTCTGGGAGGCCCCATCTCCAGAAAGACAGACAGGATGGATACAGTATAGTGGAGGGTGTCAAAATGGTATCCGGATGCAACATAAGTCGATGAGGAGAGACTCTGAGCTCTCAATATGTACTCCCTGGAGGAAAGGAGAGAGAGGGGACATGATAGAGACAGAAGAAGAGGATCAACAGGGTACCAGAGGGGAGCATATTTCACATGAAGAGAAATAGCAGAACAAGGGGCACAGCATGAGACTAAAGGGGAAAAACTAAGGGGACTTAGGAAGTTCTACTTCACTGAAAGAAAGGTGGTGGAGAGTGGAACAGTCTCCCTAAGAAGTTGTGGGAGCAGAGACAGTTCAGGGTTTCAAGAATGTGGGACAGGCACATGAGAATTATCAAGCTAGGGAGAAGGGGGAACTTGTCATAGCATCTAGGGTACCTTACATTAGAAAGAGGGATAGGGCAGACTGGATGGGCCACAAGGCCCTTTATCTGCTAACAACACCTATGTGTACCTATGTATCTATGCACTATGTACCCATTGGATATCAGCCATTGTTTAGATTATTGTTCCTTGTTCTGTGTTTGTATTTTTCTAAAATAAATTAATATAATGTTAAAAAAATAGCTGAATAATGGAGCTGTTCTGTTTGACAGCAACAGAGGTTGCAACTGTGAGCACTGCCGACTCAGCTTTACAAAATGAAGCAATCAGTAGAAAACCATAATAAAGATTGAAACCTATGCTAAGTTTTTTTTTTTATAATACAGCATTCAATTTTTTTTTTTACAAATCAATGGGCAATAATGGGCGCAACACCTAGTCACCGCTCAGGATTAGGCACAGCTCACAAACAAAGAGACTCATGGCCTTGCATCAGGCGTGGGATCCAAACAAGGGGAGCTGAGTATATGTTGTTACAAAGGTGCTCTGTGCAAGTGGAAAACAGGACAGCAATAATCGGGCACTAGAGCAAGAGATTCAAAATGTAAAAAAGATATTCGAGCATGCATTGAATTGTGTGTCTGCTCAATGCACAGGGAGCAGACTGGGGAAATTGGAGCCATGGATCCCCATGCTGCAGAACAGCTGTCTGCATCTCTCCGCTTCCGAGAAAACAACATGAACATCGTGTCCAATTAACTTTAAAATGTACAAATCAAGATATAGAAAATTAATTTTTAAAGAGCAGCTTTACAGATGTTCCCCCAAAACTATAAAGAACCCTTACCTAGCTAAAATTTATATGAATTTGCCAATATTTTCATTATTAATTGCCCCTATTTTGGAAGGAAGGATAAAGTATTTTGGCTTTGTGAGCTGAGCTCGCCATGCCCTTCCACTTCCTGGTACCTCCTGAGACTGCGATCTGCCCTCAGTCCACCCTGGCGCTAGCACATTTCTGATATCACTATATAGACAGTGTGGGAGCATCCAATAGACATTATGAGGCTGTTTTTTAAACAACATTTTTCATATTTTAGAGGGCCATCATGGAAAAATTAAGGGCACTGCTCAACTAACAAGTCCGTTAGCTGAGCAGTGCCCTTGATTTGTTTGTGATGGCCATCTAAATATGAAAATGTTTAAAAATAGCCCCATTCATGTCTATGGGACATGCCCCTCGCGCCTCCATACAGTAACATCAGGAAACGTGGTTAGTAATGGAGGTGGATCGAGTCTCAGGAGGTACCAGGAAGTGAAAGGAATCGGGCGTGGCTTAGTTCCACAGAACCAAAATACGATCCCTTCCTTCCAAAGTGGGGACAATTACAAATGAAAATATTAGGTATATGAATTGGGGCTAGGTAACGGTTCTTGATGGTTCTTGGGGGTGGAAGGAATTTGAAAAATAGAGGATAGTTGTTCTTTAAAAATTTGATCATGTGGGTCTGATACAAATTGACTGAATGTGACAAAGGTAACACAGAAAGACAGCATGGCAGGTATAGGAAAGACATTATGGGAGAATACCAGTTAGTAAATTATGACAGACACAGGTTTAAGGAATTAAAGACTTTATTGAAGAACATCCTAAACACTTTTGTATTAAAATACAGGCCACTTACCGGAAGTGTGTGTGTGTGTGTGTTTTACAGTACCCACTGATGATATGTGTGTGTGTGTGTGTGTGTGTGTGTGTGTGTGTGTGTGTGTGTGTATATACAGTATATATATATATATACAGTACCCACTGATGATGTGCTAAAACAAAGGCCACCTACTTGAAGACTGGTCATCGGGATGTCATCACCAGTTGCTTTGTGGGAAAAGTTCACAAGCACAAGGGATACAAAAGAAGCCAGCATGGCAACCCCTACAAGCCATAAAACTGTCTGAGATAGTTGAAAAGAAAGAGGGACCAGCAGATGCTGAAGAAAAAAAAATACACCAGCAGCCATCTGAGGAAGAAAAGTGTTCTGAATAGCGTGCTTTTTTTGTAATTTGGGTGTAGTACTCTTTAAGATGAGTCTTCTGGTGTTTCACTATGCAAATGTAGTGTACAGGGCTGCCTTCAGTTTCTCCCTTGTTAGACAGGACCTCATTTTCATGCTTTTTGCCAGTTTGCCAGTAACTCTCCACCCCTCATCAACCAGTGCTCACTCTATGCTAACCTCTCTCCCTCCCACAGCTTAAATACAGGCATCTCTTTCACTGCTCCTCTTTGTCTATAAATTCTGGTCCTTCTCCTCCATCCTTTTCTGTCCTGCCTTTTCTCTCACTCTCCCTTCCACCTTCCAGTTCTGATCTGCTGACTCTCAATGTTTCACTCATCCTTGGCCTTGTTGCAAAACTATACTGTGACAAACTGCCTTTCCTCCCACCTTCCCTCCCTCTGGAGTAATCTGCCACCACAGCTTTGCCACTCCTCTTACTGCTTACTCACATAGATCCTAACAACTTACTGTTCTCCCTCCTCTTCCTGCTCCTAGTTCCTCTCTGACCACCGAGTGCTCCTTTTAAGGGCTGTTGGGTTAGTGCATCCTCCATATCACTCTAGCTGTTTCTTGCCTTGTTTATCATGTAAGTCATCATTACCTACCAAGGTTCTATTTTTATTTTTAGGTCCGTATTGTTTGTCACTTGCACTAACTTGTATTTGTTTGCATTGTGTTTATACTATTATTTTGTGTTTTCATATAAGATGTATTTCTATGTACCTTCCCTGTTGCACCTGGAAATGAGGTTTGGCTCAGTGTCCCGTTCCAAAACCCATTTCTAAATAAATAAATTCATTAATATAACATTCATCACTGCTTTAAGAAACAATGCATCAAAATACTGTGCCAATCTGATCCAAAGAAAGGCTTAGAAATTATGCAGAAACATCTACACAGTGACAGTAAACACAAGGCTTTTGAGCTCTGGGTAAACAAGAACTGCAATTTACCAATATGACAATCTGCAACAACACATGTAAAGAAATGTTATAACTCACAACATGCTCCTAATTTGATCATATCTTCTTTCTGAGATACAAAGTTGGCTACAGTTAGCAACATCTGTCAGGTTGCATATCTGGAGATTAACTGACCATGAAAAGAGTTGTAAGTGACTACACCTATGCAAAACAAAGGTGATGAGCATTGTTTTTCCAAAGAAATTCAAAGCACTCTGCTTTTAGTTGCATCAGTTACTGTTACTACAAGTGATCACAAATGACTTCAGAGGGATCTGCTCAGATGGTTAAAATCATGTATTTGAATTGTGTCCAGATTTTTGGCAGCAAAGACTTATTTGGTTCATTGCAGATCTGGATTCACTGATTTATGACCGCCTTATACCAGTGCATGCCGTGCTAATGACCACAATGCCAGCAACTGCTGTGAGATGAATGACCCTTCCAACAGGGCTCTAGATGGGTCCAATTATTCAGATTCTGGACCTGTCTTGGTGCCATATGTTCACCACAAGCCGTTTTTTTCTAAACCAAACTGCTAACAAACAAAAACAATCTGTGGGACAGAGCTGGTATCCAACTGAAGAAGGCATGCCTCAAGTGCTTCAAAACAACAGACTTTTAATTAATTATTTCTGCAACAATTGTTTTATGAACTTTATAAAGTGCACCTCAGCTGCCAACTAATTGTTATAGTATACTGCTGATCAATTTTGTTCTAGATACAGCAATGGGATGGCTGGGCCAGATGGCAGCAAACGGCAGCAGAAACAGAAGGATGGCAGTGCTGCAAGCTAAAATTGTCATGGCAAATAAGAAAATACTAATTCAAGTGTGGGAGAGCCTGAACCTACACTTAAAATGGTGCTTCGGGCAGTCAGAGTCCTGGATGGGAATACAGTAAACCTGTCAGAAACCAAGGCATACATAAAGCAATTCCTTTCTACACAGGGAGCTTCTGACATGGCAAATCATACCTAACAGCCACAGCAGAGCCAGTTAAGGAGAACTGCATGCTGAGACTTATGCTCGATCATCTGGAAAGTACCCTGGGCAATGAACTAAGGAAGAAGAAGGTCTTGATGCGGTTACGTATTTAGTAGAATTTCTCCATATTTAGCAGCCGGTCATACCCAAATACAGTACTGAAATTGGACAGTCCAGCCTTGGTTATCACACCTACAGAGTCTTTCCCAGGAAGAGATCAAACCAGATGAACATTTCTTGCACCATGTTGAACGTGACTGCTGCCATGCATGAGACAGACCAGCTTCTCTGTGCTGGGACACTGCTGCATAGATCTGGTGTTCAACAGTGCATTTTCCTGACTTGAGCTTCAGTATACCAGGAGCAGCACAAGGGCTTAGCTGCAGTTCACTCAGATTTTAGGGAGCTTAGAGTAATTTTGCAACCCCAGAGAGACTCAAGCTTCAGTACACTGGTATAACATACATGTTCAGGGACCCATCCAATGCAGAAAATTCATAGAAATATATCAGGCTGGAGCTGAACCAATAAGCAAGCAATAATATCCAACAGAGTGCGTAGTGTAGGGCAATACTAGACCACCCATGGGTGTAATGAGGCCAGACACTGCAGGCAAAGGGTGTTAACAGCCCCTGGAAGGTCCAATATTGCCCATCTCACCCACCCTGGAGGGTATTATTGTGCTTAGAAAATCGGCTACATGTCTAAGTTTTATAGGATTACAAAGAATGCTAGATAAAATTATTAAAAATGAATTTTAAGCCTTCTTATAAAGCAGTCCCTCTACTGGTATATTAGCCAGTAGGAGGCACTGCAGTGTTTGATAGGCTTTTGTAAAGTGGAGCTTAAGCTTGGTCCCTGCCAATCTCCTTTTTTTTCCTGTTTAGGTTTCTTTTGTATTCTCAACCCCTTCATGCCTTATCTTACCTGCTTGTCTGTTATGTCCTCACCACCACTGCTTAATGATGTATGTGCTCAATTCATACACCATGGACTCACTCTATGAGACCAGCAGCATTTTGTCAGTTTCTGCACCCGCCGATGGAGGTGCACTGCCAGCTTGCAGCAGAATAGAGAGTGGGCAGGTGGTCAAGGATGGGGGACAGTATTTTTGAAGCTGCAGCAGAAGGCTGAGCTGGCAGGTGGCTGTAGGACAGGGACGGCATTGTTAAACAAGGCATTTCATTTTAAAATCATAAAATCAAGAACAGTTTGATGAATGCTTTATGTGGGCGTAATGTCGGACTGGGCGATACATACAAACATTACAGTAACACGGCATTCAATTTGCTAGCACTACAACTTTCCAGGCAAAACTGTCTTTTTTTTTTTAATTGGAGAAAAATATTACATTGTTTTGCTGTGTGGCATGTTGGTTTTGTGATGTACAAAGAAGTAAAGTCAAACAGCACCGAAGCAGGAAACCACACTGAACCGGAATGAAAATGTACCTCACTGTTTATGGTAAAAGTACAGTTAACAGCCACCACACTGTTGCAGATGGAAAAGCCATCGGAAGCAGGGTACAGATAAAATGGCAAACCGCCGCTTTGTGATGTACTTAGCAGCTGGTTCATAACTGTGGTTGCTGGTGTTGGAGCACTTGCTACTTGGGCACAGTGATACCTGTTATCGCGGCAGCACACTGGACTAGCACTTGTTCTTTGCCAGGATCTATTGCTACTTAATGTACCCCGGGTATGGCTCTCAGCCAATCAGACAGCAGGAAATCTTCAGCCCATGTTCTAAGTTTCAAAAAGGATGCCGTTGCATGTGTACTCGCTGTACTTTTCAACATAAATAAGTTTGTTTGGATCTGGGGATGACAAAAGGAATAACTCTAACAAACAAGGAATTTTGGACACTGAAGGAGTACTTGTAAAGTGCTCCACAGTTACCATGTTCAAGATGGGTACCAACCTATGGTTTAGACTGCTGCACTTGGTAAAATTGGGGACAGCAAGCTGTCTGATTCCACATATCATACAAACTCTATTCTGATGGTCTCTAATTAATGCTTCCTCCAGTAGCATGCTGTACCTATCTACAATACTTGACTGAGTAAGTGACTTGATAATGCCCAGATGGATGAATTATTTTAAAAATAACTTTATAGTTCAGCTGCAAGAGCGCTCCTTGTTTGCCCGTAACACCAAGTCAAGATTTGGCTTTTGCCAGTTTTGTTGCACTTGTTTTAATAACATACAGGCTTTACTACATTGTTCCAAATTGTTTTCCTGAGAAGTAGAACTTATTTAACATTATTATAAAGCCTGAAGTTTGAATGTTTTGCCTGCCAGGAGATGCAATACTCAGTGCAAGTTTATCTACTGAAATAAAATACCATTATTGTTTTCGAGTTAAAAGGATACTATAGCGTATAGTAGTTGACTTAAACTACCCTTCTTTGGATGCATACACTTTGCCAAGCCCTCTACATCTTGCTGCACTATAGCCTTTCATAACAATTATTTAAGTACTGTAAACTGTTTATACCCATACTATGTGATAACAAAGGGACTTAGGAAATCTCATAGTACTATAATATTATGCATTTCTTGTATTTGTTGCATGTTACAAAATCAGTAAACTACAGGTTAAAAAAATCAATCCATCACCATTGGCGACTGTTGTTTTTAATCCTTGGTAAGCCACACCTGCGTCCTGCTCTCATTCTGCAACTCTGCCCCTGCTAGATGGATGCCCAATCAGCCAGCTTCTTCCCTGTGACTTCCTATCTGTCATTCCATAAGCATCTCTCAGACAGTTCCTCATGTAGATGGGTGACACTCGTGATATTACATGGGGAGTGGAGGCACAGGCAGTAAAGATGCTGAGGGATTCATGGTATTGTTTTTATTTGAGTAGCAGGTGTTTGGGGAGAGGGTTCTGCCTAAGGCTCTGAGGGCATAGCTCACAACTTTCTGGATGTGAGAGACTCAAAAGGCAAACAGTTAATGAAAATTACAGCGGTGACAGAGGCAGCAGCAGGCATCATCAGCACTCTCTCAAGGAAAAGATAACTGCGTGCATAAGCAGTAGTGTCAGATAAGCAACACCAAAGAACAATCACTTCAGGATGCACTTTTGTTACACATAATTTTATTATTGTTTTTATTATTGTAAGACTCGGGTGATGACACCAAGGCAACAATATTAAACGTAGCGATGAAGAAGACATGGCAGTAGCAGCAGCACCAGTAGTACCAGACATGTGAACTATCTGAAGTAGGAGATTAACATTACAAAGAGTTAATGACAACTGTGGTGGCAGGGGAGGAAACAGTGGCACGATTCCCTTACATATTATTAGTATATGTTATTATACAGTGCTGCCCACCAGGATGAAGCACTATCACAGTTTCTGCCAGTCATATCTTGAGAATACTGCAGAAACACTGTGATAGGTGACCTCCGATAGTGCTCTTGCTTCTGGTATGAACATGGCGCCCTTTCTTCCTTTCCTATAACTAAGCCTGTTGCACAACAGCACTTTCCTTCCTTTATTTTTCTATTCTGGTATTTTTACTATTTGGTGCTTTGAGTTAGCATACGTTGCAGTCAGACTGACCATCTGCTGTTATGTTGTAAAAGCCCTATTTTTTCCCTTTCTTTTCTATGCCAGTGTTCTACCGCCAAAAAGGCACTGCTCTGTGAAATAATTGAATTATCTTCTTTACTAGTTGCCCAAAGGGTGTACTGTGTGCAGTTACTCACATGAGAAATGAACACAGTAGAGCGTTGCCCTCACACATTTGTGCAGGAAATGCAGTGTCCACGGCTTTCTCAGAGCTTGTACAGTGCAATACATTCAAGATGATACTGAAAGAGGTTTTTTGACGTATGATTATGCAAGCCCCTTTAGAAACCTCCTCGCTGTGGACCAAGTGTTTTGGCTCCAATCTGTAGAACAATAAAATCTCCATGAAATGAATGCTCAGTATCGCTAGTTGGACTCTACAGTCTTACAGCGAACTGGAGAGTCAGTTAGCTTGTAATGCTGAGAATTAAGAGCACAAAGCACATTATGAGGTATAAACATGTTAAAGGGATAAAGTTTAGTAGCTATAGTAAAGAAGTGTACATAACCTCTGCAAACTGCAGGAGCGGTCTCCGTTCAATCAGTGCTGCCTTCCTTGCTTGGTGCTGTCTCCTATAGGGAATCAGCGCACCTTCTCCCATTCTTTATATGCTGATTTTTTTTCTACAGATAGGGAGGAGTTTGCTATAATGTAGCCCACTTCTGTATTATCCAAGCAATATTGTTGCCTAGAGCATTATATTGTCTGATTTGTTGTAGAAATAATGGGTTATTTAGTACAGCATATTTGTTTCCTGTGCTAGAAGTTAAAGAATGTGTAAGGAATAATCATTTTATTGTTCTTTGTCTTAATAATGAGGTGTGGCTATGGTTAGGAGGTGGGTTTTCTCCCTTTAAAAGAAGCCAGCCTAAGCTATGGAGTAAGAGGCGTTAGAGAGCTCCTGTGAAGACCTTCCCATTCACTAATGTGAGTCTATGCACAGATGATGTTTTTGCTAGTTCTTTGGCAGCTAAGTTGTGCAAGTATTTTCTTTATTTGAGTTACTTTGATATTCAAGTTCGCTGATGTAAGCTGTTTTCTTCATTTCTTTGGTTTCTTTTTAATAAAATTCATACCTTAAAGTTGTGTTGTATCTATATTGCTGTCTCCAGAGTGACCTGATTTATTCAACCCATGACAAAACACAATGTAATACAATGGCATATAGGAATGTGTGACATCCTTATACAGCAGAATACTTCATTTTGTTGTGAAACTTAAGAAATGGAGGCAATACAGAATTAGTAGCAGGCAGCAAACACCTGAAAATCAAGTGACGACAATCAGGCGGCAGTGTGAGATGAGTGGTGGACATGATTAAGGCTGTAATTATTTCACGGGTAACGGATTTCACGATTACCATGAAATCGTAGTCCCCTGTGAAACCCCCAATTTTTGTTCTTGTTCCAAGTACTTCTTCCACTTTGATGACAGCTGTCCAAAACACTGACTGACGGTGATCACACCTGCTGTTCACTACAAACAAGATACAGTCCTGTCATCCGTGCCTTTTTCTTTGCTAGAGCAGTTGGGTGGGGACAGTGACTGGAGGGCAGGGAAACATGTGGAAAAGCTGGGCAGTCCGTCAAACAAAGGGCAGGACAGAGCACGAAGATTAGCAATGGCTGGGAGAGTGTGAAGATAAAGCTGAGGGTGGGGAGAGAGCAGATGGCAGAGAGCAGCACAACTGGAGGAGGGCAGGAAGCCAGCTGGCAGTCAGCATGTCATTGAGAAGGCAGGGAGAAACAAGCATGAATCACTTACCAGAATCGGGAAACAATTTTTCATGATCTACATATGACTAGAGGAAATTGTGGTGATCGCTTTCACTTTTTCTTTGTCAATCGCGGTCGAGCAAAAAGACTCTGTGCACTATTAAATGTACATCTTAGAACTGAAATCATAAACAGATAAATGAATAAGCTGGCATAAGCCCTGTGTGTTTGTGTGTGTGTGTGTGGGGGGGCAGTGTCTGGAAGAGCACTTCTCAGTGCGGGTTTTCTTGTTTTAATAAATATCTATTTTGGGGACCATGAAGTGCCACAAAATTACTGTTTTCCCCATGCATGTGTCCTGAAACTGGCCAGATTTTACCATGAAAAACGTATAGCCTCTAAACATGATTTACTGTAGCAGTAAACACTGACTGAAGGCAAAAGCAAAGCAATGTATAAATGTGCTGTAAAACATGCAAACAATTAATAAAGCAGAAGAAAAGGAAATTATAGAAAACAATAGCTACAAAGAAATAGAAAAGAATGTTTTCGTTATATCAGCTCATGCAAGAGAAATAACACAGCTGCATGGTCAATCACTATAGATAATATTAACTGGTTAAAGAAGAGTTGGAATTGCTGGAGGTCTTCGATAAATATTTTGCATCAGTGCATGTACAGTAAGTACACAAGCACCACCTGTCACTAATCCCACTAACTCATCACCAGGGTTTAAGGAAATACAGAAACAGAACTTGAAGGGAAAAAAAATCAGAAAACTGGATACTAATAAATACATGGATCCGATGAAATAACATCCAAATTACTCAAAATGGCAATTAAGAATATTGTGAAACCACTCTCGATTATTTTAAATAAGTCACTTATCAATTGGGAAACACCTAAGGACTGACGGTACACAAATATCACTCCAATTCACAAGAAAGGGGCAACTGATCAGGTTGAAACAATCACCCCATTAGCCTGATGTATATCTATAGCAAATCATGCAGTCACTGATTAGTGTCAAAACAGAAGAACACATGACTAAAGACATGACTTGCGATAACACAACATGGTTTCAAAAAGTGGCAGTCATGCAGAAACGAACTTAATTTTTTCTATGACAGGGTAAGCAAATCCCTAGACAAGGCATACCAACACACATACTACTGCTGGATTTTAGTATAGCCTTCAATAGTGTACCGTACTCAGGTATAACTGACAGACTCAGAACACTAGGCCTAGACATATGGATTATAAACTGGGTAAAGTCTTGGCTACTGGATTGCACCCAGACAGTGACATTCAATGCGCATACATCTAATAGACCAAGAATTATAAGTGGGTGCCACTGGGTCAGTTCTGGGACTAATTCTTTTCAGCTCTATGCCTCTGACATGCACTATGGCATTATTGGTTCATCAAATATGCTGATGATCCAGAATTGGGTATCTAGCAACCGCTGAGCATAGTGTGAGACTACAGAATGATTTATATAAGGTACATACCTGGGCTGTCTCAAATGGCATAACATTCAGTGTTGCCAAATGCAATGTCATTCACATGGGACATAATAATCCAAACATCATCTATTTCTTGAAAACAACAAACTCATTAGTAAGACTCAGAAAGGATCTAGTAAACATCACTGACAGCAGTCAAAACATGAGCGTACACTTCAATAAAATAATTAAGAAAACAAATTTGATGGTTGATAACACAAACATCTCAATAAGTACTAGAAATATTAAAATACAGGGAGCTATTTACAGACCCTATATATGTCCATATGTAGACTACAGGTCCCAGTTTTGGTCCTAATATCTGATTAAAGACATCAAAATGTTAGAAAAGGTCCAGTGATGGTTTACAAAAATCCTTAGTGGCTTAAAAGAAATGTCATACGAAAACAGGTAACAGGCTCTAAAACTTGAGAGCTTAGAGAAAAGATACATTAGACAAGACTTGCTGATAATGTTCGATATTATGACTGACAAAAATGTTGGATTCAATGAGTCTAGAAATAAATAGTGTCACACAACCTTAGAGGTCATAAAAACAAATTAAAGGTACGTACTTCAGAAGTGACAAAAGAAAGTCTTATTAAACACAAGTTGGTATTTGGAATAGATTGGGCCCAACTTTCAAAGAGCCCTTAGAGTGACTCAAATTGCATCACTTCAGGGGCTGCAGCAAATTCTGGGTGTCCAGGGACCCTGCGCCCGATTTTGCAAAAATCAAGGTCCTGGTGCCAAACTCCCCAGGTTTGCAGCAGCTGACAGTCAGCCAAACAGTTGGCGGCGACCTGTGGAAATTGCCAGAGATCCGCCCACCCACTTGGTGCAACACTAGAGGGGCCTGGATGGGTGGTGGTGTGGTGGTGAATGTGCTGGACAGGAGAGGACCAGGGCAGTAGGGGCACAGGAGGTTACATAGGGGGTTGAGAGGCATCTGGGCATTAATGGGAGTCATATAGCATCCAGTGGAGTGCATTTGCTTTTGTATGTATTTCTGTTCTATATTTTGTATTAATACTTATTAGAGTACCACAACTACTGTACCTATGAATTATACACTATACGGGAGGAGGGTTCCAGGGACAGAACATGTGTGACATGGCACCAGGTTGGCACAGCCCTGGCAGCTGCACTGTCTGACCCAGGACCCCCCATAATGTATAATACATAGGTACAGTAGTTGCAGTACTCTAATAGGTAATACAAAATACGGAAATACGTGTAACAGCAAATGCTCCCCGCCAGGTGCCACAGCACTCCCTATTAATGCCCAGCTGTCCCCCAACTCCCCTGCCACCTCCCATACCCCTTCTGCACCTGGCAGTCCAGTGTCAGACCCCATCCCACTGGCCCATGCCACTTGGACCACCTCCTCGCTGGTCTAGATGGTCCCCTTGCTGCATCCATGGTGGGGCTTGCAAAATACTAGAAAAGGGATGTTGCAGCCCCGCCGTGGGCAAGCCCCTTGTGACCCATCGCACTGGAGTTTTTGATGCAACCATGATGCAAGGGGCTTTGGTGCAGGATTTGATGCAGGCTGCATTTGAAAATTGTGAATGCATAGTAGTGACACAAGTCACCTCGTCAAACTCTTTGATGCACATCCCTTTTGCTGGTCTAACTCTTTTGAAAATTGGGCCCATTACCTGAAGCAGTAGTTATCTCAAACACAAAAATTCAGTTTAAAACTAACTCAGATTTATACCTGTCTATGAAAATAGGAGGTCTTCCACTGAGAAGTGGGGAACAATTCAAATAGGCCACATGTCTTAATTTTTGCCCCAAAGAACAATAGTAGATATTAATATGTCCCACGGAGCCAGTTAGTGTGATATAAGAGTGGTTTCATGCACGCTCTACATGAGAGAGAACAGTGAAACAAAGCTGAGCTGTTGTGACTCGAGAAAACGCAAGTGCAACCACTCATACTGCAACGAAAGTGGCAATGGGGGACATACTGTATTGATATATTATAGATCGAGCCATCGATGTTATTTTTTTTTAAACTGTCCTGGAATGTGTCCATTTCAGGGCACCTGCAGTGAGATGCTCTTGACAGAATAAGACTCTCACATGCAGGGAAAAGGGAGCGCCTGATTGGTCAGGAGGGCTCTCTCACTCTATAATTTGAACAATAGTGGTATGAAGTATGAACTGATGACCAACAGCAGTGGCTGTCAAGTAGCAAAGATCTTGGAGATGGGTGCAGCACTTCCTGAGTAGCACTTTCCAATACACATCACTCTGCACAAAGCTTTATGGTAGAAGCTGTCAAGCTGGCATTTCCTGCTGGGAACTGTGGGTTTTGAGGGAGGAGAGGGATCACCTCATTTGGCTGCTTGTGAATTGAACGATTAAGTCCTCCCCAGCCCCTGCATAAGCATGGTTTCATATGGCAGTGGAGACTCATGGTGCATAGGAGTTGCAAAAACAGCACGAAGCCACCCATGGACTACTGAAACCTTTGGACTTTCTCTGGCTCACTGACAGCCATGGCTTCAAATAACTCTATTTTGGACGTATTTTATGTCCATAAATTTGTGGAAATGTCCAAAATTGACTCCTTGGAGTTACTGACATCTAGTTAACATCCCTTGTTTAAGGGCTGATGTAGGTGTTTTTTTGGTGGAGACGCTATGTCGATGTTTTTTTTTTGTCCTGGTATGTGTCTGACGTCCATTTTAATTGGTGGATGTTGATTTTTTGTTGTTTTACTGGTAAACCAGTCGAGCTGAGCAGCCTGAGCCTGTTCCTCCCCCAGCCAACTGCCATTCAAGTTCATTTCACGATGTGCATGCACAAGCAGTTTGGCAACATTCTATCTCTGCCTGCCACCGCGGTTACGTTGAGTGTGTACTGGCTGGCTTGAGAAAAAGAAGAATTGAAGTTGATGAACAAAGAGACAGTGCAGTGGTTTGGTTTGGGGTACTTGAGTCAGTGTGATTCGGGATTCGGGACCAGAGGGCCACAAACCAGACGAAGCAGCACGGGTGCACTTGGTGGAGACAGCCTGGAGATGAACAACAGTTCCTCTTAGTGAGCCAGGAAGCTAGAGCTGCTGTGGCAGCAGGAAAATTGCTGCTACTGGTGCATGCTGAGGGAAAGCAAAGAAAGAAGAAGAAAGAAAGTGTGTGGCGAGAAGGACAGCCACAACTTCTGCAAGCAAGAAGCCACGAGGGTCATCAGTGCCTCAGTGGCCTGCCTGAGCTGGCACTGGCCAAGAGGATCAGATGGAGGCTGAAGGTGCAGCGGGTGAGCCACCGGAGATCAGAAGTCCAGTGGCACAAGCAGTCACCCAGCCACAGACAGTGTATGCAGCATCTAGCAGGCATTTTAAAAGCACTGCAGTTGACCTGCAGATAAAAAGGTGTTTTTCTTTGTTATTTATAGACTACAAAGTACTTTTTATGGTCTCTTCTCTACTATACTGGCAGGCCAGTGCCCCAGTGCCTGTGATGTCATTTTAATGAGACTCAGACCACCAGACAAAGGTATATATTTATTAGGACAGTCTTGTGAAAACAAATGCTAGCATGTGGCAAGCTTTGTAATATATTGTTACAACTGTGTATGTTTGTCAGAACTTAATCACATCACATTTGTAGAAACCTCATTCTCTCCATTCCTCAGTGTTAACTGTGGTCACCAAGAGCCCATCTGCAGAGGCCCATTGGTGATCGACCTTTTCCAACTCTCTGTGTAGTTAAATGCAGCCACTGGGAGCCCATCCCTAATAGTAGCACTCTTCTGCTATCTGACACCCCGGTTAAAACTGTTATTGGATTGCTTGAGGCTGTGACACACAGAATATATAACTGCAGTCATTGGGAGCTCTTCCTTGGTGGCTTGGTGGTGATATAGCTCTCCCCTGCCCTATAGTTAAATGCAGCCACTGGGAGCCCAACCTGGTTGTACACCTCTGCTATTTGACACCCCTCCCACCTAAAGTTAAATCCTGCTGCAGGAGCCCATGCCTGATGGTTCAGTTCTGCTGTGAACCCCAAACGAGATCTAAATGAGGCCACCGAAGCTCCTTTCTTTTGGGCTGGTGTTGGTATGGCTCTTCCCTATACTTAAATCTTGACAGTGGGAGCCCATCCTGGTTGTGTACATCTGCCACTTGACACCTTCTGAAATTAAGCCCTGCACAGGGAGCCCATCTCTGGTGGCCCAGTTTGGCCAAGATATCCACTTTTGGATTTAAATGTGGCTACTGAGAACTCATCTCTTGTTGCATGGTGATGGCACTTCTCCAGGAGACCCTGTAATTAAATGCAGCCACCGGAGGTCCATCCATGTTGTGCCCATCTGCCACTTGACACCTTCCCTTGGATGTTAAATCCTGCCACAGGGATCCCATCTCTACTGGCCCAGTTCTGCCTTGAACCCCAACCCAAAATTTAAATGTGGCTACTGGGAACTTCTCTGGTGGCCTGGGAGTGGCATGGCTCCCTGCCCCAAACATAAATGTGACCTCCAGAAGCCCATCCTGGTTGTGTACACCTTCTGCCAAATTACACACCTCCCCCCAAAGTTATGTCCCGTGATGGTGAGCCTGGTTCCTCAGGAAATAAATGGTCCCTAGGAACTTATCTTCTGAGTCCTACTCATGGCATGCACAGCTATCCCAATGCCCCATGCTTAAATATAACCACAGAGGCCCATCCTGGTTGTGTACATGATACATCTACGTGGGTACAGAGGATGCAATTCTTGTTGTTGCTCCGGGAGCATCATTTTATGCTTTCTGTATTTGTTGATATACAGTAACTAGGTAACAGCAAGGTATTCACTGGCATTGCATTATTCATATTTGAAATTACTGTGTGGTGTGGTATGCTTGTATGTAGCCTAGCGCCACTACCTCTTGTTGCCCCAGCAAAGCACGAGTCAACTCATGATGACAGAAATAAAGTACTATAAATAAGGATTAAAAGTGGAACTTAACCTGTAAAACCACAACTGGTGCAATATTTTGATTCCCAGCTGTGTGATGCAATTCACAACTTGGTATGGTACAATACAAATACCACCAGGCATTACATCACATGTGCTTGGGTTGGCCACCACCCATGTTTGGTCAATTAATCAGGTTATGGTGGTTATTATTCAAATTGCTTTCATTTTTCCATGGTGTGGTTGGTGTCTTAGTTTTCCATCAGCCATTCCTTAGCCAGGTGGCATTTTGTACTGTCTGAAAAAACCTGTGCAATAAGGACATCAGAATGAATGTATGGTATTCCCTTCCTGGTAAAATCTTAACGTACAACTGTCAAGTTTTGGCAAGCAACTTGAGATCAGTAGAAGTTTGGAATGGAGTCAATTCTGTCATGGGGTAAAAGAGAGTCCCCTAATTAGGAATCATGTTGTTCTGTTAGACTGTGCGGTTTACTGGACAGGTTTATCTCCTTGCCCCATACCCCCCACCTTGAGTTTTTGTGCCTGCTGGCCATGCTGTTGTCTTGTTGAAATTGTTACAGATATGGACGTATTTGTGCTAGTAAATATCTGGGTAAACCTTGTTTCCATAAAAGTTCATGACTGCATCATCCTTTATACTGTGCTCTGTACTTACGCTGCAGTATCCTTTGTTACTCTGTTCTAATGCTTGATAATGGTATCCTGTTTAATTTTGTATGTTTGTCACCTGGGTCTCTCTTGTAAATGAACAGAATCTGCACGTGAATGGACCTGGTTACTAAATGCAAAAGAAGAATATTGCCTTGGGCTAGTGAGATTAGTCCCTAGTTTGTCCAGCCTGGCCAGGCCATTACAATAATTTTGTAGTCTTTGTCTAATGGTTAACACATCGGCTTGGGAATCGGGTTTACAGGTTCAAATCCCATTAGAGCCAAATACTCAGTGCCAGCAGCTGGATTGAAAATTAAACTTTAAATAAAACCAAAGCTGTTTTATGCAACGTGGCTCCATTTGATTATACTACATCTGCCTTTCGCCAGAAGGTCACAGGTCCACTAGGACTTGTGCTTAAATATCTAAATGGTGACACTCTGTGCAGCAGTTATGTGACTGTCACACAGGGAAAGGGAGGATATACGCCATATGTTATGGAGTTGTCCTTGGTATGTTAAACCCAGACATTATTGGTTAGGTCCATTTTGGACTGGCCTAATTTAACAAAAATGATCTGACCTTCATTTTTGTTAAACACAGCAGATGTTAATGATCAAACGTGTGGCAAAATTCCTTCAGACTATTGTCCGATAAGGAAGAAGCCAAACAAGAATCATATTAATTCCTATGTGTTATAGGGCACATCTTAGACTGTGTATCTATGTGGGTGCACAGATATTTCTGTTACAATGCAGTAGAAATGACATTTTCTCATTAAGGGTTTTAATCTTCCTCTATTTTTAAATATGTCCTGGCTATATGTTATTATTTATATTCCATCTATAATTTATTTATTGTAAGGCTTTTTATGGTCAACAATAAAGACATTGATTGATACAGACACATCGTGCACTGCTATGGGGCTGATGTTCTACCAGGGCATTAGGGCAAGCTGTATTTTGAAGGAGAAGATGTTAAACTGAGGTCCCTTCTGTTCTGAAGTCTCTAATGTGGGGATTAAGTGGTTGGCCTCGTATGAGTATGTGTCTGAGCGCTGCATTCCTCTAGACGGTGATTAACTGTGTACGCTTTCCTTTCACAGACTCAGTGGATGTGGTGGATGGTACAATGAGGTATTCAGAAGGTCTATGCCTTCAAAAACTATAGGACTTAAGAGTATTTTGACTTCCAAATGTGTGGACTGGAATTATTTTGACTTCCAAAATTGACAGCTGAAAGTATTTTGACTCCAGTAAAAATTAAATGACTTCCAAATTTCAGCTCATGGACTTATTTGACTTCCACAAAAAAAAAATATCTGAAGTCCTGCTGACAGCAACAAAGCCATTTCACAGAGTTGTCTTTGCAATCTCAATGTAACAGACCAACAGTTTGTAACATTATTTATTTAGCTTTTGTTTACCGGGTAAGTACACTAGACAAATATTATGCCTATTTTCAGGAATGACCCGGAGAGCACAACATGTAGAATACATACAAGGCAACTTAAGATGGAACAGCATATTACAGGTAGTAATAAACAAGTGTACAAAAGAAGAAGCACAATCAACAATTACACAGCATATAGAAGGTACATAGTTGACACTAGGCAGCTGGATTCAACTAGATTCATTTCTCTAAGGGGCTTAGGGCAGTCACACACCATTGATTGCTTCAGATGAGACCACAGGGAGGTGTGAAAGATCCCATGGGAGGGGCAGAGCAGACATGATCAGGAGAGAGTTCCAGAGTCTGGGCGTACGCAGCTAAAGTCACGGTCCCCCATAAGAGTACGGGTGGGGGGACTTTAGCAACCCAGCATTCTGGGACCTAAGGTGGTAGGGGCATGGGGTCCATTTTGGAATCAGTTGCGCCAGTCCCTGCAGAATGCCAGTAGTGAGCACCTTCCTGGAGAAGCATCCAACACTGAAATCCAGGTATTCGGCTGGGGGAGCCAGCAAAGTTTATCATAGAGCTCTACAACGATGGGTAAGTTTAGCTGCTAGTAAACCGACAGATATTATTATATGCCGTGTTCCACCGAGCGAGATGAGTATGGGGGATCGAGCAAATGAGTGAAGTCCATAGCTGAGGGAGGGAAGAAGCACTCCAAGGGCAAGTCTAGCCTCAGGGGTTAGGTTGTATTTAGCCCTATAGGCCAAGCCAAGCTTACAATTTGTAGTTCTACAGATGTTTAGGATGTGACACCCATGTCAAGTTGGGTGTCAAGAGTAACACCAAGATATTTGATTGAGGTCACTGTTGGCAGCGGTTCCACCCTCACTAGTTATGTTGAGCAAGGCTGATGAGGCTTTGATCTTGGCCATGGAACCAAAAGCATGGCCTGTGTTTTTTCAGGTTCAGTGCCAGTTTGTGGTTAGTAACCCAGGCCAAGACTTTGTTGAAATCGTCGGACAGGCTCTGGTTGAGGGCGGTGGCATTGTGAGAATGGGCCACTATCACCAGGTCATCCGTATATAGGGTGGCTTGGCAGTGAGAGATCGCCAAGGGCAGTTGGTTAATAAAGAGCGAGAATAGAAGGGGCCAAGCACCGATCCCTGGGGACTCCCATGGTCACTGCCCTGGGCTCCGAGAGGGCCTTGTTAAAGCAGGTACGCTGCTTTCTGCCCTTCAGGTAGTCCATTAGCCAGTTCATGGCATGGGAGAGAGTCCAGTGACCATAGCTGCGCTCCGAGTAGTTCATGGTTGACAAGGTCAAAGGCTTTTGACAAATCAATAAATATGGCACTCTAAAGTTTGCCCTGGTCCATGGCTGATCTGATGCTTGAGGTTACAGAAATCAAGGCTGTTGTGGTGCTATGTCCCTTCGAAAGCCATGCTGGGCCTTGGATAGCAGCTCCTGGGTGCGTATGTACTCCGAGAGTTGTTCGCCACCACCTTTTCTAGGAGTTTGCTAAGGGATGGGAGAATAGCAATAGGGTGATAGTTGTCGGTAGTTTGGGATTGCCCTGCTTCAGCACAGGGACTATCCTCGCCTCCTTCCAGATATCAGGGATTAGCCCAGAGCTGAGGGATAGGTTAAAAATGTGGGCTATTGGGGAGGCAATGTAAACAGCTCCAAGCTTAAGAAGCCTGGGTTCCAGGTTGTCGAGACCTGGACTAGAGTGCTGGGAGAGGGCAGCAAGGCATTTCTGAATGTCCTGAACTGATACCGCCCTGAGATTAAATTTACTCTGAGGGGTTGACCTACCTGACACGGGGAAGGGATGATGGATGAGCTCTCCCAGCCAAGAAAAGGGAGGTGAGGGCCGAGAGGTCAGAGAAGTAAGTTCAGTGAGTTGGCTATGGTATGGTATGGGGATTTTACATGAGACTCCATCTATAACCATATTCTGACTCCTAGTGGGTGGACCCACTGACGGGAGATTTGATATTCCTCCAAACTTCCTAGGGTCTCTGGCAGAGCTAAGTAGAGCAGACTTACAGAAGTCACTCTTAGCTGCCCTAATAGCCTTCTTGCACTGATTCCTGAGGTGCCAGTATCTTTGGAGATGAGAAAGATTGATGGATCCCTTGGTATGGGCCCAGCATTTGTCTCTCTCCATTTGGGCTAGGAGATTTCCATTCAGCCAGAGAGTAGCAGTTCCCCTCACTCTCCGAGTAACCTTGGGGGCATGTCTGTCCTGAAGGTCCCTGAAGGTTTCTGTGAAGCATGAGGTAGCCACTGAGGGTCAGAGGCTCAAGCACCCTAGACCAGTCAGTACATCTTAAGTCCTCCAGGAACCCCCTAAATCAAACCTGGAGTAATTTCTGACTTGTATGATTTTGTGGGGTATTTTGGGGAGGAATTTTCCAGACACAGAACACCGGGAGTGGTCCGAGATGGAGTCGGATAGCGTGCCTGCAGATGCTATCCTCTCCAGATGGTTGGACACGATCCAATCCAGCAGGGTGCTAGAGGAGCCATTTGCCGCCTGTCTGGTCGGGTCATTAATTAGCTGGGTTAGGGTTAGGCTGGCAAGTTGAGGTTCAAATTTCTTAATATTGCCACTCTCCCAGTTTAGGTTGATATCACCCATGATAAGTAGTTCGCTGTCACCTATACGGGCCTAACAGCATCCAGAAGGTAGGTAAGTCCAGTTAGACCTCCCTAGGAGGGTTATAGGCACACACCAGATGCAGTTTCTTTGTATCCCTAATAGCAGAAGCACATGAAGTAGCTCACAAGGGGTCTGTTCTGGTGCAGGTGAGTTACTATGGAGATTTTTAGGTGGTTTCTGTGATAGATTAGATGCCACCCCCCTTCTCCCAGCCCTGTCAAGGCGGGTGAACCATATCCATTAAGGGAGCAGGCAGAGTCAGGAATGGAGGGTTTAAGCCAGGTCTCAGTTACCCCGAGGATGTCTGGTTTATATAGCTCCACCCACGCTAATAGCTCGCCTCGATTAGGTAACAAGCTCCTGATATTTAGATGAGCTATTTTTAGTCCCTTACTCATGCTCCAAGCGCCAGGGACATTGGTGGACAGGTTAGGGGTCCGGTTGGATTCTATATCCCGCCATAAGTAATGCGAGAAGGAGAAGCTAGGAAGATACCACCGCCTTATAGTGCGGGTGACGCCAGGCCGATTAGTGGCACGGATTTTCTTGACCCTGGCTGTGTACATAAGGCACCTAATGTCTAGGCTGAAGATAATACAGTGAGGCCCTCGTTTGATGCCAGCATGTTAGAGAAGGAGTAGTCAATGACCTCGTGAGAAAGGGCCACTTCCACATGTCTCCCAGGGATATTGGGGGAGAGGTGACACAATGAAGGAGGGCCAGCCCCAGCGCCCAACCCTGCAAGCAGAAAAGCCCTGGGGTGGCCAAGGCCTACCACCAGTCATTGCATTGGGAGCTTCCCAGCAATCCCCAGGTAAGGACAGAGGAAACTGAACCCTTTTCATGTTTGGAGGCATGATGAGACCAGCGTGAGGGTTCATGCCCGACACCCTGCCAGGGATAGCCTGGAAGGAAGGGTGTGGTGCTCTCACCTATGATTTTACCCCGGCAGGAATTGCCAGCAAATGCAGGCCAGTATTCAACCGGTTTAGCCAAGGATGCGTCCCACTGGGAAACAAGGCAAGTCCAGGCACAGCAACCAAAGAAGTCTGGGCAACCAGAGATGCTAGGAAAATATAACCCTCACGCCTACCCCAACTCCAGGGGCTGTAAAGGACGGACATCAAAAGTCAAAAATACAACGTTATACAACATGAATGTGGTGAGGCAACACTAGGCAGTACTATATGACAGAACTCATAGTATTAGTGGCAAAAACAAATAGTCTTGTAAAAGTCACAGAACCAGGTTATACAACAGCACTATCCAGCAAGATTAGTATACCCAAATTACCCAGTGAGCAGGGAAGAGATTTGTGCAGGAGAAACCCACTTTAGGCAAGCAGAACCTCCCCTATTGACAGATAGGGTAATGTGTATTTCAAGGGGCAGGGCCAGCAGCATATAAGCTCACCCACCGAACAGTGAGGGTGGGTGGGCCACAAAGATTTTTCTGCCAGATTCTCTCCTGCACTGTGCAGAGACCCTAGCTTAGGTGTCCAACTTTGTCCTTGAGGAGGCCGCTGGAGCTCCAGTAGCCCACGGCACCTCAACTACGGCAATCGGAGGATTTCTTGGCCACGCTTGGGGACCCTCGAGTAGGTCACCCTTGCCTTCCATCCTCATGGCGTCAGGTTAGGGATCTGTGATTGTGGGACTGCACTCCCAATTAGAGGACAGAGGGAGAGCGCCACCACAGACCGAAGCCCAATAGGGAGCTGTGGTTTCGCGCCAAAGTCAACAAAGAGCAGAAATTGTCTACAGTCAGGGTTCACAGCGGAGGGTCCAGGGGTCCAATTACAGCCGCAAGATAGCACAGGGATCCGCCTCTCACAATCCGTTGTTCGCTGGTGAAGCAGCCCTCGAGTAAAGGATGGTAGGTTTCCAGATTTGAAGTTAAAAAATAACTTTTCTGCCAGATTCTCTCCTGCACCTGTGCAGGGGTTACAAGCTTGGTGTCCAACTTTGTCCACCGAGGAGGCCCGCTGGAGCTCACAGTAGCCCACGGCACCTCAACTCAGCAATCGGGAGGATTTCTTGGCCTCGCTGGGGGACCTCGAGTAGGTCACCGCCCCTCTCCTCACGGCGCCAGGTTAGGGATCTGTGATTGTGGGACTGCACTCCCAATTTAGAGAACAGAGGAGAGCGTCACCACAGACCAAGCCCAATAGGGAGCTGTGGTTTCAGCGCCAAAGTCAACAAAGAGCAGAAATTGTCTACAGTCAGGGTTCACAGCGGAGGGTCCAGGGGTCCGATTACAGCCGCAAGACAGCACAGGGATCCGCCTCGCAATCCGTTGTTCACTGGTGAAGCAGCCCTCCTAGTAAAGGATGGTAGGTTTTCCAGATTTGAAGTTAAAAAGAACTTTTCTGCCAGATTCTCTCCTGCACCTGTGCAGGGGCCTCAAGCTTGGTGTCCAACTTTGTCCGCCGAGGAGGCCCACGGAGCTCACAGTAGCCCACGGCACCTCAACTCGGCAATCAGGAGGATTTCTTGCCACGCTGGGGGACCTCGAGTAGTCACCCTCACCTCCCTCCCCTCCTCACGGCGTCAGGTTAGGGATCTGTGATTGTGGGACTGCACTCCCAATTTAGAGGACAGAGGAGAGCGTCACCACAGACTGAAGCCCAATAGGGAGCTGTGGTTTGGTGCCAAAGTCAACAAAGAGCAGAAATTGTCTACAGTCAGGGTTCACAGCGGAGGGTCCGGGGTCCGATTACACGCAAAGATAGCACAGGGATCCACCTCTTGCAATCCGTTGTTCACTGGTGAAGCAGCCCTCAAGTGAAGGATGGTAGGTTTTCCAGATTTGAAGTTAAAAAGAACTTTTCTGCCAGATTCTCTCCTGCACCTGTGCAGGGGCCATGCTTGGGTGTCCAACTTTGTCCACCGAGGAGGCCCGCCGGAGCTCTCACAGTAGCCCACGGGCACCTCAACTCGCAATCGGGAGGATTTCTTGGCCATGCTGTCCTATCCAACCAGTGTTACTGCCCTACTTGACTAAATGTATATTCTAACACAAACAAATATTTGTAATCACTCCAGCAAGGTTAAAAAATGTTTTATGTAACTAGAACACATAAATAAAATTATTTATTTTACATTCTGTTGTCCTTCCACTGGCTGAAGATTGCAGCTTCTCTGTCTTCCACTATCCTGGATCACATCTAACATAGTGGAGTCACTTTTCCAGTTCCATGCCCTGGACACTGGACTTCATCTTCCCTTGAAACCACGGAGTTTAGCCCCTCTGGCTGGCTCATATTCTTTGCTCAGATGGTCATTTCAGAGGAGATGGGATGGTAATCAGTGAAGACAAGATTATCTGTTACGGCTTTAACATACATGGCTCCCTCCTATCTTTTAGGCTAAGATCCTTTCAAGTGAACACTTCTACAGACTTCTGCTGCCCCATCAAGGAATCTCAAGAATCATAGTGTAACCCAGATCTGTCAGTGTGAAGTGCAACAATCTACCTCCACACATAGGCCATACTGTTGCACAACAAATTTTGTGTTTTACCTTGCTATTTGCCAGGTCACAGAATTCTTAAGATTACTGTTTTCCAGGTTCTGATGAACTTCTGACAAAGAAATGTATTTGACACTGTCTGGTTTCCTTAAATATGTAAATTATTTGTCTTTTATAAGAAACACAAAAAGTAGAGCACACACCTCAGTAACAAGGGCACCAGTCTATGTAAAACTTTAAACTTTTATTAACAAATGCCAATAACCTGACACGTCTCGGATGCAAATCACATCCTTTCTCAAAGGTAAAACACCAACAGTGAAGTAAGTAATCCCTTAAATACACCGACCATCAACACCAACCAATAATATTTAATAAAAACAACACTGTGATCTGGTTGGATAGGACAGCATGGCCAAGAAATCCTCCCAATTTATCTCATAACTACTACGCTGCAAATAGTGGCTTGAGTGAAAGCATTCAAATATACAGTGCATACTACTAACTTGTACCTATTAGAGCCATTGCTGTACATTATTTAATTTCCAAAAAATATAAAGTAAGCAAGCAATAACATAAAAGATAGCTAAGCTTGTTTTGAAACAGAAAGCATTGAAATGAACTCTGCATTAATACTTATAACTACATATTAGAGCCATTGTTGCACTTCACATATTTACTTTCAAAAATAAAGCAAGCAAGCATTAGCATGGAGGATGACTAAACTTGTTTAAAACAGAAGCATTAAAATAAACACTGCAACACTGCATTCATATTTATAACTACATATAATCTTGAACATTCACAATCACTGTTACTGTTGCTGTCTACCAATGAAATGCCGAATAATTTTAGCCTCCAAAAATGTTTTTTAACTATTTAACCGTTTTTAGTCAATCTTTTTGTTTAAGGAATGGTTTCAATTCAAACCCGCATTTAATCCTTTGTTTCTAGTGGCATTTAAGTTAATGATCCAAAATGCTTCCGCTTAAGTAACAAATCATTGAAATCTCCCCTAAGTGGTTTCCGTTGCACTTTGTCTATACCAATGAACTTAAATTCATGTTCTGTTTTCTTTTGTGCTGTAGCTATATGAGCGGCTGCAGCGTATGTTAAATCTGCTTTTCAATAGCTGTCAGATGTTCTCTTACTCTAATTTTAAAATTTTGCTTAGTCTTTCCACATAAAACTACTACATTTACAAAGTGCCATATAGATTATCCCCTCCGTGTACAAGTAATTAACTGCCTTATCTCAAAATTCCATTCCACATTACTGCAGAAAAATCCTTTGCATTGCTTTATACACGGAACAGATCTTACTTCACTGTGTTTTGGATTATTTGTGTTTTATGTATACTTGCTAATTCCGATAGTTGTAGTTCATGTGTCTGTTATAATAGTTTACTATGATTCTTACATATTTAATGAAATGTTAATGTAGATTTTGTAAATTGTATACAGGATGATATCTAGTGATCATATTCTGTTTAAATACATAAATAAACTTGAGATGTTATCTTAGTCTAGGACAGATGCAGGTAAAAACAACAAATTGATTGAATGAACTCTGTTCGGGAGCTAAAGAAGTACAACACTACACGAGGGAGAAAAAGCCGTCACATATTTAATAAAAGTGCATCACTCAATTTTATTCAAGGTGCTTGAATGCAATATCAAGGTACAGAGACAACTCCCAATACATTTCCTGCATCAAGTTTCACGTTTTATTCCTGCAAATGCATAAAATCATAAGACTATTGCATTTGATAATGATAAAAGTTCTCACACAATTAAGCACATTCGGATGCAATAAATACATTCTAAAATATGTACTTCCACATAAATGTTCTTTTGTTTGTTTGTTGATGTGTTTATCCCTCTTTTCTCTGACCAGCCTCCTTCTGCTCAGCCACTCCAGCACCATCAACCTGGCTTCCCAAAGGACTTACCTTCACCTCCACGTTCTCAAAGAGCTTTCCCTCTGGCAGGTGGCAGGGCTCCCCAACATCTGCTGCAGAATGGATCAAGCTAGCAGCAGTGCCTGGGTAGCCAGCTGGGTTTTATGTGAACTGGTTTTATACAAAACAGCGGCGCATAATCCACAGCGGCATGTGGTGAGGACAGAAACAGTGACAAATGTTTTTTTGATGCGGGGGCTGCCCTGGCACCCTCTTACTTAAATAACAAACTCTGAGTTTGTAGCACCTCAGGGAGGAGTAAAACATTTGTCACCATTTTGTCCTTGCTGAAATGCCACGCTGACTTTTGGGCTTGCCTTTTGTATTCATCCATTTCACAGGCCACCACCAGCTGTGGGGCTTGTGAGTGGCTGGCATCATCTAGCTGGTCTGGGTATCACTTTTTCCTGGTTCCCCCAGGATGTAGACAGCTTGGGTGCCAAGCCGCGTGTGGTGCAGCACCAACTGATTTCCTCCCGCCCACTGCCAGGTGGCAGTACAGAAGCAGAGGTGGATGCCCTCCCTCCCTGGAGGAGAAAAGCATCCTCCAGGAAGCTCAATCTCAACCCCCTCCCCCAACTCCTGATGACTCGAGCTCAATCCCAACCTCAGATCACTGGCATCATGAGCACTACTGCTGCCATTGCACCACTTTGCTGGCTTCACATAAATATTTTCAATCTCTATATAAACTGCAGAATTTGTATACAAAACATTGATTAATTTATATGGTATGTGCAAAGAAGCAACAGGCAAAAGCAAAGATTGCTTTCACATCTGATGAAAATAACAGGTACCAAAGTAGGTTTTCTTTGTATACTATATACTTATGTTAAGTTATGGCCATTTTGTGTTCATTTTGTAACTTTCTTTTATTGATTTTCAAACATATAATTAAAATTGTACAAACATAGGGGTCGATTCTCAAAGCATTCAGCATGACACAAGGTGCTTGCATCGAACATGAATGATGCAAGTAGCACCTTACGCCAACAGTTGTTCTCCTGAGCTATTCCCAAAAGCAGCTCAGCGGCAAACACAGGCTGCTTGCTCGAAGGGGATGTGCACCACCCTTGTGACCCACATTGAGCTGCACCAGGTCGTGGTGGGGGGTATTCACCAGGTGGGGCTGCCACATCTCCTTAATTGGGATTTTAAAAGCCCTGCTGAGGCCACAGGACAGGGTGCAACTTAGACCAGCCAGGAGGTGGTCTAAGTGGCCTGTGCCACTGGGACTGGGTGGGAATGGGGCTTCTGGGGCATTTAGACTGGGTGGGTGGCAGAGGATGTGTTGTGGGGACAGATGTGCCTGCAGAAATGGGAGCTGGCACCCAGTGGGGTGCGTCTACAGCAAATTATGACATTTACATGCCACTGTGTCCAGATACTGTACTGTACTGTAGTCGCACAGTCCGCTGTATGATGGTGCAACATGCTGCCACACTGTGCTCAGGTATGGCTGTACCCACCTGTACTTTGCAACATTAGGCCTCACTTGTTCATTCTGGATGGCTAGTTGGCACAGTACCATACAGTACAGTGCATGTACATAGGGCATTTAACTGCTGTAGTATGCTACAGACACACCCTTCTGGGTGCCAGTTCCCATTCCTGCTGTCATGGTGGTCCCCCACAACATGTCCTCTGCCACCCCCATTCATGTTGCCCCTGGCCCTCCTAGCGGATCAACCCCCATATCAGCCCGGCCGGATTTTGCGGGTGGGGAGGGCATGCCAGATCCTTGCATCCATTCCCCCATGTGTGCTAATGGTTTGGAGCATTGACCGATGCACAGCAAACACAGGAACTTTGGTGCTGGCACCCTGTTTTTTGTAGAATTGGGCACAGGGTCCCTGGTGCTCCTGGGGCCTGCCGCATCCCTAGATTGCCACAAATTGCAGCGTTCTAAATGGACTTTTGAGAATCGACCCAATAATCTGTGCTGTTTGAGTTAGTCAATATTAACGCGTGAGGTACCACCATTCAAACAGATGTACAGTTTCAAGAATCTGTTTATGATCCATTGTTTGTTTTAGGATTCTGTTTCCTCCAGTAGTTCATCTATCTTCAATCATCTGGACTGGAATTCATCTGCCTGCAAGTTAAGATTGGCTGTGAGCTTCTCCATATGTCTGGCATCTTTCAATCTATTGAGAAAGCTGCTCAGAGAAGGTAGCAGTGGGTTAAGCCATTTGCTGGTGATGGCCTGAAGGGCCACTGCTGTGATGACTCTGTCTATGTTGGCTTCTCTCTTTATATCTCTGTGTTGTATCTACCTAAACAATAGAGCCTGAAATGTTTTTGGTATAGTTATGGGAAGGCTCAGTTTCAAAGGTATGCACTCGGACCAATATGCCATATGTTTGGGCAATCCCAGAAAATAGGATATAGCATGCCTTCCTGGCTGCAGCCCTCCAACACCTGTCTGATTTATTGATGGTGTGATGCTTAGTGCATGAAGGTGTGAAGAACAGCAGAAGCGCCTTCCATTTAAATTCCTTTACCACTGCAGAAACAAATGAAGTGTATGGGAATACGTTCCTTTATACTACTCCACTTTCCTGTAAAATACAGGAATTTGTGTAACATAGGAAGTCATAGCCACGTGGGATACCAAGTCATTCAATACATTAAATACAGTATGTGTTTGATGATATGTAAAATTAGAAATGGAACAAGAAGCGGCTCCTAAATACTGACAGTGGTACTACTAGCAGTATCACAGTCCCAAAATACAAACTCAGACAGTGCACCTGCCTCTTGGTGAGGGTCGGGTCGGGTGGGGGTTGCATACTACCTACAAAATATGACACTTACTCAACTATTGTAGATGCTAATTGAAATTTATTACCATTTCCAGCAAATAAAAAAAAGAAAAACACCAACAACCACTCCATTTATTACAGATGACCTATACCTCTTTATAAAAAGTGAGAGATCTGTTCCTTCTCTTTTCCTTCTTAGATCTTGCTAGCACTACAGTTCTTTTTAACTTATACGTGTTAACTCTTTGGTAAGGCCCTAATCTGGTGGGAGAATGACAACCATTGGCTAGTATGAGACAGTTACAATCCATAGGCTTCTTAAAGAGGTCTTTGTCATTTCCTTAGTAGCCATACTACTATCAGTAATGAGGCTTTTAATAATAATAATAATAATTTTATTTATAAAAGCCTTTCAATATATCAAAGGCGCTGAACATTTTAAAACCATAATTTCAAATACAAATCTACAATACATAAAAATAAAATCATGCCATAATAACATCAGATATTAAAATCAAATAATAAGTTATAATATAGAATCCAAGTGCAATAAAATGAACTTAATTATCTAGGAAGGCCATTTGCCATAAGTAAGTTTTCAGATCCTTCTTAAATACCTCCACGGAGGTGCACTCCCGTATCGACGTGGTAGAGAATTCCAGAGTGGGTGCAGCATGAGAAAATGCTGTATCTTTTATATATTGCAAAGGAATGAATTAATGTTGGCACATTTAATATTTTATATGTCAGTATAATATAATAACTAAAGTACTGTATGTGCCTCCCATGTGGGCTGTATTTATTCACCTATGAGGAAAGATTTCACCTCGACAGCTCCACATACTGGATACACTCCAAATTGCAAATACGTTCAATGATTCCTTTACCGATCTTAGCAATGTCCTAGCACAAGAGTTCTTTGATGATACCACCTTAAAGTCTGTGCACCAGCAGGAGAACAAGACAAATGATCACCCTCTTTTCTACTTTAAACACATCTCTGTTGCCCAAGTCAGGAAACTACTGAGCAAAGTGCTGGGTAAGTCTTGGCATAGTGGGAACTCCCTAGACCTCAAACTAATCGCACTTACCGCTGAGGAAGTACTCTCACCTGTCTCTAAGATCCTTAACCTCTCTCTCTCTGTCATTATCTCAGTTCCACAGGTTTGGAAAACAGCCATTGTTACACCAGTTCTTAAAGCTGGGGACCATGCGTTACATAGCAACTATAGGCCTATATCAATCCTTCCTTCCCTGTCAAAATACTCAAGCGTATTGTTGCCAACCAACTAGTGGACTACCTCAGTAAATACTCCTACAGTGTGAACAACAACATGGTTTTAGAAAAGGGCAAAGCACCACCACTGCTCTCCTAGAACTCACCAGCTCCGTCCACCAATCTATTGACCAAGGCAGTCTTGTGGGGGCAGTCTTTATAGACTTAATCAAGGCCTTGACACAGTTAATCACCAGCTCCTCCTTAATCAACTCTCTCTAACTGGTCTCCCGATTCACTGTCCTGGTTTACAAGCTATCTTGGAGACAGATCACAATGTGTGAAGATTTCAAAGCTATCTCAGACCAAAAACCAATTCAGTCTGGTGTACCCCAGGGCTCAGTTCTGAGTCCCCTACTATTCAACATCTTCGCTAACAACTTCCCATCTGCCTGCCATCTGTGCACTGCTCTATGTGACGACGTTGTCATTTTGCAAGCCACCCTGACCCGCACGTGCTCCAAAGCAACCTACAGAATGGTTTCCTGGATGTCGAGCACTGGTTCTCCAAACAGAAACTAGTGCTAAACTACAAGAAGACAAAAGTCCTGTTCTCCTCTGCCTGCAGTAGATACAATGGACATGTTCTCATTATCAGAAATAGCCAAGATGACCCCTTGAACAAATACAACACTTCAAGTACCTTGGGGTCACCCTAGATAGTCACCTCACCTATACACCCACATCAAAAATGTAGCCAGAGCCGTCAATGCTAGGATTGGTCTTCTCTATCAACTCAGAAAGTGTCTAACACCTGAAGCTCTCAATCTGGCAATTCACAGTTTGGTGCTCTCTATTATTGACTATGGCCTTGTCATTACCCGGACTGCTACCAATACTGCTCTCAAAAGGCTCACTGTTGCACTAAACAAGGCTTGTAGATTCCAAATGGGGCATCCCACCTCACCCACACCTGCAATCTCTATAAACAGACTGGATGGCTCAATCTGTCTGGAAGGATTAAATGCCACATCTGCCTTCTCACTAAAAAGATTTTACTTAGGTTTATGCTGAAGGGTCTGTGTTGTCTGCTTCACAAATCTGCAAAACCAACATACTGGAACTCATCCAATGAACTTCTACTAGTCCCACTGTGCTGGACCACACAATGACAATGCGCCTTTGGTAGCAGAGTGCCCTCCTGGTTCAATGGACTCCCCAATAGTCTAGCTACTCTTCCTAAACTTGGAGAGTTCAAACATAAGCTACGAATTCACCTCCTAACTGAAAACTCCTGTGATTGCTCCACCTAATTTATAGGTCCCTTTCAGGACCTCCACTAGTCCCCTCTTGGACCTCCCTTCACTGACACCTCTATCACCCCCATCTTACCACCCTCCTCCCTGCCTTTGCCCCTCTTCCCTCCCTTTCTACAGGTCTTTCCTCCCATCATAGTTGCAACTTTACAAGACTGCCTGGCTGCTCCTCCTCCTTCTTGGTTTTCCTCCCCCCTATTTTTCTTCCCTCTGCCTCTGATCAGGTTTTGCTTAATGTGTATATAACTGAAGCTTAATTGTCCATACTATAATGTAAACCCATGTACATCTGTTCTGCAATATTCTGTATGACTTGTCTGTTTCCTGCAACTGTTTGTAACCCTCCCTACTGACGTGGAACCTTTGTAAATGAGCTGCCTGGTGCTCAAAGGTATTTGTAATCCTAGAATGAATAAACACATTTCTTTTTAATCACGCTTTGTTTTCTAATTACATGGTTGTTAACAATCTATCTGTGTACCTTTAAAAGAAAACTACAGGCAAAAACTGAATAAAAATATTTTAAATCATGTCCTGAGCTTCTGAATAGTATAATGTGTTTGTGGTTGTGGGGATGGTTTAAATACATTTTAATCAACTGTACCTCTGTTTTTGGGTGTGGAGCAGCCATTGGCAAGAGGCTTTTAGCCCTGGCCTTACATTCCTCACATTGCACCAGACTGTGATGCATGTCCCCCTGTCCTTTCAATCAGTTTGTTTTCTGTACTGAGAGAGACTGTGTTGCTTTTGTTCAGGCTTCCTTTCACCAGCCCTTGAGGTAAGTTGTCCTCCTCCATGATAACTCTGATGAAGCACCTTTCAACAGGTGCAAAGCGTCAGTGCTTCTAGTGCATACATGGCATTCAGCTCTGTGGACCACTTTATGATGACCCACTCGCACTGAATGCCTGCAGTTGTTTTTACTAGACTACTCAACTGTGTATATTGCTGGTGGTTTCTTATTCACTTGAAATGGAACTAAATTTCAAGCAGCTTCTACAGCAGTTGGGCAAGCAGCATTTATTTCGTACATAGTACATGGCTGGTGCACCTTCTGTGTTTGTGTTTCATAATATGTAGAATGTAGTTTAACAAAATAAACATTTACAAATGTTTGTTTGGGCAATTTCATGTCACACTTGCCCAGCAGAAATCAGAATTGGAAAACAAACAAACTGAAGCTAATATCACTTTACTTTTAGGCCTATACTAGGTGTCGTGGAATTTGTTTGACATTTAGTCAGATTTAAGTAAAACATAGTATGCTAGCCTTTATTTGCATATTATAGAACAATGGTTAGAAAGGAGCCTTCTAATTGGCTGACAGCATTCTACCAGGGTTACATTAAAGGCTGGAAACCACTCACATACAATAGAATAGTTAGGATTTTAACTTTTAGACAAATCATTTAAATGAATACAAGAAACATTTTAGTTTTATTATAGTATTATGGCCTTCCAGGGGTTCAGTTGCCTTTGTTAATTTTTAATTTAACCCTATCAGGACCTAAGGTCAGTATGAACCTATAGAACTGTGTTGGGGAAGAGGCTAGAGGAAGAGGATGCAGTAGTGGAGGGTATAGGAGAGAGAGCAGGGCTTGAGGTTAGTGACAGGAACAGGGTATTTGGAGGTGCTTGAACATAGTTTTTTTTTTTAGATCTCACAGTGTTTCTTGAGTCTTTAATATGGATCTGGTTCCAGTTATTTGGGGTGGCAACTACGAAAACTTTTCTTCAACTTTCTTACTGATGCTGGGTATGTGATACAGTCTATATCCTTCACTTGAGACCTCAGCTGTTAGACTTATGATATTTTCTAGTCAGTAGCTCACCCACTGTAGCTAGGTAGGATATACAGCCCATGCACACTTTTGCAGAGGACAGGTGCCCATTTGTGCTCTCTTGTTTTTGCTTGTTTGTCTGTTTTGTTGATTTCAAATCGGGTAAGACCGTGGGCCAAAGACACATTTTCAAGGGTGACCAGAACATATAACAAATGTACAAACAATAAATGAAACATATAACATAAAAACATAAATATACAGTTATACAAACAACTAAATCTATCAAGCAAGCATTTACATTGACAACTAGCTCAAAGGACGTTTTTTCACGCCTAAAACAAGTTACAAAATTATTGATACTGAATATGTATGTATGTACTGGTAATATACTGAAAAAGGCAGTTTGTAAAAAATGTTGTTGTTTTTGTTTTGCTTTGACTAGTGGAAATCTTCATTCTGGAAACAGCAAATTGAAAATGAAAGGATGACCAAGTAGGGACAATGACGTCTTGCATCTGTTGCAAGCAGTCCGAGCTGCTTTATGATGTGCATGGTGGTGGATGATTTACTGCATCCAAGTGCAAATCTACACATGCTGTTGAAGGTAGTTTGTGATTTGATGAAGATGTTACAAGCAGCAATGTGACTAGCTACTCTATTTGAGAATTGACAGGCAGGTGTTAAAGTGGGACTCCCACCAAAAGTGCTACATTGCAGAATTAGAATAAAATACATTTCATACAAAAATTAGGTTTCTACATTACTTCGTTTAAAAGTTATGAGCTATTTTGTAACCCTGATTCACACCTATTCAAAAGAAAGTTTCAGTGAAGAGCCACTGATGATGTCATAACCTTGTACTCACAGTCTAGTCCTCCTGTCAGCAACCTTATAGGACCTGCTTCTCCAACATTTTAGAAACTGTAGCTATAGCAATCATTAAAAAAAAAACATAGGGTTGGCTGCAGTGCTTGCACTTCCAGAATGTTCAGATGCATGGCACTATATTTTTAAAACATGTCAGGCGGTGGTTTTGGAATGCCGCACTGAACCAAGGCATAGAATGTCAAGGTGGTGCACAATTTTCAAATGTTAGGGAGGGACATGCAATCACAAATGTGACAGGGATGTGCCATATCAAATGTGGTGGGACAATCAGTCTCAGAATGCAACAGGGACACAATCGAGGAATTTGATGAGGACTGGCAATTATGGAAAATATTGTGGTGATGCACGCTGCCAGAATGTAACAGGACACACCTTTCTTTTCTGAAACTGCTTGTCCCTGCTATATTTCAGAATTGTACATACCCACCATATTTCAAAATTGTGCATCACATCCCCATCACATTCCAACAATATGTGTCCCAGCCACATTCTAAGATTATGCATCCCTGATACATTCTGAAATTGTACATCCCTTCCCCATTCCCAAATTGTGCATCCCTGCCACATTCTGAAATGGCGCATCCTGCCAAATTCCATAACTGCACATCTCAAGTTGTGTTTCATACTAACATATGAAAATTGCCAGTAGAAGAAGGTCATCTGGACTATTGAATCTGCTTGAGTTTGCAGCTAGCTCCATATTTTGCAGCTGCCCTCACCCTCCCATACCCCTCCCCTTTGTCCTGTCCCACACTTTTTGAATCCCTCCACTGATTTACATGCCACCACCTCTGCTGGCAGCGATTCCACTCTGCCACCACCTTTTCTGTAAAGAAATGCTCTCTTCATTTCCTCGTGAACCCCTCCAATTTCATGTCATGGCCTCTAGTGTCTTTTCCCACCTCGCTCTGAGCAGTCACTCTGTGTCTGATTGATTGGATTGTTCCTTCATATACTTGAAGGTCTCAATCATGTTCCCCTGTTCCTCCTCTTCTCCAGTGAATACCGTTTAACTCTGCCAGTCTGGCCTCATATGGCAACTCCCCAGGCCCTGGAACATTTTGTGCCTGCATTGCACCCTCCAGCAGTCTAATGTCTCTCTGTAGGCACAGTCGCCAGTACTGCATGCAGTGCTCCAGGTGTGGTTTGACCAATGTTCTGTACAACGACAGAATCACCTCTCTACTCCCTCAAAGTTACACCCTGGCAATGCAGCCCAGCATCTTGTTGGCCATTGGTACTGCCCTCCTGCACTGCACAGAGTTGTTCATTGCTCCTGTAATGAGCACCCATGGATCTTTCTCTTCCTCCATTACTGCTGTCACCCCCAGACAGTAGCTTCTCCTCGGATTCTTTGATCTGAAGTGCAGCACCTACACTTTTGGTGTTGAACCTGAGTTGACAGACCATGCCTCAAACCTTGTCAAATCCTCCTGTAGCCCCTACCAACCCCCATGTCATCCACCACTGCCCCATTTTGGTGTCATCTGTAAACAGACTGATCTTGCTGCTGATGCCCTCTGAAATGTCTGCACTGAATATTCCAAACAGCACCTGCCCCAACACCAACCCCTGTGGAACCCCTCACGTCACAGGCTTAGGGGATGAGAATTTCCTTCCACCACTACCCTCTATTGCCTACCCTGCCCAGCCAGTTCTCCACCCACTTCACTGTTTTGCCTCCCCCAGTGCCCTGTAGTTTATAACTTAGTCTCCCATGTGTACTGAGTGAGAGGCCTTGCTGAAGTCCAGGTACAGGACATCCATAGCATGGCCCCATCAACTTGCCTAGTCACCCAATCAGTATTCAGCTAGGTTGGTCTGGCATGATCTACCCTTGATGAAGCCACCTTCCTGTCCTGCACCCGTTAACCTCCAGCAGCACCACAGCCTCTCGGTTTGGATGGTCTCCACTAACTTAACTACTATGGATGTTAGGCTCACTGGCCTATAGTTTGCTGGTTCATCCCTGGGACCACTGTTGTGGAGGGAACCACATGGAGCCAGTCTCCAGTCCTGTGGTATGCACCCTGTGCCCAGAGATGCATTAAATAAGTCTGCCAAGGGGCCCGCCAGGACTTCTGCCAGCTCCTTCAGCACCCTTGGATGCACCCCATCCAGTCCCAGTGTTTTGTCTACCTCAGTACCCTTAACCCTTCTAGCACCCTCTCTCTAGTGATTTCACCATCCATCATCCCCCACCATCTGTCTGTCCTCCCTCCCACTGTGGATAACTCTCCTCCTCTCTCCTTAGTAAAGACCTGAACAGAAGTAGCTATTTAGAGGCTCCTCTGCCTTATCAGCCCCTCCTCTACCCATCCCTCTTCCTCTTTATCCTCACAATTAGGTTCTTACAGGTTCTTTTCTCCCTGATGTACCTTTAGAAGTCTTTCTCCCCTTTTTATGCCTTGCATCAGCCTGAGTTCCCTTGACTCCTTGGCTGCTCTTACCTCCCTTGTCACTTCCTTCTGCTAGCTTTCAGATACACTTCCTGTCTTCCTTCCTCCCTGTTTTCTTTTATCTCATATGCACCTCTTTTCCTTCTCACCTTGTCTAACACCTTTCTGCTTATCCAGCTTGTTTTTTCACCCTAGCCTTTTGCCACATTCCAAAATTGTCATGGCTATGTTCCCAAATTATTAAGCCACATTCCAAAATTATGATCACCATCACATTCCAAAATTGAGCATGACCGCCACATTCTGAAATTTAGTGTCACTACCCATTCTGAAAATATGTCACCGCCACATTCAAACTATGCATCAACAGCACATTCCCAAAATTGTGCATCATTGCTGCATTCCAAACCTGTGCATCACCACTGCATTCTGTAATTGTGCATCACTGCTGTCATTCCAGTTGCTCACCACCACTGTATTCTGAAATTGTGTCACCACTGCATTCTGAAATTGTGCGTCAGTGTCACATTCGAAATGTGCATCACCACCACATTTCAAAATTGTGCGTCACTGCCACATTCGAAATTGTGTGTCACTGCCACATTCGAAACTGTGTGTCACTGCCACATTCCAAAATTGTGTCACTGCCTCTTTCTGAAATTATGTGTTCCAGCTACTTTCTGAGACAGTGTCATTGTTGCATTCCACAACTGCAACCTGGTGACATTAAATCTCATACCAGCAATATTTTAAAAATTGCACAAAGTTTGTCATCCTAAAGCCATGTTTGCCACTGCATCTATCCCCTGTCACATTCTGAAGTACTGTACCTTGCATCCACACATTATGGAAGTGCATGTACTGTACCCCATGTCAGCTTTCCTTTTCAGATGTTTACTACACCAGCAGTTTAAATGACACAGGAGAAATAAGTCATATACTGTAAGGTAGCTTGCAGGGAAGGCTAGGCTAGAATTCAGAAGACATCAGCAGCTGCTCATCACTGAAACTGGCTTTTTGAATAGGAGTGAATTAATGGTTACAAAATTTCTGTAACTTTTAAACGAAGTAACTTACAGATCTGATTTTTGGGATGAGGCTGATTGAGGATATGCTGCTCCAAATCATAAATTTATTGATGCCAAAATGTTGGCCTCACTCCCTCTTTAAAGTTGTCAACTTCTATTTTCATAAAGTAGCCCAAGTTTTGACTGCAGTACCTAACTATTCTGGTGATGTGTTCATTATAAGAGGGTGTGGATCAAGCGAGAAGCTCAGGCACTTGAATTGATGGACATTTTGAAGAAGTGTACCATTTTAGATTGAGATATGCAGTGTATTTGGTGATAGGGTTTATGTGAGAAGCACATGACCTTGCTTTTGGAACTGTTGAGGAAAAGGTACTGTAATTTCTAGTCACCCATTGCTGGGCACTATTGAATACAGACTGAAGGGTGCTGCTGAGGTCACTCGGAAGGCTCCACCTATGGTTTGATGGACAAGCAGCCAGCCACTCCCACTTCTGAGCTCTATAAGCAGTTCCCTCAGCCTTCTTTTGAAGTACTTTTTCTTTGCCAGCCGGAAGCTCTGTCCATTTGTCCTCTGCAGCTGGCTGGGGCCTGCCCCACCCCACGCCGTGCTGCTTCTTTCTGCTGGACTTCTGTGTTTTGTTCTTCTGCTCCAGTTTGTATTTTGCCTCAGACCGAGTGCTTCCTTTTGTCCCTTCCCTGTTTTTCTGTGTTTGTGTGTCTTAGTTTTGTTTTGTTCTGGGTTTTTTTTGTGGGGGTTGGTTTCTAAGCTCCCTACCATTTTGCTCATTTAGAGCCCAAGCTACTTGCTTTCAGTTACTCACATTACTGTTGCAATCAGTACCTGTGTTCTACTCAAACAAAAGCTGCTCCCATGCTACACACCTAACTGTTTTCACCTGATTCAGGCTCCCTCTGAATCTTTGCTATGCAGCTCACTCATGCTTTCTCAGCTTAATCTGCCTGCCACATGGTCATAGCTGCTTTCAGGCATTGTGCTTCCCTCCATTCCATGCTTATAGAATAGTCACCACTCATAGCTGATGCTATTCCCTGTTTGTATGCTGCTGTTATACTCATGAGGGCAGCTACACTACTGCTGATGCTGTAAACTAGCTTTAATATCTGCATGTGGTTCTTGACCCCTTCCATCACTTTCTTGTTTTTCCTATGCGGGACTTAGAAGTGTTGGGGAGTTGTAGGCCCATGTGGCTAATTACCTATGTTCTAAATCCTGCCTCTGCCAAAAATCCTCAGAGTATTTGTCACTTTCATTGGCTTTTTGAATGCCTGGCTGGCTTGTCCCACTATCATAGTGCTGCCTCTCCACTTACATTCATGTCCCACCATTGCTACCATGTTTTGCAGACTCTACGTGCAGGTCTGACTATTCCTGCTTAATGACCTATGTGCAGGTCTGACAATTTTACCCTGCCCTATTGAACTACCCTGCCTTACAGAACTACATCCAGAGTTCACTCCTGCTCACGCTATCATTGTTCAATGCTCCCTGCCATCTGCCCTCTGCAAGGTCTCAGCACTCAATGCTCATTCAGCTCCTCATCAGTTCCTGAGGCATGCCAGCCATACCACTCTGGCTCAGGGTTCCCCTGCAGCTGCGGTCTTGCTCTGCACCAAGAGTCCACAGCTTGAGCATGCAAAGCTTTGGGGCGGGGTCCTTCTCACCTGGCCCATAGCTGGCAATGTCCTCGCTCTGGGTGGACCTTCAGTCATCAGCCATACCGATGGCACCTCAAGTTGTAGAATTTATGACTAAGCCGTGAAGGAGGTTACAGCGATTTCCTTTAGCTCTAGTGGTTTCCACTATAATGGTTGTCCATTGGCTTTAGTGGTTCCCTAGCAAGGCACCTTCACTGCATTCTCCCTACAACCACCTCTGGTTCACCTAGTTTGTTTTTTAGATCGGTAGGCTGGGTGAGTGCCTTGGTGGTCATTACTCTCCTCTTCCCGCCTTGGAGGCGGCGGTTGCAGAGCTACCATCTTGCAACCCTCCACGGTATTCCTGTTAGAAGGATAGAGTGAGAGTTTCCCTCAAATTGGAATATTTTCCACCTCCCTTTAATGGGTTTCCAAATTGTAGCAGAGCCATCACTAAATAAAATATCCCAAGCCTGGAGGAAGGGACCCAGGCCTTGGATCCCAAGAGATTTCCTCCTCAAAGGGTTTTTCTCTCCTCCGTGTCTCAGGTCATAACTGTTAGTTAGCGTAGTGTTCCCTAGTTCCGTAGGCAGGATCTGTTGTTGGATGGAGGGAATGGTGCCCCTATTGCCATTCCCTCTCTCCTTGGAGGTCCTCTCATTCTCTCTTGCAACCCATCAAACCCATGCCATTGCTAACCTGTGCATCCATCTCCTAAAGACATAGACAGAGTGGAGGCTGTCCAGAGGAGGCAACCAAAATGGTGCAGGGTCTGCACCAGAAGACATCTGAAGAGAGACTAAAGGAGCTTAAAAATGTATGTCGACAGGTGCTATCTTCATAGAGCTGTCCAAGGCATTCGACCTTGTGGACCACAACCTTCTTCTTCTTACTAAGCTTCAAGGCATTGGGCTTGATGCCCAGGCCCTAAACTGGTTCAAGAGCTACCCCTCAGGCTGCTCCCAGAGGGTCATTTGGAAGGCAGAGCTTTCGCCCTTTACCCATCAAGGAGGGTGTGCCTTAGGGCTCAATTCTTGGCCACCTCTGTTCTCTCTCTCTCACAAATGACCTAAACCAGTACTGTGGGGGTAGCTCACTAGTTCAATATGCAGACGATACTGTCATCTTCCCGAGCCAGGTCCACACCACATCATCTGGGCCCTCTCCTACAAGGGGACCCAAACACACTCAAGAGCTGGGTCACATCAAACAGAATGATCCTCAATGCAGCAAAACGAAAGCCATGCTGTTTGGTCCTAGATCCCTTGGCCAGGATCAGACCAATTCCTAAAACTTACTACCTTGGGATAAACGAATAGACGAAGTTGACAACATAAACTACCTAGGGCAAACTATTGACCAGGGTCTCACCTTCAAGCCCCACGTTGACCAGGTAACAAGGTCTATCCATGTCAAACTTGGCACCATGTGCAAGTTAAAAAACAACTTATCCCAGAGGCTAGATGAGCAATCGCCTGCAGTGTCTTCACCCACATTAACCTATGCTGCCCTGGTAATCCAGGGCATGGCAAGGGCGAGGTTAGAGCTTCAGGTCCTGTACAACAAGGTCGTGAGGTTTGTGACAATGTGTCAACCGAAGCCACCCCTGCATCTCACTAGCCCAGCTGCAATGGCCTTCTTCGAGGCTCATCTACAGTATCCCCTGCTTTGCCATGCACACAAATTGCAGAGCCTGGCGGCCCCACCAAGCCTAACAGGAATAATCATGGCTAAGCCTAATCCTCGAATGCTCAGGACCCGAATCGGTCCCCATTGGCAATCCCCAGAATCAAGACTCACAAGGGAGGCAATTCCTTCCCTCTCACAGCCCCTAAACTGTGGAACACTCTCCCACCTCTAGTACAGGAAGCCCCATCGCTACCAATCTTTTGCAGTAGGCTTAAGTCCCATTTGCTCAGGACAAGCTCATGCCACTGTGAAGGTACAGGATAATCACCCCGATCCTAATCACAACACCCATCACCCTCTCTTCTCACCTTAACCTACATTAAATCATGCCTTAAATCCTTAAATTTTCAAGTGTTGCACTTATGGTCTACAATTTGAATAACTGCCTGTACTGTTATCCTCATTATCTTGTCTACGTCCTCGTAACCCTGTATCACCCAACTGTATGTATTGTATTGCTTCTGGATCATCTGATTGTATGTATTGTATTGCTTCTGTTCCCTGGGTCGCCACTGAAAAAGGGACTTCGTGGGCCCAGTGGGCCAAACCTAATCATCAAAATTCCACAAATAAATAAATAAATGTATACCCTTGAGGAAAGAAGGGAGAGGGGGACATGATAGAAACTTTCAAGTATCTCAAAGGAATCAACAAAGTCCAAGAGGGTAGTATCTTTCAGAAAAAGAGATGTGCAATAACAAGGGGGCAATTTGAAGATAGAGGGAAGACGGCTCAGAGGTAATGTGAGGAAGTATTTTTAACAGAGAGGGTTGTGGATGCATGGAACAGCCTTCCTGAGGAGGTCGTGGAGTCAAGAACAGTGGGGAATGCAAGAATGCATGGGACAGTCATAAGGCAGTCCAAGTGGGGGTAGGAGGAAGTAGGCTGTTGGCTGTTGGTTAACTACGATCTGCAGCTTATCCATCAGGTAGGAAAACGGGCAGACTAGGTGGGCCAAGTGGTCCTTATCTGCCATCAAATTCTATGTTTCTAAGCTGCCTGATGCTTTATCTAGTCCTGTGTCTCACAACTACTGATTGCTTATATGCTTCATACTACTATTTTCTTTTGGGATCCTTCCTAAGGTACCTTTAGCCAATGGAATCATCCCACGGCACCTCTAGAATTGGAATCCTCTAGAGGGCTCCTTGCTGCCCAAGTACCCCTACAGGTGGTAATTCCTCTGAATAGAGAGTGCTAATGGCCAAACTCTAAGTAACACAGCGTTGCACAAGCTGCACACTATACTGGCTGCATAGGCCATTGAATCAGAAGGCTCCACCTATGGTTCGATGGACAAGCAGCAGCCACTCCCACTTCCTGAGCTATATAGCAGTTCCCTCAGCCTCCTTCTAAATCACTTTTTCTTTGACCCACCATCCTCTCCTCCTCCTCCTCCAGTGGCAGTGCCTTTCTTCTTGGGGTCCTTCCTAAGGTACCTTTAGCCAAAGGAATCGTCCCGCTGCACTTAGGTGGAACCCTCTAGAGAGTTCCTTGCCTTTGGTATCCCTACAGGTGGTAATTCCTCTGGAATAGGAGAGTGCAAATGGCAAAGCTAAGTAACACAGTTGCACAAGCATAACACTATACTGGCTGTGTAGGCCATTGAATTATGGTTTGGGCATTGTAGTAGATGCCTGTATCATCGGTATATAGGTGTATATGGGAGTTTGTGTTGGAAAAGATGACAGAAAGGTCATTCAACAACAGGGTAAATAGTAGGAGGCCCAGGAGGGAGCCATAAGGTATACCAAAGTTGAGGTGACAAGGCATAGATGTCACACCATTAACTTTGGTTACATGGGACCTGTTAGCAAGATAGTCCTCCAGACAGGCTAGTACTCCCTCAGCTACCCCAAGAATATGAAGCTTATGCAGCAAGATGCAGTAGTCCTCATTGCCAAGGCCTTTGACAAATCAATGACTATGGGTCCTGGCAGATGGCTCAAGTTGAGTGCCAATTCAATATCATTAGTGACCTTTAACAGAGCAGTACTAGAGGAACACTAGGGCCTGAAGTTAAGTTGCTCATTCACAAGTACAGTAGATGGTTATCTATGACATTATCCATCAAAGGACTATGCACTGATTTTTTAGTAGCTTGTTCATGACTGAGAACACCAATATGGGGCAGTTATTGTTTTGTCAGATGGAAGACAAGGTTTAAGGAGTGGAGTTACTATCACTCATTTCCAGATGAGTGGGGTCTGACCAGATCATAGGGAGATATTAAAAAGGCATGCTATTGGGTATGCCAGTTGGTCAGCTGCAAGCTTTAAAAGTCTAGAGTCTACTCTGTCAGAACTAATGCTTTTCATGATATCCAGGCTGCACAGCATCTGTAGTACTGCACCTTAACATGGGTAACAGGTAATATATTGAACAGAGAATGAGAGAGGTGTTGCCACCGCTTGTAGGCAGGGAGTTCTCAGTAAGCTGGAAGGGAATGATAAGTTCAAGTTTGTGAAGTGCTGGTTCTGGGCATCTGCAATATCATGAGTAGTGGTGAATAAGTTGCCACTGTGTATAAGGTGGGAGATGCGGGATGCCTGGTCCTGCCAAGGATACCATTGATACCTGCCCAGACTTTTTTACGAAGTTGTTTGCATTTCCTAATAATTTCTATCCTGTAGTAATTCCAATCTTAGTCTTAGTAAATTGATTTATATTTGACCCAGGCTCTGTACTGCTTGTGATAGCAATCCAAAAGAACAGGGGGGAAGGTCCATATATCAGAACAAGCCCAGCCATCCAGCTAGAGTATATATTTCATTTGTGCACACATGACACAGTGGAGGTGCTAAATACATGTCGGGCTGAGATCCAGGAATGGATGTCCTCTAGCTGGCTGAGGCTCAAGCCAGGCAAGACAGAGGTGCTGATGACTGAGCCTGGTGGGAGGCAGGGTGTGGAGGTGGTTGGGGGGATGATGGGTGTGAAGCTGGGCTCCTCTCTACTTACTGCCTCTGCTAAGGTAAAAAATCTGGAGGTCATTATGGATGACAGATTGACATTTGAGCTCAAGTGTCATCTGTTGTCTGGAGTGGCTTTACCATCTCAAGAATGTCACCGGATTAAAGCCTTAATCTCACATGATGACTTGCCCTCACTAGTACATGATTTTGTGACCTCCAGACTTGACTACTGTAATGTCATTTACCTCAGGTTTAGTGGAGGGTCCAGCATCACCTGCAGCTAGTGCAGAGCATGGCGACCAACTTGCTGATGGGCCTTCCAAGGTTCTGTTGTGTGACCCCAGTCCTGTGTGATCTGCATTGGCTGCCTGTAAGGTGGAGTATCATCTTCAAAGTCAACCTTCTCACCTACAAAGCCCTACACAGACTGGGCCCTGGCACTACCTGAGTAACCTCTTGACTCCTCACCATACCCAGCACTCTCTCATCCTCCTCCTCCAAGAGACTCCCAGTGATTCCCAGGGCTTGGCTTAAAACATCAGGAGACCGCTCTTTTGAGTTGGCTGGACCGGCCTTGTGGAATTGCTCCAATATCTTTGAGGGAGGCCCCTCATTGGAGGCTTTTAAGTGGGTCCTGAAGGCACATCTGTTTAGGGAGACATTGGATATTTAATGTGTAACTTCCCGATATCGGCTCTTGATTGGCTGTTGTTTATAGCTGCTTGAGATTTTATAAGTTTGTTTTATTATGTTTAATTTATGAATGATGTTTTGTATGTACTGTTCTGCATCCTGTACAGTGTCCTGAGCCTCAGAGGAAGGGCATTTAACAAATAAAGTTTGACTTAGTTACAATTTTTACTTATTCCTGGTTCGAATACATGCTCTTTTAAGAACTACAGGACTTGTTAGGTTTGCCTCCCATTTAACTGTGTCTCCCCACCTTGCCCCTTCTTTATATTGCATTACTTCCTCCTTTCCTCATTATGTTTCTTTTCTCTTTGTCTTTCCTATGGGTATACCGTCTACTGCAACAACTTTCATGAGCCTGACACTACAGCGATAATAACGGCAGGTTGCTGTAGTGTCGGTGGGGACCCTGACTGCTTTGTGAGGGTATTGCACCTCCTCTCTGAAACAACTCAGACTCAGAGTTCGTTATCATAGTAGCGCAGGGTGCGGGGGCAAAGCCTCCCTAAGAAAAATAAGTCTGTGTGATTCTCTTATGCCCACCGCAAATGCGGTCGACATAAAAAGAGTCGCTGTAAGGTCAGTCACATCAAATTGTCAACCCACCATCATTGATCCTTTCCCATAGATCTAAGAGGACTAGAATGAATTCCATTATGTATACTTGTCATCACCAGAATATGCACCCTAAACTTGGGGCACATTACAGGAACAAAGTAAGCATCCTGCTTCCTGCCCATAGAAAGACCATCACAAAATGATTCTACCTATCTTCGACTACACTGCACTGCTCCCAAGTCTACCCTTGCTAGGCTGGATCTCCTCTTTCACTCCTTCTGCCACTTTGCCCTGGATTGTCTCCCCAGAACTCACCACTGTTCCCTGTATTCCTCCTTCTCCTTGCCTCCCTTGACACCAGGCACCTTTGCTCATTGTACTATTTGTCTCCAAATTCTGGCTTGGCTCCCCCCCACCTTTCCTCTCCTCTCCTCCCTTCCTTCCACTACCTACCCCTCCACAGCTCTGACACCCGCCTCCCCCACCCCCGTAAAATCCTCTGCTGGTCAAGCTGCTTTCTCCTTCCATGTCACCAGATTTTGGAGCACCTCCCCATTCCTATTCCCAAAGCTTCCTCTTTCCTATTACTAAAATCCTTCCCGTGAATTCATTACACACTCCTACAATTGCTGCTGATCCTAGGCTAGTCTCATTCCACCTCCTCTTCTGCCATGATTCATTGGTCCCTGTCCCCTTGGACTTCTCTCCTTCCCTCCCTCATTTCGCTGCCAGTTGTGCTTTGCAGTACTGTTGCTATTGCCATGCTGTGTTTTGCACTGCTTGATCACTGTGCTTTCTCCTGTCTTCTGAGTGCTGTTTTATTGTTATTTAATAATTGTTATTATAACATTACTGATGTAACTGATTGCACTCTCCTTACCACCCCACCCCGCCACGTCTGAAAATGAGCGGTTTAGCTCAGTATGTTTGTCCTGGTGAAACTTGAAATAAACAAATCACAGAATGATGACATGCAATTCTCTGTGGGGAAAAGACAGTCACATGATATAACATAAATTAGGATATCATGGTACTGCAGTTCTAGTCCCCTTATTTCTATGCCTTTCCCGTATTCAGTAAACTGAATGATTACCATAGGACACAGATTCAAAATTCTGCACAGTTCTGCTGGTTGAATGTTGCTGCAATAATTCTGCTGGTAGAATGCCCTCCCCTACACACACACACACACACACCCAACAGGCCTCATATATAGCCAGGGACTCAAGTTTACCTGCGGCAGAGTAAGCAGGTAAGGATAGGAGAGGACTATTTCATGGTTAGCAAAAGAACACTAGTAAGTAAAACTGCTGAATGTATAGTACTGTGTGCATCGTTAAATTGTGTATCGTGAGTTAGCCAATCAGGTGGCTTCACTTTTCTTACCCATTTTATAAATATATTCAAACCACATTAAGGCAACAGTTACGGTTGATCACAAAGCCACAAATGAAGGAAAGTCAACCTTTGGGTAGCAATACTCCTACATCTTGGTATGTTGGAGATTTCTGATGGTGTGAACACTTGCTTAAAGCAGTGTTTGTTACCCAAACTTCAGTGCTATATTTTAAGGTAGGGAAATGTACTCAAACACCAACAAAATATTTTCTTATGCTTTGAGCAAGTGTGACAAAGTTAGGGTTACACCATGGCTGCTTTGAGCAGGTGAGGAACACCACACCATACAACCATCATGATTCTACCTTATTATCGTGATTATCCTTCTTTTGTTCCAGCGTACTACAAGCATAACAGTTGCTTTAAAGCAGTAGTTCCACTTTTTTTATTTACTACTGTGATAATAATATTAAGAAGGTCCCTGTATAAGTGATTTACCTTCTTTTATATAACATCATTTTTTCTAATTTACATGCTCCAGCGACCTCCTGAATAGCACAGACCCTCACTAGGATCTTTATTTGCAATGAGGGTGCATTGTGGTTATTTTGAGACTGGATATGTTAACCATGATGCACCTCCAATTCCCCATGATACATTGTTTTGTAGTTGTGTGAATACTTGCACGTTCATGTTACTTGCTGACTTCAGTGTAATGATGGCTACTGAAGTGTCACTGTCAAGCAGCAGCTGTAGATAGTCTGAGTCAGAGGGAGATAATGATTGTTGAGAAGTCGTCTACACACTTTTGAATAATTACCAACTTCAATTCTAGGGACTGTTACAGTTTTCTTTCTTGTGTCTTGTCTTGTTTCCTACCCCCAACCACACGTTATACCCAACCTCATATCTCATCAATTATACTGTGTTAGTGTGTCATGAATTTGTAAATACTGTAGAAGCATGGTGACCAGCTTTTTAATGGCACTTCATTCTATTGTGTTCATTAGGGAAAAACTGACATTTTTATCTTATTTACAGTAAAACTCTTTCGGTAGTGATCTAGTTCAAATGCTGTACTGACGACAGACATGAATGTTCACACTGTAAACTCAGACTGTTTTTTCTTTAATCATATTTCTGATGTTTTCTAGAAAACCAAAACTGATCAAATTATTCTGAACAATTGTCTACAAAAGGTAAAGTATTTCAATGCTGCCACTAAAGAAGATGGTATCTCGGTCCCATTTTGCAAACGGTGGACTGCCATCAATACTGCCATTTGGGCTGGTTTTCTACTATCCCCTTCAGTATAAGGAGACACATCAGTCAATGCCACTATTAGTGCAGTTTCACTCATGTTTTCACTTGCAGAGGTGATGCTTCCATAAGTGAGCCAGCACAGCAGATGTTCCTCTGGTCTCGCTCGCGCGGTGGAGGGTGCTTTATAGATGCATGCAGTGCGGGTATTTTCCCCATACCAGTGGCAGAAGGTTTAGTGCCACAGAGGAAAGACATTTCTTGAGTGAAGGCCAGGCTGTCTTATTCATAATCCCACTACCAGAAAGGTGTAGTGGAGAGGGCACACTTCCAACAATGGCATTTGCAGTGTTTTCATTTATATGGCACAAGGCACAAATCACAGCACAAGTAGAAGTCATGTGTTTGCACGAATAGTGTTCAGTACAGTATAGCCTGTGATACTTCCTGATCTGTTTTCCATGCCCCTCACAGCCCCTAAAGACACACACACACACACACATACACAGACACACTTTCAATCACCACTCAGCTTGGGTAGCTACATATTTCATAATTCAGTCGTGTGTTATTGATTGAGCTGATATTTATTTATTTATTTACTTATTCAATTAGTTTTTGACGGGAAGAGGACTAGTCAATTCTGCCTATTTTGCATGTGTTCCAGGGCTAGATACAGAAGTAAGCTAACATACTGAACCAGATTAAGTTGTCTAGCAGATAGTAATGGAATCATTTGGGGAGCACTTGTAAATGATCTTTGTTAACTGAGATCAGCTAAGCTGGGATGCAAGGAGAGTTGGGTGAAAGTGAAATAATTCAGCTCATCTTATCACTGTCACTTCAACTCTCCTCGACTGAAAAATAAACATTGCAGAAGGTAATCTTTATTATTAAATTTATGTTTTCAGTTAATGAGGGAGGGGTAGCCTTCTAATAAACTATCAGAGTGAACATTCAGCATTGTAATTGCTGTCAACCTTAGTGTGGATGTGCTTTAACCCATTGTCTCACAAGTACTGAGTCGTTTACAACTGCTTCCTGCCAAGAGTAAGCATTTGGTGGCTTGTGTGCATTCCTTCAACTTACACTTCGTAACCATGATCACACAATGGGCCCAATTCACAAAGCACCCTGAATGGCACAAGGGATTGCCCCAGTATGAATGGTGCAAGGTGTGGCTTGCAGCAACAGATGTGCCACGAGCACCACAAACACAGCCTGTGGCAAACACAGGCTACATGCGCCCAAAGGGGCTTGCACCATCTTCGCAGCACAAATGGTCTGGGGCATGGCATTAGGGGCTTACGACAGACACAGGCTGCCATATCCCCAAATTCGGTATTCTCAAAACCCTCCCATGGGGCAAATTTTAAGTACTATTAGACAAACCAGGGCTGGTTTAAGGGTACTTAGAAGTACATCTTCTGGGAGGGTTTAGATACTTGTGCCGGTGTGCCATGGTCTCCCCTTCCCCGATCTCCTTTTCAATAAAGTAATGCATGTCCCTGGTGGCTAGTGGTTCCCCTCCCCAATCCAATCTCCTTTCCAATAAAATAATGCATGTCCATAGTCCCCCAGAACCAATCTCCTCTTAACTAAATTAATGCATGTCCCTGGTGGCTAGCAGTCCCCCTGGACCGATCTCCTCTTAAATAAATGAATGCATGTCCCTCATGGGTGGCATCACCCTCAGCTTGTGAGATTCTATTGTACTTTATTAGTAGTGCAGGGTCTCAGGGTAAAAAAAAAAAAAAAAGTTAGTGTTTCTCTGAGTTGAGGGAAGGGCGCTGTAGCATCTGGGCAGTTTGCTAAGTCAGGAGGAGAGCTGCTAATTTGGGGTGTGGCTTAGGCAGAAGAAAAACAGGTGACTGCAGTTAGACTTCCCTGCTGCTAGCTTTTGGAAGAGAGCAATCTTGCTATCAGAGTAAGGAGGCAGCTGACAATGGAGCTAGAACTCTACTTCTAGAACACTTCTGACTCAGCAATGGAGTCAGAGTCCGTTGGGATTGAGTAAACAGATACAGTGCAATCCTGTTTATCTGAACATCCATTATCCTGAACTCCCTATCTAATGGACTGATGTCATGTCCCCATGCTTTAAGCACTGTCTAGCAACTTTGTTCTAATCGTAGTTAGATCGTTTAGCGCCTGAATAGAAAAAGTTACAGTGCAGTTGACACTTCAGCTTGGCTGCCAGGGTAATTGGTAACACTTCACAGGTGTTACAAGATGTTAGAAAAGCAATTTTTATTGCCTGAGGTGTTGCTGCCTGGCATTAGTGTTCTGTTAACTCACACTGTTAGCTCACATCAGTACTGCTGCAAAGGGCTCAGAATGTCAAAAGAAAGTGAACTGTGCTTACCATTGCACAGAAGCTCCGGAGAGTGGATCATCTCGAAAATGGTGAGAAAGCCATTTAATTAGCAGCTGAATTTGGTGTGGGCAAATCCACCATTTTGACATTCATGAGGCAAAGCAAAACTGTGGATTTTACCTGTACAATGGAGTCTTCTGGTGTTGAGGGAGAAAGAACATGAGTGCATGTGCCGATGATGAGTGAGATGCAGCATTCTATGTGGTTTAGGTAGGAGAGGAAAAGGAACACCAATATCGGGACCCCTGCTAAAGAATAGGCCCTGCAGTTTCATCTAAAATTAGGTCACACTGCTCCTTTTACAGCATGTGATGGTTGACTGGGCAGGTTTAAAAAGACATGGAATCCGCCAACTTAAACTGTGTGGGGGCGGTTGAGTGCAGCAGAAGAGGCATTACTTCTGTCATAAAAAAAAAAATCAATGACATTATAGTCCATGAGGGTTTGTAGTAGATCAAGTTTAGAATGCTGATGAGACAGGTCTTTTCTGGCGATTACCAGATAAGACCCTTGTTCATGGGGAGAAAAAAGATGCCCCTGGTTTTACAAACAGAAGAAGCATAGCACTGTCCTTGGCTGCACTAATGCTAGTGGTAGTCTGCTACAGGCCCTTATAATTGGCAAAATCAAAACCGAGGTGCTTTCAGCATGTCAATATGGGCACACTCCTGTTCATTACACCAGTCAAAACAACAGCTGAATGGACTCATTTATTTTTAAAAATTGTTCCATGACAGTTTTGTCCCCTCTGTTAAGCAGTATCTCAGATCCTTAAGACTTCCAATTGCTGCTGTCCTGCTCCTTGTTAACTCCCTGCCCACCTCAAAATCCCTCCTAAAAACAAGGAATGGTGCCATCCGCTGTCTTTTCTTACCAAACACAATGTCAAAAATCCAGCCCTGTGATCAGGGTATCCTGGAATTCTTAAAAGAAACTACAGAAAAAACTTCTACAAACAGTACCGTCAGAGGAAAATCATCAGCTATCACTCAGCAACATCATAAAGCATCTCATCCTAAAAGATGTTTGTTACATGTTGGCTGATGCATGGCAATCTATGCCTAATACCTCCAGAAATCCTGGATAAATCGGAGTTCGTTTCCGAAAGCTGATGACACAGTCGAGGATGGGGAGATAGCCGATGACTCACCGGTAATTGCGGAATTGGAGCAAGACCAAGAAGAGCTGTGTTCTGTTGTGGCTGCTCTTCCTGGAATTCCAGTCTCTGCAGCCGAATTGGAGGAATGGATCACATGACCAGAGTGAGGAGGGGCATGAAGTTTCGATGAAGACGGGATAGTAAACATGGTGAGAAGCGGTGCTCCTGACAATGAGTCCAAAGATGAGGCCGGAGCCTGGGAATTAAGTGAAGAGCCTGAAGCCTCCCATCTCTCATGCTGAAACAGCGTCCAGCTTTGAGAGATGCCTTCATACCTGGAGAGGCAGCCCGACACTAGTGCAGTGGAACTTATGCTCATCAGAAACCTGCACACTTAGACAAGTAAGAAGTGATTGAGTGGCTAAAATAGAAAACTGTCACTGCTTTTTTTTGCTCACAGTAACGTTGTGTACCTGTAGCGACAGACTGTTTGTAATGCTGTGTCACTTAGCACTGAGCATTTTAAAACTGTACTCACTTTAGTCACTTTACGGTATTCACTTACTGCAGTCACTTTAATAACAGATGCACTTTACTTTAATCTCAGCTGAAGCTTTAAACTGTAACTCTTACTCTAGTATTCACACACGGTAATGAAATGTATTTGTACAAAATAAAGTAAAGCACTTTTCGTTCCACTGATTTTGGCAGCAGCACTTTAATCACAAAAGCACGAAAGCACTTTATTGTTAAGACAGCTGTTTTAACCTCTGGTGTTTGAATACTGTATTTGCATAGTAAATAAAAGCGCTTTTTTATTGCCTGTTAATATGTTACTGTAATTTTGCTACTTTATGTATTGCAAGGCTCTGGTATTGTATTTCTTTGAAAATTTACTAATAAACTTTGAATTTGAAAAAATATATAAAGCACTTTATTTTTCCACCATTTGGCAGCAGCAGCAGTATATTTTTTGATAGCAATCCGTTCATCTGGACCAATCGGTGTCTCCCAAGCAGTTCAGATAAACAAGATTCTACTGTACTTTATTAAGTGCAGGGTCTCAGGTTAAAAAAAAAAAAAAAAAAGAGTTACTGTGCTTCTCTGAGTTGGGGAAGGGACTGTAACATCTGGGCAGGTTCGTGAAGTCAGGAGGAGAGCTGTTAATTGGGGTGTGGCTTAGACAGAAGGAGAACAGGTGACTGCAGTTAGACTTCCCTGCTGCTAGCTTTTGGCAGAGAGCAATCTTGCTATCAGAGCAAAGAGGCAGCCACAATGGAGCTAGAACTTTACTGCTAGGACACTTCTGAGCTTGAAGACAGGCAAAGTATAAGCTGATAGTGTGAATTGTGAGACTGTGCATTTTCATACTGCAATTTGATTGGTCAAAAGTCAGTTTTACCTGTGGTGCTACTTTAAAACACATTTGACATTACAGTGTTGTGTACACAGTTGGCTATTATTTCAGAACTGTACTTAAATCAAAAACAGTTAAGATATTTTAAATCAAAACCTAAACAAAAAAATTGTATCTGCAAAACCCAGTAGGGTGTGGAGGGTGTTATATAATAGGATGCAGTCGTGCCCCTAGAGATAGGGTTGCATGGGCAGTTCTGTTAAACCCCAGTTTTTGCACTTTAATAACTTGTAACCATTCAACAGATTTTCACGACATTTTGTGTGTGGTCTTATTGCATAGATCTCTGGATGTGTTAAGTTTCGTCCTGTCAGATGAGTAGATTCTGAGTTCTAGATAGTGCAAAAAGTGAATTTTTCACATTTTTCCCCATTGGTTTGAATGGGTTTTCCTCTGAGTTTGGCTACGCCCAGATGGTTTGGAATTTTGGTCTGAAATGTCCACGGTAGAAAGGGCTGGCCCACAGATGTGACTTTTGCTTGTTTGGTGAAAAAATATTAATCCATGCCAAAGTTATTTAATTTTGAATTTTTTTAAAGTGGGTTCTGAGCATGTTCAATAAGCACTTCAAGATAGCTGTAGGAAATAAAAATTATTTTTGTATGGGGCAAATCCTTTTTCATGGAAATCACTGTTTCATTTGTCACCACCTTGTTGCCTGTTTTCCCACAAAAGTTCAAATTTGAAAACCCACATAGGAAGAGTGACCAGCACATGTAGCTTGCTTTACTTACCTGGTTACCAAAAGCAAATAAATAAATAGATATTGGGATCACCTTAGCTGGATTCTGCACTTAACTGTTGCAGAAATGCCCTTGAAATGTTTTTTTTTTTTTAAGTTATACATTGTAAATCTTTTTTCATGACTTGTGAAGAAAAAAAGATTCTTGTTTCATATCATGAAAAGATCCTTTTTCATCAGGGGAATCAATGTATTTAAATGGAGTTTTCAACTTTGGTGCATAACATTGCCATTTTCATATTTTACACTAAATGTTTTTAACATGGCATTTTAGGACCCACCTCATGAACAATATTGGTGGAATTATGCAAATCCAGATGGAAAGGCTATTTAGCGGTCCTTGGTGAAATCACTTTACAGCAAGATTTGAACATTTCACCACCTTGTTCAACAGGTGAAGCCACAAAGAAAAGCTATGTAGAAATTCTAGGGTCAAAAATTTTAAAAATGCCAAAGTATTGTGCATATGTTTAAATTTTCTACGCTCCCATATAACTTTAGCAATTTTAAATATTTTCAACATAAAAATCTTTTACATCATCTCATGAATGTGACAGCTGTCATTTTCAAACCACAGCCAAATGGTGTTTTCTAACCTGTGCGTGCAATGACATTCGGTGGTGCAGAATCACATTTTGCAGGGATTTCAACATTTTCATTACTAGGTTCATGGTGGGGGGTTATAAGAAGGCTATGCTGACAGTTTCATCCCTGTTTTACTACAAATGCTTAAATGCTTCAACAGCAACATATATGTATGCATCTAAGCAGGGATGGGCCCTGCACTCATATAGACAAATGAGGATACAATTACACTGTCGAAAAAGTAAGGAAATTCTTTGCAAAAACTTTGTTAATGCAGTAGTTAGGGTTGAAACAACAATGGTGAGAAGTAACCCAGCGTGGGGTTGCCAACCCTAACACCTAAGCCACCACCAGACAGCAACAGGAAAAACATTACTGTTTCACCTCTTCTGCGTCTTTGCTAATCAGGCATGGTGTGTGCATTGGGTTGTCAGCCCTAATGCTCACACCATTCTCACTCTCTACACATCTCAGCTTCCTTCATGGTCGAATGGGGTGTATGGTCAGTGATGGCTGAATTACTAGAAAGGGCGTCTCTACTGGAGTCAGACTGTGGGGACTCAGACTTACTTTATAGGCACTTGAGCCATACCCTCCAGTTCTATCAGCACCATCCAGCATCACCAAGTTCTTCAAATTGTTGTGGCCCAGAGCAGTATCACTTACCTCCTACCAGCACACATACTGCAGCAGCCCAAAGTAAGGCCTGGGTCAGAAGACACAAGAGGTGGAGAGGTGGAGAGGTCTTTGAGCTACATAGGTCAGTTTCTTACTGTGTACTGAGTGGGAGGAGGTTTTAACAAGTGCTTGGATGCAGAAAGGGTTACTCACTTGTAACCATAATTCTAGGAGTGGTATATGGTGCACATCAACACTTTGGCAGTCTTCCAGTCCCTTTATGTTCTGCCAGAATGTCTTCAAGCTAAGCTCTTTTCACTCATCTGGGTGGTATCCTCCAGGTTCTGTGCCATGACCTCAGGTCTTGCATGCTGGAAGCTGTGGATCTGTGTGCCATTTGCCAGGGAGGTTCAGTGGGTCATGTGAATGTGCACATATACCACCCCTAGAACTATGGTTACATCACGAGTAATCCTTATTTCTAGGGACATGGATATGATGCACTATCCACACTTTGGCAGACACCTAGCAGTTCTCTGGGAGGAGGAGGCAAGGTGCATACCCTACTTGAGGAAAAGGGAGTGGAGATCCGAGGCCCCAAAACTGACATCCTGCATGACTGAAGGTTGAAGCAAAGTGGAGATGAACATGTGAGCTGACTTCCAGGAAATGCCCTGAAGATCTTCCTGGATAGGGACACCCCTGAGGCAGCCACCTGGGCAACAGTATGTCTGGTGGAATGAGCCCAGAGCCCACAGGAGGCTCCCTACCAGTTAACCTAAAGCAAAGGGTGATGCAGGATACAAAACACCTGATGGATTGTCCACCTAGCTGCCAGTCTGCCAGGTGCAGCTCAAGCATAAGAGACAAAAGTTGGCAAACCTTTTCCTGAGCTCAGCCGCATACGCTCCATACAAGAATATGTGCTGGACCAATGCATGGAGACTGAGCTCAGCCTCTGTGGTGAAGTGGTGCAGCAAAGCGAGAGAAAGAGCACCTGAAGAAGGTGACTGCTAAATAACCCTCAGAAGGAAATTTGGGTGAGGGCATAGGAAAACTTGTCCCGGTGGAAAACCAAAAATGGAGACTCCCACAGAAAGCGCCTGACTCCCATGACAGGTGTGACACACACCTGGACCTTAGTTCAAATGGCTTGTCTATGAGCATTGCCAGTACTAGTAACAAGTCTCAAGATGTGGTGGTTAACACACCAGTGGGGACAGGGGACTGGGCCCTCAAAGGCAATCCAACCACCTTTTCCTGCACCACCATCAGCATACCGCCCATGCCTGGTATACCAAGATGACTGCCAGGAGCAACTGGAGGGTCATTGACCTCAGGCACAACTAAGAGAGGGACCACAAGGAAGCAAGGATGCTAGCCACAGGACAGGACAGAGGGTCTGATTCCCTACCCTGGCCCCAAAGGAAAGTGCTGCCACCTGAAGGCATTGCATTGGCAAGACCACTCCTTCTGAGAGGCTGCTACATCAAGAAGGACTTAAGTCAGAGAAGCCCAAAGCCTGGAATTCTATAGGCTCAAGAACCAGGCTGCCAGGTGCAGGGACTGGAGGTCGCAAAGATCTTCCGTGATGGCAAAAGAGCAGATCCAGGTGTAGATGGAAGCACCACAGGGAGCTGCTGCTGAGGCTAAGAAGATCAGGACACCAGAACTGATTCAGCCAGTCCGGGTCTCCAGGATCATCCACACCATGTCCCTCTGTACCTGGACCAACATCTTGTGAAAAGAGGGAATGGAAGAAGGTGTACAGGAGGCCCGTGGTCAAGGGCCTGTGAAGGCATCCCCAACAGTGATCAGCACTGAGGGGGTAGGCGAAAAAGCCTCAACTGCATGTGTTCTCACAGGAGGCAAACAGGTAGGCCAGAAGAGTGCCCCACTGGGAGAATAGGTGATGCACCACCTCCTAGTGCAGAAACCACTCATGGATGCCTCACCATTCAGCCATGGGGTATCCACTAGCTGGGTGGAGGCACTGGCCACATGGTATGCAGGGAGATCAGTGTCCAGGCTGCACATGAGGATCCAGGCATGGAGGTTCCCTGAAGGACCATAAAGAGAATACAGTCTCCTCTACTGGGAGGAGGTAGTACAGGGTTGTAGTGCTGTCAGTCTGGGCCCACACAACATATCCCAAAGAGATGGAGCAAAGGCCACCAGAGCCAGACACTGCATGGAGCTCAACAGGTTGATGTGGTGATAGGACCGGGGGGTCCTGAGCACATGGGCCCTGAGGACCCCAGATGTATTCCCCATCCCACCAGAGATGCAGCAGCCATCAAGTGACCATCAGCCCTAGGCAGGCAGATGGGACTCCCCCTCTAGGTGATCCAGAATGAGCCACCACTGGATGGCATCCCACACCATATGCATCACCAGAACCAGGTGACTGAGGCATAGGGGTCACTTGTGGGCTAGCCCCCACTGCAGGGGGTACATCTACAGTGGGCCCACTGGACCATGCTGGTGAGGGACACCATGTACACCAGTGGCTGCAGAAAGCCTGGGGCTGGGCGTGAGCTCCTAACTGGAACTGACCAGGTAAAGGAGGAAAGATCTATTGCCTGGACCTCTGGGAGTCAGGCCATGGCCCAAGGAGTCACCGAAGAAATGGGTGACATGTGAGGGGTGGAGGTACGACAGCTGGGTGGACCAGGAGGCCCAATGTCAAGCAAATCTGAAAAGACAGATCCCTGGACCACTCCATGTCCTCCCAAGATTAATGAGCGATCAACTTGTCATCCAGGAGAGGTACAACCAGACCCCATAGTGCAAAGGAATGCCATCACCACCACCACCAAGAACTCGACAAAGATACTGGGCACCGAGGAGAGGACAAAGAGCAGCATTCAGAACTTGAAGGTACCCCATCATCATGGAACAGAAGGAACTGTCGGTGGTACAGACAGACTGGGTTGGGAAGAAGGCATCCAGGATGTCCAAAGAGCAGAACTGCAGGCCCTGTTCCAGGGATCAAAGGATGTGCTCCCTCTGGAATAGATTGTGATAATGAAGATACAATATAAGGTGACAGCTCCATCCAGTTGGGAACAGAAAGTATCTGAAATGAAGCCCTGACTGGCCAGGGTTCCAGGCCATAGGCTCCAGTGTCAAACTGACAGAGCTGTGCAATGTCCTCCTTGAGGGCAGACAGAGGTCCAGAGGCACCTGGACTCCCACAGTGCATGGCTTCATAGGGCAGGAGAGCCTCAAAGTATAGAGGCAGTCCACAGCCCAGTATGTTGAGCACCCAGGCAACTGATGTGAGGATGGACCAGACATGCCTGAGTTGGTGAAGTCAACCTCCCTGGAGACCCAAGGATGATGCAGGGTGGCCGGGAGAGACACCCAACAACCGTCGTTAAGCTGGCTGGGCGTAAGGTCTGGGTATCCATTGTCAGAGACGCACCACCACCTCAACCCCAGGCTTCTTGAAGGCTGGGAGCAGATGGCTGAGGCACAAAGTGCCAGACCTGGGACTGCCCTGGAAGGGGCTGTTGCAACTGGGATTGTGGGTCCAGGTGCCGCAGAACAGGAGAGCTTGTTCCCAGCCTGTGGGTTTTGTCTGAGAGGATGAAACAGAAGCTAAGGTGGCACCGGACAACATCCTGCTAACAAGAGAACCAACCACCCACAGCCGAACCAGCCAGGATCCAGGAGGGAACCTCTGCCAACTGAAGTGGGCAGCCACCAGAAGGGTGCAGATCTCCAACTAAGCTCCACACCACCCGGAGCTGCAGGTCGCCATCATCCAAGGTCAGTTGGTGCTGTAGCTTGGCAACCTGGACCTGGATCCAGAGCAGGGTTTTAAATAATTGATTAGCAGTTTTCTTGGGACAATGCTAACTGTACAGAAAGTATTTATATAGGTTTTCTAGAAGTGTTATGTTTGTTAAACACAGTGAGGCAAGTTGTATGCATTTTCACAATGTTTTAGCACTTTTATGAGCAAACGCTAATCAATTTTGGAGTTAAATAAATCCCTGCAGAGGAAGACCCAACCAAGATACCCTGAGGCAAAGGTAACAGGCTGGCAGAACAGCAAAGCATGCCTGCCAGAGACCAAAGGGAGAGGACATACACCAGTGATGCCACCAGGTCCAACTGCTCTGGGTTAGGAAGTGACGACACAGCAACAGAGCCCGCTCGCCAAAGAATTCAAACCACCAGCCCCTAGTCCTTTCGCCTGAAGGATAGCCAGGAGGAGCCCAACAGGCACCGCTTAGTTGCAGACCACATGGCCTGAAGGTGCCAGCAGGAGGCTGGACTCTGCAAAAGCTCCCATGTGGGATCAACAATGGCTCCTGCCATAGAAAGCCACCCCAGGGATACGGGCCCCACCGAGGGTGGCTGACTGATTACCTGACGTGAACACCCGAGCAAGCCTGGAGCCCGAGAGGAAGCATGAGGAGGACCAGCATTTGGGGACTCCTCCAACACCACCCTCGATCAAGGCTCCCCAGGATAATCGAGAGCACAATGGTCAGCCAGCTGGGAGGCCTGAAGCAGTTGGCAGCCTGGGATGGAGCCCATGGAAGGAGAAGTTGGCACTGGCATGGCCTGAGCAAAACCAGAATGCACAAAGTGGCACCAACTGGGGAGTGCTGATCCTATGAAGCAACATGACTGCCGCTGAGAAGCCACGTGGCCATCAGCACCTCCTATCAACACCACCTGTGGCAGACCGTACCTTTGCCCAAAGACAAGGAGGAGGAATGTAGATGGCACTTCTGAGAGGATGTCTGAGAATGGAAACGACAAGATACCCCAGATCTTGAACCTGAATGGGACTGTTCCCTCAGCCATAGCTCAACCAACGATGATAGGATCATCAGGGAAGAGACATGGCAGGGTAACTGTGCCACAAGCATGGACCTGAGTCCACGGAACTCCCAAAGGACAAACTCCTGAAGGAGACAGCTGGAATGGCTGGTGTAGCCAGCCCTGCAGAAGGAGGACCAAGAGGACCGGAGTCCCAAAAGTGAGTCAACTGACCTCCAACAATGGGCCAGCCAGGCTGGGAAAACACTTGGCAGGTCGGTCAGCCCACATCTCAGCCAGAAAGCTGGAAGGGGACACCAAGGGACCAGCAGCCAGGGCAGGAATTCCAGGAGAGTTGTCCAAAGCTGACAGCTTGACAGCCATCAAGCCAGATGTAGAATCGCAGGAGGAGCAAGCCCTTTCCCAGTCCCACGACCCATGACGGCCTCACAAGACAAGGACCTTGATAAAATGGACACTTGGGAAGAGCCCTCCCTGAGGGTAGGAAGAGACCAACACAAGTCCTTAAAAGCTTCAGCACTTGAAGTTTCCAATACCCTGTGAGCAATGTGGGAATGGTAGCGACACCCGCCAAGCCCAGGGCCACCATCTCTTCAAGTGTGGCAAGATGCGATTCTGTGCCCACTGCCACTGAAACAGCCTTGTAGGTATCCAAGGACCAGACAAGTTGGCCCCATGTAACTGGACAACCCAATAAAAGTGGTCGAACCAGTCCTCCAAAGCGAGGGCTGCAGGGACAGGCACAGGCTGCAAGCCTGCAGATTGTGCTGAGCCTCTAGGCAAGAAACGCACAAGGTGTGAGGGTCAAGGACAACATGAGCTGGAAACAAGCAGCACACCACTTGCACTGGGGACCAGGAATGGGTCGTCCTCCATTCAGTAAACAAAGACACCTGAAGACAGACTAGAAAACAGGTCTTCACTGAACACAGGAGCTGCGAAAGAGGAGGCTGACACTTCCAGTGGAAAAGATGATATCATGTCATGGGGAGCAAAGCGCACCACCTGGATGGGTGGGAGGAGCTTAATTTGAAGACATTCCAGCAGAACTTTCTTTTTCTCATTCCATGTTGCTTTTATCCTCCATGGCCTGCAGGCAGTAGTCAATCCCCTTCCAGTCTCACAGTCGCCCCTCCAGGTACCCCAATTACCTAGATCCACATGGATTACCCCATGGTGGGGAGGGCTGTCTCCATGACCATATCTAGAGCTGGCAATTGTGGGCGATCCTGAGGTGACGGTGATGGCATGCTGGAGGAAGACATCATGGAGCCTGCAGTCGAGACTGTCTCTCTTTCGTCCTCTCCTTACAGCCATAATTGCATGCACACATCATGAAGCCACACTTTTGAGTCTCCCAGAGTCTGACACTGCCCCCATCCTCCAGCAGGAGGCAGCCATGGAGTGGGACGATGTGGCCATCCATCCCAGGAGAAGGGGCTGTCATCAGACACTCAGTCCTCTCCCTCCCTCCCTGCTGACCCCCAGTAGCCGAGCTCACTCCCAAACCCTAGTCACTGGCATGGCACAAGGTGTCGTGTCCAGCGCCTCAACCTTCAAGCGTCACTGGGCTGGCCATCCCAGCAGAACTTTAAGGAAAGGACTGCCAAAGCATAGATTATGCACCATATCCACATCCTAGAATTGTTAATTACAATTCTGATGCCTTAACTGGTATTACAACAGAATCAGAATTTCTGAATATCTGACAGATGCAAACAGAATGGAATTGGCCAATTTCAGTCACCCCTAAGCAGTAATCTTTCAATATGTCTGCTAGCTGGGCCAGTCAAATGTCTGTGGGCTCAGTGGTCTTACTTTGACTAGCCCTGCAAACCTGAGACTGCAAAACTTAATTAAGACCGCTGTGTTGATTAATGAGTGAGCACCTGTAATAAGGAAAACAGTCCCCACAGTATTGATTCAGTCAAACTGAATGTATCATTACTGGCATGATGAACAACCACTGATTGGTCTGTGTTGTCAGCCAATCAACATTACTGCTCACACCAGCAACAAGTCATTCTTTATTAAAGGTACTTGCTGATATCTTTGTCGCAGAGGCTTATTCCCTCAATATGGAAAATTAGCATGTCATTTCTTTATTCAAGTCAGGAGACCCTTGAGATCTGAACAATTACAGACCGACATTCTCTTGCCAGTTCTATCAAAACTTATTGAAAAAATAGTAAGTATCCAGCTCAAGAATTATCTAGAATCAAAACCTCTTAAATCCCTTGCAATCTGGTTTCAGAACAAGACATAGTACTATTTGGGCACTTGCTAAAGTGACCAATGATTGGTACCGTGATCTGGATAGTAAAAAATTCATCTGTGCCATATTCTTAGACCTAAGAAAGGCTTTTGACACTGTGGATCACAGCCTGCTTCTCTCATCATTGAGGAGCATAGGTCTGGACACAGTATCAGTGCATTGGTTCACTGATTACCTGTCAGGACAGTTCCAGCAGATTAAGGCTGAGGTGAGCTCTCCCTACTAAAACCTCTCCAGAGGGAGTGCCACAGGGGTCAATACTTGGCCCCTACTATTTGCTATCTATATTAATAATATTGATGATAGCATATCCGAGGCAAATATACACCTGTTCACAGATGACACGGTTCTATACCTTATCGCCGACTCCTGAAGCCGCCTGTGCAGACCTCCAGGAGGAATTCAACTATCTTCAGAATCAGCTTCTCTTCAAAAAACTCCTGTTAAATGTCAAAAAACAAAAGTAATGCTTTTCTTGTCCTATAGTTATACTGTGAACCTGGTTAGTACTGGAGCATTACCTCACATCACTACTGTCACTGGAGAAAACCTGGAGTTTGTCACGAAATTCATATACCTGGGAGTGTGGATGGACAAAATCTCTCATTTTGGAGCATATTGAGGACTTGTTTAAGAAATGAAGGCAGAGGCTGGGCCTCTTTAGGATTAACGGTTCTTGACTACAGATGCTAAAAAGTGCCTGGTCCAATCAACATTCCTATCACTGGTTGACTATGCAGACTTCTTATACAGTCAGTGCCCAAAAGCTTCTCTTGCTAAACAGGACACGCTTTATCACAGAGCTATCAGATTTATAACAGGCCTTCCTCTTTCTACCCACCACTGCTTGCTGTATGCTGCCATAGGGTGGGCCTCCCTTATGTTTAGAAGAAACAGAAATGCGGTGTTTTGGACTCTTAGAGCTGTCACAAAAAGCTACCCCAATATATCTTTGACTGTCTCCCACTAAGCACACCAGGAACTTATGCTTTAAGAAGTACCTCATTTTCACACTTTGTATTCCCAGGTCTCTTCACACTTTGGTAGCGCAGCATTTGCTTATACTGCCTACCTTATGGAATAAATTGCAAAAATCTCTGAAATTGAGCATACCCATCAGCTTGGATTCCTTCAAGACCTTATTTGCCGAACTGTGAGGAGCACTGTAACTGTTTCCCTCACTCCATAACCTATCCTGAGTCCTAGGCACCCAGCTCTCAGCTGCCTTCAGTGCAGACTAGAGTACTGCTGGCCCGTTGTGAGCAAATCCTTTAATTTCTCCTTGCCCAATTAGGTTGCAACTGCCGCTAACTACCTGTTTTCCAGCTTAGCCCTCTACATCCCTCCCTTATGCTCTCCCATACCCACCATGCCTCCCAGCTCCCCACCCTCACTGTTCCCTTCTGTTTTATTCTGCCGCTGCATTGAGCACCTGCCTTGCATTATTTGTGTCATATGATGTACTGTCACTGTTGTATATAAATCTATTGTGTACTGGTATTAACCAGGCCAATCCTATAAATGAGTTCTGTATTTATTTGTTGTCTTAATGATATATTGTCACTGTTGTATGTAACTCTATTTTGATCAGCCCTAACCAGGTCCATCTTGTAAATGAGCTTTGTTCAATGATGTTTGCCTGGATAAATAAAGATTCTGATTGATTGATTGATGTATCTTTTAGGTGGGGGAGTGTGCTGGTTGCCAGTGGGTGTGTAGTGTGTAGGAAGGTCCTGACTGGATTGAGATTGGGGTGGACAGAGGGCCACTTCACATCAGGGATTAAAATAATATTTGAAAGAGCGATCGGGTGAGGACAGGGGGCCACTAGGTACCACAGATTAACATACTATGTGAAACAGGAACCAGTTGAGGAAGGAGAAGCCTCTGAGCACCATGGGGGTAACATTCGTTGGGGGTGTTAACAGGGCACACAAAGCACCTTCCACTCTCACCCAATGGAAGGGCTCGTGTGATGATAGCTGTTGCTTTGCACCCTATTAAAAGGTGCTTTTGCTTGTGGTAACTAGCACTGCACTTACTTCAGCAAGCTATTAGCACATGCAAATGCTTCCATTATCCGTTAGCACATAGTAATGAGATGCTGTCACATCTGATTACCATGTGCTCCTGGAGTTCTTCTGTGCTGCAGTGCAAACTTCTTTCCACTAGGTAATGTGAAGGTTCCATTATGGGCAGTTTAGTGCGCAAATAGAAATGTCTCCTGTGTACTTGGAAAGACTTTAGGAGAAAAAGGACCATGAGCAGAGCTTGGACAGATGATGGTGCCACTCTTAAACTGGTCCATTTGCTCTATGCATGCTGCCCAGACTCAGGCCCTCCCCTCTATTTAAGGTGTGTTCTGGGGGTGGTTTACATGGACAATTTTTTTTTTTTTTTATTAATTGGGGAATGTTGGCCATATCAATGGGAAACTCCACTAATCTTCCCATAGGGCTACTGTTGGTCATCTTGTCCAAGATGGCTGACCCTATCCTGGAGAGAAGAGGTGTGCCAGAAGATGGAGTAGCTCAGGGCTGACCTTCTGCCCCCAGCTACTGGTATTCTTAACGTCACTATTGTGGAATCCGTTACTGCAGGACACAGCTTGGAAAAGCAAAAGTCTAGTGATTCTCGAAGAAATAAGTGAGACAGGTACAAAGCACCTTATCTGTGCTGCTGAAGACACCAAGATGGGCTGTGGTGAAGCAGAAAAGTCTATGAGTCCTGAAATACAGACAGAATGGATGTAGAAATGTCCTCAGGAAAGCTTTCAGAAGGTGCCACTGATCCTGAGACTGTGATGGCAGAAGCTACGACAGAATGGAAGATACATTTCCTCCCTGTTGCTGGCTGCTGAAGAAGATAAAATTGCTACCGGAAATCAACCAGATGTTTCATGCACACTGCTGCTGCAGACCTGCTGTCAATGCAGGAACTGACAGCATCAGTTTAAAAAAAGTAGTCTATCAAATGGCCTTGCCTGTGGGAAAACAGCAAGGGGTGAGAAGCAGATTTTAAAGTAGCTTGCAGGCATCCGAGACACGCAGAAAATACGAGGAGCCAGCTTGGAGTGCAGCCTAGGTTTTAGAGGTTGCTGGATGGACATGCTCTGCTAACATTTTGAGCTGGTTACCTGGGGAGCCACCGATGGCTGCTGAGATCATGGAGCAGGTGGCTTCCCTGAAGGTAAGGCGCTACATCAGAGCTCTGCAGTACGGAATCCCTGAAAAAGATCCGTCTGAGATAGAACCCTGTGCACCCAAGTCACAAGACATTGTAAATGGTCATGCTGACAACTCGGATCCATGCTCAGGGTCACATCCCATAGGGTCAGTAGTGAGTTTGGAGTGAGAGCACAACATGAGGGGAACTAGTGATGCTGCCATTTTGTGCATGGAACTCCCACTAACCACACAGAGACAGCCGAACCCATGAAGGAAACTCCCATTTTAAGTACTTTCTGCAACTCCACATGCTACTGTACACTTCCAAGACCCCCAACACAGTTTGTATGTGGGTCCACAACATATCACCATCAATGCTGAGGAAGGCATTACTGAAACTGTGCAAACCCCAGTTAAAGTGGATAAATCCTTTGCTGACTCTGAATTACTTGATGTAACTATGAACCCCTTATAAATCATCTCCCAGAAAACATGTATCCCACATGGAGCAGTAAAAGCAGGCTGCTGCACTCAAGGCTCCTTAAACTCAAGGGAATGCAACTAATAGTAACAGTAAGTGGAAACCGAAACCATTTGCTGGACTGCTTTGTGCTTCAGTAATGCCTGCCAAAAGGCATCATGCAGTATGACTACGATACAAGGGGGTCTGGAGGATACACTAACCACATTTACGCGCGGACCTTATTGAAAGATTCCATGAGGTTCTTCTCCCGTGAGATTTATGCACTCATCCACATGACCAATGGGTCCACGTATGATGTTAGTATTAAAACATTAGGGACACTAGACTGATTTGGCACAAGTATCATCTGTTAAAGGACACCCTTGTGGACCCCATTGCAGGCCATTCCTTTAACCAAACTATCATTCAAAATGATTACTGTTCTATTTAGGAACAAAGGGGCCAGCATGAAGGACATGGTATATTGGCTCAAACAGGGCGTCATGTTATGGGACCGTACCCCAATTGTGGCTTTGGAATTAATTTGGACTAGGGGTTGGAAGATAAGGGTTAACTGGAAGCTGGGATCCAACACCTCTCCAATAGTTTCTTCCTTGGCAAAGATAGGGGTACTCTTTGCGGGACAGCTGAAAGCATGCTATAAGTGCGGCTCTAAAGATCACTTGAGCAGGGCATGTAATCAGCTAAAGTGCTCACTGTGCGATGAACTCAGTCACACCAGTCTGCATTGCATGAGCCGAACAGTGCAACTTATGTGAAGAAAATGGGCACTCCTATCGTAGCTGTCCCTAGGCAACTCATAACTAGCCAGATCAAGCTGATGGACTCGATCAAAATCTTCATAGTTTCATATTATGTACAAGTCGAAAGCCAGATGGCCATGTGACTTGCCAAGTTTATTCCGATAACCATATTTGACTTCTCCCATATATTTATCTAAGGCACTCTTAAATCCATTTAATGTCTTACTCCAACCACATTCCTGGCAGCCCATGCTATACTGACACTACTCTCTGAATAAATCAGTTTGCTCTCCTTTCAGTTCTGTAGATAGATCCCTTTAATTGCAGGTCATTGTTTCTGTTTCCTCTTTCTGTACCTTTTCTCCAGGCCTACACATTCCATCAACTCTTCATTACTCATTGATTTAAAAACCAGACCAAGTCCCCCTCATACGTCCTATACTCCAGTGAGTACAGGTTCAATTTCCTTAACCTTTGCCCATAAGGCATACCAGCTACATTTCTGATTTTCTTAATGGCTCTTCTTTGAACGCCTTCCAAAGTTTGATATTGCCCTTAGTGTATGGTGCCCAGTACTGAATGCAATATTCCAAATGTAGATCTATAAGGTGCTGTACAGGGCACCAGCCCCCTCTTTCCCTACTAGCTATGCTCCTCATTATCATCACATAATTTTGTTAAATTTAGTAACTGTTTCTCTCGTTGCTCTTTGTCAATTTATTTGTTATGATGCCCAAATCTTTTGCTAGCTGTCGCCATAATTTCAATCCCATCCATAGTAATACTTACTCTCCTATTTCTGGCTCCAACAGGCATTATTTTACACTTTTGTATGTTAAGCGGTAATTTGTATGCCACTGACCACTCAAAACTTCTGTCAGTTTCACTCTGGAACATTACTGTTGCTTCGTCATTCTCCACTATTGCCCCTACTTTCATGTCATCAGCAAATTTACTATGCCAACATCAGGCTGATGTTTGTAGGGATGATATAGATTTTATATTAGTTAGGGTTGAGGAGCCATTTCTATGTTAAACCCCAAAATTTTGCCGTTAATAACTTTGCAACCGTTTGGCGGATTTGCCTGAAATTTCGATACACAATCAAGAACCATAGGCCTTGGCATCTGCCAAGTTTCGTGCTGGTCGGATACACAGCTACGGAGTTATTAAGCGTGAATTTGCACATGCGATTTACACTTTTTCTGGAATTCTACAGTCGCGTGTACAGGTCGCACGGTTTATCACGACCGGTCCGAAATCTTCAGGAACGTGCCAGGGTCCCCAATGTGCCTTTCAAAGATTTGGTGAAAAATATTAAATGGTTCAAAAGTTATTCAAAACAATTTCCCATTATAAGTCGATGGGAAAAATTAACAAAAGTTCAACACTTTCGCAAATGCATTTTACTTTCGCAAATGGGCCTGTTCTTTCGCAAATCAGCCATTTTGTTTTCAGTTGGTGATCATAAAATGCTTGGCATTTAAATTTGGGACCCTCTAGCAACCTAATTCTTTTGTATTCACCTAGTTGGACACTGAGGATGCTAGCCATGTCTTTATTTGGGGTAAAACACCCCAGAAATATGTATTTCAAATTTCTGGAAAAGTACTTCATAAAGTACTTTCGTGCTCGAAAGTGTCATCAAATTTTTGAAGCTTTGAAGTGCGACAGTAGTTTTCTAGTCTGTGGAAAATGACAGCAATCTTTGGCACTGCACTGCAAAAGAACGGTTGGGAGTTTGGGGTGAAATTTAGAGAACGAGCCGACATCTACAGATGTGCCTTTCAGTGTTGTATTGAAAAATATTACACGGCAGCAAAGTTATGGCATTCCAAAGTTGACAGTTTTCCCATAGGATAACATTACGCGCCCGACATTACAGGAATCCTTTGGCACCCTGCTGCAAAATAATGGTTTGGTCTTTTTCCTGAAATTTGGAGGAAGACAGCCAACAGCCCACAGATGTGCCTTTCAGTGGTTTGGTGAAAAAATATTACAGGAGGCAAAGTTATGGTGCTCCTGAACTTCTCTTTTTTTCCCATAGGATAACATTACGGCGCTTCGCACTGAGGGCCGTATCTCGAAGCAGTGCGAGATACGGACTTTTCGTTGGAAAATGCTTAGCCCCAGAAAAACTAGCCAGGACAGTCATAAATCATATGACTTTTAAATTTTTTCTCGTCGTCACGGTTCCTGAGATATAACCTATTTAGTATTCCAAGTCCTCATTTTCTGCTCGATCTCCATTATTATGCATACATTCTTTGTACTCACTATCTTTCTCTGTTCGACTTTTGTGGAAAACCAGCCTGTGTGCTTACATTACTGTTACGTTGCCCTTTCCGCTTGCAGTTCAGTGCCGTTTCACTTACCGTTGGCGTCCGCCACCATGTGCGTTATCCTTTGCATTTTCATTTGCGCTTGCGTTTCTGTTATTTTTTTGCCATTTGTGTCTACAGTACTGTTTCTCTTTCTGTTTCACTTTGCGTCACCATGCCCATTGACATTTCCGTTTGCAGGCACCATGTTATTATGTGACAACACATCACGTGGCAGACTGTTCCCGCTCACGCCACCGTAGGCGTTACTCTTTCTGTTCTCATTCGCCATGCCACCATGTGCGCCACTGTTAGCGCTTCTGTTTGCGTTGCTGGGCCCTGCGCCCCACCGCCGCATTACATTAACTATTTCTCGTTATCATTCTCAAAAGAAGGGAAATTAGAGGCAAAAACTCCGTTTAATGCATTAGTTAGGTTGTTCCACAGCGACAAAAGTGAGGAATTCGCTGTTAGTTGAAAACCCTAACTCCAATCCACCCCCAGCACCACACACACACACACACACATGCAAGTATGGGGAGGACCAAGTCAACACAACCAATGACAGACAACCAGCAGCAGGTGACAGAAATAACAAACAATTGTCTAAATGTACTACGAGACATCCCCACCCACCTGACCAGGTACTGCATGCTCAGTGGAGATCAACAGCAAAACTGAGGCCATGTACACCAAAGCGTACACATCCCTGATTGCAGCTGCACTGGCGTACCACACTTAGTAGTTTAGCCCTGCCAAGCAGCAGCCGTGAGGACCGGCGCCCCCTGCAACCCGATCGCGGGCATAACTGTGAAATCTCCTCTGACTGGCCTGATCGCGGGCATAAGTGTCAAAAAACCCTCCCCACTAGCCCAATTGTGGGCAGAACAGATTTCAACCCCCCAAGAACATATCCCTGGTGGTCCAGTGGACCTGAAGCCCAATCGCGGGCATTAGAGTCCACCCCAAGTCCACCTACCCTGGTGATCTAGTGGCCCCCCCCACCACCCACGACCCCACCACCCGCCCCGTCAGCGGCGGGTGGCAGCATCCACCGCCTGCCGCCCTGCCGCCCGCCTGACTGACTGCTCGGTAGGGCTGCCGCCCATTGGTTCAGAGCAAGAGCCAATGGGTGTGCAGCCCATACCGCATAAGGCAGTCCAGATATGTGAATGAATTCTTGGGGGCTGAATTGTTCTGCCCGCGATCGGGCTAGTGGGGAGGGTTTTTTACACTTATCCGCGATCGGGCCAGTCGGAGGAGGTTTTTGACACTTATGCCCTGATCGGTCAGTCGGGGGAGGGGTTCTTCTATTATGCCTGCGATCGGGCCAGTCAGGGAGGGGTTACTATATGCCGCGATTGGGCTGCAGTAGGCACAGGGAGAAGAGTTGAGGGCCACCCACAGGTGGCAGCTGCTGTGTTGCGCACTGCAATGTGGCAGCTCACCTGCGGGTGGCCTCGACTACTCCTTTTTGCTCATAGTTGTGCAGGCGCAGGTTGGGGGTTGGGGTTGCGCCTGCACAACTCTGACTGCCCGCTGAATATCGGGCTGTGCAGTTTATCACAGTTCCTCCCCCTCCGGTTGAGCATGCCTTCATTAGCATTGCGCTGTTGCTCAGCTTGACTTGGGGGCGTAACTGCCTCCTGCTGAATATGGCAGAATGGCGCAATTTGGACTTGCGCAGTCGCAACCCTATTGCGCATGGCGCAACCCTTTTGAATATCCAGCCCACACTGTTCATTGATATATACAGTATATTTGTTTTACAAAGTAAAGCCATGGTATTAATAAACTGACTGTGGTGCAAGCGAGTGAGTGGCCGAGAGGCAACTGAGCAGACTGAGTGAGTCAAAGGCCGGAGGGGAAAAGGCAATAACATGGTTGAAGAGCATTAGTAAGATATTTTATAACAGACAGAAAAATGTACACCAACCTGAAGTGTCTGCTTTGTTTTTAATTGGCCTCCTGATTCCTGTAACAGTTCTGCAATGTGTGTGCCATGGGAACGAACAAGTGATTATGGTGGAGGGGGACTGCCACTCGGGATATCAGATTGGATCGGAGTGCTAGAGGTAGCCCAAGTGATCAAATGCTAGCTGTTGTCATGTCCTCCTCCCTTCCCACACCCTCCTCCCCACTCACACACACACAGAAGCACTGAAGTGTTCAATTTTAGACATCTGAGCAGATGACTAAAGGAGCCAGAGAGCAGCTGGGAGTATGAGCGGAGAAAACCGCAACAGGTAACTTGGATGCCACTGCAACAGTTGCATCTGTTTAACTCAGATGGCCCATTTTGCTTTATTTTTTATTTTTAAAGATTTCCCTAAGAGTCAGTTAAATGGTATCCTGGAATGGCATTTAGAGTGGAGATCAGAAGTGCAGCGATCGGGATGATACCGCAGCTTGACGGAGAAGTTTTAAACGGCACACAGAGATCTGAAAGAAGTGTTTTGTTTGATTGAAAATGTCATACTGTGAGTGCATCCTTCATTTTGTGTGTGTATATCTTAATGTTGTTCACATTGGAGGAGTGATTGAGTGAAGGCAGTTAGCAGACAAAAAAAAAACAAATGGCGGTGATTCAAATATGAACATTCTATTTGGCTTCCTAATTTTAGAAATGCGGCTGTGGTTACCTGAATGTGTTGCTAACCGTGCATTAGAGTACTTCTAATGCACAGCTAGCAACTCAGTCAAACTTAAGAATGTTCCCCTACCCATGTTATTATATATATATATCTATATATATATATATATATACATATATGTATGTAACCCCTGCAAATGGGGTTCCCAAAAGACTTCCAGGAGCTTGCTTGAATGCTCCAAGCCTGAATGGTGTTTGGCATTTAAGCCATTTATCAGTGAGTGTTTTTAGAGCCTCTGGTACTGTCTCTTTAGAGCTGTCTGCTTGCAGACATAATTAGTTGTATGGGGGACTGTGTGCTTCTCTGAGTACCACTCGAGCTGCTGCCAATTCACTTCATTTTGCAGTCACTAGAGTGCAAAGGAACCTATCTGAAAGATGTAACTGTTTGCCAGAAATTATTTAGAGTAATAATGAAATTACAGTTTGTCTAACCTGCTTTCTTTGCAGTCAGAACTGTGTCTGCTAGTTCCCATTCTAGTTTTGAACTGCTGAACTGGACCAATCAGTGTGGGGTGCTAGCTCTAAAATGATGCCTTGGACGAATCAGAACTTGGACTCATAATCTGAGCCAGCCACAAGAGGATTGTATGGGCAGTGACTCTGGGAGATGTAGTTTAGACTTCAGTGCCTTTTTGGACCAACAGCAGCAGTCTATTGTGAGTGACAGCCAATCCAGTCAAGAACTGGGAGGAACTCAAAGGAAGTGCCGGTTTCGTCAGTTGGAGTTCAGTTGAGCTTTGGCAGTGAAGAAGGAAGGAGCCCTGTGCTTTTCAGTGTGCAGTTTTAGTCAAAAACGTGTATAAGGCCCAGAGTTCCGGTCTGCAGCTTGTGTAACAGCTTGTTAGGACTGAATCCGTCCTGTGAAAAGAATCAAAGGATCTCTGAAGAGTAGAAACCAGGCTCACCCTGTAGAAGACTGGAAGAATTGCTGAAAATTGCACTCGGTCTGTCAGGAACTGAATCTGCTGTGTGTTCTCCCGGTATTGTGCAGTAATTGCGATCGGATACAGATGCAGCCTGCCTGGTATAGTACTTTCTTTTATATGGATGTGTGAAGAGGTTTGTGTACCTCAAGTGAGCCCTGCTGACATTGAAGGACCCTATCTTATTTGGAGGTCGTGAGTACTAATTCAGGTTGCTCCTGTTGAATTGCCACATTAAATCCAAATGGAATTACTGTACTGCTGACTGTTTAATTCTCCTTTTCTCTGTGAAAGGGCCCCTACCAGCTGCCACGGTTTGGACTAGCCACTAGGGCTTGGGTACCCAGGGACAGTAACTGATAGGGATAGGCCTGTCACAGAGCCATAGGTAGATTATTAGAGTGATAAGCTAATTAACCTGATTTCCCCTGTCCTTGTTATATCCCCTAAATAAATCAGAGCTGCTTGTTTCAGCAAAGTTATACTGCCTGAGGTATTTGTCTATGTTAAAGTACTGTACTGTGATTGTTGCACTGTATCTCATTTCACAGGAGGTCCAGTGCGGAACCAGACCTGGGGTAAGTGTATACCGTGAAGGTAATTCTGATATATTGTGTGGGCCACTAGTGGGAAGAAAGGGTTGCAGTGTCCCAGAGGGCTGTGACCAAGTTAGTTTAACTATTGCAAACCCTGACCTCTGGGTGGAGGCACCCGCCATTGGATCCAGGCCCTCAACCTGTTAGTGGCAAATCAGGCAGGGTAGTAGCCCCTGGGATAGCGCCATCTAGGGGTTACATCTTGGAGGCTCACCGCTGGGATTGTGTGTCCTCTATGGCCATATTACGAACCACTGTTAAGAAAAAATGGGTACCCGACAGAAGTGGCTGTGCACGGCTGGTGGAGTGGTGTACTGGGGAGGAGATCGACCTCCAAATGCTATGCTTATCCTGGACATCCTCTGGGTATCAATACGGACACTGTGCAGGGGTACTTTCCAAGGTGGAAGGTTTACAAAACCCTGTGGTGGTGGGTCGGCATGCTAATCTGCTCACCCACACTTTCCTGGCCCTAGTAGAGTTTAAGGATCCCATAGATAGCTCCAAAGTGCCACAGACCATTACCCCAGAGGGAGCCCTCACTGCTTGGAGAGTGATAACTAAGGACAGTAAAGACCTGGGGAATCAGCCCCCACCACTATCTGAAACTTTTGAGGAGAAATTTGCTGAATGGTTGCTGGGAGAGGGAAAACTGTGGAGGACTTGAAGAAACTATTCTTGCCACCTGGGGTGTTCCTCCCCAACACCCCTCCTGCTCCAGTGCCCGTAATGGTGGCTGAACCAATGCAGACTCCTATTTCTGCACCTGCCATTAGTCACGACTCTTACCGAAGGTTGAGGATCTTCTCTGCACCCTCCCCCCCCCAAGGGGAGATGACTGGGAGACCTGGATAGACTATGTTGCCCCCAAGTGCTAGAATGGCAATGCTCGGAAGGTGAAAAGCAAGAGGGTTAGTGAGAGCCTCCGAGGTCCTGCCTCTGGCTACCATCCTGCAAACGGGCCAGTAACCCTGAAGCGACTGCACAGGCCTATCTTGAGGCCTTGGAGAATGTGTGTATGGGAGCCCAGATTCTGATGAGACCTATGGTGGAGAGTAAGAGATGCACAACAGTACCAAGGGAGTTGTTGTCTGTGTATGTATCTCGGCTGGAAAATTGTTGCAAGAATGCCTCAGAAAAGGTAGTTTGCCAGCGATTGAACTGGACCAACCAGGCTGGACAGGATCCTTAAGTCTGCCCCCTTCTCAGAACTGCTGTTGCTTCAGTTACACCTGGCAGATCGACTGGAATCCCCACCCTCCTATGATGAGTTAATGAGAGAAATTCGAGGAGTTGAGAAAAGACGACCGGAGGACCTGCACCAATAGCTGCGGCTACGACCTCGAGTGACTGAGGGTGACCCATCAAGTGAAGTTCAGGGCAGAGGTTGGCAGTCAATGAGTGCTCTGACAAGGAAAAGATATGTCACAATGAGGCGAACTGTTGAGAGAGATCCGGGAATTCAAAACAGTCCCTTTATGAAGGCCACGCCTGCAAGTACGGCCCTGACCTATATCCGACTGCATCTGCTATGGGGTGGGGTACCCACCCATGTATCTCCTGCTGATAACAGCTCGAACTCGATTCCTTGACCATGGAAGTGGAGAAACTGGCGAGATGTCTCCAAATGCTTATCACGCCGCAGACAGAGATGGCACCAAGGTTTCCAGTTAAGTACACCCCGCCCTGGCTCCCAGTGTGGCGCCTCGGCCAGCTCAAACTCAGAAAGTATGTTTTGCTATAATTGTGGGAAAGATGGGCACATGAAGGGAATGCCAGTCCCAAAGACACTGACAAAGTTGCATATAGGCTACAAGGAGAGCTTGGAGAAGAAATCAGTGGTTAAGAGGTGCCGACATGATCCCAGTGAGGGCACCAAAATGCTAGTCCACGTCCTTTGTGGCAGGTCAGTTGCCCAGGCCCCCCACTCACCGCCTCTCCAGACTGGTCCAGAATAGTGGGTCCCTCCATGGAGACCACTGTAAAGGTGAACGGAGTGTCTACAAGAGCTATATTAGACAGTGGCTCCCAAGTGACAATTATGTTCAAGATTGGTATCAGAAGCATTTGTCAGCGTGCCCTTACAACCATTAGAAGGACCGCATGTATGGGGTTAAGGAAAGGCCTACCCTATTCGGGTATATCCAATTTGGCTGTCTTTCCCCACCTCCGTGGCTGGAGTGGCCGAACAAGTAGAGACCCTAGCCTTAGTGTGTCCCCCACTGGACTGTATGATGGTGTCCTTTGTTGATTGGAACAAATGCTCATATGTTCGGAAGGCTGGCACAGTTGTGTTATGAAAAACAGGGGTCAAAGACTAGTAGAGCTTTAAGAGTTCGGCTTTAATTAAGAAGGCCTATGAGGCACAAGAGATGCTGAAAAACAGAACCAGAGGAACCGGTCGGAATTGTATGGAAGAAGGATCCTGAGTCTCTGATCCTGGCGCCAAATGCCCAGTGTACCTTACAGGGAGAGGTCCATATCAGAAAGGATGTTAAGAATAAAATATTAATGTTGGATGCACCAGGCGATGGAAAATTGCCAGAGGACTGCTGGTCAAGCCTAGTATTTTGCCCGCTAGAGCCCATGCTTATGCCAGAAGGGTAATGGTCCAAGTTCATAATGTGTCTGAAAGAGACATCTGAGTAAACAGAGGTTGCATCCTGGCTAATGTGCATTGTGCAGACACTGCAGTGCTACCCAGCAGCAAGAGTTCAAGGAAGAATGACAGAGTAACGCTTGACTTGTTTGATTTCGCGACTCCCGCTGCCAGCTGAATGGAAAGTGAAGATCAGTGAGAAGCTTGCCCAGAGAGACCAGGTGTTTTCTTTAAAGGAATGGGATGTAGGATGCGTGCAAGAGCTGAGCACAATATCCGGCTGCATGACGAAAGACCATTTCGTGAGAGGTCTCACGCCTGGCACCTGCTGACATAGATGATGTGAGACGGCATCTGCAAGAGATGTTAGCGCTGGTGTAATACAAGAATCCAGAAGCCCTTATGCTTCCCCATTGTGGTAGTGAGGAAAAAGAATGGAACAGTAATGTGTGTGGATTATCGCTCTTTAAACCGTGGACTATCCTGATCAGTACACAATGCCCGCATTCAGGATGCTTTGGACTGCCTAAGCGGGAGCAAGTGGTTCTCTGTGCTGGATCTCCGCAGTGGGTACTATCAGATCCCGATGGCCCCAGAGGACCGTGAAAAGACAGCCTTTATCTGTCCGCTTGGCTTCTATGAATTCATGAGGATGCCTCAAGAGATTTCAGGTGCCCCAGCCACTTTTCAGCGATTGATGGAGCGTGCAGTGGGGACATGAACTTACTAGAGTGCCTGGTATACCTAGATGATGTTATTATGTTTGGCAGCTCACTGGAGGAACATGAGAGCAGATTATTTAAGGTATTGGACCGACTGGAGGACTTTGGCCTTAAACTGTCCATTGATAAGTGTCAATTTTTCAAACATCAGTAAAGTATGTGGGACACATAGTATCCACCGAGGAATAGAGACTGACCCAAGTAAAGTTGAGGCCTTGACCACCTGGCCACAGCCCAAAATCTAAAAGAACTGCAAAGATTCCTGGGATTCTGTGGTTATTATCGGCGCTTCATCAAGGACTATTCAAGAGTGATCCGCCCTTTACTTAACCTTACTAAGGGTATCCCCCAACCCACAAAAATACCAAAAGTCAGCATCCTCAAGACTGAAAGAGTGTATTTTCATCCGAGTGAAGTATTTGGGGCCGCTGGACTCCTGATTGTGAGACTGCTTTTCATGAGATCATATATCAACTTACCCATGCTCCAGTGCTGGCCTATGCCGATCCAAGAAAACCTTCGTCCTGCACACTGATGCTAGCTTGCAAGGGTTGGGGCTGTGTTGTACTAAGAGCACGAGAATGGCCTGAGACCAGTGGCCTTTGCCAGTAGAAGCCTGACCCCATCCGAAAAGAACTATCCTGTACATAAGTTAGAGTTCTAGCTTTGAAGTGGGCTATTGTTGACCAATTCCATGAGTACTTGTATGGGGCTAAAATACTAGTAAAACTGACAATAATCCTTTGACCTATGTGCAGACCTCAGCTAAGTTGGATGCCACTGGCCATAGGTGGCTTTCTGCATTATCTACATATGACTATGCTCGAATACCGAGCAGGTCTGAACCATAAGATGCTGATGCTCTCTCCCGGAGGCCTGTTCCCCAGAATGATTGGGTCCGACTGGCAGAACCTGACATTCGGCACTCTGCGGAAGTTTGACAGGGAGGAACAAATGTCCACGGACGCAGTGGACTGCATGGTGGATTGCTTGGAGCCTCTGAGAATTGCATACCTGCTGCTTATTGCCACTTTTCTGCAATAGACATTGGTGCACTGCCTCAGCTGGACAATGACAGTATTCGGCGGGCTCAATCCCGCGATCCCATGATCAAAGCAGCTTTAGAAGCCTCTATGCAGGAAAAGATGTGTCCAAATTACGCCCACTGATTTGAGAACTGCACTGTTATACAAAGAAGGTCCTAAGTTGAAACTGATCAATAAACTGTTATACAGAGAAACAGTAGACAGAGGGGACAAGTAGACAAACAACAACTAGTGCTGCCCACTGCCTTTGAGACTCAGTATTGAGGTCCTTGCACAACCACATGGGGCACCTTGGTATAGACAGAACACTTGACTTGGTGAGATCCAGATTCTATTGGCCTAAGATGGGGGCTGATGTGGAGCAACACATTCGAACTTGTAGTCGCTGCTTACAGAGGAAAGCTTTGCCCCAGAGGCTGCCCCTTGTTAACATAACCACCAGTGCACCCATGGAGCTGGTCTGTATTGATTTTCTAAGTTTGAGTCAGATCAAAGAAATATCAGTAATGTGCTGGTGGTCACTGACCATTTCACGAGATATGCCCAAGCTTTCCCACCAAAGACCAGAAAGCATCCACTGTAGCCAAAGTACTTGTAGAAAACTTTTGTTCACTATGGGGCTCCACAAAGAATCCATTCTGATCAAGGGAGAGACTTTGAGAGTCGTCTGATCAAAGAGATGCTTTCTCTGTGGGGTCACGAAGTCCAGAACCACTCCTTACCACCCCAGGGGACCCACAGCCTGAACGTTTCAACCGCACTTTGCTAGATATGCTAGGCACCTGCACCCAAAGGACAAGCTTAGATGGAGCCAACAAATTAGCACCCTGGTACATGCTTATAACTGCACCAAAAGTGATGCCACTGGATTCTCCCCTACCGCCTGATGTTTGGAAGAGAAGCTCGACTACCAGTAGATGTGTGTTTTGGGGTCTCTCCTGATGGGGTTCAAGCTGACAACTATTTACAGTATGTGCAAAAGTTAAAGGCCCAGCTAACTCATGCGTACTCAACTGGCTCAAACCATGGCTGCCAAAAGAAATCTGGCCAACAAAGAAAGGTATGATAAAAGGTGAAAGCATGGAACTCCAGGAGGAGATCGGGTATTGCTAAGAAATCTGGGACTGCATGGCAAGCACAAGATTGCTGACAGATGGCACCATCTCCCTCACATTGTAGTGGGCAAACTAGATGATCTGCCAGTGTACAAAGTAAGGCCTGAGAATAATTCAAAAGATGTAAAAACAATGCATAGAAATCATTTACTGCCCATTGGACAAATCTTAATTGAGTCTGAGCCCTAGAAGATGCCCCTCTGGACCAGTGACTAGAGCTGCTGCTAAGAAAAGATCAAGAAAGTCTGCACCTACAGAAGCAAAGTTAAAGTGTTCCCCTCCACAAGTCCCAGTTGAGCATGACTGTCAGTCCATATCGGAAGAAAGTGAGAGTGACTTTGAATACTATCCTTCTTACGAACTGAGTCAATTGTTTCGGGGCAATCCCTAGTCAATACTGGAGACAAAGCTGGGCCTTCTGGACTGTCTAAGCCCCCAGCTTCATCCCTGGAGCCAATGCTCCCAGAAAGTGAAGTGCAAAGCATCAGATCAGATGAAATGGAATCATTGTGCATGGTTGAACTGTTTGAGCTTTCAGGGAGGAAAATGATAGATTAGGGCAGACTGGTGATACACCGAACAAGAAGAGTATTTTGAGTGCCCTGACAGTCCACTGCCAGTGTCCAAAGCTTCCATGCGAGCCAAATGTTGTGGACTCAGAAACTGTAACTCCTGGAGCTGAAAGTGCCCCAAGTTCTAGCCTCTCTACCCCATGGAGACTCCCTGACAAGTGAGGACAATGCTGAAAATGAGGCTCAGAGTGCAGAGACTATAACAGTTCCCCTAGAAAGACTGGTCGAGCTGTAAAGCCTGTGGTGCACCTCAGTTATGATTCACTTGGGAGGCCTGTGGACTTGCCTCTCAATGTTGTCCATAAGGAGTGTATGTGTCCCCGAGCTCATTGCCCAAACTGAGCATCAGTGCTAACTCAAGTTACTTGTGTTGCCCTCTAAGTATGGTGCCCTTGCCCCATCCAGCCCCAAGGTAACTGATAGGAAGGGCCCCTCTCTTCAGGTTTCATGTACAAGAGGTAATAACTTGAGTTATGGTACAATGTGTATGTAATACTGTGTAAAGAGTGACGTACTGCAATGTTTCAGAAATGTGTTCTTGGTAAAATGATATATTGACTGATGATTACATTAGAGCCTAATGCAAATGTATATGGTTGCAGTTGAAACTTATGGGTACTTGCTTGACGCGGACGCCAAGCTTTCCCAGGCCAGGAAGGGTGTAACCCCTGCAAATGGGGGTTCCCAAAGACTTCCAGGAGCTTGCTTGAATGCTCCAAGCCTGAATGGTGTTTGGCATTTAAGCCATTTATCAGTGAGTGTTTTAGAGCCTCTGGTACTGTCTCTTTAAGAGCTGTCTGCTTGCAGACATAATTAGTTTGTATGGGGGACTGTGTGCTTCTCTGAGTACCACTCGAGCTGCTGCAATTCACTTCATTTTGCAGTCACTAGGAGTGCAAAGGAACCTATCTGAAAGATGTAACTGTTTGCCAGAAATTATTTAGAGTAATAATGAAATTACAGTTTGTCTAACCTGCTTTCTTTGCAGTCAGAACTGTGTCTGCTAGTTCCCCATTCTAGTTTTGAACTGCTGAACTGGACCAATCAGTGTGGGGTAAGCTAGCTCTAAAATGATGCCTTGACGAATCAGAACTTGGACTCATAATCTGAGCCAGCCACAAGAGGATTGTATGGGCAGTGACTCTGGGAGATGTAGTTTAGACTTCAGTGCCTTTTGGACCAACAGCAGCAGTCTATTGTGAGTGACAGCCAATCCAGTCAAGAACTGGGAGGAACTCAAAGGAAGTGCCGGTTTCGTCAGTTGGAGTTCAGTTGAGCTTTGGCAGTGAAGAAGGAAGGAGCCTGTGCTTTTCAGTGTGCAGTTTTAGTCAAAAACGTGTGTAAGGCCCAGAGTTCCGGTCTGCAGCTTGTGTAACAGCTTGTTAGGACTGAATCCGTCCTGTGAAAAGAATCAAGGATCTCTGAAGAGTAGAAACCAGGCTCACCTGTAGAAGACTGGAAGAATTGCTGAAAATTGCACTCGGTCTGTCAGGAACTGAATTCTGTGTGTTCTCCGGGTATTGTGCAGTAATTGCGATCGGGATACAGATGCAGCCTGCCTGGTATAGTACTTTCTTTTATATGGATGTGTGAAGAGGTTTGTGTACCTCAAGTGAGCCCTGCTGACATTGAAGGACCCTATCTTATTTGGAGGTCGTGAGTACTAATTCAGGGTTGCTCCCTGTTGAATTGCCACATTAAATCCAAATGGAATTACTGTACTGCTGACTGTTTAATTCTCCTTTTCTCTGTGTGAAAGGGCCCCTACCAGCTGCCACGGTTTGGACTAGCCACTAGGGCTTGGGTACCCAGGGACAGTAACTGATAGGGATAGGCCTGTGCACAGAGCCATAAAGGTAGATTATTAGAGTGATAAGCTAATTAACCTGATTTCCCCTGTCCTTGTTATATCCCCCTAAATAAATCAGAGCTGCTTGTTTCAGCAAAGTTATACTGCCTGAGGTATTTGTCTATGTTAAAGTACTGTACTGTGATTGTTGCACTGTATCTCATTTCACAGGAGGTCCCAGTGCCGGAACCAGACCTGGGGGTAAGTGTATACCGTGAAGGTAATTCTGATATATTGTGTGGGCCACTAGTGGGAAGAAAGGGGTTGCAGTGTCCCAGAGGCTGTGACCAAGTTAGTTTAACTATTGCAACCCTGACCTCTGGGTGGAGGCACCCGCCATTGGATCCAGGCCCTCAACCTGTTAGTGGCAAATCAGGCAGGGTAGTAGCCCCTGGGATAGCGCCATCTAGGGGTTACATGTATATATATATAGATATAAATACAATACTGGCCCCAGTATCGATATCTGGGGTACCCCGCTTACCTCAACCCATGATATTACATGTCCTGCCACAGATACCTTTTGTTTCCTATCAAGGAGCCATGCTTGAATCCAACATATGATGTTATTGTTTACTTTCATGTTCTGCAATATTTTTATTAATACGTGATGTGGCAAACTGTTAAATGCTTTGTTGAAGTCCAAGAAGAGGACATCAACAGGAGTCCCGAGTCTACAGCAATACTAATAGGTTCAAAAGTATAACAAATTTGTTAGGCAGGGTCTTCCTGCACTAAATGCATGCTGGTGTATATCATCCAGTCCTTTGTCCTGAATATGTTTAATAGTTCTTTGACATATTGTTCAGCTATCTTTCCACAACTGATGTTAGGTTAATCGGTCGATAATTTGTGATATCCATTTTTGGGCCCTTTTGTAAATAGGAATTGCCATAGCTTTTTCTGCTCGTTCAGTACTCTACCTTCAGTAACTGAAACAGAGTATTGCTGCTATTGGGCCTGATATTTCATCGGCTATTTTTGCAGTAACAATGGGTATAGCCGTCAGGACCTGGGGATTTATTTGTTTGTTTTCAGTTTGAGTAACCTGTTTTAACATCAGCTATAACTATGTCAACCCTTTTAGGTGGCCCTGGTACTATTTCTTGTCCCTGGTTCACCTTTGGCTGGTATATGGATCAAAAGTGCTATTTGACACCTTCTCTGATTAAACATTCTTCACTTTTATTGGACCTATCATAGTTTTCCTTTTTACTACTGTTTATATATCGGAAAACATTTTTTTATACTAACATACTAAAATGCCAGCAGAATAGGCCTAATGGTCTTCGTGTCTTACTCGTTTTGTCAGCCCCCACCCTGGAAGCTAACCTTGCTGCCCCCTCTCCCTCTGGCTTCTCCCTTCCCAGTCCCAGATATTCTGGCTGCACTGGTTTTTGCTTCCAGAACCCTTCCCTGTACCTGTCCCACCCCTCTTGAACCCCTCCACTGTTTCTGCCTCCACCAGCCCCTGGGCAGCACATTCCATGGCTCCACCACCTCTCAGTGAAGTAGCACCTCCTCCTCCTTTCTCCCTGAATCTCCCTCCAGCTTCCACCCATGCCCTCTAGTTGCCCCTTCCTTCAGAGCACCCTGACTGCTCCTCCCTATTTATCCCTTCATGTACCTGAAGTCCTTTATCATGTCCCCAAGTCCCTTCTCTCTTCCAATGTATACATATTTAGCTCTTGACGCGCCTCCCCATAGGTTCTATCCCCAAGCCCCAAATCATTTTGGTTGCCCTCCTCTGGACCCTCACCAGGAGTTCAATGTCCCTCTTTCAATGTGGCCACCAAAACTGCACAAAGTATTCGAGGTGTGGTCTCACCAAGCAGTTATACAGTGGGAGTATCACTTCCCTCCTTCTGGAGGTGAGCTCCTAGCGATGCATCCAAGCATCCTGTTGGCCTTTGCCACTGCTCTCCCACAAGTCTCTGAGCTGTTCATCTTGACATCCACTACCACCCCAGGTCCCTCTCTGCCATCGAGACTTGTAGCATTCCCCCAGGGTGTACACTTGGCCCATGTTTCTGGCTCCCAGGTGCAGTACATTGCATTTCCTGCATTGAATTTCAGCTTCTTTCTAGACCACCTTTCCAGAGCCTCCAGGTCCCCAGGAGGCCACCCTCCCTCCTCCCCATCCACCACCACCCCCCAGTTTTGAGTCATTCGCAAAGAGACTCATCTCACTCCAGATACCCTTCCTTATGTCAGAGACGTGGCGCTGGAACAGGAGGAGCCCAAGGACCGATCCCTGAGGGACTCCACTAATGACCCTCCTTAGGGATGAGACTATCCCACTAACCATGACCCTCTGGGTCCGTTCTGAGCCAATTGCCTATCCAACTGATTATCTGGTTCCCACCCCATTTCTCCCAGGTTATCCAACAGGTCTCCGTGAGGAACAGAGTCAAACGCCTTGCTGAAGTCAAGAAAGAGGACATCCACTGGTCTACCCAGGTCCAAGGCACTCGTCACCCAGTCATAGAACTCCACAAGGTTTGTCTGACATGATTTTCCTGGGATGAATCCATGCTGTCTATCGTCCAGGCACCCGAACTTTCCAGGTCCCCCAGTCTCTCCGTGACAATGACCTCCATCACCTTGCCCACCACCGTTGTCAGGCTGATGGGCCTGTAGTTCCCCCACCCCCTTGATCCCCCTTGTGGACAGGCACTATATGAGCCACCTTCCAGTCCTGGGGCACCCATCCTGTCCTCACAGAGATGCTGAAGAGCTCCACCAGGGGTTTCACCAGGACATCTGCCAGTTCCTTCAGCACTCTGGGATGTAATTTATCCGGCCTGGTGCTTTCTCCATCTTAAGGGACCTGAGCGCTTCCCTCACTCTCTGTCATGATTTCCACCCACTACCTCGTCACCCTGCTTTGCCTTCCCCACCTGCCAATGATGCCCCCCAGACCTGACAATCAGTAAGGGTCCCCCTCCTCAGTTTCACCATCTCCTCCCATGTATGATGCAGCCTCCATTTTCCTTGGTGAAAACTGAGGCAAAGTACTCATTTAGTACCTCAGTCTGCTCCCCAGGTCTTGTGCCCATCCCTCCCCTGTTTTAATCCTACTAATCTGCCCCTTCACCCTTCGATTTTCCCAATGTATCTAAAGAACCCTTGTTCCCTCTCCTAATTTCCCTGGCCAGGTTCTGCTCCTTCCTTGCCTTAGCCACCCTCACCACCCTAGTGGCCCTTCTGGCCATCAGCTCATACTCCCTCGGTCCCCTTCTACCCTTGAGCACTTGAATTGCCTATAGCCGCCCTCTTTCCCCTCACCACCTCCTGAACCTCCCTGGTCCACCAGCAGGGTTTCAGGCCCTACTGCATTTTCGTCTTACTCTTGCGCAGGTGTGGTAGCATCCTGCACCCCTCCTGATGATTTCCCACCTATTGTCAGCGTCCATGTCTGGTCCAATCCCATCCAAGTGCTCCTTAAGGATCCTTCCCATTTCCTTGAAATCCACCGCCTGAAGTCAGTTATCTCCATCTTTGTGCAGCCTTCTACCCTCCTAGGTTCAGGCAGAACCAGACCATGGCATGGTCACTCCCGCTAATGGGTTCCTTACCTCCAGGTCCCCAATCTGGTCATTGTCTGCCAGGACCACATCCAGTATCCACTCCTCCCTGGTCGGTTCCCCACCTGCTAAGTTAGGAATGCATCCTGAAAGACATCAAACAACCTCTGTTCCCAGGCCACCAAGGATGTTACAGTCTCCCAGTCTGTTCCTGGCATGTTTAAGTCCCCAACACCACCACCACCCTTCCCTTCCCAATTTGCAGTGTCTCCAAACATCTGCTACCAGACCTCCTCCAGCTCCTCTGTCAGCGCAGGGGTTCTATACACCACTCCTATTTTACTCTCTTGCCCCCCCTTGTTATCAAGGCGGCCAAATCGCCTCCACAGTTCCTTCCACCTCCTCCACTCCTCTTATGGCAATGCAGTTTTTGACTCATTGCTACTCCTCCCTTCTCTCCCCTGTCCTTCCTGAACATGGTGAACCTCCAAGTTAAGGTCCCAGTTGTGCCCTGCGATGGTCCAGGTCTCAGTGACCGCTGCCACATCCACCTCTCCCTCAGTTAGCATCACCTGGAGCTCAGGCATTTTATTGCTCAAGCTCCTGGCATTTAGCAGGAACCTTCCACCCTTTTGCTATACTTCCATTTCCCATGCTCGTGTTCTTGTGGGGATTCTGTCTTCCCCTGGTCCACACCTTACCAATCGGCCTTTTCCTGCATTCCTCCAGCTCCCCAGGGGTGGAGACAGAGTCTCTCCTTTATCGGACCCCCTGACAGCCTTTCTCCCATCTCTCCCCTTCACAAGTTTAAACAAGTTTTAGCTGTTTTATCAGCAGCAATTTTAATTTGTATTTTCCTTCTGATGTTTTATGTCTTTCTTACAATACTTTGCTATGTTCTTATATGATTCTTATATGATGCCCAGTTTTCCCTGGTTGGATATTTTTGTATGTAGTATATGCCCTTTATGCATTTTTTGGCTCAGAAGCAGGCAACAAAGCAAACCTTACCTTCCTTTACACCTGAAAAGGCTGTACCAGATGCTGTATGCTTTAGTACAGAAAGGAACTAGCAGATAAGGTAGCACTCTTGCTCCCAGTGGTGCCACTGTCCAATGGTTCTATGTGATAGCGGTGAAAGCCTAAAGGCAATCACTGTTATCAAGAAGTCTAGAATGCCGAAAACATTTTCAGCACTCTGACACCCGGCGCACTGGAAAACGGCACTGGGACTTACTTTTAACTGTAACCCCTAGATGGTGCTATCCCAGGGGCTACTACCCCTGCCTGATTTGCCACTAACAGGTTGAGGGGCCTGGATCCAATGGCGGGTGCCCACCCAGAGGTCAGGGTTTGCAATAGTTAAACTTACTTGGTCACAGCCCTCTGGGACACTGCAACCCCTTTCTTCCCACTAGTGGCCCACACAATATAGCAGAATTACCTTCACAGTATACACTTACCCCCAAGGCTGGTTCAGGCACCGGGACATCCTGTAAAATAAGATACAGTGCAACAATCACAGTACAGTACTTTAACATAGACAAATACCTCAGGCAGTATAACTTTGTTGAAACAAACAGCTCTGATTTATTTAGGGGATATAACAAGGACGGGGAAATCAGGTTAATTAGCTTATCACTTTACTATCTACCTATGGCTCTGTGCACAGGCCTATCCCTATCAGTTACTGTCCCTGGGTACCCAAGCCCTAGTGGCTAGTCCAAACCGTGGCAGCTGGTAGGGGCCCTTTCACACAGAGAAAAGGAGAATTAAACAGTCAGCAGTACAGTAATTCCATTTGGATTTAATGTGGCAATTCAACAGGAGCGACCCAATTAGTACTCACGACCTCCAAAGAAGATATGGTCCTTCAATGTCAGCAGGGCTACTTTTGATCTCCAAGAGACTCCTCACATTTATATGGTAAAAAAAGAAAGCACTATACCAGGCAGGCTGCATCTGTATCCCAATCGCAATTACTGCACAATAACCAGGAGAACACACAGCAGATTCAGTTCCTGACAGACCGAGTGTAATTCAACAATTTCTTCAGTCTTCTACAGGGTGAGCCTGGTTTCTACTCTTCAGAGATCCTTTGATTCTTTTCACAGGACGGATTCAGTCCTAACAAGCAGTTACACAAGTTGTAGACCGAACTCTGGGCCTTGCACACGCTTTTTGACTGAAACTGTGCACTGAAGGAGCACAGGGTTTCTTTCCCTTCACTTTCAGATCTCAAACTGAAACTCCCAACAGACAAAAACTGGCACTTCCTTTGAGTTCCTCCCAGTTCTTGACTGGATTGGCTGTCACTCACAATAGACTGCTGCTGTTGGTCCAAAAGGCACGAAGTCTAAACTACATCTCCCAGAGTCACTGCCCATACAATCCTCTTGTGGCTGGCTCAGATTATGAGTCCCAAGTTCTGATTCGTCCAAGGCATCATTTTAGAGCTAGTTTACCCCACACTGATTGGTCCAGTTCAGCAGTTCAAAACTAGAATGGGGAACTAGCAGACACAGTTCTGACTGCAAAGAAAGCAGGTTAGACAAACTGTAATTTCATTATTACTCTAAATAATTTCTGGCAAACAGTTACATCTTTCAGATAGGTTCCCTTTGCACTCCTAGTGACTGCAAAAATGAAGTGAATTGGCAGCAGCTTGAGTGGTACTCAATCAAAGAAACACACAGTCCCCATACAAACTAATTATGTCTGCAAGCAGACAGCTCTTAAAGAGACAGTACCAGAGGTTCTAAAACACTCACTGATAAATGGCTTAAACGCCAAACACCATTCAGGCTTGGAGCATTCAAGCAAGTCCTGAAGTCTTTTGGGAACCCCCATTTGCGAGGGGTTACACCTTCCTGGCCTGGGAAAAGCTTGCGTCGCGTCCAAGCAAGTACCCTCATAAGTTTCAACTGCAACCATATACATTTGCATTAGGCTCGCATATGTAATCATCAGTCAATATATCATTTTACCAAGAACACATTTCTGAAACATTGCAGTACGTCACTCTTTACACAGTATTACATACACATTGTACCATAACTCAGTTATTATCTCTTGTACATGAAACCTGAAGAGAGGGGCCCTTCCTCATCAGTTACCTTGGGGCTGGATGGGGCAAGGGCACCATACTTAGAGGGCAACACAAGTAACTTGGAGTTAGCACTGATGCTCAGTTTGGGCAATGAGCTCGGGACACATACACTCCTTTATGGACAACATTGAGAGGCAAGTCCACAGGCCTCCCAAGTGAATCATAACTGAGGTGCACCACAGGCTTTACAGCTCGACCAGTCTTTCTAGGGGAACTGTTATAGTCTCTGCACTCTGAGCCTCATTTTCAGCATTGTCCTCACTTGTCAGGAGTCTCCATGGGGTAGAGAGGCTAGAACTTGGGGCACTTTCAGCTCCAGGAGTTACAGTTTCTGAGTCCACAACATTTGGCTCGATGGAGAGCTTGGACACTGGCAGTGGACTGTCAGGGCACTCAAAATACTCTTCTTGTTCGGTGTATCACCAGTCTGCCCTAATCTATCATTTTCCTCCCTGAAAGCTCAAACAGTTCAAACCATGCACAATGATTCCATTTCATCTGATCTGATGCTTTGCACTTCACTTTCTGGGAGCATTGGCTCCAGGGATGAAGCTGGGGGCTTAGACAGTCCAGAAGGCCCAGCTTGTCTCCAGTATTGACTAGGGATTGCCTCAAACAATTGACTCAGTTCGTAAGAAGGATAGTATTCAAAGTCACTCTCACTTTCTTCCGATATGGACTGACAGTCATGCTCAACTGGGACTTGTGGAGGGAACACTTTAACTTTGCTTCTGTAGGTGCAGACTTTCTTGATCTTTTCTTAGCAGCAGCTCTAGTCACTGGTCCAGAGGGCATCTTCTAGGGCTCAGACTCAATTAAGATTTGTCCAATGGGCAGTAAATGATTTCTATGCATTGTTTTACATCTTTTGAATTATTCTCAGGCCTTACTTTGTACACTGGCAGATCATCTAGTTTGCCCACTACAATGTGAGGAGATGGTGCCATCTGTCAGCAATCTTGTGCTTGCCATGCAGTCCCAGATTTCTTAGCAATACCCGATCTCCCTCCTGGAGTTCCTGTGCTTTCACCTTTTATCATACCTTTCTTTGTTGGCCAGATTTCTTTTGGCAGCCATGGTTTGAGCCAGTTGGTACGCATGAGTTAGCTGGACCTTTAACTTTGCACATACTGTAAATAGTTGTCAGCTTGAACCCCATCAGGAGAGACCCCAAAACACACATCTACCGGTAGTCGAGCTTCTCTTCCAAACATCAGGCGGTAGGGGAGAACCAGTGGCATCACTTTTGGTGCAGTTATAAGCATGTACCAGGGTGCTAATTTGTTGGCTCCATCTAGGCTTGTCCTTTGGGTGCAGGGTGCCTAGCATATCTAGCAAAGTGCGGTTGAAACGTTCAGGCTGTGGGTCCCCTGGGGTGGTAAGGAGTGGTTCTGGACTTTCTCACTCCCCACAGAGAAAGCATCTCTTTGATCAGACGACTCTCAAAGTCTCTCCCTTGATCAGAATGGATTCTTTGTGGAGCCCATAGTGAACAAAAAGTTTTCTACGAGTACTTTGGCTACAGTGGATGCTTTCTGGTCTTTGGTGGGGAAAGCTTGGGCATATCTCGTGAAATGGTCAGTGACCACCAGCACATTACTGATATTTCTTTGATCTGACTCCAAACTCAGAAAATCAATACAGACCAGCTCCATGGGTGCACTGGTGGTTATGTTAACAAGGGGAAGCCTCTGGAGCAAGCTCTCCTCTGTAAGCAAGCGACTACAAGTTCGTATGTGTTGCTCCACATCAGCCCCATCTTAGGCCAATAGAATCTGGATCTCACCAAGTCAAGTGTTCTGTCTATACCAAGGTGCCCCATGTGGTTGTGCAAGGACCTCAATACTGAGTCTCGAAAGGCAGTGGGCAGCACCAGTTGTTGTTTGTCTACTTGTCCCCTCTGTCTACTGTTTCTCTATATAACAGTTTATTGATCAGTTTCAACTTAGGACCTTCTTTGTATAACAGTGCAGTTCTCAAATCAGTGGGCGTAATTTGGACACATCTTTTCCTGCATAGAGGCTTCTAAAGCTGATTTGATCATAGGATCGTCGGATTGAGCCCTCCCGAATACTGTCATTGTCCAGCTGAGGCAGTGCACCAATGTCTATTGCAGAAAAGTGGCAATAAGCAGCGGGTATGCAATTCTCAGAGGGTCCCAAGCAATCCACCATGCAGTCCACTGCGTCCGTGGACATTTGTTCCTCCCTGTCAAACTTCCGCAGAGTGCCCGAATGTCAGGTTCTGCCAATCGGACCCAATCATTCTGGGAACAGGCCTCCGGAGAGAGCATCAGCATCTATGGTTCAGACCTGCTCGGTATTCGAGACATAGTCATATGTAGATAATGCAGAAAGCCACCTGTGGCCAGTGGCATCCAACTTAGCTGAGGTCTGCACATAGGTCAAAGGATTATTGTCAGTTTTACTAGTATTTTAGCCCCATACAAGTACTCATGGAATTGGTCAACAATAGCCCACTTCAAAGCTAGGAACTCTAACTTATGTACAGGATAGTTCTTTCGGATGGGGTCAGGCTTCTACTGGCAAAGGCCACTGGTCTCAGGCCATTCTACGTGCTCTTGGTACAACACAGCCCCAACCCTTGCAAGCTAGCATCAGTGTGCAGGACGTAAGGTTTTCTTGGATCGGCATAGGCCAGCACTGGAGCATGGGTAAGTTGATATATGATCTCATGAAAAGCAGTCTCACAATCAGGAGTCCAGCGGGCCCCAAATACTTCACTCGGATGAAAATACACTCTTTCAGTCTTGAGGGACGCTGACTTTTGGTATTTTTGTGGGTTGGGGATACCTTGAGTAAGGTTAAGTAAAGGCGGATCACTCTTGAATAGTCCTTGATGAAGCACCGATAATAACCACAGAATCCCAGGAATCTTTGCAGTTCTTTTAGATTTTGGGCTGTGCAGGTGGTCAAGCCTCAACTTTACTTGGGTCGGTCTCTATTCCTCGGTGGATACTATGTGTCCCACATACTTTACTGATGTTTGAAAGAATTGACACTTATCAATGGACAGTTTAAGGCCAAAGTCCTCCAGTCGATCCAATACCTTAAATAATCTGCTCTCATGTTCCTCCAGTGAGCTGCCAAACACAATAACATCATCTAGGTATACCAGGCACTCTAGTAAGTTCATGTCCCCACTGCACGCTCCATCAATCGTTGAAAAGTGGCTGGGGCACCTGAAATCCTTGAGGCATCCTCATGAATTCATAGAAGCCAAGCCGGACAGATAAAGGCTGTCTTCTCACGGTCCTCTGGGGCCATCGGGATCTGGTAGTACCCACCTGCGGAGATCCAGCACAGAAACCACTTGCTCCCGTTTAGGCAGTCCAAAGCATCCTGAATGCGGGCATTGTGTACTGATCAGGGATAGTCCGCGGTTTAAGGTGCGATAATCCACGCACATCCTTACTGTCCCATTCTTTTCCTCACTACCACAATGGGGAAGCATAAGGGCTTCTGGATTCTTGTATTACACCAGCCGCTAACATCTCTTGCAGATGCCGTCTCACATCTATATCAGCAGGTGCCAGGCGTCGAGACCTCTCACGAAATGGCTCTTCGTCATGCAGCCGGATATTGTGCTCAGCTCCTACTGCCATCCTCACGTCCCATTCCTTTAAAAGAAAACACCTGGTCTCTCTGGGCAAGCTTCTCACTGATCCTCACTTTCCATTCAGCTGGCAGCGGGGAGTTGCCGAAATCAAACAAGTCAGGCGTTACTCTGTCATTCTTCCTTGAACTCTTGCTGCTGGGTAGCACTGCAGTGTCTGCACAATGCACATTAGCCAGGATGCAACCTCTATTTACTCGAATGTCTCTTTCAGACACATTATGAACTTGGACCATTACCCTTCTGGCATAAGCATGGGCTCTAGCGGCAAAATACTAGGCTTGACCAGCAGTCCCTCTGGCAATTTTCCATCGCCTGGTGCATCCAACATTAATATTTTATTCTTAACATCCTTTCTGATACGGACCTCTCCTGTAAGGTACACTGGGCATTTGGTGCCAGGATCAGAGACTCAGGATCCTTCTTCCATACAATTCCGACCGGTTCCTCTGGTTCTATATTTTCAGCATCTCTCTGCCTCATAGGCCTTCTTAATTAAAGCGGAACTCTTAAAGCTCTACTAGTCTTTGACCCCTGTTTTTCATAACACAAATGTGCCAGCCTTCTGAACATATGAGCATTTGTTCCAATCAACAAAGGACACCATCATACAGTCCAGTGGGGGACACACTAAGGCTAGGGTCTCTACTTGTTCGGCCACTCCAGCCACGGAGGTGGGGAAAGACAGCCAAATTCGGATATATCCAGAATAGGGTAGGCCTTCTCACTTAACCCCATACATGCAGTCCTTCTAATGGTTGTAAGGGCAGCTCTGACAAATGCTTCTGATACCAATCTTGAAACATAATTGTCACTTGGGAGCCACTGTCTAATACAGCTCTTGTAGACACTCCATTTACCTTTACAGTGGTCTCCATGGAGGGACCCACTATTCTGGACCAGTCTGGAGAGGCGGTAGTGGGGGCCTGGGCAACTGACCTTGCCACAAAAGGACGTGAATTAGCATTTTGGTGCCCTCACTGGGATCATTTCGTGCACCTCTTAACCACTGATTTGTTCTCCAAGCTCTCCTTGTAGCCTATATGCAACTTTGTCAGTGTCTTTTGGGATTGGCATTCCCTTTCATGTGCCCATCCTTCCCACAATTATAGCAAAACATACTTTTTGGAGTTTGAGCTGGCCGAGGTGCCACACTGGGAGCCAGGGCGGGGTATTACTAACTGGAAACCTTGGTGCCATCTCTGTCTGCGGCGTGATAAGCATTTGGAGACATCTCGTCAGTTTCTCCACTTCCATGGTCAAGGAATCGAGTTCGGAGCTGTTATCAGCAGGAGATACATGGGTGGGTATCCCCACCCCCATAGCAGATGCAGTCGGATATAGGTCGGGCCCGTACTTGCAGGCGTGGCCTTCATAAAGGGACTGTTTTGAATTCCGGATCTCTCTCAACAGTTCGCCCCATTGTGGCATATCTTTTCCTTATCAGAGCACTCATTGACTGCCAACCTCTGCCCTGAACTTCACTTGATGGGCCACCCTCAGTCACTCGGGTCATAGCCACAGCTATTGGTGCAGGTCCTCCGAGGTCGCCTTTTCTCAACTCCTCAATTTCTCTCATTAACTCATCATAGGAGGGTGGGATTCCAGTCGATTTGCCAGGTAACTGAAGCAACAGCAGTTCTGAGAAGGGGCAGACTTAAGGATTCTGTCCAGTCTGGTTCGGTCCAGTTCAATCGCTGGCAAACTACCCTTTCTGAGGCATTCTTGCAACAATTTTTCCAGCGAGAGACATACACAGACAACAACTCCTTGGTACTGTTGTGCATTTCTTACTCTCCACCATAGGTCCTCATCAGAATCTGGGCTCCATACACATTCTCCAAGGCCTCAAGATAGGCTTGTGCAGTCGCTTCAGGGTTACTGGCCGTTTAGCACGGATGGTAGCCAGGGCAGGACCTCGGAGGCTCACTAACCCTCTTTCGCTTTCAGCTTCCGAGCATTGCCATTCTAGCACTTGGGGGCAACATAGTTCTATCCAGGTCTCCCAGTCATCCTCCCTTGGGGTGGGAGGGTGCCAGAGAAGATCCTCAACCTTCGGTAAGAGTCGTGACTAATGGCAGGTGCAGAAATAGAGTCTGCATTGGTTCAGCCACCATTCCGGGTACTGGAGCAGGAGAGGGTGTTGGGGAGGAACACCCCAGGTGGCAAGAATAGTTTCTTCAAGTCCTCCACAGTTTTCCTTCTCCCAGCAACCATTTAGCAAATTTCTCCTCAAAAGTTTCAGATAGTGGTGGGGGCTCATTCCCCCGGTCTTTACTGTCCTTAGTTATCACTCTCCAAGCAGTGAGGGCTCCTCTGGGGTAATGGTCTGTGGTACTTTGGAGCTATCTATGGGATCCTTAAACTCTACTAGGGCCAGGAAAGTGTGGGTGAGCAGATTAGCGTGCCGACCCACCACCACAGGATTTTGTAAACCTTCCACCTTGGAAAGTACTCCTGCACAGTGTCCGTATTGATACCCAGGGGATGTCCAGGATAAGCATAGCATTTTGGGGTCGATCTCCTCCCAGTACACCACTCCACCAGCCGGTGCACAGCCACTTCTGTCGGGGTACCCATTTATTTATTTATTTATTTTTTCCCTTAACAGTGGTTTGTAAATATGGCCACTAGAGGACACACAATCCCAGCGGTGAGCCTCCAAAATGTAACCCCTAGATGGCGCTATCCCAGGGGCTACTACCCCTGCCTGATTTGCCACTAACAGGTTGAGGGCCTGGATCCAATGGCGGGTGCCTCCACCCAGAGGTCAGGGTTTGCAATAGTTAAACTTACTTGGTCACAGCCCTCTGGGACACTGCAACCCCTTTCTTCCCACTAGTGGCCCACACAATATAGCAGAATTACCTTCACAGTATACACTTACCCCAAGGCTGGTTCAGGCACCGGACATCCTGTAAAATAAGATACAGTGCAACAATCACAGTACAGTACTTTAACATAGACAAATACCTCAGGCAGTATAACTTTGTTGAAACAAACAGCTCTGATTTATTTAGGGGATATAACAAGGACAGGGGAAATCAGGTTAATTAGCTTATCACTTTACTATCTACCTATGGCTCTGTGCAGGCTCATTCCCTATCAGTTACTGTCCCTGGCACCCAGCTCTAGTGGCCAGTCCAAACTGTGGCAGCTGGTAGGGGCCCTTTCACACAGAGAAAGGAGAATTAAACAGTCAGCAGTACAGTAATTCCATTTGGATTTAATGTGGCAATTCAACAGGAGCGACCCGAATTAGTACTCACGACCTCCAAAGAAGATATGGTCCTTCAATGTCAGCAGGGCTACTTTTGATCTCCAAGAGACTCTCACACATTTATATGGTAAAAAAGAAAGCACTATACCAGGCAGGCTGCATCTGTATCCCAATCGCAATTACTGCACAATAACCAGGAGAACACACAGCAGATTCAGTTCCTGACAGACCGAGTGTAATTCAACAATTTCTTCAGTCTTCTACAGGGTGAGCCTGGTTTCTACTCTTCAGAGATCCTTTGATTCTTTTCACAGGACGGATTCAGTCCTAACAAGCAGTTACACAGTTGTAGACCGAACTCTGGGCCTTGCACACGTTTTTGACTGAAACTGTGCACTGAAGGAGCACAGGGTTTCTTTCCCTTCACTTTCAGATCTCAAACTGAAACTCCCAACAGACAAAAACGGGCACTTCCTTTGAGTTCTCCCAGTTCTTGACTGGATTGGCTGTCACTCACAATAGACTGCTGCTGTTGGTCCAAAAGGCACCAAGTCTAAACTACATCTCCCAGAGTCACTGCCCATACAATCCTCTTGTGGCTGGCTCAGATTATGAGTCCCAAGTTCTGATTCGTCAAGGCATCATTTAGAGCTAGTTTACCCCACACTGATTGGTCCAGTTCAGCAGTTCAAAACTAGAATGGGGAACTAGCAGACACAGTTCTGACTGCAAAGAAAGCAGGTTAGACAAACTGTAATTTCATTATTACTCTAAATAATTTCTGGCAAACAGTTACATCTTTCAGATAGGTTCCTTTGCACTCTAGTGACTGCAAAAATGAAGTGAATTGGCAGCAGCTTGAGTGGTACTCAATCAAAGAAACACACAGTCCCCATACAAACTAATTATGTCTGCAAGCAGACAGCTCTTAAAGAGACAGTACCAGAGGTTCTAAAACACTCACTGATAAATGGCTTAAACGCCAAACACCATTCAGGCTTGGAGCATTCAAGCAAGCTCCTGGAAGTCTTTTTGGGAACCCCCATTTGCAGGGGGTTACATATGTTTTCTGAGGGGCTGCACCCCCACCCTCTACTAAAGGATTCTCAACTCTAGGGGTTGCATGTTGGAGGAGGGAATAAATGCTTGGGCTGGGCACAATAAAATTGCACCAGCGCCTGAATCCGAACCTGGTACCACACCCGCTGCAGCCGTGAACCAACCTCCAATGCCATGATGCAGCTCAGCAGCCCACCGCTGTGCCACCCCCTACAGCTCCTCCATCCCTCCCAGCCCATGCTCGGCATGCTCGCCAGGCATAGCGACACCCTGTCACTATTTTTGCCAACCCCCATCTGGCCACCCTACCTCCTCATCACTGTGAGGGATTCATTGGAGAGTGGGTCACACTACGGACGGTGCCCTTCCCCATGCGCCCCTACTCACAGGATACCCTGTTCAATACTGTACACAGGCAAAATGCACAAACCCGATACTTTAGACTAATCATTTATTTAATGCATGTAATACAGGAAATGCCAACCAACTACCCCTACGTGTCGCCTCATTGGAAGGAAGTTCCTCCAGAGGAACCTCTCCCCCCACCACTGCTGGGTCTTTAGATCCACAAAAGCTGCTGAGCCACCAAGTCAGGATACAGGTCTACAGGATTTGGAAGTTAATGCAGCTGCATATTCATCTGATGCCACAGAACTGGCAGGGAAACAAACTGATGATCTGACTCCTCCACACCTATCTAAACTGAACGTACTTCTATCACCATGCTCTTCACTTCATTACTAACTCATGCACAGGACCCACACTGTGGTCTTTATGCAGCAGTTATGGGCCTCTCTTGCCACCAGGCGCCTCCTGCATGCTGGCATTTGGACCCTCAAATTACTACTCCACAAACTGCCTATTTAATGTCCCTCATACACATCTCATAGTGCCTACTCCCTAAGAAAATCCGACCTTATCCTACTAGATGTTCCCAGGACACGTACCACAGCTAGCCAAAGAGCTGTCTCATATGCCCTCCCAAACACTTGGAACCAACTACAAGCCATGCTGAAGCTAACCAGCATTGTATCAATTAACTCCTACAAAACACTAGCTATCTCTAAATTAAAAAGACATATGTAGGTGCTACTAGGCCCCCAACGCCAAGTCAATCTTCCTAGGTACCAGCTGACCTCTACTTATTAAGCTGAAATGTGTTGCATAATTTAGGCAAGGTTAAAGCTGGAATGTACTGCATATATAGCATAAGGACTTCTATGTGTATACCTTTGTATTATATATTTTTTCTTTGTTGTTCTACATTTTATATCTCCTGTCTATGCAATTGCGAACTGTATGTATGTGCCTCAGGACCTCCTTGTGAATGAGCTTGCTCAACGGAGTCTTTCCTGCAATAAACTTGAACTTGAACACCTGACACTGATAAATTGAAAATGGTCACTCAGAGGCACAAGAACTGGACACAGCCCAAACCAAAAGTCCCCCAAAAAGAGTCAGCATCTTTGTCAAACAGGTACAAGGACCTACAAGAAACTAAGGACTGGGAGGAAACAGAGGAATACTCTGTTGTCTCATCCGTGGCCACCTTGCAGCCTGATCTTCCTCAGACACAGAAGACCCTGTGTCTGAGGTTTCAGTAAAAAGTAAACGAAGACTAAATACAAGCGGGGACAAGCAGAAAGAAATAATAAATTCATGGTCTGGGGATGGTATTTCTACCTTTTCTAAGTGTCATGAAACATAGAAACATAGAGGTTGATGGTAGATAAGGACCGTAAGGCCCATCCAGTCTGCCCATTTATTTTCTGCCTTATAAATGTGCCATCAGCCTTTACTCTATCAGTGGCCTATCTATTCATACTCATCTGTATTGCTCCCTTATGGCAATCCCATGCCCGTTTGAAGCCCTGCACTGTATTCATAGCCACCACTTCCTGAGGTAGGCTGCTCCATGCATCCACCACCATTTCTGTGAAAAGAATTTCCTCACATTCCCCTTAATCGGCCTCCCTCTAATCTCATGCTGTGTCCTCCTGTCCTGCTATTTTTCTTATATTTAAACATGTTAGACTCTTTCACCTTGTTAATGCCCTTAAGGTGTTTGAATGTTTCAATCATATCACCTCTCTCCCTCCTTTGCTCAAGGATATACATATTGAGCTCCATTAATCTGTCCTCATATGTCTTCTGATGCAGTCCCTGCACCATGTTGGTTGCCCTTCTCTGGACTGCCTCAATTTGGTTAATGTTCTTGTGAAGGTGTGGCCTCAGTACTGCATGCAGTACTCCAGATGGGACCTAACCAGTGTCTTGTAAAGAGGGATTATTACCTCCTCTTATGACTTGTGATACCCCTACTAATACACTCCAATATCCTCTAGCCTTACCTACTGCTTTAGAGGTCTGCTTGGATGATTTCAGGTCATCGGTGATGATGATGATGCCCAAGTCTCTTTCTTCCTTTGTAACTGCCAGCAACTCCTCCCAGTCTATAGGTGGCTTCAGGGTTTCTTTTCCCTATGTGCATGATCTTGCACTTCTTTGCATTAAATCCCAGTTGCCACTCTTCTGACCATTTTGCTAGTTTATCCAGATCTCTTCTCATTCTGCCCACCCCATCTGGATCATCTACTCTGTTGCAGATCTTGGTGTCATCTGCAAATAGACAAGCTTTACCCTCTAGTCCATCTGCAATGTCACGAATGAAGATATTGAAGAGGACTGATCCCAGGACTGATCCCTGAGGTACCCCACTTGCGACTTGCATCTCTTCTGACTGTATACCATTTACCACCACTCTCTGTTTTCTGCTCCACAACCAGTTTGCCACCCAGTTGACCAACTTCTGACCCACCCAAGCCACCCAGCTTATTTATCAATCTTCATGTGAACAGTGTTGAAAGCTTTGTTGAAGTCAAGGTGGGTGGCATCAACTGCTCCCCCATGGTCCACCACTCTGGTTACCCAGTCAAAGAAATCTATAAGATTAGTTTGACAGGACCTTCCTTTGTAAACCCATGCTGTCTTGGATCCTGTGCCCTATGGATTCCAGGTGTTGCACTATCCTTTCCTTAAGGAGTGACCATAATCTTTCCCACTACTGAGGTAAGACTGATTGGTCTGTAGTTCCCTGCCTCCTCCCTGCTACCACTGTTGTGGAGCAGGATCACATGAGCCCTTCTCCAGTCTTCTGGGACCTCTCCTGTGCTCAGAGACTCACTAAACAGTTCTGCTAATGGCTCTGCTAGTTCCACCCTTAGCTCCTTAAGTACTCTGGGATGTATGCCATCAGGTCCCATTGCCTTGTCCACCCTGAGCTTAGCGAGCTCTTGTAGGACCCTTTCTTTTGTGAAGGAGTAGTGCTCACCTCCCTCCTCCCTATGTCCATGATGCTGAACTGTGGGCCCTGCCCTACCTTCTCTTCAGTAAATACTGAGCAAAAGTATCTATTTAGGATAGATGCTTTACAGGGTCCTCCTCCTCACATGCCCGTTTTTCTCCTTTGAGCTTAGCAATACTCCTCTGGACTTTCTCCTTTCACTAATGTATCTATAGAAAGTCTTGTCACCTTCTTTACTAATCGTGCTAGTGATTCCTCAGTTTGGGACTTTGCCTGCCTTACTGCCTTCCTTGCTTCCCTTAGGGCAGTTTGGTATGCCTCCCTATCTTCATCCCGCTGTGTTCCCTTATATTTCCTGAAGGCCAGCCTTTTGGCTCTGACCTTTTCTGCTACTGTATTTGAGAACCAAAGTGGTTTCCTTCTTCTGTTGTACTTCCTTTTCTGTCTAACACAATGGGATGTTGCTTCAATTATTGCATCCTTAATGCTTGCCCACTTTGCCTGTACCCCTCACCTGTGTTTCTTTTTGCCAGGGCTAGCTTAACTCTGTTGGCCATCTTATCAAAGTCAGCTCCTCTGAAGTCCCATATTTTGCCTTGGAATGGGATGATTTAGATGTAGTGGCCAAACTGAACCTTACCATGTGATGGTCACTGGCCCCCAGGTGACCTTCTACCTGGAGATCTGTGATCCCTTCCTGTCAGTCAGTACTAGATCTAGGATAGCCCTATCTCTTGTGGGTTGTTGTACCAGTTGTTTGAGGCCCTCCCCTGCAGGGAATCCACCATGTGTCTAGTTCTGGCAGATGTTCCTGCTGGTATTGACCAATCTGTATCCGGCTTGTTGAAGTCTCCCATTATCAGAACCTCCCTTTAGCTGTTATGTTTTGCATATCTTCTAACAGTAATGTGCTATGTCCTCCTGGTCTGGGGGCTGTAGACAACCCCAGTTCTTATGGTGTCCCATTTCCTGTTTCCAGGGTGACCCACAGTTCTTCTGGCTCCTTATGTGTATTCTGAATTTCTGTAGCTTTGATATTTTCATTGACATACAGGCCTCCCACCCCCACTTTTTGCACCTCGGTCTCTTCTGAACAGTACATAGCCAGGTACTGAAGTCTCCCAAGTGTGGTTACTGGTAAACCACGCCTCACTTATTGCTACTATGTCCTGTTTAGCCTCTGACATTATTGCTTGCAGGTCTGGGATCTTATTTCCCAGGCTGTGAGCATTTGTGTACACGATTTTCCATTGGCCAGATTTCAGTGTGTTAGTTGTTGGGTGTGGTTTGGCATTTCCCTGTGTGTCGATGGGAAGATGGACCTTTTCTAAATACAAGCGGGGACAAGCAGGAAGAAATAATTAATTCATGGTCTGGGGATGGTATTTCTACCTTTTTATGTTGCTTGCATGCATGTGCAAGAAACATAGTGCCATCATCCGAGTTTTCTGAGGTGTGTCAGCCCATCTTCCAATGCAGCCAGTGTGTTTGCAGGCACGGCCCCAGTTCCCCAATCACTGCTGCAGCTGTCTATGACAAGCTGAAAATGCAGTGGCATACAGTTGAAAGGGAGAGCTCCGCTTGAGTGAACAGAGCTCTCCCCCACACACACACACACATGCTGACGCATGCACACTGCGTGTCCATGCGCCTTCCCTCCCCCACACACTGTATGGACGATGGGGATGCCCAACTCTGCCGGCACCACGCCCCAAAGCATCCAGGTGCCACGCTGGGAGCCCACCCAGCGTGGCAAATGATGTAATGGCCGACGGGGTGCCCAATCCTCCGTCGGCTCCACTGTCTCTCTCTCCGCCCCATGCTGTGCGATGGGGTGCCCAATCCCCATGGCTACACTGTCTCCCCAAGCATCCAGGTGCCACACTGGGGAGCCCACCCCAGCGTGGCAAAAATTATAGCCGACGGTGCCCAATCCCTTGCGGCTCCAGCCCCCCGAACAGTTTCAGCTGCCACGCTGAGCCCACCCAGCGTGGCAAACGTCCCTCGCCGTCTCTAAATAAAACAACAAAAACACCTGTAAATAGAAAACTGTCCATCGGCGCTTCTCCCTGCCCCTCCCACAACCCGTATCCACCCACTGCGCACCCTGCCTCCCCACACACCCCCACTCTACATTTCATCTCCGGAGCTCGAGCGCGACGACTTCGCGGACGGGAACACGCCTGCACTCTTCAAAGCCGACCGCAAACTGAGGAAATGCCGTAAGCTGTATAGTGGAATAGATAGGTTTTAAACTTTATTAGTATCTCAGACATTTTTGGAATTTTTGCCAAATTTTCAACATGGGGTTTTGGGACCCCTTCTCATGAATGCTGTCACTGTCATGGCGTTACTCGGGCTCAAGGGTGATTTCGCAGCCACTGTGCGAAATCACCTTTCCAGAAGGATTAACGAAATGACACTGCCAGTGTTCATAAGGTGGGCTCTCAAAAGCCTATTTTGAAAATTTGGTGGAAAAATTCAAAAGTAACTGTTTTACTTGAGCGCATGTGTGCAGTTCCTACACACGCACATAAGTTTTAATTTTCAATATTTTCACCAGATTTTCAACATTGCCATTTTACCATACCTCCTTATGAGCAGTATAGCTGTCATTTTCACATCCTGCCCAAAATGTGTTTCGCTCATGCAGCACACAATGGCGCAGTCGGTGTCTGCAAATCAATGTATGGGACACATTAAGAAAATCACAATGATGCTTTTCATTAGCAGAGGTCTTAAAATGACTATGTTGAAAATTTGGTGAAAAATTCTAAAAATGACCGTTTTAGGTGTGCATTGCGCAGTTCTCGCACATTCGTAAGTTTGCGAATTTTCAATATTTTCACTCCAGATTTTCAACATTGCCATTTTACCACACCTCCTTATGAGCAGTATAGCTGTCATTTTCACATCCTGTCCAAATGTGTTTCCACCCATGTAGCACACAATGCGAGTCGGTGTGCGAACTCAATGTATGGGACATATTAAGAAAATCACAGTGACACTGTTCATTAGCAAGAGGATCTTGGAAATGGCTATGTTGAAAATTTGGTGAAAAAATTCCTAAAATGACTGTTTTCTGGTACGTGTGTTGCACAGTTCTTACACACGCCGTAAGTTCATAATTTTCCATATTTGCACTCAATGACTTCCAAATTCCTAAACAGCACATAGAAGCAAGCAACATTCGCATTGACAAATGCTTGTTCTACGTGTCATGACATCTGACTAGAACGTCTCCTTATCAATGACTGATGTTAATAGTTCAAGAAATCTTAAACATAAATTAACAGCTTTTGCTTTCTTCATGGATTCTAAAGTGGACATCCTATTCCTAAAGGATACCAGGGTTCTGACCTTCTCTGAGGTGTCTGAAAACCAGGAAGTCTAGCATAAGGGCCCCTCGTGCTGGTGATTAGGATTTTATAAGCCTCACACTGGTGTTACTTTTTAGTTCTCCTGACATTGAGGTTGTAAAACTGTTGATCGTAGCCCTGAAAGGGCATTATTGTTTGAAGTCAAAATAAAAGGTATGTCAGCTGATAAAAATGTATGCCCCACAGTCTAAGGCAGCTAGAACTGGTTTATTGAAAATAATTCCACCCCATCTCTTCACTAGTAACCTAGTATTTTTGGTGGGGATTTAAATAGTGGTTTGTCCGCTTTGAATTGAGTGATGCACAAATTCAGGCCCAGATCATTTGGCATTCTGAAGAAACCTTATACACCCTGCAAGACTATCAGATGTTTATTTTCCCATACAGGGAAGCAGTACAGGACATTTGATAAGGGATCACTGGCCAGTCAAAAGACTTTTGGTTCATCTCTTCACGTGGTTTCTGCACATCTCTTGCCCTGGGAATCCTCTGATCACGCTTCTTTGTATGACACTAGGAGAGTTGTAAAGGAAAAGAAGTGTTTGTCAATGCCAAATATTTGTTTGCTTGTATTTGCAGTGTAGTTGTTGGGCAAAGTTAGCACACACTGTGACCCTTTAGAGCCTTCCACACATGCTGTCTTACTGACACAGACCTGCACAGATGCTCTTCACCCACAAACCCCACAGATATGGGAACCAACATCTCTCCAGACTCACTTAATGAATGGGATTGTGCTGGAGAGCCAGGCAGATGTGTGTGTGTGTGTGTGTGCGTTGTGCATGTAATGTGTGACTAAATTGTGTGTGGTTGGTAGTGAGTGGTTCTCCTTTCTTTTGTCTCCACCTCCTACCAACCACCAAGCACAGGCAGTCTTTTCCCACACTATAAAACACACACCCTCTCTGTGTGACTCATCACCAAAATCCATCCCTCCCAAAACAAAATCAATACCACTCCACTCTCCATTTGGCATTTTTGCAAGAGAGAGTCTCTTCCCATCACCACCATAGTATAATTGATCTTGTGCATCATTTATCCCCACATCAACTCCTCCTATTCCTCAAAAAAACATCACTCTACTGATTTTCAGTATAAGCGTCCCCAACCTTTGTGGCCCCTGGCATTAGTGCTGTTGCCAGTCAAAAAAACAAAAGTTAAAAACAGTTTTCACTCTGCTCTCCTACTTTGTTCTGGCCTCCACAACCACACACAATCTGTTCGCAATTATATACCCACACACTTTCCAAAACACTGACAGGTGCCACAAAGTGTGGGGATCTCATACTGGGGAAGGGGGGTTTAAGACAAAAATGCACATTTTATTTTCCAGTCTAATAGCAAAGTTTAATAAAAAAGTTTCACTCTGTTCTCCACTTTGTTCACCCCACCTAAACTGCCCACATACAATCTTTATCGCAACATCGCAGAACAGACTCACGCTCTCTAGTGCAGGAGAGCAGAGCTCAGGGTAGGGAGGGCTGAGTTTGAAATATAACAACCAGCAAAACACAGTACCCGAGCTGCTCCTGGAGAAATAAAAATAAAGGTAATGTCCAAGCTGAGAGTATATTCTTCAATCTGTGGTAATTTTATTAATACCAATACCACCACCTCTACCTCTCTAATCTGTTGTCCTCTCCACCCCATACAAAATCTTGTCACAGTTGCAGTATGTCCCCACAAACTTTCAAAAATATTGCTGGTGCCACAAAGTGTTTTCCAAAACACTGACGGGTGCCACAAAGTGTAGGATCTCATACTGGGGGAAGGGGAGCGTCAAGACAAAATGTAAATTTTCATTTACACACACACACACACACACACACACACACACATATGCACACTCTGCCTATCTCTTCAGCGCAATCCCATTTATTAAGTGGGTCTGGGGAGATGATGGTTCCCATATCTGTGGGGTTTGTGGGTGAAAAGCATCTGTAGGTCTGTGTCAGTAAGACAGCATGTGTGAGAGGCTCTAAAGGGCCACAGTGTACTTAACTTTGCCCAACAACTACACTGCAAATACAAATATTAGTAGGAGGCAGTATAGCGCAGTGGTTTAAGGCTCTGAGCTGCGAACCTGGAGTCCTGGCTGGTTTGAATCCCACAGCCCCCATTTGTATACTGTGTGACTCTGAGCAAGTCACTTAACTTCCTTGTGCTCCCCCACATTCCCACACATAATCAGATGGTAATATCAGCCATGTGCCCTCACATACTATCTGTCCATAATATCACCCCTCATAATCTGCAACATTACCCTCCCTCCCACATGTATGCACACTTTGCCAACTGAATCAGTATCTCCCTCCCAGCTCTGAGCACTCAGCAATTCAATTACAATCACCCACGTGACTGGGAAGAGGCCGGGCAGGCCATGATCTGCGACATTAAGCATTTTTTCCACATAGCTTTTTGCTCCCCGTTACTGCCTGTGCCCACTTGGCAACAGAGGAGACATATGGTTCTAGATTTTCTTCCCATTACTCCGTACTGCAGTCATGCATGCGTGCAGGTGCACATGCCCTCTGCAGCTCCAGTGATGGCTCCTTCCAACCACCTGGCTAATGCCAGGGTTCCCTGTGGCTTGGCGCTACCACCTATCCTCCACTGGGTGGCAGCCAAGAGCCGGGAACCCTCATGTCCCTCCCCGAGAGGACAGCTGCCATGCGGCATCTCGATCCTGCTCCACACACACACCCCCAGCAGACCTCTGGCAGTCCGAGCTCGCTCTCGAACTCAGTTTCCACACGTGCAAGGTGTGGCGTTTAACAACTCAAACCTCAGCACCACTGAGCTGGTCCATTTTGGTTTTTAAAGCCTTCACCTTCACCTGGTGTGGCTCAGGGTTGGTTGTAGAGGTCCTGATTCTGGCATTCAGCAGCCTGTTCTACCATCCTACATCCACAATTTACTGAGGACTGACCCATGCCTCCTGGTGCAGGACAGGCAGAGTTCAGGGCTGGAAGGCTGACTCTGAAACAAAACCAGCAACACAGTACCCGAGCTACTTCTGGAGAAATAAAAATAAAGGTAATGTCCAGCCCAGAGTATATGCTTCAATCTGTTGTAATTTTAATAATACCAATACCACCACCATCAGAATTAGAAAAATCCATTCTAGCCTGACAATTTACAACATTTAGAATGACAAACTGCCTTTGTAAATCACAGCAGCTACTCTTCACTGCTTGCCCAGCACTTGACTCCTCTGACCCCTCTCCTCCAAATTTTATAAATAAAATGATCACAGACTGAAGCATATGCTCTTGGTCTGCACATTCTCTTTTTTTTTTTTTTCTCCTTGAGCAACTAAGGTACTGTGTGTTGTTGTCCCACCTACTACGCAGTCAATATCATGCACATTTTGAGTTATAAGGGGAGAAGACTATAATCTGATTATGCCTGTACTTACCATACAATCTTCTACAGCAGTCATGCTACTGTGTGTGGCACCAACAAACCTGGGCTTGGGTGAGAACTCAGACCATCAGAGGGTCGGCGGGGGGGATTGAGTGCCCAGAGTACTTCTCTCCTCCTCTGGAGGGAAGGCATGGTGCCCGGTGTTTTCCTAGGCCACAGCAGTGGCTGATGCCAGGATGCTGGAGCCACAATAAGAGGGTGGAGGAGCAGCAGATGTCAGGTGCATCGGCGTGCAGAAGCACACATGGCATGACCTTTGACATCATGCACACATGCTCTTGGTGGTGTTAAGGAAATTTGGAAATCGTGCTGGCTGGCAGGATGAGCACCAACACTTCGCAGGCCCTGCACTGGTGACCCAGGCACTGGCTGCACTGGATCTTTACTGGTGGGTCAGAGAGTACTCCCGCCAAAGGGGCAAGGCATGGGGTACTGTCTGAGGTAAGTCCAGGGAGAAGCCGGGTGACAGGGCTGGAGGGTCAGTGTTAAGGGGAGCCAACTAGGTGGGGAAGCATAAACAGAATACCTAAAAAAAAAAAAGTTATAACACAGGCCTTACCATCAAGGGTCCAGAATCAGTCACACACAACCTCAGTCATAACCAGGCAAACACAGAACCAGTCTCACAGCATCAAACTACAATTGAGACTTCATACATTTTAATAAATATTACAGGCAGCCTATTTTACCTTCATTTACTTTTTTGGACTACAAGAGGGTGGGCTGTGATCTAATACTGGCCTGTCTATACAACCTTTCTGGCATGATTTAGCTCTTACCTTGCTGAGGTACTTTGCACCTGCTTGTGGCTGTGGTTCTGTTTGGATCACATTCTCGTGTCAGCAATGTTGGTGAGGGGTACAGATTTTGGTGGTCTGTGGACTTGCTTTCCTGGCGGAAGGCTCTGATCTTCTTGGGATGGCATCAATCAGGTCCCAGACAGCAAGTAACATGCAAGTGCTTTTTTTTTTTTTAATTAAACAAAAACAACAAAACAATAAACAGTTTAACTGCACTGAGTGCAGGTGACATCAGTGGAGGTCACTGAGCCAAACAGGGCAAGGGTTCCAAATGGAGCACTTGGTGGATGGGCAGTTTGGTTGTGTGTCTGGCTGCAAACTCCCTTCGATCAAGCGTCACTGGAGTTCAGGGCTGCAAACTCTACGATTAGCATCAGCGAGTTTCTGGGGTTGCATACTCTTTTGGTCGGTGTCAGTGGTGTTGTGGCAGGGTGAGTCCCTGCTATATGGAAGCAGTGGTGGATCAGTGTTGGAAATGGGATGAAAACAACACTGGGTGAACTCACCACCTTTGATGTGAGCTTCAACATACCTGGCAAACTTCTGGAGACATGTTTCCTGATAGTATGGTGCAATTTGACACTTTATTTAGTCAGCTGTATGCCTTTAGGGGTATATTTTCAACAAGAGAAGTCCTTCCCCATTTTACTCCTGGAACTGAGACAGACTTTCATTTTATTCCTGGGACAATGTTCTCCCGGCCCCCATCACCACCAACATTTCTACCACTGTGGGAGTCTGTGATAACCACTTGCCTGGAAGGGTACTGTATTCATAAATGTGACTGCCCAAACCATGCAACCTCATCCAATGATCTGCAAAGTATAACTGGAAAATTAGATCTCTGTTAAGATTCTCTATCTCGGTTGCCATATTGGTAGCTACAGTAGCTATCTTGTAAATACAAAAGTGGTGCAAGCATTTAGCTAGTGTGATGTATAGCTGCCTAGTGGTTTCTGGGTAGTAGACTGTAGTTCCTTATTACTTTGTGTATCCATTCAAGCAGAAACAGCTTTAGCGTTGCATTTCCATTAACATATCGAAGAATCATAAATATGGTGCCCTTCCTAGCGGTCTTCTTAGAGATCAGTGAGTGGTTCATGTTTTACTTTATGTTTGTGGTGTCAAAAAGTTTCTCTTTCTGCATTCACTGAGTACGCACTGAAATTTCAAGTACTCCAACTTAAAGTTATGTCTTGCCCTGCAATAACTGAGAGGTTGTGTAAATTCTCTAAAGAGCAATAATGCCTGTGAATTCATTACTACGTACTGGGCCCAATTCATTAACACAAATGTTGCCTACACTCTGCATATCCAAGGGGCATAGGCAACAGCATGGGTGAATGCTCACAGCGGGTCCTGTGGACCCCGCTGAATTCAAACAAGGGTGCATAAGTGCAGCACAAGTGCTTATGCACCCACCTCCTAAGCCCCTGGGGATGTCCATGCTAGGGCACGTGGGGTGTGCCTGCACTATGCAGATTAACTAAGTTGCATAGTGCCAGACGGAGGGGCGCCAGGCACGCCTGCCTGGACTTGACGAACCCAGTGCGCGCCTGTGAATGATGGCCAAGGAGTGTGGCAGTACGGGAACCTGACCACTGTGTTGCCCCAGCCTACTGTGCTGCAGGGGAGGGCTGGGGCAGTGGCTTGGCAACTGCCCGCAGGTGTGTCCAGAGTCCCACTATGTGGCTTCTCCCTACTCCCTGCGCCTCCACAAAGGTGCAAGGATCCACTCAGGAACCTGGAATGGGCATCTGATTGGATGCCTACCCTGATCCGTGGTTCCGCCTCCAACCGCCAATCGACCATGCATGCCATGGGGGTGAGGCCACGGACAGGTGCCTCTGTGGTGCTAGCGTGAACATACTGCTTAACCTGCACTCGTGGGGCCGCATGGTACATGCGCTGGGGTATGTGCCTCGGGGCATATTACCCACCCTTTAATGCATTAGGCCCATTGTTTGTATCATTAATATGGAAATGTGAAACTCGAATGGGAACTGTCAGCTCCACAGGAGTAAAAAGCAGCACCTTCAGATCCTGATTTGCAAAATGCAACATGTTTGAATTTTTTAATAACTTACTCTGCTGGAATCTTTTTGTCTGATGATACTGCACCCCCCAGCAGGCCATTATTTTCCCAAAGTCCCACACTGCCAGGCCTCTGATGATGAGACCAATGGGCTAAGCTGCAGGGGACTCATATGTGCCAGTATATGTCAGAGAATTTTAGGGATTAAAGGAACTGTCATCAATAGGGTTTCTTAATGTCTGAAAGACCATAAACAGCTAATTTAAATGAGCCATTGTGCTTGTCTGTGAGTCTTTGCAGTCCATAATTATTCATATGTAAATCAGCCTGTAATTAAGGGCTGGGGGCAGCCATATATATGTTTTAGGTTCCTGACAGGAAATGTCACTGTGGATCTTGGCCCTCCATTGACTGTAGGTTAAATAGAAATTGTCTGTTTTATTAAGTGTGTTTTAAGGTGTTATTATGACACTTTCTACATTTATAATACTTGTTTTGCATGTGCATTGAAACTAGTGAGTTATCACCTTTACATTTCAAACTGTTAGTAAAAATAATCCATCTTTAGGTTGCTTTAACCTCTAGGCTATACTACCAGCTGATCATTAAAAACTACACATTTCAAGGCTGGCTCTGTGGTGCCAACAGGTATTGGGGCCCCATACTGTTGAATGATTTCTAAATCCTGGCTGTGTTCATGTTAGTGCAGATTTCTGGGGCTGCCACAGCACTAACTTCTGTCTTATTCCGTCCCCTGTCTTATAGCCTTTTCTCTTACAATGTCAGGTGTGAACTCAGGTCTACAAGATGCAAATGTGGCTACGTACCTAATGGCCTGGCATAATGGATCCAGCTTTGAAATGTGAAGTTTTGATTATCAGCTGGCAGTACAGCCTAGAGGGTAAAGCAAAGAGCTATGAACAAGCTTCATTTATCCAGCAGAATGGGTTTTGATTCCATCATGCTCAGCTTGTGTATTGTGTGACCAGAGCAAGTCACTTCAACTCCCTGTGCTCCCAAATCACACCCAGGAACAAGCTGTAGCTCAGTTTGCCTCTGGACAAGGACAGTAAAACAATCTGTGCATGTGTTATGATTCTGAAAATATTATGCTCTTTCTATCCAGATTTGACTTGAAAAGAAAAACTAGGACACCATTCCTTGCTGATTAATTGCAAAAACACATAGATGGACAACACAGTTAAAACATGCATAACCTGAAATGCATTATTAAGGAGTATTTTACTTCTTTTGATGAAGTTAAAAGTGTAACAGCTTCTACTGAAATACTTTGGATGGAATGGGATTTTCTCCGTAAAGGAAAAAAATCAATCTGCTGCCCATATCCTTGAGCAAGTCTTACACTCCACAGCTATGTTGATGGACGCAACTTTGCAGAATGCCATTCCCACTGCAATGTAAAAAAGGAAAAAGGGAGACAGGTGTGTGTGTGTGTGTGTGTGTGTGTGTGTGTGGTGTGTGTGATGTGGTGTGTGTGTGTGTGTGTGTGTGTGTATGTATCTCGGACAGAAGTGCTGCACTAACTGAACTGTGCTGAAAGGAAAGAAGTTATCACCATTAATTAAATAAAATATATGGCTGGGTGTAAAAACAATTTTGCATCACCCTTGGTGTGGGATGCTTTATAAGCCACTCGGACTTTGCCATCGGTTAATGTAGCATCCCACATCTTGGGTATGTAAAATTTGGTTACACATACACACACATATATTATTCTATGTTTTAATAAGACAGTTCAGATTATGCTTTTTAAACAATGTTGTCCATCCATGTGTTTTTGCAATTAATGAACCATTAATGGTGTCCTAGTTTTTTCTTTTCAAGTCAAATCTGGATAGAAAGAGCATAATAATTTCAGAATCATAACACATGCCCAGATTGTTTTTATTGTCTTTGTCCAGGAAAGGCACACAACTACAGCTTGTTTCTGGGTGTGTTTTGGGAGCACAGGGAGGTTAAGTAACTTACTCTGGTCACACAATATACAAGTAGAGCATGTTGGAATCAAATCCCATTTTGCTGGGGTGTGTGGCCAGCGCTGTAACATGGCGGGCGAGTGCAGCTGAGCTCCTCATGACACTTGTATCAATCGGCGAATTTTGAGACCCCACCACCTAAATTCACTGTTGATCGGCACGGAGTAGCTTTAGCCATGGATGGCGATGGGAAAGAAGAGACAAGCAGGCAAAACTCCAGTTTAGGTCGAGAACAAGGCGGCTCATTCTAACTCTGGGCCTGAATAACTGGGTGCAAAATTAGACCCTGACGAGATCCCAGGAGAGATATCTGATCTACAAAAATCCCTCGCGGCAGTTCCGCCACCCTCATTCAGATTCAACATGATATGAAAGCAGGCTTCGCTAATATAGCTGCCCAGATTACTCACATGTAATCTGTAGTCACGGCCTGTCGGAAACCACCGCTGCTCACTCCGACCAACTAGCCCAGCTTGAACAACGTGTTAGCTCCTTGGAGGACGCCTTGGCTGGATCTGCTCGTGATAAGGCCTCACTACAAAACACAGTAAAGGAATTACTCGCTCAGGTTGATGATCAAGAAAATCGATCAAGGAGATCGAACTTAAGGATCGTGGGGCTACCAGAGGGTGTGGAGGGCGAAGAACCTGAGGTGAACCTTCACAAATGGCTAGTTGAGCACCTTGAATTACCCTCCAGCTTGGCCCAGTGTGAAATCGAAAGGCTCATAGGGTGGGGCCTTCACCAAAGCTGGGAGATAAACCACGACATTGCCTGACTAAATACCTCAGGTACAAAGACAAAGAAGCAATTTTAAAAGTGGTTAAGGGAAAAGGGCCAATCAGAGCACAGAACGCTTCAGTCATGGTTTTCCAGGATTATAGCAGGAGCTCAGACTACTGCAGCAATTCAATGAGATCAAGACGAAGCTATTCAATTTGGGATGGAGATTTACCTTCCTATATCCAGCCAAACTTTGTGTCAATCATCCTGGAAGCACTCGTTGTTTTCCTGCCCCAAGGAAGTTGCTCGATGGTTGGAGAAGGAGGCAAGGAGGCGAAGGAGAGAGAGCCGAATCCTCGTGCAGATCCAGATAAGTGACTCTATAGCCAGATACTCTGGCTCGAATCACCGTACTGTGAGGGCAGGTTAGATAGGATCCCAGTTTCTTTTATAGGTGCAGCTACGCGTAGTTTTACTTTTCCTTTACCACGTTACAACTTGATGCTTTGAGTTCCATAGCAGAGGTATGTTATAGTTAAGCGCGGTAGCGATTTGCGCCTAAATATCCTCTTTTGCTTTAAAGCGTTTGCACTATATGGAATCGGCCTACATAGCCCTGACCTGATCTGGGGATCAGGGTATCAGCGAGCTCTGGACTCCAGACTTTGGACTTATTACTTCTGCTTAGTGGTCTGTGGCTGATACAATAAGTGACTTTTTTTGCCATCTGTCAGAGCAGATACTTGTTGACTATCGTGACTGACTTTTCTTTTTGTTGTTTCTTCTGCCTCCTCCCTTAATTACACCTATCTGGGCCTTTTCAGTCCTTTGTTAAAATTTTAAACTAGTGGTGTTACAGTCAAGATCTGAATCGATGCTTTCTGCCCATGGCATATTTGGGAGGCCAATGTCTGGAGCCCTTGCTCTGCTGGTCGGTGGGGGTCTCGCTAGGAGACTACTTGTGGTATTTCATCTCACTGAACAATGTGCCTACCAGAATTAAACTGAACATTAGTTTTAAAGTTCGCTGGTTGTTTGTAAGGGAATCAATGGCAGATCCTGGATCCGTGGGGTATGGGAGGGAGGTTTGGTTGTTTTTCTTGTTGGGTTACTGTTGGGGGTGGGACTGTCTGCCACCAATGGGCTCCACTGTAAAGCTGAGCCGAACCGTGGGGGCATACAGTCCTCAACTTACTTGGGGAAACTATAGGTGTTAAACAAAAACTGGTTGGGTGAAATAGACAATTTGTCATATGCTTTATTTTTAGATGTACGGTACCTGATATGCTCTAATTCATGGTGGGAATATGGCTGACACTATCAGATTTGCCTCCTTGAATATTAATGGTTTGAAATCAGTCATTAAGAGAAAAAATTACAGACAGAGGTTAAAAGATCCAAGTGGCAAGTCATTCTACTCCAGGAAACTCACATGTCCCCGGGAGAGGCAATGAAAACTGCTGTGGCTTTGGGAGGGTCCTAGGTTTCTTCGACACTCTCCTCCAAGTTGACAGGGGCAGCTGTATGGTTCCCCAGAGGATCGGGTCAAAATCCTTGAGCAACACACAGACCAATATGGCAGATTTTCCCTTGCACAGGTGACCCTCCCTAGACTGGGTATGATCTCTATGGGGTCTGTTCCGCCCAAATGTAGAGCAGCCTGACTTCTTTCAGCAACTTGCCCTGGAACTGGCACTGGCGGGTCCATGGGTGATTGGGGACTACAATTGTGTTTTAGATGGGTGTTGGACTGGTCGAACACGACCCCTATGGCTAAATCTAGCATGCCCAGGCCCTGGCTTCATTGCAGGAGATCTTGGCCTGGTTGATGTTTGAGGCATATATACCCACTGGGAGAGACTATAGTGTTTTCTCACATGCCCATAAATCCTTGTGCGGTTGGATCGATTCTGATTTCTCACTCCTGATTTCAGCCTCAAAGTCTGCGGCCTATTCACCAATGTTGCTATCCGATCATGCCCCCTGACTCTGGAGGTGATGGTTGATGCCTCAGCCCCTGTGGTTAGGCAGTGGAAACTAGACCCAATACTACTCAAAGATGAGATGTACCACACTGGTATCTCTGCAGTGATAAAGGAATTTTTACTTTTCAACGGAGTGGGGACACTTCACACGAGGTCCGTTGGGAAGCACTAAAAGCTGTTGTAAGGGGTTATTTAATTTAATTTGCAATCCATAAAGCTAGAGGATCTTAGACAGACTTACAACAGCTGAGGACAAAATTGAGGCCTGTGAACAGGCTCATAAGAATAACCCCACAGCAGCTATTTATGGGTGTTACAAAACTCAAATGGCAATATAATACTTTGAGTGAGAGTTTGAGAGAGCAATTTTGCTGTCTCGGCAGGTGCCTACTTTGATGGGGATAGTGGTGGCAAATACCTTGTCTGGCAGCTGCGTAAACAGGAAGCTGACAGGACCATAGATTCCATTCAGGATATGGGGGTAACACTTAGAGGATATTCCAGGCATTGGTGAGGCATTTGGGTCATTTTATAAACAACTTTACACCTTGCAGGGATATCCTAAACAACAAGCTCAGGATGTTTTTTGCTTTAGCCCAGTTACGGCTCTTTCAGCTGACCAGGCTAGAACCCTAGACAGGCCCCTTACTAGTGCAGAGATAACAGATGCGATTAGAGATCTCAGGGCGGCAAGGCCCCTGGCCCAGATGGTCTGCCTATAGGCTTTAAGGTTTTCAGGGTCTACTTCTGCTCCATTACACAACATGTTGGTGGAGTGCTTGGAAAGGAGCTGCCCCCTCCACGCAGTCGGCTGTAATTACAGTGCTTCAAAGCCAGATAAGGATCCCACTTATTTGCGTCATACAGACCAATCTCCTACTAACATCAGACTATAAAATTTTGGCCAAGGCCATGGCCTTGAGGATGGAGGGTCTTCTCCCTCACTTGATCCATCCCGACCAGGCAGATTTTATTAAGGGTCGACAGGGAAACATATCAGGCACACCCTGAACATCATTCATAGGTGGAGGTCCGGAGCCAGCGCTCATGGTGCAGCAGTGCTCTCTATTGACGCAGAAAGGCCTTCAACCACGTGGAGTGGGGGTATCTTTTGACACGCTTCATAGGTTTGGAGTTGGCCCAAGTTTTTGTTCTTGGATACGTACTCTGTATCAGCGCCCATGTGCCCAAATTGCGGTTAATGGAGCCCTCTCTCAGAGGTTTGAGCTGGGATGTGGTACAAGGCAGGACTGTCCCTTATCACCTCTTTTGTATGTATTGTCACTGGAGCCCCGGCTGCCAGGATTCAGGCGAATGCACATTCGGGGTTTTAAAGGGAGGGAGAGCATAAGCTAGCGCTTTATGTGGATGACCTTTTATTATACCTGCAATCCCCATCTAGTGACCTACCTGAGGTATTTAGGGTCATGTGATAATATGGTGATCTATCCAGTCACAAAGTAAATTGGACCAAGAGTGAATTGCTCCCAGTTGAGATGGGAGATAGAGCTGGCCTGATCTCCAGCCTTATGGGCTTACAGATGGTGGATCAGTTGAAATATCTGGGTGTCCTTATCTCAGTGCATACAAATTTGTTGTATGCTTTGAACTTTAAACCCTAGTATGAAAGATCCTGGGGACTGTGATAGATGGACTGGTTTGCCACTTTCATTAATTGGGAGAGTCAGAGTGGTTAAAATGATGATCCTCCCTAGGTGTTTGTATTTATATCAGGCTCTGCCTATTGCCCTCCCTCTTTCACACTTTAAACATATCAATGCAATTATACACAAGTTCCTGTGGAGAGGAAAGACTGCTCGAACTAAAAGATCTATCTTAGTTAAATCTACAGTACAAGGGGCTGGGTTTACCCAACTTTTACTGGTACTACCTGGCGTACAACTGGCATATGTGATGGGTTTGCGGGGTGAGATTTCCACCAGTTGGTTGAGCCTGGAGGAGGAGCATCTCCGACTCCCCATGTTTGAAGGGCTACTAGCCGAGTACTGTGGCCTGGTAGCCAGTTTAATGTAAGCAACCTTTCATGGCAACGGCAGTGAAGTGCTGGGTTAAAGTGCATGAATTGATCGGACATGTGCCCGCACCATCCCCAAATACTGACTTAGTAACTGCCCTACAGTATAAAGGCCCATGTTCTGCTTCATTTATTCAACAATTGCTGGCCTGGCAGAAATTGGGATTGAGGATGGTGAATCAGCTGTATGTGGGAGGAACGCTGGTGCCCTTTACCTATCTAGGTAAAACTGGGGTATCCCATCTGCGGACTACTTTATATACCTAAGGGTGCAGAGTAAATTTGGCAAAATATTGGACTGGGAATATGGGTGGGGTGCTTCGTCCCCCTTTGAGGAGGAGCTTTTCTGCCTGCAGCCACTTTCCAAACCCCTAACTATATTTTATAAGCTTTTTGTGGGGTTGGGGAAGGGGCATAGAGAAGATTTATCAGGCTTGGCAGAGGGATTTGAACTTGGACTGTAGTGGAGAGGTGTGATCTTGTGCAATTCGACATTTCAACTCCTGCTCCAGAAGCAATAAATTAAGACAGATCCAGTAAAACTTTATGTATCGAACATACTTTACCCCAGTGCGCTTAAAGGCTATGGACCTGTCCAAACCTGATCGTTGCCCCAAATGCCAGGTAAGCCCAGGGATTTCTGCACCTGGCATTGACATGCCCAAAAATTGCTTTGTTTTGGCTAGAAATGTGCCGCCATGCAAGAGGTGCTGATGCGACATCGCCAAGCAGCCCCCTTGAATTTTATTGGGTGCAGATCCACAGCGACCTGGCGGTGCAACTGAAGCGCTGTGGGCCCTAGCCCTGATAAATGCCAGGAAGACTGTTGCCCAATGTTGGATGGCACCTCTACCTCCTCGGTTCAGCAGTGGGCTAACAATTTGTGTCTCAGTATGAAACTGGAAAGGGTACAGTGGAACACTTTGGGCATGGGTGAGAGGTTTAACCTGGTGTGCAGCCCTCTGCAGCAGGCGATTGAAGAGGACCGTTTTCCTTATTTAAGGCAACCTTGGGGTCTGAGTTTGAGTTTGAATTTGGTCTGATAATCTGCTATGTGAAGTACTGCCTGAGATTTGTTACTTGAAAGCATCTGGTATGTTACTGTACGCATAAATTCTGTCACTGAGGGCCTGAATTATTTATTGAATTGACTGTAATGTATCTGTCTTGCTTGTTTTACCCAACCATTTCAATAAAATATTTTGAAAAAAACACATTCTGCTGGATGAACAAAGATGGTTCACAGCTAGTTGCTTTAACTTCTAGGTTGTACTGCCAGCTGTTAATCAAAAACTACATTTTAAGGCTGGCGCATGATGCCAGGCCAGCAGGTACATAGCCACATTTGCATCTTGTAAACCTGAGTTCACACCCAAAATTGTAAGAGAAAAGGCTGTAAGAGTGGGAACAGAATAAGACAGAAGTTAGTGCTGTGGCAGCCCCAACCTGACATGGACACAGCCAGGGTTTAGAAATCCTTATACAGTATGGGGCCCCAATACCTGCTGGCACTACAGAGCCAGCCTTGAGATGTGTAGTTTTGAGGATCAGCTGGCAGTATAGCTCTAGAGGTTAAAGCCGCCTTAAAGATGTATTATTTTACTAACATTTTGAAATACAAGGGTAATAACTCATTAGTTTCAATGCACATACAAGCAATTATTATAAATGTAGAAAGTGTTGTAATAACACCTTAAAACACACTTAATAAAACGAACGATTTCTATTTAACCTACAGTCAATGGACAGCCAAGATCTTCAATGACATCATCTTCTGTCAGGAGCCTAAAACATATGGCTGCCCCCAGCCCTTAATTACAGGCTGATATACATATGAATAACTCTGACTGCAAAGACTCACAGATAAACACAATGGCTCACTCAAATTAGCTTTTATGGTCTTCTAGACATTAAGAAACCCTGTTGCTGACAGTTTCCCTTTAAATAAAACATAAACAGCATGTGTTTGCACTTCAATGCTGATACCGATTAACCAAGGAATGTGCTTTCCTCAGTCACTCACAACTGGCATTAGAAGCACACACTGTATACTGTATATTTTATTTATTCCCTGTGACATATGTTGCCTGCTTGGATACATCTTTGTGCAGTTCCACCCTTCAAGTGAGAAACTCAGTAGAACACAGTAGAACCGGCAACCGTGAGAGGGGCTTGGACCGGAGTCCATGTCTGCAGTGCAGGAGGGGCAGATATTCAAAAAGACACTGCGCAGCTACCGCATCAGCGTGGCAGCTTGAGCGGCGGCATGAGCACCACTGCACCAAAACAGTGTTTTTGTTTTTAATGAAAGGCTGAATTTATCCTGAGCTGTGGTATCAATATATAGAAACTGGGAAAGCTTGTAGTAATTAAGTATCTAGACTCTCAGTTAAACTTAAAAGATTAATATTAAGGAACTAATTTGCCTACTAACAAGCAATCATGCAGAAATACTTAATATACTGTGTTTTGCTAATAGTACTTGTTAATCAATTGAAGAAGATTGAATTTTGGACCGAGAGATTGCTCCATCCCCTGTGAAGCAGCAGGAAAGGATTGCACTATGGCTTTTGTCTATTTCTTCGGCTTAGTGCCTATTCACAGGACCAAAGAAATGTGTTCTCTAAGCAGTGGAGACTATTTAATCAGGTCAGAACTCAATGTTTCTTACTTAAAGAACCACATCTTAAACTAACCAAATAATTTATTTGTAGTAACAATGTTGCTCTCAGGTGACGTGGAGATGAATCCCAGCCCCAAAGAAAATAATAAGCAAGACCTAAAAATAACACTGAAAATGCAAGAAGCATTGTAAACAAAATGCATGAATTTCTAATATGGACAAAAAGTTATGAACCAGATGTGACAGGTTTAACTGAATCGTGGTTATCCCAAGCCATACAGAACACTGAAATATCTATGGATGGTTACAACTTTTTAGATCAGACAGAGGAAAGCGGGTGGTGGGTTCTGTATACACTACAGAAAAACTGGGACTGGGGAAGTTGCTTTTCAGATAAGTTTAGAAGGGATTGAATGCCTGTGTGTTAAATTTGAAAGATTGCAGCTTTTAATTAGTATAGTATATTCTCCCCAAAGGTAAACACTGCTAAGTTTGAGGTACTGGCATCAAAATCAGCATCCTTGTCAGACGGTAAAGATTTAATATTGATTGGTGACTAACAATGCCTGGAGTAAACCCAGGGATTGAAACTGGAAAAAGTTTTGAGATATTAAATGTTAACAATAATAAATCAAAGTACTAGGAAAAGTGGGGCTAACAGTCAGGGAGTATTTTGGATTTGATATTTGTTTCTAAGGGTTTTATTGTTGAAAAGTGTCAAATCTTACCTCTAATCTGGGTGATCATAATCCAGTATACTGTGTCATAACAGACTTAAAATCAAATAAGTGAGGGAGAAAAGATTACCTTAAAAATAAATTTTAAAACTATCATCCTAATACTTTTGTTCTTGATTTAAATTGTGTGAAGTGGAATAGACTAAACTTAATTCCAGATGTAAACTTGGGGGTGGAAGAATTTTCTAAAATGTTTTGGAGGCCTGTAACAGGCATGCACCATTCAAAAATTAAAATAAAGAAAAAACACCTCCCTGGATAAATGAATATCTGAAAAGAAAATTTGTATTAAAGACAGAGCCTGGAAAAAAGCAAATAAAACAAAAGAGAGGAAGATTGGGTTAATTTTAAAATTAAGCAGAATGAATAGAAACATAGAATCTGATGGCAGATAAGGACCGCTTGCCCACCCAGTCTGCCCATTTCCCTACCTAATGGATAAGCCAAATCCTAGTTAACAACAGCCTACATCTTTCTACCCCACCCCTAGAACTGCCTTATGACTGTCCCTTGCATGCTTGAATTCAACCACTGTTTTTGACTCCACAACCTCCTCCGAAAGCTGTTCCATGCATTCACAACCCTCTCTGTGAAAAAATACTCCTTACATTACCTCTGAGCCGCCTCGCATCTAAAATTGTGCCCCTTGTTCTTGCACACCTTTTTTTTTTGAAAGATGCTACCTCTTGGATTTTGTTGATTCCCTTGAGGTACTTGAATGTTTCTATCATGTCCCCTCCTCCTTTCCTCGAGGCTATACATATTAAGCTCCTTCATATGTCTTCCAGTGCAGATCCTGCACCATTTTAGTTGCCCTCCTCTGGACAGGTTCCATCTTGTCTATGTCCTTGCAGAGACTGGGTCTCCAGAACTGCACACAGTACTCCAGATGGGGTCTCACCAGCTGTCTGTACAGAGGGATAACAACTTCCTGTTTTCTACTGGTGATGCCCTCTATGCATCCCAGTATCCCCCAGCCCTCCTTGCTGCCCTCTCCATTGCTTGCCCACCTTTAAGTCATCTGATATGACTACCCCAGGTCCCTTTCCATTTTTGTTGTTGTTAGTATCTCACCCCCATTGTGTACTCTTCCCTGGTTTTGTTTCTCAGGTGCATTACCTTGCACTTCTTAGCACTGAATCTAAGCTGCCATACATTTGACCAATCCTCTAACCTTGCCAAGTCCCTTCTCATCCTTTCCACCCCACCTTGTGCATCAACTCTGTTGCAGATCTTTGTGTCATCTGCAATGAGACATACTTTTCTTCCAGTCCCTCTGCAATGTCGCTTATAAAGACATTGAAGAGGACCGGTCTAATACTGAACCCTGCGTTCCCCATTAGTAACCCCTCTCTTCAGAGTGGACTCCATTTACTATTACCCTCTGTGTCCTATTCTCCAGCCAATTCTTTACCCAGGCTATCATCTTGGGACCCACCCCAGGCTGGCTAACTTGTATATTAATCTTGTGTGTGGGACTGTGTCAAATGCCTTGCTAAAGTCTAGGTAGGCCATGTCCACAGCCCTCCCTGATCTACTACTTTGGTCACTCAGTCAAAGAAATCTATTAGATTCATCTGGAATAACCTTCCTGCTATGAATCCATGCTGCCTTGGGTCCTGTGCCCTCTGGCCTCTAGGTACTCGACAATTCTTTCCTTCAGAGTGATTCCATTATTTTCCCTATCACTGAGGTTAAACTAACAGGTCTGTAGTTTCCTGCTTCTGCCCTGCTCTCACTTTTGGGAAGGGGAATCACATCTGCCCTCCTCTGTCTCGGTACCACCCCATCCTCCCATGATTTGTTAAAGAGGAGGTCAGTGGTGTCATTAGTTCTACCTTAGTTCTTTTAGAATTCTGGGATGAATCCCATCAGGCCCCATTGCTTTGTCCACCTTCAGTTTTAAGAGTTCTTTCAGAACCCTTTCTTCTGTAAATGGGCTGGTATCAACTTCTGTATCCATAGTGTTTCTAGTGTTTGTTTTAGGTACCTCCCCTCTTCATTTGTAAATACTGAGCAAAAATATTTGTTTAGTATCTCTGCCTTTTCACAGTCACCCTCTGCCCACCCCCTCCCTTCATTAAGCCTCACTATCCCTCCCTTGGTCTTCCTTTTGCTCCCTGATGTACCTAAAAGGTTTTATCCCCTTTTAACCGAGTTGGCTATCTATTCCTCGGTTCGGCCTTTGCTGTTCTGACTGCCTTCCCAGCTTCCTTTGCTTTAACTGATATAATTCTCTGTCCTGCTTTCTGTGATTCCTTGTACTTCCTGAATGCTTTCTTTTCTCTTGAACCTTCATTGCCACCTCCTTTATGAACCATAATGGTTTCTTACATCATTTTGTTTTGTTTATTTGCTTCACACAAAGGCTTGTTACCTCTGTGATGGCAGTTTTATTATTCCCCATTGTTCTTCCACCCTCCTTCAGTGCATTCCTTAGGCACTCACCCATTTTGGCAAAGTTAGCAATCCTGAAGTCCAGTACTTTTGCCTTTGTATGGCTTAACTCTATTGCTGTGTTTATTGTGACATATACTGTTCGATGGTCGCTAGTTCCCAGATGGCTACCCACTTCTACATCTGTGATCCTCTCTCCATCTCCATTTGAGAGAACCAGGTCTAAGATTGCTCCCTCTCATGTGGGTTCCAATACTAGTTGTCTAAGGCATGCCCCTGTAGGGGCATCTAGAATAACCCCACTCTTAGAAGTGGCTGCTGCAACTGCACTCCAGTTAACATCTGGCATATTCAGATCACCCATTAGCAATATCTCCCTTTTCTGCCATTCTAAGTATACTTTCTATCATTTCCTTGTCCATTTCCTCCTCTGAGAGGGGGTCTGTACTAACCCTTTGCGGATTGTGGTGCCATTGCCTGTCTCCAAATTGACCCACAGTGCTTCTTCTCCTCCCTGTTTACCCTTTTGTTCTGTTGCTTTGATTCCTTCCCTTATGTAGAGAGCTACTCCTCCTCTCTTTTACTCTCCCTGTCCCTCCTGTAGATAGTGTATCCTGGTATGTTTACATCCCAGTCATGGTTCTGTGTGTACCATGTTTCTGTGACTCCACGATATCCAGATGTTCCTCCTCCATCAAGGCCACTAATTCAGGAAGCTTGTTACCCAGACTCCGAGCATTGGTACTCATTGCTCTCCTTTGTTTGATGGCTTTACCTTCTGTAGCAGCATCCCCACTGACCTTTCTACCTTGGTCTTTTCTCATTTAGTATCCTGTTTTGTAGGGGAGGCTGGGATTTTCCTGTTGCTTATCAGTGCTTCCCCTTGACTAGTTTAAAAGCTTCCAATGAAGCATTTAAACCAATTGCCCAAAAGACTTGTTCCTTCCTGGACAGATGCAGACCATCCTGCCAGTATAGGCTGGTGTCCTCCAGGTGGAACCCCAGTCCCCAATGAAGCCAAACCCCTGTGCTCCACACCATTTTTCAACCACTCATTAAACTTCATGGTGCAAAGTACCCTCGCCTCACCCATGCCACTGACAGGCAGCACCTCTGAGAAGGATACTGTGTGTGCTACTTGTCTTGGCCCCTCCCAACTCTACAAAGTCCTTCAGCACTGCTCTAATCTCATGATGAGCCAAGTCATTTGTCCCTAGGTGGACAATGATGTCCAGCTCAGACTCCTGTGCAACTGTTCTCGTGATCCCTAAGGATGCGCCTCCTGTCCCTCCAAGCCATGGCACCAGGCAGGCACCTTACTTCAGTTTTCCCTGCTCCCCCAGTTCTATCCCCTAATAACTGAGTCCCCACCAGGAGCTGCTTCCTTTCCTTGTGGTGTCCTCTGCCTCCTTCCCAGGGGATCTTCCTTGTGACAGTTGTCAAAGTTGTGACGAATGTCAAAGATTAATTAGATCCACAAGGAAAACATTTTATAACACTAAAATTGAGACTACCCAAGATCCAAAACAATACTGGAATTTAATAAAAGAATTGGACAACCCCTGAGAGCTAAGCCTAACATAAAAATGCATAATAATAGGAGAGAGCTCCTTGATTCAAAAGCATCAGCTCAGCTGTTAAATCACTACTTTCTAACACTGCCGGATATTGCCATCCCAGCTGGTCTACCAGTACAAACTGATTTAGTTAACAAAACATTTAATAATGAAAATTGTCCTTTTATTTTAAGAAAATAAAAATTTCAGAAGTCAGGAATGAGATCACAAAAATAAACATAAATAAATCATATGGTATGGATAACATAGAAGTTAAATTTATTAAAGGCGAGTAGAAGTTCTATCACCAATACTGACTGATTTATTTAACCAAAGCTTGATGGAAAATGTTTTCCCCTCAGTTGGAAAGTAGAAAAATAATACCCATATTTAAGGGGTGATTCTAATGATCCCTCAAACTACAGACCAACATCAGTCCTCTCCATCCTCCAAGTTGATGGAATGGATGGTGTTCGCCAACTGTACAGTTACCTAGAAAAATACTCAAACTGACAAATACCAACATGGATTTAGGGCAGGCTATTTGACTTGCACTGCGCTGTGGACTTTGTGGATAAAGTGGCAGAGGCCCTGGATGGGGAAGTCCATGGGCGCAGTGTTTGTTGGCCTGTCCAAAGCCTTGGACTTGGTCTACCACCATCTACTATATGAGAGGATGGAGAGGACCAGGATAGCTCCTAGATCTTTGCAATGGTTTAAATCATATTTGAGCCAAAGGAAACAGCAAGTAGTAATACATGGACATTTTTGGAAGTGGTAGCATATCAAGAGGCATTCCCAAGGTTCAATCCTGAGGCCATTACTGTTCCTGTTATATATTAATGAATTACCTACCAAAACAAATAACACAAATCAGGCTTTACGCTGATGATACAGTACTTTTAGCATCAGCAGAATCTCAAAGTGAAATGATGGCAAAACTACAGTTGGACTTTGACATTTTGCAGGACTGGTTTTCCAGTTCCAAACTTGTGTTAAGTGACAAAAACTCAGGTTATGTACTTCAATAAAAAAACAACAAAGGTTATTAAAAACAGACTGGAGATAGGGATATTTATTTATTTTATTTATTTAGTTTTGTTGACTGGGTAAGTGCACTAGACAAATCCTGCCTATTTTCAGGCACAACCTGGGGAGGGGATACAGATGAATGCCAACTGACCTTGAACCAGATTAAGCTGTTGGTGGTATTTTTAGTGAATGAGGGAATTTGGCCAGGACACCATGAAAATTCCCTACTCTTTTGATAAGTGCCATGGGATCTTTAAAATCCACCTGAACTACCACCAATCCAGGCAGATGGGATCTCAGTTTAACGTCTCATCTGAAAGACGGCACCTCAGAAGTGCAGCACCCTCTCATGCTACACTACAGTGTCAGTACTGGATATTAACCCAAGTGCCAGATGTGGGAACTGAACCCATAGCCCTCTGATCTCCCGGCCTCAGAGGTGAGTGTAGTACCTACTGAGCCACTGACACTGTTATGCAACTGTTATATAACAATGAGGATGGAAAAAACTGGTAGTCACAAATCAGTACAAATATTTAGGTGTGAGCGACCATACCTTATCCTTTTCAGCTCATATTAATAATACAATAAAGAAAGTTAATAATAAAATAGGGGCATTGCATAGGTCACCAGGGATATTAAATCAACAAACCCGGAGGTTAATTGCAAATCAATTAATAATGCCTGTACTAGAATATGGAAATATGGAAATATGGTATATAATTTTGTGGGTCAAAAACATTTAAACAAATTAGTTATATCATATAACAGATTGTCAAGATTTGTCTTAAATGTAGTTTTAATACCAATCATTGCACTTTGTACAAAGGTCTAAACTGGGACAGTTTACCAGTACGGTTAAAAGACAATACAGAAATAATGAATATGCTTCCTGGCTCCCATTTTGTTCATTATAGCAGGAGAACTGTACTCAGTATTTATCTATAAAATAAAAATGGGATGATAGATGGAAACATGGACTTGTCCTCTGCTTGTAAGAGCAATCCCTATGTGTTAAGGGATGTGAAGCACAGGGGTCATATTTTCACAAAAATTAACACAACATATGGAACTATGACATTCGAGGCACAGGTGGCGAATATTTGGAATAACCCCCAGTTAAGAAAAATAACTAAATTATCACAGTTCAAAATAGGGCTGAGCGATGTATTTTTACTGAATGTACTTTGTTTTAATGAGGTTTTAAACAAACTGAGAAAAATGTTAGAGTCTGTTGAATGAAGAATTTTATTTTGTCTTGTATGATGTTACGTATTATTTATTGTGCGTCGATGTAGAGTGAGTATTCTGTATGTATAGTTGTATGTTACTGAGTGTTTGATAACTTTGATAACTTACTGTAAACTCATTACTTCTACACAGGACAACTTTGAAAATAGGTCCTCTGACCAACAGTTTTGTAAATCTTGTATAAAATAAAAATGTTTACTACTACTACATACAGTGGCACATAGGAGTCCCTCATGGATTAGCCTATTGGTTGTGTAACCAGACAGCTGGCTGCAGGGTACTCAGGAAACAATGACCAGTGGGGGGCAGGATCAACCAGATAAAAATAAAGATTCCGGCACAGTATGTTCTGAAAAAGTTCAAACATGTTGCATTTTGCTAATTGGAACCCAAAGGTCCCTCTTTGTTCCTGGGAGTTTACAGTTCCTCTTCAAGTACAGAGAGGATTAAAGAGTTTTTGATTCTAATACTGGTTGGATGAAACAGCATATACAAGACGTTTGGAATAATTTGTTTATATGAAACAAAAGTAAAAACTTCACTAGGACAAAACAACATATCGAAACCGATTAAATTTGTGAATGCTTGAGCTCTGGAAAGGCATGTAGCAGTCGAGTAACAGAAAGTTTCCTCTGTGGCTAAGACTGTGCAAAAAAAAAGAAAACCACACACGGATGTGCCATTTGTCCCGTCACAAATGTTAATGCTCATTTGATGATCCAACAGTTTGTCTGTTAACATATTATACTGACTACTGTACTGTAGAACGTGTCTACATCTCTATCCAGATGTAGAGAAGGGAGTTAACCAACAGCAGTTTATCAGAGTATGTGAAGTGGCGAGTTTGTTTGTTCAGCAGCCTGGGGAGCACTCTGGGGGAGTCCGGCAGCAGTATGTGGGTTTCTTTCCATCTATGTTGGTGGTGGTGGTGGGGAGCACTCAGAGATGGGTGGCTTGCATCAGAGAGTGGGTTGTGTGTGTTGGGGAACAGCACTCGGGGATGGGTGGCTTGCATCAGTGGGTGGGTCTGTGTGTGTTGGGGAAAGCACTTGGGAGGTGGGCAGCTTGTATCAATGGGTGGCTTTGTGTGTTTTGGGAAAAGCACTCAGGAGGTGGGAGGTTTGCATCAGTGAGGTGGGTTTGTGTGTGTTGGGAAGAACACTCGAGAGACTGATGGCTTGCATCAGCAAGTGGGTGTGTGTGTGTGTTGGGGAAGAGCACTCGAGAGGTGGGCAGCTTGCATTAGTGAGTGGTCTGTGTGTGTGTGTGTGTGTGTGTGTGTGTGTATGTGTGTATGTTGGTGGAAGAGCACTCAAGAGGTGGGCAGCTTGCATCAGTGAGTGGGTTTTGTGTGTTGGAGGAACAGCATTCGGGAGATAGGTGGCTTGACATGTCGAATGGGTTTGTGTGTGTGTTGATGGTAGAGCACTCAGGAGGTGAGCAGCTTGCATCAGCAAGTGGGTTTGTGTGTGTGTGTGTTGAGAAATAGCACTCAGGAGATGGGTGGCTTGCATCAGCAAGTGGGTTTGTGTGCTTTGGTGAAGAGCACTCGGGAGATGGACGGCTTGTATCAGCAGTGGGTTTGTGCGTGTTTTAGGGAACAGCACTCGGGAGGTGGGCAGCTTTCATCAGTGAGAGTGTGTTTGTGTGTGTGTGTGTGGAAGAGCACTTTGGAGGTGGGTGGCTTGCATCAGCAGATGGGTTTGTGTGTGTTGGAGAAACAGCACTTGGGAGATGGATGGCTTGCATCAACAAGTGGGTTTGTGTGTGTACTTTGGAGAGAGCGCCGGGAGATGGGTGGCTTGCACAGTGAGTGTGTGTGTGTGTTGGGGAAGAGCACTTGGGAGGTGGGCAGCTTGCATCAGTGGGTGGGTTTGTGTGTGTTTGGTGAAGAGCACTCAAGAGATGGATGGCTTGCATCAGCGAGTGGGTTTGTGTGTGTATTGGGGAACAGCATTTGGGAGGTGGCCAGCTTGCATCAGCGAGTGGGTTTGTGTGTGTGTGTTGGGGAACAGTAATTGAGAGATGGGCGGCTTGCATCAGTAAGTGGGTTTGTGTGTGCGTTGGGGAAGAGCACTCAGGAGGTGGGTATCTTGCATCAGTGAGTGTGTTTGTGTGTGTTTTGGGGAAGAGCACCTGGGAGGTAGGCAGCTTGCATTAGTGAGTGGGTTTGTGTGTGTGTTGGGGAACAGTAATTGAGAGATGGGCGCTTGCATCAGTAAGTGGGTTTGTGTGTGCATTGGGGAAGAGCACTAGGGAGGTGGGTATCTTGCATCAGTGAGTGTGTTTGTGTGTGTTTTGGGAAGAGCACCTGGGAGGTAGGCAGCTTGCATTAGTGAGTGGGTTTGTGTGTGTGGGGAAGAGCAACTGGGAGATGGGTGGCTTGCATCAGCAGATGGGTCTGTGTGTGTTTTGGGAAGAGCCCTTGGGAGGTGGGTGGCTTCCATCAGTGAATGTATTTGTGTGTATGTTGAGGAAGAGCACTTGGGAGGTGGGTAGCTTGCATTAGCAGATGGGTTTGTGTGTGTGTTTTCGGGAAGAGCCCATAGGAGGTGGGCAGCTTGCATCAGCAGATGGGTTTGTGTGTGTATTTTCAGGAAGAGCCCTTAGGAGGAGGGTGGCTTGCATCAGTGGGTGGGTCTGTGTGTGCGGTCGGGGAAGAGCACTTGGGAGGTGAGAGGCTTGCATCAGTGGGTGGGTTTGTGTGTGTTTGGGGAAGAGCACTCGGGAGGTGGGCGGCTTGCATCAATGGGTGGGGTGTGTGTGTTGGGGAAGAGCACTTGGGAGATGGCAGCTTGCACCAGCAGGTGGGTTTGTATGTGTATTGGTGGAAGAGCACTCAAAGGTAGGTGGGTTGCAGCAGCTGGTAGGTTTTTGTGTAACAAAGCATCACTGCCAGTACCAAAAGAGAATAGGCTCCTTTCCTTTCATCTCCCATCAGTGTTGTTGACTTGTGAAATAGAACTGCTGCTGATGCCATAAAGGTATTGTCTCCTTCTGATTATCTACCATTGATATTGCTTTCTCTGACAGAAAATGAATCCTACATGGGAGGGGTGAAGGCTGATCATGGTGCTGCTCAGTTGCTTACTTGGTGGCGCCACCAGATGAAAGGATCAGGCCACTTTCTGATAGAAGTGGCTTGCTCTTTTCATCTACAAGAAGTTTCTGCCCCGCAAGCACTGAACAGTGTTATGATGAGCATCACTGATCATTGGTCTGTCACTGTCAAGCCCACTGCAGCTTGACCTGCATTGGCTCCAACAGTTACACACCTCTGAAATGCCATTCTTGTAACAAACTTTTTGCTGTGCATGTGCACATGCAAACATAAAATGGATCCCTGGACATGGAAGTTAAACTCTGCTCTTTTGTAATTATCATATCCTATCAGCTTTAAGGGAGCTCAGAGTGGATCGGAAATTAGTTTATGATATTTATGATAACCCTGTCCAAAAGCAGGAAAATTCAAACATTATTTTCACGCTTTATTTCAGCAGCAAGGCAAACTTCAAAAAGTCTGGTTATTTTCAGTACCTCTCACATAGACATCAACTACAAAATTATCTTTTAACTTTTAAAACAGAAGCTAACTAAAAATCCAAATTCAGAATATTAAAAACTAAAATGTGTAATTTTCATTTGCAAAGGGTACCTTCTCTTCAAAAGAGCAAAATTTGGAACACTGGGAAGCTCCCTAGTTTTGTCCCTTTGTTAGTAAGCCATTCAAAAAGGTTAGAAAAGATCAATTCAAAGTTTGCTAAACTCAAAGGTATTTGTACTTCAGATAGCGCTAAGATCAATGATATATCCACAGAATAAGTGACAATAACTTTTGGTCCCATGAACTTTGGATTCTAAAATGCTGAAAATGTTTAATATTTACAGATCCCAGTACTGCCTCTGGTTGATCTAACAAGCATGCAAAAACCTTTTGCAAAAGTCAGAAATAGAATCTGCCATTCTTTTGTTAACTCTTCCTGGGCCCTTGGACAGGATGGGCTGACAGTTGATTTTACAAGCTGATTTTCTCTTCCTTATCTGTTGAACTCACATCTGCATATAACTATATCTACAATTGGCACAGTGGCACCCAGTTTAAAAGAAAGCTTATTAATTTTTCTATATAAAAAAGGAGATAACAGAATATTGAATAATTGGAGACCCATATGCCTTCAGAATGACCTAAATATTTGTCCAAAGTCTTACATTATAGACTAGTGCCCATGGCAAAGCATCTAATAATAACCTCACAGGCTTGCTCAGCACCAGACAAGATTTCTGTAGGACTACCTGATCTTGGTTAGGGAATTGGTCAAAAGAGGTAATAGAAGGCAGATAAATGGGTACTTGTCCTTGCTAAATCAGCAACAAAACTTTCAACAGGATAACTCATAGTAACCTAGAGTTTATTTTAAGACATTATGAAATATCAGAGTCTTTTGTGAAATGGATTATGTGCCTTTATAATTCTACCTTTGTTAGAACAAATATTAATGGATAGTTTGGGAAAACATTTACAGCAGCAAGAGGGGTGAAACAGGGGTAACATTTGAGTCCCTCTTGTATGCATTTTGTTTGGATCCAGTATTGAGATGCATACAGCGTGATCACCTAACCCTTTGGTACCAATGGATGACATAATAGGCCTCAAGACATTGGTATATGCAGATGATGTCTGCCTTTCAGATGATGATGCAGAATCAGCCACTATAGCTACTTCACATTTCTCTACTTTTGGGTCCTTTGGGAGCTATTCTGAATATCACAAAATGTGCATGAATAAGGTTGGCAGTGGTTCCTTGTAACCTGCCCTACTTGGTAGACATACCCATTACATTAGACTCAATACAAATTCTGGGACTGATTTGGAGATGGTGGCTTTGCAAAGCTTAATAGGCAAGACTGTGACAGAGGTAGGAAAAATACAATTATGGAAAATGTAAAATGAGCAGGAAAAAGTGGGTGTATATATATGATTAAGACCTTTTATTGGCAACTTTATAAATGTCAGTCATATCCTGATTCCAAGCTCCCAAGAAGCCACAATAATGACCATGCTTTTCAGGTACCTTGGGGAAGTTGACTGAATCCAGTCAAACAGAACATCATGTATTTGCCAATTAAGACAGGGTATCTGGCAATGATACACCTTTTTTTCAGTGTGTTTTTCTTTATTAACTTAAGGCCTTTGATTACTTCTAGTATAAAAGTATCCATTCCTTGGGTCAAGCTACCAGACTCTCCATGGTTGCAAAAGCAAGGAGATAGTACATTGACCAATGTAAGAAAGATTGAATGATTCAACAGTATTTTAGGGAACCGCTTCTGAAACTACACAGTTGGGGAATAACAGTAGTCACTTTATGAACAGTTTCACACAAAGCTTTGTATTTATCCATGACTGACAAATCCTTCTCTGAGGCTGCTACTTTTGAGAAAAGTACAGTAAGTGCCAAACGTTCCCTGTTAGCTCAACTAGAAGAAACCAGGATACCATGAAAAATGTGAGACATGTTGTGGCTCTGCTGTCACTCACATTTAAACGTGAAGGACAACCAGAAACATAAATCCATCACAAAGTGATACTGCTCTAGGACAACTTGTAGTATACAGGCTAAAACACGGGACATTTCATTTTTAATTTTCATTCATCAGTGGATTCTGGTCTCTAGTTTAGTTTAGTTTAGTTTAGTTTAGTTTAGTTTATTAGTCTAGGAATTAATACTAGTATAATACTAGTATTAATACTAGTGGCACAAGCATGGAAATAACCTCTGTTTAGTACAGTTACCTATGACATTTTAATGTATGGGTTTTTCTCAGGTTGTTTGATTAAGTCAAATAAGGGTGCTGTACCTTAACTGTGATATTGGCTTGTCTTAAGCGGAATATCTGGTTAGCTAGATGCCAGCATTCTTTGCAGCAAAAGGAATGTAGTACACATGATCTGCTAGCTAGAGTAAGAAATCAGACAAATATATCAGGCAGAAGTAAGGACAGTACCCTTATCAGTCCTGTTTGATAGATGGAAGCATGTATCTTGGGTACATTTGCCTAAGTAAGCCTGGCAGAGGATTGCAGTGTGTCTGTAAGGATGTATTTTAGCTATTAAGTACTTGGAAAGACGTGTACTGTGTATTCAGAATGTTTATTTTGTTTTCTAATTATGAATAGCGTTTATTATTTTAATTTTTCCTTTTTCCTGCCTAGTACAGTTTGATGCCTTTTTTTTCCTTTCTAGTAGTGAAGTAACTGTACTGCTAATTAGTTTTCCTTTTTTATCTGTACACCATTCATAACTGAAATTGTGTTTTGTAGTTTTGTTTTCAATAAAATTCCCTACTCTTCATGATTTTATAACTGAAAGTACTTATATGCAATCTACTATGGTACAAGATTTATAGGAAACTTGCAAATGAATGCCTACGACAGTGTGACTGCTAATGCAAGTTTTGTAATGCTTCATTTCAGGGACTATGATCCATTTAAGGGCATCAAGCATGGTGCTGAAGAATTTTTCTTCTTTTCTTTCCTTTATGCTGTTGTTTTCATTAGTTTCATTTGTGTAGATATTCTCTTTTTCTTCAATTTATTTTGACCTTGTGATCACTCATGTATTATTAACTCCTAGAATGTCAGGACTTTATTTTTGTACATGATTTCTTTATTTTTAATAAAATTGCCCTGTTCTTCATCGGTAAGTGTCGTGGGATCTTTAACTTCCACTTGGAATGTGACCAGAGATGGGCAGAAGGGACCTTGGTTTAACTATCTCTCAAGAGTAAGCATGCCATTCTAACCTGGTGGCCAGAAGTGGGAAAGTCCAAGGAACAAGAGAGGAGGATAGGAGAGAGGCTGTTGGGAACTTTGCACTCCACTCCAAAGGTGATAGAGTTAGAGCTTCTGGATGAGTCGAGGAGATTTGAAGCTTGCCAGAGGAGCCTAGATATTCCACTCCAAAGGTGATAGGGTTAGAGCCTGTGGATAAGCTGAGGAGATGTGAAGCTTACCAGAGGAGTGGGAATAGTAACTGAGCATAAAAACCAAGCATTTGTGAATACTGAATGTTCGCCACTTGCAGTGTTGTTGTTACCAGATCTTGCTTGTACACATTTTTACTATATCCCGAATAGACTACATGAATGCAATATCTCATTTTCAGTGGTGTCCCATTTTTACACATTTTTGATTGTAATTACCCAGGATAGTGAAGCTGAGAGGCAATATCTGATTTTTCAGCTGGCTCCCATATTTTGACCCCAAATTTCCAACAGTCTTTTATGACCTGACGTTATAATCAAGACAGGTAGATTTTTTAAATCACATCAGAAAGGTGATTTTACAGTCAAACTGGAAACAAGTTTTGGAGGGATTTGAACACTGACAGCTGTCATGTTCAGGAGGTGGGGTAACAAGGTATATGTTGAACATTAGGGGCCAAAATCATAAAATAAAGTTATGCGAAACGCTGGAACAGTTCAACATTTTCTCATAACTTAGTTATTTTTTCACATTCTGAATCCAAATTTTCAAAACAGTCTTTTTATGACCTTTCTGAACATGACTGGTGTCATTTATAGAACAGTATTCAAAACATAAATTGGTGCCACATGTGTGAAAACACATTTTGTCCAGGATTTGAAAATGGCAGCTGTCATGTTCATGAGGTGGTATGAACAAATGGCTATGTTTAAAATCTGGGGTCAAAATACTGAACATTACCAAAGTTATGAAGGTGCATTGAATAAATTTCGATACACTCAATTTTTAAATATTTGTACCCCAAATTTTCAACATAGCGTTCTTATAACCCCAAATAGCCTTCTTACCACCCCCACCTTATGAACAAGGGCAAAGAAAATCTTCAGATCCTGCCTGGAAAATGATTTTATGCCAGAACTATGAAAACACATTTTGGCCAGGATTTGAAAAATGAGAGCGATAAATTCATGAGGTGGTGTGAAGAAATGGCTATGTTGAAAATTTGGAGTCAAAATATTGAAAATTATCATAGTTACTCGTGTGGTGAAAATATTCAACGATGCTCATAACTTTGTTGATAATTAATATTTGTACCACAAATTTTCATTATAGCCTTCTTATGACACCACCTCACGAACAAAGGTAGAGAATATTTTCAAATCCTGCCCAAAACATGATTTCATGACACAAGTGCAAAAACACATTTTGGCCAGGATCTGAAAAATAACAGCTGTCACATTCATGAGGAAGTGCTATGAGTTACAAGCATGTGTTAAAACATTTCAATGTATGCTCATAACTATGTTTTTTGTTACCCCAAATTTTTGACATAGCCTTCTTATGACGCCACATAGCATTCTTTGACCCCACCTCATGAACAAAGAGAAAGAAAATGTTCAATTCCTGCCTGAAGGTGATTTTGTGCAGCAAACACAAAATCACCTTTAAAGACAGATTTATATAATTTCACTGCAACTGTTCATGAGGTGGGGTCCCAAAAGGCTTTATTTAAAATTTGGGGAAAATCTTAGAAACTGACCATGTTATGAGGACAAGTTCAAAATCCACTGAAATACATTGACCCGCACACCTGATTTCCTCAGTTTGCATTCCAGTGTTGAAGAGTGAAGAGTTGTCTCTGATCCAGACAGGATTACAGCATTAGACCACTGGTAGGTAAATAAGGGGTGAGAACATGTGGGGTGGTGGGTTCTGGGTGGTAAAGTTGGGTGGGGGAAGGTAATGGTGGCAGTGGGCTGGCAGTGGCAATAGACATCAATGGACAGTTTTCTTTTACAGGATATATAAAAATAAAAACAGCTATGAGGGATTGTTTCTTTATCTCAGGTACTGACACTGGGATTGGGCACCCTGTGTTGGTGTTACATTTGGCAGCACCGGTGGTGGCTCCCCGGTGTCACACACTGAAAACAGGTGGGGTGTTGGCACTAGCTGGCACAAGGGATTGGGCACCCCAGTGTCAGAAAATTAGGAAGGGAGTGCTAAGGGAGGTGGGAGGGATACTTGACAGAGGATGGGAGGGACTGTTTTACATGGAGAGGACCAGCAGGCTGATCATGACACTATCAGCTCTGCTTGCTGGGTGGCATTATGCAGACCAATGGAAAGAGCCACCCTATGATTGAGCTGGCTCATTCCTTTGAATTACATGATGTTTCCACCCAGCAAGACCAGAACAGTGTCATGATCAATCTGCCTGATGGTTGGTCTGATAGCAACCAGCCCCTTGCAGACTGCCTTGCATTGGGCCGACAGTGACACACCTCTCAAAATCCACTCTCATACAAAATGTTTGCTTTGTGCAAGCACAAGGGTAAACATAAAACACAATTAGCCCACTCTTGGAAACTGGCTCCAGGCAATAGCCAGATCATGATGTGTGTATAGTGTTCCAAAGGTGAGAACCAGTGTGACATTTTGTAAAGAGTAGGGTTTGGAGACCAGAAACCTAGTGACAGTTCCTTCAGTTGAGCACTAGGGATGCAGAACATTCCAGATTTATGACTAGGGACAGTTGAATTGTCCTGTTGCCAAAAGAAAGAAAATGCTTTGTAAGCTGCAGTATATTAAGAGCATAGAAGTGAAGATATTTTATTATTACGCACAAGACTCACTGAGTACTGTTAAGGTCACTGCTGTTAATTCTTTGTTACTAAATGCAATAAAAATAAATGTTGAAAGTCTAAAAAGATCTGGAATATCCCTTTCTACTGATACATATACTTCATTTCACTTGGGGTGATAACCTTTAAAATTAAACACAGAGCTATTACTTTCATGAAAATAGCTAAATTGCTGGCTGTTAACAAAATTATCTGCTTTTTCTCTGGTTCCACCCTAGCTGCTGGCACAGTATTTTTCTCTGGAATGCTGTTTAATTAGAATGAATGATCTCTTCTATAAAAAGCTTATTTTCTTCAGCAACTTTTTTCTTTTGTGTATATTCTATGACAAGATTAATTAGAAATGACAAACTTTTACATTTAATCCAAATATATTATTAAAGGAAACTGGTTTCAGTATCTTTTGGACTGCTGTTTCATAACAGAGCAGTACTATATATGGGCTTTGTCTGATTTCCTTCTTGAGGCCAAATGTACCTTTCCAGATTAGTAAACTGCCAATTTACTCAACAGTTTGCTTGACCTTTTGACTTTTAAAGATCCGATTTTCTTAGACCATGTAGCTCTTTTGTTTATTAGTGTATTGCTGTTTATGAACATTTTCTGTATGTTATCATAAATGTTTATACTCATTCTGAAATCTATTGATTAAACCATGCCAATATAGCTCTGTATTACAAAACACTAATTTATTACCATTAATTTTAATTAGGCAATTACCATACACAGAAACAATATGATGTGATAGTACGTTGATGAAGAAAAATACTTCTGCTTTTCTTGTTTAACATTTCCAGGTCTTTCTTTTTTTGCTTATGTTTAAACGTTTCCAGTTTTTTGTTTTTTTTAAACTCTTCCATGTGGGGCCATATACAAGTTGCTTAGCAAGTATCTGCTATACGCTCTGACCTCTACCCCTGATGGGAGACAGCAGAGGTTGGTGGTAAATGGGTTTAAGTCATGGGACAGGGAGGTCATGTGTGGGTGCCACAGGGTTCGGTCCTGGGGCTGATCCTTTCAACATGTTCATAAGTGACATAGGAGAAGGAATACAAAGCAAGATGTATCTCTTCACAGATGAGGCTAAGCTCTGTGGTAGGGTAGACAGTGATGAAGGGTTAAGGAACTGCAGAGGAACCTGCAAAGATTAGAGAGGTTGTCCTAAGTTTGGCATTTGAAATTCAGTGCTACAAAGTGCAAGGTTGCACATAGGGAACAAGAACCCCAGGAAGAAATACTGGATGTAAAGAGTTAAACTGGGCACTACCACTAAGGAAAGGGACCTGGGAGTCACCATATGCAACTTCCTAAAACAATTTAACCAGTGTAACAAGACCTACAGCAAAGGCAACCAAGATGTTGGAGTGGATCAGGAGGGTGGTTGACAGCAGGAGGAAGGAGGTGATATTGCCTCTCTATGGCTCAACAGTCAATATAGCACTTCACAAACAGCACAGCAAGAACTGTGCTGTGAAGTGCGAAGCATTTACAGTGACAGAGGTATAAGAGCAGTAGAGAATTACCACTACCCTGTCACTGACAGTGAAGTGCAGGAAGGAGTGAAGAAGCCTGTGCTGCTGTGCCTGGTTGAGGTGCTCCCATAATGGAGTGGTTGACACCAGGACACAGCAGCGATGGAGACCTGGGACCATGGTTCGGTTCCCCCAGATATCCTGGTGTTGCAGCTTTTTTATATAAAAAATTAAGTTTCCCTCCTCCTGAGTTTCTCCACATCTCCAAAGTCCACACACCCCTGAAGTTGATTATTTAAAGTCAGGGGTGTGGGGTGAAGCCCCATGTCAGGGTGTAGGGAGGGCAAAGCCCCTCAAAAATGAAAAGTCCCATTAGATTTCAATGGGGAGTGTTTCTTGTGTGGTTGCTGTTGTGCTAACATTATGTCAAGGAACAACATTTTGATTGCAGCATTGTTTGCCACGCTGTTTTTGGTCACGACATTATGACCCTGTGCCCCGGTGAGGATGCATCTGCAATACTGTGCCCAATTCTGGAGACCCCACCTAAGAAAAAACAGAGACAGGCTAGAGACAGTACAGAGTAGGGTCACCAAACTGATTCAGGGCCGGCAGGGCAGATTGTACGAGGATCGGCTTGAGGCCCTGGGCATATACTCACTGAAGACCAGAAGGAGAGCAGAGATAAGATAGAGGCCTTTAAGTTCCTGAAAGGAATGAACAAGGCAGATTGTAAGGAAATATTCAGCACAACTGACAAGTCAAGAACACAGAGACATGAATGGAAGTTGGAAGGGGAGATTCAGGAGAGCTGTGAGAATGATTTATTTTACACAGAGTGGTTGAGGCATGGAAAAACCTACAAGCAGAGTTGGTGGGTGCAAGAAACATTAATGGTTTCAAACCTGGCTGGGACCAAGTAAAAGCCTTAACAGTTACATAAAAGGAAAGCAAGGTGGAGGAGATGAGGACAATAACCTTGACTACACATGGTTCAGGGTAAAATAGAGTAAAGCAGGGCAGATTGGATGGACCACTGGTCTTTTTTGCCAACATTTTCTCTGTTTCTGTGAGAGACATCTACCCCAAGGGCCTCATCTCCACCCCTTTAGTTTTGTTGCTGTAGGTCTTGTTACACTGGTTAAATTGTTTTAGGGAGTTGCTTATGATGACTCCCAGTTAACATCATAATACAGACCCCCAGCCGTGGAGGTCATGAACAGTGATCTCTTCTGAGGTCCTGCAAAGTACAACATGTACTTCAATCACATGGAGTACACAAGAGCAAAGTGCATCTGTCCTGCCTCTTAGGAGTGAGCACACTCCATAACATGCTCACTCACCAGTGGACCAGGAGTAAAACTTGAGCTCGTGACCTAACCAGGGTCCCTCCATGATACCACAATGTGCTACTGCCATGTCACTGGAAAAGCTCACTAGTTCTTTCTTGATTAGGTAAGGAAAATATCACTTTTAAAGTCAAAGTTAAAGCATTTTTTAGCAGAGGACCCTGTTCTCAAAGAAGGCAGATACACAAACCCAAATGTGACAGGCTCTAGAGACCCTTATGGGTTCATATGGGAAACTGCTCGGGGCCACAGACATCAGGTACTACCCAACTCTTTGTAAGGAAAGCCTGCACCTCCATTGTACATGGTGCAGTGATGTACAGTACATGGGTCATATAGGGCATACAATGCCATGAAGAATAGTGTATTGTAGCATGGCACAAATGTGCAGTTTTTTTATTTTCTGTTACTTCTCGCCACAAAGGGATAAGACTTAAAGGCAGCCGAGGATTTCTGATGACAGGCTGTTAGTATTCAGACTACAAAACAAGCTGACACAATTCCTCCATACCTTCTGAAGGGCTCTGTGTAACCTGAAAGCTTGTGTTCTGAAAATTTTTGTCGGTCCAATAAATGGTATCGAATCACCCACTTTGTTCAAAATTCCTTCATGGAATAATTACCAGGACCAAATTTGGTTGGCTGTCTCCCAATAGTAACAGGGTGAACTAAGACCCCAATAAAGAGTAATAAAGGGAGCTCACACTAGTTAAGGAGATGAGAAAGCTGAAGGTACATTTTTTCTATGTAGGTTCTTATCCAGGCTCAGCCTGATCCTTAACTAACCTGCCTATGGTGCCCCATTGTTTCATCCAACCCCCACCAAATTACAGGATCCAGACTCACAGCAGGTCCATAATGTGGGACCTGAGTATACTGTGGCTATTTTCCTGACAGTGAAAGCACAGTTATGCTCAGGTTTCCCTCCCAAGTCCTTCCACCTCTCCACCCAAGTAGCTGCAACACACAGCTGCACTGGTGTCCTCACATGCATGCAGCTTCTACTGGGGAAAGGTCCTTGTTAGTCAAGCAGTGACTTTAATATATTAAAGGCTGCATTAACACATAGTAAAATAACTTTCTAAAATTCCCCATAGACTTCTATGGAGCCCAACCCCTGCTCCCCAGTTATAGGTCAAAACGTCTGAGCATGGGGGCAGGGCAACACACTGGGAAGTGGTAGGGATCAGCTGGCTGTCTCCTAGGGGCCAATTTACGATCCTTTCCTCTTAAATGAACAGGTGATAAAAATATGATTTTTACCTCTACTGACTCAAGCAGGGTCAAGGTAAGAAAGAGTGGATTTAAAAAGCCCGCTATGTTAACACCTATAAATTAGAACATTTCTTTAATATGGAAAATACAATTTAACTGATAAAAAAACTCAGCAAAATGAAAATCCTTTCACCATATAGATGGAAGAACCTGTTGGAACCCAAAGGTTCTATTGCAAATGAGAATTTCCAAAATCAATTAATGCACTGTAACCTGTCCTTAAACTTTGTGCACTAGTTGGTTCTAAATATAAATTCATACCTTTATCACATTGGGCTCAATTTTCAAAATAAAAATTTGATGCTGGCAGCACCAAAATTGGGATACCATGCATCAAAGCCATCTTGCACCACCCTTGCAGTAGAAGCCCCCATGCACCAGGTCACAAGGTGGTTTGCCACAGTAGGGCTACACCATCCCTTTTTGTAATTCTAGAAGCCCTGCTGTGGTCTCAACAGGGCTGACATTAAACCAGCCAGAAGGTGGTCTAAGGGCCCTATGGCGCTGCCTAGCAGGGTGGCAATTGGGTGGGGGACCTGCAAGGTGGAGTTGCACCCTGGAGGTGCCATGGGGGACTGAACTGAGGGTGGGCACGGCGGTAGTGGGAGGGATATGTGGAGGCACCTGGCAGAGGAGCCTTGCAACCTGCCACACAGCTGATCGAGGCCAAGTAAGGGGAGCACGGCGGAACCATTATGGCCGGAACACAGGGGACAGCAGCCCTGGCATCTGCTCCACAGGACCCAGTTCCCATAAAGGCTGTGAGTGGCAGTGGGTGCAGGTTGGGGTGTAGTTGGTGGCCAGGGATGTGCTCTGGGCACTGCAACATTCCACATGTACAGAGTCCCTTGTGTGGTGGCCAGCGGATGCCCAACTACAATGCCTGGGACTGTGGGTCCTGTGGGGCCAGTGCCAGGGGCTGCTGCCAGCTGGGATCCAGTCATAATGGTTTGACTGTGCCTCTCCACTGGCCCGATCAGCTGTGTAGCAAGTCACATGGCACCTCTGTCAGGTGCTTCCACACATCCCTCCTACTGCCACTGTGCCCCCTAGACCCCATGGCACCCCCAGGGCTCCAGCGGCCTCCAGTCCCCACCTTCCAGGCATAGTTAACCCCCAACCTCTGCAGATCATCTAGGACTGCAGCAGGCAAAGGGTGACAGACACCCCATCAAACCACGCAGGTGTGCCCAGTGTTTGGCACAGTCCTGCGGCTGTGGCAACTCTGAGGTTTTTGGCACAGTGACCCCTGTTTTATACAATAGGGTGCAGGGTTCCTGTCACACCCAGAGTTTGCAGCAGCTGTAGATCGGTGCCCATTGTTTATTACTGAAGGTCTTCTTCATTAAATCCAAGGGTCCAATATACAGTCACAGTCATTTGTGGTGGGCTTCAGGGGCACATGGAAGCTCAATCAACTACAAAAGTGTGGTGTGCATATTTATGGAACAAATACAAACAGAAACCTCTGTTTGTGCGTGTTCCATAAATATGCATACCGCAATCTTGTGATTGATTGAAAATGTAATTATCTGTGCAGCACCAGTTTGTGCATTGGAGAAACAGTAATGTGCTCTGGGATGGCCCGTTTCAGTTGCCTTGGTGGCACAGGTGGTAGCACAACTGGAACTGGAACATTCCGGGTGGCCTGGGTTCAAGGCCCAGCTCAGGCACTTACTTCATTCTGCTCTCTATTTGTATGTGCACATAGAAGCTCTCCATTCCTCAACCCTGCCAAACCGCCAAACACAAAGGGCCTTATTAGCAGCCAGGGGAGGAGTCTTCCATGATGGCTAAGTTGCAGTGCAAATGTGGGTTACCAGATGTTTGTGGTTGCCAAAAGGGTGTACATTTTGTACTTAATCCTTTTTATTCAAAAGTTAAAGAGAAAAGAAGCCATACATGTTCAGTATTCTGTGTAACGTGCATCAAGTACAGAGACTAAACCAGGTTATACAGCATTTACAGATCATTAAAATGTTAGGTCAGTCCAATAAAGTTCAGTGCACAGCACTGTAGAAATCAAAGCCTCCGCTCATTTGGGCTTCAAATATTCATAGTAGGTGCAGTAAATCCTTTCTCTACCTCAGGAGCAACCAGTGATCCAGAGTGCATAACAGGAAGGCTATATTTGCTTACCAGGACTGATAGTAGGAGATAAGAGTAGTAACCTTTGCCACATGTGATATCCTAGACATAACTGATAGGAGTGCATTGCTGCAAGCCAGTCTTGCAATGTGGGTATATCCTGTATTCTCCATCCACAGGGCAACAGTCTTTTAGTCTCCACACCCACCACTACCAGCCACAGAAGCAGCAGGTCTTTTGTGACCTGACCAGTGGGGGAACCTAGGAGGAGCAGTTGTGAGGTTATTGGGAAGTTGGGACCCATCATTTTTTGCACATTCAGTGGATTCAAGTCCAGATGCAGTATAAGGAGGGCAGGACCATAAAATGTGACAGAGGGTGCTGTCTTGTGCACCACAGCACCAGTAGGAGGGGTTTGGGAGAAGGCCCATTCTCTGCAGTTTTCAGGAGTCTTGTGCCCATGGTGCAGGGTCTTGTTTGAATTAACAAGCCACAGTAGTTAGGACAGGCCTTAGGGTAACTCTACAGGAGAAATCCCAACTGCAGTCTGATAACTGTATTGAAGACCTGTTCCCAATGGTGCCAGGGCTTCTGTGACTGGCCAGAATGGCTTCTCTAACACAACCATATATTCTCCTAGCATGCCCCATAAGGCCTTGGCATCAGACCTGGAGAGAGAGAGAGAGAAGAGAAGAGCAGAGAAGAGAATGGGAGAGGTGTGACAAAGACTTTCATAGGTTAGGAGAGAGCAGGCTTTGTAATTACAAGTATTTCTGAAACTCTTGACAAGAAAGAGAAAAGGCCTCTGCAGACCTTCAAAGGAATCGTAGATGCATGTACTGGGCAGTAGTAAGTCCCAGACTACGTGAGATGCAGACCTCTTCCATGAGGGCCAGATTAATGTTTTATGGTCCATCAGTGATACTCAGCCCTGACTTGCTCAGGAGCCACGTCTGCAGTCAGCATTGGCCAAGGAGCCGCAACATATAACTGCCCTCACCGAATGACCTCACCAAAAGCATTGAATGTGGCATGCCAAAGTAACCCACAGCTGACATGACCAGTCTCAATTATGCCATTTTGCCAGTTTCACAATATTATGTTACTTGAAGGTGTCCACTTTAAAGCCCCAGAAAAGAAAAAAACATGAATACATTGTATTTGTATTTTTAACTTGATAAATAGTATGTAAATGTCCCTAAATACCAGCAATGCTCAGTAGCATTTTAAACTGCTGTGTGCCACTTTATGACTCCTCCTTCCCAGCCCCCAAACATCAGCAGAGATGCAAAGTTTAAGCCACTGCACTCCAATGTTTCTCCAACATTCCCCAGCTGAGGAACTCTGGCTGGTGTTAAACGATATTTAAAAGTCATCTGATTGTTTTTGCGATTGCCTTCAGAGCACCATCCTGCAGTACTAGCAATGCCTGATCACAGAAGACCACAACTCCGATCAAAGGTGTTTTTACTATAAAAATGTATGTAAAAGCACCTAAATACCAGTAACACTTATTATTTTTAAATGTATTTAAAAGTCAACCTGATCATTTTGCTATCGGCTTCAGAGCATTCGCTTGCAGTACTAGCCGTGCCAGATCACAGAAGATAGCAACTCGATCACAGTTTTTCTTCGTTCAACATAAAAAGTATATGTAAAAGCCAACTGTTTGTAGTGGGGTGAAGGAGAGAATGAATCTTCTACACTGGCAGCAGGAGTGGGGATGAGATCACTTTTACAGGAGCCACAGATTACATATAAGTTAAGGAAGTATTGATAGATTAAAAGTCTAATAGCGTGATGCACACAGCTCCCTCTACACTGGTGCAGCAGTGCAATACCCCTCGCACCTACTGCTCTCCTAAATCTGCTTAAACATTAGTTGAACACTGCCCTAAACAAGAGTGCTCTCTTCATCTCACATCATTCTTTATTTTACTATGAAAAGCCACTGCACAGCCATCAGCGCTAATTGGGTGCTAAAGTCCGATCACTGTATATGTGTGGTTGGGGGTGGAGTTGATCTGCCTACCCTCTTCCATGAGGGCCAGATTAATGTTTATGGTCTATAATATAGACTCTATATGAAAAGCAGGATTGCCCTCAAGGATCATGTAAATGGGGTGAGAGATATCTGGGTGAGCATCGCAAGCTGCCACCAGGTTTGTACCACAGCATGGAAAGTCAGCCAAGTTTTCGGATGGGAGGTCAATGGAGAATAGAGATAGACCAGGGGAATGACTCAACAGAGCTCAATCTCCATCCTCAGCCATAAAGACAGAAGACAGAGACAGACATATCAGTACCCTTAGAGAAGCTTTCATAAATCAAGGATACCACCCACAGATCACTGAAATCCAGATATGCAGGGCAACAAGAATACCCAGACAGAACTTAATGGAATATAAGCAAAAACAAAAATGACCGCACACCACAGGTTGTCACATACAGCCAGGGCCCGTGTTTTCTGCAATTCTGCAGCTGCAGCAACTGCCACAGAAACACAGTCCTAAAACAGAAAGAAGCCTCTGCTGCAGAAACAGCATTTTTGGTGCAGTAAAATGGCTGTCACCACGAAAACCCCAACTAAATGGCTAAAATGATTGTGCGAAGCTTAAAATGGCATTAGTGTGAGTTGTTGGCAGTTCCATTATACATCCATCACCCTGGGTTGCAGTAGTCTGGGGTCATCCCTTTCTAATCCACTGGCACTCGGCCCTGAAGCTTATGACCATTATGGCTCTCTACAAACACTGAGGGACCTTCAGGAAGTCTATTTTATGAGAAAAATTGTGGTTTTATTTCCACTTGCAGAACTGTGGAATAAAAAGTATTAGTAATTATTGTAGACAAAAATGAAAGACTTTCTGGACCCTTGCCTAATGTAAAATGGCAGGGTTTTATTTAACTCTAAAAATTGATTAGCATTTTGCTCATAAAAGTGTTAAAACATTGTGAAAATGCATAGCACTTGCCTCAATGTGTTTAACATACATAACACTTCTAGAAAACCTATATAAATGCTTTCTGTACAGTTAGTATTGTCCCAAGACAAAACTGCTAATCAATTATTTAAAACCCTGAATGGTCCAACTGCTCTCTAGCCTCATAGTAAATCCTTACAGAGTAGCAGACAAGATGTGGAAGACAAGTGGCACTGACACAAATGACACCACGTGCAGAACTGCATGAGCAGGAGGAAGCAACTGGAGCAACATTACAGCACACACCGTCACCACCAGGCTTCAAGCAAGTGGGTGGAACGAGCCATTGGAGTAGCACTGGTTTACAGCCAGGCAATATTGGTCTTCAACCAACTGGGCAGGCAGGGGAGAAATTCTCAGAGCACAGCTGTGGTAAACCAGCACTGGGCAGGTGGGAGGAGCCATGGCACAATAAAACAGGCTGCAGTAAAAAATAAATAACCCTTCAATTCCCCATGCCTACATCCAATCAAATAATGATGCAAGAATTGCTTTGCACTGCCTTGGCTGTGAATCTGCCAAACTGCCCCAGGCTGCCTTTTCCTGAGCATTCTTTCTTGGTAACTAGATTTTTTATTTTGGGGCTCATTTGAGTTGCCAGAGCGTAAAGCCCATCCACAGAACTGCCAGAATCACAACAGAATTGCTCATAGCTTCTGTCCCCAGCAAGCACGAGGTCCTGCCATGGAATGCTAGGTCCAGTTTGCTGCAGTGAACATGGGGCTCTGCATACAGCCTCACATTGAACAAATGCACAAGATTACTAAAGAGCTTAATCCTATTCTGCAAGAGGATGAAGGATTGCAAGCTGTCTTTCCACAACCCCACTTCTGGCATATAGAGGCAACCCACAATTTACAGCAATTTATTGTTCGAAGCGAGATGCCAACAGAGAAAATGTATCAGGGACCTTCTGCTGCCAACAGTAAAGATGTCAAACATGCGCTCACATCAGTAAAACTGCTACAATCCTCATTCCTCACAATAAACAGGACTAAAAAATCCAGGATCATTCAGCTGCTACTCCACTGATATTGTATATCTAATCATGTGATGAAAATTCCCCAACACAAATCTCGATGTAGGAAACAGGGCAGACTGTTAGGAAGTGAACAAACCTACACCATTACAATATCAAACACTAGATCACTTTCCAGCTGGGGACATGGTTTGGGTGACATTCAAGTGGCAGTCCTGAAGGGCAGTTTATTTATTTATTGAAAAGTTTTACCAGGAAAGGCACACTGAACAATATAAAATTGCTTGTCTCATGAGTGTCCTGGGGAAGGGAACATTGAGTACAGTAATCAAAAGCACATTTCCATGCAGTATTATAGAAAATATATATACAATAATCAGCAACACATTTCCAAGGGTAATATAAAACAGAGAAGCAAAAGAGTAAAAAACAAAACATCAGTTACTAGCATTAGATAATCATTGGGATTTGATGTGAGAGGAGCAAAATTAACAGCACTGCAGACTTAATACATACAATGCGGACAAGGAAGTGCAATAAAGTACATTGGTTATTGGTTTCTCCTCACGTTTAGTGCTAGGCTGTGAAAGGGATGGGAAAACCAGAGGGAAATCAGGAGTGAGTAGCCAGAGAGGAAATTGGAGCAGCTACAGGATGGAAAGAGGAAATTGAGGAGGAGGTCGAGATGGACCATGGGGAGGAGGAGTGCCTGATTTGATGAGACATTGACTTCCAGAGTTTAGAAACCTATAGGAGAATGACAACTGGCCTATAGAAGTGGTGCACTGTACATAGCTAGGGTGCTGGAGTCACTAAATCAGGTAGAAAAGGGCATCTTATTTCAGATGTATGCAAACTTTTAACACCCTGCTGTCTAACCTCTATAAATACAGCAGTTTCATGTCCCACCACTTAACACATAGTAGTCTTTGAATTTAAAACAAACACATCCCTTGCTAGTGAACAAACAGCAACTTGACTGCTACATAACAAAACCCAGTATATAAACAGCTTCTTTTTATTTGTATTTATTTATTCATTTATACAGTTTAGATGTACATCTTTGAGCCAGAAGTGCTCATTTACAAAGGTTCCTCATCAACATTAAGTTACAGTATAATTTCACAAATGAAGCATCAACAGTGCAGGCATGCAAAGGCAGCACACATCTGTTTCTCAACACCTTCTGCTCAGCCCGTTTGATGTAAATCAGCATTACAAAGCTTGTTTTATCCCTAATGTTTTAATACCTCAATAGCTTTTTAACTACATGTTTAAAAATAAATAACTTCCCTGGTTATGCTGTGACAGTAACTAGAATAGGTATGCCCCATGTACACCAGCACCAACACAGTAAACTACATCTCTGTCAGCAAAATCGACACTTTGCTGACAGGTCATGCTTGTTAGTGTGCCCGAGACAGAGGCACGCTGTCTCTCGGTCCTGCACCTGCCCCGAATCAACCTCACTGGAGTTGAGAATCCTATAGAGGGGTGGGGCTAGCCTCACATGGGGGTCAGGACGAAGCCCCGATAGAAAAAATGGACCAGAGACACATTGGAATCATGTAAACCACAACTTGAGGTTGACATGGTTCCAGTCGCGAGATGCCAGTCGACAAACGGTTGTCGAACCGCATCGTAGAGACCACTAGAATATAATATATGGGGCAGTGTTGTTCTACATAGGAATCAGCAACAATCCCAGAGCTGCTGTAGTACAGTAGTGACGTCAAGAAGTTGTTATACCCCCTTGAGTATGTCACTAGTATACTACAATAACACCAAATGCACATTATGATCGAAAGTGGTTCTAAACCACTGTTCACACAGCTGATCACTTGTTTGTTCTTTACTTACTGTCATCGAAGAAAAACAAAAACAAAAAAGAACAATGTAAAATAGGAGAAATTTTCTTCAAGTTACTGAAAATGAACTATGTTAATTGGATTGTTTATCCAGTTCATGTGTTACTAGACCATTCCGAAATACATTTTCTTTGAAATTGGCACTTCCACTTTTTGTGCATAATTATGTAGCGGGGTCTGTATCAAGCTACTCAATGCCGACACTAATTCAAAATAAAATCAACCCATGCACAGTGGTCCATATACTACAGAAAACAATGTGTGGGTCACTGTCTACAGACATGGCTGTGCTTGCTTCTAGGGTTGTCATTACAGCAGCTGACCTCTCAAACTTCACTCTGAGGTCTCTGCTAGTTGTTATGACAACCTCTGACTCAAGCCAGCCTTGTTATTGTCACAGTGACTCATACATTATCCTCTATGTAAACAGTGACATTATTCCTGTGGCTTTGATATTAATTAGCACTTCAAAACTTACTCAGACCTCTACATTTTGTTCTTATTTTCTTGCATTGCTAAGCAGAACCAAGATCCTACAAAAATTTTTTAAAGATATTTTTATTCTTTTTCCATATCATTATAATTCAAGTAACATGTCACAAGAAGGAAGGGTAAGATAAATACAAATTCAGTAATAAGTTTTAACAGATTTAAGTCATCAATTTTTTCATACACATCATACATTTTCCCAAGTTATTTAATATGAATTCCTAATCCATACATTTCTACTGCTTCTTTCTTCCTCTCCTCCTTCCACCTAATCCTCCTCCCCACCTCCCTCACTTATTCCTTCTCTCCCTCTCCCAGCTTCCTAAGATACAATTAATTTCTAATTGCAACAATGGTGGAATAACTGACAATTCTTTCCATGAATCATTTAGAAAATTGTCAGTTTCATCTATAATATACATATTTTCATACATTAATGTTTCCTTTAATATGTGCCACCATTCTTGATCTATATTTCGAGGGAGTTTTGACTGTTACAATTTTTTAATATGATTCTTTTCATTGCTAATGTAACCAAATATAAGATTTTAGAATTTATTTGTGATATTTCCGATAAGTCAAAAGATTCAGAATTAAAATATTTGGAATACATGGGATACTTATCCCACTACCTAAAATTAACTGTGACAGATTTCTACCAATTATTTATAATGAGACTTCATAAAATGATGACCAATAGTTCCTATCTGTGAACATCCATGCCAACAAAGGTTACTGTAATTAGTGTTTATTTTGGCAATGCTTGCTGCAGTAATGTAAGCTCTATTGTTTGTTGTACTGATCTGTTCCTTGAAGAAATTGTATTTTATTTATCCCAATTCAAAATTTTCCATTGAGATCCCTGTAAATTATAACCTAGTTTCTAGAACCAAGATCCTACAAATGATGCCTTAGCCAACACTTTAGCACAGCTGAAAAGAGGAAGAACTAAGGTCCTCAGAAGCCTGTATCTTTAACTCTGGAAAAACAAGTCAATTAGGTTAACTACCAGCCATTTAGAGAATAAGAGCAAAGAGTGAAGGGGGTCTCTGTTGAGAGCTGGCTTGTAGTCAGACACCAGATTCTGTGCTATTCACATTCAAGGTGGGTAGTTTAGCTTGCCTACAGGTGACCTTCCAATAAAAACAGCCAAAGGAACCTGCTCCACTCTCTAGTACCTGTGCTCCCATGCAAAATCTGTAATAATAGGCAAACAAAAACAAGAGCACCAGGCTACAACTATAATATACTTATTTAATGATGCAATTAGTGCATAAATAGATTAAATATCAAGCATAAACATGGCCATAGCCGTGCAAGCGAGCGAGACAGAACTCCTGACCAGTTTTTGGCTGCAAAGGCTTTTTCAGGGATCCCTTGAGAAAGCCTTGTAGGAAACCTGTCGGAGTTCTGTCTTGCCATCGGCCATGTTGTATGCTTATGATATTTAATCTATTTATGCACCAATTGTATCATTAACAAGTTTATTACAGCTGTAGCTGGTGCCCGTGTTTTGTTTGCCTGTCTCAATAAGCCTGACAAGAGAAATGCAAAAATAAAATGAAGAATAGCAGACATTCTGGTTTCATCTTGTTATATCTTGAGACCCCTTTGTTTAGGGCACAAAGGGTGTGGAGGTTGAGCAGAGCCAAAAAGTGGTCCTTGCAAACTGTTTTGCAACACACACTAGCAACTGAGAATGGGGCCCCAGAATTCTTTCCTTTAAACTTGATTTGTTTATGTTACTGTGATAAAGTGTTACGTCTGTCACACTCCTTTCACCTGTAAACCACTTCACAACCTGCAATATCATCTGTAAACCTCTTCACAATCGTGCAATACAGACAGCACAAAGTTTAACAGGGACTGTGGAGGATTCATACTAAACCCCTTTTTTTTAGTTGGCCTTTAAGACCTCACTGCACTGGATGTTCAACCTGTTGGTTATCTCTCAGGGGAGGGGACTGTTAAACACCTGAACCCAACAAAGAGAGAAAGGTGAGCGGCAAGGAGGTTTCAAACAACATGAAGTCTTGCTATATCATGACAGATGCAGTTTGTCCCACCATCAGAACTGCTCCGAGGTGAAAGAGTTAACTTCCATGCAGTGCACGGAACTTAGAGCGAGCTCGGTTAGAGAAGTCTTGTTAGGTGGTTTCAAACCGAAACCGTCAGATTCTTTACTCCGCCTCACTGAACAGTCGCTCCGGAGATTCCTCCTGCTGCTCGGTTCATTTCTCGGTTTAAAGCGCCTTTTCTCGGTTAAATTCAACCGCGATATTATTTATTTTAACCTAAACCGTGGTTCAAGCTCTGTCTATGGTATTGTAAGTAATAGATAGGTTTTCTGTGTGGAACTTGTAAATGTTTATCGGTTCGGTTTGAACCGATCGAATTATATTAAACTTTGTTTTGAAGCCTTTTAAGGCTTGTTAGAGTGCGTGATTCCTGGTTCTTATCGGTTCTAAAAAAAAACCGGATTTCATTACGTTTTTCCACGCACCGTGACACAGTTGGGAACCGATAAGGGTGTCTTGCCTGGCACTGCAATCAAAGGGCAAGTTTTTGGTTAGGCTGGCATTATGTCTGAGAAACCCAAAAGAAAACTGGCCCACTGGTTTCAACACTGTAGTGTCTGTGGGGAAGCCTTTGCCAAGGCTGACCCACACACCACATGTGTTTATTGTCTGGGGTTTGACCACCTCAATGCAGACTGCCATATTTGCAAGAATTTTCCTGCAGCCACCCTAGATAAGAGAGTTGGTAGGCTCAGGGAACGAGAGGCAAAAGTCCGCTGACCCGATGACCAGCCCAGTTCGGTGCCAGCCGAACCGAGGGAGTGCCCTCTGACCAGGGCCAGACTTCCTCGGCAAGCGTAAAGCTGACTCTGAGGAGCCAGTTCAGCAAAGAGAACTAGAAAGTCAGCAGGTGTGCAGTCCAAAATCCCTTCTCCAACTGCTGCAGAGATAGCCAGGGCAATAGATTGTCCAGTCACTGTCCCGGTTCCCTCCGAACCGCCACTATCTGGCAAAAGGTCGGTTCGGTCGGTTCCACCGGTTCAAGAATATGATATAGAAGAGTTTTATGAACCAGAGGAGGGGAGGATGATTATGATCAGTGTGAATGTGACTTTGAAAGTCTGGATGTGCCCATTGAACCGGACATCTCCCCAGATAGACCTTTAGGTGAATCTCCCCTAGGCTTGCTGAGTCTTCTTCTCATTTTTGTTTTATAAAAAGTTGCTGAGACCCTCCAGCTTCCTTTAGAGGAGGCTTTGGATGAGCAAGAGGAGCCTGACTATGTAGAGATGATGGATATTCCAGAGTCCAGGAGATTGTCCATCCCTTTACATAAATCTTTTAGGAAACAAACAATAAAAATTTTAAAAGCTCCTAATTCTGTGCCTCCTGTAGATAAAAGATGGACAGGAGGTACACTTTGTCAGGTCCTGATACAGATTTTCTTTCACAGCAATGCAGTCATGTTGGGGTAGTTCAGGCTGCAGCCTGTGATAAAGCTAATATTCCCTGGCTTCACATCCTCCTGACAAGGACTCCAGGAAGATTGATGCCATGGCCAAAAACAATACATGGCAGCATCTTTGGGACTCAGACAAGCAAACTATATGGCTTATGTTAGAGATACCAGAAATCTAGATGGGATACTGTCATGGCCTTAGCCAAACAGGTCCCTTAGCCAGCTTGCAAAGGAGCTGGAGCAGGTGGCTGTTGATGGTATTGAGGCATCTAAGGTGCAGTTCCATGCTGCAGTGGATTCTAATGATGTATCCTCTAGAGTCATGGCTACATCTGTGGCTTTTGTAGATTGGCCTGGCTCAAGTGTACTACTTTGTCACAGGATACCCAGTCTAAGGCTATGGATTTTCCTGTGGTGGAAATTCTCTGTTTGGGGAGCAGACAGAGAATTATATGAAGAAAATGGATGAATATAGAACCACTTATAGAGTGCAAGCCAAGGAATGGCAAGCCACTCCTCAGAGGCAGCCCCAGGGGTAGGGGCAGGCCTTTCACAGGCCTTTTACCAGACCCAGACCTCCTCTTCAGCCTATGCTCAGAGGGGTTCTTCAGAGGGAGAGGCAGATGGGGCACGAGCAGGCCTGCTCCCACCCCTCAGCCTAAAGCCCCTGCCAAACAGGCACCCTGATGGGATGCCCAGGGTCGGCTCTCCATTACCTGTAGGGGCAGGCTGGCTACTTCATCCAGGACTGGGAGTCTTTAACATCAGACAGGTGGGTCCTGGAAGTAGTGAGCCAGGGTCTGGTTCTCAGCTTCAAAAATTTCCAAAGATGAGAGCCAGATCTTTCCACCTGCAAACCCTTTAGAGACTCTTGCTTTGGAAACAGAAGTCTCAACCCTCCCTGGCTCTCAGAGCTGTAGAAAGGGTTTCTCCTCTACACCAGGGCAAGGGTCTGTACTCCAGGTACTTCCTTACCCCAAAAAGACAGGAGAGTGGCGGCCTATCCTGGATCTAAGATATCTGAACAAGCACCTTTTAAACCAAAATTCAAAATGGTGACTCTGGGAATGATTTTACCCTCCCTAAGGCCAGGGGACTGGCTAGCTTCCCTGGACCTCAAGGATGCCTACTTCCATGTTCTTATCAGAAGCTCCCATCGAAAGTACCTCAGATTCGAACTGCCCTCAGGCCATTATCAGTTCAGAGCAATGCCCTTTGGCCTTACCTCTGCCCCAAGGGTGTTCACAAATGTCTGGCAGTAGCAGTTGCTCATCTAAGAAGGCAAAAGATTGCCATTTTCTCTACCTGGATGACTGGCTCATTGTAGGTCAGTCTCCAGACCAGTCAAATCACACCTGTAGTTACCCAGCAGCTGCTTACCTCTCTGGGCTTTCTTCTCAATCTTCCAAAGTCAGTTTTGTAACCTGTCCAGGTACTCACCTTTATAGGCACAGAACTGGACACAAAGCAGGCCAGAGCCTTCCTTCCCTGGAAAGGGTAAGGACCTTAGGCCCTGGCCTCGTCCTTCACTCTGCAGGTCTCTCCACCAGCAAGGCATTTCCTGCAGCTCCTAGGACACATGGCTGCTTCCACAGCTGTAGTGCAAGGAGCAAGATTTCAGATGAGGGACATTCAGTTCCATTTGAGAGCTTTCTGGTCTCAAAGAAGAGATCCCCTATCCAAGTTAATCCCAGTGACTCGAACCCTGATCCAGGCCCTTCAGTGGTGGCAGGATCAGAGCAATCTGAGACAAGGGTGCCTTTCATCCCTCTGTCCCACTCCTTGACCCTTACTACAGATGTGTCCCTCTTGGGATGGGGAGCTCACATGGGCGCCTCTCCACCCAGGGGTTATGGTCCCCTCAGGAATCTCTGCTCCACATCAATCTGTTGGAACTCAGAGCTGTTTTCTAGCACTTCAGGTTTTTCTGCATCTGTTCAGAACAAGGTGGTACAGGTCAGAACAGACAACACCACTACAGTGTGGTACATCAACAAACAAGGGCACTCGGTCTTCGGCCTTGTGCACCGAGGCGATGAAGTTGTGGTCTCTGGCTTATTCCCTGAACACTTCCATCATAGCAGTTCACCTCCCAGGCAAGGACAATGTCTGGCAGATGCTCTCAGCAGGATTTCCCAGGGCCATCACGAATGGTCACTGGATCCCCTAGTAATGGGGATAGTTTTGCCAGATGGGGCACTCCTCAGATAGATCTTTTGCAGCCCCAGACAATCATCAACTTCCACTTTTTGTTGCAGGCCCCCAGTGTTGGGCTCAGTCCCCTGGATGCCTTTCTCTCCTCGATTGGGAAGGAAGTTTCTCATGCCTTCCCCCTTCCCTCCCTGTTCAAGGTGCTAGTCAAAATCAGGTCTCAGCCCTGCAAGATGATCCTGATTGCTCCAGACTGTGCCAGGCAGCCCTGGTACCCTCCTTCTGTCCTTAGCAGTCCATCTTCCCCTGTGTCTCCCCAGGAACCACAATCTGTTAACCTGTGCTCAGGGGAGAGTTTGGTATCCAATCTCAAATCCCTCAACCTCAAGGCCTGGCTCTTGAGCAGTTAAGAGTTTGCTGATCTTCAACTTTCTCAAAGTGTTCTCGAAATCTTGAAAGCTGCTAGGAAGCCTTCCACCAGGGCTACCTATAACTCCAAGTGGAAAAGGTTTTCCATATGGTGTTCTGGAAGCATATTTCCCGGAATCTGCTGATTTACCCACTGTATTGGATTATATGGTCCATCTTAATTCTTTGGGACTGAGACCAGCTACCCTGAAAGTGCATTTGGCAGCTGTCTCTGCTTTCATTTCAGCAGGAAGCCCTCTTCTCTTTCTGCTCACCCTGTATTTTCCAAGTTTTTTAAGGATTGCTTCATACCAATCCTCCATTCAGGGATCCTGCCCTACTTGGGATCTTAATGTTTGCATTGCTCAGCTGATGCAACCCCCTTGAGCCTCTGTCTTGGCAGAGCTTAAGTATTGACTTGGAAAACTGTATTTCTAGTAGCCATCACTTCTCCCAGGCGCATAAGTGAGTTACAGGCTTTGTCAGTGGAGACTGACTTTATTTCCTTTCATAGGGATAAGGTAGTCCTCAGGACTAACAGGAAGTTTTTGCCTAAGGTGGTTTCGGTTCCACCTTAACCAATCTATTTCACTTCCAGTGTTCTTCACTGACCATTCCTCCTCTGGTGAGAGGAGGCTGCACAGCTAGATGTTAAGAGGGCCCTAAATTACTACATAGAGCGTACCAAGGGTTACAGGTTTGACTCCTCCAACTATTTCTCACTTATGGTGAGGTTGGGAAAGGAGACCTGCCACTAAGAGATCCATTGCCAGGTGGATGCGTCTCTTGTATCCAGTTTTGCTATCAAAAACTGGGTAAGGTTCCCCCTCAGGCCTGAGGGCTCACTCTACCAGAGGTACAGCTGCATCTCTAGCTGCTGCTAGAGACATCCTATCTTGGAGATATGTCAAGCAGCTACTTGGAAAACAGTACACACTTCCACCAAGCATTACTCCTGGATATCCATGCCAGGAGGGATGCTCGGTTTAACACAACCGTGCTTCAGAGCCTATTCCTAAGTAGGTTCTGTCCCTCCTCCATGGAGGTACTGCTGTAGTTCTGCATCTGTCATAATATAGCAAGACTTCATGTTGTTTGAAGAAAAAAATTACTCACCTTAGTAATGTTGTTTCTTCTAATGGAGTCTTGCTATATTATGACCTCCCCACCTGCCCTCTCAGAACTTCTACTTGGTATGGGGTGGGCAGTCCACTATTGGCACTTATTGATGCCACCTTTTATGTTTGGGTGTTGTGTTTTATTTAGTTATTTTATCTTATTTTTCTGGTCCCCTCACTTGAGTCTTGGTGTTGGGACCAGGAAAATGTGTGAATATTTTAGTAGCCAGTTGGCTAGTGTGAGGTTACAGCTTCCACACAGAGCCTTAGTGAGTTTTGCTCAAAGATCTGATGGTTTCGGTTTGAAACCACCCTAACAGAGCTTCTCTAACCGAGCTCGGCTCTAAGTTCCATGCACTGCATGGAAGTTAACTCTTTCACCTCCGAGCAGTTCTAATGGTGGGACAAACTGCATCTGTCATAATATAGTAAGACTCCATTAGAAGAAACAACATTACTAAGGTGAGTAATTTTTCTTCTGTTTCAGTGAGTTGCAAGTGGACTGCAACAGACTGAACTGCAAGAAGTTTCTGTTAAGCTGAACACAAGCTATTTGGTTATTTTCCTGTTAACAAAAGTAAGCAGATTTCATGTAATTTAAACTGGTGTGCAGAGTGTTCTCTTTGAGAGTGTTCCTGATTGCTACCCTGTCACACACGGTAGGCTTTAGCAGTAAGATCAAACTCCCCTTGTCTAAATAGGGGTAAAATGGACTCAGACAAACTACTGAAATGTCTGACAGAACAGCAAGCACAACAGGCCCAGATGCAATGGGACTGGATGGCTCAGCAAATGCAACAGTAGGCCCAGAGAGACCAGCAGCAGGCACAATAGGTCCAGATATGAAGAGGATGAATGGCCCAGCAAGCACAATTGCAGGCGCAGAGAGCAGCAGTGGCAGCAGCAGTTTATGAAACAGGTGCTACAAACATAGAAAGAAACTGCCCTGTGCCAGGCCACAGGGAATCTTATCGTAGATCCCATCCCAAGCTAACAAAATGGGTCCTGAGGAAGACCCTGAGGCCTAGCTTATGACTTGTGAGACAGTTGTCCATACCACTGCTGGTCATAAGAAAGTTGGGTTACTCATACTGCATTATACAGTTCTGTGTAATTAGGGTGACTGCATAAGGGTGCCCTGTGGAGCAAGCGCAGGCATAACACAGAAACAACAAATGGCACATTGTGCTATCTGCAAACATCAAAACAGTGAACAGAAGTGATTTAAAAAACAAAGGCTGACACCACCACCAGGAATGCAGGGTGATGGACAGAGATGGGGGTACACCACCACACAATGAGGACGGGGAGACAGTGAGGTCATGGGGGGGTGTGCACGACAACAGGTGCAGGGGATGAATGGCCAGAAACACAAGTACCTTGGCCAGGGTGGCATTAAGGCGGGACACATGAACACACATGGATGGCAAGTGTGCAGCAGGGCACAGTGTGCATTTGGGTGAACAGGCCAGCTAGGCATGGGATGAGCAGCTGGGGTGGACACAGCACCCCAGGCAGTCCTGGACAGCATAATAGCAGATGAGGGACATGGTGGATGGGACCCCAGGGGTACATGCAGTGACTAGGTGGCCACCCATCTGGAGGCACACCTACTACACCTGCTACTCAAAGTTGTAGGTGAGCCCACACAGGTAGTTGGCTGTGGCACACTTCCCATGCTCAGCCACGATTTCCTCAATATGCCAAGACATGTCCCGTACATCCTCTTCTAGGAAGCTGCCCGGCCCCAGACAGTAACTGCTCCATGTGCACCTCACTGAGGCATTGTTCTTCATGCAGGCAATCAAGGAAGCGCCATAGACTGGGGTGACTAACACCCAGCTGGGTGCTAAAGCCCCTGTGGCAGCCCCTACAGAGTTGGTGGTCCAAGCAAGCCCTGCCAGCAAGGGCACATACATGTTCCACAATTTCACAGGGAACATTGGGTGCCTGCAGGCTGTATTGCCACAACCCGACCAATCCAGTAGCCTCCATGTATTCAAGGACCAGCCACAGAAGCTCCTCATTCTCATGGTAGAACAACTGGTCCAGGAGCCCCCATATGCCCCCCTCCATGGCGTCAACAGGCACGAATGCTAGGGGGAGGAGTATCCATACCTGGAGAGCAAGCTCCTCCTCTTTGCATACCTGGCCAGAACCACAGGGGTTTGCTGAACCTTCCACCAGATGGTCTGGCAGAAGTGGAAGAAACAGCCCCTCAGATCCGTGCCCTCAAAGGTGGTACTGAAGGCACACCAGGCAGCCCACTTGAAATTGAGAAGTCACGGTCTTGGCTTGGCCCCCACCAGCAAGCCTGTGCACTTCATGCCCATTCGGTCCAAGATGACATAAGCAGGTGTACTGCTGGGCTCACAACACCCACACGCATCCCATGCACCGTATACAACATACCGAATAGTGGTGGTGCACAGTGAAAGGTCCCATCAAGGAACCAGTCCTCTGACCCTGAAAGGAACTGGAGAGACCACAGGGGTGGCAAACACCAAGTGACACTCCTCAAGCGGGACCACTGTCCTGCTGCAGATAGAACTCCCCTCCCGGTGACAATGTACTCCGGGGGATGATCAGATCAATCATTGATGCTGGCATGGCGGGAACCCCTCACAGCCTGCCACAATGGCTGCACTGTCCGTTTAATGAGTGGCAGGGCTGGCAGCCTGCCAACCACTGCATCAGGCACACCTGTCATGCAGTGGGTGAGCATGTGATGTGCTCCCACACTGCTGCATGCCCTCTTCGGCACATCTGCCAGCACACTGTACACCCACCTCACCTGCATCAGGGATGTGGTGTGCCCACCAGTGTACACAGCATGGTCCACAATGGTGTGCAGGCATGCAGGAAACTGATGTCTATGGTCCTGCATGCACCTCCAGTAGACCTCATCTTTCACGCCTTGTCCCAGTGGTATATAAACCTCTGTGCTCCAGGAGTGGCTTTCCTTCTGACTCATCAGGAACTTTACTTCGTCCATAACGCAGATCGCTTCTAGGAATTGAGCACCTGCATATCCAAAGCAGTCCCTTAAACACGGCAGGTGGGTCATGTGGTGTTCACCTGTGTGCATCTCCACCTTTGGCCTACCCCCTCCCCCCACAGCACACCAGCACAAAAAGTGTGTGTGTGTGTGTGTGTGTGTGTGTGTGTGGCCCTTGTAGGTGTCGCAATGGCACGGCAGTGTATTCCCATGATGTCCACGGTCAGGACAGACTGTGGCTGTAGAACCAGATGGTGACAGATGGTGAGTGTCCTTGTACTGCACAGCTGTGCTCCATTTGTGTTCTTTCCTTCCTCCATATTGCCGCCTTCCTCACGTTATCCCCTGGTTTGTGTAGTACTGTGCTGTGTCTGCAGAGTGTGAGCTTCAAAGCACGCATGCTGGCCAGTTGCACCACAGCTTCATTGATGGCAAGTGGTCTATGCTGTGTGCTATGATGGTGGCTTAGCGCATCCCCACCACAATGCACATTGGCCTCTGCAAGGCTGCTTGGTTGTGGGGCTGCAGTTCTGGGGTGTACTGTCCAGTGGGGGCTCCTACCAGGGTCTGGTGTGTGTGGCTGTGGCCCTGTGTTGCATGCCAGCAGCCTGTGTGTGTTCTATGTTGTGTGCCATACAACACAGGAATACGCCCTTGTGGTCAGTTCACCCTTGTTATGGTCGCCGTCTTGATGGCTCGCCATTATGACCAGTCACTGTTTTGAGGCTAGCTTCTGCTCTGGGGTCGCTGTTAATGCCAGTCGCCCAAATGACTGTCGGTGTAATATTCATGCCCGCACAATACAGCCACCAGATTAGAGCTTTCTCCTCCTTCAGATTACCCTTTTGAGTCACCATTATGTGGGTAGCCCTCCACATTAGCCCTTATCATGGGATACTGCACTGTACCTGACAGGTGATGCCCAAGCTGCACAGAAAAGCCTAACTGATGCCACCAGAGACTATGGTCAGGTAAAGGTGGCTACTGTATCTTAGATCAGGTTGGAATAACTTTAGAGAGTTACTGATGGAATTTTGCACATTGGGTTTCAAGGCTGGAACACAACCTAGGGTGCTGGTACAAAATTACAAGACTTAGCTACTTGGTGGTCAAAACCAGAGATATGCGCTAAAGAGAAGATTATGGATTTAAATATACTGGTCTAGTACCAGAACATTTTACCAGATCACGTCCATGACTGAGTAAGTTGACATGAACAGACCACTCTAACTGCAGCAGTGAAAATTATGGAATGTTACCTGGAAGCTGAAAGAAAGACCAGAGGTCACAAGAACAGCAGAACCCACAGCAAACCTTGGCCCACCACCCAAGGAGAAGATCCCTGCAGAAGAGGGAGAAAGGACTTGGGGGATGGCAACAAACATGCTGGTATGGGTAAGTAGTCAAGTGGTGAAATGCTGCTTACCCCTCCACTTCATAAAGGTATTACCCATAAGTCCCAACACCCCAGTCTCCAGTGTCCCAAAATGGGAGGGGCAAGCAGGTCACTGACACTGACAGTAACATGGTATATTTTTGTTGTGGTAAAGTGGGGCATATCAGTAAGTTTTGTGGCCACATGGACTGTGATTCTGCAGAATGCATAGCTACCACCACACACAACTCCAAAAACCGATATACAATACCAGTCCAAGTGGGAACAAACAGTACCAGTTCTGGTGGATTTGGGCCAAAGAGACACTGGTTAAAGAATCTGTGGAAGTGCCCACCTGGGTCAGTGGAGAGATCCCATAAATATTGCCTGTGTGCAAAAGATACCCATAAATATCTACAGTTCCAGTATGGTGAAAAGTAGACAACTGGTTGGCCCATCAGCACAGCAGTAGCACTACCACTAACACCAGTGATGCAAGTTCAAGAATGAGCTCGGGTCGCTGAGTGCCAGCCAGGGGAGGAGGATTGTGCATCCCAGAGGATACTCTCCTCTTCTAGGGAGGGAGGAGGGAGGGCTCTGCTCTGTCGCGATACTGCCAAGTGGGTGACCACAGGTGGTACTGCAGCTAGAGATGGTGTTGGGAGAGGAGATGTTGCAGATGCTAGTGTGAGGATGTGCATATGGTATGCATGCCTTGGTGTCACTGCCTATGACATTCCAGGAGGGCAGAAATACGGTAAAAGACTGCAGCCACAGCACCTCTGTGACACAGAAAATACCAGTATATCCAGGTCCTCCTACCTCTCCAGTGCATGGCCTGCCTGACACAACAAGATGTACAGGGTTCTCCCCACCCTGATCCTACCAGGTGGGGGCATGGCCAAGGCTTAACAGAAGTAGGTGGCTATAGACTGGGGGGTATGGAGGGGATTGGGAGGTGCCTGCAGTCCCGATAAGAAGAGGGATTTAAGACAGCAGGGCATAAACAATAAGTAAAAAAAAAAAAGTAGGCAACAGGGTAGGGATAGTAAAGGTGGGAATTTCCAAAACCTACCCTCATTAGTAGTCTAGGGCTGAGACTGGAAAGGGTTTTCATACCCTCCTGTAGAACAATGCTGACAGTTCATGCCCACAGGAGGCCAAACAGAGAGGGACTAGAACATATATTTCCTTCACTGACTCTGAACTATCTGGTCAGAAAGAAAGTCTAAAAGTCCCAGGGTCAGAAAAGAGGGAGAAAAGGAAGAGGCCCTCTATCTGAGGCAGTAGTCATAGGGGACTGCAAGGACCTGGCTTCAAGGAAAGTCCAAGATGAGTCAGATGAGAACACGGTATCCACATCTATAGGAGGTCACAAGGTCTTTCCAGAGGTCACACCAGACATTTTTAAAACACTGCCAACATAATTTCTGAACAAAGGGCTGATGAGGTTCCCGGAATGCCTACCAGAACTTAGCTGTGGTAAATGGTAAAGTGGTAAAAATGAACAGCAAATACAACGTTTTCCAAGGTTGGAACTGAAAGATGATATTTTGTACTGGGTAGAACCAAGAAACAAACTGGGACTTTACGTTACCAGTTAGTGGTCCCAGGTCTAAAAGAAGGGAGGTACTGAGACTGGCCCATACTACACCTTTTGAGGTCATTTGGGCAGGGGAAAACTAAGGCATGCACACTTGGCAGGTTCTTCTGGCCAGGTATATGGAAGGAAGTAGCAAGCGTCTACTTCCTGCCCTGAGTGACAGTTGTAGCCCTCAGAGGTATAAAAAGGGCCCTTTGATCCCTATGCCACTAACAGACGCCCTGTTTGAAAGAATTGGGATTGAGATGGTGGGACCCCTGATAAAAGTACTTCTGGGTATTGGTTAATATGGATTATATTGGTACCCCAAAGCTATTACTCTTAGTTCCACTATAGCTCAGTCAGTGGCAAAGAATTGATAAAAGTGTTTTCCTGAGTTGGACTGCCAAGGAGATCCTGTCCTAACTGATCAAGGCAACATAGAGGGATTGTGTATGCGCCAAGGCATACACCTTAAGTGCCGGATATGATCGAGGGGGTTCCATGGTAACCTGAGACCGGCGAGCATAACTCGAGAGTCCGTTACCACGGAAACCTCAAGATCGCACAACTCTGTCTTGTTTGTGTATGGTTGCTCACACAATCTTTATAGTGTATGGGCAACCATAAATAGCACTCTTGAACTTTTCGGGGAAAAAAAAAGCTTACTTCTATGTCTGCCACCAAAAGGCTTCCTTCCGTGTTGCCCGTCGCTCGCTCTATTACGCATGCGCAAATGTGTTCAATCTTGTTGTGCTGCACGGTGACGACTGGGTGCAGCACAACAAGATCAGTGACGCGACCGACTGAAGGACAACAACGCTGTTCCAGCATGGATTTATGCGAACAGCGTCCCACCATACACTATAACGTTATGTCAAAACTTATGAGGGAGGTGAAGCTTACTGAAGGTTAAGTCCATCCAGACATCAGTGTATCGCCTGCAGACAGATGGCTTAGTGGAACTTTAATAAATCATTAAAAAGGTATGCTGTCCAAATTTGTGTCAACTGAGGCAAAAACTGGAATGAATTGTTACCCTATTTAATGACTGCCATTCAGGAGTTGCCACGGTCACCCATTGATTTCTTGCCCTTTGAACTGTTGTATAGGCAACAACCTCGAGAGATGCTGGATCTTATAAAAGAGATGTGGAAAGAACAGGCTCACAGTCCACCTAACATGCACCAATATGTATTACAAATGAGAAAAAGATTAAACACGGTTGGCAGATTTGCCAAAGAAAATTTAATAACGCACAGCAAACCCAGGCAGGGCACTATAACAAGAAGTCAGCCTATGGGAGTTCAAGCCCAGTGACAGAGTGCTCTTCTGTTGCCTAGCTCTGAAAGTAAACTCCTAGCTAAATGCTAGGGACTATGAGGCCCTCAATAATGTAGGGCCAGTTGATGACGAGTCTTACAACCAGACAGAAAAAGAAAACAAATTTACCATAATTTGTTGAAACCCTGGAAAGACAGGAGGTATTGTGACTGATCAAGAAAATTTTTTTTTTTTAATGTTTATTGTTTTCACATAAACACATAGTGTTACAATATAGAAGTCAGACATCGACTAGGTAACATAACGAAATTTAGATAAAGACAGAGTAGTTCAGTCTAGACACCTAATTTTCAGAACTGGGAGTATATCAACATAACTTGTAAATTCTGATCATATAAAGTCCCAAAGCTACACTTCCACATGAGATGGAGTCAGTCCAAATGTGGTATATTGAGAAAAAGGGAAAAATTCAATATCCAGCGTTGATTAGAACCCTTACCAAACATGGGAAGACTAAAATCTTAGTGTGCTCCCTCACACTCTTGCAACCTCAATTGGAAACTGTTTAAATGAGCAAGAAGCTGCAAAGTTAAACTGATTAATCTGGATAGACTTTCTATATAATTAAACCTCTATATAGGTTCACAGATACAGCATTCCCTGAAAAATAATGCTAACACACTATAAATATGCTGTATTATGCTATATTTAGAACCCATTAACAGTCTCTCAAGGTAGTCCAGAAAATATAATTAAATAACTAGAAAGTAATTTTCCAGGTAATTGGTGTTACAGAGTCTTGCCTGAGGAGGTTAATATTATAAGTTAAGTTCTTTACTGTACCCCAGTCAAGTGTCCTCCTCCGACTCTTGGTCCAAATCAACTCGAGCACCAGCACTAGATGCCTCAAACTCTCTCTGTATTTGCTGCACGCTTGTCTGCTTCTTCTGGATCTGAAAACTGAAACATATGGCCCCATAATAAATTCTCAGGCACGCCGCATCATCAGGGTATGAGTCACCCTAATCTTCTCAGAGAGCACGAACCCCATCGAATTTCTTTCTTTGGGCCCTCGTGGCATAGGAGAGGTCTGGGAAACAGTGCAGAGTATGCTCCTCATAGTTAAGATGATCTGTGTTATGGGCAGCCTGAAGAATCTGCTCCTTCACGGTTGTGCTTGCCGTCACCAGTAATACTGTCTGAGGGAGATCTTTCTGTGCCCCAGCAGAGCATGGTGATATGTGGTATGCTTTAATAAAATGATCCCCAGTGCCTGATCCATCTGTAGAGTCATAGGTAGCCAGGATTTCAAGAACGAGAGAAGGTCAGGATTCTCGAGCCTTCTGGCAGCCCAATGAGGCGAACATTTGGCGCCTGTTCACATTTCTAGTGCCTCTAATCAACATCTGAGCTGCCCATTCTCTTGTGAGTTTGGCTGCAGTTAACAAGGCTTTACTGCCTGATTTTCTACAGATGGTGCCGTTTTTGTAGCAGCTTCAATTTTAGATCCCAGTCGCTGAAGGCCCGACTCCACCTTTCCATCAATGGCCTGTATGGCGCTTGCAAAGCCTTCCAGGGCAGATCACCAGAGCTGCTGGTTGAAGGAGTAGACATGGTCTGTTGCTCTGTTGGGAGCTGATATTTTGCACCACCTGGGCGGTTTTTATTGCATAACCATACTCGATTTTGGTATCCAAAGGTGCAGTAAACTTCAGGAGTCCAACAGTACCAGTTGTTTAGCTTGAACTCATCAAAAACAGTAAGATTTCTTTATTATTTAATGTCAGTTGCAGAGCTATTAGGAGTCATGTCAGCTCTGTAGAAGTGCTCAACAAGCGCCCCTGACCACGAAAATTCTAAAGGGGCCCATGTTTGGTGATTATGAGTGCATTGATGACAGAACCCTGGACTTGAGACATAAACTTGTAAATGAACCAAACACCATCCCAGTGGACAATTAGCTCAACCAGATCCAAAAGTAAGAAGCCCGAGGTTGGCAGAGAATTTTGGGATGTGCTCTCCCGAAACTAGAACAAATCCATTTGATCCAGTACACACAGACATAGATCCAGGTGTTCAGATCTGCCAACAGTTGTACAGACTACCAGAAAAATCCAGGAAATGGTACGGAGGAAATGGGAATGGCCATGTATGCCCAGTTATCAACAAAGTAAAGGCTCTAGCTGACTCTCCATCCCAACTACTAAGAAGCAGCTAGGTCCTTTCCTGAACTTGGATTCATTCCAGAATTCTCAACTCTTACTACCACTGATTGACCTGACCAAGAAAACTGCCCCAAACAAGATCCATTGGTCACCTGCGTGTCAGAAGGCATCTCAGGCCATTAAAAAATGTTCTGTGTGAGGGGCCAGTCAGATGGAGTCCAGATTTCAACTATCTCTTCATTTGTAGACAGATGCCTCTGAGGTGGGGCTGTGGACAGTGTTACTACAAGACTCTGAGAATGGCATTTACACCATCCTGTATCTCTCTCAAAACCTTCCCTCCCCCCGAGGAGCAGCACTATGCCATGATGGAAAAGCGGTGTTTGGCAGTAAAGTGGGGTGGGTTCCTATGCTACTACCTGATGGGACAGATGTTCACCATCATCACTGAACACCTCCCCTCCCCAAGTGGCTACATGCTATGCAGGATACCAATGCCTGTGTCACCTGATGGTATTCCATGCTGCAGCCTTTCTTGTTTGAAGTGCACCACTGGGAAGGTACTCAGCATGGTAATGCAGATTTTGTTGTCTCGAGATGGTGGGTCTCAGATGGTCCATACCAAGCATGCCATGGGCATGACTCTGAGGAGAAGGGTATGTGATGGGAGTGTATCCCTGCCATGCTCCTTTCACCTGTAAACTACTTGTAAACCCTGCAACATAGGCAACATAGATTTTAACAGGGCTGTGGTGGGATCTATTTAATAAATCCTTACAGTCACCCAAAATTCCTGCAGACTGGTTAATAGCATCTGTAACCCCAATACATCAGAAAGGTAGTAGGTCAAGTGTTCAGAATTACCGCCCCATAAGCCTTACATTAATCGCCTGCAAAACTATGGAAAGATAATCAAATAATTTCTAATGAAAGAAATGAGGAATTAAATATAAATTATAACACACAGCATGGGTTTAGAGCCGGTCACTCCTGTACTACTAACTTGTTATCATTCTATAACAATATTAGCCTGGGTCTAGATAACAAAACAGCAGATGGATGTCATTCTGCTTGATTACAGCAAAGCCTTTGGCAAGGTCCTCCATGGTAATCTAATCAAAATAATGGAAACTTTAGGGTTTTCCTATTGTCTAATTAGGTAAATGCATGGTTGACAAATAGAACCCAGAGAGTCATCATAAATAACTGTGCTTCAAACCTTGGTGCAGTTACTAGTGGGGTTCCACAGGACTCAGTGCTTAGCCCCATTTTGTTCAACATTTATATAAGTGATATGAAAATAAGCACCAAAAATTGGATATCCAAATTTGCTGATGACTCTAAACTAGGGGTATGGTGGATAATACTCAAGATTCTGATTCACTTAAATTAGATCTTCAAATTATTGAGAAATGGGCACTAGAAAATAAAATGGTATTTAACACTGATAAATGTGTGGTCTTACATTTTGGGACACATAGCCCACAAAACAATTATTATATAAATAATAATTTAATTAAATCTACTAATAAGGAAAGGACTTGGGCATATAGGTAAATTCCAGACTCACCTACAGACCATTGTCTAAAATAGCTAATACGACAACTGGGTTACTTGGGCAAATGCAGCACTCTTTTGTCACAAGAACCGAACAATGTCTAATACCTCTCTATGGGCATGTATCAGACCACTCATAGATTATGGGTCTCCTTTTGGAGCCCTTATCTAAAGGGAGATATTGATCGGCTTGAGAGGATTCAAAGATGGTAACCAGGATGGTCCCGAGACTACTGAACAGCCCCTATCATACTAGACTTCAGATCACAGGTTTAAATTCATTACAAAATAGAAGAACTAGAGGGGCCTACTCTTAATCTCTAAATTGATGAAAAATCCAGAACTTATGAATAAGTTGGACTCAACTCAACTGTGAAGCGAACTGTACCGAGATGCCATAACAAACAACTCATTGTTCCTAAAGTAAGAACCAACCAGAGGCTAAATTTCTTTTCTGTTAGGGCACAGAGACTATGGAATAAATTACCACAGGAATTGGTCAATTCATCTAGTGTAGACGTTTTAAAAGGGTCTTGACAATTGGTTAACCCAGAAACGTATGTTCTAATTAGCCCACATTGTGTGGAGGGAAATCTAGATGGGCCTCGCCTTCTTTTTCCTTAAAAACCTAGTAAACCTAATAAACCCCTTTGTTTTAAAATTGACCCTTTAAGGCCTCACTGAATTGGATGTTTAACCTGCTGGTTATCTCTCAGGAAGCAGGGGAGTGTAAAAGCAACACCCGGGTCCAATAAAGGGAGAAGGGTGAACATGCAGAAGGAGGTTTCTGTTTCAGTCAAATAGAACTGGACACAGCAAGAGACTAAACTGCAAGAAGGTTTTGTTATGCTGAAAACATATAGGATATTGTATGAAAGCCCATACACAACAATCCTATTCTTATGCCAATGGTTACCATGATGAGCAAAGCTCGAGAGGTCCCTCTGTCGCATGGAAACCACAAGGTTTAGAATGGCGATGTGTATTTGGGCTCTCACACGCTATTCTGCATAGTGTATGGTCGAAAACACATAATCACCTACTTTTGTTGTGAAATCAGTCAGCTTTTGCCTTCCACCACACGCTCACCATCATCAACCGGACAGCTCATGTGCATGACGTTTCAACCACCCACTGTCCAATGAACAGGGCTGATGGAGACACTTGCATTATGACGTAGCTACTAAAACAAAATAAAAAGTCATTCTGCTTTAGTATCTACAACACTACTGCAGCAGAACAACTTTTTCAAGTGTATGGATTTGAAAATGACACCAGTCACATGAGGTGGAAGGAAATGATTATGTTGAATGACTGGAGTGAAATATTGAAAATGAGCAAAGTTCTGCTTGCTAACTTGGTCATAATACCATATTTGTACATCAGATTTTCAACCACTTTACTTATGACCCGACTTCATTAACCTGGTAGGTGAATAGTTTCAAACTCGCCCAAATGTGATTTCATGGAGCGACTTAAAGTCACTTTTCTTCATGGATTTAAAAGCGTCACCTGTGTTGTTCATGATGTGGGGTCCCAAAAAGGCCATGTTGAAAGTCTGAAGGAAAAATAATTGAAAATTAGTGAAGTTATAAGTGAATATTAAACTATTTCAACATGAACTCATAACTTGGTAATTTTACCATATTTTTCCACCAAAAGTGGAAGGGTGTGTGTGTGTGTGTGTGTGTGTGTGTTGGGGGGTGAGTGGGAGTCAGGGGTGGGTAAGGGTATGGGGGGTCAGATCACCGAAAACCATTTTCTCATTTACAAAGTATTTAAATAAAAAGACAAGCGATTGTTTTCTTTTCCAGCTTTGTTACCATACTGGATCTGACACTGGGTATTTTGCACCCAGTGTCAGTTCTTCCCTACACCACCTATGCACTGGGGAGGGCAACCTGGACGGAGGGGTGCGATGCTGGTCCACTATTGTGCATAAAGAATATCAGGAAGGATAAGGAAAGACTGATTGACCTAGGAGGGAGGAATTAAAAACAACAATCCCTGGCTCACTGCTGACATTCAAGCTGGCAGCACATCTCCATCTGCGGCTGCAGATGTCAGGATGCAAACCAAAAAAGCTCTCACAAACCAAACATATACAGTATGATTCATATCAAAGGCTCATCCAAAAGCCTTACTGGGCATGCTTAGAAAAAACAACTTCAAATCCTCTGGAACCGATTCATATTTTTCATGAACTCTTTGAAAGGCACTACCTTAACACATGCCGCTTCTACTCTAAAGCTTCGGGAAACATCTGTACCATCTAAACTGTATGCAAGAGCAAAAAGATGTATTTAGTACAAGAAAAAACACAGCACTACATTACAAATCGACGCTTTGTATCTCAGAAACCGCATAAGATACCATCACAAAACTTTTCATATCTTGAGACCCTGCCAAACAGACCACACATGCTAAACTTTGGGCAATTCTGTTGAACCCCAAAGATATATAGGTGCATAAACTAGGGTTTAACATTAAACACCATACTCAACCTTAACTATACTGGTGCTACTGTGCCAGTATTATATAGATATATTACAGTGTCAGTGGCTCACTAGGTAGCACACTTGCCTCTGCGGCTGGGAGATCAGAGGGCTGTGGGTTCAGTTCCCATATCTGGCACTTGGGTTAATATCCCAGTACTGACACTGTAGTGCAGCATGAGAGGGTGCTGCACTTCTGAGGTGCTGTCTTTTGGATGAGACGTTAAACCGAGGTCCCATCTTCCTGGATTGGTGGTAGTTCAGGTGGATGTTAAAGATCCCATGGCACTTATCGAAAGAGTAGGGAATTTCCTGGTGTCCTGGCTAAATTTCCTCATTCACTAAAAATACCACAAACAGCTTAATTTGGTTCAAGGTCAGTTGGCATTCATTTGTATCCCCTGCCCTGGGTCGGCCTGCAAATAGGCAGGATTTGTCTAGTGCACTTACCCGGTCAACAAAAACTAAATAAATAAATAAATGTAACCCAAATCCCATTATGAAAACAATTTATTTATCCATGCACACCCTGAAAGTCATATGATGGCAATTAAACTCAAATATCACAGCAATTAAATTCAAACACTACAACTAAAACCCCACCAAAATCACAAAAATTCCCACACAAAATATAAAACACCTACCTGATTAAAGCAAAATGAATTAAAGTGACTAAGGAAAATAAAAAATGTTAGTAACTGAAAGTAAATGAGCAATTAACACATGTTAATGACTACAACTAACTACCTAAGCAGCTATCAATGAAAATAATTGTTGTGCAAATGAAACAATAAATACTGCTTGTAGTGGGGTTGTGGGTATGAAAGATAGCAGTACACATGTGATAAGGTGCTAATGCCCTTAGACATATGTTTATTCAAATAATAAGTGGAACAGAAGTCAAAATGGTCATTAGTTCTTGCCAAGATAAAGTTTTTGCAAAAGAAATCACTGAAAGACACAAAGCAGATTTCCTCTTACTTGTAATGTTTGTCTGGCTCTTTAGCTAGGAACCTTTCCTTGGTTGCTGTATACTCTCTCTTGGTGAGGCTCACCAGCTTCCCTTCAGAGCTCAGGCTGATGTCTTCTTGCACCGGGAGACATATGAAGAGAGACTAAAGGAGCTAATATGTATCCCATTGAGGAAAGGAGGGAGAGGGGGACACGATAGAAACTTTCAAGTACCTCAAGGAATCCACAAAGTCCAAGAGGGCAGCATCTTTTAGAAAAGAAATGTGCAAGAAAAGAGGGCACAATTTGAAGATAGAGGGGGCAGCTCAGAGGTAATGTAAGGAAGTATTTTTTCACAGAGAGGGTTGTGGATGCTTGGAACGGCCTTCCGGAGGAGGTTGTGAGTCAAAAACAGTGATTGAATTCAAGCATGCATGGGACAGTCATAAGGCAATTCTAGGGGTGGGGGTAGAAAGAAGTAGGCTGCTGGTTAACTAGGATCTGCAGCTTATCCATTAGGTAGGAAATGGGCAGACTGGTGGGCCAAGTGGTCCTTATCTGCCATCAAATTCTATGTTTCTATGTTAATATGATTCTATGAGGGGTAGATCTTAGTTATGAGCTCCTCACACCTTTGTACCTTCCCTAAGTCAGCCTTCAATTACACCAAGTCTGTGGCTGATCATCGCTTTGAAACAGCACCAGCTGCAGGTGAGTGAACTGGAATTGCTGAGGCCATGCACTGAAACAGTCTCACATTTCAGTTACCTTTTAGTTAACCCCTTCTTTGTGTCTCAGTGGAACCATATTATCCATTTGCTTCAAATGTGAGCTAACAGTGTATAATAAACACCTTAACTTTGTTCTTTTGTAGCTATTTCTATGCTAGTATTAATTCAGGCAAAACTAAAGGAGGTTAATGTGTGTAACCTGCATGTACACTGCACATATGTGTCTGTCTCTGTGTCAAACATCCAAATGTATTACATAAAACAAATGCTAGGAGAAGTTGTATATGAGGTATAATGCTCTCGGGGCTAAGTAACTCAATAAAACCACTCACTGTTCAGGCTCATGGGTTATTGGTTATTTAGCCCTCTCAATAGCATTATATCCTCATATATGACACTTTCCTAGCATTTATTCTCTATATACACATATAGGTAAAAAAATTAGTAAACATTCTGTCTCCTGACTGGAAGAAACACATTACATGGCTGTGTATTATCCCACAGCAACTGCATGCCTGCACTTGTTTCTGTTTTCACCTCCTCCCAAATAATTCTGGCATTTTATAAGACAGATATTCCACTACAGGATGTATGGTGTTGCTTGATATATGCATGCCTTGGGTGGTTGAATGCACTTGCTTGTGGCCTTGTGCCTCACAACACACGCAGAGGCTTGCATATATTACAGCATGACTGCACACCCTGTAGTGGATTATCTGTTACATATATAATCAGACCTGGTCAATCCTAAACATTTGTTTTCGCCATTTTATTACATCATACAAATATATGTAATAACCAGAAAATGACTAGAGGATATTTTTTTGTTTTACTTTATTAAAATATGGAACATTTGGAAATGGGACTGAGCAGTTAAAACCATTTAATTTTCCTTTCTTAATCATTTATTAATCATTATTATTAGTTAGTGCTTAGTTTAATTTAAAATAATCCATGATGTTTGTTTAGATGTCTCTGCCCTTTGGCATCTGCACTTTTTAATGTCAAGAACATATTTCACAAGTTTCTGTGTTTCCTCTGCAGGGTTTTCTCCAGGTAGAAGCAGAGAATCAGTTTTGTTTCAGTTCACAGCCATTCAGTATTTTTTTTTTCAGTTAACAGAGGCTAGCAACAGATCTTTGAGCTAAGGTCCATTCCTGATGTGGGGTCAGTTGGTGCTGAGTTGGGGGAGGGACACTTTGAGAACAGGAGCTGGATTCAGTAGGGACAGCACTTTGATAGCTGGCAGAGCCAGTAAACTGCCTGAACTGAGTTACTGGTGGTGGATAGAATGGAGAGAGGATTTGCTTATCTGAAGGCGGGCAAAGCAATGGAACCAGACGGAGTGCACACTTGTGTATTGAGAGAGCTCAGAGAGGTACTGTCTGCAACTGTGACAGTCCTATTTAACAGTTCATTGGAAACAGTAGTATTTCCAGAGGACTGGAGGAGGGCAGATATAGTCCCATTTCACAAAATTCATAGTAGTGAGGAAGCTGGCAGTTATGGGCTAGTAAGCCTGACATCGGAAGTGGAAAGTAAATGGAATCACTGCTGAAGGAAAGGATTGTGGAATATCTTGAAGCCAATGGGTTGCAAGACCTGATGCAGCATGGGTTCACAGGGAGAGGTCATGTCAAACAAATCTGATAGATTTCTTTGACTGGGTCACAAAGGAATTAGATCAGGTTGGAGCAACGGAAGTGACCTGCCTAGATTTCAATAAGACTTTCAACACCCTTGCACATAGGAAACTCATAAACAAACGGTAGTATGGGAGTGAGTCCAAAGGTGGAAAACTGGGTAAGAAACTGGTTAGGGTCTAGGCAACAGAGAGTGGTGGTAAAAGAAGTTCACTCAGAGGAAGGAGGGTGACTAGCGGGTGCCTCAGGGATCAGTGCTGAACCAGTCCTCTAAAGTCTTTATAAGTGACATTGCAGAGGAGCTGAAAGGGAAGGTCTGCCTCTTTGCAGATGACACCAAGATCTGCAACAGGTTGGACACTCTGAGAGGGCTGGAAAAAATAAGCAGAAACCAGTGAAAACTTGAGGAGTGGTCAAGGGTATGGCAGCTGGGTTTCAGTGTAAAATAATGCATTTAGGGCACAGAAATCAAAGGCGGAGTACAAAAGGAGGGAGTGGTATTGATGACAACCAAGTAGTAAAAGACCTGGTGTAATCATCTCTGATAACCTAAAGGTGGCCAGTCAGTGCAACAAGGCAGTTGGGAGGGGGTGAGGATGCTGGGGGCATAGGGAGAGGTATCACCAGCAGAAAGGGAGAGGTGGTGCTGCCTCTGAATAGATCATTGGTAGGACCCCACCAGAGTACTGTGTCCAGTTCTGGAGACCACATCTCCAGAAGGAGACAAACAGGGTTGAAGCGATCCAAAAGAGGGCAACTAAAATGATGCAGGGTCTGCACCGCCCACTGGGCCTACCCGTTACCAAAACTGAAATAAATAAATAAAAAATAAATCACAGGCCCTATGAGGAGAGACTAAAGTACACCCTGGAAGAGGGGATGGAGATGGAGATATGATAGAGACCTTTAAATACTTCACAGGGGCGAAACAGGTACAGGAAAAAGCACAGTATTTTTCAGAAAAAAGGTGCTCAAGAACAAGGGGACATGCTATGAAGTTGGAGAGGGTAGATTCAGGAGAAATGTGAAGAAGTACTTCTTCATAGAAAGAGTGGTGAATTCCTGGAACAGCCTTCCAGTGGAGGTGGAGGGGAGCAAAACAGTGGTGGGATTCAAGAATGCATGGTATAGGCATAAAGGAATTGCAGGGAAAGGAAGGAAGGGTGAAAGAGCTGTAGATCAGACAGGGTCTGTGGTGATAATGTAAGTAGGGAAAATGGGCAGAATGGGTGGTACAAGTGGTCCTTATCCACCGTAAAACTCTATGTTTCTATGATGGAAGGAGGGAGCATTCTTTGTTAAGGACAGTACCAAACTGTTTTTGCAGCTCTAGATGCCCTCTTGTTTTGTAGAATTTAAGAGTTGGAATGTTTTGGGCAATATACATTGGGATCTTTGAGAAGCCCAGGTCTAAACGACTATTTCTGATTGTCTCCATTTTTGAAAGACTAATTTCTCATTTAGCTGGTTTGCACTGTAGATTGATTTTATATATATATTTATTGCAAATAATGCATTTCGGCTACTTGTCGTGCAATATAGGGTCCTTAAACACAATCTGCAAATTGACAACCGTGAACTGGGAACAGTGTCTCTATTACTAGGCTTGCAAAATTATGGGGTTTAATTATAGCCTTGGTCCATGTATTAGGGATTGGACTTCATGGATGCTCTCTGGTTCTTTGCTGTGTTTTTCAGAGTTCTAGAGTCATTGCTTAGATGGGCCACATTTTACTTATAAATATTAATATTTGATATGGGCTTTAATGAGGGCACAGTGAATAAGCCGAATACATTTGATAGGAGTTTGCATGATATTACAGTTGGCAAGCTCAATGCAAACCGTGAACTGGGAATAATGTATCCCTGCCATCAGGCTTATAATACTGTGTGCTTCACATGTAATTTGTTATGGGTTTTATGTAATGTGTGCTCTGAGTTTGTTGCCCTGTCTATTAGAGTTCTCAAATTATAGCAAGGATTTAACATGTATTAATTATAAGTATTGATAATTGGCAGGGGCTTCTGTTGAGGATATAGTTGACAGGCTGATCAAATAGAATTTTGTATCTCGTTTCTTCTTTCCTTTTCTAAGTCGCCTCTTCCCCAATCCCCCCCACCCTTTTTCCACCTTTTGTACTCCTTCCTGGCTGTTCCAATATAATACATAATATACACCACCTGCAATAATGAAGCTCTGCTTTACTCTGGTGCTGATTTGCCTTTGATCCTTCCATATAGGTGGCATTTTGACCTTTTGTGCTCTTGGTCTTACTTTTAAAGTTTTTAGCAATCTGTCAAGTATCCTGTATTAGCATGGCAATACATAGGAGCTTCACAAAGGTACAGCAGCCTATTTATTTGACATCTTTTCTTCCCTCTACCATCCCTGTTCTGTCAATTGTTTGCCTGGGACCCTGCTTATTAGCATTAACAGCGACTCATTATTAAGTAGGGTGTATTAAAAATACACATGACAAGGGATTAGGTAATTATTTTGCCCAGTCTGTTAGTCCCCTCACAATCAAAATTAATATCTTCAGATATTTATACAACACCAGTATTAATAGCGATCATTTTTAATTGGTGCATATTTAAAACAAACATGACAAAGGCGTAGATATTTATTACTACCTTTTCTAAATGTTCCTTTGTGACCGTCATCATCGATTTATATATTTATATGTTTAATACCTGTATTACACTACATTTCTTGTGAACTGACAAGGATCCGTAGTTATGCCTTACATTTTTTTCCAATTGTTTAACCAGGTGAGACACACTAAGCTGAAAGCTTGTTTACAGGTGCAACCTGGGAGCACAAGGAAGTTAAGTGACTTGCTCATGGTCACACAGTATGCAAGTGGGGCTGGGATTCAAACCCAGGTCTCCATATTTGCAGCTCAGAGTCTTAAACCACTGTGCTATACTGCCTCCCAAATAGGCATAATAGGCTTATTATAAGACTCATTCCCCACCCTTTTTTGGTATATAGTTTTATTTCTTATTTAGATGTGCTAGCTGTGTGAGGATCATGCAGGTACCACCTCATTGCTTGCAGCTGCTTTTGTTTAGTTATCACGGCATATATAGTCTGTTGGTGCCTGGATGAATCAGTCTTGATAAAGTGATTGTAGTGCAAAACTGTTAACTGGATTTTGGAGAGCTCTGTGTGCTGTCACGGATCTTGACTGATTTTTTATAGTATGAACAATAAAGTCTGAAATATTCAACATCAGCATTCTGAATTTTTGAAGAGTGTGAGTGACCCATTTTTCATGGTTGAAGTGAATTGTAGTTTGGGCTGCACCACACACACTTGGGAGCTGTTTAAGGATTACATTAGTTTTAAAAATTATTTTTTTTACATATTTACACTTCAACAAGCCATAAATCACTTAATATTTACACTTTTGGAACACATTTCTACGTATCAAACTAAAGGTCTTAATGAGTACTGCCAGAATAACACATGACATCCCCAAAAAAAGAATATGCAGGGCAATATAAAACAGCACAAACATTAAATATTGCAAAGACCTATAGGATAACATATGAAGTTTAACAAGCCATAACTCCCTCTTTTCCCTAGTGTCTAGTGGCACTTCCCACCTCTCGATCACTGTCCCTGTTATATGCTTTTCTTTCCCTGGTGTTTCATGACACCACCACCTCCATCACCACGCCCATTATTTCTTTTTCTTTCCCTGGTGTCTAGTGGCACCTCCCCATCCTCCAATCATTGACCCCATAACGCTCTTGTCTTTCCCAGGTGTCTAGTGGCACCCTCCCCGATCACTGTCCCCATATTGTTTTCCTTTTCCCTAGTGTCAAGTGGCACCCCCACCTTCTCTTGCCATCCCCATAATTTTAGCTATTTCCTGGTGTCACCCCCACCCTCCAATTGTCATCCCGTATTATTTAAATCTTTCCTTGTGTCTAGTGGCACCCTCCTACCCCTCCAATCGCCATCCCATATTTTTTTTTTTTTCCTGGTGTCTAATGGCACCTTCCCTCATCCTTTGATCGCTGTCCCCATATTTAGTAAAATCTGTAATAAGGAAAATGTCCCACAAATTCTTTTTTAAAACCTGTAAAAGAAATGGTCCCTTGCAGATCCAACCCCACCATGACCTCCCACTGAGCACCCACCACCTGCACCACCCTACACACCCCAAAACACCCTCACTCACCTGAACAGGTCCCAGGGTGAAGAGCTTTTCTCCGACAGAAGACACATCTTGCTGCTGGAACCACCAAATGCAACATGAGAAACTAAGGTAAGTTCAGTTCAATGTATTTCAATGGGGTTTTGAACTTTGATGCATAACTTTGTAATTTTGTATATTTTGACCCCAGATTTTCAACATGGCCTTTTGGGACCCAATCTTATGACCAATTGCAGTGGAATTTCACAAATCAAGTCTGAAAGGAGATTTCATGGTCAGCTGGCAAAATCGCCTTTGGTGAGACTTAAATTTTCACCACCCATGTTTGTGAGGTAGTGTCACAAAAGGTTATGTTGAAAATTTGGGGTCAACATATATAAAATGGCAAAGTTATGTGCATCCATTGAAATTTTGGTACGCTCGCTCGTAACTTTGGTAATTTTAAATATTTTGACCAAATTTTCAACATAGCCATTTTACATCACCTCATGAACTTGATAGCAGTTATTTTTAAATCCTGGCCAAACTATGTTTTCACACTTCTAGCATGGAATGACGCTGCAGTGGTGCAGAATAATGTTTCGGCAGGGATTTGAAAATTTTCACTACCAAGTTCATGAGGTGGGGTAAATAGAAGGCTATGCTGGCAATCTGGTTGCTGTTTTCTACTAATCCAAGTACATGATACGCATCTAAGGAGGAAAATGGCAAATGAGGATAAACCTTATACTATCAAAAAGTAAGGAAATTCTTTGCAAAAACTGTGTTAATACAACATTTAGGGTTCAGTCTAAAGCAACAAAAGTAGGGAAATGTGGTTTTAGGGTTTCCAACCCTAAAACCCCACCCCATGAAGCAAATCAGGGTGCAGTCTCCTGGGGTTGTCCACAGAATCACCCCACTGCAGTTGCAAGAAAGCACAGATGTGATAGACAGAGGTGTGTATGTTTCAAGAGTGTATAGAACAGGGAAAGCGTTAGGGTTGACAACCCCAAGGAAGACTGCACCGAGATTTGCTTCAGGGTGGGGGTGGAGTTTAGGGTTGAAACCCTAAAACCACATTTCCTACTTTTGTCACTTTAGACTGAACCCTAAATGTTGCATTAACACAGTTTTTTGCTAAGAATATGTATCTGTCTGAGTAGTATGCTAGTCTGGCTCATCTTTTGTTTTATTTAAAACATTGGTCATTTTGATTGCGCTTGTTTGCCTTAGTTGGTTTTTGTTCTAGTGTTTTATTTACTTATTTATTTATTAGAAAAGTCAGATTTACAACTTTTGAGTCATGGACTCATTTACAAAGGCACCTCGCCGCAGGTGGGGTAGACAGAGTTACATAGTGTGGTTACAACAGTGAGAACAGTGTAGGTGCAGAACATTAAACACAGAGTACACATAGGTTACGTAATACTATTACTTATAATAGGTTACAGTCATTTACAAGGTACCCAAGGGTTACACTGGGGGTACAGCCCTGGACATACTTAGATAATACCTGGAGAGGGTGGAGGTAGGGATGGGGAGTGGGGTGGGAGGGAGGGGAGAGAGAATAGGCTGTCTAGAGGATGTTGTCAAGTCAGGAGGCCTGACAGGAGGATCCCACAGTGGGATTAATTAGGTGCATCTACAGCAATGAACGTCAGAGAGGTGGTTCCGGAGGCGGTTTTGAAGGGACCAATTTTGGCAATGTCTGTGATGCAGGGTGGAGGGAGTTGAACCAAGCAGAGGCTCGGTAATGGAAGGACCTCTGGGCTAGCGAGGTCTTGTTCTGGGCACCAGAAAGGTGGCCTTGACAGAGCTAAGGGTGGCAACAGATGAGGATGCCCATAGGGAAGCAGAGACCCCGGGAGGGAGAGCCCTAGAAGAGATTCTTTGGGTGAGTAGGCAGGTCTGGTAGCGCAGATGCTCCTCAAGGTGAGCAGGTTGGCGATGGAGTACAGCAGGCAAGTGTGAGTGCGCTAGGGCTCCAGTTAGGAGCCTGCAGGCCTGTTGATTGACAGCATGATTTTAGTCAAGGGTACTGTCTGCTGCAGTGTAATGGACAAGCCATAGTCCACTAGCGACAGGACAGAAGAGATGATGGCCAGCCAGAGGGCAACTTGAGGGAGGCAATCTCTATGATGGTATAGTAGGCCTATCTGAGAATTTATGGGAGGATAGGGCATTGATGTGGGTGTGGAAGGTGAGAGCTGACGAAAGTGATACCTAGATATTTGTAGTGGTCACTTGCTCCAGCAGGTGCAGAGTGCTGGGGAGAATGAAGAGGGGCATTCTTGGCCTTGTTTTGGTGATGGGAGACGAGCATTGACTTAGTGTTCTTTAGGTTAATGACAAGTCGGAGGTCAAGGAACCACTTTTCAGCTTGGTTGTAGGTGTGCTGGAGGATACCTGGGAAGAAGAGGGATCAGGGTTGGAGGCAAAGAGAACCGCATTGTCGGCATAAAGGAGCATTTTTCCTGTGCAGGAGCTGGGGAGAGTGTTTAGGCAGAAGCTGAAAGTACAGGGCCCAGAATGGAGCCCTGGCATACCCCCGAACGAATGGGGCGGTATTGGACAGGGAGCTGTTTATCTTCACACGCTGGGATCTAGCAGAGAGGTGGCTGGAGAACCAGACAAGGGGACCAGCGGAAAAGACGAGTTGGTGGAGGGAGTCGAGCAGAAGGGGTGACAAACAGTGTCAAAAGCCTTGAGAGGTCTATGAACACTGCACCAGCAAGGTTGCTGGAGTCGAGAGCAGAGTGCAGGTATTGAGAGAACTCCAGGAGAGCAGTAGTGGTACTGTGTCCCGGTGGAAACCATGTTGTTCTGGGCACATTATGTCATATTTGGCCAGGTACTCAGAGGTTGAATAGACACTATTTTTCTAGGGCTTTAGAAAGCGGGGAGGATAGAGATCGGCGGTGGTTGTTGGGTGCAGACCGATCTCCACTCTTATGTATAGGGGGTGAGTTTGGCTGATTTCCAAGCCTGGGAAACTGACCGAGGCATAGAGACTGATTTAGTAGGTCTGTAAGGGGGACTACGACAACATCCAAGACCAGGCAGAGGATCCTGGAGTCTAGGAGGTCACAGCTGGGGTTGTTGCTACCAAGGGCTTTTAGCAGGTGTGACCTGGCTATGTGGGGATATAGTGTGCAGGTAGAAAGGAGGGCAATCCAAGGCAGGCTGGATAGAGGTGGGGACTGGGTCAAAAAGTTGTTTGGGAGGACAGAGCTCAGGTCAGAGAAGGTAGTATTGAGGCAATCAGCAATGTGAGTTGGGTCTGCAGGACGGTGCCATCAATGGAGAGCTGGGATGGTGGTGGGAGAGCAGATCTTCCCATTAAACTCTTTCATGCTGTCCCAGAAAGTCTGGGTGGAACCCCAGGTGGATGCGAGGGTGGTCTGATAGTGCTCTGCCTTGGCCCGCCTAATGGCCCAGGTGCACTGATTACGTGCTGCGCTAGTCTTGTCTATCAGCCAACTTGCCTGATCTATAGCTATGTGCCAGAGATTATCCCTATGCTTAAGTTTTTGGATAGAGGATGGGAGATCCATGTGCATTTTGATTTTAGTACAGCTTCTGGTGTGGGGGCGAAAAGGTCACAGGCCTTGCTGAAGGCATTGGTGAAGAGGTCTAGGGCAGAGTCAATATCAGGGTGTGATGGATGGGGACCAGTCCAGCTGTGCTAGATGCAATTTTAGCTTTCTGAGACCCCGGGGCATAAGTGCCGGGCAAAGGTGTCCTGGGACACAGGTTTCGGTATGGAGGATGACCAGAGACAGAGGACAGGTGAGTGATCACTTAGTGAGTCAGGAGTACGTTGATATCCCAGATTTTATTAATAATACTAGTAATAATTTTATTTTAAAGCGCTTTCAAATTTCAAAGCTGTACAATCATATAAAAGTAAAACCATACAATCATCATTATAATACAATATAAAACAGTCACAAAACCACAATTTTATAACCAGATCGCATTATGCTATAAAAGGCCATGTGAAACAAATGAGTTTTAGGCCACTCTTAAATTCCCCATGGAGGTGCACTGCCGAACTCGACGGGTAGAGAATTCAGAGAGTGGGGCAGCGTAAGAAAAAGCTCTACAGCCAGATGAATTTAAGCACACTCGGAATCTCTAGCAACCCCTCATCAGCCGAAAGGAGCAAACGGCCAGGGCAGTAAGATACAAAAAGGTCTTTCAGATAAGCTGGACTCTGATCGTGTAGGGCTTTGAAAGTCAATAAACAGACTTTAAAGGTGATCCGCCACCTAACCGGAAGCCAGTGCAGTTCGCGCAGCACTGGGGTAATATGACAAGACCTACTGGTTCCCATCAGAACCCCGCCGCCGTGTTCTGCACTAGCTGAAGGCGGCGGATTTCAACCCCAGAAAGCCCAAAATACAGGAGTTGCAGTAGTCCAGACGAGAGGACACAAAGGCGTGGACCAGCATAGGTAACATGTCGGACGGAACAAGGTGTTTCACTCTAGCTATATTCCTAAGATGGTAAAGAAGTCTTGATGACAGCTGACACCTGCAGATGCAGTGTCAGCCTATCGTCAAGATAACCCTAGTTTACGCACCTGTTCAGAGGGTCGGAAGCGAAACACCCCCAAGAAAAATTCCTGACGGTGAAACGACAGGCGCACCCTCTATCCGACAACCCGGTCCACCACCAAAACCTCCGCCTTTTCTATGCTCAACTTCAGCCAGCTAGAATCCATCCAACCCTGGATTTCTCTCAGACAGCTGTTAAACACTGAGACAGCTCTATCCTGGTCAGGAGGCGAAAGACAGGTATAGCTGGGTATCATCTGCATGACAATGAAACCTCAGCTCATACCGTCTTATAATGTCTCCGAGGGCAGCATACACTGCAAATAACATGGGAGACAGCACAGAACCCTGAGGCACCCACATAACAAAGGCATAGGGCCAGAGGAAGAAAGTCCGACACAACCCTTTGTGATCTTCCGGTGAGGAATGAGGTAAACCATTGAAGGACGGTTCCTGATATTCCACAAATCTGCCTCAGGCGTGCTAGCAACACCACGTGATCCACGGTGTCAAAGGCTGACGAGATCAAGAAGAACTAAGATAGAACGTCTCTTCTGGTCTCGCCTCAAGAGATCATTAAGCACCCGAACCAGCGCAGTCTCAGTGCTGTGTCTTTTACGAAAACCTGATTGGAAGGGTTCAGATGTCACGGATGGCTAAATGGTTCTCAATTGGGACTCACTACTTTTTCAATCACCTTCCCAATAAAGGGAAGGTTTGAGATAGGTCTGTAGTTTGAAACAGTTGGGGTCCAAGAAGCTTTTTCAAGAGGGTGTCACCACCGCCTCTTTCAGGGAGCTAGGAAACTCACCTAATTCCAAGGAGCACCAAACTATTTGCACAAGGATTGGGCCGATGATGTCACAACAACCCAATAGTAGGGAAGTCGGCCCAGGATCCAAACTAGAGCTAGTAGGATGCACACCATGGATAATCCTCATGACATCCACAAAGTCTGGCCTGCTGAAGGATCACCACGAAGACAGAGGTACCGTGAATTCATGCTGTTCAACGGCATCCCCTTAGAAGCCACCGGACGCAAATCCATCCTGATGTCGGCCACCTTATTAGCAAAGAATTGAGTGAGCTCTTGCACTCTAATTGCGAAAAGCTCGGAACTTGTAGACAGGCTGGGCTGCACAGCCTGTCCACAGTTCGAAAAGCTGAGCCGGTCAATTCCTGGCTACTACAATCTCCCTGGACAGGAATTCTGCCTTCTTATGGAGATTGCAGATTGATAGACAGAATAATGGTCCATCAATCTAAGGCGTCGGCATCAAGGGCGGATCTGCACCAGCAGCGTTCTAATCTTCGCCCTGTCTCCTCATCTCCCTCAGCATCCCATCAAACCAGGGCGCTTGGGACGAAGGGAGAGGGGCATACTAACAGGAGCAATAGTATCCAGAGCCAGTGTAACAGCCTTATTATAGGCAGTCACCACAGTCTCCGGACTACTGCTTGCCAACGAGGGAACGAGAGGTCGAGAGCCGCCGCAAGGCCCTGAGTGTAATATCCCATAAAGAGCAGTATCTCGCCATCTCCACAGGGGTAGGCCTTCTCGGGGTACTAAATTGAACCCCACCGTAGTGGTCTGACCAAACGACTGGTTCCACCCCAAATTGAAAGCATCAATCCCAAGGAGAAAGACTAAGTCCAAAGAGTGCCCAGATTTATGAGTAGCGGTGGAAACCACCTGTGTAAAGCCCAAAGAAATCATTAATTGGAGGAAGTGTTTACAAATTGCAGAGTTCATCGTCGATCCAGGCGTTGAAGTCGCCAGAACCATCAATCTGGGCGACTCGAGCGACATGTAGGCGATGAAGTCTGCCACTTCTGTAGAACCGTCTCCCATCTCCTGGTGGGCGGTAGATGAGCTACGATTCGAGCGCCAACACCCGCTACCACTGTGTACTCAAAGGACTCCAGCCTCCCTCGTAACCACACTCATGAGGTCCAATTCTGTCTTAAAACAGACTGCAACCCCCACCTCTGTCCAATCTCGGCGATGTATCACGAGTACCGGCTGGAGTCATACCTCTCCAAAGTGGGGCCTGGATTACCATCCAGCCAGGTCTCGGTGATGCAAGCCAGGTCCACGAGCTAACAAGATCGGCTATAATACCCGTCTTGTTTCTGACGGACCTAGCATTGCATAACACCGCCGAGCTGAACGAACCCCGAGACCGTCAAGCTCATCTGTCTACATAATTCCATAGAGCCCTTGGGTATGGGCACCAGACATGGTAAACCACGATCTACGTTCCATTTCGCCCCAGGCGCCTTCTAGATCTAACAACCCGACTCGAAAACCCCCTCGTCCATCCTCCCTGGCCCGGAGCAGGGAGGATGAGTAACTACCACCGCGTGGGGTAGTAAGCTGACACATGCCGCAACAAAAATATTAAAACCACACAATAACTCTAAAATCCAAATAAGATCCAAAATAAATTCAATAAATAAATAACCTAAACTAAATCAATAACTTGATAATCCCCCCAGAAAAAGTCAAAACTATCCAGTGACAAAATAAAATAAAATAAATATAAACCAAATTAAATCAAAACCAAAATATACAGAACACAACCCTTCCCCATTAGGGTGGTTCGATAGTATTACATCTAGGAGGGTGCTGGAGCCACTTGTCCGGTTGAATCTAGTGGGCTGGGTGACTAACTGGGACATGTCCAGGGCAGCAAAGGAGTCCCTGGTATGAGAGGCAGTGGTACCAAGCCAATTGACATTGAGGTCACCTAGGATGAGTTGCTTGGCTTTGTGTGGTAGGGAGGGAGGTAGTTAATGAGAGACTGGACCGCTGGGTTCTGGTTCCTCAGGGGTATGTAGGAGACCGTGAGGAAGAGTGGGCCCTGGCTGGGTCAGGGGTAATTTTAGAGTGAGGGCTTGGGCCATAGTCAAGCTTGGGAGCAAGGAGCGCATGGCTCATAAGGGTGTCCCACATGTAGATTGCACACCCACCACCACATTTACCAGCTCGGTCTTCCCTGAACAGGGTGTATCCAGGGAGGGAAATAACAGAGTCAGGGTTGTTTTGGAGAGCCAGGTCTCTACTAACACAATAATATCGGGTTGGTGTTGTACAACCCAGCACAGGAGCACAGTGGATTTCTTTAGAAAGCTGCATATGTTCAGTGATGCAATCGGAGACCAGCTCCAGAGTGGGGTATGGGAGGCTAGTTGGCATAGGTCGAGGATTTGGGTGATATTCCCAGACAGTAGTAAGTGTAGAGTGATTAATCTAATTAGGGATGGTGGTGACAAGGACCCTTAGTGTGGTGCCAATGTGAGGTCCTGATAGTATAGGTGCAGGGGATAGGTAAGGCACCGAGGGTAGGTATGGTAAGGAAGAGGTGGGTCCAGCATGGGCCCGGGAGGGTAGAGAGAGTGGGGTGTTGGTAGGTGGTGGATGCAGAGGAGTTGGGGATTCCAATGTGGGAAGGGGCCAAGCTGTTTGGGGTGGCTTAGGGAGAAATGCTCAGGGTGGAGGGCAGGGGCACAGGACGGGGTGGTCTGAGCCAGAAGGTAAACGTGAGCAGGCCCTAGTGCAGTGAAATCCTTTAGCATAGCCAGTACTGGATGCAGCCATCGACATGCCCCTAATAGTACCTGAAATTTCTCTGATGCCTCTGGAAAATGTCCTGCCTGGCTGAATTAGCTGCAGTACCACTGTAGCACCACTAAGCGGAATTTCTACAGAATCCCTTTGAAATATTGTGAAATTTCTGGAACTATCCAAACAACTTGATGGCTATAGCTGCAGTCTGTCTCAGTTTTTTCCCATAGTATAGGTTCCCCTTTATAAGGGGCAGGGCTGAGTGGTCCATCCTTTACTTCGTGTGTGTGTGGTCAGAGAGGCATGGCATCTACGGTCAGGAATGGCATGTATTTTGCAGTCAGGAGCATCATGTGTGTGTGTCATCAGGACTGGAGCCGCTGACCAGGACCCGCATGGTTTGCTCAACTGGGAGCTGTAGGAACTTGGAGTTGTCAGTAGCAGCATGGAGAGTAAGGTGGCAGCTGAAGGAGGTCACAGTCAGCAACAGCAGTATGGCTGCTTGGTTGAGACAGGGGAATTGCTGGTTACTGTGAGACTGCAGCTACTTTTTGTTTGGTCTGATTCTCTTTCTTGTTTTTGGACAGACCTCATATATAGGGTTATTGATTCTAAGGTGACCTCTTCATCTTAGCTAAATCGGATGTGCATGTTATGCAGCTCACAATTCTAAAGTACTGTACCATCAGTTTGTACCAGTCTGTGTTTCATTTCAAAAAATAATTACTGTATACATATCATAGAAATTCAAATCAGCCCAGTATTTTTGTGCAAGTTCAGAATTTTAAAGGGCTGCTAACGTCATCTAAACATGTACAAATTACCTTATTCCCTACAGTAAAACAATTCTATGAACTGGGTCATTTATGGTTTTGACTCTATAAATGTCAACAAGCACTCATGAAAAGATAGTTAAGTTTAACAGAAACAATCTTCTAATGGAATAACTTAGAAATAATTTAGGCTACAATTTATATGGTGGTGTAGATCCTGGCTTACAAAAACATCAGGATTTCAAACAAGATGAGTAATTACCCGTTTATTCACCATGTTTACAAAAATACGAGTCCCATTACTCACCGAGACTTTGGAAATGCTCCAACCCTATAAGCAAAACTGCTTTCACAGCACTGTTGGAGCATGAAAACAGCCTTCTTCAGTGATATGTTGCTACTCACTAAAACATGATTTTCTCACCAAATTTCAAGGGTTCTGGCCATATGTGGAGACTTACTAAGCACAACCGAGCATCCAGGCTGCATGAATGCTGAGGAAGAGCTGATGCAGTGATTGATTTCTGCTTAGTTTTATTTATTTTCAGTATGACATCTTTGCATAAGGGATGTGATTCTTGTTTATTTGTGAATAGCCATTGTGCTGGTTGCTGCTGTCTTTTTATTTTAAAAACAGGACCCACCTAAAGTGAGTCTGACAGTCTATATACATTTCCTCCTTTTGGTTCTTGGACAGACCTCAGCTATAGGGACAATGATTTGGAGGTGACCTCTTTATCTCACTCTGATGTGCACAGGTATGTAATGCGGCATTACAGTTCTAGAAGTATCAGCAGTTTGTACCAGTCTATGTTTCATTTCAAAGAAAAATATTGGATAAACATCATATAATTTCAAATCAGCCCAGTATATTTGCACAAGCTCAGAATTTTAAAGGACTGTGTCTGCTAATATCATCTACACGTGTACAAATTAAATTATTCCCTACATTAAAACAATTCTATGAACCGGGCATTTACGGTTTGACTTTTAAATGTCAACAAGCACTTATGAAAAGATACTTAAGTTTAACAGGAGCAAGCTTCTAAATGAATAACCGGGAATAATGTAGGCTTCAATTTATTTGGTTGTATAGTTCCTGGCATATAAGAAGCATCCGAGTTTCAAATAAGATGAGTAATTATCTATTTATTCACCACATTTACAGAAATACTCTTTACAAATTATTTTCATGAGTACCACTACTCCCGAACTTTTGCAAATGCTCCAGACCTATAAGCAAAACTGCTTTCACAGCACTGTTATTGGTTAAGATGAACAGCCTTCTTCAGTGATATGAGCTGTTACTCACTAAAACATAATTGTCTTACTTAATTTCAAGGGTCCTAGGCCATCTGTGGAGACCTACTATACGAAGCACAACTGAGCGTCAAGCTGCATGAATTCTGAGGAGCAGCTGATGCAGTGACTGAGTTTATGCTTAGTTTTACTTATTTTTGGTATGACATCTTTGCCTAAGGGATCTGATTTGTGTTTATTTGTGTATGGTCACTGTGTCGGTTGCTGCTGTCTGTTTTATATTAAAACACGACCTACCCTATGAGGAGTCTGGCAGTGGAGACCTGAGGGCTGAATTGAAGGGCTGGTGACCTGAGTATCCTGTTAAAACAGCGAGTCCATTTGAGTGACTCAATTTGGTGACTCTAAATAGTGCATGTCAAATGATCGAGAGCATTTTGACAGCACAAGTTTACTTCAGCGAGAGTCAGTGATCAATCAATCAATCAATCAAAGTCTTTATTTAACCAGGCGATCACCGTTGAGCAAGCTCATTTTCAAGGTGGACCTGGGTTTGTCAACAAGGAACAAAGGATAATATACATGGGATGCGACACGAGAAAATAATAATAATAAAATAAAGTGAGATACAATAATACAGTATATACAAAGTATCAGCGGTAGCATTGACAGTAGTATATGCTTGGAACAAAAGATACAGCTAGTTTTGGTAGGACATAATTTTTCATATAAGTAAAGAAATATACATATCAGGTATAACGAACATAAATGAAACCTAATATAAAAAGATATTTAGTGATATGGTATGGATAATTTAGAGCTGGAACCAGGGTCAAAGGAATGTGGAAGGGACAGATATGGGTGGCAGAAAAGGGAGAGGAAGAGTCGATTATAGATGTGATCGGCCTTTTAACAGTAGTAATTAGAGTGTGCTTGGACTTATAGGAGTCACTATTTAGGTAGACAGGCACAGGACTCTTATTATGATGTAGATATAGAGATTTAAAAGCTGCTTAGCTGATGGGGTGAGTTAATTTCAAAGTTTTTGCATCTTGTTCCACAGTTGAAGGAGCACAAAGCTGATGGCTGCTCTGCCAATGCGAGATTTTGCTTTGTAAACCTAAAGGTAGATATATTAGGTGCTTCTCAGGGCATACTTCCCCAGAGTGCAAAAAGGTAAACAGACAGAGATATACTGGGGCAGTTTATTTGAGATAGCTTTGTATGTCCAAACCGCAGCATTTTTGCCGTCTGTAAGCAAGGGATGATCATCCCACTGCCGTGTACAATGCACAGCGATGGGTTGAGTAAGGAAGACCAGTGATAAATCTTATGGCTCTGTGATAAAGCGATCGAGTTTGGATAGGGTACCTGCAGGTCCCTGACTATATAGAAAATCTCATGAATCCAATAGGGAAAGAAAGGTAGTTTGAAACAGTTTCAGTTTAGTGTCTCTTGTGAGATTATTAACCCTAAAGAACAGACCAAGTCTTTGTCTAAGTTTCTTTGCCAGTTCTTCTAAGTGATCTGTGAGTAAGTCTGTGGTCTAACCAGACCCCAGGTACTAGAACTTTGGTACATAGTCCAACCGCTCACCTAGAATGGTAGTGATCTACTTGAGGTGTCCCAAAGATTGCAGGATTTATTGCATTGTAATATATGGATTTGCCAAATAATACCATCGAAAATTATTTAAAAATCCTCGTAAACCATCTCGAGAACTCTGCAGACTCAATAATACCACTTCATTGCAGAATAATACTATCGCTATAAGAAACGATAGTATTATCACCAAATGCCACAGCGCATGTGCAACTCTGCCCAGCAAGAAATCAGGTTGCCATGGAGCCACGTCCTTCCGCCCATCCAAAGTCACACCGCATTCTAATCATTACTGTTCTTCTGTGGGCGGGCACACTCATTTTGAAACATGGCGTTCGTTACTTCCGCTTAGCGAGCCAAATGCGCCTCTGCTTGCTTTCTTCGGGTTTTTTCTATAAATGGATTATCTGCTTGATCCTGCATTACCGAGGATCATAAACGAAAAGGTAGGACTTCACGAAAATTCAAACAGACACTGACAGACTGGCGGTTACGAGTGGGGATGTGGGCAAGTGACTCTGTCTCCAGTGCGACGGTCAGCTGACTGCAAGCATGTCTTCAGTACTCGACTGGCTAAAGAAAGGCAAATCCATATATTACAAAAATAACAAATAGGCAAGTTCTATGACTGAATTATACCATCTTGAGGTTCTAATAGGAACCTCTCGAGCTGCATTCGAGGTTCTCTGACCTCAGAACCTCTCGATGGTATAATTCCCTTGTACAGACACTCGCCATCTATTATTCTATTTGTGAAGGGCGAGAGGAACATTGCTTTGGTTTTTTTGCATTTAAGAGCAGTTTCTGGTTTATAAGCTGATGTTGCAGCAGATTAAATTCATTTTGAAGGGCTTTACAGGCCACATCAGGGATGGGGCTACTAGCTGAAGTACGGTATCATCCAGACGAATAGGTGTATTTGTGTTTTTGATGGGGCATCGACATTGTTAATTTAAATGGTGAACAGCAAGGGACCAAGAATGGAGCCTTGTGGTACACCCTCAATATGGATTTTGGTGGAGAAACTTCCCTTCTGCCTTTACTTGTTGAAGTCATCCTGAGAGGTAGTTGGAGAACTATTTAAGGGACAGGAATCCAAACCAATGTTCGGAGGGACGACAGAAGCAGTCTGTGATCAACAGTATCGAACGCCTTGCTTAGGTCCAAGAAAACTGCACAGACAAAGGTTTTTTGTCTAATTCAAGCTGCCAGATGTTTGTCACCTTGGCTAGAGCAGAGATTGTACTGTGCTGTGCTCTAAAACTGGATTGTAACGGGTTGAGCAATTTTTCTGATTCCAGGTACTCCGGGTGGGAGTTCACTATTTTCTCCAGCATCTTTGACAAGATTGGAAGTAGGGAGATTGGCCTGCAGTTATTGTGGTCACTAGGATCTCCTGAGTTAAACAAAGGGACCACAAGTGCATTTTTCCAAATGGACGGTAGGTCACCCTGGGACAAGGATAAGTTGAAGAGATGAGTAACTGGGACTGCGAGGACATGGTAGCTGACCTTAAGAGTATGGGAATGAGGTCAGCCCAGCACTTTTCCTAGTGCCCAACTGAAGGAGAAGATCTTCGACTTCTTTCAGGGAGGTAGGCTGCCGAGAGAAGGATGGACTGGGGATGGGTTTTTCTTGTGTATCCAATCCAAGTTGTTGGCAGAGGATATTTATGGAGAGGAGTCAAAGGCTAGCTCTGCAGTGGCAAAATGATTATTGAGAGCGTCGAGGATAGACGGTCTGTTGGAGATGACAGTATTGTAGATCAATAATTTAGTAGATAGGGAATTAACAGTGGTGTGACCTTCAATGTCGTTGATCATCCTCCAGAATTTGGAGGCATTTCTTGAGGAGCTCTGCAGCTGTGAGCAGTAGAAATTGGCATTTGGCTTCTCTGACCATTTTGGTGCAGAGGTTCCTCGCCTCCGGAAAGAATTCCAGTCATTTATTATATTAGTTTTCCTAGCAGTTCTCCAGAGTACATTCCCACCTGCAAAGCATCTTTCAGGTCTTCTGTAAACCAACGACAGGATTTGTTTCTGGCACAAACTTTTACTATGGGAGCATACTTGTTGAGAGTCCCTAGCACAATTTCTGAGAAAATATCATAAGCCCTAGTCAGGGAATTGGCTAGATAGAAGTCCTGCACATCGCATGGAGTCTCTTAGCCTGATATATACCCATGGAGATCAAAGTTACGATGCACCTTTTAAAGGAGAACTTTGGTGCAGCTGTGGATTTAAGACTGGATCTTACACATGCAATGAAGCAATGGTCGATAATATCAGAGAAAAAGACGCCAGCATGGGAGACTGGGAGAATAAATGGGGTTTGTTAACTAAAATGATATCCAAGAGAGTACTGTTATTAGGGTTGAGCTTGTTAGGACGAGTAGATTCATTTATTAGCTGTGACAACCCAAGGGAATCACAGAACATTTTATGGGTGGATGCACTGAGAGCCAGTCTAAGTTGAAGTCCCCAGTATTATATACTCTGAAGATGCCAAACCCAGGATGTTTCAGATGTTTTAACAACTGTAGTCCAGCTGATGGGGGTCTGTAGCATCCTATTATACATAATGAGACACCGGTAGCAATTTCAATCTTTAATGACAAGTTTTTGAATTCTTTTGGGACAGAGGTTGAGTCAATTATGGAGGCAGGAATTTATCCTTGATTTAAATAGCTACACCACCACCTCTGGTTTGCCTGTCGGCTCTGGAACAAACAGTAGGAGGGATGTTAACATTGTTGTTACTGGTTGCTGGTCAGAGCCAGGACTCTGTAATCACCAGAACATCTGGAGCAGTATGACATGCCCAGGCCTGAACTGAAGTGATTTTTTCAATAGGCTACATACATTAACATGCAAGAATCTAAGCCCTTAAGGCTTTGTAGCTCTGCTGGGGATTCCATGGGTGCCAGAGGGCCTGGATTAAGCTCAACATTTCCTGAGCATAGTAAAAGCAGGAACAAGAGTTTCCTGTAGAGTCCTAGGAGAAGTGTGGGTGGCTGAGTCTTCTTTCGTTACGTGATTTGTCTGAGGCAGTATAGGAGTTCTGAGGCTAGTTCCGGTTTGCCTGATGCTGCATACAAAACACCCCGACCGAGAGAGTCAATGGGAGTAGGAGGGAGTATGCAGAAGGTGGTGTACCCCTGTGGGCAGGCTCTAGGAGAATTCCTATATGCCAGTGCAGGTGAAGGACCAGCAGTGGGCTTGGGAAGTTAGAGCACATACAAGTTATTCTACTTGATAGGAAAAGCCCGGTCGGACAATGTGAAAAGAGAGCCATTCTCCACCCTAGGAGTTATTTTTGATTCACGCTCGGGTCCAATACATATAAGATGGGCAAAGGCAAGCATAGAAGCAGGTAATATGCTGTCATTATGAGACTATCACCCAATGGGCACTACAAATGCTGGCAAGAGAAGGATTCTCAATGGAGGAGAATTTCTTAATCCCTGCAGAATAGTACTATAGGCAGTGGAGCCTGAAGCAGTAATCCTTAAGTACAGCTCCTTGTCAGGCTAAATAAAAAAGAGTTCACCTGACTATAAAGTAGTACTGGGGCAGAGGGATTTGAAGCAAATTTCTTGGCTACTACTCTGGAGCAGACTAAGTACTAGAGAGATCACCTGACCTAAACCAACTTCCTTAGCAAGGCAGGATAGGCTATCAAAATGAGATACCTCAGGAAGACAGGATAGGACAGTGAACAATAAGCAAACCTAAAGTACCAAAATGGTATGCCTAACAAAGACAGAATAAGATAAAGCTGCTAGCAGGCTTAGTTATAAAGGGGATGGGAGTAATGGCAGTTGTTGACAGTAAGTAACCAATAAATGAAACATCAGACAGGAGTGGGCAGAGACTGTGCATTTAAAGGAAGCCTGGGAGGGGAGTCGGGTGGGACGAAAAATCAAGGGAAGTTTGCAGAGCTAGCACTGAATCAGTGCACATACAGTTGGAGAAACTGCAGCGGGGGAATGGTAAGTTAATTTACACAGGCCGAGCAGAACAAGCTAAATTAAAATATATAAATTAGGAGCCAGTACAGGGATGCAGGCTATTAAGTCACACATCTTGGGGGCTCCAGTCTCAGGCAAGTGAGACCAGCCAATCAGGGAGCTCTACACAGGCGTGGAAAGAATAACGCTACCCAAGAAGGCAATCAAATTGAAAAGAGCAAATTGCAAGTGATAAATCGGTTCAGCGCTCACACAGCCCAGAGAAACCGTGGCAATTTTTTCAAGCGTCACTATCTATCTCTTTGGGGCGGGTGGATCAGGCGCCTTGCAACCGTAGAGGTGCTATGGCTGGATCATGACCGCTGCCCGTAAGTGGCACCTTATCTATCTCTTTGGGGGTAGGTGGATCGGCTCCTTGCACCGAGAGGTGCTATGGCTGGATCGTGACCGCTGCCCATGGGGTGATGTAGGTAGAGTTGTGGAAGCCTGTATGCAATCATTTGGATGGCTGGATTCTTGCTGGCTACATAGCCTACAGGTTAGAGTCACCGCCTATGTGCTGGGCAGACCGCTGGTGTGATTGTTTGTTTTGTTTTGAAAGTTCCGCTCCACCCTCCTGAGTTTCTCCCCATCCCTGAGTTGCATCCCACGAAGATTGTTATTTTAAGTAAGGTGCGGGGGGCAAATCCCTCAAAGGGGTGTGTGGGGCAGAGCCCCTCACAAGAAAGTCACTACAGCTGTTCTCTGTTTTGCAAGTGCTGTAGTGCTTGTCGTTGCTTTTGCTGTTTTGTGTTAGCTGTATTTGGTTAGCATCATTTTGCAGGTGTTCTTTCGACACGGAACCGGTGACCTGCCGCTGAAAGCCTTTCATGGTGAGCTTCACAAGCAGCAGCTATAACAGAGTGGAGCATTGAGCATGGAGAGAGTGAGGATTGCGGAGGCTGAGGAGACATCTGGAGTCTGGTTTGGCCAGATCAAGGATAAGACAAGACTGAGTCAATAGTGGAGGAAGGAAGGAAGGAAGGAAGGAAGAGAGAACAGTAGCAAAATACATCTCTGGACACAGACTGAATGCACTTGGAAGAGTAATTAAAAATTAAGCGGTAAACTCTGCAGTTGTTAGTTTAGCAGGCTAACTGAATGGGAAGACTGATAAATAGTATTTTTATTTTTTTATTGTGCAAATCCAAAATCCAAAACTCAAATTATTACTTCAACTTTATTTTTAAAATTGCTGTGTTTTTTTTAATCGATTATTTAGCTATTTCTATTTCTTTTCTGGGACAATCTTTGAAAGGGTATTTGAAAGGGTATTTAAAATTTGCTCATTTTTACCATATGACAAAGTTTGGGTACTATACATTAACCTGGCTAGGTGAGGGACCTCCCCAGACTGCCTTATGCAGAATCTAGGTCATTGGTGTTGGCATGGTGGGTGTCAGAACAAACTGAGCTGTAGTTTAGCTTGTTATTTCTGGCCCATGGAGGAAGAAGTTGGCAGGACATTTACAAATCTTTGATGTTAGGAGCTTGGAGATCTAGAAGGAGCACTAAAGTAATTACTGTGTTTTGGACACTGATTTATTTGCTCAGGGTAGGAGTGGTAAGCATCTCTCATGCTTAACCGGACTAGCCTCTTTTGTTTGTTTAGGCAGCTACACTTGGCTGTTTTAATCGATAAAAGTCCTATGAATCCTCTTTTTAACTTTTCTATTAGGAGACCTCATGTTTGAGTGTGGAGAAGGTATCTTCTCTTGTTTTTGTAACCCCCAAATGGGGGTTCCCAAAAGTCTTCCAGAAGCTTGCCTGAATGCTCCAAGTCTGGAGGTGTTCGCATCTAAGCCATTTAAATGTGGTTCTAAGTGAGTGCTATTTGAGCCTCCACATACTGTCTCTTTAAGAGCTGCCTGCTCGCAGGCTTAATTGGTTTGTAGTGGGGGACTGTGTGTTTCAATGCCCAAACTCCCTCGCTTCTGTCAACTAGCTCTGTTTTTGCCGCTAAATGCGCAGAGGAGCTTTACTGAAAGGTGTAACTGTCTGCCAGGAATTGTTTAGAGTGATAATGAAAATACAGTTTGTCTAACCTGCTTTCCTTTCAGCAAGGACTGTGTAGTGTAGCTCTTTCATTTTAGTCTCGGACTGCTGAAATGGACCAATCAGTGGGAGGGAGTCCTTAAAATAGAGCCTGCTGGCAAATCAGAACTTGGACTCTCTTCTTGGAGCCAGCCACCAGGGGATTGTATGACCACTGCCTCTGAGAAATGTAGTTTGGACCATGGCGCCTTTTGCACCAACAGAGGGAGCCCTACTGTGATGGACAGCCGAACCAGCCAACTAAATGGGAGAACTCAAGGGAAATGGCCTGCACTGTTGCTGTCAATCCACATCGGTAGTGACAGTGAAGAGAGAAGAAGCCCTGCTTCTGCTGCGGCGTGTAGTTGTGCGCGGAAGCACGTGGGAGGCCCTGAAGTCGGCCTACAGCTGTTGTGAATGCCAGTTTGAACTGAATCCGAGTTTTGTGAGGAGAAGGAAGTCAGAGATGTGGAAACCAGGCTTAACCTGAAGACCGAAGACTTTGCTGAAAAGGCGATCTGCCTGTCAAGGGACTGCTGATGCTGTGTTCTACTGGGTATTTAGCAGTAATTCGATCTGGATCAAGGAGCAGACTGCCTGGTATAGTACTTTCCTTTTACATATAAATGTCGTAGTGCTTGTGGGAATCGCATTTCATTTTCCCTTTCCTGTGAACTGTGTGCTGCAGCTGGAAGCAGATCCCAGCTTGAGTCGGGCTAAATCCACTTGCTATCAACTGCAGTTGGGTCCAGTCTCAAGGACCTTGTCTCCATACCCTGTTGTTTCTGGCAATCCAGCAAGAACATCCACCAACCAGTTCTCAGCTTTGGGTATTGTGAGTACAAATCAGGGTATCCCACTGCAGTCTGTTTTCAATTACAAGTGTGTCATCTGATTATTGCTGTTTCATTTCTTCATGAACTGAGCCATCCGGCTCTGGATTACAATTGTGTGTTGTGCATATATTTTTCCTACAGGGCCCCATCCATCTGCACCAGCCGCCAACCCTGGGCAACGGACCTGGCTACCCCCCATCCTGGGTACCCAGAGTGTGACTTTTGGACCCTATATATGTGTGCACAGTACTGCGATTTGAATCTTACTAAACCAAATCAACCTGATTGCCCCTTCCCATGTTACTGTCCCTAAATAAATCAGATTTGTTGTTATTGAACTATATACTGTCTGTGGCGTCAGTACATGTAGAACCAGCATTGCATAGTGGTGTGTATGTTGCTTAACCTTGTTTACATGGGGTCCTCAGAGGCGTGCTGCAGAATCAGTCTGAGGGTAAGTGAAACCTATATGTGTAACAAGTGTATATATGTGGGACATTGGGAAGGTAACTCCACGTGTATTGTGTGGGCCACTAGTGGGAACAAAGGGGGCCACAGTGTCCCAGAGGGCTGTACCTGAGCTAGTTTAACCACTACTAACCCTGACATCTGGGTGGAGGCACCTGTCATTGAACCCAGGCCTTAACCTGTCACTAGCCAGACAGGCAGGGGTAGTAGCCCTTGGGATAGCGCCACCTGGGGTTACATTTTATATGGAAAAGTTTGCTGTCAGGGTACAAGTTAATGTTGAGCCCAGCTGTTTAAAAAGTGTCTTCTTGAGGGTAGGTTTTAATAGTGCTTATTTAATACTTTCATATATTTGAAAAATTCTGTAGAATTTTGGAAAGTCAAATTTTCGAATGAGCTTTTAGCAAGCTTTCTTCTCATTTCCTGTTTTTTTAAGCTTGAACTGTCCCAAGTAGGCATAAGTGTGCATACACTTTATTAGATTTTATGGATGTAGGATTGCTTTGCATGATGTACACTTAAACTAAAAAGTGATAACTGACTGAGGAAAGAATGCCATTGTCTGCAAGCCACTTTAAATGTGCAAAAGCCTGGGATATTTTTAAAGCTATAACATGTAGAGTACTGTACCTGTAATTACCTGGACTATTGCTTGATCTGGGTAATGTATATCTGTATGGTGTTATTTTTATTGTAATAATATGGCTTCTGCTATTTAAAATGCATTACCTACATGCCTTAGAGATGGTTGTAACTAGGCAAGGTGCTATTGTGAGAAACACATTTAGAACTCATAGGAAAAAGGGAGAAATGGTAAAGGCCTAAAAGATCCAAAGAGTAAAACTGAAAAGGAAAGAAAAAAAAGCTGCAACTAGAAGCTTTGACTAAAAAACTCCATATTTAAAAGCAAATAAAACTAGCCATATGGCATGTTTTCATACCAACCCACATCATCTCAAATAGAAATGGGGGGGTCAGAAAACTATCTACAACTAATACTGATGATAAGCAGAGAGATACTGTAACTAGAGGACTAAGTTAAGAGAGTCTTTGGAGACGTGGTCCTTTATTACGCTCCCTGCTAAATCTCAAGGTGGAAGTGCTACTGCTCAAGAGAAAGAGTTTTATGATTTTCATAATACTAATTTTTGCAAAATTACCATTAAAAAACTGATAAAAACCAGGGATGTAGCTGTGCACCTATGTTAGTTCCCCAGTTTTTCAGTTCCAATAAAGATGAACAGGGTAACTGCAGAGACAGCCTTAATATTACTAAGAAGATTTAGGTACTACTGTACCATTACTGGTTTAAAAGCTTACTACAGTCACCAGCCCTGTAGAATAATAATAGTAATAATAGTAGAGATAATAAACAGGTGGAAGCTGAAGAGGATAGAAGAATTGTTCAATATTGTCCTTTTTAGATAAAATATGTTGAAACGATTGAAAGATATCCACACAGCCAAGGTTTTAATAATGGCAAGGCAAGGCAAAGTTTATTTGTAGGGCACCCAATCCTGGGCTCTGAGCCTAACACACATAAAGGCAGGTAGAACAACAAGTACAATAAAACAAAATAATAAATATCAGATATCAAAATTATTAAAACAGTGAATAGAGATAAAACAGATCCAAAGGCTGGTCAAATTACATCAGGAAATGCCAGAGAGAATAGATGGACCTTGAGACCACTCTTAAAACACTCAACCGATGGGGCTTCCCAAATGTAAAGAGGAAGAATGTTCCATAAGACCAGGCCGGTGAGACTAAAAGCCCATTCACCAGTGATTTTAAGTCAGGTCCTAGGAACCTCAAGGAGGCCCCTGGTTGAGGAACGGAGGGATCGGACTGAGACAACTGGTGTCAGAAGGTCAGCCAGATAGCCAGGGCCTAGTCCATGTAGGGCCTTGTAGGTGAGTAAACTCATCTTGAAGATAACTATCCAGTGATGATAGCAACTGTAAATGAGCAACTGTCAAAACAGTGACTCATTTATGGCGCTTATCTTGTTGGGCCACCCTGTAAGGGTAGTGATGAAATGCGAAAGCAAGAGTAGGGACGAAAGCAAGGAGGTGACCAGAAGAGGAGGGAGGGATAGGTAAGAGAAGGGGAGAAGAGGGATAGGGAAGAGAGTTTGTGTGGGTAGTGTGCTATGCTGCACCGAACTAGCTCGTGTGGTGTGGTGGTGAGGGTGGTTAGCTCAGTGCAGCAGGTACTGGGTTCAGGGCTAGGACCGGGAATATTTTACTGCTGCCGTAATGTTTGGGTTTTTTCAGACCGTCCCCTCCCCAACATGCACCCCAGGGCTGTTTATATTAAATCAGGGGTGTGTGGATAAATACTATTTAAACTTGCTGGATGTGTTGTTGCCCTACAGCGCATATCGCCATTGCGCTTTCAGCTATGTACATCTTGCCCTAATGGTGATCGCTCTTTGCAATCTTTTGTATCACCATTACGACATGAAACCCTCTCCACCTGACCGTAGCCAGTGCACAGTCCACAAACTAGTGATAATTAAGAATGAAATCTCATCTTTAAGGGAAGATAATGCAATAAATAGGGCTAGATTGGATGACATCTTAACCAGATTGGACTAATTAGGAGTTAAGAGCACAGAATGGTCAAAAGTGAAAGCAGAATTCTGGTGAAGGTTCTGAAAGGGAAGGAATTGCAAAAGGCAATCAGAGAAGAAATGAAGAGACTGTGAATACAGGGGTCGCCCAAGGCTCCATCTTGGGTTCCCTGCTCTTCAGCTTGTTTCTCAATCAACTATGTCTAGCTGTGCAAGACAAAGTCCTGCTTTATGCAAATGATGCAGTGCTATTTTCCAGTCAATCAGACCCAGTAACTCTAGAAAACAAATGCAGATTAACTTCTCTGCAATTGAAGCATGGTTCTTAAATCGAAATTATTACTAAATTACAAAAGACAAAAACACTGTTATTTGCCTCCACCCACAATAGACATAGGTCCCACCATCTGCGTATACTTAACAGCCAAACGCACCCCTAGAAAATAGTGCAAAATTTCAAGTGACCTTGACTGTTCCCTCTTAGTTGCCCAACATATGGATCTTGTTGCTAAATCCAAATGCAAGTTAGGCCTACTGCACAGGAAAACATTGCCTGACAAAAGAGGCATTGAAACTAGCTGTGACTACCTTGGTCCTGTCTGTAGTAGACTATGTACTAGTGGTCTACAGTGCTGCAACCGATTCAGTCCTCAAACATATAAAACAACTCTCAATAAGGCCTGCAGGCTAGTCTTGGGAGCTCACCTCCTTACTCACACATGTGAGCTTTATGCCCAATCTGGCCAGCCAAACCTGGACTGTCAAATACAGTACCAAGCATGCCTGCTTGCAAAGAAATCCACAGTAGGCCCTCATCCCCTGGTGTGCAGAATTTCCTCTGTAAATCCAGCAGTATCAGGAGTACTAGAGGTACAAACAGCCAGCCCCTAAAAGTCCCTTTCAAGCAGACTACCCAAGGTCAATGGTCCTATGAATACCGACGCCCACTGTAAAAATACACTCAGTGCTGAAATGTAATCTGAAACTAAACTAGGCCCATTCAAAATAAAGCTTACTCTTCTTGCATCAACCAGTAACTGTGACTGTAGTGCATAACCAAGCAAACCCTACTCATTTACTGAGTACTGACATGAGCACTTAGTAGCACACCATTATTCGCCCACCCTCTTATACCTTCTTCACAGGGTACTCTCTACCACCTTCTCCCCATCTCTGGTTACACAGAAACATAGAAACATAGAATTGTGACGAATGGGACAGGGCTTGGCCCACCCAGTATCGCCCATTTCCCTACCTAATGGATAAGCTGCAGATCCTAGTTAACCAGCAGCCTACTTCTCTTCCTACCCCACCCCTAGAATTGCCTTATGACTGTCCTATGCATGCTTGAATTCAACCACAGTTTTGACTCCACAACCTTCTCCAGAAGGCCGCTCCATGCATCCACAACCCTCTCTGTGAAAAAATACTTCCTACATTACCTCTGAGCCACCCCCCATCTTCAAATTGTGCCCCTTGTTCTTGCACACCTCTTTTTGAAAGATGCTACCTCTTGGACTTTGTTGATTCCCTTTGAGGTACTTGAAAGTTTCTATCATGTCCCCCTCCTCCTTTCCTTGAGGCTATACATTAAGCTCCTTTGGTCTCCTCCTCATATGTCTTCTGGTGCAGACCCTGCACCATTTAGTTGCCCTCCTCTGGACAGCTTCCATCTTGTCTATGTTCTTGTGGAGATTGGGTCTCCAGAACTGCACACAGTACTCCAGATGGGGTCTCACCAGCTGTCTGTAAGAGGGATAACAACTTCCTGTTTTCTACTGGTGATGCCTCCCATGCATCCCAGTATGCCCACAGCCCTTCTTATTGCCCCTCTCACATTGCTTGCCCACCTTTCAGTCATCTGATATGACTACCCCAGGTCCCTTTCCATTTTGTTGATGTTAGTATCTCACCCCCATTGTGTACTCTTCCCTGGGTTTTTGTTTCGGTGCATTACCTTGCACTTAGCATTGAATCTAAGCTGCCATACATTTGACCATTCCTCTAACCTTGCCAAGTCCCTTCTCATCCTTTCCATCCCACCTTGTGCATCAACTCTGTTGCAGATCTTTGTGTCATCTGCAAAGAGACATCACTTTCCTTCAGTCCCTCTGCAATGTACGCTTATAAAGACATTGAAGAGAACCGGTCCTAATACTGAACCCTGCGTAGCCCACTAGTAACCCCTTCTTCAGAGTGGACTCCATTTACTATTACCCTCTGTGTCCTATTATCCAGACAATTTTTACCCAGGCTATCATCTTGGGACCCACTTCCAGGCTGGCTAACTTGTATATTAATCTTTGTGTGGGACTGAGTCAAATGCCTTGCTAAAGTCTAGGTAGGCCATGACCACAGCCCTCCTGATCTACTACTTTGGTCACCCAGTCAAAGAAATCTATTAGCTTCATCTGGCAAGTCCTTCCCGCTGTGAATCCATGCTGCCTTGGGTCCTGTGCCCTCTGGACTCTAGGTACTAGACAATTCTTTCCTTCAGAAGTGATTCTATCATTTTCCTATCACTGAGGTTAAACTAACAGGTCTGTAGTTTCCGCTTCTGCCCTGCTCCCACTTTTGTGAAGGGAATCACATCTGCCCTCCTCCAGTCCCTCGGGTACCACCTCATCCTCCCATGATTTGTTAAAGAGTGAGTCAGTGGTGTCACTAGTTCTACCCTTACTTTTTTAGAATTCTGGGATGAATCCCATCAGGTCCCATTGCTTTGTCCACCTTCAGTTTTAAGAGTTCTTTCAGAACCCTTTCTTCTGTAAATGGGCTGGTATCAACTTCTGTATCCAGAGTGTTTCTGTTGTTTGTTTTAGGTACCTCCCTCTTCATTTGTAAATACTGAGCAAAATATTTGTTTAGTATCTCTGCCTTCTCACCGTCACCCTCTGCCCACCCCCTCCCTTTATTAAGCCTCACTATCCCTCCCTTAGTCTTCCTTCACTCCTGATGTACCTAAAAGGTTTTATCCCCTTCTTAACTGAGTTGGCTATCTTTTCCTCGGTTCAGGCCTTTGCTGTTCTGACTGCCTTACCAGCTTCCTTTTGCTTTAACTGATACAATGCTCTGTCCTGCTCCTTCTGTGATTCCTTGTAGTTTCTGAATGCTTTCTTTTCTCTTGAACCTTCACTGCGCCTCCTTTGAGAACCACAGTGGTTTCTTACATCATTTTGTTTTGTTTATTTGCTTCACACAAAGGCTTGTTACCTCTGTGGTGGCAGTTTCTATTATTCCCCATTGTTCTTCCATCCCTCCTTCCTGTCCATTTGCTAGTGCATTCCTTAGGCACTCACCATTTTGGCAAAGTCTGCCCTCCTGAAGTCCAGTACTTTTGCCTTTCTTTGGCTTGACTCTATTGTTGTGTTTATTGTAAACCATACTGTTCGATGGTCGCTAGTTTCCAGATGGCTACCCACTTCTACATCTGTGATCCTCTCTCCATCTCCATTTGAGAGAACCAGGTCTAAGATTGCTCCTCTCGAGTGGGTTCCAATACTAGTTGTCTAAGGCATGCCCCTGTAGGGCATCTAGAATAACCCACTCTTAGAAGTGGCTGCTGCAACTGCACTCCAGTTAACATCTGGCATATTCAGATCACCCATCAGCAATATCTCCCTTTATCTGCCATTCTAAGTATACTTTCTATCATTTCCTTGTCCATTTCTCCCTGAGAGGGTCTGTATCAACCCTGTGTGGATTGTGGTGCCATTGCCTGCTTCCAAATTGACCCACAGTGCTTCTTCTCCTCCCTGTTTACCCTTTTGTTCTGTTGCTTTGATTCCTTCCCTTATGTAAAGAGCTACTCCTCCTCCTCTTTACCCTCCCTGTCCCTCCTGTAGACAGTGTATCCTGGTATGTTTACGTCCCAGTCATGGTTCTGTGTGTACCATGTTTCTGTGACTGCCATGATATCCAGATGTTCCTCCTCCATCAAGGCCACTAATTCAGGAAGCTTGTTACCCAGACTACGGGCATTGGTACTCATTGCTCTCCATTTTTGATGGCTTTACCTTCTGTAGCAGCATCCCCACTGACCTTTCTACCTTGGTCTTTTTCTCATTTAGTACCCTGTTTTGTAGAGGAGGCTGGGATTTTCCTGCTATTTATCAGTGCCTCTCCCTTGACTAGTTTAAAGGCTTGCCAATGAAGCATTTAAACCGACTGCCCAAAAGACTTGTTCCTTCCTGGACAGATGCAGACCATCCTGCCTGTTGACCTTTTCACCCCAGGTCCTGCCTCCTGTCAATTCCCTCCATGAATGGGTAACATAACTGCTATCTCACCTGTTATTCAAGAAACACCCCAAGAACCCCACCCTCTCTACCCTCCCTACAGGAAACCCCCACCCACCTTCTCCTACCTTGACTGACCCAGTCACCATGGTCCTTCACACTGGTCTACACTCCATCTAATTATATAATTGACTGCAATCTCATCCTCTGTCCCCAGTTCATAACAAGCATGCCCTGTGATCCTGAAATGTCCCCATTGGTCCTACCTCTCTACTCCTGCATTCCTTCCCGCCACTGCCAGGTGCTAGGACAAACTGCATCAGTAACTAATTTATTATGTACTTATGACAAGAACTTTTCCTAAACATGTTCGCTGTTTGATCCTTTCCTAGTAACCCTTAAAATGTTTGTCAATTGAATTGTAACTGTAATTGATTTGTAACAATCAGCCTTGTCTGTCCTTATTAGTCACGGTATCCCTACTGTTATTGAAATGTAACTACCTGCCTTGCTTGCTCTTGTTGTACCCTATTGTTCTTCTGTTTGGATGTCAAACCTTTACAAATGAGCTTTTAGCTCAAAAATATTGTCATCCCAGGATGTATATAAATAAATAAATTTATACCAGGGAATCAGTGATAAACTGGACCAATGGCCCAAGAAAGCTTTTGCTGAAATGGTTAAAATAATTTCAATTGCTAATACTGTGACAACAGGTAAATCACACCCTAATAATTGTATAAATCTACCTCCCATTCCTATGATGGATTTGCCTTGCTTCCAATGCTTACACTAGATAAGGGTTTGCTGCTGATAAAAGAAAGAAGTATTGAATAGGACTATTTTGAGGTTAAGAGGCCTCCAAAGCAGATTCAGACGCCCTAAAATGTTAAAAGCCAAGGTTATGTTGTTGCTAATATGGAACTGGATCTAGATCCTGATCCTGATGATGTGCTTGATGTTGTTAGATATGATGATGTACTGTATATGTAGAAGACAGCACTCTGATCTCTGCTATAAACTTGAAAGTAGCCCATTATATACTGTATATGGAGAAACTCACTGGTTTGGGGTAAATTGGTCCAGTACCTGGATAAACCCATATCACTGAATCATATCAGGAAGAGAATCATGATGTGTAACTAATAATCCAAATTTGGGATGGCTACAGGATTAAGAATATATGGATCCCAGAGATGTGAATATTGTCTCAGTTACTGGTATCAAACAAAATGGCTATTAAACTGGTTTTAAACTAAAGAGCATGATTAGAAACCTTTTCAGAATTTCATCCATTTGGACCTACAGTTTAATTACACTACCTTTGTTAAACAGAGTTGGTAGCATGGGATGTAGCATTTAGCCTAGAAGTAGTACTAAGAACACAGGATTTGGTGTCCAAGGTTTTGGAACTACAATACAAATTACAACCACTTGGAATTACCATTCAAAATGGTAAAGAGAAGGAGGTGAAAAGAGTACGCTGGGTCAGAAGGGAATAAGAAGCTCAGAATACTGGGATAAAAGAAATGTATTTTCTGGTAAAAATACTGAGGTTGGGTTTAATATACCAATCTGTAATCATTGTACTAATCTTGCACAGGATAAAAACAATACAGTATTAACTAACGCCATTCTGCCTTAATGGAAAGTAGATCTAAAGACTTAAAACTGCTTAAGGAGAACAGCTAAGGAAAATGAGGAACATGGTATTTTCTTTTTGTCTTGGAATGTCACAGGATATTTAATTAAATGTATTGACACTAAATGTAAGAATTCCATTTTAGGGTACAATATCATTGCTTTACAAGAGGCGTGGCATTCAGATAATGCTGGTATAGCAATGAATGGATTTTCATAACTTAATATGCCTGCTAGAAGGGATCCAAAAGGGTTAGATTGAGTGAGGGGCTGATTCTACATGTAAGAACTGATGAGTCATTACAAGGCCTTGTATTGTCTAGTTCTTATAACTGTTTGATGGTAAAGGTATGCACTGACAAGAATCCTTTACTTTTGGTTAATGTTTATAATCACCTCTAAAATTCCAAAATTCATGATCCAGAATTTTGGACGATAGCTTCAGATACACTTTTTACACAACGGAGAAGGCAGGTTTCTGTGAAATACTCATCATAGGAGATTTTAATTCAACAGTAGGACAGCTTAGAGAATAGAGTAATAAGGAACCTTTTCACAAGTGGCACAGTATACCAGAAAGAATAAGCCTGGAAATGAAAACAAATGAATACAGATCTTTTCTGGAATTCATTAGTAATCATCAACCGATACTTATTAATGGCAGATTACAGGGTGATAGGCCAGGTACCAGTACTTATTTTTCTGGACAAGGGACTTTGGTTATAGGTTTTTTTATGTCAACCGAATGATTTAGTTAACTATTCATGGATGAAGATCATTACTAAGGCCCTTTGACCACTATGCAGTTGGTCGAAATAGCATCTGTTAGGCTAGAATCAGAACCTGCTATCATAATTAATAACAAACAAGTTGTATATTGCTGGAACCAGGTGACACTGGATTGTCAACAATATTTATAACTTAAAATAATTTGGAACTGATGAGATGAAAGCCCTCCATATTTTATCAGCTTTTCATTGACCAAATGGACAATATAAAAACAATATAACCAAACAGTTGAGAGATAATTAAATCCATATTCACAAATCTGGTAATAGTGGTTGCAAATCTAAAAAGAAAAACACCGGGAGAATTTCTGATTTACCAAAAACTGAATGAAAGAAACCTGGGTATTTTCAGGAAAAATATAAGGCATATATCAGAAGAGCGAAAGATGAATATACCAGAGAGCTAGGGCAGAAAATATTGATTTGGTGAATCTGGGGATGATAAATGTTTTTGGTGCCTTGTGCCAATGGCACATTGAATTATAAAACCTAAACTTGACTGCTATATTGAACCTCATATACGGGTTAAATAGTTCTCTTCTTTGCTGTATAACCCTGATGAATCTCATAATGTAACATTTTTGAAAACTATGGCAAGAGTTCCATAGTTTTCAATGGTTTCTGGAAAGAGAAGTTTTGGAAGTCATTCTAGCAACTAAAAGTAATAAGGCCCCTGGTCCCGATAACATTCCAGCAAATTTTATAAACTGGACTCCAAGTAGTGCAGTATGGTGCTTACCTTCTATGTTAATCAATGCATCCAACATAATTACTGTCCCCTCTGGGAATGGTACTCATATTGTACCAATGCATAAAAGGTGACAAATCTAACCCCTCTCTATACAGGCCCATTGGCCTTACAGATATAATGGATAAATTATATGCCAGAGTTGTCCTGGTTTGGCTACAAAAATCTTTAGAAAATAATGCCCCTCTATATGAGTTACAAGCTGGATTTAGAGAAGGCAGAAGCATGATTGAGAGCTATCCCTGTTTATCCTGTTTGTTTGTGACTGCTTGGAATAAATGTTTGTCCTGCCTTAATTTACAACTTGTCTGACTGTGGTCGTGTTCTTGGAGTGCTGGTTTTCGCTCATCGGACCTGCTGTTGTAGGCTAACTGCCCTTTCCTGGCACCGCAGTATCTCCTGAGTCACACTGCTAACTTTTTCATTCATCTAAAAGAAGCACGATTGATAACTGATTCATTTTTCTCACCTTGTCCAGAAATATGTCAAGATTAGGAAGAAACAATTGTTTACCATTTTCATTGATTTCAGCTCTGCTTTCGACATCTTTGTCAGAAGCAAACTCTGGGGAATGATTCATAGGATACTGATCCAGATTTAGTTTTATTAATTAAGAATCTTTATACTGGCTACATTGGCCAAGGTAAAATGTAATAGAAGCAGTAGCCTCACTGATAAGGGTATTTCTAATTTTGGTGTGAGACTAGTATGTGTGTTCGCCGCACTATTTTCAACATATATTTAAATTATATTCTAATACAGTTAAGTCATGACAATTTCCATTATCCCAAGATTTTATAGGCTGACATACCAGTTTTGGCTTATACAAACAATCTCATTCTTTTCTTCCTCACAAGGTGGCATGCAAACAAAAAAATTGACAAATTAGTAAAATTATGTGACCACTCTGAACATACAACAAACATAGCCAAATCTAAAGCATTAATTATTGGAAGTAATAAAACCAATAGAGAAACTGACTGAGACTGTTAAGTATCATCATTATTTAGGAGTCATGTTCACCATTAATTATTCATGGACTTGCATATTGAGCCCCTAATACAACATACCAAGCAATTAGTCAACAGGCTTTTTAGCTTTAATACTACATAATAGTGGCAAGACTGTATCCAAAATGCTTAAGGCACATAGGGAAAATTTAATAGAAAAATTGTGTACACCAGTGAGATATAGGTGTTGCTAACATGGATAGACTAGAGTGTCGTAAACAGTTTCTGTAAAAATCTATTAGGCTCTCAGTTGGCTGCCCCATCTTGCTTAGGGCAAAAGTGGGAGTCCTGCCCATTAAAGTCTTTATCATGTAGCTATAACTGCTTCTTTTATTAGACTCTCAAATTTTTCCACAGAGAGTGTACACTATATGGCATTGAATGAAAAAATGCATTTTATGGTAAAAACTTGGTTTCCCGTGGCTTTATTAGGTTAAAAATATGCTTGCTAGCAATGGATATTTCTGTGTTTGGAACTATGTGAGTAGTGTGATTAAAATTAGCTATAAATATTTGAAGGTTATTAAACAAACACTTTTAGCTACTGCCCGCAGTTTGATATGGAGACAACATAGCAAGCTGAAATGCTCCAACTGGTTAACTAAAAATATAAGACAACGTTCTTTAAAAACCATATTTGAATTTGATGAAGGTCCCAGTTGAAAGAAGGATTGTTACAAGATATCATTTTGAGTTACAACCAGTTGTGCCGGAACGGTTTGAAAACTGGTAGGGCCAAGGATGTAAGGTAAATTTTCTCCTATTAAATATATTACCACAATAGAAAAGTGATAGGGCCACTTATGAAAGTGGTAGGCCATGGCCCTAGTGGCCCCCTGCCCGCACCTATGGTTACAACTTAGTAAAATTTTAGAAAGAGGTATTCTAATAAACAAGTAACCTCTTTTCAGAGTTATGCAATTGCAGCCTTAGATGTATTGAAAATTTATTTCAGACTGTTGTTATCTATCTATCTTGATATAACAATACGGGGAAAATCGCACATTGGTCGCTGTGAAAATGGCAGCTATGCCAGTTTGCTCACCAGTTAAAATAAAATAAAATGAATGAATGAATCTTGGAAAGGTTTTTTGCAAAATGTAATTTTCCTATTAAACATATATTGGATCAAACATTTAACTTTGAAGATGCTCAACTGTTAGAATCCTTTGGTAAATTTCTGTTGGCTGCCTTCAGGATTAGAGAAAAGCAGTGATTTACCTCTCATCTATGTTACCAACACTAAGAAAATATGTTTTAATTTGAACCTATCAAGTGTGATATTTTTCAGTGTCATGCTGATACTGTACTGCCTTATATTTGTTGGCCGGTTAGATTGAGGTGACCTTGACTTATGAGAGTCAGATAGGATATCAATAACAATTTTGGGAGGATGGATTTTCAGACTTGGGTCTGGGTTACATGCCAACATTCAGTATTAGCTAATGCACTACTGTTAGTGGGTTCTGATACTTAGAGTCCTGTGCCCACTTGTGGTACTGTCACTTATGTCCGCACTAACTATTGCTCATTAGGCTTGGGAATTACTAAGGTTTATTCTTCCTTGGTTTACATGCTTGTTAGAAAGCATTATTTAAGCAGCATTACCTAGATTCAACAGGCTGTGAGAGAGATGCTTGCAGCTAACCATTGAACTTTTATTTTATTTTCTAGATTGAGTGCAAGGTAATGCACCTGGGAAACAAAATCCAGGGAAGAGTGCACAAAGGGGGAGGGTGAGATTCTAACAACAACAAAATGGAAAGGGACCCAGGGTAGTCATATCAGATGACTTAAATGTAGGCAAGCAATGTGAGAGGGCAGTAAGGAGGGTTGGGGGATACTGGGATGCATAGGAGAGGCATCACCAGTAGAAAACAGGAAGTTGTTATCCCTCTGTACAGACAGCTGGTGAGACCCCATCTGGAGTACTGCGTGCTGTTCTGGAGACCCAATCTCTGCAAGGAGATAGACAGGATGAAAGCTGTCCAGAGGAGGGCACTAAAATGGTGCAGGGTCTGCACTGGAAGACATATGAAGGAGCTTAATATGTATAGCCTTGAGGTAAGGAGGAGAGGGGGACATGATAGAAACTTTCAAGTACCTCATGGGAATCAACAAAGTCCAAGAGGTTGCATCTTTCAAAAAAAGAGTGTGCAAGAACAAGAAGTGTTAATTTGAAGATGGGGGTGGCTCAGAGGTAATGTAAGGAAGTATTTTTCACAGAAAGGGTTGTTGATGCATAGAACAGCCTTCTGGAGGAGGTTGTGGAGTCAAAAACAGTGGTTGAATTCAAGCATGCATGGGACAGTCATAAGGCAATTCTAGTGGGTGGAGGTAGAAAGAAGTAGGCTGCTGGTTAACTAGGATCTGCAGCTTATCCATTAGTAGGAAATGGGCAGACTGGGCGGGCCAAGCGGTCCTTATCTGCCATCAAATTCTATGTTTCTATGTGAGTGTTTTGTATTTTGGATTTGAACAAACTCACTGTACTTATTGTTCTAGTTCAAGTTTATTAAGCAGGAGAACTCCATTGAGCAAGTTCATTTACAAGAAAGACCTGAGAGAGACACGTAAAATATATACAGCATATGGCGACATTGGTACAATAATAAACAGGAAGAGCAATACAGTACAGAGGTGGATAGTAACATTGTATCAATCAAAAAGAGACATAGACAGTGCATATAATACAGTGGATGAGGAGCATCAGTGCAAAAGGCACAAAGGACAAAACTTGCAGTATTTGTATGACATATACAATCCCATAAAATTTAGGTACATGTGCTGAGGCCAAAGTGCATGATATTTATAAATAAATTGCCTACTCTAGAATAGTGGCAGCATTTCAGCAGTAGAAACTCACAGAGGTGGGGTGGGACAGAGAGTTAAGAACATGAGACAGGAAGAAATTAGAGGGTAACAAGGATGAAGTACAGAAGGAGTTGGATGGATAGAAGCAGGGAGAGAGCACAGAAGGGGTGAGGTGGAGGGTGAGGAGAGTGCAGGCCACTACTTGGAATGGCGTTTATTCCAACAGATATAATTAGAGCAGAAAGGAACTAATGGGGTAAGAGGTGAGTCAATGGGGGTGCTACGTGCAGGAATCAGGTAATTTGTTGGTAACTACATTTCTGAAGATATTTAGAGGTACCAAATTTTGTAATTTGAGGGTGGGTCGGGTTGTTCCAAGCATCAGGAAGAGCATGACTGATGGCCATTTTGCTGAAGCGGGAGTGAGATTTAGGGACATCCAGCATGATATAGGAGCTACCCATAGCGGATACATGCAGACAGTGTGATGAAGAAGACGCGATATGTATGAAGGAAGTTTTAGTAGGAGGGCTTTGTAAACCGATAAGAGTGAGTAGAGAAGCCATCTGGTGAACAGAGAAGCCCAGCCCAAGGAAGCATACAGATCACAATGATGAGTGTGAGGGTGGGCATTTGTGATGAACCTATTGTCCCATGGTAGAGTGTGTCGAGTGACTACAGCAGAGTATCTGAACAACAGCCATATATCACATCTGCGAGTCCAGTAGAGGGATAAATGTAGTCTGTACCAGTCTCAGCTTGGCTTCTGCAGGGAAAAGGGACCTGTTCCTAAAGAAGAAACCAAGCATTTGCTTCAGCTTTTCATGAGTGAATCGATATGAGCAGAGAAAGACAGGAGGTGATCCAACAAACACCCCAGGTACTTAAATTTGTCAACAACTTCTAGGTTGTCACCAAGTAAGGTTTTGATGGGAGGCAGTAAGGACAGGTTTTTAGGAAAGAGGTAAGATAGAGTGGAAATACATGATCTTATTTTTTAGCATTCTGAAGGAGTTTGGCCTGTAACAAATTATGGTGAAGAAGGTCAATTTTGCCTGAATTTCCTCACAGACCACATTCAGCAGGATCTAGAGGTATAGATGACAGTGTGACCTGCGATAAGTGGATTTTTGCTTTGTTCATTAGCACTGATGGAATTTATATAGATCAGAAGAGAAGAGGTCTGAGAATTGAGCTGTAGCACCCCCCTGTGAGAGGGAGAAGTGGGGAGAGTGAGCCGCACCTTTACCTGCTGCGCTCCTACCTGACAGGTAGCTAGTAAACCAGTTTAGCCTGGCCATTGTGTTATGCCATGTCCATTTAGCTCATTATGAGTAAATCATGGTCGACAGTGTCAAATGCTTTACTAAGATCCATGAAGATGGCGCCTGAGATATGTTTTTGTCCAGGGCAAGGAGCCAATCATTTGTAACCATGGCAGAGCAGTAGCTGTACTGTGAGCTGGCCTGAAACCCGATGGGTTCACAAGGTTTACCTTATCAAGGTAATCTCTTACCTGAGTATTTACTAGTTTTTCTAAAAGTTTTGAGAGTGAGGGTAGTAGGAAAATTGGTCAGTAATTATTCAAGTCCACAGGGTCGCCTGATTTAAATAAGGGAAGAACATGTGCTATTTTCCAGGCCTCAGGTACAACACAGGAGGTAATTGACAAATTGAACAAATGCAGAATGGGGGCAGTTAACTAATGAAACCCAGATTTGAGAAAAAAGGTCCTAATCCATCAGCACCAGCACCTTTCTTTAAGTCTAGGTGCAGCAGCAGGTCTTCAGCTTGCTTATACTGGAACGGGAGAATGTGAAAGTATTGTTGGTTGGTGGGGGTTGATTGGAGGTAGAGCTAGATTTTAGGGTAGCGGTCTTGGAGGTGTCGAGGGCTAGGCCTGCCATAGAGAAGTGAACATTGAAGCTATCCAAGATTTCTGACTTATCGGTTAATGTCATACCCTGATGGGTAATCTTATCCGTAGCGTGGAGGTTGGTTTCTTTATTGATCAGCTGTTTCAACTGAACAATGAAGATTAATCTAGCAATACCTACCTTCAAACTTGGTAAGTACTATAAATTACACTTGCATGTCACAGTTTTCTGAAGCACTGTGGGCATACTTTATCTGTGTCAAGAAACCTAAAACTTAATTTGTTAAGAACAATAAAAGGGGACGCTGATGAGTAGCTAATGAGATAGACATGCCACAATGCTGCTCTGTGCTTACAGCTGGTTAAAATTAAAATTAGAGTGGAAAAGTTAACCCATAATATTGCAGCGGTATGAAATCGCTTTGGGAAAGTGTTATGGAGGAATACCTTGTGCCTAATATGGAGAAAAGTCAGCGGATCGCCGGAAAAGTGGGGAAGAAGGCAGTAATCCCTATGGCCTCCACGCCGAGTGAAAGCGCGGCAAAATTTCCTTGTCAGCAGCCAAATCGGTGCGTTGGGGCGAAGAGGTCACAGGCCAAGTGATTGCTGCATTGGAATCCAGATTACTGAAGCTAGAGAAGATTGATTCAAAACTCCAAGAAGTGCTTGGGCAACAGGCCAGCATTCCAATAGAATAGAGGAGGCTGAGGAAAGGACATCATGGCTGGAGGACAAAAGTGCAGAGACACCAAGGCAAATTAGCAGTTACAGAAAGAATTGGAGGAGCTAAAAGATGCCATGGACTATCAGGAAAACTACTACCGACGACTTAATCTCCACCTGAGAGGCTTACCAGAAGGTGCGGAGAAGGGAGCTGTGATGAACTTTTGTGCCCAGACCTCCCGGAGCTGTTAGGAGTTCAGCCAAGAATGGCAGTCTCAAGCTGGAACAGGCCCACCGAGCTGTAATGCCACGACTTTCGGAAGACCAGCCCCATGACAGATAATCATCCGTTTTCATGCCTTCCAGGATAGATAAGTGATCCTGAGAGCATATAGAGGAAGGGGCACTGGAATATGAAGGGTAAGCATGTTTATTTCACAAGATTACTCCCTACGACTTCTCCAGAAAAGAAAGGTGTTTAACCGCTCATGGCTCAGCTGAGAAATCTTAAGGTTGAAAACTTTATGATATACCTGCAGTGCTAAAGATAAAACACGAGGAGTGACGTATTCCTTTTGAGAGCTTAATAAGGAAGAAATATTCATGGCAGACCTGCAGAAGAAGCTGAGCAAATGATGGCATGGAGAAGGTTAACCAGATATCAAACTGTGAGTTCACTGCCTTGCAACATCCATGTTAGAAATGTTTTTCTGTTTGTATGATCTGAGCAGCTGAGATGGGAACATGGGGAATATTCTGTACACCGGAGCTCAGAAGTGTGTCCTGGGGCCTTCCCTGACGAGAGACTGGGACAGATAGTTGGCCTGAAATGCAAAGGGTCGATTACTCCAGCTGTTCCCCACTTTGGGACGATACGATCATGTAGATGGTGAATAGCTGGGACAGATTAGGTCTCTGTGAGACAATGCTTTGATTCAAGATGAATAAGAAGACTGAGGGTCGAGAAAGGAACCGGATAGCTCGCTCGTGAGCTCATGGGAGAGGAGGGCTTAGCGCATATGTTCGAGGTCGCGGCCTACCCCTTTTCTCATGGCCCTAGGACTTTCTGAGTGGGAAGTCTCTGGTGAGAGAGAGAAATACCACCAATGAACGAGGACAGTAAGGGCCCACTGGGGCTGAAGGATAATCTGACATGCCTCCTTGAGGGACCTGGGGTGATGTAAAGCTCATCGAGGCGCGCTATTATTGGGCATCATCGGGTACTGTTGGGTGTAAGTGGTGGGTAAGGCTGCACAGGGAAATATTAAAACTGGTGGTGGGAGGTTAAACTTTTTCTGCTCATCCAGTGTAATACATTTCATTCTGTTTTATCTTTAATAAATAGACTAGTAAAGGTAGCGGTTGTGGCAGGAGCAGCGGGCACTGATGTCACTAGACGGGTACTTTGACACTCATGCTGGAATGCATTTGGTGTCATCTGGGGGTGGGGGTACGGTCTGGGGAAAATACAAAGTGGTAAAAGACATAATGGGAGGTACTCCATTGGGGTGATTGGGTGGGGAGGGGTCAGAAGGAATCTAGGAGGAGATCTTTGTATTCAATTAGTGGGGGTTCACTGTTTATGTTACTCTGTTATCTTGTTGTTATTTCTATTGTGTGTTGTTACATGCATCTCATGTTGAACTTGAAGGGAATGCTTAGGCGGTATATTGGAAGGCATGGGGGCCAAATGGTAGGTTCTTGTGCAGGGGACAAACAAGAAAAGAATATGGGTAGTAAACAGGATTTAACAATGGTCTCCTTGAATGTGGGGGTCACGAGTCTGATTAAGGCTACAATGCTCTTAACAGCGCTTAGAAAGCGGAGTACGCAAGTAGCATTATTACAGGAGACCCACCTATCGGACGTTGAGCATGCAAAACTTGGTAGGGTTGGGTGGGCAAGTGCTTTGCCTTCCTATTCTTCACGGAAGCAGGTGGCTATCCTATTGCATAAGAGTCCACCATTCGAAGTTCAAAAAGTTGTGAAAGACCATAAAGAAAGGAGATATGTTTTTGTGGTGGGGCAGCTGTATGGGGAACAAATCACATTTGGTAACGATATGCACCTGCTACATACTGAACCAAAATTCTTCCTGAGCTTTGGACTTGTTAGTTAGGGAACAGTTCCCTGGCCTGGTGCTAGGGGAGACCTAAACAGTGTATCAGACCCAATCATGGATCACTCTGGAGGGAAAGGGAAGGTCAGAGGCATTAAATTAATGGTGGTCAGGCATGCTAGACCTTGAATTAATAGATAGTTGGAGAACAGTAAATCCAGGGGCCAGGAATACACACTTTCTCGAACCCACACAGGACTTGGACAAGAATCGATTATATTCTGGTCCCACGAGAATGGATGACAGGTTAATTGACGTTTCACATAGCCCGATCCATATCTCAGACCACGCTATGGTGATAGGGAGGGCAGGATGCAAGGGATAAGAGACACGCCCACAATGGAAATTCCCTACATATATGCTTCCTAATAAGGATTTTAGGAATACTTATCGAAACAGTGGTGTTTTTATAAAGAAACTAATCAAGGCTCAGAGGTGCCTGGTCTGTTTTGGGATGCTGGGAAGGCCTTCCTGCAAGGCTCCATAACTGCCTACATGGCCAGGGTTAAGAAAGAGAAGCAAGAAAGAGGCAGAAATTAGAGAAGCAGCTTAAAGATTTGGAAAGATGGGTGGCTCAGGAGAGGAGGCGCAATAGGTGGTTGCTAACATCTACAAGGAGGCACTCCTGGTGCATGGAGAAGCTAGAAATCATGGTTTTATACTAAACCCCAGATGTTTGAGTGGTCTAATAAGCCGGGCCCACTTATGGTTCGACTCACTAAGGGGGCAAATGCCCCACCAGGATAATAGGGATAAAGGACAGGGAGAGTAGGTGCATAGGGAGGCAGGGAAGTGAGGGACTGCTTTCAGAGTTTTATGCCCAATTGTACAAAGCAGAATGTAAGGGTGGAGGGCAATGGATGCAGGAATTTTTAAAAAATAGAACTACCCAGGCTAACGGTGAGCCAGAGAGACCATTTAAACCAACTGGTAACAAAGGAAGAGGTTATAAAAGCTATTGGTAGAATGCAAAAAGGTAAAGCGGGTGGAACAGATGGATTTCGCTGGAATTTTATAAGCGCTAGGGGGTCAGTTAGCGGGCACACTATGTGAGGTATTCCAAGGAGATAAGGGGAGGAACAGCTGTGGATACCAGATACTTGTTATGATACTACGATATGCCTGATCCCTAAGCCGGGCAAGGAGCCACTAGAATGTGCCTCATATAGACCGATTTTGCTACTAAATTGTGACCTCAAGATCTTAGCCAAGATTTTGGCAAAGAGGCTGGAGGATTATCTGCCTATGTTGATACACCAGACCAGACCAGGTTCATAAAGGGAGGTTATCCTATCATAACATGTGAGATTGCTTTGACGGTTTGGAGGGCAGGGCAAGAGACAGAGAAAACATATATCATATCTATGGATGCGAAAAAGCATTCGACAGAGTAGAGTGGGAGTACCTTTTTGAGGTGCTGACCCGGTTTGGTCTGCATGGGTCATATGTTGGGTGGATTAAAGCCATGTATCGAGCCCCAGAGCACTAGTCATGGTTAATAGGATGCTCTCTGCACCATTTGATTTGGAGAGGGTACGCTGCAGGTGCCCGCTGTCACCACTGTTTGCTCTGGCATTAGAGCCCCTAGCAGCTGCAATAAGGCAGTGTCAGGGATTCAGGGTATTAAAGGGAGGGGAGGTTATACAAGGTTACCCTATATGCAGATGATATGTTGTTATTTGTTAGGGACCCTCAGAAGTCTATGCCATTACTATTGGAATTGATAGAGAAATTTGCGCATTTTCTGGGTATAAAATTAATTTAAATAAATCCGAAATGTTCTGCTTCCCTAAAGCGGAGGCTATTGATAAGCAATGGGGAATACAGGGTCGGGAATCATGCCTCACCTATTTGGGCATTAAAGTGGGTAGGACAATCGGGTCCTTGTATGGATTAAATTACACACCACTTCTTAAGGTGATAGAAATGGACTTGAGGAGGTGGATGCAGCTACCTATAGCTTGGTTGGGGTGAATCAATTTATTGAAAATTAATATCTTGCCAAGGATGTTGTACCTTATGCAAATGATCCCTATACACCTTGTTAAAGGTGACATTGCGAAAATAGTGAAATTGGCTACTCAGTTCATTTGGAGGGGTATAAACCGAGAATTGATTGCAGAGACTTAAGGCTGAGATGGCTAGGAGGCCTAAATTTCTCCAACATAACAACCTATTATTTAGCCATCCAGCAGCGTTACATTGCTGACTGGGTATACCGCCCGGCAGTGGCAAGTTGAGTCACGATGGAACAATGGGGTGTCAGGAACACCTATCTGCATACCTACATTCTAAAGGCATAGAGGCTTATGTTGCCCAGGGGTCATAACCCTTATAAAATTAGTGCTGAGGCGTGGAACCTTCTTAAGAAATCTAGAGGGATTAATAAAGGGAAACATGGGGATCACGTGATGCAGCAGACTGTGTAGCAGCACTTGGCTTCAGCTCCCGCTATCCAGAGCTTTTATTTCAATTAAACCAGCCTGAAAAAGGTATTAGCATTTGCTGAGGCAGTTGTTAAGGTGTGGATTTGTGTTGGTGCTCCGTGTTAAAAATGGAAGCTGAAATGAGAACCGCGCTCCCGACACACACCGCCTGTTTCCCGGAAAAATTTGGTAAAGAAGCAAGGCCCAGATGGCCGGAAGCGGTAAACAACCTACTAGTCAGTGTCAGTGGCTCAGTAGGTAGCACACTAACCTCTGAGGCCGGAGATCGAGAGGCTGTGGCTTCAGTTCCCACATCTGGCACTTGGGTTAATATCCCAGTATTGACACTGTAGTGCAGCATGAGAGGGTGCTGCATTCTGAGGTGCCGTCTTCGGATGAGACATTAAACCGAGGTCCCATCTGCCTGGATTGGTGGTAGTTCAGGTGGATGTTAAAGATCCCATGGCACTTATCAAAAGAGTAGGGAATTTCCCGGTGTCCTTGCCAAATTTCCTCATTCACTAAAAATACCACCAACAGCTTAATCTGGTTCAAGGTCAGTTGGCATTCATCTGTATCCTCCTCCCGGGTCGTGCCTGAAAATAAGCAGGATTTGTCTAGTGCACTTACCGGTCAACAAAAGCTAAATAAATAAATAAATACTACCACGGCCTCTCAGGCCTCGGCTCGAAGCAACTCCTCTTACCCTGGAGCTATTTTAAAGGAGCTGCAACCATTTTGAGAAGATCTAAAATCAATTGCTGCTAAAATTAAACAAATGTCAGGTGCATTGGAAGATTTATCCATGAAAGTGTCCGATACGGTGGCACGGCTTATTTCTCTGGAGAAAAAATCAGACCATACAGACAACGCCATGGTGGAGAACCGCAGCGCATTAAAAGTTGGAACAAAAAGTAGAAGCTCTAGAGGGAGAAGTCAGAGAAATAATGTAGTGATCTTGGGCATTCCAGAAAAGAAGAAGGAAACAATACCATCCTGTTTGCCCAGAAGCTGATTGAAAGGATCACGGGCCCCTCTCCTTTGGAGCCTCGATACAATAGAGAGGGCTCATAGAGCACTACGACCGATGCCTGCCCCTGGTCAACTGCCCGACATCTGATGTTTAAATTCTCAACTTTCAGGAGAAACAGTTCCTTTGTCTAAGATTAAGGAATTAGAGCAAGTCCTCTGGGAAGGTAATAGAATCTGCATAACCCAAGATCTCCCGCCACAGTGGTGACAAAGGAGGGCCTTATTTCACCCCATGGTAACGAAACTTATCGCTGCAGGAATAAAGTTTGTATGGGGTACCCTGCTCGCCTCCAAGTAATGATCCCTGGCCTGGGTGTCCTTCATCGGGTTGACCCAGCGCTGAAGGTGTTGCAGAAGGAATACCCCGATCTCTTTAAATCCCATTGAAAGAGCAGGAAAGCAGTGGTCCCTTCAGGGAGAATCGCCTGAGATCCTGGGAGATCTTGCAAAGGAACTGCACAAGAAAATCTACTCTAATGTCAAAAAAGCTCTTATGGCTACAGCAGTGACTTAATATACCTTTTAAGAACTTCGGGGTCTGGTGGTCGATCATTATGCTTAGAAATCTGCAGGTTTTTTTTTTTCAAAATGATTGTAAATCAAAGGCAACTTTCAAAACTTCCTCCTGGGTGGCGTGTAGCCTTTCTTTTTTCTTTTGCTCCTCCCTGAGCAGAGGTGCCCAGTATCCGCTGGGTAACATATTTTGTTAGTTAGATCAGTTCAATTTTTGTGAGGCTGTGCTATGGACTAAATGCTTAATTCGGGCTAATAGTAGCTTATATAAATACGATGTGCCAGACTGCTATCTTGTCACAAGAGGGCTCTTCACTCGCACTTGCTGGAAAAGATGGTGAACAAATCGGCAGTAAGAGATATCCTGATATTCTAAATCCAGTTACGAATTACTTCTTTTGACAAGAACATTCTAGCAACACTAGAAGAGCTAGTGAGTGGATTTCCTCATAATAATAGGAGTCTTTTCATAGCGTAACCTCACTCATGTAAATGGAAGATACTGGGAAAAGTTATGTACAGATATTAAGGTAGCGTAGCCCTGGTTCTGTTTTTTAATGGGATATGGATTCACTTATGGTTCTCATCTGTAATTTGGTCATGTAAAGCTGCCTCATTACGCTTCTGGGTAGCGGGAGGAAACACCAGGAACTGAAACAGGACTAGCTATACCGCTACCAATGACAGGAGGGAGAGAAGATTGTTTTTTTTGTGCAGGATGTTAACTAATTTCTCTTATTGTACATTTACAGGGTGGAGGGGGTGGAGGAAAGGATATTATCTACTAGGAACATAATACCAATGCTAAGGCGGTTATATGTCAGGGTTGCATATGGCTCTCGGTCCAGAAAACAGAGATCACCGTTTTATTAACTAGTCATAATAGCTAACAGTGTGAGTATCACGACATGGAACATCAGAGGGGTAGGAAGAGAAAGAAGCAATATCAGGTGTTACATCATTTAAAGTTATTAAATATAGATATTGCTTGTGTTCAGGAAACGTATCTTTGGATGCTGAGGCGTCCAACCAGTAGACAGCAGTTTGGTCAAGTTTTTCAGTGCTGCGGGTACTTCAGATAGTTGCAGGGTAATGATCCTTATCCATAGAAAAATTCCATTTAACATAATTAAAGTGATTAAAGACCCAGGGGCAGATATATTTTGGACGTGGTTTACTTTACAATAAGGAAGTAATGTTAGTAGTGTATATGGGCCCAATAGGGACACACCTGAATTCTTCACTCAATTAATACAAGTCTTGCAACCATATATCTCCATCCCTATGATTATAGTGGGAGACTTTAACCTAGTATATGACCAGGACATGGACAGGTCAAGTCTACAGAAAACTAATCTTTCTCCTGCCCAAAGGGCATTCCGAGAATTTCTTGATCAGACCGAATGTGTGATATTTGGCGGGTATTACATCCCCAGGACAGGAAATATACCTTTGTTTCCAGTTCATTCCTCCACATCGAGGATAGATTATATATTCCTGTCCCACTCCTTGATACCCGGAACACTGGATTCCCGATTTTGCCCGGGACCTCTTCAGATCATTCCATAGTTTCTCTGTCTGATATCATTGACACCTCTCCCAATAGAACTTCCAGGTGGAAACTAAATGACATATTGCTTAAAGATGCTTCTCCTATGAAACAGATACAAGACCAGATAGATATCTTTTATCACTCTAATAAAGACTCCTGAGTAGACCGGATTTGCTATGGGGAGCCTTTAAGGCATATATCAGAGGGATTTTAATTAGCATGGCCACATACAGGAAAAAGACTTCCAATATTAGATTGTCCCAGTTGCTTTCCCAAATTAAGATTCTAGAAGAAGACTTTTCTCCCACACCAACAGAAAACGCTCGCAAGAACTGATTAAATTGAGAGCCGATACATGGAACTTCTTCATGAGAAGGCAGATTATTCCATTTTAAAACCCAGGCCTCGTACATCGATCAAGGGAAAAAGGCAGGCCGGCTTTTGGCACTCAGGGTTAAACAAATGGAATCAGCTCTTATATCACTTCTATATGATCTTTACAAGATGATTCCCTTAAAAACACACCCAACGGAAATTATAAAAGAATTTACGATTTATTATAAGGAGTTATATGGCCCTATGTCTTCTCCCCCAATGACACAACAATTGCAGGATTATATATAAGGCTCTCATCTACTCCTCTTTCATTGGACCAACAGAATAGTCTTCTGGCTCAATAAGTGCTGAGAAATTACCACGGTCATTAATGATTTGCCAGTCAACAAAACTCGGGCATAGATGGATACTCGGCCTTATTTTATAAAAAATTCAGACTCAGCTAATGCCAATGCTTCTCCTTTGTATCGGCATATTCTATCTGCGCGAAACGGACCCTTGTTATTTGAAGCAATGATTGTTTTGATTCCTAAACCAGGTAAACCTTCTATGTAACCAACTACCGACCGATATCGTTAATAAATCAGGATATAAAAATCCTGACTAAATTATTGGCATGCTGGCTTGAAAAGGTAATGAATACTCTGATAGGGACGGAACAAGCTGGGTTCCTGAAGGGTAGGTTCTTAGCTGATCACCTAAGAACCCTTTCGCATGTATTCTCGGTGTCCAGGGATGCACCCTACCCTGCAGCTTTGGTCTCTTGGAGCGAGAAGACATTCGATAGGGTACACTGGGATTACCTCTTCCAGGTGTTGGAGAATTTTGGTATCCCATCAGACTTTATAAATTGGATACAGGCCTTTATATAAATCTCCTTCTGCCCAGGCGTCAGGAAATGGAGTCATTTCGAAAGCTTCACCTCCACTCAGGTACCAGGCAGGATGTCCCTTATCCCCATTATTATTTAATCTGTATCTCGAACCATTAATTAGAAGGCTACAAAACTGTCCAAATATTCAAGGGATTCCCATTTTTCCTGCAAAGTTAAGGTCTCAGCTTATGCAGATGATCTCCTCCTTCAGCTTTTCAATCCTGGAATGTCTATTCCCTATATGCTGGATATCATTGCCACTTTTGGTAGTATGTCTAACTATAAATTAAATATTGGCAAAACAATGGTATTTCCATTAAACCATACTCTTTTTAGATCTGACATAGAGCGTTTATGGACTTATTGGAAGCAAGATTCTCTCCGATATCTTGGAATAGAATTAGCTTCGTAGCCCCAAACAAGTTATCAGGTTGAATCTGGACGTTTGGTAAGCAATATTGCTCAAGATTTAGATAAGTGGGCTTCTCTTCCCATTTCATTGTGGGGAAAATAAACCTTATTAAAATGAACGTATTTCGCTATTATACCCCTCTCCATGCTCAATATCTGGCTCCCTTATCCTGGTTTAAGAAATTACGATCCCTATTTACCAAATTCCTTTGGTCAAATAAATCTTCTCGAATAGCCTATCACACTTTGGCCCCTAAAAACAGAGGCAGAGACTTCCTAATGTGGTTCTTTATTTCTGGGCATCGCATATTAATAAATATATGAGATGGATATCTCAGGAAATTTGTGCAGGGCCCGGCAGCTCAAAATTGAGCTGTCATTGATACAGTCATCAGGCCTAAACCCGAGGGATTGCTGCATATAAAGGAGAGTTCCTCCTTAAAACTCAAAAGCTCGAGAATTCTATATCCCTAAAAATTCATACACAGGTTTGCTGGTTCCTTAAATATAATCACACTAAGGATCTTAACCAACCTATTGTAGGCAATCTGGGTCTTAAAATTGCAGGAAAACCGATTCCCTATCTTGGCTCTCTATACTACAGGACCTGGAAGTCTCCAGCCTTATTGATGATAACCATACATGGATGTCAAATCAGGAAATTATTGCCAAGCTTGGTATCTCCAATAGACATACATTCAAGGTCATCCAACTCAGGCATGCCTTAGTACTGAACCTTGCTAAACACACAACAATTCACCCTATATTATTCCGTATGATTTATGCGTGTTCAGTGGTGGCCCTAAGGGGTATCCAAAATCTATAATATATTGTTTTCTGGAAGTTTCCAGATAGTTTTGGTCCAACTGGTTTATGGGAATCTTTCTTCCCAGGCCAGAATATTAACTGGACGCTATCTGTTACACCTCCCATAAGTTAATTAAACAGGATAGGTTAAGGCTAATGCAACTCTCTATATTACACAATGCCTATTATACACCTTGTAAACTGGTCAAGCTGGGACTAAAGACTTCCAATATATGTGTAAGATGTCAACAACAGGAAGGAATTTATTCCATATTTTCTGGGCATGCCAGAAAGTATCCACATTATGGTACAATATTATGCAATCCACGGACCCCCTTCTAGGTCTTAAGGATTCATTTATTCCCGAAATTTATGTTTTAGGGGACCTTTCCAGCATTAAAGTTCGAACCGAAGTATCATATAACACTTATTGCTATGTCTGTCAAGAAGTTGGTTTTAAGACATTGGCTTGACCAGCAAGAAATCTCCTATAATGAATGGTTAACAGAAATCCTAGCAAACTTGCATACTGAGAAAACCATTGCTAATTTGAACAATACAATGAGTAGGTTTAAAAGATATGGGACCCCTTTATGCTCTCTACTCACTGTAAAGTGACTCAGAGGTGATGTACGTAACACTGGGTCAAGTAGTTAACTTAGATAGGATAAACCTTAGCATGGTATGTGTTTTAAATTACTGTCCTAGTAGATACAGGTAGGGGAAAGGAGGGAAGGGTTGGCAGGGATTAAGGGTAGGGTGAGGCAGATTCAAGTGGTACTAGTGTTTAATATAAATGATATGTATGCATGTACATCTGTTGTTTGTATTATTGGTAAAAGGTTAATAAACTTTAAACTAAAAAAAAATAAATAAAGGGAAACATTCTTATTACCAATAGAGGAGAATCTTTTTTTACGGGACTAGAGGATAGAGGTTCAGGGACTGGGAAAGAAAGGAGTTAAATGTGTGAGTAATCTGGTTAGTAGGGATATACTGTGTGCATTGGAAGATATTGTAAGAGAGGGGCCTACAAGGACAGCAAACCTTGCGATATCTGCAATTATGAGCATTCCTGTCAAAGATAGAGAGCGGTGAATCACATGGGTGGGAGCCAGTGGAGTGACGATACATAGGACTGAAATAGACCCCAAAGAGTTTATTGGTAAGGTGGTAAAGGTGGGGAGAAAATATTCCCAGACTATCATGAAAGTTAAACAACTGTGGGAAAAGACTTATTTCCACATTTCAGAGAATAGTTGAGACAAATGTTGGTGGGTCACAATTTGTAACAAGTTTAAGGAGGCCTTTTATAAGTTCCTGTACAGAGCGTATTATCCACCGACGGTGGTGCATAGAGTACACTCAATCCATCTCTCCCTCTGTGGCAGGTGTGGAGAGGAGAGAGGGACATACATTCATTTTGGTATGTCTCCAGGAGAGGCAGGTGAGTGGAGCAACTGCCACAGTGGATCAGAATAATGTTGGTAATGGCCAGACACTGTATACAAAATACCTGGGTTAGCCATGTGGTCCCTACCAAACTTCAATGGCACCAGTTAGTGTTACAAAATCTGGCTTTGGAAAGGCTGTCATTGACACTGAGTGATAGGCAGGATACATTTTATAGGGAATGGGCCCTTTCATGGCAACATTAAATAATGAAGAGATGATTATCTTGCATTGTGGCCTGCAGCAGGAGTAGGATTGGATACTGAGGGAGTTCTTCTTTTAGGCTTCCCCATGCCTCATTGCCTCATTGCCTGGTTGCCTCATTGTTGTTTTACTGTCTTAATGAGAGGATACGATAGTTAAAGGGTTCAGTAGAAACAACTGTGAACACATGGAATTAAATGAGAAAAAGAAAGATAATAATGAGAAACCTCAGAATGTAATAACAATGAATTGTGAGATGCATTTGTTTGTCTGTATGTATGTGTGTCATTGTGTAATGTCGTTGATTCTTCTATAAAATCAATAAACAAATTATACAAAAAAAGAACAATAAAAAATAGTGGCCCCATACACAGTTGCTGATGGCGTGCTGTCACAAAATCTGCTGTCACACAAAGGCCTGACTTAATCACTAGGGAAGCTGTATCCCCTGCAACTTAGTTGCAATGCATAGCCAGATGTTAGTGGGTGCAAAAGGGTTTGCAGCAGCTAACGTGCTCACTTATGACTGCTATGGAGGCCTGAGCATGGTAATGCATCGTTAATCCATGTCTGGAGTTTGTGCAAGAGGTGTCACTCCACCCTGCCGGACCTTCATCTTTAGGCCATCTTCTGATCCGTTGCTGCTAGTAATTATTTTCCTGGCTTTATTGTAGTAGCCCATCCCTGGCAGTGCTGTGGCCCTCCACTTAATCCTAGAACCTTTAGCATTCCTTGCACGTCCTGTGTACTGCTCCCTGAACCTTGTCCCAAGGACATCTGTTGATAATCTGGTCCTGCGAGAATCACAGCCCTTTGTTCCTGGATGCATCCTCCTGACACCTTGAATGACTTAGTAACAGTTCTACAGACAGTGGGTGCCACCACTACAGGATACATCCATTATAGCGAGGGGTCCATGCTTTAAGAATAGGCCAAAGGGCTAATTGCATGGTGACTCCTGTTCCCTTCCATGTATGGTGACAAAGTGTTTCGCATCTACACTGGGAAGGCTTGTGACTCCCTCTGTGCATGGCACACGGGGCACAAATCAAGGGTTTCTTGAAACTGGTCATTGTGGAGCACTTAGCAACAGGCCCTTGTCACTGTGTATGGTGCCCCGATGCTTAAAGTTTTGTAAACTTCAAAGCAATTAGTTCATGTTCTGAGCAGTAAGTCAAAACTAGCAAAGATTAAATACAAATACTCTGTAAGGATTTTCATTTTGTAATATTAATGTAAATGTTAAAACAGACACCCAAGAACAGTAAAGAACATAATTCAACATGTTAACATTGCAATGTGTAATCATTTATATTTTCACTAGTATTAATGTCTGAATCTGTTATGTTATTAGATACCAAAGTGCAGCAAAGGCTGTTTGCTCAAATAACTTATTAAAAGTTTTAGTGTCCTTTTAAAGTTTCCTGTTACAGAGGGCACTCCAATGACCAACAGCTGGACTCTATCTATCAAGAATCAACTGACAGCTACTTTTTAACCAGTTCCCATGTGTCTACAATTCTAACCCTATTACTTCTACTGGAATTTTTTTCATTAGTAGTTCCAAAGTTCTCAAGTTGCATTGTGGTGCCACTGAGACCATATTACAAAGCTTTAAAAATTTAAACACAATGTTGCCAGTCTTCTTTTTGTTATGAAATACACAGCTACTGTATTTAGAAATTATCTAGTTTTGTCTGTATCTCAAAACATTGCACAGTTTTAAACTAATTAATGTCTAAATATCATCTTCAGTTGTGAACAGCAGCAGGATTAATCGTAGTTTGTACATTTCTAAATTGCCACTAATGTTATGAAAATTGGTGATTACTTTATACATCAGTACGGCAGAGAAATTAACCTCACTTATTTATCAAGTCATTAAAATGATAAAGTTCAGATGTTACAGCATAACTATTGTTAGTTGTCTCGGGTTACTAGGTTACAATTTGTAGATTTTTCAACTCTGTATTTATTCCCCATTGTCTTTCTGGCACAGATACCCCGAGGCCTAGCAACTACCCAGCCCTGTCACCTGTATATGTAGCCACCCACTGGGTCTCACGTATTGACCATCCCCTGGGTGAGGTTAGAGGTAGTGGGATTCCTCATGTCATTCTCAACATTCTGGTTGTCGAGAGCCAACAGGTGGCTACGAGCACCATAATGTGCTAAGCTAATACCCTGCCGAGCCAGGATGTTTTTTCACTTCTGTTTCTCCCTATCCACCAGGATTTGGGAGCATGAAGGGCTGGTGGCTAGTGTCTGCATGGAGCATACCGTTACCAAGCCTATTCAATGTCCTTCCTCCCTCTCTACCTCCACAGCACTACTATCTGTGGTCACACATATATAGCATTACTGCATCGAAGCAGTGACCATACCTATCAGAGGAGGGCAGCACTCTCCAGGAAGCTTGATTCTGCTGCTCTCTGATGATCCTGGCTCATTCCTGAAATCAAATTGTCATTATCACCAGTTGCAATGCTGCTGCTGTGCCAATAGCAGGTTTGTAAACAAGTGATATTAGAATGGCATGTTACTACATAGGTTACATAGGTTTTCCAGAGCTCTATATAGACCGAGGTGCATTATAGCTTGCTGTTGTCATTAATATCCCAAGATATTGTTTTTAATTAAGTGTGCATCCAGTTGTGCCTTAAAGCTAAGCATACTACAATTAGCTACTACTTCTAGTGGAAGCTCGTTCTAGATTTTTATTACCCTAATAGTAAACCAGTGTTTCCTGTTGGTGGTATGGAATCTTTCAACTTCAATTTGTAGTGGGTGAGATCTTGCACTATAACTCTTGTCTTTTAGCTCTAATCCCAAGAGTTCCCACAGCTGGGTGTCAGTGAGTGCTCTATACAGCAAACACATATCCCCCCATACATCTGAATTCCAAAGAGCACAGCCCAATGGTGTCTAGTCTGGATTAATAATCCAGTCCCTGAGCCTCACTGATCCTGCGTATTGCCCTTCTCTGGACCCTCTCTGGCTTGAATCTCCTTCTACCACTTGGAGACCAAAACTGTGCACAGTACTCCATGTGTGAAGCACCAGGGATGTATAAAGTGGTAGCAAAACATCCTTATTCCTGCACTTGATGTGTTTATTAATACAGTGTAATATACTGCTAGCCTTTTAATTATTTGATTACACTGTGACTTGAAACTGAGATCTTCGTGATCCTAATGCCCAGGCCTCTTTCATCCTCAACAATGTTAAGCTTCCGCCCCTCCATAGGTAATCTTCCTGCCTATTCTTCTTCCAAATGCATCACACTGCACTTGTCCACATTGAATGATAATTTCTCGCTTGTCCAAATTTCCAGATCTATAAAGCTAGTTGAAGGGTGACTGCATCCTCGGAGTATCCACAATGTGCCCAATTCTTGTGTCATCGGTGAACTTAGATAACCATACACCTGTAGTGGTACTCATGGAGGAAATTAAACATTGAACAGACATGGCCCTCAGTACGGATCCTCAAGTGCACCCCACTAGTCATATCTGCCCATTCTGAATATGTCCCTCTTGCACTAACTTTTTGTTTCTATCGGAGAGCCATGCTTCTGTCCAACGTGATATTTTGCGGTAATTTCATGTCCTATTAAAGCATCAACAAGTTCCCCTTTGGCACTTTATCAAAAGCTTTGAGAAATCTAGGAAGATAACATCTACTGAATGCCTATCAAGGCTTTACTGACCCCACCATAAAACTCCAATAAGTTTGTCTGACATGACCTGCCCTGGGTAAATCCATGCTGGGTACAATCTAGGGCATTTGTTAACCTAAGGTTATTATATGATTATATGATCTTTAATAATGCCTTCGAGGATCTTTCCAAACACAGCTGTTAAGCTAATGGGTCTATAATTCTCCACCTTATGCTTGGTACATTTTTGTGAATTGGTACCACGACCACCTGACTCAGGCCTCCAGGACCATCCCATCATCCAATGATTTCTGATAGATGGATGTAATTGGGTATGCTAGTGCCTCTGCCAGTTCCTTAATAATTCTAGGATGTAATCCGTCTGGGCCTTGTGACTTATTTTGGTCAATATTTTGGAGTATCTTAAGCACATCTTCCTTCTTAATATAGGGGACTTGTATTAGCAGACTGATCTAGGTGGTCTGTCCTGGGGTAGGTCTTTTGTTAAAAACTGGAGGCAAAGAAGCCATTGTATTGCTCGGCCATAGCCAAGTTGTCTGTAATCGTAATGCTGTCTGGGCCTTTAGGGGTCCAAATGGATTTGCTAGCCCACCTTCGATTATTAATATAAGTGTAGAAGGATTTATAATTATCTTGTACCTTCGGCAAGCATAAGCTCATGTTTTTGCTTGGCTTTTTAATGCTAAATTTATTTTTAAGAGCATTTATAGGTATCCCAACATTTACTATCTCCACTCTTCTTAGCATTCCTAAAGCTTTATTTTTCTTTTTAATTAATTTCCTTACACCAGTGTCAACCACTGTGGCCATGATTCGCCTGTCCCTTCATATTTGCGAACTACTGGGATGTGTGCTTGCATAAGGGAAGTAACTTTGCTTGTCATGAGTTCCCACATGTGTACTAGTGGCTGGTTATCAAATTCCTTTCCCCAGTCCCATGTGGCCAGGTCACATCTCATGGCATCAAAATTAGCTTTTGTAATTATATACTATGGTACTCCCAGTATCTTTACCCAGCCTACCCATATATCTAAAACTAACCATGGCATGATCACTAGACCCTGGGGGCTGGATATTGCAATCATATATGTTATCTACTAAATTTCTTAGGACTAGATCTAAAATGTATTGCCCTGGTGTTTGATGTGACAAACTGGTACATACCTCAAGATAAAAGCTTCTAAGAAGTGATTCCTCTGCATTTTCCGCTTAAGGTATCCCAGTTTATACTGGAAAGATTTAAGTCCCCTGTAATATACAGCTGTCAGTAGCAGTTAGTTTGTTAATAAAATCTAACAATTGTATGTCATTCTGATGTGAGCTGGAGGGGAGGTCTGTAAATCAGGCCCAAGTTGATATTGGCAGCATGTGGGGTGGGGAATCTTAACCCATAATATCTTGGTGCCATCCCAGTGGGTAGTATCTATAGATTCAGAGACTATGCTGTCAGTAACATAGAGGGCCACGCCTCCCTTTGTCAAGGTCCTGTCTTTATGATACAGTGTATAGCCTGGTATGTTTTTATCCCAGGGTCCTCTTCTCTCCACCAAGTTTCTGTAATTGCACAGATATGTATGTTGAAATCGTAGGGTAAAGAGTAGTTTATCAGTTTTGTTATTTAAGCTTCGGCATTTATCACCATAAATTTCAGATTACAGGATCAACCTTCTTGGTTAAATAATATTAAAACTTGTTGTTACTTGTGCAGTGCTGTAAACTAATAATGATGTTTAGAGTCCCCTTGATATGGAGTGTATCTGAGCTAAAATATCCTGTTTAAGACCATCAGTGCATATCTCGTCAAGAAATGTAAATTACACCAAATGATAAAGATAAAAACAGCAATAGCTTTATGAATACTGTGTTCAGTTCTGGAGACTACAACACAGGAAAGTCAGAGACTGGGTGGAGGCAGTGCAGAGAACGGCAACCAAGATGGTGCAGGGGTTGCAAGGAAGCCCATGAGGAGAGACTGAGGGATCTCAATATGTATACTCTGGAGGACAGGAGAGCTAGGGATTGACATGATTAAGACCTTCAAGTACTTCACAGCAGTGAACAAAGTGCAGGAGGAGCCACTCCCAAACAGGGTGAGCTCCAGGACTAGGAAGCATGCAATGAAATTGGAGGATGGGGTAATTTCAGAAAGGATGTGAGGAAATACTTCTTCACAAAAGGGTAGTAGAAGTATGGACTGACTGCCAGTTGAAGATGTGGAGGCTTGAACAGCGGAAGGCTTCAAAAGCATGCATGGAACAGGCACAGGGACATACCAGTACTGAAAAAGGATGGGAGGGTCCCAGAGACCAGTTAGGGTCTGCAGAGATACAATAGGCAGGGAACCCTTGGGCAGACTGGTTGGGCCTAGTGGTCCTTTTCTGCTGACAATTTTCTGTTTCTATTAGCATTGCCCTCCCTCCCTTCAGTGTGTTGGCATTCAGTATTAAGAGGCACAGACTGACACTCCACACAGCCAGATGGGCTAAGATGCAAACACATGATGCCACACAAGGTTTTCTAGGTATCAATATACTGTACCAGTTGGTAAAGTAAGCAGTAATATAACAGGGTGGGGTTGTGCTCTAATAACAATCAAGATAGGATGGGTTGCAACCATGAGGCAAAACTGAGTACTTTCAATCACCCATTCAGTAGATTAACACAGCACAATACACAAGACATGGAGGCAAGGATACTCAAAGATCCTGGACTGCACCCTCTAAATGTTTGCTCCTGGAGCAAACCACAGGTAAATTGGAACATGCGGAAGCACACTGCAAGCACCAAATGCATGTTCTGGAAGTACCACCCAGGCACTATCCTGATTGTGTCCACAAACACCAACCCCCTACTGACCACAGGAGGTATGTGGCCAACAGAGTGCAGCTGGAGCCTGCAGGGAGCAATCTGACTATTAGGGGCCACAAATGGTCTTCTCTCTTCAGCAGCAACCTGCTATATTACACCTTTATATGTAATAACCAAATAGCACTGGCAAGGTGCTATGAGATTATTTGCATTCCATTAGACCTCATTACAGGCAAGAGCAAACACAGTTTGTGACCCCTCAGCACCTGCCAGGGCTGCTAAAAGCCTGTTCCCTTGTGTCCAGTGGTCCTCTGCCCCCTTGAATACCTGGATGTGTAGTGACAGTTACTTCCCTTGTGCCCGGTCCTCTGAACACCTGGCACAAAATGACATCCATTTCCATGGTGTCTAGTGGTCCCCCACCCTGAACACCCTGAAGTGTAATGACATCCATTTCTCTCATGTCCAGTGGCCCAAAACCCCTCAAACACCTGGCTGATTAATGACAATTTTTCCCAGGTGTCCAGTGATCCCCTACCTCCCGATCGCCCAGCTGTGTACTGACATAGTCCCTGGTGGTCCAGTGGTCCCCCTGCCCCTATAGTATAGTCACCCCACACCATCCTACCCACTCAGTCCCCACTACTGCCACCACCCCTTGCCCCCATCCACCATAGAGGTGCCCCACAATATCAACTGGCTTAGCCCCACCACTCCACCACCATGGACAGCCACCGAGTGAATGACAGGACAAGACCATGAGCCAAATGTCTGTGTTTCTGCAGCAGGCTCGCAACTGCCCTATAATTCAGTCAATAGCCAGCTGCAGTGGTGAACAATGGGGGTGAGCCAGTCGCTGCTGGGGAAGACATGCCCGGTGGGTGGGTGGGGAGCCTGAGGGGTGGCGTGGTGGAGACTGGCTGGGTGGGATGGGGTGGTGTCAGCTGTCCCATGAAGAGGGGACCACTATACTATTAGGGGCTATGTCAATACTTGGCTGGGCAATCAGGGGGTGAGGGGAACAGTGACCACCAAGAAAAGGTATGTTTATAGGGCCAAGTGTTTGTGGGGGGCAGGGTTACCAGTGGACAGTGAGGAAATGGATCTCATTACATGGCTGAATGTTTGGGGGGATAGGAGGCATAGAGCTATATGGCCTGGTTTCGGCAGATGGTAACACAGGGCACTTATGGCTAGTTACCAGCTCTCAAACCTACCATTATGTTGGTACATCTATATGTAAGACTCTATCAGCTGTTATGGAGGCACACTGGCATGGTGAAAGGACACTCACAAATGGGTATGTGACTACCAGCCATGCCATCCAATATGGCAATTTCAGCTACTCCCTGTTTTGGGGGCACTAAGCAGTGATAGCTAGTCCGAACCTGTTTAACAATCGCCAACAGCTTTTGACTATCCTCACTGCAGTGTGTTACTGCAACAATAAAATGGGTATATTAGGACTTTTAAAATAATAAAAGGCTTAGAATAAAAATAAATAAAAAAAAAATTCATTGGGTGCCAAAAAGTACCTTACTGTGGGTTCTGCTCTAATAAACCACAATCATGTGACTCAGCTAGAGTCTGCAAATCACAGTGAAGGATTTTCCCAACCCATTTCCTTTTATACTTTTCATTTCTTTGCAGTCAATTGTTTTATTGGAGTTTTAAGGCATAAGTGCAATTACAATATGCAAGTAATACTGCACCGATGGTGAACATAATAATGATATGCACTACAACAGTACAGATGATGTGATTACTACAACACACAAAATAATATGCCCCAAACATTCAAAAATATCAAACTTGAAACAATTGGATATGAATAAAGGCATACACAATATACAGAGGAAGAACCATTTCAAATTAAATCTCAATATGACACCCAGAGAGATCAAATGCTATAATGAATTAAATGTTAATAAGTAGTGCTGGACACTAAGGAGAGACCTAGGCCACCCCAGAGTTAAAGGACTTCAAAAGTGAAGAAAAGGTTGCTAACAATTCATAAATTCGTGAAATTGACCTGAGGCTAAATAAGTGAGCCAGTCAAAGGCATACCGGGTCAATAACCGTTGCACGCTTACTAGCATACGACATTATAGCTACTCCACACAGTGCTGTCCATGACAGCTAATGGTGCAACACTGTGTATACTGCTGTACATGGTATTGCACTATTCACACACTCCCAGACAAAGGATAAGACCTCGCTGGGAGTGGGTTCCATCGAGCAGCTGCCGTGGCTCACTGGAGTGAGCCACAGCAGCAGGAACCCAGGCGCCTGTCTGGGACCAGGTTTGATTCCTGTTCCCAGGCATTTTATTTTTTCACAGATTGTGTGCTCTCCGAGTTGGACCCTCCCGGAGTTGAGGGAACTTTAGTGGGGATCTGGGGGTCGCAGCCCCTGTAGAGATTAATGAGGCAAAGCCCCAACAGAAAAAGACTTGTGCCACATGGCAATATCGCTGTAGTGGCAGCATCATTTTGCTATGCGGCATAATGTCATGACATTATGACCCCATGCCAGTCAAAGAAAGCTGCCTGTGAGGTTATTAAGTAAATCTTCCAAAGAGGGTATTAGTGGAGACTTCCATCTAATTAAAATGAGACACTTCACTTGCATAGATAGTATAGCCAACCATCTATTTATTTATTTATTTATTTATTGAATTTTGATGACTGGGTAGGCCGCTGGGCCCTAAGAGTCCCTTTTTCAGGGCGACCGGGTGAAACAACAACATACAGGTAACAGATCAGTACAGTCTGGAGAATGGATAGTTTTTAACAGTATGAGTACATATGTTTACAGGCACCAGGTAGTGGAAGACATACAGGCTGTAAGGACATAGAGGTTACAAATAATGAGTACATTAAACATTAAGCATCACTAGTTGTTGATTAGATACAAAGTGCTCTGGAATAGCGAGCAGCACCTATAGTCCTAGGGTTAGCTGCTGTGTCTGCAGGATTGGAAGGGGGATAAATTGGGACATAAGTGCACCCGTCTGTAAGAGGAGGACCGTTATACTGCCTGGGTAGAGGTTGGAGGTCAAATGAGCTGCCCAGGAGGCTGAACGTGGTCAGGTACTGTGGCATAGACATATGCTCCTATTGAGCAGGTGTCCCTTAAGCATAGTCCGGAAGCTGGAAACAGTCTCAGCCTCCCGGACCTCAAGGGGAGGTTGTTCCAGGAGGAAGGGAAGTGTACACAAAGGACCTAGACCCGGCTTTAGTCCTCATCTTGGGAACCTCGAGGAGAGATTGGCCTGATGAGCACAGGCACCGTGGGTTGGGTTTCGCCTGGCAGAGCCCAACCAGGCTAGGGGAGGTGAGGGGCCCAGTATCTTATATGTAAGGCAGAGGGTTGGGTGGCGAGGCGAGCATCAAGAGAGGCCACCTGAGACTGGATTGGGCCTCACAGTGGTGAGTCCTCGGGTGAGACAGGGTGGCAAAGCTGACTATCTTATTGTACAGGGTCTGCAGCCTTCCTAATTCCATCATGCCACGCCTGGAGGATTGGGGCCTGCATGTGAGCTTTGGGAGGAGCACACTTGTGGCAATGGCTACCCTAGCTTCGGGATGATCTGGTCCTTTAGTCTATAAAGGATGCCTAGTTTCCCATGGATGGCTTTGGTGATTTGATCTACATGATTCTTTAGTGTGAAACCTTGGTCCAGGGTAAGGCCAAGGTATTTGGTGGAGGTGACCACCTCAAGTTTTACACCCCCTGGACTGGAGTTGTAGGTGATGTGACCTCTCTGTTCCCAGGGATCTAGGGCCAAAGAGCATTACCTTCGTTTTGCTAGTGTTTAGAACCATTTTGTTCAGAGAGAGCCAGTCCTCCATCAGGTGGATGTCCTCTTGAAGGGCTGTCTGCAACTCAGGTAAATTAGGAGGGCTCTATAAATGACTGCATCATCCGCGCATTGAATGGCGCTGCTACTCCGCAGTGTTTGTGCAGATCATTAATGAACAGTGTAAAGATAAGGGGCAGAGGATTGACCCTTGGGGTACCCCTTCTTTGAGTGGAGCTAGCTTAGAGACTTTATGCTCCCACTTAACCCTCTGGGTGCGTTCAGAGATATAACTCTTGAACCATTCCAGTGAGTGAGTATCAAGGCCAAGAGAGCGCATTTTTGTAGAAGGAGGTTGTGGTTTACCAGGTCGAAAGCTTTAGATAGGTCAATGAAGACCACCCTGTGCTGACCCTCCATCATTATTGCTCAGTACTTCAGCTGAGAATTTAGTTGGCGCAGTGTCCGTTCCATGCTAGCCCTGAACCCGTGCTGAGATGGGGAGATTACCCAGTGGGTTTCTAGGTAGTCCCGAGTTGGGAGTAGACTAGCTTCTCCTGTACTTTAGCTATGGAACACAACAAGGAGATAGGCCTGTAGTTCTGATGGGCTCTGCTGATCCTCCCTTGTGTATAGGAATCACTAGTGCTTGTTTCCAGAGCTTGGGTACTGATCCCTCCGTTATGGACGGTTGATCAGCCAGGTTAGGGGTTTAGCTAAAGCTGGGCTCCCTCCTTTAGGATTCTAGTTTGGATCCCGTCAGAACCCCAGATCCTCTTGAGTGTAGGGATTTAAGGGTGGTAAGGACCTCCTTTTCCTGACCAGCCTCAGGTGAAACAGAGGCGATCAAGGTCCTGGGACAGTTGTGAAACCGCTTACTACTCATGTCAGGGGTCCCCGCTTGATGCATCCAGGTTCGTGAAGTAAGTGTTAAGGGTCTCAGCAATGAGAGATCCCTCATAGAAAAGTTGCCCATTAGCCAGGATTGGGCTGGGTGAAGTTTTAATGCCCCTTTGAGGTTCTAATGTCGTCCAGAAAAGCCTTGGATTGCCAAGGTTAGTTTTGGAGGTTGGTGATATAGGCTTTCTTAGCTAGCTTAATGGCCTTTTTACATTGGTTTCTAAGGGCCCTGTAGGCAGCTAAGTCCCCGGTTGCTTTGAATTCCTGTACTTTTCCAGGCCTTGTCCCGGTGGACATCAGGGCTTTAGAGGAGGCAAGATCCACTTGTAGCAGCTTCCCTTTACTCTGTGGGTTTTCAAAGGGCTAAAGGTCCATAATTCTCGTGAGGATGTCTGGAAGAATTAACGGCATCCTCCAGACTGGGAAGGTGTCTTATATTGCTCCAGTCGATACCATTTAAATACTGAATTAATTGGTCAGGGCGGAAGTTAGAGTAGTCCCTAGAGGTAATAATCCTGGGGCGGGACTTTATTAGCGCAATTCTTCCAGATGGGCGAATACAGGCAGTGGTCCTCAAGGCATCTGCCAAGGTCCCTGCCATTTTTACATTGTTAGGGGTGGAAGTCAGGACCCAGTCGATTATGGTATGCCTTCCTGTAGCATGGTTCATTCTGGTTGGTAGGGAGATGACTTGGGTGAGGTGGAGTTGTTTAGTTTAGCATTGATGGCAGATTTCGCCTCAAGGGCCCAGTTTGAGGTTGAAGTCACCCAGTAGGATGACCTCTGAAGCAGATTCTACTGCTGGGTTCTTCAGGAGGGCATCCAGAGCACAAGCGCATTAGTAGGAGGGCTATAGCGCGAGCCTATTGTGAGGTGCTTAGCCCTCCTAGAGTGAGCGTATGAGGATTGCTTCTATATCCAGGGTCTGGCTTTGTGGCATACTAACAAGGGAGGAAGTAATTGTGTCCTACATATATCAGGACCCCACCCCTCTTCTCAAGGCTCTGTCCTTTCTGTAGAAGGCATATCCAGCGGCAGCTACCTCATGGTCCAGAATGTGAGGCTTTAACCAGGTCTCCGAGACTGCTAGTATGTCTGGTTTGTAGGCAGCTAGCCATGCTTGGACTTCGTGGATCTTAGGTCTCAGGCTGCAGATGTTCATGTGAACCAGCCTCAGGCCCTTGGCAGCATCCCAGGCCTTATCTGATGGGGAAGAAATAGAGACATTAGGTGCCCAGGACCAGGGTTAGGCTGGATGTCTCCTGCCAGTAGCATCAGCGGCACGAGCTGTCCTGAGAGAGGGTTAGAGGGGTAAAACCATTGCAGATGGAAGTAGGGTTGATCCCCAGGTAAGGAGAAGGGATCGATAGGATCCCTTTCCTAGAGAATTCATCGCCACTAAGAGAAGGATATTGCTCCTGGTAGAAGGACATCTGTAGTGACATGCATATGTACCGATCCCCCTGGCATGAGGGGGCAGTTGGCACTGCTAATGAGCCAGTCCGTCCCAAGTTGGGCCAGTATATAGATTGTAGCCCAGAGGATCCCCTTATTCCAATTCCAGGGTACATCTTAAAGCTTTTAGGGCCACCCAAGGGTCACAGGAGCGTATCCTAGTGGGTCAAGGAACCTGGAACTGGCCTCTATCTCAGCAATTGTAGGTCTATGCGGCAGCCAGCTGAGGGTTTTAGAGCAGGTCAACACCAGCCTAGATAAGATTGGCAAGCTCAGCTCACTACCTTGGGATTGAGGTACCCTGTCAATCTACAGTCAACTGTCTAATTAACTATGAGAGAGGACAACAAAACAGTTAAGCAGAGATTCAGTTGGAGTAGCCTAGTAAGACAAGTAGTAATGCAAGGATCCCTGCCAGACTCAGGGTGCGAGGCTGATTATTAGCTACTTAGTAATTAGCAGTTATCTGAGCAAACACATTACCTAGTATAATCTGAGCGAGCCATTACCTATTAATAATAACTATCAAGTCACTATACCTATGGTTAAATATGAGCTAGCCATAAACCATTTGTCTAAGTGAGTAAAGCTTCACAAACACCTTTTTTTTTTACATTACGGTAGTCTAGCAGTGCATAGAGCCAGTTGCTGTGCGGTGCTGTTAGCAGAGGTGTCAGAGACTAACTAGGTAGCAGCCGAGTCAATAGTAAATAGTTTCAGAGTCATAGGCGAGTGCCAAGGGTGACAGTCAAACTCAAGATTTAGGCAACGTAGGTTAATGGAATCTCCCAGGGAAGGAGGGTGCTCAGTGGTGAGAGGCAGGGAACAGTTAAAGAGGAGGCTGGCACCCCTGCAGCAGTGGCTTAGTCCTTCTGGTCGTGAGTTTAGGGCAAGCCAGGCTGCAGCTGCCACCAGGAGCTCCTCCTAGGTGGTATGCCTTAGGATGATGATTGAGGATGTCGAAGAATGGGCAGGGCTTCAGCCCAAATCAGCATATAGCTCCACACTGCCTCAGGGCGGGTGGGGAAAAACAAAGCAACAACGAACCCTGTGGCTCTCCGCCTGAAGAACTGGATCCGCACACCGATGGTCCGCGGAGGTCCGCCCGGCTGGGACAGCTGCCGCGCCTCGACCAGGAGACAAATCCACTCCGTTGCTTTGTGGGGGGTCGAGTGAGCAAGTCGCCCTCTGCCCCCAGTCCGTCATTCAGGAGACTCTCAGTAGTGTGGGGAAGTCTTTTAAAGGCTCAGCTGAATGTGACCAATCCCCTGTGTCTGCGGCAAGCGCCAAATTAAAAACAAAAGCCACAACGGACCCCTGTGGCTCTCTGCCTTGAAGAACTAGGATCCAAGACACCATGGTCCATGGAGGTCCATTTCCATAATGGAAATGTGAAGGAAGAGAGGCATAATCAGTGATACCAGTAAAACAATACAGCCAGAAAGGAATATCACAATCCAATATCTTAACTGCAAAACGATGGACCTTTGCCAAGAAAGATGACGATTTACAAGACCATAGTATATGGAACAAATTACCCCCAGAAGCATTACACCATCAGCATTTATCATTTGGTAGGAGATTTAAATGAAAAGCACTGAAAGGGTTCTGGACCAAAAGTGGAGTATTTTATACTGAATAAGAACATCATGATTATCTTCGAAAGTATAATGGCAAAGGGTCCAACATGTTTCCATTGCAATTCGAAATACTGATTTGTAGGACAGCTTCCCATTTGACTTTAGCAGATATAGATTGGTCTGGTAGATGATGATTAATAAAGCTATAAATTATTCCTGCTCTACCAGATTTACACTTTAACCATGAAGAGAGGAAGTAGGGATTGAGACTGATTAGTTTGGGATTGGATAAGGAGCAAAGTGGCTGCACGAATTTGTAGATATTCCTGAAAATCCGCCTTAACAGACCCCAGTGAGTTTGTAGGCTGGAATAAGAGTCCAACACAGGACTGTTCTAAACTAAAACATCACCCAAGTGCAATATCCCTTTAGTTTCCATGGTGGTAAAAAGTGGGCAATCCTGAAGGGTAAATTTCAGATTACCCCAAAGGGAGTAAATAGAAGGAGTATGTGATCAGTATTCATCCATTTATGAAGCTTGATCCAATAATAAACTGAGGGGCCTATGACTGGATGACATTTAAGTTGTTTAAGCAAAGCATTAAAAATAAAGTTAGCAGGAGCTGCCCAGGGATTTGTGAGGCTTCCATATGCAGCCATAACAGAGCCTCAGAAGTAGGTCTTCCAAACCATTTTATAGTTTGTGAGACCCAAAAGCCCAAAGGTAGACCCGAAACCAAGGAAGGACGAATCCACCCATGGACCAATGAGCTCATAATTTGGTGCGACTAAAGCACGGTGGGGAACCTTCCCACATGAAATCACCAAAGCAAATGATCAATCTTAGTTAGAAATGTGTTTGGCAAGGCTAAAGGAATATTAGGAAAAAGATCTAAAAGTTTTGGTGAAACCATCATTTTTATGGCAACAATTTTCCCTGCCAATGTAAGTTTAAGAGACTTCCAACAATCGCATGCAATTTTAATATTGGCTAGTAGAGGGAGGAGATTGACATCCCATATTTTATTAAAGTCAGGTAAAATTTTTATCCCCAAGTAGGGAATTCCATCAGGGGCCCACCGAAACCTAAAGGACTGGTCATGTATGGCTGCAAAAATCATTTAATGGTAAAACTTCAGTTTTCTTATAATTCACAGTTAGGCCAGATAAACCACTGAAAGTATTTAAAATTGAAATAAGTGAGTTAGCAGAAGAATCCAGATTTTTTAAAAGAATTAGTAAATCGTCTGCATATAGTAATGAAGTATATTGTCTATTGCCAATGGAAATACCATTTATTTTAGGGGACTGACAATGGGTGGCGCGAGGGTATTAAAGCTAATATAAAAAGTAAAAGGGATAGAGGACACCCTCTCTAGTGCCCCTGGATGAATTAAATTTATGGGACAGGGTGGAGTTGGTGAGAACCCTTGCAGAGAGGTATAGAGAGAAGCTTTATTCAGGAGCAAAACGACTACCAATATCCAGGTGAGATAGTATAACATATAAATACTGCCATTCTAGGGTATCAAATGCTTTATCAAAATCAACAGCAATGGCTGCAGCTAGAGACTCAGGTTGTTTCACCTTATGTATAAGATTAAGTACTGAATGGAGATGGTCCAATCCTAAACACCTTTGACAAATCCAACTGGGATTGATGAACAAACTGAGGAATAAGGGGTTCAAGATGGGATACCAATAATTTGGAATAAATTCTGCCATCTATATTTAATAACTAAATGGGCCAATAGTTGGAGGGAAGAGTCACATCTTTATCTTTTCTGGGGAGCACGGTAATCATTGCTCCCTCATGGTATAAGGAGAGTGCCAGAAAGGATCATCTCCTCATAAACCTTACAAAGAGAGAACCACAGATCCACTAATGGTTTGAGAAATCTAAATGAAATCTGTCACTCCCTGGTGCCTTACCTGATTTTAGAGAATTAGAACTTGATGTACCTCTTCTGAGGTAAACAGCTGTTTCTAAAGAAGCTGAGAACTCAGGGAGAGACGTGGAAGGCTAACTTATCTAGAAAATTGATGATAGAAGTCTGATCTGTATTGGATTGGGAGGTGTATAAGTTTTTTAAAAGGATGTCATAATGTGATTAATGGAAGTGGCATCAGCAAATACTCGACCAGAGCGAATCTTGCAGACCAGCAATATAATGTTCCATTTGTTGAGAACAAAGGCAGTATGCTAAAAGTTTGCCACCATTCTCCTACCTTACCAATATTTATATTAATTCTAAGAATGTCAGTCTGTGTATGCGGGAATTAACTCATTTATTTCCATGCGAAATTATAAATCTCACAGTGCAAAGGTGATCAGGATGTGCTGAGGTAGATTACTGAGCTTCTTTAGCTTTAAGTGTTTTGAGCTCATTGAGTTGATGTTCCTCAATTTCCTTCTATGGGAAGCATAACTGATAGTCTTGCCATGAAGGATGACTTTTAGAGCTTCCTAAGTGGTCCTCATGGTGGTATCAACTGAATCATTAGAGGCAAGAACATCTTGCACTTCATATCTAATCCAGGGCAAAAATTCAGGGTCTTTAAGCAAAAGAGTATCCAAACACCAAGAAGGAGATAGAAGAGGGGCCCCATAATAGATGTAATTTTACTAAAGCATGATCAGAAATCAAAATAGGCAGGATAGAAGAGTCAACAGCAGTATGACCATGGGAAGCTAACCAGTAGTCAATTCTACTATAGGACTGATATACTGGGGAGTAATATGTATACTCTCTATCCCTTGATGAAATAATCTCCAAGCATCTGAGAGACCCATCTTCTTCATTAGCAAGGAGACTGCAGCTATACTTCTCTGGTTGGAATCCAATGCTGAATTACTCTATCCAAGAAGGAGTGTAATGTCAAATTAAGATCTCCGCCAAATATAATAGGGGTATTAGACATATCAATAAGGGATATGTAATTGTAAGGTAATGAAGTCAGGTTCATCAGTATTTGGAGCATAAACATTAATTAACAGTAAAGGTCTGGAAGTAGTGACCAAGAGTACAATAACCCATCTACCTTGAGGGTCTCTTAAAATTGAGTATGTTTCCATTTTGAATTTTTATGAATCGAAATTGTAACTCCATGCTTTTTAAGGGAGCTGAGGCTGCAATACCTGGCTGACCCAATCCTGCTGCAATCTGTCATTATGTGCTGACAGTAATTTAGTTTTAAAAAGCAATTTTAGCTTTATGCCCTTAGATGTGATAAGATTTGCTTACGCCATTAGTGCACTGAGACCCTTGACATTCCAAGTGTACATCAACAAGACAGCCATAAGGAATAACTGATAATATAAAGGTGGTTATAAATATTGAAAGTATGACAAGGGACCCAATGCACCAGCTGCAGAGCATTTATAAAGCAAAATAATGACATAGCAGATAAACATTGGCTAGAGTCAGATAATGACAAAATCAGGATGAGGATAATTGTTTAGGGGCTCCTAAGGTCCAGCAGACTAGTCTCGGTATCTAATGAGTATAAAAACAAGGATAACAACAACAAGCAATTTAATAGAAAAAACAAGCCATTTAGGATGGACAGAGGGATACCAGTTGATCAATAACAATGATCAAGACCCCACTCTGTACCTCAGAGCATGAAACAAACAATTGGAGAAAGGGGTTAGACATCCCTCACTGCCAAAAAGCCCAAATATAAACCAGTAACTCCTTGACTGAAATATACCAGAAAAACACATGATGTAAAATATAAAGCCAAGAGTACCCTCCCCCATAATCCATCTATAAAATACAGAAAGAAAATGGATGCAACATACTCAAAGATATCAATATCATACAACTTAATGGTATACTGTATAAGTATTAGAGCCTGATACAAAAAAATTAAACAAGCACATAGCTAAGTAAATTTAGACATAAACTAAAATATAATAATAGATACAACTGCATGGAATGTATCAAAAACTGTAGAACTGGCTGAACCAAAGAAGCCAGTAAATGTTAACAGGCACAGAACTAAATAAGCCCCAAAAGTATATAATAATAGGTATCACATCATGTCAGCGCAAGCATTTCAGTGCAGAGCATATCAATAGCAGTAAATTAAGCGCAAAACTATTAGTGTTAATGGTACATTTTGCATGAAATTCAATTGTAGCGCATAATGGAATGTAAAATGTATCCATGCACTCACTACCACAGAACATGATATGGATATGGCATTTGAATATCGATTTAGCATTGAATCGATATTGTGTGTTATTGTGTGCAAATAAAGAATATAGAATCAAATACATTGAAAACAAAGGTTTTAAAGTAAACTCAGCAATCGAGGATCTGAACCACAGTGTAAAACTTGATATATGCAATAGTAAAAGAGTGAGATACCTATGGGGTGATATACAAAAGAAAATCTTACCTGTTGCCAATGCCCCAGTAACCATTACATGTGGTTTAATCATTATATTATTATCAGTCAAAAATCAGTCAGAAATAACTTAGAAGACAGTGCATAAAACAATAATTCTCCTCAACGTATGGGCTAGTCCTATAGTGTGTTCTTACATCTGTGCACAAAGTTTATCAAATAAATGAAGAAAGTATAGTGCAACTGATTATGCAAATCAGTTTCGACACTACATGTATTCAAGAGTTGAAATCCGGTTCAGGATAAGAGGCTATGATGAGAGGAAAACAAATAATACCTTAGCCATATATAACCAAATCAGAAGGATATATAAGTATGGGGCTATAGCACACCACTGAATAATCAACAGAGCCCATAAACAGTGACTGAAGTTGGACGGTCAGATCCAAGTCACCTCTAATAAATAGAACAGCGTAGTAGGCAGCCGAGATCAGAAGGCAGTGTGCAAAGATCAGGAATATTACAGGAGATTACACTGCTCCTAATAAAGATAACAATTCCACCACAGGATTGCTACATTGCCATACAGAATAGACACACCAAAAGTAGAGCACGCAAGTGCCTGAAGAGCCTGATTACTTTATATTATGGGACTTTGAGGAATGAGATTCAGACTCGGTTGAGCTTTGTTGCAACATTTTTTTGGTGGTTCCAGACTTTTCTGTGGTGACTTAGCCACTATATCTGCCCAGGAAACATCCACAGAAGATTTCAAGCATTTTCCAGAGCCGGGGACATTGATGATTGATTTCCACAGCCGGGAATGTTCCTGTAGAGATGAGTCCAGCGGTGGTGTTGAAACTCTTAAAGGAGCATATTGATTATTCAATGGAAGAAGAGGAGACACATCAGATGTAGCAGCCAACTTGCTCACAGGGCTACGCCTCTAGAGCTACCACAGGAGGATTTAAATTGAGTAGAGGATTCACTTGTTTTTCTTGTAGCCGGGCTGATTGTCTCTTTGTGAGTGGAGCATCTGATGACCCTGCATTCCAGACTACTGAGCCATCCAACTCGCGAGTTAGATGTAGAGGTAGCTGTGTGGTAGGAAGAAGTGGTATCCATAGCTTTTGGGGCATTAACCGCTTTAGAACTGATATTGTGTTGTAAGTCTTGAACTGCTTGGGGCCAGTTTTAAGACAGAAATTCTAAAGAGAATCCGCATTCTAAAATCTCTGGTACTACTACTGTAAGTAATTCACATAGTCATAGGGTAGCGCAAGCTGAAATGGATGCCAACCAATGCATATCGTCTAGCATCAGTAAAGGTTCTCTGTTTAGCGAAAGGTCTTTAGAATAGTCCCGCATACAAAATCCTGTGTTCTTGCCAGGTAAGAGTACTGAGCTCTTTTGCCTTCTATAGTATCAGTTCGGTATGTGCATAATGAAGAAATTTCACCAAGATTGGACAAAGCCTTTGACGGGTTGGGCTTTGGGAGCTAGAGAGCGTGTGACTGCTCTATTATAATTCCATGGTCGCTAGATAATTTTAACAGTTCTGGTAAAACATACAAGAGGAAGAATGTAGAGTTATTTAGTTCAGCGCCTTCAGGAAAACTGTAGAAACAGTAGATTATTTCTGTGGCTACAGTTCTCAGTATCATCAAGCTTTACCTGTAGATCCATAATAGTCTGATCTTGCTGATGTACAATAGCTTGTAGTTCATGCACCATAGCTTCATCAATCCGAGTTTTATTCTACATTGCAGCCAACCGTGAGTTAATCGATTGTAGAGTTAAAGATGTTTGTTGGGATACTGTTTTTAAATCGTTCATATCTAATATTAATTTCTGGAATATCGCTTCAGTGACTGCCAGGGGATCCTGTTGTTTATCGGGCTCCATCATGATTAATAGGCCCCAAGCTTTGCTAGGAGGAGAGAACACGTGGTAAAAAACACAACACACAATAAAGCTAAAACACGAAGCAACAGCCAATCGTGTCAGGAGAAACAAAGTTTAGATAAGTTGTATCTGTCTTCACTAGGTGTTTGAAATCGCAACATAGCAGACAACAAAGATGGATGTGCAGGGGAAGGTCAGAGCACCAGAATCAAGCCTCCATCTTGATTCGGGCCAAGTCACGCCCATACTTTTCGCTTCTAGCACCTCCAAGGAGAGTGTACCAGGAGATCAGGATCCCTGCAAGGAAGTGAAGAAAGTGAATAAGCCTGTCAATATGTCCTTTCGAAGAAAGGCAGCACTCTTACCCAAAATGTTTACGTTAACAGTGTAATGCATATCTTTTTATTTTCCAGGTGGACACCATGCAAACATCAGTTCAATGTGACGTGGCTATCAGACCAATTTTCCAGAGACAGGTGTTCTTGTGTGACAAATAAATATGCAACATACAAATATAAATAAGCTTGTAAAATAATTATTATAAAATGAGATGCAAAGATGTCTCTGTTGTTCTGACCTGGCTCTTTATTAAGCCAGATGAAATGATACATTATGTTTGTATTTGTCTTGCTTTATAAAAAGAGTAGTGAGATCCTTGTGTCTTAGCCTGTGTATCAGGAGAGTACAGTGTATGGTACAAAACATGTCATGTCAACTAGGAATCCTGATACAAGAATTCAATGTGCTTACGTGTTAGAATTTGTATTTCAAATGCTAGCCATTTTTTTTCTGACTAGAGTAAAAAAAAACTTTCAAACAAATCCAAACACTTGACAATGTCCATCACTCTTGAATAAAGGAATATACATGACAGGGCGTGTGTCGGCTGGGATAACATCACACCTCAGGTGGTTGAACACTAGATGCAGGCCGCCTGAGTCCAACACCCGAGAAGTGACCTTATCCCAGCATGGCACACACCCTGAGTGCATTATTTCTATTATACAATAGCTTGTGTGTAAAAAGATGAAAAATTACATTTAAAGTATATTTATTCCTGCGTTTTCAATGGGAAGTATACTTTTTTAAAAATAGTGCTGATTGATTGCTTTGGCCAGTAGGTGGAGCTGCTATTACTGTGACTCTTCAGTCTGCTATATTAACCCTCTCTTTCTTTTACCTGCTTGTGACACATTGTCTTCCCACTCCTCCCCAATCCCTGTCTGTGGTGTGTACAGGTTGTGGATTTGAATGGTCTCCAGATGTTTTTGTTTTACAGGTACTTTGTAACCACTGTGGCTCTTTGTATTGTTACCGACAATCAGAGCAGACTTCAGATGATCGGCAATGGAAGTGAGCGTAGCACTGTGTGGCTGGTAGATGCCATGTTCTCCTACGTGTGTATGCATCTCTGAGGTAATAATTTTAACATTTACATGCTGTCCCTTTCTTGCTGGCCCGCTGTGACAATTTGGCAGGTTGTAAATATTTTACTGAGCAGCATGGCTGCGGCCATTTGTAATGACCATTGTGCTGTTCAGTGAGGTACTACTGTGGTGCTCATGTGCTCCTATGACTGCACTTTGAGCAGGGAGAAAGCCAATTTCACTTACAGCACTTTCTTGACTTAAATCTTCTTTACTTAGTTGTGTGGATGACTGAGGATGCAATGTGTGTCAGTGGTGATGGGGTGGGGAAGAGACGTGACAGCTGGAGGAGTTTGACTCCATTTCTGTTCTGCTGGTCATCACAGACCAGGCCTGTGAAGCCAATCATATTGACAGCTTGACATGCAGTGATTCTTTTTATGTGAATGGGTCACGTGTGTGTTGGGATTAGATCTGTGATGTTATGCTAGGATAACATCACAGGTCCAGCCCCAGACTGACCAATCAGAGGCTAGCATTCTTTCTTGCCATTGTATAATGCTCATTTCATCAAGGAGGTTAATGTATTCCAAGACTTGTATTGTAATTTCACCTTGTTTTATTTTGACATGTTACTTTGAGGATACCCCATTTCCTCCTAGTTCCTTTCATATTATTAAACCAAGAAGGGTTCAATATAAAGGAAATAAGAAGAAACCTGTTCACATGACTTTTCAGTTTGATCACTGTAAAGGTTACAAGCTGTGCTCACTACCTAAAAATAAAAAGTGTCTTGTCCCTAACTCTAGCAACCTCCTTTGCAATATGAACTACAATCAACAATCTACAGTAGACTCCAAAGCCCACAGTTTGAAAAAAAAGAAAAGAACACAACTATAATTGCACACTGACCAGGACATAAAATAAAACAATAGTAAAGAGGAACCGAGTATGTTCTGGAGGATGGGGGCAGGAACTGCATACAAGTATTGAAAGTACTAGAAACATATCCCAGCACCCCAGTGACACCCATTAGCGGATGGACTATTTTATGCACATTTGTACCCTATTTAAAATACTTTTATCATTTTTGTTTGTTTTTTATTTTGCTTGTTACCCATTTTAAAAGGACAATAGGGCACTTTGGGGTCTACATCGTGGTTGAGGTAACTGTGACATCCAAGGCCTGAAGGCACTTGAAAAACAGAAAGTAAGGACCCAAAGAATAGTACAACAGGATGTGATCAACAACATGATCAGGACTACCATTAAATTGTTTGTATAAACAATAATGAGCACACAGGTTACAAATAGTGCAAAAGTGCAGTCAAGGTTAAAAAAATCTGGATTCCTCCGCAAACATCACAATTATTGAAACCATGGGGGCCCTAAGGAAGCTCTATAGAGAGGAGTGCAAGGGCATTTTTTTAGTGCTTGGAGTGGATCATTTCAGTGCTTTCCATGGTTTATATTATAGTGGCATGCACAAATCATACATATGCCACAGCATGTCATGTCAATGACAGCTAAACCGCACAGTCAGAAATAGCACAGGCAAGGCTGCGGCAGTCAAAATCATGCAAAATGGCTGGGGAAGGAAGAAATGTTAAGTTACTAAATTTCACTGAAGTGGTGGTCCATGGCTGGCATGGTGTTCTAATAGTAACTCTTACCATCCCCAAAATCCACGCTGGTATTCTGGATGCTTGTTGTGATTCAAAGCTTTGCCTGTGCTGCTTGTGCCGTGCTGGTTTAGCTTCGATGACATGATGTGGAGCCTACACATGCTGGATTTCAGCCTGGCTTGGGGCAGGAAACAGTGGGTTGTGGCCACGGAGCACTGCTCTGAGTGCAGATGGGCACTCTACAATGTCTTTCAGTGACTGGGGCTGAGGCTACTGCTGTTCAACATTTGCATCAACAATCTGGAAGCTGGAGTCTCCGCAGGCTGCTTGGCTTGCTGATGACACTAAATTAGCCAGGGCGGTGAAACCTCTTGAGGATGGGGACAAAACTGAGGTTGACTCGTACAAGCTGGACAATTGGTCAAACTCCTGGGGTCTCAGATTCAGTGTAGACAAATGGAAGGTGCTATACTTGGGATGGAAAACAAAGGCAGACCTACTTACTGTGTGGTACTCATCTTGCTGTAGTGGAGGAAAAAAGGACTTTGGTGGTCATTATAGAAAAAGGCTGAAGCATGACAAGCAGCATGTGACCACTGTCAAGAGGGCTGGCAGATCGCTTGGTGCATCAAACAGCACCTTTACTGGTGCTCACCCAGAACCACAGAAGGACCCTTTACCTGCTCCCAAGTCCAATACTGTAAAATGTTGATTTTTAACTGTCTGCATTTTGGAAGAGAAAAGATCATATTTATTTATTTTTTATTTTATCAGGAGGTGGTCTGGGCACAGCCCTTTTCAGCCATGCCTGACATTAAACATTGCAATACAATACAATAAATAACTTAAACATATAACAGCACCTGTTTACATACATTGACACATTAACAGGGCTAAGGAATTTAAATAACAAACATTTTAAATGAGTTACATTGTTTGCTTCAGTAACCAGGCCTGCAAACTCATTTAAAACAGAGGGTCCAAACCATGAAAATGGCTTTTACACATATCTATTTTTTTGGAGGGGATAAAAGAGACATTACACTATTACTAGTTCTTCATGCATTGTCAATGACTTAAGTACATCCAAAAGTGATTTAGGTTCCAGTTTCACTGCCACTCTATTAGCAAACATAGCTGCATTACGTTTAATCCTAATGGGGGGACATCCAATTTTTAGTACAATATACAGTGATGTGTCCGATAGGAGGCTTTAAGGGCAAATCGATAAATATTGTTAAAAATACCTTTATATTTATTTCCAAAACACTGTTATGGTGGACAAACAGTATTACCATAATCTAGTGTTGGTATAAGTAGCTGCTTAGCTATAAGTAAGCATGCTTCATCAGTTACAGAACCCATGTTCCGATACAAAACCCCAGTTTTTGATTCACTTTCTTGCCCACACTCTCAGTATGAGGACCAGATTTAAACTGGAGTCCGATAGGGCACCCTGGTATTTAAAATTCATTACCAGTGGGAAACACTTCCCATTTTTCCCAAATATCTGTAGGTGGTTCTTTTCCTTGATAGTCTTTGAATGGAACCAAACATCATTATTTTGGTCTTAGCCTCATTTAGACTCAGCTTATTCGATTCAACCCACATAGCCATAGTATACGTATTTAATCTGTAAAATGACTGTCATTCTGTAACAGATGGTGCAGAATCCCATATTACCGCATCATCTACATATAACAAACTGTTACTCCCAGAGAAGGCTAGGCAAATTGTTCACAAACATTGAAAATAGAAAGTGCCCAGCACTTTACTATCATGGGCTCAGAAAGTTTATTACCAATCCCAACTCTCTGTACGGTTCTTTAAATAACTGTCAAACAAATCCAAACCTGTCCTTTGAACCCTATTCCTCCTAACTTATCTAATAATAATCCATGATCCACTCCATCGAAGGCACTGGCCAGGACAATGAACACTGCAGCAGTGGCAAACCCCTTCTCACAAGCCCCAGCACAGCATCCACAAACCCAGCCAATGCTGTCACAGTAGATCACCCTTTTCTGAACCCATGTTGCTGATCTGTTAACAGATTGTGTTCCTCAGATGTGCTACCAACTCGCGGAACACACATCTCATCCAGCTAACTCAATGCCGACAATAATGAAATAGGCTTATGATTCATCATACTAAATTTATCCCCTCACTTGTATATGGGGATTACCCTTGATTCTTTCATTTAAGCTTCATGTAGCTGAAATCCTATTCCTTCCGCTTCCTGGTCCTCAGCCACGTTCCTGTGCTACATCATGATGTAAGAGTCTGGAGAGCACAGGAGCACATTCCATATGTTTTTATGGGACTGTTTTAAAACATTTTTATATTTTAGACAGCTGATTGAAAAAAATCAAGCCCACAGCTCAGCTAACAAGAGTCTTGTCTGGATGCATCAAGAAAGTGGATGTGGATTAATGTGAGCCCCCGATCAACAATTTTCTTAGCACAACTCTCCCTTCCCCTGGGGTTGTCATGTTTCAGAAGGAGTCCCCTGCTCTTCCCAAGTCAAAGGTGTCAGAGCCGGACACCATCCTTGTCTCTGCCAGTTGGCACCTGATATCCCAGGACAGGACATAGCTCAGATCACAAGTGGCAGTTCTGCTATTGCACTAACTAGTTGGCCACCACTGAGTGTTGTTCTGGCTCCTCAATACAAAAAAGACAGTTAGGCAATTGAGAGGGTGCAACATAGGGTCATCAAAATGATCAGCAATAGGAACAAAGGCTAAAGCTACCAGGAGAGACCTGTGACCCATATTATATTCACCCTGGAGAAAAAGAGGCTCAGATGGGACATGATCTCAGTCTCCTGCATACTTCAGGGTATTGGCAAGATCGAACAGAAGGAGATGTTTGATTTGGTGTCCTAGAGTAGGATGAGGTACAAGCTCTGAAGCACAGAGGAGGTAAATTCAGGGGTAATGTTAGGAGGTCTTTAGGTTACAGAAATGGTCAGATATCTGACAACTGGGGTTCAATGCAAAGAAGTATAAAGCATGCACAAAGGGCTCAAGAACCACAGAGATATATAGAGACTAGGTGGAGTGACTGTCTGAGGAAGAGCAGAATCTGGGGCAGTGACCACGTAGTAGTTTGAAACCCTCTGTGCAATGCAGTATGGCAGCAGCCAAAGCAAATAAGATGCTAGATTATACAGAAAGGAGTTCACCAGAAGAAATAGATAGGTCATGTTGCTGCTGTACAGGTCAATGATGTGCCTTCACCTGGAGTACTGTGCGCAGCTGCTGAGCCCCTACCAAAAGGACAGCAACCTGCTGGAGGCAGTTTGGAGAAGAGCTACAAAATGATTCAGGCCAGCAGGATCTCAGTATGAGCAGAGGCAGGAAAACCTAAATAAGTACTCGTTAGAAGAGAGAAGAGAATGAGGGGTTATGGCAGAGACCTTCAAATACTGTAAGGATATAAGCAAGATTGAGCATGGTGATCATTTAAATTCAACAAGGCGTGAGTACAAGGGATAATAGTTATAAGCTGGTGGCAGGTAGGCTCAGGGAGGAGGCAAGGAGGCATTTCTTCACAGAGGAGATTGGTGTACAGGTGAAACAGTCTGCCAGATGAGGTAAAAATGAGAGGGCATGACAGAGACCTTCAGATACCTTAAGAGTTTAAGCAAGGTTTATCATGATGATCTTTTCCAATTCAATGGGAACAAGAGTACTAGGAAATAGTTGCAAGCTAGTGGTGGGTACCCTCAGGAGTAGGCATTTCTTCATGGGCGGGTCAAGAATGGGTGGAATAGTCTGCTGGATGAGGTAGTAAACTGACAACAGCTGTTTAAGAGGGGTAGGACAGGTTAAAGGGAGGTTAAGGGGCATGGGGAGGGTGGAGTGTCATGTAGCACAGGTGAAAGAGCTCTGCATCAAGCAGACTCAAGAGACCCAATTATATTTTTCTACAGGCAATTTTGTATGTTTCTGTGTCTTTATGAGGGTGATGAACCTACAGGACAGCCCACCAGTGTGGACAATGGATATGAAGTCAGTACAGGCCTTCAAGGCGTGCATGATAAATTTCTTCTTACTAAGAAAATCATAGGATACCCTGGGTAGCAGAATGGGTAGCAACCCTATAAATGAGTACATGTTGGTGAAACACTTATCATCCTACGGTGAAGCAGGTATGCTACCTGATGGACCTAGATTGCTATTACACCTTAAATTGCTATTGTACAATGCAATGTTACATACAGTAGACCATTCAGGTAGTTAATAAGAGTCCAAGGCTGCCATCTTCTCCCCTTTTCCCATTTAAAAGGATCATGTTTCAAAATGACTAAGCTTAACTGTAAGAGCCAGCTTCTTTGAGTTCTTTTGATCTTATGGAAAGGAAGTGAAATAACCCATTTCTCCATGTAACAAAAGGTTTTATGATATTGTTGTTTTAGAAACCTACTTTGTCCTTTAGGTGATTTACAACTTAAAATGTAACTTATCAAGGCTTCAAAGCACAACCTGACAGTAATTCTCATCTCAGTTACCTCAACACTAGGCACAACTGGTGGTGGAGGCAACTTCAAAGCAACTCGGCCAGGAGTTCCAACTGATCCTTGTCCTCCTGGGTGAGAACACAAAGCACTGAGGTCCAGGAGACCGACCTCGCTGATCTCCTCCAAGAGCCAGTTGACCAGCTCAAGAAAATCTCGACCACCTGACTAACCAGAATCAAGGTCGACAGGCCCAACAGGGTTACCATGACACCTTCAACCAGGCCCTTGACCTGAGGAAGCTCTGGAGGGCCATACATTTCCTGAAATCATCAGAGAATGACCTCCAACGCAGGCCCCAGCTGAAACAGTGCCAAGATCAACAAGGTCCCTACCGCAGCACTGTAGCCTCTTCCTCCATGACTGCATGCTGTGCAGCCAACCTGGAAGCTACTGAGGCCAATTTTCGGCCTTTAGGCCTACCAAGGTCAACATGGTCTTCCGCTCTCAATGGATGCTACCAGTCAATGCGCTGACTGCAGTTCTCAAATATCGTCTTGATAGCCTAAGCAGTAGATGCACGTGTCATGCAGATCCATGGCCAACATTTCCTGCTACACTGGGCACATAATTTAAAACCTGATTTCTCTCTTTCCATCATGATCACAGTCGATAGAGTGAAGTTGGAAGACACAGGAGCAACTTTAAATTCAAAAGTGGATTTGAAAAGTCTCAATTCAGTAACAATAAAGTACCTGAAATTTTAAAGTCCTTCACCACATGCAGAGCTGTAAAGGATGAGACATGTCCTTTCCAGTGGAAAAGAAAGATCTGATGTCATGTTACAGAGCTGGAGGATATACCCACCGAGGCAGTGGGAGGAGCTTAGCTTGAAGACATTCAATGACTCGGCTGTCTCCAGGAAGACTGCCATTGTGTGGAAAGTGAATTGTATCCATGCTATTAGAATTGATGATTATCACCTGGAGAAACAAAACTACAAAATAGAGGGAAACAAGACCAAAAGAAAGCAGTAACATTAGCAACAAAAATACCAACTTTGACTGGCACATTTTGGGTCAGATTTACAAGATGTCACTTATTTAGTCATGGTGGAATGGCGACTGCCACTTTGAAAATGTGGGGACAAATGGACAAAAATGGCCAAGTATGGCGGAAAAAAAACCCACTGCAAAATAAACTACTGTAAGTCCAGGCACATGTGCAGAAAACACATTCCTGGACTTAGTTTATTTTCTAGTTATGTTTTCTTTTACTCATTACATTGCCATTTTTGTTCATTTTGGCCCAAAGGGCCCTACACTAAGCAGTTTAGGACTCAGGTCCTGTTTCATGGAGGGCCAAAGGACCCTGCATGTTCTGCTCTCAGGCTTAAGAGCCCTGTGTGAAGCAAGTTAGACTTAGCTCCTGCTTCGCACAGGGCCCCAAGCAGTTAGGACTTAAGTACTGTTTCATGCAGGCCTGCACACTTGCTTTGAGCTGGGTCCAGAGTGCCTGCATGAAGCGAAGTTACAACTCTACTTTTTCAAAATGTAAGGAAATTCATGGCAAAGAAAAACACATTAATGTATCAATAGGGTTCCACGCCACAAAATGGGAAGTCAGGTGATGCATGAAACAAAAGCCTGAGTCCTAAACTGATTTACGTAGGGCCCTTCATGACTGGGATCTGGATCGGGCTTTGGCATTCAGTCTGTTGGAGTTCACAGGCGTATGTAGCATGGGTGGGCAAAGTCAGAGTTCAAAAAACCCTAACATCAGATTTCCAAGCTTTTAATGCTTTAATGCAGTGAATATTTACAAGAATTCCATTTACCTTTTAGTGTTTTCTAGGTTTTCTGTTCTTTTTACAGTATGTTGATTGGCGTGCATGTGCAAGAAACATATTAGGCAGCTTTCTCCACAAACAGGTTGTGGAGGTGCGGCACTGTTGTGGCTAATGTCCCCACAGCCTTTAAAGGCTTGTCCAGCATCCTAATGCTGGCACACTGCTGCTGACACTAGTTCAGCCAGCGTCCTACCAACTTAAAAAATCAACGCTGCAATCAGGGCCGCCTCGTCATTGCAGCGTAGCCATCTGCTGCAATGAGGAGCGACTCATCATTGCAGGGCAGGATCTTGACACACTGATATTGTTTGTGAACATAATGGCGGTTTGCTGCTGTGTTCTAAACAATATTCTTCCACCATGTTTATTTATAGCAGAGGCCCCAATCCCGTCAGCTTCAGTGCCCTCTAGTGTATGTTGCCCCGGAGGCCCACTCCCCATCAGCATTATGTAACCCCCCTGCTTATAGTGTCTGCCAATGGGGTGCCCAATCCCTGTCGGCATAATGTCACCCCCTTTTGTTGTGTGCTGACAGAGGTGCCCAATCCCCCGTTAGCTACAGCACTCCCATAAAGAAAGACTCAGTGGCATGCTGGGAGCCCACCCCAGCATGCCACATGCCCTGTAAAATAAAAACAGTCCCATGATGTCTTTTTTTACCTGTAAAAAGGAAAGTGTCCCTTGGAGGTCTCCCTGCCTCCCTCCCGCAACCCATGCCCACCCACTGCACCCCTGCCTCCCACATCCCCTCACCCCATACTTACCTCCGAGCTCAGTGCGGCGATCTTGAGTGGACCAGGAACACGTCCTGCAGTCTTCAAAGCCGACCGTGAACTGAGGAAATGCCGGTAAGCTGTATAATGGAATAAATGGTTTTCCAACTTTAATGCATATCTCAGTCATTTTTGGAATTTTGGCACCAAATTTTCAACATGGGGTTTTTAGACCCCTCCTCATGAATTTTGGGACTGTCATGGCATTAATCGGTCCCGAAGGTGATTTCGCAGTCACTGCGTGGAATCACCTTCAGGGCCGACACGAAATGACAGTGCCAATGAAGTGGGCTCTCAAAAGCCTATGTTGCAAATTTGGTGGAAAAATCCAAAAATGACTGTTTTACGGCTGCGTTCTTATGCAATTACACGATGCTTGTAACTTTTGAATTTGCAATATTTTCACACCAGATTTTCAACATTGGATTTTCACACCTCCTCAGAACAGTACAGCTGTCATTATCACATCCTGGCGAAATGTGGTTTTGCACTTCCGCACAGAATAAAGCGGTCGCTGTGGGAAATTAGTGTTCCAGACAGATTAAGAAAATGACAATGACACTGTTCATGAGTACAGGTCCTAAAATGCCTATATTGAAATTTGGTGACAATACTCCCTAAAATGACTGTATTGCAATGCATTCTGCGCGGTTGTACATAAGCCGTAACCGCAAATTTAATATTTTCATCAGATTTTCAACAGTGCATTTCCCACCTACTTATGAACAGTACAGCTGTCATTTTTCCCATCCTGGCCAAAATGTGTTTCGCACTTCCACTGCAGAATAGAGCAGTCGCTGTGGGGAATCACTGTTCAGGACAGATTAAGAAAATGTCAGTGATACTGTTCATGAGCAAAGGTCTAAAATGCCTATGTGGAAAATTTGGTGATGATAGCCCATCAAATGACTGTGTTACAAGTGTTCATTGCGCACTTTCCACGCACCTGTAACTTCTCAGATTTGTAATATTGTCACGCCAGATTTTCAACACTGGCATTTTTCGCACCTCCTTATGAGCAGTACAGCTGTCATTTTCACATCCTGACTGAAATGTGTTTCACAGTTCCGGTAGAATAACGCAGTCGCTGTGGGAAATCAGTGTTCGGGACAGATTCAGAAAATAACAGTGGCACTGTTCATGAGCAGAGGTCCTAAAATCCCTATGTTGAAAATTTGGTGACAAAACTCCATAACATGACTGTGTTACAAGTGTGTGTTGAACTGTTTCCGCACCCTTGTAATTTCGTAAATTGTAATATTTTCACGCCACATTTTCAACAGTGGCATTTTCACACCTCCTTATGAACAGTACAGCTGTCATTTTCACATCCTGGCTAAAATATGTTTTGCACTCCTGCCGGAGAATAGCACGGTCACTGTGGAAATCAGTGTTTTGGACAGATTAGGATCGAGCAGTGAGAGGGGAGTGACCGAGCTTAACTGAGCTCTGTCGGGACTGCTGCAGATTTGTTTGTGGGCAGAAAAGGCCCAAATGCAAGAACCCAGTACAAAGGGCAGCCTGCAGCACTGGGAGAAACAGAGCGAGAGAGCGAGTGAGGGAGGGGAGTGGGCGAACTCACTGGTGCGCTGTCAGGTCTGCTGCAGATTTCTTTGTGGGCAGAAAAAGGCGTCAATGCAGGCAGGGGCCCAGTACAAAGGGTCAGCCTGCAGCAGTGGGAGAAACAGTATGAGTGAGTAAGACAGGGGACTGAGTGAGCTCAACGCAGCTCTATCAGGACTGTTAGGATTTCTTTGTGGGCAGAAAAGGCACCAATGCAGGGAGCCCGTGAAAAGGGCAGCTTGCAGCGCTGGGACAAACAGAATGAGCGGTGTGAGAGGGAGGAGACTAGGCGACCTCAGCGGAGCTCTGTTGGGACTGCTGCGGACTTCTTTGTGGACAGACAAAGGTGCCAACGCAGCCAGGGCCCCATACAAAAGTGCAGCCTGCAGCACCAAGAGAAACAGAACAAGGAAGTGACAGAGCAGTAGCAGGAGCTGCAACGGAGCTCTATTGTGACTGCTGTGGATTTCTTTGTGGGCAGTAAAGGTGGCAATGCAGGAGCCCAGTACAAAGGCCAGCTTACAGCGCTGGCAGAAATGGAATGAGTGAGTCAGAGAGGGAGTGGGCCAGCTCAATGCAGCTGTGTCAGGACTGCTTCAGATTTCTTTGTGGCCAGAAAAGCCACCAAGCGCAGACAGGAGCCCAGTACAAAAGGGCAGCCTGCAGTGGCGGAAGACACAGAAGAGCAAGTGAGGGAGGAGGGGAGTGAGTGAGCTCAACAGAGCTCTGTTGGGACTGCTGCAGATTTGTTTGTTGGCAGAAAAGGGCAGCAATGCACGAGGCCCCAGTACAAAGGGTAGCCTGCAGTGGCTGGAAAACAAGAATGAGTGAGTGAGAGAGAGGGGGAGTGGCGAGCTCAGCGAACTCTATTGTAACTGCTGCAAATTTCTTTGTGGGCAGAAGAAGGCGCAATGCAGGCAGGAGCCCAGTAGAAAAGGGCAGCCTGCAGCCGGCAGAACTAAATGAGCAGTGAGAGAAGGGGAGTGAGCGGGCTCAACGGAACTTTGTCGGAACTGCTGCAGATTTTTGTGGGCAGAAAAAGGCACCAACAGAGACAGGAGCCCAGTACAAAAGGGCAGCCTGCAGCACAATGAGAAACAGAATGAGTGAGTGAGACAGGGGACTGAGTGACCTCACGGACTCTGTCGGGACAACTCATGGAGTTCTTTGTGGGCAGAAAAAGGTGCCAGCGCAGGCAGGAGCCCAGTGCAAGAGCAGCCAGCAGCCCGGGGAGCACAATGAGTGAGTAAGACAGGGGAGTGAGCGAGCTCAATGGAGCTCTATCGTGACTGCTGTGGATTTCTTTGTTGGTAGAAAGGGCAGCAATGCAGTCAGGAGCCCAGTACAAAGGCCAGCCTGCAGCACCAGCAGAAACAGAACGAGTGGGAGAGAGAGGGGAGTGAGCAGGCTCAACAGACCTGTGTCGGGACTGCTGCAGGTTTCTTTCTGGGCAGAAAGCCACCAACAGAGGCAGGAGCCCAGTACAAAAGGGCAACCTGCAGCACCAGGAGAAAAAGAATGAGCGAGTGAGAGAGGGGTGAGCCACCTCAACGGAGCTCTGTCGGGACAGCTGGCGGATTTCTTAGTGAGCAGAAAAAGCTGCCAAAGCAGGCAGGAGCCCAGTACAAAAGAGCAGCCTGCAGCACCGGGAGAAACAGACTGAGCGAGTGACAGAGGGCAGTGAGCGCTCAACAGACAAACGCAATCAACATTCGGCATTGACAAATGCTTGTTTGTTATTGGTCTAATCAGTTGTTTCAGATAGTGCAGTGCTTATCTATTCAGAAAGACTGACTGTTCCCATCCGACATCTCAAATGATGTTTGTGACACCACAGTGTTTCATCACAGTAAGCACTACAACATCATAAACAGAAGCACCATGAAGTCCGTTAGAGACAGTCAAATGCTTTCATACACACCTGTTTGTCAAGCTACCAAAACGTGTTATAATCCATGGAAAGGAAAAATAAAATAAAAATAAAAAATGTATTCTGCAGTGAAATGTAGCTGAAATGTTTATCAATGGACAAGATGAAGTGCAGAATTGTTTTTAAGATAAATTATCCTCATTAAAATAAATACAAAACTAACATGCAGCTGTATGCAGTACAGAGGATGTATAAATAACTAAACTACAGTATCTGGTACAAGACAAATAAAACATGATGGTTAGTGTTATTAACCCATTAGAAGCTATGAAAATGAGATGCAGCAAACAGGCTCTGGGAGTTATTTTACATAGGATTTAGACACTACTTACAAGCTGAAAGCAGGGCAAGAAGAGAATCCAAAATACAGAATGGGCTGCATAAACTGCTTTCTCATTCTGCTGACTCGTCAAATAGACGTGGCGCCCTGCTGTGTCACTTGTGCATGGTCCTCTTACTCACACTGGGGATGCCTGGATGGAAGAACCCTTTGAGATGGCCTGGCCCTGCCTTCCGGCACCTGCCTGGCATGGCTACTGTCCTCAGAGCTTCCTGTTTGTTGCCTCCAGTTCTTCACATACATCTGTTTGTTGCTGAAGTTGAATGCAGTACATTACCTGTATTGTACCCCAGCTGTATAAGTACACAACCCCATTTGTTGCTCCAGTTGAACACATAACCCTGCTAATTTCCTCAGTTGCGTACATACTGTATAAACAATATTATACAGCATTTGTCAATGCCAAATGTTGGCTTGCTGGCATTGGCATTGGTAGTGCAGGAGTTAGAGATGCATAACAGTAGTGGCAGTGACATACTGAATTAATGTCAACACCCCCAGAGACTGAAAGGCATTGTTGGGAGTGTGGCTTTGGATCGTCAGCCATAACACTTATGTCATTCCACCTCACCCCACCCTGCAGACACCGACAGGTGTTGTGGTGTGCTTTGGGTCTTCAGCCTTTACACTCACCCCATTCCATAAGAAATAAGCTGAGATGGGTGCAATATAGGAGAATGGGATGAATGTTAGGGTGACAGAACAAGGCACACCTCAATGTCTGTCAGTGGCTGTAGGGTGGGGGGTAGAATGCTGTGAACATTATGGCCGACCAACCCAAGTTACGCCCCTGACGCCTGTCAGTCCCTACAGGGTGGGTATATGGTTGGAAACCTTAATGCCCCAGGCATTTGTTGGTATTTTCTCTCCAAATTTTCAACATTGGCTTTTTGGGCCCCACCTCATGAAGAGTGGTACTATCATACGTTACTCAATCCTGAAAGCGATTTCGCACAGCAAATGCGTCATTGGGAAGCACAGGTGCGGAAACACATTTTGGGCAGGATGCGAAAAATGACAGCTATACTGTTCATGAGGAGGTGTGAAAAAATGGTAATGTTGAAAATCTGGATAGAAAATATGAAAGATCATAACTTACAAGCGCATGATACTGTGCAACGCAGACGCCCATAATGTGGCCATTTTTGGGAACTGTTTCACCAAATTTTCAACATGGGCATTTTGGTACCTCTCTCATGAACAGTGGTACTGTGATTTTGTTAATCTGTCCCAAAAGTTGATTTTCACAGCGACCGCATCATTGTGTGCCACAGGTGCGAAACATGTTTCGGGCAGGATGTGAAAATGACAGCTGTGCTGTTCATAAGGAGGTGTTAAAATGGCAATGTTGAACATCTGGATTGAAAATATTAAAAAATGGCGAAGTCACGAGCGTGAGTAGAAACTACTGTAACGTACACAGTCATTTTTTGAATTTTTTTCCAATATTTGCAACATGGGCTTTTGGGACCTCCACTTATGAACTGTGGCACTGTTGTTTCATTAATCAGTCCCGAAGGTGATTCCATGCAGTGGCGGCAAAATCACCTTTTGGGACTGAGAAATGAAATGACAGTCACAGGTTCATGAGGGGTCCCAAGAACCCTATGTTGAAAGTTTGGAGCCAAAATTTTAAAATGGCTGAGATATCAACCTAAGTTGAAATGCCCCATTATAAAGCTTACTGGCCATTTCTTCAGTTCGCAGTTCAGCTTTGAAGAGTGCAGATGTGTCCCGCTTCAGAGAAGGTCATGGCTACCGACCTCCAGAAGGTAAGTACTGTATGGGTGAGGGGGTGTGGGAAGGTGCTGGAAGGTGGGCACAGAGGAGGGTGAGGATGGGGAGGGGGCGAGGGACGAGGAGATATCGATGGACCGTTTTCTGCTTTGCAGGGAAAAAACAGACCACGAGGAGGTTTTCTTTATCTACAGGTTCTACTTGGCACTTACATACACAAAAAAATTGGCACACTGGGGTGGGCTCCCAGTGTGCCACAATTTGGGAGGGGGATGCCGACACAGGGTTTGGGCACCCGCACCGATGTCGGCAAGCTGAATAGATGGGTTGGGGGCAGTCTGACCCTGCTAGTGGGCATCCCGGTGGCACAAAGGGAAGCTGTTTAACCAGGAAGGACACACTAAGAGGGGGATGCTGACATAGGGATTGGGCACCCCGATGTCGGGATTCTGTAGCAGACGGCAGGAGCCGTCATATGTATTTAAATGTTTCACCAGGAAAGGCACGTAATGGAGGCATGTCAGATCTGCCACTGTAATGATGAGCCTGTCTCTGATTGCAGCGGCAGATTAGTTTCAAGTTGGTGGCACTGTCTGAAACTGCTGTCATTGGCAGCATGCTCACTGGTTGGCGGTTGAGGGACATTCCAACAAAAGCATCCCTGGATTCGCCACAACACTGACACACCTCTGAAAGTGCTGCTACCCTAATATGTTGTTTGCGCGTGCACACACGCCAACATAAAAATAGGTTCTAAACGTCCTACAGTAGACTTTCATTGGTTAAACTGTACCACATACCAGTGTGTTAAGAAAGCACATACCAACTCTGAGACACTTTTTCAGCACCTGACAGTCAGACCTCTAGGCTCAAACAAAATCACTATACCATATCCACAGCTGACACATATAACAGCTACCTCTTTCATTCAGTATCTCACTTCCTGTCTCAGAATCTGTGTCATTTCTCTCTCTCTCTCTCTCTCTCTTTTCTTGAGTGTGCAGCTAAGGCTGCATCAGCACAGGTGGGTTTGGCTCATCAATCAGCATGAGTAGACAGAGCCATTGATGGCTCTTAAAAGGCAAAGCAAGTAACTTGGCTGTGACTAGTGTAGGTGATATACACCCTGTCACTGCAAATGAACTAAACTGTGCTGCAAACTGCTGACCTTTATCAGCGATCCATTAATAAAATATTTAGCAGTTAAAAGTGTTTAGCAGTACGTCACAGTGTCAGGTAACATGTTTTTGTTTCATTTTCAGAGGAACTGTTTTACTTGCAACAATACAATCACTGACACAGACTTCTGTTATGCTTAAACATTCCCCTATTTACCAGGCAGCGCCCCTTATACACAGGAGCACGTGGTGGCTCACTGAAAGATTGTGGATTTATGCTCTAATAACCCACCGCAGGGTGGTTGAAGCTACCCAACCAACCCACTAGGGATTGCTGGACCCGAAAATGGTCCTGACCTTATTATCAGGACCAGAATCCATGTCAGAATCTTGGTAAGTTCTGATTAGTCCTGATTTAAATTAGAACCTTAATAGTAATATCCATCAACAATCACAAAAGCATTAAAATAGAAAATAAAGTATTTTTCTTACTGTACCTGAGAGTGTTGGCCTGTTTCTGATTCCATTCTGTGTGCTAATCTGCTGGCTGCAGGTTATCCACTTGTGTTCTTTACCCTCTGTGTGTGGCTGGGGCATGGTATCTCCTCATTCTGCCCCAGTAATTATTCGTATATCCCAGTTGTCCCATCTGATGATAACCTCCCTAATAATATGCAGCACACCCTGAGCTCTCATCCTATTTGCTAAACCCATGGTTCCCTTGTATGTTCACCCGTCTCTCTACATCTGACAACAACCACCCTGCCCCAGTATGCAAGCCCTTGCTGCTTCATCTGCTGCTACCCACCCTGCCCAATGAATACCCTACCCTCCTCAAATCGGTTTGTATCCACCATGCACTACCCTCTTCCTATCTGTGGTATCCACGCTGTTCCAGACTAAATATCACTAACCTCATCTCGTTGCATTTCCTCATATTTCGATGGAACCAAGGACTTCCGCACTCATCGCCACACTTCAAGCATGCGCACTTGAATATCTGCATGAGAGAGCATGCAGCAGTGAGCACCAGACCAGATGAAAATAAATACTTCCCAAAATTGAATTTTTGTCATTGTGGGATCGTTGGGGGAGGTTGGCAAAGGAATAGGGTATTGACTTTTTAGATAAAATATATATATATATATATTAAAGCACTATGGGGTGACTGGTACACCACCACCCAGAGTTCTTATCTACCCAAGTCTGATGGACACTACGGGATCGGGGTTCTGATTCTTGGCGGACCGGTCCACCCATCCCTACCACCCACATAGTGCATTATTAGAGTCAGCCCACACCTCTCTTATGGTCTGTTGCTTACAAGTACTGTATGGTTAGCCAAGAACAGCAAAGCTGTGTTTTTAAGCAAAGGGTTCTGACTACATCATAGACATCAACAGTGAAGCTTAGAGGTCTCTGGTATCATCAAACCCCAAGATAAAACAGTGCCTTGTTTTTACTGTACATGGCTAACCGTATATTTTTATAGTATATGATCTTTAGATAAAAACTTTAGAGGATTCATATGAAGCATCAGGGTTAGTGGCAGCTTCAGGATTAGCTCTGACTACCTGAGCCATTATATTTGCCAAAAATCTTGCAATCCAAACAAATATAAACTTTTACCTTACTGGACTGGTTTGCTGACATCTGGGGAGCTTGAGGGTGCAAAATATCAGGTGAGATGGAACGGACATTACGTTTGCAACACTTTATAAGTACTCACACCATCACTGCCATAGAATCAGTCAGAGCCAACGCCGACACAAGCCTGACACATCTATTATACCAGTGCAGTGGATGGTGGTCACGCCACTACACTCGAATGTTTTCTTAAAGAATTCACCCTCTAAAAGAAATTATGCTGGGTCTGGCAGGTGACATGAAGGCAATTAGATCAGCATTGGAGGATTTACCTAGGTAAGTAGGGGATGCAGAACCGGATGCATTCACTGGAAGGCCACTGTAATCGCATGAAGCTGAAGGTAGTGGCACTCACGGAAGAAAGAGTGGCGAAGCTCAAAGAGCCCTCAAGGATCAGGAGGGCAGAAGCTGTAGGAAAACATTGTCATAGTCAGCCTCCTGGAGTGTCCTGAAGGTGCTGACACCATCACCTTCATTCAGAAGCTTTGTGTTAAAGTGAATGGCCCATCTCTGAATGGTCCTGCTTATGTGATCCAGCAGACATACAGAGCACAGTGTCCCATGCCGCTTGAAAGGAGAAATCAAGGCTGGTGATTCCGACTGTTCAACTTCTTAACACAAGCTACATAGTCTAAGTATGGCAAGGGAGCTGAAAGAAATACTGTGGAGGGAAGAGGTTGTTCCATGTCCAGGACCTTAGCCTCGAGGTCCGGTGAAGCAAGTTGCATACTGAGAGTTGAAATCCAAGTTATATGCCACTCACATTAAATTCAAGGATGGCTTACCCTGTGAAGTTGATTGTATTGACTGATGGAGGGTGGAAGCAATTTGCCTCAGCTGAACAGGCAAAACGAGAACTGCCAGAGCTATTTCTGGACCTTTTAAGGATGCTTGAACAAGTATAGCCCAGGTTGACTAGTGAGGCTACTACCTATTGTACGAACTGTGTTTTTGGAATGGTAATAAGCTCACACAGTTGGGTTTCTTCAAGTTTTGTATGTCACCTCCCCATGTTCTGAGTTTCAAGTTCTTTGTTTCAAATATAAAGCTATGAAAAGAAAACAACATCAGTTTTAATGCTGACTTTTTACTGAGGGAAAGGTTGTGATACCCTCATTAACAGACAGAGCCTTTGCAGTTACAAGGGAGGAATAGCACCAATAGCCACAAAGATTTCACAAGTTAGTCAGAGGATAGTTTCCTGTGACTGTGTCGAGGGGTATCAGGTGGAAGACCTGTTTTCACCACCATTGAAAGCTGGGTCCCCAGAGTGTATCTGTTGGGCAGAGAAAGGCAACATGAGGTGCACACTTTCTTTATTTATTTAAAATTTGGTGACTGGGAAAAGCACTCTGAGCTGAGGCTCATTTCCAGGTGTGACCAGGGAAATGGGTAAACAATTACATACAGAGGGAAAAATTACATTTATAAGCAAGTGCCAGTAGTAGTTTATAAGTGCCAGCAGCAGATTAGGCAGAACAGGGTGTTTAGCAATTACATTGAGTAGTTAGGTTGTGGAATCATACATTTAGTAGTTGGTTTGGAATCATACATGTCATATTATGATACAGAATAGGATGTATTAGATAGGTATAAATAAATTTGCCAAGAGATGGTGCTAAAAGTAATAAATAGAGGTAGGCTTATCTGTTGGGTACTGCTGGAGGGAATCAGGGTGGGAGAAGAGTGGGGGGAGGGAGGGAACAGGAACAGGTATGGGGAGGGAGATATGCTTAATTTGGCATCTGAGAGCAGGGAGGGATGCAAATTCAGAGGAATCCCTATCCCTCCTGACCCTAACCGATGGTGGAGTATATGAGACTGCTGAGGGATTGAGGCATGGCCATTACCTACTGGGTCACCAGCACTGGTCCTAAGAGCTGTCAGGATCTGCCATGCAGGATGAGGAGGGACATTTACTTTTATTTTATTTCATTTTTGACGGGTAAGTGCACTAGACAAATCCTGCCACTATTTTCAGGCACGACCTGGTGGAGGATACAGATGAACGCCAACTGATCTTGAACCAGATTAAGCTGTTGGTGGCATTTTTTTAGTGAATTGCATTACTGAATGATATCGCACAGAGCTAAATGTGTGACTAATTCAGGCCCCTTGTTGAGCTGTGGTCACTATACTTAGCTCACTCATGTTGAGCCTGGACACACTACTAGTGGACCTTGGGGTCTTCACCAGATGGTGGGGACATGGAAGCACCATGGTGGGCTGAGTCCAGCTTATTGCTTGCAGGGACTAAAGTGGACTTGATATCCTAAGGTATGATAGGTCTCTGAGTGTTTGCTAATGTTTTTCTTTCCAGGCTGTGTAGTTGGACTTTAGTACACATATGCTGGGGTTTACAAGATCAGCATTGTTTCAAGTGATGCTTGCAGTCACATATGGTAAACTTTGGGGAGACAGTGTTGCAGTTTCATGGAACTCAAGGAGATGCTCACTGTTTCGTGATAGAAGCCTCATAAAGCTCCTAGGTGGGAAAGGAGTTTCCTTTCTGAAAAGGTCACCTAGTTGGATTATAAGCAAAGGGTCAGTTAAGGGTGAAAGAGAGCACCCAGTGGCTGGGATGGAGCCATTACAGACCACTGGAGCATGGAGTGTGGTCATCTGGACCGGGAGTGGAGCTAGAGGTGACGTTGGATGTTTATTGTTCTTTGTTCAATGTTCACTGATATAACTGTTGTGGATGTTTTTGTGGGGTGCAGGGAGGGAGGGGGTGATCAGTCATCTAAGAGCAATCACACTGGTAGGTTAGACCAGTGGTGGCACTGAGGGGAACAAGCACATTCTGGCTAGACAACTGGGCGGAAGGATGGGTAATTCATATAATTTTATTTCATGGAACATCAAAGGGGTTTGGTAAAGGAAATGTGCTGAAGTATTTTATGACATTTTAAAAACTACAGGTTAATATTGTTTACCCACAGGAAACTCATCTAAAAAGGGACCAAGTGAATTTTTAGAGAGAGAATGGGTGGGGCAGGCCTATGGGGCAGGGACTGTAATAAACAAAGGGGCCAGCCATCCTCTCTGCCTGCTCTGTAGCCTTTCAACTGATCTAAGAAATCTGGGAGGAAGGGAGATACCTATTCCTACATGGAGGCTGGTCAGCACAAAGTTTTACTGGGAAAAATATATGGCCCTAATGCAGATTCACTTCAGTTTTTCATGCTGCTGGCAGCATAGCTATATCCACCTGTCTCTGTTGCTGGTGGGGGTACTGAAACATTACATACCAACCTGACTTGGATAACTCAGGGTCTATGAGAAAGGGACTTAGGGACCTAATAGATATGTTGGGGCTCACAGATCCTTGGAGGCTTTACATCCAGTAGAAAGAGACTACACATTTTATTCCAGAACTCATCAGTCATTCTCTCAGACAGAATGTTTTCCCCAGCAAGAACATGTACAGAGGATACTGGCTAGTGAAATTCATTACATGATCCTGTCAGACTATGCCCCAATCAGCCTTTGGCTCATTATCAGTGCATAAACAGAGACTGATAACATTTGGAGGCCAGACACTCAAATGTTAAAGACAAAGGTACAAACACTAAATTGAAGGAATGTATCCAGCACTTTACTGCAGAGAATTCAGCCTTTGTGACCAAACTGGACGTCCCGGGCCTACGGGTCAAAATGTTGCACTCTGTACAGCGCACAACATGACCGCTGAGGTAGGAACAGCATAGGTAACAGCAGAGAGTGCAAACCGCCAAAGGAACGTATGCGTGGTAATGCACCCTCTCACTTCTTCCCAGTGCAGGATAAGAATCTGTTGGGACAAGGGTCCACTGAGCAGCTGCTGTGGCTCAATGGGATGAGCCACTGGCAGCAGAGAGAGAGCAGTGCATCTGGGACCGGGTTTGATTCCCAGTCCCAGACGCATGGAGTTTATTTTTTGCACTTTGTGCATATTTACTGGCAACCCCTACCCGGAGTTAGATAATTTAGTTTGGGGGTTCGGGGCACTCCTCAAAAACAAGAATTATGCCATTTGCAATATATCACACCGTACTGGCAGCACGTATTGTTGCATAATGTCTTGTGACATTATGACCCCATGCCCTCGGGGCTGCAAAGTGCATGTTATATGGGAAGCAATCCAACTTGGCTCAAAATGGAAAAAGAAAGGCCCCAAAAGGCTGAAGCTCTACTGGCTAAGATTAGAGATATGGACTCTGCTCTTAAAGCTTACACCCAGAACAGGCATGGCTGAACCTTAATTCACTTAGGACTCAAAATGCAGATTTAATGAGAGAAGGTCGAGCCAGCAATTTTCAAAGCTGAGGTCAGATACACTGACCAGAGGAGAAGGGAGAGACTGATAACCTTGGCAGCAGGAGGCTATGTGGGTCATTAAGGAATTGTGAGAGAAGGGCTGCATGGATTTAATTACACAATCTAGGAAATGACAGAACGTTTTAGGTGTTTTATCAAAGTTGGTATCAAGATGAACAGTCTAATACCCAACTGGTACCAAAAATATTAGAATATTTACAGAATGTGCCTTTGTGTCAGATTTCTCCATAACAACAAACAGTATCAGCAGGGGTAGTAAAAGAGTTTGAAGTACCGGAGGCTGTCAAACAGCTTAGTTTAGACAAGACTCCTGGGCTGGATGATTTTCTAACTTTTATAAGTAATACTCTGCTGACTTGACGCCTTTGATTACTAAAGTTTTTAATCACATGTTTCCTGAGGGGCTTCAGACAAGACACTGACTGAGACCAATACTGCCCTCATCCCAAAGCCAGGAAAGGAAGATACCAAAGCAAGCAACTTTCAGCCTGTATCACTTATCAACCTGGATATAAACATTTTAGCCAAAGTCTTAGCCTCAAAACTGTATAAAGTCTGGGTGGGCTAACAGGCCTGAAGCAGGTGGGCTTTTATGACTATAAGGATATCCAGTGATCACTTGAGAAAGCTTCATTATCTCGTCTCTGCATGGGGGGCAGAATGCCAGTGGCTCTGGTCTCCCTGGACACAGAGAAGGCATTTGCTTGAGTCTCTTGGCCATACATTTTTGCTGTCCTAGGTAAATACAGTATCCCAGAAAATTCTGTGCATTGGGTTCAGGTCTTGTATCAGTCTCACCGCTATATAGGTTCAGTGTAATGGGATCCTCTCTGACAATGTGGCTGAAGCAAGGTACAAGACAGGGATACCCCACACCCCCAGTGTTGTTTAATTTATACCTGGAACCTTTGGCATACCAACTTAAGAGAAACCCACTTATTTAAGATATATCTGTGGGTGGCACATCTATAAGTTATCCACCAATGCAAATAACATCCTTCTGCATGTGTAGGACCCCAGTACACTGATTCATGCAGCACTGACAGACATATAAAAAATGTAATAAGGTGCCAGCTACAAACTGAATCGTAACAAAACCAGTGTTCTGCCTTTGAATACTAAAGTTGTCAAACAAGAAATTGTGGAACTAGGGCTACAATGGGAACCATGTTGCCTCACTCATTTGGGGATTTTGGTATCCAGACACCTCTCAGATCTTAAGAAAAATAACTTAGACCCTTTCTAATTAAAGTAAAACAGGACTTGGGGAGATGGACCAAACTGCCATTAACTCTATTTTGCCACAGTTGCTATACCCGTTGGGGATGTTAAATGTGTTCCTCCCACAAAAGTGGTTCACACAGCTGCATAGGCTCATCACAGATTTTATTTGGCAGGGCAAAATAGCTAGGAGAACATACCAGAAGCTAGCTGGCCCCAAACAGGTGAGTGGTTTAAGGCTGCCTTTTTCAGTACTACTTAGCCCCACTGGGAAGTAAATATTTTCAGTGGGGTAGGTTATTAAACACTGAAGAGGTTACGGGATATGAATCACATGGCTCCAGACAGAAAAAGAGCAGTGTCACTTCCATGACGCATAAGTCCAGGTTCTATATAAGAAGATGGCTAGCCTCCCTAGGCTCCTCTGAAACATGCCAGTAGGCTGGTTCCTGTGGGCACACCAGCAGGCATACAGATCTCTGAATATCAGTCATTGAAGAGATGTTATTCAACCTATTTTGAACAATTCTAACATCAAAACAGGAAACTGGCCTGTAGCAGGTGGGATCTGAGGTACCCTGCAGATACCTGCCATCCAACATTTGTGTTTGTATAAAAGAAACTAATTACTTTCAGTTTCATCCAGGAAAGATACGAGGTCACCAATTCCAGGTGTTTTGCTTTTCACAACTAGCACATGTGATTACTACATTCCTTAGCCAAACTCCATGGACAAAACAGGTGGCTTAGTCTTAGAGCACCTTGTACTAGCCACTTCCCAACCTTATTTGATTTCCCAACTCTATTTGACTATCCAGTAATTGTATTTATTTATTTAAATGTTGTTGAATGGCTGAACCCACTGGACCTCTGGAAGCCCTTTTCAGGGACCCTGGCTCACTAATAGCAAACTGTCCTCAACTCTAGTAAATCCTACTCAATGTAATTTGGATCACCGCAAGGCTCAAATCTAATCCCACCTCTTATTATCTCATGCTCCACAGCTCCCCACTGCCCTCTGCCAAATCTTTCAAATACCTGGGGTTACCCTTGATGATTCTCTCGACCTTGACCAGCACATCTCCACTATCTGTAAGTCGGTAAACGCCAAGTTAGGAGCGCCATCGCACTAGTTATACCCTCACTCCCCAGCCAGACTAGCAGTGGCTCAAGGATTCCTTCTGCCAGCCCTGACATATGGCTCTGCTATATATCTATCCATAGCTAAATCCTCCCTCCACAAATGGGATACTACTTACAATAATATCTGTCGCTATGCTCTGCATCACCGCGCTTCAAGCACCACTGCCAACTCTATCAGGACCTAAAATGGCTTAGCCCTCTGCCTATCGTCTCCAGACCTTTGGGTCACTAATAGACAGTGTTACTAGAACTGGCCTCCCCTATCCCTCTCCTCGGCGCTGGAGCTACAACCTCTCACCTATGAGCTCCGATCAATTGAAAAAGCCCCCTGCTTGTGCCTAGATGCAGAACTAACATGGGCACACGCGCTTCTCTTACACAGCTCTAATTACTGGAACTCTATACCTTCCTCTATCCGTCAAGTATCCACCCACGCTACCTTTAAAACTACATCGTGAACACCTACACACTCTTAACCCCTGCACTTGCTTTAACCCACCTTGAACCTACACCCCTTCCTTATCTTCAGTTTATTTCACCTACCTGCTTACCTCTTCCCTTCCTCTCCAACTTCCTTGCCTCTCCATTCTCTTTCCTCCTTCCTCTTTTCCCATCATCTTTTTCTCTCCCTAGCCACTTAACCCTATAGCTTGGCACTTATTGAATCTGTACTGCTCTCACCTATCTCCTCTCAATGTATCTCCTGTTTTCCAGACTCCTAACTTTTTACTTGTTTCCTCAGTACCCTTACTTGCATTTTTCTTTCATCATGACTGTACTGCTCCCCATGTGCCAGTCCACATGTAAATATTATTCTTTGTCAAAATACCTGTATCAAATATCCAAACACTGTTGTTTCTTTCACATTGATTGTAAGATTGTCCATGTGCTGTGACACATGTGTATTGTTCTGTCTGTAAACTGTCTTCTCCTGGGTCATGCCTGAAAATAGGCATTGTTTTTGCCTAGCACTCACCCAGTTACCAAAAGCAAAATAAAAACTAAATAAATAATTACAAAGAATATTCACATAGTGGCAGTTTACAATAGACAGAACAGTAGTACTATCAATCATACAATGCAATTATATTAGTTGCAGGGTTTCAATATGGTGCAAGCACTGACACATACATTACAGGACCTTTGAAGAGAGAAGAGTCAAAGTGAGACCAGGTTAGACATGTGGAACCACGTACTCTGGTATCTAAGATAATTTAAGGCCTGCAGGACCCTTTAGTCTTCCTCATAACGTTATAAGGGGAACTCTGGAGTCACAGATGTTGAGTTTAGAGAACCTTTCAGCGGTAGCAGTTACTGGAGCACTGTTCAAGTAAGTGCACCTTAAGGCCTTTTTGGAAGACCTCCAAGGAGAAGCTTTCTTGTAACTTAGCAGATAGAGTGTTCCAGATGGTTGGGAGTGTTATGGCAAAGGATCTTGACCCTGCATGGGTCCTAGTTTGGGGTTGTGGAGGACAGCATGACTTGATGACCTGAGAGGGCGCTTCTCTGGCTTGGTCCTTAATAGCTCTTTGAGACTTGGGGGTGCTTTATTACTACTGAGCTTAAAGGCTTGGGATAGGTAGAGTATTCCATCCTACTATCGAGTGAGGGCCAATTAAGGGTTCTGAGACACTCGACAATTGTTATCATATGGGGCCGCTTCAGCAGCAAACTGCCCGATTGCATGGTATAAGGATTTTAGTTTGCTTCGCCTCCACATCTCACAGTGTGTACAACAGAGCAGCCATAGAGTAGAGTGGGCAGGAGGGTACAGTTTGCAATTTTAGCCACAATTCGTTGGAGAGGTAAGGGCTGAGTTTATACAGGAGCTCAGTTTTTGGTGCAGGGACTTAGGCTATCTACATGGTCCTTAAAGTGAGCTCTTGGTCTAGGAGGACTCCCAGGTACTTAGAGTTGACAACCTTGATCTGGGACCCATCAGAAAGGGATGTTTTTTCAGATTTTGTCTTTGGGGACCAGACATTTTGATCTAAAGAGTACAATTTTTGTTTTTTCCTGTTGAGGACCAATTTTTGGTTAGTAGCCAGTTCTCAACCATAAGCAGGTCGAAAGCATAGCATTTAGTTTGTTGAAATCGCTTGTGTGATGGTAGATATCCACATTGTCCGCATTCAGCAATAGCTTAGCATCCCCACAGTTGTTAGGCAACTCATTGTCATAGAGTGAGACTAATAATGGGCCCAGTATTGAGCCTTGTGGGACTCCTTTGTTGATTGGATGCTTGTCAGAAAGGGTCCTTTCCATTTGGTGAATTGTGACCTGTTGGAAAGGTAGTCCAAGAACCAGCATAGTGGTGAGTTATCTAGACCTAGGCGTCTAACGCTGAAAGGAGAAGTTGGTGATCCACAAGATCAAGGCCTTAGTAAGGTCTATAAACACTGCTCCTGTTTTGAGACTTCTGTCTAGTCCTTCCAGAATGTCCATGGTCAGAGGACTAAGGGTCTATCCATCCCATGGTTCTTATGGAGCCTACAGTATATTGGCTTATGGTGAGTAAGTTATATTGCTCGATATAATCAGTGATTTGGTTATATATTAGTCTCTCCAGTAATTTACTTAATGCACAGAGAATGGAAATTGAATGGTAGTCTCAACTTTCTTGCCTCATTTGTGAACTGGAGTTACTAGGGCCACTTTCACAGATCGATCAGTTATATATAGTTGCAATGGGAGAGGCTAATGCTGGCACTTCAAGGATGAGACATTTGACCCTCACAGACTTAATGACATCTGCCTTTACTGGAAGAGAGAATTGCAGGTTGACTGGTCAGCAAAGACCAGGCAGAAAGGACAGATCTATATAAATACATTAAGATAGGTCGATACCAACTAACGAATTTAAAATACTTTAGAATTTGCATCTTATGCCACAAAGACTGCATAAGATGGGAAAGAGGAGGTACCGTGTTTCATATTTTGTGGACATATGAGGAGGTGGTCCCATTTCAGAATGATATTAATAAACACCTAGACCCCTTACTAGAATTAGAGGAGACTTTTACTGAGATATATCTAACAGATAACTATCAGGGGACAGTCTTTGGACCCTGCAAGGGATATATAGCATTAATTGCAGCCTCAGCAAAACTAATTATTCTACAGCACTAAATGGATCATGCCATTCCTACAAGAGAAGACTGGCATATAGAGATCCTTTTGCACCTAATGCCGAAAAATCCATAGCTAGTATGCATAACAGATACCAGTACTCGCAAGAAATGAGAAACCATTCACACAATATTGCTCATCACGTGATCCAGATTTGTCTTTGTCAGAGCCACAATCTATAAGCAGTTGGGAGGAGGTGGAATGTGGGTGGGAGGCTATTAGTTAAGAGAGCTGCCTATGAGATGGCACATGGGGAAGGGGCTATCATTTAAGTGAGCCACCTATTTCCATTGTCTTGTGGTCACACTGAAGATAGAAACATAGAAACCTAGACTTTGACAGCAGATAAGGACCACTTGGCCCACCCAGTCTGCCCATTTCTCACTGTTCGGATAAGCTGCAGATCCTAGTTAACCAACAGTCTACTTCCTCCCACCCCCCACTAGAATTGCTTTACAGTATGTCTGTCCCATGCGTTCTTGAATTGCCCCACTGTTTATGACCCTACTACCTCCTCTGGAAGGCTATTCCATGCATACACCACCCTCTCTGTGGAAAAAACTTCCCACGTTGCCCCTGAGCCATCCCACTTCTGTCTTCAAATTGTGCCCCTTGTTCTTGCACATCTCTTTTCTGAAAGATGCTACCCTCTTGGATTTTGTTCATTCCCTTGAGGTACTTAAATGTTTCTATCATGTCCCCTCTCCCTCCTTTCCTCTAAGGTATACATATTAAGCTCCTTTAGTCTCTCTCTTCATATGGCTTCTGGTGCAGACCCTGCACCATTTTAGTTGCCCTCCTCTAGACTGCCTCCATCCTGTCTATGTCCTTGCAGAGATGGGGTCTCCAGAACTGCATGCAGTACTCAAGATGGGGTCTCACCAACTTGTCTGTACAGAGGATAACAAATTCCTGTTTCTACTGGTGATGCCTCTCCTATGCATCCCAGTATCCCCCAGACATCCTTACTGCCTTTTCACATTGCTTGCCTACCTTTAGGTCACCTGATATGACTACCCCAGGTCCTGTTACATGTTTGTTGTTGTTAGTACCCCCAATGTGTACTCTTCCCTGGGTTTTGTTTCCCAGGTGCATTACTTTGCACTTCTTTGCATTGAATCTAAGCTGCCATACTTTTGACCATTCCTCCAACCTTGCCAAGTCCCTTCTCATCCTTTCCACCCCACCTTGTGTATCAACACTGTTGCAGATCTTTGTGTCATCTGCAAAGAGGCATACTTTTCCTGCAGCCCCTCCGCAATGTCACCTATAAAGACATTAAAGAGGACCAGTCCCAGTACTGAGCACTGCGGTACCCGCTAGTAACCCCCATTCCTCGGAGTGGACTCTGTTTATTATTACCTCTGCATCCTGTTGTCCAGCCAATTTTTTTTACCCAGGCTACCCCTGGGACCCACACGCCCAGGCTGGCTAACTTGTTTATTAATCTTTGTGTGGGACTGTGTCAAATGCCTTGCTAGAGTCTAGGTAGGCCACATCCACAGCCCCTCCCTGGTCTACTACTTTGGTCACCCAGTCAAAGAAATCTATTAGATTCTGCCTGACATGACCTTCCCGCCTGTGAATCCATGCTGCCTTGGGTCCTGTGCCCTGCTGACCTCTAGGTACTCAACAGTTCTTTCTTTCAGAAGTGATTCCAAAATTTTCCCTACCACTGTGGTCAAACTAACAGATCTGTAGTTTCCTGCCTCTGCCTTGCTCCCACTTTTGTGGAGGGGTATAACATCCACCTTCCTCCAGTCCTCAGGTAACACACCATTCTCCCATGATTTGCTAAAAGGGTAGTCAGTGGTGCACTAGTTCTCCCTTAGTTCTTGTAGAATCCTGAGGTGAATCCCATCAGGCCCCATTGCTTTGTCCACCTTGAGTTTTAGGAGTTCTTTCAGGACCCTTTCTTCTGTGAATGGACTGGTATCAACCCCTCTATCCAGAGTGCTTCTATTGTTTGGTTTAGGTACCTCCTCTCTTCTTCTTTTGTGAATACTGAGCAAAAGTATTCATTCAGGATCTGTGCCTTTTCACTACCACCCTCTGCCCACCTTCCTTCCCTTTATTAAGCCTCACTATCCCTCCCTTGGTCTTTTTTTTTTTTTTTGCTCCTAATGCACCCATTAAAGGTTTTATTCCCTTTAACCAAGTTGGCTGTCTTTTCTTCAGTTTGGGCCTTTGCTATTCTGACTGCCTTCCCACTTTCTTCTGCTTTAACTGATACAGTTCCCTGTCCTGCTCCTTATGCAATTCCTTATACTTCCTGAATGCTATCTTTTCTTCCTAACCTTCCCCGCCACCTCTTTTGAGAACCATAGTGTTTTTTTTTCTTCATTTTGTTTTGTTTGTTTCACACAAAGGCTTGTCGCCCTGTGATGGCAGTTTTGATTTTTCCCCATTATTCCTCCACCCTCCTTCCTGCCCATTTGCTAGTGCATTCCTTATGCACTCTCCCATTTTGCCAAAGTCAAGCCTCCTAAAGTCCAGTACCTCACTTTTGCATGGCTCAACTCTGGCTGTGTTTATCGTGAACCACACTGTTTGGTGGTCACTGTTGCCAAATGGCTACCCACTTCTAAATCTGAGATCCTCGCCATCCCCTGCTCGAGAGTACCAGGTCTAAGATTGCTTCTCCCGAGGGTACCAACACTAGCTGTCCAAGGCATGTCCCCTGTAGGGCATCGAGAAGGACCCCTGCTCTTGGATGTGGCTAGCATAAATGCGCCCAGTTAACATCTGGCATAGCCAGGTCCCCATCAACAATATCTCCCTTTTTCTGCCATTCTAAGGATGCCTTCTATAATTTCCTTGTCCCTTTCCTCCCCGAGACTGGGGTCTGTAAACAACACCTGTGGGGATTGTGGTGCCATTTCCTGTCTCCAGGGTGACTCCACAGTGCCTCCTCTCCTCCCTGTTTACCTTAGTTCTGTTGCTTTGATCCCTTCCCTTAACAGAGAGCTACTCCTCCTCCTTCTCCTCCTCTTTACCTTCCCTGTCCCTCCTGTAGATTGTGTACCTGGTATGTTGACATCCCAGTCATGGTTCTCTCAGTACCATGTTTCTGTGACTGCCACAATATCCAGCCATCCTCTTCCATCAAGGCCACTAGTTCAGGAAACTGTTACCTAGACTATGGGCATTGGTACTCATTGCCCTCATTTTTGATGGCTATACCCTTTAGCCCCACCCTGCCCTTACCGTTTTGGCCTTTTTCTCCACTGAACCCATCCTGCTTCCTATCAACTTCTCTACCTTGGTATTTACTTTGATAACTACTCTGTTTTGTGAGGGGAGGCTGGAAATTCCTGCCTTTCAGTGCCCCCCTTTGGCTAGTTTAAAGCTTTCCATGAAGCATTTAAACCTATCACCTAAGACCCTAGTTCCCTACTGAAGAGATGCAGACCATTGTGCCAGCATAGGCCTATATCCTCCAGATGGACCCCAGTCCTCAGTGAAGCCAGTCCTGTGCTCTGCACCAGTTTTTCAACCATTCATTAATCCCATGGTGCAGAGTACCCTAACCTCACTCATGCCATAGACAGGCAGCACCTCTGAGAAGGTTACCATGCATGCTACTGTCCAAGGCCCCTCCCCAACTCCACAAACTCCTCCTGCACTTCATTGATCCCATTCCCAGCTAGGTCACTTGTCCTTTTGTGGATAATGACATCCAGCTCCTCTCCCATGCAGCTGATTCTGTGATGCTGAGGTTGCGCTCCTGTCCCTCCAAGCCACGGCGCCGGCAGGCACCTTTATCTCCCTCTCCCTCCCCTCCCAGTTCTACCTCTCTATCAACTTAGTCCCCACCAGGAGACATTATTCCATGACTGTGCACTGCCACAATGAACTGCTGACTGCTTGGGGGGTATGTCAGGGTATGTTGTATTGTGCTGTATGTTCTTCATGAACCTGTTTTGTGCTGGACTCTTGTCTTGTGATTTGTTGTCTGGAAAATGAAAACATTTCAATAAAGCAAACTGGTTTAAAAATAAAAAGAAGAGTTTTCAGTGAGTGCTGTTTTGAATTAGAAAGGATATGGACACGGGCTGTGCCTTGAATGAGCCCTGCCATCCAGGGGGCTGGCAGGCATACGTACTGTACTCAGCAGAGTACAGTAAAAAAGTCAGGATGGGGCAACAAATTAGGTAGGGGCAACAAAAAGAAGAAAGCAAGGACATTGTGAGTCACATTGTGTCTGTGTCATGCTTAAGCCTTTTGCCTTTTGTTGTTCGCTATGGGGCACTGATGACTCCAACTAAATACACAAATAAGAATAACTTACCAGGAAAGCAGAAAAACAAAGGGGAGAAATACAAGAAGAACCTGATTACTTAAATTCAGACATGGCAAACGGTGGGAGCTATTGTTAGTGGTGTGGCAGTGCAATGAGCACATATTTTGTTTATGTTTACATAACTGGGGCAACAGTGCATCACTATTGAGTACAAGTTTAAAATTCTGGCTACACCCCTGCTGCCATTCCCAGCCCAAAACAAAAGCTAACTGTTTTGTGAAATATAGAAACAAACTGAACTCACACTGGACCCGGCTGTTGAATACCCACCAAACCGATTGCCACAAATATATTTTTGTATTTCTAATTTAATTTACTTTGTTAACATCATCAGCACCAGGCAATGAGTCCTAGTTCATTAGTGTTTCCATTTGATTGACACATGGAAACACTGACAGAGTGAGGATCATTGCCCAACGCTGGATGTTTTAACAAAGTAAGTTGTAGGATCAGCTTTTGATGGATTTTCTATTCACCGAAAGTTGATGGAGCTTGTTGTCAGCATTGTTATAATAAAATGTGTAATGGGCCCCAATTTTCTATATATGTACTGTATATATTTTTGCAAAATAGATAAAAACACTAGTGTCTGGCCATCACAGCAGCTGCAGCATTGGCGAGGTGCACTGTTAGGTTCAATGTGGTGCAGAGACAGCAGTAAACTCATGCATGCATGAGTTCTTCATTTATAAGTGATATCAGCTAAGCGTATTTCTTTATATCATTTTTCTGAGTTTGGCAGGATTGCTTTTTTTTTTTTTTTTTACTAACGTGCAGTCTATGGGAATCAAAAAGGCTTTGAAAAGTAACCATGACTCTGGTGTGTGATTAGATGTGCATGCCTTCAGTCTGGGCTTTATTTTCAAAGCCTTTCTGACTCTGACAGACCACTCTTCTTCAGAAAAACAGTAATATTGCAGGAAATGATGTGCTTTAAGGAAATATGCTTCATTGATATCACTTAAAAATGAAGAAGAACTCATCCATGCATGAGTTTACCAGCACCTCTGCACCATATACCAACTGATGAATGCACTAGGCAAATGTGCGTAGTAGTGGTGGCAGCCAGAAGGTCGGGTCACTATAATAGTGTTTTATCTATTTTACAAAAATATATGTCCATATGAAAATCAGGGGCCCAGTATACATTTTATAATAACAACACTGATACAACTGGGTGGGCTAAGGGCCGCTTATCTGCTGTCAAATTCTATGTTCCTATGTAACAGGCACCAGCCAGCACTCAATGAATAGAACATCTCCCAAAAAGCTGAAAGTATCCCTTTAAATGATATATGAAATAAAGATAACTGTTTGTGGTACCAGATTGGTGGGTGGATGCTAAACAGCTGGGTGTGGGTTGATATTCTTAAAAGAAAAGAGCAGAAAGCTGTGTTTGTGTGTGTGTTGGGGGGCAGCGTGGATAAGATTGACAAGAGCACTAGGTACCAAAAAGTTGCTGTACCACAGTAATAACATAGCTACTATTGTTCCATGCAACAACTAATTTTACCTTTGATCTGTGGTGTATTTTTAAGCCCATTGATTTCCACAAAAACACAAGCCCTAACCATATACAACCCTGTTTTTTTTTCACAGTTGTATAAGGAACCTTTTTGTTGCTTCATAGTTGTACAGTACAGCTAATCCTGTTACTGCTGTACCTATACCCTAGGTACTGTGAGATTATTTATTTATTTAAAATTTGTTGACCGGAAAGGCACACTGAGCAGAAGCTCTTTTCAGGTGCAAACTAGGGACAGAGGGTACAAATACAACAAAGAGATGACAAAAACAAATTCAGCTACAGTATAATACAGAACAAACATAAAATATACAGTATAAAAACAAATTGCATCAGTACACATAATACAATGCTGGATAAATTTACAGTACAGGAATACATTTCAGAGTATTGTACAAGAGATTCAATAAACAGGGTGAGACAACAAGAGCAAAATCACATATTTAAACAGAAGATGTAAGAGAGAGAGGGGACAGTAGCATAGTTGTGGATTAGGTAGTGAGCAGCAAAAGATGTGGCCAGGATGGCCTGAAGAGGAGCTTAAGAGCAGGAAAGGAGGGGTGAGGTGGGTTTGAGGGGAGAGGTTATTCCAGAGGAAGAGTCTATAACAGAAAGCTAGTTTCCCAGCTGAGGTGCATGCTCGTGGGAGGGCAAAGGAGTGGATGCAACTGAGCGTGAGTTGTAGGAGGAGGAGCAGCAGGATTTATGAGAGAGGAGAGGAGAGATAGGAAGGAAGAGTTCCAAACCAATATTTGGAGATGAAGGTGGAACAATGGGACATATGTTTCTGCAATAGGGATTGGAGGCATAGGGAGGAGTAGAGGTCACAATGATGGGTCAGCAGGGGGAGAGATGAGACAAAATGACAGAAGACATTGAATAGAATGTCTAGTTTGGCGAGAGAGGTGGCTGGAGCTGTGCTAAAGACAACATTGGCATAGTCAAAGCTGGCAGTATCCATTTGATCAGCAGGTCACATCTGACTGGAATGGAAAGACTACCCTTATGATTAGAGTAGACCCAGTTTGGAATGTAATTTGGAATGAAGGGCCTTAAAGTGGGAGGAGAAGTCTAGCGAGGGATCAAGCCACACTCCTAGGTATCTGTAGGCTGGGACATCATCGAAAGGAGTGTTTGCTGGGGGTAGAGAAGGTAGGGAGCCGAGAGCCTGGCAAGCTTCTGTTTGAAGCCAAAAGGCATGGCTAGGGTCTTTTGCTATTTATTTTAGACAGTTGACATGGAACCAGTTAGATACTGTGGTAAAGTGGTGTTGGAGTGGAGTTTGGACGGCTGGGGCAGAGAGACCAGATAGGAATAGGACGGTGTTGTCCGTGTACATATCTATCTTGGCATAGGTGCATACAGAGGGGAAGCCATTAATAAACCGGCAAAAGAGAACAGGTCCAAGGATTGAGCCCTGAGGATGCCTGCAATGATGGAAAGGGAGGGAGACAGGACATTGCTGATTTTAACTGACAGTTAAGTAAGAGCAAAACCAGGAGAGAGTTGTTGGGGAAAGCCCAGTGGTGCTTAGCTTGTAAAGAAGAAGTGGTGAGAGATGGAGTCAAAGGCCTTTGCAAGCTCAATGAAAAAGCCGAGGTGATCTGCCCTGATCCATTGCAGAGTGGATGAGGTCCATGAGCAAAACTAAAGCTGCAACTAGTTTTACTCATTTTGTTGTGGTTTAGTCTTACAGAGTTCTAAAATCATATCACAAAATGAGGTGAAGAAAATGTTTTCCTTGAGGATGGACAAAATGTGGCCCCTGAAAACTAAATGTGTATACCCACTATAGTTTATATGTTGTATGCATTCGTGCACCCATAGACTGAATAGATGATAGGAGTGCTGGAAAGCTACATACAGTGGATATACATTTACATTTCGGATTGTTTTTCTTTGTCTTTTAGTCCATGATTACCTACAAGATGAAGCTAAGAACTCTGTAGTAAACCATCCAAAACATAATTCATTCAACTCGAGGTGGTTTTATATATATATATATTTTTAGAAAATGGGCTTTCTATTTCCTGGGCTCTGATTGGCTGGTACTCTGCCAGGGGTACTTAACTTTCATAGATGCCCAGGAAATAAAAAGTGCCAGCCCAAGTGCCCTTCACCCACTGAAGTATTTGTGCCCACCACCCTGCTTGTTGATTGGCCAAAACACCATGTCATTATTTGAAATAACGCATTTTTTCTCCTCGCTTAGCGAGGATCGAACTCCCCATCCAGCACAACTGTCTTGTTTTTGAAACATTCACTGCAGCTCGTCACCTTTTCCCCATTTTCCCAGTCTCTATATTTATTTAAAATGTCCAGATATAGATTAATAAACAGCATCTCTAATATTAAGCACACACTAAGCATAATTTCACGCCATACCGGGAAGTAGCTTCCCGCTTGTCCTGGCCGTGGTAACTCCACTTTACAAACAGCTCAGCACTGCATCCAACATCGCTACCACCTCTCGCAGAAGTTCACAGAAAACACACACATCAAAACGCAGAAAGAAGCACTAGTCGCAAAATCTTTTTTTTCCCAGTCAGCAGTCTGTCGGCAACCAGGTGAACAGTCTGCTGCTCGCGAACACACGCCGCAACACACAAAGTTCGGACCATCCCTCCCTAACCCAAACTGTACCTCTGCCATGCCTCCTGAGTGCCATACCTTCGTATTTTTCCAGTTTCTTCTTTTTCTTTCCGTCAACACAGTTTCCTTCAGCTTTACTAGCCTGCTCATTACAGTATACTTCCGATTTGAAACTCACGCCACATCGAAAACCAATCTAAAATAAAAACGAAGGGTACCTTTCTTCATATACATCTCACCACACTATGTTTTCAATTCCAAGTCACCCATCAAAAAATAAAAGAACTGCACTATAGTGCCTCAGTGTGTGTGTGTGTGTGTGTGTGTGTGTGTGTGGGGAGGGACAAAATAGCAAACTGAAAAAAAATGCTGATAGCAAAGGGGAAAGACAGCAGTACCCACCTGTGGCAATTGTAGCAATGCAGGGACTATTTAACCAGACAACTTAATTTCAGTTGATTTTATATATATTTACATATATTTTTATTTTCATATTTGTTTTCAAAATTTAACACAGTTGCCCATTTTCTAAGCGCAATAATACCCTCCAGGGTGGATGGTATGGGCAATACCGGACCTTCCAGGGGCTATAAGGCCCCTCCACGCCTGTGGCGTCGGGCCTCATATGCCCCCTAGGCGGTCTGTTATTAATACTCCCAACTGTTTGTATTATTGCTTGCATATATATATATTCTATGCTGTATATATAGAGACAGACAGACACTCTGGGAGGGACTGAGTTAAAGAGCTTTCTGGTTTGCAACAAAATTCCACAAATGTGACTTCTAGACATTCTGTTTTTGTTACTGAAATTATTTTAATTAAAAACTGGCTCTTTTCTCTTTATTTATATACATTGATTATTATCTTCCACACGCTCACAGGCAAAGCCTGAGTAAGCAAGGAAAATTTGGTACTACTAGTGGGAGGCTGGAATGTTCGAATTAAGTGATAAGATGAATGACAATTAAGTTTTATAATTATACAGTTACTAATTAAAGTGTAATAATCCCAAAATTCAGAAAGAGTTGAAAAAAATGTTAACATTTTTAAAACCATCATGTAATTTTATTGATCCAAAAATGTTGATACAGTCTATCATAACAAAAATAGTATCGACAATATTTATATACCTTTTACTGGCTGTATCACAACTAAAAAATTTATTGATAATATACTGAAAAAGCAGGTTCAAATAGTAATAATACATATAGAATAACATTGACACATACCTGTAAAAACAGTACTGACAGAGCAAATTATTAACAGCTGGACTCCAAGCTTTCATTTTAAAAACAAATAAAGTTTCTAGCGCAAACATTTCCAGAGCTAGACATTTCAAAAGATAGGTTCTTCAAAATGTGATAACTTTGGAACCATTAGGGCTACAGACCCTTTTTAATAAAAATGTTGGGTCAGCTAAGCAGATATAGTAATAAGATATTATTACAGTGACCATATATTGATATAAAACATAAAATGGTTCACTAAATTTATAAAGTGATGTCATTTTGACAACGTATTATATCAACATGAATAGGCATTTAGCAACACATGAAAACTGTATTGTTAGGATCTACACATGATGATTGGATTCCAACCTTTATCTAAAAATATTAAGTTTCTATGATTAACAGTCCAAATGTTACAGCTTTCAAAATATGATTTCAAGCATTGTAAAGTATCATAAAAGATTATTTTGGAAATGATCAGAAGACACTAGTGGTTGTTCTGTCTAAGAATAAAGACATTATTTTCTAGTCCTTCTGTGAAGTCATAATCCTCTGCTTTGACCCTGTTGCCATGGAAAATATTATTCTTTTGTAAGCAGAGTATTACAGTATGTCACCACAGAAGGAAAGGCTGCAGAAACAGATAAGGTCCAAGTGGCATAAAGCACGTTTTCATGCAACGATCTTTAGTGAAAAAGAATGGAATGACCTAAAATCCTAATTTGTTTGTGGAGACAATGAGATATGAGTCCTGTTGATACCAACTCTAATTTATTTGCAGAAAACAGGAAAATCAATGGAACATAAGCTGCCTTCACTGTCTATAGTTTCTAGTTATAATTTATTGATTAACTTCCAGTTACATTTGTACAAACATTTTGATTGATATTTATTTCAAACTGTTGTTCTGTTCTACCATTGCATGTTCATTACCTTTCCCCACTGACGAAATCTTGGTAAAGAGCTTTTTGCTCAGAGGTATTATAATCTGAGACTTTATAAATAAAAAAATAATAATAAACATATGGTTTATGGGAAAAATGCAAAGCAAAAATGCCTAGGAAGCTTCAACTCCTGTGTCTTAAATACATTTTATTCTTCTGAATTCCACAGCCTGTAAATAAAATATAAATAGAATTCTGGCAGCTATTGCAAAGCTGTTCCATTTTATTGGGGCTAAATGGTGGTGTTGATGTTACTACATCAAGCATTGTATGCTGAAAATACTTGTATCAGTAAATTCTCACATCTCTTTAGGAGAATGAGGCACTGTCTTGCATACCACGAAGTCCAACTTAATTTTATTCACTGAAGTCTCGGACTTTGGAAGTAAGCAGCACTTCTAAGATGCCAACTTCTGAACTCTGTCAGATTTATTGAAACAAGTACTGACAAATGCATGTTGGTTGTTGTACCAACAGAAATACCACCATTGGTGAATTCATATGAATAGAAATTATTTGAAAATACATGAGCTGAAGCTGATTAGTCATATTTTGCTTTGAATATTATTTCTAACACTGAAGGCTTCTTCAAATTCCTATATTTTCAAAGATCATGAAAAGGGATTGGGCTGCTATGGACACTGTTTGATATTATTTATGGAAATAATACCCTCTTAAAAACTTTAAATAAAAAAGTAAGCTATTAGAATGAAAATTAATCAGTTTAAGTCAAAGGAAGTTGAAATGGAATATGGGCTCTAGGACAGTATAACACAACTGTTTAAAACTCCTGTTAAATGTCATATAGTCACAGACCTCCTCTACTTGGATTTAGGATAACACACTAGAAGACGGAAGGATAAGCAGGGAGATCTTTTATATCAAATGTTGTGTTGGGTAAAACAACATTCTAACAGCTCTGCCTGAAGAACACATTTGAGCTTCTGAGTCATTTATTGGCCACCTGGCTGCTTTTATGAATGGCACGCTATAAAATCCGTTATTTCAAACAAGACAGTAAATTCAGTCCTAAACTAAGCATGAATGATATTAAGATACTTTGTTGTAATCCTTTTTAAAGAAACCATTTTAATTTCTAGAACACATCTAAATGCCATTTGAACACATTATATACAGCAAAACATTTTATTTTTGATTACAGTGCTGAGTTGTACTTAAAAATGTGACAAAGTACCCCCAACTTGGGCTGCCTCTGAACCATGGTGTTAGCTGGTGTGCAAACACTCTGGGTACTTCATTGCTAGCAGGATGTTTCTGCCTTAGAAGATAAAAGCAGACATTCAGATCTGCATCCTGATGTACAGTTGCTGATGCTGGTGCTAACACGTTGTGAAAAACCACCTAGCACTGATGTGACATTTTGCGACTTTAGTGAGCTATGCTCAAAGTGGGTCACAACACTAGTTTTCATCCTAAAGGGTTGCACTGTGAGACTCGGGAAGGGAGTTGGGGCTGCCTTGCCAAATGGCAAATGGCCAGCAGGCCATTCTCAGTCATACGGCAGTCCTCACAGGCCCATTCCCAGTCTCCTCTGCAATTGGCTTAGACGCTGCCTACATGTAGCTGAGCTGCAGGTGTGCCAGTAAGGACAGGAGGAAGCTGCAAGGTTGGGGAGTCAGGTTGTTGCTTAGGTAGACCACTAGACCATCAGACAATGGTGATGATGGGGATAGAGAGGTGGAACCACTGGGGATTACATGACATTGCATGAGTGGTAAGAGGAAACAGATGCCTACTAGGGAAAGGGGCAAGGTGGGATATACAAGTTGGCCTGATGAGGTGTGCTTAGCACTGACTGTGCGGTGTACCACTGTGCATGGCGTTATGCATTGTCAAGTACTTAGTCTTCCTATTCTAAAAGCTCAGTCTGCAAGACACAAGAGTAGTTAGAAACACCTCCTCAAATAAATACTGCTCCAAGACATTCACCAACAGCAGATTCATGGCAGAAACTGTGCAAATTTGCCAGCCTGGTGACACTGAGGGCTGAGGCGCTGGATGCCTTACCTGCAACTATGCCAATGACCCAGGTTCGGAATGGACTTGGGTCATCGGGTGCCAGCACGGGGGTCAGGAGAAGGACTGAGCAAGCCAGAAGGCAGCTCTCCCTCTCCTGTGGGGTGTCACTGCTGCCCCATAGTCCTGCTGCCACTGGGTGCAGGTCCGGTCATTAGCATAGGTGGCTGGGATGACACAAAGGAGGGTACCTTGAGACATGGTGTGTGCATGCCCATATGCGACGTGTCCAAGGTAGGGAGCTGGGATTGGGGAGAAAAAGACAAATACCATTAAAAAAAGAAACTGCGAAATTTTATCAAATCAGGGCCCTAAAAACATCAACAACAGGAGAGACTTGATGAGCTGAAGGGCCATTTTCTCAACAACTTCTGTGTTTATTTTGGGAGGAGGTTGCCATTCCTTTTACCTCCTGTTCTTTCTTTTTCTGGTCCTTCTAGTACTCTGATCCTCTGCCCACCCGATTCACTGCTGGCACCATCGCATGCCACCTGACTCCCGGTTCATGCTCCTCATCTCTGGGTCCTGGTCCACCTCCCTGGGGGCCCTCAATCCTCCTCGGTGGTGGAGACTGAGAAGCATCCTGTTCCATGAGATTATGGCCAGGGAGCAAGTGTGACACCAAACGGGCTGGGTTTCACTGGGGCATGGGCAGAAGGAGGTCATCATCTACACTCTACATTCTAGAATGTCCTGCAAGCTATTTTCCTGGTTTTCTGGGGCCCAACCCACCATTTGCAGTGTAAAGGTGCATGGCGTGGTAGCCCACATCATGCGATTCTACAAGCCACTGCCAGCAGTAGCTCCATGAGCAGAATGTACTTGATTCCTCCCAGGAGGACAGTGTCTACACAGACAATATGTCACCCTGCCTGCCATTCTCTGCTGCTTATGTCCTCAGAACATAGCATGAACCTGGGTACCAGCATACCAGAGCATGTCCCTGTGCTCATGTTTCTGTGTTTAAGCTCAGCTGTAGTATACTTTGGTGAGATGTAAAGCAGAGTGATGCAAGTTTTTTTTTTCAAGAAATAATTGTAATAGGAAAATACACCGACAACAAGGTAACTGAGCAGCGCACTTTTAGAAAATGAAAAAAGAAACTGCTGTTAATATTGTTTAGAAATTGCAAACTAAAGGCCCTTTTCACTATGTGTGCTGCCATATGCATGACTTGTGCATTTTCAGCCACTATAGCTCCATACTATTGATACCACGGGACAAGACGTGCATAATGTAGCATGCACTATCATTCCCCACCCATTCACCTGTGGTGTGAGGAAGTGTAAAGCCTGGTTTGGCCACCTAGTGGATCCTTTGCAACTGACATGCAGGGGATCATAGGATACAGATGTCCACAGAGGGACTGCAGTATCCCCTTCAGATAACAGTTTTGTACTAACAATTACAAATGTCAATAATTGCCAACCCACCCTCCATGGCAAGGTAGCGGAAGGTCAAGTGCTGGCATTTGGTGGTGGGGCTCTCCCAGCATCAATATGTTCCACAGTGCAGGGTGCATATACACTTAAGGCAAGATCCCACCATAAAGTAGTATGTGCCCAGCCACCTAAAGTCATGCACAAGTGTCTATGTGCATGTTACAGATTGTAACCGGTGGCACTTTCTCTCCTGAACAGCTGGGATTGGCAGGGGCAGTTTGCGGATCAGCGGGGGCATGGTAATGTTATGTGCCTTCAGGCACCCTGTTATGTGCTCTCAGACATAAGAGACTACTTGTCATTGTATAATTTGTGAATACGTCCCTAAAGAAGGGGTTTTGAATGGGCAGGAGCCCACAGGAACTCTGTTCCATCACCTCCTCAAAAACTGTATGACACCTCCACCACCTCTGTCATCTTTCTCCATTAACTACTATAGAGAGTTCCATCACCTAGAAATGACAGTTCCACCACCCAGAAATCTAGATGTGAGTTCCTCCATCTATACATTTCCAATTTAACCCCTGCCTAAAGAATCTTGTTTATCTTTATTAGACTTGTGTGAGACAGTGCTGCAGTGTTATAATACACAACCATCTAATAGTTGAAGAATGTTGTTGTATGAGAGATCACAACTAGGAAGGACTGGTAGTTTCTGTATGCTGACTGAGAAAAGGACATGACTACAATAAAAATATTTATGCAGTGATTTGCACACCCTGAGTAACTGAACAGTATGATACAGTTCCTATCACTAAAGGTGCCTGCATCATTGGCAGCTAACAGTATTACTGGACCTATGGTCCTATTCACGAGGCCAGCACACACACTAAGATCACACTCTGTGCTGGGAGAATTCATGGACCACAGCCACCCCTAGATGAACATGTGGAGTGCCACAAAAGAACTGGAGTGGCCAAAGAGGAGGAGCAGTCTGGCCACATAGTGGATCCCTTGCTCCATATCTGATGAGATCATGGGATACAGTATTCTATGGAGAGAACCAATATATCTCCTTTGGGGAAACATTTAAAACCAAACCCTTGATCACACGTCCAATGCCACCAGTCCTTCATGGCAAGCAGGAGGGCTAGGCATTTACCTGCTCCTTTCCTAGGGAGGACTGCAGGCCCCAGGAAATAGTGCAGCATGGGTGTATAAGGATTTATGGCACGGCTGTCTCTGCTCCTATATTTTGCATTCCTACTCCCCAAATCAACCATGTATAAGTAGCTTTGTACATGAATACCAAAACACAGCCAACAGCATAGTTCTGTGGAAAGCCTGGGTTTGGGTGTGAGGTTGCATGCAAGGCTTCCTTGGTCCACAGTTAAGAGGCAATTTGAACTGAATGAGCCTACATGCATACGCAGATCATAGGCTTGAGGAATAGGATGGGCCCTGTGTCAGATAAAGAGCTTCTTTTACATGATGCAGAGTCCAAAGTTCAAATATCTATGAAATGCTACCAGCAATGTCTGCTAAGGAGCACAGTCAGTACCACAGCACAAAGTGAATGCTTGATTTTTCATTAGCCATCTGAACTCTCCTCCCCAAGCTGCCACTTACTACTCTATTCAAATCTTTATTCTAGTGGCATTCCAGCCCTGCTAGCTGTTCTGCACACCACCATCACCAGAGGGTATCAACATGGAGTGGTGCCCAAGAGTGCCAGTAACCCTCATTTAGACATCTCATGGTGCATAGGTTCTTCCATCTCCCATTCACATCCCTGGAGTAATGTGCCCAGCTCCTGTTAACCTCATATGCACACAGCATGCACCTGCTGAGACACCAGCTTCCTGACCCACAAGCAGGTATCACCCCTTAGGTTGGGATGCGCAGCATGTCTCCCAGCTGGTCACCCGATTGCTGGAGAACTGAATCTGCTCCAGTACGCAGGCTGCTGACATGGAATGTGATTCACTTTTGCTGGGCTGATCAAACAATCAATCAATCAAAGTTTATTTATTCAGTGCTATTCCAGTAGATCAAAGCGCTTTACATCCTAATACAGACTAAAACTTAATACAGACATAAATAGTTAAAACCACAGTACAATAAACATAAACTTAATTAAATATAAACTCATAATACAATATACCTAAACTTGGGTCTCTTCAGGGAATGCCTGGTTGAAAAGATATGTTTTCAGTTCAGTTTTAAAGTTGTCAGTGGTCCAGCACTCCCTAATCTGATGCGATAGAGAGTTCCACAGGGTCGGGCTGCGAAAAGCACATGCGTGTTCCCCAGATGTCTTTAAATGGGCCCTGGGAACCTCCAGTAATCCTCATCGACTGAGCAGAGCGGACATAGGGGAGATAGGGGTGCAGAAGATCTTGCAAGTAACGAGTCCCTGCCTGTGTGAGGACCTTGTAGGTCAACAAACCAATCTTGAAGGTGATCAGTCAATGTACCAGCAGCCAGTGCAGAAAGCAGAGCACAGGCATGATGTGGCAAGATCTCGATAAGTCAGTCAACAGCCTGGCTGCGCATTCTGCACTTGTTGCAATTGGCAGATATCAACCCCTGGTAGCCCTAGGTATGGGGTGTTGCAGTAATCAAGGCACAAGGTTACAAAGGCATGAACCAGAGTTGGCACATTGCCAGGCAGGATCAGGTGCTTAATCCGGCGTGTTCCTCAGATGGTAAAATGAGGTCTTTACAATGGCCAACGCCTGAGATTTTGCGCCAGGTCGCTGTCAAACACAATGCCCTGATTTCACACCTGATTTGAAGTAAGCAGCTGGGCATCTCTCAGCCAAAGCCCAGAAGGCTGACCAGCTTGCAACCTCATGCCTTGGTGACCCCTACTCTACCACCAACACCTTGGTTTTGTCTGGGTTCAACCTCAACCAGCTGGCATTCACCCAACCTCGAATCTCGGTGAGGCAGTTGTTAAGACCAAGACTGCCCCACCCTGCTCGGGCACAAAGGACACGTGAGCTGAGTATCATCCTCATAGCAGTGAAAACTCAGCCCATACCACCTTATAATATCCCCAATGGCAGCATATACACTGTGAACAACATGGGGATAAGATGGAGCCCTGCAGAACCCCACACGACAGGAGGAGAGGTGCCGAGGAATAAATCTCGACACTACTCTTTGTCTCCTGCTGGTGAGGAACGATCTAAACCAACTGAGGACTGTACCAGATAGTCCACATAAAATCCACAGGCACTCCATCAACACCCCATGGTCCACAGTGTCAAATGCCGCTGAGAGATCGAGGACAACTAAGATGGAATGACTCCCTCAGTCCTCGCCATCAGGAGATCGTTCAGTACCGAACAAGGGCTGTTTGGTACTGCTCTTCCTGAAACCGGATTGGAGAGGATCATAGACATCATGCATTGTTAAATGGTCATCCAGTTGTGTGGCCACCACCTTCTCAATAACCTTGCCTACAAAAGGTAGGTTAGAGACAGGTCTGTAGTTTGCCAGGCAGTCGAATCTGATGGGTGACTCCTGAATACTTGACTTCTGCAAACAATACTGCATATGAATCGTTCAGTTCAAATTACAGTAAGAACATCAACTTTTCTCGAAATACCTAAAATCTTATTCCACTTCTGAGCCATGAACTAGATAAAACATATCACTTTATTGGCACCGATAATGAAATAAAAGCACAAATTATTAACAGCTGTTTTCCACTATTCGTATACAGAAAGATCTCTGTAATGATGTGGCACAACTGTACAAGATTTTATAAAGTCTCCCAAAACCTTGGACAGCATATTGGAAAATAGCGAATATGAGACACAAAGGCTGTGTGTGCGAAACTTGTGAGCCAGACCAGCAGCAGGTACTTATATTAGAATTATAAAATGGGTTGGAAATCTCCTGCTTCCTGATTGGCTTAATAAGTTCCGAGATTCGTATGTTAATTCACTAGAAATGCACAGGTTGAAACAAGTTCAGGCAATGTGGGACTTGGCATCTGGGCCAGTCACATACAGAATTAATGAACCACTTCACTCTTCCCTTACTGCCATTACAAACATGGCTGCAAACTTTACTCACTGAAAACTTTAAACAAGACCCTAAAAAGTAAAACTCTCTAAAATTTAAAACATAAATAAATAAATATTCTTTCTGTCATGATTTTCTCTCACACTCACATAAACAAACTTCAAAATGAAGTACTTTTCAGTTTTAATTCCTGGTGTTTATTTAGTGCCCGTAAAGAAATCACCTTCTCTCCTTACCAGCTTGCCAGGGCAGTCTCTGCTGCTTACAGTGCTTACACAGCTGCAGCCTGGACTCTATATAAGGCCTTCTGCTGTGTGTGAGGAATGAACATTCTATCAGAGAATTCTGCAGCAGTTTGAATTCCTATGTTCATAATAAACAATCATTCTATTAACTGAATGTGTGGAAAGGCAAGAGGATTGTGTATCAGCAATCATACACAACAAGGCTGTGTTTCAATTGAGTAGTTTCCATGGTAACAAGAGACATCGAGAGCACAGCTCAAGAGGTCTCGTTACCATGGAAACCTCCAATATTTAAATATAGTCTTGTATGTGTATGAATTGCTCCTACTAATCTTTTATAGTGTATGAGGAACCCCTTACTGTATTGTTTTATTTCCAGCGCCGCTCACTTCCTGGCCAGCTCTCACTGTTGCAGCCACTTCCTGAAGTGTGGAGGATTGATTAACGTGCACACCGAACACATTCTATCTTGTTGTGCTGCCATAGTGACGTCATTAGTACTGCACAGCAACATCGTGACATTGCTACTGCAGCACAACAAGCCTGTTCTAGGCATGGATTTCCATGCTGAACAGCATTCCACCATACACTATAAATTAGTAGCAGGGTAAAGTGTATGTTTCACTAGTTACTTTTAGCCCAATAAAATACCTGTTTTAACTTAAATTTAATTTTTTGATTGTTTTAATTGTTTCTCAGTTTATTCACTTTATAAGTACTATAAGACACTTCAGGTTGTTGGTTGTCTGGGGTTAATGCACTTCCAGGTGCTGCAGGCACTTAGACAAGACCTCGGCCTTATTACACACCTGGGTGTACATTAAACCCTGACAACCCTTTGGACTTCATAGTAACAGAACAATCCAGAAAATGTGAAAAAGATGAGGCGTAGAGATGCAACACACCATTGTAAACAGTAAATAGAAGCATTTGTGTATACAGAGTGTCCAGCAAGACAGTTCTAGTGTGCTCATTTAAGGTCGTTACTACGATGCGCCGGCATCATATCAAGATCTAGTGACTGCTAAATATGTGCCTCTTCTATCACACGCTGCCTGGCTACAAAGCTTTCATATACAGTGATATTATGGTCCAGTTATAGGCCCACTAATATAGTGCCTGCTGTGGTTCAATTGTCTAACGCCGATAAAGCTTGCTGTTTGTGCTCCTAAACTGTGGGAGTGCCAGCAGCAGTTACTGCGATCGCCAGAGGTTCCAGTGCAGCTCGTATTCATAGCTCTGCCTCTCATTAGCATGTACTCTAGGCCTGCAACTGAGAGATCTGCAAACTGGCTTGTGCATCACAAGCATAGAAACATAGACTTTGACGGCAGATAAGGACCGCTTGGCCCACCTAGTCTTCCCATTTCCTACCTACAGGATAAGCCGCAGATCCTAGTTAACAAACAGCCTATTTCTTCCTACCCCACAAGAATTGCCTTATGTCTGTCTCATGCATTCTTGAATTCTCCCACAGCTTTAGACCCCACAACCTCCTCAGGAAGGCTGTTCCATGCATCCACTACCCTCTCTGTGAAAAATACTTCCTCACATTGCCCTAGACCGCCCCATCTTTAAATTGTGTCCCCTTGTTCTTGCATGTCTCTTTTTCTGAAAGATACTACCCTCTTGGACTTTGTTGATTCCACGGAGGTACTTAAGCGTTTCTATCCGTCCCCCTTCTCCCTCCTTTCCTCAAGGGTATACATATTAAGCTCTTTTAGTCTCTCCTCATATGGCTTCTCTTTCAGACCCTACCATTCTAGTTGCCCTCCTCTGGACTGCCTCTATCCTGTCTATGTCCTTCGAGATGGGGTCTCCAGAACTGGACACAGTACTCCAGATGGGGTCTCCAACTTCCTGTTTTCTGCTGGTGATGCCTCTCCTATGCATCCCAGTATACCCCAACTCTCCCTACTGCCTTCTCCATTGCTTGCTAACCTTAAGGCCATCTGATATGATTACCCCAGGTCCTTTTCTTTTTGTTTTTGTTACTACTTCCCCACCATTGTGTAATGTTCTCCATGTTTTTCCCAGGTGCATTATTTTGCACTTGTTTGCATGAATCTAGCTGCCATACTTCCGACCATTCCTCCAACCTTGCCAAGTCCCTTCTCATCCTTTCCATGCCTCCTTTTGTATCATCCATGTTGCAGATCTTTGTGTCATCTGAAGAGGCATACTTTTCCTTCAGTCCCTCTGCAATGTCACTTAATAAAGACATTAAAAGGACTGGACCCAGTGCTGAACCCTGCGATACCCACTAGTAACCCCTCTTTCTTGAGTGGACTCCATTTACAATTACCTTCTGTGTCCTGTTGTCCAGCCAATGTTTTACAAGGCTACCACCCTGGGACCCACTCCCAGGCTGGTTAATTTAACTATTAATCTTTTGTGTGGGACTGTGTCAAATGCCTTGCTAAAGTCTAGGTAGGCCATGTCCACAGCCCCTCCTGGTCTACTACTTTGGTCACCCAGTTAAAGAAATTAATTAGATTAGTCTGACATGACCTTCCGCTGTGAACCCATGCTGCCTTGGGTCCTGTGCCCCAATGGCCTCTAGGTACTCAACAATTCTTTCCTTCAGAAGTGATTCCATCACTTTCCCTACCACAGAGTTAAACTGACAAGTCTGGTTTCCTGCCTCTGTCTTGGTCCCACTTTGTGAAGGGAATCACATCTGCCTTCCTCCAGTCCTTGGGTACCACACCATCCTTCCATGATTTGTTAAAACGGGTAGTCAGTGGTTTCACTAGTTCTCCCTTAATTCTTTTAGAATTCTGGGGTGAATTCCATCAGACCCCATTGCTTTGTCCACCTTCAGTTTTAGGAGTTCTTTTAGAACCCATTCTTCTGTGAAAGGACTGGGATTGACCCCCTATCCAGAGTGCTTTTGTTAATTGGATTAGGCACCTCCCCTCCTCTTTTGTGAATACTGAGCAGAAATATTAGTTCAGTATCCCTGCTTTCACTATCCCCTCTGCCCACCCACCGTTCATTCTATTCATCCTCACTATCCCTCCCTTTGTCTTTCTACGCTCCCTGATGTTCCTATAAAGGTTTTATCCCTTTCTTAACTGAGTTGGCTATCCTTTCCTCAGTTTGGGCCTTTGCTAGTCTGACTTCCCTCCCTGCTTCCTTCTGCCTTAACTGGGTACAGCTCTCTGTCCTGTTTCTTCTGTGCTTCCTTATACTTCCGAAATGCTATCTTTTTCTTCCTGACTTTCACAGCCACCTCGCTTGAGAACCATAGTGGCTTTTTCTTTCGTTTTGATTTGTTTGTTGCTTCACACAAAGGCTTGTTGCCTCTATGATGGAAGTTTTGATGACTCCCATTGTTGCTCCACCCTTCTTCTAGCCTGTTTGCTAGTGCTTTTCTGAGGCACTCTCCCATCTTGCCAAAGGCAGCCCTCCTGAAGTCCAGAACCCTCACTTTTGTGGCTTGACTCTGTAGCTGAGTTTAATATGAACCACACTGTTTGATGGTCACTTGTTCCCAGATGGCAACCCACTTCTAGATCTGAGATCCTCTCCTGTCCCCATTTGAAATCTGAGCTCTAAGACTGCTCCCTCATGAGTGGGTTCAGAAACTAGCTGTCTGAGGCATGCCACCTGTAGAGCATCAAGAATGGCCCTGCTCTTGGATGTGGCTGCAGCAAGTGTGCTCCAGCTAACATCTGGCATATTCAGGTCTCCCATCAACAGTATCTCCCTTTCTCTGCCATCCTAAGAATGCATTCTATCATATCCTTGTCCATTCCCTCCCCTGACATGGAGGTCTGTATACAACCCCTGTGCAGATTGTGGTGCCATTTCCAGTCTCAAGGTGACCCACAGTGCCTCCTCTCCTCCCTGTTTACTCTTTTGTTCAGTTGCTTTTATCCTTCCTTTACATAGACAGCTACTCCTCCCCACTTCTCCCTCCTGTCTCTCCTTTAGGAAACTGCTGCTTCCAGTATTTCTTTACTAAAGAGAACTGCCATCTCAGCACTACCTAAATCATCAATTTACTATGGACAGACTGTTCAAATGTGCTGCCCCTCAAAACTCAGGAGAGCAGGGAAAGGCAGTGAGGCCACTTTGCACATGCCAGGTTCAAAGATTGCCAATCATTATATCTATTTGTACACACACTGCAGACAGACTAAAATAAAAGATTTAATGCTACCACTGTGGAGGTGATTAAAACATTAGCAACTCTGTTGAGTAAAAGGTGAAAGCCATCACAGTTGAAGCACTTATATGTCACGCATTGCAACATCAGAATAATAACTTTGTTACTACAACTCTGTTCAAAACCTAACAGCAAAAACAAGAAATATGTTTGTACACATCTTCCTTTCCAGTGGTGGGTAGCGTGTTTTGCGCATCACCTGTCTGACTCAAAAGCTGCCTTCCTAATCGCTGCACAAAGTTCTGGGCCTCTCTTCCCTGTTTATCCATTAAACATCTTCCCTTAAGTCTCTTCTTTGTGACTTTGCATCTCCCTTCTGCAGCTGTTCCCGACCTTAGTGCTTTCCTCCACCTACAGCCTCGCAATGCACTGGTACAAATGAGCGCACAGGAAGCTAGTGGTGCTGAAAGTACGTGGGCTGCCTAACCCCCAAAAATACAAACAACAGAAAAAAAACAGTGCTCACTCCACAGTAATGGTCAGTAAAACATTTAATGTGGTGAAGTATTAAAAGTGCCTTACTTCCCCAACAGCCCAATACAGGGCCTTCCTCAGTGGGTGGGTCTGAGAGGCATATGACAGACTTCTTTAAATATTTAAAGGCGCACTCACCCTAAAGTGCTTAAATGGAATTAAAACATTGTATGTTACAGAGAACATCTCTAACCAAAGCACTTCCCTTTATCCTCATTATAAATATCAGTGAAAGTTCTACTAATTTAGCAAAGGATGGCAAAATAAGTTACCATTCAATCTTGTGTTTCCAACATACCCATATCCCCAGGTATAGGGTGTACATGTATTTCTTTTCACTCTTTCCCTATATTTACTTGTTAGATTTCATTCACTGTATATTTACTAAGGAACAGGTTGAAGTGCCCATACTTCTTTGGCTTAAATTCTATTCATTTAATTCTTTCCAAATGTGTCAGTATTGTAATTAGCCTAACTTTCAGGGCTCATTAAATCCAATAAATAAAATAGGCTAAAGAGAAAGGATGGATGGGTGGTGGGTGGGAGAAGTGATTTTTGAAAACCAGTTATTCAAACAAAATTATTTGTATTTACATTTTTTCTATTTTCAAAAAGAATCGTTACAAATACTCACATTTTAACATAAACAAAAACACAAAGCAAGAACAGGATAGCAGAGAAGGCACAAAGGCAGAACAGCAAGAGGTAGTTTTGAGGGAGGGGAGAAAGTAAAGATGAAAACATGAAAGGACCATTTTAGCCCTCTGTTAATCTTTCTCCAAGTTCAGAACCTAGTCATGGTTTGAATTATAAAAATCTGACAAACAGATTATATCTATAGTTCCAAGTAGTATGCATCAATACTTCTTCTAAAATCAAGTAAACCAGGAGGTCACAGATTTTGCAAAATGTCAAACCTTCTGTATACAAGCACTACCAGGAATTTGTTCTCATCACAAATAAGGAGAAAAATCCAGTTCCTCATTAAGTCCCAATGGGACTAGGGTTTTGAAATTCAGAATCCACTTTGCCTCTCTTAAGGACAATATTTGTCTTCTATTCCCCCTCTAGGATTACATTTCACATGATCAAACACAGTATATTTAAAATTTTCCGGTCTATTGTTGTGTACATCTGTGTAATGTACCCCAATAAATTCAAGCAGTTGGCATTAGTAAAAGCCTAATATGTTCTTGTATTCTTAATTTCACTGGGCTTGTTCTCAAACCTATTTAATAATACTGGCAGGGCACCAACAGATGTAAACAACAAATGGTGGTGTGCAAGTTGTAAACTCACTCAATTCATACTTCTACCACTTTTTCAAATGTCTTTCTTGGTTGTACATACTGGCACACATTACAGTGCCCACATTTATAGTAGCCACTTGGCTATTTCCTAGCCATGTCTTTTCATGTTTTTGCTTGAAATAAAGTGACTTTTGTTATCCTATCTATGCTTCTACCCTTACTACAGGTAACCCTTGGTTTGGACTCAATTTGTTCTTTTAAGATTTTGCCACTCAACAGTATAGGCCGCCATTTATTATCTTTAGCCTGATGTTTTATTGGATTTAATGAGCCCTGAAAGTTGGGCTAATTACAATACTGACATATCTGTGAAAGAATTAAAATGAATAGAATTCAAGCCAAAGTATGGGCACTTCAACCTGTTCCTCAGTAAATATACAGTGAATGAAATCTAACAAGTAAATATAGGGAAAGAGTAAAAGAAATACATTTACACGCTGTACCTGGGGATATGGGTATGTTGGAAACATAAGATTGGATGGTAACTTATTTTTGCCATCCTTTGCTAAATTAGTATAACTTTCACTGATATTTATAATGAGGATAAAGGAAGTACTTTGGTTAGGAGATGTCTCTCTGTAACATACAATGTTTTTAATTCCATTTAAGCACTTTAGGGTGAGTGTGTCTTTAAACATTGGGTTTAAAAGAATTCTGTCGTATGCCTCCTCAGACCCACCCCTGAGGAAGACCCTGTATTGGGCTGAGCGCTGGGAAGTAGGGTGCTTTGAGCTACTTCACCACATGAAATGTTTTACTGACCATTGTTGTGGAGTAAGTGCTGAGTTTTTGTGTTGTTTGCACAATGCACTGCACTGCTCTGAAGCCCCTCCCCAGTTGTGGGTTGCTCACTGTTCTTGATCAAAACAATTCTGTCTTACTTAGGCCCTTGTTGAATGGCTTTGCTTTGCACCAAATATTGGTTTTGACATCTATCAGTGTACTGCACTTTGCACATTATGTAGTTTGCACTGTTTTACGGCACTGAATATTGTGACCACTCAACTGTTAATGTATTTTTACCCTTGCTCCCACTGTATTCCTCGTGCTTCACCACCACCATCACCCCCAACCCCACCCCGATGCATCTGGAAATGAGCTGCTACCAGCTCAGGATATCATTCCTGGAAAACTTTTGAGATAAATATACATATCAATAAATAATTAAAAGGTTCATATAGAAATCATACTTTGATACTATAATTGTAGCTATAATCAATTGCAGATTAGAATCAACTCTAATATTTCACCTATTTAAATAGTCAGTACTGTTGCAATATTTAGACAGCACCAATATAAATACAATATAATTATCTATAAATGTTCCTTAGCCTAATGACGTTTGTATACACAAAACTTATGCGGACAGAAACACACTTGGCCCACATATTCAAAGGAGATAGCGGCACAACATGGAGATGTGCGCACATCTAGGAAAATGCATGGAGGCACAATATTCAAATGACAGAGATGCAACATTCATGTCAGAATGCGCGATTGTGAATAGATAATGTATGCAGTGCAAAACTAGGAGGCAGGTACATGAATGTCTACACATGGAATATTCAGCCAAATGTGCGGTGCATCTGCTGTGCATCCCAGAGATGTGCAGCGAAAAGTTGGCCGACAAAGAGATGGCCTAAACAGGCCAGCCACCCACAGGCAGGCCACAGAACTGCAGACAGGCGCCCCTTAGACAGCCTGTGGAGGTACACCCAGGATGTGCTACAGGCATCCACACACAGCAGGCATACCCAGATGGCAGTATCCAAAGCCATAGGTGCTGTGATACCCCTGGTACCACCCAGACAGCCAACCCCCCACACCATGCCAGGGATGTAGCTGCCCACCTGCCACATGTAGGTGCCGTCAGGTGCACCCTGGCACACCGGCTGTACTGACAGCCACAATGCAACACATGTACTGGGGGCCACGGCCTGCACCCATGTGGCCCTCAGGGCACCACCGGTGGTGGCATGCACCATGGTGACATCTGGGGCAATGGTGCCCAGATGGCCTGGTGGTACTGGTGGCAGCATGGTATGGTCAGGGTCTGACCAGTGGCACACACCCATAGGGTACACTATAGGTGCACACCGCACACCCATGCCAGGTCAACACCACCTGGAGCCACAGACATGACACCCGACAGGGTCAGTACACTGTAAGCCATTGGTTGACAGGGTTCATCAGTGGGCTTCAGGGTGTAAAGTTGCTGTCATTCTCAGACAGCTCTGTCGGTAGGCAGTCATGGCAGCAGCGGGTGGATTTAGCTGCCTGCTGACAGTGGGACCATGCTGGGATGGGGAGGGAGTGGGGGTGCCTGAGAGGGTGGGTGGGTGGGGAGGGTCTGCTGGACTACCAGGGGTCTTGTGGGGTGCAGTGGGCATTACGATCGGGTTGGGGTGGGGGTTCCTATTCTTACATTCCTACTGCCACAGAGGCGGAATATAAAGGGAAGTCAGGCTGGGAGTGGGGTTTTCGATTATACTACTGTACCACTGCAGAGAGCAGCATTCAAATGGGGATTTGGGCTGAGGGGTTGATTATACTACTGTACCACCGCAGAGAGTGACATTCAAACAGGGATTCAGGCAGGGAGGGATCTGCATTAACTGTGGTTCTTCTGCCACGGTGAGAGGCAGTCACCGGGGATGTAGCAGGGGAGGACACTGGACAACCAAGGATATGTCTTGGTCAGTCTAAGGGCTGTGGTTGGGCTGTGGAAGGTGGGGGGTTCTCCATGTCTACATGGGGCTATGCATGTTTACCACAGCCCTTGTAGGGCACCCCTGATTCGGCCAGGTGCATCACTGCACAGGGCATGCAAATGGGAGCCATAATGACATGCAAATGGCCCCACTGTGCCTTGCATGCCTAATAGCCCCATTTGCATGTTGATGGATCTGAATGGCAACGGTTGCAGCACATTGTGTGATGCACTGCCCCATTGGATTCCCAGCCCAACCAGGGGTTGCGCTGATGCATCCCGGACTGGGCGCAACTGTGGTATTCACAGAGGGATGTGCCAGGGGCATCCCGGTGCATCTTCTGTGAATACTACTGTTAGTGCTCAGCGCATCTCATTGCGCCAGGGCATCTGAGTGCGCGAGTGCACGATGTATGAAATCCTGCCCAGTAAATTTAAAAAGTTCAAAACTAAACTCATTTTATTTTTCTGTCACAATGGGGATGGGGTGGGGCACATAGCAGCAGTAAAAGAACCAATGGTAGATATGGGCAGCAAATGTTTCCTCCCAAAGAATTTGTGCATGGAGGTAATCCCATGTTTCCCCTGTGTTTAAGCAGAACCATTGTCCTTGATGTTGTGACAGTTACAACAATACAGGCACACTGAAAAGAAAAAAAACAGGAAAGTAAGCATGTGAGAAAAGTTTAAAGACAAAAAAAAGTGGCAAAAGGCAAAGATCAAAGAAGGATACAGTACAGTAAATATCATGACTGTGTTGCTTGATGAATGCCCCCGTCCATTTAATTTTTTGTATGAAACACTAAACAGGACTGTGCAGGAACACAGTCCTGGTAGTTTGAACAGTTGACAATCTTCAAAGGAAACAAAAGTGCTGCTATTGTGTGGACAGGAAAGGCAAATATTTACTTACAATACAGTAATTCATCTAATTGTATAGAATATATGCTCTGAACCCTAAGATGTTATTTTTTCTTGCTCTGAAGGTGGTTTACCCCGACCAAGTGATTTATTTTCCACTTCCTCCACTGAAAAGAAATATTCAGTTATCAACATTTATGTAACTTTGAGGTTATCATCACTCAACTGCTAAAAACACAAGTTGGTGTTAATGTTATTGTGATAAGAGAGAAATCTTGCACAGCCATATAAATAATCACCTCCACTGTATCCCTACTCATCTTTCAGAGTCTCTTGTCTTCACTGTTTTATTATGTCGTACATTTTATAACTAAATTTAAGGACTCATAAATAGGAGTCCTAATCCAGCCAACAGAAACCATAGCACTGTAGGTTAATGACACCTACAAACGCTGTGCTCCTTTTGTCTTGAAATGCTTGTAATCCAGAGTAGCTAGGGACTGAAGGGCTGTATAGAATGTAAACAACCCCCCTCCGATTGTATTTAAACATGCCACTCCTGTAGCTGCCTAAGATGGCAGCTATGTATGTACATTAGCGTCAGTGGGCGACAGTGCTCCGGAGAGTTAATAGAGGCTATAAGGAGACCTTATTAATTATATATTAAAATAACATTGACAAAGCACTTCTGCATCAAATCCTTTTACTGTGCAGGAGTGACAAGATTTACACACCTGCACAGTAAAGGATTTGGCGCTAGAAGTGCTTTGTTAGTGTTAGTTTAATATATAATTAACAAAGTCCCCCATATAACCTATATTAACTCTCCAGACACAGCTCACTAACTCCATCGTGTACACACGTAGCCCTCATCTTAGGGCTACAGCAGCGTATGTTTAAATACAATCGAGGAGTTGTTTATATTCTATTGAGTTCTTCAGACCTAGTGACTCCAGACTGGCGTTTTGTAACAAAGAAGGACACAGAGACTGTCGTTAAGCTCACTAACCTACAGTGCTTATAATTTGTTAACCAAATTCAATTCAGCTATTTATGAGACCTAAAACTAAGTGAAAGTAAACTGTTTACAGGTAGCTTGTAAAGATGTTAATAAGTTGAGGTAATAGAGGCTTTTAAATGACGTGAAGTGAAACTGTGAATTTGAAACTTAAAGGGACACAGTCAAACACCTTAGGCCTCAAAGTGTCCCTTGTTTAAAAAACACATTTTATGATTGCTGATATTCTGTAAAGACTGCTGATGTAGCCAATAGTTTGATTCTGACTCTTTTTTCTTTAAAAGTGAAAAACAGACTGTCCACCATACTGGTGTTATCACACAAAAACAGTTGTTTTTACATTCCTTGATCAACTCCCAATGTATCTTTCCTGGACTTGGGAATACTGCCAACAAAGTCTAGCCACCCGTGATGCAGTGGGAGTTTAGGTGGCTACCGCCTCATGAGTGACTACTGTTTGTGGGTGCTTCTAATTTTAAGAAGTATTCAAGGCAGGAATAGATTCAAGATTTGAAACAAAACACAGTTGTTCATAAATATACAGTACCATGCACTTCAGATCTGCTAAACAAGGAGACAGACAAAACAAACAGCAGATCAATGAATTTTAGAGAAAGTAAGTAATCACAAAATGTGGGGCTTAACTAGAAATAATATGATGTAAAACAGGTTGACAGTGTCCCTTTAAGTAGAACTCGTTTCTGTTACATGTATTTAGTTTTAAGGAGCTGCTTGCTGGTTCTGTCACACGGATATCACTGCCAGTTTTAAACCTTAAGCAGTGACTAATTCAGTATTTTGCCTGGTTTGGTACCATAATGATTACAGCCAGTGCAGTTTGCAAGGGTAACCAGTCAACAGGTCAACTGAATGACAGCGCCGTAATAATATCGTGTAAAAATGCCACATGCCACAATGCTGCAGGGAAAATATTGGCACCTTGCGATGCATGCACTTGCTCCAGTGCTGCACAGACTGGAGTTAGTTATATCAGTTGCAAGGGATTAGGGGTGGAGCCCCTACACATTGGGAGGGGTTGGAACCCCCGCTTCATAGTGTAGTACAAGGTGTATCGTCCTGTGCAGTGTTTATCCTGCGTGTTTTGCTTATGGCGCACAGGTGTGCAGGTGTGTATGGACTGCTGTGGTTCTGCTAAGACTGGTGGAGGTATGTCATCAGGTGGAGGCTTACTGCACCTGTGTGTCTGTTGGTGTTGACTGCTGTTGGTGAGGTTTCACACATGAATTGAGTGGTGGACAGAGACTTTGGAGCACTGTTGCTCTGTGGCATGTGTGTCTCGTGGGTCATTGTCCTCTGTTTGTACAGTGTTTACTGGTTGTCTCCGTGCTATGCCACTTGACCTGGTGAAGAGTCAGAAGTTTGCTTTTCTGCTGCACTATAAAGGATATTTGTACCAGAAAGAGAGGTTAATGTGGGACAAATCATATTGAAAATGTGTTGACTATGACGAGTTCCACTGCTTGGCTAGGGTTCATACCGTGGGGAGGAGGTGGTGTACTGCAGGAGTGGCATAACCATGTTTCAGATGTGGCCATCTGGAGGTGTGACTGGCATGATTTTGCTTTTCCTATTGGTGTTCCTATCTAGATTTCTGTTTTCAATTCGCTCTCTGCACTAATTGGTGATTAGTATCATTTGCTGTTGTTCTCCTATGTTCTATGGTTGTGGGGTGATGTACCTTTCTATGTGTCAGGTTTGGTAATAAATGCTGTGTTCTTGCCACCTGACAATTCTGAGTGTGTCCTTTGTTTCTCTTTTTTTTCCCTGCGTTTGCGCTATTTTGACCTGTGGTGGTATTTCAGTGTACAATATCTGTGTTCAGTGGGATTATGTCACAGTTCTTCATATAGTCATTTTCCTGCTTGGTATTATTGCATGGTGCCTTTGCAAAGTGATGGGATGATATGTTCTGACTGCTTTACAGAGCTCAGAAGATGACCTTTAGCATTCTGCAAGCAACAACAAATCTGAGTAATTGCGCCAAAAGTTACCAGTAACCACCTTTCATGTGATCTAAAAGTCAAAATTTTGGAACAATTGCATGGAATTGCGCTAATATCATGGTAGATTTCTTTGAAAAATGCTACTAATAGCATTTTGTTGGCAGAAAAGATGTGTCCGTGCATATCTTTTCTGACCCTTCTGCTGCATACCAGTGACTATAGCACCCTGTCATATAAATAGAGATCGCAGCCCTGCCTGTACATATGGCAGCAGGCTAAGGAAATGTAAGGAGGGCTGTGCCAGTCACTGTATGCTCTCACAGCACCACAGATATTGCAAAGTTGAGTGAGGGAGTATGCCCGGTGCTGCAGGGAGGGCAACCACTGGATGCCAGGGAGTTTTGAGTTTTACTTCCAGATTGGCAATCGATGGGAGGGGGTCATCACTAGCACCAGGGATCAGTTTATTTCAGTTGGGGCTGTTAATTGGAGGGAAGGGGTTACCACTAGAACCAGAGATCAGTTTATCTCAGCCAGGTCTGACAATCGGAGCAGGGGTTACCACAGCACCAGGGACAGGTTTATTTTACAGAATGGGGCCAGCAGTCGATGGGAGTGGGGACCACTAGCACCAGGGATATGTTTATTGTACAGAACAACTGGGGATCGGTGTTGGGGAGCACTAGTACTAAGGACAGGTTCATTGTACAGAACGGGCTGGCAATCGGTGGGGGAGAGTTACCACTAGCACTGAGTGATAGGTTTATTGTACAGAACAGGCTGGCAATTGGTGGGAGGGTCCCCACTAGCACCAGGGATAGGTATATTGTACAGAACAGGCCAATAATCAGCGGGGGCATTAGCACCAGGATAGTTTCTATCCCATGGCAATTGCCACAAGTCAGACCAACTTTTCTGGTCTAACTTGGGTAATCCTGGGGATTTTTTATATGAGCTTGTACCAGATATTTGGCACAAGCTAGCAAAAATCATGAAAACTGTCACAACTGCATCTGAGATTGTAAAATTGGGTGCAGTTGCAGTGAGCGAGGTTTGGCGCACTGCCAGAACATCGTAGCACAGGGTTTGGTGCAAGCCCTGAGCCACGCTTGAAAATCCAGCCCAATGTATGTATTTTCCATGTTTTTATGTTCCAATAGTAATAAAATAAGTGGGTAATACAGTTCTCAAGATGAGGTTTGGAGCCGACCGGTGGCGCTGAGGGTTGAGGTGCTGTATGCCACACCTCACACCATGCCAGCGACCAAGTTCGGGATGAGCTCAGGCCACCGGGGGTCAGCAGGGAGGGAGAGGATTGAGCATGCGATGGACAGCTCTCCTCTCCCAGGGAGGTTCGGGATTGTCCAGCGTACCAGTGGCTCCGGTGGAGATCAGGGCTGCAATATGCAGACAGCACAAGTAGCATGGCTGACACTGGCAGGGTTGCTGTGCGCATGGCATCAGGAGTTCCCATGCAAGGGGAGGTAGGGATGTCAGTGGACCAGAAAAACAGAAAAACCTGGCTCCTGCGGATGAGCAGCGTGACTCCCATGCCCACTGCCGGATCCATCTCGCCCGGCCTCTCATGTTCTCCACCTGGGCCCTCACCCACAGCCAGAGTCTGACTTTGAAGAGTGCCCAAGAGGAGGGATTGCCCCACCCAAGGGGTTAAGCTAGGGGTACTGGCTGTGGGACGAGGGAGGAGGGAGGCTTAGGGCTAAGAGGATCTCAGATGGGGCAGGATCAGGCAGGATGCCTGAGAGAGGCTCCACAGGTTGCGACAGGCAAAAAGAATCTAAAAAAAAGATGAGGTTTAGATCAGATTGTAAATTAGGCACAGAAACACATCCATCACTCACCTGTTAGAAATTATAACCCCTCCCAATTAGTAAGGCCAGCCATTTCAGTAAAATCAGGTAATAGTACTACTTTTGTGGATGGGGATTTGTTTGCTATGGGGGAATTGTGGTTTATGTTTCTCTACAAGACGTTCTTGGTAATTTTAAGTTTTGCAAGTGTGGGTGGGAGAAGGGGTATTCTAGGATCAGGGTGGTAGCAGTATGCAGCAGAAGCCAGACAGAGATTTTCTTGGAGGCAGTGAGGGGGGCTGCCAAGACAGTGGACCTAAAGGAAAAATTCAGAACTTATCTTACCAGCTGACTGTTCTGTTTTATTTTAAACTCAAGCTCCAAATATTCCAAAATGCACCAAAGAGCATCTAAAACAGAGCATCATGGGCTATCAGTGTCCACATGAATTAAATTATTTTCAATATAATGTAATGTTGCTGTTTAATTACTGTACATCTAAATGCAGTTAATGTGGTCACACACATTATATAATATTATTACATTAGCAGTCATGGTGTCTCTTATCAGAGCTTGTGAAGAAAGTAATAATTTGTTTCTTCTTTTAATTGAACAAAATTACAAAAGCCCCACTTTAGGTAAGACTGCAGAACACGAAAGTTTACAGTTCTTCAGTTTTGCTTTCCCCAGCTTGTGAAAAAGGTCATATTTTTTTCCTTTTAACTTTTTAACAACAGTTACAAACATTTTCTTTTAACTTTTTAACAATACTGTAGTTACAAATGCCCCACTTTTGGGTAAGAATCTGCTGAACATGGAAGTTTACAATTTTTAGTTTTGCTCCCTCCCCAAAAATAACATCTTAAAACTAATAAATGTTAAACATCTGTTTTTAGGTAGGAGTCAGGAGGTTATAAGACTTAGCAATAAAATGAATAACAGTTACCATCAAATACATATATATACATATGACAGTAATGACGGTGAGATACAAACACAACTACTGTCAATATTTAATTACACGTTACCTAATTTGTGTGCTTTTATTCTCTTGCACACATTCTAGGCATGCCAATGTTTGAACTCCTGGCTCAAAATATGGCATGCAGTAGTTATAAAAAGCATCACACCGCTTCTTAACATTTAAGTGCCTGCTTAACCTAAAATTCATCTTAACTGTTTTCTGGTCAAACTGGCTAACTACTATGTGTCAGAAAATGTAGGTTTGGTCACAGGTGGAAAACAGATTCTCTGTAACTTGCAGTACCAAAGTGAGAAGTTGCTTAGCATTAATGCAGTGAAACTGGAAATTAGAAGCAGTATTCTGCAAAACAACACACAGCCTGCATTGCAAGCTTGTGGAATTGCTATCTGCTGCCTCCCATGTGCTAAATTAGATAACCACGCAATAAATGTTGTATTTTTCTTAGTTTTATAGCACAGCAGGAATTCAGATACTACTACTACTTGGAAAGGACACACATCAGCATGGCCCAGATGCCACCTTTGTTTTACAAAGTTGTTCTTTAGTTTCCCAGGACCTATAATGGCCCATAAAATCAATTCCTAGGACAGAGGCTTTGTATAACAAAGTACTTCTTCACTTGAGTGCTACAGCAATAAAAAAGCTGAAGATGGACTGTATGTTGTAACAGAGCACACATACTGCATCTTTAAAGAACTACAGGAAGCAGGTCTCTCCTGTGATGCATAACCATGGCTACACTATTTGATTTAATCGTTCAGAAAAATGTCCTGATTTGTATTCATTCACATTTTTAGTTCCAGCCGCTTGACTGAGTTACTGAATTTCACACCATTTTTTATATCTTGGAAAGACTTCTAAGTAAGGCTCAACAAAATATTTCATTCATATTACCTTCTATAAAATATATTTTTTTAACATAGGTTTTGGCTATACAGGAATGTTCAAATTAAGCAGAAGAGAAAATTATACATTCTTATTAAACACAGATGTTAGACCAATTTACCAGTTTTTAAAACTAATTTTTGAATGCAGTTTATTAGAACCACCCTCTCTGATGTTCTTTGACAATGCCATGAGCTGCTCTAGTCTCTTTTTGGCTGCCACCCCTTATCCTCTCACCCTTCCTCCCTGATTTCTTCTAGGCTTCTGGAATGATTCCTTGTATGTGTTACTCATGTATCCTATTTACCGTGATGCCGTACCTGAACTGATGAATATGGTTGTATGCTCTCTTTAATGTTGTATGCCCTTGTTTAACATGCATGTACTCTCCTGACGTGGAACCTTTGTAAAGAGCCTTGGCTCAAAGGTAATTGTAACCCTAGATCTAAATAAACAAATAATAAATAAAAGAGCATTCATTTTATTAAAATAATGAGATTAATAGTTAAATCATTTTTTACAACTGACTTTTGCTGTCTGACTACAATCTGAGAAATTCATTCAAATTTCCAGTTTAATTTATTTGATCAACAAATATGCTATTACAAAGCTAAAAGACATACTGTACAAAAAGTACAATGTCAGGACAAGCAAAAGGTATCAATACAGTCACCCATTTAAGTTATAACCAGAGAAAGTGCATAATAAGGCAAACAAATGGGTCAGCCATAATCACCCCAGTCATAAGTAATACATTACTCATTTCATTAATTGGTATTATACATGTAAGCATTAATCACTGAGACAGGATGTAATTTCCCAGGAATTAATGCATGGTTGAGGTGCAGGGCCGCAGGCAGGGCTTCCACCACCAACCATGCATTAATTCCCTGGAAATGTCTCGTCGAGGTGATTAGTCATTTAATATAAAAGTGCTACGAAATTGACTGCCAATATTATTATTTAAAAGCGGAACAGAGATACATATTTTTGTGTGAGTTACCGTATGTTATAACGCCATATGTTTTGGAACATCTAAGATCAGTTTATACTGTGGATGCAGCCTGCTCTGAGTTCAACATTGAGTTGTTGATCTATAGTGTAATTCAGCTCATGTGTCACTGTTGGGTAAGGCGCTGTTTGCACTGCTGCTCGAAACCGCCGAACTAGCATCATGGCTGAGTGAGTGATTGAAACTTTCTCTTTGTGTGCTCAGGTAGCACTTTTCGTGTGGAAAGTGTTTGTTACAAAATGAAGCAGTCATTTCTGGGAATTAATGACCACTTCATTTTGTACCATGAATGTGTTTCCACTATCGTTGTGCCGGATTCACAGCAGAGATTTTTAGCCATATTACAAATTGTGTTAACATCTGGCCTATACAACAGTGACAAAGTTCAGAAGTTTCTTACCTTGGGATTTATTGCCCTCAAATAACCAATCAATGCATTAATAACTGTCTCCAATTCAGAGGTCATGCATCTATATGTTAAACTGTTCATAGACTCATTAGATTTTGTCAGAAACTTAGCCAAGAAAATATTTATTTCAACCTTAAACCTTGGACAGATAAAAGGACATGCTTAAGGTCTTCTTTTACATTCATACCATAGCTGCAACTAGCAGACAGAGGCATCTTTTAAATATCCTGCCCTTAAAAAGTTACTGTCATATAACTTCGTTGAATAATACATGGGGTGGTGTGTTTAACAATTATTTTACAGGTAGCCCGTCAATACTGTGACTGCCTAATGGCGACCCATGACAACATGAGAGAATCATGGCGTCGACACCTTGCATGACTGTTGGTTCACCCATCCCTGAGTGGTGCCCCAAGTTCAAATCTAAAGAAGGGGTGTGGGGCAAAAGCTCCCCACAAGGGAATGGGCGAAGTCCCCATAAAACAAATCATTCCCAAACTGGTCGTGTTGCTGGTTCCAGCACCCTTGTCACGGGCCACCATTCTGCAGTCATGATTTTTGACATGGAACCCATTTTACACACACCCAATGTGTTGAATACTAATATTATTGTACTTTTACTTTGTCCATCTTTCTTTTTGTCTCCGCATGTTATTGTGTTATACTTGCTGTTTGTCACCCCCTTACCTCCCCCAGGTTGCACTGGAAATGAGCTTCAGCTCATGGAACTTTCCAGTTACCAACTTTTAAATAAATAAATAAACCCTGAGAGTGAGCTCGGGGTTTATTAACATCAACACCAAGAATGTGTGTGAAATTCGAGTTTTACACACCACCCATATTTTATTTTATATAATTGCTGGGGAGTGTTTCCTTCACCACAGCAATTATATAAAATAAACTCCGCTAATGCAACCCGGTCCAGTTGGGTTTAAGCAATGGCGGAAGACAGCGGCTGGTACATGCATGGAGCAAGGAAATCCAGTGCATGTTCACCTTTACAATCAGCTGGTTATAATGGCGAATTATAACGGGTTTCTATAGGATAAAATGCTCACCAGTTATTATTGATCTGCAATACATTAAAAGTCTTCTATCACTAGGAGACAATGGAAGAGACAATATTCAGATTTATGCATTTTCTTATTCAGTGCCAGCCATGAGCATGCCTTTTAAATTCTTTATTTTCCTATATCTATATAGACATTTATTGAGATTTAGTCATTATGGATCACCTATATAATGATTCAGAGTAGGACTTCAACTTTGCTGTGTACAAGCAGATGATTATTCTTACTACTTTTATATCCTGCACTCCACCTCACCGTCACACTGTTATGCAATGATTTTTTTTGTTGCACTGAAAAATGTTAAAACAACAAAACAAAAACATTTTATTTAGTTGTTGTTAACCAGGTAGGTATGCTGGACAAATTAAATCCTATTTCCAGGTATGACCTGGGAGTTACAATGAAAAAACATTACATACAGCAAGTTTTACTTTATACCCTATTATTTTTCCTTCCTTTTCTGCCTCAATAGTTTTCTGCTTTCCAGCTGGCCTCCCCAGCCAATTTTAGTCACTAAAAATGTTGTGCATTATTTGCAAATTTTATCTTTAATGTGTTACCTCTTTTTATAACTTGAGCTGCCATATCTGTATTGTAATCAGTCTGTTTGCTTGTTGCCACCCCTTTTGTTTCCAATCCCCAGGTTGCACCTGGAAATGAGCTTCAGCTCAGTGTGCTTCTCCAGTTACCAAAATTTTAAATACATAAAAATTATAGTAAAGATCAAAGAAAAACTGCAATATAAGTAAATATTTAAAACTAGTAAAGCTCAAAAGAAAAATACAATACAATTAAAAACTATTGAATAATCTAATTATGCACGAGCAATGAAAACAGAACTGTCAAACAGTACCTGTACATCAGTATCCACAAAGGTACCTTAATCTTCTGTAAGCATCTCTCTTTCATCAGGCCACACCTATGGAACTATAACCATCAGGCACTAGGACCACACAGAAACAGTTTTCAAGCTGTCCAATAGGGTCACCCACAATGGCGTCTGCCATTGATGTCCCTATATAACCATGGGCAGCCTCATCCCTCCTCAGTTTTTCCTGCCATCAATCAAGACTCACTGGACCTGTGGAAACTTTGCTGCAGCAGTTTTCTTCCAACAGAGGTAAAGGTTGCACCATGCCACTTCCAGCTACCATCGGCGCAACTCTGGCCCTTCATTTCCCAGCCCAAACCATTGCTGATTTGGCCATCTGGAGTGGCACTCGGTCAGGTCAAGTTCCCACCTTGTCTTCAGGCCAAGGGCCTTCTCATTGCTGGTGGACCAGGCTCTTCATGGGAGCAGTGGTCTCCTCTTCTGGATCTTCTCCATGCAGGCCTTGGGCCTTTCTCTGCAATACCATTCCAGATGCCCCCACACAGGATTCCGGGGGCTCAGGGCCAGTTATAGCTATGGCTGGCCTCTCCAGGATAGTGGCCTTTACCTCTCCAGTGATTCCCACCTCCTGTCCTGCTAGTGGCCAGGGTAGGGCCAAGCTTCTTTCACGCCAGTCTTGGCTAGCACAGGTCCTCAGCCGAGGCAACCTGTGCCTCCTCCACTGGTGCTAACCCATGGACAGAGATGCTGCTGCCTCTCCAATCCCGCCTGCCCCACCCCCATTGCCCTGGTCGCCAAAGTTTGGTAGGCTTTCACCTTGGTCAGTGTCACCTGGGCCAGGTTTGTTAATGATTGTGCCTGGTGCTTCCCTCATCAATGTGCCTCCCCAACCCCCAGCGGAGGCCAATGAAGGATTTCTCTCTCAGGTGCCCAGCCACATCAAAAGTGGTGCCTTGTGCCCCCATCGGCATTCTGCTACTCACCCCGGTGTCACAGGGCCATCTCTCTTTAGCCCAACTAGTCCAACCTCATTGATGGGCCTCTGATGCTTTCTCTGTCACCACTCCCTTCCATTTGCAATGGCGATGGCCACTGTGACCACCTTGATGGTGAGGCCTATTGCTTCCCCAGCTGTTGCCCTCAGGAGTCCATCAACAGTACAAATGTTGATGCTTAGGTGCTCTTTGCCTGGATCCTCCCTGCTTAGACCAGGCTTTGCTGAGGCGGTTTCCTGTTGATGTTCCATCAGGGCTCCATCAACGTCAGGTGCATCTTAGACACATCTACGATATGGAGGTTGACACGAGCAGTTCACCTACCTGGCCCCTCTTGATGCTGGGACCAGGCTGCTGTGGTGCCAAGCTCATTGACTTGCCTTTGGTCTTTCCCACATCGATGCTGGCCCTTCTGTTTGGCCCATCGACAGTACACCGTCGATGCGGGTGGCCATCTGCCTCCAGCCCACCTGGGGCTCAGGCTCCCACCACCCTACAGGATTAGGGGTTCCTGGATGCACCTTTCCTCTTCTTCCCGTGCACAGTCAGTGCAGCTGGCCTGGTTCCTACAGAGGTACTCTGAACTCTCCCCTGAAATGTCTCTTGGGGACCAGTCCCCATTCTCCTTCCTTTGATGGGGGTGGTGGCACTGCCGTGCCTTCTCTGGGACTAGGGCTAGCTGTATCCTGAGTCCACCATGCCTTTCTTGTGGTTGCACCCTGGGGCTTGCAGGTGTTCAGTCAACAGGTGGTGGACAAGTGGAACACCCTGCCAGAGGAAGTGGTGGGGGCTGAAACAATCACGGAGTTAAGAATGCATGGGATAGACATAAAGGAATTCTGGAGGTCAGGGCAAGGGGCAACAGACTTCTAGGAAAACATAAACTGAACTTACAAGCTCAAATGGGCAGACTGGGTGGGCCATAGACCCTTATCTGCCAACACTGTTTATGTTTCTATGTATCTATGTAACAGAATGCCCTCGCCTTCCTTGGATTTGATGCTCGCTCTTTCCATTGCCCCACAGGGGACTGGAGCATAGGCACTCCTTGGCAATTCTGCCTATATGGCCAGGTCAGCCTCTGAGTGGGATCAGTTTGTACCCTGGACTGAACTGCATTGGGGGCACAGTAGCCAGTTTATTACATTAGCAGGTCCTTACCACAAGATGGCAGGTGTGCATTCTTTCCCCAGGCTCAGGATCACTAGGTCTCTTTTCTGCACCTGGGTTTGCCAGATGGTGGCAGACATCTTGCCTAACCCCATTTCTATTCTGGCCCCTTCTCTCCATACCTCAAGGGGCAAGCCAGTGGCACCTGCAGGGGCTCTGTATGCTTTTCGCCCCCAGCCCCTATTTCTGGTGAGGTCATCAGGCATCCCCAATCTATCCAGACTAGGGAGAGTGCTCCCATGCATGCTCCTACACTTACGGTGCATGGTCACATGTTGGGGTTTCCTCTCTGTTCTCTTTCTGGACACCCCACCACCACCACCCTCTGCCTCTGCTTCCAAGGATCATGGCAGAGGTGTCTCCCTATTGTGGCGGCTGGGGTTTTGGGCTCTTCACCCCATATCAGCATCCCACTGTTACTAACAGGGGCTAGACTTTGTTGCGTGTTTACCCTGCCTCCAGTAGGCCCATTCTGGTCTTTTCAAGGGCCTGAACCCTTGCAGTTTAATGTGTGGGGCCTTCCTACATTTTATGTGCTGCCTCTTGGCATGCCACCTGTGCCCTTTGGCTTTTCCTGGGCTTGGGACCACTCACAGACCCTCTTGCAGTATTCTGGAATAGGGGCAATGCTTTCCTGTTCAGGAAACACTACCAGTTCAGGGTATTGTCCTTTGGCTTGTCACCAGCACCACAGGTATTTATCAGATGCTTCAGTTTTGGCAGCAGCTCTCAGGAGAAAGGGACTGTATGAGTCCCTTACCTGTATGATTTGTTGCTCAAAGCACAGTCCAGGAGCACCTGTCCCATACTTTAGTGCATACCAGACAGCTGTTCCATGACCTAGGGATCACAGCCAATCTGCCCATGTCAGCCTTGACTTCTTGCCAGCGTCTGCAGCAGATAGGGGCAGTACTGGACACAGCTCAGGGCTTTGTCTTCCTGCACCAGAACAGTGCAGACCACCTGGGGCTCAGACCCAGCTGCTTTACATCAGATATGTCACAGCCAAACGTTCCTAAGGCTGTTGGGTCTGATGGCTGCAGCCACTGTACAGGGTCCCTAGGCCAGGCTGCACATGAGGATCCTTCAATGGACACTGAGGGTCCAGTGGGATCAGCACACTGATGACCTAGAACAGCAGGTTCTAGTCGCTCCCTCTGTCAAGAAGGTCCTTCTCTGGTGGATGGAACCCAGACACTTGTTGAAGGAGTTCCTTCCTTATTTCCTCCCCTCAGCAGATTCTCACCATAGACACTTGGGGATGGGTGACTGGGCTCATCTGGGACCTCACTAGACTCAAGGAATGTGGACCAGTGGAGACTTCCCTCCACATCAACATTCTAGAGATGAGGGCCGTTCTGTGTGCTCTGTAAGCCTCCCAGAATCATCTATCTCCGGGTCATCTGTTGGTGCAGACAGACCACGTCAGTGTAGTACACTACATAAACAAGTAAGGGGCATCCCACTCGTATCCTCTGTGAAGGAAGCAAGGCAGAGATGGCACTGGGCTGTAGAACATGGTCTAAAACTGTTGGCCGTCCATGTTCCAGGCATCCAAAACATCCTGGTGGACAGGCTAAGCTGATCACAATCTCGAATGCATGAGTGAGGCTGCTGACCTCGATAGTAGAAGATCTGTTCAAGAGGTGGGGTCATACAGAGTGAACCTTTTGCATCCCCACTCAGCATAAAACTGCCCTTTTCTGCTCACTCAATCCAGGGCCTGGAGGTTTCTGGCAAGACACATTTTCCCTCTCTGGGAAAGGAGGTTCCTTTGCCTTTCCTTCCTTTCCTCTGATTCAGAGAGTGCTCATCAAGCTCCAGAGGGAGGGTGCCACTATGATTCTGGCCTCATCAGATCTGGTTTCCCCTGCTGCAGCAGTTGGCAGTTGAACCCCTGTGCCCATGCCTCTGTGCAAAGCCTTGCTCTCAAAGGAACAGGAACCCTGTTCCATCTGGATCTCAAGTCATTCCATCTACATGCATGGCTCCTGAAGACATAGCCATTGCAAGATTTGGAGTGTCTTCAAAGATGGCTGATGTCCTGGTGGCTGCCAGAAAACCTTCCACCAGGGCCACCTACTCTATGAAGTGGAGGCGGTTTGCTTTGTGGGCCACTTCTCATCACTTGATCCCTTCACTTGTCCAATGTACCAGGTTTTCAAGTATTTAGTGTCCTTGTCAGATGCAGGACTCCACTACTCTTCCATTAAAGTACACTTCTGCCAGTTTAGCTTTCCACATGCCTACTGATGGCCATCGGTGGCCCAGCTAGAGGTGGCCTGTATGTTCTTGTGAGGCTTCCTACATTTGAAGCCTCCTATCCCAATCTGGTCATGGCCTGGGACTTGAATTCTGTATTGGAGAAACTCACTTTGGCTCCTTTTGAGGCAGTTGTAACTTGTGAGCTACGTTTCTTTTCTAAGAAAGCATTATTTTTAGTTGCTGTAACTTCTGCTCGAAGGATTTCCAAGCTTCAGGCTCTCATGTGTGAACCTCCTTTTTGATCTTCCATAAAGAAAGAGTGTCTCTGCATACTAACTTCTACCAAAGGTGGTGTCTGAGTTTACGTTTAATTCAATCACCCACCTGCCTGTTTATTTTCTGAGCATGCCAATCCAAGTGAAGCATTGTTCCATACCTTAAATGTACACAGAATGCTCAGAAATCATGTTCATCATCTGAAGGGCTGCAGGAAGTCCTTGCAGCCTTTGGTTTTTCTTCACCACTGGGAAAGAGGGAATACCAGTTTCTAAACAGTGCCTGTCCAACTGGTTGGCCAACTGTATTACATTTTGTTACAGGAAGTACAGTAAGGCACTTCCTGGGGTTGTGCATGGCCATTCAACCAAAGCACGGCCCCCTCAGTTGCCTGTTTCAGGAATGTGTCAGCTGCAGAAATCTGTGCTGCTGCAACTTTGTGTACTGTCCACACTTTTACTAAACACTACAGTCTGGACATTGCCTCTGGAGAAAGAGTAGACTTCAGCCTGGCTGTGCTTCATGGTCTCCTTTCTTAGGTCTATAGCCTCCAGCTGTCCAGACTGTCTCTCTGTCAGAACTGATTAGGACTCATTTCATAGGTGTGGCCTGATGAAAGTGATATCCTCAAGAAGATATTATGAAATGGGTCTAAAGTATGCCAGCTCCAGATTGACCGAGAGCTACTTTCAATCGGGCGTTATCCCAGCACGACAGCCGGTTGAAAGTAGCTCCTATAAGCTAAGGACCCAGCACCCGCGAGAACCTTCCCCACCACCACGCAACAACTGTGCTCCATTTGAAAGAATGCCCGCTAGCTGTCATGGACTGTCCACTCCCATCTTTATTTTATTTTTTTATTTATTGCAATCTAGGATTACAATACCTTTGAGCGAGGTTCTTTTACAAAGGTTCCACGTCAGCGTGTGCAACAGTCATCATTTTAGTTACCAAACATATAATCATTGACTTACAGACATGTAATAACCAGTACAAAGACTTGAGCTATGAGCAAGACAAGGGAAGGAGGGAGGGTGGGGAAGTGAGGGTAGGAGATCAGGGGAAGGAGGTGCAGGGGGTGGGGAGTACAAGAGGTGGTTGGGGCAGGGGCAGGGTGGAGATACAGGGGGAAGGTGGGCGGGCGGGAGACAGTGCAGCCAGGGTGCCTTGTCGAGGGAATATGACAGGTAAGGTGCTAGGGTGCAAAGACTGATTGTAAGTGCCGGGTGCTGGGGCATGTGCAGCTGGAACAGTGGAAATGTTAAGATGGGCAATCGCAGGATACAAGCAGTGAGGCGCAGCTTGGACTTGAAGAGGCCGAGTGTTGGAGCAGTCGCTATGTCGCTGCCAAGAGAGTTGAGCCAGTTGGATGCCCGATGGGCGAATGATCTTTGTCCTTGGGTTGTGCAACATCATGGGATATGTAGTAGATGGAATTGGATCTCCTTGTAGTGATGTTCCTATGTCTAGGCTTAAGGAGGGCACAGACTCCAGGTGGAGCAAGCCCCATTATAATTTTCTTGGCCGTGATGCAGGTTTGGTATTTTATCGTTTGTCCAGTTGAAGCCATCCAGATTGGGAATAAAGGTCATATGTGTGGATGCGGTGATGTGAGTCAGTGATGAGACAACAGGCCTTATTCAGGGAGGTCATGATATGTTTGAGAGCAGTGGTAGTTGCAGACCCATATATGATAAGACCATAGTCTATGATGCTGACGATGGAGCTTTGGACAGCACTGGTAGTGCTTCTGGGGTTAGGTGTTTCCTGTGCCAGAATAATATGCCTAACCTCGCATTGCAGACTTTGCAACATTGCTGATATGGACAGCGTATGAGAGGTGGGGATCAAGGGTGATGCCGAGGTACTTGAGCGATTGTGTTTGCTCTAGGATGGCTCCTTGTTCGGTTGCAAGGGAGAGGTGGAGTTGTTTGTTTTGTTGTGAGGGCTACAGAAGACCACAGACTTGTTTTTCTGATTGAGAAGCAGTTTATGATTTAGGAACCAGGATTTGATGGAGGAAGGCCGCTGAAGTTTATTTTGTAGTTGGATTGGATCAGGGTCTGAGGTGAGCATAACAGCATCGTCAGCGTAGAATTATTTGTTCTGGGCAGCTGTCCGGTAGTGAGTTTAAGAATAGGCTGAAGAGGAGGGGTCCCAGAATGCAGCCCTGGGGACTCCCAAGCAGACGGTCTAGGGTCCGAGTATATCAGCAATTCTTACTGTTTGTGACCATTCTTCAAGGTAGCTCTTAAACCAGCCAATGGAGTCGGTTGACAGCCCAGTGTTCTGAAGCTGGACAAGCAGTAGGCGGCGATTGACAGTGTTGAAGGCTTTAGTTAAGTCAATGTAGATTGAGCCTAGTAGTTTGCCAGAGTCAAGTGCGTTGTGGATTGCACCGATGAATTCAAGTAGGGCTGTGGAGGTGCTGTGACCTTTAGGAACCCATGTTGTTGCTTGCACAGGTTGTTGTATGTATCCAGGTATTCTGTGAGCTGATCTGAGACAATGTGTTCTAGTGCCTTGGAGAGTGGGGTAGTAGGGAGATAGGTCTGTAGTTATCGTGGGCAGTTTTGTCACCACTTTTATGGATTGGGGTGACAGTGGCAGATTTCCATCTGTCCAGGAACTGGCTAAGGCGGAGGGAGAGGTTGAAAATTCTGGTCAGAGGACTAAGCACTTCATCAAGTGTGAGAGACAGGATTTTGAGATCGAGGGAGTCATTACTGAATCTTGATTTACCAGGACTTTGGTAACATATTTGCGTGCTGGTGAGCCTTGACTGCTTTGAAGTAGAAGCAGGGGAGCTGGTGGGGTAGTGTTCATTGCGGACAGAGGGGCTTCACCATCTTTGAAGTAGTCCTGGGGTAGGACAGCGCTGAGGTCGATAAAGGCTTTGTTAAAGGTATCTGCAATGGTTTTTGGGTTGAGGTTGTGGTTCCGTTGATGTTGAGTATTGATGGGTGGTTTGGGTGGATTCCCAGTGAGTTCCTTTATGTTCTTCCAGAATTCTGACCAGTGCCCCAGGAGTTTGTGAGGGCATGCTTATAGTAGGCGGACTTCATTTGCGGATGGTTTTGGTGCAGTCATTGCGTGCACGTTTGTAGTTTTGGATGTTGTCTTGCCTTCCAGAGGTTCTGGCCAGCTCCCATAGGTGGTCTCTTGTTTTAGCATCCTGAGGAGGTCACCTGTGAGCCAAGGGTTACTGAGTGATTTGACTTTGTGTTTCTTAATAGGAGCATACGTGTCACAGGCCACAGTGAAGATGTTTATGAAGTGGTCAAGGGCAGTGTTTACATTGGATGCATTGAAGATAGGGGACCAGTCTTGATGGAGGAGGTGGGATTTGAGTCAAGGAAGGTGACCACGGGTAGAACCCTGCTGGTGATAGTTTTGGGGTGGTTTGATGACTTTATTTGACCAGGTGCAGCTAACGGAGTGGTCGCTGAGACAGTCAGGGAGGACATTAGTGTTAGAGATCCAAGATGGGTGACTGGTAAGGATCCAGTCCAAGAGTGTGCTGGTGCTGGTCCTGTAATTTTTCATGGTTGGTGAGTCAACCATTTGTGTGAGTTCGCTGCAGCAATGGTATCCCTGTTATTGCAGCATCGGCCGCAGGCCAGTTGATGTTGAAGTCGCCTAGTAGGATGGATTCGGTGTCCGGTGGGAATGACTTTACAAAGTCAAGAACAGCTGATTAGACCAGTTCCCTGTTCTTTGGGAGGGATGTAGATGGTGGCAACAGTGAGGTTTTGTTTTGGGCTCAGGAGGATTCTCACTGGCAGTATCTGAGCAGTTGTGGGTTGGAATGAGGTAATGATGTGGTGCCCCTGTATGGAGTCTTTTAGGTAGTGAGCGCAGCCCCCCTCTTTTGGAGGCGATCCAGCCTAAAGACATTGTAGCCAGGAAGGCCGATTGCATGGTCCAGTACTGATGGCGTGAACCAGGTTTCGACAACTGCCAGGATGTCAGGGCAGTGTTGGCTGGTGAAGCCTGTAAGGCATCCATTTTAGGAAGGAGGCTGCTGATGTTGATTGATATGAATGAGAGGCACCCAAAGGCTTGCTCAGATTAGTAGCTTTAGAGCAGAATGGGCCAAGGTTTGGGTGCACACTGTCTGACAGCATTAGGAGGAGGAGGACTAGCATCAAGGAGCTGTGGCATATTTCTTTAAGGAATGCGTTAGCCTGCTAGCATCTCGGGAAGTACCGAGCATCGGCGATGGTGGGTGAGGGTAAGCATAACAGGGGAACCAGTGTGGAGGCTAGGACCAGTGTGGGTGTGGGACAGTTTCATGGCTGGTAGGATGGACCCTGGGCAAGGGCAGTGACCAGTGTGCAGCGTGCCTATGTGGAGGAAGGATGTAGGAATGTGGAAGCTTTGGGGAGGAAGGAAAGTAGGCTTTTGGGGCGTGCAGTAGGGAGAAGACAGGCAGGAGAAATAGAATAGGGGGTAGAGAGTGGTGGAGGCACATGATTAAGGTAGAATTCAGGGTAGGCAGAGGAGGGGGTTAAGACCGGCTGGCGGGCTAGGAGAAGGGTCGGAAGAGCAGTAGCTGGATCAGTGGGAAGTGAGGATACAGCCAGGAAGGCCAGGCAGCCAGGAGTGGGAGATGGCGACTAAAAGATGGGGAGTCCCAAAACAGGTACCCAATGGGGCACGCAGTGGGGGCGGAGCTACCAGGGCGTGGAGGAAGATCTATAAAGTTAAGGTCGGGGGTGAGTATAAAATTTCAGCCGTTTGCTGTAGAAATGAATGGGCACAGCAGCCCGGAGCAGAGCAAAGATTTTAGCTGGCTCAGAGCCAATCCCGAGCAGGAGGCAAGAGAGCGTCCAATCAGGTGCGGTATAGATACCGTGGGGCCAATGTGACTCTCAGCAGTCCCGGTGGTTCAGGAAGTTTACCTGGTTTGAGAGGATCTCGAGGCGGGAAAGAAGGTATATAGCAAGTAAACAACTCTGACATCACCACACACAAATCAGCAATAAAAAATACCGATGTTAACCTCCCACTCGCATGTCAATTTAACCTGTTTGATTTTTTTTTTACTTCAGCCCAGCTCCAACAAACACTCTGCCAACTTCAGCCACAGACTGTGACAACAAGAAACAGTTCTTGTCCCGCCTCCCTTATCTCTCACGCTCTTAATGCTGGATGGACCACATATACAAACAGATGTTGTTTTTATGGAAAAAAACAGACAGGCTTTCTTGTCATTCCATTAACTCCTCTTCCATCCCAATACCAGCCTGTTACATCAACTGTTAGACGCTCACTGCTCGCTCCAGTATCCAGCAGTGATGACTTCAGCTCATCACCACGGCAGCTCAGGTCTCATTTTCCTCACTGCCTCATTGCTGGTCTGCTAGGCTCTATTCTCTAGTGCCACAAACAAACAAACCATTTCCTAGTGTGTGTTTTTTTTAATTTAACAAAAAGCCGGCAGTACCATGACCAGGCTGTGCACTAGCAGTCAGGGCTTTACAGGCACATTATCGCCACCTGCTGGTAAAATGGTCACAACACAAGGTCCAAATGGGACTATTTCTTTCTTTTTAAAGGTTTATTCAATATTTTGTAACTTTTGGGGCAAATAAAATATGCATTTTACTAATTTATTTATTTATATAGTACTGATAGGGACCCATTTCATAATGGCAATAAGGCACTCGGGGGCGTTATGGTGGGCTAACTGACCCTTCTCAGGTGGTGGAAGCACTGGCTTCACCCCATGCTTCAACCCACCGAGGTGGGCTGTTATCCCACCATAATGCCCCCCAATTATGCCTTATTGCTTAAGTATAGTTATGTAAGAACTTACCATAACTGTAGCTCTTCGAGAGAATCTCTTTCATCAGGCCATGCAGAGCTACCCTCTGTCAGCCTTGGACATGGTGCCCTCTTGAACTCCTGGTGCTTGGTCCCTCCTAGGGATGGTCTACAGTGGATTCCTACTCATACCTCTCAACCTCTTGCCTCATAAATCAGGGACAAGGCTTAAAAAAATCAGGGACAAAGGACCAAAATCAGGGACACATCTTCAAAATTAGAGATGTCCATCCAGAAAGCTGGTAGAATATGGGGCTTAGTGCAAAATGCATTTTCTAAAGAAGAACAAGTCTGTAACTTTAATGCTTGACATTACTTTGTGCTTAGAGTCCCCACTGTTTAGCCACAAAAGACAAATTTTAGGAGGGACAGAGTAAACTTTGCGGCAAAATCAGGGACATCCCTGAAAATCAGAGACACTTGAGAGGTATGTTCCTACTGTGCCTTTCAACTGGTGCCTGGTAGTCTCTCCTGGTGTCATGGAAAAAGGCCGTCTGAGTATGTTCCTATTGAGGCCTCAGAGGCATTCAGTGCTGCTCGTTTCTTCTTCAGGGCTTCTGTACTGTTTTCTGCTGTTTTTCCCTCGCCTGTTTGACAGAACCTTTTTTCTCCTGGTTCCGGTCCTCCAAGCATGATCTCTGGCAGGGGAACTGAGGAGGGATGGGACTGCCCACGGTTATATAGGGATGTCAACTTCAGGCGTTGTTGTGGGCTGCCCACAGTGAACTGCTTGAAAACGTTTCTGTGTGGTCCTAGCACCTGATGGTTATTGTTCCATAGGTGTGTCCTGATTAAAGAGATTCTCTCAAAGATCTACTGTTATGGTAAGTTCTTATTTAACTGTACTCCATACCCATGCAGATTTTATCTATGGATAATAAATTGTTAATATATGTATATATATTTTTCAGATTTACTGTCACATTTTAAATCGCCACGCCACTTGTCAGACGGGTAGGTGAAAATGTCAATGTCACTGTCAAGCTAGCAGAAGTTGTTCCTTAAAGACAGGATGCAGCTGCCCTCTCTATTTCCTATACATGGAGTGCATTGTCGACATGTTACATTCAAGCAGCTGGCCTAATTGGTGTAGTGGCAGGGATGTGAAATTCCATGCTGTGACTAGGGTTGACTGGAACCCTGGCAAATTGCTGCAGGCCAGCAGGAGGAGGAGGAGGAGGTAGCATCCAATAGGATTTTCAGTTCCTCGAGGGATGGAGGGTTATCCACTGCAATACTTGCATTCTCATCCAGTTTGGGGAAAAATAAGTTATAGCAGCACGTGTACATGACATCAGGTGAGGGATCCCACATGGAGTCTGGTGGTGTCCTGCAAGGTGATGCGACTACACTTGCAGAGCCTTTCAGTGAGTCTGAAAAATGAATATATGGGCCCCCAAGAGATATGTCACAACCTCTTTTCTCCAGGGTGAACATGTGAAGGTCAAATGACAAGAAAACCTCAATTGTAAAAGGAAAAGATACTTTTTCTTTCTTGTGTATTTTCCTATTTCTTTTTCTGAGCACGTTTGCTTATGTTTTCCTTTCTGTTTACTTCTTAATGGCCCCAGTGCTATAGTATGACTGTAACAGCATTGGGGACCTGCGCTCAGGTTGTGGTGGGAATCATGGGGGTTTTAAGAAAGACTGTGCTCAAAATAAAGCATGGGGTGCCTCATATTTAACAGTACATATATAGAAATGTATCGGTTGTGACTGAGCACTACATGACACAGGTCTCCTGAGGGATGTACAACGCTGGTTACACTATTTGATTTAACCATTCAAAAATGTCTGAATTTGGGTTCAGACACGTCAGTTCTAGCTGACTGACTGAGTTGCTCTTTTATACACTGGACAGCATGGTGAATCCTAGATAATTGTAACTGGTGCTTACGAAAAAAGATAAATGAAGGTGTTTGCCCTTTAATGCCCCATCGGAGGCACTATGCCCTAGTGGTTAGAATGCAAAGCTGTAAATCTGAAGTCTTGGGTTTGAATCCTACAGCTGCCCCTTACTCACAGTGTCACCTCAACAAGTCACTTAAAGTCTCTGTGCTTAAAGTGATTTTCCAGTTTAAAGCAAAAAAGGAGTTGGCATCTGCACAACCCAAATCTCATAACATTACAAAACATGGATTTATGGTGATTCCATTCTTCATCATTAAAGTTATCTGCATGAAAACAGACTCTGTGCCCCTGGACTGCATGCATTGCTGCTGTGTTCACCGGTCCTGGAGTTATAATCCACATATTGAGACATCAGTGTCTCAATGCTCAGTCACATTGGACTGGTGCTAAACTGTTGAAGCATGATTTAGTGCCAGTCCCTTGCTTGCTGACTTCCTCGAGCTATGCTCAGGGAGAGTCAGACAGCCATCTGCACCCAGTGCACATAAAAGTGCACTGTGCGTGAGAGGTAGGGTTGGCATGAAAGTGGCACACTGTACTGTTTACATAGCCAAGGACCTCTGTCACAACAACAGCAGCATGTTTAGATGCACCCTGCCTAAAAACATTCTTTCTGGTAGTAGGGGTGTTGGACAGCTGTGCCCACTGTGTACAGATATCGAGGGACTGAGATCATTGTGATGTCAATCAGCAAAATGGATGCCCGTGATAAAAACAGGGCTAGGGAAAGGGGTTCTATTAAAACTACTAGAGACTATGTGGGGTATGGGACTAGGCAGGGTTGCCTGTGAACCCCATAGAAAATGCTGGGGACAAAACAAAGGCGTTTAGCACTAGACCCACAAGCAGACTGAAGGTATGGGCTAGGAAGATGGGAGGACAAGCTTTCACGATGGACATGCTCACTCATGTCTGCAAACTGCACTGGGCCATGTGCAAACATGAGTGAGATGGTAATGTGCACCATGACTGCATGCAAACCAGCTTGCACAAAGTAACAGCTGGAATGCCTCATTTGCATTCCAAGATCTGCTCCTGGAGTCTCTGCCCTCTGGCACAACTCTAATGTTCTCAGTATTTCAGTGCCATTAACTGGTGCAACGTGAGTGCCTCATTGCACATCATTTTATGGTCCATGTAATTGCAACTGAGAACTGGGCCATAATAATTGTCAGGCATCAGGCTCTGATGTCATAAACAGAGGATTATTATTTCACAGCAGGAAAAGGCAACAAGCACATGTGAAGTCTAAGGGCAGATATTCTGTTGGAAAAGAAAATGTCTTCCATTTTTTATTGAAGGCACCAAAAGTCATATTTTGAGGGAGTTTTAACTGAGGTCTGTTGATGCCAACTGTAATATTTTAGTTGCACACCAGAAAATCTCTTTAACCTCTCAGTAAATGCTTTCTCTAACATACAATCAGCACTCGGAGATCTTACCCTATCAGTTCCCATTGTCTTAGACAGATATCTGGTGTGACAGTTATCTGAATGTGGATTCTATGACAAACATGGCAAAGGCAGCTCAGACACAGGGATGGAAAAACAAGTGTTATGGACAGTTGAGAGGCAGACAAATGAGTGCTGACTGTACCCTGTGCTCCTTGAATTTCTCGGAGTACTGAAAATGGCAGCATCATTCTCCACTGTCCCTCTCTTGGACTGTAAAGAATGCTCTGCAATACACTTTGTTTGAACAGCCCAATACAAAACTTAATTTCTTCCCTTCTGTTCCTAATATGAACTAGTTAAGCTGCCTATATCCGTTATTAATTTCCCATTGTAACAGTCAAGTATGATGAGATCACAGGTACTAGGACACTGAAGGGGCAATGGGCATAAATGATCAATTAATCTTTATTTAACCAGGCTGAAACACCATTGAGAAAAAAACTCATTTGCAAGGTGGACCTGGGCAAGATAGCCAAGAAGACCCACATACTGTAAGATGAGATGCAACAGATCAAAGTAAAAGATACCAGGAAGCAGTGCAGTATAAGTAGATACCTCCCTATGTGTGTTTGCCATTAGTTATTAATAATATGATGTCTATACAGTTCAAGGGTGAAGATGTGTCAACATTCCTGTGAGATAGCCAGGAGAAGTTGGCAAATAAGAAAAAGTTCCCAGTTTCCTCTTCTATCCAATTTCAAAGTGATACCTTAAAGAGATGTTCAAGTTTTCAACACAAAAAAATTAGCATCAGCAGACCTCATTTAACATGAAACTACCCTTCAATTTAAATTACTGAAGACATTTTCATTAAAACAATATTTTTTTTTTGGTACACTACTATAAATGGTGGTTTTAGTCACCAAGCACCAAGTCACCAGGCACTAAAATGGCTTCAAGGACCAGTACAAGGTACATGACAGCAGGGAAAGTCTTAGGTGTGGTAGGTACATTTACCAATCAAATACTGAAAAACATGTAAAGTCTATCAACACTTACTGAAATAAAATTGGAAGACAGGAGTAATCTTACCCAATTTTCTTGCTTGCTTCATTCAACCCATACACTGTGTGGGACAAGGAAAAGATGCATCTGACAATAACCATGTACAACAGCACAATTTCCGCTTCTGGCTCAATTGCCTGCTCTAGAGTAAACCAATAATTTGCTTGCTTCAAAAACTTAGTTCCTTAAGCGACTTGAAAATTTACAGATGGTCCCATATTATGGGACTCTGGCCAGGAGTAGCATCACGTGTACGTGCACATGCTCACATGACCAAAGTGCTGGCGTTTTGGTGTAACCACACCTTATTCTATGCTCCTGAACTCTGAAGAGGGCATGATTATGCCAAAATGTCAGCACTATACATGTGCTGCCCCAGCCACAGAGTCCCAGAATATGGGAAAATCTAAATTTTCAAGTCGCTAAGGAAATGCTTTTGAAGCAAGCAAGCAAATTAATAGTTTACCTGGAGCAGGCCATTGAGACAGAAGTGAACATTTTGCTGCTTTATGTGGATATTGTAAGAGGCATCCTCTATTAATCTGAATTGTATGTGGTTTGAATGAAGTAAACAAGAAAATTAGGAAAGATTACTCCTGTCTTCCAATTTTTATTTCAAGATGTGCTTGACAGACTGTACATGTTTTTCAGCGCTTTGACTGATAAACGTGCCTACCACACATAATTATTTTTTCCTTAGACTTACGTCTGTTCACACGCTCATACCTGCCAAAGCAGAGGCGGATGCATGCTTTAGGCCGCATGCACGCCACCCCTTTGATAAGCAGGGCGCGTGCCTGATTATTTAACAAAATGAAGCAGCTACATTGGCATGTGTCTTTTGTTCCCCATGTAATTCAGTTCTAAGATAAGCAACAGACAGACGGGGAAGACACATACCAGCTCACAGAGCATGGCATCCTCTGGTGTTGTAAAGTAATAAAACTTCAAGGGCCTTGAGGAGTACTAGCAGGGTCAATGCCACCAGTGATATTCCTTCTCAGCTCTCATACAGCCCAAAATTTACTATTCTCCTGTGTATTCTTATCAGTCTGTGGAGTGTCCCATGCACAGACCAATAAGAATAATTGATCCAACCTCTCAGAGCTTTTCTCGAATGTTACATTCTTTTCTTTTCCTGATAGCATGCTAGCAGTCCCCTGAGGTATAAGATCACTGCCTCAGAGACTGCTCAAAGATACTGTCTGCTGCCTTGTTAGCTGCCATTTTACTCATAAATGCCACCCCAGTGACCCAGTTTGTTTCCCTGCCTGCTGCTGTTTCCCCATTCCACTCCTCTGAGCCGCAGCCAAGTACCCCTTTTCATTTCCCTGCCTGCTGCTATTTCCCCATTGCACTCCTCTGTTAAGATGCCACTGCCTGGTGACTACTCTGTTAAGTGCCACCACCGGTGACCCATTCATTTCCCTGCTTGCCAGCCTGCTGTTTTCTCATTATATGCTGTCTACAAGTTACAAGTGTGGGTAGGTAAGTTAAAGCAGCATATTATACACTTTTATGTTTGAAAGTAGTGTTCCTGGTTTAAAATTGTTAAGGTGCACCGTGCAAAATGGGCAACTTGTTGTTTACTGTGCCCTCCTGGTGAAACATGTCAATAAATAAATAAGAGGACTACTCTAAAGTTAATAGCTTTTCTTGGCACTAATTCCACTACTTTTCTCTGGTTAGCTTGTCATCTGTCAAGGAAGGTTTCTAGTAAGCACTAACTCTGATGATGGTTCTCTTCCTGCAGCTAGGGCTTGCCGTGTCAATTTAAAGCAGTTAACATTGTATTAAATTAAGTAAACTACGTAGGCTAAGCAAGCACATGGTTACAGCAGCACCGTTATAAAGCTGTATAATAAAATACATTTACTTAATTTGGATTTCTATAGCAGGCTGTGATTGTTTGCCAGAGGATGACCCTTTGAATGTTTTACTTGCAAGTCGTGACTGTAACTGTCACTGGCTTCAAAGTGTTCACAGAATAATGCCATTTGGTGTTTTGCATTCATTACACTTTTTAGGGGGTTCTTTGGTAGCAGGGTAAGGTCCACTAATAACTGCCTGTTTTCATGGGGGTCATCTATGAGCACTGGAGAAGTTAAGTGACTTGCTCGAGTCACGCGGTATGCAAGTGGAGGCTGTAGGAATCAAACTCAGGTCTGCTGGATTTACCAAGCTCATTTGCAGCTCGCTGCTCTAACCTCTAGGCTATGCTGCCACTAAATAAATTTGTATTGTTACAAAATAATTATTTAATCTGGGACTGCTTTAATTATTTTTGTTAATTCTTGATCTGATTGTTCATCTGTAAGGAAGTACAGTACAGGATCCCTGATATACCCTCAAAAGTTGGTGAAAATAAGCCCTCTAAGTGAAGTTGGTGAACTAAATTTTGGTACAGTGCTAGAGACTGCTATGAGACCAGAAAAATCTGGGTAGTAAAATGCAGTCATTCCAGTGTCACTGGCTCAGTAGGTAGCATGCCTCTGGTGCTAGCAAGATTGGAAGGTCGTGTGTTCTAGCCCCACACCAGATACTTGGCTTAGTTCTTATAACTGACACTGTAGTGCAATACAGCAGGGTTGCTGTAGTGTTAAAGTATGGAGAGGTTCAAGAGGTAAAGTGAGGATGGATGTGTGACAATAACACTGTTCCTGGATATGGGAGAACACATGGCCCATTTGATTGAAGATCAGCAAATCTCTCAACTAGCACTGTTAGTCATACCTGTCAAGTGTCCCTCATTGTGAGGGACATCCATCATTACCAGTCAAAATCTGTGAGGGTAAAATCATGTTATCCCTCATAATGAGGACATAATTACCTAGCCATCATTCATCCTTCATGGAAAGTGGCTGCACACCCAGAGAATGTGCTGTAAATTCAGACTGTAATGCAGAAATTAATACTAATCTATGCATACGTAAATAAAAAAACTTTGTACAAATAAAGGTAATGGTTTCCACAGTGTTCTGTGCTTGTATCTCCATGTTTACAGATGTGTCCTTCATTATGAGAGTCCATCCGTCACGGTCCCTCATTTCAGTGACAAAAGGTTTACAGGTATGTTATCAGGATACGAGTCAGAGCTGACTGGAGCAGCACCATCAGCAAATGCTTTTCTACCTATGCGTTTTAAAGGTTCTGGGGACCCCCAGTGTATGTTTGACCTGTTACATCGCTAGCTCACCTATTTTCCAGTTTCCCTCCTGCCCATCCTGCCTCCCGCCCTGCCTCTGCCCCTGCCTCTCTCTTCCTACCAAAATACTGGATTCTCTGCCTCTCTTTAGCCATGGCCAAGTTTCACCCCTTCCTAAGTATGCCAGTTAACTATTCCAACCCTGTCATTTCTTCCTAAGCTGGTATCCCTCTTCTTGCCTTTCTGTCTCCTTTTAATGAACATTCCAGCTGTACCCAGTTATGAGCCAATCTGTTGTAAAGGTCCTCTCACTCAAATGTTGATATGTATATGTATATTTTCTCCTTTGTATAATATTGCATTATGTTTTACCATGTTACTGTACTATGATTTTTGTATGACCAGGTCCATCTTGCAAATGAGCCCTGCTCAATGGTGCCCACCTGGATAAATAAAGATTTTGATTGATTGATTGATTGATTGACATACATAAGCTGGGGAATTAGCACTGTAATTAGTCCTTAGTACTGCACAAAAGTTTAACGTTTCTAATCTAACTGCTTGCATAGCCCTCATAAAATTTTAGTTAGAGGATGCAAAGGTAGTCAGACTAGAAACTTTAAATATTATACAGTACCAAGGCCTAATTAAGTTTGCAGTAAGTGTCCAGGGATAGTAGTCAAATGCTTGAATATAGATAGCATAGGTGAATGCTGCTGTCACAGCAAGGGCAAACCTGCACATCCTGTTGAAGACCACATCAATTTTCTGAGACATATGCTTTGCTGCCTGTATATATTTACATATTGCTTTATTTCCTACATGTCTTGTGCATGTCAGAATTACAAAGCAATGTGCCAGCTCTTACTGAGGTGAAATTAAAATGCCAGTGAAGTTTATGAGCTGGCAGGTCCCTAACATTGCTGACAATCTATAATTTCAATCAATATGAACCAAGATGTGATGGTGATTAATACTAACGGCCCTTATTAATGGCCCTCTGGATCATGGTTGTGTAGCTGCTCTTATAAAGCATGGGAAGGAAGATGATGGATATGCCTGGTTGTTCTAGCAGAACAACCAGACATCTCCCTCAGAATTGATATATTCCTGTGAGGCAGCCATTACTGTTTACAGCTTTTTCTGATTGAAAGGGAACTAGGAGATTTTCTGATGGGCTAGTCAACACTTTGCGCCTGAAACTGGGCCTAAAATGCACCAAAATGCCATTTCACACCTATATTTTCAAAATTTCCTAGGGAGGCATGCCCACAGACCCCCTAGTGAGGTTTAGTTTTCGTACCCAAGTGTGCCCCCCTTCTGTCAATTCCTGGATCCGCCACTGCAAAGGGCCCTGCACTCCACAGGGAAATAAGGATATAATAACAATCTCTCAAAATTATGGATGGTTGGGAACCCCTGCACTCCCACAAGCAAATAACTCTCGATTATACTTTCTTAAAAAGTAAGGAAATTCTCTGCAAAAATATGTTTTAATGCAGCAACAGAGTTCCAGTGACAAAAATAAAAAAATCGCGGTTTCAGGGTTTCCAACCTAACACTAACCCCACCCTGCATGCAGGAACAGGCGCGAGGGTGCACCTTGGGATTGTGAACCCTAACAATCACCCCATTCTCCCATACTATACCCATCTTAGCTTACTTATTCATGGAATGGGGTGAGCATTAGGGTTCACAACCCAAGGCATACCCCTCATGCCTGTTCCTGCATGCAGGGTGGGGTGGAATATTAGGAAAGGGAACCCTAGGACCGCATTTTACCTACTTTTGTTGCTGGAACCCTGATGGTACATCAACAAAGTTTTGCAGAGAAAATATATCTATAATATATATACAGTGTGTGTGTGAGGTGTGTGTGTGTGTAAATTGCAATAAACTGCGTTAATGCAAACATTAGGGTTGAAGAATGCAAAGCACACAATTAGGAAATGAAAAACATTAGGGTTTTGGGTCTCTGGAGTATTGACAAATCAGTGGTGGGATTTTTCTTGGGGTTGTCAACCCTAATGCCCAGCCCTCCCCAAACTCATAGCCTCAGTCCAAAGCACAAGGTACAGCTCAAGCCAGTGTCTCATAGTGATACACTCTTTAAAGGTACAGAGTATGGCTAGCCACATGTTGCCAACAGAATCTGTCATAGCTTTGCAGAGCCCTGTGTGAAGAAAAGAGATCACATCTGACTTTGTTTGCTCAGGGAAGGGGTGGGCATTAAGGCTGACAACCCAAAGAAGACCCCACCGCTGATTTGTCAATACTCCAGAGACCAAAACCTAATGTTTTTCATTTCCCTACTTTGTGCGCTTTGTGTTCACAACTGAATGACAGCTTGGTACACGCTGCAAGCCCATTGGTCAACAGTGTCAACCAATGGCCTTGTGGCGTGTACAGTAAGCTGTCATTCATTGATCAGTTCAGTAGGCAGGTAGGCAGCCATGCAGGTGTGCGGAGGCTGTGCTGCTCACCGGCTAACTGGCTGACTAGCCATGCTGGGAAGGGGAGCGGGGTGAGATGTGGGTGTCTGAGTGGGTGGGGGTGGGGGACACTACACTATGGAAAAGTGGGCAGGGGATGAATTTATTTTCCTTACTAATGGAGATCAAATGGGGAGGGTGACACTACACTGTGGAAAAAGGAACCGGCTGTATTTTTTATATTTCAAATGGGTATTGGGATGGGGGTCCCTACACTGTGGACAGGGGACATGGAGTGCGGCTACGGGAACGGGTTCAAGGATAGGAGGGAGGGTGCTACTAGTCTACCAGGGTCTGGGGACATTTGATTTCATGGTTTCCACCATGATCGGGGTTCAGGGATGGGAGGGGTGCCACCGAGCTGCAGGGGCTGATGGCTGCTGGGCGGCTGCTGTGTGTAGTACAGCAGCCTGCCTGTCATAACTGGGAGTTAGACATGTTTCTACCATCCTAACTTTGTGCAGCACATCTCAAGATATGAGTGCAGATCGCCGCACATCTCAGCTGAATATGGGGATGTGCCACATACTCACTGCACATCCTGGAGATAAACCACATACATTATGGCTGTGCTTGGGCACAGCCAGAGATCGTGACACATTGCCACTCTTTCAATATCATGCATCTCCTTTGAAAATGTCCCCCACGTCTTCTTGTTGCTGTACATAATTTTCTACTATGTGTTTTATATCAGTTATTATATTTTATTTTGTAAATGTTGGTCACACTTGAAAAAGGGCAATATTACTCAATGTGCTTTTCTAGGGTAAATAGTAATATGAAATTAAATTAACTGGGCCCAGGAGATGATTTCATGCAGACTGCAAATCACCTTCTGGGCCCGATTATCAATTTCACCACCAATGTTCATGAGGTGGGGTGTGAAATCTCCTTCTGGGCCCGCTTAACATAATTTCACTGCCGGTCTTCATGATGTCCCAAAAAGACCATGTTGAAAATTTGATGAAAAAATTCATTAAAATTATCAAGTTATGAAGATAAGTTCAAAACGCCATTGAAATACATTATACGGGGCCCAGTGGCATGGAGGTCTGAGGCGCTCAGTGCCTTACCAGCTACCACACTGGCGACCAGGGTTCAGGAATGGATGTGAGTCGCTCGGGGGCTGGCATGGGAGAAAGGACTGAGCGTCCCTAGGACAGCTATCCTCCCTTGGGGAGGGGTTGTGTTACACGCTGCTTACCTGCCACCTGGAGATGTCTGGGTGGAAGCACAGCTTGGGTACACTAACAGCCAATCATAGACATTTGAGGATGTCTCCACAGCGGTGGAGCTCATCATAATGCCATTGCCGTGGGCAGCTTCAGGGAAAAAACAGGAGGAAAAATGGAGGATGGGCTACATGAAACCAGTGGTCCCTTGAGGCGACACCACGACAGGTGAAATCTGAGCAAGGACCATTACAGCGACAGTTTTTTTATGGGGAAGGCATTTCGGTATTATCTTGATTTTATATTGTATGTATTTGCACAAGTGTTTTGTTTTCTATGTGTATTGTACAGCGCTTTGAAAGTTGAAAGGTGCTTAATCAAATACATTTTATTATTATTATATTATTATTATTAAATTATATACATAAACTGGTGCCATGGAGGGGTAGTGCGGCTAATGGCGGCAGAGCTATATACACACATAGCAGCATTTTCAACAGGGTGCCAGTCCTGCCAGCTGACAAATGACAGCTGTTTCATACAGTACAATCTGACAAATGACAGCTGTTTTGTATAGTACAATCTGACAAATGACAGCTGTTTCATATAGTACAATCTGACAAATGATAGCTGTGTCATACAGTACAATCTGACAAATGACAGCTGTTTTGTATAGTACAACCTGACGTTGCAGAACTCAGTTATTTTAGAATGCTGGATTTTCCCAAACTGCAGTGCTCACAAACAGAATGTTTTTTCTTAAATAATTTAAAACTACTTAACTTTGGGACATGTAAACACAAAACAAACAGCTTGGGCCAACCTGTATGAAACCTATTAGTTTCAGGTTTCAAATCCAAGGGTGCCGGAAGATAATAAAAGCTGAGGGGCTGAGAATCAGAAGGGCACTTATGAGGGTACAAAGGGCACTTTTTCTATACCAGTTTTTCCATACAAAATAAAAAGTGGAGGGCTACCGCCCTTCCTCAGGTTCTGGCGCCTTTGTTCAAATCCTCCAACTTTTTAGTTGTAGTTGAGGAAAATAAAAAGAACTGTTGAATTTCAGTGATGTGTGGGTTTTGCACCTCTGTAACTTTGCCCCCACTGAACTGATCCTCTAAAATTTTCAGGATCCAGAGATCCTGGCACCAAATGCTGTGCTTTCTAAATTTCATGTAAATCAATTTAACAGGGACAAAGTTATTAATGCCACAAAATTGGGGTTTAGCATTAAAGTGCTTACTCAGCTGTAATATACAGGCACTGCAGCCTGCACTATATATGTAACTAATACTGTGTCACCCCTGAAGATGGAACTTTTGTTTCACAGGGCTGACCCAGTCACAAAAAGCCAAACAATGTAAAGAGAATTCTGAAAACAGGCTTGGGTGGGTAAAGATTTTAGAAAGAATTTAAACTTATCTAAAACCGATGATGTTCATGCCTTCACTGCTCATGCTTAGTATGAGGCATAAATATGGCTATTTGCTACTTACCTGGGTGTCAGGACGGCCACTGCGGCATTGCCCAAATCACCTGCTAGTGCTGCTGTCCATCCTTGATATTTTACAGCACTGTGTGAGCAGCTAGATTGCTGCATGCTGGTGGTATATTCCAGGTGTCACTGTGAGTTGCACTAGGTTGAGCGCCACCTATGTATGGCATCCAGCTGCTGATACAGCTGATCTTATGTCAAGAGGCCCTACCATGAAATCCTAGGCACTTGCCTCACTCGCTTAGCCGATACTTACCTCCCGGTCCTATGGAGCTGGGCCCCCGAGTGGGACCAAGGTGGGGTGGCGAACATCCCGATACTGCAAGTGGCGTCCAGACCGGGGGTAGTCAGGCAGGCGAGGGCATACAGGAGGCATGCTCCAGGTGCTCCATATTCCTGGCATCCATAGGTGTTTTCGTGCTTTCCTGCGGAGGAGTGGCACGCCCCTACACCAAAGGCATTATTGCCGCGTTGCCCTCCCCATCCCCAACATCAACTCTGTGCCTGCTGTGCCCCTGGCTTCCACCATGGGCCAGTCAGGTGCCAAGTATGGATCCCCTCCCACCCAGGAGAGAGGTTGTCCTCTGGATGCTCAATCCTCTCCTCCCTCCCCTGCTGACTCCCGATGGCCCAGGCTCGCTTCCAAACCGGGTCACGGTGTGGTGCGAGTGTGGCATCCAGCGCTTCAACCCTCAGCACCCACTGGGCTGGGCTAGAGACTGAAGTTTGTCAGGCATATTGTTAGGGAGAGGCCTAACAGGATGCCAAGCTTTATGACATTTGGATGTGGGGCATGGAAGTTATAGGGCTGAAAATCTGGTAATTTATTATTCATGTGAACATTTCTGAAAATATTTCTATGCTTACAGCTTAGCCACCTTTGGAGCTGAAAGCTGAAATTTTATATGCATTAGTTTCTTGTAGGAGTGATAGAAACTGCTAAATAGAGAGGTAATTTATTGTGCAAATTGTACATTACAGGAGTTCAAAATTTCTAACTTTTATCTGCTACATATTTATTTCATGAAAACCAACCTTAGGGAAACACAGGCTATGCTCTTTTGGATTCTGGCCAAAATCCAAGCATATCCTGAACCCCTGAAGGTCACTGGTGCTGATGGATCCCTGTGATGGTTGCTGACACCTTTAAATATCTCAGAGTCACTCTGGATCCTCAGCTTGATCTCTCCTGCATATCCATAATTTGAGTAAGGCAGTAAACTGCAAGTTGGGCCTGGCCTATAGATAGATAGGATATAGATGGCCAAGTGCATTCTCACATCAGCTGCATGTCTTGCCTTGGTGAGAAGAGTACTCCTTCTCACCCTCAGTTACGGAGCTTACCACACCTTTACCCATACCTCAAGTCCAATCTATTAAGATGGGATGTTGCTTATAACAACATATGTCAGTTTGCCCTCTTTGCCCTTGAATGTCACATAATGGTGAACTTTATAACAAACTAGGCTGACTGTTTCCAGGGAATTGCACATTTTTGCTTTGAGCTGTTTTATTGATATGGTCATTACAGCTGCCACTCCTCCAGTTTTGGCAGATCTACTAAGGTCTGTCAACCCAACTTACTACCTTAGGTCTATTGACTCATCTGTGTTCCTTGTTCCTAAAACCCGTACATCAATGGGTGATTGGGCCTTTGCTGTCTGTGCACCTCAGCTATGGAACCTTCTCCCAGTACATACTTGCTATGCCACCTTTCACCATGGCTTTAGAAGGTCCCTATGAAAATATCTGAAATCTAACTCTGCCTACAACTGCACTTAATCTCTGGTGTCCTCTAATATATGATGTACTTCATTCACCATTATTTTTCTGACTTATGATTGAGTAAATTTATAACTTATGTACATACTGTTTAAACTTTGCTTTGTTCCATATCCAGTGTCACCTTTTCCCTTTTGTTGCTTACTCCTCATTGTTAAGTTTTTGCCCTGTCTGTGCATTCTCTGTAACCTCCCAGGTCATACCTGAAAATAGGCATATATTTGTCTAGTGTGCTTACCTGGTCAGTAAAAGCTAAATAAATAAATAAAATAAATATAAGTTTCAAAATGTTTGGATGTTTGTAGCTCCACTGCTATTCCAGTTATACACTCAAGATTTGTCAGGATATCAAAGCAAATATGTCTTGGAATCTAGTTAATCTGGATAAATTTGGTTTAGTAGGTTACATATTGTGGATATTTTAGAAATCACCAATTAGCAAAATTTGCTCCAAAATTCACTGATGCATTATAGGTAATGCCACTAGAATGCCACTTGTGGAGTTTAACTTTCACAAGTACTTAGCACCACTGAATCACCTTTACCTGCTCTGGCATAATGGCTCTGCAATACCCCTCCAACACTGCTGCGACAGTGCTGCCCAGCTTCATGCTCCATCATGACTGAAGATATCCTGACACTTCTGTCACAATGGCCTAAGTTGCAACTAGCTGTAAAGCTTGGTGTCACTTGGTGCCGCTGTTTTCAAATAATAAAATATACATTGTTATCTACAGGGTTGTTAAAGAGTCAGCAGGTGGCACTGTACAAAGCAACTCTGCACGTGCATGTAGTTCCACAAGTCATTAAGTCAGTGAGCTCTAGTGGTTATCTGGCATATTGCAAGAATTCAGGTTAGTGCATGGTGATGTCCAGGGCTATTCTTCACAGTTCGTCACTCAAGATAGTGACCTGAAACTCTGAACCACTATACTTTTACTATGGAACTTCTTATGAATGCTACCTTATTGCCACATTACCCAGTCTTTACTTTCTCTACAATGGCAACCCAAGTATAGCTGGGCAAAATGTATGGATATGGCTTTGACAAAAGTATTACAACATTCCACAATTTCACAAAAACCTGTGAAATTCAACTTTAATTAATGATGTTATTTTGGAATCTTTGGCTGTGTATAACTTGGCCAGCCTTTGAACAAGAGATTAGAGGGTTGTAGTGCTGTGCACAGCACTAGAGGGTTGACACGCACAACCTCTTTCTTTCCATATTGTTTTCTCCCAGCTAGCACCTCATCTCTCAGGGACACACCCATTCACAGGGATATACCAGATCAGGCTGAACCCAGCCATCGTTTAGTTAGCTACGGGTTTTCTGTAACATCTTGTTCCCTCCATCTCTCCTAGTTGGGGTGGTGCCTCTGTCAACTCGCACAGCCACAGATTCCCCTGTGGCAGGAGCAAACTCCCTGGTCCAGCCGAAGGGGTAACTATGTTGGAGGAACCAGATGACAACCCTTCCTGACTGAGATGCACTGCCGAGCAGCAGGTGTCTCAGCCATGACCTGCCTCCTGACATAATTTCCCGGGCCTGCTTCCAAACCCAGGTCATCACATGGCAGCGTGATGCTCTAATGCTGGGCCATGGGGCTGGCCTAAAAGCCTAATATTTAGGGTCAATAACTCTAACAAAATTGGTGATTGTTCGTTATCTAGGATTAATGTTATTGGGGCATAAAATTCTGCAGTTTACATAATTTGTAAGGTGTAATTTTAAAATTTCTGAACATTTGGAGGCTTATAACTTGGTCACCTTTAGAGATGGAGATCTGAAACTTGATGTACTTCTGTATGGCCCATATGAGCGTCATCATAAAATCTGGATAAATGCTCGTTAAATTAGATGGAAATAACTGAAGTCAAAATTTTGGTGAAATTTCACAAACATTTTGTGGAAAACTCATGAAATTTCACAGAAGCAAAATCCATTTGGCCAGAATTTCACTTGCAGAAGATAAATTTCTCCCAGCCCAAAGGCAGCAGCATATACCATTGATAGGGCACTGTAACTACGCCGCTATCATTAGGGCAGCCAAATGAGGGCGAAACTGATCCAGGTGGCTGGGAGTTCTGGGCACTATTCTCCACCCCAATATGCCAGGGGTGGAGATGATTATATTTTTAAGGGGTGGTGTGGAGCACAGCCCCCATGATTAGGGGATGGCGGCACAGCCTCCTGCTTTAACCCCCAAAACCATTAGCTCCCTGTGTGTTTGTGTGGCAGTGCATGGTACCCTAATTGACAGTGTCCCATTCCCTGCGTTCCAGTTTCTGTGGCTTTTACAGGCACAACGTCATAGATGAACCAGCCAGCAGTGCCCTAATTGGCAGGTGGTGGCCCATTCCCTCCCTACCTCTTACCCAGGGTTGCTTGGGGACAGGGGCTGGTGACGAAGACTGCTTTTAATTCTAAGAACCTATGGGTGTACAGTAATTCAGTTTGCTGATGTTTCTCATAATTCCCTGGTGCCATGGGCAGGGGATTCACAATTGGCAGACCAAGCTTACTAGTAGAGACAGTTCCTGGGAAAGCACTGTCCATCTTGCAGTGCTCAATAGTTATGTTTGTGGGTAGCAGAGGACTGTGAATGTCACCAGTGTGGTATCAAAGTATATGCTACACAGAGCAGAAATGTAAATCATGTATACCAGCCCTGTTGAAGGATGGCCCCAAGTGCTTGTTGCGAAAATATATTTTAAATTTTCAGCCAATGACCTTTGTCAAACAAAAATAAATTATAAAAATAAGCTGAAACATTCTGCAGATTATACACTACAAAACTGCTGTATTAACTTACACTATTATTCAGCTCTGATAAGGTACTGAACTAACAAAGTAATTGCTTGTACATAGAGGTGTACAAAGCAGGAAGCTTTGCACTGCAAAATTTGTGAAGTTTACGGACTTGCGTGGTGCAAAGTAACACTTGTGAAGTTCTTCACATAGCGAAGTGCCTACTTCACCCGCAGCCTTGATGCATGCTGACATTTCACCAGTAAAAGTGCTGATGCAGTACCATCATGTATAGTTTATGCTGGGCAAAACAGAAACGTTGCCAGCAGCGAACTATCGCAGTGTACTTCTTTAAAAAAAGAATTTCTTATGCTGTACCCCCAGCCACTATGTAACCATCTTGCACCCTCACCCATACCTCCCTGCTGTATAAAAATAATTTTCCAACCTGCCACCCACTAGCTCCATCTCCCCCACAGTCCTAGCGAGTTCCTTATTAATACCAATCCAGTTACTGGTGGCACATGATAATAAAGATCCCTTCCCACCACCAATGTCAAGTCAAATAATCACCCTACTCCCCACCCCAAAATCACCCTGACTCCCTAAATCATCAGGTAACAACTCCCAGAACCCCCCACCACCACCACCATCACCACCAAAGTTAAAGGATACTGTATTTGGAGCACCTAGAAATAAAACACAAAAACAGTCCCTCTGATCAATGGTCTGCTGTCTTCACTATCCTTCAACATATGAATAAAGATGACATCCTCCATGGTGATACCTGACTGACAGACAAATGGGGAGCGGGATATTACCATAAATAGCGATTGTGTTTGTTGTAGCATGTATAACTTTTACTACAGGATGATAAGCAGTCTATTTTAAATCATACACTCCTACACACACCCATGTGGTGACAACACAGGTTCATGGGGCCAGATTTTTCAATGGGGTGAGACTGCCCACAAGACCCAGGTGCACCAAAGATATGGCACACTGGGTTTGCAGCAATCTAATGGGATTCTCTATCCCGTGTGACAATTGACATAAGTTAGACCATCATTTTGTGGTCTGGCTTGTGTCAATCTTCAGAGACTTTTTACGGAGTTTGCACCCAACACTGGCGTAGCTGCCGTAAAGCATGAGAGATTGTAGCAGCTGTGTCCGACCTTTGAAAATCAGGCACAGTTACAGCAAAGCGGCATTGGTATAGCGGCAGTTTCCAAGTGTTATAGCACAGTGCCTGATGCAAGCCATGTGCCACTCTTTGAAAATTCGCCAATGGTGTTGAATATTTATATGGAACAATGCTACTATGACCCCACCCCACCACAGTACTCTCCTCCACCCTACCATAGCACTGCTGCACCTAGCTCTTCCTCTATACCACAGCACTGCTCCATCCCTCAAAGCATTGACAGCTTACCCCACTACAGCACAGTCCTCCACCCCCCACTACAGCACTGTCTCCAGAATAACAAAAGGCATTCCTCTCTGTCCACATCAAATATGGCTGCTCACTATCTGTCCCCTGGGACATATACCAACATTTGAACCTGAGTAGAAGGCAGATTTGTTTCAAAGTGGGAGGCCATGGGACTCCCAGAAAATGTTCAACTTTCAAATCCCTATAATATGCAGTTTACTGTATTTTAAAAGTTTAAAGCTACTATTCCAAAGTTTGGTGTTCTGTTTTCTTATTATGATCTTTTATTTTTTAATTTTTTTCCTCTTGCCTTAATCTCATTTGTTTTCTCTATGAGAGGTTTTAATCACTCCAGATCTGAATGAAGCTGGATCATGGGGGTGGGGGTGGGGGTTCACTACACCATAATGTGACCAGCTTGAATTAAATACCATCCCTTCCAAAGGCTATCTTGTATTGGAACACATTCACTGGACTGATTTCCCAGAGATCTGGGCTAGAATACAAATCAGGTCACAGTCATCTTGCTACCCCTAAACTGGATATTGTACCCTCTGGCTGGTCCTTCTGGTGACTTCTGCTGACATCTTAGTCCTGGACCCCATACTTCAGATCCAGACTGCCACACTACATTGTGCATCCCACAGAATCCTTTCCACCCCTGCCACCCAGCAGCAGGACCTGCTTGCAGCTGTGACAGCCACATCACAGGAGTACCTGTTTCCACAGCATGGGAGGGGACAGCCAGTAGCACTGCTGAGGCTGGTGATGTGGGCATCCTGGGTCATCCCTCACTCACGGTGGACAAGTGTTTTTCCCCAAATGAATCCCTCCTATCTCCTACCTCCCAATGTCAGAGCCATCCACATGGACATCAGACTGACAGGTGGTGTGGTGGTGCTGCAGTTCAACTTAATATCAAGGCTGTTCCATATCCCTCAGTAGGTGCTCAAGCAGCAAGCCAAGTAACACATTCCCTCAGCTAAAGCCATGTTTACAAGACGACAGCACTTTGACCTTTGCACTGCTCTGTTCTTGAAGCAGTCACTGTTGTGGCTCAATTCTGCCTTTACACAGCCCACCCTCATGCCAATACAGGTTGTGCTCGAGAGGGCTATGGGGCCAGGTTGGGAACACTGAAGGACTCTAGGAGAAGCTGTTTTATTGGAGTGGCGTCACAGCACATTTACACCACCCATAATCGCTCGCTCTGGTAAACATACCCACTCCTGCGCTGGTGCAGAAAATGGATCAAAGCATTCCTAATATCTCTGATGAGTGTTCACACTGCTGACTTTGCAGCACATCAACCTGTGGGCATGGGTTGATGCACTGCAAGGTGGCAGTGTAAACATAGCTTTTGTCTGCATGCTACCATAGCAGCACCCCCACTTCCAACTCCTCCAGCCTGAGGCATGGAAGTTGGGCTCAAGATGCTGAACCTGCATCTCTAAATGGTAGTGTAACCTGCTACCCCAAGCACCATCCTGCCTGGCAAGCACCTCTTTATATGAAAGGTAACTATTTACTGAAACTTTAAAGAATCCCATTTTGCAGTTTTGGAGTAACAACCATTATAAAAGGTTTTGATTAAAAGAAAATACATTAAAAGCCTTCATTTAGCCACTTCTGATGGAATCTTCACTGAAATCTAATCAGCCTGTCACATCTTTCTGAAGTGAAGACTGAAGTTATTTGGCTGCACCAAATATTGTGACATGGTTAATCTGAAGAAAGAAACTCTGCTGAAAATTAAACCTGACAAGACCAAATTACATCTAATATCATCTGTAAAGTTAATGCCCTAAGGGAGTAGAAACAAAATCCCCATTTTGTCATAAATGGGTATTATAAATGCCTCTAACTATGTGCATGCTTTGGACCTGGAGTGAAACTTAAGTATTAATTATGTCCAGCAGTAACACTTGATTACATATCATGCAGTTCTTCTGTTACTATTAATTCTAACAAATGCATTTTGTTACAGTATTATGTATGCTCTTTGTTATTTATTCTTAGATTATTTTAATCAGCATTTGATTATGAATGAGTTTTGTGTTTGTCATATTTATATGACTTTAGACAAGGGACACTGTCACAAAGATTTGGATGTTTCCTTAAGTGATGTGCAAAGCCTACCTATCATATGAAGGTTAACTGTGCATGAATACTGGGCCCCTTACAGCTTGGATCATCACTCTTCCTCGCATTGCAAGTCCTCACAGGCCTGATCCCCTCCACCCATGGAGCTACACAACTGTAAGTGACTATAACATGAGGTGTGCCTCCTTGCCACATTCTGCTGGTCATTTGGGCTCCAATCCCTGTCTGTCACCATGGCAGGGAGGAAGAAGGTGCACCATAGCGTTCAGGTTTTTTAAACAACCTTGCTGCCTCTGTGGGGATATGGAAGTTCTGGTCATTTTAATTAAACCAGACTCTTTTACACAGAGGCAATATGTTCCAAGTTTATTTTAGTGAGCAAATTAAGGAAAACTCTTCCTTTGCAATTGACAATTGTATGTCATAAATCTGTTTAATTACAGAAATTATGAAGTCTCATTTACCACAGAACTGAAAACATGCTCCACGTGTACAGTTTTCACTGCCAAAGGCAGAGAATGTGAGAGGATGCCCCAATGAAGAGAAAATCCCAGTACAGCAGCCATAAGTTATACAAATCTTAAGCTAATGTGTGAAAACTCTGTGTTACCTAATAAATTACTGTTACATTCCTTCTTGATCAAGAAACACCCTATCCAGAAAGCCTGGAACCTTATCAGTACAATAAATTAAAGTGTCTGGCTGATAAAAACTAGAATTGATATGTAAGGCCTTGTCTTCATGCATTCACTGTTTGCACAGAAACTTGCGCTCATGGTGACTGAGGAATGCATAAACAGTAATGTTCATGAAGAGATGAAGAGGACAGCTACACTATCTGATGCCCTTGGTGCTGAATGCAATAACGTATTATTAAGAAAATAAGACTTTTCTTGGTATAGTTACCTACTTGGAACCCAGTGTGTAAAGGTTTAACCCTAACATTCCAGGACTTTATAACTAGGCCCTCTCACATTAATTGGTGACCTTACCTAAGGAATTAAGGAGGAACTGTTTCTGCAGACTCTTCAGTAGGAAAAGGATTACGTTTATGAACTAAGTGATCCAAGTAATCTTCAAAAACTCCACTGCTTGGGACACACCAACTCAAGATAATAAATTGTAATAGTGACCCACCAGAATAGTATGGTGGGCATCACTATTCTGATTACCTGATAATTGTTTTTAATTAAACAGGGACGTTTTGTTCAGTTCTAATTGTTGTCTCATTAACCAAACTAAACACCCATAGCAACTGATTCAGTTGTTTAAAAGAGCTACTGACGATCAAAAGAAAACTTTTAATAAACACAATAATTAGGTACAATTCTGCCTATATTCATTTATATTTTGTATATTTCTCCTCCTCATTAATATTACTAAGGAATTTACATGAATATGTGATCTTTGTCCCTTGAGTTCCTTTAGAGTCCGTCTGCCTCTATAGTTTACTCCCTACTTAATCCTCTGTTGTGACTTCACAATCTGTTGCTATGGGAATAACTGTGATACCACAAACAGTACTCTATGACTTCAGGTAGGGAGAAAGCAGGAATAGATAAACTCTTCAGGAGCAAAGATCCTGTTTTCATACAAATGACCTCACTAATAACTAATGGGAGGAGGAATACAGCACTAGTGGGAAACACAAGCTGGACTTTGTCTAAATATTAGGTTTTGTTAAAATTCTCCTGAACATGTCACCAGCTCTTTAATGTCTTGTCTATCATTGCTTGTGAATTTCCTATACGAACCCTTTTCCTGTAAGGTACCTGACTTCTTAGTTCTGTCTCTTTGGTGCTGTTTGCTACTCAAGAGGTCCTCTTGCTTTTGTTTTATTAGACAAAGTAGTTCAGTTGTATTGTATGAAGGTCCTATTCATTAACCCGTTAAGTGCTCTGTACACACCATTTCCTGAATAAAATACTGTTACATGGAACCAGCCACATGATGGGTGACTGTCCAAAGGATAGCAAATTGCTATGGTTGGAACAGCATGGATTGATCAGTTTCTGAACTAGAACTCTTCTAAACTCATTATCAAATGGCCACAGTAAAATATAGGATATCCATGCTTTGTTTCCCAGATAATCCATAATATACCACAGTCAGACAAATCTAAGCTAAACAAGCACTGATTCAATGACCTGCAACTGCCATCTGCGCTGCTGGTTTACTCTCTTTGAGGTACTTTTATGCAGTCTGTCCTCAAGACAATACTTCAAACCAGCAGGAGTAGTCCCACTAAAGGATATACAAACCCATAAAATCTCCAAGCTGTTGCCAAACTAACTAAACAGTATCTGGATGCACTTAGCTGCTACTTGTAGGCCAAGTCTGCTGGAAACTTTATGCCTTGCAATATATCATCTATGGCATATAAAACTAGTGGAAAGAATTTTATTCTAAACAAGAAAGGTTAATAAAATGTAAAAGCTTAAGAGAAATGAATAGAGATTATAATGAAATATGAAATTGATTATGTTTTCACAAGCCAAGCTGACATTAGATATATTTTTAGTACTTCACTACATTAAGGGCATTTCCAAATTGTGCTGCAGAAGTCTTTCATGCACTCCCTGGGCATCTCCTAAGTAACTGCATTTTACTCAAGCTCGTGTAGGCTGGGATAAATTAACAGACTATTTAGGAAGACCTCTCCAAAACCCTTCTACTATGATTTCCCTAACAGATATATAAGTTGAGGCTTACAATATACGAATACATTAGAAAAAGAAACGTTGAGATACTGCAAATGAGTACTTGGTTTATTAAGTTACATAATTTTTGCTGGTAGGTCTACTTTTATTTTGTCCAATCTCTTAAACTTATGGAAAAATATGACCAATGCCAATGTATAAATAGAGTTTCTCAGATTGGGAACATTTTCAAATATTTGTTGCTGAGGAGGAGGCTTTTAATGTTCCTAGACACTCATGCCAGTTTCCTTTTCTCTGCATGATGCATAAAATGTGCAGAAAATACAGTTTTCAGTGGTATATAATACTGGGTAACTCATGAAAAATACATTTCTAGCATGCAAAACTGTAAAAAGTGGCAAGAAATCAGGTTCGGCAAGGAAAAGCCATGAAAACACACTGTGGTAAAGTGACTGAAAAGCTTGTATGTTGTTATGGGTACTTCAGTATTGTTGCAGTATCATCCATTTTATTGTTTAGAATATCTGACATAAATAATGATGTAAAAAATGCAAAATTGCATTTTTACATCGACTATTATATTTTATGTCAGATATTTACAAAACAACAAGACGGATGATACTTAAAAGTACTGAAGTACCCATATAGCAACTATACAAGCTCTTAGAATAAAAAGTATTGGACAAAATATTCACAGCTATTATGCGATGCTACCATACTTTAAGCATTAAATACTTAAAAATACTGCTGCAGAAGTTTAGAATATATTGACAGAATTTTACAATTTAGCTTACCCAGCCTACGCAGCAGTAGTACTACCGCTCGCAATGCCACCGACCTAGGTCTGGTAAAGAGCCTGAGCCATCAAAGGGCAAGCCGGGAAAGGTAGGCACAGCATCCCAGAGGACACTCTCCTCCTTGGGGGCACTTCCACTGCTTTATGGCCACCTAGGTGCACACTGGTGGTGGTGCAGGGGATCGATGACTCATGGCGGGCGTAGGGAGTGTGAAATTGGATTGGCTGCATCAGGGGTTTTCCGACAGCCTATCTCCATGCACTCCCAGCCATGGGCTGGGCTTTCCAGAACAGCTGAAAATGGAGGCTAGGATCAGAGGCTGAAGCCTCACTTTGCTAGCCCATGACCTCTGCCATCAGATCTGTGCCACCGTCCACCAGGGCAGGTGTGCCACCAGTCTTCCCTCCACCATGGGTGGCCAGATGACTGCAGGTGAGGGATTGCCATGGCACCAAAGATGACCCTAACCCTAGGGGAAAACTTGGGGGAGGCAGCACAGTGGTATGCCACAGATGGGCTGGTAGTCCCAGTGGAGGAATGGCAGATCTCGACTGGAGGGTATAAATGCAACAGGCAGATGATGGAAGGAGGTTCTAATCTGACCCAGAGCAAGGAAGATAAAACATGTTAAAAAAAAAATATTAGCTTACAGAATTGTATAAAATATGGGGCAAAAGGCTGGCATGTGAGCCCACGCCTGAAAGCTGTACAAAACTGTATGTCACTTGCTCAGTTGATATCACTTTTTTCCTTGTTAACAATGTTTCCCTCACTACCTAGCACCAGACAGCCACAGTCAGCTGGCTTGTTCCAGCCACTCCTACCCCTGCTTATTCCATCACCTCCATCTGCTAAGTGACCTGCCAATCCAGCTGTCCAGCAGTGAAGCCCCAGAGCTTGCCCAGTATGGCACCCGTCCCAACTCTCAGGTGGAAGTGGACAACCCAGGAGCATCTGTTCACTGTGGCACAGGAAGAGGTACAAGACAGAGTGGGAACACTGACATGGAGCATGGGACAGGCCCTCATTACAGACAGACAAACAGGGATTTTACCCTGAAGCCCTGCGTACCTCCCAAGACACAATACATGATGCTGCACTGCTCACACCAGCCTGCGAGGGAGAAGCCAGCATCACACGTTCACCCATGATACCGAGGCTCCTCACAGACAGTGCTACAGAGTGACTGGCAGCAACTTTCCACTGCAGGCTATACAATTCCTCTGCAGAACCCAGATCTTTCTGTGCAGTAATGCAGAGTACTACCTGCCAGTGCCACCATGTCAGTCCTTTGATAACACTCTTTTATTTTATGTTGGCTTGTGCACACACAAGCAACATCTTTTGCGGTAGTACATTTCAGAGGTGTGTCAGTATTGGCCAATGCATGCTTTAGTGGGTGCGTACCTCAGCCGCTAATTCATGAGCATGCTGCCGATGACAGCGGTTTCAAAGAGAACCAAAGAGTTGAAATGAATCTGCCGTTGAAATCAGGAGACAGGTTCGTCATTGCCGAGGGCAGATGATACGCTTCCATTACGTGCCTTTTTCTGGTGAAACATTTCAAGAAATATGGTGGTTCCTGCCGCCTGCCACACAATCCCCAGAAAGCCATCATAGGGGTGCCCAAGCCCTGTGTCAGCAAGTTTCTCCCCCAACAGATTGTGTGGCACACCTAACAAGGAGGCTCCTGCCACCCGCCACACACTTCCAAAAGCTGACATCGAGGTGCCTAATCCCTGTCGGCATCCCCTCTTGGTGTGTCTTTCCTGGTTAAACAGTTTCCCTTTCCTTTCCGACACCAGGATACCCACCCTGGTGTCAGATGCATGCCCCCAAACCATCTATATGCATTGCCGACATCGGGTGCCCAATCCTGTGTCAGCATACCCCCAGAATTGTGGCACACTGGGAGCCCACCCCAGTGTGCCTATTTGTTTTGTGTGTGTAACCTGTAAATGAAGAAAACCTTCCTTGTGGTCTTTTTTTTTTTTCAGCATACAAGAAAACGGTCCACCGCTGTCTCTTGTCCACCTCCCCATCCCACCCCTCCCACGCCTCCCCACCCTCCCGCACCCCCTCACCTATACTTACCCTCTGTAAGTTGGGAGCTGCAATCTTGTCTGAACTGGGACACGCCTGCACTCTTCAAAGTCGAACTGCGAACTGAAGCAATGACGGTAAGCTTTATAATGGGAGGCAATGGGGGTTTCAACTAGGTTTAAATCGCAGCCATTTTTTGAATTTTGGCCTCAAATATTCAACATGGGGTTCTTGGGACCCCACCTCGTGAACATGTTACTGTCATTTAGTTTCTCAGGCCCGAAAGGTGATTTTGTGGTCACTGCGTGGAATCACTTTTCAGGACCAATTAATGAAATGACAGTGCCACTGCTCATGAGGAGGTCCCAAAAAATGATGTTGCAAAGAGATGATGAAAGAATTCCAAAAAATTACTAATATTACAAGCATGCGTTATGTGCAGTTTCTCATACTCGTAACTTCACAATTTTTTATATTTTCTCTCCAGATTTTCAACATTGCCATTTTTTCACACTCTTATGAACAGTATAGCTGTGATTTTCATGTCCTTCCTGAAACATGTTTTCACATCTGTAGCGCAGAAATGACGAGTCACTGTGGGAAATCAACTGGACAGATTAACAAAATCACAGTACCACTGTTCATGAGGAGAGGGTTCAAATGCCCATACGGTAAATTTGGTGAAAAATTCCAAACAATGATTGTGTTACAAGCGCATTGCACAGTTTCTACCATCGCTCAGTAACTCGCCTAATGTTTCATGTATTCATGCTGGATTTCCAGCACTGCCATTTTCATACCACATCATGAACAGTAAAGCTGTCATTTTCACATCCTGCCAGAAATGTGTTTTCACACTTGTGGTGCCAAGTGCAGTCGCTGTGCAAAACCACCTTTCAGAATTGAGTAACAAATGATAGTGCCACTGTTCATGAGGTGGGGTCACAAAAGTCTATTTTGAAAATCTGGAGTGAAAATACCAACAAACAGCCAGGGCATTACGGTTTCCAATGATAACGCCTACTCTGTAGAGCCTGACAGGCATCAGGGTGTGTTACGAATCGTCAGTCTTAATGCTCATGCCATTCCACCCCACCCTGCAGCCAGTGACAGGCATTGAGGAGTGCCTTGGGGTCTTCTGCCCCAACGTTTGCCCCATTCTCCTATACTGCACCCATCTCAGCATATTTCCTTATGGAATGGGGTGAGTATAGGTTCAAGACCCCAAGGCACACCGTGACACCTGTCAGTGTCTGTAAGGTAGTGTGAGGTGAAATGGCATGAGCGTTCTGGCCGATAACCTAAAGCACACCCCAATGCCTGTCAGTCTCTGCAGTGTGGGGTGGGGTTGGCATCAGTTCAATACTTCACTGCCATTCCTATCACGATCTCTGACTCCTGCACTACCAGTGCCAATGCCAGCAAGCCAACATTGCATTGACCAATGCTTGTTTCAAGTCTGTGTTTATCTCCCTGTCAGCCCATCAGCCCCTATCACCCACCTTCCCTAGGGGCTCACTCAAGCCTGCTGTTCCTCCACTGCATTTCTCTCAAGGCAGAGTCCTGGGGAGAGCAATCCCCATGTGAATCAGGAGCCAGTTGGGTGTGTACCCAGTCGTCAGTGGGGCCCTGCAAGCGGCCAGTGTCATCCTTTCTGTCAGGTTTCCTCAGTTTTCCCGTGCTTGTCGGTGTGTAACAATGCACATGTGTGTGTATGTGGCAGTGTGCAGGCACATAGCAGCATTCCATGACATTGCTCCACACTGTCCACCTCACTGCACTACCAGCTTCCGACAGGTGGCAGGTGAGCAGCAGAGGAGAAATCCTCCCCCAGAAGGACAAGAGCTGTCCAATGGGACACTCATCCATCCTTGCCCTGGGCTGGATAACAGAAAACCTTTACCAGGCACTTGGCTAATGCAGGAGGAACACTGTATGCATGTGGTACAGCATTAGGGAGCATACTGGCTGCTGCATGTATACTGAACACAGTCTCTTCCCTACCTATCAAACTCACTACTTTGTAAAGTATGTCAGGTATAGTATGTATTTAAAAGCTACATTAAGCCGGCCCAGTGGCGCTGAGGGTTGGGCGCTGGAAGCCACACCTTGGACCCACCCACGACCCGGGTTCGGGAGCGAGCCCGGTCGACGGGGTCATCAGGGAAGGAGATGGATTGAGCGCCCAACGGCTGCCTCCTTCTCCGGGAGGGGGGGGACTACACCTCCGGCCGCGATACCGCCACCTGTTGGGGAAGCTCAGGGTGGTCGGTGCGGTTGAGGAGAGCCGGAAGCATAAAGGGTGAGACGTTGGCAGAGGGCCGGCCTGGCGTGCGCCTCACACATGCCAGCAGCCCTGCGCCTCATTGCACGCTGACATCGGGCGGAGGAAAAAGCCTCCAGCTCAAGCCTAGATGACGCCCTCAGAGCTAGTCTCTTTACCACCACCACCAATCTGGGCAGACTCGCTTGTACAGCTCACTGCAGAACAGAGGAGGTAAGGTGGAACCTCTCCTCGCCCGCCTGGGTAATCCGGCCATCAATGGAGGCCCGATGGCAGTGAGTATGGTACTCTAGGGTCAGACCCTGAGTGTCGGTAGGGTTGGGAGGGTGATACTCTTTGGGGACCAAAGGAGTGGAAGGTTGAAGGACAGTGAAAAGGTGGGGAAAACAATAAGTAGAAAAAAAAAAAAGCTACATTAAACTAAATTCAGTCCTACTCTATTCTAGTTCACAGCAGTTAAAACAGCAATACAGTTGGCGAGTGTGTGGGGTGTTGCATGCTTTTTGACACTATGCTATTTTAAGTGTGGGTGCTAACTCTGAATTTCATACCTTGACTTGTACTTAAACTGTTCACTCAGTAACAGGATTTTACTGACAGTAAGAATGCCAAATTATTTTAACGGCTGTCTCAGCTGGCAGCTACAACCTCAGACTGCTTTTTCAGATAGATTCTTTGGCTAAGGGTGTTACCAGTACATGATCCTTGTATAAAACATATGGAAAAGTCAAGAGATGGGCTACAGCAATACTACATTCTTACAAACCTCCTATTAAAGACCCCTAGTCTTTGTTGTGGAATATCTCAGTGGTGATTTCTTTAATTTTGCAACCTGCATTCATGTGACACATTTAAAAGAACCATCATTGGCTGTGTCATCAGTGCAGGTAGAGTTACCACTCGCAGTGCCAGTGAACAAGGTTCAGGAACAAGCTTGGGTCTCCAGTGGCCGGCCACAGGAGAAGGGTCAAGTGTCCCAGTGGATACCTCCTCCCCCTCTGAGGAGGAGGGCAGTCGGCAGATGTTGCCATGCAAGTGCCATAAGGCTGACCACAGCTGGAGCTACAGGTGGCACTGCTAGGGAGGGAGGACATTAGCTAGTGCCATGCACTTGTGCATGCTAGTCTGCACGCAGCCGCATACCTGCCGACAATGGCACAGGGACAGGGAAGACAAAAAGTGGAAACGAACCCCGCTGCAGCAGTACAATGCTGGTCTCCCACAGGTGTGTCGCCTGTACCTTGGAACCCCACCTTTCCCTGGATTCAGCCTCCTCAGGGACTAGGGCCACCCCCTGCCCCACCAGGAAGGGCAACCCTGGAAGATGAAGGAAGAGAGGTAAAGCTAGAGAAGGTGGGGATGGGGAGACCAGCAGAAAGAGGCAGGTCAGTGAGAGAAGGGGAATAAATACTGTAATTGAAAAACAAGTAAAAATAAGAACCGCTATTAAAACCTATTAATAAAAGGATTGTAAAATTAATAGAACTCTAAAGCATATAAAAATTCCTGGTAATAGCACCAGTGCCAGACTGATAATAGCACCATTTCACAACTGATAATACTATCGTTTCAGGACCTGTAATGGTATCGTCCGGGGCCTGAACGATAGTATTATCACTTAAACTCCACAGTGTAATCGAAGATGTCTGCCACACACACTCTTCCAAAGTGCCTTCTAACTGGCCACTTTTCCTTGGTGGTGGCAGAACAAGTTTTAAAACATGGTGGCGGTCTGTCACTTAATCGAGACTGAATCGCATCTGGTCCTGGGAATTTCCCATTTTTTTGTTTTCATACCACAAAACTGGACTTAGCTTGTGCCTTCCTTCACAAAAACCTGAAAAGGTAGGACTGCCTGCAAACCTGAAACACAGTTTAGTTGTTGAACTGGCATGGCGTGCATGCCGCGAGAGGCCAAGACAGTTCGGTGGTGGTCAGGCAGAAACAAGAGATGAATACAGTATTTCAAAATGACCTAAAATAAAATCTTGCATCCATATATTAAAACAAATAATGGATATCTCACAGGGCATTACCACTGAGACACCATCTTCAGGTTCTGGACACGTAGGAACCTCTCGATGGTATTACTCATCGGTAATATCCAGTGAGCTATTCATTATTCTCTTTATGTATCACAAATGCAATTTCCTACAGATACATAGATGTCAGAGGACAGATACAGATTAGAATCCATCCAGCCTGCCCTTTTGCCTACCTAGGATTATTCAATCAGTTCAAAGCTCCTAGTGCCCACTTCGACCTTGTGCTTGTTTCTAATTACCTCCTGCCCATTACTATCCCATTGGGTTTATAACCTTGAGAAGATAGCACTGGTACTGGCTACATCTTTGGGCAGTTTGTTCCATTTATTCAGTCTCTTCTGCACAGAAATCCTTCCTTTGTATTTCTTGGAATTACCCCCAGTTTGAGATTGTGACTCTTAGTGATTGTCTGTCCTTTTATCTTACATAACTCGATGGTGTCTACTTTTCTCATGCCCTTGTATGTTTTGTAATTTTCTATCTTGTCCCTCCTCCCTTCTATCCTCCGAAGAGAACCTGTTTAGATTCCCCAGCTTCTCCAGATATGTCTTTCTCTGTTGACCATGAATCATTTTTATTGCCTTATGTTGATATTTTCCAGCCTCTCGCTATCCTTGGTCAGAAGAAGGTTCAAAAACTGTACAAAGTACTCCATGCCTGTGGATATATTTTAAATTTGAAAATCTCACAAAATGCAGTTTGACTAAATTCAGCTGAATCACTAAACGGTACACTTTCAGACATATTCAATCAAACACACATGAGATAAAATAAACGTATGTCATTGTTTAATTTGAAGTTTTATACATTGCCAAAAATACCATAGTTTTGTTATTTACAGTTGTTTTGCACAGGATGAAAATAAACATGCATACGAATCTAACACTGAACATTGTTTTTTGTCAGAGGTTTCCAGCTGCTAAACAGCATAAGATCCACCTGGGAGAATGGAACATATCTTAAACTATCTTTAATCGGAAAGTTACCATGTGTCCCTGTAAACCTCACACAGGCAATAAAACACAGCTATTCCATCTGGTTTAGTTCTTACTCCTCTATTCAAACACTGCAGGAATATGGAAACATGAAAAGGTACCTTAAAACCTGCAGGCAAAAAATCATCTTTCTTAAAGTATGTGTGACATCGAATATAACAGTTAATTGAAACATATTTGCACGTGCCCTGTTCCTCTAATTTGCCCTGACTTGTTTTATGCCTCTATTGCTATTCTGTAAGGTGGCTGGCTTGATGTCTTAAACACATCTTCCAGACTGACAGTGCATTGGCTTGGATTTTGCTTGCTTTGTTTGCACAGGTCTGCTTCCTAAACAGCGCTTCAACATGAAGGTACTGGTTGGCATACACCAGAGACATTTTTCAGTATTTTTCCTTGGGCCAGATACTGTATTTACCCTTTTGTTCCCCTTCCTCCAGTGCTCCAAGAGCACATCACACACCAGCTTTGACTAGAGAGGCCTGGGTGGTGGTTTCCTCTGTAACCTAGCCTTGTCCTGTTTGTTGCTCATCTACTCGGCTTGTTAGGCAGTGATATGCTCTAGGTCTCCTGAGGACTGAGGGTAGCACCTAAGTGATGCACTCAGTTTTCAGTGGCCCAGAGACTGAGATGCTAAGTTTGCTCTGAAGCAGACCTTCAACACACCCAAGGCGCCTACAGTATACATTTAGCCTCGACTGACACCTTATTGGGTGTTACTGGTTAATTATAGCCAACATTTAGTCTTGTTATACTTAAGTTCCTTTTCATAGAAACATAGAAATTGACAGCAGATATGAACACTAGGCCCATCCAGTCTGCCCTTATATCCTACCTATTCATCTTTTGCACATCAGTGTAATGAGATTATATAGTAACGGTTGAAACTGGCACCAGCCAACTAGCCAAATGCTGGCAGATTTTGTATCAGGCTAGTAAGATTTTCCTTTAACTAGCCTTATGGGCTTGTACTGGAGAAGGTAACATTTCAATAAGGACACCAGCTGGGTCAGTGGAAAATCTGTGGGGCTGGTGGATTTTCCAGTCACTAGCCCTGCTGGCTAGTGGCTGCAAAACTTAATTTCGATCTCTGCAGTAAGCTCCAAGAGCAGATCACATTGCATAAAAATATGTTTTACACAGAGTGTTGTGCATAAACATTCAGAAAAGGCCAAAAGTACTATTCTAGACCTTAATTTTCACCTCAGCCAACAAGCTTACAGTACGTTGTTTTTGGTATTATAACTTGACAAAAGACTTGCTGACTACTCCAGACACTGCTCAGTAAATCTAAGGATGCCTCATTTAATGGTTTTACCATGGCTGTTCAGTTTTTCTTCAACTTTTGCTGATGTAGTGTTCCATATACTGAGTGTTCCAACTTTTCTCTTCATAAATTGCACATCTGTACTCCAAAAGGTAACTATGGCATTTGATCCGAAGTCCCTTAGTGCGAAACTCTTTTTAAGAGATTACGAAGGCCATGAAACAAGGTGACTTGTTTTTGGTACTGGAAAAAGGCTTCCTTTCTAGGTCAATAAAAGCTATGAATCAAGAGCATTACTGCTAGTAAAACATCAATATTTATGTTTCATTCAGCTTTACATATTTATTGCAATCGTGGCCCTGCATTCTGTTGATTCAATTATCTTTATTTCCATCACAGAGGGAATATGCTTCCACATTTCTCTTACTAACCTACAGGTCTGAATTTCTCCATTTTACTTTACATTCCAGATGTTGAACTTACTGGGAATGAACCTTCAGGCCATCCTTGTTGATCTGTCATAGTCACGTTATAGCTTTTGGCAGGCATCTGTCCAAAAGCATCTGAGGAAAGTGTTAAGAGCAGATGTCAGCATGAATCATTTTGTATTGGTGGGGTATGCATCAGTTTGTTTGCTTAGACCTTTTTAGCAAAGTATGATTATTGCAGAAATTATACATAAATTTAAAAAGGCGTGAAAGACAACTAAATGTGCCAAATTTATTTATGTCAAGAACACAAGGGCATATTGTAGACATCTTCAAAAATAATTCTCTGTCTGCTTCAGAATAAAAAAATAATAACCCTTCAATCACACATTTGCTGTATCTAAGTTTCAGGTAAACTTGCTTGTTAAGAAAATGAATGCTTTATGATTTCAACTATAGGTATACTATTAAAGGGAAGGGCATAGCAGATGGTCAAGTCGTAATACATTGGGCATCGGAAGTGCCCTCAGACAAAGCATTCAAATGCTACCAATTTTCACTAACCCACAAAGGATAAGAAGACTTAGATTTTACCTCAAGATTCTTGATCAAAAACATAAGGGGTCTGCTGACCTAGTGGCATGGCGGTAGCCCTATTGCTTGCCACAGCAGCAATCACGGGTTTGGGGGTGGACACGGGTCATTCGTGGGGTCAGCTAAAGGAAAAGGATGAAGCATTCTAGGGACAGCTCTTCTCTTGGGGGTGTCTGGCATCCCACAACCAGCCTGCCACTTGACAGAGACCAGGTGTAGCACAGCAGGACCCTCAGCAATGGGATGGCCACTCTTCACATCGCTGCACGTTAGCAGCCCCGGGAGAAAATTCCAGAGGAAAAATCCCCAACAGGATAGATGATTCCCTGGCCCTCCACAGGCTCCACACCACCAACTGGGCAGGGCTCTAGGAATCTGGAGTGTGCTGTGGGGAGGGGCAGCCTGCCATGGGGAAAATCTGTTTTAGACTTCCCCAAAGCTTGTAAGCCCCTAGGATGGTAAGAGCTGGGGCTGGGGAGGAGGCAGGAGGGAGGGATGATGGGAGCTGGCCAGCAGAAAAGAATAAAGAAATGAAATAAGAAATGTAAGGTTTCCAGTGATGCACCATTCTTTTCATCCCAGTAATTTAAAGTGTTTCCCAGTCCATCATTCTCATATATATAAAATATTTTATACCACAGGTCTCCATAATTTGGGAGACATTTTGACTTAGTGGTTAGGGCACAGAGCTATGAATCAGGAGTCCAGGGTCTGAGTCCCACAACTGCCACTTGCTCGCTCAGTGACCTTTAACAAGTTACTTAACCTATGTGTTATACATGGCTTAATAATGCCCAACAGGGTGGGCATTATTGGGCAATACCAGACCAGCAGGGGTGTAATGAAGCTCTGGCGCCGCAGGAGGAGTGCCTTATAGCTCCTTGGACGGTCCGGTATTGCCTATACCGCCCACACTGGAGGGCACATTGCGCTAGAAATGGGCACAGTAAAAATAAATGGCAGAGAAAAAATTGTTAATACAATAATTAATTGAGATTAACTTGTAATTAAATAGTTCCTCCACCTGTACTGGAACAGAGAACTTTGTCCTAATGGAGATGTTGTAGTTAAGGAAATGAAAACATAACTAGTGGAATGCTTTTGGTGCCACTACAGCACAGTTTCTATTTCTACAGTCGACACCCCCACGGAACAGTTTCATTTGCAGGCTTGCCTTTTGTCTTTTTTTTTTTTTTTTTATATTGGGGTGAGAAGAGGCAGAAGAGTTTTGAACAGCAATCTGGCAGAATGGGAGAATGACAGGTACCTCTGAAGTATTTCAGATGTATGGAGTCTGCAGTTCATTTTAAAAGCCCACTGTTGTGATGCATTACAAATTAATTTTAAAGAAACACAGTGACTTCGTGGTGTGCACCAGCGAATGGCAGCCTGATTTGGTAACCCTACCTCGTCCAGATTAAATCCATCAAAATCAGAAAGAAGTCTAACCCATCCATCGCTAGAATTCAGTGGAGATCGTGGACGAAATGACTTCTAGACAAAATAGAGAGAGAAAGCGTCAACCAGCTGAACTTCGCAGCCAAATACATTACTAGACTCGCTCAGCCGCAATCAGCCAACACATCAGAATCCTCGCGGCAGGTCAGAGATAATTCGGGAGAAAAGAAGAACGAGTGTACACAACCTCCTACAATTATGTGCAACGCTGCAAAAATGAGCGAATCCTTAGAGAGACTGGAAAGGGGGACGGAAGAAAATAAAAGAAACTAGAGAGTCTGGAGGGGAAATAAGTAGAAGAAAGCCTAATGGACTGTTCAACCATGGTGGAAGTTCACAATGCGGCCCTAATTGACTTACACAGGAGGGAACTACAATTGAATCCAGATTGGAGGAACTCGAAAACAGAAACAGAAGAAATAACATAAGAATACATTGGCTCTGAAGGCACAGAATCAGGCCTACCCGATGTTTTTGAATCTTTTCTAACGGAGATACTGGACTGGCCGCCAGAAAAACCGCTTAAACATAATTCGGGCCCATCGCTTCTGATACCTAGGCCTAAAGATCCGAATGCTCACCCCGGTCAGTAATAATAGCCTTTTAGATTTTCGATTAAGGAGGATTTATTAAAGAAGGCATGGTCAAAGAAGGAGACAATATTTGGGGACACCAGATTGTTTTTCGACCAGGATTATACAATGCAATTGCTAGCCCATCGCAGAAAGATCCTAATGGCAGTTCGCGCTGCAACAGAAAGGCATCAAAGCATTTGTAGAATATCCAGCTAGACTTAAAATTGTAACTGAAAATGGGCCTAAGAGATTCGCTGACCTGTCGGAGGCAAAGAACTTTCTGTCATCGGTGGAGGTGGACGTGAAGATTCCCCAGGAGTCGCTTCAGTGGGGGGACAAATGCAAGTCAAGGATGGCAAAAGGTGGGAACGAAAAGAAAAGGGTTACATGATCACACGAAGTATCCGATCTGTGGAGAAAACAGTGCAAAGACGAGGAGACTGTGTTATGAATCGAGGCTGTTTTCCTAACAGAACAAAACGAAGAAAATCTCCAAACCTGAACTATATATGCTGATCTCATAGTATCTCTTTAGAATTCTGGCTGACATAGACGGCCCACTGAATCTAGTAGATCTAGTAGATGGTATTTTGACCATTTGGTAAAGGATGGGTATAATAGAATTGTTATAGGAAATTAGATTAGATGGATACATTCTCACCATTTGGCACTATTATCAAAGCATTTGGATATAAAGGTGGGGAGAGGTCACGTTGGGTAACCAGCAGCCTACGGTCCTCGATTAAAGGGGAGAGGGGAAACAGGACAGCTGCACTCTTGAAAAAAAAAAGGTTCACACTTCTGGAAACAAAGGCTGGAGAGGTCGGGGGCTAGGGTGGAGGCGCCTGATTGAGATGATGATCAGTGGATGAGATAGTAACTCCCAATGTTTAAAGGCAGCCCATAGAGGTGAGATTGCGCCCGAGGGGTTAGCACTGACGAAGGGCTGCTCCATGCAAACAGAAAGCTCCATGGATAATACCTCTACTCTAGGTTGGTACCTCCATAATGAGGAGCCACTGGTGAAGGTTTCTAGAGCTACATAAGATAAACATCAAGATAAGAAAACTGAAGATATAAATATCTACAATAGATAAAGAAATACTGGCTGTCTGTCTATCTTAGGGTGCCCTCCTCCCTCCCTCCAGATCTTACGATGGCAATCTGCATCATTAGAAGCAATTGGATAAACTTAAATAAATATTAAACCAAAAATAATGGACTATCTTTAAGATATGTAGGAAAGAGTGCGCTTTTGGTCTTTGGGACCCCAGAGGTCATGGGAAGGGCAAGCTTGGGTGGTCGGGCTGTAGGGTTCTCAGCGTTGGCAAACCCCACCCACAAAGGGATATACTACCTAGATATTCGGGTATTAAGGTATCTGATGGGTTTATAATTTACATTAAGCAAATTAAGTAGCCGGTGATAAGTTCAGAACAAGAACTGGACGAGGCTAACTTCCTTTTCAGGCTGGTCAATAATGCTTAGACTAGTTCTAAACGTAGGTCTTACTGAAAGAGCTGGTGCAGAACAAACACCTGGCTCTTAAGTAGTGATGCTAAGCCAGGCGGATGGCTTACATTTAGGAGGTCATCCATCCACACCTCATGAAATAACATCTTTGAGAGGGTGGACACATGGTAAAGCCACCTTGAAAGAACTCATGTTTAATAAGTTGCAATGTACTATAAGTTACCAAAGGTTTAGTTATATGTTTAGTGGAGTTTTAGTTTGTATGTGGCTGATTAAGCACAGATGCTCACGAATACACCGAAGCTAGCAATGTCCCGTGGTAAAGAGATGATACTCATTTTCCTTATTTAAAAGATTATGGCTGATTTAAACATGGTTACACTTAATGTAAATGGGGTAAATAATCCAGTAAAAGGGCAAAGATTATACAGAATCTTGGGAGGAGAAAGGCTACGTTGCATTTATTCAAGAAACTCATTTAACTGCAGCAGAACATCTTAAGTTAAAAAGATCTTGGGTGGGGAGGTATATGCCTGCTTGATTTGAAAAAGCCTCATCATGAGGCGTATAATCTTGATTAGACGAGATGCCCGCTTGTGGAGAGAAGGTCCAACAGATCCAGAGGGTAGGTTTGTACAGTTACAAGGATCATACAGGGGTCAGAAGTGTACCTTTTGAATATATATGCCCCAAATGAAGATACTCCCAGATTAGCATTTTTGAAAGGGTCATCAAAGAAGCAGTCACGGATGTGCAGAGTTTAGTAGTTATAGGTGGAGATTTTAATGAGTAATACATCCAGGGCAGATAGGTCTGGAGGGCCAGGGTGGAGCCACACGTACAGGGAAACTAATCCAGAGGTTGAATCAAGAACTAGGCCTATCAGAGGTCTGGCGCTTCATGCATCCAAGGAAAGAGATTTCACTCATTATTCTCCCAGGCATAGGGGCTATTCTAGGATAGATTATTTTCTTCTATCATCCAATTGGTTACAAAGGGTGGAGAAATGTGATATTGGACCAATTACCATTTCAGATCATGCCCCAGTTTCCTAGAGTTGGCTCACACCGACCCTCGGCAATCTTGCTGGAGGCTAAATGTAAGTCACCTTTCAAGGAAGACTTTGGGGAATTAGTGGGGAAGTTATTAAGAAGTTTGAACAACATCATTTAAAGGTGATACAAGTGAAGGGATAAGATGGGACGCGCCAAATGTTGTTTAAGGGGAAATAATCCAGTATTCATCCAGATTAAAGAAGGAGAGGATCCAGACTAGAGTGTTGCTGGAGCAGAAAATCACCCAATTAGAGACCCAACATCAGATAGGGCAGGATACATATATAAAGCAGGAGCTGGACAAGGCAAGACAAGAACTAAACCAAATACTAGATAGACAAATGGAAGGGCAGCTAAGATATGCTAGACAAAATACTTTGAACATGGGAACCGAGCGGGCAGGCTGTTAGCATGGCAGTTGAGACAAGCGGCCAATAGAGCGGTGGTTCGGTTAAAGGAGAGGAGAGGCTCCCACGACATCTCCGACGGAGATTCTAAATAGATTTGGGAAATTCTATGCAGATCTCTATACAGCGGAAACAACTCCGAGCACCATAGAGTAGTGCAGGATTATTTGGGATCTTTGCCTATTCCTACATTAGAGGAAGCAGACCGACAAACCTTAATTCCCTATTACTATGGGAGAGGTGAGATCACAACAAAGCATCTTAAAATGGTAAGGCCCAGGACTAGATGGCCTACCAGCCGAGTTTTAAAAAGTTTGCAGCAAAAATAGAGAATTACTTGGTTAGTACATGCAATGAGATTTTATTACATCATAAATCAGTGCCACCTTCCTGAATTTGGCCCAGATTTAGGTTATCTTGAAGCCAGATAAAGACCCCGAGTAAGTGGCTCATACCATCCCATCTCCTGCTACCGTAGACTTAAAATATTTACAGGGATCTTGGCGGAGAGACTTCAGGCATATATTGCCCCCTTATCCATCAGAACCAGACAGGATTTATTGAGGGAGATTTCTCCAAGACAATATAAGACGCCTATTGAATATCATAACAGCGCAGAAGAATAAGGTAACATTTCAGATGGCCATTAGTATGGATGCAGAGAAGGCTTCGACAGGGTGGACTGGCACTTTATGCTGCCCACCCTGTCGAAATTTGGGTTGGGGAGAAATTTTGTTTCAGCCATTGGAGCGCTTATCATAAAACAGAGGCAAGGATCAAACTGAACGGATTGCTATCAGATAGAATGTCTTTAAATAGAGGTACTAGACAGGATGTCCTCTCCCCCTAATATTTGCCTAACATTGGAACCACTAGCGATAGAGATAAGAGAGAATCCTGAAATTAAAGGGTAATGGCAAGGAATAGAAGAAAAGTCGCTCTCTATGCCGATGATTCCCTTTTTTATAAGTGACCCTCAAACTTCCCTACCGCACTTATTAAATACACTGAATAAATTTGGTACATTGGTGGAATACAAAATAAACTATCACGAAATCGGAAGCAGTGATATTAAGTGGGGGTCCTCAGAGGGACTTCAGGCAGAATCTTCCGCTTAAATGGGCCCGCAATAATACTTTCGTTATTTAGGATTCAGATTTTGACAGATATATCTCGATTATTCACAGATAATTTCATGAAGCTGTATAAAAATATGCTAGCAGACTTTGCCCGTTGGAAACTGCTACCCTGACATTATATGGTAAGATCCAGGTAATCAAGATGAACATTTTACCAAGATGGTTGTTTCTCTTCAAACCCTTCCGATCCCTGTAAAGCCCGACTTCTGAAACAGCTAAACAAAGAAATTTCTAACTTTATTTGGTCAGGAAACATTCACGAGTTTCATATAAGACCCTAACACGGTCAAAAGAAAGAGGGGTTAGGACTGCCTAATATGTATTTGTATTACTTAGCGGCTCAAGGGTCACAATTAGTTACATGGGCCAAACAGAGGATAGACTCTGGATGGTATCTATTAGAAAAAATACAATGAACAACTATAAATTATGGACCCTGCCCACGTCAGAGATATCGCCCCAGGTTTTGGCGTCTACAGACAATCCATGGGTTAAACACTCCCTGTGTATCTTAAAAACTTAAAAGGATAACACATACACCGAACACGTTGGGACCCCTCTCCTTGATTAGACATACACCAGCTTTTCCCCAAGGGCTGATTTTGGATTTATGATTGGGAACATAAGGGTCTTACCACATTTAAACAATTCCTAGATGAGAATGGCTGTCTCCCTTTAGCACCTTACAGGAGCTGCCTCCTTCGCAAAGAAGACTTCTATAGGTTCCTCCAAACACGCACTTCCTTTTAGAGGAAGAAATTTACTAAAGATAAACAGAGACCTGACTCCGCCGAATCGTACTGGTGGGACTCAATAAAAATTAGGGATAAACTGAGATACCTGTCAGCATTATACACAATTCTATCAGACTCGAAAGGAGTCCAATCCTAGAAGAGACATGAACAAGGTGGAGAGGGATGCTAAAATAACCATTACAAGAGAAGAGGACTGTAGGCTTCAGAGGGGCTGGCAAATTACATCGGCCATGATGTGGCAAGAATTCAACTGGAAAATACTCATTAGATTTTTCAGAACTCCAGAGATAACAGCACATTATAAACCACAGATCTCTTCGACATGCTGGCGTCAGTGCGGTACACAAATGGGTACTCACTTCCACATATTTTGGGAATGTGGCAGACTGTCAAGTTTCTGGACAGGTACACTCGGCGATAGAACGAGTAGCACTCTTCCCTATTCCTTTTACATTTCAGGACTTAGTGTTAGGCCTCCGCACTTATCGATGGAGGGTGTCAAAGAAGGAATTGTGCCAGATAATGAGAGTGGTTGCATTGAAATGCATCACCACCAAATGGCTATCCTCTGAACCCCTCCCTAACTATGTGGTCTCAAAATGGAAGAAATAGAAAGGATGGAAAATATTACATATACACTGCATCTTAAAGTTGAAAACTTCCAGAACATGTGGCGCCTTGGAAGCTGTGGAGAGAGGGTAAGGGAAGAACTAGAGGGAGATGATAGAAGGGTAACAAAGTTATACAGAAAAGCAGTCTAAGTCGATGGCCCATATGGGAATCGAGAAGGGATAGGTAAGGTAGGAAGGAAATGGAAATGTGGGCAAAGGAATAGGAAGCTGGGTGTTAAAATGAAAATATATATGTATAAAAAGGAGAAAGAGATGGAGTATCTGTGCACATGGTTGTTGGGGGTTTCTTTTTTTTTTTTCATTTTAATGTTGTATTCCTGTAGTTGATAGAACCACATGGTTTTGAGAATATTATTCCAGAGGAAAGCGACGACTGAGGATGGTAGGAGTTGGAACTCGGACTATATCCTTGATGGAACAGGATCAGAGACTTTAGTGGTTTAACAAAGAATCTGTACCATTTCATCTAAAGCTCATAGCAGCCTGCAGTGAACTTTTGCTGTTCCTAGATGCTTATCTGAGTAACTAGTCTCGTAACTTCAGGAGGTCAAGAATATTTAGTGTCTTTCAGTAAAAGAAAAGAATATGTGTAGAACCAACATTTATTAGATGGAAAAGAAATATGTTAATTGAATTGTATTGAACATACTGGTATGCCTAAAATACTCAAAATAAAATTAAAGTTAAAAAAAAAAGAAACACAGTCAAGTGTAACACTTTTTTTTGATTACGGGAGACAATGCGGCAGAATGTGGGACTAACGCTAGAAAGCAACCGTGGGCTGCCAAGAAACACTGGTGACATCTTGGAGGATCGAGCCATGATTTGGGGACGGGTTTAAATCTTTGCACTTCTGGAGGTGAGTGGCAGTGACCTCTTCTGAGGGAAAGGGTGGCTCTTTGGTTTGACAGCATGCTTGGCTGCCGATTAGCGGAGAAAAAGCCATTGGCAGTGAAAGTTGCAGGCTGCTAGAGGGCGAGACGAGCACAGTACTCTGTCTCAAGTATGTAGAAAGTCATGGGGCATGGGGGTAGAATATGGCATTGTAACTAATAAAACTAAAGTTACCATAAATATGTGAAATGAAGGTTTTTATGAGGTTTTCTTTCACAGTTGGGACTGAATTACAGTGTTGGGTTAATCTCTCTCGCTAAGCGAGAGAGATAAAATAAGCGTCGATTTCAAATACTGTTTGGTGGTTTGGCCAATCTTTAAGCAGGGTACGCATGAGATTCGTGTATGGGTGAGAGGTACTAGGCTGGCACTTTTAATTTCCTGGGCATCTATTGAAAGTTAATGTACCCCGGTAAGGGTACCAGCCAATCGGATGCCAGGAAATAAAAAGCCCATTTTCTAATCTCTAATATGTCTCTGCATTTTTGACACTCCTGTGCACTGAAAACAGCAGCAATAGTATCTCCTCCCACTACTGCACTAGAAAGGGCTTCGCCTTGATATAGAGCACAAAATCAAACATTATGCTTCCTTAATACATTATTTTGTTGAAACATTTGAATATCTGGAAGCAGGGTCTTTTAGAGACCTTCTCTATAGTTGCCTCTTCCTTTGAACAATAGTGTAGTCCCATAGTTTGGAATTTGCTTTATTGGTTTGTCAGGTGCCAGATGCTTGAGTGCTTTCTCCAGGTAACCCACTCTCCCTTGATAAGGTTCTCCTGCATAGAGTCACATACGGGAAATCATTGGGTAGGTTCAGGCCCAGAGATGGGTGGGGGATGGTCATCATCTTCTGCTCAGCAATATTAGGGTCTTTCAGCCAGCAAAAGTCACTCATAGGGTACCAGATTTTTACATACTTTCTATTAGCAGGCAAAATATAAAAAGAGTAATGTAGGGAAACTGTCATCTAAGATTAGCATAACAGAGTCATGGCTTACAGAAAAGGAAAACACTGTGACATGGTATGATCGTAACTAAGGCCAGCCAACAGTGGTAAATGCTCTATCCAACCAGGGCTTCAAATATGTAAGGAAAACCCATAGACCTGTAAATACAGTTAAGTGATACTATTCATTTGGCCAGTATATATGAAGGAACAACCAGCTATTGTGCGTGACTAAATGCCGAGGCTGAAGGTCGAGTCATTTAATCAACTACAGAAGCCAGTTATTCTGAGTACACTCTAGCTAACTGAATGTTGATTACTGTTATATGAGTAGGAATTTTGAATCCAGGATTTTAAAAGTTCTTTGGTAGTTAAAGTAGAACATGACTTTTTCCCTTCGTTTCTGTGGACTGAATGGATGGACTACTGTGGGCATCTCTGAAATGTGGATAACTTACTGTGGGTTGTTTGAAAAGTGAATAATCTACTGTGGTACATCTGAAATCTAGATAACCTACTGTGATTTGTGTCCAAAATGTGGCTATAGTAGCTTGTAGGGTATTAAATAACAGTTTTCCTGTGTTCTGATTAGCTGGAAAAGATACCTGTTATATAAATCCAATACCTGTATATACCTTAGGTTCGATTCACAATGGACCCTTAGACTGATGCACTCACGACAAAAGTCAGCTTGAGCCAAGTCATGGTGTGCTAGGGACCATGTACCGATTCACTGTCAGGTAAGGTCCTGGCGGCAAAGTCCCATGACTTGCGGCAACCAGTAGCTCTGCAGCAAACAGACGACACATCTGGAAGGTGTGCCACAAGCTGCAGGGCAGCTGTGCAGCAATAGAACCATAGACAGCAGTCCCTGGTGTCTAGCGCCCCCACAGCCCATTCACCTTTCAAATAAACGTAATTCCTGTACCTGGTGGATAGTGGTCCTCCCACCCTGTTCTCCTTTTAAATACACATAAGTCATGTCCCTGGTGGCTAACATCCTCCCCATCCCATTCACCTTTAAATACACTTAATTCATGTCCCGGGTGGCTAGCAGTCCCCCAAGCCCCGAATCCCTTGTAATATGCCCTGTGCAAATCACGTCCTTGGTGGTCTAGTGATCAGATCAAAAAGTTTATTGTTCTTCCAGAACACATTAGTCTGGACATTACAACATTACAAAAAAAGTGGTGGTCTAGTAAACCCCTTCCCTATCCCCAATGTCCCCATAAACAGTTAAATAACATCCCCTGGTGGTCTAAGCGGGCCCCTCTCCCTATCCCTTAACTCCCCAGAAATAATTACATAACATACCCTGGTGGTCTAGTGGACCCCCACACCCCTCCATCAGGCAGTGCCCCCACCACACTGCTTCCCCATCCCATCCTCCAGCTGGCAACTGGCACAGCCCTCCGCTCCCCACCATGGCCAGCTGCTGACTGAGCTGTCAAGGAGCAAGCATGCTGCATAAAGTATGCTTCGCTCATTGATTGACAGCTCTGTCAATTAATGAGCAAAGCGTACTTTTATACTGTACATGCTCACTCCTGACAGCTCAGTCAGCAGCTGGCGTGGTGAGGAGCGGAGGGCTGTGCCAGTTGGTGGCTGGAGGATGGGATGGTGTGGGGCAGGGTGGTGGGGCACTGCCTGATGGGGTGGGAGATGGTGGTGGGGGGTTCCACTAGATCACCAAGGGTACGTTATAATTATTTTGGGAAAATCGGGATAATGGGAGGGTCTGCTAGACCACCAGGATGCTATTTACTTATTTATGGGAACATTGGGGATAGGTAGAGCCCCATGAAATTCTTTTAAATTTTTTATCATTTTTCTTTTTCTTTTTCTGAATTTTGAGTTATTTTTTTATTCATTAAAACTTAGTTTTATTTCTTGTTACACATTTACATTCATAAAATACCTCAAAATGACCTTATACACACACTAGAAATCACATTCCTAGTATACTATATCATCATAAGCAGCACTGTGCAATGGTCTTGAAAGGTTTTGTGAATCAGGCAGTTTTGCTGCACTTCCTTCTGGACAGTCTCTGTGGTAAAATAGCAGACCTAAACAACTGCTACAAGTGTTTTAGTTTTGCAAAACAAAAAATAAATGTTTTACTTTTCATGTGTTTGCTTTTGTTTTATTTCTTTTTATACCTTGAATTTCTTGTTATTTCTTATTTAAGAAAACATGGGTCTCTAGGGCTAGGGAAGGGTCCAATACACCACCAGGGACGTGATTTGTATAGTATAAGGGGATCAGGGCTGGGGAGACTGCTAGCCACCAGGGACATGAATTATGTTTATTAAAAGGTGAATGGGGTTGGGGGCAGCGGCACATTGCCGCAAATATCTAAATCCTCCCAGAAGATACACTTCTAAGTACCCTTAGATGAGCCCTGGCTGGTCTAACAATACTTAGAATTTTGCCCACTGGAAGGTTTTTGCAAATCCTGACTTAGGGGATATAGCAGCCTATGTGCCACAAGCCCCTAGTGCCATGCCAGAGCCCATTTTGTGGTGCAAGCTGGCATAAGCCCTGCGGTGCATACAGACTGCATTTATGCAGGCTACCTGTGAATTACTCATGCTGCATTGTTTGGCTTAAGTCACACCTTTTGCTATTCTTTGTGGCAAGCTTCCTTGCGCCATTCAAGGGAGATTTCTGAATCGGGCCCTGTGTCCAAATAAAACATGAGTCCTGTCAGTTCTCCATCTATGAGTGTTCATCTTGTACTTCATTGGTATATTTAATCTTTTACTGCAATTTAGAAATGCACCAAAAAGGAGTGGATAAGTGATAGTGAGATCCTGCAAGGGTGTGACGGATGCCATCACATCATTTTGTTCATTGTCAAGTGGAATAATTAATGTCAGGGTATACTGAAACCTGACTTTCATTGAGTTGCATGGGTCTTATTCACCTGGCTACACATACAGTTTTGTCTTATAGTACTTCTAGGCTTCAGAAAGCACTGCCAAGATAGTGCATGGTATTATCTTGCAATTCTGTTTTCTGCATTGTATGACTGCAGTGTTGATGTGCAGTGGTTACATATGCAGACAACTAGGTTTTCACAAAGCCAAGTGAACTTTTGCCTCCAGTCCCTCTGGGTCTTCCACAGTCTCACACTGTGGGCACTGGTTTGGTTTTCAAGGCTTTCAGATCATGAAAAGAATAGCCCATTTTCCTTCTCCAACTTTTCAGTTGCCAGAAATCCCTCTTCAATCAGCAGCAGCTTGCTGTAATTGCATATCAATCCATTCTATTTTGTTTTCCAAGAAGGCAATTTTTTTATATATTCACACCGTCCAACTTCTTATTAAAGACTTTCACAACTATTGCAGACTGCATTTTCCCTTCAATAGGGACTTTTCTGATATGCTCTCTAAACTTAAGCTTGATGACATTAAGAATTCATGCTGTCTGATTTGCTCAACTGTGGCACATCGTTTAAAAAGTCAATGTTGCCTGGTCTCAGAGGCCTATAAACCATGCAAGTCAATGTTGCTTGGTCACAGAGGCCTATAAACCATGCCCAGGGCAGGTAGCTACAAGGCAGCCAGCCCCACTCCATCTACAGTCTCATAAGACTACCAGTGCCAGGCATCATTCAGACCAAAAGACCACCATATTGGTATTGTCTCCATGGGGAAGGCTGATCATTACACAACTTGTCGGGCTCCAGTTCAAGCAAGGTATCTGATGAGATGGACTAGGACACCTACAGAAGCCCAGCTGAGAAGAACTGAATGGATAGGTCACTGCACCAGAATAATGCCTGTTAGAAGAGTCTGATGGTATCTGCAGTGACCTTTTCATTCCTCTGATGGCACCAGAAGGAATAAGAGGATTGCCTGGGCATGAATGATTGTTTGCACCTTCATTCCATGTTCGATCAGAACATACCAATGCATCACAGTAAAAGCACAACACTACTGTGTAGAGTCATCAGTTTGGGTCAGCAATGATCTGTCTGCACTTGCAACAGCCTTGAAGACTATGGAGCACAGGTGAGTTTTGAACTGTTTATACACCTTACATGCCATTGAGAACACAAAGTGTAAAGGAAGTGTTAGCTTGGTTAAACATTTCAGAAGGTCACCAATGCTAGACTCCTTCCTCTGTTTCCCTTATATCATCAATAACTGGATGGCCAATCCTTGTATATATAGTGACCCTCCCAACACCACCACCGGACACTGGTGGCTACATAAGTTTCAGCAGTACTAATAGATATTTAGCAGAAACCAATCTTCAACAGACTACTCATTGCAGCTACATGGGTGTATGACACACACATACACCATGTATGCCTTGGACAGCAAGTTTATTTTTAGGGACACCACTGCATCCTGCCCCTCCAATACAGTATGATTTTTATGCTCTCGCCTGCTTAACAAATTGTAAATGCATTTACAGTGTGCAGCTATAGGTTTTACGAACATGCAAACATACAAAACTGTCAACAGATACAGGCCATTCGATCTATCTAGCTTGCTGAGTGTGCAGCATGCCATCTATTAGATGGCAGCTGCCCTCCTCCCTGCACTCCTAACTTAGTGCCCCCATTTCTGACTTCACCTCTCCTACCCCCAGGTCTGACCTCCTTTGACCCTTTTCCACCATCTCTGAAGCTGCCCGCCATCTGCAATGCTACCACTTCTGGCAGCACATTTCAGCCAGCCACCACTCCCTCCGTGAAAGAGTGCCTCCTCATCTCTTTCTTGAACCTTCCTTCCTTCCTCTAACTTCAGACTGTGACCCCTGGTGTCCCTCTCTCCTTTTAACTTAAACAAGACTTCTGAATTAACTTTGTTTATGCCCTTTAGGTATGTGAAGGTCTCAATCATATCCCCTCCCTCCTTATATCTTCCAGGGTGTATATATGTTGAGCTCCTTCAATCTCTCCTCATATGCCCTGTCCCCATCCCCAGGATCATTTTTGTCACCCTTCGCTGGACCCCTCCAGTAGTCTGAAGTCCTTTTCAATTAGGGCACCACAACTGCACACAGTACTCCAAATGCAACCTCACCAGGGAACTGTACAGGGCAGAATGACTTCCTTCCTCCTAGAGGTGATTCCCCTGGCTATGCATCCCAGCATTCTGTTTGTCTTTGCAGCTGCCTTCCTGCACTGTGCTGAGTGTTTCATGTCCCTATCACCAGCACTCCCAGATCTTTCTCCTCTGCTGAAGTGGCTAACATCACTCCCCCAACCAGTAGCTGTACCTTGGGTATTTGCCCCAAATGCAAGACCTTGCATATTTTGGCATTGAACCTCAACTGCCAAGAGGCTGACCAGCACTCAAGGATCACAGATACTCTTTCAGGTAGCAGAGACATACCCTTCCTCACTCTCACCACTTAACACTGATCTTAGTGTTGTCTGCAAAGCAGTTGCTCTTGCTCCTTATCCCGTTTGATATGTCTGCTATGAATATGTTGACTAGAACCAGTCCTAGCACTGACCCCTGTGGGACCCTGCTGGTTACTGCCCTGGGTGCCGAGAGTTCTCCTCCAACCACCACCCTCCGCTGCCTGCCCTAAAACCAGTTCTTGATCCACCCAACAAGCTTCATCCCTGCTCCCAGGCTATTTAACTTGCTGGTCAGCCTTCTGTGAGGCACAGAGTCAAATGCTTACTGAAATCCAGGTAAAGGACATCCACTGCATGGTCCCTACCAAGTGACCTTGTCACCCAGTCAAAAAGTCAACAAGGTTGGTCTGACATGATCTCCTGAGACAAACCCATGTTGCCTGTCATCCTGCAAGCCATTTTCTTCCAGGAAACTCACCAACCTTTCCTTAAGTATAGTCTCCATTAGCTTTCCCAAAATGGCTGTAAAGCTCATTGGTCTGTAGTTCCCAGGTTCATCTCTGGCGCACTCTTATGGATTGGCACCACATGTGCCAACTTCCAATCCCTGGGGATGCATCCCATCCTCAAGCAAGTGTTGAATAAATCTGCCAGTGGTCTTGCCAGGACCCCACCCACTCCCTGAGTACCCTAGGATGCACTCCATCTGGACCAGGCACCTTATCCACCCTTAGGGACATTAGGCCCTCAAACACCCTTTCAACTGGGATCTCTATATCTGTCACCTCTCCCCTGCCCCTCCACCCCTCCCTTTAAGAATAGAGCCATCCTCTTCCTAGTAAACACTGAGCTGAAGTACTTGCTTAATACTTCCACCTGCTCACCCCTTGCTTTACCACCCACCCTCCTTCCTAATTCTCACTATTTGGTCCTTGCACTCCTCTCTCCTATGTACCTAAAGAAATTCTCCCATAAGCACTGGAGTACAGTATATAACTGAGGTGGGAAGAAGTGGGTAGGGTGATGTGAGGAGAAACAAACAGGCCTATGTATGAAACTGAAACTGGTATCCAGTGATGATAGCGACTAAAATGAGTGACTGTAAAACAGCGACTCATTTTCAATGCTATCATGTTGGGCTACCCTGCAAGGGTAGCAACAGAACAGTGACGGAAGGTGACCAGAAGGGAGGGATAGGGAGGAGAAGGGAGGGATACGGAGAGGGTTTTGGCAGAGGAGTGTGCCTGCTGCAGCCAAGCCAGCCATGTGGTGTGGTGCCGAGGTGGCTGGCTCCAGCGCAGTGGGCACAGGGTCTGGGCTGGACCGGAGGACATTTTGCCACCGCTTGCTGTTGTTTTTTTTTTTTTTATGTCACATTCTCAAGTGTTGCCTCTTCCCAACAAGCACTCCGGAGTTGGTAACTAAAATCAGGAGTGTGCAGGGTGCATGCAGCACTCCCCTCCCACATAAACACTGGATTTGTTGCCAGATGTGCTGGCGGCATGTATATATCGCCAGTTTGCTTTTGGAGATATACAATTGCCATAATAGCAATCGCTGTTTTGCAATCGCTATTATGACATGGCACGGTGAAACTAAAGAACAAGTGCGTCATGTCCAAACTGGTGCACGATTTTATTTTCCTAGTGACACCATGGTGCAGCTAAACAGTTCATTAACTCATACTACCTAACATACAGAAACCAGGACAAGACTCCTTAGAAGAAGACAGACATACAAGCATACATCCAAGAAGGTGCAAACCTAAATCAGAAATGAATCATAGTGGGATTTCTTCTTGATTTAATTAGTAAATGGATACATGCTCAATCTCTAAAATATGACAATCCTATTAAAAGGGGTCCATATGCACAGTCAGCTTTGAGCTGAATCATAGGTTGGCTCTTGAGTTAAAAGGTGGAATTTCTTGTTATCAGATGGGACTAAGAAACCAAAATTCTTCAACTTGCTGGAAACATGTCAAAGGAACTAAAACATTTAAATAAGATGATGTAAAATAAACTCTGAAAGGTAACATTATCAAATGGCCCTGCTAACTGTATTAGTAACTGAGCAATGTGTTAACCATTTTAAAATACTGTAGTATATGTCAATTCTTAGAAAACACATATAATTTAATCTGAGATGGCAGAATGTTTTATGTATTTAAAGCACTAGTGTGCAGCCTGAAATTAAAATATTGTATTTTTATTCAGCTTTTTCTCCCCAAGTTCATCCGATGGCACCCGCCCCAGCCGTCACTGACCTTCTCATGGACTCACTGGTTATGCACCACGTACCAGTCCAACGATAGTGGTGGGATGCCTGCCACGTTGGTCATGTGTAGGCCTGTGGGAGGGTGCCAGTGAAGGGCATTTTCCTCCAGCTCCAGGTTTTCTCCCGAGGATGAAGCTGGTGTGCAGTGGCGCTACACAGGCATGCCTCATGTCTGGCAGCTGCCCATGCTATGTGCTCCAGCTCTGTTGCCACCTGCACTCTACCTGGTGGCAGTTGAGCAGTGGGATGTAGTTCCGCCCCCATGGGAGGAAGGAGAACTGTCCCCTGGATGCTTAGTCCTCCTTCCTCTGGCTGTCCTCCCCACCCCGAGTGACCTGAGTCCATTTCTGACCCCAGGTCACCACCAAATATCAATATGGGTTTCAAAGGTAGTCCACGTAACACCGCCTCTACTGGACCTCAATAACCCATTGGCAACATCTTTGGAACTTAGCAGGAGCACAGGGTGTGTTCGTGGGACCTGGTAAGCATGCTTGATCTTGTCCATCATAAGATTCTACTGAGGGACTGTGTGAACTTGGTGTTCAGCTAGGTCCCTCAAGTGGATAAAATCTTATCTGTCTGATCAAAGACAATGTGTAGTCCTAGGGAAATAGTTTCAGAACTAGAGAAGTATTTTGAGGGGTCCCACAAGGATCAGTTTTGTGCCCTTATGTTTAATGTCTATGTGAATAATCTTCCAATCATATAAAGCACTGTAATATTAGAATGCATGCGGATGATACAGTGTTAATAGCAACAGCAGATAATTTTGAACAATTGGGATATAAACTACAAGAGGATGTATACCAGATGGAAACATGGTTCAACAGTTCAGGCCTACTTTTACAATCAAAGAAGACACAATGTATGTTTTTAGAGGAAGTAGAACTAAAGAGAATCAAAATTACAAACTAGAGTAGGTATAGATATACAGATTAAAAATGCTGTCACCTATAAATATCTGGGTGTACAGGTGGATTCTGGATTAACTTACATAGGTCACACTCTTCCACAAGTTAAAAGGTGAATCAAAGACTGGGGTCTTACGAAGAGTGTCAGGAAGTTTATCTTTAGAAACCAGGAAAAAGTGGTTGAACAGTTATTGGTTCCTGTATTAGAATATAGATCAATATTATCGTGCATTCTAACAAAAAACATTGATCAAGTAAATCAGGTGTATTATAAAATGAGCAAATTCATAACTGGAAGTAGGCACGGGTTCATCATTGTGACTTCTATAGTGGACTGAATTGGTTAAACTAACAGAAAAAGGGTTTACATTTGGTACACATACTGGTATCAAATACTGAAAGGAAAACCAAGACATTGTTTGTTGAATTATATGACAAGTAAATCAAATAGTGTAGCAAGAAATTATACCAGATCTGTTAGTCAAAAATGCCAATGTCCAGATCATAAACAGATTTGTGACATAACAATACAGAATAGTATTGCACATTTCTGGAACATCTTGCCACATGAATTGAGAAGACTATTGATAGTTTGCCCAGTTTTAAGAAAAAGTATGGGAACATCTGAACCCAGTTTGCACCTGTTTCAAGTCATTGTCTCTGTATTGTTTTCTGTTGTGTACTTTTGTATTGGATGTTTATCAGATACCACAGGACTTTGTTGAAAATGGGATACTGTCCCAACAAATGTCATTCTTGTATAAAAATACATTTTATCAATCAATCAATCAACATCAAGCAGTAGCCTTGTTGCTGCACTGTCAAGCTGGCCTGAAATTAATAACAACTTTTAAACATAGCCAACTACTGTTTTTTTATATCAGAGGTCCCTTTTCTATCCTGTTCACCAATTAGATTTTCTGCCTGACAATACTAGGTGTGATGTGGGACAATGCTCTGCCTGGAGGCTGACATATCGAGTTCTGTCTCTCGTTATACCTCATCAGCACTATTACTTCACTGACATCACAGCTATTCAGGACAAGCCAATCACCTGCTGCCAGCTCAGTCACTTATGATGTCACCGTGGCGGGTCCTGATGCTGATGAGGTATGAAGAGGAACAGAACTAGCTATGTCAGCAGCCAGATTCAGCACTGCTCCTCACCTCACACCTAACACTATCAGGTATGGACATTTTAATTAGCAAAATAAAATTAAAAAATACTTTAGAAAAAAGTATGAACTGACTGCTTTTAAAATGAATAACAATTTCTGCCTGCTATTTTTGGTAGTACTTAGCGCTTTAAACAATTTGTTTCTTTGATTTTCCATCCAGTGACAATATTCTGCAATTTCAAAATGTTATTACTTGATGAACTTTGCATTTAGTAATATTCTACTTAGCAATATTGTTAATATGCAAGCTGTTATGATCTACAGTGAGTACAACTTTTATTCACTGCAAACATGAGATCTGCAGAAACATACAGCCTATGCTAGTCTACTTGTGTAAATTCTTGAGGTAATCTGGAGCCCCATGCCAGCAAATGGCACACTGATAAGCAAGGATCTACGCTGGGGAGGACTTCATGAGATCCAATATTCAAATGAAGAAAAGCAGTTATAACTGAGCACACACATGGTTTGCACACAGTTATAAAACTGATTACCACCACAGGCATGAATGTACAAGGTACACAGCCATGCATATGCTGTACATTCCTCTAGTGGTATGACTACATACAAAACATAGGAATTGTGTTGGCAGGTGGGGACCACAAGATCCATTTTGTCTACTCGTGTTTCTGCCCTCCCTATTTAGACTGCACCCTGATGTGTCCACAATGTCTGTCCCATGTGAGTTTGAACTTGTGTACTGTCTTGATTCCACCGCCTCCTGAGGTAGGCTGTTCCATGGGTCTATGACCCTTTCTGTAAAGAAGTACTTCCTGAGGTTGCTTTTGAACTTGCCTCCCACCAAATGCAAGTTGTACCCCTTGTACGCACATCCCTGTTTTGCTGGAAGAGGTTTCCGCTTGTGTTGTGTTGATTCCCTTAACGTACTTAAAAGTTTTGATCATGTCCCTCTGTTTCTTCTCTGTTCAGAGTGTACAGATTTCTTTCCCTGAGGCTTGCCTCGTATGGCTCATGATGCAGTCCATGCACCACCTTCGTAGTCCTTCTCTGTACTGTTTCCAGGCAGTCCTTGTCCTTTTGAGGTGGGGCCCTCCAAAGCTGACTGCAGTACTCTAAGTGTGGCCTCACCAAGGACCTGTAGGAGGAATGATAACCTCGCTCTTTCTACTGCAATTCCTCTACCAGTGCATCCAAGGATGCCACTCGCCTCTGTGCTGCCTTTTCACACTGTTTTCCAACCTTTAAGTCATCCGCGATGACTACTCCGAGGTCTCTTTTTGTCTTTGTCTCCTCTAACTGATGCCCTCCCAGTTTGTACTTTATCGCTAGGTTTCTTTTTCCTATATACATAACCTTGCACTTCTTGGCATTAAATTTCAACGGCCAATCCCTGGACCATTATTCAAGTTTTGCAGATCTGCTTCCATATCTTTTGCTTCTTCCTGCATGTCTACTCTGTTGCAGAGTTTTGTGTCATCAGCAAACAGGCAAACCTTCCCCACAAGTCATTTGCAATATCCCTGATAAATATTTAAAGAGGATAGGTTCCAGCACAGACCCTGTGGAATGCCACAGGTTACTTTTGCCTTGGCAAGCATTCTCTGTGTCCTATCTTGTAGCCAGTTTATGATCCAGTTCACTATCTTATGACCAACTCCTATATGCTCTAATTTGTTAGCTAGTCTTCTGTGGGGGACAGTGTCAAAGGCTTTGCTGAAGTTCAAGAACACAACATCCACTGCTCCTCCCTGGTTGACTGCTCTGGTGACCCAGTCAAAAAGTCGATCATATTGGTTTGACAAGAGCATCCTGTTGTGGAGCCATGTTGTCCGGGGTCAACCATTCTGCTATCCTCCAGGAACTTCACTATCCTCTCCTTTAGCAACAACTCATAATTTTTCCTACCACTGAGGTCAAACTGACCAGTCAGTAGTTTCCTGCCTCTTCCTGCTTCCACTCTTGTGTGATGGTACTACTGTTGCCCTTTTCCAGTCCTGAGGTATTATTCACTTTCAGTGACTTGCTAAAGCGCCAGCCAGTGATGTGGTGAGTTCTTCCCAAGCTCCTTCAGTACTCTAGGTGGATGCCATCGGCCTCATTGCTTTATCTACTTTGAGCCTATTCAGTTCTTCTAGGACCCTTTCCTTAAAAAGGGTCTTGTGTCTGCTCCTGTGGTGTTGTATACTGACCTACTTAGTGTAGGACCATTCTCGCTGTCTTCTATGATGAAGACCCGAGCAAAGAAATCATTTAATGACTGACGAGATGTCCCCAACCTGTACCATTGGAACATTTCTAGCCCTCCAAAGTAACTCTGTCAGTCTTCTTGGTGGTCAGGTAGGATCTCCAATCTGTACTCTGGTGTATAACCTCCCTAGCCCTGGGTGGCCAATCAGGTCCCTAAAGATCTGGTCTCATGGTGAATCATGTCCTGAAATGTCATTATGCACCTAGTGCTGAACACTATTGACCCACTATAGCCATTTTTTCTGACAGTATTTGGGGACCATCGCAAAACTTCTGTGATGGGTGTGCTGGGGAAGACTGGCAATGGGACATGCCAGCTCACTCACTTCTAAGCACCAGCACTCTTTGATGTGCATTTTCGCAGATCGATCCTTGACTCCCTCTGACCATACTATAGCTCTTTATTTTCAAAATTGATTTTAACACTTCCCTGCTGTCACCCCTAGGATATAATCTGTATCTCAGGTATATACCCAGTTTCAGCAACTTACAGTCATACAGATGGCAAGGGATTTTTCTTGCCTTGTTTCTCAGTTTTCATCCTCCTTGGCACTGGCTGTCCCATACAGCCTCAATGATGCAGCAAAGCCCCTATAGCAGGACCAAGTTCTCTGGCCTCCACTGTAGTTCCAGCATGCCAGAACCAGCTGCCAGCTCCTCCCCAGCTGGGAGGCGTTGCCTCTGGCAGCTGCCTGCAGCCTGGCGGCATCCTGATACAGTGACTGGAGCCCACCCTGAACATCCGTCATATGCATGGCAGTGCAATGCACTACCGCTGGGCCATCAGGGCAACCTACCTCAGTACAGCTTCAGGGGTTGTAGCCAATGAACTGGTACTAAATCATTTCGCAACAACCAGACAACGCTAACTAACTCTGGGTCAACACTAAGAAAACAGTGTCCATGACCTTTGGCACCAGCCAGAAACTGGCCAGGCTCTCACCCTACCTGTCTTCTCCATGCTGAATGCCACCCTCTTGAAGTAGTCCTAACCTTCAAGTACCTTGGTGTAAGGCTAGATACCAGGCTGGACTTCTCTGCTCACATTGACTCCAACCATGCAAGCTCCACTCCAGACCCAGTGCCCTGTACCAAAATAAGGACTGCCTTTCTTCCAGGTCCGCCAGCAGCTGGTCACCAAGATGATTTTCCTGCTTTTCAGCTATGCAGATGTGGCTTACGGCACTGCCCCTCATCTGCACTCTAGGAGAATGGTACACTCTGTAATGCTTTCGCCATTTTGCTACCAACTCACCCTCCTGTACTCCTCACTGCCCTCTATTCCTCCCTTTCCACCCTTCCTTCCTCATGACACCAGTTCTACTGTGCTTCATCTCTAAATATTGGTTTGGGTCCCTCCCTCTTACCTATCCTCACTCCTCTCTCCCATCCCTTCCTCCTCCTACTCCTTCCCTCTCTAGGCACCATAGCATCTTGTCCCTTCACCACCATCACTCCTCTCCTGGGCAATCTGCCTTCTGCTATCATCTCCCTCCCTCTGGAATCTGCTTTCCTCATCCATCTGCCTCTCCCCTCACTCCCTAATCTTAGACACCAGCTAAGGCTTTTCTCTGCTCCTTTCTACACCTGCCACTCTTCCACCTGACCCTTCCTTCTGCTCCTGACCTCCCTCCTGCCAGGAACACCAATCCTTCCATGATTTTGCCTCCTACCCATAAACTGATACTGCCTGTTTTACTCATCTGCACTGTCACTGCACTGTCACGTTTTTAAAAGCACCATGTACTTACCATAGCTATTGTCTTCGTGTACACCACCCAGTGAGCTAATTCATAGTCCATTTATCGTGGTATTGTACACCTGCTTGTTTATTTTGTGGTGTTGTACACCTGATTGTTCATTAGGTACTTTGCTATTTATCACTGCATCCCAGCTTTTATCGCTGATGTAATTTTGTATTTTGTACTCCCCTTCCATCTCTCAGTACCTGAAAGTGAGCTTGCTTAGCATGCCTTTCCGAGTTACCAGTTTTTAAATAAATAAGCAATTTAGTATCAGACCCTTGTAACTGAGAAATGTTCCTGCACATTCTCAACTCAGGCATTCTTCTGGGACTAGAACTAGGATATCCCAAGGAGATAGCATAATAAGTTAACAGTTCCACAGTCTGCCACAGGTTCCAATTCTGAGATAAATGGATACATTGCATGTGTCTTAAAGACACCAACCCTGAGGAAAAACCTGTTTTAGCACCTGAGCTTGTCACAAACCTCTCTTTAAACCCTGGTAATGAGCAACTATAAAGTTAACATGCAAGCGGTGTCATACTGTTGCAACTCACTCAAGGCTCTAACACTCCTTGCCTCTCAGGTGTAAAGATAAATTGTAAATTTTGAGGCAGCCTATTGCATATCCCCAATTTCTACATGTTTTCTTGAGGAATGGAGAAGTGTACAGTATTATTTGTTATTGTGTTTATAGGAATGATTCACAAATAAAATAAAATGAATGTATACAAAGCAGAAGAGGAAGTCTAGTGTATGCTTAGAGGTTCAGATGCCTGGCATGTGGATAAACTACTGCACAGAGGTTCATTTTCACTGGTGCTACATTTCCATATAACACCTCTTGATATATAAGCAGGGCTCTAGCAGTCAGTCCATGAAGTGAATTCAGTCCTTTCATAACTGTTACCTGTTTCTCAAATAATAATCATAAAGAATCATTCAACTAATGTATCTTTTGATTTTAATGACTGGTTTTGCATCCAAGGCTACACAGTAATGAATAAAGATATATCGGACCTCATATATAACTGTAATTTAAAATGTCCACTTTGCTCCATTGTTCCACATTGCACCCTTTGTAACATATACAACAGAGTTGCAAGTCTTTCCTGCACTGACTCAAAGGTCATTGCAGCAGTACAGGGAAGGGGCATGGGCTGCATGTAATGAACCTCAGAGCCATGCTCAAACAGCTGTCAGTCCTTTAATAGGGAAAGGGGACATTGTTTTAACCTGGAAAGGCACACTAAGCCAGAGCTTATTTCAAGTGCAACCTGGGAGCACAAGGAAGTTAAAGTTTTACCCTTCAAAGGGTAAATGCCTTCGCATGGACTCCAAAATGCTCTATCTGTCGGCTCCACCATAGCCAGCCCTTGGCCTTACTCTTCAATCTATCCTTCTCCTCAGTGCTGTCCCATCTGGGTGGAAACACGCCACTGTCATCCCCTTCCCAGAGGAGGTGACCCTCTGTCCCAGGTAACTACCGCCCTATTTCCCTCCTCCTCCTCATCCTGTCAAAACTCCAAGAACACTTAGTTCTCTCACAACTATCTTCCTTTCTTGACTCCTCATCCTTCTTCACTCCATTCCAATCTGGTTTTAGGAAACCCAATCAACCACCACTACCCTCCTAAGGCTTACTGATTCCATCTCTAACTGGTATGGATGTAGGCCACATTACCTCAGCCATTTTTGTCGACCTGGCAAAGACGTTCAACACCATCTCCCATTTACTCCTCCTGTCCAAGTTCCCTCTTGCAGGGTTTCTCTGACTTGGCCACCAGTTGGTTTCACTCCTGCCTAGAAAGCAGATTCCAACCGTCAGAATTAGTACTGCTACCTCAGCCTCCTCCCTGTTACAACTGGTGTACCCCAAGGCTCAGTCCTGTGCCCACTCTTGTTCTCCATTTTCCTCAATGACCTGCCCTCTGAATGTCGCACACATCCATCCATATGTATACAGACGACACTGTTCTGTATACATCAGGCCCCTCATGCTCTGATGTGGTGACCAGATTTCAGCAGGACTTCGACAATGTTCAGCACTGGTTTCACTCCAGTCTGCTATTTCTCAATGACAAGAAAACTGTATCTGTGACCTTCAGCACTAGGCAGAGACTTTCACGCCTCACCTCCACCCCATCTTCCACATCCTGGATGGGACAACTCTGGAGGCCCGCACCTCCTTTAGATATCTCAGGGTCTGGCTTGACCAGCATCTCGACTTTCTGCATATATCAAATCCATCCACCAGAAGCTGCACCCCAGGCTAGGTGCCTTATACCACAACCGTGACTGCATCCCCACTGCCTGCTCACCAGGCAATTGTGCAGAAAATGATTCTCCCTATTTTGACTATGGGGATGTAGTCTACAGTGTCGCCTCTCAAGTCCACCTTAGCCAGACTGGATGCCCTCTTCCACTCCTTCTGTCACTTTGCCCTTGACTCGTCCTACTTCACCCATCATTGCATCCTCTACCACACACTAAACTTCCCTCACTAAATGACCATAGGCAGTCCCACTGCACCAGGATCATGGCCAAGTTCTGGACCCAATGCCTGCCCCCTTACCTCGCTTTTGCCCCAACAGCCTCTATCCTCCCAGCGTACTCACTCAGGAACGACTCCATGTCTTGTCTGTTCCACACAGATCCACTGTTGTAGGTCAGGCAGCCTTCAGTTACCGAGATGCCTAAACTGTGGAACTCACTTCCACATGTATTCGGCAAGCCCTCCTCCTTGCACCTCAATTCCCTCCTTCAAGCACACTTCTCTCATCTGCACATGTGCCTAAATTCTGACTACACAGGGTCTATCTCTTGTATACTTATTGTATATTTATCTATTTATCATACAGTATATATGTATTGTACCCGATCTCTGCTTGTCTTGTGCATTGAACTCGACCTACTGTAATGCACTGTACCCTGGTATGTGTTACCTGATTTGTACTATGTCCTGTAGATCAATTGTTTTGTATTCTCCTCTCCCCACCCCAGGACACATCTGGAATCGAGCAGTAGTCTGCTCAGCATGCCTTCTGGTAAAACTCTTAAATAAATAAATAAATAAATAAGTGACTTGCTCAGGGTCACACAGTATGCAATTGGGGCTGATGGGATTTAAACCCAGGTCTCCAGGTTTGCAGCTCAGTGCCCTTAACCACTACACTATACCGCCTTCATTCTGCTACTAGTACTGGAGAATAGCCGGCCACATGGCTCAGTGCCACCATCCCCTAAAATTTATGTGGAAGCAGTTTTAGGGGTGGCACAGGTGTGTAGCAGTGCTTGGAAGAAACAACATGAGAATCATAGTGGTGAGGACTGTTATGTAAAATTATGGGCATGGAGGAGGTTCCACTGGACACCAGGGATAGTTTTGAGTCACAGGGACCATTTAGGGTCCAGTGGGTCACCAGGGACAACCAGCAAAGGGCATGAAAATTTAAATATTCCATGGCCTATAAGCGGCCTAAAGGTAAGAGTCATTTGGGTGGGAGACAATTGAGATGGTAATGTCTCATACTATAATCTATGGGCATCACACAATGCCATGCCCAGACATTCTTGGTGGTCCCAGTCTTCCTGTCTGCAGTCAGAAACCCTGTTTCCAACCACAAACATCTGGCGACCATCATTTGCACTGCTACTAAGCTGGCATAGGAGACTCCTGCAATGGCAACTAAGTTGTTGTAGTAGTAGTGGTAGTAGTAAACAACCTTATTTATACAGGCAATTTACAAGAGGGCCTGAGGGCCCTGTTTTCATGGCAATCCTGTTAGTTACAAAAGTCAGTTACAGCAAAAGGTAACATATAAAATTACAAAATCAATTACAGCACAAGATAACGTATAAAGTTACACAATAATTTACAAATTAATAACTTAAATTAACAAGACAATCATCATGATGCAATAAAATACATTATTGTGAGATATAAATAGAATAATAGATAGATAAGTGTGTATTACAAGGCAGTAATACCATCAAGAGGTTTTAGGGACATGGAACCTCCAGAGCAAAGCTCGGAGGTCCTAAAGTCCCCAAAACCTCGAGATGGTATTACTGCCTTATAAAACACTCTATCTTTCTGTTATTGTTTGTAATATATGGATCTCATTGATACTACAGTTGAGATGACCTTGAACTGTAGTATTATCAGCAAAACAATAATATTATCACTTTTCAGAATAATATCATTGAGTAGTGATGCATTACTTGGAAATTTTTGTATAACTTAGCATAGTATTATTGAGGCTTATCCATATATTATAATTCCATTAACAACTAGAAGCATGCAATTTTGGCTTTGCAAGTTCTTCATACATTAGTAGACAATGACAAGTCCCTCCACTGACTAGGGAAATTATTCCAAGCCCTCACCACCTGATATTTAAAGGACATTTCCCAAAGCTACTTTTTACCTTTTGGAATCTTTATGCATACTGTTATCCCTCAAGGAATAGTTATGGCTTAGCCATTCAATTGCATTGACTAATCTACTGGACTCAGTAGATCTCAAGCTACTAAACAGTAAAATGGCCCATTTATGTTCTCTTTTGTTTTGAAGAGGGCTCCAAGCAAGGGCACTGTAGAGTAAACAATGATGAACATCAAAACAACATTTACGAACAAAGCTAGCAATCCTATGGTAAACTACATCTAATCTATCTAATTGTTTTGTACTATTATTAAAGATATGGCTACTGTAATCCAAGAGAGACTAGTAATTGGTTAGCCACCAATTTATCTTCTCTGGTTAGACAATAGGATACGCGTCTCATAGCTCCCAGCTTACTACCCACTGTCTTTTAGGAGTCAATATAGGTCTCAAAGCTCAAATATTTGTCAAGTACACTCCCAGGTATCTATAATTCGACACTTGAGTCAAGGTCCAGCCATTTCTAGACCTGATTTCAAGTGAAGTTTGTTGATCAATTTTTTGCTTCTCCTTTCTGAACAGAAAAGCATGCACTGAGTCTTCTTCAGGCTCATGAGTAGCGTCCCAGACTCAAACCACTGCTCCAACCTTTCAAAGTCCGCTTGGAGTTTAAGCTCCACTTCTTTAGGATCACGTCCCTCTGCAACTATGACTGTATCATCAGCATATAACGTTACTTGGGAGCAGAGGACAAATCTGGGGAGACTATTTATGTAAACCAGCAACATCAAGGCCCAATATGGACCCCTGGGGTACACCCCTAGTAATGGGGCAAAGCTAGAGTTAAAATTTCCCATAGATACCAGTTGGAAACTGTTTTCTAAATAGGATCTAAACCATACTAGGGTTCATCATTTACTCAAGTGCTTTCAAATAACCCAAAAGTCTGCCATGTTCCACTAACTCAAGCGCTTGGACAGGTCCACGAAGACCGCGCCCACAGACCGTCCCTCTCCCAGGGAGTGACCAATTGATCAAAGTCTGTGAGTGCAGACTTCATGGACCTGCCCTTTCTAAACCCATATTGAGCATTAGTTAATTTTTATTATGCTCTAGGTATCCAATTAATTGAGAATGAACTAAACGCTCCAATAATTTGTATATAATAAATAACAGTGCAATGGGCCTGTAATTTGAGGGGTTGGAAGGATCTCCACCCTTAATAATGGGAATAACTCTAGCCTTTTTCCACATACTAGGGAAAGTACCTTGGCTCTAACTCAGACTGAATAGGTGTACTAAGGGATTCGAGACTTCCAAGGCAGAGTCTTTCAAAAATAGATTTCGATATTATCCAGACCACTGGCTTTTTATTTTGAGTTTGTTTATTTCATCCAATACATCCCTTGGTTTGATCATGTTAAACCTGAAATCTGGAGTTAAGGTATTTGGTTTTGGGCTCCAATAGATCCATGGTGTTCCAAAACCCTAGGAATCTAATCTAGCAGATAGGTCAGGAAAATTAATGAAACAGTGATTTAAGAGCTCCACCACCCTTTCCTGGGTGGTTAATTTGCCATTTTCCATCAGGGAAAGATCTCTTTGACCCTGGCAGGGATTTTGTAATGTTTTGCAGCATATATTAGTCAGTATAAATTGCAAAATGAATACACTGACACCTGAATATGTTTAAACATAAAGAAAAGTTTATGTTCCAAAAGAATAATAAACTAATAAGCTATCGTAAGCATTGCTAACTTCCAAAATTTAAAAACATCTGCCTCATACAGTTCTAAATAGATTATATAAAGTGAGCCACAGTAAATCAATATGAAATTCAGAAGAAATATTTTTTTTGTTTTCGGCTGTAGAATAATGAAACCTAATCAACAGCTGTTTACAGAGCTCTGCCAGCTCTTCACCTACTTCAGCACAAGAAAAATAAACAGACAGAGTGGTGAATAACTGAGTTTTAGTAAAATGTTGTTAAAGTGTTTAATGGTCATAATTTGTACTGTAAGTACTGTACACTATTTTTGAAATCACATATTTAAACATTAAATCTGGGGCTTATTGGGGCTGGCAGTATAATCTAGAGTTAGAGTAACACACTGTGAATGAGTTGATGACATCTAGCAGACCTGGGTTTGATTCCCACAACCTTCACTTGCATACTGTATGATTCTGAGCAAGTCACTTAACCTCCTCAGTGCTCCTGGGTTGTACCTGAAAACAGGCACTTGTGCCTAGTGGGCCTTATGTGGTTACAAAAACATAAAAAATACCAATATATTTTACTGCATCATATAGTAGTCAGGGTACCCTATAATTTACCTTTGTTTTACTCTGGCTGCAATGATTTTGTTTGGTTAAAGATAAATGTTAAGATACATTTTGTGTTTTATAACTTTGTTTTAGACTTTAGTCAGGTTTTATTGTAGTCTTTGCATGTGAGCATCTAAAGGGTAGTTGCTAAGAGTGAGATCACTGTTTAGCAACTAGCTTAATCAAGTTTAAAATTGGCAGGGCCATCATAAATCCTCAGTTCAAAACTAGTTTGAATAAAAGTATGCTCACAAGGAATAACTTGCCCTACCACTTACAAAAAGCTTCATAGTTAGCACCCCATTTAAGTGACTGGGATAATTTGTAACTTTTTCTGCCATCTTTGTTTCAGTCTGTGAGGTAACAAAAGTTTTCTGATAGACTGCTTCAACACAAGACAAATGTTAAGTGTTTAAGTGTACTTATGTTTGGCCAGTGGATTTGAAACCAAACAAGACAAGGATTCAAAAGAAATCAGTGTCACATAAAACCCTTGCTCTATCTTGCACTGCATTGTTTCAGCTAAACCCAAGTCTACATGCAAATTGTCAATATATTTGAGAGTATTTTATTGAAAATGTTAATACTTTTACACAGTTCAATATAAAACTCAAAATTGCAAGAAATTGCGAACATGTCAGTTTTTATGGAGAATAGTGAAAATCACGATTCGCAAAAAATTGCGGGCACAATTTTCCAGCTGCCCTGCTTATAAGAAGGCTTACTATATGGCTGTTTTCTGGGGCTTGAAATCTGGTCCCCGTTTGTACCCACATTGGTGTCATCACTGACTCTGGCTGTGTATTGGGCCCAGATTTTTCAGTGATCTCAGATAAATGGCAAGTGGCCCATCAGCTGCTGAGTTCTAAACTGTGCATCCTTTGATAATTGCTGTGTAGGGTTATTTGACTCCAATCTGGAAAGGACTGGACACTGCTAGGGCCTGATTTTTTACACACTCAAAAACTGTGCACATGCAGCATGTAAAACTGCACAAGTGGGTGGTGTGTCCCTATGCACAGCCACAATTCCTGCCACATGGCATATTTCTCAAAAGGTTGCCTTTGCAACCTTTAAGTAGCTGCTATGCCTGATATGACTAGGCATAGGACCTTCACAAATATGGATATATGCCGCCCATGCACTGAAAATTACTTTTGATGATGCTAGACTTTTCCCCACACTGGCTAGTGGAGGTGGGGACTTAACGCTGGTCTTTCTTGGCTCTCCAAAACTGGCCACATAGTATAGAGCTCTTTCTTGGTCCACCTCATATATCTATGGACCTCCTTCTACAATTGTAGTAAATGTACACACTAACTAGTAGGCTCTTCTAGGAACTCTTCTCAGTTTACTATGATCAGCTATTACATGCATTGTCCTAGCTTTAAACTGTTACTTGTCTCATCTGCATAACATGCAGCAGTGTTTCAATTCTATGTAAATGAAAAAGCAGATATCAAAGGAGACAGTAGAAATGGCAGTTTTATTACATTACTGAATACAAAGCCAGGAAGAGAATTTTATTAATTTTCCTTAAAGATGGTGAATCAGGCTCCTACAGAAAGAGATACTGCATAAATAAGAGCCATTAAAATGCACAGCCATGTGAGCTACTTTAATCTTCTTACTTACAGTGGGTTGTATGCATATATGGTATCATGATTTAAAGTGTTCAATGCAGGATTTATCAGGTAATATAACATTATTCAGTAAAAAGTAAAGGTCATATTAAAAGCTTAGAAAACCTGTAAATTATTGAAGGGCACTAAAATGCCTGATACCTTTATACTAACTAGGAACTGTTTTTTCTCATAGGGAAACTATTATCATTCACTGTTACAACCAGCAGCTAATAACAGTGAACGTGACCACATTTCCTAATAAGAAGCCTTCCCCGAGCCATGCGATCATAAGAAAGTTCTGAACTGCCATTGTGGCAGTGACCTCATTACCAACTTTCAGCTCCTCCATTGCTGATGTTCCAGCTAGACTGTGACACAATACCTAATAGTAGATATGTACGGTACCACTAAATTCGATGATGATGTAATATTACAACTTTTTTAGTGTTAGTGAACAGAGTTATTCATTGCCCACAGTTTCAGATCATCTGGTGATCTTCACACATAGCTAACTATATTTTTAGAAAAAGGTAGAGTGGTGTTAATTAAGCAATAAGGCATGACAAGGTGTGTTTATCGTGTGATAATGTCACTCCTGGGGTGGGTTGAAGCAGGAGGCTTAAGCCGAGTTCTTCCACCACCCCAGATGTGACATTATTACACAATAACAGACACCTGGAGTGCCTTATTTCAATTATACAATGGCTCGATGTTATACAAAATAAAAAATTTAAAAAAGGTTTTAGTAGATTTTTAGTGTAGCAATATATCTTTGTTTCTGAAAGAGGCATCCAAACAACAATCCGGAAAAATCAATACAGTGATATTGTTGTGTAATAACAGCACTGTCTCAGGCACACACTGACCAATCAGAGCCCTGGACATTTTCTTGCCATTGTATAATAATATTCATCTATGCTCTACACTGATGGTCTTATTCTCAAGCATTTTTGTTACCATGGGCAAAGTAGGGGAACCACCCACTAAGAGAATGGTCCTTATATTTTTTATGTCTTGCTCTGAAGTCTGAGCTACTTTGCTTAGTTCCGACATGTCTGTATCTAATGTAAACAGGAATGTGTCTATTCTTGAAGTTAAATTCTTCACATTTATCTATAACCTTGTCATTCTAGTTCTTTTTGTTTGTGTTTTTGGAGCGAATTATAAACAAAGGCCCTCTCCTCCTTGCAGTTTTATGATGACACACTCTGTAAGTTGAGTAAGTCTTAAAGTGCTTCTAAATTCTCAGATTTTAACATACTATGCATACCCTATATAAATCAAAACTGAAAATAAGTATTTTGACACCATTTCAAATGGTATGCCCTCGTGGATCATTTCCTCGAGACAAGCCATAGTAACCTCAACACAGACTACAACAAACAATAGCACTAGTAATGCTTTTTCTACCTGGTCACTCAGTACTTGTCACCACATCACTGTTTACAGAGACTGAGCAATAGCACATGAAATATTCAAACTGCCCCTAACAGTGCTGCACCTGTCTTGTTCCCATCAGATACAGCTTCAGACTGAGTCACCCACTTTTGAGCCAGCTTTGTCTTTGTCTACCGAGGGGCACATAACCACATACCGCACTACAGTGAAAAGTTTTCAACATACCATGCAGAGCAGGAGTGAAAGGATAATTGCTGATTCAAGGTGAATGTAAAGAATTTTCTACATGACCCAGCAGACAAAGATCAGTACTGCTAGATTCTTGTTACTGGTATGCCATGTAAAGTTACCACATTACTTTATGATAAGGAGTGACATTAAAGTCTGCAAATTCACTTCCCTAGAAAATGAAATCCAAAACACATTTTCAAAACTCATTTTCAAACAAGGAATTAGTGTGCATATCATGTTATTGATACGCAGTTGCTATTACAAACTCTCTCTGGTAAAATAGCATATATAGAAATATTAATTATAAGGAGAGCAGATGTGATCCCTCTACATAACAACAGCAGCAGGGAGGAGGCTAGCAGCTATTAGGTTAGTCAGTATCATCTCAGTGGTAGGGAAATTAATGGAAACCCTGTTAAAGGAAAGGTTGATAGAATATCTTGAATCCAGTGGGCTGTAAGACCACAAGCAGCGTGTATTCATGTGGGGGTGACCATATGAATCTGATTGCTTTCTTCAATGGTGTGACCAAGGCAATAGACCAGGGAGAGTGGTGGGCGTGGCCTATCTTGACTTTAGCAAGATTAATAGGGATGTGAGGGCGGCCCAGTGGCACTGAGGTTGAGGCACTGGACCTCACACCTCGTGCCACGCCGGTGACCCGGTTCGGGAATGAGCCCGGGTTACTCAGGGTCAGCAGGGAGAGAGAGGGTCCTGAGTCGGTGCTCAGTTGCCCTCTGGTGGAGGCCGGAGTTGCAGCAAGTGCTGACGATGCAGAAGAAGGAGCTGGGAGTAGCAGACATTGGTAACATGCTTTGATGTCAGAGCGCCAGCCACTTCCCAAGAAACAGGGAAAAACACCCTTCAGCTCCAGTGGAGATGGAGCACTGGAGCTTGCCCTCGATCTGCGGCCACCCACCTGGCGCCTCCCGACCGACGCTACTGACTGCTCGGGTGTTAGGGCCCACCTCATCCACCCAGGGGGTAAACTGAGGCTACATGGGTGACAGAGGATTGTCCAGGCAGGGCAGACCAGAGGGATGACTCCTGGTGTCTCCTGAGGAGACCAGAACTGAGGGGCGGAGAGGAGGAATAAACATGAGAATAAAAATAAGAAAAATAGGGATGTGAGGAAGTAATACTTCACTGAAAGAGTTGCAGATGCCTGGAACAGAGTGCCAGCAGAAACAATGGAGGCAAAACAGTAGAATGCTTCAAGCATGTGTGAGACAGACACAGTAGAATATCAGTAAACAGGCAGGGAGGAGGAAGGGCGCTGACTCTATCAGTTCGGGTCTGCAGAGACAGATTAGGCAGGGACTATCTGGGCAGACTCAGTGGGCCAATTGGTTCTTTTCTGCCAACAGAGTCTATTTTTCTATGTTCCTGAAATGCTGGCATTCATGCTTAGTCATAAATAATTCACTAACGAAACATCAAACCTCAGTTAAAATATCCCACAGGGACTAACAATTACTGCAAACATTGGGCCCTATTCACGAAGGAGTGGAATGGCTCACGCGCATGTAAATGTGAAGCGAGCCACCCCGCACCACCCCACGCCCACTGCACCCCTGCGCAGGATTCCTGAACAACATATGCCCCCCAATGCAACCAATCCCTGGCCAATCGCATAGCTCTGAACTGGGGTGGGGGCAGGGCCAGGTCCAAGCCAGCACTCTGCAGCATTCACCTAGGTGTGGAGAACTGGTGGCTATGCCATTCCAGGGCAGCCATAAACCTGTTACGTGCCCCTGGGTGGCGGCCGCTGTGCAGTGGGGACACGGACCCCTAAAAGGATGCCTGCCATCAGAGCACTCCTCAGTGGGCCATGGGTGGTGAACCAGGCACACATACCCCTGGGGCAGTCAGTGTACTCGCGCGCCAGCTGCCAACATGGCACCCTGCAGGCAAGTGATCCACTGTTGGGACCCTGGTCAGTCAGCTGATTGCTGCCTGCCCAAGTACACTGCTCCACACCCAGCTTCCTCGGGAATCCTATATGGCGGGGAGGAGGGCCAAGAAGAGAGCCGCAGAGGCCGGTTGGTGAATGCGGCCTCTGCGCGGGTCTCCGTGGTGCAGAGCTGCACAGGAGGGATACGTGCCTTTGGTGCTCGCTCCTTTGTGAATAGCCCCCAATATGAGTACTTTAGAGCAGTGCAGACATACTCCACCTTATGTCTTCAACAATATACTATTTTCAATCACAATAAAGACACAACTTGTGCAAGTCTCCATGATATTTACTAAATCTGTTTTTCCAACAGAAAAGTTGCCAAAATATATTGTTATAAGTTCTGCTGTCAAAAAGTAATTTGCATCATTTAAGCAACACCACTATAATTTCACGTGCATGCATTGAAGTAGCTAAATGCTAATGATGCAGTGCCTGTAGTTGCAATTCTTATACTGTATTGTGCATTCAAGAAAGCAATTTATGCAAAGTTAATAATAAGCTTCAAAATGAATCCCAGTTGGTTAACTGTGATGTGCAAGTATAAAGTATCTGTAGATTTAAGTATGCTAGAAACTGGCTATTATGTAAATTTAGCTAATGACCTAACATTATTATGTAGTAAATGGCATATACCATACTTCATAGAACAAACATGAAACAGAATGAGGAGCACTCATAACCGCACACTAATAAACCCTGCACTACATGCAGAATAACCTTGCTTGTTCACCTATATTTTCTGGAATAAATCAGTTGAATGTTGTAATGGTGAGCAAGCAAGCAATGGTTATTCTACTCCTCAGTCTCTTTCACATTTATTTAACTTTTTTGAGTGAGGGCCACTTCAGCTGTTCCAGTGGAGCATTGGTTTCTTTCAGAATTCACACAGAACAGTCTTTCCTGTAACTTGTTTTAAATTATGTTACCTCCTTGCAATATACAGATATTCTTACATTCTTGCGTGTTGTACCTTCAAATTCAACTTTCTATTAATTTTATCATTTATTTGTTTTAGCAGGAAAGGTAGGCTAGGTCAAGGGGCCTGTTTTCAGTTAGGTACTGGGGTCAGTAAAAAGCAATAAACAGAGGAAAAATTTCAGTGCAGTGAGCGAATGCAGATACAGTGTACAGATCTCGAGAATAACAGACTTACTGTACTACACTGTGTTAGGAAACTATGTTCCTAGTCACAGGCACAGGATAGCAGAAAGATGGGATTTTAATGACCTCTTAAAGCAGAAGGATTCAACAGGATTGTTGCAGCCACTGGGATACTTACTTTTAAAAGATTAATATCTAAACTGTCCTGGTTATGGAATGTAGACAGCAGTTCATTGGTAACAATCCTATATAAATATAACATATGACAGTAAAAGGTAACAGAATGGTCTTGCCAGCTTCCATATGTTAGTAAATGAAATGGCTTCCTAGATCTTTAGACGCCAGGTTACTGTGCCAGTTAAAAGAAGAAAAGGCAATGAAGCTGAAGTTTAATGCTGTGGTATATATTTCATGCATCTAGAGTTTCTCTAGCAATGACAGATGCACCCATATGTGCCATTTAGGTGTTTTGCAGGGTGTGTAAACATAGAAACAAAGACAATGTTGGCAGAAAAACACTATTAGTCCATCCAACCTGCCCAGTATTACCCTACTCTACCCCATGACCTACTGTCCAGATGGGGTATTTGCTCTGCCCCCTCCACATTACTGGTCCCCTGAATAACTATTAAGATTTTTACTTTGTCCCCATTGTGCCTGAACCCATTCATGGTTTTGTGCCACTACCTCTGCCAGTAGGCTGTTCTATGGCTCAACCACTTTCTCTGTAAAGTAAACCTTTCTCACATCCCTCCTGAATCTACTTCCCTACCAGCACACAGTTATATTTACTATATTCCTATTTATATTATCATGTGTTTGCTGTTCTCTGAGTATTATTGTGTGACTTCTAGTCACAAAATTCAGTTAAGATAGGTATAGTTATGCTGCTGATGGTATTTCACAAAGGTCTTGGAGGGAGCAGCCTGGTTTAAACGCTCATTATGGAGGACTCTTGCAGGATTTTCCCTTTTTCTAGTGACCATTTCAGTGGATTTCTGTGCAGAAAAGCCTGTGTAAAGTTATGACACTTTTCTGCTGGAGAAACTTTAACTCATAGCATAGCCCTTTAAAAGTACCCGAGAGCTTAATATCTGCTGGCAGTGACCTTAGGAAATAATGGGCTTAGCTGAAGCAGGAAGGCGTCAAGGGAGACAGCCAGGAATCATAGTGTTGGCAATCAGAGTGCTGCAAATTAGGATAATGCAGAGGTACTAACTTTTCTAACTGCCATTCCGGTCACAAGCTACAGTAACTGACTACTGACATAATAATGTCATGAATGGCCCAAAAAGAATATTGCATGCCATATGAACTGACTTCACCGACTGTGATGTTTTGCAGATGTTGCTGCATACAATATGTTTTCCTTGACCTGCTACATTTTGGAATCTTTACTCCAATTCTGATTACAAAAGTCAAACAAAATATATTTTTATTTATTTATTGAAATGTTTCACCAGGAAGGCACACTGAACAACAAGTTGTTTGTCTCCTGGTGCAACTGAGGGGCAATTGGATAAAGAATTAGACATACAGTTTAACATTCATATCTGAGAAATTAAACATTCAATTACATTTGTAACAAGACATACAGTTTAAAATATCATAAATAATCATACAATCACATTTGTGACATAACATATAGTTAAATATGTCATACCTGTGGAATATGCATTTAATCACAAGTGGCATATCTGAGGAGCATAGTACATAAATTTAATGAAGCCTTGGAGCCAACTCCTTGCAGGAATGAATCACAGTTCAGAGGCAGATTATTTAGCAATTATTGAATGAATGAAGTGCAGTGAGGGATATCAAGGAGGGTAGAGGGTAGAAAGGGGAAACCAGCTGGGAGAAAGAGAGGATAAAGATGGGGAACATTACCAGAGCAAAGTGAGCAAAAATCAGTTGTGAGGGGCAAGTGACACAGGGCTAGTGCAATCTGGGAGCACCTCAGACAGAACAAAAGTGCAAGTTATTAGCTCAAGTGAACTAATTCCTTTGTTTAAGTGCAGGGGTAGAGAGGGGCAGGAGAGAGGTGGGGGTAAGGGATAGGGTAGGGAAGGATGAATCATACCTGGAACTGGCCCCTTCAGAGTGTGGAGATCGCTGCCAGTGGCAGAATGAGGCAAAGACTTATAATAAGGGACAGGGTAGGCAAGGAAAAGTTGGGTAGAGATAGTAGGGGGATGGTAAAGGGAAGGAGGAGGAAGGTGGTAGAAACTTGCCTAAGACTAGGCCTCTTCAGGATGCTGAGAACCCTGCCAGAGAGCAGAGTCAGGCGAGGACAAGTTAGGCAGAAAGGATGGCGGGAAGGGAGGGAAGGAAGAGTCATTTCCCAGTGCTGGACCCCTCCAGGATGCTGAGAACCCTGCTGGGGCAGAACTAGGTGAGGACAAGTTGGGAAGAGAGAAAAAAAAGGATGAAGGGAAAGGAGGGAAGAGGAGGGAAAGAAGAAGCTTGCCCAAGACTAGGCCACCCAGGATGCTGAGAACCCTGCAAGAGTGCAGAATCAGGCGAGGACTACTGTAGTTGGGTACAAAGGATAGAGGGAGGGGAGTGAAGGAAGAGTAATTGCCCAGTGCTGGGCCCCTCCAGGATGCAGAGAACCCTGCCAGGGATAGAATTAGGTGAGGACAAGTTGGGCAGAGGGAATGGAGGGGGATAGAAGAAAGGATAAAAAGAAGGGAGGGAAGAAACTTACCTGAGAGTAGACATCGCGAGGGTGCTAAGAATCCTGACAGAGGGCAGATTTAGGTGAGGACAAGTTAGGTAGAAAGGAAAGAGGAGAAGGAGAGGCTTGCCCGCTGAGACCCTCCAGGATGCTGAGAACCCTGACAGAGGTCAAAACTAAACAGGGGCAAGTTGGTAATGGAAGAAGTTTAGGGGTAGGAGTGGAGGGGAAGTGGTGAAGGGAGGAGGCGTGCTGAGAAGCAGGCTTGGGGGAGGTTTAATGAGGGATGTGAGTCATGGAGAGGAGCAGAGGTATAGGAGGATGGTTAAGGATGGTTAAAGCAGGAGCAGTTAGATGACAGAAAGTTATGTAAGGCAGAGGCAAGGGAGTACGATTAGGAGGAGTGACATATTTGGAGGGGAGGAAGTTCCAGATTTGTGGGAAATGAGGGTGAAGCCTGACCAACCGAGGAGAGGGGTTCAATGGGGACCAACAAAGTACAAGTGTCACAGGATCTGAGGGAGGGAGGGTGGGGGAGAGCTGAGCATGAGAGGTAGGAGGGAAGTTCTCCCAACCAAAATTTAGAAGTGAGTTTGTCACAATGAGTAAGGCGCCTGGCAGGGGCAGGGACAGGGCATGGTAGAGGTCACAGTGATGAGTGCATGATGGAGCATCAAGGGAAAACGACAGCAGGAGTTAAACAGAGTGTCCAGTATGGTTAGGGAGGATTTGGGAGTGGCACCATAGACTACATCACAGTAATCGAATGCATCTGCAGTCTAGGAAGTGCTGAATTTGTGAACCTTCTTCTCATGGCTGTACAAAGTTTCTGAACTAGTAAATAGTTCAAATGACAAAAGTGGAACTGGTTACTTACAGTAGCTACTGTGAGCATTAGGTAAGATCAAGAGGGTTATGAACGTGATCCACAAGGCCGCCTCCGCCACGTGCTAAAGCTGCATATACAGGCCACGGGCTGTACTTTCACACATGGGTGCACCAAAGCGCTATCCTCAGACCTCAGTCCTCCACCACCATCCATCTCCTCCATGGACACCTCGTAGTTTAAAGTTATAGTTTTCAAAATATTACTTCAGGCATTTTAAAATACTGTATCATAATTTTTTTTTGGGAAATGGTAGGAAGATATTAGTGGTTGGTCTATTTAAGGATGCATTCTTTTCTAGTTTTCAAGATTTGTGTTCAGTTTATTAATTGTTGGCTTTATTCCAGATTGTTACAATGTAGAATAGTGGCTGCTTCAGCTTTATATCCCTTATCTATCCCGAAATGTACTGTGGTTTATATCTACAGCTCATAAGTGAATCCAGATGTTAAAACACTACAGTAATGGCATGTTATTTTATCAATTCTTTCTTCTGATGTATCTATGTAGGGGTGGGGATACATACTGTTTGATCACTTCTTACATCTAATTGTATCCCTTGGGAGGTTCTTTTATTTGTTATGCATTGCTTTAAAGAGCTAGTGGAGCCGATACAGGCAGACAGGAAAATAACACAAATTTTAAGAAGTAGTTAGTTGTAACTTTGTATTTCTGTAGTACTTTTCTTTTCCATTTGCTCATTAGAAGGTCTTCTTTGTGATAATAGGGTGCTGGCTATGTGAAACAGCTCTCAGCCTGGCAGTGGACATATCTAGCTCTCCCTCCCCACCCCAACTACATCATCAGTATTGTGAACTCACTGACAGTGACATCACAGGTGACTGATCTGGCAATTATTGAGAGGCTGTTCCTATGCAGCAGTGATGTCACAGTCAGTGAGATCACAATGCTATTGATGTAGTAGGGGAGGCAGAGACGGATATGTCAGCTGCCAAGCAGAGTGCTGTCCCAGACGTCCCACCTACTAACATCAGGTAGACAATCTACTAATTAACCAAAGGGAAAAGAAAAAGTACCTCGGATATAAAAGGTAATGGCCGACTGCTTTTAAAACTAATATTAGTTTTAGGCACTACACTAGCTCTTTAAAATGGAATAAAAGATACATTAAAAGCCCTCTGAGGACTAAGAAAGAGTAGAAACAATTAGCAAATATAGAAAGAAATCATAAATCACTTATGTGTAACCCAGTATCCCAAAAGGGCTATCCTGTTTTAACAAAAGTCTGACTGGGTGGTAGGCTTAAGTCTCAGAACTACTCTGGACTTGGAGTTGTGCAGCACACTCAGACTTCACACTCATACCTCATTAGAAGCAAAGTTAAAAAGTTCATTGTCTGTAAGCAGAAATCATGGTCAAGACACTGCAGTACTTATTTAGCACTCCATTTCTCTACAGATCAGCAAACTCTCAGCACAGTTAACCAGCATGCTACCCAATTTCCATGTAAACAGGGTTCCAGCATTCCCAGATGTTCATTACAGCCCTGAGAGATAGACCCAAAGAATAGGGGCCCCAAGACTAAGCATAGTCTCTACCGCTGGGATACACTGCTCTCTCTCCAGATGGTATACTACATACAGGCAGCTTCTCCCAACCAGCCCCTCTCTTCCTTGGATGAGAGTCCATACTCCTCCACCACTTCATTTATTGTCCTCTGCAGAGCACCACATTATTGGGGACCACAGGGACTTGGATTCCCAGACAGATGGGCAATGATTACAGGTCCAGTTTGGTGCCCCGACAGATGATCCTTCCCAAGTACCCAATTACAAATCTGATACCACAGCTGGTGAAAAATGGGGACAGCATCATGGTGGACCATTGTGTCCTGGAGATGAATTACCACACTTGCAGCCACCCCTGCATGTGGGGTCCTTTAGTCAACCTAAGCTGGAGTCCTTACTAGCTGATGGAGACCAACTCTGGTTTCCCCAGCAGACTGGAATGCACCCATTCCTTTGTCCTTGCCTTTCTCTTTTCCTGTAACTAACTGAAGGCCCACTGGGACTTATCAAGGATTCCTTGAGAGGCTATCCCCACTCTCTGACCTCCTAACTCCACTTGCACTCCACTCCTCACCCTCTTCAACATTTCATGCGAAGCTCGTCCTGTTACACAGTGACTGCACTCATATAGCACAGGTGCGGACTCTGGCCAGAAAGTTAACCTCTGGGCAACCAGAATAAAGCTTGGGAAATTGCTGGCATAATGCCCCTGGTGACAGAGGGTCTACATACATAATTGTAGCCAATCAAAGCTCAGAACAGCAGGGCCTCTTACCTTACCTACTGTTCTTTTGTGCAGTAACATTAAAATGGAGTGTTCCATTTAGAGCAGAAAGAGGAGCATTGAATCTGCATTTTTAACTAAAAAAAATGGAAGGTAAACATAAATTACTCAAGCCAATTTGAATAACTGACAGTAAGTGAATTTGTGCTGTGACTGATATCTCGTATGGTATAATAAGATTATCTTGCACTTTTTGGACAGACAGAACTACTTAGCTTCTCTTTGCTATCCTCTCGCCAAGACTGTACAAGATGGCAATCATATACCATAAGAGAAATCTCTAGCAGCACATTATCAATCTGTAGTCCTTGTTGAACTGATGTCTGGCATCATCTCTGTGGGCATTTAAATGGGTGAAGACTAATAAAAGTATAAAGGCAAAGCTATTATAAGGGCTGAAGAGAGAACCCATTATAGAATAAAAAATATTTGTAAAAATATTCCTTGTAATGTGACAGTCACGGTGTTTAAGCCTTTTCATCATATTTTATGTGACTGTGATCTGACAGATAAATTCCTATCTGACTTGCATACCTTCAGTAGCTCAAGCGGTTACTTGATTCAGTGGAAATGTAATGTTTTTAATTATGATTTTGATGGTCCTTGATAAACTGCCAATGAACAATTACAGTGCACTACTGAAAACAGTGAGCATCATGCAGGCCTGTCAGGTTATCCATAAAAGGCCAGAACTTCTGTAACAGCCCTAATTTCTCAGATTCTACCTGACCCTTTAATAGAAGTTCAGCTGCCATGCTCACACCATGTGGTAACAGATTTACTGAAATAAGCAACAGATCAAGCTTCTGAGGGCAAGTAAATGTTTGTTTTATCCCTGATTATACTTTTACCTAAGCAAGAGCTAACAAATGTGATTGGTGGGGCTTTCTCTTTCCACTCGTCTGTGCCTTTAGCCCTACTGCAGAGGTATACGCCATGTTTACACGACCGATACAGCACAAATGTGAGCCACAGCAAGTATGTCTGTACCTATAGCGTAGTGTGTTACTCCTGTCCACACAGTGGGCTGTGCATCGCCACAAGTTGCTCCTGTTTCATGAGGGTAGCTCTAGGGGAATCATGAGGCGGCAGGGCATGATGGAGCATCGACTTGCGTCGCAACATACAGTCCATGCAGTGGGTGGTAGGGCCTAATACACTGCATGATCACAACAGAAGCGGCTGTGGGAAAGGATAACTGACCATCTTACCACGATGCGGTAAGTGTCCACATGGGGTCTTGTAGCACCATAAAGAAATCGCATGCACTGACTACAGTTCAAAAGCAGCTGTGTAAACATGGCTATAGCCACAGCAGTCAATGGCTAATGAAAATCAAATGTACATACCACTGCCAAATATTAAATCAACTCAATTGTTTTTTGTACAGAAGAACTGCAGGTTTACAATGTCCCATTTTACATTTAAAACAATAAATACTGGAATCCCAGTCACTTTACGAAATTCACTTACCAAATATTCTTCCATTTATGAATCATGATCATCTACAAAGCCTCAATTGGTCTTGCCCTCAATGCGATCAAACACAGGCAAGAGAACTTGTGCCTACTGTGCTGCTTTTGTCTGGAACATTTACCTCTCAATGTTAAGCAGTCTACATCTGTTAATACCTTCAACATGGCAGCGTTTAGTCATTTTAAAAGTCGAACGACTGTGTATATATTACTGTTATTTCTGTATTTTTACTTTGTTAAAATATGTATATTTGTATGTTGTACCTCTACTTGACTTCAGGTCGTACCTGAAAACAGAATGTAAATTCAGAGTACTTACTGCAATTTCAAAATAAATGAAATGAAATTAAAATGTAGCTAATAAAACAATGCAATGTGGCTGATGAAAATATGGGAGTTTATATTTTTTCACAAATACTCCATTTGCAGTATGTTGCTAAACCTTTTTTCATAGCACTCACCTAACTAGAAACCTCAATTATAGGGGTCATACTGTATTTTCTCTAATCCTTCGTCATGCACACTATAGCTTTACCATTTGAAACTTCTGCCCCTTTCTAGAGTGTTAGTCACACAACTGCACTCTGTCCTGGGCCGTTATAGCTGGGGAACATAAAATGCTGTGATTTGTCCATACCACTCTGAGTCTGCTACTGAGGGTTCTCAAAAGCATGTGATCTTAACCTTCCCCCCTCCCAGTGTTTTAGTGCGTCACCTCTGCAAAATAACTCAAGCTCTAACTGGTCTGTAAAACAAATCCACAATTTGGATCACAACTAGGTCACGCTCTGCAGCAGGGTGTGTTGTGGCTACACTAGCAGACACACCATAACAGTGCCTAATTGAGGGCTTCTTCTTTATTGAAGTATGATTTTATTTATTTAGTTATTGATTGATTGATTGATTTGCAATATCCAGACATGGTTGCCCAGAAGACTAAGCAGCAAACAGTTGACCACGTGCGGAGCAAACTCAGAACACCACATCAGGAGGCAGGCCAGAATGAGGTATGTGCCTCACAGTAGTGTGCCCCAGTCAGAGATGACTTCAGAAGGTTCTGGCGCTCAAAGACCCCTGAAGTTGTGCCAGAGCTTGCTCTTACTGTCGGGACACTGTGCATGTAAAGGTGGTGGAGGGAGGTACTTTGGGCTGGGGTAAAAACTATGGAAAAACATATGCAGCATGATGGTCATTGGCACCCTCGTGACCTGCTCCTTGTTGATCCCCACAGGCCATAATAGTGAGGGGCCACAGACAGTGATGAAGGGTTGCTGGAAGCACAGAGCCAAATGAGAGGTGCGCGTGGCTGCAGTGGGCCAAACAGCTATGTGAAAAAATAAGAATATTCAGACATAGTAACTCCTTGGGCATGCAAGTTGCATGTTTTCAAGGAGCCCTATATTAAGGGAATTTAAGTATACATCATTTTGGCACAATGACAGAATTAGGTTGAACAGTCAAATTGCTGAACTTTTAGTACAGTCTAAATAAGAATGGGGCTCAGACAGAAGTGGTGACAGACCTCCCTACGGGTGCAGTGGCATCAACCTGCCACCAACACTCCCTCTTCAGGACCGCCACTTAAGCCAAGCTGGAGGCCCTGATGGGTGCTCCAGATAGAAGTGGTGCCAGACCTCCTACAAGTGCAATGGCTTCAAACCTGCCACCGACCCTCCCTCTTCAGGACTGCCACTCAAGCCAAGGCACGCCCAGTTGACTCCTCAGGTCCGGCCTGAACGCCAGCACCGACTCCATCCCTTATTGGCTGCCTCTCAGCCGGAGGTCCTGATCCGGCGTTCCAGACAGAAGCAGTGCTGGACCTCCTATGAGTGCAATGGCTTCAACCCTGCCCTGATCCCCCCTCTTCAGGACCACCAATCAAGCCAGAGTGCAGCACCATGCGACTCCTCGGGTCCGTCCTGAAATGCTGGCACGGCTCCTTTCTCTATTGGCTGCCTCTCAGGTAACCGTGCTGCCTATTGGTGGTTCTGAGAAACCAACCAATCAATGATTACTTCCAGCTTGCTCGCTTCTCTCTGAGCCTGGTCCCAGTCCCTTGTGGCTCTGCTGCCTAACTCAGTGCTCGCACCGCTTCTTTTTACTTCTCCTCCTCTACTTGGGTTCTTCAGCTCTAAAGTTATTGTAGTTCCTAATTTTCTCCGCCCTCCCACTTCATCCCTGTCCTCTATTAAATACACCACGAACTCCTCTTTCCTCCTAAACCTCTCCCTATTGGCCACAAAATAAAGCATAAATTTCAGCCTTAAGAGCTGTGCTCTCCCTCTCCTTTCTGGCCTATTGAACCTATGACTTTCTGGGTTGGCACAACTCGTCAATTGTGCAAGGGTATAAACACATGCCAGTATAGGAATTGTACCATTGGTAATTCCTGATCTGGCCACCACTCCCAATAGCCTAACTGGAGTCTGAGCTTTCTCTCACCCTCCTTCTCCTCACAGGTTGAACACAGGTACCAAAATTCCTGGCCTAACTAAAGCTCACCACCGAAACTCCCTCACAATCTCAATATCCTTCTTGTATATAGCCCCACAATGCTCCTACTAAAAATAGTCTTCCTGCTAGCATTATGTCAGATTCCTGTCCCTTCCATGTCCATAAGCCCCATGAGATCGTCCATAAGGGAAACAATACATTACAAACACTGCCACAAATCCACATTGACCCAGTGATAACAGCCATCAGCATAACAGCACATCCACACAGTTTGTCACTGGTGCAGTGGCATCCTGTGTAACCCCTCCCCACCAATCACTAATATGATCATACCTGTACCTTTACTAAGCATACTAAATCAATAACCCTTAACCGTTCACAGGTATTACGCTCCTAAAGTGGCAGGCTATCCAAATGGCATGGCTACTACTACTTCTCCCGGAACATCCACCCAAACCCCTGGCCCCATGATATGCTCAATGGCTCTACCCAGCAAGCACAGTGGCCTAATGATTGCCTCCATAAATATCTGTAGCCTCCTAGCAAAACTAGACTCTTTACAAGTCTGGGTTACCCAACACTAACGGATATTCTCTCAGTGGTCAAAACCTGGCTCAATCCAAGGATTGCCGATACAGCCATTCAACTACCTGGAGACACCTTGTTCCACCTCAACAGGGTTGGTAAGTGTGGGGTGGCTGTGTTATCTATTTAAAAGAGCATATCCTTGGTCAAATGTTATCCTGTGTAGCCACCCGTTGCAATGCCCAAATCTTGGCGATAAAAGTACTTCTTGGATTAAATGGTGAAGCTTTAACATTAGCATTGGTCTATATCTCTCCCAAGGACCAACCTAGTGGCTTCAAGGTTATCTGCAACTATCTTGTCAACCTCCAAAGAACGGAGAACTAATCATGTTGGATGACTTCAGCATTAACTGGTCATCACAGGAAGCAGCACCTTGTAGGGATAGCTTATCCGCCCTCAACATGGCACAACTAGTGAATTCCTCACTTGCATAAACTACCACAAAAGAACATCCTCACTTAATGATTGGCTTATCTCAAACCATCCAGAGAGAATTTCCCACAAATGTTCTCCCAGATTCCCTCAGTGACCATTCTTCTATCCTTTTCACCTGGTCGAATAGGTCCCCAAAGGCTCCAGTTAAGACAGTCACAAACAGAATACTGAAAAAAGGAAAACTAGCTGCCTTTAAAGTCACCTAACACTCCAAGACTGGAGCCTCTTAGACACTGAAACAGACACAGACTCTGCACTCGAAGGTTTTATCCACAAATTTAATGAGGCTTGCAATAGCTATACCCCTTTACAAAATGGAAAATAAGGGACTCCAGTAACTCTTGGATCAACCCCAACTCTTAGAATTAATGAAACACAGAGACAACTTGTGGGATATAGCAAAAGCACTGGCTCTACTGATACCCAGAGGTATAAAGCAGCCGGAACAACTGCACCTGGGCAATCTGTAAGGCTAAACCCAACATTTCAAACCTGAACTCACAAACTCCTGGGCGATGCCGTAGTTTTGGGACAACATCAAAACACTGTCAGGAAAACCTAATAAGGCCCCACCCTCCATTCTAACGGTGGATAGTACTCCCACCAGGACCCGGCATCTTCACCAGCATTTTTAATAAGGCATTTGCTGACCTTAGCAGAATATTGCCTCAGATTTCCTCCACCCTCGGTGACAGTAACTTTCCCATAATCCAACATCCACATGGGCTCCCTCCCCTTCTATCTCAGGATCATTACCACAGCAAAAGCCAAAAGTACCTTCTAAAAGCACTCAGCAAATCAAGAGCCAGTAGCGATATGTTTGACCTCAAGCTTGTCAAGCTCGCCCTCGATATTGTTCTTGTTCCCCTAACCAAAATACTAAATTTATCACTTATATCAGGTCAGTTCCCAGACTCTGGAAATTGGTCATAGTTATGCCTGTCCACAAAGTGGGGACAGAACTAGCCATTCAAATTATCGCCCTATATCAATTCTTCCTCCCTCTCAAAGCGTTAGAGCATTGTATCTGATCAGTTGACAGACTACCTTGACAAATACCAACTGCAATGCCGACAGTAACCACAGTTCTGGAAACTACACAGCACCACTACGCCCTTGTTAAATTCACTGGGTATATTCACAGTGCTCTAAACCGGGGGCTCTTGGTGGGAGCTACTTATATAGACCTTACCAAGGCCTTGACACCGTGAACCACGAACTGCTATACCAACTGGCCACGGACCTCTCCTATGAATCGGTTGCCTGGTCCAGGAGCTACCTCACTGGAAGAGAACAAAAGTGAAAATCCATTATATCTTCTCTGATAATAGGCCAGTCACTACAGGGGTACCCCAAGGCCCATTCTCGACCCACTACTCTTCAGTCTGTTTCTTGAGCAGCTCCCCAAGCCACACATGACAACGTTTTGTGTATGCAGATGGCGCAGTACTACACTTATCTCTCCGACCCTGCTGCAGTAGAAAGACAGATGTAGGCTAATTTCTCAGCAGTTGAAAATTGGTTCCATAAATCTAAATTATTATTAAACTACAAGAGGACCAAAACCATGGTATTTGCCTCTGCCCATAACAGACACAGGTCCTACCAGCTTCAAATACATAACAACTTAAATTCACCCCTTGAAATGGTGCATTATTTCAAATACTTTGGAGTTATCTTAGCTAGCACATTATCATATTCTCATAATATTGACTTGGTAGCTAGGACAGCAAATGCTAAGTTGGGTCTGCTTTTAGGAACAAACACTGTCTAACCAATGAAACATTAAAAGTTTTGGTTTCAAGCTCCGTGTTGTCAGTCATCGATTACAGTTTACGGTGCAGCAACTCATATTCACCATAAAGGAGCAAGCACAAGGGACGTGGTGCTTCAATGCCATAAAACATCAGAAAAAACACAGAAAGGCAGAGCACACACAACCATGCATACCAAGGGCACTGGTCATTAAAAATATTTATTTACATACCAACATATTGGAGGCCTAAAAAGCCTGGCGCGTTTTGGATACTAACACATCCTTTGCAAAGGCTAAGGCAACAATAAAAAGCAACAGTTAAATACTCTACTTTCAGTATGACATCACTCACAAAGAGATATTCAATTGGTTGATACATAATGACTAAATGACACACATCTCAATTCACTTAAAACTCAATTCTGCAGTTAAAATACATCAATTGATTAACACAAGCCCCAGATATATTCAAGGAACAGTTTAAATAGCCAGGTCAAGGAAGACAAAAGAAAGAAATGGGGGACAGAAACCTCAAAGGGGAAGAAGGAAAGGAGGTTTCTGTTCCTTCCTCCCCAGTTCTTTCTTTTGTCTTCCTTCTAACTATTTAAACTGTTCTTCTGAAAAGGATGTTGCTTACCAGAAACGTCAGGCTTTTGGGCCTCCAATATGTTTGTATGCAAATAAATATTTTTTAACGACCAGTGCCCTTGGTATGTGTGGTTGTGCGTGCTCTGCCTTTCTGTGTTTTTTCTGGTGTAGCAACTTACTTGGCCCTCAAGCGAATCAAGACTACACTCAACAAGGCATGTAGGCTTGTTCTGGGTGAGAACCAGCTGACTCACACTTGTGAGCTGTGTGCTCAGTCTGGCTGGCTCAACTTGGATTGTAGAATACAGTCACAAATCTGCCGTCTACGCCAAAAATCTACACTAGCGTTCACCCCGGTGTGATAAACCTTCTCAGCCTACAAAACTCTTCCAGATATACTAGGGGCATAAAAACAACCCCTAAAAGTCCTTGTTCACTGGACCTCTCAAGGTCAACACTCCTCCAGTACCGTCGCCTCTCTGGCTCAATGCCCTCAGGAAGAGGCACAGAAGAAACTCAAGCAGGGCCATTTAAATCAAAACTTTGTATGTTTCTAGCATCTTCCAGTGGCTGCAACTGCGGGACCTAGTCTTCTCCCTTGCCCTTTTCTTCTGGTTACAATTTAAATAATTCACATCTCCACCCTGTCTCCCCTACTATCTCACTGTTAAACCTAGGACCCCACATCTCCTTTCCTACCTTAGCAAGAACCTTCTATCTTACCACTATTTACAACTGAATCACCTTATGCTCCCTCCATCCTCTCCCTTCAACTAGCTCCTTCCCCCTCTTCATCGTCTACAGCCATCCCTTCCACAGTGACCACTCTATCCCTCTTCTTATTTCCCTTTAATTGGCCCTCTTTCCCTACCTTTATCATATGCCCTCCAATACTCTTCCCTTTCTGGTTTCTGGCTAAAATGTGTTTCATATCTGTCCTCCTGGCACTTAGATGAAAGATCTGATTTTTGAATCATATCTTGCTTGTTTTGATTCTTGTTAAATCCTCATTGTAAATATATGTCTTATGTTCCTCCATAAATGACTGTAACCACATTTCCTCTGTATTTATTTATTGTCCTGACTTGGAACCTCTATTAACTAGTTTTTATTGTTGGTTTGAAGTGAAACCTCTGTAAAAGAGCCCTCAGCTCAAAGGTGCTTCCAAATAACAGATAAATAAATACAAATAAATAAGAACATAGAGAACATGAAGATTACATACAATAAATAGTTACCAATGAGCAGCAAACGGTCACTGTGTTGTTTCCTTTTTTTTCTTTTGCAGAGCTACTACAGCCACAGTAAACCACTGCAGCACTTGTTGGGATTTTATGGTATACCATCGCTACAGCGACACTGGCACACGAAACCCCATCGGCGCCTATCGGCAGTGATGGGAGTTTCACCGATCGACTGTTCGGTGATAGGGTAAACATCTAACTCCACTGTCTGTGTGACATGGAGTTAGATATCTATAATGGGAGGGGGTGTGGGGCGCAGCTCCTGCATGGAGGTGCAGGGGCTCAGCCCCGCATTGAAGCGTCACTGTGTTGCGGTCGTTTCGAGGATGCATCATGGTCAGGGGTGTCGGCGGGTTCCTGGCATGGTCAAGGATGTTGGTGAATTTGTTGTCGCGCCGGTGTCATGGATATGGATTTTACCACTAACAAATTTAAAATGTGTGTTGCTCAGTGGTTACAGCGGGTCTTTATACCACTCTTCCATGCTCAATGTTATCCTGTAAAAAACAGCATTTAGCTACTACTAAAGGAATAATGGAAGCAGGGTGTGTGGGTGTGGGATAATGCCCTTGCACGAGGCACCAGGTCAAGAGGTCGAAGGTCTAATGCCCCAGGCGTATGCTATCCCAAACCGATACACACCCTGGAGTGCATTATTCCTATTATACAATGGCTCGTTGTTATATAGAATAAAATAATAATTTTAAAGATGTTTTGTGTGGAAAAATATTTTTGGTTTTAAGAGAAGATGAAACAATCAATCAAAAGCTCAAGAAAAAATCAAGCTCATCCAAAAAATCATCTACAGGTTCACAGTGCTGAGACTAGACCTGTGGCGTCATGCTGGGATAACACCATGGGTCCAGCCCCAAACTGACCAATCACAGTCCAAGATTCTTTCTTGCCATTGTATAATCAGGGATAATGCATTCCAATGGTTTGTTAATTAAAACAAAGTTATGAGTGTAATGTTATTCCCTTTGAATTAGCTAAAAATTAAAAAAATGTTTGAACTAACTATTCAGTGATGCACTGGTACCCCAAGGGTCAGTGATTGAAAATAAAGTTCTCTGACAACACTGTAAGTACTATGGTAGCCAAAGAATTTACCCTTTGAAAAAAGACTACCTGAACCACAGAGTAGTACTACTGTTGCCCTAGTTGATTACTGGTGAATATAAAAGTGGGAATGTGCTGCTGCGGGCAGCATATTCCAGCCCAAGAAGGATGGTGGCATGCTCCAGTGCTGCAGTTGTTCCTGATGATGGGCCAGGGAGCTTGCTCTCTGCAGGACTCCACTACATGCATCTGTAACCTCCCTGGGTTGGGGGCTTACCTGGACTCCCATGTGCCACCCCTGTACATGGCTGCCTGTCTCTTCGCTCACTCCAGCCCCAGAACAATCACCAGGAAGGGGACAGAAGGAGTTGCTGCTGAAAACCACTGCACAGTAAGTGTGTGCATGTTCAAGCAGCCTCCTGCTCGAACATGTGAGCCATTTAGTCAGCTTAGATGTTTTTGGTACTGGAAGCACCCACCCACCAGGAGCCCTGACAGCCATTGGCAGCCAGCCATCAAGTCCCCAAGTGTGCTCCAGCCCAGGGACACCAGTGGACATCAGGGGCTTGGAGGCACTGGGGAAAGAAGATGGACCTAGGTATTTTGGTGTGCTGTGCCTTTAGAGAGAGAGAAAGAGAGAGAGAGAGAGAAGGAGTGCAGACCTGCTACTGGGAGAGAAAACCACAGGCCTAGCCAGACCAATAATTCCTGTGAGCCCTCACCAGGATTCAGTCCTATTACTTACTGTGAACCTTTCCTGGGTTCACCAAAGTCAGAGACTGATCCAGAGAGCCTTGTGTGGAAGAAATTTACTGAAAGTGTGAACCAGAAGGACACTGTTGCTTCCAAACGTTCTAAGCTGCTCTGAATGGATAGAGATACCTGCACTCCTTCCTAGCCTGCCTCAGAGCCAGGTAAAGAGCCTGCTAGCCTTTACCCAGTGGGGTGGATCTGGGAACAGGGAGTCATGGGCGTGTGCCTGAGTATGGGTGTATTCTCACCACACTGAGGAAGTTGGACCGGGGGACTCCTGGGGTCTGGGCTCCTTGGGAACTGGGAAGCAACTGCATAGTGTTCCTGCTTCATGTTGGTAAGCCAGAAAGACTGTTTCCAAGAAGCTGAGCCAGAAGCACTGTTACCAGAGAAGTGTGAGCCAGAAGGGCCTAGCTGTTGTCACCTGTTTGAAATAATCTAAAGCTTCTGTACTGCCATTCTGCACCTCTCAAACTGCTACCCTGCTTCTGTGTGCTGCTCCCTGCATCTTCTGTACTGCCATTCTGCTCCTGTGTGCTGCTCCGGCACCTCTCAAACTGCTACCCTGCTCCTCTGTGCTACTCCCGGCATCTTCTCTACTGCCATTCTGCTCCTGTGTGCTGCTTCTGGCACCTCTCAAACTGCTACCCTGCTTCTGTGTGCTGCTCTCTGCATCTTCTGTACTGCCATTCTGCTCCTGTGTGCTGCTCCGGCACCTCTCAAACTGCCATCCTGCTTCTTTGTGCTGCTCCTGCATCTTCTGTACTGCCATTCTGCTCCTGTGTGCTGCTCCCGCACCTCTCAAACTGCTACCCTGCTCTGTGTGCGGCTCCTGCATCTTCTCTACTGCCATTGTGCTCCTGTGTGCTGCTCCCGGCACCTCTCAAACTGCTACCCTGCTTCTTTGTGCTGCTCCCTGCATCTTCTGTACTGCCATTCTGCTCCTGTGTGCTGCTCCCGCACCTCTCAAACTGCTACCCTGCTCCTGTGTGCTGCTCCCGGCACCTCTCAAACTGCTACCCTGCTTCTGTGTGCTGCTCCTGCATCTTCTGAACTGCTATTCTGCTCCTGTGTGCTGCATCCAAGGGTCATGACAGTGCTGGCATTGCTAGCTGGAATTTCTATCTTTGCCCATTGGATTACATTTGGGGTTCAAGCTGTTTGTGAAAGTTCAAGCCATTCTGTTGGAGTTTCTTTTCCAATTGTCAATTTGTGCTAGCACAATATGGCCTGTTATGGGGTTAAAATGCAAGCTTGATAAGTTTCTTAATGTGCACCACTGAGTTCTACTACTGGTACCAGTTAATGAATATTCAGCACCCTGTGTAATGTAGTCCATCTTAGTGTACCCTTGTTGGGGGAAACATTTATTGTTTATGTATGGTGTATTGCTACGTGAGGGCAGTGTTTACGAAGACTTGCAAGTGCATAACCCATTCATCCTTCTTCAGCTACCCAGGCCTGTGTCAGCCAACAAACCACTGTTAATTGTTTGTATTTCTGTGTGCACCCTCAGTTTGCACAATCTGATTGAATTACTGTTTGGTAAAGGTAACAACTGTTGGTGGTCCTCAGGGCTGGTCTTGTCAAGTGTAGGAAGGTGGGTAGATACTGCATCCCAGAGGCAATACTACACAACTTCTGATACACTTAGTTTCTCTGGGTGGAGGCACCATGCTATTTATTATTTTGGGGTGAACCCCTGCTGCAGTCGAATGAACAAACCCAACCCCTCAACCAGGTGGCCCCATTGTAGTCACCAGGTAGGGGATGTGAACCAGGTCCCTGCACCAACCAGGGGGTCACACATTTGATGCATACCCCACTCACTGTGCATGCTACCGGGACTTGGGAAGGCTTGGGAGGAAAAACATAAAGGAAAAATGGCCAACCATGGATGCATGAAGACCCTGCACCCCGCAGAACTCACACCACTGTCTACAGTTCTTGTCTCTCCTCTATGATCCAGACCCTGGAGGATGCAGAGGAAGACCCCTGTTGGTGGAACCATGATGGAGGTAGGGTAAGTCCCAGAGGAGGTGGGTATTGGGGCTGGGGGTATGAGTAGGACAGGTGCAGTTTGGATGAGTAAGATAAATACCCTGTGAAAAAATATATAAAACCACTAGGTAATTGGAAACTATATTTTTACCACACTACAAGAAAAGAACAGGCTGTGTTGTTTAACTCCTCCACGATGAATTCTAAATTGCAGGTAAAAGGGTCCAGTGAGCAGCAAAGAAAATATCTGCCTTTAGCATCACAAATACTAAAATGTAAGTGTGACACAATTTAAAATGATTACCTTCACTAAGATCCTTTTGTTAAAACTCTTTCAGAATTAATGAAAAGACCAACAGATTAATGAAAAGACATGTAGATCCGAGGCATGGAAACATGGTTTTGTGTCTGGTCTATTAAACGTGGAATCAACTGCCAGATGAGGTGGTAAATGCATCGTCATTTCATTCCTAAAGCTAGATTGGACAGATACATTACAGTTGGTAATTCTTTTACTTTCACTGAGTAGTGGGGACAACTTACATGGGCACATGTCTTCTGTTGTTCCATGTATCCAAGTATGATATCCAAGCATGAACAAAATAAACAGCATATTTTTTAGACATAGCAAAGTACAGCAGTAGCTGGATATAATACATTTAAGCCAGCGTGACCCCAGTGGCTTCATCTGGTATCCATACCTTAGGTCAACACATAGTTTTCAGTAATTGTGACAGTGGCACTATCTGTGACTTTGAATAACAGCGGGGTACTAAGTTTACTTGTCATCTATCAAATGTCTGGCGGTCTCATTTCCACTTTGTATATGAAAGACATACTTGAAATTCAGTGTGGGTAAGCTGATCCTCAAAAATGTTAGCTGCTTAACATGGTCAGGTCAAGTCTAGTGCTGCTAGGAAATGCTACAGTACGTACTAGGTCTCCAGTAATACTGACTATCTTTCCTGATTGTGCCCCAGCGGGTAGGCAGTCAACATACGATGCATGTGACAGCAAGATGAACTTGCTGGTGTGGCCGAGATCAGCTTTATAGTCAGGCACTCTGGGTTTCGATTATATACAGAAAGCACTCTATCCAGAGTACTCACTTCCTTCAGATTAACATACTGGTAGAGTTCAATGAATTTCAAAAGGGCATCTGAAAGGCTATTTCTTTTGATGAGGAGTTAATTAAGAACACATAATTTCAATTTTTCTCCATCCCAACTGAGATGCAAAATAATACACATTATCAAACTTGAAGATATGGCAAAAAGCAACTCTATAAGATGCATTTGTATCCATAAAAATAAAATAAACACATTTTAATACAGGCTTAACCATTTACCACTAACCAACAGAGATCTGGAAAAAATTATAGTGCCAAAAATTAGTGTGACCCACAGCAGACACTGTAGAGAGGCCTGACTGAGTTTGAATCCACTGCCTGAAAAAGGAATGCAGTGAGGATAACTAGAGGAATCCCAGTTTGGGACCGCCAAGATTAGAAAAACAGCAAAATGTACTGTTACATCTAAAGAGATGACCAGCTGTGCCAGAATGTCAGAGGCCAGTCTGCTGTTTTACTCACACAGAAGCCACAGGAGTGAAGCCACAATTATCCTGACCTGTCTTGAGACCTAGGGCCTGATTTCTAAGGGCCTGGCATGGACAAGAACTACACCCCCTCTGCACAAGTCAGTCACCTCGCTCCACAAAACATGTTTTCCAGCATTCTTGTGTACAGGCAGCATTTTCCAAATGACGTGCCTGGTAATACCAGGTTGCGTAAATCCAAACAACATCAACCCAGTGCTAGAATCGATGTAGAAAAACTATGCATCAGGAAAGCAGTAAACATCCCACCAACCTTTTGCACATGAGCAGGTGCTTTCTCAAGGTATAATGCCACCCCAAGGCCTATACATAAATAGCAGCAAGCTGAAGGTGTATACACACACATTAACAAATTATGGTCAGATCCACCACGGCTGCATATTGAAGTTAGTGAAGTTGTGTGGAATTGTTAGGAGGTATGGAGAAACAACACAATGATTTGTAAGTAGTAAGATTTGTTTTAATTTCTGTTCCAAGGAAAGCATACACATTATTAGAAAAATATATGAGGTGTACATTTTAATGAAAGGAATAAGAAGCAATATAGGTTTAAAAAAAAAAACCAGAGCAAATGCTACTGAGGTATGTGTTATCCCAGATGACACTGGCTGGACAGCCAAATTGTGAAGAAAACACAATTGCACATATGCAATAATGCAAAGCATCATGGGAAACATGTGCCAATCCCCATGATGGTACAGAAGGTGGCAGTACATGAAAAAGTAATGGTTGGCATATGTTCAGCCTTGGGTTCAGGGTTTTGTCCATGAGGTGACGTAAGTTATATTTAAGCAATGTGTTGATGTCAGGAAGTCAGGTGTAATGATGGACTGTTAGCAGAGAAAATGTGATAGTAACTTTCAGAGAATCGCTTTTGATAAGGGTAAGGTAGTTATGCTTGTGATAATGGGAATATTAGGAAAGTATGAGGTCTATGCAGAAGTGGAGTACAAATATGCACAGTTTCATAAGTATGTGCTCAGAGTGCAGGCAAATGTGATATGCAGTTTTGTTTTAGAAATAGGTAAAAATAGTGATATATGCAACAGATAGAAAGATAGATAATTACATAGACATGTAGATAGAGAGAAGAGAGAGAGAGAGACACACACAGACAGACAGACAGGCACAATAGGAATGGCAGTGAAGTACTGAAGTGATGCCAACCCCACCCCACTCAGAGATGGACAGGCATTGGGGTGTGCCTTTGGAGTCGTTGCCCATAACGCTCATGCCATTTCACCTCACCCTACCCTGTAGACACAGACAAATGTTGAGGTGTGCCTTGGGGTGTTCAAGCTTTACACTCACCCCATTCCATAAGGAAATACACTGAAATGAGTACACTACTATATAAGAAAATGGAGTGAACTTTGGGGCTGAAGAGTCAAAGGCACACCTCGATACCTGTCACTGGCTGCAGGGTGGGAGGGGGTGGAATGGTGTGAGCATTACTGTTGACAGTCCCAAGTCACACCCCTAATGCCTGTCAGTTCCTACAGAGCAGTGTATTATGGTCAGAAAACATAATGCTCTGGGCATTGTTATGTGACTTCTTAACCTAGCAACAGCATTTAATGCATTACATTATAAGGACAAGAAAATGTTTTTAATACATTTACAGACAGTGACATAAACTTAATTTTCTTCATAGAATAATTAAAATTTAGTAACAGTGGTAGTACAAATCAATTACTCAGACAACTTGAAAACTATAACTATTTTATATTGTACATTGACACCCCATAAGGACCTCCTTGAAACTGAAATGCAAATGTCACACATTTATCAGTTTTCTAACAGGAATATTTTACTATCCTAAATACATTTCCTGCTTCAGTAACTGCTCAGCACATCTATTGCATCACCTACTTATTGACATTTACACCTAATATGCAATGTACTACTGCTTACTACACCAGCATCATAGACCATAAAACAGATGACTGCCATAACTACGGAGGCAGTATAGCACAGTAGTTTAAGGCCCTGAGCTGCAAATCTGGAGATCTGGGTTTGAATCACAACCCCCACTTCCATGCTGGGTGACCCTGAACAAGTCACTTAAGTTCCATGTGCTTCAGGTTGCCCCTGTAAACAAGTTTCAGTTTAGTGTGCCACTCCTGGTTAAACAATTGAAAGAAAAAAAACACAATATATTATTTTTCTTGCTTTATTTTTACTACAAGCTTTGACTTATACATCCATCCTTAAATATACTTTTTATAGCTTATGTGTCTGTGACCTAGGCAGCACTACACTTAAAATCTTACACATAAATAAATAAATCATCAGAATAACATTTATTTCAGTAGTATCTCCTTCCTTTTCAGGTGCCCATGACACTATGTATATATATATATATATATATATACATATATATTTATGTCTTTTAACTTCAAAGCACTAAACCTTTTCAAATGCACAAAACATACAACTTTATTGTCCTCACATACTACTGCTAAACTTCAGGTTCCAGAAAAATAAAAATGTAGAGCTTCCCCTAGCTATTTGGGTGGGTGCTTCAGCTGGTGGTGGTGGGGGGTATAACAAGCTTTTAAGAAACAGACACTCTAGTATCCAATATGGGATAGACTTCTTTGAGTGACATATTTTACTCCTTTGTGGGCTTATACCTTAATTGTAATTTTTATGTTGCAAGTGCTTGCTTTCCTCAAGTGTTGTAATCTCAGGATGCAGTTTCACAAGTGATGTATAAGGATGCAGTTTCAGGCACTCCTAATTAATTTTTCTTTCCTCCTGAACCTTAAGTTCTGATGCTCCAGGCAGCTCTGATAGTCAGTTGTTCCAACATAATAGATCCACCTCATGCCCCTCCCATGAACCAAAAAAAAGTGGGGTGGATCTTTAGGAGCTTCTCAGGTGGAGGTGGGTGGATCTTACCCCCAAAAACTAATGCTGCCTCCCACTTCTCAGGTTCCAGTTCTTGTACCTCCCATTTAAGAAAGAAAATAGTGCCCTGCAACCATTGACTAACATGAAAGTGTATTTATTTGAGGCTGGAAAGCATTTCTTGGAGGAGGGTAGCAGTGGAGGAGACTATTTACACCTTCAGCCAGTTCCACAGACAGAAAACATGACATCAGCTCTTTTGTACATGCAAAACATCTGCAGGCACCACCCAGTGCAGCTGTAAAATGAGTACATACTTATACATAGCAGCCTCATCAAGTGAATAAATATGATACAATGAATACTTATTAAAGACACAACCGCTCTCAAGATAGAAATAGAGACTGCAAAACATCATACGATATGGAACCTCAACAGCAAAGATGCCTGTAAATTGTTGTAAATCATGTGCCAATATTGTAAATATGTTACTTCTGCTGTTATTTGTTACTCTCCCCCACCACCACCACACCCTCACCCTGGTCACATCTGTGAACAAGATTATTATTCTATATCTTGTGAAATAATTGAAAATAAATATATAAATAAGATCATCATGATCCATTGCTGGACAGGATTCTTACATACTTTGCACATGTAAAATTTCATCTTAATGGCACCACACATATCTTTGCTCTTGGGGTTCCCATATATTATGATGTTTTGCAAGATCTATTTTTGACCTCTGACAACTAATGCAAGGCAGATATATCTATTTACTGCTGTCCTCCTTTTGCTTTTATTTTGTAGTTCTTTCCTCAAAACATACCTATACCTACGCCCACCCCTCCACATATACCTACCTGCACTCCCTTTTGCTATTTCCCTCTCCCTCATGTTCCATTCTCTCTGTCACTTCCCTCCTCTTTCCTTCTTTTTGTGTGTGTGTGTGTGTGTGTGGTTTTCTGTGGGCCAGTAAATAAAAAGCCAAATAAATAACGTAAAAGGAAATACAACATTGTCCCCTACTTGCCCTGAAATAAAAATCTAAAAGTTCAAACAGTGACATTTAAATGGTACCAACTAGTTCTGGACATTCCTAGTTAAAGCAGTACATTGTGGTAATTATAGTAGAAAATTGGCCTGTGCCTAATTCCCCCAACCAGTTACTGGGGCACCAAGATTCCCCCATCTCTGATGGCATTGAACACTCTAGACCATTCCCAAGTTACACACACACACACACACATCATATATCAACTAGTTAATGCAGCATCGGAAGCCCACCTGCAGTGCTGATGAAGCCTCCCAATGCCTGACTAATTACTATGTGGGGAAGATCATCTGTGGTGCTGCTGAATACTTGACCCACTCCAAGTCAAACTGTGAAACTGGGATCCCATCCTTAGTTATATTTCCCCCCAGTAAAGTGCAGTAGTACAGGACACCATCCCCAAAGGCACACAAATCCCTGGCCACACTCCCAATTAAAACAGAGCCCATCCCCAGTGTCACTTAACAACTTCACTTTCGGTGACCTGCATAATTCCACTCCTCGGCTGACTGCCGTCTGATTTCTCATTTTCAAATCATAGCAAATCACATTATTGCTACTGTACAAAGACTATTTTGCATGGAATAGGGTGAGGAAGGAGGTGTCCATGGACACCAGAGACTGCATGGAATGGCCAGGGTGAGGAGATGGATGTCATAGGATCGAGGGAATGCTAGGCATGCGAAAATGTGAGGTGGGGGCACAACCAGACCACACTTGCACACACTCACCTGTAATTACACAGAACTAGTTACTGCTTCATCAGCCAAGTTTTTAAATGTTTATTCCTGTTTGATTGGAGGAAACCTAATATTTTCCCATTTAATTAACTCTCTTTATGTGAAACTACACTTCAGAGCCAAGTACTGCAGAATAACTGCCCCTCAGTAAATAGTACTATTTTTAACTAAACTAATTTTAAACTACTCAAATTATTTTACTCCTTATGCCATAATAGTGATTTCCTTCTGGCAAGCAAGGCTGTCTTTTTCCTTTTGGAAGGAAAAGGTGCGTCTCAAATCGGGATTTGTACTCAAAGAACCAACTAGACTCATTTAGGATACTCTCAAAACATGTGATTTACCTAAGGGTAACAAACTTAACTGACAAGTCAGAGACCTGCTATACAAGAAACAGAAAATCTCATACTGGCCCCAGTCAGACTAAAATGCTGTACAGTAATATTACTACAACTGGGTGCCCAATTGCAATATCAAACATATATAACCTATTGCAGGATTCAAATATGCCACCTCTAGATAAGCTCAGAGACTCTGAGAAAGGGACTTATCCAGGAATATCTTTGACTCTCAGGGGGCCACTATGCTCAACCACTCTGCCTAGGTATCCAAAAATACCAAGCGTATCCAACTTCAGTTCAATATTTTTACCATTTCTACTAGATCCCCAGTAGGCTAAATACACTTAATCCTGAAGTGCCAGATAACAGCAGCTGATGCATACATAACCAAGGTGCTCTACTTCACATGTTTGAAACATGCCCACAACTACAAGCTTATTGGGACACAATATTTTAGAGCCTTGGACAGATCCTAGGCTTGGTCTTTCCATTTGATCCAGGAATCCTCTTACTTGGAATGAGAGATCAGTTGAAATTATTAATAAATCTGGTAGCATTAACTAATCTCATGAAAAAATAAACTGTTAAACTGGAAGGATGCAGTCCCAACCCTCAACTTATGAGAAATGATAAAATATAGTTACTTACATACTTTGCACATGTAAGAATTTCATCTGCCAATGGGACCACAAATATCTTTGCTCTTGGGGTTCCATATATTATGATATTTTGCAAGATTTATTTTTGACCTCTGACAACTAATGCAAGGCAGATATATCTATTTACTGCTGTCCTCCTTTTGTTTTATTTTGTAGTTCTTTCCTCAAAATGTACTTATACTGTACTATATATGACAATGGAAAGGGCTTACTATAACACTGAGAATAAAAAGAAACTGATTTGGCCTCCTTAGTGGCTTTGTGCTGGCATTAGGTAGTAGTTGGCACTCTAAATCAACACGTCTTTAGGTGAGTGCAAGGCTTCATGGAAGTGCCAGGCAAAGTCATGAGTTTTGAGCAGGTCAATGACCTCTGCAGAGATCCAGGGAAGGAGGGACCTACAGACAAAAGACCATTCTGAGAGGGGCATGTTTATTCCATGTTACAATGAATTTGATCAGGAAACATTAGAGCATCATCTATATCAGTGTATACAGTGAGTGCTGACCAATCAGTGGCCCAAAGATCGCCTAGCAGGAAAGGGAGGTCCACAGGCTTTAGTCACTAAGGCCAAACAGATTTTGGTGGGGCTTTAGTATGCTGGATCTCATGGATGCAGTTGATCACGTACTGGTCACTGAAAACATCTGGAGGGTTCCAGCAGAAAGACTGTAATGGGAGTAAGAGAACATACTATAGAAGCTAAGGAACTAGGGTTGAAATGTGGGGCTCAGTAATGAGCTGTGTGAAACTGAGGGGACTCACTTTGGTGAGCGAGTGCTTTTGCCAAAGAGGTGAGCCAATTTTATTTAAAGCCCATGGATTAAGTGCTCACCTGAAGCTGAGAGGAAGGAAGTGGATGAGAGGGTGGCAGGAAGGAAGCTGGGTTTAAGCGTTGGGAGGAATAAATGCCACAAGTAAATCTGAGAAGTGAGGCGGAAGAGAGAGCCTACACAAGAGTTCATGGAGAGGACAATAGAATGATATACAACATCACTGCTGAGATTGTGATGAATATATAGAGAACTCCACCCTTCCTCCTGCTTCCTACATTCATGTTTGCTGACCACTTAACCAGTCTAACTTCACATCAAACCTACAGTATGTGCATAATAAATAAAAAATAGTGTATATCAAAGTCCAATATACACCCTGAAATCATGACTGATCTGTTAGTCGTTCCTGCTAATAAAGTGAAATTGTCACATCTGTGAAACATTTTAAAACATAATATTTAGAACACCATTTAGCATACTGTGATGAACGTCCCTCACCAGGGACTTCAAGTGCACTACCACCACCAGGATTTTACCAACAGGAACCACAAAACCTGTTTCTTACCTCCTCCTTTGCACAAGGTCAGGAAGGTCAATATAATAACTGTGGGTAGAGTGCCCATTCAGAGACAGACTACAAACAGAGTCCAGCAGAAATAATAAAATTACCTTAACAAATACACAGGCAGTCACTTGTTCTACCAAAATATGATTCTTTACTAAACTACTACAAGTATTTACAACAGGATTTATGTACAGTCAGACAAAAGGATTACAGTTTACTGGAAATGAAAATAAATGGAGTTACACCAGACAGTTAGCAGATAGAAGAATCTGAGCTATTATCACTCTATAACCTATTTATTTACCTGCTGCTGTCTGAAGAAAACACTGTTCCCTAAGCTGTCATTCTTACTGGACCTCTAGCTGCAGGGCTCTGGGTTTCTGATGTTATTGGGTCAAAGAAAGTGCTGACTTTCAGCACCTCAGTTTATTCCTTTTCTCACTGTGGGAGGGGGTCTCACCAAATTTGAGTGACAGTTCTCCACTGCCCCTCCCCCAAATGGGTGGGTGTATGGGAGGATGACATCATCCAGGCCAGCTGGCTCCCATCACGCCCAAATGTCCTCTATCCACTTTTATTATTCTGTTTTTGGGATGCCCAAGTGTGCAACCTCATACCCCTGCCTTTCAGGATGCCTGAGGTGTTCAAAATGGCATGCTCCCATCTGCCTTACAGAGTCTTGTGGCTGACTGTTCCCAAGAGAACATTTTCCTGAGCAGCTCTGGCCAATATTCTCCATAAAGCCTGTTTGGTCATGTGACTTTGGAAGCCATGTTTTGTGTCCACATTGCAAATAGCAGAACATATGACAGAAGTATAATTACACTAACAAAATACATTAACAAAACAAAATTAATAGATCCATCTGGTTATATGCCCACCACACTTATACTGAATCAATTTATGTGTTTCTCTACCTTTTGTTATTCCTTATTATGTTCATTTACATGGAAACAAGAATCTTTCCACCTAGAATTGATCTGCTTCTGTTCATTCACTAAAGTCACACTATTCTGTTATTGACATGATAATTATTTCTACGGCAACAAGTTGTGATGTCACAAGCAGTGCATTATGATTTCAACAAAGGATTAAGCAGCAGAAGTACTCTCAGGATACAGATCCAGTTTCCATGAAACAAAAACACAGAGAAGAAAAAGTGCTCTAATGTGTAGACGGGCAGCGTTTGCATGTAAATGGTATGCAGTGGCATTCACATTGTCAACCACCACCAGTGCACACAGCAACACTTCTGCGATGACTCTCAAATACCGCCAGGAAAAACTGGAAGTAGGGGTCATCAGAGGGTCGAGTTCATACAGATGTTGAGGACTACTGGATGACAAGGAACACTGGCAAGGCACAGGAATAGCACCAATGGCAAAGGGCTAGAAGTGGCCCTTAGGTGGGAGGGGCTGCATAGCACAGACAGATTTATGTGCATGTCACCATGCCATTCACATACTGTATACGTGTGTGTTTCAGGGACTGTTACTGTGTTGCAGACACTGGCCGTCTTAATTGAAATATTAGGATCTGCACTGGATCTGTGGTTCTCAGTATAGCAATTGTTTGGGTCCAGCACAAATTTGTGCATTAGGAACTTTAAACATTTTTGAATGTGAACATGTGGGTAGTGTTTCTGTACCTCTACCATCCCAGGCACCAGCAGCAATAAGAAAATATTTTCAAAATGTGAACCACAGTTCCTGCTAATCAGCAGAACCATATATGTGGTACCTAAAATAATGTACCTACTCTATACTACTTAATCAAGTATTATAAAACTTGAGATTTTATCAACTTCAGGAAAGGAGCCTTGATGGAAAATAACAGTGAAAATAAAAGGTAGACATATGATGCAAAGGTTTAGCTCATTGTGTTGCTTCAGAATGTTTTAACTACTGACCCAGTGGACCACCTGATGACCCAACAGTAAGTAACGTGGCTTATCGTAGCACATGACCCAGGTTTGTTTGCTAAGCATACAGCACCACAACATGAACCAACTGGCTGGGTGGGTGAAGTCCTTCACACCCCAGCCTCACTAGGACCACCTAAGGCACTAACTGTGCTCCTGTAGCCCTCCCAGCCTATTTCTGTTGGACTTAAGTAGGGCCACAGGAACAGGCCTGCTTACTGTAGGCTTACCATGAGGGGTGGGAGATAAACCATATGTGACCTTAATAATGGACCAAAAGACAGGATGTTGATGTATAGCGTGCATCACCAGTCATACAGTACATAGTTGGTTACCCAGCATAAAAGAAGTCTGGAGTAGATAGAAGGAGGTCCAGGACAACAAGGTTGGGGGAACAGTATGAATGAAAATAAATATGTAAAAAACTAGTCTAAATATGCAGCAGTGAGCAGTGCTATTGTGGTGATTCTAGGTTCAGGAATATATACAGAGCTTGCTCTTTGGCTGGCAGGAGGGTCAGATATTGACCAGATAGACTACTTGCCATCAGAGTGGCACAGCCTCCAAGGTGACCAGAACTGAGCACAGCTCTTCTGTCATGACTGACCAACAAATGATTGGCAGCAAATCCTGTGGAAGAGGCCCTCCCAATAAACAGTCATTAGTATGCTGAGACAGTTGGGACTATGGTATATAGGTTGCCCATCCCAACACACATAAAATGGCACTGCATAAAAGGATGAGGGTCTCCAGGAAACTGGATAATAATAAGAAAAACGCCATATAGCTGATAGCAACTATGGCAAAATAAGTCTCCGTTGTGTTTACAGTACCAGTCTTATTAACTGCACAGATTAAGCTGCAAAATACTATTTCATGATATTGCATTTTTTAGTAATCATTACATTTGTTCACAAATATCGTCTTTTCAACACATTTGAAAAGAAGAAGCAGCCTAAGAAATATTCAACCAAGTAAATTAGTATGGGAGCGGTGAAAGGGAATCAAAATGAGCCAAGAGAAAAGAAACAAAACTGAATAGGTAGAACCTTTCTGTATTTTAATACACATAAAGCAGAACTATAATGCATTTATTCATTTGGCAGAGCCTACTGACAAAATTAATAGTTAGAAGTAAAATCGCATAACTTTCTGTTTGAACAGGAATGACCTAAAGGAATTTAGTGGTTCTAACTTGTCTCCATAGAAAAAAAAAAAAAAAACATTACTGTGTATGTGTATTGACTACAGTCTTGGCACATTAGAGGTGAGTACAGTTTTGTGTGAGGAGCCTGCCAAAATTCAGTTTATGGAGTGTTAAGTCAGAGTCAGTGTAGCTCACTGGCAGCACTCTGCTGTCTGTGCCACAAGGCTGAGGGTTCGAGTCTCACACCAGGGTTTTATTCTCAAATCCAATGCTAACACTGCAGCACAGTAATGCAGTAATGGGGTGGCAACACTGCTGTAAGTGCCATCATTCAGAAGAGGCATTAAACCAAAATGAATTTTGCCAGTCTATATTGGCTATCTGGGTGGATGTTAAAAGAGTGGTGGATGGGGTTGTGTGAGTAAACGGCTGGTAAAGTGACGTTAACTCTTATCAGCACTCTGTGAAAACTTATAAACATTGCAAGATTTAGACAAAAGTTTTATTCAAGGTACGTAAGATGGCGCAACTGCACTCTTCTTCTGAAGCTTTATATTTTATTATTTCACAAAACACATTCATAAAAGGAGGGTGACATTTCATGGCACCTAGCCACTTGTCCTTGCCCACTGATACTGTGCTATAATATCCTTTTCCTATCTCAGCTCGTATTAACGCCATTCTCATTGTAAAGCTTTATGCATTCCTTGAAAGGTCCAAGCCCTTATATGGCTGTATGTCAACATCCTTTTATCTAACATGTGGATGTCTACATTCCTGTATCATGGGAACTCACACGCATGCACAGCCAACTGCCATGAAGTAAGATATTGTATCCACAGTGCCAGTGGGACAGGGCAAGTAGCATGGTGCCATGAAATGTCACCCTCCTTTTGGGCTGTAATTTGTGAAATAATAAAATATAAAGATTTCAGAAGTAGAATGGAGTTGCACCCATCTTATTTACCTTGATCTATGGTGCTAATCATTTGGGTGGCCCAAGACAAATCTTATATGGCTTTTATTTTAGAACTAAGGACAACCTAAATTCCTTCTTCTGTAGTACAGACTTTTTACCCCTTACTCCAAGAGTAGCAGTGCTGAAACCCACATGGACTCCATGGATCAGACTGTTGCACCATCCAAGGCCCTGGTGCTCACGCCTGTAGATGCCATGCCTAAACCATTCCAGGAAAACTCTCTTCTAAGGGAGCACTTACAAACTGCTGCAAATCAGGTGAGGGAGAGGAATTTAGGAATGGTGGGCTTCCCAGTGCCCACAGGAGAAGATGATGCACTGAGGTTTGCAAGGATGTTTTTGTCTCAGATTTTGGAGTATTCTGAAAAGGACCGCTGTTTCTCTATTGAAAAGGACTGTAGAATCACATCGCAGAGGGCATCAGCTATGCTGATATCTCTTAGAAACTTTTTCATAGTGTGTACCTGTGTAGGAGATCAAGACTGTGCCCAAGCAGCTGCAAATCAATGCTGAAAGCTTAATTACAGGGAGGTAGAGGTTTCTATGTACCCCAATCTTTCTTACTTTGGGGTCAGTGGAGGTAACCTCCATCAGCTGCAGCTGGTGCAGAATGCTGTTGCCAGCTCGTTGATGGGCCTCTCAAGGTCTGTGTATATAACTCTGGTGTTGCGCAAACTGCACTGGCTGCTGGTAAGAATGAGGATTGCCTTCAAGGTGGGCTTGCTCACCTATAAGGCCCTATACGCTCTGGTCCAGGCTACCTGACTGACCTCCTCACACCTGTCTGCCCAGTGCACTCCCTCTGCTCATCCACGGAGGGCCTCTTGGTGGTCCCAAGGGTGTGGTTAAAACTTCAGGGACAGTGCCTTAGGAGTGGCTGCACTAGTTTTATGGAACTCCTGCCAAGCATTCTGAGGGAGGTGTCCTCCATGGACGATTCAATCAGGGCCTAAAAGCCCATCTTTTCATCGGGTGTTTGATGTCAACTAATTTCTAAATCATTCTGAGAGTTTTAACATTTATGGGTGGAACTGAATTATTTATTGTCTGAGTAATGTGATTTTAAATTGTTTTGTGTTCCCTTCAGTACCTTTACGTAAAGGGTCTAGAGCTTCAGAGATTAGGTACTCTATAAATAAAGTTTGACTTGACTTGACTACAGTACCAGGATGCAAAGGAAAGCCTTTGATGGGGCTCAGAGTCATTCAAGGCTGCATAAATTTCAACACCAGATACTTTTACTCACCAAATTGTGTCTGGTATGAAATGGCAAACCTTATTTGTATAATGACTCCCAGGATACTGATAAGTTGATTGTAAAAATAGAGGTGAGATGCTTGGGGTGAAGACAATGACATTTCTTTAAAGGTCAGAGAGTTGCTGAGGTTTTTGGCTCTGTAGTATTGAGCTTCAGATATTCTAGGCTGTGCTGTTGATGGAGATAGAAGGGATTTCATTTTATGTTTCAGCTTGGTGCCAGATGTACATTGTATTTTGGGACTTTATGGATGGGACTTGCACTCTGGTAATGACCTTTGAGGCTATGGGGCTCTTGTGACAAAATGGCTTCTTTATCTGCCAGAACCATTTCTAAGATGACTGGATTCTTCTATAGTGGAAGGGAAGCTGACACAATACTGAACAATCTATATTTTAAGCTGGGACTCTGCTTCCACAAGTTTAAATATTTCAGTCTCCAGTGTACCTTAATTATTATCTCATGTCAAAAAGTCTTCCTTCCATACTTATTTTTTTATATGCATCATTGCATCTATGACTGTATATTGGCTTAGTGCAGTAGTTCTCACACACTGTCATAGTGAGCCTCCCCAAGCCCTGAAAAGATCTTGAGCCCCATATATAGAAATAATTTTAAGGCCCCTATAGAGCAATTATCGTATTTTGCACAGTACACAAAGAATAGTGACACTCTTTGAGTAGTTGAGTTTATTCTCATTTTATTAACCTTCTTATTCTCCATCTGTATAACCCCTCCCCATGCCAGCCTACTCACTCCACACTTCTGGGTTTTGGAACCTATTTACTGTACCCCTTGTTGTAATACCTCCATGAGTCAGATTACTTTCTTTGTCAGTTTAACCTTGTTTTTAAACACCTTCTCAGGGACCATTTTGCTTTGTCCTACTCTTGTTTCTAGTACCTCTCAACCTAGCCTTTGCATTTGTGGTTTTCTGCAGCCAGTATAATGGGTCAATTATTACCTTGTACCTATTCATTTGTATTATTTTGCATTTTGTTTTGCACAGTTTCTAAGAACTGTACTTCCTCCATTCAGCTTTCCCCCATGTCATACCAGGAAACAAGTGTTTGTTGAGTGCGACTTTCCTGGTCACCCATTTTGTACATAAATTTGCATGCCATTATTCACTTTAGTTTGCTGCATCCTATGACACAAAACATCCAAAACCAGACATTAAAATGTACTATATTTAAAGACTTGCTTGAGCCTCCCTAAACAGGTTGGGGCCTCCCTTGGAGGCTGGCCTCACCATTTGAGAAACCCTGGCTTAGTGTGTGCTTTTTAAGTTTAATAAATCTGGACCTTTGGAGGTTTGTTTAGTATATTCAGGAGTACAGTCTGAACCGGGATATTGTCTAGTTTATATTGTTACTAGCATTACTGTGTTATATAGCTTTTCTCTCTGGGGACTTGGGGAAATTTCACCTTAATAAAAGTGTTTTTCTTTGCTTAGGGAGATGCTGTAGACCTCTGGGTTATGATGGTAAGAATAGAATGAATAGAATTTTTATTTATTGACAGAAGAGATCCTTGGATTTTCCCAGGCTGTATGCAAACTGAATTTAAATTTCTGTTAACTATTATATTACTTCCTCATAGACTGAAACTCTTGAGGAGGTGTCGATTCTGATATTCTTTTATAGCGTTACCTCTACATGTGGGAGTTATAATTTGTTATCCTCTTATGTAAGTTTTGAAAGTGATCTTGCAAAAAAGAATGAATAAAAAGTAAAAAAGTATGACATCAGTAAAAGTCATTGATTGCTGAACCCACTAGATGATTCTTTCACTTAGAGCTAACAGATTGATATGTTATAGTTTCTTTGGCAACTAATATTGTTTATCAATTCTGTTTAAGAAACTGACATTTAAAACTGATATTAAAAGTTGCTAACAAATATCACATAAAAGTTTACCTGTTTTGCCAGCCCCTTTGACTCGTACAACAGTGCACATTAAATTAGCATTACGTAAAGAGAAGGGTAACACTTTTGGAGTTCATTAGCATTGTGACTTGAAAATTATGATTATGTTTACACATTTGAAAAGTTTACCCTGTGGTTGAATGGGAGCGACAAGATTCCTCCTCCTTCCAGACTACTTGAACCTCCAGAATCCATCAGCTCCTTTACTAGTGTGTTTTCCGTACTCAACATTTGTGCTGCTTGGCTCCTTTCTGCTGCTTGTGTTTTCTTATTTTGTCAATTTTTTGCTGTTTCATGGTTCTCCTGCTTCTGCCTCTTCTGTTCAGTGTCTGTCTGATTGCCTAGCTTGCCCCTCCCTGCTGTGTCCCAGTGTTTTCTTTTGTTTTGCTTCCCTTGCCCTTTGTGCCTGTCTTTTGGCTCTGCTGCCCCTTCCTCCAGCGTGGTTCTTGGGAATACAATAAATGGATTAAGCAAAGACTTTGCCTGATTTGGGTTCTTATGCATCCCACTTATGAGGTGTGTGTGTCCTGGAAACTTGTTGCAGCTATTTCAAGTGGTTTCTGTGCACCCATCCCAGTCGCACTCATTTGGTGCATACTGCCTATTACTATCTCCACTGCTTCCATGCCTTTCCTCTGCCCTCAGCTACTCACTTTGCCTGTCTCCCCAGTGTTCCTGTGCATCCTGTGTTCCTCTTTCTGTTTCCCCATGCTCTCCTGCCTGCACTCTTTTGTTCTGCCCTTGCACTACATGCCTCTGTTTCTGCTCTGCCCTGCCATTCCTGTGGGTTACCGCTTTGTTTTTCTGGCTCTTGGTTTTGTTGTGGTACCTACCTCTGTTTCTGTTCCTCGTTATTCTCACTTCTGGTCCTCTTGGTGCTCCACTCCTAGCTGTGCCCTTCTTGTTTGTTCTGAGCTATTTCTGCCTTTGTGCTTCACATTCATTTTCTCCTCTGGCCACTACCAGGATGTCTTGTCTTCCAGCTTTTATAAGCAGCAGCTCCAGTGTTTTCACGGCGTCACTCTCCACCAGACCTTCTATAATACGCTGTGGTGGGTGCTGGTTTGGAGCCCTTCATTTCTTCAGGTTTGCAGATTTCGATCTTGGGACTCCTGAATAAACATTGTAACAGTAGTGCAATGACTTTAAGAAGCACAATAGTGCTGCTTTGTGCCTAGCCAAACCCTATACTGGGAACTGGGTCCCACTATCAAGAGTCGCTCAGGAAGCCGGGGGTCACCTGCCTTTAGTGGTTACCTCCTTGTGACAGGCTTCAATATGAGCCTTTCATTTCTTTTGTTTTTGTTATTTGTAGTTGCCACATCTTTATCTAAGGATAGATCCACTGGTTCCTTCAAGCAAGAAGATTCTGACTCTTCAACTTATTCATAGGAAAGTCGTGCTCAAATCCCGACAGAATATTAAGGATGGGCCATTCCCACACTTGTGGCCTCCTTCACAATCTAAGAGTCCCTTCTCTGCTACTGCCAAAAGCAGGAAATGTTTAAAGCTGAATCTGGGACTCCTGAGGAAACTCCTGCTTCTTCTCATTGTCAGAACTGCATGGCTTCCTGCTTCACATCAGCTCCTCAATGTTGAACTTACTGTAGATCCACAGTAGCTGCCTCAGAATCCAAACCATCTGATCTCAAGAACTGTATCCTGCTCCAGACCCCTAAGTGCTACTGGAGCTCCTCCAGTATCTTGATCAACTGTTACAGCTCCACTGGCACCTTCATTTCTGATCCTATCTTCTTTATCAGGTCCATCAATGAGTTCTCAGTCTCATTTCCAACTACATTAGGATGCTGGGATGCACAGGCAGGGCATCTCCAGCAGGAAAAGGAGGTCATGATTCCACTATACAAGACACTAGTGAGGCCCCACCTGGAGTACAGTGTACAGTTCTGGAGACCTTACCAACATAAGGACATAGACAGGGTAGAGAAGGTTCAGAGGAGGGCAACAAAACTGGTACATGGATTGCATCACAAGTCCTATGAGGACAGGTTGAAGGAATTGAATATGTACTCCCTGGAGGAGAGGAGGGAGACAGAGGGACATGATAGAGACATACAAGTATCTTACAGGGAGGAACAGAGTGCAAAAATACACTATTTTTAAGTGAAAAGATGTTCCAGGACTAGAGGGCATAGGATGAAGTTGGAGGAGGACGATTCAGAGGAAATGTGAGGAAGAATTTCTTCACAGAACGGTGGTGGACAAGTGGAACACCCTGCCTGAGGAAGTGGTGGGGACTGAAACAATCACTGGATTTAAGAATGCATGGGATAGACATAAAGGAATTCTGGAGGTCAGGGGTAAGGGCAACAGAGTTCTAGGAAAACATAAACTGAAGTTACAAAGTCAAATGGGCAGACTAGGTGGACCATAGGCCCTTATCTGCTGACACTGTCTATGTATCTATGTATCTGTCCCAGGTACTACTCCACTTCTCTGACTAAATTGCCAACTACTGCTTGTCCTACCCATCTGGTTCTAGATCCGTCAGGAGGACATTGTCAAAGGAAAGTCATTGCTCTCATAGCCTTCTTCTATTGTCCCATGAAACCAAAGAAACCAGGATAGTTTCCTGTGGTAATGCATCTAAAGTGTTAACTGTAGGCAAATTCATTCTGACCTTCTCCATCTACTGAGAAGTTATATAGAGGCACTGTCATCCAGGCATGAAGACCTAGACTCCTACCTATATCTTGTTCTTGCTCTTGCAGTTCGATATGGTAGTACTCATTTCTATGATTATCCTAATCTTTTTCAGCAGAAGCAACTGTTTACCTGTCAAAGTACAATTAGTGCAGTTCCTGAGCATCCTTAGCAACAGTTTGTTTTGTAAATGTTTTGCTGGCCAACAAGCTTGATATGTGTAATCTGTGACTCCTTCTCTCATATCACTGCCTTGTGTCCTCAGACCATCATCAGTACTTATCCCCTGCTACTTCCGCTTCAACTCACCAAACCACTTCAAACGTCTTCCATGCACCATGAAATCTTATGGATAAACAGTGACGTTACGTATTTCTTTCTACCAGGGAAGTGGTTCGTAATCATTTTAATGAAACAGCCTGCTGTGCACCATCTTGTACTCTTCTACATGTTTGTAGTCACTGTGGAGAAGCACACTCAAAACTGTCTTGTCATTGAAACCAAATTCCATGCCTGTTCAAGGCTACAAATGACAAGCAGTCCATCCCTCAACTCCACTGAACATTTCCTGCCTGCAACAACTTTTATCACCTCATCCGCCACAGTATCTGAAATCAATTAAACTCACTGGATGCGATGCCTAATTGGCGTAAAGCATATATCACAGATGCATTCAATTTTTACCTATTCATTCATCCCCAGGACATGTTTACGGAATATTCTTGGAGATTTCAGTTCTGCTTTGCTGTATGCCAAATGTTTGATGTTAATGAAGTCTTTTAGACTCCTTTTCCAGTTCTTTGTGTTGGATTCTTCTGAACGTCTTTAGGCTGTCCTTTCATATGTTGTGTCTTTTGGATAAGCATCACCTGACATCAGTGCTTAGTCTCCACACTTAACATTTCTCCAGCAGTTGAGCCGGTGGCACTAGGGTTGAGGCACTGGATGCACACCTCGTGCCATGCAGGTGACCCAAGTTCGGGAGCGGACTTGGGTACCAGAGGTCGGCAGGGGAGGAGAGGATCAAGCATTTGGAGAACTGCCTCCTGTCCTGGGGTGGGTTGTTGGAGGCCTCACTTTGTAGCAGCTCCCAGTGGAGACTGGGATGCCACATGGAGAAGGGCTACAGATGGGGCAAAGCAGCAGAAGACATCAGCAGGGAAGAGGCGGATCGTCCTCCACATGCAGACGTCATTGCATGTCCACACCTTGTGGGGAGTAACTAAGCAGGAAAACCATGGCTACTGGGAGGTGACGGCAGGGCTCGAGTGACCCAGCCCACATGCCCATAACCAGCCTGACCCAACATGACTCTCCATGGTCCACACCTCCTCTCGTAAGGCACCGGTGGGACAGGGGGACCCAGCACCCAATTCTTCGGTTGGGAAGGAGCTCAGGTGGGTGGTAGAGGCAAGATCAAGTGGGTCCCCACTAGATAGGTGTCCCAGTGGTCAGTGACCAGGAATGAAAAAGAGTTTACTCAAAAAAAAAAAATCCTCCAGCAGATGATAAAACAAAAGGACCAGATCACGAGCTAGAGTTCTTAGGTACTGAATCAGATACCCTAAAAATGGATGCCTGCCATTCTAGGAAGAAATTACAAAGAATTTCAAGCCTGGTTTCAATATTTCAACAAAATCATCCTGTACCTCTCTCAGTCTCTTTACAAATGCCACTTCGTCATTTGTTTTGCTGCCATTGATGAAACTTCATGATTTGCTAAGTACTGACGCTCAGAAAGTAACCACATTCCCCACTTCTACTTAACTTTATCTTTGTTCGAAATCTACTCCATCAGTGAAGCCACACTCACTTAGGGACATGCATGGAACAATCTAATTGTAACTATGCACATGAACAACCAAGCAACTGTAGCCATCATAAATAAAGGGCATTCTTCCTCTCGGTCCATACTAAATTTACTGGGATGAGTGACATGGACCTCCTACAGAGCCATTTTACCTTCCGTTGTATATATTCCTGCTCCTTCTAATTTCTTAACAGTTTGTCTTTCACAGTTTCAATTTTGGCAATTCAGAGCTGCCTTTCCACAAACCAATCAGGAGATGACTCTCCAGCCATTGTCAGGCTGCAAATGACATAACATTGTTCTCACTTATGCCTCACTTACTATATGGAACTGGTATCACGTTATATGGGCAACTCAAATTAAGTGATTAGTTTTGAGAGACTCAGTTTGAGCACCCGTGATGTGAGCTACCCTGAAAGCACAGCTGCAGGGGAATATAGCGACTGTGGAGGAGGTGAATGAAGTGAAAGTTCAAGGAGGTAGTTTGCCAGAGTGTTGCCCAGCTAGCTGTATGGTGTGGTGGTGAGGGTGGATGACTGCAGTGTGGGAAGTTCAGGGTTCAGGGCTGGGTAGGGGTACTCTTTTTTGTGTGTGTTTGCAGGAGTTACATTTTTTTTCTGACTCCTGTTTTCCCCAACCCCTCAGGCTGCCCTCCCCATGTTCTCCCCTCACAGCATGTGTTTTCCTCCCTGAGTTGCATTCCTTCTGAAGTTTCTCCCTCCCAACATGCACCCCCTGGAGTTGAGAATCTGAAGTTAGGGGTGTGCGGGGCCCTCATAAATATGTTCATTTGTTTTGTTAGATTTCCTTACTGTTTTTATTGTTGTTGTGATGTGTACATTGCTGTTTTGCTTTTTGGTGATGTACACTTACTGTAATGGGACTTGCTGTTTAACAGTCACTGTTATAACATGGAACCTATGGAACTCCTTAGCCATCATCGAAGTCTTGCCGCATGCAAAATAGCCTGGAAGAAATGTACCACCTTCCACATCTTGCAAAACATGGACCCTTCTACAGCTCTGTCTGTCTAGTGTTGCCATTTACATCATACTGTTTACAAACCTCTCACTCTCAGCCACATCAATCAAACAATATATTTCTGGTATCCACTTTCCCATGCTGTCCTTCCATCCTAACACATGAGTCTCATATCTATAAAGCCTAGCAGTCAAAGCCTTCTTATAAGGTCTAAAGAAGCAGACACGTTCAGAAACTTCAACAAGGAAACCATATTACAATCTATATTCTCAGTTAGTGCTACTGTTAAGCACTGGCTTCTCTGGATCCATTTGCTGACCTTAATCTACATGCCTCTATGACTCTGGCCTTTTAGATTGTGTGACCTGAAGAATCTACATTGTCTTTTCAGTTTTCAATCCAGTCATCCATCTACTAATAAATGATTACAGAAACCATCTGCAGACCAGATCATTCTCACCTTTCACAGATGTAAGACTGACAGAATCAACAAAGGAGTCCATGTCTCTTACTTGTAACTAACTCAACCTGGTGCCCTAATCAAATATTCAAAATTTGCTGCAGTCCACAGACAGACAAAAAGCCTAACTCTGTTCATCCTCTTCCATACACTGAGTTCTTCTCTGTCATGACTACATCCTGGTTTGTCCCCATGTCAGAACACTACCGTCTTGCCTGGGTCTTGATGCCTCTTCCTTTTCCATACTTTCAGTTAGAATAGAACAGCCACCTCAGCATCTAAAAGAACATTCCTGCTCACATAATCAAATCATGGGTAACTGGATTTCATCTTGCTGTCAAACATATATGTCACAGACTCAACTGCAGCACTCCACCATAGTTATCAACAGCTAACCTCTTCAATTCTCTGCCTGGAGGAGGCTAACCCAGTAATCTTGGTTCCCCAGAGGTTTCCTCCACATTTTTTCTTCCCGCTCTTCCGTTATTGGGTCTAGTCCATGAGTTGGAAGGGCAGGTTCCATTACATCTCATTTTGTACTTTTAGCTATAACTTTTCCTTTGGCATTGCAACTGTTCTGCTAGCACCTCTACTGAGGTGGAAAACCACAGAAAGAGATGAGCCAAAGTATCACAGCAGTTGCACTGCCTGTGGTATGGCTCTTAACTATAACTTTTCCTTTAGCTTCAAGACTATTCTCCTAGCACCTCTACTGAGGTGGAAAATCTGAGAAAGAGACAAGTCAAAGTATCACAACAGTTGCACAATCACTACACACAATGGTAGCCTTCCACTGAATCAACAGATACTATAAAATACTGCTGTGCTTCAGTGTTTAAAGGGGAGCCCACACTTAAGTGTGGAGCTGGTCCCAATGTGCAGTTGTGGGCCAAAACATTTGGTTTACTTACTGTTTACTGTAGTATAGTAAATTATATCAGAGTAATTTTCCTTAGTTGGAAGCTGACAGTTTTTTTACTACAAATCCAAAACTCCTCCAACTGCAGAAGGGCAACAGTGGAGATTTGATAGCCTGCAGTACATGTTAGAACTTTTATAATCTCTGATCAGATTTTCTGGTCTACTTTTCTCCAGGGGCTAAGTACTGTCCTCTGTTACTGTACTTGACCCAAAGAGGACAGTGAACTGGCAAACAAAAGCTCAGTGTATATATAAACTCTAACATGTATTGCAAGCTATTTGAATCTTCTCACTGTTGCCTACTGCTCTGATGGCGCTCAGGCACAAGCACGCACGCCCAGGCTCATGCATGCACGGGAGACCATGTTGCACAAAGAGCATGTCATAGGGAGCACCAGACAATGCCTACAGAAGCAGAAGAGAGTGCAGAGAGGATGTTTAGGCATCGCACACCTTCCCAATACACAAAAGAAGAAGAAGGTGTGAAAAATGCTATGTTTTCTCGGCTCTACACGCTGAAAGAGGAGAGGAATGCAAGTACCAACGGACTCAGGGAGGCAAATTTTTTGATCTGGACTGCACACCAGACACACCAATTTCTCCTGGCAGAGTGAGGTAAGGGCAAAAGAAAATGAGAGATTAGGTTCCAGTTCCTCATTACCTCCTATTAATGCAGTGAGGCAGCAGCATGATTTTGGGGGCATGGTATGAGATGCTCCCCTATGGCTTCTAGCAGGAACCATAGGTGTTCTCATTCCCACCACAGGCACAGTAGTGGGTGCAGGCTGTAACTGAGACCACTAGCAGGGTCACAGAAAGCTTGCCGGGCTACAACCCAGCATCTTAGACCAGCTAGCAGGAGTCTAAGGAAGAAAGCCCAAGTATATAATTAGCCAGAAAAGTATTGCTCTTGGTGAGCAGTGCAGAAATTTGTAGAATTGCTAGCTGGTAAATGTAGTGTAGGCATCTGCTGATTGCTAGTTGTTGTTATACTCTCCTTACAACAGTTGGTATACAATGCTTCCTGAGGTAGCTAAACTGATAGAATTTATTCTCACGATGTAACCACATCATATGGTTTATGAGCCAGCTACTCTGAAACTGCCGCAGTTCTAATTTAGGTATCATGAATAGTCTCTTACCTCCTATTTAGTGTTGCAATGAGTGATTCTGCTTGGTTGCTGTTGTTGTATGCAGCAACCTGTACCAATCACATTCAGAACTGATCCTGGAAGGGCTGTGCCACAGGGAGAGGGGTGGGACTTCTTTGAAGTCACATGTACATCAAGCAACCTATCAGGTGGACATAACCCACGTGTAAAGAAGGTGGAGTGCCTCAGAGATTATCCACCACAATCTGCAGGGATTCTAGGATTTGTAGTCACAGAAGATTTCAACTACTAAGCAAAACTAGTCTGATACAGTCTACTATATAAACAGTGACTTTGTTTTTGCACACAACACACACACTGAGACCAGCCCCATAATTGAGTGTGTTGGCCCTTGAAAGGCTCGTTCCTTTAAAAGGCACTGAGTGAAAAATTATTGACAGTGGTAAGAAGTTATTGCCAGAAGCTGAAAAGGAGGTAATGAAAGGTACTTATCAACATACTGCCTCAACAGATGATGGCAGTTGTTTTTTAAGTACTGTACAACAGTAGGGGTTATCTCAATTTTAGATACAGTGCAATAAATCACAAATGTTATGTTTCACTGCAAGCTACAAAAGTTTGTGTAAACTAAATTATACTCGCAGTTTTGCAACTGTTTGAATAAATAATATACCACTAGGTACTCTGTGAAACATCCAACACTAGTCGACGGGTTAAAACTTTAATTAGTTTTGGAATTTCAACCATATGGTCATAATCTCTGAGTCATACCAAACACGTTTTTAATAAGAATATCTTACAGCACCTAAGAGAACGCATACTGCACAACATATGCCAACACTCTGCAAGTCCTTGCACCTCTGTGAGTGGGTAAACATATAATTCAAGTATGAACAAGGGCAGAAAATTGCAAAAATAATTGGCCAGGGAATTACAAGGACTATATAAATCAATGTCCAGAGGCTACCTTTCCCTACTGTGATTGTCACCTTGCAACAGTCAGTTCTGAACTGACTTCATTTAACTATTAGGACTACTGATAATACTGCAGTACTACTGATAGAATACATCCAGAATCACTGTGAAACTATGATTAAGCAAAATCTGCTCGTTTTATTTTTTAACAAGGTAAAAATCTTGCTACTTTAAAGAAAGGCAACTTTAATCAGATTTAATATGCTGAACACTTACGAGATTATTTTGAAAAAAAATCTATGAAATCAAAACAGACCATTTCTTTACTATGACTACAACATATTACAATAGTTTAACTAAGCAAATGGTAAAGCTCACCTACTGACCTACAGTATGTGTTCCTACAGTATCTGGCATACTGCAGCTTTAAATTTATATCAGCTCTGACTTAGAGATCTGGCTTGAAATGTAAAACCTGATTCTTGATTAAGCAGACTCACTGCTAAATCTTAACACTGTCCAACTCAAAAGATCACTTCAGTTATCATTCGCTCTCTGTATGAGGGTGCTGTTATTGCAGTACCATTTCCTGTAACTTACTGCTTCATAAACTGTTCTGTCATGTTTATTGCGTCACTGTATTATGCTGTTTACTATATTGCATTGACTTTGACATGGAACCTTTGAAAATGAGTACTCGTGCTCAAAAGCACATTCCTAAATAAGTAAGAAAATAAATAAATAAATAAAATAGCTAAATAAATAGTGCTTTTCCCAGTACAAAACATTCATACCTGGTTCAGTTTAAAGGAGCATAGTTCTATGACCTAGAACCCTACATGCAAAATTATTTTCAATTGTTTTTATTTTTCAGCATGGACTAAAACACTGATACCCAGTTTAATAGCAGTTGGTGTTTTCTGTCACTGAGAAATTGTGGCTTATAATTTGCTTATCTGTAGAAAAACAAGACAAAACAAATTACTATAAACCATGTAACCTACTATAGGTTGATGACATGGTCAGTTCCTTAGCTTGAGGTAGTAAATAGGAGACAGATGTTTTGTAACAATTATACACAGGTTATGTAGTCCTCAACAAATGTGCACCTTCTGATATTGCCTCTGAGATTTATATTCTAAGCACTCCATTCTTTATAAGAGTAGGTGCATTAAGAACACTTTAAAGTGAATTAAAGTACAACGCCCAAAATGGGCAGAACTCAAAACATGCATTTATCACATGGCTTTCTATGAGAGATTCAGTTGGCATCAGACTTGTGGATAAGTAAAGTGTCCATCTAAATGAACTACTGTGTTTACTGTATTGCCTTAAAGTAACTAACTGGGTGGATACCCAAAATGATAGGATTATGACAAAGTTTTCATATGAGTCACTACACACACCTCTTTTCAAATCACGCACCTACTGCAGGAATTTATGTGATATCTGTAAGAAAATATAAAGAGAATGATTTAAAGGGACATAAGAAAAAGCCTGTAAGCCCTCATGGCACCTGCAACCCAAGTTTGTGTTGGGGGCTGGCAGGGAGGAGGGTGATCGAGCATCCCACAGGACATTCCCTGCTCCAGGAAGGAGGGTTGCAGGAATAGTTTTTGTTTTAATTCAGCTGCAATAATGCCACCTCGTAATCACAGGTGGAGCTGTAGTCAGAGCAGCAGGTGGGAGGGTGGACATTCAGCTGGAATGGAGAGTGAGCATCCTTTGCATGCATGTGAGTCACATGACACCTTGAAAGTTGGCACCCAGCCAGAAAACAAGTGAGGAAAGCCCCAGAAGCATGCAACATGACTCCAGGGGCCCTGCCAACATGACTGACTGCTCTGTCTCCCATATGTAAAACTGAATAGATGGGGTGATGTTCAGCCCCTAATGGAGATCACCACAGTTGAAGGAGCTGCACCTGGCCCCTTTGAGGTCAGAGGCAGAGCTGCAGAAGGGAAGGATGAGGCCAGGAAAATCAGAGTACAGAGGGGCCTCACGGTGATGAACATAAACAATATGGGGGGCATAAGGTAGTTGTTACTGGGAAACTTGGGAAAACCTGAGTTGTTGCAATAAAGCTAGCCCCTGGCAAAGAGAAATTTTTAGTAAAGACAGTGTCCCACTGACTATCTCAATGCCTGACTTAAGCTTTTTGCAATTTTTTTTGTGCTGGACAGGTAAATATATAGTAGCACTACCTGTTTAGACAGATACAGCATTGTTGAACATCATAACTGTATCACACTTGCAGCATTTATAGACAAGTTAAAAGCTCACCTGCAATGACAAATCACCGTGGACTTTTGCTCTCCTGGAGGAGCCTACTGCCCTCTAGTTACAATGTGCAATACTTTGACTCACGAGGCCTCAAAACATTTACGTAGTTTACACTTGCAATGTATACTGTATATACATTGCAAGTGTAATGTCGGCCGTGGTCAAAAGTGGATTCTATCATCTTAGGAACATTGCCCAAATCGAGCCCTGATACCTCCTGAGGACCTGAGCACAATGGTGCATGCTTTCTTCACTTCCAGACTGGACTACTGTAACACCCTGTACCTTGCATTATCTGGAGGAAACCTCTGCAGGCTGCAGCTGGTGCAGAATGTGATGGCAAGACTTATGACTGGGGCAAGGAGGTGTGAGACACACCCTCGTCCTCCGCAAACTGCACTGGCTGCTGTTCAGGTGGAGGACTGTCTTCAAGATAGGGCTCTTACCTATAAGACCCTGCATGAAAGGGGTCATGTCTATTTGCAAGATCTTCTTGTTCCTTACCATCCAGGCGGGCACTCTGTTCCGCCAAAGGAGCCTCTTTGGGGTTCCCAGAGTTAGTTGCAGCACTGGGATAGGGGTGTTTGTGGTGGCCATGCCTACCCTGTGGAACTCCTGAAGATAGTGGAGAGTTTCGACCATCAACGGACCTACGCTATTAGCGTGGAAGCAGTTAGTTACTGTCTTAAATCAGTCGTTAGGTTATTTTTAGTAGTTTATTTGAGTTGGTGGGCTTCAGTCCTAAAACCTCCCTGTTAAAAAACAAACAAAGGGGTGTGGGCGAAGCCCCAACTCAAACAAACTAACACAACAACAACAGTATGCAAGCACGCGCTGTATTCACTAAAGATTTATGCTACTAGCATACGCTGGTCCGATTCTCTCCACTATCACGAATTCCTTACCTGATTACTTGACTAAGGCTCCCAGTTGGTAGAAGCCTTTAAAAGGGATTAAAAACATATATGTTCCAACAGGCCTTTATTGATTGATTTCTGTTATGTAGTATAGATAGAATGATGTTACGAGTTATAATGATTTAATTATATTTTATGTTTGTGGGGGCTGCATGATTTTAAAAATTGGATTGTTGTATTGTTGTTTTATTGTACAGCACCCAGAGTCCCAGGAATTGGGCACGTCATAAATAAAATATCTCCCTATCTATCTGTCTACCTATCTATCTATCTATCTATCTATCTATCTATCTATCTATCTATCTATCTATCTCTCTATCTATCTACAGTATAACGTATGTATGAACTCTGTTATGTTGGACCAATGTTATATCTCAGTCTAATGTAAAGAGTTTCTATTTACACTAGTCCAAACCACGTATGTGTAACTAAGCTGTGACACTGTGCCTTCCTCTTTACCAGTGATTCATGTGCAATACTTACCATTTAATGTAGACACCATAGGCTCAATTTTCAAAGCCCCAAGAATGCAACAAGCCCCTGGTACACGATTGTTTGGGGCATAGGGCTTGCAACATTCGTCCAGCTAGAAACAGGTTTTTCAATCTCTATCACCAAGTGGCACGTTAGACCAGCTTTTCCCTGGTCTGACTTGTACCATTTGGGGACCCGTTTACAAGGCTTGCACCACATCTTGGTACAAACTGCTGTAATTTAAGGAGTGTTGCAGCTGTGCCCAGGTTTGGTGCAGCTGTGTCAAAAACAGGTGTGACACAGGGCTTAATGCAAGTCCAGCATCACCCTTGGAAATCAAGCCCCATGTATTTAATGTGCAATATCGCCTTTTGTCTGTACACTGAATGTAATTAACTCTGGGTCACCCCTGAAAAGGGACATGCTGTCTCAGTGGCCCACCCAGTTATCAAAATTCAAATAAAATAATAAAATAAACAATGTAGTGGCATAAAACACACTATTGGTTTGCAAGTATTCAGCTATTTCTGATAGAAAGGAATTTGATTTTAGGTACTGTATCAACTTTCAAATACACTAAGGCCCTGCTATTCAAAGGTTAGTGAGACACTAACCATGTCAGTCGCCACACTAACCAAGAACAGCACAAACAGATGGGTGGGGCATTATTCAAAGGCCCCTGTGTGCTACGCTACCCAACAGGATGACTGCACCAAATATAGTGCTGCACCCTTGCAAAGGAGGAATCCCCATGCATACAGGGCACTGCAATATATTATTAGGTTTAGGCAGCATTAAATAGACTCTGTCACAGCACTGTTTAATGCTGCCAAACCCTACCTGCATCCAAGCCATAGTGGTTTGTCACCTTCCCCGCTGACCAAGTGATGGCAGTGAACTGACAGCAGAAGCTGTCAGTCCCAGGCAGCCCCAACTCCCTCAATTTTAATTCTAGATGGTCTGAGCTTATGTTCTGAATGACAATGGTGGCAAGTGTAACCCCCACCCCGACTGCCACTCCAGGTGGCTGCAGTATTCATTGAACCCCGATGGTGGAAAGTGTAATCCCCTACCCATGACTGCCTCTCCAAGTGCCCTGTAGTATTCATTGAACCTTGGTGGTGGGTAGTATAACCCCCACCCCTGACTGCCACTGCCTCTGCCAGTGCTACAGACCCCCTCCTCTTTGCCCACTCAGGACTCTCCTCCTCACACACACCCTTGCCCATACTCACTGGAAGTATGCCGCAATACTGCACCATTAACAGAGGCTGGCACAGCCCTCTGCACACCACGGCTGGCCTATGTGTGAATGACAGGGGTATGTGTGCCGTAGTCCTATAGATATAACACTGAACTATGTAACAAAAGATCAACAGTTTGAATTCCATCGGCTTTCTATGTAAACGTAAGTCATTTGGCTTTCCAGTGATTCAGCTTTCCCAGGTAGAAAACTGCACCATGGGAGGGTCATATGCTCTGCTAAAATCTGTTGTGTGCAAGCTGTGTCCCAGCAGTGATACACAGTTGGCAACATTGGCAACCTAGTCTGGATTTAAATCCCCTGCATACCTAGACACAAACCTCTGTACCCTGACTACATGCTCATCATCATAAATTCCCAGAGCTGCCTCTGCTGGACCATTCTGAAAGCAAAATGTTGCACATCAGTTGCACATCCTGGTAAATAATAATTATGCAAAACATACAAACCTCTCTATTTGCTTCTATAAATATCAACAGGCAAAAGGGATCTATGTGATAATGGCGATAACAGAATAGCAATTGCTGTTAGGGCGAATAGAAATCGCTGAAAAAGTATTTCAGCGATGCAGTCCCTGGTGCACAGCAAAAGGGCACCAGGGACTTAGATTTTAAATGTACATGCAGGGGGCTGCACCCCACACCACCCTACTTAAGGATTCTCAGCTCCAGGGGGGTGCATGTTAGAGGGGGTGCAAAACCCAGAGATAAAATTTTCGGCCAGGTGCAACAAAAGGCACCCGCCCAGACCCGAACCCAGCACCATTCAAGCCCCAGCTCTGAACCCACCCACCACGCCTAGGAAGCAGCTCGGCAGCTCACCATGGCACCACCCCTCACAATCCCTCCCTCCCATCCCACCCCATGCTCAGCATGCTCGCCTCCTCCCAAGCGCCAGATATACATGTAGTGACAGGATGTCACCATATTCGCACCCCCCATCGGGTCACCCGCCTTCCCTCCCTTCCTCCCTCCCATCCCATCCCACGCTCAGCATGCTCGCGCCTCCCCAAGCTGCAGTATACATGTAGTGACAGGATGTCACTATATTCGGCACCCCCATCGGGTCACCCGCCTTCCCTCCCTTCCTCCCTCCCATCCCATCCCACGCCAGCATGCTCGCCTCCCCACCGCGCGTGTATACATGTAGTAACAGGATGTCACTATATTCGTGCACCCCCATCGGGTCACCCGCCTTCCTCCCTCCCTCGCGCTGTAGTGTAAGGTGCCACGATTGAGTCACCATTTCAATAGGTGCCCAATCATGCTCATCAGCTCTCAGATTACTGGCAAAAGCAGGCAGTCCAAAAATCAGCTTCTTCATAACATTTTTGGAAAAGAGGCAAATCCAAGAAGAGTTTTACACAAACTTCTGACTGATGAATATTGATGCATTATTATACAACGACAAGAAAGAATGCTGGCCTCTGATTGGTCAGTCTGGGCTGGACCCATGATGTCATCCCAGCATAACATCATGTTAGTCCCAGCACACAGAAGACCGCGATCAAATATATGTTAATACGCCCGAGCCACTCATTGCTGTATAAGAGTGGTTTCACGCACTCGCTGGAGTGAGAATAGGGCCACAAAGCTGAGCAGTTCTGGCTCAAGCTGAAGGCAAGTGAAACCACTCCTAATACAGGAACGAGTGGTGATGGGGATATATTAATAGATTATTGATTGAGAGCAATCAATAATGTATTTTAAAAAACTGTTCCCAAACATGCCCGTCTTCAAGGCATCTGCATATGAGACACTCTTCACAGAATGAGTGTCTCACACGCAGGGAAAGGAGCTCTCCAATTGGTGGGGCACTCCTCACTCTATAATATCAAAGAGCAAACTGCCACCGACAGTGGCTTCTGGTAACAGTAAATGTCATACCCACACATGCTCCACTCCTGACTACTTCAAGTCAGCTGCGCTGCTGTTATCCCAGTACTCCACTAGTCATTCACAATCATAAATTAAAACAGCAGGGATTGCAGCATACAGAATAAATAGAATTTTCTTGCCCATTTTCTTCCCAAACCCAGCAGCTTCAGTGAACCGTGAAGACCATAACTGCTGGTGGCGGTTCACTGATGCCACTCGGCTCTGATATGGCGACTGGTTTCACTGTCACACTCTCTGTTCATTACCCATACAGAGTAAGCACATGTGCTGATGCTGAAAACCCTCGCTACACAATCTAAATGTTAAATAAAACTGTCACTCTGATTTGCTTGAGAATTTAATTCTAGTCCCCGAAGTCATCACATTCCCCTGGCAGTCCCCACTCATACCTCAACAACTAGTCACGTCTTCCACTTCTGATCGCATCTTCCATCAGTGGTTTCAGTACTTGAGCAAACTTGATCTCCTAGTACAAACACTAAGCATGTTCGACTGTACCAGGAGAACACACTGAGAACCAAGCAAACTGCGATCCTAAAAGCAGGCGGGGTACATACTACCATGATTGGCAGCTGGGATGCGCTGCCACAGACACTCTAACTTGTGATTGGGGCTGTAAGAGGGAGCAAATATCTCGGTGGGGACAGGTAGTAAACTGCAATTGGAGGAGTGACACAGAACGGATAGGGGACACAACAAATATCATACATGACACAAAGGCTGCGGAAGGCTGCACAGGGACACTACTGACATCACTGCAGCTCCACCTACTGGCCAAAATTAGAAATAAGCACTATTTTTAAAGTATACACCATTGGAAAAAAACACCAATAAAATACAATTTTAAATGTGCTTTTCCATCTTTTATTTTTTTTAACATGCGAACCATTGTATAATAGGAATCATGCTATCCAGGGTGTGAATATGCTGATAATGTCACTGGGTGTTAGCAAGCACTGCCCACGGCCCCTCATGCCTAACCACCCAAGGCGAGACATTATCCCAGAACACCACACAATCTGTCATGCATTATTCCTTTATTAAACAATCACACAAATTACATGATACAACACATAGAAATGTTTAGTATTATGCTACTTAATTAAATCATAGCTTTTACATCACGTTTTTAAGTAGACTACAGTTTTGCTATTGGGTGATGGGTTTCCATGGTCAAATATGTAATCATTTCTCAAGCGATAAAAATGATAACCATTTTCCAATACAACAGTTGGAAGGATGCATTGTATACAGAGGTGACAATTCATTTACAAAAATATCTTCAACTGTAAACAAATAACATGAAAATGATCACCAGGATTTTTTTCCCTTATTTACCTCATCTGGATGGTGAAAGACTTATAGTACAGCAATGTTTTGATGTATTTGTTAGTATATTTAGATATTAATGCCCACAGTCTGGGGAACAAGATCCCAGACCTGGTGGCTGCAATGACGGAGGCTGATATGGACATAGTGGTGATAACCTAAACATGGTACACCAGCAACCACATCTGGGACACAAGTGTACCAGGTTATGCCCTTTCAGAAAAGCCAGGGAGGGTAAAGGGGGGAGGGTTGCCTCTATGTCAAAAAAAGCATAAAAGCGACTGAAATTCAAAAGGCATGAGCAAATGGAGGAAGTTTGGGTCACCCTTGAGACAGACAATGGAACAGCACTTAGCACAGGGTCATTTACAGTTCCCTGGCTCAGGCTAAGGTAATTGACAAGCAGCTGCTAGAAAACATGCAGGAAATGGCAGCAAGGGGAGGTGCTGCTAATGGAAGACATTAACATGCGGAGGTAGATTGGTCCATCCCAACAGGGGCCTCAGCTAGGACACAGGACTTCATGGACTCCCTTGAAGGGGCTGACCTTAGGCAGCTGGTTCAGGAACCTACCAGAGACTAGGTGATCCTGGATCTGGTGCTGACAGGGTAGCAGATCTTAGAGTGGAAGGTCAGTTAGGGTCTAGCGACCACAATATGGTGGGGTTCATAGTGGACAAAGGGATCCAGTCAAACATATGAAGGCAAGAGTCTTTGACTTTAGAAGGGTAGACTTTACCAGTATGGGACTACAGCTAAAAAACCATTGAAAAGAGGGGATAGGCGGAGACGTTAAGGAGAAATGGGCACACATCAAGGAGGCTATAGCAGAGGTAACAAAACAATGCATTAGGTCAATAGACAAGAGTAAAGGAGAAGAAACCACTTTGGTTCTCGTGGGGGCAGAAAAAGTAAGGGCCAAAAGGCTAGCCTTCAGGAAGCTTAAAGAGACACAAGGGATGAGGACAAGGAAATGTACCAGAAGTGTTTGAGAGGCGAAAGGCAGTGATGAGTGCTAATGCGTCAAGCGGAGGAGAGAATAGCTCAATCAGTTAAAAAGGAGATAAGACATTCTTCAGGTACATTAGCAAGAGAAGGAAGGCAAGGGAGAGTAGTAAAGCTCAAGGGCCAAAGGAGGGATTTAGCAGAGGGAGACAGGGAAAAGCAGCGATCCTGAACAAATATTTCTGTTCAGTCTTCACTGTGGAAGGGATAGGCAGGACTCGAGCTGGATTTCAAAGGAGCTAAGGATAAGGAGGTAAACACCAGTCCATTCACAGAGGCGAGGGTCCTGGAAGAACTGGCAAAGCTAAAGGCAGAAAAGCTATGGGTCCAGATGGCATACATACCAGGGTCCTAAAAGAACTGAGGAGTAAACTGGCAGCCCTGTCCAGTGAGTTCTTAGACACTGGAGTGGTCCCAGAGGACTGGAGAAAGGCAAATGTTGTCCCTCTTCACAAGAGCGGTAGTAAAGAAGAAGCAGGGAACTACAGGCCAGTTAGTCTAACCTCTGTAGTCGGAAAGATAATGGAGGCACTCCTTAAGGAAATAATAGTGGAACACCTAGAAGCCAATGGACTGGTGGATCCCAGGCAACATGGGTTCTCTGCAGGACGATCCTGTCAAACTAATCTGATAGATTTCTTTGACTGGGTGACAAAGGCAGTAGACCAGGGGTGCAGTGAGATATTGCACACCTCGATTTCAAGCAAAGCGCTTGATATGGTTCCACATAGGAGACTGGTCAACAAGCTAGTTAGCCTGGGATTGGGATGCAAGGTGGTGAACTGGATTGAAACTGGTTAAGGACAGAAAACAGAGGATAGTGGTGAATGGAACCCAATCAGACGAAGGGAGGTGACCAGTGGGGTATCTCGGGGTCAGTTCCAGGGCCAATCCTCTTCAATGTCTTCATCAGTGATGTAGCAGATGGGCTAGAGAGAAAGGTTTGCCTGTTTGTAGATGACACCAAGATCTGCAACAGGGTGGATACTCCAGAGGGGTGGAAAGGATGAGAAATGACATAGAATTGCTGGAGAGATGGTCAGGACATGGCAGCTAAAGTTTAATGCAAAGAAGTGCAAAATCATGCATGTGGGGAACAGGAACCCTGGGGACAGTTACAGGTTGGGGGAGCTGCTGACAGAAATTATGGAGGAGAGAGACTTGGGGTCATAATCACAGATGACTTGAAGGCTGCTAGACAGACAGCAAAGGCAGTGGGAAAGGCCAGTGGATGTTGAGGTGTATTAGAAAGGAATCACAAGCCAAAGAAGGGAGGTAATAGTTCCACTGTACAAGACCCTGGTGAGATCTCGCCTTGAATATGGTGCACAGTTCTGGAGACCACACCTTCAAAAGGACATTGACAAAACAGAGATGGTGCAGAGAGGCGACCAAAATGGTGAAGGGATTACATCATAAGCCTTACAAGGAGAGAGTAAGGGACCTCAATTTGTACATGCTGGAACAAAGGAGGAGCCAGGTATGCATGATAGAAACATTCAAGTACCTCAAGGGCATTCACAAGGTGGAAGAGGACAACATATTCCAGATTAATAGTAGTGCCAGGGCAAGAGGACACAACATGAGACTGAGGGATGGCCACATAAGAAGACCGAAGTGTATCCTCATCAATTCCCATAGGGAATTCTATTAATTCTAATCCAACAATCAATAATATGGGCAGTTCCACTGCCTCATCCACTAATGTAATAATTCAGGATATGGACATTGACGAGCACCAACTGATAATGTCAGTTCTAGACAGGTATATGTTCTAGGTGACTGCATCATCAAACACTTAGATAGAGCCATCTGCAACCCTAATGAGGCCACAAGAACATGTTCTAGCTTTAGAGGCGCTTAAAGTAAGAGATATTATAGCCATGATTAAAAACATGCTAAAGGATGCTGGCCACAATCCCTGGTCATTATACATGCAGGCACAAATGATATCAGGAACTAACACCAATGCTCTCAAACATGACTTTGTGGCATTAAATAACATCTTGGCAGACTGAGGGTGCACACGTATGCTTTCCAGAGATTTTGCCAATGCCCAGAACCTCTGCTTCCAAAACACTACATATAAAACAAACATTTGTCAATGCCAAATGTTTGCTTGCTGGCATTAGCAGGGAAGTGCAGGAGTTAGACAGATGCACTATAGGAATGGCAGTGATGTATTGAACTGACACCAACTCCACCCCACCCTGCAGAGATGGACAGGCATTGGGGTGTGCCTTTGGTCGTCACCCATAACGGTCATGGCATTTCACCTCACCCTACCCTGCAGACACTGACAAGTGTCGAGGCTGCCTTGAGTGTTTGGGCTATACACTCACCTCATTCCACAAGGAAATACACTGAAATGAGTGCAGTATAGGAGAATGGTGTGAACTCTGGGACCAAAGAGTCCAAGGTGCACCTGATGCCTGTCACTGGCTGGGGTGGAATGGTGTGAGCATTACTGTCGACAATCCCAAGTTATACCCTGACGCCTGTCAGTCCCTACAGGGTAGGGCAGACGCCTGTCAGTCCCTTACAGGTAGGGCGTTATGGTAAGAAACCCTAAGGCCCTGGGTATGTCTTGTATTTTACCTAAGCTTGACATGGGCTTTTTGTGACCCCACCGCATGAACAGTGACACTATCAGTTTGTTGGCGAAGGTGATTTTGCACAGTGACTGAGCCATTAACGCCACAGGTGCAAAAATACATTTCCAACATGATGTGAAAAATGACTGCTGTACTGTTTACGAGGAGGTGTAAAAATGGTAATGTTGAAAATCTGGAGCTAAAATATGAAAAACTGGTGAAGTCACAAGTGTGCATAGAAACTGCACAATGCACACCCATAATGCAATTAATTGGGGATTTTTTCTCCAGATTTTCAATATAGGCATTTTGGGACCTCCACTCATGAACAGTGTTACTGTGATTTTCTTAATCTGTCCCGAACACTGATTTCCCACAGCGACTGCACTATACTGCGTTGGAAGTGAAACACATTTTGGCTGGGTGTGAAAAATCACAGCTGTACTGTTCATAAGAATGTGTGGAAAATGCCAATGTTGAAAATCTGAGTGAAAATATTACAAATTTGTGAAGTTACGAGGGTGCGAGAAACCGCGCAATGCACATCAGAATACAGTCATTTTATGGACTTTGTGACCAAATTTGCAACATAGGCATTTTAGAACCTCTGCTCATGAACGGTGACACTGTCATTTTGTTAATCAGCCCGAAGGTGATTCCACGCAGTGACTGAAAATCACTTTTCGGGACCCAGAAACCAAATGACAGTCACTGAATTATGAGATGGGGTCCAAGAACCCTATATTGAAAATGTGCAAAATTCAAAAATGACCGAGATATGCACCAAAGTTGAAAAAACTATTTATACCATTATACAGCTTACCGGGCATTTCTTCAAGTTCGCAGTCGGTGTTGAAGAGTGCAGACATGTTCCTGCTCCACCAAAGATCATCGCGATAGCCTCGAGGAGGTAAGTATGGGTTAGGGTGTGTGGGCAGGTGGGGTAAAGCGAGGGTGGCAATGGGTTGCAGGAGGGGGCAAGACAAACGATGAGTGACTGTTTTGTTTTGTTACAGGTTTTTTCTTTATTTTACATGGACGATGTGGGACTTTGCCACACTGGGGTGGGCTCCCAGCATGGCACCTAGAAGTTTTGAGAGGGCAGTGGAGCCAACGGGGATTGGGCACCCCGGTGGCCATGCTCAGTGTGGGCGGTGACACATGAGGATGCTGGACATCTGCCATGCTGGGGTGGGCTCCCAGTGTGGCACCTGGAGTTGTTTTTTGGGAGGGGCACTGGAGCCAACAGAGATTGGGCACCCCGTCCGAACATACACTATGCTGGGGGCATGTGCATGACCCGAGCAGTGGGCACCCCTCAGCATACAACAAGGAGGGTTCACGACAGCCACCGCTACAATCAGCAGTGGTGACGGGTGAGGCAATTTGCATACTGCTGATGGCAGGGCAGTATGCAAAATTGTCCACATGTTACCACTGCTGATTGTAGTGGTCATTTGCTTTAAGCTGTATGCCACTGTAATCTGAACCGCTGTCATAAACAGCTGGGACATTCATCAGTGCTGTGAGGCCGTGCCTGCAAAAATGCTGAGGGCATTGAAGCGGGGTGCCACACCTACAAAAACTTGTATAGTGAGATTATGTTTGCTTGCACATGCGCAAGCAAACATAACAAATAAATGAGTGACTCAAGAAATGGTGCTACAAACAGGATATCACATGCATTACACATTGAGAAAACTTTGTTGATAGGAGCAACTTATTCTGTTGAGACGGCCTGCACCTGAGCAAAAGGGACCGTGTCCTGCTGGGTAAATCTCTTGAGCCAGCAATAAATCATCATTTGAACTAATCAATAAGGGGAGAGGGGAACAATCCCACTCTGTAAATACAAAATTTCCGAAATGTTCTAATAGACAGTGTAACGCTCTAATGCTAAACGCTAGAAGCCTTAACAGTATTAAAATGTCTGAACTTGGAGCCAGAGTGCTACTTCATGACTTAAGTATCACTGTAGTAACTGAAACCTGGTGGGACGCTTCTGCTGATTGGGCTAAAGAACTCCAACTGTAAACTCTATCATAAGAACATGGATGATAGAATAGGAGGAGTGTCTGTTTGTATATTAGAGACAATATTCCTTCACATGAAATAAACACCACTGTGACATTGAAAGTGTCTGGTTCCGTATCAAAGTCACCTAAAAACTTATTGTGGGAAATGTACATACCACCCTCTGCAGATATGCATCATGCAAATGTTTTGATTAAAGAAGTTACCGATGTATCTGTCAAGTGAGATGTGCTGGTCTGGGAGACTTTAACCTCCCAAAAATTGACTGGACCAATGTGAAAGGGGAGTGACTTTGAACATACCTTTGTCACTGCCATGCTTAGCCATGGTTTGGAACAACTGGTTGATAAACCGACCAGAGGCAGTCATACCTGGACCTCATCTTAATAAACATCAAAGACAAAATCATGGTGATAGAAATAAATGCACCCCTGGGCAACAGCAACCATAATTCTGTTCAGTTTGGCATCACTACAGAGAATATAAAATGTTCAGATCACTCAGTGTTCAAGAACTATGACAAAGCCAACTTTCCTGAAATTATCAAATCTATTCAGGCAGCTGACTGGACTAATGTCCCTCAAACCTCACTGTTGATCAAGCTTGGGAAAAATTTAAAAGTACTATTCAAAACTCGAAAACTTTTATGTACACAATAAAAATATATAACAAAAAGGTAAAATTCCAGTATGGATAAACATTTCAATTAAAAACAAATCAAAGTTAAAGAAAACTGTTTAAAAATTCAAAATCAAACGAAGTGAAGAAAACAATAAACTATATAAAATACATTATCCAAACTTAAAAATATGATTAAAAATCTAAACAAAATATCAGATTCAAACTTGCACATTCTCAGGGCAGCAAACAATCTGTATTTTCATATATAATGTAAAAAGAGAACAAGTAGTAAGGTAGGTCCACTAGTTCATGAGGGTAATATCCTGAGTCAGCTATAGAGACAGCGAACCATTCTAACAAATTTTTCTGCTCCATCTTCTCCAAAAATCACTTAACCCCTGTCCATCAGTGGGAAACCCACCTCTAATCTCTATGTCATTACTGTTGATAATGTCCTGACTGTACTGGGTACTATAAAAAATATACCAGCCCTGGACCGGATAAAATACACCCCATGCTTCTCTTAGGTACTGCCCTGCAATAGCACTTCACCTATCTATTATATTCAACAAATCCCTGACTGAACACACAACATTCCATCTGACTGGTTAAAGACAACTGTGATTCCCATATTTAGAAAGGGTAGCAAGTCTGAAGTACAGAACTACCTACCAATAAGCCCAACGTCGATTGCATCCAATTAATGGAGCACCTCATAAATCAAATTTTAAAAAAGAAATCATTGACCTAGGACTTATAGGATTGGAAGGATATTTGTGCAATATTTAGAAGTGTCCTGCTGGCTAATCAGTGAGTTTATCCCTGGTTTCAGATAAAGGGTTTGTGTGTGTATTAGAAGCAGACATAGCAAACTGTCTTCACTGAAAGGCTTGCTTACATCACAGGTGTCACTAGTCAATCAATTGATTCTGGGTGGGGCATTTATCACTGCTGGCTTAGGCAAACTACACAGAGAAAAGCCAGTCAGAAAAGACTTGCCGCTCCTGTTGGAAGCTGAGAAACTTGCTATACTGCAGAGTACAAACTAGAACGCATCTGAGGAACTGGGAACCTGGTAAAACATAATATTGTAGGGGACTAGTGAGAAAGGTAAGCTAAGCTTTCTACAGAAAGTTTCATTATTTTCTTATAGGCATTAAGAATTGCAGGATTCCATTAAAGTGTAGTAATTTTATAACCAGAGGGGTGTAATACAACTGAAGTTGCTTGATTTCTGTGCTAGACACATAGGATTGGAAGGATATTTGTGCAATATTTTAGAAGTGTCCTGCTGGCTGAACAGTGAGTTTGTTTTATCCCTGGACTCAGTAGAGTGGTTTGTGTGGAGCAGTGGTCTAGTAAATTGTGGTGCTGGTTGACTTACTATAAAGGCAGTACCACCAGGGTGGTGGAGCAGTGGTGTATTTCATTGTTTCTAACAGTCACCAGTGGTTGTGGCCTACCCACCCACCCTTCCCCTCACCCCACCCACCCCAGGCATGGCATTTCCTTTATAGCCAAGGTTCTGACATTACTTCCTCAACAGGTCTTGGGGCAGAACTGTCATATTCTTAATTACCCAGCAGAGTGCATAAAGGGTAAGTACACACAAAAATATATATATATATTACACATTGTATGTTTACAAGGAAGAGGGACATGTGGGAGTGGTGCAATGCACTGGCTGTGAGACAGCAATTTAGCAGGAGACATTCTGGAACCTGCATTGCTGCCCTATTTGCAGGCAACTGTCAGCTCTGAGGGAAGAGGTTGCCCACCTCCAGGCTGAACTGGCAAGGACTAAGGAGGCCTCCTTCACCCAAAGAGCACCAGTTCCACAACCACTGCCTCAGAGGTTGCCATGTGTGAAGAGCAGATGGACCACAGTAGGTTCTGGGAGGGTGAGGTGGTGGAACAGAGGTGTAGCCCCGGATGCACCTCTACACAAATCATATGTCAGTCTGGCAAATCAAGGTTCCTCTATGATGACACCCTCATTGGAGACCAAGAAGAATGCTGGGGACATCCACAGGGAGACCCACAAAGGGTGGCAAGGGACACCACAGGGGAAATAAACAGCTTCTGATAGGGGACTCAATTTTAGGGGTGTAGACCTGGGGAAGGAGAGAGAGGAAGTAAAGTGCCTGCCTGGTGCCATGGCTTGGAGGGACAGAAAGCAAATCCTCAGGATTGCAGAAGCAGCATCACAGGAGAGGAAACTAGATATCATTGTCCACCTCGGGACAAATGACCTAGCTAGTCATGAGATCAGTGCAGTGCAGGATGAATTTGTGGAGTTGGGGAGGGCCTCAGACAGGTAGCAAGCACGGTAACCTTCTCAGAGGTGCTGCCAGTCTATGGTAGGGGTGAGACTAGGGTACTGCACACCATGCAGTTTAATGAATGGTTGCAAAACTGGTGCAGAGCACAGGGCTTTGGCTTCATTGGGGACTGGGGGTCCACCTGGAGAGATGAAGGTCTATACTGGCATGATGGTCTGCATCTGTCCAGGAAGGAAACACGCTCCTAGGTGACAGGTTTAAAAGCGTCCTTGGCAAGCTTTTAAAACTATCCAAGGGAGGTGCTGATAGGAAACAGGAAAGTTCAAACCTTCCCCCACAAAACATGGCAGGTAGTAGGGTAAACACTGAAGTACAGAGCTTGACAGAGGGCAGGACAGGGTAAATGGAAAATGGACAAGGGCAATAAGAGTAGGGATGGGGTAAAAAGGATAAAGCCAACATTAAATGGAGGGCAATGAGTACCAATGCCCGTAGTCTGGGAGTCAAGCTTCCAGAGCTAGTAGCCCTGATGGAAGAGGAACACTTGGATTTTGGCAGTCACAGAAACATGGTACATGGAGAACCATGACTGGGATGTCAACATACCAGGTACTACAATCTACAGAAGGGACAGGGAGGGAAAAGAGGAGGTGGAGTAGCTCTCTCACAAGGGAAGGGATCAAAGCTACAGAACTAAAAAAGTAAAGGGAGGACAAGAGGAACTCTGGGTCACCTTGGAGACAGAAAATGGCATCACAATCCACACAGGGTTGTATACAGACCCCCATCTCAAGGGGAGGAAATGGACAAGAAAATGATAGAGGCATTTTCAAAATGGCTGAAAAGGAGATACTGTTGATGGGGGACCTGAATATGCCAGATGTTAACTGGGTGATATGGACTGCAGCAACATCCAAGAGCAGGGTCATTCTCGATGCCCTACAGGGGCATGCTCAGACAGCTAGTGGTGGAACCCACTTGGGAGGGAGCAATATTAGACCTGGTGCTCTCAAATGGAGAGAGGATCACAAATTTAGAAGTCAGAAGACATCTGGGAACAAGTGACCACTGCACAGTGTGCTTCACAATAAAGACAACCATGGAGACAAGCCATACAAAGACAAGGATACTGGACTTTAGAAGGGCTGACTTTGGCATAATGGGTGAACACCTGAGGAATGCATTAGCAAATGGCCAAAAAGGAGGGTGAAAGAACAATGGAGAAAATCAAAACTGCCATCATGGAGGTGTGTGAAACAAATAAAGAAACAAAGCGGAATAAAAACACTATGGTTCTCAAAGAGGTGTCAGGAAGGTTAAGGAGAAAAGGCTGCATTCAAAAAGTATAAGAAATCACAGACGGAGCAAGCAGGAATTGTATCAACTAAAGCAGAAAAAGAAGTGGGAAGGCAGTCAGAAAAGCAAAGGCCCAAACTGAGGAAAAGATAGCCAACTCAGTTAAGAAGGGGATAAACCTTTATAGGTACATTAGGAGCATAGAAAGGTTAAGGGAGGATAGTGAAGATTAATAACGGAGAGGGAGGTGGGCAGAGGAGACAGTGAAAAGGCAGAGATACTGAATGAATACTTTTGCTCAGTATTCACAAAAGAAGAGGAGGAGTTACCTAAACCAAACAGTAGAAGCACTCTGGATAGTGGGTTGACACCAGTCCATTTACAGAAGAAAGAGTACTGAAGAACTCCTAAAACTCAAGGTGGACAAAGCAATGGGGCCTGACAGGATTTCACCCTAGAATCCTAAAAGAGCTAAGGAGGATCTAGTGACACCACTAACCACACTTTTTAACAAATCATGAGAAGATGGGATGGTACCTGAGGACTGGAGGAGGGCAGATGTGATTCCTCTTCACAAAAGTGGGAGCAAGGCAGAAGCAGAAAACTACAGACCTGTTAGTTTGACCTCAGTGGTGGGGAAAAATGATGGAATCACTTTTGAAAGAAAGAATTGTTGAGTACCTAGAGGCCAGCGGGCACAGGACCCAAGCAGCATGGATTCACAGCAGGAAGGTACATGTCAGATGAATCTAATCGATTTTTTGACTGGGTGACCAAAGTAATTGACCAGGAGGGCTGTGGATATGGCCTACCTAGACTTTAGCAAGGCATTTGACACAGTCCCGCATAAAAGATTAATAATCAAGTTAGCCAGCCTGGTAGTGGGTCCCAGGGTGGTAGCCTGGGTAGCAAACTGGCTGCACAACAGGACACAGAAGGTAATCATGAATGGAACACATTCTGAAGAAGGGGTTACTAGTGAGTACCTCAGGGCTCAGTACTGGGTCCAGTCCTCTTTAATGTCTTTATAGGTGACATTGCAGAGGGTCTGAAGGAAAGGTATGCCTCTTTGCAGATGACACAAAGATCTGTAACAGAGTTGATACACAAGGGAGGTAGAAAGGATGAGAAGGGACTTGGCAAGGTTGGAGGAATGGTCAGACATATGGCAACTAGATTCAATGCAAAGAAGTGCAAAATAATGCACCTGGGAAATAAAAACCAGGAAAAGTACACAATAGCTGGGGAGGTACTAACGACAGCAATAATGGAAAGGATCTGGGTGTAGTCATATCAGATGACCTAAAGTGGGTAAGCAATGTAAGAAGTCAGTAAGGAGAGCCAGGGGGATACTGGGATGCATAGGGAGGGGCATCACAAGTAGAAAAAGGAAGTGTTTCTCTATACAGACAGTTGGTGAGACCCCATCTGAGTACTGCGAGCAGTTCTGGAGACCCCATCTACGCAAGGACATAGACAGGATGGAAGCAGTCCAGAGGAGGGCAACTAAAATGGTGCTGGGTCTGCATCAGAAACCATATGAAGAGACTGAGAGAGCTTAATATGTATACCCTTGATGAAAGGAGGGACAGGGGACATGATAGAAACTTTAAAGTACCTCAAGGAATCAACAAAGTCCAGGAGGGCAGCATCTTTCAGAAAAGAGATGCGTAAGAACAAGGGCACAAGTTAAAGTTAGAGGGGGCGGCTCAGGGGTAATGTTAGAAAATTATTTTTCACGGAGAGAGAGTGGTGGATGCATGGAACCACCTTCATGGAGAGGTTGTGGGGTCTAAAACAGTGGGGAATTCAAACATGCATGTGACAGACATAAGGCAATTATAGTGGGGGTTGCAGGAAGTAGGCTGTTGATTAACTAGAATCTGCAGCTTATCCAATAGGTAGGGAAATGGGCAGACTGGGTGGGCCAAGTGGTCCTTATCTGCCGTCAAAGTCTATGTTTCTATGAGATTACTCTCAGCACAGTTTCAAAAGCAGATACTCTTGTACCACCAATTTAATATAATTTTACAACCATAAGTGAGGAACTTGATGAGGTACCCGATGGATGTCATTCTTCTCGATTACAGCCATGCATTTGATATTGTACCTACTTGTGAGCATGACCTTGGTATCCTTGTGAATAACAAGTTAACATCATCAGACCACTGTATCAAAACCACCCGACTGGCAAACAACTTACTGAAACAAATAAGCGCTGCCTTTGTTACTAGGACAGAACTGCCTAGTCCTTATCTATCGAGCATACTAAGCCATATCTTGATTATGGCTCTCTTCTGGAGCCCCTACCTCAAGGGAGACATAGCTATGACTGAAAGAAATCCAGAGGAGAGCAACAAAAATGGTGCCTAGACTATCCAATAAGGATTACCAAACTAGACTGAGTGAAACTAGTCTATTCTTTCTCCATACTAGGAGATGCAGAGGAGATCTCCTCACATACAAAATTCTACAATCTCAACACTTGATGGAACAATGTGGACTTAAATTTTCCAATAGGCAGACTGTAGCCAGATTACATAACAAACAACTTGTTGTTGAATGGGCAAACACTGCCAAAAGGGATTGCTTCTTCAATATTAGAGCTCCCAAAGCCTGGAATTACCTTCCACGGAACATTATTGATTCCAATAACTTTAACATATTAAAAACGATTTAGACAATGTCTCAGTTCCTTCACTGCAGGTAAATTGCCCACTAGTGTAGGGACAATCAACAAGATGGCTCAAGCCTACTTTTGGCCTAATAAACCAAGTAAATAAAAGGAAATGTCAGGAAGTTCTTTTGTACAGAAAGGGTGGTGGATACATGTAATAGCCTGTCCCAGGAGGTGGTGGTAGCAGCCCTATAGTGGCAGGCTTCAAACATGCATGGGACAGAAACAAAGGAATAACAGAGATAGGAAGAAAAAGCTAAAGCCAATGACCAGATGTTGTCACTGGGCGCTTGGGTTGAACAACCTAAACAGGCAGACCAAATTGGACCTAATGGTCCTTCTCTGCCGACAGCATCTATGTACCTATGTATATATCTATGTTTAAAGTAGTAATTTGAAGCCCATTTTGCCTCCATGAAAAATGGTCTTAAGTGTCCTTATCACAATCATGACATGAAAGCCAATTTGTATTCTAGGTATTTGTGACATGACAGTGTGTTCTTGGATTCTATCAAAGCATAGTAAGTGAAATTTGGAAACATAGCATATGTATGCATGCTGACACAGTGGCAAATATGTAACAGCCCCAGATTCACCTTGGCTGTTTCCGGGACCCTTGGGCCTATGCTGCACACACACTCCAAGAGGACCGACTCGGTTCCACAGTGCAGAGAAGAAGTGGTGCGGTGCCTCCACCTGGGGTAATGTGCAGCAATACCTGTGGACAATTTGCAGGCTACCTCCCCCAGGATATACATACAACAGCTGCCCAAAGACTTCACGCAACAACAACACCCCCTTCTTGCAATGGTTCACCGTACCAGGATATAACATTAAGAAGTAACAGTATTTATTTTTGGGAAGGGAGGAAAAGGAGGAAATTAGCACAACTACATTGACAAATAGCTGAAACAGTTTCACCTCACACAATCCCCACCTCCCACCTATGGGTGCACTCTGGCTTCTCAATAGCAGCTGCCCAAAATGTTTATCAAGTCCCTTTGGTGGGTACCACACCACAGTATAGATGTCACTGGGGATCTTTTGTTGGGGTTCAAACAACTTTAAACCATAGAAACAATGGAGTCCACTCTGAAGAAAGAGGGGTTACTAGTGGGGTACCACGGGTTCAGTATTGGGTGCAGTCCTTTTAATGTTTTCATCAGTGACATTGCAGAGGGACTGGAAGGAAAGTATGCCTTTTGCAGATGACACAAAGATCTGCAACAGGGTTGATACACAAGGAGGCGTGGAAAGGATGAAAATGGACTTGGCAAGGTTGGAGGAATGGTCAGAAGTATGGCAGCTAGGATTCAATGCACAGAAGTGCAAAATAATGCACCTGGGAAACAAGAACCCAGAGGAAGAATACACAATGGGTGGGGAGGTAGTAACAACAACAAAAAGGAAAGGGACCTGGGGGTAATCATATCAGATGACCTTAAGGTTAGCAAGCAATGTGAGAAGGCAGTAGGGAGGGCTGGGGTATACTGGGATGTATAGGGAGAGGCATCAGCAGCAGAAAACAGGAAGTTGTTATCCCTCGGTACAGACAGTTGGTGAGAGCCCATCTGGAGTACTACGTCCAGTTCTGGAGACCCCATCTCCACAAGGACATAGACAGGATAGAGGCAATCCAGAGGAGGGCAACTAAAATGGTGCAGGATCTGCAAGAGAAGCTCGTATGAGGAGAGACTAAAGGAGCTTAATATGTATACCCTTGAGGAAAGAAGGAGAGGGGGGACATGATAGAAACTTTTAAGTACCTCAGTGGAATCAACAAAATTCAAGAGGGTAGCATCTTTCAGAAAAGAGACGTGCAAGAACAAGGGACACAATTTAAAGATAGAAGGGGTGGTTCAGGGCAATGAGGAAGTATTATTTCACAGAGAGGGTAGTGGATGCATGGAACAGCCTTCCTGAGGGAGGTTGTGGGGTCTAAAACTGTGGAGAATTCAAGAATGCATGGGACAGACATAAGGCAATTCTTGTGGGGGTAGGAAGAAATAGGTTGTTGGTTAACTAGGATCTGCGGCCTATCCTGTAGGTAGGGAAATGGGCAGACTAGATGGGCCAAGCGGTCCTTATCTGTCGTCAAAGTCTATGTTTCTATGTTTCTATGAACTTCAGATGTGGGTGCAGTTTTCTGACTGAGTCCTGGCCAGGACCTAACCCCATAATTTTAACCTAGCTAGCTAGCTAAATAAAGACTCCCCAAAGCGCAGCTCAGGGTACTTACAGTTCAGCATTTCAAAGGGGCGTTCAGCACACTGGCTTTGTCTGTACCATGGAGGTATCAGGTTGATGGTGCACCACAGCAGCAAGGAGTAGCTGGAATAGATGAAGAATGCTGGCCTTCACCTGCCTGACATTGCAAACTTCACATCTGAGGCCTTGTGAACAGTGTTCACCAGGGAGGCCTCTCGCCGTCTTCCTTCTCTGGTCTTCTTCTTCTTCTTCTTCTTGGTCTAGAGACAGGGCAGGCATGGTCCCTAGACCCCTCTGATGCACACCCTTTTAAGCACAATTAGCAACTGGGCTTTGCTCAGTCTCTAGCTCCAGCATGCTCAATTCATGTCTCTTCTCACAGCAGTGGCTGGGCTCTGCACAGTTTCTAACCCCAGCATACTCAGTATCTCAGCTTGCAGCAGACACAAATTCCAAGCTTGCCTCTACGGGAGACACAGTCGCTCAGTCTCTGATGCAACACTGCAGCACATTTCGATCCAGACCCCACGCTTGCAGCTCTGCTCCCACACTGCAGCCTCAGTGCTCACTCCTCTTCTGGCTGCTCTCTCCAGAGTTCTCTCTCAGTCTCTACTCCAAAGCTGTTACAGTCTCTTTCTTTTGCAGCTTGCTCCCACTTTTCTCTCTCTCTGCTGCAGATGACTTGTCAGGCCTCTCCATTATACCTGGGGTCCAGCAGGCCATTGGGTCTGTGTGCAGCCTTTGAAAAGAGCTTACAGTAGTCTCCCTGCACTCCAATATCTCCCCAGGTCAGGCAGAATCCCATTTGGTGGGAAAACAGTCCCTTTGATTACTTTCACCATGCCTGCTTCTTATTGGCTATCCTGATCCTGGGCTTTTTCATGGCCTTTCACACTTTCCCAGCAGCCCCTCTGCTTTCAGAGTCCATGGAGCTGCCATATATTTATTATTTTGCCCTTGCAAGGGAAGACTCACTTATTCTGCACCCACAGGCATTCCAATTTTATCTCCCTCAATCCTCAGCTCCGCTTGCCTGCCCTGGAGCCGAGGATATTTTTAATTACGGCCTTGGCCAAATTCTGCTACTGGAGCTGTGGCTCCTTTAAATTTTGATTCTGGTGGCTGCAGATACGTGGGAAGGGCACAGGCCACCATTTTGTGGTTTACTCAGCGTCGACCTCCCAGCACATACTGGACTGCTGGATCCCTCCTAATATGCCCAGAGGTGTGGAAACACAGATCGGAGCTCAGTCCCCCTTCTGCCCATGGGGCTGAGGCACGGAAAATGGTGGTGGCAGCCGCAAAGACAGCATGGGTCACAGTGTCCAGAGCCCACCCGGACCACTGCCAGGATGTTGGAGGGAGCATGGGGCCCATAGCCTCACAGGTAAGCCCAGATGAGAGGCTTACAAATATATTTAGGTCATAGTGTTAATTATGGTCTCTGGCTGCTTTATTATAAAGTTGACCATAAAAGAAGTTTTAAAATGGACCCCGTTTCTTGAATAAAAAGAAAATTCCTGGTGTCCAGCCATGATGACTTAATGTGGCCAGCTGAGCCCTCCTTGACCTAACTATTGAGTTTCCTCCACAGTGTCAGAGTCTTCTTGCTATACAACTCTCCTACATGTTTGCTGAGCACACAGGACAGAATCGGATATGATTTGCTCTCTCGATTTACCCTCTCTCTGAACAAAGTAGGTCAGTATGACAAATCACCAATCAGCTTCCCCAACCTTGTCAGCAGTTTTCTTTCCTCCTGGTACATGCACAGAGAGCATCAGACAGGGCATAGGTTGTGTCAGTATTAAGTCTTCCACCAGTGAGGGCAAGGTGGGAGCTGAGAGGAGAAGTAAAACTGATGGAGGGTCTTGTTTGGGTCAGTATTTATTGATTGCTGTGCATCATTGGGGTTGCAGCTAATACTAATGCTTGCTAGATTCTCAGTTCAGTGAAGTGCCTAAATCACACACCAATGTCATCAGCAGCAGCACAGCATTATGGGAGCACAAGGAAGACTGAGACAAAATGGCACAGCAAATGTAAAAATCAGTGTCCAAAAATCATTATGAATCAGCATCTGGGAGCTAGAGAATTCAAAGAAGTACTGGCAATGTTAAATCCTGGGGTGAAGAGTTGACCAACACTAAGAGAGTAGTATGAGCTCTTTCATTAATACAACTATAATGGAAACATATGGACATATTCATTTCTACCCTACCATGCCTAACCAGACGTTGTATCCTTGCAAGCTGTGCAAGCACACAAATGTATACTGAGAGCATATTTAGAAGTAGAACTGGCTCTTGTAAATACTGTTGAGAAAACCACATCAAGCACATAAGATGTGCACATGTCTTTCAAAGAGAGTTTAGTGGCTAAAGAAAACCGTGTACTACCCAAACAAGAAAAGAATGTCAACATTTGATTTTCACACAATTTTGCTTGGGGTTTGCATAGGTTTAAAACTTTGTTTACACCTCTCCCCGCCAAATTAAACAGAACATCTGACGTGTAATTTAATGGTGGTGACAACTGTATAAAATAAAAGTTGCTACCCCATTTGTAAATGTGCAATATAGATTTGTTTCAAAGTGCATAAACATGCTAACACTATTGAGGTTACTGGAGCAATTACTTCCATGTATGCCAGATCAAGGATTCACATACTGCATAATGCAAAATTCTAGGAATGTATTTTATTTATTTTATTTTGTTTTTGCTTAGCAGGTAGGCACACTGGAGAACTAGTTCCCTTTACAGGTGCATCCTTGACAAGTAAAACTACACAAACAGTATCACAATTTCACTGGCAGTATAGCCTAGAGGTTATAGCAATGAGCTGGGAATGAGTTTGGTACATTCAGCAGATCTGGGTTTGATTCACAACCTCCACTTACATACTCTGTGACCCTGAGCATGTAACGTACCTCCCAGTGCTCACAGGTCACCCTGTAAATGGGATCTATGTCCAGTGAGCCTTACCCTGTTACCAAAGAATAAAAAGAAAGAAAAAATAATGTATCCCACGGAGTGTTTCCACGTATACAGTCAAAAGCTGTATTTTCACTGACATAACACCAGAAATAAGACTAAATATGTTATTCTCATTGTTCCATGATTATTGCATTTTGAGTGTTGTGATTGTCATTTATGACTGGCTCTACACTTTCATGTGTAGTAAAAGTAAAAGCAGCGCAGTTGCTGTTACATGCTGAGCGCATTACAAACTGACACTCAGCTGGGACAAACTGCAACTGCATATCCAAGTGAACACATTAACACATTAACACAGACCAGATAGTTGGAAATGACAAAACACGAGGGACGCAGACATATTTGACTGCAGCACACATAATCCACACAACAGAAGTAAATACTTTTAAAACGACAGAGAAGTAATAGAAACCAAAACATTTGTGGAGAACCACACTCCCATGGCCACACTGAAAATGTAATGGATGCTGTGAGAATACAGCATTTATCGGGATTCATTGATTTCAGAACTCAGTGAACTGATGGCTAAGGCTATGCTTAGCTCTACCACTCATGAGATCACTGAGTTTTAAAATCTGCACATCCAGCTAAATGCTGTATTCTCACACCATCCATAATATATCCTGTTCATTCAGTCTGCAGTACAAGTAGTCACACATCATTTTAATTGTGCACAAGTGCAGTACACTCAGAATTTGAATTTGTCACAAAGTGGTTCTTTCCCAGAACTCAGCCTGCACTGCTACCAGTTTTCACAACCTTTCAGATGCTTGAAAGGGTTACATTGGTATGCTGCCACAACTCAGTGTGTCTCTCACTTGGGTATCTCTAAGTCTGTATCCCACTAAAGCCACTGCTCACACAGTACAGAGCTCTTCCTGAAGGGCAAGCAACCCACCTTTTAGCACAGCTGAGAACCATTTAGATACAGTAACTGTAGCCTGTCTCTTTGGAACCTGATTACAGACTTACCACTTTATCCCCAGTTATCTATACCTGAAATGACTCAGTCACAGAAAGCATCATGTATATAAAATATCATTAAATACTCCACAATATTTTTTTCATATGTTTCAGGATAATACACACTAAAGACTATAGGGAATACAGTATTTCTACAGAGATAAAAATAAACACTTTTGAATAGATAGAGATCACACAGGAAAACAGTAACTCAAAGCTATCTAAACTCTAAGTACAGTAGAAGAAGCTTACTAGGAACTGGTGCGTTATGGCAGACTCGAACTTGTGATGTTGCTAATTCAAAATCCCAAAAGTAACAAACTTGTCATTGTAAGCATACAACAGAAATACCTTCAGTTGACTGACCCACTACACAAGCATCATCATATATGCCTCTCTGACATCCCATCCTGGACTTTCTTTTGATCTCTGGAGACCACCTCTTTTCCCAGACTGGCCCAACTGGATTTGTTTATTAAAGCCAGGTCCTTTTGTTATCTGGCTGGAAAAACCAACAGGGTGTCATCTCACTCTGCTTTGTCACTGTTTACATTCAAAACATGGTATTTTTTATTAAAGGGCTCAGCCCTTTGAAGTCTAAGCAAAACAACATCTTTTAGATGAAAGGGGCTCAGCCCTTGATGTTTAAGTAAAACAAAAAGCCTTTACAGGACAAGAACTGCTGCAGTCCCCACCAACCTCCGTGAGAACCCATGAATGGTCACACAAAAGGCCTTTCATGGTTGAGTGTCCTGAGGAATGGGATAGGAATGTAATTTTAAGTTTTCCCTAGACCTTCCTCTCATCTGCAGTACTTTACAGAGGAAGAGATGACAATAAAAGTTAAAACACATAGACACAAATACAGATACATACACACACACATATATAGATGCAGTGTAAGTTGTCACATCTCCATCCCTGGAAAAACAAATCTTTTAGCAACCCTAAATGATTTTTTTATGTTAGCAATTTTGCTTTAACTGCTAGGCCCCAAGTTCTCACCCTGTTTTAAAATTCTTTAGAGCACCTCACTTTCTTTACTGGGCCATTGGTTATTGCCTAGACAAACAATCAGCATTGCCATGCAGTGACCCACTGCAATGCCTAATGACCATATTATAGGGCTTCAGCACCAGGCTCCATCTTAACAAGTTTGAGTTCTGCCCACTGGTCTTATAGAGCTATGTGAGGGGTTGCGGTCAGTGACCAGTATGAATGCCCTGCTCTCCCATACAAATATGGTTTCAACTTCTGCAGAGTCCAACTGATACCCAGACACACTTTCTTAACTGTGGTGCAGGCCTCGTCTCTGGGCAGCAACTTCCTGTTAAGGTACATGACTGGGTGTTCCCCTATCCCCGTGTGCATGACCTGACTTAGAACTGCCACTAGCCCTTGATCGAATGCATCCATGAGTACAATGAACTTCAGAGAATAGCGGCAGGCATTCAGGGAATATTGTTTGAACACCTGATTCTAGGATTACTCCCCAAAGGAAAGAGAACAAACTATCAAAGATCATTTCTAGGAATATTACTGGCTGCAGCTAGTACAGCCATTAATAAAAATGATTATTACCAGACTCCCTTCTTTGTAAGACTGGATGAAGAATTTAAAAGTATTTACCACATGGATAAAATCAAGGTAGACCTTCATCTGCAAACGGAAAAGTTTCAGGGTGTATGGTATCCTTTTATGGTTTATGCAGAAAAAGATGGAGGAATATCAATGTTCACACAGCAAGCTTGGGGATACTCACACCTAGGGTCTCCCATCTGGGGATTCTGTTCTTAGGCAAGGTCCCCCCAACAGTCAATCATTGAATTTAAGCCCATGAAGGTCTTTTTCCTTCTACTGTTTTAATGGTATCTATTAACCAGATTTCTGGTTGTTCATATTATAATATGGAGACTATCAGGAATGGATAAGACAAATGCAATATGTCATAGAAAGTACTTTAATAATAGGTCACACGGATGAGTTTCCGAATGTAAGGAAGGGCAGGTACTGGCATAATCTCTGTAATTTCAATATTTTCACACAATTGTCATATGACACTGGATCATTGTAATGCCTCCTACTCTGTATGTATGCATAATGTGACCACTTGAATAAAGAAGTTAAAAAAAAAAGAGAATAGTCAGGGCTCATGAGCACAGGTGCTCGACACAATGACTCCATAACTGGTAGAACACTGTTCCACAGTGATCCGTACACTTACATTTTCTGCCAATTTCTTCCTTGTGAGACAGGACAGGGGTTTGGCCATGCTACTGAAGTTTGGCACAAACTTTCTATAGTACCCTACCATTCCTAGGAAGGTCCGTACTTTTCTCTCTGTTATAGGTGTGGCCCATCCCTGTATGGCTTCAATTTTACTGGCTCAGGCCAGATAAACACACCCTCCACCTTGTACTCAAAGTATGACACACTACTATCCCTATTTGGTGCTTCACTGCCTTAACTGTCAGCACTGCAGCCTTCAGTTGGTTGAGCACCTTGGTCACGTGTCTGATGTGATCCTCCCATATCTGGCTGTAGATGACAATGTCATTCATGTACACCAGAGCAAAGTCTCCTGCCCCAGAGAGAATGTGGTCGTTGAAAGGTTACTGGAGCATTCTTCATCCCAAATGGCATTACTCAAACTTGAACGGACCAAACAGAGTGATGAAGGCTGACCATTCTCTGGCTTCAGGGCACTTGTCAGTCAGGTCTATGGTGGTCAGGTACATGGCTCCCCCTAACCTCTCTAAGACCTCATCCATCCTGGGTGTGGGTATCGTCTGACTCCATACAGCTGCTGAGCTTGCGGTAGTCAACACAGAACCTTGTTGTCCCATACTTCTTGGGGATCAGTATCACATGGGAAGACCAAGGACTACTGGATTCCTAGATTATCCTAAGAACCAGCATTTCCTTGATCTCCCCTCAAGGGCATGTTTCTCTCCCTTGATGGCTCTGTGGGTGGCTGCCTCAGCCTGGGACCCTGTATCCACATGATGCTCTGCAGCATAGTATACCCCAGTGTCCCGGTGAAATGTCTCCAAACGTATGCAGCACCCCACATATTTGGCAGCTTGGACCAGTATCAGACACTCCAAAGAGTGACAGCATCCACTGAGGACTGTTCCTTAACCTCTCCCAGGTGATCCACCAGTGGGTTTGCTTCTGCCTCCCCAGGTGGCTGCACAAAGCCAGAACTATCTTGTCCTGGTCATGGTGGGGCTTCATCATGTTTATGTGGTAGATTCGCTGCCTGTGCCTCCTGCCAGGTAGCTACACCATGTAATTAACATCATTCACCCTCGTGTCCATTAAGTAAGGACCCTCCCAAGTCACTCAATGTTTATTCTGTCAGAAGGGATGAGTACCATCACCCATTGCCGACTTTGTACTGATAGGCTCTGACCCCACACAAATACCATGTCTTCTGTCTCTGCTGTGCAGTAGCTAGTAATGCCTGAGTGAACACCATGAGCCCTTGATCCATCACCTGAAAATAATGAAGTACTTCACAACAGATTCCCCTTGGGAAAAGCTCACCTCCCATTCATCCCTTACGAATCAAGGGGACCTCTTACCTATTACCAATGAGGAGCTCGAAGATGAGAACCCTGTGGACTCCTGGGGGCCTTAACATAGATTTTTAAGAGTCAGTTAAATCACTCGACCAGACCATCAGTCTGCAGGTTGTGTGGGAGGTCCATAGTTGCCACACCCATACTTCTCCCAAAGACTAGCCATTAGAGCAAACATTAAATTCAGGGTGTAGCCAGGCATTTCAGAGTTGTACACCAACCTGCGACACTGCTACCCCTACCCTACTGTTGTTCATGCCTGCCCCCCCGACTTAAGTCCAAGGTGCCTTGCTCCAATCAGATGATTCACACTAGACCTGCTGTCTGTCTGCGCTGCTAGTGTGGTGCTTGCTGCCTGATGGTAGACACCACTGACTGCACCAGGGTCCAAGACCATGGCAGAAATTTCTTCTCTCTCCCCCACAGGTAGGCAGATTCGCTCCACTTACCACTCCACATGAAGTCTTTTTCTTTTAGCAGACTCTGAGTCTATTCTTCCGTCTGCTGCTCCTGAGTTTTCTCCTGCTTCTCTCGCTCCCAGTACAATTGAACTAATAGTATGGCTTCTAACTTTGCTGAGGTCTTTAAACTCACTGCCCCATGTTTGCCACACCCCTACCAGATGCCGCAGGCAATCACTATGCAGATGGGCCATGCAGACCTAATTGAGACCTTCAGCTTCAACATCCGTGGTCCACTCTGCCACCCCCGCAAAACAAACCTGAAAGAGAAAAGAAAAGCCTGCAAAAGCCAAACAAAGGAATTTAAACGTGATGGACTAGAGGAGGGCAGAGCAATGCTGGCCAGCTTGTTTGCTACCCTGCTACTAAGCTTGGTACGCCATGGCTACTTGGAGTATCAGTAGCTACGCCTTGATTAAATTGGTGCCTGATCCAACAGAATCCTCTGGGAAAACCCACCCAGCTGAATATCCCCAGCAATTCATCTGACACTTTTTCCGCCTCAATGGAGGACAAGGACATGGCCTCTGAGTACCTCGTGCCATAATCCACTACCTCCAAAATGTACCTCTTGCCTCGCGTGACATGGGGTACTGAGTCCACAGTCTCCACAGCAAATCACTGAAATGGCGCTTCAATTATAGGCAGGGGAATCAAAACTGCCTTAGCCTTTCCCCAACCTTTCACACTCTGTTTTCTACAACACAAGTTTGGTAGTAGTTTGCCAAATTCTTAAAGATATTGGACCAGTAAAATTGGTAGTCAGCTGCCTTTTGTATGATTGACTCTTAAGTATTCAGAAAAGGGTATATCATTAGCTAAGACCAGAAACTGCTTCCCTATACTCCCGTGAACAATCTGCTGGAGTACCCATTCCTCCAGTCCTCCTTTGGAACCCAGTCACGATATGAAGCCTATTCTCCCAGTATACCTCCCTTTTCATTGAACCCTGAGAGTCAACTTTTACCCTGGTGGCAAACCTCCTTAATTTCTGTACAGATGGGTCAGCTTGCTGAGCTCTCCCAAGCTTTGCATGGCTGACCTTCCCTAAAACATGCTCACCTGTAGGATAGTTGCCTATGGCTGGGCTCTCCCCAGTCTGTAGCTGTGGCTCAAATTACTCCTCCCAGCTCGTTCTTCAGCTACAACTTTCCCTGCTGTTGAGGGTGTGGTTACTTCCAGGTGCACTGCCCCTCTGTGCCCTCAGAAGCTGGTTCCCTAGGCTTCCTACCAGTTGTGACACACACAATGTTGGCCTGACTGTCAAAGTCATTACTCATAATTACATCAGTGGGTAGATCCAGTACAAGCGCCCACCTCCCATAAGCCCTGGCCACCTTCCCAGCTTAAAAGATCCTGGCCATTGGCACCGAGATGGCAGGATCCAACACCTCTAATTCTGGAAAAGGGCCTGGTAGGATCTGTTTCTTGTAAAAAATTCCTGCTTTCCATAGAAATGAAGGCTCCAGTGTCTCTCAATCCCTGCTTTCCACGCCATTTACCAACACTGGGTTTAAGCTTGCAGTGGAGTTAGTGGGAACTGCACTTAGTGTACAGGCCAGCAGCTGCTGGGAGCATTCAGAGCTACTCCCTCCAGCTGCACTAACATCTTTTGCTATATTTTTCCAACAGTTATGCAACAGGTGTTCCAGTTTTGTCAGATATTGCACCTGTGTTCCCCTGACTCCTTACTTTTGATACCACTCAGCTTCCTTTTGTTTTGGAACAGGCTGTCTTCCTTAGGTAGCTGCCCCCCAGTTCCTTAAAACCACCTGATGGTCCTCCCCAAATTGCTTTTCCACTGAGTGTATGGTCAACTGGATGCAAACTGATCAGCCCTCCGGTTGCCTCCTTGGTGGAGCTTGAAGCCTATCCAGCAACCATATTCTCAACTCCCTACTACGGTCTTTATGAATGGTTCCATGAGGAACAAATATTTTCTTTGTTTCACAGAGCTAACCCTTGTGCCCTCTATCATTCTAACATACTGCCTAGTTGTCCACACAATTCCAAACAGCTATCTCCGCTCCTTCCTCAGCCCTCTAAATTTTTATCTGTAGGCCTCGGGAGTTCATGCAAAACATTTTAACAAGACATTTTTCATGTTGTTATAGTTCACACAGTCCCCATTGTTCATTTTGTTGATGGCTTGCAATGCCATACCCATAAGGAGTGGCAAAGGGAGTTGTCCAAGAGCCCTATCCAATTCAAACTGCCCACAAATTCTCTAAAGGTTTTAAAACAAATCAAGATCATCCCCTCCTGATACTTAGGAAATATTCTAGAATTTTGATTTCTTGGGTCCAATCCTTGATCAAGTACTACGGTATGTGGTGCTGCCTTCTGGCACAGTATCTCTATCTCCCTCTTGTTTAACCTCTCACTCTTGCTCCTCTCTCATCTGGCTCTCATGCTCTCTCAGATGGATATCATGCTGGCACTGCCATTCTTGTTCCTCTCACTGTCTCTCACTCTTACTCTTTCTCCCCCCCCCTCTCATGCTCCCTCAGTAGGATTTCATTCTGGTACTGCCATTCCTGCTCCTCTCACTGTCTCTCCTCCTCTCACTCTTTCTCCCTCTCCATGCTCCCTCAGTAGGATCTCATTCTGGTACTGCCTTTCTTGCTCCCATCTCTCTCTTTCTCTCATGCCTCAGCTTCCAGCTTTGTCCTCTGCATCTCCTTGTCTAGCTTCACCTTAAACAGGGTGAGCTCCAGCTGCATCTCTATCTGCACAGCTCCCCAGATTTTTAGCAATGGCTCACTGACCACTCCCTAGTCTGTTTAATGACTTTGGCTAGCAGTGACCACTTTTGATCTGCTTCCTAGGTCATTTTTCTCGAGGATGTCTATGAGTTCAGCCCAGGTCTTGTCTTCCTTAAAATGAGCCTTCTCTCCTAAAGGTTTAGTGATATGCACTTCTCATACAGCCTAGAAATAATGTCTTCTAGCTATCTGCTCTACGTGCAACAAAACAAAATGGCAGTATATACAGTATCCTCTTTCATATATACTGTTCTGTGATTGCTCAGATAACCTTTTACTGACAGTCTGTTTCAGATCCCAAATGCTGCCAACCAGTTTGTCACAGTCTGGTTCTGTCCCAGAATTTAGTCTGCACTGCTGCCAGCTTTTACAATCTTTCAGATGATGCCTGAAAAGGTTACTTCTTATGCTGCCAACAATCAGCTACAATATGACTTGGGGTATATTTAGGTCCAAATCTCACTATAGCCACATACTTGATCTATGGAGCCACCTTTTCCAAGATTAGTCCAAATGGATTTATTTATTAAAGCTAGATCCTTTTCTATCCTGGCTGGATAAACCAACAGGGTGCCATCTCACTCTGCGTTGTCCCTATTTACATTCAAAATATGTATTTTATTAATGAGGCTCAAGCTTTGAAGTTTAACCAAAACAAAAAGCTTTTAACTGAAAAGGGCTCAGCCCTTGATGTTTAACTAAAACAAAAGAGCTTTTACAGGTAAGGCACGGTGCAGTCCCCACCCAATTTCTGTGAGAAGCCAAGAATGCTCACACAAAAGGCCTCTCCTAGCTGAGTGGCCAGAGGCATGGGATACAGAGGAATGTAATTTTCAGTTTCCCCATACCACCAACCTCAGCTCAAATACTTTAGAAAGTCACAGATGATAATAAAATAAATACACACACACACACACAAAATATATTGCAAGTTGCCACAGTAAGTAATCTTCCAACCACAGTTTAAAAGTGTTGTGCAATCTGGTTGGAGACTCTATGGGCTTACCTTTCATAGACATTGCACAAAATGAGCCATAGCGAGATGCTGGAAATGTTGACCTGCAGTCAGGAAATGTAGAATTATTCTTGGATTTTTATGTTCGGGGTGGCACAGTAAAATATATCAACTCGTTTTAGCACCTGTCATCTTTATTTTCCCAGAAAGAAACATATCAATGTTACCACTGTAAAATGAGTACAATAATACACTTTCTTCTCAAACTCTGCAGATGGTACAGTACATAAAAACTAAACAATAGATTCCTTTAATAATCACTAAATTGAAATGTACCTAGCGTGGCCTGTGATTTTGGTTTAATGTTATACTAGCAAACATAAATGTATAACATTTAAAATAATGGTTTAATTGCACTTTTCAGCAGATACTTTCACCAGAAATAAACTAAACATCAACCATTTGCCACCTGTATAACTAACTGCAAGTACAGTATAAGAGATTTACTGTAAGTGAAAGTCAAACAGTGGATCATGTTAACATACATAAGTTTAAAGCTAAAATCAAAACTGCAAAAGCCTGATTTTTCAGGCAGCAGCCAACTGATCATCTGGGTAAACCATAAGGAGCACTGGCACCCTTTAAATCCCTCTTTTAATAAACCTTTTAAATATTGTATCAGGAGAGTTAAGTTAACCACTCCCTTAGACATTGCAAATGCTTTAACAATACATGTTAACCTGATTTCCTATAGGAATGGTTTTATAGGATTCAAAAGGGTTTGGTGACCAGCCTGAATATGTTTTGCACAGGCCCTATTTTTATTTAAGAGCTGTCTCAAGTGTTGAAGGACAGTACTTAACAGTCGGTTATTAAAGTCTATGAAATTATACAGATCTGAAAGTAAAGATGGCTTGGTTCCTAAACTGATTTGCCTTCTGCACCTTTAATTCAGATGCTCCAACATTGATTTTAAACATATCATTCTCATTGTGCCAGCCGCATTTATGAAAAACACTCTTATATATGATTATGTGTACTGCTACTGTATCTCTTGTGGTTATAAGAGTGCATTTTGAGTTCATTGAATGAGAGAACTGCAAAGCGAAGCTGAAGGGACACAGGAACTGTACATTTAAACATTGTAAATCGTGTTGAAGATTTTTGTTTTAAAAGTGCTATTTGAATTTAAAATAAAATGTTTGACTTTGTGAAAATTATAGAAACCCTGTTGATGAAATGGACTCTGCTAACTGAACTTAGAATTGACAAACTTTAGAGCTGTCTGCATGAGATATCCTCTTGTGGAAAGTATAGATCATGGGAGCATCCCCAGCCAACCACAGCCCTCCTTCAGTTGTGTGTAAGGTACTCTTAATACCATAAGAGTAGCTCACATGCAGAACCACTGTAAAGGGCTTCTCACTGACCGCCATGCCTTTAGCATTTTAAATAAAAAGTTTTTTTTTATTTAATACAGTAAGCAATCTATAAAAATTGTATGGGTCCATTTGGAGGGCCTCTGAGTGTTGCCTCTTACGTTCTTAGGACCACAGGGCTGTTTCATCTTCAAGTCGCAGTCCTCTGGTATTAGGAGCGTCTGAGCAACACTCATATGCATGAGACCCTTCAGATGGACCTATAAACTTATAAAAGAGTAGCTGGAATGTTTAGAAATAAGTAATCCTGATTGGCTAAGAATGGTTTCATGATTTATAATGTGGTGTCTATACAAAACAGAAGGCTGACTTCTTGTACCGACAACCATACTCCTGGCACTGTATTTGTTAACCTGATCAAAGCATTCGACCTGGTACTATAGCTCACATTATTCTCAAAAATAAATTAAAATGTAATGTTTGGGTGAGGCATTTTCAAACATGTTTTCAGACTGACCAATTGTGTACATACTATGAAATGTGGAGGTTAATTTTGAACTGGTAGAAAAGTAACATGATGCATTCCACAAGGCCTTCTTTCATTTTCATTATACATAAATACAGTGTAAAATGCTTGTAATACTCTAAACTCCAATCATTCACAGATGATGCTGTACTCTATTACAAATCAAATCAGTTACTAACATAAGCTTGACACTAGAGGTTGATTTTTGGGGACTTCAAAACTGGATGCATAGAACTGTTACCTAAGAACTTACCACAACAGTAGACCTTTGAGAGAATCTTTGCAGTAGGCCACATCTTAGAACTACAGCCGCCAGAATCCAGGACCACATGGAAACTTTTTGCTAGCAGTCTATCTGGGGCTACCCACAGTGACATCATGCCAGCATCTCCTTGTATAGCCATGGGCAGCCCCACGCCCTCCTCAGTTCCCTGCCAGAGACCATCCAGCAAGAACACGCCCTGAGGGAACCTAGGAGAACCAGAGAGCCACCAGAAAGATCATGGGAAATTGAAGGCTGATCATCCTGGAGAAGAGAGAGGAAATGGAAACTCTGAACAAAGGGAAAGGTGGGCGGGATGGCATGACCTGCTGCAAGAGATGCTCTCGAAGATCTACTGTTATGGTAGCTCTTACATAACTGTATATCTTCTTCGAGGATATCTCTTGCAGCAAGTCACACCTTAGGAATGAGTCCCAAGCAGTACTGCAGAGGAGACCAGACTGGGCAGCTGGAAAATGGGGACCTGAGAAAGGAGGCCCTGTAAAACAGATAAGCAAATGTGCCTGCCTTCTAGAGGCAATGTCCAAACTGTAGTGCCTAGTGAAAGTGTGAACCCTACTCTGGCGGCAGCAGCACAGATCTCAGCTATGGAAATCCCTGAAATAAGCAACCAAAGTGCCACATGTCTGATGGAATGGCCCTTGACAACCCCAGTAAGTTCATTACCATACTTCCTGTAACAGAAAATAATACAATTGGTCAACCACTTGGATTGACACTGTTTAGAAACTGTAGCCCTCTTTCCCAGGGTGAACAAAACAAACAACTATGAGGACTTCCTGCAGTCCTTCATGCGTGAACATACGATCTGAGAATTCTATACATTCAAAGTATGGAGCAATGCTTCCCTGGATTGGCATGCTCCGGGTGATAGACAGGCATATGGATGACTTGCTTCAGGTTAAACTCAGACACCACCTTCGGTAAGAACTTAGGGTTAGAATACAGAGACACCCTGTCTTTGTAAAATAAAAAAAAGTCTGCTCAAACATGGCGCCTGTAGCTCAAAAATCCTCTGAGCAGAAGTAATTGCAAATCTCATGACCATGCCTGGGCTCGCTTCAAAGCCTCCCAGTCTGTCATAGGGTATAATAATCTAGTTATGCTCACTAGACCCCCCTTTTCCTTCATGTGTTTCTCCTATGTGTGTAATTGTATCTGTGTTGTCCTTTTCTGCACAGACTGGCCACCTATGTACCCCTTTTGTTTTTATTGTCTTATTGTCTGCTTTTCTTTTATTTAAACCCCATCCTGTCTAGTCGCTAACAATATCTCCACATTCAGTACCTCCTAGAAAGTGAATGAGGTCTTCCTGTATATTTAGTATCCCTTGAAGTTGTAATGGTCCTTTAAAATCAGCAGAGATCACTTTAAATTGTCCGATAAATGGATAGCTTTATGAACTCCACTTTGTGGCTAAGCATGTAGAATGCCTCCTTTCCAGATATGTAATAGTTGTTGTAGTTTTACCAAAGAAACAAGCATAATATCGAGGCAGCTCCGCTCGGCGTTTTTTACGAAGCTGCACAAATGGCGCACATCGACAGCTTGTAAAACGCCGCGAAATTCAGAAAAACGGCTTTTCTATTACTAGAAAAGTAGTGTGTTAAGTCGCGTTGTTCCTTTTGTGCTAAAGCGCCTGGTAGTTTGAATTCTTCAGGTTTAAAAACGCCCTGTGTAATTCTGCTGTTGTACTGTGACTGAGCTGTGTTTAGTATCCACAGCTCAGCAGGCAGCATAATAACGGTTTGTTTTGAGCTTGTAAATATCCCCATTACAATATGAGCCCCTCAAGTGAGAACAGAGTAAATATAATAACAGAAAACCAGAGGGAAATGGTTTACCTGCTATAAGATTGAAGGGCTCTCTGTGTGGTGGATTCTCTCCCTAAGGCCAGCCGCCACGTTGTTAGACATTATATAGAGAATAGGTAGCAAGAGGTGGGTTTAACCTTAAAACCTGAGGTTTTAGAACCAGCATGGAAATAAATGATTGTAAAGCATGTAGATAAGAGAAAGACCTCTGTGAAATATTTTATAAACCCTTTTGAGATAAAAATATTTACTTTTTGTAAAAGTGTTCCATGTAAGCTGAGTGACAGGAACTTTAGCCAATCAGGAACAAACTCATTATATATATAGCTGCTCTCTTCTGAGAGAAGGCAGATGTATTCAGGGTGCTGAAGCATATACACCTAGCTAAGCTCTAGTGACTTGATTATTATGCACAAGACTTGGATATTTTCGTTTGCTGCTGCATTACTGCTGTTTGTGCCTATGCTCCTTGAATGTATGTTACTTCTATTATTTTGAGCGAAATCAGTCCGCCTTTTTATTTTTAATTTTCTTATTTTACATGAGTTTTCCAATAAAAAGCTGTTGGGAGAGCCTTCAGAGAAAATCACCTGTGTTTTGAGTCCTTCTGTATCCCTAGCCTCTTACACAGTCCCAGTCTGTTGTAGTAGTACACTGTGGTAATATAGGAATATTTTGTAACAGGAGGTACAGGGTTTGAATCCTGCAGAAATAATTTTATGTAGGCAGTATAGTGTAGTGGTTAAGGGCACTGAGCTGCAAACCTGGAGACCTGTGTTTAAATACCATCAGCCCCCACTTGCATACTGTATGACTTCAGCAAGTCCCTTAATTTCCTTGTGCTCCCAGGTCACACCTTTTTCTGACTCTTTTCCCTCCAGTCACCAGAGATGTGGCCTCTCTCAGGCGTCGTCCCAGTTCTCCCACCCAGCCTAAACACCCCCAATCTGGGACCCTCCTGGGGCTCCGACAATGCCTACCATGCCTGGTGAGAGACCTCCTGGCTTACCCCCAGGACGGAGCCACCACTCCTTCCAGGGCCCAAGACATCCAGTATTATCCAGGCTGAAGAGGCACGCAGAGGATCGGGACCCAGGTGGGTAGGGTCTGGCAGTTATACCGCAGCTGTCTGCCTAGCTAAAGCAAACTTTTCCAAATCATGGCTGCAATCATCATCTCACTCCACCTCCTCCTTCTGGAATGACTTATGCTCACTCCTACACCCCTTCTGACCTCTCCTCACCTACCCTTCAAGATTCTGGAGTCCCACAGCTGAACCATCAGCTGATGCCAATCTCCTTAACAAATATTTCACTACTTCTGCACTCCCCGATGAACTACAAACCACCCAAACCATTGGCCCCCACCACCCCACCCTAGTAGCTTTTGCTTCTCCCAGGTTTTCCAACAGGAAGTCTATCAGGCTATTATGTCCCTAAACCCAAACAAATCCAACCCCGATGGTTTTCACCTATGACTTCTCAGGAATATCTGCCCCTCCATTGTAACCCCCACATACCTCTTCTGCCTTTCCTTCTCCTCATCCTCAGTCCCATCGACTTGAAGTACACCAAGTAATTCTCCTCCACAAGGGCGGTGACACCTCCTCTCCAGGTAACTACCAGCCCATCTCCCTACTCCCCTCCTTAGCTAAAATCCAAGAATCCATTGTCCACACAAGACTCAGTGATTTCACATCCACAAACACCATCTCCCTGTCCAATCATATTTCAGAACATCACACTCCACCACATGATCCCTACTATGTTTCACTGATTCCATTCTCTCTGCTATTGATAGAGGTCACTTTACTCCGCAATCTTCATCAATCTCACCAAAGCTCTCAACTTGGTCTCATGCCCTCCTCATCAACAAACTCCAGGCAGCTGGATTGTTACCCCCAGTCATTAATTGATTTAACTCCATCAAACAGATAGGCAGTAGGCTGTACAAATCTGTAATGTCCTCTCCTCCCATCTCCCTATCCTATCCAGTGTTCCTCAAAGATTCATGTTTAACCGGTCCTCTTTTCTCTCTTTATTTATGATCTCCCTTCAGTCTGCTCCAATTCTCAAATACATAGTATGCTGACAACACCGTCATATACTTGTCCAGCACCATGGTTCCCAAGGTCCAGATGCCCCTTCAACAAGATTTCCATGTAGTTACAAACTGGTTCCAGGATCACCAGTTCAAAATAAACACCAAAAAACTGTCACCATGACCTTTGGCTCAAGGCAAAACTAGCCAGACTATCACCCCTCCTGTCTTCATCACACTCACAGGCACACCCTTTGAAGAGGTACCTACCTACAAATACCTTGGTGTCTGACTCGACCCATCCTTAGATTTCTCATCCCATATTACTGTCATGCATTCTAAACTCCACCCAAAACTAGTTATGCTCTACAGACACAAAGACAGCCTCTCCCTTCCAGTGCGTCGTGAACTTCTAACAAAATGGATCCTCCCAGTATTCAACTTTGCCGACATCATCTACTGCTCAGCACCAACCTCCTCCCTCACAAGGCTGGATGTCCTTTAACTCTTTCTATCATTTGCCTCCATCCCTCCACTCACTCACCGATGTATCCTTTCCTCTGGCCTCTCTTTTCCCTGCCTTCAGCAGAGATGACTGGCTCACAGTCTCACTTTCATCTCCAAATTCTGGTTCGACTCCTCCCGTCCCACCTCTCCTCTCTCCTGCCACCCCTCCTACTCTCTCTCCTGTCCCTCCTCTACCTTCTGCATCCCGGATGCACACACTTCAACAGGTCAATGAGCTTTCCCCATTAGCCTCCATCCCTCTGGAACAAACTTCCCTATTCTAATGCCCTCACCTCCACTTTCCCAGCCCTAAAGCATCTGCTCAGACCACCTCAGTCATGTTCTGCTGCTGTTCCTGAGACCCCATACAACATACTTCCTCTACTACTCTAATTCCAAGTCCATTTTCTATGCTTTCTAGTTACTGCCTTAATATATCACACCACACACTGCTATGGTAACTTGCCTGTTTTGCCAAACTAATTTATTATGCTTTGCAAATCACCACTCTATTGTTTCTGAAGAAACTCCTGTGAAAAACTTGTGTGCACTGCGTGTTTTATTGTACTACATTGTATTATGTATCTCTTATGTAATTGTCTCATTTATTATTGTAAACTCCTGTTCCCTGTATTCCCAGGTCGCACCTAGAAGCAAAACCTCGCGGATGGCAATATTTAAATAAAAAATAGCAACTAAAACGAACGCTTGCATGACAGAAAGTATAGCCGTAGTGGCAGCAGGCTCAAAAGGAGCCAAGTAAGCTTTTTCTAAACAGTTCAAGTCCCAGACTGGGACAGGGTTATGGATGGAAGGCTTCAAGATCAGGATGACTCTCAGAAATGTACTGGCCATGCCTAATTGGTTATTGTATGACCTTCAATGGGCACATGGAAGGTTGATATAGTGGACAAGTGTACCTTTAGTGAAGAGTATTTCAGCCACTTTAGGAGACACCAAACCTGGCAATGGCTCGTCTTCAGGAGCCAACATGCATGTGAAGAGACCGGAGGTTCAGCTGGACAAGGGTTCCCTGTTCCTGTGACAGCAAGCCTTGGCACAGGGAAAGAGGCACTGGAGGCTCCACTGCTAACTGTTGCAACAGCAGAAACCAGATATGGTGTGGCCAAAGGGGCCATCAGAATCAGGGTGGCTCCTCCATTTGTAGCTTGATAAGCACTCTCTGAATCAGGGAAAGGAGGGAAGGCATAAAGGAACCTCCCTTTCCAAGAGAGGGACACTGTGTTTTGCCAGAAAACTTCAGGCCCTGGATCTAATGAGCAGAAAAGCAGCAGTTTGGCATTGTGTGGGACACAAAAGGTCCACCTCTGGGTGACCCTACCTGTTGAACAGGTCTTCTACCACAGAGGTGAGCAGTTCCATTCATGCACTCTGTACTGCAACCTGCTTAGCTTGTCTGCCAGGATGATTTGGACATTTGGAACATGGATGGCTGACAGTTTGATGCTGTAGTCCAGAGCTCAGTACCAAACTCTCATCACCTCCCTGCAGAGAGGGCAAGTCAGAGTGCCCCTTGCTTGTTGATGCAGTGCACCAAACTGATATTGTCTGTCTGCATTAGTAGATGGCCCATGGATAGGTGGCACTGAAAGGCTTTGCAGGCCATACAGGACAGCTCTCATCTCAAGACACTGATATGAAGCAAGGCTTTGAGCACAGTCCATGTCCACTGAATCTGGTAAGGACCCAGATATGTGTCCCAGCCTGTCCCGAGACATCCATTGTGAGGATCTGATGAGGGAGGGAATGAGGAAGGACCCCCTTAAGCAAATGGCTGGGTTCTATCCAGTACAGCAGAACCTTCTTTACTGATGACAAGACCAGAACCTTCTGCTCCAAGCCATCGGTGCACTGAACTCACTGCACCCTCAAAGTCCTTTGAGGGATGCACATGCAACCATGCCAGAAGAACCATGGCAATGGCCGCTGCCATCAGGCCCAGCAGGTGGAGATATGTCAAGGCTGTGACATTGCAGCTGTTGTAGAGTTCCTAGGGCTGCACTATCAGGCACTCCACCCTGTCTGGAGACAAGAGGAAGCCCTGGGCTGTGTCAGTATAGCTCCCATGTACTTGAGACACTGGCTGAGAGACAACACTGGCTTGGAGAGTTAACAGTGATCCTCAAATTGTTGAACAATTGCAGGGTATATGCCAGGGTCAAAGATGGTTGTTCCTGAGACTGAGCTTTGAGTAACCACTGCGTCCAGGTATGGAAGACGAAAGACCTTCCTTCCTGCCAGCTGCTGCCACCACCACTAGGCATTTGGTGAAGACCCATGGTGCCAAAGACAAGTCAAAGGTAAGGACCCTGAACTGGTAGTCGCCCCCTGAAACAGGATTCTGAGCCGGCCCGTTGGTGCTGAGGGGCTGGCTGGTATATACCTCGTGTCACGCTGGCGACCCATGTTCAGAGCAGACATGGAGTGCGGGGTTGGCAGGGTGGAGAAGGATTCAGCATCCCCAGGACTGCTCTCCTTCACGGGAAGGGGGATTGCAGGGCTCGGTATTTGTCTGCCACCTAGCGGAGGCTGGGAGGTAGCAGTCGGCTCTGGAGACTGTGGGCGAGAGTTGTGGCAGGCGCTGGTGGGGTGCACATGGAGGTGCACGCCACTGCCGCTGGTGCCATTGCATGTCACAACCTCGTGGATAAAGGAACAAGAGAATTGGAGAGTCTCTCAGAATGATGATGGTCCCCTCAGCAATGGTCTGGGAAAGCACCTCCGAAAACTAAATCCGGTCCGGAGGGTCGAGTCACTCCCCACCCCTGCCATGAAGGGTAAGTTGTGGGTATAGGGAGGGACCTCATACCAGTGCTCAAGTGGGAGGAACATCAGATGCCAGACAGAGGACTCCAGGAGGTAAAATAAGTAACTGCAAAAAAAAAAAAGGATTCTGAGGAACTTCCAGTGGGAAGGCAGACCTTGATGTGCAGAAAAGCATTCTGCATATCCAGGGCAAAATCCAGTTTTCCTTTGGAGCAAAGGCAACAGGCCGGGAGGGTGACTATCCTGAACTTTTTGTACTGATGACCATCCTGAACATTTTGTACTGGATGTAGTAGTTCAGGTTTTGCAAGTCCTGGAAGAACCTCATGTCCCTGTGGATTTGGGGACAAGGAAGAAGTGGAAATAGAACGCATGTTCCACTGACTCTCAGGGACCTGTTCTACAGCCCTTTTTCACAGAAGCATATGGACCTCCTCCAGCAACACGGGTATGTGGTCTGGAGAGTAAAGCTGAAGGCCTTGGGGAAGATATGGAGGCACTTCACGAACTCTAGGGTGTGTCCTTGTTCTATCGGCCTGCAGCACCCAGGCATCTGTTGTGATTTCCTGCCACCCATCCAGATGGAGGGATCGACCCCCACCACCACCACATCCTGGGGAACCAGAAGGAGGGGCTGGGCAAGGAGTCAGGTGGAGACTGAGCCTGCGGCCAGGCCCTCCTCCACCTCTTGAGGACTTTCCAGTGGTGGAGGAGTGGTGGTGGCAAGCTAAGGCAGCTTTGTGCTTGCTGGGCTGCTTGGTGCCAGCCCTAGGCCAATGGGTGGCATTCAGTTGAAAGGGCACCCACTGTCCACTCTTCTGGTGAGTGTGTAGACAAAATGAACAGAATGCAGGGTTCTCCCTGAGCCTGCAGGTCACTGAGAAGGTCCTGCACATCTCCCCAAAGATTTTGTAGCCCTGAAGGGAGCATTCAGGATGGACTGCTGGACATCAGGAGCAAATTCTGACAGCCTGAGCCAGAAGTACCTCCTCAGGCACATGCCTACTGCAGACACCTGGCTGAGACACCTAAGGCATCATAGGTAACCTCAATAGATGCTTGCCCACATTAGACCCAGGCTGGAGGGCCTTGAGCATCTCCTGCTCTGGGGACCACCAGGAATGCACCAGGTGGCAGATTTGGCCGTGTCCCAGAGGTCATTCTGGTACTTGAGCATATGGCCTACATAATTAAGGACACTTATAGCAAGCATGAAAGAGGCAATTACCCTCTTGCTTATAAGGTCTAGCGTCCTTGACTCCTTGTTCAGATGAAGAGACTTGAGATGTTGGGATCTCTTGGACAAATCAAGAGCCACAGTAATAACCACAGAATCTGCCTATGGGGGCCCGTGAAAAAGGGTTCCCAGAGTGGGACTGCAGTACAGCTTGTCTGTCTTCCTGGGCATGGGGGATCAGGTTTGGCCTGTACCAAGTGACCAGAGTGGCATCCTCTTATGCATCAGTCATAGGAAGGATAATAAAAGGAGGGTAATCTGGCAGGCCTAGGTAGTGAGCCAGGTTCTGCCTGGGTGTCCTGCTCTGCAGAGTCAAACCCCATGGTGGCTTGTAGCTGTCGCGTCACAGCAAGGAAAAAGGGTCATCTCGTGGAGACCACGGGACGTGTTGGAAGAGTCCTCCCGCCAAGGAGACTGTGGAGGTGCTAGAGGGAGTTCTGGTCACAGCATCCTTGTCTTTCTCATCCTCCTCATCTGGGAAGAGGAAGTCATGATGAGCAAAAGGAGGCTGGTCTCGACGATGTCTGATGCAATGGCGCTGAAGCCAGCCAAGAAGCCCTGCCAGTGGCGGTGCCTGAGATGGAACAACTTTTGCACAAGGTTCAGGATGGAGGAGAACAGAGTCTGACATCGGTGGTCACTGGCATTGGGCCCTGCAGCAGTGACAGGGGTTATTGAGGCCCCAGTGTCAGGAGGGAGGACTGAAACAAAGACAAACTGGGGGCAGGTTGAGGGATCAACTGAGTGACCTGCATCCTTAACATCGCCGGGACCGCCAGAGGTATAGACTGAAGTGGCCTAATGCCCAACACTGCATGACCATTGCCAGCCACAAGCAGATTGGCATCACTCCCTGACTGTGTCCTCCAAACAGGTGGGGGGCATTCAGCAGGGGCAAGCACATCAGTGGGGTAAAGAAAAACCCCAGCAATGAAGGACCAGCAACAGTTGAACCAAGGGGTCACACTGCCAAAGTCCCGTCTGTAGCAGATAGGGTAAGGGAGGCAGTGGAGTCATCAGCAGGAGAAAGGAAGTGCCTGCCAACAATGAACTACCACTGAGTTCAGTTCTAGCAGAGGGGTTGCCGAGGCTGACCCTATAGGTGAGAGGGTGTGGGTGGCAGCAGGGTTCACTGCCATTCTGGTCAACAGCCCTGGAATGGTAGGCACTGGGAGCGGTGACTGAGAATGCTCTTGGGAGAACCAATCTTTCTCCCAGTGGTAATGCTTCTGCAACGACTTGTCCTGGGCCTTGGCAGGATGACAGCCTGAGGACGGGCTTGGGAAGCAGCGAGCTCCTAGACTGAAGCTCCTTCTTCAAGGCAGCAACCTTCTGTTCCATAAGGAAAGATTTCAGCTCTTCTGGCGACACCACTGGACAGCTTGATTGAAGCCATGGCAGATCTTCGTGAGGCCTGGACGTTATGGTCAGTGCCAAGGCAAAGGACACAGGCTTTGTGGAAATCCTTATCACAGATCTTCTGTCCACAGCTGTGATGATGGAAAAGATGATCCGATCCAGGCATAAATGAAAAGAAAGAGGAAAATCACTTTAGGGAACAAAGGATTAAGAACTAGGTGAGAAATAAAAGGCAGAAAGTTTAAGAAAAAATGGCAGTCGACTGAGTGACAGTGCTCTGTGGAGTCTGAGATGCACTGGTAGATGGTGGAAAATAATTGAGGAGGACGTGGGGCCACCCAGGCTATATGGGGGGACACCGACATGGTGACATTGCAGTGGGTGGCACCAGATAGACTGCTAGCAAAAAGTTTCCATGTGGTCCTGGTGCCTGACAGCTGTAGTTCCTAAGGTGTGACCTACTGCAAGAGATACCCTCAAAGAAGATCATAACAAACCGATACTGAATAAAATAAAACAAAATCATGTTTTTTAAATCTGAAAAGAAGTAATTAGTAAGAAAACTGGCAACCAACATCAACTATCTGTAATCACTTTACCTATTGTACCTGTTTCTGTAACTACTTGTAGTCACTTTACTTACTGTACCTGTTCTCTTTATACCGCATTGTTGTGCTATTTTAGCACACAGGTTGAGCTTAAAATGGTCCCTTGGACCAGTGCACCAACCCGGTTAACAAACAAACAATTAAATAGATAAAAGTCATTAATTTTTTCCCCAGCACATTTAAAATCAACAAACACATTGTTTCTGTGCTTGATTTAAAGTTAACTGGTGTCATATAGAGCCTCATGTTGGAAAACAAAAACAACACAAAATCGGTAAATCACCTGAGTATCATTATTCACATTACGATTAATCATTTTGTGTTAATTTGCCAAACAAAAAAAATAGAACACAGATAAGGAATGTGTCATGATCTTTATTTTTCATCGGTAGTAACATATACTTACAATTTTCAATACACTGACACCCATTTGTACTAACTTTACTAAACACACATCATTTTTTTTATATTTTATGAGTGAAACTATATTAAATCCATGTTATCTACATTAAACTTTCCTGTTTGCTGTAGAATAATGCACTAACAACAAACACAGGAAAAAAAAACAGAGTTTGCAATGTTCTTTTTTTGAGTTATCAGCTCTAACAGTTCCAGGTGCACAGCAGTTTGACCTCAATCAGTCATTGTATCTAGATACACGCATGTTTGGTGCTGTTCTGCTGTACAGTGCCACAGATATAGCTAATACACTAGTAGACTGGAATGCTTTCTAAATCTACGCATGTGTGCAGTAGGTCTACATTCAGGCTTAGTCATTTTGCAGAGGCTATGTGCAGCAGATGGCAGCCAGCAGTAGCAGTAAGTGTCATCCCCCATCTCGATGCTACACGGGTGAGGTGGCACCAGGATTAGGGTGGGGAGCCACTTGACTACCAAGGCATTGCTTATACAGGATCAACAACAGCAAAATACCAGCACAGAGTGACAGGCTAAAAAATCAGTTTATTTCATAATTTAAAAGTACTTACAAACAGTACCGTGGGCGTAAAATTTACAAACAGTGAGTGCAGTGCTTTCCAGCAACCCGACCAGTCCTCTCTTGAGGAAGCCTTGAGCGAAACCAGCCAGGTTGCTAGAGCACTGCACTCACTGTTTCCTAAATTTTACACCCAAGGTACTGTTTGTAAGTACTTTTTTAAATTATGAAACAAATTTAGTTTTAGCCTGTCACTTGTACGTATTTTGCTGTTGTTGTATTTTTTTAGTACCGGCACGCAGTGTTGTGAGGGAGCCATGGGTTCTGTTGTTTGCACTTAGACAGGAGCAGAATTGTGATCATGGTGGGGGGACAACAGACTACAAGGGCAGTACTTATACAGTATCAAAACAGTGGTCGGGGGTTCTAGACTATCACGGCAATGCTTACATAGGATCACAACAGTGGACCGGGCCGGGAAACTAGAGGGGCAGTACTTACACAGGATCAGAACAGTAATCGGGAGTTGGGGGCACTAGGCTCTTTCTCCAAGAAACACCAGATTGACCCAAGTTCCTCAATGGGCAGATTAGTGGGACACTAGACTACCAGGGCAGTGTTTTTACAAAATCAGAACAGTTATCCAGCTGTGGGATGTGATCTAGGGAGCTCCTGTTTGCTCTTGGCCTCTGATAAGACCATAATAAGAAGCAATGACTCTATAGCACCTTTTCCTGTGCTGTGGGGGTCATTTGCATGAGGAGATTCAACACGGTAGATTGCTCCACAAATCACTCATGCAGCTGCTAGCAGATTGTTTGCTCCTCATCTCTATAGCTCCAAACTGATATATGTCATGTGACTAGAGCAAGGTTGTGGTTCGAATGAGAAAATGGGTTAGTGCCTGCATCTTTCAGCCAGAGTATTAAAAACATGCTTTAAAACTCACAGTGTACTTCAGGCATGTTCCAGCATTCCTGTAGTCTGATTCAGGCAATAATATGCTCTTGGTGCAAAGTTTTAGTAAGTGCTGTTTCCAGGCTTATAGTATCCTGGCCTAGGGGTATTAAACAGGCTATATACCAGCCCAAATTTCCAATTATATTAACACATGTAAAACATAAGGTTTATGTTCCCTTTAGAAAATAAATGTCCTCTAGACTAATAAACCAAGAGAACAACATATTGGGGAATTTGCACAACTGGCATTAAAAAGCAAAACTTTTTCTCTTTATCGGTCTGAAGAAATGGTTTCGGTATGCAGCCCAACAGCAGGTTTAAGAACAGCAGCCAAACAAAAAAAAGTAGAATATTCAGTGACATGCTAGGAAGTGTATGTGTTTATCTAAAGACTCTTTAAATATTTTGCATTAAATGTAAGATTAGTTGCCTGTTATTTAAGGCTTAAAAGGATCAAGGAAAATCTTCTCTGCACTAGTAAATATTTTCAGTGCTTTGTCTGATTGCATTAAGTTAATGGGGCCTTTAGGGATGTCTTTTATGGTATAAGAGACTTCAAGTATGAGGTCTGGGTGACAGAAACCATGAAGTGAAGCTAAGCTGTTCTGTCTGCCCAAACCTCACAAAGGAGTTGCTTATACCATAAGAGATATCTCTTGAGGCTGTTATTTATTATAAATCACTTGAGTTAGCTTGAGTGATTTATGAAAAGTTTCATGTCTTTTGTACTAATTTCATTGTTATCCTTTCCTGCCACTGAAGTAGATGGCTCCCTCTAACACTCCTGCACAAAAGTAGGGTAAGAGGTGTGGTAGCTCCGAGCACAGACTGGCTGAAATCAAGTTAGTGATTTATAATATTGAATGGAAGGCATGCTGAGTTCTAAAACACTGCCAAATAAAACAGTTGCTTTGTGGGCGCCACACCTCATGCCACGCTTGACGACCGGGTTCAGGAACAGACTGGGCCGTCGAGGGGTCAGCAGGAGAAGGAGGATCACGCATCCCAACGGATGCTCGCCTCCTCGAGGGACCAGGGTGTTGAACACACCCGACGCCGAGAGCCGGTGGAAGCACCGACTGGGCAACGGCGCTTCCTTGGGCAAGGGAGCTGGGAGGGAGGACGCCATCGGGCATCTCTGGCAGGCGTGCGTGAAGCACGCCCGCCGAGCCGCGCCCCTGGGGTGAGAGGAGAGGACAGAAAACGGAAAACAACCCTCGGCACTCTGGATGACGGCAGCTCTGGCCACCCAGGACGGCACATCACGGGCGCGCCCCACTGTGTAAGGTGCTAAGGAGGCAGGTAGGAGCACCTGAGAAAAAGAGACACTCTAGGGGCAGACTCAGTGGGAGACTGGAGGGCATTGAGCCAGCCTGAAGGAGGGGAGTGCAGGGGCGTTCAGGAGGGGATAAAGAATAAAAAAAAAAAAAAAAACAGTTGCTTTACTTACTTACCCTGCCTACCTTTCTACCTAGCTACTGTACTGTAGTCCCTAAATCAGCATCTAGATGGGAAAATATGTTTACACATTACTGTAACAATAATGAACAAGAACCGGAAGACCACAACCATGTCATCAATATTACTACTCTATGTTGAAGACCCTAAAAAGAAAACATGAGAATGAAAAAGGCTGCGTCATAATCCATACCCATGAGGGCTAGCCCAGTGACATGGCAGAAACACATGACATTGCCACTCCGAAGATTTGTGCGTGAAAGCATAAAGTGCTGCCTACGATCAGGATCTATCTTGTTTCGTCACCTCAGTGAGGATGTTGGTGAAGAACTGGCAAAAATAGAGCAATTACCTGCTAACTATTTAATCGTGTGGTGTTTCCCAACATTGCGACTAGTCATCAGTGAGGATTTCATGGCAATCATGTCACTAGATCTCAAACATTTGGGAGCCTGACACTGGGCAGTGCTATGGTGGCTGTGCATTCAAGCGTGTGCACAGGCAACACAGAAGGAGAACATTAACACTGGAGAAAAGGAGTTCTGCAAGAAGTGTGGCCAGTAAACACAGTGTTAGAAGTTCCTTAATGGACAAAGGAAGACCTCAAAAGGGAACACAGGTGTTGACCTGCATGACACCAGATAAAATTACTGCACACACCTCTAATATGTTTATCATAATAGTGCGAAATAACAATAATTTTTTTTATTTCTATTATTTTTATTGGACTACTGTATTATTTAATGTTGGTCTTTCACACATTTATTTATTTATTTAAGTGTTTTACCAGGAAGGCATACTGAGCACAGTACTGCCTGATTACAGATGCGTCCTGGGGAGGGGAGAACATAGGAGAACAGTTTACACAGTATAGACAAGAAAATACATAGTGGAGAAATATTAACATTAGGACATACAGAGGTCCTTCTCCTAATGATGAGAGAAAATAAAAATGCATCATGTTCTCCCTGAAAATCATTTTGACAACCATTAAGGGGATATGGGGACTTAGCCATCATTCTGCTTTGTTTCATTGGGTACAAGATGAAGCACCCCAGGCATCAGCTTTAGCTGGATCAGAGATCTCTGAGTTAGAAACGTCTATTTAGTCATGCTCCACTATCAGTGCTGAACCTCTTGCTACTCTGGCCGTAAGGGGCCACACAGAAGGAAGAGTTCCTTGGGGCTAAGACAGGGACACCCTAGTGTGCATGTGCGTGTGCATGTGGGTGTGTGTGTGTGTGTGTGTGTGTGTGTGTGTGAGAAAGGATCTGCTTTGGCTGGATCTAGGAGTTCTAAATGAAAATATGCTGTGTAGCCATACTCCTTACTGCTTCTTGACAGGCAATGCTGGCCTTGGAGAAGTTATTCATCTAAGAATGTCACTGAAGCAGGACCACTTGAGGGAAGTGTGTGAATAAACATTCAGGTTGTTTCTGTGCCAGGACCCGGTAGAGCTGCAGATTTGTAGAAAAGCCACTATTCTAGAATAATAATGCAGTATAATTATGGAATCTAGAAGGTCATTTATAAACTCACAACTGCGGCCTTTAATGGGATTTTCTAAGCAGACATCAGTACTATAAATTTAGCAATACAGTTGCTGTGATGCAGAGGAAAACATCTGGGGAAGGAGACAACATTCAGAGTTATTTCTGGTCTTACTGCAAATTGAAAGAAAATGACATCACTCAGTGAAAAAAGGCAAAGATCTTGGAACCTGTATATAACTTCACTTCTGGTTATCTGGCCAGAATTGAGCTGGAAGGATCAGTATTACAGCACATTAGGTCAAATTCATGGTGTCACTGAATATTGCTTTATATAAATTTACAAGTTTACATGCATTTCCAGGATAAGTAACGCTACACACTACTATCAAATGCACTCGTAAAAGAGAAGATGACCTGTAATTATCTTCTCATTACTGACAGGTGGGACAGTGTCATAAACCACAAAATGCAACACAAAATTAGAGTATTCAGTGGCAGAAAAACATTAACAAAGTCAAGAATCTTCATCCTGTGAAACCGTCTATGATACAAGCAGATTTAGCTTGAAAACTACACCTTTTTGAAAAGACAGACCTTTAAATTTATGATTTCCTTTGTTGTGAGAGAGCATTTCATAGAACACAACACAGAAAATTAACCAATACAAATCTCGGAAATGCCTTCTAGAATTGTACTTATTTTTGCTTTTCTCTTACAAATACTGTAATATCAACACTGCACAAACCCAAGTGACATAAAGGTGATATGTAATGAAGTGTGTGTTGTTTCTTTGCTGTATCTTAATGGGCGGGTTGCTGTCATTTCATATCCTGGCCTCTCTGTCAGTACTGTATCCTTGAACTGAGTTTAGTGGCTGGAATTCCTCTGAAAAGTGAGTTTCCAGTTTTCCACAAAAAACATTACAGTTGGCATTGACAGGAATCGGAACTGAATCTTACAACATTCCTCAAAAGTTGAACTTCAGGACTTGCCTTTCATTAGAACAAAAGACATTTGTGTGAAAACAGGCTCTTTGCCCTTAGACTTCATCTGCTTATGCTACGTTTTCTGCCAGAAGTGATAATCCTCTGCTTGGGACATTAGAATAATTTCCATGGAAGCTGGTTTTGTTGTCATATGCAGGAGTAATATGGCTTTTAGCTAGAAGAAGCAACAGGAATGCATGCAGTCTAAGGAAAAGAACGGTTTTATATTATATGGGACTGGTTTTCAAAAGGGTGAATGCAGATGGAATTGCATGCTGCCTCTGTGTCCAACCACATGTACTTGTATTTGTTTAAAAAATAAAAAAGGACAATTTGTGACAAAAAGTTGCATTATACAGAAATGTGCATTAAAAATTATACACATTCCATTTCCTGTATATCATTTTTGTAGCTGCAAACTAGACAAATGCATGGAAACATTAGACTGTCTAAAGGTAGGCCTGACAGCTCCTGACAAACACAGACACAAGTCTGTATATTAAATGTGGCCTGACAGATCTCAGACAGATAGTTTGAAAATTCAGTCCGCATCTTCAGTACCAAATAAAAAAAGTAAGGCCCTGAAATTCAACTTTTGTTACTGAGTTTTGCTAATTGAAACTGTGATTTCTGGGAGGAAGCTGGAAAATTTCTTTAAGCTAGTTGATAGCAGTATTATTATATGGTTGTACAACGTCATACCTAGATCCATATCATCTCTGATGGATTATGTGATGCAAGAGTAGCCTTTTGGATGAAGAAGTAGAATTAAAGATTGTAATGATTTTTGTTGGGTTTGTTTTGCTAGCTTAGAGCACTGGCCTCAAAATATATCACCTGTGACAGGGTTGAATAGGACCCTCTCCCAGTTGTTATGGGAGTTTGAATGCAGGGTTCTGTTCTGTTCTTTCTTTTCCTGTCTCTTGTCTGTCTGGTTGTGCAAACAAATTTTCCTGTGAGACCTAGGACTTGATCACCCCTACAGACTTGCAATTCTTTGCTCTCGCTATCTCTCTACCCTCACTTGCTGTTTCTGTCTTTTCCTCCCTTGCATATCTGATGGTATAAAAATATATGCAAATCGTTATGTGGAAATGTAACTGATATTTGGATCCCTTTGTTTAGAAATTATATAGTGTTACTGTTGAAATGTATACAATTATAGTTTGAGATGATTGCAAAAGTTATTGGAAACTCAAGGGGATAACCTGAGAGCAATTTTAAGCTTTTTACAGAGCTGTGGAGAAGGGGCCTCAGTTCTGGGACATTGTGTTTTGCTGCACCTGCATGAAATTGACAAGAACATTTTAGAAAACACAGGATGCTTGTTAAGAAGGGGGTTGCAAAGATTTATAAGAGAGAGTTTCAATGTTTTAGACCGACAGAGATTGAAGGAAACCTCAGATGGATCTTCTCTGTTTATTCTGTCTTTGTAAATAGTTATTCTGAAAAAAATTCTTTTTTATGTTACTGCTAGTACTAATAAACACTTTTTCAAATTCTACAACTGCTCATAATTTTTCCTCTTCCTGACCTGTGCCTTGACAACAGATGGTGTCAGCCTAAGTGGGATTTACATCATGCATACTCTAAGCCAGGAGTTTTGTGTGTGTGGTACTGGACCTAGTACCAGGGAAGCAAAGGTATGGATTCTGCAGCAGCAAGTCCAGGAGTATTTACCAGGAGAATGGCAGCCAAACTAGCAGAGACAAAGTCCAAGCAGAGACTGTACAGCCAGCACAAGTGATGGAAAAAGAACAGGCAGTGACAGAACCTGAAAGCCTGGCTGTCATTTTCAAGCAGTGGGCTGTACAACAAAAAGATGGCAAAACAGAGAATAGAGGAGATGCAGCAGAGAAAAAGAAATTCAGAGTTTTGATGCACAGAGGAGAGAAGAGATGCAGTGACAGGAGCAGCAGGAGAGAAGAGAAGCAGCAGATGAGTGAAGAGAAGCAGCAGATGAGTGAAGAGAAGCAGCAGATGAGAGAAGAGATGCAGCCACAGCAGCAGAGATGGCTGGATGCCTTGCAAGCTATCAAGGCAGAGGATCTGGCACAGATCCAGATGAGCAACAAAACATGAGAAACTTAAAAGTCATTCAACTTACAAAGTTATGTCCCTTGGATGATTTTGAGGCATACCTGACAACTTCTGAAAGAGTTGCCACAGCCTGCCAATGGCCAAAGCAGCAATGGAGAATCAGACTGGTACCCTATCTGACAGGAAAAGCCCAATTTGCCTACAGCAATATGGACAATGCAGAGTCGAAAACTATGACCTGGTGAAAAGTGAAATCCTGAAAGGTATGACATCTCAGGAGAGACCTACAGGCAGAGATTTCAATCTCTGAAGTACAACTCAGTCAACAATCCTCAAGAAGCCTTCACCCAACTCAGAGAACTCCTGATAAAATGGCTCCAACCAGAACACTCCCACAGATCATTGACACATTTGCTATGGGGCAATTCATCAACATCCTGCCTACAGATGTGCAGCTTTGGGTAAAAGGAACACTGACTGGAAAGTGGAAAAAGGCTTTTCTTTGGCGAAGACTACCAAATGGCCAGACAGACACCACACAGCGCAGGTAACAGCCAAGCACCAGTCAGAAACTCTTTTTCCCATTTAAACTCCAAGTCTGATAAGAACTCTGGTGGGGTAACAAATCTGTGCCCAAAGATGTTATTTGCTATAACTGTAATAAGCCAGGTCATATTGCAAGAAATTGCCATAAGAAGAGTGACACTGGAGAAGATTTGTCCTTGGAAAATTGGGGCAAGTACTTAACAGATGTGAATGTGGGGATAAGACTGTAAAGGGACTCATTGATTCGGGAAGCAAACAGACCCTAGTGCATGTTGAGGTGCTGGGAAAACTCTGTGCAAAAGGACCAGGTACTGGTGTCATCTGCATCCATGAGAACACTAGATACTATCCTATCACCCAAGTGACTCTGACCATTAAGGGTGTGTCGCAGCAGATGAAAGTGGGGTAGTACCTAAGTTACTTGTACCCATGATTATTGGAAATGACTGTCCAGGATTTACTGAGTTAATCTCAGAGAAACTGAAACCTACAGTTTCAGCAGGATAGTAATAAGAGCTCAGGCAAGAAAATCTCAAACAGTAGGGACACTTTTCCTTACAGTGACTTTCATTCTGATTTGTTTGAGAACAGTTCAAAGATCCGAAGTCCAGGACAGAAAGAAGATATCTGAAACAACAGTGGCAACAAAAGATTGATGGACATAAAGGGTTAAAATATGAAAATGCTGAAGCTAAACTGATAACTGATTGTGATTTTGTTTCTGAGCAAGCTAACAATGTTTCTCTCCAGGGTTATTTTAAGCAACTGGGGTGAAACCAAAACAGGAGTGAACCAATGTTTAAAAAATGCAGTGGGTTACTGTACAGAGTTTGGGTTAAACCTCAGACACAGGAACAGACAGAACAATTGGTTATACCACAGAAGTATAGAACAGAGTTGTTACAGATAACACATGACAGTCATACAGCTGGTCACTCAGGGAGGGATTGCACCTTGCCAGATTGCTGTACAGATTTTACTGGCCTGGAATTCATGAAGATGTTGCTACCTATTGTAATTCCTGTGCCGAGTGTCAGAAAGTAGCTCAATCACTAGAAAAGACAAGGTCCCCTGGTGCTACCCTTGATAGATGTGCGTTTGAGAGAATTGGAATGGATGTAGTTGATCCTTTAGACAAAAGTAAAAAGGGTAATAGATTTATCCTGGTAGTATGCAACTATACTACTCGACCCAAAAGCAGTTCCAATGCGTAATGTCACAGCTTCAAAAGTGGCAGCAGAGCTTGCAAAATGTTCAGCAGAGTGGGCATACCTAAAGAAATGATTACTGATCAGGGTAATAATTTTGGTGCTGCATTACTTAAGAGCTGTACAGACTACTAGGTATCACTGCCATAAGAACCTCTCCCTATCACCCTCAGGCAGGACGATCTTGTTGAGTGTTTAACCAAACCCTAAAATGCATGTTAAAAAGGTTTGTAAAGCGGAAGGAAAATTGGGACCAATATCTGCCTTACCTATTTTTGCTTACAGAGAAGTGCCACAGGCATCAACAAGGTTTTCACCATCTGAAATGCTGTATGGTAGGCAGCCAAGAGGGCCACTGCATGTGATAAAGAAATGTGGGAAGATAACCCACTCAGAAATAATCTATAACGTCTTATATGTGTGCACTAAGAAAGAAACTGGCAAAATATGTTGAAATTGCCCATAGTAATCAAGAAGAGGCCCAAAACCAGCAGAAGGTATATTATGACCATGGGGTAAAAGAAAAGTTTTGAGCCAGGTGAAAAGGTTTTGCTACTGTTACCCACAACAGAAAATAAATTGTTAATGAAGTGACAAGGGCCTTCTAGAGTGCTTAGACATACTGGCACCGTTAACTATGAGATTGAGACCCCTGACAAGAAAAATCCTACTAAGATTACCATGCTAACCTCCTCAAGAAATGGGTTGAAAAAATGCCAAAAGCTGCCTTGCTAGTTTTACCAGCAACTGATAAAGTACATATTGATGTAAGCTTATGATAGACTGGAACAAACTGTAACTGCTGATGCTGCAAAGGTGAATGTTTCCTTAACCTCAGAACAAACTGTAGAAATTCATAATGTGCTAAAGACATTTAACAGTACCTTTACACAGTATCAGGCCAAGCAAAGGGTCGAGCACATAATAGTGACAAGGAATGCTCGCCCTATTAGGCAAAAAGACATACAGGTTAACAGAGCAGTTAAGAGCTGATGTGGTTAAGGTAATACAAAAATGAAAGAACTGGGCGTCATAGAAGAGTTGAGGTGCTGGTCATCTTCAATGGTAATTGTAAACAAAAAGAAGGGGGTGTTAGAATCTGCCTACATTTTAGGAAACTTAATCAAGTGCCAGATTTGACAGATATCATATGCCCAGAACAGATGATTTGGTGTACAGACTGGAGAGTGAAAAGTATATCAGTACCTCGATCGCACCTAAGGGTTACTGGCAAAACCTTTAGCTAAAGAATATAACAACAAAACTGCATTTGCCACTCCTGTTGGATTCTATCAGTTCACCACCATGCCATTTGGTTTACATGGTGTGCCAGCTACATTCAGCGGTACATGGATGTAATTTATCACTCACACTGGTTGTTGTGCTGCATACCTGGAAGATGTCATGGTGTACCGTCCAGACTGGAAAAGCTACCTGGAACACCTACGAGCAGTTATCCAAGCTATCAAAAATGCAGATCTGACTATTAATCCTACCAGATGTACACTGGGCATGCAGGAAACCAGATAATTGGGCTATGTGTTGGGAAATAGAAGTTAAGTCAAAATTTCTAAAATAGAAGCTGTAGCTAATAGCCCTGTCTCTAAAACAAAGAAACATGTCAGGTCATTTGTAGGGCTGGATGGTTATTATCGGAGATTTGTTCCCCAACTTTGCTGAATTAGCTACTCCCTCACTAAACTACAAAAAACGGTACCAAATAATGTGAAATGGACGAAGAGTGTAAGGAAGGTTTTCAAGCCATTAAGGCTGCATTATGTTCAGCCCTGTTTTAAGAGGCCCAGATTTTGAGAAACCATTTTTGTTACAAGCAGAGGCATCAGAGGTAGGCCTAGGTGCAGTCCTGAATCAAACTATAAATGGGACAGAACATCCTATTCTGTACAAAGTAGGAAGTTGCATGACAGAAAGTAAAGGTACTCCACCGTTGAAAAGGAATGTTTAGGAGCAAAGTAGGTCATGGAGTCCCTTAAGTTTTATTTGCTAGGAACTGACTTTGTACTTATAACAGATCACAGTCCTCTGTTGGCTTAACCAAATGAAAGATAAAAATTCCAGAATCACAAGGTGGTACCTGGCATTACAGCCATTTAAATTCAATGTGATACACAAATCTGGTAAAGAGAATAGCAATGCTGATTTTCTGTCAAGATATGGATCAGGAGTTGAGGGTTCTGAAGGCTTAAAATAAATGCATGAGTTTAAATTGCTGTTTGTTGTACTGTTATAGAAAAAGGGTACTGCACATGTGCTTAATTTCTGAAAGTTAGAAGTTAATATTAGTAGAGAATTAATAGAAAGTTTTGGAAATCTGTTTGATAAAACAGGTACAATCTTAAGGAGGGGTGTATGTGATAGGTTGTATAGGATCCTGTCCCAGTTGTTATGAAGAGTTTGACTGCAGGGATCTGTTATGTTCTTTCCTTTCTTGTCTCTTATCTGTCTGGTTGCAAACCAAATTTTCCCATGAGACCTAGAACTTGAGCAGCGACAGTCTGCATTCTCCCTCTTGTTATCTCTCTACTCTCACTTGCTGTTTCTGTCTTTTCCTCCTTTGCATAGCTGCATGTATAAAAATATATAACATTATATGGAAATGTAACTGATATTGGGATCCCTTTGTTTAGAAATTATATAGTGTTACTGTTGAAATGTATATAATTATAGTTTGAGATTATTGTAAAAAGTTATTGGGAACTCAAAGGGGTTAACCTGAAGCAATTTTAAGCATTTTACAGAGCTGTGGAGAAGGGGCCTCAGTTCTGGGACATTGTGTTTTTGCTGCACCTGCATGAAATTGACAAGAACATTTTGAAAAACACAGGATGCTTGTTAAGAAGGGGTTGCAAAGACTTATAAGAGAAGCTTCAATGTTTTTAGACAGACATAGATTGAAGGAAACCTCAAATGGATCTTCTCTGTTTATTCTGCCTTAATAAATAGTTATTCTGAACAATTTTATTTTTTCTGTTACTGCTAGTACTAATAAAGACTTTTGCAGATTCTACAACTGCTCCAAGTTTTTCCTATGCTTCCTGACCTGTGCCTCGACAACATCACCGTAATCAAAGAGAGTGAGGAATATAATCAGTGCATTCTAGACCGCTGCAATGTATCTCATCTTATTATAGTGGTCTCTGCAGTTGTCTTGCTTATTGATTTTGTCACACGGTCTTTCAGTGGCACAGTATTGTTTAATATTATGACTGAAAGGCCGCCCGGTGGCATACCAGGTTGAGGCAATGGATGCCTTACCTCTCACCACACCGGCAACCAATGTTTGAGAATGACCACGGACCACCAGGGGGACGGCCAGATGAGATTGAGCAGCTGCTGGCAGCTCTCCTCACCAGGATAGGAGAGGTTGTCTCTCCCAGCCTTTGACTACTACCACATGGAGGCATGATGGTGATCGGTCAGGGACAGAGACAGGTACTAGGCCAGGGATGGGTGGAGCAGAGTTTGCTTGGGCCAAGGCATGTGCGCACCTCCATACACACGCAATGTCCTTGTCTGGCAACTCCAGGAGAAAACAGAAAACAGAGAGTCACAGCTAGATGAAGCCTTGCAACAGCTCCGGTGATTCCGCTGGGTGAGTGGAGGTACCCAAATGACCACAGACACCTGTGTCAGATGGCCGCCACGTTGCTGCCCACCCAGAAGGATACAAATAAAGAATGGAAAAGAAAACAAATTATGACCAAATACTTAATCACACTGCAATTGTAGCAGTACCGCTTAATATTTATGTATTCCACCCTCCCAATTACTCCTCATTTCCCTTCCCCATCCTGTCTCTCTTTCTCTCCTCTCTCTCTCTCTCTATATATATATATATATATAGTATATATATATAGCTGCACTCTGGCACTGATCCTAAACCACAACATGCAAGTGTCCCACTCATGAACTGGATACAGGGGTTATGTTCAGCAGAATTGTCAAGCCAAAGAGCTGCAACAGGACTTTTGAACACGATGCAGTGTGTCCCTGTGATGTGGCAAATGACTGCTTAAGAGAACAGCTCAGTTTACATCACTATACCCTATAGATAGCCATTTGAGTAAAACATTCATCACAAGGACCCACAATAGGCATAAATGGTAGAAGTGCCCCATACACTTCTATGACACCAGAGTACCACACATGCAGGCCTTTGCTGTGAATTTCAGATTAGGTGATTACCTAGCGTTCTGTCTTGCATCTCTTTTAATAAAAGAAGGTTTTGCAGGTCTGCCCACTGGGTTACTGCTGTTACCGTGCTGCTCAGCATGTATTTATTTTAAACAACCGAACCACATTAGGCAAACAGACACCAAAATTAGGCACATTTACAGTTGCAAACTAGAGAAAGGGAGTTACAAGCTAGCAATATCAGCACATTATAAGAGCAGGAATGACAATTAAAAACAGCAGTAAAATGAACAGCAAATAATATTACAAACCTCCAAAATAGGACTAGATAAAAAGCATAATAGAACACTATGAGGGATAACCACTGTTTGAATCACAAGCCCAGGAATTCCACCTTGAACGATCAGAAACAAAACATCCCATAAGCACATCACCTTTCTCAAGTATCAGGCAGGAGCATGGGATCTAGTAACAACCTGTGCCATCCATGAGAGGTTGGGTAGTAACATGGGGAGGGGACACAGCTACAATCACACATTGGCACTAAGAGTCTGCGCTCAGGATCCAGAAGGATTTGTGACAGACTCTGCTCCATGGGGAAGGGGTGGCAGGAAAGGATGCAGTCAAGGCTGTGAGGAACAGGTAAGGTAGATGATATTGCTACCCTCTACCTCATCAATTTAAGAAGTATAGACTTTTGGGTCTTAAGCCACCCTCTCCATCCAATCAGAATGTCCCAAAAGAGAGCTATCCCTAACTGATAGTGAAAATAAAAAGGTACAAGACTGGACTAGGGTTAGTTAGAGGGCACGTTATAAGCTTCAGGATGACCGGTATCTGAGCTTGTGAATGAGGAGTGTCTGACTCACAGTAGCAGGAATTCACAGAAAGTAGAGGTTGGCCTGTCAGCGCAGCAGCAGTGGTACTACCACTCAAACACCAGTGACCCAGGTTTGAAAATGAGCCTGAGTCATCAGGACCGGCTGGGAGGAGGTGGATCAAATATTCCACAGGATGCTCTCCTCCTCCAGGGTGGGGAGGTAGCCACCTCCGGTGCATGACTGCCACCTGGCAGCGGCTCAGTGGGAGGGAGATGCCAGCGCATGGCATGCACCATGCTTGCCTGTGTGCTCACATCATTCCCAAGGCAGGCATCTCGAGTGAGGGAGAAAACAGAAAATGGACAGCAGGCTGAAGGACCAACCCCTTGCAGACCCAATACCACAGTAATTTGTCAGCCTCCCAGAACCAGATCCTGATCTGCAGCAGGTGGGCGTCCTGCCACATCCCACCGGGGAGGGGCAAGCCATGGAGGCAGATTAAGGGAGAAGACAGTAAGTCCATGGGAAGCTGGGTGACGAGGCTGGGGTACAGTCCAGATGGAAGCACTGCCTGTTGGGGAGAAAAAAAACAGAAAGTAGAAAAGAAAAGGTTCTTCAGTGCCCAGAGTTATGTGAGGAATGTTGCTAATACATACTACAATGGCTGCCACATTTGCATATACTGTACATAGAAATCTACAGTGTGTCACCAAAAAGAAACTGGTAGGCTCCAGTCTGCCCTATTTTCCCTGCCTATTACTACACCCTGGGACCTTCTCAGTCACAGGTGTCCCTCCCGCTCTCTTGCCTTTATACCCATGTGCCTATCCCATGCATGTCTGAAGCTCCCATTGTCTTCGCCCCACCACCTCTTCTGGCAGGCTGTTCCAGGTGTCCACTACTCTTTCTCTGAAGAAGTATTTCTCACATCCTCTTAAACTCCTTCCAGCCTCTACCACCCTGAGGTGATCAGATAAGATTATCCCAAGATCCCTCTCTTGCTTGGCAACTGTAAGGACCTCTCTCCATTTTATATGCAGACCTCAGGTTTCCCACCCCAGATGCATGACTTTGCACTTTTTGGCACTGAATCCCAGCTGCCATTCTCTAGACCACTCCTCTAGTTTTCCCAGATCCTTTGCATTCTCTCTGCCCCTCCTTGGTGTTCACCTTGTTGCAGATTTTGAGACATTTGCAAAAGACACACTTCCCCTCCAGTTCCTCAGTAATGTCAGTTACCAATGTCAGTTATGAAGACTTTGAAAAGGACAGGACACAGTACCAATCCTATGGTACTCCACTGGTCACTCAGAGTGACTGCTGTTACCCTCCACCCTCTGCCTCCCATCCTTCTACCGGTTAGATACTCAGTTCACCACCTTCTCTCCCATCCCCAGGCTGCTAAGTTTCTTTATTAGTCTCTATAGTGGTACAGTGTAAGCACGCCTTACTGAAGTCCAGGGGTTGAAATTAAGTTTGCAACCACTAGCCAGCAGGGCTAGTGACCGGAAAACCCTCTAGCCCCACAGACTTTTTTCACTGACCCTGTTGGTGTAATATGGAACTATTACCTTCTCCAGTACAAGACAGCGGGGTTAAAGGAAAATCTTACAAGCCCAACACAAAATCTACCAGCATTTGGCTAGTGGGTTGGTGATAATTTCAACCCTGTAGTCCAGACAGACCACATCCAATGCCCTCCCTGATCTACCTCCCTAGTTACATACTGTAGTCAAAGAAATCTATAAGATTTGCTTGACATGACCTCCCCTGTGAAACCATGCTGTTGGTGGCACTGCAGACCATTGTCTCCAGGTACTCCATCAGTCTCTCCTTCAGGAACAACTCAATTAATTTCCAACCATTGATAGGAGACTGACTGGTCTGTAATTGCTAGCCTCCTCCCTGCTGCTGCTGCTCTTATGCGGAAGGACCACGTAGCCACTACTCCAGTCCTCTGGAACTACTCCCGTCTCCAAAGAAACATAGAAACATAGAATTTGACAGCAGATAAGGACTGCTTGGACCACCTACTCTGCCCATTTGTCCCTACATAATGTATCACCACAGACTCTGCTTGATCACTAACATTCCTTTATGCCTATCAATACTTTCTTGAGCCCCATTATAGTTTTGCCCCACCACCTTCACTGGGAGGCTGTTCCATGCATCCAACACCCTCCACAAAGAAGTACTTACATCTCTCCTGATTCTGACCCCTCAGCTTCACAGCATGACTCCTTGTCCTTGAGCATCTTTTTTTCTGAAAATGCCTCCCACCTGAACCTTATTCATACCTGTGAGGTATTTGAATGGTTTTATTCTCCTCCTCCCTCCGCTTCCTCCAGGGTATACATATTGAGGTCCTTCAGTCTTCCCTCATAGGGCTTTTGATGCAGAACCTGTACCATTTTGTTGCCTTCCTCTGGCCACCTCTACTCTTTCTATGTCCTCCAGAGATGATGTCTCAGAACTGGATACAGTACTCAGGTGAGGTCTCACCAGTGATCTATACAGGGCAACACCACCTCCTCTTTCTGCTGGTGATACACTCCCATGTACCACAGCAGCCTGCTAGCACTCCCAACTGCCCCTTCACACTGCCTAGCCACCTTCATGCCATCAGATATGATACTCCAAGTTTCCTTCCAGTTAGGTGATCGTCAGTACCTCTCCTCCCAATTTGTAGTCTGCCCCTGGGTTTCTGTGGCCCAAGTGTATGATTTTGCACTTTTTTGTACTGAATCCCAGTTGCCATACACTTGACCACTTCTGTAACATTTTCAGATCCCTCTCATCCCCCAATACCTCCCGGAATGTCTACCCTGCTGCACATTTTAGTGTTATCCATGAACAGACAGACCTTTCCAACCAGCCCTCTGCAATGTCACTAATAAAGACATTAAATTGGACCGGTACCAGTACAGATCCCTGTAGTACCCTGCTGGTCACCCTGCCTTCCTCAGAGTAAATTCCATTTATCACCACCTTCTGTCTCCTACCCCTTAGCCAATTTCTTACGAGTTTACCTCCTTTGGTCCCACTCCTAGGCTACCCAGCTTGCTCACTATTCTTCTATGTGGAATGGTGTCAATGACTTTGCTGAATTCTCGGTAGGCCACATCCACCACTCCTCCCTGATCCAATTCCCTGGACACCCAGTCAAAGAAACCTATTGCACACGTGGGCAACCTATGGGCAGACTGGGTGGGCCAAGGGTCCTTATCTGCCATCAAATTCTATGTTTCTATGTTTCTATTAGATTTATTTAATAAGACCCTGTGAATCCATGCTGTCTAGGGTCCTGTAAGCCACTGAATTCAGGGTATTCCACTATCCTTTCCTTCAGTAGTGAATAATTTCCCACCACCGAAGTCAGGCTGACTGGCATGTAGTTGCCAGCCTCCTCCCTACTACCACTTTTGTGAAGTGGGAATACATCTGCTCTCCTCCAGTACCCGAAACCACCCCAGTCTCCACTGAGAGGTTGAACCGGACTGTTATGTTTCTATGTTTCCCTCTGTGTTCAGTTACTGCTCTACCAGTATCTTACTCATTGGTAGGTTAAACTTTTGAGATACTTCATGTCTGAAATGCAAAGAAAACACATTCTATTAATGTACTACCTAGTTTTCCATACTTAGCCACTATTCTATTCTTTTGACTATTGTGTTTTTTAAACTCATTTGTCAGCTATTAAAATTCTAAAGATACTGAGGTGCGAGTGATAGGTAGGGTTGAACAGACTGCATGGGCCAGTAGGCCTTTTTCTGCCATTGTGTTTATGTTTCTAGGTCCTGCACTGACTACAGGACTTAAAACAGTTGAATGAGCTCCAACCCTTTAAGCCTCTGTAACATGCTTAGCATCAGCACTATGACTGCGGTTTAGTCAATTTTAGAAATGTGCTAAAACCCTGCTCATAGTCAGAGCTAGACTTTGGCACAGTTTGTAAAATGTTTTAGCAGTTAATCCATTTTTACCTTGGTGGATGCCCTCCATGTTTACCTCCACTGATGCAGACAGCACAAGCACTGCCGCTGTAAACCAGGATGTGCGTGAACATGGTCGAGGGCCCCAGAGAAAGTGCCAGTGCAGACAGTGCAAACTGATTTAATAAATGCTTTAAACCGCCAGAACATGTGTGCAGATGCTACAGCATGGTAGGTTTAAACCATTTATAAAAACATTTCTGTTTGCTATGTTGTAATGTGTACAGGGCCTAATTGTAGCTGATTGTTGCTTTGTAGCTGGCATTAGCTTCTATATGATGTTTTGCGATACACTGACTAGTGGGCAGCAGTATCTGATGTGACATGGTGTTGATCAGCTGGACAGAGTTTTGATGGCCACTTGGCTCCTCCATTTTGAGGAGTGAAGGTGCAAGGATTTGTCTAAATTTTAGTAATACTGTACAATAGTAATCTCAGTCAATATAGTGCTTAAACTAAAATGCTCAAACAGTCTTTAACCCCTAGATGGACTGAGGAAGGGCCTAAATATGGCTGAAATGTTTCCTTTCATTCCACTGGTGTTATAATGAACCTAAAGATGTGCATTTTGTACTTCCTTGACTTTGCTTCTGACACATCTCGTGAGGGTAAAAACCTGGACCATTGGTATCCATCTCATTACTCATGCTTTGGAGTAAGAGATAGGGATAATGCATGCGTCAGTGAATTACAAGGTGTTTGTTTAATTGACTCAAGCTGGGAGCAGACTGAGCCAAGAGGCTGAAGGGAACAGTGACTGGGACCCTCGATGTGCTGAGGGCAGGTGCTATTCACAGTTCACACATTGTTGTTCTCAGTTCACACTCCGTTATTTACAAGTGTGACATCGTACTATGAATGACAATGTGCACTGTAACAGTGTGTTTCACTTCATTAAAATCTGAAGGGGTCAATCATTTAATAGAAGCCATTGTGGATACTCGATAGCCCAAGCAAAATAGCAGGAAACCTGAATCTAGTTCTAAACACTGATTATTTTATGTATTCATTATATCTCGGATTACAATATTATGAATTCAACATGACACTGACTGCCGTGCATAGCTGATATACTGTTCTAAAGTTTCCATGTGTACTCTGGAATTTCATTTTGTATCAGTTCAAAAATTTAACAGGAGGGTAGAGTCAGTGAACCGCCAAATTTGAGGTCTAAGCGGTAACCCTGACAACATCTCCATTCCCCAAAATGGGTAAGAGTGGACCTGGTCTTGATTGGGTTGGACACACAGTCAGCCCCTCTGATCCTCACACTTATCCACATTGCTTTGACGATGTGTTATACTCTGTAGTCCACCAAAGCTGACTGTGTTTGTACACTCTTTGTAATAGCAGAACAAGCTGTCTCCATTTCTCCTGTGGCACATCCGATAGGAAGGAGAAAAACAGGCAAGTGCAGAAGAAAAGAAGCAGAGACAGCTAGAGAAGATCTCCAAATACTGTGAATTATCACTGCAGATCATGTCAACAATGACACCATAAAAAGTATCTTATGTACCAAAAGTAAACTTCACATAAACAAATAAATCAGCCAATGATAATGTGCCAAACATGTATTTCAACAATTGCACATCAATTCATCAAGTAAACGTCTAAAGATAGTCAGTCAGATGGAATGCTTCAAAATAATACAATGATCCCAAATGCCTATTTATAGTTTCAGCTTTCAAACATTACAGCCATCTAAGCCATGCATTTATCTTACACAGAACACAGTTTACAGGTCTTCAGCTGAAAATTAAACATCTTTGGTCCCTATTTCAAAAATCTAAAGGAAGCAAAAGTTTTGAAACTTATTGTCACTGATAGATCAAAATAAAATTGAAATTGAATCATGCCCAGAATCTAAGCATTGCATCTTTGTAGGTGCACCTCAAAAATACCTTTAAACCTTGCAAAATCTGAATCATTTTAAAGAATAACGTTTGTATCTAGCTATGAGATTCAAAAGCATACTGTAGTATGTGAGATATACAATAATGTGCTCTACTGTCATTTCACCCAGTTCAATCATATTGTCTATTATACAGCTACAGAACTCCTCAATAATAGAGCCAGCTTTCCAGTCAATATATTTTTCCTTCTGTCACATAACATTATAGGTTCTCTAGATGTGCACAGACTTTCCAACTGACCATTTGGTAAGATGCACCTTTCACTCTTTACCTCAGAGGATCATGAAAGGCTGTTTCAATGCTAAATGATGCAGCACCAAAACATTCATCTAAAAAGCATCAGTCTTTCAACAACAAATTTTCACACAATCGACTTCTGCTTAACTGCATAGTTTTGTTTTTCTTGCAATTTCGTGAGACAAATTATAGAAAGCCACTGTGTTCAAACAGAAGCACCCACAACTTTCAAATTTCTGCAACTCCATGCACCCATCAAAAGGTAGTGGACCACCTACTTCTTCAGCACATCAGTAGGCAGCAAAGTACAACATACAGTACATTGCAAGTATTATACTACACACCCTGTGTTCAACTCGCCAAATCAAAATCCAGTAAAAGGAGAAATGTATTGAACCCCTAAGTCATTTTCCCAGTATGAGCTGTTTTTAAATACTTGTTCAAACTGGTATCTTTCCATCTTCACTATCTTTTAGCAAACACAGTAGGTATTTCTGATTTATACACAGGTGAGAAGTATCATTTTAGAACTGTATGGCATACTGTGGTTGATGTCCCATCTAGAATAAGAGTTCTGTAGTAGAACGTTGATGCATTGTGATAACAATGGAAGAACTTAACAAGAACATAAACTACATCATACAGTTCTAACATGGTTTTTACCAGCAATTGTGAACCAGAAATACTCATTAAAGGAAACTCATCCCCCAGGAGAATACTGAGGGACCATGGGGTCCCAATTTGGCAATCTGCTAAGTCAAATAATTTTTAGGTGACTTAGTTGTGATATTATTATTATCTGGTTGATCCTGCGACCACTCCACCAACCCACTATGGTTTGAGTCATATTCTAGTTCGGTCCCCAGCGGCCAGCTCTCTGGTGCTACAGTTGGACTTCGCTTGCTGGGGACGCCTATGTGCTCGTCTTAGTAATTGAATATTACTGTTACAGAACACAAGATCTCACTTCTTCTATAGTACCACTATGCTATGACACCACATTTGGTGCCATTAGAATAAGCCTGATCATACATTCTACAACAGTAGTATTCAGTCATCGAAAGTACCGGACATAGACAGCCCCATGGCATAGATCTTCAGGCATGCCACCACAGGGCTGGGCCATAGGGGGACTCTGGGAACTTATGCCTGGAGCCATGTAGCCATGTTAGGGGCTGCAGGATCAACCAGATAATAAAAACACTACAACTAAGTAAGTCACTTAAAACATTTTTGACTTTGCAGATTGCTCAATTGTCCTTGAGGTCCCTTAGCATTACTCCTGAGGAGCTGACTATTCCTGTTAAATTTACTAACTGACCAGTAAAGATGATATAATGACAGTACTGAGCACAGAATTAAAAACAAAAACAGTTTCCCAGGAAAAATGACTTGCAGGGTTAACACACTCTCCTTTATAAGTCTGTATCATGGACTGCCTGATGGCACAGCGGTAGCACATCTCACTTTCTTCTCAATGACACAAGCTCAGGAGCAGGCTGAGGATTTCTGCAGGCCAGAGCTGTGTGAATGCTACCCATGGAAATGCATCCGCAGCTGTGGTAAACCTAGCAGTTGGCAGAACAGCTTTCTCATTTCACAGGGATAAACTGCGTGCAAGCCGGGTCAGTCAGGCCATTCACAGTGCAAGGGTGAGTGAGTGTTTAGAGTCAGAACTTGGTGGGAGGACCCAACACTGTTTCAGTGACATTCATCCATAATTTTGTGCCCTGAGCCATGGATAAAATCATCTGTATAACAACAGTCATTGGGGCTGGTAGTTGATGGTGAAAAACTCGAACTGGGAGGTTGGCACCAGCAGAGAAAAATTTGTTGGAAAAAAGGTCTACAACAGTATAGGGTGGGGCATTACATTTATTACGTAAACCCACTTCCTCAGACTAATGTTTCTGACAATGCCCATGCGGAAGCAGATGACAATGATAGACCTCTGAAATGTCACACACCCAGAAATGTCCACCAGGTTTACATCAGGATAAAAGGGTAAGTCAGAACACTTTGGCAACAAAATGCTTGCATGTCTTTGTTTTTCCATGATTTCAGTTCCAGTTTCTTTCTTCCAAAACATTTGTATTCTACATGGCTTATAGTCAGTTCTTTTATTTCCATATGCTTTGCATTTTCAAACGAATTTATTTACTCTAGCTTACACTACTGTAACTGCTAAAACACCAGCTCTATGTTGCTGGGCAGCATGAGGCTGCGTGGGCACTGAAGACCCTAGCTCAGGAGCAAGGCTGGTACAGGATACAAACAGTCTGTGAAGTCGCTGCACACCCATGTGAGAGGCAAAAAGCATAGCACTTTGGCAGCAATACTTGGAGGGAGGGGTGCCTTGTGGATGCACAGGTGATAACACACCACGGCACTCCGCCTAGTATTGCTGCAGATGTTCACGCTTATGAGGGAGGTGACTGGGAGGGAGCCGCAGAAAAGTGGAAACTTGTCTGTCACACCCCACGTGCCACTGACCTTCTCATAAACTGCCACTTCCTCTAGCCACTGCCACAGTACTTTATCTTTCCTCCACCCCTTATGAAAGCAGAGGGGAACCCCATAGAAAGGGCCAGACCTGGACCTGTGGCAGGTGCAATCGTCTGGGAATCTGATTGTGGCTGACAGCAACTGTAGTGACCTAGCTGGCAGTGGGGACAGAGCAGACCTGAAGGGCTGGGTGTATCTGGCGAGAGAGGGTTTTCAATGCTGCTTTCCACAATTAGTTGGAGAAATCTGCTGTTAAACATGTTTTAAAAGCTTTGTTACATATGCTGCATATATTATACATTTTTAAAAGCACCAACTTGGAGATCTGTAGAGCAATTCACTTTCAAGTAGACTTTTATCCCCAGGATAAAAGAAACTCCAGCTATGTAATCATGCAGAGAAAACTGAAATCATTACACAAATGCACTACTTTTTGCCAAGTGGGCTGATTACATAGCTGTACTGGGTACATATGATGCAGTGAATAAGCTGACCCTAGCCAAATACCATTCACTGTAGCTAAGCATGTCTGTATTTAGCTACAAATAACAAACTGTAGTTTGAGTAGCCAGATTTCTACAGCAGTTTCTCAGGCTGCAGGTCAAAACTGAACAATATTTTAATGGGTCTGGCTAAGAGGTATATCATTTGGCTAAGATATTCTTGTGATAATAAGCCAACATGCTACAGAGTTTTAGATTTCAGCCTAAGCACTGTGATGACCTTGAACCTGAAACGCCGCTCACCTTTTCTAGTTAAAAAATGCTTTTACACTTTTTCTCCATTCCAGACGCAAGCCGGTCATCAGCAGGAAGGTTCTGCTGGCTTGTCCCCTGACAGTCTGCTTGGAAAGTTCTGAAACTATTAAGAAGGCACTGTCACATGTCGGGCATGTCGGGGCTTGTTTTAATGTAACAGTATAATCTTGAATTAGAACATTAGGCTGAGAAAAATAAATGTGCTGCTCCTCAGATTGTTCTGGGCTTTTTCCATCAGTGAGTAGAGAAATTATTCCTTTCCCATCTCACATCTGAATTTTTAGGTTTCAGTAAGTCTCTGCAACCCCTAGCCATACTCCCCAAAGCACTAAACTCACCACGTTAAGCACCATGGTAAGCAGCAAGCTAATCCTCGACTGCGACAGGCTGTCAATGCTTCACCAGAACAAAAGTCACCTGATGGCAGGCTTTTAGATTTGAACCAGCTGAGACTAAGAATAACAACTATGAAATGGATAGAAAAAATGCTGACTGCCGATTGGTGGAGAGCCAAACTCAGCTGCAATGTTATTCCAGCACAACCTTACAGGTGAAACTAGTGCCCACAAAAATGCCTGCTTGCAACTTTAAACACATAAATGGATCCATCTTATCATCGCAATAAGGCACTCCAGGCATACATCATTTCCTGGTTGACTGAGGCGCCCGGACGCATGTTATCCCAGCATGACACACGCCCTGACATGCCTCATCACTTAAGTAATGGACACGTCTTCTGTATTATGCGTCTTCTCAATGTACAGTAGTCACTGTCCCAAACAAATACTGTATCATGCTACACCCAGAGGAAAACAGGCTATTAGTATACTTGGCGGTAGGACAATGGAGGCACAGTTTGCCAGATGCCTGAGATGATCATCTGTAGGGTTCATAAAGGACACAAGGAGAGAACAGTTGTATAAATCATTTGGTTTCTGCATGTCTCTCCATACCACAAGCATATACTATAAAGCTTCAAGACCAATCTCAAGCATCAAGGATATGCAGATCCTCTGTGGCTGATTTGTTGCTTGGCTCAGATACCAATTGCACTTACAGGTGTTTACTGGTATATCCATCATAGCCTTCCCCAGACAAGTATTTGTATTTTGCTATCAATCATGCTTTGCACTGGGGTTGAGGCATTCAAGTGTATAACTGTAGTTCAGAGAGCAATTTGGACATTGTTTTCTGTGCATCCAGAATGTAGCCTACACACTGCTATTCTTACAAACTGTCACACTTGTATGCTACCTAAATGTACTGAACGCTAGTTTACATTTGTTAATTATAATGACAAAACTGACCTATACCGTCTGTCAAATGGAACTTCAGGGTCAAAACCTCCACAATTGGTCTTCCACAACACAGTCATCTGATAAACGCTCATGCACGACACACTCAACGTGAAATAAAAAACTTTTGTTATTTTAAGAATGAGGAGAATCCTGAGGATCAACATATTTTTCTGTGATGACCTTAAGTAGTTTAGTAAGCTGCCCTCTGGACCCTGGGAAGATTTTTTATTCAATAAATAAGGGATATTCCAAGCTGGCTTGGTGGCACAGAGGTTGAGCATCATGCCTTACCTCACATCATGCCATCGACCCAGGTTGGGAATGACCTCAGGTCATCGGGGAGCGCGCGGGAGAGGGGAGGAGCAGGATTGAGCAGCCTACCAGCAGCTCTCCTCTCCTGGGAGGCTCCCCCCTCCGTAGTTCCGCTGTCACTGGGTGGAGATCTGATGGCAGCGAGGTGGGAGGGGGCAGGTGAGGGCATCTCGAAGCATGGCGCATGCTGCATTCCACACGCACATATGCCCGAGACAGGGAGGGTGTAAACCAGGGAAAAATACTATAAAAAATATAAATTAAAAAAATAAGGGATATTCCACAGGTATGCAGGTGCAAACTTTTTATTCACTCTGGTATATTGCCAAGAATGCTTCCTAGCAACAAGTGGCTGAGTAAAAGAAAGAAAACGCCACTATGGTTCTGAAGGTAGTGACCAAGAAAGTAAGGGAAAAGAAAAGAGCTTTCAGAAGATACAAGCAAGGGAAACACAAAAAGGGTAAAGACAGCGAACAATATCTGAAGAAGCAGAATGAATCTGGGAAAATAATTAGAAGAGCTAAATTGCAGACAGAGGAAGGTATAGCCCAGGTTATTGAGAAAGGTGACAAGACCTTCAGATACATTAGCCAGAGAAAAAGACTGGAAATGGGATCGTAGGCTGAAGAAAGAAGGAAGAGAAGGGTGGTGGACAGCCTAGAAAGAGCTGAGATACTGAACAAGCACTTTGCTCAGTATTCACCAGAGGAGAGACGAGACTCATTAGGAAGGGTATTCAGGGGGGGGGAGGTAAACACCAGCCCATTCATGGTGGAAAGAGTCCTAGAAGAACTCAGGGAAAATAAAAGCAGATAAAGCAATGGGCCAGATGGGATCCACCCAGAGTACTAAAGGAACCCAGGGAAGTGCTGGCGGAACCGCTGGCTACCCTTTCAATGCATCACTAGAGACGGGAGGTACCTGAGGGACTGGAGGAGGGCAGATGTGTTCCCTCCACAAGAGTGGAAGCAGAGAGGAGGCAGGCAACTACAGGCCTGTAAGCCTGACCCCAGTAGTGGGGAAACCAATGGAGTCCTTACTTAAGAAGAGGATTGTGAAGTTTCTGGAGGATAGCGGGGCACAGGATTCAAGACAGCATGGATTCTCAGCAGGAAGGTCCTGTCAGACGAATCTTATAGATTTCTTTGACTGGGTAACCAGGGTGGTAGATCAGGGAGGAGTGGTGGATGTGGCCTACCTGGATTTCCAGCAAGACCTTCAACACCAGCACACACCGAGACTGCTAATTGGAGTGCCTGGGAGGGGTCCAATAGTGGTAAACTGGATTGAGAACTGGCTAAGGGACAGGATTCAGAGAGTCAGAGTAGATGGCATGAAATCTGAGGAGAGGGAGGTGACCAACGGGTGCCACAGGGTCAGTGCCAAGGCCAATCCTATTTAATGTCTTCATTAGCGACATTGCAGAGCGCCTGGTTAAGGTGTGCCTCTTTGCAGATGACACCAAGATTTGCAACAGAGTGGACACATCGGGAGAGGTGGAAAAAATTAGAAAGGAACTAAGTCTATTAGAGGAGTGTTTGGGTGTCTGGCAGTTGAGTTTCAATGCTAAAAGTGCAAGATCATGCACCTGGGTCAGAGGAATCCAAGGAGAAGTACAGGATGGTGGGGAAATTCTGCCACCACAAGTCAGAAGAGGAACCTAGGGGCTATCATATCTGACACCTGAAGGTGATCAAACAATGTGAAAAGGCAATGGGGCAGCAAACAGAATGTTGGGGTGCATAGGAGGCATAACAAGCAGAAGGAATAAAAATCTTCAGGGTCCTTGGGGCCTAGGTAGGGAAAGTGGTTGGGTTCAGGTATCTGTCTTGGGCTGGTCGGCCTGGTATTTTCACTCTGGAAACAGGACTGCTCAGTTTGGATGAATTTTCTTAAGGTTTTTGGTCATTGTATAGTGGTCCCTGGAGGAATTTATAAGCTGCCAAGGAAGACCGCCTGGATTACCCAGCAGAAGGAACAGAGGAGGACGGAATCTTTGCAAGTACTTTTAGAACTTATCTGGTACCACAAATCTTGACTATTTAAGGAGGCAGTGAGAGGGCTCCATTTGATATTATTCTGCATATTAACAGATGGAAGGTGTAGAGTGAGCGAGTGCTGCATCATTTGGGCATTGCTTCTGGGAAGGGGTGGTGAGAGCTCCCTCTTTCAGCTGCACATTTTTGGAAGCTGTGCTGAGCTTCTTTGGGAACACTGAAATCGAACACTGTGGAGGCACAGTGTTTTGACACAGGAAAATAACTGACTGAAGATACTGTACGCTTTTACTAGGTTTGGTAGGGCTGATGTTGTTTTCTGATACTGTGCTACAGTGGAGACAGATTTTAATTTATGTTATATTATTGGGTTGAATTTTGGGTTTGATTATACTGTAGGGTGATTTAAGTTGTGTGAGAGTTGAATATTTGGATTAGTGAGTGTATGAGTGATTGGTTTAAAAGTAATATATTGGGGTGTAATTGGGTTTTGAGGAAGAGTGGAGGAGTGATAGTGGGTGTGGCTGATTGAACGAGGGAATGAGTGAGTGTCTGGTATTTTAACTTACAGCTGCTGGTCAGGAGGAATGGCAGGATGTGCTGGCAGAGGCTTCTATGGGTGGGTACTACTCCTCCACGAGCTTCGGGCCCTTGCCCTTCGCTGACCCCCGCTACTGGTGGAGGTTTATGGGCTTTTTCGCCTTTGGCATAGCAAGGTGGTGCCAGAGGGTGGGGGCCCGTAGAAGAGTGGAGCGGGATGGATGAATTGGGGTAGGGGTCAAGTAGACAGCCTGGGGCAAAATGGGCCCAGGAAAGGGTCCACCCTGCCTGGTGCTCATACCCAAGGGCTTCACTCTTGTGGGCATTTATCACTGTCAACCTTGACTGCTCAACCAACCCGGGCGGTGTTGTGCAATGCCAGATCAATTAGGAACAAGACAGCAGTAGTTGCTGATTTTGTTGGGTCATCTGACCTGGCATGCATCACCGAGACCTGGCTGGATGAGAATGCTGGTCTCAATTTTGGAGTCAGGCGGTTCCAGGCGGGTAGTCAGTGATACACGCCCAAGACTGGATTGTAGGGCAGGGGTTACCCATCTGTTTTAAAATGGAACTGGGCCTTGTAGATGTGCCAGTTGGGGTCACTAGATCCTTTGAATGTATTGTGGGCACAGGTGTGGGCTGCAGAATACTTCTCATTCACCGCCCACCTGGGGTGAGAAGGATTTTCTGCAGGAAGTCGTGGACTTCACTGTCGAGATGGATTGGAGTCCCCAGGTGGTTGGTGCTGGGGACTTCAATGCCTGGGTCAATGATGAACTCTTGCATGTTGGCAAAACTTCCTCCAGCTGATGGTTTTGTTGGACTTCACACATGTGATTACCTCTGTAACTCACACACAAGGTCATTCAATCAATCAATCAATCAAAATCTTTATTTTACCAGGCGAACATCACTGAGCAATGCTCATTTTCAAGATGGACCTGGTAGAACATATGGTCATAAATTGCATTGGACAAAGACAAGGTACAATAGCATAGAATTCCAGAAACTAAGGGATACAATCAGCAGGACTAGACAAGATATTTACAGCATATAAACATTTCATTTGTCAATGCCAGACTGAATGGTGCAATCAGTAGGACTAGACATAATATTTACAGTGTATAAACATTACATTGGTCAATGCTAGACTAAATGATACATTCAGCAAGACTAAACATAATTTTTACAGTGTCTAGACATTTCACAGTCAATGAGCAGGTTGAGATACTGTAATTGTGCTCAAGTATAAGTATACAAACCTAAAGCTAACAGAGGAAGGAGGGGAAGATGGTGCAATACCAGATGATAGGATGGAGAACGGTAGAGGAAAATAGGGCAGAAAAGGTATGAAGAAGAGTTGCCAGAGATGAGGAGGTATAGAAGCCTAGAAAAATTCTGGGGCACTTAGGGCAGTTTTTAGAGCATGAGCTAGGAAGGGGTCATCCGAGGGAGAGGAAGTTGAGAAGCCCAAGTGCTGGTTCAGAAGAGCAGATTTTCAGAACATATACCTGATAGCAACCAGGGGTGAGGGGCCAGTTAGTACTATGGTCTTGTAGAAAGATTTGGTGCTAAGCACATAAGCCAAGTTTGGAAGCAGATCAATCACTGAGTGGATAGAGAATACTGATAAGTACAGGTCCTACAGGTCTGGGAGGGAAGATAGAAAGGTGTATAACCAGCATTTTGACCCCAGTTCACCATAGCAGGAGCAGGATTAACAGGTTCAATGATAACAATTACAAGATTCATTGAAGAAGAAAGCATCGCTTGTTTTGAAAGCAGCCACTGACAAAGGGTGGACCAGTTTCAAGGATTTTTGTATCATATTCCATAGTAGGGGAGCATATAACTTATTGAAACCCTACCGAATCGAGATCTCACCTTGGGTACAAATAATGAAATATAGGAGGTGCTTTAATGAGTACTTGCCTACTATACATAATGGCAAACAATCTGATATATATATTGAGTAAGTCTACTGTAAATGACTCTGAATGTCCAAATGGCTGCATTTCTCTGCCATCTGTATTTGAGATGACCATCCCACTGCTGTATATAAAGAATGGTGGGTCAAGTAGGGAGACCAGTAATAAATCTTAGAGCTCTGTGGTAAAGGGTATCTAGCTTTGAGAGTGCAGCAGTCAGGCCCCGACAGTACAAGAATTCAGCATAGTCGAGAAGGAAAGAAAAGTGGACTGAACCAGTCTCATCTTGGCCTCTTTTGTCAGGAACTGGTTAATCCTGTAAAAGACATAGTCTCTGCCTAAGCTTTTTAGCAGCACTTCTATGTGGTCATTAAAGGACAGCCTTTGATCAATCCAGACACCCAGGTACTTGAACTTAGGTACGTATTCCAAGGGTTCTCCCAGAAGTGTAGTGATCTGAGAGTATGTTATAGACGGTATCATATGCGCGAGGTGAGAATAGCATTGCTTTGGTCTTTTTGCATTTAGTAATAGGTTCTGGTTTAACAGTTGTAATGCAACAGGTTAAAATCATGCTGCAGATCATCACATGCAGGAGTAGGAGAGGGTCCTTTGGTGTAGAGCATTGTGTCGTCAGCGAAGAGGTGAATGTTGGCAGCTTTGATGTTGTCATTAATTTTATTAATATAAATTATGAATCATAGAGGACCCAATATGGAGCCCTGGGAACTCCTCTCAATAGAGGTTTTAAGGAGAAAATTCCCCTTCAGCCTTGACCTGCTGGTACTGGCCTATAAGGTAATTAGAGAACCACTTTTGGGAGTGTTGTTCCAGCCAATGTTCCTGAGTGAAGTAGAGAGCAGATTGTGGTCTACAGTATCAAAGGCCATTACTTAGGTCCAAAAATACTGCACATACAAAGTTTTTAGCATCCAGTCCATGTAGCCAGTCATTAGTTACTTTAGCGAGAGCAGGACAGTGTTATGTCATGCCCTAAAACTGGACTGTAAAGGGCTAATTAGATTTTCAGATTCTAGATATTTTTGAGCTGGTTACTCACAACCTTTTCCAGGAGTTTGGATAAAATCATAAGTAAGGAGATGGGCCTGTAATTATTAAGGTCTGCAGGATCTCCAGATATAAACAGGTGGATGACATGAGCTGTCTTCTATAGTGGTGGCAAGACAGCCTGGGAGAGTGATAGAGTAAAGAGGTGAGTAAGTGGAACAGCTAGACCTGATAACCAATTTTCAGGTAGTAGGCCTCAAAAAGTAATCTCCAGCACTTTTCTTGACATCTAGCTGTAACAGGAGGTCTTCAACCTCCTTCAACAAGATCGGCTGCAGGAAGAATGAGGAGTTAGATACTGGGATTCCTTGGTCCTGGACGCCAAGTTGGGATCATAAGTTATTGGCAGGAGAGGTGTCAAGGCTAGTCCTGCAGTGGCAAAATGATTGTTGAGGTGTTCAGGATGGAGGGCTTATCAGAAACAGAGGTGCCACCAACTAGGATTTTAGCAGGTAAGGAGTTGCCAGGAGTGTATCCTTCTAAATCTTTTAAGGTTTTCCAGAATTTGTTGGGGCACTTCAAGGATGCATCGAGTTCCCTATGATAAAAGTGGCCTTTGACTCCCTGACCATCTTGGTGCAGAGGTTTCTCACCCTCCTAAACAAAGTCCAGTCAGTTGGGAGCTTAGATTTGCGCCATTTTCCAAAGTGCATCTCTTTTGTAAGGCAGTCTTTATCTCTGAATTAAACCAGCAGCAGAATTTCACCCTATTACAGACTTTAATTAGCAGAGCAAGGTTATCCAGGGCTCCTGTTATGATTTAATGAAAGATGTTATGAGCCATGTCCACAGATTTTGCAAGGTAAAGTCCTGCCAGCGTAATGAATTTCTTAGTTGGGTATTAAATGTATAGGGGCTGAAGCTGTGGTGACTTCTTTTCGTGATAAATTTTGAAGCTGATGTGGTTGTTTTTGATGCTTATGCAGGCAATGTAACAATGATCACTTGTATCTGCGAAAATACACCAGCATGAGTAAATAGATAAGGTTTATGTACTAAAATAAGATTCAGAAGAGAGAAGCTATTGTTTGGGTTCTTTTGATATGGTCTCGTAGGTTCATTGATAAGTTGTGTCAGCCCGAGGAGTCACAAATGGCTTTGATGGGTGCAGAGGCAGTGGCAAGCCAATTCAAATTGAAGCCTCCTAAAGTTATGACTTCTATGGATAATGATCCCAGAGTCTTATTTAGGTGATGCAGCAACTGCAATCCAGCTGACGGAGGCCTGTAGCATCAAACTACACATAGCGAGATCATAGGTGAAATCTTGACCTTCAAGGATAGGCATTCAAATTCATTTTGAATAGAAGTCGAGTCAATAATGGAGGCTTGAAATTTATCTTTTATGTATATGGCTACTCCACCTCCTCTAGTTTGTCTATCAGTCCTATAGAAAAGGTACAACGGGATATTCACCTCGTGGTCAGCCATTCCAGGTCTTAGCTATGTTTCAGTGACCATTAATATGTCAGGAGCAATATGATATGCCCAAGCCTGGATGGAGGTAAGCTTTTAGAAGGCTAGACGATTTATGTGCACAAAACTTATCCCCTTGAGACTGGGTAGGCTGAAGGGAAGAGAAAATATCTGGAGGTCCTGGATTGAGCTCTACATTGCCTGAGCAGAGCAACAAAAGAAGTAGTAGCTTCCTGCCTTCATAGGACTAAGTGTTCTACTGAGGATGGAGATCTCGATATGGTGGTGGAACCCGTCAGATGGTCCGATCATCGCACTATAGGGTTCAATTTTGCAGGCCCCCAATAGACCTGCCTCTGCAAAGATGGTCTGGTACCGCCTTGCAGGGTTTGACCCTGATGGTCTTATGGCGGTTCTGGATCTATCAAGGAGTTCGAGCATTAGCATGGATCCAGAGGGTCTTCTAATGACCTATAATAAAGTAGTGGGAGATGCTCTGGACTCCATAGCTCCAGTCAGTTCACCCCTCACCCATCGCCCTCAGTCCCTTGGGTTTGATGAGACCTTGAGGGAGTTGAGGAGAGGGGAGAAGGTTAGAACATCACTGGTGGAAATCAGGCTTATGTGATGGCAAACTTAGATTGATTTCCATCATAGGGACTATCAATCTGCAGTATCCCATAAGAAGGCAGAGTTCCTGTCCGGGAGATTGCAACTGGGCAAAATCAACCAGCCCAGCTTTCTGGACTGTGGACAAGCTGTGCAAGCCAACTTGTCTCCAGAATCGGGAGCCTTTTCACAGAAGTGTGAGGAGTTTGCTCAATTTTTGTGGATAAGGTAAGCATCATCAGGTCCGAGATCTGCACAGCGCACTCGAATGGGCAGAGCGGAGATCAGTGCGAGATTACAGGCATCTGGTTTTTCTGGTCAGACTTTGACCAGCTGGCAAGTTTGGACCCTGGTCCAACACACCTCCTGGTGGGTGTGTGGAGGTAACTAGACCGGTCCTAGCTGAGATAGTCAGGTGTTCGTTAGAGACCAGGGTGTTTCCAGACACCCTGAAGGTGGCTGTAGTCTGCCCCTTCCAAAAAACTATCTCTCATCCCTAACTGTCTCGCAGAAACTACAGGTCTGTCTCTAACCTACCCTTTGTGGGCAAGGTTATTGAGAAGGCAGCCGTATTGCAGCTCAGAGGAGCATCTGACCACCCATTTATATCTACAATCCTCTCCAGTCCAGTTTCAGGAAGAGGTATAGTACTGAGACCGTGTTGGTTTGGGTACTTAATGATCTCCTGACAGCAAGAGATCAGAGTAGTTCCATCTTGGCCTCCTTGATCTCTCAGTAGCTTCTGACACCGTGAACCATGGGGTGTTGCTGGACCATCTGCAGCTACTCTGTGGGCTGTCTGGTACAGTCTTCAGATGGTTCCATTCTTTCCTCACAGGTAGGATGCAGAGAGTGGAATCGGTGTTTACATTGGCCCTCTCCCCTGCCAAGTGGGGTGCTGCAGGACTCTGTGTTCTCCCCATGTTGTTCATGGTGTATGTTCTGCCATTGGGAGACATTATTAGGCTGTACAGGTTGAGTTTTCACTGCTATGCAGATGATACTCCACTGTACATGTCCTTTGTGCCTGAACAAAATTACACTGTTTCAGTCTTTAACAACTGCCTCTCTGAGACTGAGGACTGGATAAGTGCCAACTGGCTAAGGCAGAATTTGGATAAGACTGAGGTGTTGGTCATAGAACCTGGTCATTGGGCAGAGAGGTTATTTGCTGGACAACTATCTGGGCTTTGGCTGGAGGCAACCAGCTAGTGACCTCTGATTGGGTGCAATATCTAGGTGTTATGCTTGATAGCAAGCTGACACTTAAGTCTCGGTGTCGGTTGTTGTCAAGTCCTCATTTTACCATCTGAGGAATATCACCCGGATAAAACACCTGGTCCTCCTGAGGACCTTCCAACATTGGTCCAAGCTTGTGTGACCTTTGCCTTGATTACTGCAATGTCCTATACCTAGGGCTACCAGGGTGGACCTTCACTGCCTGCAGCTGGTGCAGAATGCGGCTGCCAAGTTGTTGACTGGCTTATCGAGATCTTGCCATGTCACACCTGAGTCTCCATGGCCTGCACTGGTTGCCAGTGCAGTGAAGGATCACCTTCAAGGTTAGATTACTGACTTATAAGGCCCTGCATGGATTGGGTCCATGATATCTGCAAGATCTCCTCTGTCCCTACTGCTCCTTCATCCTCTCCACTCTGCCGATGAGGGATTGATAGAGATTCCCAAGGTCCATCTGACAACTATGAAGCTAGATAGTTTGCCTTTTGTAGCTCCAACCCTGTGGAATTCTCTATCTCGTCAGGTTAGAGAGTGCCTTTCTCGTCGAGGCCTTTAAATCAGCCTTAAAACCTATTTATTTGAGTCAGCATTTTTGACAGTTAAAATTTGATATTTAAAGTCCTGCCTTTTAGTATTGTGTTTTAATATGTTTTATTAAATATATTTTCTGTGGAATGTTGTTTGTTGATTATTGTACAATGCTATGATCTTTCGAATAGTGTTTCATAAATCAAAAAACAGAGAGGTGGTGATGCCACTGTACAGATTACTGGTGAGATCTCAGCTGAAGTACTGTGTCCAGTTCTGGAGACCACATCTCTGGAAGGACATTGACAAAATAGAGGTAGTCCAGAGAAGGGCAACAAAGATGGTACATGCACTGCACCAGAAGCCCTATGAGGGAAGACTTAAGGACCTTAATATCTATTCACTGGAGGAAAGAAGGAGAGTGGAGATACGATAGAGAATTTCAAGTACCTTAGGGAATAAACAAGGCACAGGTGGAAAGCATATTTCAGAGAAACTCTGCACAAGAAACAAGGGGATGATATGAGGCTGAAGGGTGGAAGGCTCAGGGGTAATGTTAGGAAGTACTTTTGACTGAACGGTGGTGTAGCTATGGAACAGCCTTCCAGCAGAAGTGGCAGGGGAAAACAACACGGGGTTCAAGAGTGCATGGGATAGACATAGGTACTCTGGAGATCTGCAGAACAGGAGAGCTGCAGATCAAACAGGATCTGGGGCTGCAGCAGTGAGTAGGAAATAGGCAGACTAGATTTGCTATATGGTCCTTATCTGCCAACAGATACTATGTTTCTATGTGCAAAGCAGAACCCAGAGTTGTAGGACAGGATTTCTTGCAACATTGTAAAGTGAATATAAAGCTTATTCCTGAATGCTTTATGGAATGTCTGGTTTATACCATGGGCTGTGATTCAAACTGATTGATGGCTTATTGCCATTGTGATAAGGCTACAGAGAAAACTCATTGGTGTAATTACTGTATTTTAAGTCTTGTATATCTTGCTTGTATTGCTGCCTCCTTGTCTGTAACTCCATTTTGACGTGGAGCCTTTGCAAAAGACTCTCGGACTCAAAGGGTTGTAATTCTAAACTTTAATAAATAAAAATATAAAAATAAATTGAACTGTGGTGAAAATAACATATTACAGGCAAAAACAGAGATTACTTACTTGCAACAATAGTTCTACTACTAGCATTCAGTTTACATACAAACTTTGACAGTCTTCCACTTAGCATGACGAGTCACTGAAACGGTCTTCAAGCTTGACTCCTACTACCACCCAGCCAAGTTGTCCTCTGGCTCCACCCCTCTGCACCCAGATCTACATGCTGTAACAGGAATCCAAAGTGAGCCTTACCACGGGAGATCAGGTGAGTCGCAGTGGAATGTGAACTGAAAACTAGTAACAAAATTATGGTTACAGGTAAGTAACCTCTATGTTCAACTACCTAGAGTCAGTTTGCATATCCACACTCAAGTAATTCCTGGACATCCTTATCAAAAGGAGTGGTACACATCCCATATTAGGTGAATAGTGACTGGAAGACTAAGGACCCAAAAGCAGCATCACCAGAATGGAGGAACCCATGCTGCAATGGGAAATGAATGTGTGCACAGCTGACCCTAAAGCAGCCCAAGCAGAAATTGGATATACCTGCTAGTAGCAACATAGGCAGCAGTTTGTCTTGGAGTGAGTCTTCAACTCCATGGGTGACTCCTTTCTAGTCAATCTGTAATACAGGGCCTATGCAGGATGTGATCTATCGGACAGTCATCTGTTTGGCTACTGGGCTACCTAGGGCAGATTCAGCATAAATTAGGAACAGCTGGCAAGGTTCACCATGGCATTAAGCCATACACCCTGGCAGAAGACCATGGCCCTTCAAACATCAACCACTTGAAGCATCTGCTCAGCCATTACAGAGTGAGATTTCAGGACAAAGTTTGGCAGGATGAGTAGCTGATAAAGGTAAAACTCAGTTTACATTTAGCAGGAATTCCACATTGGGAAATAGAACAACCCCATCCTTGTGGAAAACAAGATAGATTAACTCAGATAATGCCTCAAGTTCATCCATCCATCTGGCTAAAGTGACTGGGACCAAAATCACAGTTTTCAATGACAACAGTGAGTCATCACATTTGTCCATAGACTCAGAGGATTTACCCATTAGCCATGACAGCTACAGCCTTAACTCACATATTGTAGGTTGCTCATGTCCAGAGGGGACAGATAGTCTAGCCCAGTAAAGAAATAGCCTACCAGTTTGTCCTGTGCCACCATCAGCATACTTGCTGTGGCAAAGTAATGAAATGGTGGCCTGGTGCACCTTGAGGAATGTGATTTGCAACCCTGCCTTAGATGGGTGGCCCCTTTGCCCGACACCCGGGACGGTGAAACACAGAAAATGACCACTACAGCGACAGTCGCTGTAAGCCTCAACAGAAAACACTATAGGCTTGGCAGCACAATACCTGCCGGTATTGTGCCATCACTGTGCGTGGGTGGTCGACAGATTTACTGTCTGCCAAACTTGGTGCTTCTGCCTTAGACAGGGACCAGAGGTAGCTGAGAATGTGTCTCATGGAGCAGGAGAGGGGCAACAATCCTTGCCTCATGCACCAACATGAGAATCTCATCCACTTGTAAGTGTACATCTTTTATGTATGTATGTATTTATTCATTAATTTATTTCTTTGAAAGGTTTAGAGTACCTTTGAGCACATGTGCCCATTTACAAAGCTTCAATGTTAGTTGTACAGGCACAAATAAGACAAAACAGGCACATATTAAATAAGATAGTAGCAAATTACTTACAGAAATGTGTAAATAATTGCAGATCATTGTGCGACAAGGTCATATGATAAAGTACCGTACAAAGGTAAACTAAGTTTAAAAGTTAACAGTTACAACTGCATTGGAATAGAAGAAAGAACCTCAGTGATCTCTTAAACTGATTAATCTTGGGTACATTTGGAAGCGTATCAGGCAGCTCATTTAGCCAATCTGCAGCCCTGACAGCAAAGGACCACTTGCCCAGCTGAACATACTAGAAGGGAAGCTCTAGGGCAGTCCTTACCATGCTCGCGGTGTTGCAGCAGTTAGAAACAGTGTGGAAGAAGTTTGTTAAGGTGGGGGAGAGATCCAGGTGCACCTTTCTGGCTAGCATACAAATCTGTACTTTATTCTGCTGGGTAGTTGAAGCCAATTACTTAGGGCACAGAGGGAGCAAGAACGGGTGTGATTATTTGCACCAAGTACAAAGTGACATGCCTTATTACAGATAAGCTGTGCTTTGTTTAGCACTGTGTAAGAGGCAGCTGCAGGTTTACCCATGCCACAGTGACCGCCAGCATGGAAACATCCCCGACAGCAACAGCTGCAGTGCCGACTGTCGGCATTGCAGTGTCGAGGATGCCTCCGTACATCCATCGGGCCACACCCCCCAGTCTCTAGGATTCTAACTCCTAGTCGGAGTTGGACTGGGGGGCAAACACCCAGCAAGGCAGTCCTGATCACCAAATAGACCACCACAACGACAGGCAGATTTTGCCCAATTTCTGTCACTGTGGTGGTCTTCATGATCTGGGAGTCGCGGCAGCAGTATACCGCAGCTGCATATACAGGAGTATATAATCCATAAGTGACAGGATGGAGCTGGCCACTATAATGTGTCCAGCTTCTGCAGTTAGGTTATTCTGGCTTTGGTACAGAGCACCAAGTCATCTCTTAACTATGGCACTAGACTGTCAATGGGGGGGTGGCAAAAGATAGGGTGTCATCCAAAGTTGTTCCAAGGTATTTAAAGGTCTCCACCTGTTCCAGATTTTGACGCAGGCCACTCTGGATGACAAAGGGCGGAGCTTCCCTTTTTGTTGTTGGCTAGAGAATAACATGGGCCTTGGTTTTTTTTTTTGTAGTTTAGGACCAGTTTATTATTGAAGAATCAGTTTTCCAAGGTTTTGAAGTTGTTTTGGAGAGTGGCAGTGAGGCTATAAAGGTCAGGGCTTTTGGTATAAATGACAGCATCATCAGCATACAGAAGAACATTGGCTGTAGGACAGACATCAGGCAATTTGTTTATGAAAAGGCCAGAAAGGAGTGGGCCCAAGATGGAGCACTGGGGACACCAATAGATATTCCCTAATGTCAGACAAGAAGCCATCGATCTTCATACGCTGAGTGCAGTTCATGAGGTAACTGTGAAACCAGTCCACTGTGTTCTGTGACATACCAAGCCTAAGGAGTTTTATGTTGGCTTTGCTACAGGTGCAAGCAACATAGTGGTACCATACGAAGTTTTAGAGGTGTGACACCACCTGCCAATGCCCTACTCCATTTTGCAGGGGGACCACACAGCACCAATAATGGCTAAGCTGTCTATGACAGCACTTCAAATGCAGTGGTGTGCAGTTGAAAGGAAACCACTGCAATTTGCATATGGCCTGCGCCAGCAAGCAGCAGCTCTCGTCAGCCACCTCTCCATCCTCATGAAAGCTGACGGGGTGCCCAATCCCCTATCAGCATGCCCTCCCCAGTTCCTTTGCAGATGGGGTAGCCCAATCCCTCCGGCATGATGCCCCTCCCATCTGTTGGGTGCCGAGGGTACCCAATCCCCTCAGCTCAAGTGCCCCACATTATATGGCCGACAGGGTGCCCAATCCCCGCTGGCTCCACTTCCCTCCCCACAAACATCCAGGTGGCACACTGGGAGCCCACCCAGTGTACCAAAGTCCCACGTTCTTTTTTTTTTTTTTTTATAAACCCTGTAAAAAAAGAAAATGGTCCTTGTGGCCTCTCTTGCCCTTCCCCAACCCGCACCCACCCTCTGCGCACTCTACCTCCCCACAACCCCTCACCCCATACTTACCTCTGAGCTCAGCGATGATCTTCAGTGGACCAGGAACACGCCTGCACTCTTCAAAGCTGACCACAAACTGAAGAAATGCCAGTAAGCTGTATAATGGCATAAATGGTGTTTTTTCAACTTTGCTGCATATCTCACCCATTTTAGGAATTTTGGCGTAAATTTTCCACATGGAGTTCTTAGGACCCCACCTCATGAATTCAGTCACTTTCATCTCGTTATTCAGTCCCAAAACGTGATTTTTCTTTCACTGCACGCAATCACCTTTTGGGACTGAGTAACAAAATGACAGTGTCACTGTTCATGAGATGGGCTCTCAAAAAGCCTATGTTGCAAATTTGGTGAAAAATTCCAAATAATGATTGAGTTACAAGCATGTGTTGCACAGCTTCCAAGCACACTCATAACTTCACAAATTTGTATATATTCACTCAGATTTCAACATTGCCATTTTGTCACACCTCCTTATGAACAGTACAGCTGTCATTTTTCACATCCTGGCTCAAATGTGTTTTCGCACTTACGGTGCAGAATAGCGCTGTTGCTGTGGAAATCACTGTTCAGGACAGATTAAGAAAATCACAGTGCCACTGTTCATGAGGAGAGGTTCAAAATACCCATGTTGAAAATTTGGTGGAAAAATCCAAAATATTATTGTGTTACAGGCATGTGTTGCACAGTTTCTAAACACGTTCAGAATCTTTGCCAATTGTTCATATTTTACTCCAGATTTTCAACATTGCCATTTTTCACACACCCCATGAACAGTGTAGCTGTAATTTTTCACATCCTGCCAAAATGTGTTTTCACACTTTGGAGCCAAATGATGCAGTCATTGTGCAAAACCACCTTTCGGATTGAGTAACGATATGATAGTGCCACTGTTTGCATGATGTGGGGTCACAAAAATCCCATTTGCAAATCTGGAGCAGAAATAACAACAAACACCGGGGGTGTTATGGTTTCCAACCATAATGCGCTACTCTGTACAGACTGACACCCAAATGAGTGTGACTTGGGATCGCGCCATAATACACGCCATTCCACCCCAGCCTGCAGCCACTGACAGGCATCGAGGTGTGTTCTTGCAGTCGCCAGGCCCAGCGCTCACCCATTCTCCTGTACCGCACTCCACTTCAGCACATTTCCTTATGAAATGGGATGAGTGTAAAGCTCAAAGACCCCACAGCACACTGCAATACTGGTCAGTGTCTGCAGGGGTAGTGTGAGATGAAATGGCATGAGTGTTATGCCCGATGATCCAAGGCACACCCCAACGCTGGTCAGTCTCTGCAGGGTGGGGGTGGGTTTGGTGTCATTTTAGTACCTAAGTGCCATTCCTATTATGCATCCTCTAACTCCTGCACTACCAATGCCTGTGCCAGCAAGCCAACATGCGGCATTGACAAATGCTTGTTTAAATAAGAGCTTATGGCTGACCAGGTCGAAAGCTTTTGTAAGGTCAATGTATATAGCTCCAACCAGGTCACTACTCTCAAGGGCCACATGAACACAGCTTGTGTATTAAAACAGTGCAGTGTTGGTGCTATGAAGCTTCCAAAGGTCATGCTGCTGGACACACTGGATGCTGTCTTTTGACAATCCTAACTAGTTGGTCAGAGACTATTATCTCAAGAGCCTTGATGAGGGAGAGAATGGAAACTGACCTGTAACTGGCTAGACTATAGCATTCACTGGATTTGAATACTGAAGTAACCAGAACAGATTTTCACTTCTCGGGAACTGCAAGTAAAGAAGGAAAAAGTTAAATATTCTAGAGATGGGATGTGAAAGTTCCTCTACTGTGAGGGCAAGTAATTTCATGTCAGGAGAATCACTCTCAACCCTAGTTTTACCAAGCAATCTACTGATATATTTCAAGGTATCCTTGACTGACATGGTCTTAAAGAAGAATTTAGGGTAACCTGGTTCAGGGGTCAGCAACTGGGTGGCTTTAGGACCAGATTCCCCACAGGAGGTATGGGCAGGCTCAGTGGGGATGACAGAACTCAGATCTGTAAAGGCTGACTTGAAATAATTGGCAATATTGGTAAGAATAATGACCTCTCATCCTTCAATCAAGAGCATTTTAGGTGAAAATCTATCACCTTTACCAAGGAGATCTGAGACACTGCCCCACAATATTTTCCCATCACTCCAGTTCTGGGTCTGCTGACCCTTGCAGAGGTCAGATTTGGCCTTTCTAATCAGATTGGTGCACTTGTTGCAGGCTTCTCTGTATCTTTGCAGATAGACAGGGGACCCTGCTTCCCTGGCAGTGCCCAAGATTGTCTCGCCTCTCATGTAGGCAAGAAGTTCAGGGTGACCCATTTGGATGCTGTACCTCTTGCCTTGTATTTTTTGATGGGTACAAATTTATCACAGGCATGTGTAAACTCAGAGACAAAGAAATCTAGGGCTGAATCAGTACCTGGAATGGCATCAAGGAAGCTCCAATTAATTTGGCCCAGGTGGGCTTTGAATGCAGGCACCTTATTAATGTTTTTGGACCCGCTGAATATGATCGGGTGGGGTGGCCTGACTGTTTAACTTCCCATAGACATAGTACCGGAATGGTCACTAGGATATCTGGCAGAACTTTGACAACCTTAACCTGTCTGGGTGTGTGACAATACCCAGTTGAGTAGTGTTATAGTGCCTGTTTTATAATTGGTACTGGTGTGCCAAGTGACTATTTGTGTGCAGAACATACTGGACATCTATCCCTATGACCTGTGCTTAACTTAGCATTCCAATTAATGTTAAAGCCACCAGTAACAATGTATTCCAGTTCTGCTTGAGGTGTTCAAAGTAGTGAGTGAGAGACTCTATGCCCTGATGCTGTTTATCAGGTGGGATATAAACAGACAGGATGACAAGAGATTCGTGGCAACGACTACCAATAGTTATATTGTTAGGCATTCACAGACCCTGGAGGCTTGCAAGTCTGATCTGTGGGAGATAAGGCAGCCTCTACCCCACTTACCTAATCTAGCCTCCCTGAAGATACTGAAACCTGACAATGAGATAGTGGCATCTGGTACATATGGACTGAGCCAAGTTTCAGTTAGGTATATGACGTCTGATTCCACTAATGCAACCCAGTCTTTGAAATGGGTAAATTTAGGTAATTGACTACTGATATTTAGGAGATTATGTTCAGTAGCCCTTGGCAGTGAGTACCAGGCCCAGAGCTACCAACAGGGCCTGGGTTGGGGTGGACATTGCTGGACAATAGGAGTAGCATTACTGCAGGACCCCTGGAGGCTCTGAGGTAGCGCTTCAGTTTCCAGGTTTTCCTCCTAGGAAGGAGAGGCAGGCATGTGGCCCTGGAGATGCTGCCATATCAAGCGATCCTGTCGCACTCCCCATGTATCACCATGGTTAGGTGTCCCATGTGAGAGGCATATGGCTGGGGGCTTGGTACTGTAGAGCTGATCAGAGGGGATCAGGAGGCTTTGGTATCAGCATGGGACCAAAGAGATAGCCTCCTTGTCACAGAGGCCTCTATGGTTTTGTGTAGCTGTATCGTAGTTAGGCAGGGACGCAGCAGTATTACTGAAAGGAGCATGTCTGCCTTGAGGGAGAGTAACAGCAATTGGGACATTAAACAAGTAGGTCACTAACCCACAAACCTTAGACACTTCCACCCAGGTGAGACAATTGCAAATCATCTCTTTTCAAGTTGAATCCAGCATCTGGATAACATTTTCGGAAAGCTCAAGGGCCTGGAACTCTATCCAATCAGAGACCAGGTGGTCAGGTACAGGAACTGGAGGTCTGGATGCTTAATCATCTCCTCAAACCCTTTCAACTGGTCTGGTAAACATGGAAGCAGCTACAGTGGCCTGCTGCTGAGACTAAGTGATAAGATAACTTGTACCACCAGTCCAGTGTGATCAGAATCAAGGATGCCTCTGCATCTTGAGGACCATCTTGTGGACCAGAAGAAACAAGAGTAACTACATGGGAGGTCCTGAGCCCAAGACTGAGACAATGTGTCCCCAAGCAGAGTAATTTTGAGAAAAATGGGCACAGAATGGCCTCTGCTTCCTCCTGTTTTCCCAGGAATGGAGCAAATCCACCAAATTGTTCATCATCCAGAAAACATTTATGGCACCATGCACAGGTGTAGTAATTTCTTGTGGGACACCTTTCCCACATGACTGAGAGCATCTGTTAGCTAGCTGTTTGCACCGTGACATGGACTGCCTCCAGGTCTATATGCATGAAGCATTTTAGAAACCATGTCTGGAGTGCCTCCTGACACACAGGAAAGAAACCTGTGTTGCCTTGTTTGTTCAGGTAGAACATGGTCCTCGTGTTGTCAATGTTAACATGAACCAGTGGTGAGAATTACACTAGGTAAACAGTACAGAATTCTAGAAGGTTGATGTGAAGCTTATTCTTGCCTGGTGACTGGAACTCTGTGGTCCTGAAATACATGCCGTGAGTCCACCAGCAATGTGCCCATCATTGAGTGACTCAGGGCTCCACCCAGATGAATGGGTTGCCCTCCAAGATGTTCACAGAGGGCAGCCACTAACGGATGGTGTTGAACACTGGCTGGATTACCAAGATTGGGTGGTTCAGGCCTTCATATGAATGAGACCACTGATGCCCCAGTTCCCACTGAATGGGTCACATGCACCAATAGGCCCAATCCATCAGGGCTGTGGTAGAGACCATAAAGCCCAGAATCCAGTCAAAATCAAGGTCCAGGCATAATTGCCAACCTGAAATGACTGGGCAAAGGAGGACAGGTCCTCCACCCTGTTTGAGGCAGACACACTCTGGAATGGAGGGAGTCTAGCGGCACTCCAGTAAACAGGATCATGTACTTCTGGGTGAGCTGAGACCATCAGACCAAGGTCCTCAATCATTTGGACAGCCAAATCATTGGACTGCTCCACATCCCACAATAAGTTCAAGGTGGTGAGCTAGCCTTTGATGTATGGAAAACCCTTGATGCCTCTGTGCCTGGCAAAGCCTGTCATAACAAACAGGCACTTGATGAAAACCATGGTTACCAATGACAGGCCAAATGGCTTACTCTCTGAACTGATACAAAGTTTTGTCTGTCTACTTGAAAACAGATGGGGCATGAAATACCCATCCTGTAGCTTCAGGAGCAAAACCAAGCTCAGATTCAAGGGACAGAAAAATAGAAATATAGAACCTATAGGCAGAAGAAGAGCCAATGGCCTATTGTGTCTTCCCATTACTACCTAACTGATTTTGAATAAGAGAGCATTAGAGGCTCTACATCCCCCTTTTCTGGTGTTGCCTTTAACAAGCCCTTGTATCTGTCCCACCCATGTTTGAATAATCCATTGATTTTGCACAAACCACCTTCTCTGGCAGCCTATTCCACCCTTCCACTACCACCGCCATGAAAAAGTACTTCCTGGCATTCTTCTTAAACTTGCATTTCACTGGCTTCATGAAATTGCCTGGTGTGTTTGGGTTCCACACAGTCTGAACATTTCCACCATCTACTTTACTTAAAGCATAGAGGTATTCATATATTTCAGTCCTGTTGCCTCTCTCCCTTGTCATCTCAGGTGCGTCTATTCAAATCTGCTAACCACTACTCACACATCCTTTCCTGCCATCCCTGGATTATCTTTGTTACCCTCTTCTGCACTGCCTCCACCCTGGCCCTGTCCTTCTTATGATGCAGCATCTTATTTTCAGTGTAATTCTTTTCTATCCATTTCTGGAGGTGGGTGGACTGTAGCACAAGTGGTTAAGTGACTTCAAAGGTTACATAGTGAGCAGTTAGCTCTAGTGGTTTTTTTGTACTTTATCTTTTATTAAGATTAATATGTGTATAGACACAAAAGAACAGTCTGTACATTGAGTAACATCTTCCATGTCAAATATGGTTCACTACTTGTACATAGTGTTATTGCAATTAATAAGTATAAAATCAAAATGAATCTAAGTACAATCTACTACATGAATTTGTAGAAATACACACCAAGAGGAATATCTTATTGGGATAATAACAAGTAAACATTATTGAAGTAGATACATAGATGGTAGTGGACGTATTTTTGTAATTATACAGGAAGAGGTACATTATTGTGTTATATAACTGAATATACAGGAAGATGTAGATATAGTGTTATATAATTGGATATAAGACCGTGTAGAGGAAAAGAGTTGAGAAAGACAGAGAGAGAGAGATAATTAAAACAGTTATGATCTAGAATATTGCTTACGTAATAATGATGGAAAAAGAGTAATTTTACGTTAAGTTTAAGGGTTAGCCGAGATGTTAATGTAGTTGAAATAGTTCTGCCAGCATCTATCATATACTGCAATTTGATCAGAGGAAACATGGGATAATCGGCCCAAAGAAGCACGTTGGGAGAGATTTTGAAGAATGTCTGTCAAGTTGGTACAATATTTGACTTCCAATTCATAAGAATAGGCGTTTAACTGATAAAAATAGAATATTCAACCACCTGAAAGAGCATAGGATAAAGTAGGACTATTTGGGGTAAGAATACCCAATAGAAAGAATTTGGGGTCAAACTTTATTTGTTTTCCAATTATTTTAATAGCAAACAAGTATATTTTCCTCCATAGTTTGTTAATGGGAATGCAGGACCAAATAATATGGAGTAAATCACCACTAGGTGAATTACAACCCTACAGTTATTATTGTTTATAAGTCCCATACTTTGTAATACAGAGGGGTTCTATACCATAAATGTAAGATTTTGATTTGAATTAAAGAGCTACAGTGTCCTTAAATGTTATGAGGTAGGCACCAAACAGGTGTGCCATTGTGTTTGAGAAATATTATAATTAAGGAAAGTACTCCATTTATATTTTGCAGATAAGGATTGATCTGTAAGTTGTCTCTAATATTTTTATATATTGTACTATTACATTTGGCTGATAGTTTAATCCAATGAGAAATATATAAGTCATGTAGAGTATTTTTATTCATATGATGAGAGACAGAGTTATAAGCAGTTCTAAGTTGCAGGTATTTCCAGAAGTCTTGCTTTGGAGTCCCCCAGATTTGTTGTAAGTCAGAAAAAGATTTTAATCTTAAAGTATTCATTTCTAGAATATCACCTATAAAGAATATACCTCTATTTCGCCAGGTACGACAAAATAAGGGCTTAAAGTCCAGAGATAGGTGGGTTACCCATAGAGGGTATAAAAAGGAGCAAGGTTGGATTTTAGAAATTTATTAGTTAATTTCCAATAAAAGGTAGAGGTTGATATAGTAGGGTAGGATTTTAGCGTAGGAGGAAGGGGATTGTAAATAAAGGAAGAAGGGATCCCACCTGGAGATAGAGAGGACTCCATTATAACCCATAATGGTGTGTGGGGTAGGTTTAGAAAACCATTTAATGGTTTGTGTATTTCTGAAGGCCCATAAATAGGCCTTAAACCATGGGAGGTTAAATCCCCTTTATTCCGTGGGTGTGAAGTTTAATACAGCTAAATCTTGGTCTGTCATTACCCCAAATGAAATTGCCAATTAGTTTATTGAGTTTAGTTAGAAAAGTATCAGGTAATATAATGGTGAAATATTAGCAAATAAATATAGTACTTTAGGCGATATAGTCATCTTGATTGCAGCTATTTTCCCCATAAAGGAAAGATTTAAAAGTTTCCATCTTTCAAAAGTTGTCCTGATATTGGTTAACAAAGGATTAAAATTTGCCTCCCAAATTTTATCCAAATTATGGGTTATCTTTATGCCTAGGTATGTTATGTTATTGGTACCCAATGAAATCTCAATGGTGTATTCATAGACAGCTTACAATGATTGTTGAGAGGAAATGTTTTAGATTTATTATAATTTAGGGCAAGGCCATAATTTCCATGAATTGCTTAAGCAATTTTATCAAAGGCATACCAGCTTCATTTAGATATTTGAGGAGAATTAACAAATCATCCGATAGGAGAGAGAGATACATATCTAGAGTTTCCAATAGGGATACCTTTGATATCAATAGCTTGATATAAACTGGCAGTTAAGGGTTCCATAGCTATGATGAATAACAAAAGGTGATAGGGGGATCCTTGTCTAGTACCTCTCTAAATAGAAAGATTGTGAGAGGGTAGAATCAGTGAGTACTTTCACAGAGGGAGAGGTATATAATAATTTGTTCCAACAGCAAAAGATTGGAGGAGTCCAAATGGATAACACAAGATATAAATAGTTCCAATTTAAAAGTCAAATGCTTTTCAAAATCAATAGCAATTGTGGCAGCAGGTGATTGGATAGATTTGGCCTTACGTATTAAGTTAAATAATGAACGTAAATGGTCAGAGCCATTTCTATTTTAACAAAACCCACTTGAGAGCAATGAATTATTTTGGGAAGAAAGGGTTCCAGATGAGCAGATAGCAGTTTTGCAAAAATCTTTCCATCAGTATTAATTAATGAGATTGGTTTGTAGCTAGCAGGAAGGGAGGGTTTTTGTCTTCTTTGGAATTAAAGTGATGATTGCTTCTGTACAAGTAGGAGGAAGTTTGCCCTTATCAGTAGCTTCTTGAAAACATTGAAAAGTAAGGGGCAAATTGAATCTGAGAGTGGTTTATAAAAGTCTATGGAATCCATCCCCACCTGGGGATTTACCAGATTTTAAGGAATCTAGGGCTTTCTGAATTTCTGAAGAGTAAAAGGTTTGTCCACAATGTTTTTATCTGAGATAGAAAGGTGAGGTAAATGTAGGTTACTGAAGAATTTTTGTATATGTAATTCTGATGAAGATTTTTAGAATATAACGTCTGGTAGAAAGATCTCATGACAAGATTAATTGATGACTCGTCGGTTTGTATTTTGCCTTGTGGGTCTTTGAGATTTAAGATGTGCCAATCTGATTGTTGAACTTTTAATTGATATGAAAGAAGTTTGCCATTTTTATCGCCATGTTCCCAATATTTGAGTTTTAATCTAAACATAGCTAATTCTGTCTTACCGGAGATAAGTTCATTAATTAAAATTTTTAATTGTAAAATCTCAAAATGAAGGGGAGTCCAGATTAGGGTTTTAGTTTTAAAGTATAAATTTTTTTGCGCTGAGAGTATTTTCTAAGTCCGCTAATTGTTGTTCTCTGATTTTTCCTGTGCTGTGTAACTAATAATTTCCCACAAATTGTGGCTTTTAAAGCTTCCCAGATATTACTCATAGAAGTACCTGCTGGGTTGTTAAAGAAAAGAAAGTCATTAATCTTGGATTTAACCCAAGGTATAAAACAGGATCTTTAAGGAGGAGAGGGTCCAGGCACCAAGAAGATGATTTGGGAAGAGAAGGCCCCATAAAAGTTGTAGTTTAATTGGAGAATGGTCTGAAATGATTATTGGGAGAATGAAAGATTCAATAATTTTCCCAACAATAGGAGGAGATACAAACCAATAATCAATTCAGCTACATGTTTTATGTAGGTTTGAATAAAAGTAAAGTCCCATTCATGGGGATGTAAAATTCACCAAACGCCTGAAAGGCCGAGTCTTTAATCAGTAATGAGAGGGTGTTAATACTTCTAGGATGTGAGTCTATGGTTGTATTACTTCTATCCACGTGAGCATCCATTGCTAGGTTGAAATCACCTCCAATAATCATGGGAATGTTGTGTGTATTGTTAGGAAGTATTTGATGTGCTAAGTTATGAAAACTTCAGTGGAATCTGAATTAGAGGCATATACATTAACGAGCATAAGGGCACCAGATGGTGTGTTTAAAAATAGTTATTAGCCATCTGCCTTCTGTATCTGAAATAGATTTTATAAGGGACCATTTGAGATTTTTATGAATTAATATAGCTACTACCCTTTTTTTTTTTTAGAAGAAAATGATGATTCAAAAACTTGATCTACTCAGTCTTTTAAGTCTGGTGACGTTGTCCACCAATAGTTTAGTTTCTTGTAAGAAAGCAATATGTGTTCTGTGTTTCTTAAGATAAGAAAGAACTTGCTTTCACTAACAAGGAGAGTTGAGTCCCTTCACATTCCATGTATACATCAATAAGTCACTCAATATCATTTAAAGGAAATTAACAATGACTGGAATAGTGAGGGACTTTGAAATATAGTGAAGAGGACATCCCAGAGGAATGTGGTTGAATAGATGCATTTGCCAAGGGTGGCAGATTCATTAAGGTATATCAGGTATGAAAAGCAATATAATAAGATCTTATATATCTCTGAAATAATAGTGTTTAAAGAGAAAGTGAAAGTCGATAGTAACGACAAAGATAGTAACCATACAACAATACTATACTATAACAATCGAGAAAAAATTACTTGTGAGTGGGGAGAAATGAGTCAGTACACTGTACCAAAGGACTCTCTCACCACACACTTGCGTGGATAGAAAAAGTAGATCTAGAGGAGCAAACCTAAGAAAAAAAAAAAAAGGACCGACTGTAAGATCTAAACCTTATAAATGCAATTAAATAGCAAATTTACAGTAAATACTCAAGCAGGTAACAATAATCTATAAAGACAATAGGGAACCAGTTATTAACCTCATTATAGAGAACAAGTCTAATATAGAATTGTAAAGAGTAAGATATCAAACTGTACTATGATAATGTGTAGTTGTAGTAAAATAGGTTTGACAACCTAATTAGAAGGTTAACTATGTTAAGTGTGTTGAGACCTATATTGCCACAGGAAGAAAATCAAAAGGATCAGCTGCCTGACCAGACATATTATCTGTAAGATATAAATGTGTAGTATATACATCTGTCAAGACTCCATTTGGGTAAATCATAGGTATAATGTAAAAGATGTCTGATGCATGTAATGCTAATATAAATATTGACTAATAATGTGGAAATAAAATAGTGTAGGGTCATGTTAATAGTCAATAGTAGGAAAGCAGGTTGTAAGTGAAAGCCAGCTTCGTATATCAGGAATTATAAAAGTTATGTTCAAGGGATAAGTGCCTAAACTCGAAAATTTAATATAATTACAGTGGGTTAACTGGATCCAGAATATAAACCCAGTAAACCCTAAAGACTGAAAGAGAACCAATGTTAGAGGTCCTCCTAATCAGGCTTCGATAGTATATTTTATCATATATATTGTGATAGGGTAATGTACATCATCTGAGTACCGAAGATTACTGGATACAATACATATTTATATGTATATACTGATATACAGAAATCATGGTAGAATCTAAATGAGTGTTCCAAATTTGTCATTGTGGTATGCACACAGAAGGGAGGTTACATTAGCCAGGTAGAGATATGAGTTTGCAAGTAAATACAGCATAGGAGTCAGTAAAATTACCAGGTTTCATTGTAGGAATCTTATAACATTTTAATTAGGTGTTATAATGAGTTTGTAGATAATTTAAAAGAAGTCAGTAGTTAAATGTATAAATGATGGGTTAAATATGTATATTATGCACACAAACATGTTACATTTGTGTATTAAAAGTAAAATTTAGGCTTTCCAAATGGATGAAATATTGTTACGTCCAACCTGATGTACAGCCTTCTAAAACGCAACCTGCTGGAAACGATAGATTAATGCAGTGAGTCTTGTACACAGTGGGGAAGCAAAAACGAAAAACAGCTGGTCTCCTCCACAGTGACAGCTAGGACGTACTTGTCACCAGAATGTCACTAGAAGCCTTTATAAATAACAAAACAAGGATTTTAAATTCAAGTCACCATTGATTTGAAGTTTTACTAGTTGTAGTAGAAGCTTTGTGTTTAGCTCTGGCTTTCTGCTTCTTTTTCAGCCGTTCAAAGAGATTTATGAGGAGAACTAGTGACTGCTTCAGTCCATGAAGAGTCAGCTGAAGCATTCCCTGAAGTGTAGAGCTTGGATCTTCTGTCAGTTCATCCACAGGCTGTAAGCTGATGTCTTCGTGTGAGGAATGCAGCTCATCCGTCAAGAGGGCATATTTATTGGAAAGAGGGATGAAGCAGTGATTGGCTCAGAATTTTTGAAGTAGAAGGAGAACTGAGGCATCTTCAGTAAAGCAGCATGATTGGCTTTTAATATATGGTTCTGACTGTTTGTCTTTTATTCTGTTCGATTGTCTCGGAAGAAACTGTTAGACATTACGGAATTAGGGCAGCTAATTGAACTGTGCTTTCTTCAGTCGGTTTGCACTACAACTTCTCTGGTCAAGACATGGTTACCCCTCAAGGTCGCAGTCAGTATCGGCAGGATCACCCGAGGTAAGAGAAGTCGCTTCAATGTTCAGAAATGTGGCTAATGCTTCAGGGTGTTAAAGTCTTTGAAAGTAGATCCCAAGTAAAGATGCATAGTGGAGGGATAGCGAAGGGCAAACTTAATTCCTTGCTGATGGAGTGTTATTTTAAATAGTTATATGCTTTCCTTTTAATAGATAGTTCTTTGGAAAAATCACAATATATTGAGATCTTGAACTCTTGCCATGTTAAAGCCCCTATTTCTCTGGCTCGTTTTAAGATGATTTCTGTGTGAGCAAAGTTTAGAAAATGGGCTACAATAGGTCTGGGGCCAAGAGAACGGTGAGAGCGTTCGATTATCAATTGCATGTCTGACGGTAACTTTAACATTGCTGGAAGAACATGTAGTAATAACGCAGTAGTATCCCCAAGTTCTGTCCCTTCAGGGACTCCAAAGAAGCGACGTTATTTCTACGATTACAATTTTCAATATCATCCAGTTTATACTGTAAAGATTTGATAGTGAAATCCTGGTTTCTAATAGTAGCTTGTAAATTTTGAATAGTATCTCTATTTTGAGCAGATTTAGTTTCAGTAGCAGCAATTCATACATTAAAGGATTCTAGTGTAGTTGCAGTTTGTCGTGATGTTACTTTTAAATCATTGATGTAATCAATTATTTTTTAAAACATTGCTTCTATTCTGGTTAGAGAACCGGATTGTACATGGGAGTCTGCCATGTTGGAGATTGTGTAGGCCCAGCTCAAAGAGGAGATAAATTGACAGATTCAGGTTGAATATGCAATTAAAATAACTTACAGCAGGCTCACAGGACGTTGCTGATTGTTAGATCTTTAGGGTTGTCATAAAAGTATGGTCTGTAAGTTGAAGGATGAGGTTTAATACTGCAGTCCCTTTGAGTGGAGGATTTAGCAGCCATCTTCTGCTTGGGCAAGCTACACCCCACTCTAGTGGGTTTTGAACCTGCCATCTCCCAGTTCCCAAGACAGTACTCTAACCACTAAACCACAAAGCATGCTGTTTCTTCCATCTTGTAAAATGCCCTTTTTCCTTGTTTTGACTTATTTAAGACCCTTGGTTAGGCAATGCTGCTGAACTGCTGCTTGCTGCTGTGGCTGCTTCTGTTGGCTGTCTTTCATGCCCCAATATGGAACAAAAGGAACCTGAATCTTGTAGCCTAGGCTTGGGCTGTTCTTGGGCCTGATGACCCATGTCACCAAATCCTGGTAACACAGCACTTTTAATACACCTGTGGATGACCACTGACCAGTGGCCTTAAGTGATCCATCCCTGTGATGGACAGATTTGACCCACTGCTGAATTTTCTGAGTGAAAGGTGAAATCTGTGATTAGGTATGACACATGGCGGCACATGCATGCCACCGTAGCCATACTGCTCGCTGGCATGTCATCTGGAGACCAGCGAAACCTGCAACTGCTGCTTGGTCACCATCAGCCCAAGGTCCCATATCTTATTTATTTATTTGAAGTTACTACAAACATGATAACCCCATAAGAAGCGACATCTCATATTCATGGGGTCCCAGGGAAGATAGCGAGCCATCAGCAAGTTAACATAGTCCATCAGGAATAGTTCATGCAGGCTAAAATATACGCAGGAAAACAAACAAACTCTAAAGATAAGTACATCAAAACAGTAACTCAAAACAAGATAACAAAGTGGGTTCACTGCAAACAAAGAGCATGAACATTGTTACATGACATGATCATGGTCAGTTAGATGGGGATTCTGGACAAAACAAATACAGGGATATGCGATCTCATGCAGACCCTGCTGGCTCTCTTCAGGGAGCAGATCACTGAGGTCAAAGAACACGTGGATATATTTAGTCATCAGTGCCTCACAGCAAACCTAGCACATGCCCAGGGACACAACTGTATAGACCTTGCAGCCGAGGTGGACTTGCTTCTTGGATTCATTTCATTACCTGGCAGCTAGTCTGTCTTGTCCTGCACCTTCACCTTACAGAACACCACTTCTGCAACTAGCCCTGCCTGGCAACAGATGTTCTGAAATGCCTAATAGTCCACCAAGGAGACTCACATACTTGGACGATACAACACAGTGGGGTCTGGCAGCCAGCATTCATGAAGTGCCTGCAGGTGCATTGACTGGCAACCGATGCAATATTCCATGTCGTGGGCAACACCCAAGCAGCATACACAGGCATAGTGTCCAGTCGTGGACACTGGGTACCTGCACACCACACACCTCTTGAATCTTAGCTTTTTTCTGACCCATGGTGAAGATCTACAACAAGGCAGGAAGCCAATGGCAAGCATACAGAAATTAGTTGAAAGCTGAACAAAACTTTTCAAAATGTAGCTAAAGCAGGAATGTGAAGAAGACTTGTTCCATGTAGTGGAAGAAACAATTTTTATTTATTTATTTAAACATTTGTTAATCGAAAGGCACACTGAGCCAATGCTCGATTCCAGGTGCAACCCGGGAGCAGGGGAGAGAGGAATACAACATTTCCAAGTACAATAAGTCACATGACAGTTTGGTTAACAAGACACAACAGGTAAACATTAAGGCAGTACAATGCAGTTACATAGCAATCGTAAATAGCAAAATTCAAATTACAGAGTACATTACAAGAGATAGTAGGTTGAAACATCAAGGACATAGTGAGATAAGTGCTCTGTGGGGCATCTTTCAATGGGAGAGAAGAGGGAGCATGAGCAGGTTCAATTATGACAGCGACAGGGGTTGGGAAGAAATGAAATTGCTGCTTGCAGGCAAGGTGGGAGGAGGAGCTTTAGTGGGGAGGAGTGATTGTTCCATAAACTGGGGAGCCGAGAGAAAGCAGCTTTGTTGACTGAGGAAGCCGGTCGAGGCAGGTTGAAGTATCTTCCATTTCTGTGCCTCAGTTCACAGGAGGAGTGAGAGTCTGGGTAGAGACTGTCCATTAGGTAGGAGAGAAGCATATTGAACCAAAATTTAGATATGAGAGAGGGCGGTATGTAATGTCTGTGTGACAGCGTGGTGAGGTCAGAGGAGGGAGAAAGATCACAGTGGTGAGTTTGAAGGGGTGAGTTTGTTGCAGAGTGACAGAAAGAATTTAGAAGGGTGTCTAGCCTGGACAGGGTGGTTACAGACAGAGCCATAGGCCACATCTGTGTAATCAAAATGGGGAGGATCCTTTAGATAGGATTTCCCATCTGAGTGGCAGTGGGAGAGTCTCAATACTGGTATAGCATCCCAAGTTTGGCGTGAGTTTGAAACGGTGGCATCGATGTGTAAAGAAGGATAAATGTGGGTCCAGCCAAATGCCCAGGTATTTGCATTCTATTACGCCTTCTAGAGGGGAGGCATCCAACAATGGATAGGGGAGGGGAAGATGATCTGTCAGTTTTGCGCCATGCCAAAACCATGGAGACTGTTTTGGAGGCGTACTTTCAGTTGGTTTTGTCTGAACCTTGCTGGATGTCGCTGAAATCATTTTGAGGGTAGATTGAGCTTCGCATTGTTGGACCAGAGGTAAGAGGATATTGTCATCCACATATACGTATACAGGATTTGGAACAGGAGGAGGAAGGTTGTTAATGAAGAGGGTGAAGAGGATGGACCAAGGACTGAGCCTTGGGGATGCTTGCCAAGATAGGTGGGGGAAGTGACGCTGGCAATTTTAATTGATTGTTGCCTGTTACAGAGGTTGGGCTTAAACCACTGGATGGTGATAGGGCTAGCCCAGCTGCTTCTAGTTTCTGTAGGAGGGGGATGCGATATGGAGTTGAAGGCCTTAGCCAGGTCAACAAACACAGCGGCAGTTAGGAGGCTCTGATCGGAGGCTGTGAGGATGTGATTTGTGACCCGCAGGGAGGGAGGCGATGGTGGAATGCTATTTTCTGAAGCCTGACTGGTGGGAGAGAAAATATTGTTGTTAGTGAGGTATCCCAATAGTCTGGTGTGAGCTAGGATTCCTGAAGCTTGGCTAGAACTGGGAGGAGGGAGAGAAGCTTGTAGTTGCCAGGAAGGGAGGGCCTGCCACTTTGTGGAGAGGGATTACACCAGCCTGTGTGACTGTTCCTGAGGAAAAAGAGAGGTTTAGTATGTGGGTGAGAGGTTTGGTGATAGCAGGAGCTAAGATCCGCAGGAGCTTTGGGTGGATCCTATCAGGGCTAGATTTAGTGGTATTAAGTGATCGGAGGTCTTAAGGACCCTTGCCCAGAGATAGCAGGGAAATGGTAATTGTCGTGTTGAGGAGTGGGGGCAGAGATAGATGGGGAGGCCTAGGTGGCAGGGGCACAGGATGTGAAGAATTTATTGTGTCTGCAGTGCTGATAGGGTATGGTAGTAGGTGGGTCGGGTTTTGGAAAGCAGGGGTACTAGGTTGGACTGCTAGGTTGAGAAGGAGTGTACAACTTTCCAGAAATTGGTGGGTTGAGAGTTAGAGAGTTGTGACTTTAAGTAGTCTGCTCTGACTAACCTTATGGCTTTGGTGCAGGCATTGCAGAGTGTATTATAGGCTTGCCTGTTTTGGGGGCTTGGGTGGGACTTGAAGGTAGAGCAGGCTTTGTCTCTGGCTTTGCATTGAGCTAGAATGTGTAGCCAAATCCACCTGTGGTACAAAGTCAGTGGACCACATGGTTGGTTGGTAGAGTGAGTCAAGCTTGAAGTCTGTTCCAGTTATTGAGTGGCAGTCTGCTTCAGTGTGGATAGTGAAATGAATCTAGATAGCTAGAAATAACATTTTTCTTCTGAACTGTTAATTATCACTCCTAGGGTATAAATATTCTTGATTAACATGGTTATGAGGAGGCCATTTAGGAGGCCTCCAAATAAACTGCATCAGCTCATGAAAATATTTCTTGAAAAAGGAAGTGGCTTTGAAGGTGAGACATATAAACTACAAATTAAAGTATTCATGATGCCTCCTATCATCAAAATGGCCAACAAGGTTCAAACTGTGACAGTATTTCCAGAACTCTGACTGACCAGAACCTCATGTTCTCTCATCAACCAACGCTAAGATTTGTTTTAAATTAGACTGCTCTGAAAATGACTACCAAATATAATGTAGATATGTGACAACTTTCTGGTACTGTATATTGACCTGGTAACATTTCAAACATCTGAAGAGCACACAATTTTGTTTAATCATACTGCTGGGTAATCAGGCACCAACCAGGATGAATTCTGCAAAATTTAAACTTGGTACTTTCTTGAAACTGGTAAAAATTAGGTAGTTTCAGTTTCCAACTGACCTGATCATCATAGCGGTAAGTCAGGAATTGCTCTCCTGTTGTGTCTTCAAGGAAACTCCCTGAGGAGAAAGTGCAAATTCAGGAAGGAAGTAAGCACTTGGAACTGATCTGCCGCTGTCTGCAAGAGAAAGAACAGTTCTAATGAAGCAAAACAGTAAATGGTACATCCATTTTAGAAAAAACAAGCCTGTTTGTAATGGAAGTAGTTAGTCAGGAATGAGAATAACTAAGGAATGATTCTGCAACAAGAACAGGTGTAAATGTGTCCTGAACTAATACAATTATACAAACTCTTAGAAAACATTTGTTCCTATGCCCCCTGCTGCTAGTGTTAGAGTTATTGCCATCAAACTATGAATTCTCATGGTGTTTGAGGCTCTTTGGTTTCTTTGTCCTATAAAAGGTCCATGACTGGTGTGCCTCACTGTACCTATGATCCCAAGAGTCAATCAGAACACTCGACTAGCATAAAGAATGGTTGGGCTGGCCTGGCAGTGTAGCAGTAGTAGTCTTGCTAGCTATGCTAGCCATTTGGGTTTGGCAACAGACTCTAATCACTTGAAGACCAACCAGGGAGGGAGAATGGAGCCTCCCATGAACAGCACTCACACCTCAGGTTAGGGAGTCACAGTGTCCCACTACAGCCTGACACCTTGCAGAAGCCAGGTTAAAGCACAGCGGGATCAAGTCATGGCCCACCTCAGATGCTGATATGTGTGTGAATGCCTCTACGTGCATGGGGCATCACTGCATGCTGGTGCAGCAATGTGAAGAAAAAATGGAAGACAAATCCTGGCCACACTTGATGACTGCCCAACCCTCCATAGGCCCTGCACCACTGACCAGGCACCACCACTAGTATTCTGGATTGTGCTCTAAGGGGTAGAACCTCCTCCTCCTCTCGTCTTTATAGGTGACATTGCAGAGGGTCTGAAGGAAAGGTATGCCTCTTTGTAGATGACACAAAGATCTGTAACAGAGTTGATACACAAGGGGGGTAGAAAGGATGAGAAGGGACTTGCAAGGTTGGAGGAATGGTCAGACATATGGCAACTTAGATTCAATGCAAAGAAGTGCAGTAATTCACCTGGGAAATAAGAATCCAGGAGAAGAGTACACAATAGCAGGGAGGTACTAATGACAACAATAATGGAAAGGGATCTGGGTGTAGTCATATCAGATGACCTAAAGGTGGGTAAGCAATGTGAGAAGTCAGAAGGAGAGCTAGGGGATACTGGGATGCATAGGGAGGGGCATCACAGGTAGAAAAGGAAGTGGTTATCACTCTATACAGACAGTTGGTGAGACCCCATCTGGAGTACTGCGCAGTTTTGGAGACCCCATCCATGCAAGGACATAGACAGGATGGAAGCAGTCCAGAGGAGAGCAACTAAATGGTGCAGGGTCTACATCAGAAACCATATGAAGAGAGACTGAGAGCTTAATATGTATACCCTTGATGAAAGGAGGGACAGGGGACATGATAGAAACTTTCAAGTACCTCAAGGAATCAACAAAGTCCAGGAGGGTAGCATCTTTCAGAAAAGAGATGTAAGAACAAGGGGACACAATTTAAAGGTAGAGGGGACGGCTCAGGGTAATGGAGGAAATTCTTTTCATGGAGAGTGGTGGATGCATGGAACTGCTTTCCTGGAGAGGTTGTGGGGTCTAAAACAGTGGGGAATTCAAACATGCATGGGACAGACATAAGGCAATTATAGTGGGGGTTGCAGGAAGTAGGCTGTTGGTTAACTAGAATCTGCAGGTTATCCAATAGATAGGGAAATGGGCAGACTGGGTGGGCCAAGTGGTCCTTATCTGCCGCCAAAGTCTATGTTTCTATGACCCACCACAGCCACAGGGAAGATGGTTAATGATGCTGGATGGGATGGGAACTAAGGGTGCTGGCTGGTAGAAAAGAGGAGAAATAATGAGTGAAAAAAGCAATGGTTACTCTGATCTACCACATGGTTGTGCGTCATTATTGTTAAAATTGTGCAGAAGCTCTACAATCTGATTGCCTGAAACATTCACTGTAATACGATGTGCTGCCTTTACTAAAACTGAAAAAGAACTTTGTTTTATCATACTTTTCCAGAAAAAAACTAAACTATTTGTAATGCAGACTTCAGTTGCATGTTACTATATTTCATAAGGTCACATAACCATGTAAACCCTTTCAAATTCTGTTTAATATAACATCATAAATGTGATTTTCCTTGTCACTGAAAATCATCACTGTGATTGTTCTGTGCAGTACTACATCATGGCATTACATCTTGAATGTAAATCCAATCTAGCAAATCTCAATATACTGATGCTGCATATCTTCATACTGAACCATATTTAAGCAAGCGTTGAATTTGGTGTAAAAGGAGGTATTGACCCACTAGCCTTGCACTGTTTGACTCTGGAGAACATTGCTAACCCAAAGGTATAAATACACTAATCAGCTCTGGATGCAGAAAATTGTGCTACATTTCTAGCATTTGTCTATCTCAGCCACTGCAGTATGTGCATTACAGAATGCCTAGGTACAAGTGGTGTCACAGATATGCACAGCATAAGAATCAAAAGCAATACACTACTGAATAAAAAACATCATAAACTACTAAGACACATGTGGGGTAAAGGAGTGAGTCAGAAAGTACAAACAAACCATAGAAAAGATACTAGGTGCAGTGTTATTGTATAAGCTCACCAATAAAAAAACCTAGCTTCTGTTGTTGGCTTCAGCATGGTAAACAGATTTGGAAAACTGATTTGGCAGCTGCTTACATCAGTTATAATTGAAAATTCAGCAGTCTTTTGTATTCCATATCTGCTCTAAAATTTGTCCTTGTATCAAAATTGTAGACTCCCACTCTAAGCAATAAGTAATATCCTGCAGCTTCAGGTTACCCTATTTTGCTAGGTAAAGTCTTTCTCTCTTCTTAGACAGTCTGCACCTTCTTCTCAGAGAAAGTTCTGAGTATGTCAACAACCCCTTTTCTCAACTTCACTAAGGCTTATTTATTTTTCTGATCTAAACTCCTGTTATCTTTTGTTCTCTTCATACCACACTCATAAGAAGTCCTTTCTGAGAGACCTGAGATAAACAAACAAGTAGTAAGTAAAATGTTTATTCATAATCATCATCACTTGATATGAACATGGTCAGACTCCAACTGAGCCAAAGTTCATTTGCAATGGTTACCATAGGTACAAAATCACTAACTTGCTCATGCAAAGCATCTGTGTATAGAATGGTCAACAACAGCATTTATATATTCATTTTCAATGAGAACCATAGGCACAAAAACCAAGTTGCTCACACAAAGACATCTGCGTACAGAATGGTCAACATCAGCATTTACAAATCAGGATATACATTAGCATCACAAGTATTACAACTTAAGATATACTCCTGGAGGGAGGTACTAGCTCTAAGAGAAATCTTAGGACCTTATGGTAATCATAGTGAGAGAGTGGCATGCCATACACTGAATCAAATTATCCTTTGTCATAGTCTGGGTAACAAACCAATGGTTTCATGGCTTCTAGAGTTAAGCATTTTTGACAGGGCCAGGTCTTATTGGTTTTGTTTTCAGTCTGAGTTGCATGGGCAGTGAATTCCAAGCTGAAGGACCCCTGAATAGGAATGATGACCTGCCAGTGTTAGTTATCATCTGATGACTCCTGAATTCCACGCTTCTGTGAATCTCAGAGCAGTCCTGTTATGTATTTTGTTCTGATTTGTCCAGAATGTACCCCGGAGCTGTTTTTTTTTTACACACCTTAGTCATGAGGTTTAGAGAGCGTAGTTTTCTGCTGACCTCCAAGCTTGTCCATGACAATTTCCTGTATAGTAAACAGTGGTGCTATGTGCATGGTGCGCCAGTATGTATCTCTAAACTTATAAAGTATGTCAGTTTTTTAGTTCAGTACTGGTTGCACCTCTGTACAAGATGTCACCATAATCCAAAACAGGTAGTACCATTGTCTCTATTATCCTGACTCTGGCTTCTCTTGGTATTTCATTTTGAATGCGATAATTTTTATGAAGACTTTCAGTCATTTGTTCAATGTGGACATTCCAATTACAGTTTTCATCTGTCCATAGAACCAGGTACTTATAGACATTAACTACTTCTAGCTTATTTCCAGCATATGTTACAATATCCAACTCTTCTGGGGTCCCTACTGTTTGACACTGGGATCTGAAGAGCATAACTTTCAATTTTTGGAACAGAGTACCAGTTTTGGCTACATAAGTAGGACGCTTTGCAATGAACTGAATGCCTCTTGCAGGGCTAGCTGGAATTAGCCTGGTGAATTTCCTGACATGTATATAATAGTATAATCTGCATAAAGGTGGAAATCTGTTTTGGGGGCATGACATTTCAGGGAGTTCATGTAAATACTGAATAACAATGGTCATAAAATAGAGCCTTGAGGGACTCCTAGGATAGATATCAACAAGTTTGAACTATATTGTTCAGAGTAACCTGTTGAGTCTGTCACTGAGGTAGCTCCTGAACCAAGCTAATTCCCTATCATCCAGACCTATCTCTTTAAGTTTCCACTAGGACGCCGTGGCTTAAGATACAGAAAGCTTTACTTAAGTCTACAAAGATTGTGCCTACATTTAGTCTTTTATCTAGTGCTTCTTGAACATTGGTAACTACTTTTAGCAAAACTGATATTGTACTGTGGTTTACTCTGAAGCCAGATTGATAGGGTTCCAAAGATTGCTATGTTCCATGTAGTCAGTTAGCTGTTTACTAACCAACCTTTCAAACAGTTTAGAGACAATAGGTAGTAGTGAAATTGGTCTGTAGTTACCTATGTCTGATTTTGCCCCAGATTTAAAGACTGGGATAACTTTCAATATTTTCTAGTCGGCTGGGAACTCTCCCATCTGTAGAGACAGGGTAAAGATATAGACCAGAGGTTTAGCCAGCACTGGGAAGGCAAATTTTAGTAGGTTTGTGGGTAACCCATCAAGATCAATTGCTTTCCTTGTATTTAATTTGAGTAGTTCCTCCAGGACAAGTTCAGGGTGATTTCTTGAAAGGCAAAATTGCCCAACCTGTTTACTTGCTCATCTGTGTGCTTTTCAGGGGTGTAGGGTGGTTTTGTTATCAAATTTAGGGCTTCTGCAGCCATGATTGAGAAGAATTTATTAAAGCATCTGCTGCTTCTTGCCCTAGAGGAACTTCTAGTCCATCTGTCATGAATGAGATTGGAAGTTCTGTTTATTCTGATTCTGTAGCTTACACATGAGTCCCCAGAAATTACGGGGTTGGTTTTAATGTTGTTCATAAATGATGTCTTGAAGTAATTTGTTTTGCCTTTTTTATTTCACTTACGTATTTGTTTCTGGCTTGTCTGAATTGAAGCCAGTCTACCTGATTATTCATTTTTAGCAAGTTGCCAACATTTATCTCCAAACCACCTAAATTTAGTCCACTCTACCGTATCAGGGCATTACTAATTTTAGTTAATTTTCTCCTTATGGGAACATGAGTGTTGCATGTTGATCTAAATTCTCGAGAAAGAATTTCCATGCATCATTGACTGTAGGTATTAGGGTTAGTCTGTCCCAGTTTATTGCCTCCAGGTACTCCATGAAAGTTAAGTAGTTGAAATGCTTCCAGTATCTAAAGAACACAAGGTTTGATACCTTTATTTTGTGTCTTACTCTTATACATATGATCCCCTAATGGTCACTGAAAGTGTCTGCTATTACACCCATGATGTTGTAGTGCATGGGTTTGGAGGTAAAAATAAGGTTTGAGGTAGTGAAGGCCTTGGTATCCCTAGGATTTAACCTGGTGAAGTCCTTTATAGGTTGAGTCAGTCCCAGGTTGACAGTTAAATCTAGTAGTTAGTTATTTTGCCCCACCTTGTTCCAATTTACATTAAAGTCACCTACCCATAGCAGTTCATGACTATGGATACATTTCTGTAGGTCATCCTGATGTCGTTAAAGACCAGACCAGTGCTTCTTGGGGCCATAAATACCTACCAATAAGATAGGCTGGGCATGTGGAAGCTTTATTTCTAGCGCCAAAAATTCCAATGGGGTGTTATTCAGCCTCAGAGGCACATTTGTTACTTGAGCTTGCTGTTGACTATAAATGATTATAATCCACACACACACACACACACACACACACACACACACACACGCCGGTCCTGTCCTTCCTCCTGATTTGGTTGTTTTGTATATTTACAAAAGCTATCTAAGGTCCTGGGACTCAGCTATGTTTCAGTCAAGACTAACAAGTCATTAACATTAACGAGTAAGAAGAGCAACTCTAGCTAAAGCTTGTAAACATTAACTCCTTCCTGCCTTCAGAGTTAATTTATTCTTTAACAAACACCTAGTTTTTAGAAAAGCATTATGGCTCCTTTCACAGCCTGATGAGCCACTCACATTCATTTCTAACAACTCCTAAGTGTGTATTTATAGACCCTTAAGTTTGATTTTATGGGGAGTTCACCATGTACTGCAGCAGGAAAGGAGAAGGAAGATAGAAAAAAGAAGAATAAACAATGGCAGCATGAGAACTAAGACAGGGAAGTAAATGAGAAGCAGCAAGAAATGAGGAGAGTTGTGAGACTGAAAGATGGGCCAGTTCCTAGGTGTCATAGGAATATGGCTGTGCAACCAATTTTGAAAAGAAAGGACAGGTCAATGATAGGACAGGATAGAGCAGAATACATTTTCAGTCATTTTAGTTGTCCCTATCAAAATGGGATAGGATCCTGACCCTGTCACAACCTGAATATTACGAACAAAAGTCTAATCTTATATTCATATGTTTATCAATGCAAACACTCTGTTGAATGACTTGAGAAATGTTTTCAAAGTTCCTGCCATCTCTGGGACCACTGGTACTGAATTTTGGTTTGCAAATATTCATTTTTTGTCAAATAAAATGCTTATTTTATTTAAGCCTGTAAACAATTTGCTTAAGTAGTTCAGCTACACTGCCTGAATAATGCTAGGCAGTCAACCAGTTATATTTTAAGTCAAGTGATACTTTATTTCATTTGCAGGACAATTAAAACAGTCAGAAATGCACAGGCTGAATTCTACAACATAATTTATAAAGCCCTTTGCTGACAGTAGTGATTCTATTCATTTTGATATTTCATTTGTCCTGCAAATAACAGAGTCATTGTTGTAAGAACCAGAACCTTACTTCTCAATTAAGATTAATTTGTCTTACATTTTCCAGGACCCAGGCTGCAGTTATTTTTATGAACGTCTTAACTGTCTATGGTGGTTTAAAGTGCTACTACAACATTTGTTTTTAGCTTATTTTTATTTCTTTTAGAAACCTAATGCAAGAACATCCCATTTGGGAAACAGTAAAGTACTATTTAATTGGTAAAGGCATAACAAGGAACAGTATTACAACTTGCATTTGTCTGTAAAGTAGCTGGGCTCCCAGCATGACAGAAACAGATATGCAAGTTGAATAATGTCACCCTGCAGATGATGTCATCAGCTGGACTAAAATATAAGTCACATGTTCTGTGCCCCTGGGACTTGCAGCAAAAACTTGAAAAGAAAGAATACTGCAAGACTTGGGTGTATCCTGTAAATGTGCAGAATTCTTCCCTCCCTACACACACACACACACACACATACACCAAAAGTACTGCACTGAACAGGCATGAGGGGAGGAGGTGTAGTAGAAAACCCAGTCACTAGGGTGTGTCCACAATCTGAATCGCAAATCCCCAAAATTGAGAACTATTTAGCAGTCAGGCCTAACTGCATTTAACTCATACACTTCCATAAGAATAAACAACTTCTCCCTTAATAAATGACAAATGACCTATCACATGAGGAAGCAGTACAGCATCCTGTATGGGCACAGGGTCATGTCACCACAAACAAAAACGGTGGGCAATAAATGACACAAGGAAAACAGTGGCCTCAAACAATATGAAAATATTCGAATAATAGAAGGGGTGGAGGTGTGGCTCTTTTATTAAAGAAAGTTTGAGCTCTGTGGATATTACAGCTAAAATAAAACTAATACTGCATATGAATCTGTTTGGGTGAGGCTTCAGGAAAATGTCACTAAGTCACTTGTTATTGGATGTATATATCGCCCTCGATAGTACAATGGAAACAACAAAACAAATAATGTCTGAGATTGCAATAGCAGAAGCAAAGGGAAATATAATTATAATGGGAGATTTTAATATTACAGGAATAAACTAGACAAATGTTATTTCCAAATCAAAATTGGGGACTGAGCTTATTAATATCTGTAGTGAGCTGAATTTAACACAATATGTTCAGAAACTGACAAGAGGAAATAGAATTCTGGACTTGGTGTTAGTGACACCTACTGTAATATTGTTATAAAAGATTGTTATATTGATTCCCTTGGCAACTAGTGAACATAACACTATTTGTTTTACTGTGGATTATGCCTATATACCTAGAAATAGTTGTACATCAATCTTTCTCCTGAAAAAGCTGATATAAAGGGTATTGAGAAGGATTTAGAGAAAATAACATGGAATAATGTTTTAAAGGATAAATCAGTGGAAGATATGTGGAGGCTTATAAAAATATCATTTGAAGGTAGCATCAGATAATATTCCACAAATTAAGAAATCTGTTAAGTACAAAATACTGCATTGGTTAAATCACAATATTAGAAAATTAATAAAAAAAGTCAAGATTATATAAAAATATCAGAAGAATGGTAATGCTAATACATATGAAACCTTGAAACACATACAAAAAGTGTAAATTAAAATTCAACAAGCTAAAAGGAATATGGAAATAAAGCTTGCCACTGAAGTAAATAAATCAAATACAAAACCGTTCTACTCCTATGTTAATTCTTTAAGACATTCTCAGAACCAGATTGGTCCAATATTGGGAGAAAGAGGAATCATTTCTGAAAATAAACAAATGGCTGAGGCTTTCAGTGATTTCTACTGTGGGTATATGACAGGGCCAAGACATACATCGAACTGTATATATAAAATCTGATGAAGAAAATCTTTCCAGGAAATTACTGAAGAACAAATTGAGAAAAAATTAGTGCATTGAAAACAGAAACATCTCCAGGACCAGATAGGATATCTGCTGGAATTCTTAAAATAATAACCAAATACATCACATCCCCATTAAAAGTTTGTTTAATCATTCTTACATGCAATTCAAGGTACCTGCTGATTGGAAAATTGCTCATGCTGTAAATTTATTTTTAAAAAGGGCACAAGAATAAATGCAGAACTATCGTCCAATTAATCTAACAAGTGTTATAGGAAAAGTGATGGAGAGTATAATTAAAGATAGAATATTAGAACAAACTAACAATATGGACCATGATCACATGGCTTTGTCAAGGGTCGAGGGTGTACATCTAACTTGTTAGTTTTTATGAACAGATAAGTGTACACTTGATAATAATATACCATGTGATGTGATGTTTCTGGATTTCTCCAAAGCTTTTGACCGAGTTCCACACTGGGCTATAGCTGCAAAATGACAAAAATTGGTATCCTCACTTTGACAGTCAAGTGGGTAATAGATTGGCTGCTTATGAGAACACAGTGTGTTGGCAATAAATGGTCATTTGTCTGGAGTGGGTCTGTCATGAGTGGAGTGCCCCAGGGCTCTGTCCTGGGTCCGACACTTTCAATGTTTTTACGCCTGATATTACGCAAAACCTACTTAGTACAGTTGTAAAATATGCAGATGACTTAAAGTTAGGTGGCCTCTTGTACCACCACAGTGGAAGGGGCAAGACTTCAGCAAAATTTGAATACTATCATCCTCTGAACCCAAGAATGGAGTATGAAATTGAATATGGAGAAGTGTAAATGCTGGGAAGACAAAATAATAAACTGAATTATTTTTGATAATGTTTTACTTAGTCAAATGGTTAGTGAAAAGATCTAGGTATATATATATTTATAAAATGGGTAGGAAATTATTGCTCTTTTATTGGATGAGCACCACCACCACATGACCGTGCGTATATCAGAGCACGACCGCACACCTGCACTTTTACCCCTCCAAAACAATTTTGACATTTATAAGAGCAGATAACATTTGTCACGCCTGACAGACGCACGCCTGGTGGTTGACGACTCGCCCGCGGCCTCGCGTATGAATAACGCACACCAAGGCATGCGATATCAGAGCGTGACCGCACACCTCAGAGAGTGGTTTATCTACTACATATATATATATACCTGTATATGTGACAATTTGAACACACAAAGGCAAGTTATGGAAGCCACTAATACGGCCAATAAGGCAATATGGTCCATAAGGAAAACACTGTGTCCAGATCTACTGTAGTAAAGTCCTTGTTCCCTTATATAGGGCATATGTCCTTCCCCATCTTGAGTATTCATCTCAGATTTGGAACCTTATAAAGTATGTGAAAAAAAAGATGGAAAAAGTACAGCGTTGTTTTACAAAAGAATTAATGGCCATATTAATATGACTTATACAAAAAGACTACACCTTTAAGACTTATGTCTTGGAGCTACGATGGCACGTGGGGACATTTTGCTCCTGTATGATGTTCTTCAGGGCCCTAGATTGATGTGTGATTTGATATAACCTTTAAAGAAAATAACATGGAAATAAGGGGACATCCATTACAAATCAAAGGAAAGAGGTTTAGAATGAATGTTAGGAAATATTCCTATACTATTAGAGTGGTACATTTGTGGAATTCATTACCGCTGTATATTATAATAGCAGAAACCAAGAGTATATTCAAAATAGGTTAGATAAATACATTCTAGCTGGTGCTGATTTAAGGTATTACAGATGATGATGGAACTCAAACGGCTTTGGCCTTCATGTTCCTACTCCTACCTTAGTATGAACCTTAGTATGAACATCAGGTACAAGAGCGACGACAACAAGAGTGCAGCCCCATTGAAAACAATGGATTACCTCCACACCCCTGGACTTAAAATAATTAATTCCAGAGGATCGTGGACTTTGGAAATGGGGAGAAATTGAGAGGGGGAAAATTACTTAAGAAAAATAAATAAAGTTGCAGCAGGAGGAGACCTGACAGGAACCAACCACAGTCCCAGGTCTCCTGTTTCTGCTGCGTGTTGGTGCCCTAGCCACTCCACCATGGGAGCAGCTTGACCAGGCACCCCAGCACACAACAACTTGACCCTCTACAAGAAATTCACAGAGCAAAGGAGTAGTGGTAATTCCACCGCCATTATACCTCATCGCCTCAAATCTTTCTCACGCCTACAGCGCTGCACTTGCAGCACTCTTCCCGGCACTGTTTTGACTTGGTACCTCCTGTAAGTGCAGCCAGTGGTCTGAAGGTGGTGGTGCCTCAATAATGATGCTATTTGTAAGGGCATTCTTTGTAATTGGAAACCCCATATCAAATGGCTTCATCTGGGGTCCACAGTTTTCTCTTAATTATTGTAACTGAATTACCTAAACAAACCAGAGAAAGACGAAATTTCAACAAATACTTCTGCTCAGTGTTTACCAAAGAGGAAGACCCAGAGGATGGCCTAGCCTGAAAAACACAACACCCTAGGACCAGGGGTAGACACAAGTCCCTTTATAGAAGCCTCTAGTACGGGAGGCGCTAAATAAACTAAAAGCAGACAAAGCCATGGGACCAGATTTAGATGCACCCTAGAATCCTTAAGGAACTGGGGGCAGAATTAGCAGCCTCTCTGGCACTTCTATTCACAAAAATCCTTGAAGAGTGGTGGTACCTGAAGACTGGAAAAAGGCAATAGTGGTTCCACTTCACAAATCAGGCATTTGCGAAGAGGCTAATAATTATAGACCGGTCAGCCTCATGTCTACTGTAGGGAAACTAATAGAGACACTACTCAAACAGAGGATCATAGCATTCCTCGAAACTAGTGGCCAACAAGACCCTAAAGAACACGGTTTCACAGCAGGTAGGTCATACCAGACAAATCTGCTCGTGTTTTTTTGCTATGCTACAAAAATAGTGGACGACGATGGGGCAGTAGATGTGGTCTACCTAGACTTTAGTAAGGCCTTTGACTCAGTTCCATACAGAAGGCTGGTAAGAAGCTTGACCACACAGGGGTTGGTCCAGAAATGGCAGATGGTACAAAACGGGTTAGAAGGCAGAACCCAGAGGGTACAGGTTAATAGAATGCAATCAACGGAAGGCAGGGCGACCAGCGGGGGTCCTCTACTCTTCAATGATTTTCTAGCAGACATCACTGACGGACTGGAAGGGAAGGTGTGCTTGTTCACAGATGACACCAAGATATGTAACACGGTGGACACCTCAGAAGGAGTGAGCAAGATGGAAGCTGACCTTAAGAAACTAGAATAATGGTCTGGAGGTGGCAGCTAAGATTTAGGTGCCAAAAGTGCAAGGTCATGCACATAGGAAAGAACAATCCAAGAAAGGAGTATTACCTAGGAGGCGAAAGACTGGCGTGCCTCAAACCAGGAACGTAGATCTGGAAATCATAATCTCAGATGACTTGAAGGTTAGTAAGCAGTGTGAGAAGGCAACACTGATGGCCAACGAGCAGGAGGAGAGAGGTGGTACTACCACTGTATAGATTGCTGGTTAAGCCTCACCTGGAATACGGAGTCCAATTCTGGAGGCCTCACCTCAGGAAGGACATTGACTGGTGGAAACAGTATAGAGAAAGGTGACAAAATGATTCAGGGTCTGCAGTACATGTCATATGAGGAAAGACTTAGGAACTGAATATGTGCTCCTGGAGCAGAGAAGAGAGAGAGAAGGGGACATGATTGAAATATTCGAGTACATGCACTTCAAGAAGGGCTCCAGGCCCAGGGACATGACCTCAGACTGCAAGGAGGGAGGTTCTCTATCAACACCAGGAAGTTTTTCTTCACAGAAAGAGTGGTGGAGGCCTGGAACAGCCTGTCCCAAGAGGTTGTGGGGTCAACACTGTGGGGGATTCAAGAATGCATGGATAGACACAAGGGTGCCCTGACTACAAGGGCAACTAGAGTGTTAAAATGGATCCAAAACAAAAGAGCAGACTACATGGACCTAGCAGTCTCCTTCTGCTGTCAACTTCTATGTTTCTAAGTGAGATATTTTATTTTTACATTATAAATTGTTATTGTTTAAAAGAAACAAGGTATAAATACATCATACAATAAAATAATATCAAACAAAGATTAATGAACATCCAAAACAGTTATGGAGAGTTTAAACAATACATTAAACCATTATACAAATGTATTATAAATATTATGTAAGCAGAAAAAGTAAGTCATTTTAATTTGTCATGTACCCTGCAGACTGTCATCTGCTACACTGCTTCTGTCCTTAGAAATTAACTATATCCTCCAGCTGGACTTTTCTAAACTTTTTAATTATGTAGTTTTGTACAACCGCATACACAACAAAACATACAAAGCATGTGTACTTCATTAACACACCTTGGATAGCTTAAATAGGGCAAGCTAATCAAAAATCCTAGTAGTACCACATTATGAGTGAGGGTATGTTCAACAGTTGAGTATTACAAGGAGCTTTACACTAGTAGCTGCATTGCAGCCACTGCCTTGGGTATTGTAATTTATAAGGAACATCATCAGGTATCCAGTCTTAATGGCCTTTGTTGCAGATCTCATAAAAAGGAATCATTTTCACCCCATGAGCTCCCAGAGCCTAAGGAAAACTTGAAGGCATAACATAGAAAAAATAACCTACTATCACCTCTACTAAAGTAGAAAATCACAGTTGATCAGCTCGTACTCAGTTTCATGTTGGGAGAATACCTGGCGTGGAAGGTTGCAGCCAAACTCATGCTGTAACAATTCAGTGCCATGCCTTAGGAAAGTCCTCCACCACCGCATGGCAGAGAAATGTGGCACCCATATGTGCATGTAGTGAGCATTCAGCACATCAAACGTCCCTTACTGCTGTGTTTCGAGCTTTGCAGTTTAAGAAGGGCATATAGCATTGTTGTCTATGGAGAATGTGCCATTTATGTCTTTGTTACTCAAACTGATTGGTTAAATGTTCATAGCAGTGTGCTATACATTCAAATTCTAAAATTTGTGAGATACCTTATTCGATAACATCACATCTACTTGACGCTTTAAACTCGCTTCAATGGTTTAGTTAAAAATAGAAAACACAATAAAGGAAACACCCTCCCCAAACTGGTGCCGGAGATACCAGAGTGAGTCCAGGACTTGTGATTGTTTATTTACTTAAATGTTTCACCAGGAAGGGCACACTGAACAACCAGTTGCTCATCTCATGGTGCGTCCTGGGGAAGGGGTACACGGAAATCACAAGTGTCTAACCAGGTCAAGAAAATGTGAAAATAAGCTGAGCACTTGCCCCTCCAGTAGTCATGGAACCATCAGGCCATATGAAATATGAAAGACAGTAAAAATGTCATAAATTGTGATGGCAAATAAGTGACTTCGTAAAAGCAGTGCCTGTTGCCCAGACCTCTGTTGTTAGACAACTCCTCTAAGAGTTTGTTAGCAAATCAGTCAGCCCTTCCTCCAATAAGTCCTCCAAGGCTGCAGCTCAATGATGTTGCCCCCTCTAGATTTGCAATTGGACTGAAACAGAATTTATGCAGAATTTCTAAGCAGATAAGGACTGCTTGGCCCACCTAGTATGCTCCTTTTCCTGCCTATTCGGCCACCACAGACCATACCTGCACACCTTCCAGTTCTCCTGTTTTAGCGTATTCTCTCACAATTTTCAAACATTTTAGCCAGCCTCCTGAATCTCTCCTTCTTTTCATTTCCTGCTGAAAATGACTACTGCAGCACAATGGCCCTAATCGTGTCTCGAAACTGGCATGAGATGCGGCTGACTAGGAGAGCTTAGGCTTTCTTTGCTTAATTTTTAAGTTCCACACACTTTGGGGTCCAGTAAGCATGTCTGATGTCAAGTGCATTAGCAAGTGTGATCTGACATCATGACACCCCAGCAGCCAATCATGTGACTGCCTTACATTATGGTTGCTGTTCTCCTTAGGTCCTGTGCTGCTTTGTAAATAATACAGCCTGGGCCGAGATTCTGTCTATTTTCACCTCTTGATGACCTTCCTGCTGTTTTACTACGTGCTAGACGAGGACAGAGGTCCACGAGACTCATGCCACAAAGGAAGGCAATAAATCCATGGGGAGGTGGCACTTGATCAGCTAATTTATTTTAGTTATTTATTTGGTTTTTGGTAACTGGGTAGGTGCACTAGAAAACTGAATGCTTATTTTCAGATATGACCCAGGAGGGTACAGAACAAAATTATTCAACTGAATCCTAGGAACCATCACAAAAAGGCTTAGATCACTAATTCACTGTGTTGCAGCCAAAGAGAGCTGGAAGCTCAAGAGGAGACACCAGAAAATGCCCTATCTACTGAGCAGCTTTTTAGTTTGGAGGACCACTATTTTAAAGGTACACAGCCAAATTTAAATGGTCTTGGTGAGTTACACAAGTCGGGGGTGAAAATGGGACTTACAGGCTTTTCATTTTTTTTCTATATTAATGGGGGTATTGAAAATTGGACAGCAGTTGTGTTCTTTATTTCTTTTATATATTTCATGCTCTACAGAGTGTAAATTGTGGCTCTGAAGGTGGAATGCAACTCTACCAAATCAGAGTTTGCAACCTTACTTGGTTGGAGTTTGTTCACTGTGTGTCCGAGGTATCCTTTTAAAATGACTTTTTTTATTTATTGGGGGTTGCAATGCCTGAGATTGTAGGTTTGAGGGGTACCACTTTTTAATTTTATTGGAGATCAGCCACAATTCGAAGGTGTGACAGAAACCACTTTTTTACTTAACATACTCACTGTGTCTGACAGTGTGGGTCCAAGGGTACCACATATTTAATTTTATTAGTAGATGGCCTGAATTTGAAAATATGAGAGCCATTGCTTCTTTACTTTATACAGTCATTAGCTGCAAAATTGTGGGTGTGAGGATGCACCAGTTTTTACAATGTTATTGGGGCACGATGTCTGAAATTGTGACGGGTTCAAGGGTTTGCTGCCGGGCCTCATATTGTGAATCTGAATGCTGCTTTATAATGTTATTAGGCATCACTGAGTCTGAAATTGTGACTGCTGCAGCTTTTGTGCAGTTTTATTATGGTTTTGAAATTGTGGACTCAAGTGGCGTTAGTGCTTTGTATTGTTATGTGGATTAGTGACTCTGATCAGATTGTACAAAATCAGACAGATTCAAGTTTTTGCACAGTATGCATCACTATGTCCTGGGCTGAAAAACTTCCCTAGAGTCTTTAGGCACCCCCGCCCCAATTACCTCTATCTAGGAAATATAATGCTCTCAGATCTAGTGGCACCTTTGCCGCATTATTTGTAAATAAAAAAACATTTATCGGTTAGTGAGTCTGAGGGTTGCTGGCTGGTTTGCAGTAGGACCCACTATTTTAGTCCCACTACACATAAAATAATAAAAGCAGCATTAGCCCTTGGACCCACCATTTCAAACCCAATAACCTATACCAAGATGGCTGCTGGCTGCTTTTGCATTGTGTGGGCAGCAGTGGTTCAAAACTTTCAGGTCTGAGGGTTGCTGGCTGCTTTTGTCATTTTTATTGGTTGGTGGATTTGCAATGGTGGGTCTGAATTGTTGCTGCTTTTGCAAATTTTTATTTTTATTTTTATTTAGTTTTGTTGACCGGTAAGTGCACTAGACAAATTCTGCCTATTTTCAGGCATGACCTGGGGAGGAAGATACAGATAAATGCCAACTGACCTTAAACCAGAGTAAGCTGTTTGTGGTATTTTTTGTAAATGAGGAAATTTCAATAGACACCAGGAAATTCTCTACTCTAATTTTGTTCATGGTTGGTGGTGGGTTTTAAACGGTGGGTCCGAGGGCTACTGGCTGCTTTTGCAAATTTTGTTCATGGTTCGGGTGGGTTTCAATAGCCAATTATATTTCACTGTGCTGTGTTTTATAAATTTACAGTTTACATCAAAGTATCTATGTAGCAGTATGTCTGTAACCTTTGTGTTTCAACACAAAATAAAATGCAATCACTTTTTCTTTGTTTTACGGCACTGATTTTATGTTCCATTTTGTTTTATGTATACAAAATATGTACGGGAAATCTCCTGATTTTTATTGTGAAACCAATAAAGCTTCTGCATTTTAGGGTTGCTTACTTGGAAGGTCTGCACTTGGTCTCCAGCCACCTCCTCCTCCTCCCCACATCTATCACCCGCATCTTTCAGATCGGTGAAAGCATACTGTAAGGTCTGTTGTTCACAGTGAGGTATAATCTTTAAATAAGCTCTGGTAGAAGCCACAATGGTTGCAGTTGATGTAAAGGTGGGCTAGTGACAAAATTCACTACGTGGAGCAATTTGAGTATTATATGAATCCATGGAGTAATCCGCAACACTAAGCAGAGCACTTTGCCTTCTAATTATGCTCGTGAAAGTCCATTGAAAGCACTGATTTCACGTTACTCTGCCATTCCCCAACCACTTCTACACTATTTCAATGCAAAGTACATTGATTTCAATGTACTTTGCATTACTCGCTTGTTTGTGAGTTCTAAGGCAAATTTTGCAGTGATTCATGGGATTGCAGGTCACATGGGCTCTAGATTGTTCTGCATAGCCTCAGTTCTGTGTGGTGTGTGTAGTGGTAGCTGGAGACAGTTTGCTGTCAGAGCTCTGAGATTCAAACCTCCAAAAACATTCAAAAAGCCTTTTGAGTCATTTTGTTTTGCTCAAAATTTAGTACATCGATTGTAGGAAACCCACCTGTGCTCATATCATCAAGTGTTTATTGTTTTTGTGGATTGTGAATGTTAATTTAGAACATTCAGTCTGTGTACTGACAAACACTGTTTAAGTGTGCTTGGGGAAGGGCGTATCTGTGGTGGAGGTAGATTAACTGGGAGAAAGGCAGTCTTTCTAACTGTTTTGGTTATATTTTGTTGTATAACTGTGTTCATGTACACACAGTAATATTTTCAGTAGTTTTTGAATTTTTTTGCTGATTGTTCTGGTGCAGTGCATAATTTCAGTTTGTTTAAAGATTTGATTTTATTACTGAAGTTTTCAATTTGCTGCGCATTACCTGTAGTGTGTGTGTGTGAGTGTGTGTGCGACACCTGCCATCAAGTCAGACACATTTTATTGTGCCACAGTAATTGCAACACTATGAACCTGTTATCTGTATGCATTATTTGTACTGCTTTGTGGTATCTTGGTAGTGCACTGCCTCCCCAACCCACAAAAGGTAGCAGTTTTGATTTGTGTGACCACTGGTTAAGGTGTTTTGTGCCTGTGTGGCTGCATCTCTTTATAGCATGCAATCTGCATCTGTGTGTTTGCATCTGTTTAGTGCCCAATCTGCATCTGTATGCCACAGTTGTTGTTTTTGGCTTCCATCCACCCAAATTTCAGAATTCTCAATTTGTTGTGAATGCTCTGTGTAATCCCAAATAAATGCCTGCAAAGAGACACGCATGCAAAGATGCTTCTGGCAATGGCACTACTGCCAGTGGCAAGAGTGGCCCTGGGCATGGTAGTATGCAGCAGAAGTGCATAGCTGATGCCAGTAAAGGATTTCTATGTTTTCACAGTGCAATCAGTCACTTCAACGATGGCTGGAGATGCGGTTGTCCCTGTTGGTGTTGGTGGTGGTGGTGGTATTGAAGTTAGTGATGGCATGAGTATTGCTCCAAGTTCAACCTGTGCAAACTTAACATTTGCCAAAATGTTGTGGAGTCCAAGATGTGAGTCAGAGTGTAGCTGATGTCACGCACACTCCCATCCCCATAGTAGTTGAACATGATTCTGATCATGAGTCTGACAATGACTCACAAATTAATCTAATTTTTCCAACTACGTTGAGGTTATGCCTGACGGCTATCTGAAGATTTATATGTTGACAAAAATTGTGGATGATCATACTGCAGCCATGGTTGGAAGGAACATGTTCACTACAGGACAGCATCCAAACTGAATTTGTGGATGCAGATAATGATTATGATGATGACGGGTCAAAGGTAATGTGAGGAAGTATTTTTTCACTGAGAGGGTTGTGGATATATGGAACAGCTTTCCTGAGGAGGTAGAATACTCAAAAACAGTGGAGGAATTCAAGAATGCATGGGACAGACATAAGGCAATTCAAGTAGGGAATAGGAGGAAGTAGGCTGTTGGTTAACTAGAATCTGCAGTCTATGCATTAGGTAGGGAAATGGGCAGACTAGGTGGGCCAAGTGGTCTTTATCTGCGCCAAATTCTATGTTTCTATGTTCTATGTTTCTATGATGCTAGTGACCCCTAGTTGTGAACAGAAAACCCGGAAAGAAGACAAAACATTAATGAGACTTTTGAAATAATGACCCCTCCCACCTCCCCCAAAAGAAATACTTACCTTTCATGGCTTGATCATTTCGCAAGTAGCTAGCTAGAAGCGAGTCGACACACTGCACATCTACAGCAGCAGTAAACAGCAGGACAACAGCAGCAGGTACCAGCACGTCATTTTTCACTTGGAACGCTTATGAAGCGCTGAAGCTGTAGGTGCATGCTTGAATCAGTGCATCCTGAAATATATGACTTTTATGAACAGTTTCTCTTGTGATTATTCTTCCTCTGGACTGGACTCGTGACTTTTCATGACATTTAAACAGCAGCCATTTTCTCATTTGGAATCTTCTGGAATTCTCTTCTTACTTGCACACTAGTGCAGCAGCAGCAGCTTTACTGCAGCATGTAGGCATTTCTGTAATGGGGCCACCACTTGACATTAGTGGCTAGCAGGAGGAGACATCAACACGAACAGACTTATGTTTCAACGCTCACACAAACGATGTTAATTTTCTATTATTCTGGAATTCTCTTCTTACTTGCACACCACCAGTGCATCAGCACAGCAGCAGCAGCAGTATGAGAGGCATGTGCCTTTCTCTAATGGAACCAATACTTGACATTTGTGGAGAGAAGAAGGAAACTAGGAAAATGAGCATATAGTGGGAGAAACAGATAAGGTGTGGAAAGTTCAAAGGATTCCATAGATTTTTGTAACATCATTTTTATATACTTTCATATTTTTGTGTGTTTTTGAAGGCATAGATGTTAAAGAAAGACAAGATGAAAGGAAAGAAGATAAAGGTATAGATACAGAACAGAGTATAAAGTTTGAACTGTGTACATTTACTCAGTGGCACCTCCATCACCACCACAAAGACAGTCCCAGGTCACTGTTAAAATTGCAGTCTCACAGTCCTGATTGTCACAGACCTGAGCAACAGTCTGCTGGAGCTCCATCATCAGCATCATAGCTCTACAATTCTCTGACACATGACTCCTGCTGCTCTATTGCCTGCTGCAAGTGGTGCTGCTGCTTCTGCTACTGGCAGTGGTGCCGTTGAAGCAAGTACTGGTGGTGGTATTTGTACAGCCAACCGCAGAGTGCAGTTTTTGTTTTCTGCTTGATGCTGCTGTTTTGCCTCCTGCCATTCTGCACAGTGGTTCCGGGCTAGGTGTGTCCACTGCCTCCCTGCCAATACACCTGTCACTCCACCCCTATGGAGCCTTAGCCACACTTCGATCATCGGGGTCACAATGAAAATATGTCCACATAGGGGAGGTCTTCTTCCCAGGGCCCCGAGGCTGGCATTGCTTTAGCACAACTGGTGATGTCTCTTCTGCAACTTGTTTTGGTGGAGCAGGTGGATCATGCCTGGGCATGGAACCACGGGGAGGAAGGAAGCTCCTGCGTGCTGCTGCTCCACCAGCTGCAGCTGCTCCTGTTCATCTTCCTGCTGCACCTCCACCTCCTTTGGTTGCTGGTGGACCTGCATCCCAAAACTGCTCTATTCAGGATTACCACGTCTGAACCACCATGTGTCCTTGGGCCATGATGTCCAGCCAGACAATCCATAACAGCCAGAGAAGAGAGGATTTGACTGCCAAAAAAAAAAAAAACAGAAAGAGAGAGGCAGACAGAGAGAGACAGTAAAGTACACACATTTAAAAACAGAGGTAGTACAGTTAGCAAAATACAGTAGGAAAAATTAAAAGATAGATTGGTACTGAAAAGTGTGAAACTGTGAGAACTTTTCAATGAATTATATCTGTATTAGCTGCCTGTAGTCCTCCACACACCACAACTTGATTCAGACTGACTCAACAAGTGGATACAATCATTTCCTGAAGAGGAAAGTGGACATGTGACCTGCAGAGAGTCATACATGGGACCAAACTGCTGGTTTCTTGGCCACTTCACCTTGTACCAAAGTAAGGTGGAGGCGCACATGAAGTCAAGGTGAAGTCAGGTCTCAGCTGGAAAATTACGCTAAAGTGTAAACTGACCTTGAAATGGACGACGCCGCATGCACTTTATGCTCAAATTTAAACTCGCTGCATCTCTAGTTGAGTGCAATAAATGACAGCTGTCACATTCATGAGGTGATGTAATGAAATGGCTATGTTGAAAATTTAGGGTAAAATACTGAAAATTACCAAAGTTACAAGCCTGCGCTTGCAAAATTCAATGCAGGCTCGTAATTTTGTTGTTTTTAATATGTTTACGCCTACATTTTCAACACAGCCTTCATATGACCCTGCCTCTTGAATAAGGTAACAGAAAAGTTTGAACTCCTGCCTGAAGGTTTTGTGTAGGGAACGCAAAATCACCTATCGGGATGTAAAAGCACGATTGGCCAGGATTTGAAAATTACAGCTGTCTCATTAATGAGGAGATGTAAAGAAATGGCTATGCTGTAAATTTGGGGTAAAAATATTGAAAATTCCAAGTTATGAGCCTGAGTTCACAAAATTCAATGTAGGCTCATAACTGTGTTGTTTTGTTAATATTTTTTTACACCAAATTTTCAGCATACCTTTTCCTATGTAATTCCCCACCTCATGAACAAATGAAGAGAACATTTTCAACTTCTGGCCAAAAGGTGATTTCATACAGGGACCCTGAAATCACCTTTCGGGACAGATTTGTCTGTCAGTGCAGTTGTTCATGAGGAGGGTCCCAAAAAAGTATGTTGAAAATTTGGGGTAAAAGTATTCAAAATGGCCAGGTTATGCCACTAAGTTCAAAACCCCATTGAAATACATTAAACCACATACCTGTTTCCTCAGTTTATGGTCCGGCATTAAAGAGTAAAGGTGTGTCTGCAGTCCACAGAAGGATACGGTGCTGGATCCTCGTGGGTAAGTAAGGGCTTGGGGGGTATGGGTGGTGAGTGCTGAATGGAGGGTTGGGTGGTGGAATAGTAATGGCCACAACAGACATCGATGGATGGTTTTCCTTTGCAGGGTTTATTAAATGGAAAAAACTACAAGGAAAGGTTTTCTTTATTTCAGGACAGCAAGACGTCTGCAGGGCTTTGCCTACTACAGCCATAACAATAGTAGGTGGCAACAAAACCCAAAGAGGGTACAGGGAGGGCTCCATGTAAGTCTTGCTAATAAAAAGTAAATGGGAATATCCCCGGAATAAAGAAATCCCCCATTCCCTATGCAGAGGCACCACAGAGGTACTTGTCCTGCAGAAAAGAAAGAGAGTCAGCATATCTACAGGAAAAGTAGCTACTGACTCCGTGATGTCACGGGTCTAATGGCCACTTGATTGTGGAGTCTGGAGCCAAGGGCAGAATTCAAACAAATTAAAGACCCCAAATAAAACCTAAAACAAAAAATTAACTAGAAACAATTCCAAACATGGCTACAAACCAGGATAAGAAGCATCAGACCCAGGCAGCCAAATTATGGACACTGATGGAGAATGATAGCATTATGGGCCTACCTCCAGAAGAAAACCCAGTTTACCTGTGATCAGCCTCGATGGTGGAGGGGAGCAGCATCAGTGGAACAATCTTTAATCCTTACCAAACTGGAAGGTATTAACAAAACAGTATTCCACATTGAATTGTCAGTGGCAGATCTCTGGTCTCGACCTAAAGAAAGTTGAAAAAGAACTTCACAGCTGAGCATGCGATTGGGAATCTGACTGACACAGTGGTCGACATGACCAGCTCTTTATGTACCTCCTCACCAGGGAACGTGAATCACAGGCCAAAATTGAGGATCAAGAAAACAGAACATGCAGAAAAACTTCCGAATCCACGGGTGCCAGAGGACATGGAAAAATCCCATAACTCCATGGAGGATTTCATTACTTATATCTAATGATGTAAGTTTGTCATGATGAGGTTTTAATAACTCATCGGTTGTTCATGAAATCATTAGTGAATACTGTGGCACTGTCATCTTTGCTACGCTTTGATAACAATAGTGAAAGTCATGGAAGTCCTGAATAAAGTCCAAACATCATGGAGTCCATGATGTGTACTGATCATGACAAATTTACATTCCTATTTATATCCTCTGGGACATACTAAAATTCATGAATCCATGGCCTTGCTAATAGAGAGGGCCCACTGTTCTCTAGTTCAAAACTGAAAGATCATAAAGCTTGTCCCAGGTCCATCATCGTCCACATGCTGGAATACCCGAGCAGCAACTGGTTCTCCAGATGGCCTGGCGCATGAAGGAGTTCAGCAAAGATGGACAAAGGATATACTTTGATCAGGACTTTTCTGATGTTCTCAACGAAAAATGTTGCAAAGTAAAGGACATAATAAAACAAGCAAAGCTCAAGAATATTCAAATTTAAATGCAGTACCCTGCTAAGCTGCGCATAGAATAGACTCAAACTGGCAGACCTTTGAATCTCTGAGAGAGTCAGCTCCAACTCTGGGTAAACTGGGTCTCTCATGTCCAGAGTTGGGGATGCAGATCCTAGAGCATCACCTCAGTTTGGCTGCCTGGCACAGAGCGGGACAACCACGCAGAGCAAACCTTTCACCTGAAACGTGGCCCACTCACCTAAAAGATGACCAAAAGAAACTCCTGGAGCGAGAGCTGCATGAAATGAAAGCTCTCTCACCCATGCAGAAGCGGCAGCAGGAAATTTAACATGAGGCCCCTGGTACAGGTACTGTTTCTTCTTATCACATTTTATGACTGCGCTGCAGTTGTGCTCAGCCTTGGGTGATGAGGTTCCAGACTCCTTAATAATTACTACCCAGGCCTAGAGAAGCTAATAGCTGGCAGCCCTGGCTCTTCAACGAGGGTGCTCTTAACTGAGGAACCGCACAAATGTAAACATTGTTCTGCATATGTCTGAGTTAGGGATTACCCCTTAGTTTTCTTGTTTGATTTCTATATGGCTAGCATAGAAGAAAGGTTTGGAATACTCCTTTTGCCAATGGACTTGCTAATTTTCCACACAATATGTGCTATGGTACTTGTTGAGGACTCATGGGAATTGTATGGTAGGACAATACTCCCTCTAGGGGTATATTACTGATTCATCTCCAGCACACGAACAGTCACAATGGACTTGTAGACTTATTGGTACTGAAAGATGAGAACTTTTTACAGAACACCCAGGCACATACCAGTTCTATCACAGAAGTGGCAATGGACACTCTTTTTGGGGCGGAAGAAAAGTTGAATATGAATATTTACAGGAAGGGTGGGGGATCGGGGGGATGGTGGTGGTGACTCCACGCGATTACCCACACAATACATGGCAGGAACCCAGGGTTAAGGAATCTTGCTCAAGGGGTTTCTATTTACTTGCCTTGCAGAGCTCCCCCATATGACCACAGCTATCTAAAACCTCACCTCCCTCTCAGGGAAGAAAATGGCTCGAGATTGTGGGGTCACTATTATAATGGCTTTTACATATGATCTGCCCTGTGCTCTTGGGTGCAGCATTGAGCCCCTGATTCTAGTCACTGCTGTCTTACATGGGGCGGAGGCACACTTGAGCCACAGCTCAACCAAGAGATCCAGTGACTCTTACTGACTTAGTCTTCCAACTAGTCAGGCTCACAAAGATTGTGAGTGCAGTAGTATGTGCTACATCCACTGGAGCATCACCGTGGATTCCACTTTCAAACACCTTGGAAGTACAAAGGCAATGTTTCATCCATACAGAAGGATGTTGGGGTCGAGGATTGCACCTGTTGTGCATCATCGATTGATTCTGATTTTCAGAAATGTGTTCTCTTCATACAAAGTTGCACCTGTTGTGCTTAAAAAAAGTTTAAGTATTTCTATACAGTATTAGATGGCACTGTTCACAGAGACATACCTATCTGTGGGGGTTTGGTAGGTGTAGTGCTCTGGGGTGTTAGAACAAGTGAAAGGCAAAGAGGATTGCTAGGAATGAAAATGCTACACTTTTTATCATGGGGACCCTAAATATCAATCACTACCCTGAATGTTCAGGGTCTTATCTCACCCATTAAGAGAACTATAATATTGTCATATCTCAGCCGTTTGCAGACGGATGTGGGGTTTCTGCAGGAAACGAGGTTATCTGAGGCAGAACATGCTAAACTCCACAGAATGTGGGTAGGGAGAGTGGTCTCTGCCTCACATCCCTCTGCTAAGAGGACCGGGTAGCGATTCTTATACGTAGAAATTTACCCTCGAGATCACATCATCCGAAGGTATAGAGCAGGGTAGATTAGTTATTGCCACAGGGCAATTTACCCACAGAAAATACACTTTATTAACATTTATGCTCCTAATCAGGATTCCCCACCTTTCTTCTGTCATTTTTTTTTAAATAGCAGCATTGGGGAAGGTACGATTATATTAGGCAAAGATTTCAACTGTGTTATAGACCCCTCCAGAGATCGTTCGTCCCAGTCTATGACCATAAACAAACAAATGGGGAGGATGGTCCGAATGGGTTGGTAGAGGTAGCATTGACTGATGTCTCAGAGAACTCCATAAGGGAGTAACAGACTATACTTTTTATTCCAATCTACATAAATCTACTCCAGAACTGACTATTTGTTATGTAGTAGTAAGGACCTTTCAAAATTTACAAAATGTAGAATTCGTCCAAATTTATGTCAGACCACTCTGCAGTCAGCCTCAAGTGTCACCTGGAGATTGGCCCAAAACAACATTTTAGAGGATGAATACTTCCTTATTAAATAAGGAGGACTTCTGCCAAGACATAAAAGAGAAAATCAAGAATTCCTCCAAAATAACATGAGTAAGGGTACTAAAATTAAATGGGTGTGGGATGCTTTAAAAGCAAATTTGTGAGGCATAATTATTGCTCATTCCTCCCACCTGAAAAACAAGGAATGGAGCAACAAAAAGCTAGAGCAGGAACTGAACGTGTTAGAATGTCAACACAAACAGGATGGCTCCCAGGCAACTATTCAGAGTGTCTTGGAGGTCCATAGAAAACTACAGACGATATGGGACAATAAGACAGAGGGTCAACCTCGGTACACTGATCAAAAATACTATGAATCAGGTAACCGAGCAGGTCGGATGTTAGCACTTAGACTCCGTGAAACAGTATTTATTATTTATTTATTTAGCTTTTGTTGACCAGGTAAGTGCACTAGACAAATCCTGCCTATTTTCAGGCCACCATGGAGGGGGATACAGATGAATGCCAACTGACCTTGAACCAGATTAAGCTGTTGGTGGTATTTTTTAGTGAATGAGGAAATTTGGCCAGGACACAGGGAATTCCCTACTCTGTGCTGCTGTCCCGGTGGCCAGAGGGGAATATGGGCGTAGAGGAGCTCTGACTGTGAGCGCATGGCGCAGTTGGAGCTTGGGCAGACGGAGAGAGCGCTGGTTAGCGCGGTGTTGGAGGATGAGAGTTCTGTGAAGGACGTGTGCCTGATACGGTGCAGCAGTGTGCAGAGAGTTTTACCACGGAGAATGTTCTGAGTACCGAGACAGGCAAGCTATCTTTATTTCTGCTGCAGCGGAGGATGTGCCAGTTTCGAGTAACGTGGAAATGGATCCTATGCCTTTAAACCCGGCTAAGACGGCCGCACCGCGGAAATGGAGGAGCCGTATCTGTGATAGTGTGGTACCGTCTCTCGCGAGACTGGCGAGAGCGATTTTGTCACCATGAACCGAAAGCCCAATATGGAGGTCGGAGGAGGAAGGAAAACGACAGAGAGGAATAAAACTGCTGTAGTGGCTTCAACAAACAGAGAAACGGCGCTGAGAGGGTTCGGTTCAGTGCAAACAAATTGGGCTGTGTGAGTATCCAACGCTGTTCAGAACTTTACACCTTTACCAGTTATGAAGACTTCGGTTTTGTTCTTCATACTACAGCTGTAAACGAGACTGCAAAGACAATGTTCACTATCAAGTTGAGGCTGATAATCAAGTTGCTGTGACTGAGTTTCTGTTCCCTCCTGGTTCTACAGTTGGGAGAACAAATGTAAAATCCTTATCTAATACTAAACAAGGAGCTGGTTGTTTGAAGGGGAAGGGATCATGATAGCTCCTGGTCGCCTCAATCTGCGTTGGCGGCAGCTGGGTGGAAGCAAAAGCTGAAGGGATATGGACTCCTGATTCTTCTTGGGATAATTCCTGGGGTTGGCGGTCAGTTGCTCCTGCATGGAAGCCGGGGAAGGGGAGGGTTGCGTGCACCACCCCAGGTGCAGTATCAGTGCCAGTAGTTGCTGCTGTAGACCCTAGGTCAGTATTAAGCGGTGAACGTTCTAAACCCCTCAGTAAGGAAGAGAATATTGACTTGAATAATGTGAGTCAGTTAAATGATAATGTGGGGAAGCAGGACAAACCCTTTTATCCAGTCTTTTTCTCAAAGTAAAAGGGACGAGCCCCAGAAGACATGCTGTGCGGATTCGTTACAAGGGTGGTTTGCAAGATAGACCCAATAGATTTTATGTGGGCAAAACTTTAATTAAAGATTCCTTGAAATTTTCACCTCAGGATGTCTATGCATTAATTACTTTCAGGAGAGGATAATTTTGATATAAGTTTTCGTTCACCAGCATTACTAGACCTTTTTGGGAAAGGTATAATCAAGTGAAATTTTCACCTTTGTGGGACGCCTTTTTGTAATTCCTCTGTCTAAACCCCTAATTAAGTTCGTCACAGTGATGTTTGAAATGAAGGTGTCCAGGTGGAAGACATTAAGTTTTGGCTTTCACAAAATGTGAGGTCTTATGAGCCCGAACCCATTTTGATTCGAATTGTTTTGGACGGGGCATGGAAGTTTAAAGTTAAACTTAAACAATCAGCAACTGGTATTACTCATATTCTGAACTTTTTATGTTGGGGAGAGACAGAGGGTTTGTTTCTATAGCGGCAGCCTAGAGCGTGCTATAGATGTGGATCTAAAACTCATTTGTCCAGCGTTTGTGATCGGCCAAAATGTGACAACTGTGGGGAGGTAGGTCATAGTGTCCATTCTTGCACAAATGCATTAAGATGTGATTTGTGCGATGAGGAAAACCATGCTTTTCGGGATTGTCCTTGGGCTGTTCAGAATACATGTTAGTGGCATATCTGATCTTTTTGGTACAACACGCACAAGTAGGGCGTCTCTTCATAAGATAACAGTTGAGCAGGAGGAGCCTTTTTCTGAAAAAGGGGTCCTTTGCCGGACAATGTTATGGATGAAGAGCAATTAGGCAGCAGAGGGACTCTAACGAAGTAGGACCTATGCTTCAACAACCAGTTTGCTATCTTGATTCTGTAGTGGAGCCGTGTGGTAAGATTCAGGGTGAGCTTGATCCTCCTAAACCCCTCCTTTATTACGTAGGTCAGGTAGAGTGGTGAAGCCTGTGGTGCCAGTGGAAGGGAGGTTTCGATCCAAAAATCCTTTTGAAGAGCTCAGATGGGAGACCTGAAATGGACATGGGGGACACAGATTCCCAAATATCAATTCAGGAGGGCTAAAAGGCACATAAGGAGGATTACAAGGGTAAGAAGAAGAAAAGGAGAAAAAATAACATTAGCATTCTTAGGAAGGTTAGATTGAGTTACTAAATGGAGATCATGGGCTACTTTTAACACCCATAGTTTATTAAAGACCATTAAAAGACGAGCAGTGTTTCAAATAATTGCTGACTCACATATTTCTATCTGCTTCCTGCAAGAGACATGGATGTTCTCTACTTTACATTTTCAGGCTTTCTCTAGAGATTGGCCCTGGGGACCGTTCATTTGGTCCTTTGGGGAGGACAGAGGCGGACGGTTTAGGCATTCTCTTCAACTCGTTTAATTTCCAGTTACTTAAGTTGATAAAAGTCTGTCCGGGAGAGTATTAGTGCTTGATGGTTTCTGGCATGGTAAAAGGATTAGGTTAGTTAATATTTACAGTCCTCAATCAAAGGCGGGAAGGGTGGAGTGTTTTTCGGAAGTTTGTCCTTACTTGGTGACAACGTTACCGATTTTTTGGGAGGAGATTTTAATTGCACTTTGAGAAAGAACAGAGGGCAAGCAGTATAGGACATGGAAAGAAATTATATTGTGACTCGTCCTGTCTCCAGAAGATTGTTAAAACTGCAGCTTTGGTTAGTTGTATGGATAGCTCTAAAACAATTAGAGTAGGTACTTTTTTTTAAAGGAAAAAGTTTTGAGATTGATTATCTATTTATATCTAAGGGGATACAGTTTCATAGTCCTCAAGTGATTCCTATAGAATTTTCAGATTATGTTTTATTACTAGTTAAGGTAGGGACACATCACGGGTTTAGTCGGCCTACTTCAATTTGGAAGTTAAATACATCCTGCCTGACAGAGAAGGTGGTTCAGGACGTTATCCATGGTATTTTGCAAGCTAGGTTATCAGTAGCCTTTTTGTATCAGGATTATGGGGAATGGTGGCAGGAGACTAAGCAAGATTGTATTAAATGGTTTAAACAGTTAGGGACAAGAGAAGAGATACTGATTTCTTAGAATATCTGAGACTTAGAGGACAGCTCTTTCGTATCCTTACATGTGCCAATACCTCTAGGAATAATTATACAGAACAGATAGAGAAGATTAAAAGTTTAATGAAAACAAACAGTATGATAGAGTAAAAACTTTGCAAGCTTTGGTTCAGAATCATTTAAAGAAATCGGTTTTCGGAGATCCTTGACTTGTGCAAAACAGTCAAAGAAAGGGTGAACCTTGATTTTTTAACTAGTGGGATTCTTCAGTTTCCACAGTTAGTGCTCTAGGGACGATTATTAAAGATCATTTCGAGGACTAGAATCCCATGACGTTTCTTCCTCTGTTCGAATTCTGCAGTTTTGGGACCCTGTTCAAATCAACCTTGGAAACAAGGAGAGTTAAAGTTCTTGAGCAGCCTATTTCCAAGGCAGAGATTTTGGGGTCATTACTTCCTTAAGCTGAATGTGTCCCCAGGTTTGGATGGGCTACCCAATGAGTTTTATAAAGTATTCTCTTCAGATTTAACGGAATGCCTCTGGATCTTATTTAATTATTTTCTAAAGTCAGGAGTGAGTCTAACTTTTTTATGGACGGTCGGCAGGTTTATATTTTTAAATCAGGAGATAGGGGAGACTTTAAGAACTGGAGACCACTAACTTTGCTAAATACAGATTACAAAATTTTGGCTTCTGTTATTAATAATAGATTGAAAGGAGTGGTAGGGTCTTTATTTTACCTGTTCAGCACAGTGGGATTCCGAATAGGCAATTCATGCTATCTTAGGATTCATCAGGATATAATTGAGCAGGTCGGGTCTGGGGGTTCTTCAGGGTTATTGTTTCTTAGATCTTGAAAAGGCGTTTGATAGAGTTGATCATGACTTTTATTCCTTACATTACAGTGGTTTGGGATTCCACAGGGTCTTATAAATCTGTTACGGGATTATACAAGAATGCAACAGTATACCCAGTATTGAAAGGTTCTTTGGGAGAAGGATTTATTATGAACTGTGGAGTGAGGCAGGGATGCCCTCTGAGTCCGCTTTTTTATAACTTTTCCTAGAACCATTAATAAGGGCAATATGTCTTCCTCCATTATGGATCGAGTACGGGTGCCGGGGTCCCACCTCAGGACTAATTCAGGCTTTTATGGATGATATTTATTTTTTCAAACCATTTAGATTTTTCAAAATTCATTGCTGTTTTACAGACTATGCTTCAATATCTAATGCTAGACTAAATCCTCTAAAATCTAAAGGACTTTTGTTGGGAGATTACAGGCAGGACTCATTTCCTATAATTTAGTAGAATTTTCTCATCAGCCCTTAATTCTTTTGGGGTAGAATTTCCTTTCGAAATTGCCCAATAGAAGTTTGGTCAAGAGTTTTAAATTCTTGTCTCAAAAGTGCAAATTTGGAAGGATTTAAATTTGCTAAATTAAAAAGAATCCAGATTATCAAACAATTTGTTTTACCTCGACTACAGTATATTGCAGTCATTTATCCATTACCCACACAATTGGAGACCAGATTGTATAGTATATGTTTCCAAATGTTATGGGGTAGTCGACTTAATCCCATTAAGAGAGGATGCACATATCAGAGTAAAAACAAGGGGTCTGGGGATGATAGACCGGTAGTTTTCTGTTTTCGTTATTTTGTGCCTTTTCTTTGAAGAAATGTTTGCAGGGCTCATTAGATCTGGATAGTATACTTTTCAAGACCCTTTTAAAACATACCTACATATGTGGTCATCTTCACCTCCAAAATGGACAAAAAATTTCGGCGCCTGATTATTTTAAACCAATAGCTCAAAAATTATACAGATGGCATGTCACACAAGATATGATCATACGATATTCCTTAAAAAGGTTTATATTGTGTAATCATGACACAATACTAGGATTGAGCCATCTTTAAAATTGTCCTAAGGAATCTATAAGTAATGTATTAGAACAGTTAAATAACAAAAGATTGCCTTCCTATATGTGGAGACTCACGTGGTTAATTATGTATGGTAAACTTAATGTTAGAGGAACTGCAAAGCATAAAGCAATTGAAGATAGAATTTGTCCCTATTCAGAATGTGTAAATATGGAAGAGTCGATGGAACATTTTTCTTCATTGTTCTTTTTCCTCCAAGTTATGAGGGTTATTTGGCCCAGAAATGGAATCTTAATTGATTAGCTGCCATAAATTATGACCTTTTGGTTATTGGTATTTTCCTACTTTTAAGACATTTGGAGTCAAATACACTGAGAGTTTTTTGGCTACCTTACGGTTTTGCCTTTGGCACACGGGTTCAATGGGTATTATACCAAAAGAGACCTTCCTATGAAGGATTTAGGATGTATGTTACAAATACGTTAAATAAGATATACAAGGAAGAATGTCACTGTTATAATAGGATAAGGTTAGAAGGTGGTGGAGGGGATTTCTTCATTTTGTCAAATTTATGAACATCAATACCAATGAAAGAGTGCTTAGTAATGGTATAGTTGCAAACATATTATAGAGGATATTATAGAGTAGTAGACAAATGTACAGATGAGGTTTTTTTCTTCACTTCCTGAGTACTGTTATTCTGTATGTTTTCACTTCTTGTTTTGTTAAGCTTTATGCAGTATTTCCTTTTTCCACATGTATTTGTATTTTGTTATGGTTTCTTTATGTTGCTTGATTTGGACTTCTATGTGTTTATTCAATAAAATTACCCCTACTCTTTCGATAAGTGCCATGGGATCTTTAACATCTGCCTGAACTACCACCAATCCAGGCAGATGGGACTCGCTTTAACGCCTCATCCGAAGACGGCACCTCAGAAGTGCAGCACCTCTCATGCTGCACTACAGCATCAGTAATGGATATTAACCCAAGTGCCAGATGTGGGAACTGAACCCACAGCCCTCTGATCTCCCAGCCTCAGAGGCGAAAGTACCTACTGAGACACTGACCTTCTGGAAATACTACAGTTCCCTGTATAACCCAATAGAAGCAGAAGTCCCCACAACAAAAGAAATATCAGAATTCTTAAACAGAGTGAGCCCACTTAGGTTGACTGACACATAACGCCTAACACTTGATGCCCTCATTAGTTCACTGGAAGTCTCCCAGGCCATTCTGAGTATGGAAAATGGCAAGTCTCCAGACCTAATGGTTTTAACATTGAATTTTACCAGACATTAGGTGACCAGCTTACCCCTTGCTGGCCCAGGTTTTCAACTCTTGCCGGAAAGAGGGTGACTTACCAGATTCCTGGCAATCAGCTTTCATAACTGCCATCTAAAACCAGAAAAGCCACAAGATAAGTGTGAGTCATAACGCCCATATCTCTGCTTAATGTAGATTCTAAAATATTGACCAAAATCTTAGCAAATAGAATCAACAAATTTATATACCCGACCAAACAGGGTTCATGCCCTCTCGCCAAATAATGGACAGCATTCAGTGCCATCTCAGTATAGTGCATTATGGCCCCAAGCAAAGGAAACCCAGATAGCCATAACAATTCACAGAGAAGGCATTCACCATTTGGGCTGGGAATTTTTGTTTATGATTTTAGGGAAATATGGTTTTGGGACCAATTTTCTTGTGGCTGAGATCTTCATACCTGAAACTCCCAGCTAGGGTGAAGGTTAACAGAACAGCATCAGAACCCCTCCCTATCAATCGTGAAACAAGACAGGGTTGCCCCTTGTCCCCATTCTCTTTGTTTAAGTACTAAACCCCTAGCAATATATATTAGGTCACACCCAGACCTGGAGGGAATTAGGTGGGGAGAAGATAACCGCATTTCCATATGGAATGATACTATGTTGTACCTAAGTAACCCCATACGCACATTTCCGTATCTACATCAGACCTTATTACAATATGGCCGGGTCTCAGGTTTTAAAATCAATGAAGGGAAGATGGAGGTGGTCATGATTAGTGGCACCAAGACACGAATTGGCAAACCTGATACTGTTTAAATGGGCCACCACTGCTATCAGATACTTAGGATACACATCCCAAACCGCAGGGTTCAGTGTTGTGCCTGTTTTGTTCAATGTCTTCATTGGAGACATTGCAGAGGGTCAAGAGTAAGATCAGCCTGTTCGCAGATGACACTAAGATTTGTGCAAAAGTGGACAATGAAGAAGGGATGCAGGCACTCAGAGGATCTAGCTAAACTCAAACACTGGTCTAGGGGTGGCAGTTGGATGTAACGTTAAGAAGTGCAAGGTCATGCACCTTGGAGCAAGAAATCCCAGGACCAGCTACTGGCTGGGGGGGAGTGTAACAGCTTCAGTGGAGGAAAGGGACCTTGAGGTAATTGTCACGGGGACATGAAGGTATTAGCACAGTGTAGGAGAGCAGCAGCAAGAGCAAATAGGATGCTGGAGTGCATTGTCAGAGGATCACCTCTAAAAGGATGAGGTCATCCTGCCCTTGTATAGATCACTGGTGAGGCCACACTTGGAGTACTGTGTGTAGTACTGGTGCCCATACCTCAAAAAGGATGTGAAATTACTGGAGGGTGCAGCGCAGGACTACGAAAATGATCATGGGACTGGGGGAGTTGCCGATGAAGAAAGATTGAGGGAGCTCAACATGTATTCGCTGGAAGAGAGAAAGGAGAGAGGGACATGATAGAGACCTTTAAGTACTTGAAAGGCATAAACAAAGTCAGAGAGTGAGGATTGTTCTGCTTAAGGGGGAAGGGTCACTAGGGGCACAATCTGAAGTTGGAAGGGGAAGGTTCAGGAAAGAGATGAGGAGGCACTACTTTACAGAGAGAGTGGTGGCAACATAGAACGCACTGCCAGAGGAGTTAATCGAACTGAGGACAGTGGATAGCTTTAAGCAGGGTTGGATAGAGTCAAGGGCAGGATTAGTACAGACAACACAAAGGGGAAAGACCAGGAAAGGGAGGAAGAGAGGGGTTGGGTGGGGCTGGGGCAGCTATAGTAATACGAAACTAAGAGCTTCACAATCAGGCAGACTTGATAGACCTGTGGGCCTTTTTCTGCCAGCAATTTCATATCTTTGTATGTAACAAAGTAAGTTATACCAACTAAATTATGGGGCCTTGCTGAAAAACATACTAACAGACCTCAAAAGATGGGAGACACTCTCTATCCCTTATGGGTAGAATTGATACCATAAGAATGAACATTTTACTCTGTTTTTATTCTTATTTCAGGTCCGTCCCCTTAAGGTGCCTCGCTCAGACTGGTTGCATTTAAACAAGGCCCTTCGTCCGGTTTGTGTGGGGAAACGTCCAGAATATGGTGGTCAGATTTACAGAGGCTGAAGTTGAATGAGGGTCTGGGTTTACCTAATTTCAACTCTGTTACCAAATGGCTTAAATTACCCAACGGATTTCATTACTCAAATAGGACTCAGGAATATATGGGCTGCGTAAGAACTAAAATGCAGACTGGGCCTCACCCGTTGGAAGGCTTGAACAGCACCTACAGATCTCTCTGGTTTAAATATGTCCAACCCCCAGACTAGGCACTTATATGAAAACAGGTCAAAAAGATTTAAAAATAGAAGGTTCTCTTACCACCCAAACTCAGTTTATTGTAATAAATTTAAATCCCCCAAACTGGATCATAGTTTCCACAGGTGGAGATTAAGAGGGCTAAAGTATTTTGCTCAGTTTATCTATCAGAGTGTTATCAAGTCATTTGTTGAATGACTATGGAGTTTAATCTGAGACAGAATGATTTTTTCCATTATATTTAGGTCACCTCAGTCCTTAGACAGGGCTCCCATCTACAGGAGGTACAGCAAGAACCACACCTCCCAGCCCACATAATTTACTAAGCAGCACAAGGCCTGATGCAGAATAAATATATCTCCAGACTTACCCAAGCCCACACAGATATACACAAAGCCCCCAGAATACCAGATAGCTTGGGAGAGGGAAACAGGTCTTCTCATCACACCTAAAGAGTGGACCTCGGCCTGGTATGGGGTTTTTCATGCATCATCATTGAATAACTGGAAAGAATACCACTGGAAACTGCTATCCTGCTACTTTCTCACCCCTACCCACACAAAACACTACTCACCACAGGGTTCAGATAAATGTTGGCATGGTTGTGGGAGACACATTTTGGATTGCCCCTTTATTCGCCATATTGGGATGACCTGAGTCACGGGTTTAGACAGATAACCCGTATGACAGAGGACCTAGATTTTTACATCTTATATTAGGAATTTCCTAGAGGAAAAGTAGCAATAGACAAAATCTTTCCAGGGTATTCTCCTAGTGGCCGAGGAAAAGCAATCATAAAAATGTTTAGTAGAACCTCTAACAACAGCAGATTGGATTACACTAATAAAACAGATTCATCGAATGGAGAAAATAACAGCTGACCTTAAAGTACAATCAGAAAAATTTAAAGGAACGTGGTTGCCCTTCATGCAATTAATTGAAGAAATGGAGGAAACATATGTTCTGACTCAACAGACCCAAAGCTACTGAGATAATATTGTTTGTTTGCACCTGTGGCTAGCACAGGACCAAGCCCACAAATGTCTCTTTGAGTGCCATCTTCATTTTATGTATTATTTATTGTTTCTCTGTAGTGATTTAGGTAGAAAGTCTTTACTTTTTTAGACCTATATACAATGTTTATTATTACAAAGATAGAAGGTTTATTAGCTGAGGATAGGATTTGAAAAGGGTATGGATTAGTACTATATTGGTGAAAATCAGATACTAATTGTGAATATGTGATTTCCTGTGATAACAGCTGAATGTATTTGTTTTTGCTGGAAAAGACAATAAAGAAGTTTTAACATGCATTTGTCAATGCCGAATGTTTGCTTGCTGATATTAGCATTGGACATGCAGGAGTTAGACAGATACAGAATAGGAATGGCAGTGAAGTATTGAACTCACGCCAACCCCACCTCCACCTACAGAGATGGACAGGCATTGGGGTGTGCCTTTGGGTCATCGCACATAATGCTCACAGCATTTCACCTCACCTATCCTGTAGACACCGACAAGTGTTGAGGTGTGTCTTGGGGTGTTCAGCTTCACAGTCACCCCATTTCATAAAGACATATGCTGAAATGAGTGCAGTATAAGAGAATGGGGCAAATCTGGGGCTGAAGAGTCCAAGGCACACCCTCGATGCCTGTCACTGGCTTCAGGGTGGGAGGTGGAATGGCATGAGCATTGCAGCCGGCAATCCAAAGGCACACCCCTGATGCCTGTCAGTCTGCACAGGGTGGGACGTTATGGTTAGAAACCCTAATACCCTGGGCGTTTGTTGGTATTTGCTCTCAAAATTTTCAACATGGCCTTTTGTGACCCCACCTCATGAAAGCATTTGGGACCTCTGCTCATGAACAGTGGCACTATGATTTTGTTAATGTGTCCCGAACACTGATTTCCCAGCGACTCGGTTATTCTGCGCCAGAAGTGTGAAAACACATTTTGGCCAGGATGTGAAAATGACAGCTATACTGTTCATAAGGAGGTGTGAAAATGCCAATGTTGAAAATCTGGAGTAGAAAATATTACAAATTTGCAAGAGATTCACAATTATGCGTAGAAACTACGTTACGCTCTAAGTAACACAGTCATTTAGAATTTGTTCACCAAATTTGCAACATAAGGCTTTTTGACAGGCCACCTCATGAATAGTGACACTGTCATTTTCATTAATCAGTCCCAAAGGTGATTCCTCACAGTGACCGTGAAATCAACATCCGGGACTGAATAATGCCATGACAGTGACTGAATTCATGAGGAGGGATCCCAAGAACCCATGTTGAAAATGTGGTATCAAAAGTCAAAAAATGGCTGAGATATCCACATAAGTTGAAAAACTCACTTATTCCATTATACAGCTTACCGGCATTTCTTCAGTTCATGTTGGCTTTGAAGAGTGCAGATGTGTTCCCGTCCACCAAGATCATCACACTGGGCTCCATAGGTAAGTATGGAGTGAGGGGTGTCTGGGAGGGTGTGTGCAGAGGGTGGGTGCAGGTTGGGGAAGGGGCCAGAGAGACAGCAAAGGATCATTTTCTTTTTACAGAGTTAAAAAAAAAAGACAACAGGATGCTTTTGCACACTGGAGTGGGCTCCCAGCGTGCCACCTGGGTTTTTTGGCAGGAGGTCTAGAGCCAATGGGGATTAGGCACCCCATCAGCCATATAGTGCTTAGGGAGCACATGAGCTGAGGGATGGTCACCTCGCAGCACACAACAAATGGGGAGCACATTATGCTGACGGGATTGGGCTACCCCATCGGCAAATGAACTGGGGTGGGCATGCCGACAGGGGACTGGGCACCCCTTCAGCTTTACCAGGGACTGTGAGAGGCGGCGCTGTCCATCGGCTTCCTGGGGACTGTGAGAGACCCATGGAGAAGCTACTGCCATGTCTATTGAAAGGGGACACCAGACAATGCAACTGTAATTGACTGCTGCAGTCAGGGACTGCCCCAGCAAAAAACAGCTGATTGCTGATGATGGGGTGCTCCCTGATTGCAGTGGTGAGTGTGTTCCTAGTTGGTGGCAAGCTACACAACTGCTGTCACAGACAGCGTGATCCTCTATTGGTGCCAAACAGACCAGCCCCAAATGGGCTGCTGGCATTGGCAACAACACTGCCACCCCCACAACTCGCTACTGCAGCAAGCTGCCCTAATATGTTTCTTGCACATGAGTACAAGCAAACATAAAAAAAAGAAGTAGCTACCATAACAACAAGCTGGAGAAGTGAAATTTGAGGGATGATGGACTACTGAATCATGAAGCTCTGTGTTTTGTGATGGTGGCTTAACTTAGCATACCCTGTTATTGAGAACAGCAAAGGTCCAAGGGATAGATAGGATTTACGCCCAGTTTTATACTTGGCTATGTGTCAGGTTTTTTCTTCACCCTCCTAACTGAAGTCTGCCATTATTTCCCTATTGTAGGGACAGGGATTAAAATTCAAATCTGTCTGGTAATGTGGTAGACCTAATATTTAGGTTCTCCCACTTACTCAGCTTGATATATTGGAGCTGAGGAACTTTTTTTTACACAAAATATGAATTCTGAAAGTCAAACAAAAGAACACTTTTAGTCATGCTCACAGTGGAACAGTCAGCAGTGCTCAAGATGGCCAACAGAGCCCATGGCGCATACAGAACAATTGTGCAAATGCTTTGAGATCGGTAGCATCTTGAGCATGGCAGGAGATGGGAAGAAAAGTATTGTGCCCATGTGGGGTGGGGGAGTGCTTTGGAGGTTGCATAATGATCGTGCTGCAACTCCAAATTTGTTCTTGACGGATCCGTGAGGTCGCTTTTAAGGTGCTGACAAGACGGCTGTAGGCTCCACCCACTGCAGCCATTAAAAAGCAGGCTGTAAGGATTTCACAGTAATTTATTGTTGCCAAAACAGAGAAAGCACAGCAACAAAACCCCAGCTCTTGGTCTCTTGGATACAAGGCTTTATAAGGGCTGGAAATCACGATGAGTCCGTTTTAAATCAGTGAATGCTTAATTGCAACATGTCATTTGGATGTCTATGTTAGGAAACTGATACCATACTCACCTTTGTTTGATTAATTGCTACCATGTGCACTGAAATCTACTCTCCCTTACTCAAAAGGCATTATATTATCTTTTCTGGAATTTCTGGCTTGCCCCCGCAGGTAGTCTTCATTCCTTGACATTGACCTCTGATGTCAGCACTAAATATGATTTAAAGTTGAAACTTCTTGATTTCCCTTTCCCAACAAGTCAAGAAGCCAATGACAAGCATACAGAAATTAGTTGAAAGCTGAAATAAACTTTTCAAAAGTAGCTAAAATCCTGAAAACTAGCAGAATCTTAATTCACCAGCAGGAGCTGTGAAGGAGACCTGTTCCATGAAGTGGAAGAAACAATCTGTATACAAAGTCAGTGGACCACATGGTCAGTTGGTAGGATGAGTTAAGCTTGAAGTCTGTTCCAGTGATTGAGTGGCAGTCTGCTTCAGTGTGGATAGTGAAATATATCTAGATAGCTAGAAATAAAAATGTTTTCTTCTGAACTGTTAATTATCACTCATATGGTATAAATATTCTTAATTACCATGGTTATGAGGAGGCAATTTTAGGAGACCTCCAAATAAATTGCCCTAGCGCTTGAAAATATTTCTTGAAAAAGAAAGTGCCTTTGAAGGGCAGACATATAAACTACAAATTAAGCCTTTTGAGACATAATGTTGTACACTTAATAGCATACACGCATTATGGACGAAACCGGATATGCACTCTCGAGTTGGACCCCCCAGAGTTGGAATCTTTAGTGGGGGTCCGGGGCACACCCTCCATAACAGGTGTGTAAGCAGAGCCCCCACAGAACAATAAATAAAAAGATATCACATCAGCCGATTGTGCCGCACAGCATTCTGCCATGCGACATTATGACCCCTGCCCAAATTAAAGTATTCATGATTGCCCTGTCACCAAAATGGCCAACAGGGCTCAAACTGTGACAGTATTTCCAGAACTTTGACTGACCAGAACTCATATTCTCTCATCAACCAAAGCGAAGATTTGCTTTAAATTAAGACTGGTCTGAAAATGACTACCAAATACAGTATAATGTAGATATGTGACAACTTTCTGGTACTGTATATTGACCTGGTAACATTTCAAGCATCTTGAGGAGTGCACAATTCTTGTTTAATCATACTCCCGGTAATCAGAGGACAACTAGGTATTTGCTTGTTTGGTGCTCTCTGGCAGCACCGGCACTCCGTGTTTGGATCCTTGAGGTATTCTTGAGCAGCCTGATGCGGACTTGAGTAGTATCTGTTCCCTGATCATGGAGGGGCAGCGGACATGGCCTTCAAGCTATGATTTCAGAGTCTTTTTCTGCTGTTAACATTCCCAGCCATTCAAGTTTCCACTGCTACCAGTCTGACATTGTAGGTGTCAAGTCTTTGGTCTAAATATTGTATAGGCCATGTTAGGGTCAGCATCATAGCTTGTAGGGACTCCAGGGATGCCAGGGACTGATCAGGGCTGTCTTGGCTGCCATTTTTGTTCAGGTATCTTAGCACCCCACCATGCGACTGGAGGAAGTCTTGCTGTGCTTGTGTTGTCTTTCACCCCATTATCACCAAACATCCTCTGTTAGTACAGTAGATCCAACTAAACTGCCACTGGTAATCAGAAATTAAAAGCTTAAAAGTAATGCTTTTGAAAATAGGGTCTGTAGAGGGAAGCTCAGCAGCAAAGCTACTACCCAGTGGGGCTGCTAGCTCTGCCCCTCCCTTCAACTGGTCTTTTATAAAATTGCAACCAGACTGGATGGGCCTTAGGTCCTTATCTGCCATCAACTTCTATGTTTTTATGTTTGACCCAAACTGTTTCATTTTAAACTTGAGTAAAACCAAATCAGTGCTCTTCAGGACAAATAAGTTAATAAAAAAATAGGGCTACACTTAAAATCACAACATCTGAAGGTGTTATTTTTAAACAGGTCAAACTCTTCAAGTACAGTAGTTAGGAATATTGATTGACCTCTTCTTACCTTTTAGAGGCACGTTGAGTACAATACAGCCATTGCTGACCCTAGACTTAGTACACTGTAGAGTCAAGTACTGCCTTAGTGCATAGGCCTGAAAGTAGGTTGGATCTTACTTCTAACTACCCTAAATTGAGGATGCAGATGCTACTATCTTACAGCAAGTATTATCAAGCCATACATGAGCATTTACTGCCTCTGTGATGAACATATAAATATAAGAAATTAGAAATGAAATACCTCCCTTCCATTGAGTTCTTTCCTCCACTAACTCAGTGGGAATAAACTATCACGCTTTTCTTCAAGATATTTACACAGCTTAAAGAGGAAGGAAACACTCAGATTGTAAAAGCTCATGATACAATATTTCAAACAAGGTACTGGGCTTACCTGTAGGTGCCAGGAATCTGATATATTCATATCTCAAGCACTTGTAAATTAAATTAAGGCAACAGACATTTCATGGAATCTTTACATAGAAAGTGATGTCACTAAGGGGCAAGCTGTATGTTATTATTTATAGTTTGCCCTAGTGCCATCTCTTTGCATGATTCCATGGAATGGCTTCATCTTGATTTAACTTACAGATGATTTAGATATTTACTATATATTGTAGGACTCCTGACACCTACAGGCAACACCAAGTCACAGGTGAGCCTGTCAGCAAAAACAGTAGCACTACTCAGTCCTCCCCTCTCTCTCTCTCTCCTTCTGGGAGAATGCCCCACAATAGGAGGAAAACCACAATCTGCCCGAAGATGGCGGAGGTAAGGACAGTGTGGGTAGAGAGCAGAGCAGCAGGGCTGGATGGGGTCACCTGGTTAGCGGTTTGGGTATATACCTGCTAGACAAGTATGAAAAAAACACTAGAGTTAAAAAAAAAAAAAAAAGTCAAGATCTCATTTGAAGGATCTTTTATGGCCTTTCACACTTGAGTGACCCAGCAATGTTTCCTTCCCTTTAAACTTAAAGGTAGAAACAATGCTGGTTGGCTCATTGCTCTGAAAGTATGTTCAAGTGTCTCCACTTGTTCTGTGAAGTAGTTCTTCCTAAGATTTCCCTGAATCTTCCTTTTTCCAAAAACAGTGAATTATCCCTGTTGCTCATTGTTGTGCATTACATCCTGAAAAGCTGCATTTGGACTGAGGGTATTATTTTCTTCAACCATTTGAAGACTGCAATCAGGGATCAGTAGGCAGTTCTGTGGTAAGCCAAGAGACAGAGATGAAAGTCTTTTGATACCACTCAGGAGAAGCTGCATGGGCTGGCATGATTAACACTATTATTCCTCCAGCGAAGCTTTGTGATGCCTTAATAACAAGACTCTCATTTTAAATGAGCCAGTAGACACTGGTTATTGGGCAAATATTGCTGCCCTCTAGATGCTGAGGTCAAGGTGAGGAGGACTTGGACTATGAGGCTACCGACTGAAAAATTGGTCTAAGTTAGCTTTTAAGACCGATGTAATGCAGACATTCTTTCTTTGGTAGTTATGTGACTGGTTTCTTACTACCTGCAATTGTAAAACTTCTTTCTGTATTTTTCTGAGAACTGTAAGTGTTTTACTTTACAGAACTTTTCGGAGGCCAGTAAGGTTCTAAGAGACTGAAGGGCTACAGTTTTACATTACTACAAGATGCGGACTGCTGCTTTCTTGTCTACAGAATGACATATTCAGCATTTTTTTCTTTATTGCACAGGCTAAATGTTTTCATTTATTCTTTGCCTGTAGTTCTTCAGTGGCAGAGTTTCAGCTATTAATTAACAGGTTAGTGATTAGTATGCATTTAAATGTTAGCACATACTCAATGCAAGCAGCTTTGGTAACATGATAGACAACCTGCAGGCAATGTTGGCTGAGAAGAGAGTGGACATCACAGCAGTCACATACATTTGGCTATACCAAACCACACCTTGGACCTCTCAATCCCTGAGTATGAATGGGGCAATGTTCAGGACATCAAGGTTGAGCAGGCCTTGGGAGGGAGTGAACACTGCATGATGTGGTTCAGATTGAACATGGGGAGGGAGAAGGTACGCTAAAGACCAAGGTTCTAGGCTTAAAAAGGGCAGACATCAGGAGAATGGGGAAGCTGTTAAGTGGTCACCTAACTGGCCTCAGCGAAGAGATGGGGGTGGCTCAAAATGGTCCATCATCAAGGATGGAATAGCTGCAGCCACAAATAAGTATGTCAGGCTAAAGGGGAAAAACTTGCGTGCCAAAGCATTCAGCTGGTTTAGCTGTGAGGTAGCCCAGGCAGTCAGGGACAAGAGGACCACACAGGAAGTTCCAGAAGAAAGTGTAGCTAGTGGAAGGGACTAAGAAAGGGAAAAAGCCTTTTTAAGTATATGTGATAAAGAGATAAGAAAGATGCCACAGTATGACTAAAAGAGGGAAGGGTGGGTGGATGATAGTGGGGGGACTAGGCAAAGATATTGAATGAGTACTTCTGTTGTGTCTTTATGAAAGAGAGGGATGGCCCAGTACTCGGGGTGGGATGAAGTGGGGAGGAGATCGGGGCACAGATGAAAAGACCAGTGAGGACAAGATGAAGAAAGGTTTGTTGTCCCTCAAGATAGATAAATTCCCAGGTCTGTATGGCATCCATTCCAGAATTCTGAGGGAATTAGCAGAGGAATTAGCAAGCCCCGGTGGACTTGTTCAATAGCTCTCTTGAATCAGGGTTGTACCACTGGACTAGAGAATGCGCATATGGTGCCACTGCATAAAAAGTGGGAGTCAGGGATGACCCAAGCAACTACAGACCGGTAAGCCTAAACTCAGTGATATGTAATCCCATGAAGGCCATCCTTAAGGAAAGGCTGGTAGGTTACCTAGGAAAATGGTCTCCATGATGAGTGACATCACAGGTTCATGGCTGAGAGATCCTGCCAAACAAACCTGAACTATTTCTTTGACTGGTTCACTAAAACAGTAGACAAAGGGCAAGCAGTTGATATCATATACTTAGATTTCAGTAAGGCCTTTGACTCTGTGTCCTATAACAAGACTGATCAGTAAACCAAAGGATATGGCTATAGGCAAGAGGCGCTCTGGATGGGTAGCTAATTGGCTGAAAAGCGGGACCGAGAGGGTGGTGGGAAGGGAACTCTCAGGATCTAGCGGAGTCACCAGCTGAGTCCCACAGGGCCTGCTTGCTTGGGCTGGTGTTAATGTCTTCATTAAGGACATCAGAGAAGGTATAAAGGGCAAAATTTGCCTGTTCATGGATCACACCAAGCTCTGTGGGAGGATGGATACAACAGAAAGGACACAGGACCTAAAGAAAAATCTGGCCAGGCTCGAGGGTGATCTGGAACATGGCAACTTTGGCTCAGTGTGAAGAAGTGCAAAGTTATACACACTGGAGCCAAGAACCCAAGGACAGAGTACAGTTTGGGAGGGGTCCTGGTAACCAAATCCAAGGAGAAAGAAGAACTGGGCCTGATGAACACTAGTGACCTAAAACACTCCTTGCACTACAAGAAGACAGTATCAAAGTCAACAGAATGTTGGGCTGCATTGCCAGGAGGATCAGCAGCAGGAGGAGTAAGTGATATTGCCATTATACAGATCACTGGTGCTGTCATACCTAGAGTATAGTGTGCAGTACTGGTGTCTCTACCTGAGGAAGGACATTAACCTGCTAGAGACAGTGAAGAGGAGGGCAACTAAAATGGTTAAAGATCAGCAGAGAAGGACATGTAAACAGAGGCTGGAAGACCTATAAATGTACTCCCTGGAGAAGAAGAGGTCAGACATGATTGAGACCATTAAGTACATGAAGGGCATTAACAAGGTCAACAAAGAGACATTTTTCACTGTCAGTAGCAATAAAACTATGAAGAATTGCCTTAGGCTGGGGGGTAGGTTCAGGAGAGAGTTCCAGAGGCATTTCTTCACAGAGAGGGTGGATGCAGGGTGGAACAAGCTCCCTGAAGAGGTGGTCTCACTGGCGACAGTGAAGGGCTTCAAAAGGATGGGACAGGGTAAGGGTAAGGTCAGGTCCACAGGAGTAGGGGCAGGGGTAGCAGTAGGGAGGAGGCCAGAGTCCTTACTTATCACATAGGACACTGTAATATGAGCAGACTAGATATACCACTAGGCTTTCTGCTGGCACTTTCATATGTTCATAAATATTCATGCTTGTTCTAAGATTGGTATATCTGTATCAATGCTTACAGGTTGTTGTTAAAAGTATTACTTAGCTGCTTGTTTCTTATGTGGGCCTTGCCAAACCCTTTTGGGGACCTGCATAATTGGGACTATCTAGAGTATAACTTGTGGATCTTTCATGTGGCTTAAGGACTCCATTATTCAAGAAAACCTTGAACTTGATAAAATGACAACTATTTTGATTTCCTCCCAAGTGGCAACAAATAAATTCTGGACAATCCTTTTCCTACTTACAGTATGCCAAAACATGCATATCTCTTCTTATATACTGCATATCACCTAATGTTTCTTCCAATAGAAATGCAGGGCTGGATTTTGAAACTCTGAGAATGCCGTAAGCGCTTGTATGTCGAACATATGGCCACGGGACTTGCGGCATTCTCCTGGCGGTGATCGTGATTGTTCTATCCCATGTGGCAACTGCCACAAGTTAGACCCACTTTTGTGGCCCTAGCTTGCAGCAATCCCAAGGGTTTTTACGAGCTTGCACCAGGTATTTGGCTAAAGCTGCCGTGAAGTTGCAGAAACTGTCGCAACTGCACCTAAGGTTGTAAAATCACATGCAGCGCGGCGAGGGGTTTGGCGACTGACAAAACCTAAATGTTATGACACAGGGCTTGACGTAAGTCCTGCACCATGTTTTGAAAATTCAGCCTGCTGTTTTTACTAGATGCAAAATTAATCAAATATAAGTTTAAGAAAAAATGTGTTTGGGAATAAATATTTTGGTAGTGGAAAGTCTGGAGTTTAAAGAATGGTTTCATAGGAGCTAGTCATCATAAGCAGGAAGTAGTGTATATTTCAATTTATCAAAACACATTTTCTGTAGCCTAAGAAGGCTGCTAGTACACAGAGTCATTGAGGTGTGCTTAATTTCATGTTTTCTAAGTCTTCAACCTCTTTGGTTATCCTCCTTTGCACTGTCAATATCTTAACTCATTTATGGGGACCCTGAACTGTATACTGTACTCCAACTCCTAAGGCTCACAGCTGCCAAACTTATGAGTCCTGTTACTATTCTCTTCAATCTAACTCTCAACCAGGACAAAAATACACAGCCAGAAAGGCGGAGTCCCCCTACTCAAATCAGGAACTCCCACAGATCCTAACAATTATCGCCCATCTCAGTTTTATCAGTAATCAGCAAGCTCCTGAAAAATAATGCACAAGTAGCTACTAGGCGTCATTCTCTCCAAAGAGCATTCTAAAAGAGGCATAATAAAACTTCCATCTGAATCACTCTACTATCATAACCCTACTAAAGACTAAGAATGACGCTTCCACCATGCTTGATGGAGGCTACCACATTTGCCATCTTCACACCAAGCCATTCAACAAAGTGGACCAAAGCACCCTCCTACAAACACTGCAGTACATTGGGCTCACCCATCGTACTGCTCTGGTTCCAAGCTTACCTGTTCAACAGATTGAAAGTTGCCATATTAAATGGTGAAATGACTCCCCAAATCCCTAAACCATGTTATCCTCCAAAACTCCATCCACTGCCCTTTATTCTTCTGCCTATTAAGGAACAATTTGCCTCCAAAAGCACCAATCACAATACCAATACCCACCGGTATATGGAGGACACTGTCATCTTGCCAAAGCCTGAAGCACCATTAACCTCTCCAGCACATTACAGGCAGCCTTCAACAAACCTCACTTCAATTCAATTCATTGTTCAACAATGTTTTTATGAGGACAACAATCATATTGTAGAAACACTTCATGTTATTACACAAAAGTTAAAACATCTGTCCTAAATTATTAGTATGCCTGGGGCAGCAGCCATTAGCTAATGACCTCTAAATTAAAGGTCATGGAACCAGACAAAATAAAGGTTCAGACTTGATTACAACAAAACTCAAACATGTATGGAGGCAAATAAGCTATACCTTAACACCACAGAAAGATAATTAGACATTACAACAGAAAAGCATCCAACCATCATGCTTTGCAAATGTCATCACACTGGCTCCCTGTTGAAAACAGTTCATTGCATGAAGCATCTTTGTATATGACTGGACCCACAACTAAAGTTTGCTGATTATATTACTAAAAATAAATAAATAAATAAGATTGTCTCAATAAAAGTTTGGAGACTTCTACCGAATGCATATCCAAGCATGAAACCTTATTATCCAGCAGTTCCTTTTGGCAGCCTTGGGGTATGGCACTGAAATACACAGAGAAGCCCAAGTCACCTCACTACAGAAAGTAATGATAGTACAAAACAACATGTGCAGCAAAAGTAATGATAGTACAAAACAACACGTCGCAGTAGTAATGATAGTACAAAAACAACACATGCGGTAGTAATGATAGTACAAAACAACACGTGCGGTGAAAGTAATGATAGTACAAAACAACACGTACAGCTTCTCCTAGGCTGTAACGAAGACACTCATCCATGCCAGTTGTTTAGCAACAGTGGCCTCTGACCTTCAGACAACAGAAGAGAGCAAGTGTCTTGCTCTCACCTGTGCTAAGGTACTGTATTTCAGTTACCACAGCTGGCTTTTGACATATAGTGCTACCTCTAAACTGTAAAGGTTTGTTCTCTCATGAGTGCTAGACAAACACTGCTGCTTCCTTTATAACTAATTCAGTTATGCCCCTTAAAGGGAACATAATACTATTTACATTGTTTAATATAATTGTAATTTAGGCATATGTAGAGTCTGTTTAATCACTCCAGTGTATTGTTTTGTGGGTTTGTTTTGAAATAGTCTTTTTTTCCTCTTGTTTAGGTCCCCATATTAACAGCTGAGCCTATATCATTGTGTTCCACTTCATTGCAGTTTTCAGTTCAATTGATGTCACTGGGTTCCAGAACTGCTAGGTCATTAAAACAAGCATTTGTCAATGCGGATGTTCATCACTGGTATAGGAGCCCTGGGGTACTAGAAACTCTGTGTGACTATGGGGTGAGAATAGTGGTAAAGGACATGCTGGTAGAGGGTTAAAATAAGGTATCTTGTGTTAACAGAAGTATCAAAACTGCCCTTTTAACTTCAGATTATTTAGATATCTCTAAAGAAAGCCATGGACTGTAGAGAGGAAGCGACTGAGTTCCATTGTTGCAGTGTAGTCATCTTCTATTAAAACAAGCATTTGTCTATGCCGAGCGTTTGCTGGCATGTATTTGCTATGCAGATGTGCTAATTAACAAAATAATAGCTCTTCCGTTCTTCGCAGCAGCTTCCAACTAAAGTGTCTGGAATTAACAGAGAGAAATGTAGTAGGTATACATATGTGTGTGTATATATATATATATATATATGTGTGTGTGTGTATATATATATATATATATATATATATATATATTATTGATCTTGAGATTTTGATTTGATGCTTTGAATTTGTTCTTCTAGCAGTCATGGGAGGCGTGCAAGGCGGCTTTAGGGTTTTAGGGGCCCCAACAGATTAATAAAGTCATGGGGCCCCCCTACTACCCATCACCTCATATATTTAACTGTAACCAATAAACACATAATTTTATTGTATTTTCAGTACTAGTGGCATCTTAAAAATTTAAAGGAGACCGAGTGTCAGCGCATACTGTTCCTTCTCTCACATCCATTGTTACCTGTCTGCCTCTTATTGCCTGGGTCATAGCTTAGTAAGGCTTTTCATGAAATCATGATCCTACATCAAAATCTGCACAGTCTTTTATTGCTGTTTTAAGAAGATAATAAAAGATTTAAAATAATTAAGGTAAACTGTTTTAGTTGGGGCCCCCATAAGCAGGGGGCCACCAGCGTCAGGGTTTGCTGGTGCCTAAAGGCAGCCATGGGGGCGTGGGGAGTAGTTCTGAGATCAGGTATCAGCTGAGCAATTTGTGACGGGTGGCCAGGGAAGCTGCCATATGTGGTATGAAGTCCTTGCATTGAGCGGCACTTCCACTGAGCTCAGGCTGATTTCAGCAGCTGCAGGATCCTCAGTGTTGGCCATCAGGGTAACCCACAATCAGTCCATCTGCAAGGGGTGGAGGGGTTGTCATTAATCAGCTGAGGCCAATATAGTTTAAATTACAGTTTCCATCTTCAGGAAATAACTAACCCCTCCCATCCACTGACACAGTATATTTACTTTTAGACCTGAGCTGAGGTCCCGTCCAGCTGCAATTCTGCTGCAGTTAACTCTTCCCTCATGGGGATGGGGGTGGGCCTCAAAACACAGCTATAACTACCCACTGGTAGTAATCAGAAAATCGCCTATCCATCCATTTGGGACTTGGGCCCCAAACAGCTGCTGCTGCAGTGTAAGGTGACAAAGTGCAGCCTCTAGTGGCTGAGTATCGCTTACGATCTATACACAACTGATACAGGTATCAATACTGGTATCCTTGACAGCAGGATGTCGAGGCCATGTGGGACCAAACTATCCAATACTCAACTAGCCAGTTTGCTGATATGGATCCTAGCCACTTTCTTTTCACCTTGGTGATCTTTAAAGGTTGCTGGCAGTGGGAAATGAAAGATTTTATTGATGCTGCTGAGAAAGAGTGGACAGAGAGAGGAAGAAAGCAGAAGGAGGTGGCTTCCCATTGTAGTTGGTGAGGAATGTGGAAATGTTGGCGTGGGTCTGAGTCTGATGCCTCAGCCATGTTCTCACTGTGACAATGATGCCATGGAGAGGGATGGGGTCCATGTCTAGTTGTGGGACAAGTGGCTTAAAACAAAAAGAATAATCAGGTGGCTGCTGGATCAAAAAAATATATATATGTTTTTTTCTGTCTCCTGGTGGTAAACTTGATGTGGGGGTGGTGATAAAGAGATTATCAGAATGTAAGGGGTAGGTGAACCCAAGTTCACCTCATCTATAGTTAAGGTAGTAACATCTAAAGATAACCCCAGTGATAGAAGGGAGTAAAAAAGAAGGCTCAGTCACACTTTTAAAGGCAGATGGAGAGCTAGGTACAGTATATAGAAAAATCTAATGATACTGGTCCGGATGTTGACTCTCAGAGTTCGCAGCCTAAGTGAAATAAGGGTGGAGAAGTAATCAGATAAACATTTTCAAGATGAGTTACTAAAATTGCAAATTCTGTTAATTGACCTAAATAGCAAATCAGGTAAAAACATTATAGGTCAAATGATAAGAACAGAACAGAGGAAACTAACAGAAATCAAACAAAAATGCAGTTTGAAAGAAGTGTTCATACTTAAGGGATTTTGATACCTTTATTTCCCCTATATCAAAAGATCAGCCTTGACCCCCACAAGGTGTCCCCTGATATTACCTACTTATGGCAAGTGAAGAAATTGCCATACATGCTAATCAGGAAGGTACTAATACAGAGGTTAAACTTGGTGACCTGAAATTTGAATGTGATGGATTGTCAGAAAAAAAGGAAATCCAGATAACCGAAGTGGTTGGAATTAACAGAGACATGTGGTAGGTATTTATATATTTCACTCGGCTGGGGCACTCCTGGTACCAAGTGAACCATTGGTGCTGGTTGATGGGGGCATTTATGACAGTCAGAGCATGTGTTTGCAACATTTGGATAATGTGAGGCAATCGGAGATTCCCATAGGAGCTGGGTTTATAAAATTTTGGTGGGGCCCACAGGGTCAGGAGCAAAGCCCCAGTGAGGGGTCTATGAGCAGAGCCTCCTATACTTGGCAGTCACATAAATATTATTATGCCTTCCTCACAACTCTGTCCCAGCCCATTCAAGTAAAGGAAGGGCAACATAGCATCACACTGATCAAACCTATCCAGGGCACGTGCAAAGTAAAATTACCATCATCCACCCAGAGTCCCTGCAACATACCCCCCCAACCAAGATCATATAGATGCACACACCCAAAGCCAGGACTCCGTGCAACATATAGCCCCCTCCCCACGAGGATAACATGCAGTGTATAACAACACACACACCCAAACACACACACACACACACACTGTAATGTAACCCCCAACACACACAAACACACACCACTGGCCCAGGGTCCCATGCAATGCACCAGCCCTCCCCAACTAGATACCTGTGCAATGCACGTGCACGCACCCATACACACACACACACACACACACACACACACACACACACACACACACTCATACACACACACACATACTCATACACATCTTGACCTCACCCCATTTCCATTTCTAACATCACACACTTCCCAATCACAGTATTTACTACGTGATAAGCCCCCCAACAGCAACAGCAACATCCCCCACAACCATGGTCCTCTAAAACCCCTCCCCTCTACAATCCCCCATCTCCAGCGCATTCCCAAATACACCCCCACTCAGCCAGATTTCTGTGCAATACACAGTCAGCCCCAGCCAGGGCAAATGCAAAGCAGAACTAGCCACCACCTACTTATAACTATGCAATGTGCATACGTGCACACAACAAAACCAGAATTCAACGCAGAATGTCAAAGTACACTGCCCACAACTGGGAGCCATGCAAAGTGAGCATGCACACACACACGCACAAAAATCTTTACCCTCATCCAGCCAGAATTCAATGTGATGCAATGCATGCACACACACCAAAACAGTGCACTGCACAATCCATACCCTAACAAGGGCAAATGTAAAGCAGAATACTCCACTCAGGCTCCATGTAATACCTGTACACACCCAATGGCACATGCAATCCCCACAGACCCGGAGGCAATCTGCATGCTAACACACTGACTCTCTGTGCAGAGTATCCCCAAATAACCAGGACCTGTGTATACCACAACCCCTACCCTAAAACTGGACCAGAAGAAATTAAGCATAGCAAGGCATCCCCTGAATCATGTGCAAGCCACAGCCATCCACCCCACCCAAAAAATCCAGGATAAATGACCACAACTGCACCCCAAATCAGGACCCCATGCAAAGCATAGCAAGACAACTCACCCCGTGTCATGTGTCTCAGCACCACCCTTAAAAATCACACACCTGGACCCTGTGCAAGTACACCCCATTCCTGGAGTGCATCTCCACAAGAATCACCACAGGGATGCACTGCACCTGGACGTGGTGATCATGACTGCGGCGCTTGTGTAACAAGTGTGATTTCCTCCATCCCAAGCTGAGCAGCTCTGCAGGCAGTGCTCTGCTGCAGCATGCCACCCTGGCACGGGATCAGTGTCGGTGGTTCGAATCCCAAAATATCATAGTGCTGCAGTTCATGTTACAAGTGACTTTTACTGACTACAAGGTTCCAGGTCTTGAACAGTTGAATACTGTTCCACACATCAAACCTAGCAATTCCTACTATCAAACATGAGAATAAAAAATTACTTCAAATACAAAAAGAAACAGTTGATTACAGTGCTCTCTCCTATAAAGAACCTCTCTACAACAAACTCCCTCTTACAGTGAACACCTTTGATTGCTCTCATTGTTCACTAAGTAGGCATATTAACACCTCGCTATAGTGAACACCTAGCTATAGTGAACACCTCCAGCTGGCTCCAGAGATGTTCACTATACAGAGGAACACTGTACTTTTAAAAGCTGTTGGTAATTTCTGTCTGTGTGCCATCTCTTTAAAACAATACTTTGGCTGTATGCTATGACAAGCAATTTCCAACTTTTTCTGTCTGTGATCAAGACATGATGTAAAACAGCAAGCTTCAAAGCTCAACCACTTCAACAATAGAATAGCCAAAACAATTATCCTCATCATACCAGCCATACTGTTAACGTATGTACAAGAATATATTTTGTTTTCTGTTTTTAAGGGTAGTGAAATTTATGGAAAGAAATGTCTGCGCTCCCCAGTCTGAGATGTTATCACAAAGCACAAGAAAACTGTTCTACATGCTTTTACTGCCACATAAACCAGCATGCACACTGCAACAGATCTGCTCAGCACTACACTGAATCCATAATTCATACCTAAAGGAGAAATTATTAGGGCCCTCTGAGGTTTGCTGGCATTGTCCGATGATTACTGCAATCCCCAGCAAAGGGTAGCTTAAAAAATCATCACTTTATGCGTGCAGGTTGGCATCCAGGACTGAGGCCGAGAGTGCAAACCAGAAGATATACAGTAGATAGCAATAGCATTTGTTCTTTGGTGTCTGCATTTTAGATTAATATTTCAAGAAAGCTGCCATTTTAGTGATTTGGCTGGTTCCAAATAAAAAAATTGAATGCATGGCCAGTGCTTCCCTGAAGAGCAGTACTGTGAGAAAACTGCTCCTCTCGTGGTGTGGGTGATCCTAGTCAATACAGGAGAGATAAACAGAAAAGTGCAAGTTTGGCAGTTCAGTTGGTTTCTAGTCAGGCCAAATAAATATTAAGAAGGCAGCCCTGTGGCATGTGGTGTTAGGGTATAATTAAAGAGAAGAAACAAAGCATGTTTGCAGATGGTAGAGTTTGAGCAAATGCTTGGTGAGGAGAAACAGTAAAGCAATCGAGTAAAGGAATGGCTGGGCAAGAGCACAAGGTCATGTTGCCGTACCCTAAAACAGCGCAGCAAACAATGCCACAGACAAAATGTCATGCTCTGACATAACATCAGCACAACAGTGACAACATAAGAACAGCGCACACCCCTCTGAAATCAATTGGGATTTTCTTTCACGAGGGTGGCTTTTCCCATCTCCATCTCCCACAGACCCCGGACATTAAATAATCAACTCGGGTGGATTTTAGGATGGAGAGATCCTCAGGAGGGAACATTTATTTTTAATACAAAACAAATACGCAACACTATGACACCGGGCGGAACCAAACCTCCATCCCAGGTTTCCACTGCTACTGTGTCCAGGTGCCCTGGTGCCTAGCCATTCCACCATGGGGTGACTCAGCCAGGCACCACAGCTCAGGCTTCCTGACTGCTTCCTAAATGTGGACGTCAGTGACAAGGGTAGCAGTACTTGCTCCACTCTTATACCCCTGTCGCTGTAACTGTGTTCACGTTTCACACAGCACAGTTCTTCCTGCACTGTTTTTGAAGCGCTATATTCACAGGGTATCCTGGCAAGCAGCTACGTGAGAGGTTACTGAATGACTATGAAGGTAGACAGGAGGTACTAGCAACAAACCCTGCAAAAGAAAAAGAGAAAAACAGTAAAGAAACTGCACTACATAGATGGAAAGATAAATAGATCATAGACAGATAAACAGACAGACAGACAGATATTTAAAAATCCCTTTGTTAAAACCAGGCACTACTGCCCCCGGATAGCTTCCCAACTTCAGGGGTCAGAGTGACAGACTTTACAGATGACTCTCTGTTTAGCTCACCTGCAGTCCTTCATGAAATTCCACCTGAGCCCAGCCCATATCTTTAAAATCTTTCAGCTGAGACACCTATTATTGCAACAGTTTGCTCCCTCTCCTGTAATCCTTGAATTAGATATGTTCCTAAGACAGATACAAGACTTAGCCACCCATCCTCATGGGGCCTCTTTGCTGTACCACTGCTTCTGGCCATGTTTCATCCCTCTCACCTACATGGCTCCAAAGTCTGGGAGGCCCTGATACCAGGCATTTCTATTAACTGGGTCTGTATCTGTAAAGATTTGTATCAGTACAACACCCAGGATAGGTTAAGACTCACCCAGTACCAAATCCTAAACAACATGTACTATACACCCGTAAATTGGCCAAGATGGGTCATCTCCCATCCTTCTCTTGTACTAGATGTGGCAAAATGGATGCAACTCTCATACACATTTTCTGGTACTGTGAAAGATCTCCAGCAGGATATGATCAAAACCTGCATTGACCCTCCTGGATCTGGACGGACTTTTCACCGAAATTTGTATCTATAGGGATTACACTCAAATTGGGGTTAAGAAAGGAGATACCACATTGCACTTATCTCCATGGCTGTTAAAAAATGGTTCTTAATCATTGGCTCGACCAGTCATTGATATCTCATAATGAATACCAATGTGAGCTATCCTTCTGTCTTGAACAGAGCGTCTGATTGCAAGCACTCATCATAAGCCTCACCTCTTCAACAAAAAATGGGAGTAAGCTTTATGCCCCATATCTGAACTGATCTAAGGTGCAACTCCTCTAGCTCCCATGGCTACTCTCCCCTTTGGCCTTGTGACCTATGACTGTTGCTTTGCTTTTACAAGGGGCAATTGGCACACTCTTGGGGTTGGGAGGGTTAGGGGAGGTGAGACGAGGAGGAGGATATTGTCTGATTATATTCATGTTTCAAGTATATGGTCTGTACTGGTTATAAGAAAATTTAATAAAGCTGATTTAATTTAAAAAACTAAACAGACACTACTGATTAAGCAGGGGGGGTAAGCAGGCCTATGCAAGTGCAGCAAGTGTGAGACAAGGCTCCAAAAGACCCCAAGTAAATTTTAGGTGCATTTACATGCAGTCATCAAGCAACTGTTGTCGCACTGGCAATTAAAACAGTTGTACCTACTGAATACTTACCCTCTCGCTGACCATCACTCTGGGTCTCCGGCTGCAAACAGCACTGCCACCTTGCCCGATAGATGTCCTCCTTAGTCCTTGGCTTCTTTTGTTAAGTCTGATGAATCTGCTGTGCTGCCTGGCCATTGCTCACTCTCTGTGAGTCCTCTCCAATCGACCGCTCACTATGTCACCGACCCATCGCCTTGTCACCCACCTTGATTCCTCAAACCTATAGCCCAATCGGATCCCCCACTCTCATTAAGTGCAGGCACATTAAATTATCTTAAAAAGGTGGCAATTATAAAAGGACACCAATAAGCATAGGAGGATGCTCCTCCATAGCTGAGGAGCCTAGCCAATGTCTTTTCTAAAGGTTGCTGGCAGTGGGAAGTAAACAATTTCATTGATACTGCTGAGAAAGAATGGAGAGAGAGAGAAAGAAACAGGAGGCAGCTTCACTTAGTTGTTGGTGAGGAATGCGGAAATGTTGATATAAGTCTAGGTCCAATGCCTCAGCAGTGTTCTCTCAGGAACAGTGATGCCATGGAAGGGATGGGATCCAGGTCTAGGTGTGGGACAAGTGACCATGTGTGGTCAGCAGATGAAGATTAGGGATCCTAAGGAATGTGTTGGACATGCTGGATTTTTGGAGGGGTCGAGGCAGCCTCACTGCCGTGAAGCTGGATTGATCTGCGTTGCTGCTGCATGACCCACAATAGGTGCGTGCATTTCACATAGAAACATAGACTTTGACGGCAGATAAGGACCACTTGGCCCACCCAGTCTACTATTCCCTACCTACTGGATAAGCTGCAGATTCTAGTTAACCAACAGCCTACTTCCTGCCACCCCACTACTATTGCCTTGTGTCTGTCGATGCATGTTTGAATTCCCCACTGTTTTAGCCCCAACAACCTCCCCAGTAAAGCAGTTCCAAGCATCCACCACTCTCTCCATGAAAAAGATTTCCTCACATTACCCTGAGCCATCCCCTCTATCTTTAAATTGTGTCCCCTTGTTCTTACATCTCTTTTCTGAAGATGCTACCCTCCTGGACTTTGTCGATTCCCTTGAGGTACTTAGAATGTTTCTATCATTACCCCTGTCCCTCCTTTCATCAGGGTATACATATTAAGCTCTCTCAGTCTCTCTTCATATGATTTCTAGTGCAGACCCTGCACCATTTTAGTTGCCCTCCTCTGGACTGCTTCTATCCTGTCTATGTCCTTGCGTAGATGAGGTCTCCAAAACTGCACACAGTACTCCAGATGGGGTCTCACCAACTGTCTGTACAGAGGGATAACCACTTCCCTTTTTCTACTTGTGATGCCCTTCCTATGCATCCCAGTATCCCCTGGCTCTCCTCACTGACCTCTCACATTGCTTACCCACCTTTAGATCATCCGATATGACTACCCCCAAGTCCAGTTCCATTTTTGTTGTTGTTAGTACCTCCCTGCTATTGTGTACTCTTCTCCTGGGTTTTTATTTCCCAGGTGCATTACTTGCACTTCTTTGCATTGAATCTAAGTTGCCATATTTCTGACCATTCCTCCAACCTTGCCAAGTCCTTCTCATCCATTCTACCCCTTGTGTATCAACTCTGTTACAGATCTTTATATCATCTGCAAAGGCTACCTTTCCCTCAGACCCTCTGCAATGTCACCTATAAAGATGTTAAGAGGACTGGACCCAGTACTGAGTCCACTAGTGACCCCCTTTCTTCGGAATGTGTGCCACCACCATTACCTTCTGTGTCCTGTTGTGCAGCCAGTTTGCAACTCCAGGCTACCACCCTGACCCACTCCGCTGGCTAACTTGATTATTAATCTTTGTGCGGACTGTGTCAAATGCCTTGTACAAAGTCTAGGTAGGCCATATCCACAGCCCCTCCTGGTCTATTACTTTGGTCACCCAGTCAAAGAAATCTATTAGATTCATCTGACATGACCTTCCTGCTGTAAATCCATGCTGCTTTCAGTCCTGTGCCCCTGCTGGCCTCTAGGTACTCAACAATTCTTTCTTTCAGAAGTGATTCCATCATTTCCCTACCACTGAGGTCAAACTTACAGGTCTGTAGTTTCCTGCTTCTGCCTTGCTCCCACTTTTGTGAAGGGAATCACATCTGCCCTCCTCCAGTCCTCTGGTACCACCCCATCCTCCCATGATTTGTTAAAAGTGTGGTCAGTGGTGTCACTAGGTCCTTCCTTAGTTCTTTTAGGATTCTGGGGTGAATCCCATCAGGCCCCATTGCTTTTGTCCACCTTGAGTTTTAGGAGTTCTTTCAGGACTCTTTCTTCTATTAATGGACTGGTGTCAAAACCCCTACCAAGTGCTTCTATTGTCTGGTTTGGTAACTCCTCCTCATCTTCTTTTGTGAATACTGAGCAAAGTATTAATTCAGTATCTATGCCTTTCACTGTCTCCCTCTGCCCACCTCCCTCTCCTTTATTAATCTTCACTATTCCTCCCTTAACCTTTCTATGCTCCCTAATGTACCTGTAAAGGTTTTATCCCCTTCTTAACTGACTTGGCTATTTTTCCTCAGTTTGGGCTTTTGCTATTCTGACTGCCTTCCCCACTTCCTTCTGCTTTAATTGATACATGTTGAGAAAGGCCAGGAGCCTGAACTCTGCTAGTTCACAAGGGACAATTCCCAAATTTACACATCATGAAAACTGTTTACATCACTGCTGTCTTTGCATCGCTGGGTGGGGTCTGTAAATTAAATGAGACAGTCATTGTCTGATAGAAGTGGCTGATTCTTTTAAATCGCTGGGTTTCTGCCCACCAAGAGTGAGTAGTATCACCACTAAAGTGTCTGGTCATTGGTCTGCACTGCGAGCCTTGGAGTTTCAGCTGCAATTGACTTGGCAGTGACATACCTATCGAAAATGTCATTTGTTGTAACAAAGCGTTTGGTGCATAGCGCAGCAAACATAAAAAATATAAACTCCTTTTTAAGTTAAGATTAGTTAGATATTTGTAACAGAAGCCGCCAACTGTAGACTAGCACTTCTGTAGCCATGGATACACGTGCACACTTGCACACACCTGGAACTGCGGTAAAAAATTCCTATAGGATCACATTGTAAATTGTAAGTAAGGAATAACACATGACATGGTGTGAAGCAATGCTAAATTACCACATGCCCCAGGTGGGTTGTGAGGCATGAGGCACAGTCGAGTGCCTTCAACCTCTTAGAAAGTACAGTATATGATTCCCATAGGATCACATTGTAAATTGTAAATAAGCAATAACACACAGCAGGGTGTGCAGTGATGTTAAATTGCTGCATGCCCTAGAGTGGGTTGTGAGGCACAAGGTTCAGCTGAGTGCCATCAACCACCTGGGAAGTGCGGATGTTTTCACTCAGGTGATGAGGCACCTATACTGCCATGGAAGTGCATGCTAAAGATGTGGGAAAGTCAGCAGGTGGCTGCTCTGAGGAGCACCAGGCCCCTTGCTTCTTTGCCTGAAAACAGAGGTAACATTCTAACTAAATGGCACACAGCTGAATGACACAATATTACTTTGCTAGTTGCATTGATTGTGGCAGTTCAGTATTGTTTACTGATAGCAATTCTTGCATAATTAATTCAAGCCAAGGAACTAATTCTTGTGCAAAGGTTTGAAAAATTCATTTGACAATCCATCAAGACCTGGGGATTTATTCCTTGGTGACTGATTTATTGCATCTATAATTTCTTTTTATTTATGTGCTCAAATTCAAAGAAATATGGTTTCAATTTCACCTTATTTATAAATTCTTCTATTTTTGTTGATCAGGAATAACATTATTTTAATAGATTGTTTTCTAATAGTTTATAAATATTTTGCAGTCTGATCATCTGAGCTTTTTACATTGCCTGCTTGGTCTTTCGTTCCCATTATATATTTTTTTTTTTGCCTTTCTTGACATAATAAGCTGAATTCCCCACAAACACGTAATGAAATTCCCTTGATAATTATTTTTTCTTCCTAACCCCATACCCATATTTAATCTGCATAAAATACATATTTTTTCTTTAAGATGTCTCAGTGAAAAATGACTGAAAACATCCTTCATCCTTCCTTCTTCCCCTGCCCACTTCCTTAACTTCCAAACATAGAAAACATTTGAATTATGATATATCATAGTTCTATAAGATTCACTATTCCCTAGCAGAAAGAGAGAAAAACTCTTTGCCAATCCGTTCTAAAGTAGCTTTTGGAGCAACCCAAAACATCTTGGATTCCATTACAGACATGCCTTCCCTCCCACCTGCCTCTTCTTCCTATTCCTTCATACACTTATTCTTTCAATATCTCCTTTCTTAGTTTTCCTTGTACAGTCTCACTAACAAAGAAGGGATCACAGATCTCCAGGTAGAAGGTCACCTGGGAGCCAGTGACCATCACATGGTATGGTTCAATTTGGCTACTACATCTAAATCATCCCATTCCAAGGCAAAAATATGGGACTTCGAGGAGCTGACTTTGATAAGATGGCCAACAGAGTTAAGCTAGCCCTGGCAAAAGAAACACAGGTGAGGGGTACAGGCAAAGTGGGCAAGCATTAAGGATGCAATACTTGAAGCAACATCCCATTGTGTTAGACAGAAAAGGAAGTGCAAAAGAAGAAGGAAACCACTTTGGTTCTCAAATACAGTAGCAGAAAAGGTCAGAGCCAAAAGGCTGGCCTTCAGGAAATATAAGGGAACACAGCAGGATGAAGATGGGAGGCATACCAAACTGCACCTAAAGGAAGCAGGTAAGGCAGTAAGGCAGGCAAAGTCCCAAACTGAGGAAACACTAGCACGAACAGTAAAGAAGGTGACAAGACTTTCTATAGATACATTAGTGAAAGGAGAAAGTCCAGAGGGTATTGCTAAGCTTAATGGAGAAAAGGGAGCATGTGAGGAGGAGGACCTGTAAAGGCATCTATCCTAAATAGATACTTTTGCTCAGTATTTACTGAGAGAAGGTAAGGCAGGGCCCACAGCTCAGCATCATGGACACAGGGGAGGGAGGTGAGCACTACTCCCTTCACAAAGAAAGGGTCCTACAAGAGCTTGCTAAGCTCAGGGTGGATAAGGCAATGGGACCTGATGGCATACATCCCAGGGTACTTAAGGAGCTAAAGAAGGAACTAGCAGAGCCATTAGCAGAATTGTTTAGTGAGTCTCTGAGCACAGGAGAGGTCCCAGAAGACTGGAGAAGGGCTCATGTGATCCCTCTCCACAAGAGTGGTAGCAGGAGGAGGCGGGGAACTACAGACCGGTCAGTCTTACCTCAGTAGTGGGCAAGATTATGGAGGCACTCCTAAGGAAAGGATAGTGCAACACCTTGAATCCATGGGGCACAGGATCCAAGACAGCATGGGTTTACAAAGGAAGGTCCTGTCAAACTAATCTCATAGATTTCTTGACTGGGTAACCAGAGTGGTGGACCAAGGGGAGCAGTTGATGTCGCCTACCTTGACTTCAGCAAAGCTTTGACACTGTTCCACATAGAAGATTGATAAATAAGCTGGGTAGGCTCGGGGTGGGGCAGAAGTTGGTCAACTGGGTGGCAAACTGGTTGACGGGCAGAAAACAGAGAGTGGTGGTAAATGGTATACAGTCAGAAGAGATGCAGAGTCACAAGTGGGGTACCTCAGGGATCAGTCCTGGGGCCAGTCCTCTTCAACATCTTCATTAGTGACCTTGCAGATGGACTAGAGGTAAGGCTTGTCTGTTTGCAGATGACACCAAGATCTGCAACAGAGTAGATGATCCAGATGGGGTGGGCAGAATGAGAAGAGATCTGGATAAACTAGCAGAATGGTCAGAAGAGTGGCAACTGGGATTTAATGCAAAGAAGTGCAAAATCATGCACATAGGGAAGGAAACCCTCAAGCCACCTATAGGCTGGGAGGAGTTGCTAGCAGTCACAAAGGAAGAAGAGACTTGGGCATCATCATCACTGATGACCTAAAATCATCAAGCAGACCTCTAAAGCAGTAGGTAAGGCTAGGGGGTGTTAGGGTGTATTAGTAGGGGTATCACAAGTCGTAAGAGGGAGGTATTAATCCCTCTGTACAAGACACTGGTTAGGCCCCATCTGAGTACTGCGTGCAGTATTGGAGGCCACACCTCACAAGGACATTAACCAAATTGAGGCAGTCCAGAGAAGGGCAACCAAATGGTGCAGGGACTGCATCAGAAGACATATGAGGACAGATTAACGGAGCTCAATTTGTATACCCTTGAGCAAAGGAGAGAGAGAGAGGTGATATGATCGAGGCATTCAAACACCTTAAGGGCATAAACAAGGTGAAAGAGTCTAACATGTTTAAATATAAGAAAAATAGCAGGACAAGAGGACACAGCATGAGATTAGAGGGAGGCCGATTAAGGGGAATGTGAGGAAATTCTTTTTCACAGAAAGGGTGGTGGATGCATGGAATGGCTTACCACAAGAAGTGGTGGCTATGAATACAGTGCAGGGCTTCAAACAGGCATGGGATAGGCATAGGGAGCAATACAAATGACTAGGAATAGATAGGCCACTGACAGAGCAAGGCCGATGGCACATTTATAAGGTAGAAAAAGAAATGGGCAGACTGGATGGGCCTTGCGGTCCTTATCTGCCCATCAACTTCTATGTTTCTATGTTTCTATATATTAAACAAACATATCTGGTATTTTACTTTTAAATCTCTTATTGCTTCTTCAACAGTTTAAGCAGGTTGCGTTCTTCATTAATGAAAACTACATAACCCATGGGAAACCCTGTTGCTCGAATCATAGGGACCATAATTTGTTTAGCACCCAATCTAACTTTTTCTTGCCTGGACTATTTGGGTGGTAAGTCATTAAACATAGAAATTGAAGCTCTCATTACATTTACTCTTTTCTTTTGATGTACTGCATTCATCAGAGTCTCTTTATCTTTGGATTTCATAAATTTCAAAATAATTTGCCTAGGGGAGCTAGTCTTCTGGTCTCTGTCACAGTCCTCTGTGAATTCAATCAATTTTAAATTAATACTAGTAGGGTCCATATCTAAATACGCCATGTAGCTATCTGATTAAAGGAATCAAGCAACGTTCTATTATTGTCCCATAATTGGGACCCCAAACACACTCACATTTTTTTTCGTGTTCCAAGTTCAAAATCTGTTAATTTTACTTTTGTTTCATGGTTTGCATCTTCCAAATCCTTTATTTTCTTCTCTACTGGAATAGTTTCATCTTGCAAATTTGATAATGATTGTTTAATATGTGCCATTTCTTGTTTTAACTCTGCATTTTCTTTTATCAAATTTTGAGTAAGACTAAAGTAGGAATCAATTTGTCTTGCAGGTTTAACAGTTTCTCTATTTTATTGAAATCTGGCATAATTGTGAAAATAAGGCTTTGGCCTATGTCGGAGGATTCCTCTTCATCACTTTCTTCACTATTACTTTCACTTAATGAACCCAAAGCTGATCTACATTTTTATTTTGAAGTTTGGGTTGTTCCATATTCCTGTCCTCTAAGCTTCTATTTTGAGAGGCATTAAGTACACCTTTAGACTGTCTTTTCTCTACACGATTTCCTCTATTTCATTCTCTTGCTGTTGAGTTACCATTTTTGTATTGTTCTCTTTTTTATTAGAAATTAGTTGAACCATTCTGTTCTATAATAACCTTGTTTCCTTTGGCCAGTTTCTCCGTCTCTACTTGAATTTTTACTGGTGGTTCAAAGTTTAGTGGGTTATTTATCATTTCTTTCTCATTTTTACTGGTACTGAGAGGTAACAAGTCAGAATGCTTATAATTACTTGGATTTTTTTTTTATATTTAGGCCTTGTAAGAAAAAAAGAGCTGCTTACCTCAGTCAGTAACGTATAGTCTGACTCTTGTAGTCTTAACGCATCCATAACAGGGTCGAACATTTGAATCTTTGCCATTTGCTGATTTTTAATTCCTTGGCTAGTTGCAGATACATTTTTTTCTCCTTTTCCTCTAGATTATCTGGCATCTTGTTTAGTGATATACCTTCTTGGTCTGCCATGTTTGTTTCACTTGGAGAATCCAGCATTTGGGGCTACACCTGAGCCTTCTGTCTGGGGCATTCCAGCACATGATTTAGGTGTTTTCAGCTGGCCCCTGCTTCAGCAATCTGGCTTAGTTCAGAAGAGTTACATTCTGTATTCCTTTTATTAGTTTTATCAACATTTTGGAACAGAGGAACATACCTGTGCTGGCTGTACCTACAATATCTTTTATAGTTGGAGACACCACCCCATGCACCATTTTTGTAGTTTTGGCCTTTGATAAGCAAGCAGTAGATTTTCTAGTAGCCATATATCTTGACTTTGTAGAGCTAGGTCTGGCTCCACTCTTATTGTTTTAAAGTCCTTGTTAGACCTCATTATACAAAATGTTTGCAGAGACTTACTGTCTTTTTCTTCTTCAAAACTCTGGCTCATACCTTTAGTTCAGGAACATGGTGAGGCTCTTGGAGGAGTCATCCACAGTGTCTACATCTCATGGCATTCTGGTGTAATAGCCATACGTCTCCTCCCTCTTCATGGGTGGTGCTCCCCCCACCATACACCCTGTTGTCTGTTATTGTTTACCTACAATTTACAATGTATCCTTCAGAATTTTATATTGCACTTCCCAGGTGGTTGAAGGCATTCGACTGGGACTTGTGCCTCACAATCTGCCAGGAGTATAAAGCAACTTAGCCTTGCTGCACACCCTGCCATGTGGTATTGATCACTTAAAATGTATAATGTAATTTTATGCAAATTATATACTGCACTTCCAGGTAGTTTAAGGCACCCAGCTGCACCTCATGCCTCACAACCCACCTGGGGCATGCAGCAATTGCTGCTGCTGCACACCTTGCTGTGTGTTATTGACTTACACAATTTACAATGTGATCCTATGAGAAGCATATACTGCACTTCCCAGGTGGTTGAAGGCTCTTGACTGCGGCTCATGCCTCACAACCCACCTGGGGCATGCGGTAATTTAGCACTGCCACACACACTGTCACGTGTTATGCCTTACCTACAATAAACAATGTGATCCTATGGGAAGTTTTGTACCACATTTATTAGGTGATGTGCAAGTGTGCATGTGTATCAATGGCTACAGAAGCACAGGACCATGATGATTGATGTCTCTTGTGTGATGTGGAAAGAGTTGTATGTTGCTTGTCTTAGCTGATGATGGATTTCTGTGGTTGCTTGTGTTGCCTTGCCCCATTTGGCTGCTTGGGGAAATGTGGAGGTAGTGTTAGAAACCCTAACATTGCATTTCCATACTTTTGTCACTTTAATAGTAACACAAGCTGATCCATTAACAGAGTTTTTGCAAAGAATGTATAAGGGATATACTACCCCCTACTGAAAATATTGTTGATATTTTTGTTCAAGTGCCGATTGACACTGATGACATTATGAGCGGTGAAGCCATGAGTGATGTCATCAGGTCAATCAACTATGAAGAACAAAATATCAACAATATTTCAATGAAGTATTAACATATTCCATTTATACCATACCTTCAAAAGTGGAAATAAAACTGAATTTCCTGCCATTTTTTGCTGATTATAAAAATCTAAAAGGTATCTATAAATGAAACACCACTCATTTGTTAGATATTTTTGTGCTGAACAACTTTTGTGCTTGAAGTACCATGCTATCATTTTCATTTTAAAGCTATTTGCATTTGTTTGTTGCAAAAGTGAAAAAATAAAAATGTTCTGCTTTTTCCAATTATAAAAAACTAAAATATATCTATAAATGAAACACGGCACATTTTGTAGCTTCTTTTGTGCTGAACAACTTTCATTCTCACAGGACCATGCTATCATTTTTGATTTAAAGTTATTCGCATTTGAATACGGTTAGTACAGCTAGTATACATCTGCAGAGCAGGGCATTGAGAGTGACAGAGAGAGAGAGAGAGAGAGAGAGAGAGAGACACGAGAACACACACACACACACACCACACAGACATTTTCTCTGTTACAACTGGCGTGAGTCCCTGGATATTTGAATTCCAGGCTGATCAGACAGATCAGCTCTGCTGCATAGATCAAAGGAAGAGCTGACACAAGATAGGGTCAGCTTTTTGTTTTCAAGCACATGACTTCTCCACCCAGCAAGCAAAGACTCCATCATTATCAGCCTGAATGATGATTGGTGTGCACTGACTCACCCATTAAATACTGCTCTGCATTGGACAGACAGTGTCACACCCTCAAAAGCACTATAACAGCATTATATTCACTGCCGCACATTACGTTATGCAAACATAATAAAAATGAATACTGGGTGGAAAAAGGCTGCATTAATATGGGAACCTAAACAAGGAAAAGAAACATAAAACCATACACTGGGCCTAAATGTACAATTATATTAATAAATGTAAAATAACATTCATGCTCCTGTAAATCTAGAAACTATCATTGTTTCAATGTTGTTCGATTGTGCTCATGGAAAGAGATCCTGCTATATACTATTCCTTCTTAGAACAAATTGCACTTATTCTTTGCTATCATCTTTTTTTTTTTGCACTTTATTTTAGCTGGTGGTCCAGGGCAGCTCTCAGGGTACCCTCGGGACTACCACCACTACTCAAGCCTAAACCTCCCTCATCTGAGCTCCCCCATGTCCCCATGGCATGCCCGGCCCTGGATCACCCCCAGAGGATGGCCTACCCACCCTTGGCAGCCTGTCTGGGATTAGAGGGCTAGAGGCAGGAGAGCCCAGTGAGGTAGGTCCAGCAGCGGATGTGGATGGGTCACTGGAGCCCCTTTGCATCAACTTAGATCACCAGGGTTTTCCAGCTGAAGTTTCCCCAAGCGTGGTCATGCAGTGGTGTCCAGGCACTGTGTGCGATGCCTGCCGCTGCTCCACCTCATGTTTCTGCACCGAAGGTTCCTTGCATGCCCCGATCTCCACTGGGGGGCCGCTACAGAGTGGCACATGGCCCTAGATCCCTCTCTGGGAAGGGAGATCAGTCCTCCAGATGCTCAATCCCTTCTCTGCCATCCCCCAGCAGCCCAAGTCTGTTCCAGACCCAGGTCACCAGCATGGCGAAAGGTGTGGCGTCCAGCACCTCAACCCTCAGTGCCACCAGGCTGGCCCCTTTGCTATCATCTCAGTGGTGAACTTTAGGATTATTATGGTGTGGATGAATAGGCTGAAAGGCAATTGCATACTTAGCACAATAAGTTAGCTGCTTAGCTAAAACTGCATATAATTTCTTAAAAGTTCAAGAAAAGCATTTTTCTGTAAGGAAACCCTGTTGTTCCCTGCAACTTAGACATCACATACAATCAATCAATCAAGTCTTTATTTAACCAGGCATTCATCGTTGAGAAGAAGTTCATTTGCAAGATGGACCTGGGTGGCGCATGAACAATTGTATATACAGGTCAACACAGGTATTTACAAGGCAATACAGATAACACTCTTTACAAAGAGGAAGAAAAAAGTTCATATGTACATAGAATTATACAGATATTGTACAGATTACACAGTATTTACATACATAGAAGTGTCTATAGGAAGATAAAGCAGGTTATCTAAGGTTGCAGGAGGAAGTAACGGAAGAAAAAATAAAATATACACCAGGTAGAGGTGAAGGTAGGGGGAAGGGAGGGAGGTAGGGGAGAAAGGCTAGGAGGGCACGGTGCACAGAAAGGAGTTGGTAAAATGAGATGTAGAGAAGGTGGATGGAGAAAAGGAGTATGTGTGAGCCCGGGATTGAATGCTATAAAGTACGTGGGGTATGGTAGGATGTCACAACCCAGGGTATGGAGCTCCTATCTGAAGTTGGAAAGGAAGAATAAGGGATGGACGGCCTAGTGTTGATAAGACAGGGGATAAGAGAGAGAGAAACAATCAGGCTGGTGAGGAGCAAGCTGGGGGGGTCAGTGCTAAAAATTGGATCTAGGCGTGGCTATATACCAGTGCAGACACGGTACTGGGTCTGAGTGGGTGAAACAGTTACATACTTCTCTGATTGTATGGAAATAAAAGCGTCTTGAAGGCATTTATACCGATTAGAGTGCTTAATTTGAGGGTTTTGTAGATCGTTCCATAAGGTAGGTAACACGAACCTTATGGCTGCCTGCGAGCAGGATTTTGCTTTGTGTACTTCAAATTGTAATTAGCTGAGTAACTTCTTAATGCGTATTTCCCAATTATAATCAGGGAAGACAGCAGGAGCTATAGTAAGGCAGCTTATTAGATAGTTCTATAGGTCCAGAGGCGGCGTTTCTGTGGCGCCTGAACTTTAGTGATGTCCACCCCACTGCCGCATATAGGGTGCAGTGATGCGTGTTGAAGGGAGTCGTTATAAACCTCAGTGCTCGATGGTAGAGTGTGTCAGTTTAGCCATGTAAGAGTTGGGGCATTGGCTGTAGAGGAAGTCAGCGTAATCAACCAATGATAGGAAAATGGATTGGACCAGTTGTTTCTTGGTATCTCTGGTGAGAAATTGGTTGATTCTAAAAACAATCCAAGCCTTTGCCGAAGTCGTTTTAGCAAGTGCTCGATATGATCAATGATGTATGTGAGCACATAAGCAGGAGGCTGGTAAGGACAGAGGTTTGGGTTTATATTCTGTTTTAACTGAAATATTTGAATAGTTTTGTACATGAAATTCAATCAATCAGTCAATCAAGTCTTTATTTAACAGGCGTTCATCGTTGAGCAGAAGCTCATTTGCAAGATAGACCATACAGACACTGTAGTTGCATTTTATGTTGACCTATTGCTGTTAATGTCAAAATCTATGTGTTGTTCTAACTGGGTACTACCATTAATTACCTTACAGGGTAATATCATATTCTTTTATAACCTTGTTGGGAACTGTTGTTTACTTTAACTGATTGTAGTTAACCTAAGTTGTCTATTGACAGATGCCATATTCCCATGACTTCCAGGAAACTGAGATGCTGCACTTTATGGGGCTATCCTGCCTCACTGAAATGCAATATAGGTTAAATCTGTCCCCTTGTAGATGCCTTCTTGTTAGGATAAAGCAATGTGCAAAAGGGGAGTTAGAGTGGGGTAGAAATTAATTCAGGGAAGGAGCATTTTCATCTAATGGGGTGTGCCGAGGTCTTGGGATCTCTACACTTAGTAACAATTAGATTTGAATCAAAATCAAGTACTTCTGAGTGGTTGATGTCAGAAGCCAAATTCAGGACCTACACACACCAGTATTAGTCATATTTTGTTTTGAACTGTTGGTGATTTGGGGCATACTACATATATTTATGCCATATAGGACACGATTATATGGTATATTCTTAATGGAAGTATCACTATTAACATACATGTGTTAAAACAGTTGCAACATGATCTAATAGATTTCCCCACTACATCTGTCACAACCTGTGACTCCCAACATTTACTGAAAATGAAGGAGGGTCAATTATTCCATTGTGGTATCTATTTAATTGCACCTCAACTCTTCATTTGTTGTTAAATTGATCACATACTGGAGAGTACCAGTATTTGGATGCCCTGTAGAAATGAAATTTAACTCAAGCATGCGACACAACAGAATAATGTATGTGTCTAAATTGGTTAAAAAAATTGACTCAAAATATCAAGGCTAGCAGTTATAGATATATCATTAAAATCTGAAACATCTGTGAGTTTTTTTGTTGAAATTAGCTTTATCTCTCCTCACTGCCTGCCCCAACCCATCAGACATCCCAAGTCATCCCTCTACCACACACCCACCAGGACTCGCCTCTCGCTCCTCCATGGAGCTTTGGTTTCCTCCTGAGCGGGACGAGGCAGGACACAGCCCCTTAATCTAGTTTTGTCAGGCAGTGATGGTGATCCTTGGTGATGGTGATCCTGTGAGCGAGGCACATCAAGGGTATGCTCTGGGAAGTCCATCTTCCAGGAGCAAGCTGGCGTCTTTCCTTTTTTCTCCCACCCTACAGTGCGTGGTGCCTGACATCAAGGCGATGGCGCCAACGTCGCACTGTGAGGCAGCCACCCATTCCCCATTAGTTGGGGCTTGTAGTACCCGAGCCTCCACTTGGGGTCAGACAAATGCTCAGACATCAGCCGCACCCCTCCCTGGAGAAGGCAAGCTGTCGGCGCTCAGCCTATCTCCCCGGCTGACCCACCAGCGCCCCAAGTCTGCTCCTGAACCCGGGTTGCGGCGTGGAGGCAGTGTGGCATCCAGCACCTCAAACCTCAGCGCCACGGGCCGAAACATCTGTGAGTTTGATTTCATTTCCTCTTCATGCACAGATAAGCTGTACTGTATAAGAAACACTTTCAGTGACCTTTCTTCCTCCCCACTTGGTTTTGCCAGCTCTGCATCTAGATGTAAGAATATAATCCTCCTCCAAACACTTGACTATATTTATCTGGTATGCATCCTAGCTTGACTTAATACTCATCTGAACCAGTGATGTTTTATCATGTACTGTGATGGCATGACTATGCAACTGATCATAAACTGGACTTGTAAAGTGTGGTCTGAATAATTCAACCTTCTCATTGGTCAAAACCCTATCATATGAGGTGTCAGGGTCTCAACAGGTTGCACACCCACCTCCAGGGCCAAAAGACTAGAAGACTGTGGTTTTCGTCTCACACCAGGAATGAGGGTTAATACCCAATACTAACACAATATTGCAGTACCACGGGTGCTACACTACTGAGGTAACATCATTCAGATGAACTGAGTTCCCTTCTGCCTATCTGTGGTGGCTGTCCAAGTGGAAGTTAAAGATTCTATGACACTTATTTTAAAAGTAAGAGATTTTCCCTGGTCTCCTGGCCAGCATTCTCCCAATCAATATAACATAACCATGTAACCCACTCCACTCACCCAGGTGCACCTGGAAATGCACTGTTACAGCTCAGTATAAATTTCTTGGTCAAAATTACAAACAACTAAAAACACAAATACAGAACAGCACTAAATTGCATAGTCACCACCACTGGGTGCATTAGTCTGATACAACCTGTGGATGGCAAAATGTCAGTAGGCAAATCAAACGAATATGCAATCCAGAACAACAGTATGGGAAAAAATACCATATAAGGGATGGGGATACAGCTGAAATATTCCGAAATCATACCCTGCAAACCACGCATCAAGTAATCCAACTAAATAAGCAAAACCTACAGTGTCACTAATTCAAGATGCAGCACCAAAAAAAAGAACTCCAAATTAATACAGTGCAAATCAACCCGTCAAGAAATACAACTGAAGAAACAAACAAAGAGCTGCCCGTTGGTTCTACCTGATAATCAAACACCTTAAAATTCAGGAGTTCAATTCTCTGGTACTCTTGTGACCTTTGCAGCGCCAGACCATACGTTTAGCTTGACTAGTGCAAACCATCGAGCCAGTTATGTCAAACCCTCCCTCATCCTCGTTCTCCCTTAGGTAGACAGTTAAGAAAAAGACAACAATAATTGATAGCTTCTGGCACTTTGTAGTTTTTAAATGAATTCCCCATCCTAGCTCACCCACAGGCCCAAAATACTTTATGTTAACAGACCCTGACCTACAGTATTAGCCATATGTTTTTGGGGAAGAATAACATGTAAAAATCTCACGGCTTCCTCAGTCATTACTCCCCAAGTCTTTCCATACTGTAAGAAAAATATTGCTGGCTCCAGGCACTCTACATGAGCCAACAGCATGATTTTAATGTATTCCCACTCATGAGCCCACCACAAGGTTACCAAATACCTTCATATAAAAGTTGAGAGGGCCCCATGACCCCTGATCCTAAGTTTGGGGCAGTGACTGAGTTATTATAGAATGAATCAATTGCCCCTCCCCAGATTCACAGAACATAAATTATGATGAAGGAAACCAACTTTTTATGAAAGTATTTCAGGACCTTGAGGTGTGCTAGGGGGAATACATTGAAAACATCCAATCAGCTCCTGGCAGCATATCAGAGCCAGCAATGTTTTCAAAAATAGTATTTGTGAGGATTGGGAGTTGACTGGAGTAATCCTGTGACTTTTACACATAGAACGTGGTGGGCTGTGGGTATGGGGATGGATAACGTAATGCATTTGGGGGATCAGTTGGGTGATCATGGGAGGAAGGCTTAATTTAAAAGATGATTCTGGGGCACTGTGAATCATGCCTTCTTTGGAGCTCCATGCCATGTATTGTAGAATACATATAATTTAATATCACTGACCTGAAAACATTATAATGCTGGATCTTATCCGGGGCTTAAAATTCGGGGGGTGCAGATTATGCTATTTTAGCCCCGAAAATTCTAACCCATGTGGGACAATCCCACTCACATGTGCTTGCAAAGATTGAGGAAAACACACCATTGAAATGAATGGGCAAATACATTTCAATGGCATTTTTATTCTCATGGTCACTGATATTTTTTCTACTTTTGCTGTTGATGTCTTATTTAGGTCCCTTCACAAACACCAGTGTTGTCATTAAAAATATCGAAGGTAAGAAGGTATGACCATGAGAAAAAAAGCATCAATGAAATGAATGGGCCCATTCGCTTCAATGGCATTTTTCTCGTAGTCCTGTTTCTTCATTTGATATTTTTTTAATGACGTACACTTGTGTTTGTGAGAAGGGACCTAAATAAGGCCTCAACAGCAAAAGTAGAAAAATATCACAAGATAAGAACATTATGACCATGAGAAAAAAGCCATTGAAATGAATGGGCCCGTTGAATGAATTGGCCCATTCATTTCAATGGCATTTGTCTTATGGTCTTAACATTCTTACCTTTTGATATTTTTTTTCTATTTTTGCTGTTGAGGTCTTATTTAGGTCTCCTCTCACCAACACATGTGTTGTCATTTTCACGCTACCCTATAAATGGGTGTTTCGGAATAAACCAACACAGTCCACAAACACCATTTATAGGGTGAAGTGAAAAATGACAACACCTGTGTTTGTGGAGGGAGATCTAAATAAAAACCTTGACTGCAAAAAATAGAAAAAAATATTAAAAGGTAAGAATGTTATACTTATAACAAAAATGCCATTGAAATGAATGGGCCTCCTGGAGAAGATTGAAAAATGGTCTGAAGTGTGGCAACTAAGGTTGAAGTCCAAGAAGTGCAAAATAATGCACCTGTGAAGAGGAACCCTGGGGAGACCAACATGATTGGGGAGTTGCTGGCTATCACCAAGGAAGAAAGGGACATGGGGGTTATAATTTCTGATTAGCTAAAGGTGTCTAAGCAGAGTATAAAGACTGCAGGGCGGGCCAGTGGTATGCTGGAGTGCACAGGCAGAGTTATCACTAGAAGAAGGCAGAAGGTGGTGATGTCATTGTACAAAATGCTAGTGAGTCCTCATCTAAAGTACTTGTGTGCAATTCTGGAGGCTGCACCTTCATAAGGACATTGACAGGGTGGAGGTGGTCCAGGAAGGTGACTAAGATGGCACAGGGCTTGCACTAGAAAACATATGAGGAGAGATGAAAGGACCTCAATATGTACTTGCTGGAGGAGAGGTTGGGGACATGATACAAACATTCAAGTACCTTAAGGGCATAAACAAGGTGCAGGGGTGACATCTTCCAATATAAGAGATGTACAAGAATGAGAGGGCATGATATGAAATCGGAAGGTGACAGGCTGAAGGGAAATGTGAGGAAGTTTTTCTTCACAGAGAGGGTGGTGGATGCATGGAATAGACTGCCACAGGAGGTGGTGGAGGTGAGCACAGTGGAGGTTTTAAACATACATGGGACAGGCATAAGGGTACCTTAGTGGTGGGAAGGAGGGTGAAAAGCCATTCACCAGTTAGGGTCAGAGGCCACAAACTAGTGTAGGGATTTCGGGCAGAGTGGATGGGCCTGACAGTCCTTATCTGCCAACAATTTCTATGTTTCGATGAGCAGATGTTTTCCAGTTCTGCTTTTCTCCTGCGACCAAGTACAGTCCTCTTTGACTGTATTTAGCCCAGGAGGATAGCAGGACCAGCAAACAAAAGATCAGAGCTTATATAAACTCTAACATGCACTGCAGGCTATTGAATATCCCACTGTTGCATACTTTGATGTCAGCTACAGTAGATTCTGGGATTTGTAGTGACAGAAGATGTCAGCCCACAAGTAAAATTAGTGTGCTACAACCTGCAATAAACACTAAATAAACCAAAATGTTTTTGAACACAAAGGGCACAGTGGGGCCAGCGCCACCCTTGGTGCTGACTGCTCCTCTTTAACTGAACTTAGGCTATCTTCACCGTGTTCTGTGTCTTCCCATGTGAGTTATCAGCCTCCAACTGTTTATTATCACTAGAATGCAGTGAATTTAAATTCCGCCGGCCGAAGTGAGCGAGTGGGCACTTGCGTTATGTAGAGGCAATGCAAAGTTCTCACTCCGCCTTGTCATTACTACGCGCTAAGGCGGAATGGCAATGCAAAGTAAGGCGTAAGTCATTGTTTTTAATGGACTTTGCGCTCCTCATTATGATTCTAAGTGACCCACTTGGTGTTTCAGATTTGGCAGCCCTCCCCACATCACACATGGCTACAGTACTGCAAGTCACATGCTCTTTAGCTAGGCAGGAAGAAAGTGAGTCATACAAGCAGATACTTTTACTTTCTCCTGTGTAGATGGAAAGAGAGTAGTGTGTTTTGTGACTGCTGATACTTTGAGATCAGACAGGAGATTTAAACTTTGATTTAGACCTAACAGCTTTTTAAAAGCTACATTTTTAGTCTTTCTGTACTCTTTTCACTTAATTTGCTCTTTCTGTAAATTTAATTTTTCTTACAGGCTTAAAATACATCCAAGTAAATATTAAAAAATGTATGTTGTGATTAGTGACGTGATCGTAAATCGTGATTTGTGACTGCATTTGTGACCATGATGACAAAATGCGAATGCCTATAGCTGTACTTTCCGCCCCGGATGAGGTGTGACACAAAATTCTCCCACTTAAAACACACATTAATTAGTACAATGGTGGGTGGTGAAGCATAGAGAGATACTACAAAACAGGCTTAAAATACATCCAAGTAACTATTGAAAATATTAATGTTGTGATTCATGACGTGATCGTAAATCGCAATTTGTGACTGCATTTGTGACAGTGATGATGAAGAAATCTGAATGCCTACAGCTGTACTTCCGCGGCCCTGATGAAGTGTGGCATAAAACTCCCGACTTAAAAACACTCATTAATGAGTACAATGGCGGAGTGGTGAAGCATGGAGAGATACTACAAAACAGGCTTACAATACATCCAAGTAACTATTAAAAAGATTAATGTTGTGATTCGTGATGTGATCGTAAATCATGATTTGTGACTGCATTTGTGACCATCCATGATGATGAAGAGCGTGATTTGTATCACAAATGACTCGTGATAATGGTCTCGACATAAAGCGCATATTAATGAGTACAATGTTCATGCAGAATTATGCACCACACCTGTCCAGTCATCTGAAGGGAATCCAAAGAAACAACTGTGACTTAGGTTAGAGATGGACATTGGGCCCTAAAGGGATGCAAATGCACAGACAGATTAAGATTGTGCTGTGCACTGAAGAGATGCAGATGCAAAGGCACAACACCTAACCAGTGCTCACCATCAGAAATTCAAAATCTGGAAAATAATTCCATTTCTGATTGAGGCAGGCCGTGGGGGGCAGTGTACTGCACTGCTGCAGTAACAGTCACTAGTAAAGATACCACAAAGAAGAACAAAATTACACAGCTGCAGTGGATAGCATAGCAGGTTCACATTGCTGAAATTATGTGGCACAATAAAAGGTGTCTGATTTGATGACACTTGTCACCGCATACTCACACACACTAAGTAATGTGTAACAAATTGAAAACTTCAGTAATATAACCACATATTTTAGACAAACTAAAATTATGCACTGCTGCACCACAACAATCAGCAAAATAATGGCAAGAATTATTGAAAATATTACTGCATGTACATTAACAGTTATACAAGAAAAATATCACCAAAACAGAAAGCTCTGTCTTTTCTCCAAGTTAATCTACCTACACCACAATCGCTCGCCTCCCCAAAGCACACTTCCACTGTCTCTCAGTACACAGACTGAATATTGTACATTAACATTCAAAATCCACACACAAACAATAAGCAGCTCGATGATATAAGCACAGGAGGGTTTCCTATAATTAGGGCTGTAATTTTTCATGGTAAAAATCTGCCAATTTCACGACAATTCACAGTCCTAAAATAGGATATTTATTAACAACTTGGGATATGTGCTTTGAAACTACACAGCCTCAACACAGTCAGAATATGGTTTGCTTTTCATCTGCACCGAGGACTGCAAGGACTGATTTTTAACATACAGTCTGAATACAGCTTTCCTTCCCTGCCCGATGACTGAAATGGACTTGTACGATGGAGCCAAAAAGGCTGTTTAACTTAGCTGCAGCAGACAGGAGCCTTGTTCCAGTGCTTAGAAGTAAAGAGGCAAACTTTTAAATCAGAGTTTTTGGCAGCACACAAATCGCACTTCCGCAAGTTGCAGACAGTAGACATATGCTGGCCATGGGAGCACTATAGTAATGCCTCTTCTTGTACTGGAATTGTTCTGCTCCTGATTTTCAATGCAAAGACATTGTTTGCCTGCATACAAATGAAAGGAGTATGTATGACTTTTGAATTTGGGGATTTTCACGAGACTACCGATTTCACGGTAATCGTGAAATCCGTGACCTATGAAAAATTACAGCCTTACCTATAATCGAAGAACTAAAGTTTCAGCAAAACAAATGACCCCAAAGGCTTTTTAACAGCGTTTAGAATGTTTGAATCACAGAGTTCTCAGAGCAGATTCTCTCCTACAGCTTCATACACACACACTACCCCAAACTGAGCCTGTGTAGAACAATCTAGAGCCCATAATTCGCCTTTGGAGCTTAAAACAAAGTGAAGTGAGGTGGAGTACATTGTTTTCAATGTCCTTCGCCTTAAAATTGGTGGAGTAGTAGTTTGGGAAGGTGGAGTAACACGAAGTCATTGTTTTCAATAGACTTGGCGTTACCGATTATGTGTAAGTATTCCGCCTCATGTTGCGGAGCACCCAAGAATCGCCTTCACTCCATTGATCACTGCAGAGTGAATTGAGGCCACTTCGCCCACCACTAATCATCACTCTTGCTAGAGGAGGGTAATCCAGCAAAGCAACTTGTGCTGTTTGTATCCTGTAGAGAGTGTTCTATCCTACAGATTTATCTCACTGGATTATTACTCCTAGACACTGTTTGGGGCCTTTAGACCACACCCAAATGATAGGTCTCTAGATATTGTTCTGTATATGATTTCTCTGACCAGATATTGTCTGAGGACTACTCTGCAGATATGCATTGTATACTTGTTGCATATTTGTGGATAGCCACAAAGTAAAAAGTTAAAATAAATAATTAAATAAAGATGATGCTGGCTCCTGGCACAGTGCCAGGAGCAAAAATTGTTTGCTGTTTGCTTGAGGTTAGAGAGAGAGAGAGAGAGAAAGAAGGTATTGGGAATAATGGCCAAGGTACTAGCCCAGGCCACCTGAGGAAGGCTTAGGAGGGTTTCTTTTTCATTTTCTAGCTATTTGACCCTGCAAACTACAAACCTATTCAGACTACGCTGACGTTTATCTGGTTCAAAGTTCACAGTGTGAATGATAAAACTTTGGGAGGTTTGCAAAGCTCTAAATTAGCATTAAAAATAAGAGAAGAGGCTGTACATGAAAGGAGGTGCTGGGACAAAAACAACTAGTAAATCAAAGGAATCCGTACTCTCTAACCCAAATATTAGTATAAAGTACTCAATTTTATTTCAGGTGCCATGTGCAATGCCCTGACACGTTTCAGAATCAATGTTCCTTTTTCAAAGGGTCTCTAAATGAACACAATTACTAACCTAAGAAAGTTGATGGGGATGCTGCAGACAGGGCTAATATGCAACTGCAAAGGGCTGCCCCTCCTCCAGAAAGGCTTCACACATGACACAGGCCTGTACTGGCTCTGGTTTTGCACTTTATGTGTTTATTGGATTACACAAAGAAAAATATTCCTCCTTGAGTCCTTCCATGGAAAATGGCTAGCGACACTGCAGACAGAGGCTACACAGTTGCCAAGGGCTACTCCTTGCCTGCAAAAGGCTTCACACATGACATAAGCCTGTACTAGGTCTGGTCATGCACGCTATGCTTTTTACTGTACTACAAAAAATATTCCTGCTTGGATGGCAAAATGGCTAGTGACACTGCAGGCAGGACTAACCCACTCAATTGCCATGAGCTGCACCTCCTTTCAAAAAGGCTTTGTGTAGCAAGTTCACTATAATTTGTTTTTATTTGGTTAAGAAAAAGAAGAAAAAACTTCCTGCTTGCACACATGCAACTGGCTAAACTACAAGCTGGGACTACACTGACTCAGCCTATGTCCCATCATTCAACATGTCTTGTCTCCTGTTATTCATCTTTTCTTGTCTCCTGCCAGTCACCATCTTGTGCACAAATGGCTCACTGGGAATTTACATACAAGCTATGTGCTGCAGCACTGTCTCAAATAACCTTTCACGAAGATTTCCTCTGAGCTTACCAACACCTGGGGACTGCTAGCTGCCATGCTACCAAACTGTTTTCCACAGAATTGTACCTGTTTTCCTCTTTATTATACTCTAAAATGAAGGTACAGAGCAAAAGTTGTATATTGAATACATGTTGACCATGAATCAAAAACCAAAACCAAAACCAACACCAGAACCCAAACCAGAGTGATTTGGCAAACCAAAACCAGAACCTCCATGGTTTTGCACACCTCTATGTATTTCTCATTAAAATATTTTATAATCTCATGCAAGACACTCCATACCTTTTATTAGTGGAATAAGACACTCCAGTGTTGATTATGCTATATCAGTATGCATCCTCAGCTTTGCCTTGGCCTGCAAAACCAATCGGTAAGTATACTAATATAGCTTTAACATGAAGTAAGAACATTCTAGCCACCTGACTGGTGTAAAAAACAAGCTCAAGTGGGTAATTTTCAAACATTATCCTACATGTACCTCTCTCCAATCAGAAACCAGGGTTACACACACTTTATTCCTTAACAAACTGACACCTGTCATTTTATTCTCAACACAATGACTAGTACATGTAAGTGCTTAGAACAGTCATTTTATTGTCAGTAACATGACAATAGTGACATTGTCCTCTTTCTTGCATCCTGATTGGTTTATACTCACAGCAGCAAACACAAGAATGATAATATTTACAGTGTACTAGCTGAGTCACTATTCTTGGCAATAATGTGATTGCTTTGCGAAGATACAGTACTCAACCTTTGGGCTCACACTTCATTCACTCAGTCAAACACATTACTGCCTTGTGTGACCCAGCAGGTAACAATTACACTCCTGTACTTGTTCTACATTTGCATCAAGTTGGCTGTTCATATACTAGTCCACATGCCTATTGGTAGATGGAGGAGAACAAAGACAAAAGTCAGCTAAACCATGTGTTAGACTTGGCAGATAAATGCCAAGTTCAATGAATCCTTCTGCAAAATTTTTCAGTTGCAATAATCAGACATGGACTTGAAACGTACACCCATTGGGTATGCCATCATAGCGTCAACAACTTTACCACGACTGACACTACAGCAACAACAGCACTTGTAGTGTCTGCTCATACCCAACATTGCTTTCTGGGGTGAGTGCACTGCCTCCCCAAAGCAAGTCCAACTCAGAATTGATTCATTTACTAGTTGGGGGTTCAGAGGGCAAAGCCCCTGAAGAAAGCACAGTCTAAAGTGACTCTTTATGCCGACCGCAATTGTGGTCAACATAAAGGAGTCGCTGTAACGCTAGTCGACTAGACTGTCATGGATCCCACCATTGCATGTGGCAGGTGCCCAGATGCAGACTCTTTTCATTATGCCAAAACAGTGTAACCTCTGGTTATACCTTCCTACAGAGAGTAATTTTGTGATTTTATCAATGAAGACAATTTAATTTTTACTTTTTGTGTTACAGTAGAGTGTTCAGCTTTATAATCTTCAAATGTAAAGTGGTGGAGCAGATCAAATAGCAGTCCCATTTCTAACGTCAATTGTAAGTTGCCACTTTTAATTACTGAAAAGAAAAATAATGCTATTACATTTATTTTCTAATGCTCAGACATGCTTATTTTTTGCTCAGTCAGTTTTCTTCCAGTTTGCAATGCAACATCAAGAAAGGGAACAGCTACAGCATCATATTACATAAGGTACTCAAATAAAATTGCTTTTAACTGAGCTTCATAGAGACATGTGTTTTGATTTTTCAAGATTTCCAGGAAAGATCTTTAATTTTTATAAGTTGTCAGTTTTGCATCTCTTCCATGCAGGAATGCAGTTAATTGGGCAGGTTCCACATAAATCACAGTAAAATTAGCTACACTCTGACGATTGAAGATACAGCCATTGTCCAAATAACCTGGTTGACACATTGTTTTTGTTAGTAAGATGTGAGTTGAAGTAGATACTTTTGCACTGTATGTTTCCTTGGCTTTCTTTCTTTAGTGTTCTTTGTTCTTTGTGTGGCTAAGGATGTTGCTTTTAGTTTGGGTTCATGAGATTTCAGATCAGTAATTAACATCCAGGTATCAATGCTCTGCAGCCAGTCAGGTTGTGAGTTTCTGACCCACTGACATACAATGACCAGGTTTTATTTCCATTATTTTGCACAGTATTTTATCAAATGCACCCTTCATCAAAAGTTAAATATCAAGACAATACTGTTGGCCATGGTATATTCCAGAATTGGCAGAGTAGTAATACAAAATGTAATAATTACAGATAATCGCTAAAGCATGTGATCTTACAAGATTTGTATTTAGCTCAGAAGCTGGTAAAAAATAGAATCATACAATTTGTTAGCAAAAAGGATCATTTGGCCCACCCAATCTGCCCAGATGGTTCCTGCCTAGACTGTCTCTGCAGACCCTAAATGGTCTCCAGTGACCCTCTAGCTCTAAGACATAAACTTGACTGCAGGAATTCCTTCAAACCAGACTATTCTTTTCTTCTTCAACTACAGACCGGTCTCTTATTGAGTGAAGTCATCATATGGAAAATTCACAGTCCCTTCTCTGCTTCTGAAAATGTCAGTCAGAGCTCTGAGCTTTACACAATAGATCACGTTATCATCAAATGCAATAATTCCTTGAGTAGTGTATCACTTCAGTATTGCATTCAGAACTTCTGTGTTAATTCTATGTCCCATGGCAGGAAAAACTTGCTGCAGTTCTGAGGCCCTACTGTACCAAGCCTATCTGCATCAAACACCACAAAGTGTTGCTTACAAACCACTTAGCACAGTGCAGACCACCTCAAACTCATTAAACTCTAACTTCCCAGACATATCTTTATCAGCATGGAAACCATCAACCTGCAAGTTTGTTTTGTTTTGTTTTGAGTTTGTTGACCAGGTGAAATACACGGCACTTAAAGCACCTTTTACAGGTATGACCTGGTGTACAAAAGTTCAGGACATAGTAAGTACACTGTATGCAACACATTATCGATGAATACAAAACATTTGGGGTAACAGGTTGCATTTAGATATATGCAAGATTAGATTCAGTATTAAGTGGCATAATTAGGATGACAGGACAATTTACATAGTGGTATATTTACACAAGAAATTACACAGAGCATACAGTTTGTCAGTATTAATAGATGGTTCTTTAGATCTTTGGTAAAGGAGGCAAGTGGGTTTGCAGTGTGATTGGCGGAGGATGGTATTCCAAGATGACAGGGCCGGTAGCTGTAGGAGCTGTGGCCCATGGTTGATGAGATATGAGAGACTGAAAGGTGAAAAATTAGGGTTGATCAGGAATTGAAGTTGGTGAGACTGGAAGAAGTAAGTATGTTAAGCTCTCAGGTTGTTGCCCTAGTCAGCAGTTTGAAATGAAAGTTTGCCAGTGCCAGCTTTGATTTCACCTTGAACGCTGGCCAGCTCAGCCTATCCAGGATTGAGCAATGATACTCCCTATTTTCACTTTGACAAACAAATTTAGCAATTTTGTGGTAAAGAGATTTTTAACATCAAATTATCCAGTGTCCAGGTTAAATGGCTACATTATCAAGTATCCAGGTTAAATGGCCTGTCAGCTACAATGAAGCCAGACTGGGAGAGACATCTCTGCAGCTCATCAGCATCTATGTGCTTATCCTGGTCAGCACCCACAGCAAAGTATCTATGCAGCGGTCCTGTTGCTGCCCTGGGTATCCTGAAGCTCCTGGAGCATCACCATATTGTCCACCATATCATGCGGCACAAATGTAGCCATAAAAATTAACACAGACAGTAACGACATGTAAAACAGGTGAATAAGAGCAAATGGTTTATTATTTTGAGTGGTTACAAACGTTACTCACAAAAGATCTGCAGAAAGAAGGGGGAATTATTAAAATATCAATTCAATGTGGTACATAGTTCAGTGCTTGTGATACATAAGAGCTGGATAAAATATGGTTGGTGCTTAGATACATTTGAACTGGATTGGTACATAGGTCAATGCTTGTAGTGCGTAGGAGCTGAATGAGATATGGTTGGTGCTTAGATACATTCGGGCTGGATGAGATGTGGTTGATGTTAGAAACTTGATCTTTGGCCTTTCTCTATATTCTACTATTGGCGGGATGCTAGGTAAGTTTAGGATTGAAGGCCCAGCGCAAGGTGAGATATGAGTGCCATAGAAGGAGGAGGAGGAGAAGGCAGGGGAGGATGGAGGGCGAGTCAGACTCGCTCGAAGCAGAGGGAGCAGAAGCTGGACACTTATGAAAAGGATGGGGAGGAGCTATCCCCCATCAAACTTCAGGCAAGGCCTTCCAATTCAATGTGTGGTACATTGCTCAGTGTGGATATACTATGGTATCCCTAAACTCAGTAACCTGAGTCTCAGGATACCGACCCCACTGGCCCAAAATCCAGCCTGCTGAATCAGTTGCCTGAAAATATGATTTGAGCACCCCCATAACTAAAATATCTAACTCCGAGGGAGGCGGACCTCAGAGTTAGAAATAAATATTACAAGAGGCAGGACCACTAATATACATGCCACCTGCAGCGCGGATAGAACCTGCACTCTACATATCATGCCAGTCAAGCAGCCATGGTGTCATCTGCAACACCAGTGGGGCAGCTCGCCAGCTTTCCAATTTTCCCTCCCTTTAAATGCTATGGACAGGAGTACGGTAGCAAGCCATCACATCTGCTACCTTACCCGTCAACATCCTCGGGATCTATAATGCCGGATGCTCACTGTCCAGATACTGAACCTTCGGCAATATTGCCGGGCAGGTCAGTGTCGGGATAGTGAGCCTCAGTACTTCATAAGGGTACCGCTTCAGTGCTTGTGATACGTAAGAGCTAGATAAGATATGGTTGGTGTTTAGATACGCTTGAACTGGACTGGTACATAGCTCAGTGCTCATAGTACATAGGAGCTGCATGAGATATGGTTGGTGCTTAGATACATTCGGGCTGGATGAGATATGGCTGATGTTAAAACTTGATCTTTGGCCTTTCTCTATATCCCACCTTTGGCAGGATGCTAGGTAAGTTTAAGTTGAAGGCCCAAAAGAATTAATTACTGTTGTGATTACCTCCTCCAGCTCTGAAGAGTGTGGCCAATAGCACAGAGAGAAAACACCATTAGGGGAAAACCTCTGAGGACCCATGGCTACTGACCTGTCCATCCTCTGGACATACTAAAGGAAGTAATCCTCAGTTAGGCTAAGTACTGACTGGTTATCTTAGAACTAGATCCAGGGTGTTGGTCTAAGAGGCATATCCTGAGTTCAATGGTGAGCAGACGTAATCCTGGAAGATGAGGTACTGGTGAATGAAGAGTCCAACATGGAGAGACAATAGAATAAGAGGTTGCTTAATCCAAGTCCATAATATCTATAGGAGAAGAAGGCAAGGAATGTACATGCAGGCAGCTCGGCTATGACTGTTCACTGAGTCATATCTTGGAGAAGCGACAATGCAAATGCTGATGACATGGTTAAGAGAGTAGCCCAGCTTGACAGGAAGGGGAGTGTCTGAAGGCATCCTGGGAATCGGGTGAGCTTCATGATAATGTCTATCATAACCTAAGCAGGAATTAGACTGGTGGTGGATAAGTGGTCGTAGAAAGCCGAAGAGTCCAGAATCACAAGCTTGCCCTGTTTGTGGGCTAGCTGTAGCACAGGACCCCAATGTGGGTCCAGTGTATGCAGGGGTGAAGATCAAGCAGTAATGTGAGTCTCAGCAGTCAGAGTCAAAGGTAAGACCCCACGCTGGTCAGCCTTGCTAAAGATGGAATGGTGTAGGAGTTAGAAGAACTGCCCACAGGGGCAGGATAAATTAGTGATGGTAAGGCACCCACTGGGTTTGCCATCGCTGCAAAATGTATAGTCCAAAGAAGAAGGAGAATGCTGCATGAGACTGACTGTGGTTGGTATGGAGTATGTATGAGAATAAGCAATACCCAGTCATGGGTATGGTAATGAAGAGTGGAGAGTCCCCAGCAGTCTGATCTCCAGTAGGCTATCTCGGGATATGGAATACAGTCAGAAATTAGGGTTCTAGAAGCATGCGGGCTCTATGATTGTCTGCAGCTGCAAGAGTCGATGATATAGGTTTGGGAGTAGCACGAAGGAAAGAATGAGGTGAGCATTCAGGCAGAGCACTCTGTCACAGCTGTGCAGGCTAGGTGTGATGAACAATCGAGGCCTCCTGTGGGATGTGTCAGGATGGATGGCGGGACCCTAAATGGTCTGCCATTGCATAAGTTCAGTAGAGAAGGCAAGGCACCACAGCGGGTCGGCCAAAGTAATGATGGAAAGTGTTTGAGTAAGCAGACAAGCCTTCTTGTGGGAAAATAGGAGAAAATGGTAGGAACCCACGTGGTCCGCCATTGCACAAGTTTCAGTGAAAAGGCGAGACCCTCCGTGGGTTGGCCAAGGTGATGGTGGAAGGTGGTTGAGCAAGCAGCCAGGCCCCCATGTGGGGGCCAAGCAGATATGTCTGGTGGGACCCCATGTGGTCCGCTATTGCCAAGGTTCCTGTAAAGAAGGCAAGACCCACACATGGGTTGGCTGAGATGAGATGGAATGCGATTGAGCAAGTGTGCCAAGCTTTGCAGGGTTAATAGCAGGAGACAATGGCGGACCCCACATGGTCTGCCATTGCAGAGGTTCCAGTAGAGAAGGCAAGACCCTCACATGGGTTGGCCAAGGTGAGATGGAATGTATTTTAGCAAGCAGCCATACCCCTTTATGGGGCGAGCAGGAGAGATTGGTGGAACCCCGTGGTCCATCATCTTAGTAGGACTAAAAAGTCTGAGAAATGGGGCAGATCCCCATGTGGATTTGCCTGTAGGAAAGTACCAGTGAGCATCCGTAATGCCTAGGTGGGCATGGGAGTAGAGGACAGTGGGACCCTCATGGTTCACCATGGCAATTGAAAGGTCCATGGTTGATGAATTCCTGAAGTGCTACCACAGGATAGGAAGTCACTGAGGCCCTATAGAAAGTGGTGGCCAGGGTGGCAGGCGCTGGCCCAAGGGCATAATCGGCAACTGGACGGCGCAAGTATGACCAGTGGACATGGATGTAAGCAATGTAGACAGATGCAGGGCGGGACTGTAGAGCAGATTGCCGTTGGTGAGTGAATAAGCATCAGTGCACTTGACAAGGCAATAAAGGGATCTCCCCGACAACGCAGAGACCATAGGTTGTAGAGGTAGGCCATCATAGTGGACACCCAGACGGAGACAGATAGCTCCTGATGCTGTCTCAGGAGGAAAACATAGTTAGGATCAGCAAATAGGTTCCTAAAAGGGAGCAGCAGAGCTGGGCACAGTCTGGGTCAGATAAGAAAGGCAGGCGTCACGCAAAAGCAAATAGAATGGGAAGGAGGGTTTGACTTCCTGGTAGAATTTCTTGTTTCCTGCAAGAATTTCCTTTCTGGATGGGTGCATTGGTTGTGAGGAATGGAACAGTCAGCAGATGACAAAACCTCCGTGAAGGAAATGAGGACAGTCCAGGAAGCCGTGGATGACAGGGTGGCGAAACAGTCAAAGGATGCATCACCGACCTTGGTACTGTGGCACAAATATGGTGTCCTCGAGGAATAGGGAAGGCAGTCTTGGTAGCATCTTGGCAAGAACAGCCAGTGCAGAGCAGGGCACATAGCTGTAATGCCCAAGGAGTTGAGGAAGCCAGGAGGTACAGGCAGGCAGCCATGGTACTGCCGACAGGAGAGCTCCAGTACATGAAACCAGAGCAGCAGCAGCAAGCTGCAAGCAGGAACAGGAAGCAGGAGGTGGTGAAGGAGATGGACCTCTCGGACAATCAATTGCACAGATGCCCAGAAGCTGCAGAGTACAGAAGCAGGCAGGCGTCCGTGAGCAGAATGGAGCCGGCTGATAAGAGAACCCCAAAGAAAACAGAAGACAGGATGGCAGGAAAAGACAAAGGAGGTACACTGCACTAGGAGAAAAAGTGGGGGACAGCAGAGGGACGGAGGGAAGCACGAGGAGAGCAAGGGAAAATGATGCCAAGGAGGTGAAAAGAAGACCCAGCCAGAGAGAAGGGATATCCGGGGCAGAAGTAGGGGGGACAAAGCCCCACCAGCCACAGAATGACAGTGAGTCTGACTCAATCGAAGCAGAGGGAGGGAAGCTGGATGCTTATGAAGTGGATGAGGAGGAGCTATTTCACCCCATCAAAATTCAGGCAAAGTTTTCCAATTAGGTGGCAGTCTTCCACCTACCAAAATGCTACTTGGTAGTCAGCTTAGACATATTCAAATGCTTTTGCAGTGTTAGTCAAAGATACTAAAACAGAACTTGACCTGTGCCACCTTCATCCCAATGAAAGTAAGGGCAGTCCATTGGTACCACAGAAAAGAAGCTGTGTAACAAAGGGTATGCTGCTTCAATAAAATCAGAAAAATACTATAATCCCTGTCCCTATCAATCTCCTATACAGACTGTTTGGCCTTTTTGTGTTTTGCATAGTACTACTTCACAACTCTGGTACATTTTATGCTCATCACCATCATATGTTTATTAACCAATCAGAGAGACCACTGCACAGATGTTCAGCAGTGTCAGTGGCTCAGTAGGTAGCACACTCGCCTCTGAGGCTGAAAGATCTGAGGGTTGTTGGTTCAGTTCCCACATCTGGCACTTGGTAAAATCCAGTACTGACACTGTAGAGCAGCATGAGAGGGGTGCTGCACTTCTGAGGTGCTGTCTTTCGGAAGAGGCGTTAAACCGAGGTCCCATCTGCCTGGATTGGTGGTAGTTCAGGTGGATGTAAAAGATCCCATAGCACTTATTGAAAAAAGTAGGGGAATGTCCCGGTGTCCTGGCCAAATTTCCTCATTCACTAAAATACCTCCAACAGCTTAATCTGGTTTAAGGTCAGTTGGCATTCATCTGTATCCCCTCCCGGGTCATGCCTGAAAATAGGCAAGATTTGTCTAGTGCAGGGGTTCTCAAATGGTGAGACCAGCCTCCTGGGGAGGCCCCAACTGTTCCAGGGAGGTTCAAGCAAGTCTAAAGAAAAACTGTATTTAAATTTTGAGTTTTTTATATTTTGTGTGAAGAGATGGAGCAAACTGAAAAAGGATAATAGTAGGTGAATTTATATATTTATTTACTAATAGGTGACAAGGGAAGGTGAATGAGCCAAGGCTCATTTCAGGTATACCGGAAAGGTAGGCAGTGAATACATTTCAAAAGGTAACTACAAAACAATCAAGAAACACACAATGAACAATAGTGCAAACAAATATGAACAATAAACTAATAATGAGTGGTGGTAATTGGTCAATTTGTAGACTGATGGTAGAACAGCCCAAATACAACGGTTGTGCATAGAAGTGCTAAGAGCAATAGCAGGAAGAGCAAAAGTAATCCCAGAGAAGTTGCTTAGAGCAGGGAAGGGCCGGAGAGGCAAAGTATGTAGGAAGGTTATTTCATGTAGAGAGGAAAAAGAAAGTAGACTGACCCATGAAGGTACTGCAACAAGGGTAACAATGGTTCAAGAATGAAAATAGTGGAGCAACTAGGCTGGCCTGGGGGGTTACAATAAAGCTTAATAATAATGTTTATTTTATTTATTTGTTATTCAGGTAACACCTTTGAGCATAGGAGCTCTTTTCAAAGGTTCTACGTTAGTATAAGACAAAGAACTGAATGTGAGACAAGTACTTAAAAGGGTTTCAATTTATTCATGGTGTACTCGCAAAGTACAGTATGTTATTTTTCTTTAGGGAGGCCCAAGATTATTTCAGTTTTTGGGGGCTCAAAATCTTTCCATGGATTTGGGGAGGCTCACTGTGACAAAGTCTAAGAACTACTGGTCTAGTGCACTTATCCAGTCAACAAAACTAAATAAATAAATAAAAATAAATAACATTTTCAACTGTTTCCATTGTGAAAAGAATGCAAAGTTATGTTTCAATATAAAATTACATCATAACAGTACACAAGATATGAGTAACATACAGAATAGATATTCCATTATGAAACAATAAGCCACCACTAGCACATGGCATTATTAAGCTCCACGTGGTTTTTTTAATCACTGTACTTTTCCCCTTTCAATGCCTGTCCTGCCCCACTGGCCCTGCCTTGCCTAGCCCTATCCCCACCTTTTCTGGGACTTCCATCTCCTGTATTCCTCCTGGCTTACCCCCAGCTTGGGGCAGCCAGAGTGAATCGCAATCCTCAGCAGAATTAGAATGAAGTGCCGAGACAGCCTTCAGTTGGTAGTCCATGGCCTGTGACATGAGACGGAATCATCCTGTGGCAGTCAGGATTTGTTTCCATTTTCTTCCTGGACTCCCTGACATCAATGGAGTGCACCTCATGCACACCACGTATGTTGCATGCCAACATCCTGCCTCCTAAGCCTTGGCTCCTGGTTATACCACCACCTGTGGTCACCCAGGAGAGGTGGTACTGTGGCTGAGCCCCAACCTTCCACTCCCTAAGGTGGACAGCATCCCTTTGGGTTGCTCAACCAACCTTCCCGCTGGTCCGCCAATGTCCCAGGCTTGTTCCCAAACCTGGGTCATCATGTCACAAGCAGTAGCACTACTGCAGCAGCAGCAGACCAGCTATGTTTCACGTGTTTAAAAAGCAAGTGGTACCTTGTTTATATATATATACAGTGGCGTGAAAAAGTATTTGCCCCTTCCTGATTTTCTCTATTATTGCATATTTGTCACACTGGATGTTTTCAGGTCTTTAGACAAAATATAATATTAGATAAAGGAACCTGAGTGAACAAATAACACTTTTTTTTTTACTTATTTCATTTATTTAATGAAAAAGTTAACCAACACCAACTGGCACTGTGTGAAAAAGTAATTGCCCCTAGTTAAATCAACCCAATTAAAGGGATAATTAGAGTCAGCTGATTGAACACAGCCAGGCTTGATTACAGCCAGCCCTGCTCAATATAAACCTCACTTATTTTGGCCCTTACCATCAGAGTCACATTGCCAGCACAAAGATTCAACAAGCACATTATGCCATGATCAAAGGAAGTTCCTGAAAAGATCAGAAAAAATTTGTTGCCCTCTGTCAGTCTGGAAAGGGTTACAAAGCTATTTCTAAGGCTCTGGGACTCCATCCAGACCAGCGAGCCATAATCTCCAAATGGAGAACACTTGGAACAGTAGTGAACCTTCCCAGGAGGGCGGCCTGCCAAAATTACTCCAAGGGCACAGTGTAAAATCATCCAAGAAGTCTCAAAGGATCCTAAAACAACATCCAAAGAACTGCAGGCTACTCTTGCCTCAGCTAAGGTCAGTGTTCATGACTCCACAATCAGAAAGAGACTGGGCAAAATGGTCTTCATGTGAGGTAGCAAGGAAACCACTGCTAACCAAGAAGAACATAAATGCTTGTCTCTCATTTGCCAAGAAGCACCTGGATGATCCACAAGCCTTTTGGGAAAATGTTCTATGGACAGATGAGTCCAAAGTGGAACTTTTGGACAACATGGATCCCATAATGTCTCGGCGTAAAAGCAAACACAGCATTCCACAGTAAGAACACCATACCAACAGTCAAACATGGTGGTGGTAGTGTGATGGTGTGGGGATGCTTGCTGCCTAAGGACCTGGATGACTTGCCATAATTAAAGGAACCATGAATTCTGCTCTGTCCAGAAAATTCTATGAGAATGTCCAGTCATCCTTCCTATCAGCTGAAGCTGAAGCGTAGTTGGGTCATGCAGCAAGACAATGATCCAAAACACAAAAGCAAGTCCACATCAGAATGGCTAAAAGAAGTAAAATTAAAGTTTTGGAGTGGCCTAGTCAAAGTCCAGACTGAAACCTAATAGAGATGCTGTGGCAGGACCTGAAGCGAGCAGTTCATGCTCGAAAACCTACCAAATGTTACTGAATTAAAGCAGTTCTGCGGGAAGAGTGGGTTAAAATTCCTCCACAGCGATGTGAAAGACTGATATTGAATTATAGGAAGTGTTTGGTTGCAGTCATTGCAGCTAAATGTGGCATAACCAGTTATTAAGTGTAAGGGGCAATTACTTTTCACACAGTGCCAGTTGGTGTTGGTTAACTTTTTCATTAAATAAGTGAAATTAAAAAAAAAAAACAAGTGTTATTTGTTCACTCAGGTTCCCTTTATCTAATATTACATTTTGTCTAAAGACCTGAAAACATCCAGTGTGACAAATATGCAATAATAGAGAAAATCAGGAAGGGGCAAATACTTTCACGCCACTGTATATAGCTGTCAGGCCACTGGCCGCCACCTGATGCCTGCTTCCGGCTGTCTTGCCTGCATCCTCAGTCCCATCAGCCACTCCCCAACAAAATACCAGCGAGGATCAACATGGGGTGGGACCTCAAGGCACTGGCAACATCTCCATGATGGCGGTGCACATGTATTTTCTCTTCACCGTGTTTCCCCAATGTACAGTGACACTTGTGCATGTGATAATGCACACACACATTACAGGCACCTGCATTGGTATTCCATATCTGGTGCTCTTCTTGTGTACCACCCAGCCTCTGCTGAGTGGCAGTGGTGCAGTGATATGCCGTTCCTCCCAGAAGGAGGAAAGCAGTCCTCGGGATGCTCAATCCTCTTTCTCCCAGATAGCCACCAAGTGGCACTGGTCAGCTTCTGGCAGCTAGTAAGGCAACCGGTGCCTCAGCCCACATAACCATGCAGCTGGCTTAGTGGTACTGTTTTTGGCCCTATGATTTTTTTTATTTATGGTAACTCTGCTCCTCCCTCCTGCACTGCACTTGTTTACAGCTGCTGCTGTGTGTGTGCTGACCAATCAGAGCGTAAGGTAGGAGAGAATGTTCTAACCTATCTTTGGTTAATTGACAAAATCCTGACAAAGGAAACCTGTTACAAAACCTTTAATACTGTATACCACATAGAATGTTTTACTTGTACTCTACAAGGGTGCCAGGGAAAGAGTAGGAATTCTGGCACAGATGGGTCTTCTTTCATCAAAGCCAGTCATAAATGTGTTCCTTGACTATCTTGTCCCTTTGTCCTGTACAGTGATAGGTGCAGCAGTAATAATGCAATTATCTTTACTAGTGCTCTGCTCCTGTGCTTGCATTATCTGTTCCGGTCATCCCCACAGTTATGTAATGAGAATTAACTGAACAGTAACATCTCTGGTGTTTGTAATTGAAAATTCTCTTAATAAAAACTGATTAAAAAGGTTAGATAAGATGATAATCCCTCTAATATCATTCTAGTAACAATAAAATGACTGCTCTGAGCTCTCACCAGTCATTTTACTGAGAATAAATGACAATTATGAGTGTGCTGTGGAAGACATCATTAGAAATAACTGGTTTGGGATTACAAGAGGGGTCCACACATATAACATAGCAAAACCCACATACTGTCATGTGTTATTGTCTACATATTTAAATAAATGTGGACTGTGGAAATCTTAATTGTACTGACATTTTTAGAATGAATAAAGAATCGTCCTTAACAGTGTTTTTATATTCAGGGTTGAAAACAGCAAAAATTACACCCAGTTTTAGAGCTCTGTATAAAACTCTAGAGTTGCAGCAGAAAACCACACCTTTGAGCTTTTAATAAATCCAGTAGATTTTAATTTTTTTCCAGTTTTTCCTGGCCAGGAAAGGAGGGCTAGGCAACTGTATTTTCAGCCTCGTCCCGGGAGTGGGGGAGCAGATGGAAACCAACTGAAATTGAACCAAATTACATAGAAACATAAAAATTGTTGGCAGATCTGCAGCTCACCCTTTCTTTCCTGTCTCTAGGGTACCCTTATGTCTATCCCATGCATTCCTGAATTCCTGTTTTGCCCCACCACCTCCTTTGGGAGGCTGTTCCAATCATCCACCACTCTTTCAGTAAAAAGTACTTTCTCATGTTGCCTCTTGAACCTCCCCCAGCTTTATTTTGTGCCCCCTTGTTCTTGAACATCTACTTTTGAAAGATGTTATCCTCTTGTACCTTGTTTATATCCCTGAGGTACGTGAACATTTCTATCATGTCCCCCAGGGAATACAGATTGATTTCCCTAGTCTCCTTGTAGGGCTTTTCATGCAGACCCTGCACCATCTTTGTAGCCCTCCTCTGGATTGCCTCCGGTCATTCTATGTCCTTACGGAGATGTGGTCTCCAGAACTGGACACAGTACTCCAGCTGAGGTCTCACCAGCTATCTGTACAGTGGCATAACCACCTCATCTTTCTGCTAGTGATATCTCTCCTATGCACCCCAGCATCCCACTGGCTTTCCCTACCATCTTCTCACATTGTTTGGTCACCTTTAGGTCATCTGATATGAGTACCCTCCGGTCCCGTTCCTACCTGGTGGCTGCCAGTACCCCCACCATCTTGTACACCTCCCTGAATTTCTGCTCCCCAAGTGCATGATTTTGCACTTTTTACATTAATTTCAGCTGCCACAATTCGACCATTTCTCCAACCTGCTTAGGTATTTTCTATCCTCTGGAGTGTCAATCCTGCTGCAGATCTTAGTGTCATCTGCAAAAGACATACTTTCCCTCCAGTCCCTATGCAATGTCACTTATGAAGACATTGAAGAGGACTGGTCACAGGACTGATCCCTCTGGCACCCGCTGGTCACCTTCCTCTCCTCAGAATTAACCCCATTTGCCAGCACCCTCTGTGTCCTGCCCCTCAACCAATTTCTAACCCAGTTCACCACCTTGGGGCCCACCCCATGCTGCCTAACTTGTTTGCCAACCTTATATGTGGGACAGTATCAAAAAGGCCTTGCTGAAATCTAAGTAGCCACATCCACTGCCCTTCCCTGATCTACCTCCTGGTTATTCAGTCAAAGAAATGTATTAGATTTATTTGACATGACCTTCCTGCTGTGAATCCATGCTGCCTTCAATCCTGTACTACACTAGATTCAAGGAATGACACAATCCTCTCCTTTAACAGTGCCTCCATTAATTTCCCCACCACGAGGTCAGGCTGACTGGTTTGTAATTGCCTGCCTCTTCTCAGCTCCACATTTATGGAGAGGGACCACATTTGCCCTCCTCCAGTCTTCTGGGACTGCCCCTGTCTCCAGTGATCTGTTGAACAGGGTGGTCAGTGAGGCCGCCAGCACCTCTCTGAGCTCTTTTAATATTCTGGGGTGAATCCCATCTGGCCCCATTGCCTTATCTATTTTCAGTTTCCCGAGTTCCTCTAGGACTCTGTCTACTGTGAATGGAGTGGTGTCTACCTCCCTTCCTTCCCTGGTTACTTTTGCTGAGTTGTGGACCTTCGCCTTCCCTTCCTTTGTGAAAACTGAATAAAAGTATTTGTTCAGTATTGATGCTTTCTATGTCCTCCTCTACACACCTTCCTCCCTCCTTCTTTGTCCTGGCAATCCACTTCTTGTCTTCCTCCTCTCGTTGATACAGCTGAAGAAGGTCTTGTCACCTTTCCTTACAGCATGTACTATATTTTCTTCCATCTATGCCTTTGTGCTTCTGACTGCCCTCCCTCCTCCCTCTGCTTCTGTATATATTATTTATTTATTTATTGTCTTGGATAACAACTTTTGAGCTTAGAGCTCATTTACAAAGGTTCCACATCAGGAAAAGGTACAATTACAAATGCATAAAGACATGAGCTATATACTGGAGGTAAAAATGGCTAAGAATTAAATAGATGCAAACAAAATATACAGATTATTTACAAAGCTAGGTTATACTAATTGTAACTGACAACTTTGATTAGGTTCATACTACTAAGACACAAAGGAGTAAGAAGGCAGAAATGCCCATATAGCTCCTATACTAATAGGAATAATACTTCTGTTTAGGTGGAGCTTACTAGGCAAAGAGGTGAGGAGAGGACAGCCAGGAGTTAACTTTGTCAAGAGACAGAGAAGAGATGATGAGCAGAAGGAGATGGGTAAGTGAGAGAGGAGGGGAGGTGGATGGAAGAGGTGAAGAGGAGGAGGGAGGTTAACAGCAGAGAAGCAGTAGTCAGGAGGGAGAAAGGAAGGGCGGGAATGGGGCAATGTGTGGGGGAGAAGGTGTGAGTTATGAAATGGAGAGAGTAAAGAGAGTGGGGAAAGGAGCTAGGTGGTGAGCTGGGGGGTAGAAGGGAGGGAGGTGAAGGGTTGGAAAGAAGAAGGTACAGAGTATTAGTACAGGCAGATACTGCTCCCTCTCCTCTTCACTTTGTGTTCCTTTGTATCTCCTGAAGTCCCTTCGCTTTCCTGGCCACTTCCTCGAGAACCAAAGTGGTTGTTTTTCTCTTACTCTTGCTTTGCTGTTTAACACAGAGGTTGCTGCCTCTGTTATGGACCATTGAGAACAGACCACTGCTTATCCACTCCCCCTGGATCCTCTCTTGCCAGGGTTCCCCTGGACATTCTGCCATTTTGTCAAAGTTGGCCCTTCTGACATCCAGGACCTTTACTTTTGTGTGGTAAGCCTCTTCCACTGTGATTATATTGAACCATACCATCCTGTGGTCGCTGTTTCCTATGTGGCTGCCTACTTTAACATCCTTAACTCTGTCCCCATTGGTGAGCACCAGGTCTAGTATAGCCCCTTGTGGGTGGGTTCAGCTGTCTTAAGCATGCCCCGCAGTGCAGTCAGGATGTTCCTGCTTTTGGCTGTACTTGTAGTCTGGGTGCTCCAATCAACATCTGGCAGATTGAAGTCCCCTAATAGTAGCAGTTCACATTTGGTTGCCATTTGTGGATGGCTTCCATTAGTGATTCACCTGTCTCTTCCTCCAGCACTGGAGGTCTGTAGAAACTCCTTTTCTAATGCTAGTTCCATTTCCTGTCTTTAGGGTTACTCACAGTGCCTCTGCCCCATCCTGCAGCACTTGAACCTCAGTTGCTTTAATTCCCTCCCTCATATACATGGCCACCCTTCCTCCTTTCTTCCTTCCTTGTTGGTGGTACTTTTAGTGAATGGAGGAAATTTGGCCAGAACACCAGAAATTACCCTACTCATGGCAGGTAGTGCTGTTGGCCTGACTGCCAAGATAGAGATTCCCATGAGGTGGAGGAGGATGGTTTGCTGCTACAGGCTGGGGCTCAGTCCTGACCCCAGTCTGTGTTTCTTCAGAGAATAAGCTGATAGTTTCTGAACAGTTGGAGGAGACTGAGATGTAGTCAGTCAAGTTGTCATCTCATTTTGGTCAAGGCAATTATGGCAGTGCAACAAGGGCAACAGTGAAAGAGCGATCTTGATTTTAGATCGCCCTGCACTCATGTCATCCTTTAGCCCACACAGTTTCTACCCCTCCAGTGTATTTAGTTTGGAGAGGTGCAGGAGGAAAGCCCCTCAAAAGTGACCATTTCCCAGGAGGCGCTTTGGCACTGTAACTCCTGGAGACAAATTGCCTGGCAATGCAATGCCAGACAGCATTTGCCTGCACCATAATCAACGTCAGCAAAATGTATGTTGCTTGCGGCATGGGTGAACCAGATTGGGATACCTTTTTCTGGTATAGAATTGAAGATATATTTTGCTGCACAGCATCAGCTGGAAAATGAGCTGCAAGAGATGAAGAAATACTTTCAGCAAATAATAGCAGAAGACAGAGGAAAGTTACAGTAAATGTAAGACTACTCCAAAAGTGCTTGACTGCAGCCAGAGAATTATGTTAACTCAACAGCCTGATTTTTTGTTTTTGGTTTTCTTTATTTAGTATGCTCTTTGGTGCCAGTCCTCCAAAGTTCAGCCCCGACTCCTCAACCTCCGACCACCCAGGACTTACTCGAAGCAGTGATCAACATAGGCTTGCTCCCTCTGGGCAGACATGGCCCCACGGAAGACTGTACAAGGTTCTCGGCATAAGAATCACTGGAAGACCTCCCTGGCTTACCCCCAAGGCGGGGCCACAGGCCAGGCTGCACCAATGGAGATTCTCACTCAGTCACCAGCCAAGCATCACAGAGGGTGGCTGGGGGCCTGAAGATGGGTTGTCATAAATGGAGCTGGCAGCAGTGTTTCCAATAATGGACTCCCAGGGAGGAATCACGTGCAATGACATTTAGTTGGTTAGTTCATTTTTTGTTGATCGTATAGTGCACTAGACAAATTCTGCCTGTTTTTCAGGCCGACCCAGGGAGGTGGATGCAGATGAATGCCAGCTGACCTTGAACCAGATTAAGCTGTTGGGTGGTATTTTTAGTGAATTAGGGGAATTTGGCTGGAGCACTGGGAAATTCCCTACTCTTTTTGCATTATTTTGCATTATGATTTTCCTTTGATTTTGTTTTATTTGAAGTATTTATTTTGAAAGCATATATGAAGTAATATATGATTCTATGTTTATGTTGTTTACCTTTGGCTTTTGTTTTGAATGTTAATAAAACTTTCCCTACTCTTTTAGAAGTGCCTTGGGATCTTTAACATCCACCTGAACTACCACCAGAATAGGCAGATGGGACCTCGGTTTAACATCTCATCTGAAAGATGGCATCTCAGGAGGGCAGCACCCCCTCATGCTGCACTACAGTGTCAGTATTGGGATTTAGCAGTACCTGGTGTGGGACATAGTGCCAATGTCTTGAATCTACAGCACACCTCCTGACAGCTCGGCTCGGCAGCTGTATTCCCCCGCCACTGTCAGGAGTCAATCTTGCACCAGTCACTCCTCCATCTCCCTGAGGAGGAGGAGGAGGAGATCAGTACCAAGAGCTCTCAATCCCCCAAGACGGCCCTCCAATGCCCCAAGTCTGGTCTCAACACGGTCGCTGGCATCACAGATGGAAATCCAACCTCTGCACAGTGGACCAGCCTGACAGCCTGGTGTTTTACCTAAATCAGGGTCTGACAAAAGCAGGTCCTTGCACTGACAGCAAGCTGCTGAGTCGCAAACATCAGGAAAGAGCAGTGACAGCCCGACAGCATTTCAAACAGTTTTTAATGAACATAGCCAACCTCTTTCTTCCTAATAACAGTCTGCCCAAAGAGGATCCTGGTTTCTGGATAAAGCTCTCTCAAGTGCTGGCTGCACAGAGACAAAAGGTGGGGAATAAGTCCTTCATCCTGATTGGGAGCCAGTATCACGTGCTTGCCCATAGTTCACCAGTGCCCAAACTGCCGACTACTACAACTGACATGCCTAAAGAAAATGCCATACAAACCCTCCAAGGTAGCCATATCAGTGCATATGCCTCAGCAGTACACCATTTTCGACACTGTGAACCTCCTGCAACATAGAAGGAAAGAGCTGCCAGACCCTCATTGTGTACCTGAGTCAGTGGACATGTCTGCCAACGCTGGAGACGTTCCTGGAGTCTCAAGGATGCTACCAGACCATCAGAACTGCCACCTGTAACTGTCACTTGTGAAGAAACACCTCTGTAGGACTTTATTTGTTTATTTAAAAGTTTCACCAGGAAAGGCATACTGAGCTAGAAGCTTGTTTCTAGATGTGTCTGGGGGGATGGGGAGGTGGATATTACAATTCAGGAATTTACAGACAATACAAGAATACAATTACAAAATAACATTGTAGGAAATTTTGAGCATAACATCCAGAATACAGTTACAGAATTAAACTGTAGAGTTCTGACCTGTAACAAGTGCATAGGTACTAAGTGCAAATATACTGACAGACACAAGATAACTAGCTATACGGGGGTGGGGTGGGAGGAGAGTGCAGGAGGGTGGGAAAGATATTAGGAACAGTTGCAGATGGAGGGTGAGGCCACAGGAGCAGATAGGAGAGTGCACAAGATAACTGGGTATTTCAGATAGTGTGAGGAAGGAATTCCAGAGCCTAAGGAAATGATGGCTGAGACCATTTATGAGTGTCGTTGCAGAGAGAGGACTGCCAGGGAGCAAATGTTTGAGGCTTGAGCTTCTGAGGGGTGGGAGGAGGCGGGAGTAGGAAGAGTGAAGAGGAGACAAAGGAGGGAGGGAACGACAGAATTTACTGACAATATTGATATAATGGGTGCAGCTCCTATCCTAAAGCAATGGAAAGGAGAAGGTTTGGTACAAAGAACAGTGGTGAGTATGGAGGGGACAGTCCAGTGCAAAGCGGGAGAAGGAGTGGTGAGAGTGTCCAGTCTGGCAAGGATTGTAGTAGGGTGGCACTGCAGACCACATTGTCACAATCAAAGATTGGTAGGATTATTCTCTGTATAATAGCTCAGCAGGCCAGCAGTGGGATGCAGTCGTGGCTCTTGAATAAGGCACCAAGCTTTGGGTGCAATTTTTGACAATAGCATCCACATGGCCAGAGAAGCTGAGGTGTTGGTCTAACCAAATCCTAAATATCTGAAGGAGGTGAAATCCTCCAGTGATGAGTCATCAAAAGTGTTGAAGTAGGGAAGAGAGGGAAGCCTGGAGAGTCTTGGCCTTGTGCCAAAGGACATTGAGACAGTCTTCTTGGTATTTAAAATGGCTGGTTCGAGCATAGCCAGAGCTGAACATGGTCGGAAGTCGAGCTGGAGTCTGTGCACCACAGTAGATGTGGAAGGACCGGAGGTATAAGAACCGTGTCATCCACATACATGTGAATGGAAGTGGATGAACAGGCTGAGGGGAGGTCATTGAGGAAAATGGAGAATAACAGTGGTCCAGTACAGAACCTTGTGGAACACCACATGGTTACGGGTGGGGAGGACATGGTATCACCAATTTTGACAGACTGGGACCTGCCCTCAAGGTAGGAGCTAAACCAGCTGATGTCTGCAACTGAGAGGCCAGCAGTCGAGAGCTTTGAGAGAAGGAAAGGGTGGGAGACAGTGTCGAACGCCTTGGCTAGAGTGACAAAAATGGCAGAAGTGATGAGGCCCTGCTCCATCCCTGAGTGGATGGCATCGGTAAGCCTGAGAAGGGAGGTAGTAGTGGTGGGATTTCCTGAAGCCAGACTGGTAAGGAGGAAAAGGTGGAGAAGTCAAGAAAAGTGGAGAGCTGAGATAGAAAATACATTCCTGTAGCTTAGAGAGGATAGGAAGGAGTGAGATGGGGTGGTAGTTTCCTGTATCAGAGGGTCACCACCTTTAGGGAGAGGAATAACAGTAGCATTTTTCCAGGCTGATGGGGCTGAGGGCTGGCAAAGGATAAGTTTAGGATGTCAGCCAAAGGAGACAAGATAGCTGGGGCAGTTAAATGAGGAGGTTTCTGTCAAACTCTTTCCCTTAGAAGGGTTAAGAGCTTGGAGGGCATCAAGAGTGGTTGAGGGTCACAGGAGAGAAGGAGAATGAGCAGATAGGATGGGATGGGATGGCCAAGTTGGGGGCCAGAGGGAGGCGAGTGAGGTGCAGTGGGAAGGGAGGAGAGGAGGGACGAGGTGTGGGAGGTGAAGAAGGAATTAAATTTAGAAGCCATTGAAAGGGGGTCAGATAAGTAGGAGTCATCCACTTTGAGGACAGGTATAGGAGGCTGAGAGCTGGGGAGAAGAGAGCATGGACTAGCTTCCAGGACTTTGAAGGATGATTTATGTTAGCATTGAAAGTGTTTGTAAAATTTTCAGCGAGCCTGATAGCCCTAGTGCAAGAGTTTCAGAGTGAGCGGTACCTCTATAATGCTGTGAAGGATGGGTTACATTTGTAGTCCTTCCAGGCTAGGTCATGGGTGAATAGGCATGCTAAGGGTTCTGTAGTAATCCAGGAAGGTTGGAACCCCACTTACTCTGGTGCGGCACAGTGTGCGTAAAGGTTCTATATTACGAGGAATTTTGACTGAAAGTAACTTAGGGCAATGTCGATCGTGAGGGCTGAGAATATGGGGACTCAGTTGGTACTGCATAAGTTGTAGTGTTGTGAGGACAGGTCAAGTGATTTAAATGACTGTACAGACAGGATTCTGGATGGAGCTTTTTGACGGTGGATCTTTCGAATGCAGAAGATTAAGTGATGGTTACTTAAGGCATCAGGGAGGACGCCAGCCTTGATGATGCGAGGGGGTGAGAGGTGAGAGCCCAGTTGATAAGAGAGTGTTTTTGGTTTTATGGTTTAGGAGAGTGGGCTTACTTATTAATTGGGTCTGGTTTATAGAGATGATGCCACACTGGGTTTTGGAGTGGGAGGAGGATAGCCAATTTAGGTTGAAGTTTCCTAAGATTAGAGTTTCTGGCAGAGGACGTATGAGCAGGGATGGACAATAGGATATCAATGAAGCTGGGGAGGGCCAGGGCAGAAATATATGCTCACGGTATACATAGGGAGAGTGAGGGATGGTGAGCAGGTGGTAATAGCAGCTCATAGGCTGAAGGGATGGAGGTACTTAAGACTGGGGTGAGCTGAAGGGCAGAGGTGAGCATGGCCTACCACCACCCCTGCCAGAGCAGTCTTGGCAGATAATGGTATAACCAGGGATGGATATGTTTGTGTTGGGAGTTTTGGGGTAAGTCATGTTTCTGTTAGTATTAATGCGCTTGCGTTTGATGGTTGACATGAGGACCTGGAGTTGGGAAAGTTTGAGGAGAAGGCTTCTTACATTTAAGTGAGTGACCTTTAACCCACTGGGGAGGTGGGAGGGAAGGGATGGTCGGTGTTTGATTCTATGTCCCCTGCTAGCAGCAGCAACAGAGTGATATATATGTAGGGGAAGGAGTAAGTTTTTCCTTAACAGTGGTTCTTGTGAGTGGGGCAACAGGGAGATGTGGGAAGGGTGGGGAGTAAGGGCTGAGTAGCACAGCGTAGAGGCAGAAGGGAAGGACTGATGCCCTGGATCCCGGAGGCAGTGTGAAAAGGTGCTGCAGATATGGAATGAAGTTGGGTGATATGTGGGGCTAGGTGTGGGTAAGATACAGAAAGGGGAAGGAAGGGAGGGAGGAAGGGGGTGAGGTGAGGTATGAGAAGAGGGAGAAGACTGAGGGTAAGGGTGGGATGAAGCAGGGACCGGGGGCTGCTGCCTGTTGCTAACTGAGGAGGGACAGCAATGAATCCAGAAAAATCAGGAAAGAAAAGCAGTAGCAGGAGGGCAGCAGATCATGGATTGTTAGCTGGTGTGTGGGGTTACTAATTTGCTGAAAGGCTGATGCAAGCAGACTGGCTCAAGTGGGAGGTGATAGGGGAGATAGCGCAGACCTAAGTCAGATTCAGGGAGGGTTGTGAAAGTGAGCTGATTGGTTTACACCGATCACAGGACCAACACTATAAAGCTAGCACTTCCATGGGTGGGTAATGCTGGGAGGCACCACAAAGAGCACTGCTGCCACTGTTGAGTGACCTACCTTGTTAGCCACAGGCTGGAGCATGGGAAGGCTCAGGTAATGGTGCCTTCACGACCTGGGAGCTAGTGGAATGGGAGCCCACTGCAGAGGAAGCAAACATAATACTGGTGAGTGAAATAGGATCCAAGGGAGGGTTAACAGAACAAAAGAGGCAAGGGCTAGAGACGGGTGAGTTATGGAGGCGGAGGCCACCTGAGATGGGAAAGTGAAAGTAGGAGACAGGTGCTGGGCGACACCGTGCAGATTCGGTATAAACAGTAATACAGGCAGTGAACAGTCAAACAGTAGCTACTTTACCCTCCCTTTTTTAAAACACTGGAAAATTCAGTACAATAACAGTAATTCAGCATGTCCCAGCATTAAGTATGAGCAGGAAATAATTCATTTAAAACTGGCATGAATTAATTGAAACAAAATATGTGAAAACCAGCCTCACAAAGGTTTTGCACTCAAGTCTATTTATTCAAGTAATTTGTTCATCAGATCTTCACAATGCCTAATGTTTCATAGCAGTTCCCGGTCAAATCCGTGCTGGCGAAATAGCATGGTACAAAACCGTATGGACAATACCAGCGCTGACCACCACCATGCAGCAGTAAACACATAAGTTTCTACCCCCAAAACTAATATAACCAACTCCAAGGTAGGCAACAAGGGGGCAACTACCAGATGGCGCAATTATGTCTCGCGCTGCCAGACCAGGTGATTTACACTGTATTGTCTACAGGTTTTGTACTGCGCTTTTGCTCAGCACAAACTTGACCGAACACCTCACCTAACCGGACTTCATCAGGGAAGAGAATCTTGGTTATTATTAGATAACATCCTCCTTGTTTGTCATCCAGGAAAATCATTTCCTGCAACAAAGTTCCTTCAGCATTTTCTTTGCTATACTCTGTTTTCAGCATTATCTTTTCCACAGCATGAGCTTTCTTTCAAACATGGTTCAAAGTGTGTGCTTGCAGCAGCAAAATGCTGAAGGAACTTTGTTGCAGGAATTGATTTTCCTGATGAAAACAAGGAAGAGTGTTATCTCATAATTACCAAGATTCTCTTCCCTGATGAAGCCCGTTGGGTGAAACGTTGGACATTGTGAGGATCTGATGAACAAACTACTTGAATAAATAGGACTTGAATTCTGAACTTTGAGAGGCTGGGTTTACACATTTTTGTTTGAAGCTATCGCCTGCCAGCCATGGTACTAGGCTCTGTTACATATAGCTTTTGGGAAGGTACCCGCCCCACATGACAACTGGTATGAATTTATTTAAACAATGCAGTTAAAGTACACTGACTCCTACATGGCAAAGGATGGCAAGAGACAAACAGCAGTGCATGAAAATTCAATCAGTTGAGTTGGCTGACAGGTAAAGATGGCAACAGACACCAGAAACCCCATGGCCTCTGTTGAGTGATCTACCTTGTTAGCAGCAGGCTAGAGCATGGTGGAGGCTCAGGTAAAGGTGCCCTCATAACCCTAAGCGTGGTCCACGGCTGGGAACTAGTGGATTGGAACCCACTTGTTAGCAGGACTGCCACATGGATTCTCAGTTCTGCCCTGAACTTGGTTTGGAAATCCTCTCTCCGATTTAAAGCTAACCAGATTCTCAAGAATGAGGTAGCACTGCAAACTGCATTGTGACAGCCGGACCATGCTAACAAATCTGTCCCTCGTGACAGATCTCGAGGATATTCTTCAGATAGTGCCATGTAAATCTCTTTTCCTATGGCTGCAGAGGAGCACATAATGTCAGACGAACAAATGGGAGATACAGCTATAGAGACAGCTGCATTTCTAGACCCAAACTCTACTTTCTCAAGCAGGATCACACCAGGAGCAGCAATGGCAACATCTGACCAAGCAGCAGATGACCACTCAGAAGTCCAAGGTGATTCAGGTATTGGGATGTGTGGGGTGGGTGGGCAAGGGGATGAGTACAGGTGGTAGAAAGCACTGGTACAGGGTAAGAGGATTCAGTGCCTGATACAGACATGGCTCCAAGGAGCTCATGTTGGAGCAAACTCCAGCCACCCCTGGGGTGACCTTGCCCCTCTTGGGAGGCCAGGCATCGTTGTCACCACAACAGAAAACTGCCAGGGTAGTCACTCAGGCAGGACAAGGATCTTTCAGCTCTACAGGTCCTGCAGAGAATGATGCCAAACCCTCAACTTCTAGGATCTCATACAGGAATTATACTATTCATGGTGTCGTCCACCCTCCCGGAACAGATACCCTGAGTCAAATGGGGAGGCACAAATTCAATTAAATTAAATTTTATTTACAGTATATTGCACTATTCACATTGATCATAGCGCTTAACAGTTGAAAACTCGATAAACAGATTAAAACATCCAGTCATCCTGCAGGAAAAATTAATAATCTCAAAAGCCAGGTTGAACAAGTCGCTTTTAGAGCAGTTTGAAGCTCTTCACAGTCAGGTGCTCACATATCCGATGAGGTAGAGAGTTCCACAAGGTAGGGGCCATGAATGAAAAGGCTCATGCCCAGATGCCTTCAACTGGACCCTGGGAATCTCTAGCAATCCCTCGTTGGTAGGCGGAGTGGTCAGTAGGGGCAGTGGGGACACAAGAGCTCTTGCAGGTAACTCAGCCCCTGTCCATGTAGGGCCTTAAGGTCAAGCAAACCAACCTTGAAGGTGATCTGCCACTGAACCGCACACGTGCAGACCACAGAGCACAGGCATGATCTGATCTGATCGAGGCAGCCCGGCAATAGCCTGGCTGCCGCATTCTGCACCAGCTGCAAGTGGCAGATATCAACCCCAAGCAACCATAGATAAAGGGGTTGCAGTAGTCAAGGCGGGATGTCACAAAAGCATGGATCAGAGTAGGAGGGTCACCAGGCAGAACAAAGGTGCTTAATCTGGGCGATATTTCTCAGATGGTAAGCGAGGACTTGTGACGCCTACACCTGAAAGCAAGCGTCAGCCCATCATCAGAATAATGTCAAATTCACCCATTCAGAGGTCAACAGCTGGCTACCTCCAAGCCAAAGCGCAGAGGCAGAACCAGCCACCAGCCCCTCTACCTGATGACCTGGATCCACCACTAGAACCTCAGTCTTGTCCAGATTCAACCTCAACCAGTTGGCATTCATCCAGTCCCAGATCTCAGCAAGGCAGCTGTTAAACACCAAGACTGCACTATCCTGCTCAGGCATGAAGAACATGTAGAGTTGGGTATCATCTACATAGCAATGAAAACCCAACCCATACTACCTACAGTGTCTCCCAATGGCAGCATGTACACCACGATCAACATGGGCAACAGTACAGAGCACTGCGGAACCACACACGACAGAGAATGAGTCCAGGAATAAATCCCAGACACTACCCTCTGAGATCTGCCAGTGAGAAAACAATGGAACCATCTGAGGACTGTACCACACAGGCCACAGATCATCATGAGTGCTCCAGCAGTACCATATGGTCCATGGTGTCAAATGCTGCAGAAAGATCAAGAAGAACCAAGATGGAATGGCTCCTCCAATCCCTCGCTATCAGGAGATCATTGAGCACCTGAACAAGGGCAGTATCGGTGCTATGTCTCTTCAGAAATCCTGACTGGAGAGGATCATAGATATCATGGATGGTAAGGTGATTCTCCAGCTGCAGCACCACTGTCTTCTCAATAACTTATCCCACAAATGGGAGATTAGAGACTGACCTGTAGTTGGCAGGACAATCCGGTCAAGAGAACATTTCTTAAGGGGGTCACCACTGCCTCCTTCAGGAGTCGGAAACTCACCTGTCTCTAATGAACACTGGATAATCTCTGCTAGGACCAGGATGATGACTTCAGTGCACCCCACAAGGAGGCAGGTTGGGCCGGGTCCAATCCACAGCAGGTCAGCCATATCCTGGACAATCTGCATGACAAGCACAATCTCCAACGGTCTAAGTCAGACCATTCAAACCAAGGAACTTTAACAGACCACCGATACTCCCATTGAGATGGCCAGCTGAATCGCGGACTGATGTCAGCCACCTTATCAGCAAAGAATCAAGCAGACTCATCACACTTTTCCTGTGCAGCTCTCCAAAACTGCAGACAGGCTGGATTGCACAGTCTGTCCACAGTTCAGAAGAGCTGAGGGTTGATTCTGTGCTGCGACCATTTTCCTGGACAGGAACTCTGCCTTCTTATGAGAGATAATCGATTGATATTCCGATAATGGTCCGTCAGTCTAAGTCTGTCGGTATCGAGGCCCGATTTCGCCAGCCACGCCCTAGCCTTTGTCCCACTCGCCATAGCTCCCTAACAGTCCCATCAAACCAAGAGGACCAAGGGTGAAGGAGAGGGGTAACACAGACAGGAGCAATGGAATCCAAAGCCTCTGGCACAGCCCTGTTATAGGCTAGCAGCAGACTGTCTGGACCCATGCTTGCATTTGGTAGTCCCGATAGATCCAGCACTGTAGTAGTCCCGCTAGAACTACACTAATCAGGATTCCCAGAAAACTCTGGCCCTTCATATGCTGGTCTTTTCATAATAAAACAGAACTAGCCCCAGAAAAATGCAGTTAGGCCGAGGGATAGAGGGGCATGACTGAACACTTGTTGCCAGGCAGCTAATTAAAGAGTCCATGCACTTTTTTTTGCCTCCATGATTTATGTACTGATCCTCAATTCAGAGGACAATTTCAATATCATCTTTAAAAGCAACTCTCTATTATAACAAGCATTTGTCAATGCCAAGTGTTGCTTGCTGTCATTAGCAGTGGAAGTGCAGGAGTTAGACAGATGCAGTATAGGAATGGCAGTGAAGTATTGAACTGGCGCCAACTCTACCCCACCCTGCAGAGATGGACAGGCATTGGGGTGTGCCTTTGAGTCATCATCCATAACGGTCAAGACATTTCATCTCACCCTACCCTGCAGACACTTACAAGTGTCAGGTGTGCCCCAAGTGTTCGGGCTTTACCTCACCTCATTCCATAAGAAATACACTCAAATGGGTGCAGTAAAGGAGAATGGGGTGAGCAGCTGGGGCCAAAGGGTCCAAGGCGACCTCAATGCCTGCCACTGGCTGCAGGGTGGGGTGGAATGGCATGAGCATTACTGTCAACAATCCCAAGTCACACCCTGGCGCCTGTCAGTCCTACAGGGTGAGGCGTTATGGTCAAAAACCTAACACCCTGGGTGTTCTTGGTATTTTACTCTAAGTTTTCAGCATGGGCTTTTTGTGATCCACCGCATGAACAGTGACACTATCAGTTCATTAGCGAAGGTGATTTTGCACAGCGACTAAGCCATTTGGCACCACAGGTGCAAAACACACATTCGAACGCGATGTGAAAAATGACAGCTGTACTGTTCATGAGGAAATGTAAAAGGGCAATGTTGAAAATCTGGAGTAAAATCTAAAAAACTGGTTAGGTCATGAGGCGCGAGAAACTGCGCAACGCACACACCCGTAATGTAATTAGGTTTTGGGATTTTTACAGCAGATTTTTAACATAGGCATTTTGGGACCTCCGCTCATGAACAGTGTCACTGTGATTTTCTTAATCTATCCCAAACACTGATTTCCCAGCGACCATGCTATTCTGTGCGGAAGTGCGAAAACTTACATTTCGGCAGGGGTGTGAAAAATGACAGCTATATCGTTCATAAGGAGGTGTGGAAAAATGCCAATGTTGAAAATCTGGACTAAAAAGATTACGAATTCGTGAACTTACGAGGTGTGTGAAAACTGCACAATGCATGCTCGTAACACAGTCATTTTATGTACTTTTATCACCAAATTTTCAACGTAGCCAGTTTAAAAGCTCTGCTCATGAACAGTGTCACTGTGATTTTCTTAATCTGTTCAAACATTGATTTACGCACACCAACCACGCCACTGTGCAACATGTGCAAAAACACATTTTGGGTGAGATGTGAAAAATAACACTTGTACTGTTCATAGGAGGTGTGGTAAAATGGCAATGCTGAAAATCTGGAGTGAAAATATTAAAAATGCTCGAAGTTACAAGCATGCGTAGGAACTGCAAATACACACTCCGTAAAACAGTCATTTTGAGAATTCTTTCCGCAGATTTTCAACGTAGAGCTTTTGGGAGCCTACCTCATGAACAGTGTCCCTATGATATTCTTAATCTGTCCTGAACATTGATTTTGCACACTGACCGCGCCATTGTGCACTACATGAGCGAAAACACAATTCAGGCAAGATGTGAAAAATGACAACTGTGCTGTTCATAAGAAGGTGTGGTAAAATGACAATGTTGAAAATCTGAAGTGAAAATATTAAAATGCTCGAAGTTACAAGCGTCACGTAGGAACTCTTTATAGCCACACTAGTAAAACAGTCATCTTTGAGAATGTTTTCACAAATTTTCAACATAGGGTTTTTAGGCCTACCTCATGAACTGTGACATTGTTATTTCGTTACTTTCGGTCCTGAAAGGTGGTTCCACGCAGTGACTGCGAAATTACCTTTTGGGACTGAATACCAAAATGACAGTGACTGAGTTCATGAGGTGGGGTCTCAGAACCCCATGTTGAAAATTTCAGAAAAAATTCCCAAAATGGCCGAGATATGCACCAAAGTTGAAAAAACCATTTATGCCATTATACAGCTTTACCAGCATTTCTTCAGTTTGTGGTCGGCTCTGAAGAGTGCAGGCGTGTTCCTGGTCCACTGAAGATCGTCGCTGGGCTCCGGAGGTAAGTTTTGGGTGAGGTGGGGTGTGGGGAGGTGAGTGCATGAGAGGGTGGGCATGGGTTGGGGAGGGGCAAGAAAATCAACGAGGGACTTTTTTTCTTCTAGGTCTTTTTCTTCTAGGTCTTTTTTTTTGGATGACAGGGGACTTTTGCCATGCTGGGGTGGGCTCCCAGTGTGGCACCAGGCAGATTGTTTGGGTGGGGCAGTGGAGCTGACGGGATTGGCACCCCGTTGTAGGAGACTTTGCCATGCTGGGTGAGTTTCAGCATGGCAGATGGAAGTTTGTTTGAGGGGGCAGTGAGCCGACGGGATTGGGCTACCCTATTGGCAAAATGAACCGGGAGGGGTCATGCCAACAGGGGATTGGGCACCCTGTCATTTTTTTATTTATTGAAATTTTCACCAGGAAAGCACACTGTACAGCAGGTGGTGGCTTTCCGTTGGCCTCCTGGGAATGTGAGAGGCTGACGGAGAAGGCGTCACCATGGGGACACCACACAATCAGCTGTTTTGGTAGCTTGTAATGCACCGAAACAAACGGATTGCATGGTGGCGTCGGCGGTAATTTTTGATGCACTGTGGCATGCTCCCTAACTGTTGATGCAATGTGTTTCTTGCACATGCGTGCAAGCAACACAATAAAAAGCTTACAAACACTAGATTTACACCAGTTATGTTTTCACTTTATTGTTTTCTAGTTATTTATTTCTTTTGCTATTCCCTTCTGTTAGTCTACCAAATATTGTAAATAATGTAGCAATTGTTTTACTGAATCTTTCAAAATATATCTGACTGTCCCTGCTAACCACATAATTGCTGTTTGTGACATCACAGTCTGTTGTCATGGTGAGCACTATGATGTCATAAACAAAGTCACTGTGAGGTTAACAGGGAAAGGCAACTGTTTTCTATACAGACTTTTAGATGGACTACCAAGATATGTTGTAAATCTTGGAAAGGAACATTGAAAATAAAAAAGGATTCTTTAGTAAATTCTAACAGCTGAAACATCTTATTTAAGAAAGTACACGTGAAGTGCAGAGTTGCTCTTTAAGTCCCTCCAGGGATTGGAAGGTTTTGGCTTAAATATAACCAACTTAATAATACCTCATTATGGGCCACATTTATCACCACCCCTTAACCCAGCCATTAAGTAAAGTACAGTAAAATTTTCTTTGTATAATGCCTTTCAAAACCAAGCGCTGCACATTTTAAAATACACAAACAACCTAAAATCTTACAGTAAAACAATAAATACAACAGCAATTAAAAATTAATCCAGGAAAGCTAAGATAAACAAATATGTTTTAGCATAGATTTAAAACTATTGTTGCGGCCGGTGGCGCTGAGGGCTGAGGCGCTGGCATGCCTTACTCAAGTTATGCGGCAACCCGTGTTCGAGAATGAGCATGGGCCACCAGGGTTGGCAGGAGGAGAGGATCAAGCGTCTAAGGACTGCTCTCCTTCTCCAGGGAGGGGACTCCAGCAGTTCAGTGCTTGACTGGCCCCTGGCAGAGGCTAAGGGGCTGGCACACTGAAAGCTACAACATGGGGTAGACCAGGCAGACATTCGGAGGGCACATATTGGATCGTGCGTGCTCGCTCCTGGGTGTCATTGCACACCTTGTCTAGGGATCCAAAACACAGGAGAAAAAAATGGGCATTGGCAAAGCATAGTGATGGTCGGTCCCCACAGGCGCAGCCCCGTGATGACAGTAACCCTTCCAGCACGGATCCAGAGTTAGGGAGGTTGAGGGTTCCCCACTGCCCCATGGGAAGTAAGCCATGGGGCAGCTGGAAGGGGCTGCGAGCAGGAGTGCAGACTGGGGAATCCGATGGGATGTAGAGCCAGAAGGGGCCAGGCGATCAAAGAAATTAATAAAAAAAAATAAAATATTGTTAAGGTGATTATGAAAATGTACAGAGTGGGGACAATCCAGAAAAGAGCAACTAAAATGGTGCAGGGTCTGCATCACAAGGCCTATGTGGAGAGACTGAAGGAACTCATCATGTACACCCTAGAAGAGAAAAGGGGGGTATATGATAGAAACCTTTAAATACCTTACAGGGTAAATAAGGTACAGGAAGGAGTATTTTTCAGAAAACAAATGCACAAGAACAAGTGGACATGCTGTGAAGCTGGAGGGTTCTGAGTCAGGAGAGATGTGAGAAGTCTTCATCACAGCAAGGGTAGTGGATTTGTGGAATGGCCTACCAGCCGAGATGGGGATGAAAACAGTGATGGGGTTCAAGAGTGCATAGGATATACATAAGGGATCTTAGTGAAAAGAATGGGGAAGGAAAAAGAGCCAGAGATCAAGTAGGGTCTACGATGATACTGTAAGTAAGGAAAACTAGCAGACTAGATTGTCCAAGCAGTCTGGATAGGGGGTTGATAACAGCCCATTAACAGAAGAAAGAGTTCTGAAAGAACTCTTAAAACTGAAGGTGGACAAAGCAATGGGGCTTGATGAGTTCATCCCAGAATTCTAAAAGAACTAAGGGTAGAACTAGTGATACCACTGACTACCCTCATTAACAAATCACGGAGGATGGGGTGGTACCTGAGGACTGGAGGAGGGCAGATATTATTCCACTTCACAAAAGTGGGAGCAGGGCAGATGCAGGGAACTACAGACCTGTTAGTTTGATCTCAGTGATAGGGAAAATGATGGAATCACTTCTGAAGGAAAGAACTATTAGTACCTAGAGGCCAGAGGGCACAGGACCCAAGGCAGCATGGATTCACAGCAGGAAGGTCATGTCAGATGAATCTAATAGATTTCTTTGACTGGGTGACCAAAGTAGTAGATCAGGAGGGCTGTGGACATAGCCTACCTAGACTTTAGCAAGGCCTTTCACACAGTCCCACACCACACAGAAGATTAATATACAAGTTAGCGGCCTGGAAGTGGGTCCCAAGATGATAGCCTGGGTAAAAGATTGGCTGGAGAATAGGACACAGGGTAACAATAAATGGAGTCCACTCTGAAGAAAGGGAGTTACTAGTGAGGTATCACAGGTTCAGTTCTAAAACCGGTCCTCTTCAATGTCTTTATAAATGACATTGCAGAGGAATGGAAGAAAGTATGTCTCTTTGCAGATGACACAAAGATCTGCAACAGGGTTGATACACAAGTGGGGTGGAAAGGATGAGAAGGGACTTGGCAAGGTTGGAAGAATGGTCAAATGTATGGCAGCTAGATTCAATGCTAAGAAGTGCAAGTAATGCACCTGGGAAACAAAAACCCCAGTGGAAGAGTAGACAAAGGGGGTGAGATACTAACAACAGCAAAATGGAAAGGGACCTGGGGGTAGTCATATCAGATGACCTAAAGATCGGCAAGCAATGTGAGAGGGCAGTAAGGAGGGCTGGGGGATACTTGGATATTTAGGAAGAGGCATCACCAGTAGAAAACAGGAAGCTGTTATCCCTCTGTACAGACAGCTGGTGAGACCCCATCTGGAGTACTGCGTGCAGTTCTGGAGACCCAGTCTCCACAAGAACATAGACAGAATGGAGGCAGTCCAGAGCAGGGCACCTAAAATGGTGCAGGGTCTGCACCAGAAGACATATGAAGAGAGACTAAGGAGTTTAATAAGTTTACCCTCGAGGAATGGAGGGCGAGGGGACATGAAAGAAACTTTCAAGTACCTCAAGAGAATCAACAAAGTCCAAGAGGGTAGCATCTTTCAAGAAAAGAGGTGTGCAAGAACAAGGGGCACAATTTGAAGATAGAAGGAACAGCTCAGAGGTAACGTGAGGAAGTATTTCATCATGGAGAGGGTTGTAGATGCATGGAACAGCCTTCCTGAGGAGATTGTGGAGTCAGGAATTCAAGAATGCATGGACAGACATAAGGCAGTTCTAGGGGTGGGGGTAGGAGGAAGTAGGCTGTTGGTTAACTAGGATCTGCAGCTTATCCATTCAGTAGGAAATGGGCAGACTGGATGGGCCAAGCCTCCTTATCTGTCGTCAAATTCAAATTCTGTTTCCTTATCTGCTGACAAATTCTATGTTTCTATGTGGGGATATTCATTTTGGTTAAAGTGGTATTGTGATGTACTAGAGGCACCAGTTATGGATTCTAAATTCATTTGGACTGGTGGGTGTCGTTTCAAGGTACAGCTGCCGCAAAATGGAAAAGGAGTAGTGCGCCTGCCTAACAGCTTTTTTAGGGCGGGACACAGGAATATGTTTTTATGCAGACCAGCTGAAGACTTGCTACAAATGTAGGGACAAGACATACCTCTCAAGTGCATGTGACCCGCTTGTGCCGTGGCCTGAGTGGGGAATTTGGCCACATTAGTTTATCTTGCAGGAAATGGTCTAGGTGCAATTTTTGTGAAGAGAAGAGGCACTCTCCACAAATGCCCTTGGATGGCACAAAATCAAGATGATGTGTATGATCAAAATATCATGCCAGCAGCCCTCTCCACGAGTTTATCACACCCTTCCTCCCGCTGAAAATCCTGAATCAGAGGTCACAAGGCCACAGCATCTAGCTCAGTCTCATACAGGAGGCAAATAAGGTGGACTCCCAAACCCCCAGCAGTGATCTCCCAGCTGCCAGAAGATCCAGTGGGACCAGCACCTAATACCACGCCAGAAGCTGCCAGTTTGTCTAATAAGACCAATGAGTCCTCCAGACAGGAAAAGGAGCCAGCACAAATGTCTCCCCAGCAGATGGAGAATCGATTATGCCAAGGCAGAGATCTTGGTTGGCACAACTACCTGAACCCACTTCAGTGACTTTATTGAACAAATTTGAGGTTTTGCAAGGAAAAAGAAATTGGGATGACTCAGACTTGGGAAGGAGATTCTGATTCTTCCTCATCAAGTTGTGCGCATTCTAAGCCAGCTTCAGATCCAGCTCCCTAGCACCCACAGACAAAATGACGAGAAAAATAAGGCTACTCGGGAAGAGGAAGGTACCTGATGAACTTTCTTTTGTTTTCTTAAAACTTTAACTTGGCATGGAACAGTTCACAATCATCTCTTTAAATGTCCACAGTTTAAAAATCCACAAAGGGACTGTTTTTACCTACTGCAGAAGGAAGATTTTCAAGTTTGTTTCTTGTGGGAAACCTGGATGTCTATGTCCTACGATTTCAATCAATGGAAAAAAGGTGGCCCTGAGAACCCCCTTTTGGTCTTTTAGGGAACATCATGTGGATGGAGTGGAATCCTTTTAAGGAATGGATTTTTCCATTGATAAATCGGTAGATATTAGCTCCGGGACAGCCGTCTATTAGACCTGCAGTGGGCAGAACAAGAAAAACTAAGGTGTATTAATGTATATACCCTTAAACTAAGGCTGATAGGGTTGCACTGTTTGGAGCCATTTTTACAGCTGTCGGCATAGCCCAGCAGACATTTTGTGTATTAGGAAAGGGCTGATGTCATTTATCAAACAACATGACAGAGTGCTAAAAATATATTCCTCGCTGAAGCCTCGATACTATGCTGCCTATGTGTGTAGAGGAAGCTGTAGAGCACTATTTCTCCTCTGGCTTGCGAGTTAATTGAGCCCACAGAAAGTTAACTCATTATGTTCTGGCAGTCATTCTGTGTCATATTACCAATGGATAGTACAGACATCATAGAAAGCTATTGGAAGTAGAATGGAGTTAAACCACATCCTGGAGCTTTCTGCATAACAAATAAGCTCTGCTATTGCCTCATTACATAGGACACCACCATCCTAAGGGCAGTCATTCTGCTACTTTGCAGGACATTCCATGGCAAAAGTCCCAGTGATACCTGTTTCCAAATAATACACCAACTTCATTTTCTCAAGCAGGCAGTTCTAGGCTGCTGTTTATATTCTACTGAAGTTTCTTAACCTGCAATTTGTGACTACAGGTGATTACAACTGAATGATAATAACCACATTTAACTTCACTTGCAGAATAGAGTAGGCATGTGTGTGTGTCTAATTTTTGTTTGACTTGGGTTACAATTCATTCTGTATCAGATTACGAATGGATGGTACAGACATCATAGAAAGCTATTGGAAGTATCATGGGTTAAACACTTACTGGAGCTTTCGCATAAAAATAAGCTCTTCTGCATCATTAAGCCATTTGACACCACCATCCTAAGGGCAGTCATTCTGCCACTTGCAGGACATTCCATAGCAAAGAGTACCAATGATGCCTGTTTCCAAATAATACACCAAATTCATTTCTCAGGCAGGCAGTTCTGGGCTACTGTTTATATTCTACTGAATGTTCTTAACCTGCAATATGTGACTATAGGTGTTTACAACTGAATGACAGTAATCACATTTGCTTCCCTTGCAAATAGGTAGGCATGTGTGTGTCTAATTTTGTTTGACTTAAGTTACATATAGAATCTGATCAGTTCATAACATGCTGTATTGTGAATAAATGAACAGATAAATGGGGGCTTTGGTTTCTTTACAAATTCATTGTTCCTGACCATGCATATACAAAACAAAAATGCCTCAACAAAATGTTTAAAAATAAGAAGTTTAGCTGTAATTTAGTTGATGCAGTGAAAAGAGCTGCTCCATGGAAAATTGCCTGGTTTAGAGAAGGAGGCTGCCACAAGCAGAATAGGACTTCATGGATGGGGAGATCATGGCAGCAGAAGAGGCATGATGGCATTAAAAGCTTAATGGTGTGGATGTAAAGGCACCAATATTTTGAGCATGACTTTGGTGGAGGACTAAGTGTGACTTGGGGTGGGGGATCATCAGAAATTGAGTGAGTTTTGGTATTTTTAACATAAGAGTTTTCTGAAACTTCAACCTTCAATGGGTTAGACTCTGCATCCATCTGTACAGTATGTCATTAAGCCACATGTAATGGGGTATGGGTAAAACCAGATCACCAGACTCGTCCAGAGCTGTAAAATCTGGACTGGGCACAGCTTGTGCAAATATTCTGATCCACTCACTCCAGATGATTTGGTCTGGCTTTTACCTATCTGGTCGAGTCTTGATGGTTCTGTTTTCAACCATGCCAAGGAGCGGTTGAAAAACAGACTGCCAGGAGTGGACCAGGTACATAAAATGGACTGAACAGTGCAGCCAGGTGACCGGACCAGCAGTATTTGTGCACGTTGCACCCAGTATGGCCACTTTGTATTTTACAGAACTGCTGTGGTTCAGATCTGTCAGTCCAGTTTTAACCAATCAATCTTTATTTTATACTGAAAGGTATGTGAGCAAAATGCCCACTTGCTGGAGAAGTGCCTAGCTTTGATGGAAAAGGAGCTGCAGAATCTGTGAAAAATCTTCTTCTCCAGCATGAGAACCAAAAGAAGAAAAAGAATGAGGAGAGGCACTGTGACTTGGATAGATCTCCATCCACTTGGCAGTGACCATCAGGTGCCACTAACACTGGTGGGGCCTCCACTTCTGTAGTATCCCTACTGCCAGGTCTTCTCGACTCCGGTCGATCAGACCATGACCTCCTGCCTGCTTTACTCACTGTGCAATCGGGCTCTTCTTGGATGATGGAACCCTATTTATTTATTTATTTTATTTATTGAGTACTAGGATTACAAATAACTTTGAACCATAGATTCTTTTACAAAGGTTCCGCGTCAACATGAATTAAACAAAATAGAGAAAACAGAACATCATAGAATCATACAGTAATGAAGTAGGTTACACAATTCAGGTTACATAACAAAGAGATGCAATTCATACATAGACAAAAGTATAAACATCATGAGGTAAAGTATAAACATCATAAGGTAATAACAGTAGGTGCACCTTAGTACAGCAGATGATAACACCAGATTACAGGTAGTCATAACCTCAAGATGCACAACTAGGAGGAGTTTGTTGAGCAGAGTTTCGTTGTGTCAGTGGGCATAAGGTGCCTCACAGGCAGAGATCATTGTGGAAAGAGACGAGAATGGAGAGAAGTTGTCAGAACTAAGACATTGTCATAAAGTGCATACACAAGAAGTGCCATGGGGTACTAAGGGGAGGTGAGGAGAACAGTAGAGGGAGGGAGGAGTAAGGGAGAGGTCAAGGGATGGGAAGAGAGAGTCAGGTAGGAGTAACAGGAAGGTGGTGAGGAGTGAGGTGGGAGAGGACAAGGGACAAAGGAAGGGAAGGGAAGGGCACAGTTGAGATATGGCTGGGAAAAGAAGGAAAAAGGAGAGAGAGAAAGGAGAGGTGAATCATCGAGGCTGGCAGGGAGGCGGTGGCAGGGAGAGGTGGGGAAATGGAAGTAAAGGGATAAGGGGAAGGGTGGGGGAGGAGGTGGGGAGAGAGGTAGGCAGGGGAGCAGGGTGCATAGGGGTCAGATAATGGAAGGGACGTAATGCCAACCTAGTAGGTACAGTCGACTGGCAAGGTTAGTTACATGGAGGCACAGTTTTTGTTTTAAACGGGCCGAGCCTGTTCTCACTCATTGACTTTGATGGGAGACCATTCATGAGGGATGGTGCCCTGATGTAGAAGGCACGAGAGGTGCTACAGAAGGGGACCAGATACATGGATATTGTGCTCCTTAGGCCCACATTTCTTTAGGGTCTGTTGCCAGTGGCCAGATTGATAAGTCACCCTGGCCCCACCAAGGAGTGCATGGTCACAGCCGTTAAGCTGGACTCCTGCTCTGCTGCTGTCTGCATGGTCCAGGTTGATAAGTCGGATGGTAGCTCTTCTAACATCTGCACAGAGGTGGCTGATAAGTTGCTCCCTGGTTCCTCTGGGGACTGCACAGCTGAGGCTCTCCTGTCGGGGTCACAGGATACCCCGATGTTGAGCTGAGCCAGCTGCCAGACATGCAACAGTCTTTAGAGGGTTCCTCACTCTCACTGACCCAACCAAACCCTCCAGGCTTGCCTAAAGATCAGCAGCCGGAGGTGGGCACTAATCTGGAGGTTCCCCTCCTTCACCAGGTCAGTCTCTTCCTGGTTCACCAACTGGGCCTATTGTTAGTCCCTCCGGGGACCTTCTGTCGGGACCTCCTCAACCCAAACCCCTTGGACAACCAGGTTCCACCATCTTGGACTCCAGCTCTCCAGATGATGGCAGGTCTTCTGTTGGGTTCTACTCACATCCAATGTCAAGTGACCCTTCACCAGGTGATGCTTCACCGGGTCAGGGCATGTCTGGCACTCTAGGCATTCTTCAAACACTGGATGGCCTTCTGTCAGGCCCCAGGCACCAAATCTTCTGGTGCCGGACATTCCAGTGCCTGATCCAGTGCTAGCCCCTTCGAATGTCCCTCGGGGCCAATGCCTGGTCCTTCTGGACCTCCTGCCTGGGCCTTGGCCCCACTTATGCCAGGCCTTCAGCTCCACCTCTAACTGGACCTATGGGCAATGTTTCAGGCTATCCTCCCCACAATACCCAATTTACCCTTTGCAGGGGTATCCAATTCCTGGTCATCAACCCCATTATGTACCGGGATACCAAATGCCAGGCTATGTCTAATCAAGGGTATGCCCTGCCTGACTTTCCCTACTCCTATCAGGCTCATGGATACTCTCAATATCAGACACCAGGCTATCCATTATACCAGCCCCTCCTCCACCACCTCCTCAGCCTCAGCCTCTGCCTCCACAGCAGCCTCAGGCTGATATCCAGGCAGTGTTTCAGACCCTGATTCATCAGGTCAAGACTCAACCATCCTGGCCCCTCCTTTTCATCCTTTTCCTAAACTCCCTCCCCAAATCCTGCCCTGAACAAATAATCCTCTATGCTGACGATGCCGTGATTCTTGCCACTCATAAAGATCCGAACCTCTTACGCCTCAACCTTCAGCATGCTTTTTCCAAAATTGAGATGTGGTTCCTTGAACACCAAGCTGGTTCTAAACCACAAAAAACTAAATCCATCTCTTCTCTAACCCATAAAACAAGAAACGGCAAGTCCCACTCACCATTAATACATGCCTGGGAAATACCCTTGAACAAGTGCCAATTTTCAAATATCTTGGAATCAACTTTGATCAAGGCCTAACCTTTGCAACTCACATTGATAGTACAGCAAAAACTATTAATCACTGAATTGGGATTCTGTATCGGAACGACAGCTCTTACCCATTCTGCACTGAGGATTGCCATCCAATCCTCTATCATCTCAGTCGTTGACTACGGCTTAGTTATATACGGATCTGCCACTACTACAGCACTTGAGTCGCATTACAACATCCCTAAATAAGGCCTGTCAGCTGCTCACTGGTGCACATCGGCGTACCACATGTGAACTCTATGCTGACTCAGGTTGGTTGCAACTCTCAAACCGGATAAAGTACCTTACCTGCCTGATGGCGAAAAATCCACTCTGGGCCTCACTCCACCTTGTATCCAAGACCTGTTATGCCGAGTGCTAGCACCCGTTTACCAGAAGATCAGAATGCCAGCCTCTCCAAGTCCCTGATGCTGGACTTCTCAGGGACAAAGATCATTTGCCTATCGTGCTCCCAGCTGGCTAAATGCCCTCAGCACTCATATTACTGCCTCCACCTCTCTAGGTATTTTCAAATCAAGGCTGTTCTCTCACCTTGCCACCTCCAGCTCCTGTGACTGCCCTGATTAAACCTCCTATTTTCTCACTACCCACCCTGTTCCGTTATTTGACAAAGACATGTTTGGGAAACCTTTTCTCCCGCTTATTGTCTGCTCCCACACCTTTCACTTATCCTCTCTGTTCTGGACTTTTCCTATTTGTTTCTCCTAATCTGGCATGACCTCTTTCTTGTAATAATAATGTGATTATTGATATCTCATGTCCTTTTGCACAAATGATTTGATATGTATTTGTATATGTTTTCTCGCTCTTGACACAGCATAAATTGTTGTGTTATCTATATAACCTTTTTGTACTGTACCTAACTGACGTGGAACCTTTGTAAAAGAGCCTCTGGCTCAAAGGTAGTAATTCCTAGAACAATAAACTAAACTAAACTAAACTAAAACTAGCCTCGAGCTTGACTGTCAGAAATCAGTGGCAGCCTCTACTCCCACCTCCTTTCCAACTCATAGATCAGCCTCTCCGTGGATTCTCACCTTTCCAGGGAAGGCTCCTCTGAGACAACAGTTCAGGGATAAAACCAGGACACTCCTCTAAAATGGTTCAGACCCCCATCAGGCACTCTTCTGACTCTGACTCATCTTCCAGCTCTGGTACACATCACCTATAGAGCCTCAGCCTTAGAGTCCCCGATGTCCCCTCCGGAGGAGCCTTCCTTTGCAGAACTCCTCATAACTATACAAACTGCATATGGCTGGGATATCCAGGAACAGGATCCAAACCAGAAAAGGCTTGCAGAGCATCTAGACATGACTGACACAGCTCCTATGCCCATACTGCCTTGGACTGGGCCCCCATGAAGACCTGGCGTTCACTATCTGGCAACAGCCTTCCTCCATTCCGGCTGTTTCAAAAAGGCAGACAGGATGTACCAACCACCAGATGGGATCACACACTTACTGGCCATCCTAATGCAGACTCAGTTGTTATCACGGCTGCCCGACCAGGTCCTCTAAACCTAAACATTTGAGCATGTCTCCTCCTGGTAAGGAGTCTAAGCAGCTGGACAATTTCAGTCGCAAGATCCATTCCTCCCCTACTTGTGCTCTCAGGTCCCTTGATTATGTGGCTCATATGGTTTTCTACCAGAAATCTTCCTTGGCCTCACTTGAGTTCAAACTGAAGCTATCCAGGACCAGGAGCCTAAGGCAGAGATTGCCAAGACAGTGAGAATGGCTAAAATCTCCTGTCGTCATGCCCTCTGGGCCATTTATGACACAGTACACTCAGTTGCTCACACCACAGCCACTGCAGTCTACATTAGGTGACATTCGTGGCTCAGGATTGCTGGCCTGGCACAAGACATCCAGACCTCCATCCATTCAGGGATCCGTGTTATTCGGAGGTGACGCCATGGATATTATCACTGAATTGCAGGTCCATGTAAATCCATCCATGACGCCTGCTTCATGTACTGAGGAGGTTACAAAGGCAAACAGCCTTTTCATCAGCAGCTAAGATGCCAGACCAAAGAGGCCCTGCCAAACACTAGGTCAAATGCGGTATCCAGCATCAGAACCCCTACCCCCTGCCAAGTCCCAGAAGCTGCCGGAGGAGCTGTCGGCTCCCTCCTCTTGGCCTCCTGACTCGTGGGAGCCCCTGCCTCTCCAGATCCTCTAGGAGAACCAGTAGGGAGATTTGCCTCCACCTTCTTGGGTTGTAGGACAGAACCAAGGACTCTTGGGTCCTTCAGTTAATAGCAAGAGGTCACACCATAGAGTTCCTAGACAGGTCTTCGGACAACTCCCCAGGCCTCACCCATTATCCTTCAAAGCACCTGTCTCTGATAGAGGATGACATCCATGCTCTTCTGAAAAGTCAAACATTGAGCCCATGGCACCAGCACAGATAGGAAGAGGATACTACTTCCATTTCTTCCTAGTGCCCAAAGAGCCAGGCGACATAAGACCTACTTTTTAAAACCTCAGCATGCTCAACCTGTACATCGAGTACAAGAGGTTCCGCATGCTCACCATCAAGGACCACTACCCCTGCTCCACAAGGGCCATTGACTTTGTGCGATGGACATGTAGGATGCTTACCTGCACAACTCTGTCTTCCAGGCCCACTGCTGCTTTCAGTTTACCTTCCAGGAGAAACATTACCAGTTCAAGGCCTCCTTTTGGCCTATCCTTGGCACCTTGGGTTTTACCAAGTGCCTAGCAGTGGTGGCTGCAGCCCTATGCCATAGAGAGAGCTAATTGTGCTCTGTATCTGGATGACTGGCTTCTGTCAGCCCTATCACAAAGCAGTCTGAGGGAGTCCCTCTCCTTCACCCTGGACCTCTTTTCTAGACTTGGAATAACTGTCAATCATCCCAAGTCCCACTCTCCCCTCCCAGCACCTACAATTCATTTGGGGCAGTGCTGGATACGTCCAGGCAGGGCCTTCCTCCCATCAGACAGAGCAGAGACCCTGTAGGAGCTGGCCAGACTAGTGGCCAACTCATGCTGGACCACAGCCTGGTCAATCTTCCATCTCCTCGAGCTGATGGCAGCTGCAATCCCTACAGTTCCTCTAGCCAGACTGCATATGAGGGTGACCCAGTGGACTCTTCATGTCCAATGAGATCAGCAGCTGGACAACTTGAACCAGAGGGTCTTAGTGTCCCAGTACATGAAGAAGGATCTCTTTGGTGGCACGAGTTGTCTAATCTCCATGGGGGTTCCCTTTCAACCCCTGCTTCTACCATGACCTATACAATGGATGCTTCATGTCAAGTCTGTGGATCCCATCTAGGAGACCATCAGACCCAGGGAACATAGTCCCAGCTGGAAGCGTCTCTACACATTAGTGTGTTAGAAATTAGATCAAACTGTAAGCCCTCCAGGCCTTCCAGCCTTTTCTATGTCCGGGACACCCCAGGACACTCCTGGTTCAGACAAACAATATGTCTGTGGTCTGGTACCTGAAAAACAGGGAGGCACTCACTCATACTCTCTATGCCGGTAGGCAATGCAAGTGTGGTACTGGGCAGTCCAGCATGATCTCTGCCTGACTGCTGTCCATATGCAGGCGTCAGCAATGTCCTGGCAGACAGTCTCCAGCCACACCATTGTCAGGGCTCATGAGTGGGAGCTAAATCAGGAAGTGATTAGCTTATTCAACCTGTGGGGTCAGCCAGAATAGACCTCTTCGTCTCCCCATCCAACGCAAAACTACCCAATTTTTGCTCCCTCGCTCCCTGGCATGGTGTTTTCTGGTGAGAGGCGCTGTCTGTTTGCTGGACAGGGAGGTTCTTGTATGCCTTTCTGCCCTTCCCAGTCCTTCAGAGGGTTCTCCTGAAGCTACAGGTGGAAGGGGTTCACAAGATTCTAATAGCCCTCTTTGGCTTCATCAGATTTGGTTCAGTCTACTTCAACAGCTATCGATGGAACCCCCAGTACCTCTGCTCTCCGCCATGATCTTTTGACTCAGAAGCAGGGCAAGCTGGTACATCTGGAACTCAAATCCCTCCACCTGCATGTGTGGCACCTGTGCACATTTGTGGAATAACTCCCATTGTTGTTATTTCTTTTTACAAAAATGTCAACAGTGCAGACGCATTTGTAAAAATGAATTATAATAGTGAGACTTTTGAAATGTTATTTGACTTACCATACTCATGCTTATCTACCCGCTTACTCAGTCTCCTACTTGTTTCTGTCCTTGTACTAATTCCTGTTGCTTCATATCAACGGGTTGCTGATTTTGTGTGTGCCTGGGGTGGAGCAGCAATAAAAGATAAACTATGCAATACCCTCAATAACACACCTACTCCAGTTTACTTTTACCTAACGCCCATTTTAAGGCCTTGTACAATAAGATCTTCCTTCAAGAGAACAACTTGTAATGAAATGTGTAAGATTTACATTGACATTTGGGTATATGCACTTTATATTATACTAATTGTGTGTGTGTGTGTGTGTGTGTATACTGTATAGCAGTCTCTAAAAATCAATTAAACACATCAAATGTCTTCCTAAACATGTCTCAACACTGTATTTATCTTCCACCTTGTCGCAACATATAGTTGTCTCTAGCAGTGTTTGCAATTAAGGTACAGTAGCTTCATGTATATGATGGCCCAGTTCTGTTGAGTTGATTACTATAACAGTGCATAGAATACAATGTGAAACATATAGGTAACTGTAATACAGGACGGTAGCATTATTTTTATATCTGCCCTTTCTCAATGTACCGTACTTTGATTCAGTTAGTGTATGCAATGGCAATTCATGTTTATGTTTAAGACCATGAAACACCCTTATCTAGTTAATGCATTTACAGCCTGAGTGGCTCTGCCAAAGCTTGTTCCTTATCTGTTTACAACACGGACAATTTTATTTGGAGGCTATTTTAACTGTGCCTTGATATTGCTATACTGTGATTCAACAGCATTTAGGAAAATGGTGATTATGGCTGGATTATTAGATGGCTTCAGATGTAAACATAGAACTGGAAGTGCTATATTAAAAAAAGTCTAGCTATGCAGATAGAGTATTTATCTTTTCTCCACATCTTACTGTTCAAAGCTGTGAATTAATATCAGTGGAATTTTCTGACCACATTTTATTGTATGGACAGGTTTTCTTTAATGACAGAGGGTCCCGGGAATGAGACATGGAGGCTCAATGTCTCTGTTCTCTCCAATCCTGTAGTATAGTCAAGGTTGAGGACTTTATTTACAGCCAAAGGAGTTAAGTCCTTTGTTTCTACAAGAACCCATTGGAATGGTAGGAAGAAACAAAGGCTGCCATCAGAAAGTGGTTTCAGGTGTTTGGTATAAAAGCACAAAAGGACCAAGCATTTTCATCATTTTAAATTACAGGAACAGCTATGTGAAGTACTAACATTGGCCAGCACTGGTGCTGGAAATTATCTAAGATCCAACAGCGCGAAGTTGGAAATGCAAAACTGTCAATATAATTGTGACAGAGATGCCTCACCACTGTTACCAGCTGAGACAAAACTGATGCTTGGGCCCCTAGCACAGGCAGTTCTATGTCAGTTCTCTGTCAGGGACTTCTAATTTGTTGCCACCACCTGATTTTAACCTGAAACCAGGAAACCACCCTTTACCTCCTGTGCAAGGTCAGGAAGGTCAACACAATAACTGTTGGTAGAGTGCCCTTCGAGACGGACTGCCAACAGAGTCCAGCAGAAATAATAAAATTACCTTTTTAAATAAACAGGTAGCCACTAGTTCTACAGTGGATGATGCATATGTGTGGAGTTTGGTGGCACCATAGTGTGTGCACAGCCTACCAACTGCTGAGTACTGTCTTGATCCACCCCCACACACCAGGCTTTGCTCCTATTTTTAGGGCAGTCATAGGACAGATGCCCCATCTTCTGGCAAATCCAGCATTCCTTTGCCCCTGGCTCCTTGTTCCCTTAGAACTGGTGGGTTCCATTTCGGGCTTGGGTGCAGGCTAGTTTACTTTAGGCTGGTTCCCTTAAACCATGTGCTGCCCCACCCTCATTGTTCTTACACTGTGCATATGGTCTGCTAGCCACATACAAATCAACATTTTCTGCTGCCTCCTTCGCAGAGTTGCATGCCGGTCCAGTAGCCATACGCGCAGGTCATCAGGTACAATTTAAAGAAATTGTTCCCTTACATTCAAATCTTTTATTTGCTCTACAGTCCTAACTAAGCCCCATCCACCCAATGATCTAGATAGGCACATATTTGATGCAATTCTACATAGCTGTCCCTGGCCCTTTTCTTAATTCTCATACTTTTCATCTATAAGCCTTAGGAGTCAGTTCAAAATGTTTCAATAACACCCTTTAACTTTGTGATGGTCCATGCAGTCATTATCATCCATTCTAGCAAATATATGCAAGCACAACCAATAAGCAATGAACTAAGGTGAGTCATCCATGACGCCTGCCCAATTTAAACTGCATATACTACCTCAAAAATGATTTTAAAAGCAAATCAAGATCATTTCCTCCCGATATTGAGGAAACATTTTAGAATTAATTGTGGCTTCATGGGTTGGATCATCTATGCCATTACTTATGGTTTGCCACAGTGTTTGCTTGGCACAGTTTCACCATCTCAAATTCATGCTGTCATTCCTTCTCTCATTCTGCTCATTCCTTCTCTCTTTCTGCCTGAATCAGGATTTCATGCTGGCGAGCTCCTCTCTTTCCTTCTGCATCAAAATGTTATGCTACCAAACCTTCTCTCTTTCCTCAGCCTCCAGCCTTGCTTTCACCCTTTCAGCCTCAAGCCTTGCCCTCTGCAGTTCAGCCTCCTTCAGTGTGAGTCCATCCTCGGAAATTCCAGCTGATTCTGAGCCTCCACTGCACTGGCTCTTAGCTCAGGTTTGAGCTATACAGCTCCTCTAGCTCATGTCTTGAGGTGCCCCTCTGATGTAGCCACTATGACCTCGGCCCCACTACTCCGGTCACCTTTCTCAGTAACCCTGCTGCACAGGTGTTTGGTCCTGCACCTCTAAGACCATCTGCTCCCTTGCATTTGGTCATGCACCAACAGGGCTTCCATGAGTCCATTCTTTGTCAGACCCTCATAGCCCATCCCCTATCTGTGCACAGTTCACAAAGCTGCTGCACATTAACTCTGCCACAGGCTGAATAGCTCATCTTTTCTAACTATCCTGCACTAAGCTGTTTTCTAGAAATAAAAAAAGTATTAAACAATGTAACCTTTTGTATATCCTGTTTTGTGACTGTAACGGTATATTTCTACTGGCACTCTGTCCCCTGTGTGCTAGGTAAGGCTCTCACCTCCTCACAGCTGCCTTGCCTCAGGAAAGCACTCTGCACACAGATTCTGGCTTTAAATCTGTGCACTGATCCTACTGTTACCTCCAGTTGTGACAGAGGTGCCTCACCACTGTTAACAGTTGAGACAAAACTGCCCTTGGGCCCCTTGCTTACAGGGCAGTTCTCTGTCGGTGACAACCAATTTGTAGTAACCACCTGATTTATACCTGGAAACAGGAAACCACCCTTTAACTCCAACACAAGGTCAGGAAGATCAGCACAATAACTGTTTGTAGAGTGCCCTTCGGAGGTGGACTGCCAACAGTCCAGCAGAAATAATAAAATCACCTTTTTCAAATAAACAGGCAGCTACTAGTAGTTCTATCAAAATAGATTATTTACTAGAAGACTACAAGTATTTACAAACAGGATATATTTACAGTAAAACAAAAGGATTACCAGTTTACTAAAAACAGAAAATAAAGGAAGTTATATTGACAGTTGCTGAACAGAAAAAATCTGAGCTTTCACCTAGACCTCTTTACCTGCCACTAACTGCAAACAACACTTCCCTAACTGTGCTGTCTTACCCTTTAGCCATCCTTTGCAAGACCCTCTTGCCTGCATATTGAGTGTTCCAGAGAGAGAGAGAGAGAGAGAGAGAGAGACAGCTGACACATCAGCTCCCTAATTTATTCCTTTTGACTGTGGGGAGTGATTTTGCCCTTTGGTGGCAGTTCCCACTGTTCCCCATCCCAAATGGGTGTCCTAGACATCCTCTGTCCAGCTTTACAATCTTGTTTTTAGGATGTCTGAAGTGTTTGAAATTACACCCTCATATCTGCCAGGATATGCGGCTTAGATGAGCTCATGGAAAAGTTACACTGAGCAGTTTACCAATATTTCCCACAAGACCAGCCTGGACATGTTACTTGGAAGCCATGATTTCATCCACTTTCAAATAACAGAACTTATAAAAGGAAAATATCTACACTAACAAAAGAAATGAACAGATCAAGCTGGTCATACACCCGTCACAATAATAGAGCAGCATCATTAGAGGCTGAATTAAAATATGGGACATATGAAACTCCAGTGGGGGGCCCTTTTGTAGCATGTAGAGGCTGAATAGTAAATTTCAAGATAACAGAACTAAAAATTATACTGGGACAGTGCTAGCAGATCTTTCAGGCCTGCTATCGGTAACTGAATCCCATGGCCACTCCCCTTTTGGAGTAAGTGCAGCTATTTCAGTACCAGTGGGTAATTTTTTTAATAGAGCCTCTGACTTTTATTACTGAGGCAGACAGTGAGGCTTTCTGTAACGCAATTACAAAAGCAGAGATTATGAGGGTTAAAAATGGGGAATCTCTAGGCAAAGACGGAATTACAAATGACTTTTATAAGCACTCTTCTAATTACATTGCTGAATTTCTCGTAAATCCTTTAGCTATATTTTATCCAAATTGACCATGTCTCCATCCTTCAGTGAAGATACACTGATTTTCCTTTTCAAAAAGGAGACAGGGCAGATATTTCCAACTGGCAACCGATATGTTTTTAAACTTGGACTTCAAAATTTGAACAAAATCCTTCACAACGGTTGATTAGAGTGGCTGGTTCTTTAACATTGCCAGTACAGACGTGCTCCATTCATTCCAGAAAAATTGGTTCTCTTTATTTAATTATAAAGTTATTGGAATATGCTAGCTCCAGAAAAGTTCCTGGTTTTCTGCTTTCACTGAATTAGATGAAGGCTTTCAATAGTTTCTGAGGAATATTTCTTTTCAGTACTAACTTTATATGGCATTCCACCTGCTTTTGCAGCTTGTTCTGACTATTATATATGACAGCTTTGGTATCCCCTTTTACAAGGACAATTTGTTGAATCTATACCAGTGAAAGTGTAGGTCCGCAGGGGCACCCTTTAAGTCCACTTCTAATGTATATAGTGTTGCCCTAGATCCCATCACTAGAAAAATATACCAAGACCCTAACATCAGAGGTATGGAGTCACCTTTAGGAGGGTATCCCATACAGATAACAGCTTATGCTGATGATATTTCTTTATTTATCCTTGACCCAGATTCAGGGAAAAGAGCACTGGAATTATATAATTGCTTTCTGAAGTATTGGGCTCTAAGCTCAATTTGTATAAAACCTAGGTATGACTTTGGACCCTGGCCCCTCCAACCAATAGTCAATGGCTGCCATCCCATTGAGTAGTGACTCAGTAACAGTTTGGGGAATAAAATCTGGCAAATGGGGTATGACCATTTTAAAACAGGAGGAGAGACCAACAGTTCAGATGCAAACATTTCCAGATGGAAATATTGGAGGATGGCAAAAGGCAAAAGGTATTTATTATTCAGCAATTTGTATTATCTGTTCTTCTTTTTCAAGCTATGTGTACCCTCTACCATTGTGGTTGAAGACCAGAATTTACAGTATATTTTTTCAAATGTTCTGGGGTAGCCGACTCAATCCTTGTATGGAGGGATGTAACATACCTCCGAAGAATAAAAGGGGTTGACTATGTTGCACCCTATTATTTTTTCCACTGGTTTTTTTATAGTTCCAGTAGACTTGCCCTAGAACCTTCAGATGCTTTAGCTTATAACTTAACTTATAGGTATTGGGTAACATGGCAAAATACAGTGCAGTTTGGACTACTATACTCCAAGCTTTTTCTGTCTATGAACCTCACATATTCTGTTACCCACTGTTGAGGAAGTTGGGACAGTGGTCTATTACAAAGCAGCAAATCCTTCAGTTAACTAGAAAGCAACTATATGGTGAGATTTTAACAAAACTAAGTTCACAGGAGATAGTCTTTAAGAACTGCAGTCCACAGAGGAGCATGCATGGTAATAGACCAACTAATAAATAGTAGAGTGTCCAGGAGAATGTGAGATAGCTTATGGGTTTGTGCTAACAGTAAGCTGGGAGTTCAAGGAGCCACAAACATAAAGCAGTAGATTAAAGGTCCTGCCCTTATCCTGGATATGGGGCTGATACTGAATCATCAGGACGTTTCTCATTATCCTGTTCTCTTTTGTTGTGGGTTTCTGGAAGCTATGGCCAGCAAGTTATGACTGCTTAATCTTAGCTGACTTAGCAGTTCAGCAACAGATATATTACAAGGCGTTTTAAGGTCATTTTTGCCTGCCATAAAGTCTACCTGTGTCAAACGAGGTGCCAGTTGGTGTTACAGCAAATCCGTTCATCATCTCTGTCTATTATTAAAATATGTGAAACAGTTCTCAGAGATATTTACTTTAAAGCAAAGCAAAATCTGCCAGTGGGAGTTTTAATAACTTATAGAAGAAAATAGCATGGATACCATAAGGTGTGTTTGGAGCATGTCTAGTGCTCACCATTGGTAGCCGGATTGTTGTACATATAATAGTATGACAGACCAATCTGAGGATGTTTGCTTACTATACCTTTTTTGCTGATTCTGTTTTTTTCTTTGTGGCTGATTTACTTTTCTTTCATTGCTCTGTATATAATTTGTTTCTAAGTTTCCTGTATTTTGTTTAGTTTCTAATAAAATTCCCTACTCTTTTCGAGAAGTGGCATGGGATCTTTAATATCCACCTGAACAGTCACCAGAACTGGCACGGACCTCTGTTTAATATCTCATCCAAATGTCATCACCTCAGGAGTGCAGCACCCCTCATGCGGCACTACAGTGTCAGCATTCAGTTTTACCCCAAGTTCCTGGTGTGGACTAGGACCCACAACATTCCAAGCTGCCAGTCTCAGAGGCAAGTATGCAACCTCAAGGGTGGTGGAGTAGCCATGTATATCCTGTCCTCACTTCAGTTCACAACCATTCTATCATCCTCATTACCCTCCACCTCTGAAGCACTTGTAGTATACATTACCTTGCCTTTTCCTCCCTATCTTCACAGCCAGCATCTACTGTCAACCTGGTTCCAAGTCATCCGATACTTTGGATCTCATTACCTCCATAAGTTTCCTCTCACATAAAGGTGAGCTATACATCCTGGGTGATGTAAACATAAACTGGCTATCACCAACAACTGCCAAGACACGTAATTACATCACGGCCCTCAATCTCTCCCAGCTCTTCCTCAGGGGCATGTCATAATGTGGGTGAGCCCCAATTTATATTGGTGAATACTCACATTACAACGTGACAAACCAAGAAATTAAAGCATTCAATTACGCTTTTAAAACAGATAATAATCATAATATTCAACAAAAGTTAGATAACAAATGCCAAAGTAAAATAAACTTCATATCTTAGACAAGTATCTTTATCTTAAATGAGATTTAAAGTAGGAGAAAGAAGTGCTTAAACAAATGCAGTTGTAAACCCTTGCCCTGAGTGCACTGCCATTTCTTGAAAATTTAACTCCTATTATACCTCCTGTACCACAGCACTTCTAAACTCCTCCCTCTAACTTCCCCATCCTCCCACACCCAGCACTCAACCCCTTTGCACCCACCTTTCCTCCTCCTTTTCTGCTGTCTCCCAGAGGAAACACTAACAGCCTCTCTCTCTCTTAATCCTTCTAAAGGCTCATCACCTGATGACCTTGACCATAAACTCCTCTACCTTTCAGCTTCTGCTACAGCCTACCTCTCTCCTTAATCTTAAATCTCCTTCTCATCCTCATCTGTCCCTTTGTCCTGGAAACATGCAGTGGTCCTCCCTCTCCCAAAGGGTGGTGACCCCTCCTCCCTGCAATTTGTGCCCAGTCTCCCTCCTCCATGCCCTTGTTAAGCTCCAAGAACACCTGGTATTCTCTCAACTAACCTCCATCCTTGATGACTCTTCCTTTTCACCCCATTCCAATCTGGCTTTCAGAAGAACCACTCCATTACCACCTCTTTACTCAGGCTCACTGACTCCATCCTCATTGGCCTCATTATCTCTGCCATCTTTGTCGACCTCACCAAGGCTTTCGACACAGTTTCCCATGCCCTACTTCTTGACTCCTTACAGCTGCTGGGTTGTCTACTTCTGCCCAAAACTTGTTTAGAGCTTACCTCTCAGGCAGAACACAATCAGTCAAGATCCAGGATGCAATCCCCCCATTTCCACAGGAGTCCCACAGGGCTCGGTGTTGGACCCATTCTCTTATCCATCTTCCTAAATGACTCACCTCAGTATGCTCCCTCTTCCTCTATCCATATGTATGCTGATGACACCATCCTGTTCTCCTCTGGCAAATGCCTTGTCGTCATGTAGCAACCACCCTTCAGCATGACTTCCACCAGGTTCAACTATGGTTTGTCTCACATCAACTATTCCTAAATACCAAAAGACTGTCTCCATGACCTTTGGCACTATGCAGAGACTCTCTAGGTTCCACCCTTTACCTTCTTTCCATACCCTTGATGGGACAATCCTACAGGACACCTCCTCAAGTTTCAAGTTCAAGTTTCAAGTTTATTGCAGGAAACTCTGTTGAGCAAGCTCATTCACAAGAGAGTCCTAGGACATTTACATATCATTATTACTCATTCACCATGAGGTCCTGAGACATTTACACATACACATCATTGTTACATAGATAGGAGCAATTGTATATAGGTAAGCACAGTGAGTACATATCATCCAAGAGTTATACAACTTGGTGATCTACCTAGTAGCTACAACATAGCAGTGCAGGGTCCAGTTGAGTCATATATTATGTCAAGCGGAGAGAAGAATAAAAAGAAAAAACTTGTACCAGGTAGGCAATTACATTCCGGTTAACAGAGTAGAAGGGAGTCAGCACAAAAAGCTTGGCTTGGAGTTAGAAGGAGGCCTAGTAGCACCTGCAGGTGTCTTTTATTTTAGAGACTGCTAGTGTTTTGTAGGAACTGATTGAAACAGTACTTGTTAGCTTCAGTATGGATTGAAGTTGATTCCAAATGTTGGGAGGTCATATGAGACGGCCTGTCGGACAAGTGTGGTCTGAGTCCTAGGAACATCTAATAGGATGTAGTCAGATTTCCTTAGGGAGTAAGCACTATGGAGATGCATAGTAGAGATGTTAAATAGTCTGGCAGTTTGTGCAGAAGTATCTTGAGGTCCAGATACCTGCATGGAGCATCGTCTGGTGGTAAGTGAGGTCCAGCCAACTGCTGCATATAAATCGCAATGGTGGGTCCTGAAGGTGAAGCTAGTAATGAATCATAGAGCATGATGGAAGAGAATGTCCAGCTTGGTAAGGCTAGAGGCTGCAGAGGAGATGTATATAAAATCCCCATAATCTAGTAGGGGAGGAAGGTTGTGGACAAGCCATATGCAGCTCATGAAGAGGAAGAGGGACCTATTTCTAAAAAGAATCCCAGTCGTGTTTTGACCCTCTTGGATAGGTCCTCAATATGGTCATTGAAAGATAGCTTGTTGTCTATCCACATGCCTAGGTATTTGAATTTAGGCACGATGTCCAGGGGTTCACCCAGGAGGTTACTATAAAGTCTGCGATAGGACAGGTAAGGCACCAGGTGAGAGATACCGTGTAAAAATCATTGCCTTGGGTTTTTGCATTTAGGAGACATTTGGCTTTGATGAGGTTGTTTTCTAACTGATGAAAGTCGGCTTGCAACACTTCCCTGACTTCAGATAAGGTTGTACCTGAGGTGTATAATACTGTGTCATCTGCAAAGAAATGTATGCTGGATTTTTTATGTAGGCATTAAGATCATTGATATATAGGAGAAAAGGATCGGGCCTAGGATGGAGCCTTGGGGACTCCCTGACAATCAAGAGAGGGGCTGATAGTAGGCCATCGGCTTTGACTTTTGTATCCTTCCAGAGAGATAACTGTCGAACCACTGAGCGGTGAGTGGAGTGGCACCTATTTTGTAAGGCAAGTAATTAGGAAGTGATGATCGACAGTATCAAAAGCTTTACTAAGGTCCAGAAAGACTGCACCAGTAATCTTCTTGGAATCCATAGCAGTGATCCAGTCATTAGAGACTTTAGCCAGAGCTGAGATGGTACTATGTTTAGACCTGAAGCCAGATTGTGCAGGATTTAAGAGTGAGTGCACTTCAAGATGAGTTTTTAGTTGGTTGTAGACCAGTTTCTCTAGGGTTTTGAGAGAACAGGCAAAATGGATATAGGCCTGTAATTGTTTAGATCACAAGGGTCTCCTGATTTGAAGAGAGAAGAATATGGGCAGATTTCCAGCAGGATGGAACTGTGGCAGAGGTAATGGAGAGGTTGAAGATATGGAGGATGGGAGCTGTGAGCTGGGCAAAGCCTAATCGCAGGAAGAATGGTTCAAGGGCATCGCCCCTGCACTTTTCCTAACATCGAGGCTGAGGAGCAAGTCTTCAACTTCTTTATATCTAAACAAGTGCAGCTGGGAGGTGGATATGGAGGGTGGGCTAAAATTGCAGTTTGTGCAGCTGGCATACAGATAGGAGTCAAATGCTAATCCGGCTGTGGCAAAGTGTTGGTTAAGTTCTTCAAGGATTTGTGGTTCATTTTCCACCACCCTGTCCTTGGTAAGTATCTTAATTGGTATTGAGAGCTGCTGGGACGGCCTTCAATGGATCTCAGTGTCCTCCAGATTTTGTGGGGGTTCCTTTGGCCTCTTCTAGGGTGGAGATATAATAGTTTGGTTTTGTGGTATGTATGTTTTAACACAGGCATTCCTGGCAGTTCTAAAGGCCTGCTAGTCTGCTGGGTTCTTGGTTCACCTGGCTTGTGCCCAAAGCTGGTCTCTAATGGTAAGTGCTGCCTTTAGCTCTGTGGTAAACCAGGGATGTGGATTTAAACATACTAACATACTATTTGCCAGCAGATTAGGCCTTACGGTCTATCGAGTCTGCTCGAACCTAGATCCTTAGTTGGGTGCCGAGACCTCCCATCCCTTGTTCTCTAGAAACCCTATCATCCATCCCACCCCCGGGACAGGCCATCATCTGATACATCCACTTTCTGTGTCTGTCCCACCCTCTCTTGAAGCCCTCCACTGTGGATCTCTGAACCAGCTCACCAGGCAGTGCATTCAAGGGTCCACCACCCTCTCGGTGAAAAACCTCCTCCTCTTTTCCCCCTCACCCTTCCACCTTCCAACTTCAAACCATGCCTCTGGTGATACCTCCTGCTTTAGTCTAAAGATCCCTCCATGTTTACCCTATTTATTCCCTTGAGGTACTTGAAGACCTCAATCATGTCCCCTGTCTCTCCTCTCCTCCAATGAAAACAGGCAGAGCTCCTCAAGTCTGTCCTCATAAGTCGAATCCCTAGCCCTCGTATCATCTTTGTTGCCCTCCTCTGTACCTCTCCAGGAGCTGTATGTCCCTCTTCAAATGTGGTCTCCAGTACTGTACACAGTACTCAAGGTGTGGTCTAACCAGTCCATTGTACAGCGCAGAATCACTTCCCTGCTCCTAGAGGTGATCCCCCTTGATGCATCCCAACATCCTGTTTGCCTTGCTAGCTGCTCTCCTGCACTGCTCAGAGTTATTCATACATGTATCCACCATGACCGCTAGGTCTTTTTCCCCTATTGAGGCCTCCACGCCTCCCTCCCAGGGTGTACCTGTGTTTAGGGTTTCCCGACCAAGATGCAACACCTTGCACTTGGTGATATTGAAATTTAATTTCCATGTGTGAGCCCAGCTTTCCAGGGTGTCCAGGTCCCTTGCAGGGCCACCTCCCTCTTCTCCCTCAACTACTGCTCCCATCTTGGAGTCATCCATGAAGAGACTCATTTCACACCTATACCCTCCTGATGTCCGATATGTATGCATTAAACAGGATCGGACCCAGGACCGAGCCCTGTGGTACCCCACTACCAACCTCTCTAGGGTTTGAGAGCTCCCACAGACCACTACTCTCTGAGTGCGTCCAGCTAGCCAGTTTTCAATCCATCTGACCATCAAAGGCCTACTCCTAATCCCATCAGTTTCTCCACCAGATCATTGTGGGGACAGAGTCAAACGCCTTGCTGAAGTCCAAGAATAATACATCCACAGGCTTACCCTGTCCAGTTCTGATGTTACCCATTCATAGAACCCACAAGGTTGGTTTGACATGATCTACCTGGCACAAACCCATGTTGCCGATATCCAGACCTCCCACCTCCTCCAAGTACACCCCAATCGTTCCTTTAGTATACTCTCCATTAATTTTCCCACCACCGAGGTCAAACTGATGGGTCTATAATTACCTGGTACTTCCTCGAATCCCCTTTTATGGATTGGAAACACATGTGCCTCTCGCCAATCCCTAGGTACCCTCCCTGTCTCAAGTGACCTGCTGAAAGCTCCGCCAGGGTGCAGCCAGTATGTCCGCCAATTCCCATAGTACTCTCAGGTGAATGCCATCCGGCCCAGGAGATTTGTCTTTCTTTAGGGCCTTGAGGGCTAACCACACCCTTTGGTGGAGATAGCATCATCCGTCCCTCCCCTTACTGGTCTTTTTATCCTTATCCAGATGTGACCCCTGGGGTACCTTTCCCTCCCTCTTGCTCCATTTCTGTTGCTCCCCTGATCCCACTCCCTGCCGCTTCTATCCCTTCATGCCTTGTTTTGTAGATATCCCATCCCTCCCTAGTGAACACAGAGGCAAAGTACTCGTTAAATACCTCTGCCTGGTCCCTCGCCTCTTCCACCCACCCTCCTTCTGATCTCAATCTGCTGAGATGGCCCTTAGTTTTTCTCCGCTCCCCAATGTACCGGAAGAACCCTTTCCCCTCCATGTATCCCCTGTGCCAGCCGCTGCTCTTTACTGGACTTTGCTCCCTCACCATATGGGTGACTTTTCTAGATGCAAGCTGGTACATTTCCTTATCCCTATCCCTCTTGTTGTTTTATATTTTTTGTAGGTCGCCTTCTTTCTCTGACTGCTACCTGTACCTCACTGGACCACCAGCATGGTTTACGTGACCTTGCTCCCTTACGCTTCAACTTAGCGCAGATCCTGACTGCCCCATGAAGTCCCGCTTTATGACCTCCCATCTCCTTTCCACACTTGTCATTGAGGTAATCCCTTCAAGTGATCCTTGAGAATATTTCCCATGCCCATAAAGTCTGCCCCCTGAAGTCCACTGCCAGTGTCCTAGATCTCACCCCACCCCCATGCTTATTTGAAACCAGACAGTATTGTGGTCACTCCCAGTCAGGGGTCCTGTACAGCTATGTCCCTTACCAGATCCCCATCTGCCAGAACCACATCCAGGACATGCCCCTCCTTGTGGGCTCCATCACATGCTGTGTTAAGAACACATCCTGGAAGCCATCCAGCAGCCTCTGCTCCTTGGCCACCTTAGAGGACATGGTTCCCAGTTTGTACCTGGCATATTAAGGTCCCCCATCAACACCACTCCTTCCCTTTTGGACCACACTGGGCAATGATGTTGTCCAGCAAACCATCCTCTAGAACATCACTCATCCTGGGGCCTATATGCTACTCCCAGCTTGACCTTATCTCCTGCTGGGGATCAAGGTGACCCATAAGGCCTCCACTTTCCTCTGCCTCTTCTACCATAGCAATTTCTATATCATCTCTAATGAACATAGCCACTCCACCCTCTGACCTCCTTTCTATCCTTCCTAAGCATAGTGTACCCCTGTACATTTAGGTCCCAGTCGTGGTTTTGTTGGCCCGTCTCCGTGACCGCTGCCACATCCACCCCCTCGAACAGCATGGCCTGGAACTCCGGCAACTTGTTTCAAGCTCCTGGCATTTAAACACCAACCCCACCCCTTATCCCTGATCCTCTTTGTCGAACCCCACCCAGATTCCTTATACTTCCATCCTCCCCTGCTCCTCCTGAAACCTCCACCTCCAGTCTGTTTCCCCTCCCCTCTTGGGCTTGATGGCTCTCCCTCATCTGGAGGACAGGGCTTCTGGTCAGCCCCTCCTCATCCCTTCCCCCCTTACAAGTTTAAACCCCACCTTTCTTGTATGTAGTCAGCCATCCCCTGTTTAAGGACTTCTTCCCTAATGGGGCAAGATGAAACCTGTCCTTGGCATATAGTCCCTTATCCTCCCAAACTCCATTCCAGTTCCCTAACACCCCAACCCATTCTCTTCACCCCACTTCCTGAGCCAGTCCTTAACCTCTGTGAGCTTTTTTCTCCACTGAGGCCTTTGGTACTGGCAATATCTCCGAAAGGAAATGTTGCATCCATTAACCCGACAGACTCTGGCAAGTTCTTGGAACCTTGCTTGGATTTCCAAATGCTATTTCCCTCTAGATCATTAGTTCCCAAATGCACCAGAAATCCGGTTTCCCTCCACAATCCTAACCATTTCATACACCATGAACTTTGCTCTGTGCACTGTCAGCCCAGAGATACTCACTACCTTCACCTGGCTATGGCATCCACCCCTGTCCTCCCAATGGATAACCCTAATCATCGAGTCTCCCAGTAACAGAACCTTAACACCGCCATCATCCTTATGGTTACCTCCACTATGCCCTCTCAGCCCCCTTCCCCCCTTTATTCATGATCTCAATTTCATGGGAGTCTTCCTGCCTTATTAGAGACCCCTTGTCACCCTCCCTTTCTGCCTCCTTGCTATTTTGCCCTAACTCAAACCCCTCTGAATAGGTGTCCTTTAACCTCTCTTATCTGAACCATTTATCCTGGCCTGATGGTTTCCCTTCCCCACACCACCATCCTCCCCTTGTAATAGTACCCTGCTTCCAGAGGTTCTCTGTAGGTCCCCTTTAGCTAGGGCCCCATCCTTGGTACTGACCTCCCAGCTGAAGGGGCTCCTCTCCACCTCCTTGTCTCCCAGTTTCTCTCCAATCATGCTCTCCTCCTCATGTCTGGAATATGTTGCATCTCCCCATTTGCTTAACATATATGTTTCCCCTTCTCCCTCTGGGACTATGTCTATTCTTTCCATAGCTGGTCTGTGATGCCCTATGGGTATCTGACTCCCTCCCCGGCCTCTGTATAAGTTTCCTCATTTCCACCAACCCTTCCTCCCCTCTAGGTTGCTTAGTAGCTCAAATTTATTGTGACACTCTATCAGCCTCCATCAAGTAACCCAGTTTCCCCTGACTGCATCTCTAAACTGACCCTCTTCTTCCTCTCTTGCACTGTTCACCTTAAGAGCTCCCTTCCCACAGTCTGCTGTTTTAGGCTTCCACAACAGCCCCTCCTGACTCTTCCCCTCCAGTCTCTTTGTATTCAGAATGTTCACCCCATACGCTTTCCCCTTAGCATCAACTTCCCTATCTAAGGGTCCTCTGTCCCTAATATCCCCCTCCTGCTTGCTGTAACATAACGTCCTGTAATTTCAGGCGTTGCCCAGCCTCCCTCAGCCCCACCCTTCTGCTGCCCATATCCACACCCCTTATCCTTGGACACCCCCCAGCTCCCACAGCTTACTCCTCAACCAATATACCTCCTCCTGATACAAGATAGCTGTCTACAGAGTGGGCAGCCTCCCTCTCCAGGCCCAATTTAGAATTATTGCCATCCCACAGCCTGTGCAGCCTACAACCCTTCAAAGATGCCTGCCATGGTGGAATATGGCCACCCTGATTTTCCCCTCTGTTTATAATAGCACACCCTTTTCTCAGTCCCTTTCCCCTGAGTACAGTTTCTCTCTATACTGACTGTAGTTATTTACAAACCCAATTTCAACCCCACCAATAACGTTCCCAAGTCTCACAAACACATACAGTCCAGTGTGTGTTCGGTCCCACTAACAGTGTATGTAAGCAGACATCAGGTACCATACGATGTCACAGGCCCACTAGCTCCTGTTGCTTGAATTTCAGTCCCAAACAGAAATACTCAGCCCTTCAATCCCAACCCCCAGTGGCTTTTCAGTATTTAAGAAGGCATACAAAACAGAGGTGGGTGGGAGGCCTCTTACCAAACACCAGGCAAACAACACATTTAAATTTCCTCTAAGTATCCCTGCCAAACAACTATCCCCAAGCCACCAAAGTTACAATGTAACAGTTCTAATTCAAGGTAATAATTTTAACACATAAAACTAATTTCACTTACAAACTATTCAAATATTTCAGTTAAAACAGAATATAACTCCAGCCCTCTTTCCTACCTGGCTGCTGCTTAAGCTCCCAAGTGAACAATGAAAGCCAAGTTAATTCCTGTTTAGAGACAAGGTAATTGCAGCTAATGTCCCATCCCCAAACACCAGGCAAACAACACATTTAAATTTCCTCTAAGTATCCCTGCCAAACAACTATCCCCAAGCCACCAAAGTTACAATGTAACAGTTCTAATTCAAGGTAATAATTTTTAACACATAAAACTAATTTCACTTACAAACTATTCAAATATTTCAGTTAAAACAGAATATAACTCCAGCCCTCTTTCCTACCTGGCTGCTGCTTAAGCTCCCAAGTGAACAATGAAAGCCAAGTTAATTCCTGTTTAGAGACAAGGTAATTGCAGCTAATGTCCCATCCCCAAACACCAGGCAAACAACACATTTAAATTTCCCTCTAAGTATCCCTGCCAAACAACTATCCCCAAGCCACCAAAGTTACAATGTAACAGTTCTAATTCAAGGTAATAATTTTTAACACATAAAACTAATTTCACTTACAAACTATTCAAATATTTCAGTTAAAACAGAATATAACTCCAGCCCTCTTTCCTACCTGGCTGCTGCTTAAGCTCCCAAGTGAACAATGAAAGCCAAGTTAATTCCTGTTTTAGAGACAAGGTAATTGCAGCTAATGTCCCATCCCCAAACACCAGGCAAACAACACATTTAAATTTCCCTCTAAGTATCCCTGCCAAACAACTATCCCAAGCCACCAAAGTTACAATGTAACAGTTCTAATTCAAGGTAATAATTTTAACACATAAAACTAATTTCACTTACAAACTATTCAAATATTTCAGTTAAAACAGAATATAACTCCAGCCCTCTTTCCTACCTGGCTGCTGCTTAAGCTCCCAAGTGAACAATTTACATACCCTCACTTTAATAAGGGCGTTCAGATACTACGGGGTTTGGTTGGACCAACACCTCGACTTCTCTGGCCACATTGACACCATCCTGAAAAAACTGTGCCCCAAGCCTGGCACCTTATTCAGGAACCGTGAGTTGCATCCCTCCCACGGCACGGACGTGAACTAGTCCAGAAGATGATCCTCCCATTTTCAACTACTGTGATGTAGTCTATGGCACCGCTCTCAAATCCTCCCTAACCAGATTGGACACTCTTTAACTCCTTCTGTCATTTTGCCCTTTGATGCTCCATCACACATCACTGTGACCTTTACCACGCCCTGTCCCTTCCTCCACTTGCCAACAGGCGCCTCACTCATTGTGCCAAACTCGCTTCTAAATTTTGATTAGGAGAACTTCCCTCCTACCTCTCATGTTCACTCTCTTCCCCCTCCCCTTCCACTCCTCAGATCCTCTGACACTCACACTTTGTTGGTCCCCTGTCGAACTACTCTCATTGGTCAGTCAGGCTTCACCCATCCTTTCCCACAAATCTGAACTCCCTCCCCCAAATATGGCACTCCTCCTCCTCCTACTCCCTTGCTTCTGCCATACACAACTTTCTCTCATCTAACTGCTCCTGCTTTAACCCTCCTTAACCATCCTCCTATACCTCTGCTCCTCTCCATGACTCACATCCTCTACCAAACCTTCCTCCCCAAGCCTGCTTCTCAGCACGCTCTCCTCCCTTCACCATTTACCCCTCACTCCTACAACCTTCTTCCATTACCAACTTGTCCCTGCTTAGTTTTGACCTCTGGAAGGGTTCTCAGCATCCTGTAGGGGTCTAGCACTGGGCAAGCCTCCTCCTCCCTCTCTCTCTCTCTCCTTTCTACCCAACTTGTCCTCGCCTAAATCTGCACTCTGTCAGGATTCTTAGCACCCTGGTGATGTCTACTCTCAGGTAAGTTTCTTCCCTCCCTCCCTCCTTTTTTCCTTTCCTCTTCCATCCCCCTATTTCCCTCTGCCCAACTTGTCCTCCTAATTCTATCCCTGGCAGGGTTCTCTGCATCCTGGAGGGCCCAGCACTGGGCAATTACTCTTCCTTACTCCCCTCCCCCATCCTTTCTACCCAACTAGTCCTCGCCTGATTCTGCACTCTGGCAGGGTTCTCAGCATCCTGGGTGGCCTAGTCTTAGGCAAGCTTCTTCTTTCCCTCACTTCCCTCCTTCCCCTTCATCCTTTGTTTTCTGTCTTCCCAACGTGTCCTCACCTAGTTCTGCCCCCTGGCAGGTTCTCAACATCCTGGAGGTTCCAGCACTGGGAAATGAGTCTTCCTTCCCTCCCTTTCCCTCCATCCTTTCTACCTAACTCATCCTCGCCTGACTCTGCTCTCTGGCAGGGTTCTCAGCATCCTGAAGAGGCCTAGTCTTAGGCAAGTTTCTCCCTCCTCCTTCCCTTACCATCCCTCTACTATCTCTACCCAACTTGTCCTTGTCTACTCCTGCCACTTATTCTAAGTCCTCACCTCATTCCATCACTAGCAGTGATCTCTGCACTCTGAAGGAGCCAGTTCCAGGTATGACTCATCCTTGCCTACCTATCCCTTACACCCACCTCCCTCCTGCCCCCTCTCTACCCCTGCTCTTAAACAAAGGAATTAGTACACTTGCTAATAACTTGCATCTCTTGTTCTGTCTAAGGTCCTCCTAGATTGTACTAGCCCTGTGTTAACTTGCCCTCACAACTGATTTTTGATCACTTTGCTCTGGTAATGTTCCCCATCATTATCCTCTCCTTTCCCCAGCTGGTTTCCCCTGTCTACCCCTCTACCTTCCTTGATGTCCCTTACTGCACCTCATTCATTCAATAATTGCTAAATTATCTGCCTCTTAACTGTGATCCATTCCTGTAAGGATTTGGCTCCAACGTTACATTAAATTTCTGTACTATGTTTCTCAGATATGCGCTTGTAATTAAATGCATATTCCACAGGCATGATATATTTAACTGTATGTTATGTCACAAATACAATTGTATGATTCTTTATGATATTTTTAACCATATGTCTTGTTACAAATGTAACTGAATGTTTAAGTTCTCGAATATGTTAAATGGTAAACTGTATGTCTAATTCTTCATCAATTGTACCCCCAGGTCACACTGGGAGGCGAGCAACTTGTTGTTCAGTGTGCCTGCCTGGTGAAGCATTTCAATAAATAAACAAAATAAAAAAAACCTGATAAGCCAGTGACACTGATATAGTCACTGACAGCGATATATACTATAGATGGTTTCAAAAGTGAACATTTGGGTCAAGAGGGCAAAAACTTATTAGTTTCAACTAAACTTTATCAGATTCTTGGTCAAAGCTAAGTTGATTAAAATACAGAGTTTATGCATTTTAAGTGGCTACTTGATTACATTTAATTACTAACTGTACATATAAATATGTTACAAAAATTGTAAATACCTGGTGCATGCCTTGTAAGTATTCACATATCGCATTTTACTTATTAAGCAAATTACGAAAGCTTACTCTAGGACTGCAGCAAGCTGAAGCATGCAACATATGCAGCTTTTGGCAGGCTCTCACTGGGGCCACTTAGCTGCTGATAGAAGAATCCAAATTGGTCCACTTCTCTTTACAACAGCATGTCGCTGTTATGCCATCTGCAGCTTGCTGCAAATCCCATTTAGCCAACAGCTGTAAGCACACGCAGTAATCAACTAAGTGGAGTGCACCTGTACTTGCTCAATGTGGAAACAATCAACAAATTAAAACTGTAATCAAAGTTTATCCTTTTAGTATAATCAGTATTAATATAAACCATTTTCTATCACTTTCGATACAGGAACAGCAATAAATGTAAAGGTGCAGTTTTAGAATGGAACTGCACCAATCCTCTCAAGACTGCTATATATTTCAAAACAAATACCTGTAATATAACATTTATAACAGCCTTAATGGATCCCATGACTGAGAACAGGTGCTGACATGACTGGAAAAGAGTGGAGAGCAACCAAGATGGCTGAACATTTGGAAAGCATGGCTACGAGAACCAGCTGACAGAATTTGGTCTCGTTTCCATGAAAAAGAAGAATCAGAGGGACATGATCATGGTTTCCAAACCGTGAAAGGAATAAAACCATCCAACCAACAGTCTTTGGAGGCACAAAGATGAAAGGACAATCAGGCACAAGATGTCACTAAAGAAAGAAGATTCAAAGGAACTGTCAGGAAGAACTACTTACCAGAATGAGTGGTGGAGTCTTGGAATAGACTTCCAGATCAGGAACCCCACACACAGTTACAAATCTGTGCCAGAAAGTGGAAGCAAGGGACAGTTAGTGGGCATGGCACAATTCAGCATTACACTTTTGTGCTACATGCAAAGTGGTATAAGGCTTTTCCTATGTTGGCACAGAAAATGGGCTGGGGCCACATTGCTAATGAATTGCTGTGCTATGCACAGTCACTTCCTAGTACTCATGTTCACTGCCACATTCGTGAAGTGTGGCACCACAGTAGAACTGCTGAAAACAGTTCACAGTGCTGCCAAGGGCATGCAGCAATTATATGAGACTGCATCACAGGAGCTAGTGGTGGCAGCGTGGGACCAAGACTGGCATGGGACCAATTATGTTGTTAGACAATATAAGGGGAATGGGGAGAGGTAGTGGGGGCTACTGGACATTAGGGCTAGCAAATTACTGTAGAATTAGTTGAGGACTAGTAGGGACAAGCGTCATGGGATAATAAAATTAGGAAACAGTATGACTTGAGGCTGTAGCAGCCCTATGATACCATATGACTGGCCCACTGCCATGCCCAAATGTTTGTGAAGCCACACTTCCAGCGTCTGCATCAAAAAACTATGTTTGTGACCACAAACATTTGGCAGTCTAGTCTACACTGCCACTTAAGACACCAGGGGTGACTCCTCCCCAACGAGCTAAGTCAGGGCTTTGTGTATTGCAGATTTCGGGACTTATAATATGGGGAGCCTCTGTGTGTGCCCAAAGACTACCACTGCCAGCTGTGACTGCATGTCTATCAGGTCCCAGGTGTTATCAACCAATACTATAACAAAATTGTTTTCCAATTCTCTTTATTTCTTGGGCTATGGACAGGAATGTACCCCTTTTCAGCACCTGGACCCTGCCATACAGTATCCCCCCAGGCCACCTGGAATGGGAAGCTCACAGCTTGCACTCTGTGGTGGGGCTTCCAAGGGAGACCAAGATCCACCTGAGACCCCAGGCAAGGCTTAAGTCTGGGGCATAATTTGAGTGGAGGTTCAAGGACTTCATGCAGCGGCTGGCCCAAGGGTTTTCCTTAGGTTCCCCAGGAGGCATGGATGTGCAATGACATCAGCGCAGGTTGGGTGCACTCCAGCACCAGAACCACAGACACCTGCCATTGCCTCCGCACACTGAATGGTGGTGCGGCTGTTGCACACCCAGTCTCCACTGGGTGTCGCTGGCATGCTGGGAAGCCACAACCTCCCCCAGAGAAGGACAGCTGTTTGTGGGATGCTCATTCTACCTCCCCGGCCAACCCTCTGACGCAACATGCTCGTTCCAGAACAAGGATTATCAGCGCAGCAGGCAGTAGTGCTACCGCTGCACCAGTGGGCTGGCTCTACTATAACAGTCTTCAAACCCAGACTGAACAAGTACAGTGTATTCCCAGTGAGTTGGTTGGAGGGAGGAACTCAAAGGAACTCTGGCCTCCTTCCTCCCTAAAACTGTATGCATATCAACACACATCAAACAACTGTAAGGAAAAACATATGTTTATTTATTTATTTATTTAGTTAAACATCAGTTTAGAAACCTTTGAGCCAGAGGCTCATTTACAAGTACACTCGTCACAAAGAGGACATCAGAACAGTAGTACAAGGGACACAGTACTTACAAACAAAAAGTTACAGTTCAATTACAATAATAATGTTTAGATATGCCCTTATATAACCACTATAGCAGACACCCTCAAATATGTGAAGTGACTCCTGGGTAAAACTAGGGTGGGGGTGATCGACTGACATGAAGTTGGTGGCCTTGTCCTTAGAGGAACTTGCTCTACCCTCAACTAAAATATTTAACTTCTCCCTGCAGTACTCACAGTTCTTGGGAATCTGGAAAACTTCTCTAGTCACTCCAGTGCACAAAAGTGGTGATCCCTTAACGTTGCCAGCTACAGGCCCATATCAGTCCTTTCTCCACTGTCCAAGGCATATGCATAGTTTGACTTTGACATTTGGGGGCAGTGGGCAGGATTTTTGTGTAATTAATTTAAAATTACTGAAAAAGTGTCAGTGGGACAAATTTGGAATAGGCAGCTCCTGCCACCACCAAACTACACCTATGGTCCAAGGCCCTTTAAAGAATTATAACGGACCAACTCGCACCTATCTCTGCAAGTATAATATTCAGTGTAAATAGCAAGAGCGGATTCAGGAAGTTCCATAGCATTAGTACTGCCTTTATTGAATACACTAACTTCCTGCATGAGGCTCTCGATGGTGGCCACCTGGTGGGTGCCATCTACATTAATTGGCAAAAGCATTCGACCTGGTAAACCATTCACTACCGCTCGAGAGGCTCCTCACATTAGGCCTCCCCAGACACTGCAACCTGGTTCCGTAGCTACTTCTCTGACTGCACACAATGGGTAAGAGTCTTGGTGCATTATCAGATGTTAAAATATCTCAGTAAAGGGTGCCACAGGGCTCTGTGCTAGCCTCCTTTTCAGCCTGTTTAAAAATAATCTCCTGATGCATGCCCTACTTGAATGTGCTTCCCTATGGATGATGCTATCATCTTTTCAGTAGTACACAACAGGAGATACTTTCCTGTAACTTACCAAATAACTTTGAATCCTTGAAGGAATGGTTCACGCTAAATAAACTAGTCCTAAACTACAAAGAAAGCCAAGACTATGTTGTTCTCTGGCCTAAAAGGAAAAAAAGGTCACACCCCTTGTCATCTGTAATGCTAATGGTACTATATTGGATCAGGTTGGTTCCTTTAAATACCTAGGAGTCACCCTGGATGATACCCTTTCCTTTGCACCCCATGTGGACAACACTGTTAGTCACACCAATAGAAAACTAGGGAACTGTTCATGCAACGTTTAAACCTGACCCCAGAAGCCAGGCACCTACTGGTACCCAGGACAGTCCTCCACTATTGGATTATGGCCTCCCAATCTATGGAGCAGCCACCAATTCTATTCTTAACCGAGTTAGTCTGGTACTAAAGGCATGTTGCTTTGCACTTGGGGTGAACAGGCTCACCCATAGCTGCTCCCTATATTCCCAAATGAATTGGTTTCCCCTACAGGACAGAATTAGGTATCAGACCTGTCTGCTCCAGAAAAAAAAGCTCTGTTGTGGCTTACCCCACCTGCAATACAAAACCTCCTCCACCCAGTTAACAATCAATACTCCACTAGGAATATGTCTAGGAATGCCCTGTTAAGCCCTTCAGAAAAACAAACCAGGCCATGCAGTCAGAGCACCCCAGGGGCTGAATACATTTTCTGAATCCCTGGTGGGTCTCCCAAAATATCAGTCTTTAAGAGAGAATTGAAAAGGTACTCACACTTGAATCTAAATGTATCTGCTACAACTGATATATCCACCTATAGTAACTGATTGTACAGTATATAGTTATCGCTGTCTTCTTCTAATAAGTTATTGTCATATACCCTGCACTACTTTTTCCCAGCTCCTCGTGACCTTGACAACACAATATGCTGTAATACTGATTTGCACTATCTACCTGCACTGATACTTGACAATGCTCCTCTGGAACTGCTTACTTTTGTACTCTGTTGTTATATTCTCTGTGTACATTGTCCTTGTCCTTGACATGGAACCTTTGTAAAAGAGCACCTGTGCTCAAAGGTTTATTTTCAAACTTAATAAATAACATAAATGATGAAGGATACTTTTCAGTGGAGTACTGTTTCAGCTCAAAGTACTGCAACCACACCACAGCACTTAGTAAAATATATAAAATGTGCAAAATAAATATTTGCATTTCAACATGCAGTGATTAGGAGACTACCTTCATGCTGCAACATGGAGGAGGAGACTACTGGGAGAAACTCCTGAATGGGCATAACCGTCTGAAAGTTTTAGATGAATAAAAGAGGTTACCTATGCACATAATAAAACACACTCCCACCCTATCAAAAAGATATTCTAATTGAAACAGAACAGTACTGTCACAGTCCCCAAAAGAATCCAGATTCCAGAGCAGACAGCACTGCAAGTGGGGCCCAAGCTACAGACTTGGGGTCCACACAGAGACCCCAAAGCCGAGAAGGGGAATTATATAACCCTAGCCTCCCCCCACTCCTTCCAGTGGGGCCAGCTGTATGGGGCACAGCCCAGGCTCATTGGGCCACCTCAGGATGGGGCTTGGTCTCTCTACTCCAGTGGCACTCCTGACCTAAGCATTGCAGATCTTCTCTAGATGGATCCAAAGGGTCTGATTCGCCACCCTTGGACTGCCACTATGGGTGTGCAACCCAACCAGTAGGGCAATCAATGAGCCTACCCACATCCAGGGATCCTCTAACCTGGTAGGTCCTGACCAAAGAATCCTGAATTTGGAGAAGACTGCATGAAGACAAATAATTTGAAAGTATTAAGTCAAGTTCGGGAGGAATGGAAACTCCATATCCACATGGTGGCATTTACCAGATCAAGATCTTACTGCCTTCCAGAAGACAGATCAAATATTAAACTATTTCCCCAGCGTAACAGCAGAGCTCTACCCAAAGAGTCCAACTAAACAACAGCCCAATTAAACTACCTGTGTCCCAGGAAGTTACCTTAAAAGTCAGCAAATAACTACTTGCACAGTGGCTTCAAGAAACACAAGGAATTCGAAACAGTACCTTAATATTTACTGACAGTGGTGATAGGAAATAAAAGAAAAAGCAGTCTAAGGTTGGGCAAAATAAAAATCAACACGTGAACATTAACTTGAATTTCATTTTGCATTTGAGGAAAACTGGATATCGAGGGAAATATTTTACCAAAGTTTGCATTTGAAGTTGCAGTAGCAAATTCTGACTCTAATACGAGATGAGGAATTTTACCTTAGAAAGCAGATGTCATTTCAATTCATTCTATAGAAAGCTTTTCCCCTCTAGTTGTGGACTTGGAATGGATTTTCAAAGGGTTGTGCAGGACTTGTGGCATCTTTTTCCCACAATTGCAAAGCCTGTGACAAAAATCAGACCACAAAAACACGAGGCTCGATTTTCAATGGGTGGCACAGGACTAAGTAAAGCCCTGTGTCATCCCTTTTTTGTACAACTGTGCCAATCCCCTTTGCTGCAACTGCACCTGACTCTAGTGAGTCAGGCGCAGTTCTTGAAGATACCTGATTTATGGCAGCTTGCGGCGGTTGGCACACGAAGTGAAAATCCTGACTGCCAGCTGAGAGACTGCAGCAAACCCCATGCACCATACTCTCGGCACTCCAGGGCTTGCGGCCATCGTGAGGCAGTGAAAATCAAGCCAGTGGTATAACTTTCTGATCCAACTGTGGTGGTTTGCTCAGAATAAATTACACATGCATCACTTCTGCAATGAAGGAGGTAAACTGCTGCAAATCTGTCAAAATGCTTGAAAATAGTGGGCGTGACCTGGCATCCAACACTGGAGGACACTGACTAGCGGGGCTCCACTGACATCTGATGAGCGGTGATAAACACTAATCTTTACTGAACCTTTATTCATGGCAAAACTGACTGGGACTGCAAATGATAACAATGGCTACCTCAAAATCGATGAAAAACAGTCCACACTATCTTTTGAACCCCAGGAACAATCGGGGACGGTAGACTGGAGGGCTGCACAAGATCACAGGTGGCTCTTTTGGAACAAAACTTGATGAAGAACACCTCAGAAATCCCACTTACAGCTCTACCCAATATGATAATCAATCTGCAAAACTGAAGTAAAAGTAGGTTTTACCAACATCACGTCCCAGATTACACACTGCAGCCCATGGTGACATCTCTCATTGAAACTTCCACTGCACAAGGCACCTATCTGAAGACCAGGAAAAGCAGAGCACTGAACTTGAGGATTTGGCACAGATCTGGCAAGGGATTAAAAATCCTACCAAGAACAAATTGATATACTGTTGTTCAGAGCTGATGATCAGGAAAATAGAGCCCGACGACTGAATATAAGAATTGTGGGTTTCCCAGAAGGTTTGGAGGGCAAGGAAGGAGGATGTGCAGTGCAAAATGTCTAGTGAAGAAACTTGGCATGGATGCGCTGCAGTCGACTACGAGATCTAACGTGCCCATCACACTAGACCCACCCCAAAACCAGGAGAGTGACACAGGTACTATTTAATAAAGTGTCTTCAGTTCCCAGAAAAGGAAAAAATGCTGAGGTGGCGCAAACCCAGGGACCGATAACGACTGAGGGTGGCAAGGTCTTGGTGTTCCAGGATTTCTAACGGATATCCTGCAAAAAGACAAAATTAGCTGAGGTGAAGGCTACTTTGCATCTCCGTGGTGAGAATTCACATTGCTCTTTCCAGTGAAACTAAAATCATCAAACCTGGGTGCCCCGAGATTTTTAACAAGCTGCAAGATGCAGATAAATATGTGAGTGCAACAGACAATGCGGCAGAAGGAGAACAAGGGCAAGAGATCAGGCAGGTACCGCCACTTAAACAATCTGCCTGACAAAGGACTTGAGTTGCTGTGTGTTCAGAATGTCCCTGGTGTCTTGGAGTAGAGGGTGCAAATCGGTAGTCTTGGGGGCGTAGATCACAGCTGGTGCCTCCGATGTAATTAAATTAATTCTCATCCTCCTGTGTAAGCTCCACCCTATGGAACTGTAAGTTTTGGTATTTATACAGGTGATAACAGTCTCCTTTATTAAATGTGCCACTGTTTCTTTCAAAATATTTGTTAGAAAAATGGTCGTGAGGGTAACTGACATTGCTTGTGTGGTGCCCATGCGGCAGAACCACTTCATGGGCATATCCTTGTAAGTTTTCCACTGGCATGATGTGGCCCTGAATGTCAGCTCAACAGGATGACAGAAAGTAATCTGTCCAATACACGAAGGGTGTATGAAACACACACTCTGGCTAAGCTGTCAAGTGCTGTCAAGTCTCAGCTTCTCGATCCCAGTGGCCATAGTAACTGAGATCGTACCCACCTGAACTGATGTGTTAATGGACTCCCCACAGATAACCTCATGCCACTTGTTGAATACCATACTCAGCCTGGTTCAAAAATAAGCTGCTCTTCTCCTTGGAGTTATAAAATCAATGGCGGATCACTCACATGCTGAGAGACAAAAATGTGTTTACGTTGCTCCAAAAACCACGACAGCATGGCAGAATGTTTCTTGGGTGGCTAACAAGGGATCTGGTGCCATGGTTCCCTCCTTTAAGTGACAACAGACTGACTTAACAAAGGGACATCTGTCCAATCATTAGGAAGCACAACCCTCGCCTCTCAATGATGTTGCGTGTCATGATTTTCTGCCTGCTTCTGGTCATACAGCCACTGGCCAGAGGCTTCAATAAATCAAAACCAAACTCTCTATAATATAGGCCAGTGACAATGCTCCACACAGCAAATGGGTCACTAACAGCTCGTTTACTCTGACCGCATGAACTCATTCATTGTTCCTACCCAGTGCCTCAACTAAAGCGAGAGGAGAGTCCTCTCTTAGTCAAAAATGTTTGTTTGTATTGAGGGTTTCTCTAGTCAGCTCCTCGACCACAGCATTGGTTGTGGGTATCGGCAGGAGATATCGACTGAAAAATCAAGACATCTGGCCTATCTTATTGAATTTGGCTCTGATGTCTGGGAGAAGTACAATACAACCGATTCCATGCACAGACTAGGGTGTGTTGCTCGACTCCCACCATTGTATAATGTATTGGCAAAGGAGCATGTAAAAATCTCCTTACTATATAATAGTTTAAGTCCAGATTTAATTGACTGTATAGTTGTTCATGGACCTAGAGGGGTATGCAACCTGAGACAATATGGGGAATGCGGGAAGGGACTAGATCTTCCTAGGTAAAATGTACAGACTCAAATGCTGTGAGTTCGCAGATACACGAGTTGTGATGTGGAGGAGCTGGAGGAGGGTAGGTATGTGGAAAGGAGCAGAGAGAAATGATATGAAGGAAAGTGAGGTAACACAAGAGGGCAAAGGGGAATGACAAGGTGAGGGGCAGAGCATGAGGGGATGAAAATATGAGGTGATGACTGGGGTTTGGGGATCTGATGGGGACACAGGAAGCTTTTAGATGACTTATACTATGATTGTCTTCCCTGAGACTTGGTGGGACACCAAGGAGAAGCTCTACATGCTTGGACAACAGCTCATAAGTGCCCTTTTGGGAATAATGAGGAGATGCTCAAAGGTTCCCCAGCTATTTATGCCACATTGGTTAAATCCTTAAATAAAATGTACTCTGCTGCGGGTTGCACCAGAGCTCAGGTCGGTACAATCACTGCAGCAGTGTTATTAAAGGTTCAGCATCCTCCTTACTAATGCCTCGAAAGGAGAGGGGATGATTAAATAATGGAGTTAGTTTCATGTGTTATTGCCAAATAAGATGTGTAAAGATGATTAATATTCCCTTAGGGTAAGGGAAAATGTTCTTTTGATGATGCCACCTAGGTAACAAAGCCTAAGATTAGTGGGATCTATGGGTATATAGCTGGGGGGTCACAAACAGAAATTGGTGAAAAACCCTTAGATAAGGGGAAGAGATGGGCCGAATTGGTTGGGAATTCAAGTTACTGTTTGTATGTTTTTACTGTTTCAATTTTATACTATTGTTACTTTAGTTATATGTTCTGTTTCCATGTTAAAATGTTTAAAAAGGCTATTTTACTCTAAAATGTGTTCCAACTAGTCACCAGCTATACAAATTCAGAAGTCAGCATATGCACCAATGGTATGATGGATAGCAAACTTAAGATATGTTTGTGGAACATAAATGGCATGAAATCTCATAGTAAAAGGGAAAAAGTACAGAATAAAATGAAGGCATTGGGGTCAAATATTGTATCCTTACAAGAGACCCACATGGCAAGTAAGGAAGGTGCCCACATGGCTAAAACCTGGGGCGGGGATGGTATGGATCCTACTTCACTTCCAAAGCTATAGGAATGGCAATATGGCTCAGATCAAGATTCCCAGGGGTGGTTACCAAGGTCAAAGGTGACAGTGGAGGCAGATATGCCCTGGTCTAGCTACAACTTAGCACAGGGCAGACCATGACAATAGGCTCAGTATAAGCTCCCAGTGTTAAACAAGCATCTGTCAATGCCGTATGATGTCTCATTGGCATTGGCAGTGAAAATCCAGAACTAGAGATGCATAATAGGAGTGACAGTGAAGTATTGAAATGAGGCCAACCCACCCTACCCTGTGAGAGTGACAGGCATTGCAGTGTGCCTTTGAGTGCGTCAGTTATAACGCTCATGCCATTGTACTTCACCCTACCCTGTGGACACTGACAAGTGTCGTGGTGTGCTTTGGGGTCTTTGGGCATTATACTTTCCCCATTCCATAAGGAAATATGCTGATGTGGGTGCAGAATAGGAGAATGGGTGAATTTTGTGGCGAACAGTGCAAGGCACACCACAATGCCTGTCAGTGGCTGCAGGGTGGGGTGGAATGGCGTGAGCATTACATCCGATGATCCCAAGTCACACCTCTGGCGTCTGTCAGTCTGTACTGGGTGGAGGCGCTGAGTTGGAAACCCTAACACCGTGGGTGTGTAGTAGTATTGCACTCCAAATTTTCAACATGGGCTGTTTGTGAGCCCACAATCAGTTTGTTAGCTGAAAGGTGGTTTTGCATAGCAGCTATGCCATTTGGTGACACAGGGACGAAAACACATTTTGGGCAGGATGTGGAGAATGACAACTGTATTGTTCATGAGGAGGCGTAAAAATGGCAACATTGAAAATCTGGAATGAAAATAAGGAAAACTGATGAAGTCATGAGCATGCATAGAAACTACGCAACACGTCCGTAACCAATTATTTTTGGGAGTTTGTCACCCACATTTTCAACATAGCCATTTTGGGACCTCCCTCATGGACAGTGGTGCTGTGATTTTGTTACTCTGTCCCAAAAGGTGATTTCCCACAGCGACCACAACATTTTGTGCAACAGGTGCGGAAACACATTTTGGGCAGGATGTGAAAATGACAGCTGTACTGTTCATAAGGAGGTGTGAAAAATGCCAATGTTGAAAATCTGGCATGAAAATATTGCAAAGTTGTGAAATTACAAGGGTGCGTGGAAACTGTGCAACGCATACGCTTGCACAGATCATTTTATGGACTTTCGGCACAAATTTTCAACATAGGCATTTTAGGAACTCTGCTCATGTGCAGTGTCACCGTCATTTCCTCAAACTGTCCCGAAAAGTGATTTCGCACAGAGCCGCATATTCTCCTCGGATGTGTGAAACACATTTCGCCAGGATATGTAAAATGACAGCTGTACTGTTGATAAGGAGGTGTGGAAAAATGCCAATTTTGAAAATCTGGAGTGAAAATATCATAAATTCACGAAGAGTGCAGCGTCGTCAAACTGTACAATGCACGCAACATGCATACTTTATGGACTTTAGTCCCAAATATTCAACATAGGCATTCCTGGCATGAACAGTGTCACTGTCATTTTAGTAATCTGTCCGAATACTGATTTCCCTCAGTGACCGCGCTTATTCTGCGCCGGAAGAGCAAAACACATTTCGGCCAGGATGTGAAAATGACAGCTGTACTGTTCACAAGGAGGTGTGAAAAAATGCCAATGTTGAAAATCTGGCATGAAAATATTGCAAAGTCCGAAGTTATGAGCATACGTAGTAACTGTACAGCAGCGCTTGTAAAACAGTCATTTTGGATTTTTCCACAAAATTTGCAACATAGGCTTTTTGAGGAGCCCACCTCATGAACAGTGGCACTGTTATTTCCACATTCGTCGGTCCCAAAAGGTGATTCGTGCAGTGACCACGAAATCCGTTTGAACCGAATAACGCCATGACAGTGGCAGAATTCATGAGGAGGGTCCCAAAAACCTCATGTTGAAAACCTGGTGCCAAAATTCCAAAATGCCTGAGGTATGCATCAAAGTTGAAAAACCCTATTGATGCCATTATACAGCTTACCGGCATTTCCTCAGTTGCGGACGACTTTGAAGACTGCAGAGCGTGTTCCCGGTCCACCAGAGATCGTCGCACCAGACTCGGTGGTAAGTATGGGGTAAGAGGGATGTGGAGAGACAGGGTGCGCAGAGAGTGGAGTGCGGTTGCAGGAGGGGCAGGGAGACAGCGAGGGCCATTTCTTTTTCACAGCGAAAAAAAACAAACATCGGGACTTTTTTTGCAGGGCATTTTGTCGCGCTGGGGTGGGCTCCCAGCTTGCCACCTAAGTCTTTTGGGGAATTCTGTAGCCAACGGAGGATTGGGCACCCCGTCGGCCATATATGGGGGAGACACAAGCCAAGGGGATTGGGACCTCCTCAGCAAGCAACAATGGGGTGCATTATGCCCATGGGGAGTGGGCTCCCTGTCGGCAAAATACAAGGGGATGGGGATAGACACTGTCGAGTTGGGCCCCTGTCGGCAAAGAAAAACTGTTGGGGGTGCATGATGCCGAGGGAATTGGGCACCCCTCGGCATACATTCTAAATGGGAGGGCACATTATGCCGACAGGCGATGGTCTCCCCATCGGCATTGTGACAGGCTGTGGCGGCAGTCATTGCCGCCATGTTGCCTCTGCGTCGAGGAGCGTGTTGTGGTCACACTGCATGAGCCGTTCCTCATTGCAGCGGACCTTTTCTTTATTCTGATGGCCACATTAGGGATGCGTGAGGTCAGCACCTGCTGCTGGCTGATTGGGGAATGAGGACACACTTCTGATGCATGTCCTGCATTCACTAAGCAGTGACCGCGCCTCCAAATGTGCCACTACTGCAAGATGTTGGCTGGCCGGCATGCACGCGAGCCAACATAAAAAGCAGCCTTTTAAGCACTTAATGGCGGAAATGGCGGGATTCACTGGGCCCTGGATACTAAATGGAGATTTTAATTGTGTACTAGACACAATAATGGACAGAGCTCAGTCAGGGATGCAACCAAGTCAAAGCGCTAAAGCATTACAAAATTTACTGAAGGATCATAGATCAGTTGACTCCTGGAGACATCTTAACCCCAAGGGTAGGGAGTACTCCTTTTATTCACACTCTACAAAAGTTATGCCAGGCTTGACATTGCTTTGGTCTCCCAGGACTTGTCACAATCACTTGCAGTGGTCGGTATGGCCCAATAATACTATCTCACCACTCCTATGTCCAGACAGTTTTATCAGCCCTGGCACTTCGGGCTCCCCAAGACTTGGAAACTAGACCACACCCTGCTCAAATGTTGTGAATTTAGAGAATGTGTCACTATACAAATATCCTATTTTATATTAGCAACCCCAAAGGTGAAACATCAGACATGATTCACTGGGATGCCTTGAAGGCAGTGCTCTGAGGGGTGGGGTGGGGGGATATCATTCCTTCTCTTCCCACAAAAGAAAAATGAAAAACAACAGTTAGCAGACATGGAAGAAAAAATCTCAACAAATGAGAAGATATATATAGAGAACCGAGCGGCCAAGAACTATCAGTCCCTACAAAAGCTCAAATGGCAATACAATTCAGTAAGTACTGCAAACTTAGAGGGCTATCCTGCTCACACAAGCTGGGGCATACTTTGAGGGTGACACAGGTGGAAAGTAGCTCACCTGGCAGATCGGCAACAGGCAGAGTGAGAAAACGTCTCTCAGATCATGGATGGAGATGGCATTCCCCACCAAGGGGACAAAGAGATAAAGGAATGCGTCTGCCAATTTTATGAAGAGCTATACAAGTTTGAAGTTAATCCAGATGGCTCACAGTTTGATTTTTCTTTGAAGGGCTGATCTGCCCTGATTCAAGATGGAGATACAGCTATGTTGGAGGCCCTGTGGAATGGGAGGATGTCAGGAAAGCAATATCACACGTGAAGGGGAAGGCCCCGGGCTTGACATTGCTTTGGTCTCCCAGGACTTGTTACAATCACTTGCAGTGATTCCATAATGAGCTAAGGGAACCCCTCCATGCCATGATGGCAGAATCCTTAGATACTGGGATCCTGCCCCTTCAATGCACTCTGCCACAATTACTATCCTACCTAAACCAGGAAAGGACCTGAATCAGTGTTCTTCATACTGCCCTATCTCACTATTAACGTCTGACTATAAAATAACCGCCAGAATTATGGCGATTAGACTGGAAAGTGTTCTTCTCTCCATTACTCATCATGACCAGTCAGGTTCTGTTCAGGGCAGACAGGGAAATTTAATGTCAGGCACACTCTAAATATAGTATGGAGATGGTGGTTGTGGAGTGGCCGGGAGAGGCCTAGTATACTGGCACTTGACACAGGAAGGCATTTGATAGAGTGGGTGAAATACCTCTTCAAACACTGCATAGATTTGGCATGGGGATACCACCATTCAATGAACATCCGCTGTTTAATATGCCAACTGCTCAGGTGCTTGTGAATAGGGTATTGACCAGGCCCTTCCGGCTAATGTGGGCACCAGACAGGGTTGCCCATTGTCCCCTCTATTGTAAGTGATGTCACCTGGAACCACTGGCAGCAGTGATCAGGGAGAGGTTGGAATCCAGGGATACATTTCCAGAGACATTCATCACAAACTAGCTCTATTTGCTGATGACTTGTTGGTGTATTTGCAAGACTTACAAAAAGGTATCCCAACTTTATATGATATGCTCTCTGAATATGGGAGATCTCGGGGCATAAAATAAATTGGACAAAAAGTGAACTACTGTCTCTGTGGGATGCTAAGGCAGGATGAGGGCTTTCTCTCCCTTTAAAACTGAAATTGGTCAAATCACTAAAATACCTGGGAAATATGATACCTAAAATATATGACCCTATATAAGGAAAATTATATCAGCTTGCTCTCTACTATTAAGGAAGATTGTGATAAATGGGAGGGCTACCTATTAGCTTGATAAGACAGAATAAACTCTATAAAAATGAACATACTTCCCAGATGTCTTTACCTCTTTCAAAACTTACCAGTCAGGGTACCTGATTATTTCTTTAGGCAACTGGATGCTGTCCTGAACAGATTTATGTGGTGTGGGAAGATTGCAAGCATTAAAAAGATAATTCTGAAACTCCCACTGCAGAAGGGAAGACTTGCTCTACCAAATTTTAAGTACTGTTATTGGGCAGCACTGATGGCATACCTAGATAAGCACATTGCAAACCCAGCCCTGGCTTGGAGGCAGTTAGCGGAGGAAGGTACTAAGGGAACTGATCAGGGTAACCTCTCACCTATCCTCAAGCATTATGTGCATCCTAAAGGAAAGATCCCTTCTCTAGTACCTTATCGAGAGTGGGTGAGGGCCCATAGATATATTGGACATCAAAAGGCCTACCTCCAAACACAGCTCTTCACAGAGGTTTTGTAGGGAGAGGGATACAATGTTTTCTCCACCAGACCTTTCTGAGGTGGCAAAAAGGGGTAGCCACAGTGGGCGACCTGATTTATTGAGGACTGGCTAAACCATTCTGTGAGTTGCAAATGCAATATGATCTCCCTGATGCTGATCACAACTATTACATGGAAGTTGGGAAGTATCCTAGAGACCTGGATTTGAAGCTGTCTCACACAGGGAGATTGTATGTAGGTCCCAGCCCAGCTCATCCATTCTTTCATCATTATACAGGGTTATCCTTGGCTATCTGGCGAAGCCAGTTCATAAACCTAGAGCAAGCTGGGAGTCTGATTTAGGAATAAACATAGATGACCTCATGTGGTCTGAAATAGTAAGCCATATTCATACATGCTCGGTGTCAAACAAACCAAGGAGAATCCAGCGAAATTGTGTTTATCAAACCACACTGACTCCGTAGTGACTCCACAAATTTATACCTAGTAGACTGAATCAATGCCCAAAATGCCTGCTAGAGGAAGGTGACTTTTACACATGGCTCTTACATGTACAAAAGTAGCCCTTTCTGGATGGAGGTACACGCCTTCATGCAAAAAATTCTAAAAGTCCTCTACTTGATACCCCACTGGACTTTATGCTGGGATTGGAGAGGGAACCCTAAAGGCAAAAAGCATAGATTGTGGAATATAGTCTTAATAAATGCAAGAAAACTGTAGCACAACATTGGGCCAGCAGTATTCCACCAAACACCTCCCACTGGTTGAATAACATGCTCATGTGTATGAAACTGGAAAGATGTAACTAACTGCCAACAGGCAATCCACCTTGTTCCAGGAGACATGGCAGGCAGCAACAGAAGCCACTGAGTATGAATTGATCTCAGGGTAAAGGCCCCTTGAGGCCTTAGCGCCTAGATCAATATCAAATATATAAAAGGTTTTAGAAAGATTATTAAGAGCATGCATTTCAATAAAATAAAACATATGTCTGAGATGAAGGAATGGCCTGAATTCAGAACCCAGAAATCTAATTTCTTGTGTATGATTTATTTTTCATGAAGCCTGAATGGTATTTGATAAGTCCAGGCCTTCTGTGAACAATTTTTTTTTTTTTTCAGTTGTTTAACCAGGAGTAGCACACTAAGCTGAAAGCTTTTTACAGGAGCGACCTTGGAGCACAGGGAAGTTAAGTGACTTGCTCAGGGTCACTATGCAAGTGGAAACTGTGGGATTCAAAGCCAGGTCTGGTCTGCTGGATGTCACCAGATTTGCAGCTCAGAGCCTTAAACCACTGTGCTATACTGCCTCCCTTATGAGATGTAATGTGATGTAAACAAATGTGAAACTATCATGAAATGACTATGTAATTAATATGACTATGCAATAAGGGAAGGAAAAATTGTTTAACCAGGAAAGGCACACTAAGCGAAGCTTGTTTCTAGGTGTGACCCAGGAGCACAAGGAAGTTAAGTGACTTGCTCAGAGTCACACAATATGCAACTGGGGCTGTGGGATTCAAACCCAGGTCTCCAAGTTTGTAGCTCAAAGCCTAAACCTCTGCACTATACTGCACTATATATGTAATGATTATACCCATGAAGTAAAGTGACTATGTAATTTAACTGTCTGAAGCCTGCTCAATACAAAATGTTTACAAAAATGCTTGAAAATAGCATTCAAAGATTTGGCTCATTTTGTACGATGCAGGTGCAGCCCAAAATCAGGAATTGAATTTGTGTAATCACTTTCAGAAACACAGCCCTTGGTATTTTGTTCCAGATCAAGTCAGAAACTTGGGAAAATTAAGTCAACATTGCAGAAATGTTGTACATTTTGTAAGAACATCTATAAGTTCACACAGCCTTATTATTGTCTCTGAGCTGTGCAACCTTCTCAGCCTTCCTAGTGACAAGTACAGTACTTCCTACTCATGCTAGTCTCTCAGCACTGCATTTACAAAGCAGTTTCTGTATCCTGTGGTAGAACAAGAAACAAATGATTGGGGAAAGCAACATTTTACTGGAGAAATCACATCACATATGGTTTCTTAGCTAAAATTATGGAGGTCTAGGGGCATACTTTCACATAAATTGTTGCCTTTTTATGTTGCTTGCATGCATGTACAAGAAACATAGTGCCATCATCCGAGTTTTCGGAGGTGTGTCAGCCCTCTTCCAATGCAGTCAGTGTGTTTGCAGGCGGCCCCATTTCCCCAATCACTGCTGCAGCTGTCTATGACAAGCTGAAAATGCAGTGGCATACAGTTCAAGGGAGAGCTCCACTTCAGTGAGCAGAGCTCCCCACGCACACACGCAAAGCACTCATATTGCGTGCTGATCGCCCCCCACGCACACCTGTATGGCGATGGGGGTGCCCAATCCCCACCGGATCCAGTACCCCCAACAGCTGTCCAGGTGCCATGCTGGGGCCCCCCAAGCGTGGCAAACACTGTGCCATAGCTGACGGGGTGCCAATCCCACCGTCAGCTCAAGGCTGCACGCTCCCCCAAAAGCTTTTCGGTGCCACGCTGGGGCCACACCAGCGTGACAAATCTTGTTTTGGCCAGCGGGGTGCCCAATCCCCGTCGGCTCACGTCCCCCAACAGATTTTCCTGCTGCCTGCGCTGAGGCCACCCCATGCGTAAGCGTCCGCATTGTCTTGGTGAAAAAAAAAAAAAGCTGTGACTAAAAAAGCGGTCCCTCGTAGTCTCCCTGCCCCTCCCCACAATCCACAACCACCACTGCGGACCCTGCCTCCACACCCCTCACCCCATACTTACCTCCAGAGCTTGGCGCAGGATCATCGGTGGACCGGGAACACGTCTGCACTCGTCAAAGCCGACCCATGAACTGAGGAAATGCCGTAAGCTGTATAATGGGATAGATAGGGGTTTTCAACTTTATTGCATATCTCAGGCATTTTTGGAATTTTGCACAAATTTTCAACATGGGGTTTTGGGACCCCTTCTCATGAATGCTGTCACTGTCATGGCGTTATTCGGGCCGGAGGGTGATTTCGCAGTCTGCGCAAAATCACCTTTCTGGAATGATTAACAAAATGACACTGCCAGTGTTCATAAGGTGGGCTCTCAAAAGCCTATTTTAAAATTTGGTGGAAAATTCCTAAAAATGACTGTTCTGACGCAGCAGTTGCACAGTTCCTCGCATGCTAGTAAGTTCACGAATTTTCAATATTTTCACTCCAGATTTTCAGTATTGCCATTTTACCACACCTCCTTATGAACAGTACAGCTGTCATTTTTCCATCCTGCCCAAAGCGTGTTTCCGCCCATGTAGCGCACAATGGCGGCTTGTCGGTCGTGAACTCAATGTATGGGACACATTAAGAAAATCACAGTGACACTGCTCATTAGCAGAGGTCTTAAAATGGCTATGTTGAAAATTTGGTGAAAAAATTCCTAAAATGACTGTTTTATTTAGGCCGTTGCTATGCAGTTCCCATTACATACCTAGTAAGTTTGCAAATTTTTCAATATTTTCACTCCAGATTTTCAACATTACCATTTTACCATACCTCCTTATGAGCAGTACAGCTGTCATTTTTCACATCCTGCCCAAAGCGTGTTTCCGCCCATGTAGCGCACAATGGTGCAGTCGGTGTGCAAACTCAATGTATGGGACACATTAAGAAAATCACAGTGACACTGTTCATGAGCAGAGGTCTTAAAATTGCTGTGTTGAAAATTTGGTGAAAAATTCCTAAAAATGACTGTTTCACGAGTGTGCGTTGCAGTTCCTATGCAGCTAGTAAGTTTGCGATTTTCAATATTTTCACTCCAGATTTTCAACATTGCCATTTTACCACACCTCCTTATGAGCAGTACAGCTGTCATTTTCACATCTTGCCCAAAATGTGTTTCGCCCATGTAGCCCACAATGGCACAGTCAGTGCGAACTCAATGTATGAGACACATTAAGAAAATCACAGTGACACTGTTCATGAGCAGAGGTCTTAAAATGGTTATGTTGAAAATTTGGTGAAAAATTCCTAAAAATGACTGTTTTACAAGGCGTTCGTTACGCGGTTCTATGACGCTCATAAGTTCCTAATTTTCAATATTTGCACTCCAATGACTTCCAGATACCTCAACAGCACATAGAAGCAAGCAACATTCGGCATTGACAAATGCTTGTTTACTCTGTGTTTGGTACATTTGTATGTATATTGTACATAGCAGCAAACTCATTCCTCAGTATTTCTTGAACTGAGTTATAGTTTTAATTCCACTCCTATAACTGAGTTCCTGTAGGTTCCCCTCATTGCCAACACTATCTGTGTCACGAATGTCTGAATCTGCTTTAAAAACACTGTGACACGCCCTAGTGACCCTAGACCCTTTGAAAATATTAATTAACATCTTAATTAAATAGGCCTTAGCTCTGCCCACTTCTGCCTAGGGGAACCGTCCTTTCGTTTCCTATTGGATGCTCTCTCTCTCCTGTACCTCCTCTCTTTACTGCCCTCTCCTCCTCCTGCTCCTCTTCCCCTCTGCTAATCAACTCAGTCCCTCACTGCCCCTGCCTCCCTTCTGTGCCTGACACCTCCTTATGTCTCCTAGTGCTAGTCACTCTGTCACTCCGTGACTGGCCAACCCCTCTTTTGCATTCCATAGCTCCCCTGCACCCTTTCACTCCTGAACTCTATTCTAGAGCTGCTACCTCCTGTCTCCCTGTCTTGTTACACTCTTTAATGCCCCCCACTACCTCTCTGCTACATCCTCTTTTGCTACTGCCCTTGTCTCCTCACTGCCCCACCCTCTGCCCGTTCTCCCTCAGTCACCTGCATACCTAGCTTCCCTGCCCCCCAAGCCTCCACCTCACTACCTACCTCCTGCCACTTTCACTAGCTGCCTCCCACCTACCCAGCACCCTGTGCCTGCTCTCCCCTGCATTCACATTGAATCATGTATGACACCGGCACTCTATACCTCTTTCTCCTCACCTTATTTGCTCTCTTCCGATCCTACATCCCCTGCTCATGTTTCCCCACTGTCTGAACACCTACCAACCCATGCTCTCTCACCCCTCCATGGTACCCTCCCTCGATTTCATTGTTCCCGCCTTGGGCATCTCCGATCACTATGAAATGGCCCTCTCCCCAAATGGCGTTGGGTACTTCCCTGTCCACGCTACTACTGCCATGTTTTACCGTGGCTCCACCGTTTACTTGCCCTAGTGAATCTCAGAGTTCTGGGGCCCAAAAATAATTGCCAGTCATGGGTATCTCACACCAGTACTCTAAAACGTATACTTCTTCTCCTGCTATTGTCAGGAAACATTCATCCCAATCCTGGACCAGCCCCTACAATAAGAACAACTCAGACCAATCAACCAGGATCCCTCTCAATAATCTCACTTAACATATGCTGACTTCTTTACAAAATTGACGCCCTTCAGACTTTGCCTGCCAGCATAACCCAGACACACTGGCAGTCATAGAAACCTGGCTCTCACCTTGGTTCCTGACCATGCTATCACTCTCCTTGGATACAATGTCTACCAGCTTGATCGCACATCAAAAGAGGTGGTGGCTGTGCCCTGTACCTTAAGAACATGATCTGGGGCATCTCATCAACAACCCCAAAACCACCACTGCACAGATTCTTCCTGTCAAGATCCTTCTTGGTACACACAATAAAGCCATCACAGTTGTCACAGCCTACATTCCACTGAGAGAGCAAGGTAATGGGCTTAACGCAGTCCTGAGTTTACCAAATCTCTCTCACCTGATTCAGAAACCATCATCCTCAGTGACTTTAATATTAAGTGGCCTTCTGCAGAGGCAGGGCATACAGGGACTTGATAGCAGCAGCAAACCTTTCTCAGATGGTTAGCTCCCCAACCAGGACAAACTATAAAATGGGTACCAGCACCCTTCTGGATTAGATCATAACAAGACATCCCGCTAGGATCACAAACACCACTGTCCTCCCTGACACACTTAGTGACCACTCCCCGTCATCTGCTACTGGTCCAATAAATTCATCAAGCCCCCAAAACCATCACTAGCCGGGTTCTACCTAGAGGCAAGCTACCTCATCTTAAAACCTTCCTTAGTCAACAGGATTGGTCCCCAGTTCTCACTGCAACCAATGTGAACACCGCACTGGAACACTTTATCAGGATCTTCAACCAAGCATGCAACATATTTTCACCCTTCAAGAAGCGCAAGGCCAAAGCCCTATGTAACCCCTGGCTCACCAGAGACCTACTTAGATGACTAAAGCTCAAGACCACCTTTGGGAGATTGACAGAAACACTGGGAGACAAGTTGATATTGCTAACTATAAACATGCACAGAAATGACTGCACCAAATATATCCGGTATCGAAGGCCACCTATTTCCATAATGCTCTCACTAACTGCGTAGGGACAGCAGTGGGACTTCTGGAATAACATTAAAGAAGTCACCGGAAGCAATCTAAATCGCCCTGTCAGTACTCAGCATAAATGGTGAAACTACCTTGACCAGAAACTCATTGCTCCAACCCATTTCAATGACACCTTCACGGACCTCAGGTGCTGTACTCCCACAGGGTTTTTTCGATGAGGTGGTTCTCCTTGCCCCCAGCCACCTCCAGCCACCTCCCTTCTACTTTAAAGCAGTAAGAATGCATCAGGTCCACAGCTATGTTACCAAAGCCATTTGCAACTCCAGAGCCAGCAGTGACTCCTCGACCTCAAACTGCCATCACTCACACTTGAAGAAGTACTCTGACCACTGACCAGGATTTTCAACCTCTCCCTCAGCCTCAGCCAGTTCCTGACTTATGGAAATCTGCCACAGTAACCCCAATTCATAAAAGTGGTGACAAAACAGCTACTGAGAATTGCAGTCAATTTCCATCCTACCTCCACTCTCCGAGGCCCTAGAGCGGATTGTGTTAGTCCAGCTCACCGACTTCCTAGACAATCACAACATCCTGTGCAAGGAGCAACATGGCATTAGAAAAGGTCATAGCACCTCCACAGTGCTACTTGAATTCACTGGTGCAATCCATCACTCACCCAATAATAGTTATCTTACTGGGTCCACCTTCATCGACTTAACTAAAGCCTTTGATACCATCAACCACAATCTCCTACTTGCCCAGCTTGACTAGCAGGGGCTCTCACCTATTTCGGTGAACTGGTTCAAAACCTACTTGACAACCACTCCCAAAGAGTGAGAATTGCTGGCACACTCTCAGACCAAGACCAGTCCAGTCCAGTGTCCCACAGGCTCAATCTTGGGCCCCTCCTTTTCAGCCTTTTTCTGAACTCACTGCCAGAATCCTGCCTAAACAGATCCTACTCTCGTGAATGATGCTGTCATCCTGGCATCCCACCATGATCCAGTCCACTACAAGGTAACCTCCAACAGGCCTTCTCTGCAGTTGAAAACTGGTTCACAAAGCAGAGCTTATGCTTAACCAGAAAAATCAAAGACCATAATCTTCTGCAGCTCCCAGAACAAACAAAAACAATATCAGCTCTCCATTAAAACCAAGCAAGGAATCACCCTCGAACAAGTTCATACCTTCAAATACCTCAGCCTCACCCTGACTGTAATCTCTCCTATGTCCCACACATCAGTAATGTGGCAAAGTAGCCAACACAAGGATGGGCCTACTATTCCGACATGGAAACATCTAACCCAAAAGCTTTGTCCATAGCTGTCCAGAGCTCCATCATCAGCATCATTGACTATGGTCTCATTATCTATGGATCTGCCACAACCTCATCTCTCAGGTGTGTTTCGACTTCCCTCAACAAGCCTCCCGACTCATTACTGGTTCCCACCGTCACATGCACACCTCGACCTCTACTCCAAAACAGGTTGGCTGCAACTGAACAACTGAATCAAATACCAAAACTGCATCACTGCTAAGAAAATCATGATGTGAATGGCACCACCAGGGTCAGCACCCTCCTCAAACCCAAAATCACCAACACGCAACACCAGGAGCTCTAAGCCCCAAATCTTAAAATCCCCTACCATGCACGTCCCAAGGTCATTTGCATACAGGGCTCCGTGTTGGCTGAATAAGCTCTCTGGTGACACCTCATCACAGCAACACTTGAAGCATTCAAAAAAAGCTCCTCCACTCCATAACTGGCACCTCCACCTGTGCTTGCACCCCATAACATCTTCATTCCCTCGCTGCTTCTTACCTTATAGGTGTCAGTTTCTGCCCTCTCTCTTGCACTTACCTGTCCAATGCAACTTCTAATGTACTTGCCCTGTGTCTGTCTAGACAAGGCCTCGGCTGCCTCACCCTGACCCTCTGCACTATGCCTTCCCTACCCTTAGCTCTCCCTTCTTGCCCTCTTCCTCCTATTGTTTCTTGAGTTACTCATTGCTCAGTCTGATTTTGTCAAGCAAAGTTACTGTCTAAAACCATGTACCTGTAACTGTTTTATGTTTTAGTGTCTGTTACCCTGTAACCAGCATGATGTGGAACCTTTGTAAAGAGCCTTGGCTCAAAGGTACTTTGTAATCCTAGACACAAATAAATAGATAAATAAATAAAAATATGTCCTGCCTAAAGGATCTTGTGTGTAATAAATAAATAAATACATTCATAAATAAACATGCTGGCAACACAGGTTTGTGCCATGTACCTGGGATGTCAGAAGCAGGACCGTCAAGGAGGCTCCAGGCATTCGTGTGCATGCTGCGCCTCCTGGGTGTGAGGCAGGACGAGAAGCACTGCTCTGCTACTGGCTACTGTTGGAAGTGCTACAAGCACCATCAGGCAAGCCCAGGCCAGCCACAAGCAAGCTCCTCACAGTTGGAGGTGAGTGGGGATTAAGCGGAAGAATGGCTGACCCATCTGGGAATGCTCCGGGATTAAATGGAAGAATAGTGGGTCCAACTGGAATGCTCCAGGGATTAAATGGAAGAATGACTGGCCTATCTGGGAATGCTCCAGGGATTAAATGGAAGAATGACTGGCCTATCTGGGAATGCTCCAGGGATTAAATGGAAGAATGGCTGGCAAATCTAGGAATGCTCTGGGAATTAAATGGAAGAATGACTGGCCTATCTGGGATTGCTCCAGGGATTAAATGGAAGAATGGCTGGCCCATCTGGGAATGCTCCAGGGATTAATGGAAGAATAGCTGACCCAACTAGGAATGCTCCAGGATTAAATGGAAGAATGACTGGCCCATCTAGGAATGCTCCAGGGATTAAATGGAAGAATGGCTGGCCCATCTGGGAATGCACCAGGGATTAATGGAAGAATGACTGGCCCATCTGGGAATGCTCTGGGGATTAAATGGAAGAATGGCTGGCCCATCTAGGAATGCTCCAGGGATTAAATGGAAGAATGATTGGCCCATCTGGGAATGCTCCAGATGACGGCCTTCTTGCTTATGCTTTACTCGTGTCATCCAACTCTTCATGGTAGTATGCACATCACCTGGCCCCAGCTCCAGTCACAAAGAGCTTCTTTCTCCCAGTGATCACAGAGATGACAGGGCCCCTGATAGAGACAGATTTGCATCTTGAGTCAGAGGTACCCTGGGATCTGGTGGCAGGCAAGGTCTGCAAGGCAGTGTGTCTGGTGGGCAGAAAAACAACCACTAAAAGGACCTGAAGGAAAGGATCACCTAGAGTGAAGCAGGTAAAAAAAAATTAGAGGAAAATACCCATCCAGCAATTTGTTAAATTATATTCTTAAGGACTAACCACAAGTAGTATAACATGTTGCTATAAGGCATACTGAAATAATCTGGAGTCTTGTATCAGCTCAGTGAGTTCCAGCAGGCTTCAGAATTTATCACCACTCTGAATTTGCAGTGCTTGTTTTCCTGTTCCATTATAAGCCACCATCTTATTATTTTACAACATATGCATGTTCTTACTTGTAATATGTTTAAACTAGGAGTGGTATACACTACAGTTTGTATGCCATTTATTTCTGCAGCCGTGTGTGATATTAAATGTTTTTCAGTAGTACTTTTAATTAGGGCTGTGCATGGGCGAACAGTAATTTCGAATCTGAATATGGCTTCCCGAATATTCGGATGTATTTTCGATAGTTCACTGTTACGCCACTATTTAGAACTACTATTTATGTGAGATTTCCAAGTTTACGAGCTTTGTTGACCAATCAAAACTGTTTCTTGAGCTCAAAGGCAAGCACACCATGTGACTTCCTCACTCTGAGCTGGTAGAAGACAGGAGACGAGTGGTTTCTGAGGAGTTGCTTTGCAGTACATTTGCGACCTTAAACCTGCTAAAAAGAAACAGATTTTGCTTCACAGGCTTTTTGGGTCAGTATAGTTTTTGATCAGTGTCAGAAAAGCTATGTTTGGCTTTCTAACAGGTATTTTGTCCTTACTGCTGTACTCAGTTACAGGGACTAGGAGGGCTGCCTGCTAACAGCCCTTTTCTGCTGCTGTCTGACTTAGCTCCAGTGTGATTTTTTTTGGTGAAGACATTTTATTTTTGTGTTTTGTTTTTTGCTGTTGTCTGGTTCCAGGCTTAGTTCCCTACATGACTGATGAGAGTGTGCTAACTCTCCTCCTGCAGGTCACTGCTTATGATTAGCTGTATATGTCGTATGTTTGATTTTGTGAGGCCGTACCATGCATGTATTATATTTTTCATGAGGCAGGGCCACATGTGTGCACAGCTGTGTGCACACAGATTTTGAAATAAACTTCTTCAGCTCTAAGCCAGTCAGTCTTGACTCACTGAAATTATTATTATTAGACCTCTAGTTCCGGGATAGATCCCTGTACACATGAGGAGTGTGTTTGCTGTCTCCCCCACACACACACACGCCTTCTACAGCCCTGCACAATTAACCTGTGCTTGTGAAAATATCCCAGCGAATCTGTGCCCCACGTGCATTTTGTTTGTTTATTGTTGTTTTGTTAATTAAACCATTGCACTTAGTGGGGCAGGCCTGTCTCACCGAGTTGACTGTATGTCATCTGTCTGTTCCTTGCTTTCGGTTCCATGTTTGAAAAAATAGGTTGTCCTTTTTTGTTCCTTCTTAGTAGCAGTGTTTTTCTTTACTGTTACTTTTTGTGGTGCAGTATAACTGGACAGGTTGGTGTATTACTGTCAGCTCCATATGCACTAAGTAAGCGTCACACACACAAGTACTACATAGTAATAGTTTGGGTTTTACACAGTAACCACTAATGACCTGATCCATCATGTCTTTAGCAGTCTTGCAAATGTGCTTATTCTAGCCCCAGCAAAGCATCTGCACGCTGGCCCAAAGTGGTGAGGACAGGATGATAGACCCACAAACATACAGCACATCCAGGCAATTACTGCTAGTGTTGTCCCTGGCTGCACACCCCAAACAATCTATGTAGAACAAAGGAAGCACTCGAGGGGGGTAACAAAACACAGTTAAGAGCAGTGGAGCATAAAGTTGCCAATACATTTATTTGTACTAAGGCTGGAGGATGCCAATAGAGCCCTGGTGCTTTGACCAGAACTTGGTCTTTGTCAGGGTGCAGTTGGGAATGCACAAACACACTATGAATATACAACCCATAAAGAAACACACACCATAAATAAGTGAAGTTAAAATGAATGCGACTGAGATGCCCTTGTAGCAAAACAATCCCAAACTAAAATACCACGGATGAAACACTGCATCAAGATTATAAAACAGTTCATACAGTGGTGCCAGACAGAACATAATGCAGTATCTTACAAAATTACTGCAAAATGCTACATTATGCTGCAATTTCATGGCAATTAACCCTCTAGTCATTCAATATTTTGTGGCATGCCATCTTGTCTTGCTCTACTGTATATTACTGATACACAATACAATTCCAGAGAAGGTGGTGAGATAGACTACATAGACAATGACATAAAGGTGTCTCTATTTATTAAATCGGGCTCAAATATTGTTTTCCCAAGCAAGCCTTTTAGTTCTTGCAGCACTGGTAATAGTACTACTGCTACTAATACCATTTAGCAGTACTATTACTACATGTGTCACCACTTGTTCCATCTGTCGTTCACTGTCACATCCTGTTGTGCAGTAGTAGAGGCATTAGAGCATACAGTACATGTTTGTGCAGGAAGTAGTAAACACCACCACAAGTGTTCCCACTACTACCGCTATGGCTGCTACATCCATGGCCAGTGTGCTTCCCACCACCACCAGTGCCATTCTTGCAGCAGCCACCCTTTCAGTTGTCACCACTACTGCAGCCACTGCTACCACTATTCTTATGCCCATGGCCAAAGCACCTTCTTCCTCATGTCTGTGACCATGAACACCCTCTAGTGCTGACACAATGCAATGCTTGATATCATTTTCAGAGTGCTATGTGTGTGGTGTGGTGGATCGAGTGTGCCACATGAAGCTTGTGTTGCATTAGTCAGATCTCTACGTTGAAGTGTCATTAAGGTGTATATGGTATACCAGGTTCAATGGGTGATTAATGGTGTTGCTGAAGTGCTTTTTAAAGTTACCTTAAATAAACATCTTTTCTGGCTGAATACCAAATAACGAATACAGAATACTTGGGACCCAAATGCCGAATATTCGGGAAAAGATATCGCACAGCCCTACTTATAATTTGAAAACTCCAGTCACAGGACACATTTACCTTGTGAATGTTAATACACTGTACGTTCATCTTACAATAAGTTTTCCTGTCCAGCAACACGTAACACCCTTATACTGTATATGCAACCTTCCCCAAAATAATGGGCTGTCAGGCAGTTCAGCTGTATGTTCAGTGTTGCTAAAATGGGGCTTTAGTAATCCACATGACAAGTATAGTACAGTACTGGCAGCCACTGTGCAAGCTCCACTATACTTCCCAACACGTGCCTCAGCTCAGTTAAGAAGACACCACCTCGGTGGGTGAGAAGGGGAAGTAGACCCTGTGGCCATTCATTCCATTTGTATTTATGAATGGGAAACTTGCTGGAGTTCAGTAGTCAGCTGATCGACCACTCCCAACAGACACTATAAACTGGCTGGCACCCCACCGTAGGACTCTGTCCAGCTTCTTTTTTTTGTTACTGTGGCCATGCAGGCTTGCCTTTTCCTGCTCTCTCTCTCTCTCTTTTGTTTTTCTTGTCTCTAAACCTGGTTTTCCACCTCACCCGCTGTGGTCCCGGTTTGTTCGCATTTCTTTGGTTTGTGCCCCAGCTGTTGTTTGATACTGTATGTGTCTTCTGTCTCCCTGGCTGTAGCAACTAGCTTACTGCTTTTACTTTGACAATCACTCATGTTTCTTCCATGTCCTCACTTGACTCCTGTGTTTACCTTCAGTTTTGTTTTCATGTCCTGCCTCATTTCTATGTACTGTACTACTCAAGTCCTTCAGTTACAAAGAAACAGAATTTGTTTGCAGAAAGGATGGCTTAGCCAACCAGTCTGCCCAAGTTCCCTGTCTAATCTGTCTCCATGAACCCTAATGGGTCCCTGGCGACCCTCCCCCGCCTACAGTATTTACTAATATCCCATTGTCTGTCTCACACAGCTTAAAGCCCCCACTGTTTTGCCTCCACCACTTCTGCTGGAAGTCTGTTCCAGGCATCTACCACCCTTTCAGTGAAACAGTACTTCCTCACATCCCTTAAACTCACCCCCCAATCTCACATGCCCCATGGTCCAGGTGCTCTTTGTCATTTGAAAGAGACTCCCTCCTGCACCCTGTTCACCCTGTGAGATATCTGTAGGTCTCTATCCTGTCCCCCTCTCTCTCTCTTATAGGGTATACATGTTGAGATCCTCAGTCTCTCCACGTAGGTCTTCTTGTGCAACCCCTGCACCATTTTGGTTGCCCTTCTCTGAACTACCTTCACCCTGTCTATGTCCTTTCTGAGGTGTGGCCTCCAAAACTGGACACTGTACTCCAGGAGGGCTCACCAGTGAGCAATATAGTGGTGTAACCCCTAGGCGAGCTATCCCAAGGGCTACTCTCTGCCTGTTTGACTACAGACAGGTTGAGGGGCCTAGGTCCTATGGCGGGTGCCTCCACCCAGAGGTCAGGGTTTGTAGTGGTTAGATTAGCTTGGTCACAGCCTCTGGGACACCAAGACCCCTTTTGTTCTCTCTAGTGGCTCACACAGTACACGGAGTTACAGCCCCAATACCCCACGTATACACACTGTTCACTCATATAGATACCACTTACCCTCAAGACTGATTCTGCAGCACATCTCTGAGGACCCCTGTAAAGTAAGATTAAACAACATACACAGCAAAACACAATACTGTTTCCATAAATACCAACACCACAGACAGTATATAGTATAACAACAACAAATCTGATTTATTTAGAGGACAGTAACAGGAGGGAGAAATCAGGTTAATTAGTGGCATTAAATCACAGTACTGTGCATACATACAGGGTCTGAAAAGTCACACTCTGGGTACCCAGGTTGGGGGCGGCTAGCCAGGTCGGTTGCCGGGGTTGGCGGCAGGTGCAGATGGATAGAGCCCTGTAGAAAAAATATATGCACAATACCATGTAATCTGGAGCCAGATGGCTTAGTCCATGAAGCAGTGAAACAACAAGAATTAGATGACATACTTGTGATTGAAAACAGGCTGTGGGGAATACCCCGATTGGTCCAGTGCCCCGGCCCTTACCCGAATAACATTGTACAATATAGACTGTAAGCCCAATGGTCTACACTGTGGACTAATGGGCTTGCAGTGCATACTGTACATGTCACTCACAAATAATATGAATGAATGACCCTTCATTCACATATCTGTGTGTGACATGCATTATACTACATGCTGCCAATTGGTCACAGTGTGAGCAATAGGCTACAGTTTATACCTCGATGTCATTCAATGACTGGCCAGGCAGTATCTTGGGTGGGTTGCAGCTGTCTGCCGATGATGGGGGGTGCTGGGTGGGCAGGGGGCCTGTGAGGGTGGGAGGCCACTGGACCACCAGGTAGGTCCTATACCAGATGATCGGCGCTCGGGGATATGGTTGGGGTGGGGGACCATTAGACTACCAGGGTTGTACAGACTTGTACACTTATGGGGATCACTGTATCGGGAGGGATCCCAATGGACTACCAGGGTTCATGTATTGTATAGCCTAGGTGATCGGGCTATGGGGGAGTGTGGAGTACTGCTAGACTACGGGATTGGTACATTTTATTGCATGGATGGAGTGGCTACAGGTGGTAGGGGGTATCATTGGACCACCAGGGACTGGAATTATACATTTTATGGTGATTGGGGTTCGGGTGGGAGGGGGTACCACCACACCACCAGGATATGTATGGGTGCTTGTGAATGGTGTTCTGGGTGTGCAGATGAAGGCTGGAGACAAATAATAGCCACATCCTGCTACTTCTGTAGTCTTATTGATACTAAGCCCTCTCAGGCACCACAGGAACTTATGCCTTAATGCTAAGTCAAGCACTCTCCTCAAATTCCATTGACCTCCCTGACCTCCATTCCTGACTTCTGGCATCTGTTCTACCTGTTGGCTATGGCCCTCCATCCAGCATCCCTACTTCTTTTGACATCTGCCTGTGGCCTCTCCAACCAGGGCTGTCATTATCTAACCTCTGGCTATGGCCCTCGGCCCAGTAATGTCATCATCCGACCTTTGACTGTGGCCACCTTCATCATTTGTTGTCATCATCTGACCTCTGGCTGCGATCCCTCCTCCCAGTTCCATCACCCTTCCTGACATCTGACTGCATCCCTCTGCCCATTGATATCACCATCCTCCTGAATTCTGGCTGAGGCCCTTCCACCTAGTGCTGTCACCCAGAAAGGAACCATTCTGCTCCTAAATGTTTGGTGTGCTCCTCCACAATCTACCACAAGACATCTACTTAGCTTACCACTCATCCTGCTTGAAAAGACAGCAGAAAGACTTTCTCCTTACCTCAGCTGCATCCTGCTGTACTTACATCTTCACCACCATGAGGTCCTAACTGGCACCACAGGTACTCTTGCTTTACTACTACCTCTGGACTCTTCCTCTGCTCCTGAACTCTAGCTGTGGCCCCTCCACCCAGTGCCTTCATTGATTCTGACATTTGGAAGTTGCTCCTCCACTGTGTGCTGTCACCCATACCTTTCAACACCTAAGACCAAGAACAGCAGCCTCCTCCAACCTTAAACCTCATTCAGAATGCTTACTCATCTATGGCACAGCTTTTGATAAGCCAGTTGTGTTTGTGACCTCATCAACTACTGCAGTCTCCTCTCTGGTTCATAGCTCCAACCTCAACTGTCGTCGTTATGGCACCAAATCCTTTTCTGAAGTCTGTTGCTAATTCTTCTGAACACCTTTACTGTAGCTTTCTGATTAGAATCTTTACCTGCTGTTCTCCTGCATGTATTCAGTTCAGTTTGGGCATTCATTATTCCCAAGATAAACCATATAGTTCTGCTTACATTTCCATCCTGAACTCTAGCCAAGCCTTTCTCCAGGCCTCCTGGCTATATCTGACCTCTATAAGCACTACTCCACACTCAGGGACCATAAGCCCAATCTCAACAGTCAAGCACACCCATCAACTACGATCAAGCAGAGCTTTCCATCAGTCAGGCTCGCCTGTTCTGCCAAAAGGCACAGTACACTTCATCCCTATGGCTTCATACTGCCAGCAATGTCGGTGGCAACATAACTGAAACCCTCTATCAGTTGGGCTTTTCCACTCTTCCCTTGAGGATGCTGTGTGCCAACAACAGGCGTCAGCCCTCCATCTGTCTAGCCTCACATACACTCTGCTCATCAAGGACACAGTACACTTTTGCTTCCTATGGCTTTGTACTACTGGTAAACACCCAGCAGCAACAATAGACTTCAATCCTCCATCTGTCAGGATTCCTTCATAGCACTTCAATGACTCAATATGCTTTCACCTCCTGTTGCTGTACTGCTGGAAATACCTCCACCAGAACAAAGCAGCAGCCTTCTATTAGATCAGGCTGTCACTCATTCTATATCCCCAAGAGCACAGTATGCTTTTGTCCTCCATGACTTCATACTGCAGGCACCGCCTGCCAACAACATGCATCATGGCAGGCCCGTCAGCATAGTGGCAATGCTAACACTCGCAATACCAGCAACTGGAGTTCAAAAGTGACCCTGATTGCCAGATCACCAAGGGAGGGAGGATTAAGTGTACCAGAGGTTGTTCTCCTTACTGTATGGGGGTGGAGGCAGTCAGAAGGCAACTAAAATGGTGCAGGGCCTGCATCAAAAGCCGCCCTACAGGAGAGACTAATATGTACAGCCTGGAAGAGAGGAGGAGAGGGGATACAAAGAGACCTTTAAATACCTCATGGGAGTAAATAAGGTACAGGAGGAAGTGTTTTTCAGAAGAAAAGGTGCTCAAGAACAAGGAACATGCTATGACACTGGAAGTGGTAGATTCAGGAAAGATGTGAGAAGTACTTCTTCATAGAAAGAGTGGTGGATTCCTGGAACAGCCTTTCAGCAGAGATGGTGGGGTTCAAGAATGCATGAGATAAGCACAAGGGAATCATAGTGGAAAGGAAGAGGGAGGTAGAAGAGCTGTAGATTCGGTATGATCTGCTAATTGTATAGGTAAGGAGAAAAGGGAAGACTGGATGGGCCAAGTGGTCCTTATCTGCTTCAGATTCTATATTTATATGTTTCTATGCTACTCCACTGCAATACTGCCACCTGGGTGACCACAGGTGATGGTGTAAGCTGGAGGGCCAGTGTGTCTGACAGGAGTGTGTGGCTGGAGCCAGGTTGCATGCTCACCATGCATTGCTCCCATGACAACTATTTGCGGCTCCAGCCAGAGCAAGGGAGTAATTAAGGGTAAAACCCTTGGTGCCACAACTGAATGATGACTGGGCCTTCGTGAGCCTGCACCTAATAATGGCTGATCAGATTGCCACCTGATCTCTTCTTCATCCTGGAATTCCCCATCATCCCAGGGGGCACTGTGTGAGGTAAACCATGGTTTCCAGGTCAGGCTGGATGGCAGGGTGACAGTATTGGAAGGAACTGACTCAGGTCAAAGTGGGTACACATCTTCAGGCGCCAACCAGAGGTCATAAACAATATTGAAAAAAACAGGAATCAGTCCACCGTCACTTTGCTTTACCTATGCTCTGCCCATCAAAACCCAGAAGCTTTTGCCTCCTATGGCTCAGTACCATAGGCTACACCCATCAACAACAGACAACAGCCCTCCTTCAGTCAGAATTCCTGCTTTCACCTCAAAGACTCAATGGCTTTATACTGCTGACAATGGCACAGACACCACTAAGCATCTGCTCCCATTAGTCAGGCTGTAGCCAACTCTCTGCTCCTAAAAGCATAGTATGTTTTGCCTCCTATGGCTTCACACTGCAAATGCCCATCGACTACATGCAGCAGTCCTCCAGCTGTCAAGCCTCATCTTTGCTGTGCCCGTCAAGAACACTGTACACTTTTCCTTCTTTGGCTTTCTACCAGAGCAACTCCCACATCAGCAGAGCATTACTTCCATTATTCAGGCAGTCAACTGTGCTCTGCTGTCCAGGACTCAGTATGCTTTCACCTCAATGGCTTTGTACTGTAGGCTATGCCCCAACAACAACAGTCAGCACAGCCTCATGAGGCTTCCACCCCTTCTGGTCATACAATTGGACCCTTTAACATCAATGATATACTTATTTTAGATGAAACAACTACTGCTACAATTCTAAATGAGACATTTCTAAAAGTTTTGAAACTAAGGAAGCTGCAAATCGCCTCTTCTAGTAAATAATTCTAGTTTTCCTGTTTTTACAAAAATGGAGGTTGCAAAACAAATTAAATCTTTAAAATCAAACAGCTCTCCTGGTCCTGATGGTATTCCACCCAGATTTTTACAAAAATTAGTCATTCAATTTCTGGTCCTCTAGCCGTGTTATTTATTTCATCAATCAGAGAAGGTAAAGTTGTTCAGGCTTGGAGGGCTATAGTTACACCCATATATAAGGGTGGATCCAGACATGACCCTAACAATTATCGCCCATAAGCCTGACTTCCATCATAGGCAAAATTATGGAAAGATTGCTTAAAGCCCATATTATAGATCATTTAGAAAGAAATAAAATAGTAGATATCTTTCAACACGGTTTTGTGACTGAAAGATCAGTTTTGACCAACCTACTACATTTTTGAACCAGTAAGCGCTGCCTTGGACTTGGGTATTCCGGTAGATGTAATATTTTTGGATTTTTCCAAAGCTTTTGATAAAGTATCACATAAAGTCTTACTACAAAATTGGTCAAAATTAAGTTGCAACCTAATATTATAAACTGGATACAGTCATGGTTGGAAAACAGAACTCAACAGGTATCAGTCAAGGGTCACCTGTCTACGTGGTGTGGTGACTAGTGGTGTTCCCCAGGGCTCCGTCCTGGGTCCGATACTATTTAATATTATGGTCTCTACACTGCCTACTACTGATAAGATATGGGTTAAAATATGCTGATGACTGTAAAATGGGTAGTTTGGTAAGCACCTTTCATGATAAATGCTCTATACAAAATCATTTAAACAACCTATCAAACTGGGCAAAGGCTTATGGTATGTTTTTAATGTTGACAAATGTAAAGTCTTACATTTGGGCAAAAATAACATCCCATCAATTATTCCTTAAACACTGTTTATCTAAAAAGTATTTTGGAAGAAAAGGATTTGGGTGTCATAATCTCAGATAATTTAACTTTTGAAAAAATAATATAATTAAAGTTAAAAATGTCATAAAATAATAGGCTGTATTTTAAGAAATATCAAAGTAGAGACTCCAAGGTTATTATGCCACTCTACACCAGTCTGAGTACGTCCCCACTTGGAATACTGCTCTCAATTTTGTGCACTAACTTCTATAAGGGGTTAAAAACTTCGCTGAGGGTGTTCAGCATAAATTCACTAAAAAGTATCATCTTTACATAGTAATAGTTACGAAGATAGATTAAAAAAAACTTAACCTATTTTCTGTAAAATACAGACAAATAAGGGGTGACTTAATATTGGTATATCAAACCTTAAAAATGATTATTTAAGAACCACAATTGGACTTACTACTGCCTCCAACATCAAATCAACTAGGAGTCATGGTTATAAACTCATTGGAGAAAAATGTATATCCACTAGAAGGAGTCTATTTTCACACAGAGTTGTGGGCTTGTGGAATAACTTACCTGTGTCATTAATAGTGATAATTTAAATACCTTTAAGCAAAGATTGGATAAACATATGGGAAACAAAAGTTTGATTTCCACCCATAAGACATATGGGTGGCGAGCATACAATGGGCATCCTTACATATGCCTTCATTGCTTCGTACACTTCTATGAATCTATGAACCTATGGTTTCATCCTTCTACTAGCCTATATGGAATATACTTCCTTTGACTCACATGACCTGTCAACTGTAAACTAAGAACTGCAAGTCTTCCTCACTGGCTACATCAGCTTTCTACCTTCCCAGGAAACACCTTTACTGCATCAGCTATAAGACAGGCTTCCAATTGTACCTACTTCCTGACACTTCATTACTTCTAGCATGACCTTCAACCTGACCATCATATGACCAGCTGAACACCTTTGTGTTCCTGTGCTTATCAACCTCTGCTGAAGATGTACAACTGACAGTCTTCATCAACACCTGATCTACCAGCAGTGCCTCATTAGTAGTAACCAACAGGGGTTCACAAACTTGCACCATCCTCTTCAAACACAATCTAGAAGCATCATGACCAGAGTACATCACATCTGCACTCCAGCTGCCTGAGTCTAACGTAGCTCTTCCTTCTCTCAGCTGCTACACTTGATCAGAACAGCTCAATCACATCCAAAATGGGATCCAGCCCCATCAGCTTGGTCAGCACTTCACCTCCATCACTACTCCAGCATCCTGGCTCCTGCTTACACTGTCAGATAGGTTTGTTAGAGGTTTTTTACTCATGGTGCCTGGAGGAAAGGTATACCAGATGCCTTGGATCCCAAAGGTTGCCCCACAGAGGTGTTTCTCCTCTCCCCATGCAAAGGGATACAATAATTCTATGATTTGAAGAGGGTTCTGCAGTTTAATTCTCCAGACCTTATGGCTCCTAACCAAAACTCCCATTTCCATTAGTCATAGGTCTCTGACTATGGCACCTCTAACTTGTTGGAAATGACAGAGAATAAGCCAAGGTATGCTACTTAAGCACTACATCACACCAACACATCAGAGACCAAATGCCCAGTGAATGGGAAGCTTGCTGAGGTTCAGTAGTCAGTTGATCTACCACCCCTGCCCCATTTAAACTGGCTAGAGCCACACCTCAGGGCTCTAGACGGTTTCTTTCTCCACCTTGCATCCCTCCTCCAACTCCAGTTTGCACTGGAGTCTCCTGGGCTCCTTATCCAAAACTCGCATTCCTTTCTCCACAGGTCTCAGCCTATGGCACCTCAAACTGGGTAGAATAATGGAGACTAAGCCAAAGGTATGTTACTTAAGTACTACACCACACCAACACATCAGATATCAGAAGCCCAGTGAAACAATATTTTAACAGGGTATCCCCTGTCAGAAGTGGAACATTTAGAAACAGTGCCCATCACAGTCCACATGAAGCTTTTTAAATGATTTATTTAGCATACCAGTATCTGGCAGCAGTCCTGAGAGATACTTAACAAAGTCCACCCTGTACTGGCATTCCACTGCCACCATTTTAGAACCATGAGATGTCACACAGGGTGAAGCTATACCTAACCACAGAAGACATAGCCTCACCCAGTTTGATGTCACGAGTGTCTTTATTTTTTCACATGAATGACAAATAATGTCCAAGGCAGAAAACTTTGCTAAAACATTTTGAGCTTTAGTTATATATAAATATATTTATATATACACATTATGTACATACATATATATCTATAGGCACAGTTGCACCCCTATAGTTAGGGTTAAATCTTCACTTTTATGTTAAACTTAAACTTCTGCGCTTTAATAACTTAGCAGCTAATCAAGCAATTCACATGAATGTTTGAAAGTGCCATCAGAGACCAAAAGATCTCTTGATGTGGCAAATTTTGTTCCAGTTGGATGTGTGGGTGCAGAGATACAGAGTGCCAAAAATGTGTAGATTACCATTTTTTCAAATTCTTTGTCACGTCACTGCGCATAAACAGTATGGAATTGTGGTCTGAAATATTTAGGGTATATATGTTTTGGGTCACAGTGGTATGTTTTGAAGATTTGGTGAAAAAATATGAATCCGTTCAAAAGTTATTACATTTTGAAATGTCCCATTATTTTTAATGGGAAAAGTTAGATGTTTGCCTCGAAAGAGAATTCTTGGTATAAACGGACAATCTTTGTTGCAAATGGTTAATCCTTTGTCACTAATGGGGAATCTTTTTGTGCTTTTGCACTTTAATAACTTGCAATTATTTAACTGATTTTGCATGACATTTTGCAAAGCGCTATTGAGGACAAGGTCTCTTGATGTGCCAAGTTTCCTTCCATTTGAATATGTGGGTGCAGAAAAACAGAGTGTTAAAGGCTGCACCCCTATAGTTACTGGGATTTGCTATGTAAGACTGAAATGCTGTTGCCTGATTTTCAGAATCCCAACACCACATTCCATGGTTTCCCGACATTTAAATTTCACCACGCCATTTATTTCATGTTTGGGGGCTTTGCTCCCTCATCCCATAATTAATATAACAAACTCCACGCAGCCAAAATTTAAATGTCAGGCAACTGTGCTGGGAATGTGATATGGGATTCTGAAAGTTGAGCAACAGTGTTTTGATTAAACAAAAGTATACCAGTTGCTGCAGAGTTTAGCCTTCACTTTTTGTTATCTATTTCTCCAGGTCCTGGTTGGCAACTATCCATCAGCCACCGTCCAGCCCGTACTCCGACATCAGGTCACATACCCCTCTACCCCATGGTTTATCATTCATGGCAGGGCAGTGAGGGCCCCCAGATCAACTCACCTCAATCAGGATCCAGTTCGGGGCGCCATTCAGAATCAGGGCCTGCAGTGGGTGGCTACATCATCCAGCGTGACCAGGGACCAGTTCCTAATTTTCTCCCTTGCATGGATGGGGCATGTGGGTGACACCAGCGGAGGAACACACATGCATCTGCCGTGCTCCTAGGTGTCTGCCCCATCTGCGCTCCTCATTCTACAGCATTGGCGCACTGCCCCAGCCTCCACTAGGGGCCAGTTGAGCACCAGTCACTGGTGACTCCCTCCCCAGAGAAGGAGGCAGTCCACGGACACTCAATCCTTCTCCTCCCTGCCGACCCCTGGTGGCCCATGTTCGCTCCCCGAAAACGTTGCTGGCATAGCGAGGTACAAGGCTCCAGCGCCTCAGCCCTCAGCACCACTGGGCCAGCCAGAATTTTGCTTTTAATATCTTCACAACCATTCAACCAATTTGCATGAAGTTTTGCAGGAGCCATCAGGAACCAAAAATCTCTTGATGTACCAAGTTTCATTCCAGTCAGATGTGTGGGTGCGGAAATATAAAGTGTCAAAAGATGTAAACATTACCAGGGTTTTTTGTCAAATTTTTTGTCACATCGCTGCATAAATATGACCTAGGATTTTGGTCTTAACTTTTAGGGTGAAAGGTCTTGGGTCACAGATATGCCTTTTGAAGATTTGGTGAAAAATATTAATCCATTTAAAAGTTATTAAATTTTAAAATGTCCTATTATTTTCAATGGGAAAAGTTAGATGTGAACCTCAAATAAGAATTCTAGTTCTCAAATGGACAATCTTGTGTCACAAATGAGTAATCCTTTGTTGCAAATAAGGAATCCTTTTTCATGCTGCCACCATCTTGTTTTTTCTTAGCCTGGCATACAAAGTTAAAAACAGAACAAAAATGTTTTGAACTAATCAACACGTGTTCTGCTAATCAGAACCGTTCTATTGGATTCTGGTGTTAGTTTTTCATAAATCACCTGGAAATGTGTTTAACATGCCAAAATCTTTTTGCAAATTTGAGAAAAAGAATCACAAAACAGGATCCTCTTTTGCAATTTGTGAAAAGGATTTTTCTTTTTGAAAATGCTGAAAAGGAATGCAAAACAGGATTCTGTTTCACAATTTGCAAAAATGATTTTCTTTTCACAGATTGCAAAGAAAGCTCAAAACAGGATCCTGTTTTGCAATTTCGAAAAAATAATTTTTATACAGTTGTTTTTATTACTTCACAGTGGAATTTTGGTCTGAAATTTTCAGGGTACAAAGGGCTTACTCCACAGAGAGGCCTTTTGCTGGTTGGGTGAAATCAGATTACTTTGCTCTAAAGTTCTGGGGTTTAAATTTTCCTTCATTTCCCAAAGGATAACATTGTAATGTGAGGTGTACACAGTTGTTTCTTTGTCACTCCACTGTGAAGATATGGCTTCAATTTTTGTATGAAATTTTCAGGGTACAAAGGGTTTGTTCTACAGATGTGCCTTTTACTGGTTTGGTGAAAATATATTTATTAGGTGTGGAGTTATACAGGTTTCAAATTTGTCTATGATTCCCTAGGATAACACTGCAGTGTTAGGTCTTTCTTTGGTACTGTGCAGCACAGGATGAAAGACAACTACAGTATCTTTAAAATTATGGATGGATGGGTGCACAGGGCCCCCACACAAAAATATGGATACTACTGTCAATTGGTCAGAGTGCAGGACCCAGAGGGCCCTGTGCTCCCATAGGAAATAAGGATACAATTACAATTGCAACCTCCTGCAAATGGGGGGTTCCCAAAAAGTCTTCCAGGAGCTTGCTTCAATGCTCCAAGCCTGAGTGGTGTTTGGCGTTTAAGCCATTTATCTGTGAGTGCTTTCAGAGCCTCTGGTACTGTCTCTTTAAGAGCTGTCTGCTTGCAGACATAATTAGTTGATTTGTATGGGGGGACTGTGTGTTCCCTGCTAGAGTCCCATTTGAGCTGCCAAATCACTCTGTTTCTGCGTCGCTAAGTGGGCAGAGTGAGCACTTTTCAAATATGTAAACTGTTTGCCAGAAATCATTTAGAGTAATAATGAAAACAGTTTGTCTAACATGCTTTTCTTTGCAGTCTGAACTGTTTTTGCCTAGCCCTCCATTCTGGTTTTGAACTGCTGAACTGGACCAATCAGTGTGGGGACCTTTAAAATGCAGCCTGCTGCTGGCAAATCAGAACTTGGACTCTCACTGTGGAGCCAGCCACCTATGTACTGTATGGCCAGTGACTCTGGGAAATGTAGTTTGACCTTGGCACCTATGTCCACCAACAGGGGAGTTTATTGTGGTGACACCGGACCAGCCAACAGAATAGTGTGCAGCTAATGGAAATGCACTGCCCTGGGACTGGAGACATATTAGATCAGTTTTGGCAGTGAAGAGTCAAGGAGCTCTGTGCTTCTGCGGTGTTTTCTTGGAGGAGAGCGTGCAAACCCTGAGTTTTGGTCTGCAGCTTGTGCAAGCACCCGTTCGGACTGAATCCAACCCGTGAGGAGAATCAAGGAGATCTGAAGAGTAGAAACCAGGCTCACCTGTAGAAGACTGGAGAAATTGCCGAATCGCACTTGGTCTGTCAGGAACTGAAGCTGCTGTGTGTTCTCCCTGGTATCGTGCAGTAATTGCCCGGTCGGGCTCGGCAACCTGCCTGGTATAGTACTTTCCTTTTACATATAAATGTGTAGTGCTTGTGGGGAATCGCGTTTAAAATCCCTGTACAGTGAATTGAGTGCATGAAGCTGGAAGTAAACCCCAGCTTCATCCAGACTATATCCATTTGCTATAAACTGCAGTGGGGTCCAGTCACAAGGACCTTATCCACATGTTCTGCTCCTCCTGGCAATCCAAGACAATCTGCCTTCCATCTAGTTTTCAGCATTGAGTTTGTGAGTACAAGCAGGGTAGCTCCCTGCCATCTGTTTATCAAATTGCAAGTGTGTCATCTAATTGTTGATGTTTTATTTCTTCCGAACTGAGCCATCCGGCTCCGGATTACAATTGGGTGTTGTGCAAGTGTTTTTCCATCACAGGGCCCCAACCAGCTGCACTGATCCTGGCTAGCCCCCCATCCTGGGTACCCAGTGAAAGTGACAATTTGGAACTCTGAATATGCGTACAGTATTGTGATTATTAATGTGTTTAACCTAATTAACTTGATTTTCCCCATCCTTGTTGCCATCCTCTAAATAAATCAGATCTGTTTGTTTCAGCAAAGTTACACTGCCTGAGGTATTCGTTTATGCTAAAGTATTGTACTGTGGCTATCGTATTGCATCATCTTGTTTGGGGTCCTCAGAGTCAAGCTGACCGAACCAGTCCCGGGGTAAGTGGAAATAGTGAAGACACTCATGGTGTATTGTGTGAGTCACTAGCAGGAATAAAAGGGGTCTCAGTGTCCCAGAGGGCTGTGACCATGTTAGTCCAACTACTGCAACCCTGACCTCTGGGTGGAAGCACCCGCTATTGGACCTAGGCCCTCAACCTGTCCATAGTCAAACAGGCAGGGTAGTAGCCCTTGGGATAGTGCCACCTAGGGGTTACATCTTGGAGGCACCGCTGGTATTAGCATCCTCTAGTGGCCAGTGAGGAAAAATACCTCGATCGTTTAAGGGAAAAATGGAAGAGTACCATGTCCAGATTAAAACGACCCTCATCGTTGATGGTGTGCAAAATGGTGAGTGGAGTGAAACTGAGGATAGACCCCCAAAAGGCTATTCTGTTGCTGGATGTCCCCTTAAGGGACCAGTGATGCTGACATTGTATCCACTGTGGAACAAATTAAGGAGTGGGCAAGGTTGAAGTAAGGGGATGAGGTGCTGATTTAGTTGAGCAGACTATGATAGTACTGATCTCGTGTAACTCCCAGTGGACCCGAGAGGGTACCCCTGTCATGATGCCTGAAGGTGCCCAGGCAGGATGGAGGGTCATCTAGCGTACATAGTGGTCCGGCCACCCGGGTGGGTCTGCTAGTACAGATGGGTTCAAAGAGAAATTACTCAAACTGCTAGCCTCTGAAGGCGCACTGCTCAGGAACTGGTAAAGGTGTTAGACCTCTCAGGTGACCACACACCCCTGCATTCCCCAGGTACATCCCCAGTTCCCCACAAGAGCTCTCCAGTAGCCCCTCCCTGTCATAGTTCTCCGATCCAGTTGAACTCTTACTGCAAGCTCAAAGTATTCTCTGGCATCTGCCCTACTCCAAATGGGGAGGTCAATCTGGAGACATGGATAGATTCTGCTACCCTTGCGGTACAAGACTGGCAATGCTCGAGGGCAGAAGAAAGGGCTCGCCTGGGAGAGCCTTCAGGACCCACCAACATACTTTCGCTCCCTGAGGGTCTCTGACCCTGATGCCAAAGCTCAAGAGTACCTAATTGCCCTTGAAAATGTGTTTGGGGGCACCACTAGTGTTGAGGCCTTGAAATGGATGCTTAAAGATGTTGAGACAACAGCCAGGGGAATTGTTATCTGCCTATATGGATCAATTAGAGGGATCTTACAGACCATTTTTTGGAAAGGGGCTGGACTTCTAGTGAAGTGGACTGGGTGAGGCTGGATCATATACTCTGCTCTGCCCGGCACTCCAGCTGGGTGTTACTCAAGTGCAACTGCATCAAAGGAAATCAGTCCCTTACCTTTCCATGTGTTGATGAGGGAGGTATAGGAAGTTGAGGAGGAGGAAGGTTTGTCAGAACCCTGTTCAGTTAGTTGCTACCACCCTGCTCCAGGTGCAGGGTCAGATGCTGATGGCCGAATCATCGGAATTTCACAACTCAATCCGAGGTCCCCATGTTAGCCAAGGGGGCAGTCAGAGAGGGACGGTTACAGATGTCCCACCATGGGGTGAACTGCTGAGAGAGTTCAGGAAATGAAAAACAGTCTCTTTATGAAGGCTGCTCCTGCAAGTACAGGCCTCAACCCTGATCTGACTGCGTCTGCTATGGGGTGGGGAACCACCCATGCATCTCCTGCTGACAACAGCTCAAACTCGATATCTTGACTATGGAAGTGGGAAATCAACGAGATGTCTCCAAATGCTTATCACGCCGCAGACAGAGATGGCACCAAGGTTTTCTGTTGAAGTACCCCTGCCCGGCTCCCAATGTGATGCCTTGGCCAGCTCAATCTCCGGAGGGTATGTTTTGCTATAATTGTGAGAAGGATGGGCACATGAAGAGAGAATGCAGGTCCCCAAAGACACAGACAAAGTTGTATACAGGCTACAAGAAGAGCTTGGAGGACAAATCAGTGGTTGTGAGGTACACAAAATGATCGCAGTGAGGATCCAAAACTGCTAACTCACGTCCCTTTGTGGCAAGGTCAGTTGCCCAGGCCCTGCTACCGCTTCTCCAGACTGGTCCAGAATAGTGGGTCCTTCCATGGAGACCACTGTAAGAGTGAATGGAGTGTCTACAAGAGCTGTATTGGACAGTGGCTCCAAAGTGACAATTATGTTCCAAGACAGGTAACAGAAGCATTTGTCTGATGTACCCTTTATAACCATTGGAGGAGCTGCATGTCTGGGGGTTAAGTGAGAAGGCCTACCCCTGCTCTGGATATATCTGACTTTGGCTGTCTTTTCCCACCTCCGTGGCTGGGGTGGCAGAGCAAGTAGAGACCTCGCCATAGTGTGTCCCCCTACTGGACTGTATGATGGGGTTCCTTTACTAACTGGGACTAGCACATATGTTTGGATAGCTGGCACAGTTGTGTTATGAAAAACAGGGTCAAGGACTAGTAGAGCTTTAAGAATTCTGGCCTTGATTAAGAAGGCCTATGAGGCACAGAGATGCTGAAAAAGTAGAACCAGAGGAACTGGTTGGACTTGTCTGGAAGAAGGATCCTGAGTCTCTGATCCTGGCACCAAATGCCCAGTGTACCTTACAGGAGAGGTCCATATCAGAAAGGATGTCAAGAATAAAATATTAATGTTGGCTGCACCAGGCGATGGAAAATTGCCAGAGGGACTGCTGGTCAAGCCTAGTATTTTGCCTGCTAGAGCCCATGCTTATGCCAGAAGGGTAATGGTTCAAGTTCATAATGTGTCTGACAGCGAGATTCAGGTAAATAGAGGTTGCACCCTGGCTAATGTGAATTGTTGCAGACACTGCAGTGCTACCAGTAGCAAGAGTTTGGGGAAGAATGACAGTGTAACACCTGACTTGTTTGATTCGGTAACTCCCGTTGCCAGCTGAATGGAAAGTGAGGATCAGTGTGAAGCTTGCCGGAGAGACCAGTGTTTTCTTTAAAGGAATGGGACATAGGATGCATGCAAGGAGCTGAGCACCATATCCGTCTGCATGATGAAAGGCCATTTTCTGAGAGGTCTCGACGCCTGGCACCTGCTGACATAGATGATGTGAGACGGCATCTGCAAGATGCTAGCTGCTGGTGTAATACAAGAATCCAGAAGCCCCTATGCTTCCCCATTGTGGTAGTGAGAAAAAGAATGGGACAGTAAGGATGTGCGTGGATTATCGCACTTTAAACCGCGGACTATCCTGATCAGTACACAAAGCCCGCATTCAGGATGCTTTGGACTGCCTAAACGGGAGCAAGTGGTTCTCTGTGCTGGATCTCTGAAGTGGGTACTACCAGATCCTGATGGCCCCAGAGGACCATGAGAAGACAGCCTTTATCTGTCCGCTTGGCTTCTATGAATTCATCTGCGAATGCCTCAAAGGATTTCAGGCGCCTGCCACTTTTCAGCGATTGATGGAGCATGCAGTTGGGGACATGAACTTACTAGAGTGCCTGGTATACCTAGATGATGTTATGGTGTTTGGCAGCTCACTGGTGAAACATGAGAGCAGATTATTCAAGGTGTTGGATTGACTGGAAGACTTTGGCCTTAAACTGCCCATTGATAAGTGTCAATTCTTTCAAACATCAGTAAAGTATGTGGGACATATAGTATCCCGGAGGAACATACACCGACCCAAGTAAAGTTGAGGCCTTGACCACCTGCCCACAGCCCAAAATCAAAGAACTACAAAGATTCCTGGGATTCTGTGGTTATTATCAGCATTTCATCAAGAACTATTCAAGAGTGATCCTCCCTTTACTTAACCTTACTCAAGGGTATCCCCAACCCACAAAAGATAAAGTCAGCATCCTCGAGACTGAAAGAGTGTATTTTCGTCCAAGTGAAGTATTTGGGGCCCGCTGGACTCCTGACTGTGAGACTGCTTTTCATGAGATCATATATCAATTTACCCATGCTCCAGTGTCGGCCTATGCCAATCCAACAAAACCTTATGTCCTGCACAATGATGCTAGCTTGCAAGGGTTTGGAGCTGTGGTACCAAGAGCATGACAATGGCCTGAGACCAGTGGCCTTTGCCAGTAGAAGCCTGACCCATCTGAGAAGAACTATCCTGTACATAGGTTACAGTGCCTAGCTTTGAAGTGGGCTATTGTTGACCAATTCCACGAGTACCTGTATGGGGCTAAGATACTAGTAAAAACTGACAATACCCTTTGACCTATGTGCAGACTTCAGCTAAGCTGGATGCCACTGGCCATGGTGGCTTTCTGCATTATCTACATAAGAACTATGCTGTTGAATACAGAGCAGGCCTCAACCACATAGATGCTGATGCTCTCTCCGGAGGCCTGTTCCCCAGAATGACTGGGTCAGACTGTCAGAACCTGATATTTGAGCACTCTACCAGAAGTTTGACAGGGAACAACAAATGTCCACGGGCGCAGTGGACTGTATGGTGGATTTTGGGACCCTCTGAGAATTGCATACCTGTTGCTTACTGCCACTTTTCTGCAATAGACATTGGTGCACTGCCTCAGCTGGACAATGACAGTATTCGCGGGCTCAATCCGAGATCCCATGATCAAATCAGCTTTAGAGGCTCTCTATGCAGGGAAAGATGTGTCCAAATTATGTTCCACTGATTTGAGAACTACATTGTTATACAAAGAAGGTCCTAAGTTGAAACTGATCAATAGGCTGTTATACAGAGAAACAGTAAACAGAGGGGACAAGTAGACAAACAACAACTAGTGCTGCCACTGCTTTTGAGACTCAGTACTGAGGTCCTTACACAACCACGTGGGACACCTTGGTATAGACAGAATACTTGACTTGGTGAGATCCAAATTCTATTGGCCTAAGATGGGGGCTGATGTGGAGCAACACATTCGAACTGTAGTAGCTGCTTACAGAGAAAAGATTTGCCTCAGAGGGCTGCCTCCTTGTTAACATCACCACCAGTACACCCATGTAGCTGGTCTGTATTGATTTTCTGAGTTTGAGTCAAATCAAAGAAATATTAGTAATGTGCTAGTGGTCACTGATCATTTTATGAGATATGCCCAAGCTTTCCCTACCAATGACCAGAAGGCATCCACTGTGGCAAAAGTATTTGTAGAAAACTTTTTGTTCACTATGGGGCTCCACAAAGAATCCATTCTGATCAAGGAGAGACTTTGAGAGTCATCTGATCAAAGAGATGCTTTCTCTGTGGGAGTAGAAAGTCCCAGAACCACCCCTTACCACCCCCAGGGGACCCACAGCCTGAATGTTTCAACCGCCTTTGCTAGATATGCTAGGCACCCTCCACCCAAAGGACAAGCCTAGATGGAGCCAACAAATTAGCACCCTGGTACATGCCTACAACTACACCAAAAGTGATGCCACTGGGTTCTCCCTTACTGCCTGCTGTTTGGAAGAAGCTCGACTGCGGTAGATGTGTGTTTTGGGGTCTCTCCTTTTGGGGTGAAAGCTGACAACTATTTACAGTATGTGCAAAGTTAAAGGCCCACCTAAATCATGTACCAACTGGCTCAAACCATGGCTGCCAAAAGAAATCTGGCCAACAAAGAAAGGTATGATAAAAGGTGAAAGCACAGGAACTCCAGGAGGAGACCAGGTATTGCTAAGAAATCTGGGACTGCATGGCAAACATAAGATTGCTGACAGGTGGCACCATCTGCCTCACATTGTAGTGGGCAAACTAGATGATCCACCTGTGTTTAAAGTAAGGCCTGAGAATAATTCAAAAGATGTTAAAACAATGCATAGAAATCGTTTACTGCACATTGGACAAATCTTGATTTGAGTCTGAGCCCCAGAAAATGCTCCTCTGGACCAGTGACTAGAGTTCCTGCTAAGAAAAAATCAAGAAAGCCTGCACCTACAGAAGCTGAGTTAAAGTGTTCCCTCCACAAGTCCCAGTTGAACATGACTGTCAGTGCATGTCAGAGGAAAGAGTGTGGCTTTGAATACTACTCTTCTTACGAACTGAGTCAGTTGTTTGGGCAATCCCTAGTCAATCCTGGAGATGAAGTTGGGTCTTCTGGACTGTCTAAGCCCCCAGCTTTGTCCCTGGAGCCAATGCTCCCAGAAAGTGAAGTGCAAAGCATCAAGTCAGATGATATGGAATCATTGTGTATGGTTGAACTGTCTGAGCTTTCAGAGGAGGAAAATGATGGACTGGAACAGACTGGTGATATACCAGAACAAGAAGAGTATTTTGAGTGCCCTGGCGCTCCATTGCCAGTGTCCAAGCTCTCCGTGTGAGCCAAGTGTTGTGGACTCAGAGGTTGTAACTCCTGGAGCTGAAAGTGCCCCAAGTTCTAGCCTCTCTGCCCCAATGAAGACTCCCTGACAAGTGAGGACAATGCTGAAAATGAGGCTCAGAGTGCAGAGACTGTAGCAGTTCACCCTAGAAAGACTGGTCGAGCTATAAAGCCTGTGGTGCACCTCAGTTATGATTCCCTGGGAGGCCTGTGGACTTGCCTCTTAATGTTGTCCATAAAGGAGTGTATGTGTCCCTGAGCTTATTGCCCAAACTGAACATCAGTGCTAACTCCAAGTTACTTGTGTTGCCCCTAGGTATGGTGCCCTGCCCCGTCCAGCCCCAAAGTAGCTGATAGGGAAGAGCCTCCTCTCTTCAGGTTTCATGTACAGAGGTAATAACCTGAGTTATAAGTACAATGTGTGTAATACTGTGTAAAGAGTGACGTGCTACAAAGTTTCAGAAATGTGTTTCTGGTAGTGATATATTGACTGATGATTACATGTATAAGCCTAATGTGATACTGATGTAAATGTATATGGTTGTATTGAAACTTATGGGGGTAATTGCTTGACGCAGATGCCAAGCTTTCCCAGGCTGGAAGGTGTAACCCCCTGCACATGGGGGTTCCCAAAAGTCTTCAGGAGCTTGCTTGAATGCTCCAAGCCTGAGTGGTGTTTGGCATTTAAGCCGTTTATCTGTGAGTGCTTTAGAGCCTCTGGTACTGTCTCTTTAAGAGATGACTGCTTGCAGACATAATTAGTTTGTATGGGGGACTGTGTGTTTGCCTGTTTGAGTCCCACTCGACCTGCTGCAAATTGCTCTTCTGCCGTCGCTAAGTGGGCAGAGTGAGCACTTTAAAGATGTAAACTGTTTGCCAGAAATCATTTAGAGTAATAATGAAAATACAGTTTGTCTAACTTGCTTTCTTTGCAGTCTGAACTGTTTTGCCTAGCCCCCCTTCTGGTTTTGAACTGCTGAACTGGACAAATCAGTGTGGGGGACCTTTAAATGGAGCCTACTGCTGGCAAATCAGAACTTGGACGCTCATTGTGGAGCCAGCCACCTATGTACTATGTGGCCAGTGACTCTGGAAAATGTAGTTTTGACCTTGGTGCCTTTTTCCACCAACAGGGGAGTTTATTGTGAGTGACAGCTGGACCAGCCAACAGAATAGTGTGGAGCTAATGGAAATGCACTGCCCTGGGACTGGAGAGATTAGATCAGTTTTGGCAGTGAAGAGACAAGGGGCTCTGTGCTTCTGCAGTGTATAGTTTCATGCAGGAAGCGCATGTAAGGCCCTGAGTTTTGGTCTGCAGCTTGTGCAAGTGCCCGTTCGGACTGAATCCAACCTGTGAGGAGAATCAAGGAGATCTGAAGAGTAGAAACCAGGCTCACCTTAGAAGACTGGAGAAATTGCTGAATCCGCTCGGTCTGTCAGGAACTGAAGCTGCTGTGTGTTCTCCCGGGTATCGTGCAAGTAATGCGGTCGGGATCAAGAAGCAGCCTGCCTGGTATAGTACTTTCCTTTTACATATAAATGTGTGTAGTGCTTGTGGGGAGTCGCGTTTAAAATCCCTGTACAGTGAATTGAGTGCATGAAGCTGGAAGTAACCCCAGCTTCATCCGGACTACAACCATTTGCTATAAACTGCAGTGGGGTCCAGTCACAAGGACCCTATCCACATGTTCTGCTCCTCCTGGCAAGCCAGGACAATCTGCCTTCCATCTAGTTTTCAGCATTGAGTTTGTGAGTACAAGCAGGGTAGCTCCCTGCCATCTGTTTATCAAATTGCAAGTGTGTCATCTAATTGTTGATCTTTTATTTCTTCACGAACTGAGCCATCTGGCTCCAGATTACAATTTGGGTATTGTGCAAGTGTTTTTCCATCACAGGGCCCCAACCAGCTGCACCGATCCTGGCTAGCACCCCCATCCTGAGTACCCAGTGAAAGTGACAATTTGGGACTCTGAATATCGCACAGTATTGTGATTATTAATGTGTTTAACCTAATTAACTTGATTACCTCCATCCTTGTTGTCATCCCTAAATAAATCAGATCTGTTTGTTTCAGCAAAGTTACACTGACTGAGGTATTCGTTTATGCTAAAGTATTGTACTGTGGCTATCGTATTGCAGCATCTTGTTTTACAGGGGTCCTCAGAGTCAAGCTGACTGAACCAGTCCCGGGGCCAGCTTATTGTTGCACATTCCAGTATTTTCTTCCTGGTTTTCACCCCTAGGATGCTGGCATGCAAGGCATCAGGAGAGTGTGCACACACTGACTATGCTCACGCTCTGACGTAGCTGCTGTCCTTCTGCCCATCTGCTGCTCCAACTGTACAGCCACCTACAACCTTCCTCCCATGAAGAGGAGAGTCTCCTTTGGAACATCAATCCCCACCCCAGATGGCTTTCAACCATCTGGGCTTATTACAAACCCAGGTCTGAAGCATCACAAGTGGCTGTGCTGACAGGCCAACAATCCATATTCTTCATTCTAAATTTAGAAATGGTTAGCTGCTGCTTTACCATAGCCACATTCAGTGTCTTACTTTAACTGATGTTCCCTCACAACATTCCTTCTGAAATCCTCCTGAAGCATTGAGACCACCCATTGGCATGGTGAAATTCCAAGTGATTTCATAGCACCTTATAAAGTTTTTACTGAGCTGCAAATGAGTTCAATGGATGGCTCTTTTTCATCCTAACTCCATTTTGTTCCATGTGAGCTATGCTTGTGTCTACAATCGAAATAAACAGCTGGGTTGTCATTCAGGTCAAGGTTTCTACAAAATACTTGAGCAGTCACTGTTTGTATGAACCTTTCTTTTGCAGTTTGGACAGTATTCCTTTCAATCCTTGAATTACACTTATACAAAACTACCCACTGGTCTGTGTCTAAACAGGTCAAAATAAATCTACTCAGCTGCCTAATTAAAAGTCTAAAATTACTGTTTAAGTAGGGACTCTAATCAACTGTAAAATAATCACTGGTGGCATTGGCAGACCCAAGTATCACCAAATTCTAATGAAATAAAATTGAATTTCAAGCTATTATTTTCTTTATTAATAAGGATATATGTGTGTGAATTTAATCTTTACAGCTCGGTTTGTCCTTATGCTAATCTTTAGGATTCCCATCCTGTTTCACTGGGCCACCTCCATGGGTCATGCCTTCACAATAAACTGCAGTCCATCAGGTCAGACCCTACATTTAAAGGTCAGTGAACACTGGGTGGGGGATGATTACACCCTGGATCCAGCAACTACTGTGAAGTAGCGACAGTAACAGCAACATCCAGATGGCAACTTAACATATATCCAAGTATGGCTGATTGGGGTCCTGCTGTTGGCGTCTCCATGCACTCTCATCAATGGATCCCTCTACAGCCATTAATGGGGTGAAGTGACAAGGAATGGGACAGAACTAAGACTTTTAGTCATGTAATAGCTCCTTAATGGGACACTGTCAACCCCTTAGGCCTCAAAGCCTCTCGGTTAGAAAACACATTTTATGATTTCTCACATTCTGTAGAATTTGCTGCTGCTGTTGCTGGTCAGTTTAATTCAGATTCCTCTTTCCTTTTAAAAGTCAAAACAGACTGCTAATCATGCTGACATTAACACATAAAAATGTGTTTGCTTACAGTCCTTGATCACGTTCCACTGCACTTTCCTGAACTTGGAAACACCCCAACACAGTTTAGCCACTCATGATGCAGTGAGAGGAGAGAGAGGAGAGCATCGAATAATGAGTGAGTGCACTGTTTGGGTGTTCATAATGTTCAGGTAGTATGCAACAGAGTAGATCAAAGGATTGGAAACAGAACAAGGTTGGGTATACCATATAACTACACCATTAGCATGCATTTCAGTTTTACTAAGAAAGGAAGTAAGTAAGTAAAACCTCCAACAACACCAATGAATTTTAGAGATGGTAAGCAATCATAAAATGTGGGTTCCAACTAGAAATGACATTACTGAAAAGGGTTCTAAGCCTCTTTAATCTAGGACACCAAGGGCAGTCATTTCATGATGGCCACAGGGTGTCCACTCTGGAGAGGAGAGTGCGTCTTTGGGACTGCCTCTCAACCAGCTTCTGCTGATGCTGCAGTGACTTGGGTACTGAACCGATCCCATGGCCCCACATGAAGGCAAGCATCTTTAACCTCTAGAATATTAGAGTAGTCACAATTTATTTTTACCAGCCATATCCACCACCCTACTGAACTCCCTCTGGATGAGCATGAGTCTGGCCAGGCACTCCTTAGATACACCTCGATTTGACCCACCTACCTGATGACAGGAGCAATGTGCTATTGAATGGAGTTGTTCTAGAATGCACATTCATCACTAGGCCACTGGGCAGCCCTCTTCCCCAGCCATCACTTCAATGTTCGGGGTCACACAGCCCCCAGCCAGTACCACTCCTTTGGCTTGCTGCTAGAGGTTCCACAAATACCTGGTGGCCTGCAGACACTCTCCAAGGAGCCAAGTGACATACTAATCCTCCAGGGAGTGAAGATTAGCAAAACTGGAACCATTCTCCACTAGCCAGCATGGACAGGTATGGAAACTGTACAAAACTTTCAATTTTTCTGTGAAATGGTATGTTTATTTTAGCGTCTGCTGAACTTGGGATGCCATTAGATAAAAGCGCCACTAAAAATACCAAGGCAATGGATTTCTTTACATGGTATTTGAGGGGTTACTGAGAGGATATTTGATTAATTAAAACATGGAACTAAGGGAAGTGTTTTATATCGATTGCAGGACCTTGGTCTTGAATTACCATAAGTAAAATGCTTTGAAGAATACTTATAAAAATGTAATGATCAGAAGAATCAATGGTATGTTTCTAACCTGATACAAGGGTTTATTTTTTTTTGCATTGGTGATACAAGTGCACTGAAAGGTGGTGGGGCACTCTGCATAGTAGAAAGCACATACTGGAATTTTATTACTTAAGAATTTCCCCATGTCCCAGCCAAATTTCCCCATTCACTAAAATACTGCCAACAGCTTAATCTGGTTCTATATGTCAGTTTGCATTTGCCCCAGGACTAAGCTGAAATAGGCAGAATTGCCTAGTTCTACTTTCGCCAATAAAAAATAAATAAATAAATAAATGGGTTTTTTCATAACTCATTGCAGGCATGAAAATGAACAAAGTGGTTTATTTATTTATAAATATCAGAAGACCTTGAGCGTGAGCTCTTTACAGAGGTTCCACATCAGTTTATTAACTGAATACATTGAAATACAAGGGCAAGCAACTGAAAAGGTATCAGATAATCAAGTTTAAATTACTTGTAACTAATTAAACTTATGAATAATATTGAAAGTATTTATGGTTAAAAAATATATTTTCTGTTAAAACAGTAATGAAAACTGTTGAAAAAGCTCAGAGGACTGAGCAAAACATTAGGGGTATCAAATAAAATACAAAGAAACCATATACATTGGGCGTGGCATCCATTTATTTGAAAAGTTTGTATAGCATCCCCAGAATTAACTTAAGGAAATTGTACAGGCCCAGATCAATCTACTATGCCCCAAAGTAGTAGCTTTTAGCTGATTGTTTTGTGAGGGCACAGTTTAGGCCTAACCCCTTCCCACCTCACCCCACCCACCCCTGGAAATAGTTCCTTTACCTGGGGTTCTGACATCATTTCCTCAAGAGTGCAAGGTGCATATCACTGTCATATCCTCTAGCACACTGCACTGACAATAAAAGCATACACATTGTATAATATATATTTTCTATAACAACCAATCACACACACACACACACACAAAAAAGTAGATAAACATGTGGGAGTAGTGCAATGTAATGGCTGTGGGCAGCAGTCTTCCGGGAGTCTTTCTGGAGGCTGAGATGCTGCCTATTTGCAGACAACTGTCTGCCCTGAGGGAGGAAGTTGCCCGTCTTCAGGCCACACTGGACAGTAGTAGAGAACCTTCCCCAGGCCACACTGGACAGTAGGAAGGAACCTCCCCATCCAGGGAGCTCCAGAGCCACCACCACTACCTCAGAGGTTGCGAAGAAAGCACAGCAGTAGGACCACAGTGGGCTCAGGGAGGGTGAGGATGGTGGAACAGAGGCACACCCAGTCAGTTGTTCCACTCCACAATCCATACACCATTCTGGGGAGCATAGCTCCCCTATGGATACACCCACAAGGGAGGCCCACAGGAAGGAGGAAGAGGACACCACAGGGAAAGGAAGCAGCTCCTGATGAGGCACTCAATTATTAGGGATAGAACTGGGGGAGCAGGAAAACTGAAGTAAGGTGCCTACCTGGTGCCATGGCTGGAGGGACAGGAGCGCATCCTCAGGATCACGAGAACAGCTGCAGGGAGTCTGAGCTGGGCGTCATTGTCCACCTAGGGCAAATGACTTGGCTCATCATGAGATTAGAGCAGTGCAGGAGGACTTTGTAGACTTGGGGAGGGCCTAAGACAAGTAACACACACAATATCCTTCTCAGAGGTGCTGCCTGTCAATGGCATGGGGAGGCGAGGGTAATTTGCACCATGCAGTTTAATGAATAGTTGAAAAAAAATGGTGTGGAGCACAGGGTTTGGCTTCATTGGGGACTGGGGTTCCACCTGGAGGACACCAGCCTATACTGGCAGGATGGTCTGCATCTGTCCAGGAATGGAACAAGTCTTTTGAGCAATCGGTTTAAATGCTTCATTGGAAGCTTTTAAACTAGTCAAAGGGAGGCACTGATAAGCAGCAGGAAAATCCCAGCTCTCCCTACAAAACAGGGTACTAAATGAAAAAAGACCGAGGTAGAAAGGTCAGTGGGGATTCTGCAACAGAAGGTAAAGCTATCAAAAATGGAGAGCAATGAGTACCAATGCCCGTAGTCTGGGTAACAAGCTTCCTGAATTAGTGGCCTTGATGGAGGAGGAACATCTGGATATCGTGGCAGTCACAGAAATATGGTACACACAAACCATGACAGGGATGTAAACATGCCAGGATACACTATCTACAGGAGGGACAGGGAGAGTAAAGAGGAGGAGTAGCTCTTTACATAAGGGAAGGAATAAAGCAACAGAACAAAAGGGTAAACAGGGAGGAGAAGAAGCACTGTGGGTAAATTTGGAGACAGGCAATGGTACCACAATCCGCACAGGGTTGTATACAGACCCCTTCTCAGGGGAGGAAATGGACAAGGAAATGATAGAAAGTATACTTAGAATGGCAGAAAAAGGAGATATTGCTGATGGGTGATCTGAATATGCCAGATGTTAACTGGAGTGCAGTTGCAGCAGCCACTTTGAAGAGTGGGGTTATTCTAGATGCCCTACAGGGGCATGCCTTAGACAACTAGTGGTAGCCCACTCGAGAGGGAGCAATCTTAGACCTGGTTCTCTCAAATGGAGATGGAGAGGATCACAGATGTGAAAGTGGGTAGCCATCTGGGAACTAGCGACCATCGAACAGTATGGTTCACAATAAACACAGCAATAGAGTCAAGCCATACAAAGGCAAAGTACTGGACTTTAGGAGGGCTGACTTGCTAAATGGGTGAGTGCCTAAGGAATGCACCAGCAAATGGGCAAGAAGGAGGGGTGGAAGGACAATGGAGAATAATAAAACTGCCATCACAGAGGTAACAGCCTTTGTGTGAAGCAAATAAACAAAACAAAGCGATGTAAGAAACCACTATGGTTCTCAAGGAAGTGGCAGTGAAGGTTCAGAGAAAAGAAAGCATTCAGGAAGTACAAGGAATTGCAGAAGGAGCAGGACAGAGAACTGTATCAGTTAAAGCAAAAGGAAGCTGGGAAGGCAGTCAGAACAGCAAAGGCCCAAACCGAGGAAAAGATAGCCAACTTAGTTAAGAAGGGGATAAAACCTTTATAGGTACATCAGGGGCGAAGGAAGACCAAGGGAGGGATAGTGAGGCTTAATAAGGGAGGGGGTGGGCAGAGGAGACTGTGAAAAGGCAGAGATACTAAACAAATATTTTTGCTCAGTATTCACAAATGAAGAGGAGGTACCTAAAACAAGCAGTAGAAACATTCTGGATATAGAAGTTGATACCAGCCCATTTACAGAAGAAAGGGTTATGAAAGAACTCTTAAAACTGAAGGTGGACAAAGCAATGGGGCCTGATGGGATTCATCCCAGAATTCTAAAAGAACTAAGGGTAGAACTAGTGACACCACTGACTACCCTCTTTAACAAATCATGGGAGGATGAGGTGGTACCCGAGGACTGGAGGGCAGATGTGATTCCCTTCACAAAAGTGGAGCAAGGCAGAAGCAGGAAACTACAGACCTGTTAGTTTAACCTCAGTGATAGGAAAAATGATGGAATCACTTCTGAAGGAAAGAACTGTCGAGTATCTAGAGGCCAGAGGGCACAGGGACCCTTGGCAGCATGGATTCACAGCGGAAGGTCATGCCAGATGAATCTATAGATTTCTTTGACTGGGTGACAAAAGTAGTAGATCAGGGAGGGGCTGTGGACATGGCCTACCTAGACTTTAGCAAGGCATCTGACACAGTCCCACATAAGATTAATGTACAAGTTAGCCAGCCTGGGAGTGGGTCCCAAGATGACAGCCTAGATAAAGAATTGGCTGGAGAATAGGACACAGAGGGTAATAGTAAATGGAGTCCACTCTGAAGAAAGGGGTTAGTGAGTGGGGTACCACAGGGTTCAGTATTAGGACCAGTCCTCTTCAATGTCTTTATAAGCGACATTGCAGAGGGACTGGAAGAAAAATATGTCTCTTTGCAGATGAGACAAAGATCTGCAACAGAGTTGATGCACAAGGTAGGGTGGAAAGGATGAGAAGGGACTTGGCAAGGTTGGAGGAATGGTCAAATGTGTGGCAGCTTAGATTCAATGCTAAGAAGTGCAAGGTAATGCACCTGGAAACAAAACCCAGGGAAGAGTACACAATGGGGGTGAGATACTAACAACAACAGAAATGGAAAGGGACCTGGGGGTAGTCATATCAGATGACCTAAGGTGGGCAGGCAATGTGAGAGGGCAGCAAGGAGGGCTGGGGGATACTGGGATGCATAGGGAAGGCATCACCAGTAGAAAACAGGAAGTTATTATCCCTCGGTACAGACAGCTGGTCAGACCCCATCTGGAGTACTGCGTGCAGTTCTGGAGACCCAAACTCCACAAAGACATAGACAGGATGGAAGCTGTCAGAGGAGGGCAACTAAAATGGTGCAGGGTCTGCACCGGAAGACATATGAGAGAGAGACTAAAGGAGCTTAATATGTATAGCCTCGAGGAAAGGAGGGAGAGGGGACATGATAGAAACTTTCAAGTATCTCAAGGGAATCAACAAAGTCCAAGAGGTAGCATCTTTCAAAAAGAGGTGTACAAGAACAAGGGGCACAATTTGAAGATGGGGGGTGGCTCAGAGTAATTTAAAGTATTTTTTCACAGAGAGTTGTGGATGCATGGAGCGGCCTTCAGAGGAGGTTGTGGAGTCAAAAACAGTGGTGGAATTCAAGCATGTATGGGACGGTCATAAGGCCATTCTAGGGGGTGGGGGTAGGAAGAAGTAGGCTACTGGTTAACTAGGATCTGCAGCTTATCCAGTAGGTAGAGAAATGGGTAGACTGGGTGGGCCAAGCGGTCCTTATCTGCCGTCAAATTCTATGTTTCTATGTTTCTATTAATTTTAAAATCGACCTTTGAACCCAGTGACTTAGTTAATGCACTGTCAATCAATTAGGAAGTGGTTTTGTTTACCCTTTTATGAAATATTTATAATACTCCATGGTTCAAAATATGCAGCACAAATTTGTACTGTTTGAAATCAGAATAAGGGATGGAGACTCATCTCCTGGGTATGAAATATATTAGTTAATTTTATTGTTCTTATCATTTAATTGATTGTCCTTATATTTTATATCCTTATGAGGTCTGCTGTGTTGCCAGCCAAGAGGGAGTGAACGCTATGGCCTCTCACACAGAGATCAACCTAAGAACAGGGTAAATCACAGTGGAAAAAGTTCAAAGAAAGCCATGGAGCCAGGTCGGTAGCCCAGCAGACCTTATAAGGCTAGTGAACCTCTGGCAGTGAATTTTCCAGAATAAAGCTAAATGGAGACCACCAAACCTTGACAAAGTGCAAGAAGTCCATGAAATATCATTTCTAATGTTAGTAGTGGCACTATAAACAATAAAAATTAACTAATACACTGCATACCCAAGAGTTGAGTCTGTATACCTTATTCTACTTACATTTTCACTGCTACTAGAGACTCCTCCGAACTTCAAAATATTGCCCCATTTGGAGGCCTTAGCAATTAGCATCCAGGGATCAATTCCCTCTCTCTCATGCTATTTGTAATCTTCATTTTTATATGAATAATTACATTTTTAGCTCCTGTTATAATATTATACAAGATCCTGTTATGTGATATAGTACTATCTCCCCACACAAAAAAAATAATTTGGTAGCGTTTTCTGCCATGTGAATATAATTAAAAAAATCTCTGGAAAAACTGCAGTAGATAAAAGTGAAAAGAGTAGAAGGACAACAGAGTTTCACAGTACACTATATATGTGCTAGCCTGGGTTACAGCTATCAATTCTTAAAATTTGTCTCACTGGTATAACTCCAGTAAGATGTAGTATCTCTCTCAGTTTTATGGGGTTCAAACAGGAACCAAGTAATAATTCAGTAGAAGGCTGCACTCACACACACAGGACTAAACGACTTGCATGTACAATAAATAACAGCAACAACTGTCAGTACAGTAATGGCTAAAAACTATATTAAAACAAGTTACAACTACATGGCTTTCATGTGTGGAATTTGCAGTCTTTTAATGTTGATCACAGATGAAGAAAATGTCAGGTGCCATGGAAACTTATTCCACTCTTCAGGGGTTGAGTAGGCAAAGGCACTGTACACCACCCAAAGTCTTTATTCACCCTGGAACCTGATGCATGCAGAGAACAACAGGGTGTAGAGATTTCTGGTATGAGTATGAACAGATAGCAGATAGTCCATGGCAATTCAATTTGTTGTACATTTATATATAATACAAATGGTTGTATATTTCTTTATTTAAATGTTTTACCAGGAAGGCATACTGAGCAGTGAAATCTCATTTCCAGATGCGTCCTGGGGAGAGGGATAAGGGATAAACAGGAAGGGTACAAAGAGGTACAATGTTAAAATTACAGTTACTAATGAAAAATACATGCAGTGTAGAATAACAGATATAGTAAAAAGTGGAAGACAAGAAGTACAGTAAGCTATAGACAAATTAAAAATAGAACAGACATTATGAGCTAATTATTCTTTTGATATCAAAGTGCATAGGAATTAACATTGACTAATGAATAAGTGCCAACCATGTGAATGAGAATAGAAGTAATCAGAAGGTTGAGGATGGCACAGTTCAGGTACAGTTACAGGCAAGGGGAAATGGTCCCTTAGGAGGGAGGAGAGGATCTTAGGGGAGGTTGCGTGTCAGACAGACTGGGGTAGGGAGTTCCATATTTTTGGGAAGTGGAAGGAAAAAGCTGACTGGCCTGCTGAGGAGGACCTGTGTGGAAGGGTGAAGGTTCTGGAGTCTTTGTTTCTAATGGAGTGAGAGGAAGGTGGTTTAAGGAAATGGAGGAGGAGAGGTATGAGGAGAGAGTTAAACTCAAATTTATTTATTGTAATAATTGTCCATAATGCTTTTGTTAATGTTGTGCTAAAGCTGTTGGACATCTATGGCACAAGCTTTGCTCGTGAATTTTCCTGAATGAAGAAAAGAAAGAAAAGCAGAAAGAATAGCAATGATGACCAATGGTGCCTCCTTATACAGTAAATGATGGTGGGCAAGTTATGGCAGTAAGAACAAATTTGGATATCTTACTGTGAGGCACACCCATGGCTATAATACTGCCTTTTGGCATTGTGATATATTACATCAGTGCAGTTAAAGAAAGGAAAAAGAAGTGCAGCACAACTTGCTTTCTGGCTTCTACCCTTGTAAGAAAAAAAAGATGGCGCCGTGCTAGGCAGACAGTAACTGTGAGCTTCCTTGCTTTCCCTTTTTGTTCAGCTAACAGTTTTGTTAACAGCTTTTAGTAAATTTTAGCTTAGGGCTATCTAATTCTGCTCTATATAGAACAGCCTGGGTCCTTTTCACAGGTTAGTAATACGGAGTCACATTTTATTGTTTTTAGGTTTAGGCACTCGGCTCCACTTCTGATGCCAATTTCAGTGATGCTATTTGCTTCAGCACATCATTTAACTCAACCTTATGCAACTGGTTAGTGTGGTAAATCACTGTCTTTTAGTCTGTGTGGCAGCTGAGCTGTATTGTCTGTGTTCTGTGTCTGTGGCGGACTGTTCGAAGTGACTGTGGCTGGACTGGCATTTCAAGTTGCGTGGTTGAGCAGTGCCAATGCACTGGACTCCATATTGCATGCTCTGCTGATCAAGATTCTGTTCAAAATCATATTAGTGGCAATAAAGGAGGCAACTGACCAAATCAACGCCCAAAGTTTGTGCACGTCCCATCAGTGGATTTGTAAGTATCTGAGGTAGCTCAATCAGAACACCAGGAACTGGACTGGGTTGACTATCACTGGGAACTGGAGGAGTCCCACTGAGAAAGCAGCTCCTTAGTTTCTTTTTCATCCATATAAGTGTACCTGGATGACTATAGTACCCTGGCCTTCACTTGATGGCAGTGAGTTGGTGGGAGGTTAAACTGTAGAATTCTGGTTTGGATTCCTGCTGGCAGGCTTTTATTGTGCCACAGTGGCAGTGTGGTGCTTTTATTCTACATTGTCTAGTAATTTATTGGCTACACTCCCTGACTGACTGGTGAGAAGGGGTCAGGAGTGAGATCTAACTGCAGTATTCTTGGTGACCTCAGCACTACAGGCTTTAGTGTTCTCTGATTCAGAAACATAACTTGGGATAGTCTTCCTCACTTGTAGTGACAGGTGAGGAATTTTTTCAAAAGGAAAATATTTTACTATACTGCCAAAGAATTATGGTCACTACTGTTGCTGGATTTTAGGCATTACACCTATGGAGTACATTTCCAGTTCCTAACCCATAGGGTACTGGATCTTTCTAGCATCTGTTGGGACCTATAGCAAATTTTGTGACTCCATTTAGACTGAGATAGTAGGGTGCGTGAGAGTGGAGAGGTGTTTTTTGGGTGGACTTATTTGCTGAGTGGTGGTTTTGGGTAGGATGTTTTCAAGGGTCATTTTAGACTCCCAATTGCCTGCTCTGTTATGTGTTGTGACATATGCCCTATTCACATCCACAGTACTTCCCGGATCTGCTCCATCAGCTACCCATTTATGACCCCATCTATTCCTGTGGCGATCTTTGACTGCTGCAGGGTTTTATTAGTCCTAAGGAGCTGGGGCATTAGGCAAGGGCATGATCCAGGCATAGATGTTGGGGTTGGATCTGGAGGGTTTGGTCAAGTAGATGCCTTGGAATGAAAAGAACTGGGAAAGGGTTCTCCTGTCTAGTTCCTATTCTGAGGGAGTCCTCAGGTAATGGGACAGATAGTCAGGGGACTGGCTGACCATACTCTTCCCTTTGGGCAATACTTTGTAATACTACCTTCCTGAGGAATAAAACTACAACAGTGCTGGATGAATCACTGATTCGAAGTGGATCTGGTGTGCATCACTGAGACCTGGCATGGCATGTCTAGATGACTCTAGACCTATTCCAGAGCAGCAATCCTGGATGGGTTCTTGGTGGTGCACTGCCTAAGCCAGGGTGGCCACCTTTTTAGTTACAGCATGAGGCTGAAAGCATACCCAGTGAGTAAGACAAGGTTGGCTTGAATGTGTGGCCATCAAGAGTGGGGTAGGGTGGGGATACGGGAATCCTTCTGATTTACTGCCCCCAGGGCAGGAACAAGAGTTCCTCTAGGAATTTGGGACATCATTTGTCTCTCTGGCATTAAACTGCCCCAGCTTATAATACTGGGCATTTAAATACCTAAGTAGACATCAAGACCTCTCAATTTGCTCAACAGTTCCACCAGCTGATGACACAGATACATAGATAAACAGATGTGATGGCAGAAAAGACTTGTAGCCCATCTAGTATGCACTGTAAACTAGTTATTATATATGTGATCTCCCTTAGGCAATCATTGAGCCTCAGTCAGCCAGCTGAAATTGCTACCCACTAATTAGACCACACCTTTGACCTTGTCTTCTCACTGGGGCTGGACATTTTTGATGTCAGAGGGAATTAAGTTGGGTGGTCAGATCCCATGCCATGAAAGGGCTCCCAAGCTCTTCATCTCACTGTGGAGATGGCTCAGTACCATCCTAAACATAATCTTGAACCAGAAAAACTAATGCTGAGCTGGATACCTTGAATACAGAATCAGCATACAAAGGGGTGAAGAGGCAGTCATAAATGGCTATAATCTGGCCAGCTTGGAGGTTCTGGACACCCTTGCATCAGTGCATTCCACCAGCACCTCCAAACACTGCTCACCATGGCACAATGACTAGTTACACCAGGGCAGAGGTTGGAGCATTCCTGGAAGAGACTGGGCTTGAAGGATGACAGACTGGCTCTGAAAACCCACTATCAGGAATAACGGACAGCAATCACTCTGAGAAAGTCAGAGTTTCTGTCATGGGTATTTGTTGCTACAATAAGAGCTGACCAGCTCAGCTCTTCTGCACTGTGGACAGATTATTGCACCCACCCTGTTAATGTCCAGGGGAACATTGATAAAAGTGCAAGGAGTCTGGCGGGTTCTTCTTGGACAGAGTGTTGTCTATCAGAGCTTAGATCCCTATAGCCTGTTAGGGGCTGACAGGGCTGATCCTTTGGCACTGGCAGCACCTACGTGGCCTTGGGTGATTATCAGCCAGCATTGGATGAAGATGTGCTTAGGGAGATATCCAAGCAGCACCCAACTTTCTGTTCTTTGACCCTGGTCCTATGCAACTGTTGACAGACTGTTGGGAGGGCTTGAGTAATGCAGGGTCTTTTCCTCTGCCCTGAATACAGTGGTGGTGAGATCCCTCTTAAAGAAGCCATCTTTGGACCACGACATACTGGCAAATTACAGGTCTGTCTCTAACCTTCCCTTTTAGAGAATGAAACTGAAAAAGGTAGTTGAAGCACAGTTCAAGAAATATAACATGGATGAACCATTTCAGTCTGGTTTCAGGTCTCAACAGAACAGAGACGGCACTTGTCATGGTGTTTAGTGACCTTCTCCCAATGAGATAGAAGGAATACCAAATGATTATTCTCCTCTCATTGGCATTTGGATTATGGAGTACTGATGGCAAGGCAAGGCAGATTTTATTTGTAAAGCACCCAATCCCAGAGTTTCTGGACGCTTTACACAAGACAAAACATAGAGTAACACAGGTACATGAGACAGGTAAAATAAACACAGCAATAAATACATAAATAATATAAAATCAGGTTAGCAGCGTTATATAAAACAGCATAGCACTGATCAGACTACTCTGCTCAGGAAGGCCAGGACAAAGAGATGAGCCTTGAGACCCCTGTAAAACCTCGACCGTTGGGGCCTCTCTAAGAGATGGAGATGGAGCATGCCACAGGATTGGCCGGTGACACTAAAGGTCCTGTCACTAGAAGTTTTCAGCCTAGTCCTGGGAACCTCAAAGAGGCCCCTAGTCGAGGAGTGGAGGTAGCAGGATGAGGTGCAGGGTGTTAGGAAATCAGACAGGTAGCCAGGGCCAAGCCCATGTAGGGCCTTGTTGGTGAGAAAATTCATCATGAGGATAACCCTCCACCTGACAGGCAGCCAGTGCAAGGAACGCAGCACCAGGGTCACATGGCTAGGACCTCGAAAGGCCAGTCAGTAACCTGGCAGTAGTGTTCTGCACCAGCTGCAGCGGCGGAGGATACCTTCAGAGACCTCGAAGTATAGATGGGTTATCTGGGGCAACAGAGGACTAACAGGGACCGTGCTTGTTAGTTTCAGCCCTTCCTAACAGTCAGTTAACAGCAGGTTGTATTGGGAACTTTTCTCCCCAGCTTACTATGATCAGCTGTGGGGTGCCCAAGGGTTCATCTGTCCACCATGTTATTCACTGTGTACATGTTGCCACTGGAGAGGTTATTAGACAGTATGGTTGCAGTTTCACTGCTATGCAGGTAATACTCAGCTATACCTGTCTCTTATACATGACAGGCATGATGCAGTCTCTGTGCTAGACCAATGTCTCAAAGAAAACTTCAGACTGGGTGGCTTGCAGCTGGCTGATCCTGAAGCAAGACAGAGGTGTGCTGGAATCTGGAATCAGGCCCCGTGGGACAGCAGGAAAGAAAATCCAGCACTTTCCCAGACCACTGTGTAGGGAGACACGTGTATGTTTCACTCATTTCACATAGAGGCAGATGCTGAAGGTTAAAGAGTGCATATACAGTTATTTAAGTGCCAAAACACATTTGCAAAACATACGACAATCGGTGAGCATCATGACCCAACAATCAGCATTTCATGTCACTATGTCATCACACATTCAAAGAGATAAAGTACTTTGTCACTTTGAATGTGCAATGACGTAGTGACACTGAATGTTGGTTGTTTGCATATGTATTTAGAGTCTTTTAAATGCTCTTCTGTAAGCAGCCTACAGCATCTGGCTCTCTGTAATAAATACAAGTGAAATATGAATTGAGTGCCTCTCTACCCAGCAGTCAGAGTAATTATAGTTTCCTTCCTCTTGGCTAGAGTGTATGTTACCTGTCCACCCCTGTATTCTCCCACTGCTGCTTTCCTTGTGGATCTGAGGAAGCTGGTCAAATGCCAATTTTCCATCTTTAAATGGCATGTCACTGTGTGCTGTGGATAGGATTAAGAATCTGGAGGTCATTGCAGACTGTAAGCTGTCACTAAAATATCAGGTGATGGCAGTGAACCGTAGTGGGGAGTTTCAGTTAATGAATATCTCTGGATTAGGACTTACATAGTGCACACGGACCTGGTGACCATAGTAAAGTACAGACCTTCATGACACTGCGTTCGATTACTGCAATGCTCTGTACATAGTGCTATCTGAAAGTTGGCACATTCCTACAGCTGGTGCAGAATGCAACAGCCAGTCTGACAGAGTCAGAACCTCTGAGCATATTACATTATTGCTACGGGAATTGTACTGGCAAGGAGATCAGTGGCGTCAAGATTGCTTGTGAACATACTGTACAATGCACTACATGGACTGGCTCCAGACTACCTCAAAGATCTCTTGGTCTTGTATACTCCAGTCCGCCCCTCCACTACAGTGATGGAAATCAGCCTTCAGTTCCAAGAAACAAATTAAGACAGTCAGGGATATGGCATTCTAGCAAGCACTCTGTGATATCCAGGGCATATGGTTCCATGAAGCCAGTTTTAGTTTTAAGGGTTGTATGGAATTAATACATTATCCCTTAACATTTATTCCAGCATGTATTTTTTATCTTGACTGTATTTTCAGTCCTTTAAATATTTTATGTTTTGTACAGTGCCCTAAGCCCTTGGGATAGGGCACTATAATAAATGGTCTTGCTTTTTCATTTATTTATTTATTTAAAAACTTGTAACTGGGAAAGGCACACTGAGCTGCAGCTCGTTCCGTGTGTGACGGGAGGGAAGAGGATCACAAAGAATAACATTGCAAAAACATCTGAAAGTGGTTACACAGGTAATATTACAGATGCAAGAGCAATGTGGAGAATAAAGTACATCAATAGCAACATGGTTTATCATACTGATATAAAAGGCAAAGCGTGCATGAATATAATACAATGCACAATGCCTGTTGTGCAATGTGATAGTGCAATGCTGGCCAGTCTCAGACTGGGCATATTCAGTTAGCCTAAAATTAAGAAGGTCCTGCCTAGATGAAGTCCTCCAGAGCCAGCCTTGCCACCCTCCGAGCAGGGCAGACCCCAATGTGCAGCTGCCGCAGGGAAGGGGAAAAGGATCTCTCCCTCGCCCCACCGAGGGTAATCCAGGCCATCAAGGTGCCCCCAATGGCAGTGTGGCACTCCAGGGGCAGACCAAGCTGGTCGGCAGAGGTGAGGGCCGTCCTCCTTGTAGGACAGAAGGAGTGGTGATTGGAAGGGACAGTAAGGTGGATAAAAATAAGTAGAAAAAAAAAATTAAGAAGGTCCTAAGCAGGAGGAGAGTCAAAGTGAGGAAGAAGAGTCAAGAGGGGTTGGCGGAGACAGGAAGGTGCCTTAACTGTTATTTAGGGGCCAAGAGAAGGAGAGTTGGAAAGAAGAGGGAGGAGAGAGAGAGAGAGAGAGAGAGGGGAGTAGGTTCTAGAGGGAGGAGGAAGGCAGGAGAAGGCAGTTTACCCAGCAGAGGAGTGAGGGTGCAGAATGGTGAAGGTATGGGAATCCCTGGAGTGGAGAGAGTGAAAGGAGGAGGAGACAGGAGAGGGGTGAGGAGTGAGAAGAGTTAAGAGGAAGGGAACCAAAGCAGAATTTAACAATGAAGTAGGCTCAGTGGGACTGGTGATGTAAAGGTAGTGGAAGGACGGAGAGGGACTGATACAGAACTGGATGCAGTGCAGTGCATGTAGCCTGGATCCTACAGTGGCTAGACTTTGGTCAACATGCTTGCTTGAAGTTTAGGGATGAGTAAAGCCTGATCTCCACATACCTAAAGTAGATGCCACATTTTCCATTGTCCTGATTACCAGAACTTCTGCCAGTGTTTGAAAAAGACACTTTCAACAGGCAGAGGCAGGGCACCGCTTGCCAGCCAAGCAACAAGTCTATGTTCCAAGCCAGGGTCACCACACTGAGCTGGTAGAAGATGGGTAAAAGGGAGGAGGAGGAGCACAAGAATCTGTTGGGGCATTTGTACTTTTTCACTGTCTGATGGTAGCTGGGAGACATGGCAGTAATTCTGTGACTTCATGATATGTGAAGACAGTCACAGTTCTCTCTGGGAAGGAGGAAGCGGTGTATAACCAATCTAGTGGTGAGGCAAGGCGAATGATGCTGCCACATCCATGAATGCTAAATGGCTCACTCTGTGGGAAACAGCTTGCTTCATCCTATGTGACAACAGCTCATCTGATCACCTATCAGAAGGAGGAATAAATCCCTCCCAGATAACAAGCTGGTATGAAAGAGCATGTATGGTCCTCCAGTTATAGGCAGGAGTGTAAGCTCACTGTGTGAAGTCCAGAATGACAAATATGTGTGTGGGGGGTAGGGGTAGTACGTCCCTGAATAACAGAGAGAGAGAGAGAGAGAGAGAGAGAGAGAGTCCACTGGGCCACCCAGATGAGGTGATTTCCAAATGGGAATTAATGGAAGACTGGTAGCCTGAAGTAGATACTGTGCAAGAGGAGTAAACTGAGGAGAGAATACTGTAAATAATAAAAAGTACACTCAAACCACCTTGGCCTGAAAATAAATTTTAACTAAAACAGAAATTTAAAACCCTCAAAACACAGGGGCCTGATTTTAATATAAGGAGCTGAGCTGAAGCAGAACCACAGGCCAGCAATGCAGTACTCCTCCTCAGTCATGGAGTAGATAGGAAGGAGTCCCCAGCCCCTGCACGTGCATGCAAATGAAACCACCCAGCTGAAATACTGCAAACCACCTGTTTTTGTGAGAGCACAGATGGACCATAATCAGCCCCCACACAGCCTCTATTCATTGACTGGAACATGGGAATTAGGAAATCAATGACTGGGATCCACAAGCTCATACAGGGCTCATCGTGCCTAATTTATCTGAGGTTGTACTAGACTGGGGCTAATAGAAATACAGAAACATAGAAACTGTCGGCAGATAAAGACTGCTAGGGTCATCTAGTCTACCTGTAAGCCCTATACTTGGTTATGGCCTCTGACCCTATTTGGTCAGTGGCTTCCCCTCCTCTCGTCCCACCTCTAAGGTTCCCTTATGCATGTCCCAGGCATGCTTAAATCCCTCACTATGCTCGCTCCACCACCTTCTGTGGCAGACTATTCCATGTGTCCACCACCCTCTCCGTGAAGAAACTTCCTTACGTTCCCTCTTAGCCTGCCACCTTCTAATTTCATATCATGCCCCCTCATTCTTGTACTCTTCCTATATTGAAAGATGTCTCCCCTCTGCACCTTGTTAATGCCCTTAAGGTACCTTGAATGTTTCTATCATGTCACCCCTCTCCCTCCTCTCCTCCAGCGAGTACCTATTGAGGTCCTTTAATCTCTCCTCATAAGTTTTGTGGTGTAAGCCACGTACCATCTTAGTCACCCGTCTCTTGACCGCCTCCACCCTGTCAATGTCCTTATAAAGGTGTGGCCTCCAGAACTGCACACAGTATTCTAGGTGAGGCCTGACTAGTGTTTTATAGAAAGGCATCACTACTTCCTGCCTTCTGCTAGTGCTATCTCTGCCTATGCACCCCAACATACCGCTGGCCCTCCTTGCAGCCTTGGTGCCTTCAGTTCATCAATATAATGACCCCTAGGTCTCTTTCTTCTTTGGTGATTGTCAGCAACTACCCCCACACACACACACACATCATGTAGCTCTCCCCAGAGATCCTATGTCCCAGTGTACACTCTTGCACTGCTTTGAATCAAACCTCAGTTGCCACACTCAGACCATTTTTCAAGCTTCCCTAGGTCCCTCCTCATTGTCTCCACCCGTCTGGGGTGTCCACCTTTGCAGATTTTGGTGTCACCTGCAAACAGGCAGACCTTCTCCTCCAGCCTTCTGCAATGTCACTAATGAATACATCGAACAGGACTGGCCCAAGGACTGATCCCTGGGGTACCCCGCTGGTCACCCCCTCTCCCTAGATTGTATCCCATTTATGACCACCCTCTGCCTCCTGTCCATTAGACACATTAACCAGTTTACCACCTTGTGCCCCATGCCAAGACTACCAATCTTGTTTACCAGCCTCTTGCGTGGAATGGTGTCAAAGGCCTTGCTGAAATCAAGGTAGCGGCGTCCACTACCCCCTGATTTACATCCTTCATCACCCAGTCAAAGAAATCTATTAGATTCATCTAACACGACCCACCCACTGTGAATCCATGTTGCCTAACAAAGGCCCTTGTCTCAGTAATGGACTTTCAGCTTCTCCATGCAAGTCAGCATTACCATGCCTTGAATATCCCCATCTTGCATTGCTCTGTCTCTGCCATACAACTGCAAAGTACAATGCATAAACAGAGCCTTAGTTTCCATTAATGGACTAACTTCCATGGTAGTTCAGTGCTTGTATCAAAGTGGGGTACAGGTCTTTCTTGTGCAGTATGGTGCCACACATTTAGAAAATCGAGTCAGGAATCCCTTTCTGCATTTCCATGACTCACTGGCTCTGCACTACCTCCCTCTGCATATTTCATCTCTGCTCTCCCATGCCCATGCTTCATAATCATTATTCACCTTCCAACCCTTCCTATTTCTGAACTTCCCTTCAGCCACAGGCTGCGCGCTCTCCATAGTTCTCACATTGCAGTTATCCTCTCTAGTCATTTCTCAGCCAATTACACTCCCTGTATCATCTGTCCTCTGTTAGCTATTGTAATGCCATTTCTTACAACAACTTACTGACACACGGGCCCAGATATTCAATGGGTTGTGCATGGCGCAACCGGGTTGCACCATCGCAACCCCCAATGCGCTTGATGCAATATTCAAATGGGGACTTGGGCAGCGCAAGTCCTATGGCAGGAAGCGCATCGGTAATGTATCTGACACATCTGAAGGGGCGTACCCATGCATATGCGGCACATCCCAATATTCAGCCTGGGATTTCGGCGGTGCATCTGCTGGCACAACCCTAGATGGTACCGCATACTAATATTTCAAAGTTGAGCAGAAAAAAAAGTCTCAAATCAATCATCAGGCGGGCAGCTGATTGCAAGGTGCAACACAGCGTCACCAGAACACCGTCCAAGCACCTATGTGGTCTCTGGTAGTCAAGTGGTACCCCTCCCTCCCTCCGTAAACCCGATCGTGGACAAATGTAATATATAATCCCTGGTGGTATAGCGTATCCCTCCTGTGGTGTGCCTGATCACGGGCACATGTTACAATAATATCCCTGGTGGTGTGGTGGTGCCCCTCCACCCCTACAGGCACCCCTGCCCACCCAGCACCCCCACATCATCAGCGGGCAGCAGCAACCTGCTGCATACCACCCTACTGCCCACCGAATGACAGCGCGTGCAGTAGCAGTTGTAAGCCTATTGGTCCACACTGTGGACCAATGGGCTTGCAATGCATACTGTACTAGTCATTCACAAATATCACATCACCTTTGAATATCACACTGTCCTGGCCCGGCGCATCTCAGTTGCAATGCGACCCCACCTTGTGCCATTGCTTGGTGCAGTCTGAATATCTAGCCGTTGGTATTTATTGTATGATATGATGTATTCATTTGCTGCTGTTCTTTTACTGATACTTTTTGTGTGGACATAATCCATATCCTGTTGTGTTTTTTGGGGGCACTTGTTCATGAAAGACACACAAATAAAATTACTGTATACTAAACTGTATTTGTCGTTTCTCAAAAAGATTATTTCCATAAAGGGATTTAAAAAAAGTTACTGTAAACAGAAATGCACTAAAGTCACCTATCACTGAAATTCAGTGGCATTTAAACAGTGCTGTGTCATCAGATATTTAATATAAATATCTTTATTTGAGAACAAGCATTCTAAACATAATAGTACCTTTTATATTAAGTAACTGTTTACATCTCTGTTCTTGTTAACAAAGGGCTTTTGCAGGCTAAAGGGGATGACTATGTCCCATTAACAAGCTAGGTGGGCCAAAGACCAATCATTTTTGGTGTGGATAACTAGGTAATTTGATGTAAACTAGAAACCAATGCTATTAAAGTTGGATCAGAGGTCTGTGTGCTCACGTTGTGGGATGGTGTACTATAGCAGAGGACTGTGTCATAAACATAAATATGAATCTAGCATAAGTTATAATAATAATACTAATACTTTATTTGTTGTCGCCTTTCAGTCATCAAGGCGCAGTACAATAAAACAATAAAATACAACAAAATCAACATCATAAAACAATACAAATCAGCAATCGATACAGCCATACACTTTTACCCAGAAGAAAGATTTCAAGGCCTGTTTAAAACTCCCTACGGTTGTGCACTCCCTAATCCGATGGGGTAGAGAATTCCAAAGGTAGGGGCATAAACATAAAATCATGGGCCCCAGCTGATTTTAAAGTTACCCTGGAATGTCTAGCAACCCCTCATCAGCTGAGTGGAGCAGTCTCACAGGGTGGTAAGGGATCAGAGTTCTTTTCAGGTAATCAGGGCCCAGTTCATGCAGGGCTTTGAAAGCCAGTAATCCGACCCTGAAGGTGACCGCCACTGAACAGCAGCCAGTGCAGTTCCTGCAGCACCGGTGTAATATTAGCAGATCTAGAGTACCCACCAACAACCATGCTGCGGAATTCTGCACCAGCTGCAAGCGACAGATATCAACCCAGAAGCCCAAAGTATAGTGAGTTACAGTAGTCAGGCGCAAGGTCACAAAGGCATGGATTAAAGTTGGCAGATCACCGGATGGAACAAGGTGCTTGATCCTAGCGATGCTTCTTAGATGGTAGAAAGATGACTTAACCACAGCTGACACCTGAGACCAAGTGTCAGTCCCACATCCAATATCACCCTGGTCTCGCACCTGTTCAGAGACCTGTAGCTTGGCATCCCAAGGAACAATCGAGATGGGGATCCAGCCCCAGGTCCCCTATCCGCGATCTGGATCCAAAACCAACACCTCCATCTTCCCAGAGTTCAACTTCAGCTAACTGGACCTCATCCAACCCTGGATTTCATTGAGGTGGCTATTAAATACCAAGACGGCTCCTTCCTGGTTGGGAGCAAAGACAGTATAGCTGGGTATCATCGACATAGCAATGAAACCTCAGCCCATACCATCTCATAATGTTTCGAGGGAAGCATATACACTACAAACAGCATGGGGGACAATATAGGGCCCTGAGGAACCCCACAAAACAGAGAGAGATGGAGTTGCTCATAAATTAAAATAAACAAATAGAGATACAGTGGATCAAGTATAAAACCCAGATATACCCCAACTACGTGGTGTTATTGTGGAGCAATAGTGCCACTATATTTAGGGTTGAGCAAGGGTTTCTATGTTAAACCTCAAATTTTGTGCTTTCATAACTTTGCAACTGTTCAACTGATTTGTGTGAAATTTTGCATGCGCAGTCTGGGGTATATCTCTTGATCTGGTAAGTTGCATTCAGGTTGGATGTTGGATTCTGAGATCCAGATAGTGAAAAATATTTAAAAAATCACTGTTTTTTACTGTTTTTCATCTTCCTTGTGCCCAGATGGTTGGAATTTTGGTCTGCAATTTTCTGGGTAGAAAGGGCTTGCCCAAGAATGGTGCCTTCGTTGGTTTGATGAAAAATATTAACCATTCCAAAGTTATTCAATTTTAAAATTTTAGGTTCTCGCACACTCAGTACAGTCTTTTGGATAGAGGTCTGGAACAAAATGGAGGGCAATCCTTTTTCACGAGGGAAAATTCCTTTTCCATTTGCCACCATCTTGTTTTCTGTTTTCCTTAGAAAATCTAATTTCAAAAGCCACAAAATGACATTCTGGAGAGCGGCCAACATATGTAGCTTGCTTAATGGAACCCTCATAGCTGGATTCTTCACTTAATTGTTGCAGAAATGCCCTTTACATTAAGTTTCTTTAATATACTCTTTTTGTGATTTTGTGATACTAAAAGCATTCTTGCATCACAAGTGACAAAAAGGTCCTTTTCGTGAGGGAAACTCCTTCCTGGTGCTCCAGTGGCAATTTCACAACACCCTTTGATCAGCATCTCCATTATTATTTATTTCCCTGGTGTCTACTCCCCCATCCTTCCATCGTCATTCCATCATTGTTTCTTTTCATGGTCCCTGGTGTCTAGTGGCACCCCAACCTCCAATCGACATTCCCATCATTTTTTTCTTCCATGGTGTCTAGTGGCAACCCACCCTGCAAATTGCCCATCGCCTCCCCATTCATAATTTTATTTCCTTGTTTTTAGTGGCGCCCCACCGCCATTCACTGTAGTCCCTCAAATAAAGAAAATGGTCCCTCAATGTCTTTTTCCTGTTAAAAGAAAATGGTCTCTTGTTGATGCACCCCCCCACCCTGACCTCCCACTGGGTACACCCCCGCACACTCATTCACCTGAACAGGTCCCAGGAGGAAAATCCACTCTCCAATCAAAGACATGTCTTACTGCTTGAACCGAATTATGCTACAGTATATGAGAAATAAAGTAAGTGTGGTTCAAAGCATTTCAATGCGATTTTCAACTGTGGTGCAAAACTTTGCCATTTTTGCATATTTGTATACACATTTTCAAAGTGGTATTTCTGAGACCCCACCTCATGAACAATGTCAGTGGAATTATGCAAATCTACCACAAAGGTGATTTTCACAGTCACTTGGCAAAATTACCTTTTGGGTAGAATTTCAATATTTCCACAGCCTATATTTATGAGGTGGGCTCATAAGAATAGTTTGTTCAAAATTTGGGGTCAAATATGTTAAATAGCAAAGTTATGCACATCCGTTGAAATTAAGCTATGCTGTCTCATAACTTTTGCAATTTTCAATATTTTCAGCATTCCTTTACACCAACTTATGAACATGATAGCTGTCATTTTTCAAATCTTTGCCAAAATGTGTTTTCACACCTCTATGCAGAATGATAATATTATGGTGGCGCGGAAGGATGTTTTGGTAGGAATTTGAAAAGTTTCAGTACCGAGTTAAAAGCTGGGTAATAACAAAGCTATGCTGACAGTTTGGTTGTTGCTGTGCTACAAATGGAAGTGTAGGGCCCAGAAGGCCCTACACCCTCCTGCAACATGCTACTATACACATCTATAGAGGGATGCAAGGTGCCCGCGACCCCACAGGTAAGTAAGGATACAATTACACTATCTGAAAAACTGTGGATGGATGGGAACATGGGGCCCTCTAGATAAATCAGGATACGATTATACTATCTCAAAAAGTAAGGGAACTCTTTGCCAAAAACTCGTTAATGCAACATTTTAGGGTTATGGGTAAAAGCGACAAAAAGTAAGGAAATGTGACTTTGGGTTTCCAACCTTAAAACACCACCCCACCCTACACAACAAATCAGGGATGGAGTACTCATGGGGTTGTCAGCCCTAAAGCTCACCCCATTCTATACACTCCAGAAACATATTACAGCTGTGTCCATCACATCTGACCTTTCTCCACCGCAGTGGGAGCTTTAGGGTTGACAACCCCAGGAAGACTCCACCCTGATTTGTTGTAGGGGTGGGGTGGTGGTGGGGTTTTAGGGTTGAGACCCTAATGTCATATTTCCTATGTTTGTTGCTTTAGCTATAACCATAAATGTTACATTAACAGAGTTTTTGCAAGAATATATTATAGAGCACGGTAGTGCCCTATAGTTAGGGTTGCACAACAGCTTCTATGATAACCCCTAAATTTTGCACTTTAATAACTTTGCAACTGTTCAATCGATTTGGCTGAAATTCTGCTTGTGCTGTCTGTAACATAGATCCCTGGCTCTGGCAAGTTTTGTTCTGGTTGGTGGTGTGGTTGTGGAGCTGCAGAGTGCCACAACATGTGAAATTACCATTTAGGTGCAAATTCTCTACTCATCCATAAGTCCAAAATGGTTTGGGGTCTGGTCTGAAATTGTTAGGGTATATGATGTCTGAGTTGCTGATGTGCCTCGTGAATGTTTGGTGAAAAATGTTAATCCGCTCAAAAGTTATTAAAGTTTACATTTTTCCATTATAGCCTATGGAAAAATTAGATAGATAGATAGACAGACAGACAGACAGACAATAGATAGATAGATAGATAGATAGATAGATAGAGATAGATATTTTATTTATAAAACACCCATCTCCAGAGACTCTGGGAGCTGCACAGTAAAAACACACAATATTTATACAACAGTTGATCATTAGAACAGATTTTAAAATTCCTCTATCCATCCCATAAAACAACAATTAATCAATCAGTAAAGGCTTGTTGGAACAGATATGTTTTTAACCACTTTTAAAGGCTTCTACCAAAGGGCCTCCTTTAGATAACCAGGAAGGGTTCCACAGGGTAGGTGCCACCACCAGAACACCCTTTCCCCAGAGTGCTGCAACCTAACCCTGGGAACTCCAAGGAGGCCTTCCCGGCAGAATGGAGTGCCCAGGGCAGATGGTGGGGACAAGAATATCTTGCAGATAGACAGGTCCCCTATCATGCAGGGTCTTGTAGTCAGGAGTCAGTAATTTGAAGACAATCCTCCATCTGACCAGCAGCCAGTCCAGTCCACAGAGGGCCAAGGTGATATGCTCACACCATCTCACCCCAGTCAACAACCTTGCTGCCACATTCTGCACCAGCTGCAGCCTGCAGAGGTTGCCTCCAGATAACCCTAGGTACAGAGCATTACAACAGTCCAGCCTGGAAGTGACGAAAGCATGCACCAGGATGGTCAGGCCTCGGGCAGGATCAGGGTTCGATTCAGGTGATATTCCGGAGATGATAAAATCCACTCCTGATGACAGCCAACACCTGCATATCAAGTGTCAAACCATCATCCAGGATCACACCCAAATCCTTCACCTGTCTAGATGGGGCAAGAGACACCCCTAACACTCAGCCAGGTGGTAACCCCTCACCCTTCCACGCCCGACAGCTTGGATCCACAACCAGTACCTCTGTCTTGTCTGGGTTAAGTTTAAGACAGTTTTGAGTCATCCATGACTGAATCTCATTGAGGCAGTTGTTAAATACATAGGCCGACACCTGGGTCTCGGATGCACAGGACAAGTACAGATGGATATCATCTGCATAGCAGTAAAATCCAGCCTGTACAACCTGATAATGTCCCTAGTGGCAGCATGTACTCCGTGAACAACAAGGGCAACAAGACCGAACCCTGTGGAACCCCACAGCACAGAGGTTTCAGATTAGATGAAGCTAACCCCATTGTCACCCTTTGCACTTTGCCTGTTAGGTATGACCTGAACCAGTTGATGACATACTGGACAGGCACACCAGATCCAGAGGCGGTCAAGTAGCATCTCATGGTCCATGGTGTCAAATGCCACAAAGAGAGGTCCAGGAGGAGCAAGATGGTATGGTCTCTCCTGTCCCTCACCATCTGGAGATCATTAAGCACCCTCACCAGGATGGTCTCTGTAATATACCCGCATGAAACCCAGACTGGAAAGGCTCATAGGTGGAGGAAGAGGCATGATTTCTCTCAAGCTGTATGGCCACCGCCTTTTAATAACCTTCCTAAAAGTGGGAGGTTTGAGACGGTTTGTAATTGCTGAAGCACTCCGGGTCCAAAGATGGTTTTTCAAAGGGGTCTAACCAAGGCCTCATTCAAGGCCAATGGGAAAACTCCACTCCTCATAGAACTCCAGACGACCCCAGCAATCATAGGCCAAATCAGGTCCAAACATCCAACAAAAGTTGGTTGGACCTGGGTCAAGCTCACATTGGGTTGGCCACAACTTCAAGATTATTTCCATCCACCTCCTTCATCCTAACTAGCTCAAACTCATCCCAGACAGGAGAAGTGTTTCAACACATTTCAGGCCAGACCCTGCATCCCTTGAGAGGTACTCAAGGAGACCTCATCCCTGATAGAGGACACCTTGTTGGCGAAGAATGCAGACAGCTCCTCGCATGTGCTAGAACCTGCTCTCTGACTCACAGACAGGCAGAATGTAGAAGCCCATCCACTGTGCAGAAGAGCTGAGCCAGTCTGTTCCTCCCAACGCAATCTCCCTAGACAAATATTCTGCCTTTTATGAAATTGCCCCCGATAGTCGACATAATGCGACTTGAGGTCAATTTTCCTCCAGCAAGCCAGATCTCCTCAGTACCTCTCTAACCACTGCCCCTTTGTCTTTAAACCCGGAGATCCTCATCATACCAGGGAGGTCTCCAGCAAGTAGACAGGGATGGACATGAATGGGTGGGATGGAATCGAAGGCCGAGTGACAGCCCATTACAGGCTGACACTGCTTCCTCCCCCTCAACCGCACAAGCTGCCCCAACACTCGATAGGTCCAGCACCACCAAGAGTCCCATAGAGAAACTTCTCTTGATGGGCAGTACTGGACCATCTCCACAGAGGGCAGGACTATCTAGGGGTGCCCCTAAGCGTGAACCTCATGATGCTATGATCTGACCAAAATATAGAATCAACATTGAGGTCAGTCACATCTAACCGTAAAGAAAAGACCAAATTCAGTGTGGCAACCACAGTGCATAGCTGTTGTTACATTCTGTGACAGGCCCAGGGTCCCCATGCTCCCCAGGAGATCATTCCCAAAAATCAAGAGCCTGCAGTCGACCCAGGCATTGAAATCCCCAGAATTAACCATCTAGGAGACTCCAACACTAGGCCAGCGACAAGCTCTTGATCTCCTGTAAAAATCCCAATCTACACCAGGGGCACAGAGCACAAGGACCCTGAAACCTGCCCCACACCTCGGGTGGCCACACACTCAAAAGATCGCATATGACCTACAGGTAGTACCATGAGGTTCAGGCTAGTTTAAAACAAATGGCTACCCCACCCCAACCCTGTGATATTCCCTCAGATGTATATCACAGAGTACCCAGCTAGCTGCCGCCTCCAAGATAGGGATGGCTTTTCATCCAGCCAGGTCTCTGTGATACAAGCCAGGTTGACCAAGGATATCAACTCCACTATTATGGCAGTCTTGTTCCTCATCGACCTGACACTGCATAACACAACTCGAGTAGGATGAGGTGGGGCAGCCAGACCAGCTAGCTGCCCACAATCCATCATGGAAACCCTGGGTAAAGGTTTCATGCAAAATCAGTTTTGCTTCCTGAAAGCACTTTGACTTCGCCAAATGGGTTCTGTAGTGTCGTGCTGCCACCATCTTATTTTCAGTTAGCAACAGGTAAAATACACTGTAATTGAAAACTAATGGCCCTTTATAAACACTAATAGTCGTGTTTACCTAATCGGGCCCGAAGAACAGGATCCTGGCATTAGATTTTTAAAATAATGCTGGAAATACTGTATGTCTTTTTCAATTTGGCCATCTGAAGTGTCACAAATTTACGAAAGTACATTTGTGAAACTTCTACAAATTACAAAAGCTTTGCAAAAGTACTTATAAAGTTGTAAGCTTCATGAAAACATTAGCAAATTTGTGAATGTTTCACAAATTACCTATAAAAATGTTGTTTCTTTGCACTTCACTGCAAATAAACGGTTAGGACTTTGGGCTGAAATTTGTAGGGTTGAAAGGGCTTGCCCAATAGATGTGCATTTCGCCAGTTTGGTGATAAAATTTATCGGTTCCATAGTTATAGCATTCCAAAGCTTAGAAATGTCCCATAGGGTAACATTGTGGTGTCCGTGGTACCTTTTGATGGCTATATCTCGAAAAGAGTTTGAGATCGGATTTTTCACAAAATGCAGCTTAGTACTAAGCTTGCATGCAGGTTGCCTAGCCATGATTACAACTGCGTTAGAATTTTTCCACTGTACCTATGGTTACTGAGATATTGTGCCATTTGCAGCACAAGGGTTACTTGGAATGTCTCTAGGCCTGCACTGTGTCTCTACACTTAAAGGTAGATGAAAGCACAAGGCCCCAAGGGCCCTACACTCCCACATATGGATACTATTATGCAGTAATGGGAGTGCAGGGCCCTCATTATGCAGTAGTGGAGATTAGAGTTCATTACAATGTCTCTACTCTTATGGATAGATGGTAGTGCAGGGCCCTTCCCACAAATGGATACCATTATGGAGTGATAGGAGCATGATGGTAGCACAGAGCCCAGGGCCCTGTGCTCCCCACAGGAGATGAGAGTTAATTACCATGTCTTTATAGTTATGGTTACATAGGAGCACAAGGCCCTCCAGGCCCTATGCTCCCACATGAAAATCAGAGACAATTACAATATGCATGCATGGGCTCCCACACCACATATGGGTAAGATTACACTTTATCAAAAGAAGGAAATTAATTGCAAAAAAACCTCTGTTAATGCATCAGTTAGGGTTCCTATTACAGCGACAAAAAGTAGGAAATTTGGTTTTAGGGTTACCAACCATACACACCACCACCCACCCTCCACACACCAACAGGCGTTGGGAGTGCCTTAGAGTTGTCGGACCTAACTCTCACCCATTCTCCTATACTGTACCATCTCAGCTTCCTTATACATGGAATGGGGTGAGAGTTAGGTCTGATGTCCCCAAGGTACACCCCGATGCCTGTTGGTGTGTGAGGGTGGAGGGGGTGGGGGTAGGGTTGGTAACCCTAACACCAAATTTCCATACTTTTGTCACTGTAATAGGAACCATAACTGATGCAGTAAGGAGTTTTGCAATGAAAAATATATATTATATATATATATATATATATATATATATATATATAATATATAAATTGTATATATATATATAGTATATATTCTTTGCAAAAAATGTGTTGTACCAGTTAGGGTAACTTATCTCCACAAAAGTAGGGAAATGTAGTAGTAGGGTTAACACCCACTCCCCAAGCAGCAAAAGGAAACAAATATTAGGGTTTGGGGTCTCCAGAGTCTTGGTGAATCAGTGGTGGGTTTTCCTTGGGGTTGTCAACTCTAATGCTCACCCCAATCTGTGAATAAACAATGTCACATATTATCTCCTTTCTTCATGCAGGGACCACACAGCCCTGTTTGAAGAAGAGTATACAAACTGTGTTGGCAACCTGTGGTGAGACATGTTTCTCTACCTTTGAAGAGTATATCATTATGAGGCAGTGGCTTGGGCTGTACCTTGTGCTTCAGATTGGAGGCTACAGGCTGGAGGAGGAGGAGGAGTGAGCATTAGAGTTGACAACCCCAAGGAAGACCCCTGCCACTGATTCACCAAGACTCCAGAGATCCAAAACCCTAATTTTTTCCTTTTGCTGCTTGGGGGCATTAGGGTTGGACACCTAATGTCACATTTCCTACTTTGTGGTGTTAAGTTTCCTAACTGGTGCATTAACAAAGTTTTTGCAAAGAATTTCCTTTCTTTTTGAGATAGTGGAATTCTATCCTCATTCAAGCAGGTCCTTCAGGACCTGTGTGAAAAAATGCAGATGCCCTGCATGAAGAGAAGACTCTGTCCACCTACATAAGTGCAGGGCCTGCAAATTGCAGGCCCTGAAGCTCAGCGCAATAACAGAGGTGAAATATTAATGGGGCTGTCTGGTGGACTATGGAAGTGCAGGGTCCTGTGGTCTCTGCACTTCTATGTGGTCACAGCATCAGATGCACAGGGCAAACAGTGCATCTGTCTGCCAATGTGCAGGGCCCTCTGCCACCAGGGGTGCAGAGGTCCAGGGCCCCTAGGCCAAGAGGACAGTTGCCTTCACTATATGGTACCCAGGCTGGTGCAGGCAACCCTGCATCTTTCATTCCCTTGCTGGGGTGGGGTGTTGCATAACAGCACCATCCCAACACCCTCACTCCATCCAGTTGGGTCATTTATCTCACCCTGAACTCAGTTCCTGTGCACGGATCACAAAGCATACCAGTTGGGATCAAGAGTGGCTACTACATAAAGTTTGTTAACAATTATATAGATTTTTTCAATTTTGTCTCCAAATTTTCAAGATACTAGTTTTATGAGTCGCTTTATAAACACGTACCATTTATTACTGACCAGAATGTCATTTCACACCAGAAGTACAAAAATACATCTCATCCAGGATTTAAAAATGACACATATCACGTTTATTAGGTGGTGTGGAAAAATGGCTATGTTGAAAGTTTGGAGTCAGAATAGTGAAAATTAGTAAACTTATGAGTGAACATTAAAGTACTGCAATATTCACTCATAACCTGGGCATTTTACCATATTTGTACTCCAAATTCTCAGCATAGCCTTCTTATTAGACCAATCTCATGAACCCGTACTGAAAATGTTCAAATCCCCACGAAACGTCATTCCATGTCACAGGTGTGAAAATACATTTTGGCCAGGATTTGAAAATTTACAGCCTGTGACATACATGAGGTGGTGTAAAAAGGCTATGTTGAAATTTGGGGTCAAAATATTTAAATTACCAAACTTATGAGCAAGCATAGTAAAATTTCAACATATGTGCATAACTTTGCCATTTTATATATTTTGACCCCACATTTTCAACATAGCCTCTCTTATGATCCCATCTGATAAACAAGGGCAGTGAAAAGTTTCAAACCTCACTCAAGAGGTGATTTACGTAGCGATCATGAAATCACCTTTCAGGCTTGATTTGCATAATTCCATCACCACTGGTCATGAGGTGGGGTCTCAAAGGTCATGTTGAAAATTTGAGGTCAAAATATGCAAAGTGACAAAGTTACACATCAAGCGGAAACCCCACTGAAATACTTTGGCACACTTTATTAGTTAGTTAGTTTTTGTTTAGTTTAGTTTGTTTATTTAGTTTAGCTTCTCGTATTGCAGTTGTTGGTTCCAGCAGCTGGATGTGTCTCAATCGGAGACTGTATCTTAGCCCTGTGATCTGTTCAGGTGAGTAAGGGTGTATGGGGTGCACAGAGGAGTGTGGTGTGTGGGTGCTGAGTGGGAGGTGGAGGTGGGGGTGTCAAATCAGCAAGGGACTGTATTCTGCATACTACTAAGGTGCATATTAAGGTATAAGCAGCTAAGAAGGCAGTGAGCCTATGTGTGCTCCTGCCACATTACCCATAATAGGACAAGTAGTTTCCATTTAAGATATAATTGTCTAGCTTAGTTTTGAATTTTTTTATTTTACCGATTGTAACCTCCAGTGGTAGTCTGTCTTTTTGCAGGTTTAAAAAAAAAAAACATTGAGGGACGGTTTTCTTTATTTCAGACCGACAGTTATCGGAGGGTGGGAGTGCTACTAGACACCAGGAAGAAGAAGAATCAGCATTTATATAGCACTTTTCATATACAGTGTATCCCAAAGCATTTTACAAGCAATGCTAGACTGGTAGTGAAGTGACTGAATGTGTGGTGGTGGCCATATCGCACATCCACCCACACACAGCCTGGATAATTGCATGAACCGGTTTATGGGAAGGGAATGTTGGCAGGACACCAGGAATGTTCCCTATTCTTTGCAAAGTGCCCTGGGTTCTTTTACTTCCACCTGGACACCCAGGACAACACCAGGATGGGTTGAAGGGACCTCGGTTTAACATCTCATCCGAAGGATGGCATACCCAGCAGTACAGCACTCCCAATACTGCACTTGGGTGCCAGCAATGTTTTAGGTGCAAGCCGGTGTGGGACAACAACCCACGACCTTCTGGCCCAAAGGCAGATGTGCTACCAACTGAGCCACACTGACACCTAAAGACTGAAACATTATGGGGACAGCAATCTGAGGGTGGGGGTTGCCACTAGAATCCATGGAAAGACTCAAATATTATGGGGATGGTGATCAGAGGTGGGGGTGCCACTAGACACCAGGGAAACAGTAAATATAGGAATGGCGATCGGATGGTGGGGTGCCACTAGACACCAGGGCAACATTACACACATACAGGGATGGCAATGGGGGGCACCACTAGACAACAGGGAAACAGCAGCTCACTGCTCTTACTGCAGCCCGCAGCATGAGTTCCAGCTGTGGCTGCAGAAGTCAAGAAAGCCACACTGTTCTCATACAGAGCGTGGATCAATGGCTCCTCTCACTATGCTGGGCACCCTGGATTTTGGGTGCCCAGAAAACATATTTCTACCAACTGTAAATGCAAACAAAAACCAGAATCTAGCTAAATGGGTCCCATTTAGCTAGGTTCAGGTGTTTGTTTGTTTTAAATACATAATTTGTATGTATTTTTACTATCTGTAAGTTTAAACAGTCAAAAGAAATGGCAGCCATCTCAACCGTTTTTCCCTATGACAAGTAATTCATACAAATAAGTTTTTTTACCGTTAACAATAGTTTTTTTCGCTTTCGAATAGTTTTTACCAACGACTGGAACATTAACTCAAAAATTGTTAACTTTAAAACAGTATAATAGTTTTTCACTAAACCTTCCAAAGGCACACCCTTGGCATGGTCCCCTCAGCCCTGAAATTTCTTGAAAACTCCACATGGCCTAGGCTGTTGATGAGAGCAAAAAGATTCCAGTGTTAAGTACGGGGAAAGCAAAGCGTTTTTTATATTTTTTGGCATTCTGTATCTCAATAGCGAAATAGATGGGCATCACAAAACTTTCCACAACTTGAGACCCGACAGCCTGACCATGCATGCCAAACTTTGGGCTATTTCGGTCAAAAGTTATTAAGGTCATAATTTGGGGTTTAACAATAAACAACCTACTCAACCCTAACTGTAGGGTGCTACCACACCTTTAACATACATATATATATATATATATATATATATATATATATATATATATATATATATATATATATATATATATATATATATATAAAAGCTGTGCCAGTGCATGAGCCTTGGTCCATGATTAGAAGGGCATAATTAATTACCTTCAGTAGAGTCATAGTTTGGAGAAACCTGCCTTTGACCCTATTTGCATTGGAGCTAGGAGGTTCCATGAGTGCAGATGTTCTGATAATTGTAGTGAAAAACTAATTTAGTACCATAAGCAGTAATGTCAGGAAACTGGCATTAAATCTTTGCAGTATATTTATTGCATATCTGTTTCATGAAATATGCCATTGAATCAAGGCTCATTTACAATGGCATCTTGAATTAAACAACAAAACATACTGGAGGGTAACTGTACACTTTGAAAGCAAACATAACTAGCCCATGAACACATAAGAACAAGATTTTCTTACACAATATATATCTATTAAAGTTATGCAATCAAATACTAGTAATAAAATCATGGCAAAAGAAACATAGAAACATAGACTTTGACAGATAAGGACTGCTTGGCCCACCTAGTCTGACCATTTCCTACCTATTGGATAATCTGCAGATCCTAGTTAACCAACAGCCTACTTCTTCTCGCCTCCAACAGAATTGCCTACGTCTGTCCCATGCATTCTTGAACTCCTCCACTGTTTTTGACCCACCACCTCCTCAGGAAGGCCGCTCCATCGCCCACCACCTCTCTGTGAAAAAATACTTCCTCACATTGCCCCTGAGCAGTCCTCCTCTATCTTCAAATTGTGCCTCTTGTTCTTGCACATCTCTTTTCTCAAAGATGCTACCTCCTGGACTTTGTTGTTTCCCTTGAGGTACTTGAACGCTTCTATCATGCCTTCCTCTCCTCCTTTGCTCAAGGGTGTACATATTAAGCTCCTTTAGTCTCTTTTCATATGGCTTCTGTTGCAGACCCTGCACCATTTTAATTGCACTCCTCTGGACTGCCTCCATCCTGTCTATGTCCTTGCAGAGATGGGGTCTCCAGAACAGCATGCATTACTCCAGATGGGGTCTCACCAACTGTCTGTACAGAGGGATAACCACTTCCTGTTTTCTACTGGTGATGCCTCTCCTATACATCCTAGTATCCCCCAGCCTTCCTTACTGCCTTCTCACTTGTTTGCTTACCTTTAGGTCATCTGATATAGGTCATACATAGAAAACAGATTAACCTATTATGTAACAACATGAACATTTTATGGACATCTGTATTGGTTTAAGTCAATTTGCATCTTTTCTTATATAATGATAACAGCACTGCACACTTCCAAACAGACTGTAATTCACTAGTGCAAAGAGAAGGAATAAACTGCTCCTTACTTGCAGTATTATGGCTGGAGCAGCAAGCCTTAGAAGTTTGAATACAAGTTGTGTGCTCCAGCACTTATAGTTAGTACATTTTGAACAGGAATTTGTATATGTGTCCCTCATTAAGTGGAACAGTGTCCCTCATTTGGAGTGTCTGTGTTCTTCCTGTCAGTGCTGGACAGTTGAGAAGTATGTACTGAGTATGCCTGCTGACACCCATGGCCTGCAGCTACCAAACTGCTGCTCAGTTTGGAATACAGGTGAGCTGTGTACACCTAGCCTGCTAATGTGTTTGCAACGGATAACCAGTCAGAACCATAGCACAGTTCTGCTGTGTCTGGTCTGTAATGTTGTTTGCAGTTGTTGTGCAACACCTCATTGGTATCACACACACTGGCCACCTACTGCAACTCTGCCTTACTGCACCTCTGTATACACTGGGCTGCTGTTGCAGTTTGGCCTTCCAGTTGCTATAGTCAGAGCTGTCTCATTTGACCTATGTTTCCACTGCACTCCAGCCCTGTTTGCATGGCTTTGTTTGCACACTATTCAACTGATTTAGCCTCTGGGCTATTCCTTTGAATGTAGCATGCAAATGGTTCCATGCTAATTTTGCATGCGGCTAGTGCTACTTTTTGCCTCAAGGCTGAGTTTGAATACTGGCCCCAGGAGTGCTTGCTGAATTCAGCAGCAGGATACCAGTAGGAGTGTTAGTTTTATTAATGTGGTCTAATTCAGACATATATACAGTATGTTGCATATCATATACAAGGATAATACAGCAATAGTTTATTATTGATGCACTTACATGCACATGTAGGTTTAACATGTGCGCAACTCAGCATGGCCTAAACCACAAGAGTGAGTTACATTAATGAGGAGTCTGGAAGCCATATGATACTAAACAAAAATAGGAGCTTTGCCATAATTACATTTGACTAGACTGAGATAATATTGTTTTACTATATTTTTAGAACAATAGAATTCACTGTATCAGGCAACATGTTGACTGATACTAACTCAGTTATTCCAACCATGTGTCACAGACTGCAAAGACAAACTGTCCCACATCTGGTCACAATCACATACTCCGCAGGCTGAAACTCTGCAGCTGCTTCAGCAATGTTGGGAATTGCTTTCCAAGATGAACCATAAGAGTACTCTTTGGGCTGAAAACAGCAGCGTTTAAAACAAACAATATTTTTTACGGTGCATGTTGTTACTTTTGATGTTTAATGTCTAACATTATTGGAATGCAATGTCCATAGCTCTCTGATTTAATATGACAGTTTGAACAGTGGTAGCAAGCAATAAATGTTGACTCTTCGGTGAACAAGATACCTTAGCAGGGTTAATTCAACAGTTGCTGGGGATCCAGTATGACTTGACACATGAGGACATGGTAATGTAACACCTTCACTAGCTCCAATACCCATGTGGTGACTCTGAAATAAGGTACAGGTTAAAATGGCATAACTGCAAATCCTGCAACCATACAAAAAATGAAATAAGTGATTTAAAAACAGTGCTACCCATACTAGTAGAAGCACGGCATTCCATGCAGTGGCATTGATGGAAGCTACAGAGAAACTGCTTATCCACCCATGCACATAAGAACGTAATACAATCTGATCAATTGCACATCCACAAAAAAGAAAAGAAAATGCCACTATTCCATAATATCTATTCTTCCCATCTACCACAGGCCCTTGCTGAGGGCTGAGGTAGTTTTTTATCACTGAAAGCTAGGGTTTTTAAGAGAATGTTGGCATATCATTATACAAATTTCTAATAGTGGAACAATCTAGGTTACCTAAATTATGCTATTTTGAACAAGCACAAGCAATTGTAGTACTACAGCTTTTAGAACCATCACAGAGACTATACACTGTAGGCCTGGGCTTTGGTTTGGGGTATATGTTGTCTGGCACTGAGCACTGGAAAATGTATGATTGGAATCTGTACACCAGCATTTAAATGATCTAGCTTTTCAGTCAGATGTGGCTTTTGTAAGATTCTGAAAATTTTCTCCAATTTATTCTATTATTAAAGTGACACAGGGCTGATTTTCCGAGCCCTCAAGATAAATACAGTGCCCAGAACGATTTTCAAATGAACTGTGTCAGATTCTTCTCCTGGACACAGGAGTGCAGGGATTAAGGAAAAACAGTTCCATGTCGACTGGTGGATGCAGGCAACCTGGAATGAAGGGTCCAAGCCACACAAAGGTTAGGATATGCACTAACCAAGCATATGTGCAAGGTGGCCTGGGGTACGGTGCTGGTCCCAACCATGGGCATCTAGTCAGATGCCCAAGCCAGTTCCAAAGTGGATCTCTGCCTCCACAGGGTGCAGGGACTGATCGGATATAATAGTCCTCCATGACTGCTGTATCCCCAGTGGAATTAATATCATTTTCCAAAATTACACCGGCAGTGTCAGGGATGCCCCAGCCCACCATGAAGGCTCCTAGGACTGGAGCTGGATAAGGGAGGTCCAATTGGGCCTGAACTGTCTGTTGTGGCCAGGTGGAGGACAGCGCATAGCCTCAATCCTTCCCCATGACAGATGTATCAGCTGCCCCTCTGCTAGCCCTCTGTACTGCAAAGCATGTGTTCAGGATCGGTGCATTCCCATCCATGCCTCCTGGCCCACCCATCCCATCCATGTAGCCACATTCACAGATCATGGATCAGGTGTGGAAGAGGCAGGCCCCTTTGCTGTGGATGCCAGAGAGTACCTCATGTTGTGCATCCAACACATAGGGAGGCACTCCGGTCTTTTCCAACACTCCACAGGTGCAGACAGGCCAGGAAACTGTTGTGAATCAGGGCCAAAGTCAGCTAGACCAGGAAGTTTAAGTCTATACTGACTAAATCCATTTCTGCAGACGAGTCCACAGTTGGATATGTGCAGCTGTATACCAGGTTGTGCCTGGAACTAGGCATCTTTATATCTAGTGCACTTCCCAGTGAACAAATCAAATAAATAAACCATGTCCGACTGTTGCAAATCATACACGATTTTCAAAAATAGCACTTCCGCCTCAAACAGGTTGATGAAGGAGTTGGTTTCTACTGGACAAATGCACTGTCTGTGTCCACAGCCTTGAAGATTCCATCCCTGGAGTTGTGGAGTACTTATCTAGTATTCTCTTCAGCAAGCTTAGACATACCCCTACTAGACTATGTTTTGAGGTTCTGACCACCCCAAAGGTTTTGAATATGAAGGAATCGCAATATGAATTGCAGGAATGTCCATGTTGCTGAACAATTAGTCTTACCTTCACTGAAATGTGGTAATTTGATAGACCATACTGCAGCAAAGGGTTGCTAAATAAGCTGGATAAGTTATACTACAAATTGGTTTAGTACATATTGGATTGTAGTTTTTCTGTACTGCTCACCATTGTGTAATGTTTGAAAAGTTGAACTGGCAGTCTTTGGGCACAACAAATGCCAAAACGTGGTTGAAACTTTGCATAAGAGTCTGTTACTGCAAGCAAATAATTACATTACTCATACTTGTATTTAGCAAAATGTGACTCAGCCCATGATCTAAATAGATCTGTGCATGTTAACAAAACTGGCTTTGCCAGGTGCAATACTAGATTTGGTGAAAAGGTGTGCATTTTTCAAACTTCTTTACATTGGATTAAATTACACTATCCCATTCGTACTTTGACATCAGTATTTGCTTTTGTAAATTAACTGGAAAGCTGCTTCTCTAATCCTTGTAAATGTTTATGTATGATATGTATTTTTGTAGTGTTGTTTTTATAGTAACGGATATGTCTAATACACAAGACTGTCTTGTAAACAGGGATACTTATTCCCTAATGACATGATACCTGTATAAAAATAAAGTTTTGACTTATCTATCTATCTACCTGTCTGTGTTGTGAATCTGTTACAGAGAATCTTTTCTAATACCATTTTGCATTACCTATAGTATCATGGCTGCTGCACTAAATGTATTATTGCTTTTACCTTAGAAGCAGAACAGATCTAAACCAAGAAAGTAAGCATCTGATATATTAATATTAATAACAATAACTTTACTTTTAAAGCACCTTTCTGCAACCAAGGCGCTGTACAGCTTTAAGAACAGATAAAATCAATAAAAGCATAAAATTTGCATGCAGCAAGTTAGTTAAATAAATAACTGTCTGAATATAATTAATCCTGATAGGCATGATGCCATAAATGGGTCTTCAAGGCCCTTTAGAACTCTCCACAGTAAGTGCACTCACGTATCTGACAAGGTAGAGAATTCACGGTCGGGACCACATACATAAAAGCACGGGTCCCTGATGTTTTAAGACGCATCTGGGAATCTAACAACCCTTGTCAGCTGAGTGGAGCAGTCGTCCAGGGCAGTAAGGCAGGAGGAGCTCTTGCAGATAGCCCAGGTCCTGTCCATGAAGGGTCTTAAAGGTCAGAAGCCCGACCTTGAAGGTGATCCGACACTGAATCAGCAGCCAGTGCAGTTCGGCAGCACCGGTGTGATGTGACTCGAACAGCGTGTCCCCATCAACAACCATGCCACAGCATTCTGCACTAGTTGCAAACAGCAGATATCAACCCCTGGCAGCCCTAAGCACAGGAGTTGCAGTAGTCCAGGCGCAAGTTCACAAGGCATGGATCAGCGTTGGAAGGTCACCGGATGGAACACGATACTTAATCCTGGCGATGTTCCTGAGATGGTAAAATGAGGACTTGATGACTGCCTACACCTGTGACACGCAGTGTCAACTCATCAAAGACCACCCCCAGGTTTCACACCTGTTCAGAGGAAGGCAGCTGGACACCTCAGAGGCAGAGTCAGGAAGGCTGTCCAGACACCAACCCCTCTGTCTGGTGACCCGGATCCACCACCCACATCTCAGTCTTTCCAGAGTTCAGTTTTAACCAGCTGGATTTCATCCAGTCCTGGATTTCTGAGGCAGTTATTAAAGACCAAGCACGCACTATCCTGGTTGGGTGAAAGATTAAACCTGGGAGAAGGGTGACTGAGAGTAGACTGCAGCATTTGGTTTCCAGCTGAGCTGTTCTGATTAGTCTTTTCACCTTTTTCTTGTGTTTGTATACTGGTTATTCGCTGCAATGATTTTTATCATGGTTCAGCCAAAAGATCAGTTTAAGAACCAATACTACTAGCGATTCACTGGTTTAAACAAAGTTAGTCTAGACTGCACTCCACAGACATATGCAAAAGTGTTTGTAAGACTGGATTTGATGATAGCCTCCATATTATGCAAACATGTGAGCCACAAACTGAGTTATGCTAATTTTTTTCTCACATGCAGTTTACATATTTCACATTTCTGGAATTACTCTGTGCTGAACTGCACTCTAGATTTTATCACTTGCCCTGCCATCATCCAGAGCTTTCCTGAGTTCTGGTTGTGGCTATATAAGCCACCTCTGATTTCCTCCTCTTTGGGTTTGTCATAAACCCGCCCCTGCCTCTGTAGTCTGCTATTCTTCCTGCCATTAATTGGTGGGCACTACATCTACTGCAATATAGTGCTGGCTTTCTCTCACTGCAGCTCCTACTCTCTCTGTGCCATTAGCATTTCTCCCTCATCACTGCAGCTCTCCTCGTACTACAGCATTCTCTTCCTCTTCCTCTCCCTCTCCTCTCGTGAGTCATTAATACCCACCCATCCTGGGTTATCCTCTCAACCATGTTCCTACTCAATATTTCTGTCCTCCCGCTGTTATTTCCCTTCCTATCTCTTCCACCCTCTTCCACCCCTGCCTTGCTGGTCATAAAATCTGCACACCTCTCCCTAGCTCCTCCCTCACCTCTGGCATCTACTCCACCCTATCACCTGCCAACAAATGGTCAAAGACAACCTGTGGCCAATAAGTACTTTGCTACTTCCCTCTGTTTCCACTCTGGTCCAATTCACCTAAACACCACCTTAGGGTCTCCTTAGTCTCTCACTACCACTCTTCTTACCACCACTCTACTCACAGCAAATGTCTGATGCCTCCTCTAACACTGCTCCTACTGCTAGCAGGCAACATTGAACCCAATCCTGGTCCAGATCATGATTCATCCATTCAGTTCCCCACAGCCTAAAGCTGGCTCACCCTAAACATCAGGAGCCTCAATAAAATCTCGCTGCTCCAACTCCTGGCACTCTCACTAAAACCTGATGTTCTAATCATCACAGGAACTAGATTGAAACCTCACATCCAAGATGAGTGTGTCTCCATCCCTGGCTATTTCCTCATCCACCAGGACCAGACTGGAAACGGAAAGGGCAGTGGTATCGCCATGTATGTGGCCTCTTCCCTCACATTCACACCAATTCTGGCAGCATCCATCCCACGGTCTCATGAGTCCCTGCTGGTGAAACTCACCTTTCTTGCTCCATCCCTATTTTCATCGCTGGCTCCTACAGTTGCCCTGGTGCACCAATGTCATCAATCACTGACCTCCTAGCCTCCCTTTAAACTCATGCAAGTCATAGCTGCTATGAACCTTACTCAGCTGCTAAATGAACCCACCCATCTAAATACTAAATCCCTCAACCATTCTCTGATTGACTGAGTCCTGTCTTCCCACCTGCACCGTATAATAGGAGCAGGGCTACTCTCTGACTCATTAAGTGACCACCACCTGATCTATGCAGTTCGGAAAATTCACTGTCCCAAATGCCCCCCAAAACCCTGCTGATCTTGTCCAATAACTCCCTGGATATCACTTTCTCCTAAATGATCTAGCCACCACAGACTGGTCTTACAACTCCCATGCCACATCCATTGACTCTGCACTTGTTTATTTTAAGGCCAATTTTCTCTCCTCCTGGGATAAACATGCACCTCTGAGAAGGATTTGTGTGCATGGTACACATCTGCCCTGGGTATCCTGCTAATATCCTGGCCTATCTTGACTTGGGACCAAGCATGGAAGACCCACAAATCTACTGGCCTCCCACTGATTACCAGAAATATAGAACACTTCATAATGTCTGCACAAGGGCAATCAGACTTGTTAAGTCTGGGTATTTTAAGGACACCTTCTAACTAACTAAATCATCCCTCCACGTTCTGGAAGGTGGTCACTTCCTGTTCCACCCACCCCATCATAGCCCCCACCCTCACGATCAGTACTGTTACCGCATTGTTTCAAACCCGCTATCTGTAGCAATGGAGTTTAATTCCTTCTTTACCTCCTGATCGTTGGCCCTGCTGTCTTCACTGCCCTCTGTCCCTGTTGATCACGCCTCCCAGAATTCCCCAATATTCCCCTTCCCCACACCTTCATCTTCAGTCCCCTTCCCCAAGGATGACTTTAATGCTCTTACTGCACTCAACCCTCCAAGGGCAAGTGCCCTCCAGGCTGGATGCCAAAATGCTGTACCTATCCACCCCTGCTATTGCTTCCCCTATTGCTTCTCTTCTAAATCTTTCTTTCTCCCTGCTTCTGTCCCCACTGGTGGAAACATGCCACTGTCGTCCCCTCCCTAGAGGTGCTGATCCCTCCTCCTGGCAACTACCGTCCTATCTCTCTCCCCACTCTCACTAAACTGCAGGAACTTCTAGTACTCTCTAACTTTCTTCCTTCCTTGACTCCACTTCCTTTTCACTCTTTATTAGTCTGGTTTTAGGAGGTCCCATTGGATAACTGACTCCATCCAAACTGGCATGGATCATGGACATATCACCTCTGCCATCTTTGTCGACCTCTAAAGGCTTTTGACACTATGTCACATACCCTCCTCCTAACTAATCTTTCCAATGCAGGGCTTTCCAAAGAGGCCACAAGCTGGTTCCACTCTATCTTGTAGGTAGGTCACAATCCATCCAGATTGGTAACTCCCTTCTCCCCCACTTCCCATTATCACTGGCATGCCCCAAGACTCCGTTCTTGACACTCTGCTGTTTTCTGTTTTCCTAAAGACCTGCTCTCCACCTGCCCACATACCTCTATCCATATGTATGCTGGCGACACCATCTTGTATACATCTGGCCCCTCCATCACTGAAGTGGTGACCAGACTTCAGCATGACTTCTATAATGTTCAGCTCTGATTTTGCTCAAACCAACTTTTCCTGACGCCATGAGAAAACAGTCTCCATGACCTTCAGCACAAGGCAGAGACTTTCTGGGCTCCCTCTTTCCACACCCTGGATGGGACACAGCTTGAGGACTGCTCCTCCTTCAGGTACCTTGGGGTCAAGCTTGACCAGCACCCAAACTTTTCTGTGCACATAGTGGACTTACAAAGAAATTACATCCCAAACTGGGTGCCCTGTACCACAACCGGGCTGTATCCCACTGCCGGCTCACCAGGCCATTGTACAGAAAATGATTCTCCCCATCCTTGACTACGGGATGTTGTATAAGTGCTGCTCCTCCTCCTCCTAAACAGACTGGACACACTCTTCCATTCCTTCTGCCATTTTGCCCTTGACTGTCCTCGCACACATCACTGTACCCTGTACAATTCCCTGTCCCTCCCTCCCTCGAGGATAGGCGGAATACCCACTGCACCAGTTTCATGGCTAAATTCTGGTTCCAGCCAATGCCTTCCTCGCTCCTCCTCCCTCACCACCCTTCTCCCCACCTCTTACTCTCTCAGAAACTATTGCCTCTCACCTTGTCTGTCCTCGTCGGACCTTCTCAGCACGTCAGGCTGCCTTCTCCTACAGGTTCCCTTATCTGTGGAACTCCTCCTCACTCCATTTGCTCCATCCCCTCTCTTCTGGTTTGCACTTCCCTCATAAAAAACATTTCGCACCCCACCTGCTTCTAATCCAGCTGTTCACCCTCGCTGCACTTTGATTACCCTGCGCATCTTGACCTGTCTGGTAGCCACTGGGTGATCTTCTGTTGTAGCTCTGTATCTAACTTGCTGTATAACTTCTGTAAATTTGTATCCTATTGCATAAATCTGTAATTTAAGTTCAGTAATTTCTGCTCTGTGACTTCTATTCGGTATTTGCATTTAAATAGCTCGCTTGTATTTGATGGTGTTTATTCATCTGCTCCACTGTATTAAACATGCTGGTCGGTACTCTCCACTGTTCCCCTTCCACCCAGGACACAACTGGAAATGAGCACTTGCTGCTCAGTATGTTCTTCCTGGTAAGACTTTAAATAAATAAAAATGAACCCTGATTCAAAGATATACCCTGTTCAGGCTGGAGCCATCAGGAGACAATGTGAGTGTGTTTTCTCCCAGGTTATTGTTCACATTCCTTCCTACTCTTTGTGGTATGGGAAGTGCTGTTATTGACCATGTGCACACAGACAGCAACCCTGCAGATGAAGCAAACTCCCTAGCTGTCCCACAGGAGTTGCTGTGGCACCAGAACCCACTGCCCACCTTCCCCCATCTGAGGGTGTTGCCTGCAACCTAACCTACCTCCTTATACAGCAACCCAAGTCCACCTCGAACATGCCAGCACAATGCACTACCGCTGGCCCATAAGGCAGCCCTGTATGCTAAATCTGTAAAAACATTTTACAGAATTTCACTAATCTGGTCTTGTACCATCATTCTCCCATATTATCTGTCCGCAAAGTCCGTAGAGTTGCAGAAAAAAGTCATTGGGGGAAAAACAAGTTGCAGAATAATGATTTAATATTTACCACCAAGCTTCAGAAAACAAATGTTGCAAGGAAGAAAAACTTTCTATTGCAGACTTGAGCATAAACATTAGTGGCATTTTTCCACATTTCTCAAACTTAGAGGCAAGTAAGATCTGTAAATTTTGCACCGCTCTTGCCACATACAGTTGCATGGTATACCATTAAAGGGCAACAGAGTGGTGACTCAATCTCAAGCGCCTGTGAGGGAGAGCGACCCTGAAAGGGTAGCGACCGGAAAGGTGCAGGGCAAGAGGAAGGGTGACAGGATACCAGAAGGTATCCATAAGGTATGTAGGGGTGGCGAGAGGGGAAGCCACCAAGCTGGCCTAGTGGTGTGGTGGTTAGGTGGCTGGCTCTGTGGGGAGGGTAACGGTTCGAGATGGGGTGGAACATAATATTTTGTGCTTTTCTGTGCGGTGTCTCTGTTTTGTTTTGTTTCTGTCATCCTGGTTTTCCCCTTCACAACATACCCCCAGACTTTGTTATTTTAGTAAGGGGGTGCAGGGGTGAAGCCCACAAACAAACACTTAACAGTAGTTTTGTCGCTATGTATATACATCACCATTCTTATTTTCAGTAAAGTACATTCACCGTAACAGGCAATTGCTGTTATCACATAGAACCCAGCTGCATTTAGTAAAATAAATTTATTTAGGTTTTTGTTACTCAGGTGAGTACACCAGGTAAACAACTGTTTATTTTAAGCACAATCCAGGCATATAGTAAAATACTGCAAAACAAACATTTGTATGTAACATCTATATATATATACACACACACACACAGTATAACTTTTTCCCCAACTCACTTGCCCACCAGTGCCCCTACTCGTCTGAGTCCACTGTGCCCCTCCAACCCAACACACCACTCCCAACAGTTGTCAGGCCCCATCTTGACCTCCAGTTGTCCCAGCATCCAGGGGACCTACTTCTCCTACCAGATACCTCTTCTAGCACAGTGGAGTGCCCTCTCTGTGCTTCTAACTCTTCCAATAATGGCTTGGGCTTGGGTCAGGTGCTTCACTGACCTTGAGAAGGACACTTCTATGAATACCCTGATGCCAGGTGGAGGTGGTTCAATGGTGCACTGGAGTGCTGCGTGGTGTGAGTGGCAGCAAGGGTCACTATCTCAGTGTGCTGGTGCTGCATTTCCACTGCTTCTTCACCCATCCTTCCTCCGGCAGTCACATGAATACTCTTGGCTGGCCTGGAGTGGTGCCCAACAACACATGGTCACCCACATTGGCAGTAGAACCACCACCAGCATGACAGATTGATTGCTCAGTGCACCAGAACCAGCATCACAAACATTTAGATACAGAAAATTATAAAACATATAAACATACTGCTCAGGCAAAGCAAGTACATGCATATTTATATTTGAAGTTTTCATATGTCAAGCCAAACCCAAACAGAAACTGCATCAGCACCTGCCCACTTTACAGTCTGTGCCATATTTAGACAGTGGCCTGTATTCACGAACATTACTTTCAGGGATAACACCATTTAATTTTACCTTCACTAACCCAATTCAGCAATCTGCCATTGAACAACAAGTAGTGCTGCATTTCACTGTTCTTCCCATCCTTCCTCCAGCAGTCACATGCACATTTATGGCTGGCCTGGGGGTGCCCGACAACATGTGGTCACCCACCTCGGCAATGAAAGCACTGCCATGCCGCCACCAGGAACCACTGCACAAGTGGTGTGACAAATGCTCATCATACAGTTTGTGCCACATTTAGACAGTGGCCTGTATTCAAAATACTACTGTCAAGGCTAACACCATTTTACATTGTCTTCACTAACCCAATTCAGCAAGGTGCCACTGAACAACAAGGGAGATTGCTGGAGCAGGTTAGTAAAGGTAAAATAAAGCTGTGCTACTGCCAGAGGTAATCTTTGTGAATTAAGGCCAGTCAGTTTTAATTTTGTCTCAGTAATACATGAGAAAGAGAACTATTACATGAAACAAGAACTTTCAATTTGTTCATTCCACAGTAAGGGTTCAAGGTTAATTTTATCTGATCCTCTAGGCTGAAATGTTCCTGTAGCTTAGTCTGGGTAGCAAGAAGAGAGGTGGGGCAGTAGCTCCCAGAGAAGGCTGGGTCATCACCTTTGTGCAAAGGGAGGGCCTGGACTGCTTCCAGAGCCAAGGAACTGCATTAAGAGGAAAGGAGAGCTTGACAAGAGCAGAGATAGGAGCAGCAATAGCAGGAGCAGAAAGGACACGCAGTTTAAGACTCTCAGGACTTTGATCTGTTGTTCTGGCAACCAGAGGTGCAGAAGTACCTGTTTTGTTGGATCCACTGAAAGAAGGCTTTGACAGCTTGGAAATGGTTTACAGACAGCAGACATATTATGAACATAAAAACTAAGTCAATGATCTTTGGTACATCAAAAGAGTTGGACAAGGGTGTAAATGAACATAACTACATTGACTAGTTGCTTCAAGTACCTAGGGGTATATCTGGATGCGCACTGTCTTACACAAAGCATGTGGAATATATTACTACAAAGGTCAGTGTAAGGCTGGGTTTGTTCTATAAAATAGAAAGAAATGTGGTAGCCATGTTAGTCCAGTCAATGATGTAGAGGAAAATCAACAACTAATACGTTGCAGGTGATACCTCTTATTGGACTAAGAAACTTGTTTTGACACTAGCTTTTGAGAGTTATACTCTTTTCTTCAGGTCAGTGAAAGCAGAGCTGAATAACATGTCAAATACAGAGGATGAATGAAAACAAATGAGACATGGTGTAGCTTGTTTATATATCAAAGCTCTACAAAGTAAATTCACATTAGTAAAAATAGAGGGAAGAATCCCATTATCATCTAAGAGTGCCTGCTGCAGTGACAGCTTCAAAATCAAAATGACAACTCCATTTTGGTACAGGGAGGGTGAGATGGTGGTTCGAGGATGAAAGGAAGAAAAAAATATATATATATATGTATACCCTCTGAAAGACACAGTCTATAATATTTCACTTTAGTTGCTTCTTACAGGATTGCTGGTTTTAGGAATGACTGGACACCATAAGTAACTTCTAACAGCTCTGAGGTTTATTCAACAAACATACATTAGATAGATCAGCAGGACTCAGCAGTACTACTATAATCTGCTTGTGCAGTTTCTAAAACCCAGTTTCCACCCCAGACATACCATTGGCCCAAAACTGCAGGGGATGTGGACTAAACCATTCTACAATGTTACTAGGGTAAATTACCATATACTACATCTCCCTTCTAGTAAAAGCAATTACCTTGATTTCGGTTTGCATATTAATGACAAATAATTACCAAGCAATATTAACATAATGGTTGAGTCTTACTTTGTGATGAGTTAGGGGTCTAAAGTCACTGGTACTCAGCTTTGTGGAAATAAGTCTTTACCACTGACTTAAGTCATAACAAAATCTCTGAACCTCTCAGGAACTTTAAGCAGACGCCCTCTTCTGGTCATTCGAGTAGACTGCACACTGGGTACAGCCTCGGGACTTTCTGGCAAAGTGTCATTGAAAACAACAGGTTCCATCTCAGGTTGCTCATACTCTTGACAAGTGTCCTGTTCCTGGCTGTTGTCCCTGGATTGCACTGTTTGTGACAATCGGATTCAGTTGACTCATCTGCCTGTTGCTCTTCAGCCTCCAAAGCAACTGTTCGGTCTCTCCTAAGATGTCTCCTGTTCCTGCGGTATCACTGTCCTGCAGGTGTAATCACACTATAGGATCTTGGCTCATCACGGATTCTTTCCACTGTAGCAGGTTGCCACCACTAGAAGTCTATATGCATACCCTTTCCCTTCTCTGAATGGAGTAAGTGGAGCTGCATTCCTGTCATAATACTGTTTCTGTCTTTTCTGTAGTCTTTTCAGACATTTATGTGCATCCTTTGGTATTTCAGGTCGCAGTGCCCTTGCACTTGCTGGTAATGTTGTCCTCAACATTCTGCCCATTAACAATTGAGAAGGTGTACAGTTCAGTACTGTGACTGGTGTATTTCTAAGACTGAGCAATGCAAGATGTGGATCAGTCTGACCTTGCATAGACTTCAGGAAGATTCTTTTTACTGTCTGGATCATTCTTTCAGCTAAACCATTAGATTGTGGGTATCCTGGGCTGGAATGAGTTATTTTGAACTCCCACAACTTTGCAAATTGCTTCATTTCATGACTTGCAAATGGTACATGATCTGCTACCAGTTCTTTTGGAATGCCATGTCTTGCAAATACAGCTTTCAATTTTGCAATAACTGTAGCTGCTGTCTTGTCAGGCATTCTGAGAACCTCAGGGTATTTTGAAAAATAGTCCACTACTATTAAGTAGGTGTCCCCTAAAGTCAAATATGTCTGCACCAAGCTTTAACCATGGCATGTCAGGTATTTCATGTGGACACATTGGCTCTTTATGGTTGCTGGGTAAGAGTTCCTGACAAGGTCCACATGCTTCAACCATCATTTCTACTTCGATTCATGCCTGGCCAATACATCACAGCTCTGGCTTGTGCCTTCGACCTTTGTATTCCTTGATGTGCTGTGTGAAGTCTTTATAGCATATCTGTTCTCAGCTCTTTGGGTATGATGATTCTTTTACCCACCATTATGAGATCATTTTCTATGTATGTATTGTGTCTCATGGGCCAATAGTGCTGAAGTTTGATGCTGACTTGTTTTCCTGTTAGGCCATCCTGAGGTACATTTCTTTAAGCAACTGTAAATCACTGTCCTCTTTGTGGCCTGTTTTAGTCCTCTAACATGCTGTCAGGCAGTGTTTCTGTTGCTTGGATTGAGTACATGACCTTTCACTACTTAGATCAATGTCTCCCTCTGCTGGTTTTCTTGGTACTGCCCTGGCTAGAGTGTCTGCAATCAGAATATCTTTTCCGAGTATATATTACCTCTATGTCATATTTCTGTATCTGTAACAGCATCCACTGCAATCTTGCTGGAGCCTTTCCAATTGGTTTGTTCAGTATGGACTGTAGTGGCTTGTGATCTGATTGTATTTTCACTGACCTTCCATAAACATACTGATGAAATTTCTGTAGAGAGAACACAATCGCTAGCAACTCTTTTCTATCTGTGCATAGTTTCTTTCAGCACTGGACAATGACCTAGATGCATAAGCTATTGGTCTGTTTCTTTGTAGTAGACAAGCACCTAGTCCATCCTTAGATGCATCTGCTTGATTTCAATGTCCTCTTTTGGATCAAAGAATTTTAATACTGGTGCACAAGAAATAGTCTTTTCAGCTTTTGTAAGGCTTCTACCTGTGCTGGCTGCCACTGCCACATGACATCTTTTGAGTAGCTGCCTTAGTGGTGCAGTGAGGGTTGCTTCATTCGGAATGTACTGCACCAAGTGCAGTCATTCTAACAGTCTCTGTAGTGCTTTTTATCTTCGGGAGGGGCATCTCAGCTATTGCTTCTACTTTGGCTTCATCAGGCGTAGCCCATTTTCGGTTATGATGTGCCCCATGTATTTACCTCACTCACCAAAACTGTATTTTGTCACTGTTGAACTTTATACATTGAGTTCCACTGCTCTGTCCATTACTTTTCTCAGAATATTGTCATGCTCTTCCTTGGTAGCTGCGGCTATAAGCATGTCATCAGCTATTACAAAACACCTGGTATGTCCCGAAGTGTTCAGCATTTCTCTGCTGGAATACTTCACTTGCGAACCATTATACCAAAAGGAAGTCTGTGAAATTTGTACCTTCCCAATGGACTGTTGAATGTACATAGGTCTGCAGATTCGTCATCTAATCTGATCTGCCAGTACCCATCTTTTTCATCTAGAATTGTAAAAACTTTTACCTGCAAGCTTACTCTGAATATCCTCCAATGTGGGGATGGAGAAGTGATGTCTTCTGATAGCTTTATTTAAGTCTCTAGGTCCAAACGCACCTGATCTCACCATTTTTCTTTTCAGTAATTACAAGGCTATTTACCCATGTTGTAGGTTTTCTTACCTTGCTAATCACCCCAATTTGCTCCAGCTGTTCCAGTGTCTGTTTTAGTCTGTCCGTGATTGCATATGGGACTTTCCTGCACCATGTATCACAGGAGTAACATTTGGGTCAGTATGTATGTGTAGCAGAGGAATTCTCCTAGGCCTTCAAACACTGTTTTATATTGTGCAAGAAGTTCCTCTTTGTGCTTGGTGGCTTGGTTTTAAGCACCTTTACTTTTGAATCAGATCCAGGATGACACATGCCTGTTGACCCAGTAGGGAAGCTCCCGATGTATTAGTGACATAAAACTGCAGATTGGCCTCTCTGTCTTGTGTCTTACACTTTAGCGTCTTCCCTTCTGGATTAATTTGTGCTCCTCCATATGCCATTAGGATAGTACTGGTCGACTTGATTTGAACCTTGCATGGAAACTCGCAATCACTTCTTTAGTAAGTATATTGGCTTCAGCCCAGTGTCCAACTTGAACTTAACTGGCTGTCCCATTATCTTCAAGGTAGTGTACCACCCTTCATCTGGTACTTGTGTCCGCACCATTTCTTGTTTTCTTTTTACAGCACCCACAACTAGTGCTTCTACCCCTTTGGTCATTTCTCATGAGGTTTATTGGACTTTTTGGACCAGCACATTTTGCATAATGATTGAGGCCACCACATTCTCGACATTCTTGTCATCGCTGGACAAACCTTTAGATATGTCCTGCCACACCTCCCACACGTGTTTGATTTTGTGCACGCGTCTCATGTGTTGGTAGCTGGCGGTCTGGTTTTCGCCTGTATTACCATTCTGCCTTGAACAATAATTCTTAAATGCTTCCATAACCTCAGCTGCTTTTTAGCTTGTGGGTCAGCATATGTTATATTGAGGGTATTGTACCTCGAGGGCACCATCCCGATCATGTATAGCAGGACTGCAATTTTCATTTCCTCTGACTTATCATCTAATCCCATGGCTGTGAAGTACAGACTTAATGTCTGTGCCCACCTTTTCCAGTTTTCTGCAAGGTTTCCAGTCAACAATAGTGGTGGAGGTGGCTTAAATTGCTCCATACTGCCAAAAATACTTTGTTATACAGTCTTTTAGTAAGCTTTAGGTACTCACAAATACTGTCTCTTGTTTCTTTTCTTGGCAGCACAAACTTTTCTTCTTTCTTGCAACTGCAGCACTGCAAGTTCACTTCTGACACCATATAATATTTCACTTTAGATGCTTCTTGCAGGATTGCTGGTTTTAGGAATGACTGGATACCATCAGTAACTTCTAACAGCTCTGAGGTTTATTCAACAAACATACATTAGATAGATCAGCAGGCCTCATAACTACTACTACAATCTGCTCTGCAGTTTCTAAAACCCAGTTTCCACCCCAGACATACCATTGGCCCAAAACTGCAGGGGATGTGGACTAAACCATTCTACAATGTTACTAGGGTAAGTTACCGTGATACTACACAGTCTCTGGCTGCCTGGTCTTCCTGGCTGTATCCTCACTTCCACTGATCCAGCTACTGCTCTTCCCCCTTCTCCTAGCCCCACCAGCCTGTCTTAACCCCTCCTCTGCCTACCCCGAATCCTACCTTAATCATGCGTCCACCATTCTCTACCCCTATTCTATTTTTCTTGCCTGTCTTCCTCCCCTACTGCACGCCCCAAAGCCTACTTTCCCTCCCTCCCCACAGCTTCCACATTCCTACATCCTTCCTCCACTTAGGCACGCTGCACACTGGTCAATGCCCCTTGCCCAGGGTCTAGTCTACTGCCATGAAACCGTCCCACACCCACACCGGTCCTAAACCTCCACTCTGGTCCCCCCGCTCACGCCACCTCACCACCACGCCGATGCTCGGCAATTTCCCGAGATGCTAGCAGGCGAAAAGCATTCCTTTAAAGAACACGCCACAGCTCCTTGAGGCTAGTCCTCCTCCTCCTATTGCTGTCAGGCAACGTGCACCCAAACCCTGGCCCATTCTGCTCTAAAGCTATTAATCTAAGCAAGCCTTTGGGTGCCCTCTCATTCATATCAATCAACATCTGCAGCCTCCTTCCTAAAATGTATGCCCTACAGGCCTTCACTAGCCAGCACAGCCCTGACATCCTGGCGGTTGTGAAACCTGGCTCACGTCATCAGTACCAGACCATGCAATCAGCCTTCCTGGCTACAACATCTTTAGGCTGGATTACCTCTCCAAAAGAGGTGGGGCTGTGCTCTCTACCTAAAAGACTCCATACAAGGGCACCACATCATTACCTCACTCCAACCCACAACTGCTCAGATACTGCCAGTGAGAATCCTCCTCAGAGCCCAAAACAAAACCTCACTGCTGCCACCATCTACATCCCTCCCAATGAACAGGAACTGGTCTAACAGCTGTTCTTGACTTTGTAAAGTCACTCCCACGGACATGAATCCATCCTCCTAGGTGACTTCAACATCAACTGGCCTGCAGTTGATGCTGGTGCCACAGGGATACCATTGCTGTGGCGAACCTCTCACAAATGGTTGACTCGCCAACCAGGAAAATTACAGGACCAGCACCAGCACACTCTTGGACTGGACCCTTACCAGTCACCCATCACAGATATCTAACACTAATGTCCTCCTGACTCTCTCAGCGACCACTCCCTGTTAGCTGCACCTGGTCAAATAAATTCATCAAACGACCACCAAAACTATCACCAGCAGGGTTCAACCCAGTGGTCACCTTCCCGACTCAAATCCCACCTCCTCCATCAAGACTGGTCCTCTACCTTCAATGCAACCAATGTAAACACTGCCCTTGACCACTTCATAAACATCTTCACTGTGGCCTGTGACATGTATGTCCTTATTAAGAAATGCAAAGTCTATCACTTAGTAACCCTTGGCTCACAGGTGACCTCCTCAGGATGCTAAAAACAAGAGACCACATAGGGAGCTGGCCAGAAACTCTGGAAGGCAAAGCGACATCCAAAACTACCAGACGTGCCGCAATGACTGCACAAAACCATCCGGCAAATGAAGTCCGCCTACTATAAGCATGCCTTCACATACTCCTGGGGCAATGGTTGGGAATTCTGGAAGAACATACAGGAACTCACTGGGAATCTACCCAAATCCCCCATCAATACTCAACATCAACGGAACCACAACCCTCAACCCAAAACCATTGCGGATACCTTTAACAAAGCCTTTACTGACCTCAGCTGTCCTACCCCAGGACTACTTCAAAGATGGTGACACCTCTGTCCGCAATGAACACTACTCCCACCAGCTCTCCCCGCTTCTACTTCAAAGCAGTCAAGGCTCACCAAATGTAAATATGTAACCAAAGCCTTGGTTAATCAAGATTCAGTAATGACTCTCGATCTCAAAATCCTGTCTCTCACACCTTGATGAAGTGCTTAGTCCTCTGATCAGAATTTTCAACCTCTCCCTCAGCCTTAGCCAGCTCCCAGACAGATGGAAATCTGCCACTGTCACCCTAATCCATAAAAGTGGTGACAAAACTGCCCATGATAACTACAGACCTATCTCCCTACTACCACCACTCTCAAGGCACTAGAACGCATCGCCTCGGACCAGCTCACAGAATACCTGGATACTACAACATCTTGTGCAAGCAACAACACGGGTTCAGCAAAGGTCACAGCACCTCCACAGCCCTACTTGAATTCACCAGCAATCCACAATGCACTTGACTCCGTGAACTACTAGGCTCAATCTACACTGTTAACTAAAGCCTTTGACACTATCAATCACGCCTCCTGCTTGTCCAGCTTCAGAACACTGGGCTGTCAACTGACTCCACTGGCTGGTTTAAGAGCTACCTCTGAAGAACGTCCCAAACAGTATGAATCAATACACTCTCAGACCCTAGACCGGTCCGCTTGGGAGTCCCCAGGGCTTCATTCTGGGACCCCTCCTTCAGCCTATTCTTAAACTCACTACCAGACAGCTGCAAATAATTCTCTCGTCGATGATGCTGTGATCCTTACCTCGGACCCTGATCCAATCAAATTACATAATAAACTTCAGCAGGCCTTCTCCTCCATCGAATCCTGGTTTCTAAATCATAAACTGCTTCTCAATCAGAAAAACAAGTCTATGGTCTTCTGCAGCCCCCACAACAAAAACAACACTCCACCTCTCCATTGCAACCAAACAAGGAGCCATCCTAGAGCAAACACAATCATTCAAGTACCGGCATCACCCTTGATCCCCACCTCTCCTACGCTGTCCATATCAGCAATGTTGCAAAGTCTGCCAATGCGAGGTTAGGCATATTATTCCGGCACAGGAAACACTTAACCCCAGAAGCACTGGCAGTGGCCATTCAAAGCTCCATTGTCAGCATCATAGACTATGGTCTTATCATATATGGGTCTGCAACTACCTCTGCTCTCAAACATATCGCAACCTCCCTGAATAAGGCCTGTCATCTCTTCACTGGCTCACACACTGCATCCACACATGTGACCTTTATTCCTAATCTGGATGGCTTCAACTGGACAAACGCTAACATACCAAACCTGCATCACTGCCAAGAAAATTATAATGGGTCTGGCCCCACCTGGTGTCTGTGCCTCCTAAATCTAGACAAAGGAACGTCACTACAAGGAGATCCAATTCCCATTTACTACATATCCCACGATGTCGCATCACCCAAGGACAAAGATCATTCACTCATCGGGCATCCAACTGGCTCAACTCTCTTGGCAGCAACATAGTGATCTGCTCCAACACTGCCTCTTCAAGTCCAAGCTGTGTCTCTCACTGCTTGTATCCCGTGATTGCCCATCTTAACATTTCCACCATTCCAGTTGCAAATGCCCCAGCACTTACAATCAGTCTTTGCACCCCTAGCACTTACCTGTCATACTCCTCGACAAGGCCCCTGGCTGCACTGTCTCCACTCTCCCACTTCCCATATCTCCACTCCTGCCCCCACCCCAACAACTTCCCGTACTCCTCCTTACCCCTGCACCTCCTCCCCGATCTCCTACCCTCACTTCCACCACCCACCCCCCTTGTCTTCCTCATAGCCCAAGTCTTTGTACTGGTTATTACATGTCTGTAAGTCAATGACTATATGTTTGTAACTAAAAATGATGACTATTGCACACGCTGATGTGGAACCTTTGTAAAAGAGCCTCAGCTCAAAGGTATTGTAATCCTAGACTGAAATAAATAAAAAAAAAATTGAAGAATTTGTTTCTGTTTTGGGGGTTATGAATTTATCTCTGTAATCTGCCAAAAGGCCAACATCTAGAGTGCGTATGAATTTATCTCTGTAATGTGCCAGAAGGCCAACATCTAGGAGTGCGGTATGAATTTATCTCCGTAATGTGCCAAAAGGCCAACATCTAGGAGTGCGGTATGAATTTATCTCCGTAATGTGCCAAAAGGCCAACATCTAGGAGGGTGGTATGAATCTATCTCGGTAATGTGCCAAAAGGCCAACATCTAGGAGTGCAGTATGAATTTATCTGATAACGTGCCAAAGGGCAACATCTAGAGTGCAGTATGAATTTATCTGATAATGTGCCAAAAGGCCAATGTAACCCTAGATGGCACTATCCCAGGGGCTACTACCCCTGCCTGATTTGCCACCAACAGGTTGAGGGGCCTGGATCCAATGGGTGCCTCCACCCAGAGGTCAGGGTTTGCAATAGTTAAACTAACTTGGTCACAGCCCTCTGGGACACTGCAACCCCCTTTCTTCCCACTAGTGGCCCACACAATATATCAGAATTACTTCACAGTATACACTTACCCCAGGACTGGTTCCGCACTGGGACCTCCTGTGAAATAAGATACGGCAACAATCACAGTACAGTACTTTAACATAGACAAATACCTCAGGCAGTATAACTTTGCTGAAACAAGCAGCTCTGATTTATTTAGGGGATATAACAAGGACAGGGGAAATCAGGTTAATTAGCTTATACTTTACTCATCTCATCTATGGCTTGCTGTATTAGGCCTATCCTCACCAGTTACTGTCCCTGGGTACCCAAGCCCTAGTGGCTAGTCCAAACTGCGTGGCAGCTGGTAGGGCCCTTTCCCACAGAGAAAAGAAAAATTAGTTTAAACAGTCAGCAGTACAGTGATTCCATTTGGATTTAATGTGGCAATTCAACAGGGACGACCCTGAATTAGTACTCACGACCTCCAAACAAGATAGGGTCCTTCAACGTTAGCAGGGCTATTCTTGAGCTCAACGACTCCTCACACATTTATATGGTAAAAAGAAAGTACTATACCAGGCAGGCTGCTTCTCTATCCGATCGCAATTACTGCAATACCCGGAGAACACACAGCAGATTCAGTTCGACAGACAGAGTGCAATTCAGCCATTTCTCCAGTCTTCTACAGGTGAGCCTGGTTTCTCTTCAGATACCCTTTGATTCTTTTCACAGGACAGATTCAGTCCTAACAAGCAGTTACACAAGCTGCAGACCGGAACTCAGGGCCTTACACACGCTTCCTGACTAAAACTGCACACTGAAAAGCACGCTCCTTCCTTCTTCACTTCCAGAGCTCAAACTGAAACTCCAACAGACAAAACCGGCACTTCCTTTGAGTTCCTCCCAGTTCTTGACTGGATTGGCTGTCACTCACAATAGACTGTTCCTGTTGGTCCAAAAGGCGCCAAGTCTAAACTACATCTCCCAGAGTCACTGCCCACACAATCCTCTTGTGGCTGGCTCAGATTATGAGTCCAAGTTCTGATTCGTCCAAGGCATCATTTTAGAGCTAGCTTACCCCACACTGATTGGTCCAGTTCAGCAGTTCAAAACCAGAATGGGGAACTAGGCAGACACAGATCTGACTGCAAAGAAAGCAGGTTAGACAAACTGTAATTTCATTATTACTCTAAATAATTTCTGACAAACAGTTACATCTTTCAGATAGGTTCCTTTGCACTCCTAGTGACTGCAGAAATGGAGTGAATTGGCAGCAGCTCGAGTGGTACTCAAACAGAGAAGCACACAGTCCCCATACAACTAATTATGTCTGCAAGCAGACAGCTCTAAAGAGACAGTACCAGAGGCTCTAAAACACTCACTGATAAATGGCTTAAATGCCAAACACCATTCAGGCTTGGAGCATTCAAGCAAGCTCCTGAAGTCTTTGGGAACCCCCATTTGCAGCGGGTTACACCAACATCTAGGAGTGCAGTATGAATTTATCTCCAGTAATGTGCCAAAAGGCCAATATCTTTACTAAGTTCTTTTTCTTAGTGTCCAAAGATTGAATCATTTTAGTTTAAATGTTTGTCATTCCTGAATATTCCTGAAATTACCTTTAATACTCAGGCGTCACGGGGTACAAAGTTGGGGGGGCTAATTCCCTTAGTCAAAATCCTAACAAAGCTAGGGTGGTCCGGGGCATGCTCCCCAGAAAATTTTGAAATCTTACCTTCAAACGGTAGCTTTTCCTGCATTTTAGTGGTGAAAATATGTTTGAGAAGCCTAGTTATCAGCCATATATTTAATAAGATGCGTGTGGAAAAATGTGGTTACTGGTCCACCGAGGACAGGTTGCAGGAGGACCCCAGAGCAAATGAGAGACCAGAACAGCGTATTTAAATCTCATTTTCCCTAGTTTCTGGTGTTCAGAGGGAGAAAGATGAGTCTCCTGCAATAATATAAAATTTGAGTTTGATTTTCTTAGAAAGGATAGCACTTTGCTCAGTTTTATTGGGTTGGTCAGACCATTAACATTAAATGAGCATACGATAGATGAATTAGCCATTGATAATCCCCAATCCCTGTTCTGAATTCTGAACCATTTTGATTATCAAGGCCATAGTTAGACTTCGACCTGAGCCCTTAAATCTGAGGTAGCAAGGTTTGTTCCGATAACATCCCTATAGATCCATGTTAGTATTGATTAGAAGTAGTGTAAACTTTCTTGAAAAAGTTAATACTGAACAGTAACCAATTAACCATTCTTAGAGATAGCAACAAACTGTAAAAAAAAAAAAAACCTTGAACGTTGTATTTACTAAACTAAACCAAGTGTAACTTCCAAGGTTGGGGGTCTCAATACTATGAACCCCTATGTCTGCGCATTAACGGTTCAGTGGCAGATGTGATGAAAGTGTGTCTACTACTACCAAATCTCCTCAGAGAAAGACCTCAGTTTAGAGGACCTTTCTGTTTAGTACTGCTCACTACACAGCGCCACGCTGGTGTTTATTTTATTCTCCAGACAGTGCTTGTTCTTTCCCTCCCTCCGCGGGACACAGTAATCTGTTACGCCTCAATTTAGCTTCCTTTAATATCATCCAACCCCTTATACTTGATAAGCAGTAGAACAATTTTTCCAAGGACCCCATGCAGACAGACAAAGAGGAAATAAAGCTCCTTGATTGATTAGGTCACCTCTGTCCGTTAGCCTGATTCCCACCACTGTGATCTTTACCCTCATGCAAGACCTAGATTTAGCATCAAACAATTTAAAGGCCCAAATATAGTTCAAAGAAAATGGTTACACAAATTTAAAACAAAAAATACTGAACAGTCATTAAGATTGAGATGCGACCATGGCTTAGTAAGTGTACTGTAGGAGCACCGTGAAAACCGTTAAAACAAGGGGATGGGTTTCAGTGTGCTACTCAGTCTGCTGGTCTCGCTCGATCCTGAGATAGTTAACAGGAAACAATACTCCAGCTAGGAGCACTTTCAAAAGCGTAAGGTAAGTTATCTATCAAAACTCTTCAGCCTTCCGAAACTGGTTTGCCTTTTGCTGTGCTCCTCCCTACATTATTACCAGTTCTGAACTGCATGCTGCAGAATTAGATCGGCGATGCAGTTTAGAACTCACTGAGGTAAAATCGGAGGAGAAGGAGAGTCGGGTTGGGGGCTACCGCATGTTCTTCTTAGTTTTCACCCAAACTGTACTGTAAAGACTAAGAGAGTGTTATTTATTTACCTCAGTTGAAGTTCTGAACCGCATGCTGCAGAATCAGATTGGCGATCTGCATGCAGTTCAGAAAGACTGAGGTAAAAATAAAAAATCGGAATACAATGGCCCATTAATCCAGGGTAGGTTTGCCCTTCAATGATTGGGGCTTTAACTTCGATGGGGGCTGTAGCCTCCCAAAATCAGCATGCAGATGCCACTGTTAATACTCTGACAGTAAAATCACTTATGGGGTGGCTAACCCTGCGAAATGTTTCCTGTATTCTCATCTTTCTGGGTTATTGTTAATCTGTGGTGGTTCATTCTCATTTTGAGCTTCTGTCCATTTCACCAATAAAGCAGCCACCCTCACCATTCTGTACTCTGTATCATACATACAACATTGTTGGAAGAACAGGAATATGAGTTTTGGATTTCAAATGTTTTTCCATTGCAACTGACAGATGTCTCAGAAGAGATGTGTGTACATAGTTTGCAGCAAGGTGTTTTGCATGGTTTTGTACCTTTGTCACCTGACTGGAGCTCTGTGGGATGTTTGCTTTGCACCAGTTTATGCTTTAAGTTTGGCAGTTGGCAGAAGAAGGTGTGGAAATATATTTTGTAGAGTTTCATCTTCAAACAATAGTGACAGTAAGCGTTTATTATTTTTCGTACTGTTTCCAGTTCTGGATTACATGTTACTACTAGAGGTGCGTTCAGATGTTCTCTTTGGCTTGTACTTTAATAAGTTCTTCTCTAGGTGTGTGGAATGTGGACTGAATATTCCTATCAATGATGTTGGATTTATATCCTTCTCCTTGAAGGGTCTTTTAATGCACCAAGATGTCTGTCCCTGTCTTCCTAATTTGAAAAATGTGGTACTTGATGGTCTGACTGTATTATGAATGTTTTGGTGTGTGAAGAGTGGAAGCTCAAGCTGTGAAGGCAACTGTATCTGTCTGTAGGTTTCCTGTACAAAAATGTTTGTAGTGTTCCATTTTTGTTTGCTTGCACGCATGTGCAAGAAACATAGTGCCATCATCTGAGTTTTTCAGAGGTGTGCAGCATCTTCCAATTCAGTCAGTGTGTTTGCAGGCGTGGTCACAGTTCTCCAATCACTGCTGGAGCTGTCTATGACAGCACTTGAAAATGCAGTGGCATACAGTTGAAAGAGGAGCTACGCTTCAGAGGTAGCTCCTCCCCCCACACACACACACAGATCAACTGTGTTGGTTACCTGATAGGATGGTGTAGTCTTGTCTAGCTTAGAGACAAGCCACATCATTACTTTAATAAACTGTTCCCTGCCACAGCAGGACCACCAAAATGTGTGGGTGCCTAACAGTCCATACATCAGCCAGCTCTCCAAAGCACAATCATGGACTCCATGGGTTCTAATCCTCCAGAAAAAATACCTCAGTATTTGATGTGAAAACTCAGACTTCGTTGTATGTGTAATTCTAAGCATTTTCTCTTACTAGACTCTGTCAATGTGAACTCCCACTGCTAAAACCTATACAAACGAACTTGAGCATACTGTACTACCTGCAGCTGAAGCAAAGAACAGCCAGAATGCACAAAGGAGAACATATTGCTATGCATTTCAGCAGCAGCCAGTGGGGAGGTTTTCATGACTGAAGCACTTTAATCGTCTTTTAGTGCTGTCATATACACACCCTGTGTGGTAATTCACCAAACTGCACACTTAGTCTGGTAATGCAGCTTCAAAATATTTTTTTCTCCAATTGCCGTGAGCTGGCATTAAGATAGAATCACACAGCTCTTTCTCAAATCAGATGCTCAATGAAGTCACATCACCTTGTGACCCTAAACATCTTAGGGGTTGGACATGTGCCCTAACAAAACAGCGAAAACTAGGTGTAGAAAAGAAACACAAATTCAACCGTAGCTCACAATCAAATCCACCCTTTCCTCCGGCGAATCTGAAGCCGCCTAACAGCCACCCTGGATGCTCATGCACTCCCCCACCGCACAATATATGGCCGACGGGGTGCTGTTGCATTTATTAAATAATTTCCGATCCCGTTGCTGCCACCATACTGATACAGTAATTCTTTTATGGCTCGAAAACTGCTTGACATTAGCTGAATTATAAATGGCATCCCTGTTTGACGCTGTGGTGCGGAATATGGTGAGCTCAAATTTTAAGCCAAGTATTACGTGCAGATATGTTGTTATTGACTCATGTCACTTACCATTTTATACAGCTATTGATTTTTTCAATTCACTTTTGCTGACAAATGTTGATCGAGGGATTCTGGTGTCACAATTCAGTTCAGCGATGTAACATCTTACGCAGATGCTAATAACTGTTTTAAAATGTCGAAAAGTTAACAGCCATGAAAATGCATGAACTTCTTTCTTCAGTGTCTGGAGCTGTAGTGGTGTTACTGGCAGTGCATGTCCTTTGCTCCAGATCTATCAGTGAGATGTCTATTCTGTGCAATGGACAGTGGCTGAATGTTATCAGCTGACAGTTTTCATTTCATTACCAACAGATAAATATTCAGGGCTTTGCAATGCAACTTTGCTGGTAGCACAGTTTCATGCCCCCAGGTATCTGTCATCAGTTAGTGGTTATATCTTAACCGATGATCACAAAAAGTATGAAAAGATTTGCCGCTGAGTAATGTAAATGCCAATCCACCTAAGCACCTTTAGGCTGCAAACAGAATTTGAGACGATAGGGATTCTGGACCGATGTATCACTCCGGGCACAGCAACGGTTAATAAGTTTAAGCACATTCTCAGGACATTGTTTCACTTGCCCCTCTCCCCACTACGATCCTGGTCACCTGAAATAAACCTGACATTTTAGTATCTGTTTTACATCTTGGCTCAGTTAGGCAATCAACGCTGTAAGAACATAAACGGACATATAAACGGGACTATAAGAACATGCCGTGGGTGCTTGTGCCTTAGTCCAACTGTGCAACATCAGCCTGAAGCTCAGGTAGGGCTTACTGTCTACCACTTTGTTCACCCCCCATGTACCTGTATCATTTCACATCCTCCCTTGCTTTAGTGCAGCTGTGCTACATCAGCCTGAAGCTCTGGTAGGGCTTACTGTCTACCACTTTGTTCACCCCCATTGTATCGCTGTGCTACATCAGCCTGAAGCTCTGCTAGGGCTTACTATCTACCACTTTGTTCACCAGCCCCATGTACCTGCACCATTTCACATCCTCCTTGATCTACAGTGAGGATCCCTCATTCATCGTCACTATGCACGCACAAAAAAAAAACTTCGGTCTTCAAAAATTAAGATACATTTATTATGTTTGTTATGTTTGCTTGCCGCATGTGCAAGAAACATAGTGCCATCATCCGAGATTTCGGAGGTGTGTCACCCTCTTCCAGTTCAGTCAGTGTGTTGGCAGGCGCTGGCCCTGTAAGCCAATGCATGCAGGAGCTGCCTATGACAAGCTCACAAATGCGGTGGCATACAGTTGAGAGCTACGCTCAGTGAGCAGCGATAAGCTATCGCTGCTCAGCGCGCAGCTCCCCACACACACACATACACACACACACACACACCAGGCATGCGCGCTTCGCGACGACGACACACTGTATAGCCGACAGGTGTGCCCAATCCCCGTCGGCTGTGCTGCGCTCCCCGCCCCAAAGCCTTTCAATGCCACGCTGGTGCCCAACCCAGCGTGGCAACTCATGATATAGCTGACGGGGGTGCCCAATCCCCATCGGCTCCACTGTCATCACCCCACGTACTGGGTGCCACATGAGAGCCCACCCCAGTGTGGCAATCGATGCTTTGGCCGACGGGTGCCCAATCCCCCGTCGGCTGAACGCCTCCCCAACTGTCCTTGTGCCACGCTGGAGCCCACGCCCGCTGTTGTCATTGGAAACAAAAATAACACCTGTAAAGAAAAACGGTCCCACGTAGTCTCCCTGGCCCCTCCCATAACCTGCACCCACCCACTGCGCACCCTGCCTCCCCACCCACCTCACCCATACTTACCTCCGGACCGCGGCGTGATCTTCGATGGACCGGGAACACGTCTGCACTCTTCACAAAGCCGACCGCTAACTGAGGAAATGCCGGAAAGCTGTATAATGGGCAAGATGGGGGTTTTCAACTTTGTTGCATATCTCAGGCATTTTTGGAATTTTGCACCAAATTTTTCAATATGGGGTTTTGGGACCCTTCTCATGAATGATATCACTGTCATGGCGTTACTCGGGCCCGAAGGGTGATTTCAGTCACTATGCGAAATCACCTTTGGGACTGATTAACGAAATGACACTGCTAGTGATTCATAAGGTGGGCTCTCAAAGCCTATTTTGAAAATTTGGTGGAAAATTTCAAAAGCGACTGTTTTATTAGCGCAGCGCTATGCAGTTCCCCGCACGCTTGTAAGTTCGCGAATTTTTAATATTTTCCTCCAGATTTTCAACATTGCCATTTTACCACACCTTCTTATGAGCAGTACAGCTGTCATTTTCACATCTTACCCAAAACGTGTTTCCGCCCATGTAGCGACAATGGCGCAGTCGGTGTGCAAAACCAATGTACGTGACAAATTAAGAAAACCACAGTGTCACTGTTCATGAGCAGAGGTCTTAAAATGGCTATGTTGAAAATTTGGTGAAAAATTCCTAACGACTGTTTTACGAGCGCTGCGTATGCGCAGTTCCTATGCACGCCGTAGTTCACGAATTTTCAATATTTACACTCCAGATTTTCAACATTGCCATTTTACCACCCTCATATGAGCAGTACAGCTGTCATTTTCACATCTTGCCCAAAATGTGTTTCCGCCCATGTAGCGCACAATGGCGCAGTCGATGTGCGAAATCAATGTATGGGACACATTAAGAAAATCACAGTGACACTGTTCATGAGCAGAGGTCTTAAATGGCTATGTTGAAAATTTGGTGAAAACATTCCTAAAATGACTGTTTTATGAGCGTGCGTCTATGCAGTTCCTATGCATGCTCATAAGTTTGCAACTTAATATTTTCACTCCAGATTTTCAACATTGCCATTTTATTACACTTCCTTATGAACAGTACAGCTACCATTTTTCATATGCCTCCCAATGTGAATGTAGTTACATATGTAGTGCACAATGGTGCTGTTGGTTGGTGCGAAAGCAATGTTTGGGACAGATTAAGAAAATCACAGTTACACTGTTCATGAGCAGAGGTCTTAAAATGGCTATGTTGAAAATTTGGTGACAAAAGTCCATAAAATGACTGTGTTATGAGTGAGCATTGCAGTTTCCATGCACTCGTAAGTTCATGACTTTGTAATATTTTAAGTCCAGATTTTCACCAGTGGCATTTTTCCACACTGCCTTATTTACAGTACAGCTGTCATTTTTCACAACATGGCCGAAGTGTGTTTTCACACTTTCAGCGCAGAGATGCGTGGTCGCTGTGGGAAATTATTGTTCGGGACAGATAAAGAAAATCACAGTGACACTGTTCATGATCGAGGCACCAAAATGCCTGGAGTTGACAATCTGCTGTAAAAATCCCCAATCTAATTATATTACGGGTGTGAGTTGCAGTTTATGCACGCCTGTGACTTCACCATTTTTAAATATTTTACTACAGATTTGCAACATTGCCATTTTTACACCTCCCCATGAACAGTACAGCTGTCATTTTTACATCCTGTTTGAATGTTTTTGCACCTGTGGTGCTAAATGTCGTAGTCACTGTGCATAAGCAGCTTTTGGCTAAGAAACTGATATTCCCCTGTTCATGAGGTGGGGTCACAAAAACCCATGTTGGACATTTGGAGTGAAAATACCAACGAATGCCTGAGGTATTAGGTTTCCAACCATAACGCCCAACCCTGTAGAGAATAACAGGCATCAGGGGTGTGACTTGGGATTCTTGCTGTAATGCTCATACCATTCCACACCCTGCAGCCAGTGAGAGGCTTGTCGAGGTATGCCTTGGACTCTTCGACCCCAAAGTTAGCCCCATTCTCCTATATCGCACCCATCTCACTATATTTCCTAATGGAATGGGGTGTGCATAAGGACCAAAGACCCCAAGGAACACCGTGACATTTGCCAGTGTCTGCAGGGTGGGGTGTACTGAAATGCATGGCCCGTTATGCCTAGCGACCCAAAGGCACACCCCCAATGCCTGTCACTCTCTGCAGGGTGGTGGTGGGTTAGCTTCAGTTCAGTACTTCACTGCCATTACTATTACGCAGCTCTGTAACTCTACACTACCACTGCCAATGCCAGCAAGCAAACATTCGGCATTGACAAATGCTTGTTTTTTGTGTGACTGTAGTATCCAGGAAGTACAATAACTCTGAATTATTTATTTAGAATTCTATTGAAGGCTGGATTTTATTGACATTATCAGAACATTGTTTCAAGTTTTCCTCTCTTGCTGTCCATATCATGCAGATGTCATCACTATGTTGGTAATATTGTAATGGTTTGTGGCATTGCGTATTGAGGACTTTTTCTTCTAGATCTGCCATGAAGAGATTTGTGTTCTCTGATGCCATCCTGGTGTCCATAGCTGTCCCTGTATTTTAAAGGTAGATCTCAGTGTTAAAGCTGAAGTAATTGTGTGTAAGGGTGTATTCAACTATCACTTCTGGTGGATATTTGCTGTCTGTGGTTGCTCTTTGTAGGCATTCATAACACACCATTGTGCTGTCTCTACAAGGGATGCTGCTGTATAAGGATTCAACATCTATGGTGCTATGGTGACTACAACAGTGTTAGGAGGTAACTGGTCGATGTTGTGCAGTTTGTTTAAAAGTCTGTCGTATCTTGTATGAAGTTGACTGTGTTTTGCATCAACGGTTTGAGTATAACCTCTGTGAGTCTAGAAATCACCTCTATTAATGTGCCAGTTCCTGATATAATTGGTCACCCAGGGTTTCAGGTTTGTGAATTTTGGCAACATGTAGAAGGTTCCTAGTGCTACATAGAAACATAGAATTTAACGGCAGATAAGACCCTTGGCCCACCCAGTCTGTCCATTTCCCTACCTAATGGATAAGCTGCAGATCCTAGCTAACCAGCAGCCCACTTCTTTCTACCCCACCCCTAGAATTGCCTTATGACTGTCCCATGCATGCTTGAATTCCACCACTATTTTTGACTCCACAACCTAACATAGAAACATAGACTTTGACGGCAGATAAGGATCGCTAGGTCCATCTAGTCTGCCCATTTCTCACCTACAGGATAGGCTTGAGATCCTAGTTAACCAACAGCCTATATCTTCCTGCCCCCACAAGAATTGCCTTTATGTCTGTCCCATGCATTCTTGAATTCTCCACAGTTTTAGACCCCATAACTTCCTCAGGAAGGCTGTTCCATGCACCCACTACCCTCTCTGAAATAATACTTCCTCACATTGCCCCTAGACCCGCCTCCTTCTATCTTTAAATTGTGTCCCTTGTTCTTGCAAGTCTCTTTTCTGAAAGATGCTACCCTCTTGGACTTTGTTGATTCCCTTGAGGTACTTGAAAGTTTCTATCATGTCCCCCTCTCCTTCTTTCCTCAAGGGTAGCATATTAAGCTCCTTTAGTCTCTCCTCATCACGGCTTCTCTTGCAGACCCTGCACCATTTTAGTTGCCCTCCTCTGGACTGCCTCTATCCTGTCTATGTCCTTGTGGAGATGGGGTCTCCAGAACTGGACACAGTATTCCAGATGGGGTCTCACCAACTGTCTGTACAGAGGGATAACAACTTCCTGCTTTCTGCTGCTGATGCCTCTCCCTATACATCCCAGTATACCCCCGGCCCTTCCTACTGCCTTCTCACATTGCTTGCTAACCTTAAGGTCATCTGATATGATTACCCCCAGGTCCTTTTCCTGTTTTGTTGTTGTTACTACCTCCCACCCATTGTATTCTTCCCTGGGTTCTTGTTTCCCAGGTGCATTATTTTGCACTTTTGCATTGAACTCAGCTGCCACACGCCTGACCATTCCTCCCGACCTTGCCAAGTCCCTTTTCATCCTTTCCACGCCTCCTTGTATCAACCCTGTTGCAGATCTTTGTGTCATCTGCAAAGGCATACTTTTCCTTCCAGTCCCTCTGCAATGCCACTGATGAAGACATTAAAAGGACTGGACCCAATACTGAACCCTGCAGTACCCCACTAGTAACCGCCCTTTCTTCAGAGTGGACTCCATTTACAATTACCTTTCTGTGTCCTGTTGTCCGGCCAATGTTTATTTAGGCTACCACCCTGGACCCACTCCCAGGCTGGTTAATTTGACTAATAATCTTTGTGTGGGACTGTGTCAAATGCCTTGCAAGTCTAGGTAGGCTATGTCCACAGCCCCTCCCTGGTCTACTACTTTGGTCACCCAGTCAAAGAAATCTATTAGATTCATCTGACATGACCTTCCTGCTGTGAACCCATGCTGCCTTGGATCCTGTGCTCCACTGACCTCTAGGTACTCAACTATTCTTTCCTTCAGAGTGACTCCATCACTTTCCCTACCACAGAGGTCAGACTGACAGGTCTGTAGTTTCCTGCCTCTGTCTTGGTCCCACTTTTGTGAAGGGGAATCACATCCGCCTCCTCCAGTCCTCTGGTACCACACCATCCTCCCATGATTTATTAAAAAGAGTAGCCAGTGGTTTCACTAGTTCCTTCCTTAATTCTTTTAGAATTCTGGGGTGAATTCCATCAGGACCCACTGCTTTGTCCACCTTCAGTTTTAGGAGTTCTTGCAGACCCTTTCTTCTGTGAAAGGACTGGGATCGCCCCCCTATCAAGAGTGCTTCTGTTAATTGGATTAGGCACTTCCTCCTCTTTGTGAATACTGAGCAGAAATATTCGTTCAGTATTCCTGCTTTTCACTGTCCCCTCTGCCCACTCACCGTTCATTCTAGTCAGCCTCACTATCCCTCCTTTGTCTTTTCACGCCGCTGATGTACTATAAAAGGTTTTATCCTTCTTAACTGAGTTGGCTATCTTTTCCTCAGTTTGGGCCTTTGCTATTCTGACTTCCTCCCTGCTTCTTTCTGCCTTAACTGGTACAGCTCTCTGTCCTGCTCCTTCTGTGTTTCCTTATACTTCTGGAATGCTATCTTTTCTTCCTGACTTTCACAGCCACCTCTCTTGAGAACCATAGTGGCTTTTCTTTCGCTTTGATTTGTTTATTTGCTTCACACAAAGGCTTTGTTGCCTCTGTGATGGCAGTTTTGATAATTCCCCATTGTTGCTCCACACCTCCTTCTAGCCTGTTTGCTAGTGCTTTTCTGAGGCACTCTCCCATCTTGCCAAAGTCAGCCCTCCTAAAGTCCAGTACCCTCACTTTTGTATGGCTTGACTCTGTAGTGAGTTTAACGTGAACCACACTGTTTGATGGTCACTTGTCCCCAGATGGCAACCCACTTCTAGATCTGAGATCCTCTCACTGCCCCCGTTTGAGAGCACGAGGTCTAAGATTGCCCCTCACGAGTGGGTTCCGAAACTAGCTGTCTAATGCCTGCCACCTGTAGGCGCCAAGAATGGCTCTGTTTGGATGTGGCTGCAGCAAATGTGCTCCAGTTAACATCTGGCATATTCAGGTCTCCCATCAACAGTATCTCCCTTTTCTGCCATTCTAAGAATGCCTTCCATCATATCCTTGTCCATTCCTTCCCCTGACATGGGGTCTGTACACAACCCCTGTGTGGATTGTAGTGCCCTTTCCAGTCTCCAAGGTGACCCACAGTGCCTCCTCTCCTCCCTGTTTACTCTTTTGTTCAGCTGCTTTTATCCCTTCCTTTACATAGAGAGCTACTCCTCCCCTCTTTCTCCCTGCCTGTCTCTCCTGTAGGTTATGTACCCTGGTATGTTAACATCCCAGTCATGGTTCTCTGTGTACCATGTTTCTGTGACTGCTACGATATCCAGGCATCCTCTTCCATTAAGGCCACCAGCTCAGGGAGCTTGTTGCCCAGACTACTGGCATTGGTACTCATTACCCTCCATTTCCTGATGGCCTTACCCCTTTTGCCCATCCCTGTCCTTCTTGCCTTTGTCACTTTCTCCATTTAACCCTGCCCTTCTCCTATCGACTCCTCCATGTTGGTGTTTGCCACACTTACTACCGGATTGTTTGGGGGCTAGGATTTTCATGCTTCTTTCCAGTGCCTCCTCCTTGGCTAGTTTAAAAGTGCCAATGAAGCATTTAAACCTATCACTTAGGATCCTGGTTCCCTCCCGACAGATGCAGCCCATCATGCCAGTATAGGCTTGCATCACTCCAGGTGGACCCCAGTCCCCAATGAAGCAAATCCCTGAGCTCCACACCAGTTTTTCAACCACTGATTGAATCCCATGGTACGGAACACCCAGCCTCTCCGATGCCATAGATGGGTAACACCTCCGAGAAGGTTACCGTGTGTGCTACTTGACTAAGGCCCCTTCCCAATTCCACAAACTCTTCCTGCACTTCTCTAATCCCTTTCTTAGCCAGGTCATTTGTCCCTAAGTGGACAATGACATCCAGCTCCCTCCCCTGTGCAGCTGCTCCGCAATCCTGAGGATTCGCCCTGTCCCTCCAAGCCATGGTGGCCAGGCAGGCACCATACCTCCCTCTCCCTTCCTGCCCAGTTCTACCTTCCTAACAATGGAGTCCCCACCAGGAGTTGGAATGCTGTTCCATGCAACCACAACCTCTCTGTGAAAAAATGCTTCCTTAAATTACCTCTGAGCCGCCCTCCATCTTCAAATTGTGCCCCTTGTTCTTGCACACCTCTTTTTGAAAGATGCTACCTCTTGGACTTTGTTGATTCTCTTGAGGTACTTGAAAGTTTCTATCATGTCCCCCTCTCCTCCTGTCCTCGAGGCTATACATATTAAGCTCCTTAAGTCTCTTCATAAGTCTTCTGGTGCAGACCCTGCACCATTTTAGTGCCCCTCCTCTGGACAGCTTCCATCCTGTCTATGTCTTTGTGGAGATTGGGTCTCCAGAACTGCACACAGTACCCCAGATGGGGTCACACCAGCTGTCTGTACAGAGGATAATAACTTCCTGTTTTCTATTGGTGATGCCTCTTCCTATGCATCCCAGTATCCCCAGCCCTCCTTGCTGTCCTCTCACATTGCTTGCCCACCTTTAGGTCATCTGATATGACTACCCCAAGGTCCCTTTCCATTTTTGTTGTTGTCAGTATCTCACCCCCATTGTGTACTCTTGCCCTGGTTTTGTTTCCTAGGTGCATTACCTTGCACTTCTTAGCATTGAATCTAAGCTGCCATACATTTGACCATTCCTCTAACCTTGCCAAGTCCCTTCTCATCCTTTCCACCCCACCTTGTGCATCAGCTCTGTTGCAGATCTTTGTGTCACCTGCAAAGAGACATATTTTTCCTTCCAGTCCTCTGCAATGTTGCTTATAAAGACATTGAAGAGGACCGTCCTAATACTGAACCCTGTGGTACCCCACTAGTAACCCCCTTCTTCACAGTGGACCCATTTACTATTACTCTCTGTGTCCTATTCTCCAGCCAATTCTTTACCCAGGCTGTCATCTTGGGACCCACTCCCAGGCTGGCTAACTTGTATATTAATCTTTGTGTGGGACTGTGTCAAATGCCTTGCTAAAGTCTAGGTAGGCCATGTCCACAGCCCCTCCCTGATCTACTACTTTGGTCACCCAGTCAAAGAAATCTATCAGATTCGTCTGGCATGACCTTCCCTGTGAATCCATGATGCTTTGGGTCCTGTGCCCCTCTGGCCTCTAGATACGCGACAATTCTTTCCTTCAGAAGTGATTCCATCATTTTCCCTATCACTGAGGTTAAACTAACAGATCTGTAGTTTTCTGCTTCTGCCTTGCTCCCACTTTTGTGAAGGGAATCACATTTGCCCTTCTCCAGTCCTCGGGTACCACACCATCCTCCCATGATTTGTTAAAGAGGGTAGTCAGTGGTGTCACTAGTTCTACCCTTAGTTCTTTTAGAATTCTGGGATGAATCCCATCAGGCCCCATTGCTTTGTCCACCTTCAGTTTTAAGAGTTCTTTCAGAACCTGGCCTTGTTTGTATCAGATTTCCAGTTCATTGTGTGTACATATCTGAAATCCAGAACTCATATTCCTGTTCTAGCAATTCTGCTGTGATTTTGGAGAAAAGAGCGAATGGAAGAACCACAATAACAGGTTTATAACACCTCAAAGCAAGAGAGTAGAGGTTGGAGGACAGGAGTGGTAGTTTAGTATTTCAGGTTGGAGACAGTAAGATGGTAGGAGGCTGGAGCAAATGTGAACAGATGCTAAATCGGGGAAGAGTAGGAAGTGGAGACAAGAGAGAATAGGGAGAGGGTAAGAGCACAGCAGGTTAGGAGTTGGAGTATTGCAAGCAAAAGGAGGGACAAAGGGCTTGCATAGTAATGAGATATGGGAAACTGGTTAGACAGGTTCACCTGGCAATGTTAGAGTAAAATTGAGGACCCAGAAGGGTAGTGTAATAGTTACCAGATATTTATTTACTTTATTTAAAAGTTTTACCAGGAAGACATGCTGAGCAGACTACTACTCGACTTCAGATGCACCCTGGGAGAAGGGTAGAGGAGAGTACAATAGAAACAGTGTACAATAGTAGCAAAACAATCATACAGAATATTGCATTACAGTAGGATTGGCACAACAAGATAGTACAAAGGGCATCTTTTGGTATACATCTAAACAGGAGGCAACTATACAGACATTGGCTTGCAGTTGGTGCTTAGGCACAGCAGTAAAACAAAAAGTGCTTCATGTAATATACATTTATTTTATTTTTTTTACTCTTTGGTAACCAGGTAGGCCCACTCAGGCACAAGTGCCTGTTTTTAGGGGTGACCTGGGAGCACTGGGCAGTTAAGGATTTGCTCAGAGTCACACAGTATGCAAGTAGAGGTTGTGAGAATCAGACCAGGTCTGGTCTGCTGGATGTAATAAGCTCGTTCACACCTCATTCCTCTAACCTCTAAGCTATACATACTAATGGAAGACTAGATTCAGGTGACAGAAATGCTTCTTAGGTACATACTGTAAACAGGTAGAAGAGAAATGTGCATTAATAAAGTTGTTGAGGTGCTGACTGGGGAGGTGTGGCAAATGTCCACAGGAGGGAGTTCCACAGTTTTGGCATGCAGTAGCTAAAGGCTGCTTGTCCCTTGTGGTGGACCTATGTGGGACCGACAAGGATCGGGAGTCAAGGTTCTGAGTGGGTAGCGGGTGGGTAGGAGATGTTAGAGGAGGTAGGTAGGTGGCAGTGACTTGGTCTAGAACTTGGACATGAATCTAACGCTATGAGATTGCCTCCAATACTGGAGCGAGGGAAGTTCCAGGGATTGTGTAGAGGGTGCAGTGGTGGGTAGTAGGAGGACGGTCCAGAGTGAAATGACAGAATGAGTGGAAGAGTGGGTCCAGTCTGGCTAGGAGGACTTAGGAGCAGCACTGTAGACTACATCACCATAGTTGAATATGGGAGAATCATTTTCTGGCAATTGCACACCTGCAGCGGGATGCAAGCACGGTTGGGGTATAAGGCACCCAGTTGGGGCTGAAGTTTTTGTGGATGGCTTCAATGCATGCAGAAAGCTGAGATGATGGTCAAGCCAGACCCTAAAATATCTAAAGGAGGAGCAGGCCTCAGAGAAGTCCCGTCAAGGGTGTGGAGGGCGGAGGGGAGGTGAGTCGAGACAGTCTCTGCCTCATGCCAAAGGTCATGGAAACTGTTTTCTTGGCATTTAAAAAGCTGATTACAGTGAAACCAGAGCTGAACATTATTGAAATCCTGCTGTAGTCTGGTCTTCACATCGGAGGAAGAGGGGCAGGATGTATACAGTGCTGTGTTGTCCGCATACATGTGAATGGATATGTGTGTGGGCAGGCTGACGGCAGGTCATTTAGGAAGATGGAGAACAAGAGCGGGCCAAGAATTGAGCCTTGGGGACACCAGCTGTAACAGGTAGGGAGCAGAGGTGAGTTGCCAACTGGGATTGATTAGACTGACCCACTAAATAGGGAGAGGAACCAGTTGGTAGCTCCTCGCTAGAGACAGCATGGGAGAGTTTGGTCAGGAGGAGGGTGTGAGACAATGTCAAAGCCTTTGCTAGGTCGATGAAAATGGCTGCAGTGATATGGCCTTTATTCATCCCAGTAAGGATATGGTTAGTGAGTCTTAGGAAGGAGGTGGCAGGGAGTGAGTCTTCATAAACCAGACTGGTAAGATGAAAAGAAGGAGGTGGAGTTGAGGAAGGAGGAGAGCTGTGTTAGGACTATGTGCTCCTGGAGTTCACCTGGCAAAATATACCATGATAGAGGGCCCACCTAGTAAATCAAGGGTGAAGAGGTCACCCAGATGGGGTGATAATAAGAGCCACAGAACTAAACCTGGGCAGATAACTAGGGCAGGAAAACAGTAAAGGAATTAAAATATTAATGCCTCCCCAGATGAGAGGCATGCATTTATTAAAATTTACTCCTGTGCAGAAGACAAGACAGGGAGTACCCTCAACTGCATTCTGAAAGAATAAATACCCCAAAGAGGAAGCACACAGTTGTTTAAATAAAGCTTGGTCAGAAGGCAGGACAGGAGAAACCACCAACTTGAATACAAAGATGTTTACGCATTTGAGATGGAAGTACACAGTTATTTAAAGAAAGTGGGCAGAAGGCAGCACAAGGAGAATCACCAACTGAATTCAAAAGTTAAATGCCCCAGGTGAGTAGGTACAGTAGACATTTATATAGTTAAACCTAGGCTGAGGGCAGGACAGGGGAAACTATCAACTGAATTCAAAAAAAATAAGGTAACCCAGATGAGGAGGTACACAGTTATTTAGTTGAACCTGGGCAGAGGGTAGGACAGAGAGAACCACTCAAATGAGTTCCAAATGTTTGGTACTCCAGATGACTAGACACAACCAATTACTGCTTAAACCAGTGCAAAGAACTGGACAGAAAACTTTCCAGGTGAAAGGACTTATTAGGGCACCCTGAATTAGGTGTCTAACAGCAGGGAGGGATACACAGGCTAAAATCATCCAGACAGGGAGTCAGCCTAGTCGCAGGCCATGCCGGGGAGGGGGCAACAGCAGTGAAGCCCTGCATACAATAAGTAACACCAAGCAGTAAAATAGAAGAAAGCATCAGCACAGTTAGAAACAGCAGCTGGTAATAATACTATGCTACAGGAACTGCAGACAGTAACCATGACACACAACAACATTTAGGGATTCAGCATGTATGCAGGATGTAGGGTATTTACCCAGGAGCTGCAGATGGAAGTACACAATACAGAACACTTACTGAAGCACGGAAGGTGCACACTGTGGGGAAGAGTAGCTGGCCCATGTCTGAGTCCACAGCTGATGCCTACGGTGCTATTATACTCCTACTCACACTCCAGCACACAACACAGAGGCTGGTAGATCCTGAAGGCCTTTTTGGGAAAACAGGTTATGCCCCTGCACATCAAGCCACCCAACTGACTGATGGACAAGGAGAAGGAGTGGTTCTAAGTGGAGTGACCTCACGGTTCAACAATGAAAGTCCTTACCCCTAAGCAGTGATCGTGGGGAGGGAGGGTGGAAATACAGCAAAGGGCTACACCTCGACCTGCAGCTCCTGCTGCTATGATCTTGGTGTCCTGGATTGTTTTGGCATCTTTGCAAAAGAAATTCAAAGGTTGACATGTTTTTGGATATAATTATCTATCTATCTATAGTGAGATCATCCAGAACTTCTTTTATTCATTCTGCTACAGTTCAATCAGTCCAGCTCATGCTGAACTAAGCCTCCATACTTGTACAGTAACAAAATAGAACAGCACAGAGGCAGCAGCAACCTCTTCTTGCTTTATATTTATTGAATACTAAGGCAGAGGTTTCTTGAACTTATTTTTTAAAACAAACTGTTTAAAAATGTTGACTTAGATAAATTCTCTTTAACAAGCATCCCTAAATAGAATACCAGAAATCTGCATTGTGGCTGCTGCCTATATGAATAAATTCAGAGGTATCTGTTTTCGTAAATAACTTCTCAAAGGTAAATCATTCACTAAGAGTCTTGCTGCTTTAGATGTGAGAGAAATCCAGGCAGGAAACATAACAGTGAAAGAATTCCATCCCACTCCCAAATCGCTATGACGATTAAGTAATAATGGAACCTAACTGGATCTTGAACTTACTGCAGGCCAATGCCAGAACATCATCAATGTGCTTTACCAACTGAGCCATCAGGTCAGCTGCCTTGCATGAGCTTCCTGTGCCCACTTTTTTCACTTGATTTGTATCTCTTCTTCTTGTCTGCCTTTCCTGTCTGGACTTACCCCTGTGCCCCACGCCTTGCCCCCTTCAAGCAGGTTGGGTGGAACTTGCCCTGCCACCACCCCTCAAGCAGGATCCAGTGTGGTTCCCAGTCAGTGGTGCCAAGCCTGCAGGAGGGCTGCTCAGTCTTCCCCATCATGCCCAAGGATGTCAACATGTAATGACATGGGGCATTTGTTGATGTCTCTTACCCTTTTAGACTTCCCATCTGCCCACGACATCTAGCCTCAATTGGTGCCAGATGCACTGCAAGAGGCGCAACATCCGAGGTTAAATCCTCTTACCCATCCAACCCCTGATGACTGGAGTTCACTCACAATCTAGGTCACCGGTGTAACCAAGCAGTACTTCTACCATGGTTTTTGGGCCAGCTGTCTCTTTCTAATACTACAGAGTCCTCCAGTATTAGAGAAATGGCTATAGGAAATACAGGCTAGCCAGTGGCCTGTTATCTCAATTGTTAGAACACCAGAATGGTATTCTGGAGTAGAGGTTCAATTACAAGACACTACTGGTTACATTATTATCTTCCAATACTTTCACATGTGAAGTGAAGAAGAATTGGTACTGCTAGAGAGGAGAATGAAATGTTTGCAATGCGATTAAGTATCATAAGATGAATGAAAATTAAGTTGAAATCTAGAGAGTTACTAATTAAATAATGTGTAGCACAGTAATACCAAAATTCAGAAAATTTGAAAAATATTTGTAATAATTTAAAAAAATTGTCATATAATTTCAGTATCATTACAAAACATAGTACTGATACAGCCTATCGATATAAAATAATGCATCAGCACTGCATTTGCCGTTGTTTGACTGTGTCGCAACTTAAAAACATGTATCGATAATATACTGAAAAAGCAGGTTCAAACAGTATTGATACATATAGAATGGTATTAATGCATAAAACAGCACTGACAATGGGCCATTCCGGTGGCGCTGAGAACTGAGACACTGGCACCTTTCCTGCGCCACGCCAGCGACCTGGGTTCAGGAACAGTTTAGGTCATCATGAGCCGGGCTTGGGGGTAGGGTTGGAGCAGGATTGAGCCTCAGCCTCCCCTGGGTGGACGCCCGCCTCCATAGTCCCCACCCATCGGGTGGAGATCCGTGGGTGCACAGGCAGCAGGAGCAGCGACACAAGTCTGGGGTGGGGTGGAGGGGCCACCGGATCATGGCATGGGCATGCATCTCCATGTGCATGCAAACATGTGTATGCCGTGGCCCGGGAGGGAGAAAACATGAAAAGTAAACATGTATATATAAAAAAAACAGTATTGACAAAGCTAATTTTTATGACTGACTCCAAGCTTTCATTTTAAACAATTATGTTTGAAGCCCCAACAATCCAAAAGTTAGACCTTTAAAGATAACAGCCCCATATTCAAAAGGTTAGCTGGTAACTGGCATTAGTGCTGGCGTTCTGGGGCTGAACCATATTCAGAGGCCCCTGAAGCACCACACTAAGCCCGGCAGTGTGATTGTGCAAAGTCTACCTCTGTGCCTATCCAAATGAGGGATCCCTCATGCATAACTGGCACAGTGGTATTTATAGGTTTTGCAGCACTACAGCTGCCAGTGCAGCACCATTTACCACAAACCCTGCCCTTAACTAACCTGTTTTACCCTCTCTTCCCACCCCAGATAAACGGATGCACTTATTTGCACCTGTCAATAGGTCTCTGACTCAAGTGTCTTTAGTCTGTCTCTAGTGTCTTTATTCGCAATACACACTGCTACGTAATAATTTGTTCTTGCACTCAGTACTACCTGTATCCTTTTACCAAATCTTATTCACCAAAATTTAACCATTATTGTGTAAGTTAAGTATGTTGCTATCCTCAATGAGTCTTGTACAATCCATTTGTATCCTTTTCTCAACTGTTATTCACTAGAATCTATCTACTATTTTGCTGCTTCTAGTGTTTGTTGCAATCCTCAATGAGTCTTGTACAATCCTGCCTTGTTTGTTGCTATCCTCAATGAATATTGTACTATCCTTAGTGGTGGGTGAAGTCCTAAACTTCACTACATGGAGTATTTTGTTTATAAACGGAATTCAGGTGAAAGCACTCAAGACAAGCGCTATATTACTTTGCCTTGCTTTATTGGATGCAACTCCCATTGGTAGCAATAGACTTATGAGCACTTCACTTTTGTATGACTTCTCTTATTTTTAAAGTGCAGAGCCATTGATTTGAATGACTTTATGCTAACTTCACCTTGTTAATGCTCTCTAAGGCAAATTTTGCATTGATTCATAGGATGGCAGGTCACATGGGCTGTATATTGTCTTGCACAGTCTCAGTTCAGCATAGTTTGTGTGTCGGAAAGCTGGAGACGGTTTGCTGTCAGAGATCTGAGATTCAAACACTTAAAACCTTTAAAACGCCTTTTGCCACAAACGTTTGTGTCAAAATTTAGTACATCAATTGCAGGAAACCTTGTGTGTTGATATCATCAAGTGTTTCTTGATTTTGTGTGTATATTGAATGTTAATTTAGTCCATTCAGTCTCTGTACTGACAGACACTGTAGACGTGTGCTTCGGGAGAGGCATATCTGTGGTGAAGGGAGATTCACAGTGAGAAAGGAAGTCTTTCTAACTGTTGTTGGGTAGCTAGTGTGTTAGTGAAAGGAGATTCACAGTGAGAAAGGAAGTTTTCTAACTGTTGCTAGGTAGCTAGTGTGTTAGTATTTGTGTGTTCATGTACACACAGTAATACTTGCAGAAATTGTTGATACTTATTTGCTGTTTGCTGTTGTGCAGCGGATTTTTTCAGTTGGTTTAAAAGATTTGGTGACAGTGCACTAAACTGTTAAATTTTCTGCACATTACCTGTAGTGTGTGTGTGTGTGTGGGTTCCTCAAGTTAGACACAATTTATTGTGCCGCGACTGTAATCGCAGCAGTCTGAATCCTTTACCCATCTGAGGTATTTTTACTGCTTCGCTCTATCAACTTAGTGGACTGGTACTACGTGCCCCCACAAAAAGATATTATCTTTCCATTTTTGTATGACCACTGGTTAAGGTGTTGTTGTGCCTGTGTGGCTGCATCTCTTGAGTATGCAATCTCTGTCTGTCTGTCGCTGCATCGGTTTGGGGCCCAATCTCCATCTGTAAGCCACAGTTGTTGTTTTTGATTCCTATCCACCCCAAAGTTCAGAAATCTAAATTTGTTGTTAATTTTCTGTGTAATCCAAAAATGCCTGCAAAGAGACGTCATGCAAAGATGTTTCTGCCATGGCACTGCTGCCAGTGGCGTAGAGTGGTTGAGGTTGTGGGCATGGTAGTATGCAGCATAAGGGCATAGTTGATGGCAGTGAAGGGATTTCTAGCATATTTTTCACAGCACAATCAGTTACTTCAATGATGGTTGGAGATGCTGTTGTCTCCATCTCTGCTGGTGGTGGTAGTGAAGTTGCTCATGGCATGATTATTGGCCCGTAACAGGTTGCCAAAATATTGTGGACTCTAAAGACATGACTCAGACTGTAGTTGATGTCACACACCCTGCACTCATCCTCACAGTAGTTAAACCTGATTCTAATTCCGACAATGACTCACAGTCACAATGTAATGTTCCCATTGTTGTTGAGGTTATTCCTGCACCATCCAACTATTCAAATGTTGAAGAGAAAATAGTGGATGATCATAATGAGACTGTGGTTGGAACATGTTCTCCACAGGACAGCATTCAAACTGAAATTGTGGATGCGGATGATGATTATGATGATTTCAGCGACCCCAATTGGGAACCAGAGAAAAGAAAGTAAAGGTGGCTGTGTCAAACAGTGTGTTACTAAATCAACCCTCCTCAAAGTTGTGATGTAGCTGTGCTGTTGATGATGGTGACCCCTAAATAGTCATAGACTGTGATGGTCCGGTAGAGTCCAAGTCTGCCCAAGAATGGAATTTATGCAGTACAGCCCCCTTCAGTGTCTAAAAACTGGAGTCCAATATGCAGTATCATGTACATATGAAAAGTAGGACTTCAAAATCCCTCATTTGGTATTTTTTGTACAAGATGCAAGTGATGAAACAGTGGCAATCTGCCAGCTTTGCCAAGCACGCAAAGGGCGTGGTAAAAGGTGCAGCCATCTGGGCACTGAGGCCAGCATACATATCTGAAGAGCAGGCACATGGCACTGTGAACTCGGCACCAGAGGGAGCTAATGCCATAGTGGGGTGTTCATCCTCATCCACCTTAGTGAGCATGGTCTCCCTTCCTTGAGTGGAAGTAGCAATGCCTGTAGTAGTGGTGAAATTACTCCTGAGGATTACTCAGGTATGAGGAGGAGGAGGATTTTGAAATGTCAAGTAGTGGTCAGAGTAGCTGTGGTGGTGATCCACGCAGTATTTCTAGTCCAATATCAACCCCTGTGCTTAAAACGGGAAAATAACATCATTTGTTGACTTGTCCCCTGTGCACCCTCAGCATCACACAGCAAAATTACCACACCCATGGCAGTTCGCAGAGCAGAGCCATTTTCAGTGCCACATGCAAAATGGGTAACAACGCAGCCCATGTTGCACAGTCTTTGCCCGAACATGAAATACCCACCAAATTATGCGGTGTCATGTGAACTGAATGTTGCTGTCATGGAAATGCTGGCAATTGACCTTTTGCCCTTCTCCTTGTGGAGAATTCCAGATTCTGGCATTTTGTGGTGCACGCCTGTTCCAAATGGAAAGTCCCATCCAGGACCTAGTTTTCCACCCGTGCTGTCCCTGAGTTATACCAGACTGTGACAGAGTCTGTAAGACATGCCCTTCGACATTCCTCCTCACCATACACTCACTTTAAGTATGGATATGTGGATAAGTGGCCAAACTGTGGGTAGTTCCTATCTGTGTATTACTGCACAGTGGGTGCAGGTGCTGGGGTTGTCTGTGCTGGCGGTATTGGAGCAGTAATAAGGCAGACTGTCATGGTAGCAACCTTCAGGGAATTAGACAGCATGCGATGCTTTGCAAGGCACAGTGTTGCAGGGTCCCACACAGATGAAATCATGCTAGACTTGCTACTAACAGAAACTGATGAGTGGCCGAACCCCTGTCCTCAAAGCTGGTTTTATAGCTAGTGACAATGAATCAAACATTGTTAAATGTATCAGCCATGGTGGCTTTGTGAGGGTTCCATGCATGGCTCACTTTTTGAATCTTGTGGTACAGGAGTTTCTGCAGCACCCTGACATCAAGCAAATGCTGACAGTTGCACCCCACATCTGTGCACACTTTCCACGCTCTGGAAAGGCCCATGACCAGCTTAGGCAGCTGCAGATTAAAACAGCCTCCTTCAGCACTGCCACAAGCTGGAAGTTGTCAACGCTGGAACTCAACACTTACATGGCAGAGTGGTTGTATGAACAGTACAAAGCCATCTCAGAATACCTAGTAATGCACACTAGCGTGATAGGTTCAGGGCATCAATGTCTATGATGACTGAACATTGGTGCCTCATGGACTTAGTGATATCAATTTTGAGGCCATTTGAACATGCAACACAGACAATGAGTAGTGACACTGCATCCATTAGTCAGCCATTCCACCGCCTGCAGGTGCTGAGACAGACTGTGTTGAACCTGCAGCCTAGCCTTAATATGTCCAGATATAAGTCAAGCAGTGCATAATTAAACACATGCTAACAATATTCGCCGCATCGCCACATCGCCACTGTTCAGCAAAGTGCAGAATTTGGAATAGCAACAATGCTGGATCCACGATATGAATGTGGCATTGCATCCTTATTGAGGGAGGTCCTGATCTGGTTCAAAACCTTACTGGACATCTGGTGCGATTGGTTCATGAGGCACAGAAGTCACATGCAAATTTTGGCAAACTGCAGCAAAACAAGACTGAAGGTCACTGTGGATTAAAGCTCATCCATTAAAGGTGGCTGGGGACAGGGGGTCAGCAAAACAGGTTCCATTAACCCACTTTAGGGGTGCCATGTCTGAAGTAAGAATCTGTGACTCGATGAAGCCTGTGAACTGGTGGATGACTCATCATCAGGACTGCATGCAGCACAGAGAATGACTGATGCCTATTTGGCAGAAAACATGCATCTGTCAGGACTTGATGATCCTCTGCTGTACAGTAGTGGTAAGGTCAATGAATGGCCAGAGCTGACTTCAGTAGCACTGAAGTACCTCACCAGCCCACCCTCCAGTGTAAGTGTGGAGAGGGTATTCAGTTCTGTGGGGCACTAGTGCGTGACCATCATACTAACCTCTCACCCATAAATGTCAGCATGCTGACATTTATAAATATGAATCAAGGTCACATAACAAGTCTGAACTATCACATCTGTGTTTGTACCCCATCATGATGATGGTTGTACTGATGATACAGACCATCCTGGTGGCAGTGTCAGACAGTCTACCATTGAGGTTAATGATTCAGTTATGGAAAAAGAATTCCCAGTGGGCACAATTCGACCTTGACAACTGTGAGGCAGCTTCCTCTTTGATCAGGAGGATGAGGTTGAGGGTGCTGGTACTGTGTAACGGGTTGAAAGGCTGTCACATTTCTGCAATGTTACTTTTTTTTCTTTTATAAAAGAAAACAGCATCCTTGACCCTCATTCCATATGACAGACATGCACAGATAATGACCCATCATTGTATTTTACCTTCCCATTGGCAGATTTTCAAAGTACAGTTAAAGAATTGCGCTGCTTTCATTAACAAACAGTCCAGCAGCATCATAAACACAAGTGTCCAGTTTTGTGAGCCACTTAAATCATGCTGATTAAATGACAGATATCCTCCTCCTGAGTACTCAAAGACTGTAACAAACCACATCCAGCCACCGATCTTGATGAGAGTGAGAGACAGAGAATGTATATCTGTGCCCATGGCCAATGAACAATCCTGCAGCCAGCCACAGCCACCCACCTTGATGAGAGTGAGACAGAGAATGTACCTGTGCCCATGCTCAATGAATGATCCCACAGCCAGCCACAGCCACCATCTTGATTAGATGCGCACTGTCAGGTGGTTATTACATAGCACCTCAAACATACATGATAGCTGACATGCTCCAGTGTTGAGGGATATTAATACCATGCAGTCCTGTCCAGTAAAAAAGGTAGAGCACCCTGAATGTGTACCCACAGAAAACATAGCAGTGTCAAAACTGGCTAACACAACCCCAGGCAGGCACACCAATGTTAATTTAGGGGCGTCAGTAAATGAATTGAGACTCTGAGAGGATGCACTCCACTGACATGTATGGGCATGATTTTTCTAGAGCGTCTCATACTACTTAGTGTTGTAATTTACAGAAATCAAAGCACTTGCAGGAGTGGAGTAACAGACACTCTTACTACAGCAGTCACTTTCAGTTTTCTAAACTGCAGCTAAAAATAGCACTAACAGCTAAAGAAAGATCGTGTTTATACAGGTCAGGTGAGTGCACACTCACCATTCATTTTCTAACATCACAAAATTAACACGGGTTGCCGTCCTGCATGGTGGCATGTCAGCAGGTTCGGAAATGCCTGTTTTTCTGTGGGTACACATTCAGGTGCTAGAACTGTTTGACTGGAAGAGGAAGACGAGTCAGTATGGCTGTCAGTCACTGTCCACAGCTTAATGATCCACAATCATTGCAGTAGTATAAATTCCACATAACATTATTTACCACCTCAGCCTTGGCCCAGGTACTGCAACAAGGCAGGATTGCTATGTGGGAGGGGCACTCCATCTGTGTGCTGGTAAAATAAACTTTTGGGAAATGTATTCTACTGCAATTGCTGTGATTATTAAACTGTGGATAGGGACTGAGAGCCATACTGACTGTTCATACTTCAATAGATGGGACCGTATGGTATATTATTAATACCATCAACACTGGTCAAAGTCCTCTATCATATATGTTTGCAGGGGCTGGGTACCTGACAGTATGCACCTGATCTTTGACAGATTATTGCACTGCTGCTTTAACACAAACACACGACAGGAAGAAAACACTACTGCAAAAAAATTCCTGTTTGTTAACAGAGATTATTAAGTAGGATTAGGGATATAAGGAAGAGGAGGACAGCATATTATATGTTACTTTCTTTAAACTTGTTTCAAGGGGTGTTTTAAATATTTTTGGGGAAACAAGGTTAGGACTGAGAAAGAAAGACAGAACACAAAATGAAAATTATACAGCAAACAAAAACTCTAAAGTTCTAGGCTGTAGTGAGACAGGAACAAAATCTGCAATTGGTGACCCTCCATATGCTCCAACCACTCCTCAGGGTTCTCTACCCTGTTGGTAAGGTGGTCTACCATACTCCACATAACACCCAAATCAGCCTGGGTGGCAGGCATTGTTGCAGGGTTTCCTCCAGAGTCATCACGAGCAGGTGCAGGTTGTGGAGCAGTCACTTGCTCCCTGGTCTTTCTGCGCTTTGCACCCCATGCAGGCAGAGGCCGTGCTGCCATCTGTTGCCCAGCAGGTGCATTCCTCCATGTTCTGCCACCTTGGCCTCCTACTCCACAGGGTGGGGTTAGCAAGGGTGTGCTGCCCACTTGTACCCAGATGACTACCCCTGGGCCCACGATGTACAAGCACATCGCATATCTTACACTTTACAACACTGGGGTCACTGGGCAGTAAGTGAAGTCCCACACAACAGAGCTGCGTGCGTGGAGGACTGGGCGAGGCGGGGGCCCAAGGTTACAGGTTACGCCTGCTGCTGCTGCAGCTCCTGCATGACTTCCAGCTCCTGCTGCTGCTGCTGCTGATCCACAGGGTGATGGCAGTCGGTGGGGGGCAGTGGTAGGTGCCACCGGCAGGGTGCTTGCATCACACCAGTGCCTCCTCTTTCAGGGAGGGAGCACTACTAGCACTAAATAAGGTGCTGCGATTGACACACGGATGCCACCACTCATACGTGGCCCCTCACGCTGTCCTCTGTGTCCCAGAGGAAACAAAACCACCTCTCTCCATTTTACACACACATACACACCAAAAAAATCACTATTAAGATCAACCACTAATACAAAATAAAAAGACATAAACTAAGGAATCAGGACGTGGAATAAGGAATGAAAATCAAAAGGCACAACTAAAAGCAACTAAACTACCAAAAACTCTACATTCAAGGAAATATTCAAGACATAACTCTCTCTCTCTTTCTCTGCTACAGACAAAAGCTCCTTCACCAAGTCTAGGCAAGGCAAAAGTGAAACCATTTTACTGTCTGGCTGATTAACTTCCTGCCTGCAGCATGTGACCTGCAGACTGTGAGTCTGTGACTCATGTGATCTGTGGGCTGTTTCATTATCACTCACCTCACCTTTGTGTAAAAAATAAAGGCGAAATCAACACGAAGTTGGCAATCCGAAGTTGCACATTATGATGAGGACTTTAGTAGCTATACACAAACGTGAAGTGGCCACTGCCTGCACTTCACTAAGGGATTTAAACCGCTGCATCTCTAACTATCCTGCCTTTGTAACCTCCTGGGTTGTGCCTGAAAATAGACAAATGACTTCCTAGTGCAGCTTACCCAGTCAACAAAAACTAACTAAATAAATAAATACAGTGGAGCCCCTTAAGTGCCCACCCTTGGGATAACACTTTTGTGCACTAAGCGGCTGCGTGACTAACCAGAAAATCACTTCCAGGCACATTTCACTGTTTCTGTAATGTGCTTTTATTAAATACCAGGCACTTAAGTTAAAAATACATTACTGCAGTCCTACAACACAGTACTACTTAAAAAATCAATAATCTTATTCTGCTTTGTGTGTTTCCAGTATAGGATTCAGAATTAAACAAAAGGATCAAGACAGTCTTTTCTTTTGACAAAATGAAATTTCTTACTATGGCCATGCTAGACAGCACCACAGCTTCAGTTAAGATGTTAAGGTGGGCTACTTTAGGTTTTAATGTACAAAATGTGCACTTAAAAACTAGGTTGGACTGAAAATCAATAGGAAAAGTAAAAAAAAAAATGTGAATTTAACGAAATGTGCACTTACATGTAGTGCACTTAAGAGGTACATTTAGCATTGGATGAATGGGAAAAATTGGGATATGGAAAAATGTGCATTTAAGTGGGATGTGCACTTATCCGATGAGCACTTAAGTGGGTTCCACTGTAAATAAACTGGGCATGATGGTGTACCTGGCTCCTCTATCGACAATGATGTGCACTGCAAGGCAGTGTCTAGTGGACCCCTTCTCCTGATCGTCCCTGTATAATACTAATTATAGGCATCCCTGGTGTCTAGTGGATCCCTTCCCCTGACCACACCTATATTATAATAATATTATATATCCTGTTCTCTAGAGTTTATTGGACCCCTCTCCTGACTGCCTGCCAACCCCACCAACCAAGTGTCAACCCTGCATCTGGTCACCTGCTGAGGACCCTGCCCTGGACCCTCCCACCCGTCACCAATTCTGCAGTAAACAACGGCAATTGGCACAGCCCTCCACTCATCTCCTCAGCCAGCTGCCTTCTAACAAGCACAGATCAAGACAGTGAGTACTGTAGAATCAGCTTTTGGGTGGGGTGTTAACACTCAGTTGGGGTGTTGGCACTTGGGGGTGAGGCCTGGACCTCAGTGAAGTCATTTTACTTAAGAATCAGGGATGATTGGGGTGGTCACTAAACACCAGGAAGTCAGTTTACGTGTACATCAGGGTGATCGGGTGAGAGGTGTCCACTAGACACAATGGACTTCTTTCTATTGCAGCCCTGAATGGGCACCTAAGGGCCACTGGAAACATGCCAATGAGCCCATAGTGGGCATACAAATGGTCCCATAGCACCGTGCATGCCCAATTGGCTCATCTACATGTTAGGCTGACTATGACCCACAAGAGCCCTGGTGCTATCCTGTTTTGTTCATGCTGTCTTGTGTGGGCCATATGCAGCCTTGAGCCATGTCAAACGGCATATATTCACTTTGTGCTGCACACGGCATAGCCCCATATTAACAGTTAGCATTATAGTTAAAGCACACTGCCTGTCTGCATATAGCTCAGAGATGACAGTGCACTATGTGCCCTGTGGTGCTTCAGGCTTGCAAGTGCTATTGGCTGGCTCTGAATATGGGGCAAATTGCTTTAAATGGGATAACTTTGGAACCATAAGGACTAGAAACTTATTTTTTAAAGGAAACAAACAACTGCAGGGATCACTCAAATTGTAAAGATGATGACACAGTCTTTCAAATATAAGGCACTGAGCTTACTGTATCATCTGTAAATTAAATCAAGGCAACCGCCATTTCATGGAATCTTAAAATAGAGAGTGACGGCACTGAGGGCCAAGCTGTATTTAACAACAAACAGCCTTCCCTCAGTGATGTCACTTTCTGTTTCAAGATTCCAAGAAATGGCTGCTGCCTTGATGTAACTGACAGATGATTTAAATATTCATATTTCAGGGCTACTGACACCTATAAGTAAGCTCTTATACCTCCTCTGAAAGACTTTTCATGGACTTTCATAGTTTGAGTAACCCCTGCAATATTTACTTCCCTTTAAATGAAAGCTTGAGTCAGCTAAGTTGATACATTGATAAGATATTGCTATAGTTACTGTGCTGTATATCGATATATAAAACGTAAATGGTTCACAACATTTTACAACCCTGTTATTTTGATAACATTATGTATGTTACATGTACTGTATACAGATGTAGTGACAGGAAAACTATTGTTAGGCTCTATACATGTTGATCAGACTCAAACCTTCATTAATATCCATGCTCCAATTTCTAAGGTACGATCAAAATTAAAACCTCACCGTTGGTTCACCCTGACCTTAAAGCCACCCTCCTGACAGAGACAATTTATGGAAAAAGGCACGAAAAACTAAGATATCAACTGATTGGGTGCTGTTCAAAAGCCAGGAATATCTGTACCAGGAAAGTACGAGATGCTAAGGCTGCTTATTATATGTCTGAACTAGACTCCTCCTGCCACAACCCTGCCAAGTTCTGGACACCATAAAGGACATAACAGGATATGATCCAAGTAACACACTCCCAGCCAAAATACATAATGGCAAGGGAACCATCTCTGATAGACTGGAAGTCCTGGAATCATTCAACAATCACTTTCCAACCGCTGATCTAGCATTCAACACCCTCCGCTAACCAAATGCTCCCAGTTAGGTATCAAGAACACTGAAGCATGGTAACAGAGTCCACCTTCCTTCATACCAGCCACCCTGAAGCAGGTGGAAGAATTAATATCACAGCTGGACACCAAAAAGTGCAGGTGCAGACCCCTTGATCCATATTTTTTAAAATTGCCATGCAAGTATTAGCAGTGCCAATAACACACCTGTTTAACCTCTCACTACAATTAGGATCTATTCCATCGATCTGAAAACAGCCCAAGTATCCCGCTACTGAAAGCAGGGGACCCCATGGACCTCAACAACTACAGGCCAACCTCTATCCTCCCTGAGCTATCCAAGCTGCTAGAAAAAATCATAAGCACCCAACTAAGAGGATATCTTGAAGAGGCTAATCTTTAAATCCAGCGCAATCTGGGTTTAGAACCAACCACAGCACCACCACAGCCCTGGCTAAAGTAACCAATGATTGCAACTCGAACTGACAAAAAATTGTGTCTGTGCTGTATTTTTAGATCTGAGTAAGGCATCTGATACGGTCGACCACAAACTGCTCCTCTCCTCCCTGAAATACATAGGACTCGACTCAACCTCCATTAGATGGTTTAACAACTATCTCACAGGAAGGACCCAGCAGGTGAAGGCTGAAGGAGACCTATCACCACTCAGGTCTCTCCAAAGAGGAGTTCCCAAGGATCCATCCTCAGCCCAATCCTATTTGCCATCTATATCAATAGCATCAACAATAACTCACCAAAGTCACTGTACACCTATTTGCAGATGATACAGTATTGTATGTCAGTCACCCCTCTCCGTAATAGCATGCATAGAGCTACAAGCAGAATTCAACCTATTACAACACCAACTACTGGAAAAAACTCCTGTTAAATGCAGAAAAACAAAGGCAATGTTTTTCTCCCCAAACACAAGCCGGACACTCCTTCCCAAACAATCTCCCCACATATCCACTGTCCTTGGTGAAAATCTTGAATATGTTACAAAATTCAAATATCTGGGGGTCTGGGTAGACAGTAGACTCGACTACTTAGATCATCTGGAAGATCTGCAAAAACTCCATCAGAGACTTGGGCTCTATTACAGAATAAAGACTTTCACAAGTGATTCTAAAAGAAGCTGGTCCAGGCCACATTTTATCAGTATTAGATTATGCAGATTTCTATATGGTCGTTGCCCCAACTCATATCTGAGCAAACTGGACACACTTTACCATAGAGCCTTGAGGTTTATTACAGATCTTCCTCTCAGCACTCACCACTGCTCACTTTATGCTGCAGTTGGATGGACCTCGGCCCAATTTAGAAGAGACAGGAATGCCACACTATGAATTTACAGAGCAATATCAAAGATGCTACCAAATTACGCCTCTGACTGCTTCACACAAATCACATCAAGTAAATGTGCCCTAAGTAGTCTAAACTTCATCATGTTTAAAGTGCCCAACTCAATTATCAATATGGTAGATCTGCTATCAGCTATGTCTTATTTGCCTTATGGAATACGATGCAGAAGACCCTGAAAGTGAACAGATACATCTCATTTACATCCTTTAAATATCTGTATTCGAGGCTTATCAAAGAAAATGTAATTGTTTCCACAAACAGTAGAGTATTCCTAATCTTATCCATCTCCTCCCAAGATAGCCAACTCACTGGAAAGTATACACCTTTACTAAGAGTCACCACCCTCACACTCCATGCACCCTCCTTTCCATCCATCTCCCTTAATCCCTTGTCATATATCACAGCCCTCATACCCCTGTTATACAAACCCCAGTGCCACCCTCCTGCCCTCTTCATAAGGCCCACAGTTTATCCGTCTCACAGTATAGGCCCCCACCATCTTCCTCCTCCCACCAGCCAGGCACACCACTTCCCGCCTCCCTTCCTCACCCTTATTACCACTACACCTGAATTTAATGTCTAGTCTGATTAGAATGTATCCTTAGACTGTGTGTATACTGAATATTCTATGTAGTATCCTAGAGTGTGTGTATATTGAATATTTTTATGTATCTATGTAAATTGAACCTTGACCTTACCAGGTCTATCTTGCAAATAAGCTGTGCTCAATGATGTTCACCTGGATACATAAAGATTTGATTGATTGATTGATTAAAAAGTTTTCTGTGATAAAGAGTTCAAATATTACTGCTTTCAAAATATAATTTCAAGAATTAAAATGATCATGAAAGACTATTTTTGGAAATTGTGGGAAGATACTAGTGGTTAGTTAGAGATGGGGAAGTGGATAATATTCGTCATGAATTAATTCACAAAGTTGGTGAAATTCAGGAAGTGCAAAGTGCCGACTTCACAACATTTTTTACAAGGCAAAGTCTCTCTTTTCAGGCGAATTGAATAAATTCACCTAACTTTGTTGCCTTTACAGGCTAAGTTAGGCTAAGCTGGGCAAAGTTGCAAAGGGAACTTTATGAAGTAATTCACAAAGGTCAATTTTGAATCTCGCCGGCAAAGTAAAACTTTGCAACATCTCTACTAGTTGGTGTTCTGTCAATAAATAAAAACATTCTTTTCTAGCTTCTTGCTTACTATAATTTGTATTTTGAATGCCTGGTGGTACCTAACACCATGCAAACCCCTCCTGTCCATCCAGCTACCAGAACACGTTTTGAAAACAATGGTATAAAACATTTCTTTAGTGATACAGTATGTATTGGAAGTCAAAGATTTATTACACAACACGTATTTTCCATTTGAAAATATCTACAGAAATACACAATGTGTAGCAATATCATGTTTTTAATTTAGTTATGTGATGTGCTCTGTGATGTGATTGAGCAGCCACACAAATTGCTCTTCCTGTTTCTAAAATTTTAATATTTAATTTGAATCAAAAAACTCCTAACGTCTGAAAATCAGCCTCACAGTGCTTTTGCTCAACAAGGGCAAGCAAATTGACTTGAACAACTACAGGCCTATTTCTATACCATCGGCTTTGGCTAAGGTGCAGGAGAAGATAGTACATAAGCAGCTCACTTCCTACTTGGACCAGCACAGGCTACTCTGTGAGGAGTAACATGGCTTCAAGAAGGGTCACGGAACATGCACTGCATTGGTCAGCTTCACAGACACAGTACACTTTATGGACAACGGTCTGCTGACTGGTGCTGTGTTCATGGACCTGACCAAGGCCTTCCATTTTGTGGCCCATGATTTGCTCATACAGCAGCTGACTGGGCTGGGACTTGGGGACCCAGCTACTCTGTGGTTCTCCAACTATCTGTAAAACAGGTCACAGTCTGCCAAAATTGGTAAAATCTTGTCTAGGGCAAACACTGTTTCCTGTGGGGTCCTGCAGGAATCCACTTAGGCCAGTTATCGAAGAGTTTTAATACTGCCAAGACCCTTCTGTAACCAGACAATGCTATCATCTTTGTACATGGGGAAAGAGTCCATCACTATCAAGGAAGTCCTTGGGCACAACTTCCATTCCCTTGAACTATAGTTCACAAATGAGAAAGTGGTCTTAAACATCCTTGAAACAAAATGTCATGTTACCTGCTCATCCCCAAAGGTTAGAAGATTTTCCCAAAACTTCACTGTCTCAGCCTTAGATGGAGTGAAACTGGAACTAGTTAATTAGTTAAAACACCTTGGTATTACCCTTCATTCCCCTTACATCTGATGCTTATATGACCAACACCATAAGAAGTGTTCATCAAAACAGGGTCTAATCCACCATATTGCAAGGCACCTGGTACCTGACACTAAAGTTAGAATGGCCCAAAGCTGCATATGCTCCGTGATTGAGTATGGCTCACTGTTATGGATACCACTTACAGATACCACTCCCTCATGATCCCGGCAAAGAAAAGAGTCTTAACCCACCAGGCTGGCAAATTTTTCATCCTTGCAGGGCCCACGTCCCATCACACACCTACTTTGAATGACTTGGTTGGCTGTAACCCAAAACCAGAGCCCAGTTAACCTAACAAATCTCATGTACTAAAATTCTACTTGGGAGTGCTCCTAATGTTCTATCCAAGCTATTCATGTGCATGGACAACCTCTTCTCTCACTCCTCTGCAAACAATCAACTGAAAATTCCATTTGTGTGTAGGGACATGAACAGAACTCTTTCAGATACAGAGCTGCGTGGTTCTGAGCAACGCCCTTTCGCTATCACTGCTGTCACCTCCTTAAAATGTTTGCTACCAAGCTGAAAGTACTTCTCAAGAGTTTAATGCGGTACTTACCTTCCATGACTTACAAAACACTGTTGACTTAATGTGCAATCGGAATGTACCACGTTATTTAATTTTGTATTTTTATACTTATGCACTTGTACCTGTTCCACTGCCTTCTTGTGTACTCTTCTGCCTGGTCGTGTCATAACGAGATGCTCTGTGCCAGTGCACTTACAAGGTCATCAAAAAATAAATACATACATATATACATATATACATAAATAAATAAATAAAATATGCTTAATTCAAACCTGTTTTTTTAAGAGGGAAACTCACTGGTTATGTTATTAGGCATTACTTACCTGATTACAAATTACTTGTGCTACCTAAATAACAAGCAGTCACAGGTCAACATCTGCAAATTACAAATAAATAAAGTCACTGGTGCCGGCACAGGTGACAGACATCTCTGAATGTCTGTTCAAATGATCTATAAAACCTAATTCCTAGATGTTCACAATGAAGAAGGAACCATGACCTACGTTTGTGTATTCAATGAACCTACTTCTCTGAACAGTCTGCCTATGGATTACAAATTCTGGCACAACCCAGCCTTCGTAGCACATAGAAACATAGATAAATGATGGCAGAAAAGACCAAAGGTCCACCCAGTCTGCCTGAGTTCCTATTTCATCCTGGGACCTACTGATACTCCAGGATGCTAGCCCTACAATCCCCACCCCATTCTCCTCCCATATCTGATGTCCCAAGCAAGCACAACATCCATTATTCTCTCCCAGTTGTGCTTAAAGCCTCACCCACCACTCGGCCAGAAGCCTGTTCCACGCCTTCACCACCCTGTCTATAAATTTGTATTTCCTCATGTCTCCTGAACCACCCTTCTGTTAGTTTCCATTCATGACCATGTGACTGCAAGCTGGTACTGTAATACTATAGTTCCTACACTTCACCCTGTTAATCCCTTTTAGTAATTTGAAGGTCTCTATCATATCTCGCCTCTCCCTTCTGGTTTCCAGCAAGTATATGTTCAGCGCCTTGAGGTGCTCTTCATTGGATCTGTTCTGCTGGCCCTGGATCTTTTTTACCTGCTGCTACACCATCTCCAGTCTATTCCTTTCATTCCTGAGGCAAGGACTCCAGAACTGGGCACGGTACTCCAGGTGTGGTCTCACCATTGAGCAACACAGGATGAGTATTACCTCTTTTTTCTGCTATCAGTACCCTCTTCTGATACAACCCAGCATCCTACTTGCTTTGCTATACGGCTTGTTGCATTAATTTGATTGCTTTAGGAGTCACTTATGATAACTCCAATGCCTCATTCTTCAGTCATGGTACTGAGTCTCACCCTCCCACCCAGTGCTTTGTCCTATGGTTCCTGTTCCCCAGGTACATCACCTTGCACTTTTAGCATTGAATTTCAACTGCCAAACCCCTGACCACCCTCCAGCTTTCAAGTCCCCAACATTTCATTTATTCCATCCACACTGTCCACCCTCCCACAGAGCTTAGTGTCATCTGGGAAGAGACACAACCTGTCCAGAATCTCTGCCAATGTCATTGATGAACATATTGAAGAGAACCAGCCCCAGGACAGATCTCTGTGGAACCCAACTCATGACATCCTCTCTTCCGACCTAACCTCACAGACTACTACCCTCTGCACCACCCCTTAAGCTAGTTTCTAACCAGTTTACTATGACTTAAGCTGCAATACTGTATGACACAAACGTATCACATGTAGCATTAATCCAGAGTATTCTTAGATGAGTTAATCTAAAGCCAATGGAAGGCTGGTATAAAGAAACATTTCTATATGATGGCACACTTGCTTAAATTTCCATTTAGCTTCTTTGTTCCTGTACAGGCATTTTGTAATGTGTGGTATAGATGATTACTGTGTTGTCAGTGGTTGTCCTGGTTTTCATATTAGTTGTATATGAATATCTGTAACATATGACACTGCTTCCACAATATACTATTCCTTTAAACAAAAATTTTATAATTCTCTGTATAATTTTTCTAAAGACTATGTAAACATTTTCTGAATACTATATAATTTTTCTAAAGAATTTCTCTCCTTTTTTTTGTTTGTTTCTTTTGACTCTGTTGTTCCATGGGTCTTTTGGCTAGGACCTCCTTCCACCTCTGCCAGTGCTCCCAACTGTTCATCAGACTCCACACACTGGTCTCCTGGGACCATGCAAACCATCCAAACCACACTGCTGCATTGCCCCAGGGTGTGGTCCCCATCAGCTCAATGGCATCATCCCACTGCATCCAACCTCCCACACAGGAGGTGAAACACTGGAGTGCCCCCAGGAGCAGGCAGTGGAAGCCGGAGGTGCATGAGTGAAGCAGGCATGGTTTTATCTACCAGGTCAGTGCCACTTTTTCCCTAGAACCCTACCACCAAAATGTGATAGTGCCATGTGGTGGTAATAGGCCTGATGCACCACCCACATGCACTTCGCTACCCACACTACACACGTGCATTGCTATGTTGTTGTTGATTGGATATTTTTATGTTGGAGGCTGCCTGTGACAGTAAAAGATGTAGTTCTTCTGCCACTTAGCTATTTATTTATTTAATATTTACTAGATAGTGAATTATTTGCCTATATTTCTTCACATTTTCTTGTTTGGGTAGATTATGTTTAATAATTTTTATGACTGTGATCATGGGTAAATTCCTTCTAAAGAAAATTTGGGTGAGTAATTTCAAGTTAATGAACTGTGTATTTTGAATATATAACATGGTATAAATGTAATATTATGTGCTCCCATATTTCAACTTTTTTGCTGATTAACTGGAGACTAGTACAACCGATAGGTACAATCACTAGTATAACAAAAGTAAAAAGTTCTACTTTCCTTGTATTTGAGCCTTTTTGATGGCTACACAAAAAGTTGGCGGTGGGTCTCGTATAAAACAAATTTTGGAAGACTTATAGGAGTCATTCAAGATTTTAAGGTTTTCTTAATGTGTTCCACTAGCTGGAATACATATTATAACTACTGTTTTGGGATACACACATACACACTATCTATTTCAGAGCTCTGGAGTTTAATTTATTATTAACTGCTGACAATTACTTTAAATCTCGTGAGCCCTAAGGGTGCTCGCTTCTGCAGCAATAAAGAGGTTCAACTAGGCACCAGCTAATTTATGCTCTGATTTAGTTTTGTTAATTTAATGGTGATTTTAATATGTTCTCCATAATGCTGCAATTTTGCAATGACACCAAAATCCCAAAACCGAAAAAGACCATTACAGCAAAAGTCGTTGTAATGGTCTGCAGTTCTGACACACTTTCTCTTGGTGTTCTGCCTTCAAACAACTCCGACCTGGAGCTGATTACATATAAATGTGGGCGTGTGGGGGGTGTAATCCCCACAAAAACACAGTAGTTACTGATGGCAAAATACCAGTGTCGGCATTGTGCCGCCGCTGTCGTGGATGTTGGCAGATTTACTGTCGACATAACGTGGAGTTTCCATAATTTTAATATGGATGAATATTCACAGATATATATATATATATATACACATATATATTTTCATATGGGGTCTTTTAAATCTCTGCTGGATTACATGTGTTCATTCATGAATATTAATGAGCTGCTCTTTAAAAGTGTACAGGCTGGATTGTTAAGCACCCCTGGTGAAGCCTTTTCATGGACAAATACACATGGGAGTAGTCTTTCGTTGGTGTGTGGTGTTTTGATACAATACATTTTCTCTGTCTGATCTATTCGCAGTGTGTACATCAGATTGCTTGCCTTTCATTTAATCCTTGAATTTGTCTGGCAGCACCTTCAGGAGTTACAGTCTGTGCTCGTTTTTTTTTTTTCCTTTTTCTTTTCATTGTTATACGCATGCATTCCCCGCACCACAACCTGTGGTCACCCTGGTGATGGCAGAGCAGCAGGACATGAAGCCCTCCTTCACCGGATGTGACAATGCACTATGGGACACTCAGTTTTACTCCCTGACTAGCCTCTCTGACAGCCTTTGGCTCATTCCTGAACCCAGGTCATCGGTGTTGCAAATGGTAGCTCTACTGCTCTGGTGATGGACAGCACCGCTTATATTTTATATATGTATATATATATATATATATACATATGTGCTGTTAATATAATTTATTTCTATGCAGTAATACAGTACCTTTGTATACAGTAACTTTTTGTCATTTATTCAATATATGTTATGTTTTGTAACCAGGTTTACTAGTATGACCCTGAAAATAGAAACCTTACAGTAGTATTTATCAGGCATAAAATATGTTTGAAATTTTGAAAGATTAATTTAAATTCCATCCACTTTACATAGTACAAATGATATAGTAGTTAACACTGTATAATTCCTTACACGCAAGTCCACTGTTTACAAGAAAACTAATTGCATGTACTAAAACTGTCACATGACAGTAATCTTCCAGGTGTATGAATGAGGTCCAAAGTTAATATATTGTCTACAATGTTATATTTTTCCACCATCTGTCACATTCCCTTGTCATGTAATCCTTCACACCTTAACAAGAACAAACATTCACTAAAGCACTTTCATAGTCATGGCACCCTCCATGTTATTACTAGTAGGTCTTAATTTTATACTGTGAGATTTACTAGGGAAAAAGATCACGGGCACTTAACTATTTTTTTATTCATTCCATGCTTCTTTTGCTGGTATGTGATCTCTAATTCTTGAGATATGTTAAAATATATGTTGCCAAAATAATTTTCACAACCAACTGAAACATTTATAACTCCTTGAAATAATGCCCTTATAAAACGTTGGTGTCTGGAACTTGGTTTGAATATTATTAAAATAGTCAACATAAAAGAAAACTGAAACACTATTCTAGGGCACAACAAAAGCAAAATGACCTGGCTGTGGCGATTGATCACTTTAGCCAGCTGGGATGTAAAATAACAGAGGGAAATGCTATTAATGCCATGGAAACTCCAGCATGCAGCTGTTAGAATACAATTTAATGGACTGTGTTTAATGAGCCTTTTCATCTTCCATACATTAAAATGTATTGTGCATGAGTCCAAATGGAGAAGACGAGTATGAAGTCTGCTTTGTTGGCTTTTTATATAAATATTCATTGTTATGCATCCACTTCTTAACCTTTCACACTTCAAAATGATTTTTGCTCAAGCAGAATCTACAGCATAGACTCAATGACAGGAGAAAACCTGTTGAGTTTTTTTTACTTGGAGCTGCTGAAAGCCTTCACACAAAATATAGTCAAGACAGAAAACTGACCCAGTAGTGCAGCAGCTCTCCTGCTACAACCAGGGACACCTGGACTCATGTGTGGACTCTGGTTTCCCACTGTGGAACTAACTGTAGGCAGGCACACCATGGAAGGGAGCAGCTGGGCTCTATGTCATGTAGGGAAGGGCAGGCCACCCTTCCTAGCTAACCACAGAGACCCATGCAATGATTGAGGTGGGGAATGGGGCAAATGGGGGAGGGTGTGTGGTCCACAAAACAGCAGCCACAGTCACCGCTCACTGGTCACTAGTATTTTCAAGCCTTAGTTTAACAATCTTCAAAATAGCTGAGTTACAGATATTGGACTGTATAACATGCTGACTGGTAGTATAGCCTAGAGGTTAGAGGAATGAGGTGTGAACAAGCTTGGTACATCCAGTAGCCCAGACCTGAGTTTGATTCTCCACAACCTCCCTTGCATACTGTGTGACTCTGAGGAAGTCACTTAACCGCCCAGTGCTCCCAGGTCACCCCTGGAAAACAGGCACTTATGCTTAGTGGGCCTTACCCAGTTACCAAAGACTAAAATAAAAAATATATATACATATAAAGTCTGTATAGTATGTTGTAACTATTTGTTGAAAGCTCAAAACACTTCCCACTATAACATGTAAGTAAAAAGATATGAAAGATGTATTATACCCCATTAGAATCCCGTGGTGGGTTTAAACTCCTGGAATGTTAACAGAGTTACAACACATTCTCCCAAGTGTCTTGTTACTTACAGATCCAGAAGCAAATGGTTTGATATCTTTTATTAGACCAACTTAGATGCTACAAAAGAACAAAGCACCTAAGCATTCGGACCAACCAAGTCCTTCCTCGAAAGCTTAAGCTTTGGTTGGTTGGTTGTTTTGTAACATCTAAGTTGGTCCAATAAAAGGTATCAGATCATTTGCTTCTGGATCTGATCTTACAAGGACCAATATGGCAACTAAACTACATCTGTTACACTTAAAAGCATGTATATTTTGTGATTTTAAGATTTTTATTATGTACTGTACATGGCATATGATTAGAACTGATACTGTGCCTTCAGAAATGAATAAACAGTAAGGCAATGTTAGTTCTTGCATAATGAATAGTAAATAAGAAAATGATTAATTAAGGAATTGTTTATCACTCCTTCTCCCTTCTTCTCCCTATCACCCCTCCTACCCTTTTCCTGAACTGTTCATGTACATACTGTATAATAATGTATATTGACAATATTTTTTTCTTAGCCTCTTGCATATTTACCTGTACAGGTATAGACCTTGCCTAATACTGTACAATGTTTTATGTCCTCTTCCACATTGTATTCCTTGATTGTTCACCCATCTTGTTCCTTTGTATATTGTTTACTTTATGTGCATTTGTCCAGGTCCACCTTGCAAATGAGCACTTTCAATGGTGCTTCACTTGGTAAAATAAAGATTGATTGATTGATTGATTGATTGATTGATTGAAGGAAAGCTTACTTTGTCAGGTGACTTCCTGTCTGCCTCCTTTCAAGTTTGGATTCTGTGTTGGAGGGAGCAGCTGCACCTAGTATGTTTTGTCTTGTATTCTGAGGCCCAGATATTCAAAAGGGTTAGTCTAGGCGCGATATTCAAAAGGAAAAGTCGCAGCACAAATCCCGATGCACCAGCGGCGCATCAGTAATGTATACAGGAGCAGGTGGGGGAATTGTGCCATGTATACCCTGCACAGCCTGATATTCAGCCCGGGATGTGCAGAGCCATGCATGCGCCAGCCCTACCTGCGCCAGCACAAAGCTGATCAAAAAAAGGAACAACAGATGGCCACCCACGAGGTGAGCTGCCGCATTGCAGGGAGCAACATGGCAGCTGCCACCTGTGGGTGGCCACCGAGCTCTGCTGCACTGGCGGCGCCCACTTCCCCCATGCCCGATCACGGGCATTCGTAAAAAAATGCAGAATTCTGTCAACTATCCCTGGTGGTCCAGTGGACCGCTGTGTGCCTGATCGAGGGCATTAGTAATAGATAAATATCCCCAAACTCCCTGGTGGTCCAGTGGACTGCTGTGTGCTCGATCGTAGGCATTTGTAATAAAAAATACAAATATGTCCAATATCCCTGGTGGACTAGCGACCCCTCCCACCCGCCCACTAAGCCCCACTGCCCCACCCCCAGCAGCCATCAGCATCCCACCCACCTGCCGCCCTGCCGCCCGCTGACTGACACTATCGGTAGGGCTGTACGCCTATTGGTCCACAGCGTGAGCCAATGGTCATGCAGCCCATACTGCATTACATTTCAGATATGAGGAGTTTAGCCCAGCACTGCAAGCAGCAATTGGTTACACAGGTTACCAAGGTAGTTTCAAGCTTTAGTAGACTTTCATCCATAGTGCTTGCCAGTTTTTCCTTATATCACTGAAGTTTTGCTTGCACAGTAGTTGTCCAATCTTATTTTAAAATTTTCATTGTATCACTTGCCATATACATCACGAAGACCGATTGCTGGTGAAGCGCTGGGGGTAAACTCCTCGTGGGTCAGAGTTTGTAATAAACCCCAAATAAATAAGCAAAAAGCTTTGGTGTGTTGTCATTTTCGTGATGAGTGCAGTACTTTGCTGTTCTCATAGATTTCAAAAGCACTCTATATTTGTTCTATGTAGACATCTAGCCCCAAAACTAAGAGGGCAGCGTGTTCTAGATGGAAGGTATGACAGTGCCGGTTTAGTGGTTAGAGCACTGAACAGTGAAATGGGATCCCTGGTTCATATCCCACATCAACTGCAAATACTCTGTGACTTGAATCAAGTCACTCAACCTCATTGAAAAACTGGAAATGGGACCCCACTGTGAGCAAGAAGCTAAATTTCTGTTGGGCAATCCTGCTCAATAAACTAAAAAAGGTAATTAAATGTAATTCCAACGTTGTGTGAGAAAAGAAAAGTGCTGTATTACAAGAGTGAGTGGAGGCTTGCATACCCTCATTATAGAGAAAACACAGATTTGGCAATTTGTTATTCATAAATCCAAAGCAATGCCAGGAGTTCCTTGTCCCTGATATTCAAAATGAATTGGCTGAACTCAATACCTTGCCAAGGTGAGTACAGTAACTGGACTCCTTTACTGTGTTTGCACTAACAAAGTCTTGAAAAATGTCCTCCAGCAGAACTTCACTAATATTTTATCCAGCCTTTTAATTTATCACACATTGATTTAGACCATTAGCCAGTATGTGAATGGATAAACCATCTCTGTTGCTCTGCTGAAAGAAAGCTAGTTCTGGAGTCCTCACCAAAGGGAGGACAGTGACAGGCTGGAGCCATTGCAATGCACAGTGACCACGATGGTTCAGGGACAAATGGCAGATCTCATGAAGACAGTCTGAAGGCACTAAACGTGGTCACTGGAGACCAGGCGAGAGAGAGGAGGATATGCTAGACACCTTCTAGTTCCTTAAGAGAATAAACAAGATGAACTGCTGGGAACTATTTAGCAGGAGTAGAGAGTTAAGGACACAAGGCCACAAGTAGAATCTGGAGGGAGAAGGTTTAGAGAGAGATGTGAGGGGCGTTCTATTATATGGAAAAGGTGGTGAAGCTGTGGAACAGTCTGCCAGTGGAGGTGGTGGGCCAAGACTGTAAATGGTTTCAGGCATGGCTGGGACAGAGTAAAGGGTTTGGTGGTTGCTCAGGTCAGTAGCAGTAGGGAAGGAAGAAGGCGATAGACCAGGAGAGATAATCCTGTATGAACAATAAGTCCCAGGGCTGATAGAGAACTTCAGGTAGACTAGATGGACCTTTGGTCTTTTCCTGCTCTCATTTGGCCCTATGCACTAATGGAAAGGTTGCCTACTCACCACGTATCTGAGGCACATAGGCAACCTTAAGTGTGAATGCTTACCGCTGGCGAGGTTCTGCCGACCCTGGTGGCATTCACTAAGAATATACAGGACACATACGCACATGCCACCCTATCCACGGGTGACTCTGCACTGAGGCATGTTGGAGGCGTGACTGCACTATGTGGCATTCACTAAGCTGTGTAGTGCCAGGAAAGGGGGATGCCAGGTACACCATCTGGGACCAGGTATAACCCGGTATGCACCCTTGTTCTATGGCTGCCAGGCAAGGCGGACCAATGCTACTGACCTCTGGGCTGCTCCAGCCCACAAGGCAGCAGGGGAGAGCTGGGGCAGCATCCCAGGTGAGTACCCAGTGGTAGTCCATTTGTGCCACTGTACACAGCTGGCTCCAATGTTGTGCACCCACCGCATGGATGCAAGGGATCCACCGAGGGACCCGCACGGCATCCAATTGATGTTGCCTGGGTCAGCGGCTCTGCCCTGCCCACCCACACAGCCCTAGACACTGAAGGGGTGTGGCCCAGACAGGCACCCCATGGGAGCAAGTGGTCGTGCATGCCACGCACCCTGCACCTGTCCGGCATATTACCTGCTCATTCGCGATAGGGCCCAGTGTCTGTGTTTCTATGTAGAAACCTTTAGTGTTGATCTGAATTACTAGACTTTTCTCACACTCAGCAGGACATCAGATCAGTTTCATTATTAACATTATTAGAATCCTTGTGCCAGATATCTGAAATGAGTGATCATGTAATGCTGCTCCATTCAGAGTTGCTTACTTCCTTAAATAAATAATAAGTATGGAGAGTAATACTGTATAAATCAGTGATTAAGTCTTATTTCTTACAACTGATGATGACCCAGTTCTGTTTTTCATTTATATTTACTATATAGAATATCATGGGATGCTGGGAGGCTGCTATGCCGGTGAGCCGATCGCATGAGTGTGATGTGTACATGCGGTTGCCATCTGCTGTTGAGTTCCTTCTCAGAATGTGCATCACAGCGTTTTTGCTTTTATATATTTTATTTTATTCTTAGCTTATTATCTTGTTTTCGGTCTAACACTGAAGTCCGGACAGTTGGAACACTTTATGGGACATTGTTAATGCCAGTACACGGTCCAAGTGCCATTCTATAAGCTCTATGGTTTTGAGCGGAGTTCTTTTTGGGAAGGTACTGGGATTGTTTCCGTCTGCTTAACGTTTGGACTCTGTCTGGGATGGACGCCAGAAGAGGAGCTTTTTCTTTAAACGAAACTGGGTTACTGGTGATCTTTGCAGAGGAAGTACTTTGAAGAAGCCGTTTGTTATCTTTTTGCTATTGGGAATTGCTCTTACTTTTGCTGCTATTGTTCATTATCTGGTTGGTGAAGAGCTGGAGGCCCTTTTGATCATCCTGGGGCAGCGGAGACTATGACATTAAATCTATCCTGTGGCCTGGAGTTAACTATTGATTATTTGTTAACGTGGAAGTGGGTGGTCTATTCTGTTCGGGTTGGTCCACAGCCGCTCTTCGTTAAGCAGGGTCGGGTTCTGCCATCGAGAACCCGTTTGGCTTAGCCTGGGGCTTGTCTTGAGAATCGGCGGTGGGCCGTTTCTTATTGAGGACCGAAGCTACAGTGGGAGAGTATTCTTGGCAGTGGTTCCCCTGTCAGATTATTTGGATCCTGCTAGCTGCTCTTGGTGGTTGATGAACTTGGTCTCTGCATATTTCGAGAGTTCTTGAAGACCCATAAGAAGATTCGCCCGATAAAGTTTTGGATATTGGTTACGGTCAGACTTTGATTTATTTTTGGAAACAGTGAAAATGTATTTTATTTCGTTAATACTACTTAGGGCTCTGTCTTCTATGTGAGAGGTAGTTTGATTTGAGCCTTTTACTTCAAATTTTCCGGTAGTGAGAGTGCCTGTTAATTTGTTTTTTACTATTTTAGTTTAAACCTGCCTTCGTGAGAGGTTGTGCAGGGATATTTTGTTGTACTGTTTCTGGGAATAACTTAAATACCAGACTATTATCCTTTCCACCTAGCCGTGAGCTTTCTTCTGCCTTTTTAAGAGACTGTGCAGATTAGATACTGTGTGACTTTTATTGGCTAAGTGTGAACCTCTTATTTTATTTTATTGTTTTCCTCTCTCCTTGGTTGTGAGAGAACTGTGGGGGTTGTATTTTCATGTTTGAATTATTTGAATTGCTTTTAAATTTTGGTTTGTGTTTAGGATTTATGTTTAATTAGATTTATTTGGGGTTTATTTAACTTAAGTTTTCATTTTATATTATTGTTCTGGTTTAGTTGTATTATTGCGGTATGTGTCGGCCCATAATCCCCATGGTGGTGCGCTATTCATCCTCCTTGCTTCATGCTCCTCCGCCTTTTTATCCTCCTCCTCTCCATTTGATATATACCAGCGTGTAGAGCATTGGAAATTGCTCGAAGGAGAGGGCGGGGTTGTGAACCAGGGAGGATGGACGAGGTGGCCTTAGTATCCGGGTAGTGAGACCTAGAAGGCCCTTGGGCGTAAATGGAATCCAGACCGTGGTTTGCCCTGTCTTGTGTCCATACCTGGCACTACAGAATTTGGTAGGCAGATGGGCTTGACAGCCTCCGAGTGTTCGCTCAACCCAGGTGGTGTTATGCAATGCTAGGTCTGTCGAAACAAGACCGACATTATTGCTGATCTTGTCAGTTCGGTGGACTTGGCTTGCATCACTGAGACCTGGCTGGATGAAAACCCAGGACCCACGCTGGAAGCCATGACTCCGGCGGTGCTCGGTGATACCGCCTGAGATTGGACTGCAGGGGTGGGGGTGTTGCAGTCTGTTTTAAGGCGGAATTGGACCTCACAAGTGTAGTTGTGGGGAGACTGAGTCCTTTGAGTGTACAGTGGTAGCAGGTGTTGGCGTTCGAATGGCACTTATCTACCGTCACACGGTGATGGGAAATGGTTCTTACCGGGTGGCAGACTTCATCATTGACATGTCGTTGGAGTCGCCCAGATTGATGGTTCTGGGTGACTTTAACACCTGGGTCAATGATGAACTCTCTAATTGGTAATCACTTCCTCCAGTTAATGACTTCTTTGGGCTTTACACAGGTGGTTTCCACTGCTACCTATAAATCTGGACATTCCCTGGAATTAGTCTTTCTCCTAGGGATTGATATTACTGATTTGGGGGTGGAACCAGTCATATGGTCAGACCACTGCACCGTGGGGTTCAAATTTATTACCCCCTGAGAAGGCCTACCCCTGTGGAGATGGCGAGATACCTTCCTTACAGGATATTTCTCCCCAAGGCCTTAGCGGTTCTTGACCTCTCATCCCAGCGTTGGCGAGCAGTAGTCCAGAGACCTTGGTGATGGCCTATAATAGGAGTTACTTCAGCTCTGGATACCATTGCTCCTGTTCATGCATACCCCTCTCCCTTCGTCCCAAGGCGCCCTGGTTGACGGGACGTTGAGGAAGATCGCGGAGACAGGGGCGAAGATTAGAACGCTGTTGGCGCAGATCTGCCAGTGATACAACACGCTTAAATTGATGGACCACTACTCTATCAATCTGAAATCTCTCGATAAGAAGGCAGAATTCCTGTCCAGGAGATTGCTGCTGTAGAACCGACCAGCTCAGCCGTTTCAAACTGTGGACAGGCTGTGTAACCCAGCCTGTCTACAAGTTCAGAGCTTTTCGCAATTAGAGTGTGAGGAGCTCCGCTCTTACCGCTAATAAGGTGGCCAATATCAGGCGAATCTGCGTCCTCGGCTTCTAAGGGGATGCAGTTGAACAGCGTGAGTTCACAGTGCCTCAGTTTTCATGGTGTTCCTTCAGCAGACCTGATTTCGTGAATGTCATGAGGATTATCCATGGTATGTGCCCTCACGAGCTGTAGTTTGGATCCTGGACTGACTTCCCTAATATTGGGTTGTTGTGACATCATCGGTCCAATCCTTGTGCAAATAGTCTGGTGCTCCTGGACTGGATGAGTTTCCTAGCTCCCTGAAGAAGCGGTGGCTACACTCTTGAAAAGCTACCTTGGACCCAGATTGTTTTGCAAACTACAGACCCATTTCTAACCTACCCTTCATTGGGAAGGTGATTGAGAAAGTATTGGCGGTCCAATTGGAGAACCATTTAACCATCCATGACATATCTGAACCCTTCAATCCAGTTTTCGTAAAGACATAGCACAGAGACTCGCTGGTTTGGGTGTAATGATCTCTTGAGGAGAGACCAGAAGAGGCGTTCTATTCTAGTTCTTCTTGCTCTCTCTTCAGCTTTTGACACCGTGGATCACGTGGTGTTGTTAACGCCTGAGGCAGATCTGTGGAATATCGGGAACCGTCCTTGGATGGTTCACCTCATTCCTCACTGGGAGATCACAAAGAGTTGTGTGGGATTTTTCCTCCGGCCCAATTACTTTGCTGTGTAGAGTGCCTCAGGGTTTGTGCTATCTCCCATGTTATTTGTGGTGTATATGCCCCTCGGAGACATTATAAGATGGTATAAGCTGAGGTTTCATTGCTATGCAGATGATACCCAGCTACACCTGTCTTTGCCCTGACCAGGATGTAGCTCTCTCGGTGTTTAACAACACTGCCTGAAAGAAATCCAGGATTGGATGGATTCTAGTTGGCTGAAGTTGAGCTCAGAAAATACAGAGGTTTTGGTTGTGGATCCAGGTTGTTGGACAGAGAGTCACCTGTTGGTGCACCCTCAGGAATTTTTCTTGGGGGTGTATCACTTCCAACCTCTGAACAGGTGCGTAACCTAGGGGTTATCTTGGATGACAGGCTGACACTACAGTCACAAGTGTCAGCGGTCATCAGACTTCGCTTTACCACCCCAAGAATATCGCTAGAGTGAAACACCTTGTTCCGTCTGACTGGTACCAACATTGGTCCATGCCTCTGTGTCCTCACGCTTGGACTACTGCAACACCCTGTATTTTGGGCTTTCTGGGGTGAAATCCACCACCTCCAGCTAGTGCAGAATGCAGCAGCATGAGTTTTGACTGGGACAAGCAGGTCTTGCCACATCTCCCGGTGCTGCGTGATCTGCACTGGCTTCCTGTTAGGTGGCGGATCACCTTCAAAGTCTGTTTATTGACTTTTAAAGCCCTACGATCAGGGTCCAGCTTATCTGAAAGATCTCCTGGTTTCTTACTGCGCCGGCAGTACTCCGCTCGACCGACGAAGGGTTGCTAGAGATTCCAAGAGTTAGCCTAAATTCATCTGGTTGTAGAGCTTTCTCTTATGCTGCTCTCACTCTTGGAATTCTCTACCCTGTCGGTTTTGACTGTGCACCTCCGTGGAGGAGTTTAAGAGGGATTTAAAACATATTTGTATCAGTCTGCCTTTTTAGATCATCAATGGTGATGTATTATTCTGAGATTGAAGTTTTTATCTGTGTTTTATTTGTGTTTTATAATGTTTGTACAGCCTTGAAACTTGAAAGGAGCTTTAGAAATAAACATTTTATTATTATTATTGTCACAGAACCAGCTACTGGTAATGAGAGCCAACTCTTGTTTATTGGCAGTATAATTCCCAGACCCTTGAGCTGCTCAATGTCAGGACCCTCCGTAACAGAAAACAGAGGTGTGTGGTGTGGTGTGGTGTGGTGTGGTGTGGTGTGGTGTGGTGTGCTGCTTAAGTTCAAGTTCATTTCAGGAAAACTCCATTGAGCAAGCTCATCTTCAAGGTCGTCCTGAGAGGCTCAAAACAATACAAAACAGTATCTTAAGAGCTGCTGACACCTCAAAGATAACTGGAAAAACATAATAATTAAGTACAGTTCAGCTTGCATTCCATACATCTTGTACAGATTCCTCCTCCCATTGATTTATTACTGAGGACATTTGCATGAATACAAGATCTTTATCCATAGAGTTCTGCCTCTATAGCATACTTCCTACTTCAAGTCACAATCTTCTGTTGTTACAATATAATATGTTGCCATGGGTGTAACTGTGATGTCACAAGCAGTGCATTATGACCTCAGGTAGGGGAAGCAACTGGAAGATATGAAATTTTTAGGAGCAGTTTTCATGCAAATGTCCTCACTTATAAATAATGGGAGAAGAAATACAGAACTAATGTGAAATACAAGCTGAACTGTGTCTAAACATTATGTTTTGTGAAAGTTCTGTTGAAGGTGTCGGCTGCTCTTTAACAAGTGCAAGAAGTGCAACACATAAGTAAAGTAATAAACAAGGATGAACAATAAGCAGAGCAGTACAAATGTCATTGCTTGATAGCGTAACAGATTTTTGTCTAACAATATAGAAATGTGCAGTTTCATAGAATAACAATAAGGAAGCCTATGGCAATACTTGGCCCTTGTAAATATTGAAGTCCGATGGTATATAGTTTACAACAGATCATTGAAGCACAGGGAGGTGGTAGTAGTGAAAATGGGGAGAGGTAGGGTGGAGAGTTGAGGATGGGAGTGGATGGGGTGGAGGAGAAGAAGGATCAGCCAAACATGGCAAGGGTATTCATGGGCAGCCTGTATGTTTCTGCCAGGTGGTTATTGATTAGGGATTTAAAGCAGTTGGTGGTACTAGGTAAGTCAGTTTAAGCATAGTTTGTTCCTGGCTGATGGCAAGGCATAGTCGATGGCAGCTTTACCATTGAGTGTGCAGAACCTGGGGACATCAAGAGTAATGAGCGAGGATTTTCTGTGTGAATAGCAACTCCGGGCACGATAGAACATGCCTGATATGTAGGGGTAGCGTGTTAAGTAGGGTTTTGTAGAGTCATGTGCAGCTGTGCATAAGTCTTCTGGTAGTAAGTGAGGACCATCCTATTTCAGAATAGAGTTTGCACTGGTGGGTTCTGGTGGAGGCATAAGTGGTGACTTGAACTGCGTGGTGATATAGCACATCAGATTGTGCCCGTTGGTGGTGGAACAACAGTTGTAGATAAAATCCTCATGATCCAATAGGGGCCTAAAGTAGCTTGGACCAGTTGTTTCCTGGTCTTGCTGGGGAACAAAGATTTGTTATGGTAGAAAAAGGTGTGGTGTGGTGTGATACAGTGCCATACGATATGATATAATATGATACAATACAATATGATATGATATAATATATGATATGATGTGAAAAAAATCAGTACCGACAATCAGCCTCAGCTAGAGTGTGAGGAAGTGTGCACCACAACCACATGAAAAGCTCCAGTCATCTATAGGCAGAATTATGACTGCCTGATCTACTTACAAACAAGAAACAGTAATTAACAAAATAAAGATGAAAAATGCATTCATAGCCTGTTTAGGGCTTTGAGAAAGAATTTTAAGTCTTGCCCAGAAGTCTTGTGCCCTTTGCCCCAGGTTAACAAAAAACTATGAGCATATTTTGAGGACTGAGTAGATACTCATTCTATACACCAGTTTTAATTGACCCTGCACAGCACTGTCTTTCAAAATGTGAAACAAGTTTGACATTGTAATTCAACAACTGGGCATTACTCAATTGGACAGTAATAGATAACTGCATGAACTATACGAGACATTGTTAATTATAGCACATCTGCAGCATTACTACAAGCTGATTTATAATGACTTTCAAAAAGAGGAAACCTTGAAATAGTTACAGATTGCTTCACATATAATGAATTATGGACTTGATTTCTAAAGCCTTAGCAATTAATTTGTTTAAACATTGCATGTTTGCAAACCTGCTCCTGTATAGGTTTTGCCTACAAAGGCTATTTACAGTGGGGCCAGTCAATGCTCTTATGAGAATGTTGAAAGTTTTGAGAATCCAAAAGGATTCCTCTGTAATTTACAAATCAAAGTACCAAAGGTACCGAAAGTACAAACCATGTGGTCTGCAGTTACAGAACAGTCCAGAAAAGTAGTTATGTTCATTTGAGTTACAGAACAGGTTGCAAGTACTTACTGCCCTGGTATCTCAAATGTGTACCTGAGATCAAGCAACACCATTGTGGACACAATAAGGTAACTACAGTATGTTTTGTTAAAGGGAGCAGTCACACAAAGGACCCCCACATATGGGGGCTGATCCAGTGCATTCTGCGTCCAAAAACATTTTGCCTTACTTGCTATTTACTGTAATATAGTGGATTGTATCAGGCTAATTTTGCTTAGTTCTAGGTTGGCAACTTTTATAATCTCTGATCAGATGTTTTCCAGGTCTGCTTTCTCTAGGGGTTACAATAATCCTCTGTGACCATGTTCTGCCAAGGGAGGACAGTGGGGTCAGCAAACAAAAGATCAGAGCTTGTATAAAACTCTAACATGCACTGTAGGCTATGGAATCTCCCTCTGCTGCCTACTGCTCTGATGTCAGCCACAGGAATGCTGGGATTTGTAGTAACAGAAGATGTCACCTAGAGCTAAGAAAAATTAGTCTGATACAATCTACTATACTACAGTAAACAGTAAGTAAACCAAACGGTTTTGCACACAGAGTGAGCGCTGGGATCAGTCCCACATTTGAGTGCAGGGCCCTTGGTGCTGTTTCCTTTAAATTCATGGTGTCTGTTCTTCCTTTCTTGTATCTAACCTCCATCTTACAGCATTAGTCCCAGTCTCATAGAAGGCTCAGAATGAAAAACAAATCTGTTTGGTCCTCAGTGGGCCTCACAAAACTAGTCATGGCTCTGTAATCAAGATTGCTAGGAGTGTTCCAGTGCCAGAAAAAACAAATTCTGATCAGAGCCAAGATGGATGTAAATGAAGTATCCTGAGGAGGGATAAAGGATTAATGGACTGATTGCACCCACATTAACATCAAAATAATGGAATAAAAAGGAAAACCTGAAACATGAATTTAATGTAGAAGAAGCAGTTGTTGATTCTGGACAAACACACACACACACAGAAAGAACTTAAGGGCTGATACACAAATGTGGCCAGGATACACTCAAATTGAGTGTATCCTGGCTACACCACTATACCTCACAATGCCTGTTTGCAGTGGACAGCATCTTCAGCCTCCAGCTCTACCACAGCAGAGCCACATGATAAGGCAAGAGAGGCAGGTGTGGTGGAGTGGGTTCAGATCACGGATGTCAGATATGATGCCCATGCCAGTCTATGAGTGGATCCCTTGCCTGCGTGGGGCGGGTATGCTGGCATATGGCAGCCCTCCAGGAGTGCCAAGTCCCACCCCAAAATATATTATCTATAAATGAACACCAATGCTCTGATACTCCCAAACCACGAAGGAGTTCCTACAGCTGGAGCCGGAGGACAGAGGGCTGATTGGCAGTTACTTTTCCAGGCAGCGATATTCAGTGCTATCAGTAAACTGGTCATAAAACAGGTTCCAGTGGTGTTAGTGAACAAACCTACAAATATCATTACACAAGCGTTGGATTCTAGCTATCAAAACTGAGTCACCTCTGGGATCTCAATGGGGCATGTATCTTGCACACACCAAACTGATGAAAAAGTCTAGGTCTCAACAATAGGCATCACACTTTGTTTGGCACCTAAATTATACACCTTAAAACAGACAGAATAACCAATAAAAACTAGACAGAGCTCAATGCTTAATTTTCACTTTGAAGAAATCAGATAGGTCATATTTTGGGAGCCATGTGGAGACTGTGGGCTGCCTCTCCATGCAGATTTCATAGGCACTTAAAATTTTTGGTTGCTTGTAGTGTCACCCAGCCTATGATTTGCTTCTTAGTCTTTGTTCCTGCACTGTTCTCTTTCTTTCAAACAACTTGAAGTCTTGCTGTATTCTGACAAGTGCAGTTAGCCCCAGCCTTTAAACTGCCCGAGAACAAAGGGTTAATCTTTTATGCAGAGCATAGAATGCTGAGCTTGAGCTCGGTTGATGTCTCTGTCTGTTTCCTTTGAAAGCTAACCGTCAGATTCTTTACTCCGCCTCACTGAACAGACGCTCCGAAAATTTCTCCTGCAGCTCAGTTCGAAAGTAGGATGAAGTGTAATTTTTAATCGGTTTCTAAACGAAAAAAGTTTCCCATAGTCAGTTCAGTCTCTGTCTGTGGTACAGTGAGTACTAGATAGGTTTTATACTGTGTTTTCTGTGTGGAACTTGTAAAAGTGTGGATCGGTTTGGCTGAGCCGATCATTTTGCTAATTCTTGTGTTAACTTTAGTGTGTGTTACGGTCCTTATCGGTCCTAAAAAAGCGTGTTTTGAAACGCTTTTCCAACACCCGTGACACGGTTAGGAACCGATAAGGAGTCTTGCCTGGCGGTTGCCAAAAAGGGTAAGTATGGTTAGGTTGGTCATGTCTGAGAAACCCAAGAAAAAAACGGCCCACTGGGTTTCAACACTGCAGTGAATGTGGGAGGTCTTTGCTAAGGCTAATCCCACACCACCTGTGTTTATTGTCTGGGGTTTGAACATCTCAATTCAGACTGCCAATTTGCAAAATTTTCCCAAATCTACCCTTGAAAAGAGATTAGGCAGACTGAGGGAAAAGGAGGCTGAGAAGTCCGCTGACCCGGATAGCCAGCCCGGTTTGGTTCCGACCGAACCAGAGAGTGCCTTCTGACCAGGGAGATACTTCGGCAAAGGAGAGCCATCCCAGGGTCAGTTCCACTAAAAGAAAGGGCAAAGAAAAATCGTCCGGTTCGGATCCAGAAGTCCATGTTCCGACTGCGAAGAAATAGCCAGGCGATTTCGATTATGGAATCGCTTCTCCCGGTTCCGACCGATCCGGCACCTTTGGCAGGGCTCGGTTCATTCGGTTCCCCAGTTCCGACTATACTCTGGAAGAATTTATGAACGGAATTTGAGGAGGAAGGGAGTTTGAAGATGATGATGGTGATGGTGAAAGTCTAGATGTGCCTGTGGAACCGGACATCTCCCCAGACAGACCTTCAGCTGTATCCCTCCTAGGCTTTCTGAGTCCCTTCCCATTTTATGTTCTTCAGAAGGTGGCTGAGACCTCCAGTTTCCTATGGAAGAGGCAATGGAGGATCAGGAGGAGCCTGATTTTGTAGAAATGATGGACATCCCAGAGTCCAGGAGAATGTCTATTCCCTCCACAAATCTTTTGTGAAACAGACACAAAAATTCTGAAGTCTCCCAATTCTATATCTCCTGTGGACAGAAGAATGGACAGAAGAATGGACAAGAGGTATACACTCTCAGGCTCAGAAACTGAGTTTTATATCAGCAATGCAGCCATGTTGGGGTTGTGCAGGCTGCTGCCTGTGATAAGGCAAGCATTCCATTGGCTTCACACCAACCAGACAAAGACTCTAGGAAGATTGATGCCATGGCAAAAAGCTGTACATGGCATCTTCCTTGGGACTCAGACGAAGTAATTTTATGGCCTATACAGATAGGGTACTAGAAGTCCAGGTGGGACACTGTACTGGCACTGGCTAAACAGGCCTCCCCAGCTAGCCAAGGAGCTGGAGGCGGTGGCTGCAGATGGGATTGAGGCATCTAAAGTTCAGTTTCATGCTGCTGTGGACTCTAATGATGTGTCATCAAGAGTCATGGTTACATCTGTGGCTTTTCGGAGAATGGCTTGGCTCGGATGTACTAGCCTCTCTTGGGATACCCAGGCTAAGGCCATAGATGTTCCTGTAGTAGGTAATTCTCTGTTTGGGGAGCAGACAGAGAATTACATGAAGAAAAAATGGATGAGTACAGGACCACCTACAGGAGTGCTCAGGCCAAGGAGAGGCAGGCAACTCCTCAAAGGCAGCAGTCTAGGGGCAGGGGCAGGCCTTTTCATGAGCCTTTTACCAAGCACAGGCCTCTTCTTCCTTTTCACAGAGGGGTTCTTCAGAGGGAGAGGCAGAAGGGGATGAGCAGGGCTGCATCCACTCCTCAGCCTAAGGCCCCTGCCAAGCAGACACCCTGATAGGCCTGCCTGGGTCGACTCTCCTATTCCAGTAGAGGGCAGGCTGGCTTACTTTGTCTAGGACTGGACGTCTATTACATCAGAAAAGTGGGTCCTGGAAGTAGTAAGCCAGGGACTGGTTCTCAGCTTCAGAAATTTCAAAGATGAGAGCCAGATCTTTTCCCCTGCAAATCTCTCAGAAACCCTTGTCCTAGAGGCAGAAGTTTCATCTCTTCTGGCCTTAAGAGCTATAGAAGTACCTACCCTACATTGGGGCAAAGGGCTGTACTCCAGGTACTTCCTGACCCCAAAAAGACAAGGGAGTGGCCACCCATCCTAGACCTAAGATATCTAAACAAACATCTTTTAAAACCGAAGTTCAAGATGGTAACTCTGGGAATAATCCTTCCTCTCTAAGGCCAGGGACTGGCTAGCCTCCTGGACCTCAAAGATGCCTACTTTCACATTCCCATCAGGTGCTCCCACAGAAAGTACCTCAAGTTCAGAGTTGCCCTCAGGCCACTATCAGTTCAGAGCAATGCCCTTTGGCTAACCTCAGCCCCAAGGGTTTTCACAAAGTGCCTGGCAATAGTAGTTGCCTTTCTAAGAAGAGCAAAAGATCTCCAGTTTTCCATATCTGGATGACTGGCTATTAGTGAGCCAGTCTCCAGACTAAGTCAAGTCTCACCTGCAAGTGACCCAGCAAGTGCTCACTTCTCTAGGATTTCTTCTCAACCTTCCCAAGTCAGTTCTCAAACCAGTCCGACTTCTTACCTTTATAGGGGCAGAACTGGACACAGTCAGAGCAGGAGCCTTTCTTCCCTGGAAAGGGCATGGGTTCTTATAGAACGAGCCTCTTCCTTCAGCCTTCGGTATCTCGACCAGCAAGGCATTTCCTCCAGCTCTTGGGCCACATGGCAGCTTCAACAGCAGTGGTCCAAGGGGCAAGATTCAGATGAGGGATATTCAGTTCCATCTGAGAGGTTTTTGGTCTCAGAGGAAGGATTCCTTTACCAAACTGATCCCAGTGACTCAGACCTTGATCCAAGCCCTTCAATGGTGGCAGGATCAGGACAATTTAAGACAAGGGGTCCTTTGCCACTCAGCCTTATTCAGTGGTCCTTACCACGGACGCTTCTCTTCTGGGCTGGGAGCCCATCTGGGGGCCCACAGCCCAGGACTGTGGTTCCCCCCCTCAGGCATCCCTTCTCCATATGAATCTCCTAGAACTCAGGGCAGTTTACTGGCCCTGAAGCTTCTCTCAGTCAGTGCAGAACAAGGTGGTTCAGGTCAGAATGGACAACACCACCACCATGTGGTACATCAAAAAGCAGGAGGCACTCGGTCCACAGCCTTGTCCACGTAAGCCATGAATTGTGGTCCCTGGCTTATTCCCTGCAAACCTCTCTGGTAGCAGTTCACCTTCCAGGGAAGGACAATGTGCTAGCAGATGCACTGAGTAGGATCTCAGGGCCATCATGAATGGTCCCTGGACCCTCAGGTGTTAAAGTGATTTTTTCAAGGTGGGGCATTGCAGAGATAGTTCTCTTTGCAGCCCCAGACAATCATCAACTTTCTCTCTTTGCTGCATACCCCCAGACTTGGGCTCAGTCCCCCTGGATGCTCTGATTCTGAATTGGGAAGGAATTTTCTGTATGCCTTCCCTCCTTCCCACTCCTGTTGAAGTTTTAGTCAAAATAAGGTCTCAACCTTGCAAAGTGATTCTGATTGCTCCATATTGGTCCAGACAGCCTTGGTACCCCTGTTGATGTCCTTAGCAATCTATCTTCCCTGTCTCTTCCAGGAATTACAACCTGTTAACATCCTCTCAGGGAGGATTTGGTACCCCAATCTTCAGTCTCTCAATCTCAAGGCATGGCTCTTGAAGAGTTAGAGTTGCAGATCTGCATCTTTCTCAGGGGCTTCTGGATATTCTCAAAGCTTCTAAAGCCCTCCACCAGAAAGTCTTGTAACTCCAAATGGAAGAGATTCAGCATTTGGTGTTCTAAAGCATATTTCCCCAGATGCTGCTGAACTGCCTCTGGTTCTGGATTATATGGTCCATCTTAATGGCCTAGGCCTCAGACCAGCTACTCTCAAGGTACACTTGTCAGCTGTTTCTGCGTTTCTGTCTGTGGGAAGTCTTCCTCACTATCTTCTCATCCTGTGTTCTGTAAATTTTTTAAAGGATTGCATCACACCAATCCTCCTTTTAGAAACCCTGCCCTGCCTGGGATTTGAATGTTTGCATTGCTGAACTTATGCAACCTCCTTTTGAGCCTATGTCTTCAGCAGAGCTTAAATACTTGACTTGGAAAACTGTGTTCTTAGTAGCCATTACCTCTGCCAGGCGTATCAGTGAATTGTAAGCCCTGTCAGTGGAACCTGATTTTATCTCCTTTCACAGGGATAAAGTGGTCCTTAGAACCAATAGAAGGTTCTTGCCCAAAAGTGGTTTCAGACTTCCATTTAAACCAGTCTATGTGTCTTCCTGTTTTCTTCACTGATCATTCTTCCTCAGGAGAGAGGAGGCTACACAGTTTAGATGTTAAAGAGCCCATAGTTACTACATAGGCGTGCTGAGGGTCACAGGTTTGACTCCTCCAGTTGTTCCTCACTTATGGAGAAGTGAGAAAGGGCAAACCTGCCACCAAGAGAACTATTGCCAGGTGGATTGTGTCTTGTATACAATTCTGCTATGAAAAACTGGGAAAGATTCCACCCTCAGGCCTGAGGGCTCACTCTACAAGAAGTACAGCTGCTTCTCTGGCTGCTGCCAGGATATCCCTCTCTTAGAAATTTGTCAAGCAGCCACCTGGAAAATAGTCCATACCTTTACCAAGCATTCCTCTCTGGATATCCAGGCTAGGAGTGATGCTCGGTTTGGCACAGCAGCACTTCAGAGCCTATTCTAAAGTAGGTTCTGTCCCTCCTCCATGGAGGTACTGCTAGTAGTCTGCACTTGTCAGAATACAGCAAGACTTCAAGTTGTTTGAAGAAAAAATTACCATAGTAATCATGTTTCTTCTATTGGAGTATTGCTGTATTCTGACCTCCTCCTGCCTCCCTCTCAGAACCTGGTTTTGGGAAGTGGGTGGGCAGTGCAATGTGCACCTCAGGGTGCCCTTTACACCTCTTCTTTTGTTTGGGTGTTTATTTTATTATATTCCTGTTTGGTTTTGGTTTTGAGTTTTGGGTTTCCTGACTTGAGTCTTCTTTTGGTAATCCAAAACTTTTTTTTCTCAGTTGACTATTAAAATTTTTTTAATTTCCACATAGAATAGCTATCAGAGTGTTGCTCATAAGAATCTGACGGTTAGCTTTCAAAGGAAACAGACAGAGACATCAACCGAGCTCGAGCTCAGCATTCTATACTCTGCATAGAAAGGTTGACCCTTTGTTCTCTGGGGCAATTTAAGGCAGGGGCTACCTGCACTTGTTAGAATACAGCAAGACTCCAATAGAAGAAAAATAATTACTAAGATGAGTAATTTTTTCTTCTTACTCTCTTCTTACTTCTTTCAGTGTTCTCAATTGCTATTTTATACTTTTTTCCGTTTCTCTTCTTTCCTCTCATTTGATTTCAGGACAAATATAAATCCTCTTGTATCTGTTTTTGTGCATTATTGTTCTTCCTCCAATCTTTCTAGTTGTCTTTGTGACCTCTCCTCCTCCATCATCATTGTTACTATTCAGGACCAGTATTTAAAGAGTACCCATTTTGTTCTGAATTTAAAAATGTCAAAATAGCGTTACCTCCCAGTAAATCTTGAATTAATTTACCTGCTGCTAACTCTTATTTAAACTAGACATTTTTACAAAAATATTAATCCACTACAGTCTGAGTCTTATTGCCTCCTACTGCAAAATAGAATTGAAAGGCGCAAGCCCATGGTTATGTGGGGAAAAGCTCCTCTCCCACAGCCTATATCTGCCAAACAACAGACTCCGCTCTGCTTAGAAGCGAGTCGTACTCTGCTTGGTGCAGCTGGTCACACACCCCCCTCCTCTCTCCCTCTTCTCCATCCCTTCCTCCCTGCCTCACTGTTGCCTTGTCCTCGCTTCTCCTCATCCCCATTTTCTGTTGTTTTTCTCTCTTTGGGGAGGTTTGCCAGTGTCTAGAGCTAGTTAGTCCGCCCGTGTCCCCACCCTCTGTACCTCGCCTGCTCGTTCATTTCCTCTGTTCTCAGCCATGCAGTTACTCCTGTACCTCTCTTCCATCAGCTGCAGCATCGCCAACCTCAGTTGTAGCCAATTTGCTGTCTCCCTTCCAGTTCGGGCTCCACATTGTTTCCTGATTGCTACATCTCCTGGGAAGCCATCAGCACTTTCATCCACCGTAAGGTCTACCTTTTCAGCCCTGGGGCATGCGTATAGAAAGCCATGCTACATTTGGTAGTCGGGATATATCTCTATGGCACTGCAGTGCTATTATCTGACATTCGACTACATTGATTTCTCAGCCCTCACCATTCCTACAGGAGCCAGCTATCGGTAGGCAACCACGCAACTGCCCCTAGGATTACCATAATTTCACTGCACTCTACGGTCCATTTGAGCATGCTTACACTGTGAATATGCCGCTGAGCCTTATCATGACTTCCCTTAGCTACTGTTTACCAGGACATGCCTTTCTCATCGTTGTGCATATAACCATGGATACAGGTACTGCACACTCCATAAGGTCGCATTGAATAATGACTGCGAAAAATGTCTCTATGCTGATTTCTGATTGCTGTCTCAATCTGCCAGGGGTTGCGACCGTGCTAGCGCCATGATTATGACACTCCATTTGGATCTTGCTTACGTTCCTTCCTTGTGTTGCCAGATGCTTACTGGTCTGTCGTTCTTACTGTTTGCACTATGCCTCAGCAAGCGGCTGCATGTTTCTACCTACCATGTCAAGCACTTCTGGTATTATCCACTCACTCCAGTTTGAACCTCGATATGCTAGTACTGCAAGCTACTGGCTTAGCTCCTTGAGCCAGCTTCTCCCAACGCCACTTCTGGAGACCATCTGCACAGACCTTTACTTCATGCTGACTTCTATACTAGCTAGCATTTGCTCTATGACCAATTTACAATGTATGACTTCTATGCAATGGACCTTCCTTCTCACCACTATACAAGGCCCACTGTGTAATAATATATCAGAGTCCTTGGAAGTGCTCAGTGGCACAGCAGGCTTCCTTCACATACTACGTGCTCTGCTACTCAACTACCATGCATTTCAGCCCTCGCTCATTATTGCATTTAGAGCCCTGCTCCAGATCCTTCTTGCTGCCAATAACTCCTCCATCTCGCTTGTACATTCCCGGATGTCTAGTCTTCAGTTGTTCCAACCGGGCATTGGATGCTCCAGCTCTCACTTTGCCTGTTCACCTCACCATCCGTCTCCTCCATACGTGGATTTACTAGCAGGCGCTGTCTAGAGATTACATCGCTGTCCCTGGATCCTTCCCATGCTGCTTCGCCTGCTTTGGATTATCACTACTCGCATGCTAACCATCATGGGGCTAGTTACTTAGCTCTGCCGTACAGGCTGACCTCCGTGGGTCCAGCCACACTGCTTACACTTGTATGGGCTTTGCTCCATTTTCTTCCTTGGATGCTACTTTCAGGATGCTCAGTTCATTTCTGCCACTACCATTTCCTTTAGCTGTTGAATTTTAGCTGATCTATATTTCACATTGTCTTCCATATCATAACTACAGCTTCAGACATCGATTTGCTACAGTTTCAGGATCTTATTCCTCTATTGAGTTGCTACCTCATCTGCCTATCTATCTGTGCTGCAGTCTGTCATCCCCAATCTTCCAGAAGCAACAGTCGACAACACCTTTCACCACTTCATATGTCTGCCTTGAGTCTATATTACTACTCCGTACCCAGTTGACTCAGGATATGCTACCATTTACAATACCATTTACAATTTATTCAGTACTACTTGCTGCTATTCTGCATTTCCGCAGTTCAACTTTACTTTATCTTATCTACTACAGAACCTGCCTCACCCGTCAGGCCAGAGGTGCTGCCTCATTCTTCAGGACCTCGCCCTATGAGGCTGGAGATCCCAATCTTATATTTGACTCGTATACGCCTGCTCTATGACCTACTTCGCCATCAGGCCTAGGGTTTCATATCTTCTACTCTTCACTTGCCTCTTCTTTCGAAGCCTGGGCGTTCACATTTTTATCTACCTGCAGCCGTGTCTGCCAACCTTGGGGCTCCTTTCCTTCGGACACTCATCCAGATTTGTTTGACCATTCCTCTTCTATTCTTGGATGCTTCTACCTTGTCATTAGTCATGTGAATTACTACTACTCCTACCAGGACTTGTTGAGATCACTCAAGGACTTTAACTCTCATGATTTGTGCCCTATGACTTTTCGACCCTTGTGATATCCTACTTCATTCCACTGCAGAATCTTCAGTCATCGCCATTCACGAGTCATATGCTCAGTTATTCAGGACTTTGTCAGAACATTCTTCAGCAGTCACTTCTAGCTAAGGTGTCATTCTGGTTTTGGAGCGTGTATGTCAACATTATTACATAATCATCTGGAACGCCTAGCGCTCTCCGATTCTCTTGCTAGTGCCATTCTCATGCCTACCTCGCCTCACCAGCTGGCGGATAAGCTGTGCATCTCCCTGGAGACTAAAATGCGCATTCTATTACTACCAGCAGACCTCAGTAGGTCCAGCTCGTTTTCCTATTACCTGGAGCTAGCGCCTCTCTTCTTACCTCACCAGCTGGCGGATAAGCTGTGCATCTGAGGACTAGCTGCCACATCCTATTACTATCAGCAGACCTTCGTAGGTCTGGCTGCATTCGTGCCATCTGGAGCTAGCCCCCCCACTTACCTCATTAGCTGATGGATAAGCTATGCACCTCTGCCGGAGCCTAGCTGCCACATTCTATTCTTACCACCTGACCAACTTGTGCATTCTTCTACTACCCTTAAAGCCTGCCATGATTCCAGCTCAGCTCTATAGCTATCACCTTCTATGTCATTACCTAAGTATTCTCTCCCATCGTACTTTATCGGACCAAGGTTCGTCAATCGGTTGTCTCGTGGTAAGCCTTCTACCATTCCACGTATTGTATCAGCCCGCTATTCGCAGAAACCTGCATCTCCTGTGAAGTCGACCTCACTTGTTGGGCGCTTCCCCACCTACAACTTGTCGCTTTAATTCATCTCAAGCATGGATTCCACTCTACTTCATTCTAGCTTATTCATGGATTCTCGACCTTGGAATTACTACTTGGATACTTGCTCTATTCATCTGACATGTCAAGATTCCATCTGTCTTCAGTTCTCAGTTTTTCTGGATTGGGTTCTACAACTTTGGGGTTCGGACTAGCCGATTAAAATATTTAGAGTTACTCTCCTTTAGTATGCCCAGAAGGATGGGCAGATCAGTAGCCATGGGTCCTCAGAGGTTTCCTCCCAAAGGGGTTTTCCTCTCCTGTGCTACTGGTCATACTCTCCGGAGTTGGAGGAGGTGATCATCTACTACTCATTTCTTGGGGGGTCTTCCTACTTGACTCCTTCATCAGTCGGATACGGAACAATCGTTGATATCATATTCTTTTGGGGGTCTCATCATACTGGTCTAAGCTTCCTCCCTACAGGTGGGATACAGAGAAATACCAAAACCATCAATAATAGCAAATGACTCTCAGCTCAAGCATCCAAGCACCTTGCACATAATATCTGATCCACAAGTGCTATAATCACTGACTTGATCATGTTCATGCTAAGTACCAAGCACAATCATTCCATACTACTAGTACCTGGCAAACATTGTCTTCTTACTAGCTGGCCTCTGTATCTACCAATCAGCTACAGTATGTAACATAAGCACTGAGCTATGGACCACACATACATGGCACACATTATGGTGAACTCCGCCCTAAGTATTTTTAAATCTATGAGGAATTATTTATTTTTCCTAACAAATTGCAGCCAACATTCTGCTGAAGGGATACTATGAGGCCCTCCACCATGGGTGGGGAAGCCAAGGTTCTTTATGCCTCTGGACCATGGGGCACTCAAGGAGGTGGAGCACCTATTGAAATCCATTTAACAGCAACTCCTTAAATCATTCTCCACTCAAGTCTTCTCAGTCAAAAGTAAGAGGTTTACTCATGTCTGCTGTATGTACAGTACAACTCTGATTATCTGGCCCTCAGTCAACCAAAAATCCCTATCTAACAAACTGGACCCGTGTCACCCAAGAGTTTCTTCATCTCTTGAATTGGATAGGCTAGTTGGTGTTGTAATGTTTTTCTACAGTTTCACTGTCGGAGTTGCTCAGTTTTAATTCTGTTGCCGGGGTCACTCAACTCATGTAATGAACTGCACAGAGTTCCATCGTCCTCGCTCCCTTACTTACCAACCTAGCTACACTGCAGCATCAGGGAAGAGAACCATGTGGTTGGGATAAAACTGGAGTGTAGACATGGCTGCCATCAATTACCCTCCCGAGTAAGGAAAAGTTTTCTTCAAGTTTTATAGAGTTTATGGAGTTTGTGCAGTGCAGTTCTCTCTAGCTCTGCTGTCCTTCATCTTACTAACTCCCACATTCCAGACTGAAGCAGAACAGAACCAGGGAACAGAACCATGCAGTTGAGAGAAAACTCTAGAGTGGATGGGGCTGCCGTCAACAACCCTCCCGAGTAAGGCAGAGTTTTCCCTCAAGGTTTGTTACAGAGTTTGTGCTCTAGTTCAGGCATCCTCCTCCCTGGCTCCTTTACACCTTTACTCACTTCCTCTTACACTCTTTTAGTGCAGGGGATTTGGTCAGGCTGATTGAGAGTGGTAGTGAGTCAGAGGTCAGTGCAGGGTTTTACCTGGATGTCAATTTTGGGGTTTTCACTGGATGTTAGGTTTCACATTTCTTCAGGTACAGTACTACAGTTTCATTGAGCATTTCAGTTTCAACTCGACTGACTTGATGTGACTGACTCGAACTGACTGTGTGGTACTTTATCCAACTACCCAGATGGAAGAACACCTGAGTATTAAGTTTTAAGTTTAAGAAACAGCTGTTCTTGGTGCCACTGTCTTGCCTGTGGTACAGTAATTTTGTTAAAACAGCCTTTTACAGATCAACTGAGTGCTGACTAGGTGATATGCTATGATATTGCTGATGAGAAGGTAGGAGGGAGCTCAGGCTAGATTTAAAAATTAGTGTGCCATTAAATAAATGTAACCCTGATAGTCGAACATCTGATTATGTGAACTGATCAGATATCTCCCAGGTAATTCAGGTAATTGGGGTTGCCCTGTACATGCTATTCCCCTGCTCTGGGAGCGCACAATAAGCCACTTCAGTTTATGGATGCTACAGGACCCGAAGAGGACCCAAGGTATTGATACACCAGGTCATTTCAATGTTTCGCTTTCTCAAATGCACTCTGCATATGGACATTTATCTTATTTTATTTATTTATGTATGTAAGTATGTATTGAACTGAAAATTGGTGATCTGGAAGGTGCGCGGGAGCGAGGCTTGTTCTAGGCACAACCGGAGGATGGGAAATGGGGAGAAGAGTAACACAGAAGTTGTGCGTGGAAGCAACATGATACTACAGTCAGTCAAAAGCAATAAGGGAAGCTAATACTAATAGTAGAAAGGCAAAAACCCAAACAGCACAATAAGTTATAAAAAAAAAAAAAAGTATTCAGAAGAGTGGGCAGAAAAAAAATCAAGTGAAATCTAAAATAGGTGAGTGCAAAGGAGGGCTGGATCAATGTTTAAGGGCTAAGGACTGGAGTATTCAGAAGACAATGAGGGACATCAGTAGTGACTTATGAGCAAGGTAAGAGGAGAAATGCCTAGGGAAGGAGGAGAGAGTTCCAGACAGAAGGCAGCTGTACTGAGAAAGCAGACTGACCAGTTGAGGTGGAGAAACAGGGACATTAAAGGCGTGTATTGCTGTCTTCTTGCATGAGCTTCATTAATAGCACAAAAGGAGTTATTACCGGGCACAAACCTAACCAGTTTCCACACTAGAAGGATTCATAGGACTCATACTCAAGTCAAGGCAGATGTGTACATAAGTTAGACCTCATAGCAACCATGCTGCAAGTCTCTGGGCTGTAGCTAAATATCCAGCTCATCTCTTTTCCATCTGTACCATCATGGACACTACACAAGGGTGCACCAACTCCACAGCCCCTGGGCTACAGGTTTCTGACCTCTGCCTCTTCAGCACCAGTTCTGCTTTGGGTTTGGCTGTTAACTTGGAAATCTGCTGCAGAGTCTGAAACAGCCATATCCCCAGCCCTACAGATATTGCTGCCTGCACTCCTGCACTTATTGGGCTCAATTTTCAAAGGGTGACACAAGGCTAGCGTCAAGCCCTGCATCACACCGGTCTTTTGGCGAAGCTACGCCAAACTCTTTTGGTGGAACTGCACCCGATTTTAGTACATCAGACACAGTTGCAACAGTTTCCTCAGTTCTAGGCAGCTGGCATGGAAAGATCTGCACACAAGCCCTGTAAAAAGGGTGCCGTAAATACGCAAGTTAGACTAGAAAAGCTGGTCTATCTTGTGGCATTTGACACTCGTAATTGAAAATCATGATTGCTGGCTGGGAGAATGCATGACCCCCTGCACCAAATGAATGCTGATATGCATTCGACACTCCCCTCAGAAAAGCATTCACTAACCTCATAGTTACTCCACGGTGAGTAAATTAAACTCTATGATTCCGCCCTATTTGATATAAATCCCCAATGGACTAGCTCATAAACTTACTTATATTCCCTCCTGCCCCCTCTTTGCATGCCCTAGTTCCTATAATTCACACCCTCGTTTTACTCTCCCCTCCTTTCCTTACTGTCTCACCACCTAACCTGCTCTTACCTCATACCTTCATCACTTTATCTCACCACTCACTTGGTGCTCACCTAGCTCAACTATTTCCCCATTTTACCTCCACTTTCTTCACCTGTCACAAATGGCCCTCCTAGCTACAATATTCCCAATCTATCTCTAAGACTCAGTCTATTGCTCATCCGCTCCCACTCCTCTTTCCTTCCCATACTTGCAACTATTTTAGTAGAAGAAGTACCTGAAGCAAGTGACAAAGCCTGGAACCTAGACAACTTTTGTTACCACTTAAATATGTAATGAGCATCTGGTTGTAATCAGTTATTTAGTAACTGCCATGACAAGCTAGTATTCCTATGTTAGATAGCTGAATCTCTGTCTATGTGTACTGTGCCAATGTAGTCTGTTTTACTGTAACTGTATTATTGTCTCTTGACATGGAACCTTTGTAAATGAGCTCCTAGCTCAAGGGTTATATCAAAGAGTTAAATAAATAAATTAAATAAAACTATCGACACACCAGGGCTTGTAGCATTCACGGGCTTTGAAAATTGAGTCCATTGTCTTTAGAAAACACAGGAACTCTGCTAAAATGGTCTTACACAAAATTCATCTGGCCAAAGCCAGAAGCTAGAGACAGACATTTCAAATAACAGAGGAGGTCATGCCAAGAGAATTTCTTCGGGGCACACAATTAAAGTCTAATCAGTGAAGGGCATTAGATTACACTTTTACTGGCCTTCCTCAGTCCAAAACCAGCACTTGGATAGGAATATGAGGGGAGGGCATGTGCCCCCAGACTCTATGGGCATGACAGCCGTGACAAATAACCTTGGAAAGGGCATGGGGATTACATATTAAAATATTTTATATTATGGAACTTGACATACCTAGTCAGTACAATGCCCCAATATCTAAAAATACTGATATAAATATATAATTTTCTAAAATCAATCTTTCTGACTGACATTCATTTCTATCTTCTATTTCTCTTACTATACATTTGTGAAGTACAGTATTCTGAAATACTTCAATCTGAGGACACTATATTAAAGTACTGTAAGTTGTACTGTATTGCATTATGTATTTGTATTTAAGTATTTTTAATAAACACAAACTGAAAACTGCTATAGACTACAACATTCCATGGGTGACATATGGGATCCCTACCAGTGCAAAGAGGTACGGTGTTCACAACTGATGAAGTTCTGTCTGTCATTAATTATGTTCAAATGTATAATCCATGTTATATTTATCTCACTGCAACACACATCATAATTATCTCTCTCTCTCTCTACCCATTTTCTTTTATCATTATATTAATTTGAAAATCTTTTCACATTTTAAGCAATGATTTAGTTAATAATAACGACTTTTACAATGTACTACCTGGAGACAGTAAAATAATGGAACTAAAATATTTCAAAAATACAGTAGTTTGAAAGTTTCAGAACATTTTAAGCCATGATTTACTCAGCAACAATTATTTTATGATGAACCACTTTGATATATTAATGATGAAATTAAAATATTAGCAAGACCAGCTGAAACTGCATGATGGCAATGAAAAGAAAAGCTACATTTGTTCAGAAATATCATGCAGTCCAGAGAATGAAAAGAATGCATATTCTATAAATAGGAGCTGAAGAGACTTACAATAAACACTTGTTCAACAAATTGTTCAAGATCTGAGTTACCTTCGCATGCCAAAGATTTAATTACAAGAAACAGGGAATGCAGCCTGTAAACACGTTTCAGAATGCATACATTTACTAAAATAAAAGTTCAGAAGGATCTTATACAAGGAGAGTTGGATAACAGATGCTGGAGTTCCACTAACATGGCAATGAGCCTAACCATTTTATTCCATGTAAATTCATGAAACAAAGTCTCCTGAACTGACTTTGAAATTTTCATTTTAAAACAGAAAGGATAACCTTGGAGAAGAAATAAGGGGCCTAATTTTCAAATGGGGTTAGAGCAACACAATGGACTTGTGTAAGGAAGTTTGATGCAAGTGAAGACTTGTGTCAAACATTGGCACAATTGCAATTTTGTAAGGAAGGCAACATAAATCGCTGATGCAAGTCCCTTCGCCAAACACAGCAAAGTTAGTCCGGCTGCCCGGTCTACCTTTGTACCATTGGAGACACTTTTATGGGACTTGCGCCAAAGGTTTAGCGCAAACTGCCATAAAGCATGGAAATTATTACAACTGCACCAGACATTATAAAATTAGGCACAAGTTGTGGTGAGCGGCTTTGGCGAGTTGCGTCTAACTTTTCAGTGGATGCAGGGCTTGACGCAAGACTTGCGTGCCAACTTTGAAAAATTGGGCCCAAGGATTCAACAAGGTTTACTGGGGATTTCTAGTAATAGAATGTAATGTGAAAACATGTTACAGTTAAAGTGAAGTCCAACTTGTGTACTTCAGGCCCTGTTCTCGAAAGGACTATCCCACAGAGCCCAGCGACATGGAATGGGCCAATTTACCCTTTCATACCCTTCCTATACCTGATTCCTAACCACTGTGAACAAACACTATCCAGCATGGTCATGCAATGTATAAGAGACTGTGAGGTGGTGTAGAATCAGAAAAGCAAGCCAGAGTTTAAGTCAAAGAAGTTTCCTGCTTGTTTACATGGGCATCTCTTTAACAGTAGGATTCAAGCATACTAATCAATCTCCTGCTTCACAGAAAAATGGACAAAGCTTAAAAATCAGGGAAAATTATTAAAATTAAGGACACATCTGAAAAAATAATATCAGCTTAGGAAGCTGTTACACTACATTATTACCGTAACTAGCATTTTCATAATGAGAACTAGACTGTAACACTAATGGCTGAAATTATTTTATGATTCAAGTTCATACTCTTCAGTGACTGAAATGGCAATAATAGGAGGGTGGGGAAGTTCTGAAGCAAAATCAGGGATAACCCTAAAATCAAGGACAGTTGGGAGGTAAGGGTTACAGTAACTGGACTGACCCATTGTACCCTCATTATTAAAAAAATGAACCGGTGTCTGTAAACATTGTAGTGCTCTGTCTGAATCCCTTCCCAGCAGCTAAGATCACCCTCTAATCCCTAAACAACCACCAATTCCTCCTCCCAACAAATGGAAAAATTCCATTCCCCCATGAGTTGATCCATTCCTATAAAGCACCTTTTACTGCAAAGTATACAGTACCATTAAAATCTTTGTCTGTTCTTGAATATGCTATGATGTTTATTGCTGTAGTGAATATGTGAAACTAGCCAGTGGTAGCATACATGAGCATACTGGCTATCGAAACTTGTTAGTGGATAGACGTGCATGGGGGAAAGAATAGCCTTAACGGAGAAGTCCTCTCGCACCATTTTCTATATCCTGTGTAGTTTGTAAGCATGAACAATAATTCCCTCCTTGCATCCCTACTTTCATCCTAATTTAAATTTAAATGAGGTTAATTCACTGTTTTACCCTACTGTGAAAACCTGTTTGTCTCCATTCTAAGGTCGTGACCCCACTCATACAAGGATTCATGGGAGTTGATGATGCAAACATGCACAAGCCAGAAGAAGTTATACTCTTATTCTGTTCTGTTACATGTGTTGTGATGTCCCTGTATTCTCTAAAATAATTTTTTCTAACTCAGATACCCTTTAAACTACAGAAAACAGCAAGGCACTATGCCTTGAAAAGTTTCATGACCAGCATAAGACAAGAACATAGGGACTGCAGTGGACAGCAACAGCAACTAAATACAGTGTAACTACTGCAGACTTAAGCGAAAAACATCATAAATTTCCAGAATGCCTTACGTGAGCAGGTCATGACCTCTGCAACACAGTTAAGCAGTTTTAACACCAGATTTAGTACCCTCATTTACATTTCAAATCCTGATTAAATTAGGAAGGTGCAACAAAGGCTATCATTGTGCATTCCTACAAACTACACAGGAAACAGAATAAAAGGCTGAGGGACTTTCCCTTTGAGATTTTAATAGCATACTTTGCATAAAAAGATACTTTGGTATCAGGATCAGCGGCGCTGACGAAGTAGGTACATGGGCAGACTAGATGGGTCTAGCGGTCCTTATCTGCCATCAATTTCTATGTATCTATGTACTTACGTAATGTTAGGTAAATAATGTATGTGCTTGTCTATACTTAACTTTGGCCTTTCTCTGTTCCCACCCTCGATAAAGGAGCTGGGCAGCATTAGGAATAGAAGGCCCAGCTCGAAGGGTGAGAAGGGTGCCAGAAGAGAAGTAAGCAGGGAGGATGTTGGGTGCTTGAAACACTCTGGGAGTGGGCTGCTGGGAGAGCTGGATTTTATTTAGTTTGTGGGAAGTTGTTCCCACCACTGAACCTTAGGCAAAGCCCTCCCATTCAGTGTTTGGTGAATAATGTATGTTCTTAAGTATACTTAACTTGAACCTTTCTCTATTCCCACCCTCACCAAGGAGCTGGGCAGCATTAGGAAATAGAAGGCCCAGAAAGATCTTATCTCCTCCAACTGACAGAGAGTGTGAACAGTGAGCGCATAGGAGAGGAAAAACACCTTTGGAGAAACCTCTGAGGACCCATGGCTACTGAACTGCCTGTCCTCTGGGTAAACTAAGAGGAGATTATCCTAAATCCTTGTCTGATTTCTTTTTCTGGATTGGAGATGAATGTTTCTAGGCATGAAGGTCTGCCTTCCAAGGCGTTTGCCGATATGGGTAGGGTAGGAAAGTGTTGGGATACTAATGATGCTGCTCGATCCAAGGAATGTGCAGAGAAACCATAGGAACTCAGACTGAGCTGATGTGGGAGAGTTCTCAGATGCTCAATGAACTACCTGGTAATCACACTGCACAGTCAGAAGTCAGAAAAGGTTGAGAAGACTCGAGCAAATGTGGTATTGCATGAGTTGATCAAAGAGTTACCAAGCACTAGTTATTATGAACTGGGCAATCTGCTATTTGAACTCCTCTGTGAAGTCTATCAGTCTTCAATGTCAAAGCAACAGGATGTAATGATCTGCTTTTATGTTTTAATTGGTGACTGTGAGGACTGTAGTAGAAGAGGCTGATGAAGCAGTCAACTCCTTGGGACTTGGAAAGCTAGACAAATGGCTGATGAGATCAGAATGGTCAATGTAGGGTCAACTGGAACTGTACGCTGATAGTCAGACAAGTTTTGGGATATAAGTCCAGTGAGTGGGTGATTTAGGAGCTGTTGCAGATGATGCTGTATGAACTCCAAGCAGGAGAGAGTAACTGAAGCAGGAGACAGAACTGAAGACAGGGATTGATTTGATGAAGATAGAAGCATTGGATTCTGGATACATAGTGCTTTATGGTCCACGAAAAAATTTCGAGGTTAGATGGCAGTAGTTTATGAGTGCAAGTGCATGATCAATAGGGGAGGTACTCCTATGGATTGACTGGAAGGCACAAAACAAGAAATATTTCTCCCAAGCAGTGAAATGAATTGCTTGGGCAGCAGGCACTAAGGCAGACCATGGGAAGCTTGCTGATGATCTTATGCTGGGTCATGAAGAGATCATTAAATCAAGGAGCAGGCGTCATGATCAAGTCTATTAAGGGACAGGTGCAACAAAAGTCCTGGAACTGACATCAAGATGAAGGATCAGTTGTTTCATTCCCATAGCCAGGAATATGAAAACATTTCAGAGTAAATTATGGTATAAGCGATAACCAAGCCAGCCTCTGCATAAACAATGTGATAAACCTATCCTTATTGATTATGTCCACTGTTGGATGGTTGCTGAAAACACTGAGAGCAGGATATGGTTGTTTCATATGTCTAATACTGTGACAAAGAATACTGGTCAGTGTACTGTGGGTGAGCCTGGATCCAACCTATTTCTGACTATCAGAAGGTCCCTCAATGGGGGTGAGGTGGGATATGAGGGCATGAAAACATGTGGGAATAAAGGTGTTACTTGGGCAGATGACATAACAGTACTCTCCCACCCAGAAGAGGTATCAAACCTCTGGGTTCCCTACCCCCCACCCCGCCACACACACACACACACACACACACACACACACACACACACAGGGTTGGAAAAGTTCCAGCATGCAATCTCTCTTTCTCCTCCCAGCTAACCACACCACAAAAGGTAAGTACAGGAAAGTACATAAATTGACTGATACTGGGCATCTGGGAGTGTGTGGCAACTACTGAAGTAGTGTAGATGTTGTATCAAAGGCTTGTGGATGGGTTGAATGAAAGAAGGCCTGGTCAGTCAGTTAAAAGTAAAAATAAGCCATCCCAGTGGCATAGAGGGTTGAAGAGGCACCTCTTGCCACGCTGGTGACCAAGGTTCAGGAAAGAGCCCAGGTTGCTGGCGGTCAGCAGGGAGAGGACTGAGTTTCTGACAACTTTTCTCCTTCAGGGAGGCACGGTATGCTGCACCACTCAGGAATATTGCCGCTGTGGGGAGGTGCAGTGGCAGGCAGCGGCTTCAACTCTGAGGGGTTGGCCAGTGGCAAGCACGTGAGTACATTTATGCATACACACACACACGCACACGTGTGTCCCTGCACACTGCCTGGCTAGGGACAAACAACTGTAAAAAGGAGCCAGAGTATGATGCTCAGCCCAACCCCCTACCCACACCACGCCCAGGACCACCTCATCTGGATGAGGTCCTCAGGAGACGAGGGAGGTCTCCCTCTTCTGGCCCTTCCACAGGAGGTAATCCATGGGGGATTGTGAGTGGGTCTGGAAGGAGGTATTTGCGGGTTGGGTGTAGAATGAACAGGGCCAGCCCCAAGGAGAAAAGGCACTATTAAAAAAAAAGTAAATAATAGAAAGCAAACAAATGTCACTGTACTAGAAGTGTGTTTCACTATGAGTGACAGGTCACTGAGATGAATGAAGACAGGTTAAGAATGTTGCACAAGGTGAGCTGGCCCAGTGGCATGGAGGGCTGAGTGCTGAGTGCCTCACCTGTCATCATGCCGGCAACCCAGGTTCAGAGACGGACCAGGGTCGCTCATGAGTCAGCCGCAGGAAGGAGGATTGAGCATCCAGGGACAGCTGTCCTCCTTTGAGGAGGAGACAGCGCATGCTGCTGCTGCTCAGTCACCACCTGGCAGAGGCTGGGTGGTGCTGCAGTGACTGCCTACCTAGTTGGCCAGAGCAGGTGCAGTGGCATGTCATCATGCAGTGCATGAGCACCAGAGTACACTCATAGCCGGGTAAAGGGGGTGGAAAATGGAGCAAACCTCCTGGCAGCAGATGACAGTGACACCTTGCAGGCTCTGCATCACCTCCCAAGGAAGCCACCACCCACCCACAGTGGTTAAAGAGGTTAGGTTTAGGTCTCGAATGGGAAATGGGCTGAGGGTAAGCAGAGAGGGGCAGCTGAGGGCAGAATGAAGCACAAATACATGATGAAAGAAAAACAAAGAATGTGGGACAAATGCCAGCCTGGTGGGGTGAGTGCTGAGGCACTGCGCACCTTACCTCCTGCCACCCAGGTTTGGGAACACACCAGGGTTGCTTGGGCCCAGCGGAAGAAGAGGCTTAAGTGTCCATGGATGGTTCTCCTCCACCAGAGAGGGGACAGCACATGCTACTGCTGACTGCCACCCAGGCTGGATGGCACAGGGACAACACTAACATGCACCAAAAGGACAAAAGTTGCATCCTGCTCAGAAATTACCCACTTCCTTTGTCAGTGGGTCCAAACTGACACACCTACTCTATAACAGTACCTAAAGGAAGGAACATGAACTGTTCAAAAATCTCCCTACTGAATACATTTTGACCCAGTAGGTTCTTTTTTTTTTTTACACCAGTGGAGTCCAATTCGACCCATGTTTTAAACCCCACACTGCTGTCACTGGATGGCATAGCATGCAACTGCCTCTCAGAGGACTTGGCACAAGCATGAGTATGTGAGGCATCTTCATGTTGCACACCACCTATGCATGCATGCTGACCTCAGGACATTGAAGGAAATCTGTGAAAATCAGAGGCTGTGCAACAGGAAGCCCCGCTTGCCTGCCCGGCCCATGTCATCGCCCCAGGCCTGCCACCTCACCTGATCTGGACCTGGGGAAGGATGGCCATCCTCTCTAGCCCCACCATGGGGGTAGCCATGGGGAATCATAGGCAGGTGAGTCCTTGGGGAGATGGTTGCTGGTCAGGAGGTGAAGATGGTCCTAGAGCCCAGGTAGCATCTTGGGGCAAGATACAGCACTATGAAAATAAAAGAATGTGGGACAACTTAAAGCATCATTATTTGTTAATCAGTGAAAAAGTCATCATACATAAAAAAATGTATTTGTGACATCCTTACATTCATCCTCAGTGTAGTGTTAATTTTTTCCAATATTTTTAAAACAGCTGTTATATGACCCAAGTCATTAGAGATGGCTACCACTTGCAATTTTAAAATCTCCTCCACTGATGTTATTTTCTGAATGCACATACTAGATGTTAGGATGGTGCTACCACATGTTTCTGATAGCAAACAGCTTAGAACCACATCAAGATATTTATTTTTTTTTATGGTGGGTTTGGCAGAGGGTGGGAACTTTTGGAAACTTCAGAAATGAAAGAAAATGAACAGAAACATAGGTATATTGATGATTTTGCCAGAAAAACAGTTTTGCTGAAAATAAAACTACATGGTAACTAACAAACAACACTTCATCGTTAACCCTAAAATGAAATGTTACCATGTTAGAATTCACATTAGAGCAGATTCTTAAAATACATATTAACTTCTCCTTTTCTTCATTTTATCTCCTGAGGTCATTTATGCTTCAAATGACTGTGCCAGTTTACTGTATTAACCTCTTTGTAACTGGTCTGTGCTGCACATGAAGCTTTCTTTCTCTTATGATCTCGGGCATCCCTGATGCAGCATCATTGTTTGCTAATAATTCCATCTGGCATGTTCACAGAACTATCACTACAGTAACGAGAGCTGTTTCATTTTATGTCTTGGATATAGTACTTAGCTGTTTTGGCTAATGCTGGCAGTATCAGATAAATGACTGTGCATGACAGGAAAAAAGTATAAATATTGGATACAGTACAGCCAAGTCTAAAGTTTCAAATCCAGTTTTAGACTAACTTTTTGTTGTCAAAGGCGCCTTGACAGTGTAGCAGAGTCTGCTATATTTCCCGAGTTTAGATACATACCAGGGACAAACAGTGATGCCAGTTCCATTTTCCTTTCAGATCTGGGTTCAAAGACCTAAATTTGGATTTCTGAAATTCAAAACCATATAACAAATGGAAAATTTAACTCAAGCCTATGCTTTAAATCAGTCCCTGGTGTTTAGCAAAGTACAGCACAACACGATCCCTCTATAACTGTTCTTAAAATATTTCTTTCTGTAGTATATCACTGCTATGCCCATCTACACTAGGATTATCATCTGGAACACTGCTAAATTATATATATATATATATATATATATATATATATATATATATATATATATATATATAAATGGGGAAAAAGTAGCTCAAATCCAATCTTCTGATTGTATAAAACATCATGACCATGCGTATATCAGGCGTGACGCACACCTGCACTTTTACCTCCCTCAAAACAATTTTGATATTTTATAAGATAGATAAATCACTCTGAGGTGTCGGTGGCACTCTAATATACATAATAACCACCTTGGGTGGTTGGCGTAGTGCATATATCAAGCGCGACCACACACCTCAAAGTGGTTTATCTGTTATATATGTAATAGATATACCACTCTGAGGTGTTATTAGTTGTCTTTAACAATCGCATGCTGGTGTCGTTATGCATGCGGGGCGCAGGCAGTGCGTCAACACGCCAAGCGTCGCGCATATCGAAGCAGCGACCGACACCTCAGAGTGGTTTATCTATCTTATAAAATGACAAAATTGTTTTGGAGGGTAAAAGTACAGGTGTGTGATTCGCACTCTGAATATCTGCACCGGTCATGTGATGCTCATCATCAATCAAAGAACAACAATTTCCCTACCCATTTTATAAATATATATATATTCATTGCAAAAAGCTTTGTTCAGTTAGGGTTAGCGACAAAGGAAATGAGATGTTAGGGTTGAGCCCTACCTACCACCACCCATCCTCCACACACCGACAGATGTCAGGGTATGCCATGGGGTCATCAGGCCCATCTCTCACCCCATTCCATGTGTAAACAGGTTGACATGCTACAGTAAAGGAGAATGGGGTAAGAGTTAGCCTCACGACCCCTGTGCGCGCCCGGTGTCTGTTGGTGCAGTGGAGGATGGGGTGTTAGGGGCTCAACCCTAATATCTCATTTCCCACTTTTATCGCTTTAACCCTAATCTGATACATTAACAAAGTTTTTTGCAATGCATTTCTTACTTTTTGAAAAGTGTAAGGTAACTGGTAAATGATACGTGTTGGTGGGAATCAAGCTATCCATTTGTGCATAATGATATGTGTCTGTGGAGTAGGAGCCCTCTGGGCCTGCACTCCCACTTACACACATAACGGAGCCATACAGTAGCCCCATAGGCCTGAAAAGAACTCTTGTAACACTAATTTGCCAATATCTCAGTACCCATATAACCTATGAAAAAAAATCCACTGCAGTTGTAATCATGACTTTGAAACCTCCACGATGCAAGCTGTGGGTAGCGAAAAATCTGCATCTTGCATCATTTCCAAGATACGTGGCAACAAAAGTCTCTGTGGGTGCCGAATGTTATCCTATGGGAAAAATCTCAACTTTGTGATGGCACATCTTGTAACTGATTAACTTTTTACACCTAAATAACATAATTCACATCTCTGGGACATCCCTTTTATACCCTACAAATTTCAAGCCAAAAGACCAAACCATTTATTTACAGTGCAACCACAATTTTTTTAATCCTAGTTCACGAGGTGTCAAAATCCAGTTCACGAGGTCCTCCCCATTCGTGAGCTGTCAAACTCCCATTAGTGAGTAACCCTTGATCATCAGATTTTGGCCATCTGGTCTGGAAGTCGCGAAGGGGTTTTGTCAGCTCACAAAAGGGGGGTGGCTCCTGACAGGGGATTCTGACAGTTCACGAATGAGAGATTAAAAAAAATCCCTTTTGTGGTGACCAAAATCCTGTTCGTGAGCCAATCCTCGTTCGAGAATGGCCATCTGGTCATGAAATGATGATCAAGGATTTTGTCAGCTCCGAGAGGTTTGGCTCATGAAAGAGTTTTGACACTTTACAAAAGGAGATTTTGTCAGCTCGTAAAAGGGATTCAAGAACCAATCCCTTCAGAGAGGACAAAATCCCTGTTCATGAGCCGATCCCCTATCGTGAGCTGTCAAAATCCCCATTTGAGCTGATCCTTGTTTGCCAGATAGGGCCATCTGGTCCCTAAGTCACGATCATGGATTTGCTACCTCACAAAAGGGATCGGCTCATGAATAAGATTGTGTCACTTGCGAGCGAGGATCAAGCGAGTCACAAACAAAATTTTAAAATCTAAAACGGCCATTTTTTGGCCAAAAAGGAATACCAAAGGCATGGATTTATAGAGGGCATCACCCTGAACAAAACCAATGCCTTATTTGTCTAACAAGTCACCCGTTGGGCAAGCTACGACATTTTGTTTGGGGGAATGAAAACAAAATGGCGGCTCACGTAACAAGAATTGCTTCTCACTGAGCGGGATTTTATAAATCTCCATTCATGGGCTGACAAAATCCTTGATCATGAGCCCAATCCCTTTCACAAAACATACATATAAATCTTGAAGTGAACTGAGCATGCTCAGAACCGAAACTTCAAAATTAAATAACTTTAGTGCGGATTAATATTTTTTACCAAACCAATGCTGGATTGTTCTTTGACCAAACCACTTTCTACCTTGAAAGTTTCAGACCAAAATACCAAACGGTGTGGCCACAGCACAATGGGCAAAAATTAGCAAAAAGTGCCAAAAAAGAGAAAAATGTGTTTTACAGCACTTCGCTGCACAGAAACTGCAAGTCCCATTGAAATGCAACTTTGCAAATCAAAAGATCTACCATGCGAGACCAAGCTTTCCAAATTTTGTGCAAATCCGTTGAATGGTTGCAAAGTTATCAAGGTGCAAAATGTGGGGTTTAACATTTAACTGCTTACTCAACCCCAACTATACTGGCATGACTGCACCACTGTAATATATATATATATGTATAGTGTTATACAAGGGTTATATATATAAAGTGCTATACAAGAGAATAAACCCATCCAGGGCTAGCTAGATCATTTACCATGAGTGAGAAGGGAAAGGGCTTTAGAATCTGGATAGCTCTCCAGTGGGTTCATTTTGAGTATAGTGAACTTACCCATGTTTTATTTTATATAATACTATAATGACTGGTTGGCAATTTTTGTATGCACTGATCGAGTTATTATTTGCTGTTATAACCCATGAGTTACAATGACAAACACACCCAGTCACTGAAGAACAGCCACCACCTGATTGGCTGTTCACCTCCTCCTAGGCGGGCTAACCACTTTCAAAAATAGTGGCTCCTTCTTCTGCATAGCGAGGAATCACCAGACCAACAAACTTTGTTGTTTTCTCTTTTAAAAGTAATAGTTTCACACAGTCCTCATCAGTTTCTCCTCAAATATTTGAAAATGCAAAAAAAAAAAAAAAACTATCGTGTTGATCCTGCCGTTCTATGGCCTACAAAGACCAGGAAGTGGCAGCGGGAAGGCTCTGACCTGCTTAATTGTGGTAAGATCGCAACTGCAAAATAAATCTAAATGAAAAATTGCTGACCAGCAATTATAAATAATAAGAGATGGGGAAGTGTACAAAACTTGGATTTAATGATACGCCCTCTGTGTGGGATGCTTGGGTTTATGTAGCATCCGCACCTCGAACAGTGTTAAATCCTAGATCTACCTTCCCTATCCATTAAGGTATATGTAACAATAATTTTGTACTTCTCTTTTTAATTAACTCTGTCCGCTGAGGGGTGACAGGGTTGAATAAGGCTCTGCCCCATGTTTTATGCAGAAAGAGTTTAAATGCAAGCATCTGTTCTATCCTCTCCTTTTCTTTCTCTTCTCTGTCTGGTTGTGCAACCAACTTTTCTTGTGAGACCTAAGAACTAATCACTCCGATGGTTTTGTGATTCTCTGCCTCTCACTAGCTTTCTGCCTTCACTTGCTGTTTCTGTCTGTCTTCCTCCCCTTGCATATCTGCTGGTATAAAAATATATATGAATCATTTTGTGAAATGTAACTGATACTGAGATCCCTTTGTTTAAAATGTATATAGTTATACTGATGAAATGATTGCAAAAAGCTATTTGGAACTCAAGGGTTAACCTGAGAAGCTGGTTTGCAAACTCTCTGAGATGCTGTAAACAAGAGGCCAGTTCTGGGTCATTATGTTCCTTTTGCTGCACCTACAAGAACATTGGAAACTTATAAGAACATTGTGTGAGAAGCATTTTGTTTTCTTAACGAGTTTCCCAGGGACAGACTTATAAAAGAGCAGCAATGCTTGTGCAACAAAAGACAGACTGAGATTTGAGATTGAGAAGAAAGAAACTCAGAAGAAGGACTCTGTTTCCTATGTTTGTACTGCCATTGTAAATAGTTATACTGAACAATTTTTATTTTGCTGTTACTAATAATAAAATGCTATTTGCAATTTTGAAACTGCTCCTGGTTTCCTATGCTTCATGACCTGTGCCTTGTCGACATAAGGAAACAAGGTTGTGCTGGGAAAGGAGATTAAAATTGTTGCCAGAGGCAGAAGCAGCAGCCCTGGGAGGTTATAACAATTCTTTTGTCCGTAACAACAGGACCCTCAGTTAGTTAACAAGGAAGCTTCAAAGATCCGGTGTTTCATGTCAGGAAGCTCTCCTGGCCATGCAGCCAACCCTGCAGGGGAAGACGTGGCTCAGAGCAATGAGAGGGGTCTGTGATTCCACAGAACCAAATGTTCTGGTTTAGGCCAGCTTTCCAGAGAGGTGGTACCCCAGGAGACAAAGAACATGTCCAATTCATGATGTCAGACTGACACATTTAATGATTATACTGCATGGGGGACTGTCAGCTTGAAGGATTCTGAGGTCTTGTTAGACCTACCAGTATATATATATATATATATATATATATATATATATATATATATATTATATGTGTGTGTGTGTGTGTGTGTGTGTGTGTGTGATATCCTGTAGATTGTGAAAAACTGTGAAGTAGTAAACACTATTTTATAAACTTCATGCCTTTGTGACTGAATCTTTTGGGGAAATGTTAGCAGTTGGTACAGTGCACTCCACTTATAACAATTATTGACAAATCCACAATCAGTCTCAGAAGAGGGAGAAATGGCTACAGTGAATTGTTTTTCATAAGTGAGTGACAGGGAAGGCCATTTGCCCATAGCCAAAGATGCACTGTACTGTGTGAGCAGTGGCTCTGAGGGATCCGGACCAAGAAAGTCTCCAGGTAAGAGAATTACTTCTAAGTGGTGGCAGCTACTAAGGCACCTTACAGGTGTTGAGGTTGAGAAACTTGGTGACCGTTGCAGACTAAGTCCTGGTGCGGACGGTTCTGACAAATGCATTTGGATGGCTACTGTTAATTTTGATTGCAACTGCATATACAGGTAAAGGATACAAAGGAAATAACTGCTAACCATGTCTAAGGGAAGGGTCCCCTTCATGAAGAATATATTTATATATATATATATATATATATATATATATATATATTTATATTTATGGCAAAAACTATGTTAACGCTCATTAAAGTTGCTACCGCACATAACTGAAGCCCCAAAGGTTGGAAATCAACTGTTAGGTTCAAAACCCACTACCAAAACAACAGTACTGTGTGTGACAGTACTCTACATGTGTGTCTTGCCATTGGGTCACAAAAGTAAAGTCAGAGGGAGGGTGGGGATTAGGGCTGCTATTTACAAATGTTGAATATATTAGTCCTATATGAGGAACCAGACCTTTAATGCATAAATTATTAGACTGTGGCAGAGATATGTTTTTGAAATATGGGAGACACATAGTTACAGAATGTGGTGTGGATATATAGAATTTTGTACTGTGTAAAAGATGCATAATTTTGGCATGTGGTTGTGATGCACAATGTCAGAATGTGGTGAGGATGTCTGTTCTCAGACTATGGTGCAAATAAGCAATTTCACAATGTGGCATGGACACAGAATCTCAGACTCTGGCGGAGACACAGTTTCAAAAGGTGGTGGTGACATGCAGTTTCAGAATTTGGCAAGGATACATGTTTTTGGAATGTAATGCGATGTGTAATTCTGAGAGTAGCAGGAAATGCATTTTAGAATGTGATGGGTATGAACAATTTTGGAATGTTGCATGGATGAACAATTTAAGACTTTGGCAGGGATGTGTAATTTTAGAATGGGGCTTGAGACATGCAGTTTCAGGATGTGGCAGGGGCAGTTTCAGGATGTGGCAGGAAGGTATAATTTCAGAATGTAGCTGGGGCTCACACTTTTAGAATGTGGTGGGGATGCTTAGTTTTGGAATGTGGCTGGGAAACACAATTTCAGAATGTGGACAAAATGCATAATTTTGGAATGTGGAAACAACAAGCATTTTTGAATGTGAAGGGATGCACAATTTTGGAATACAGTGGTAACACAATTCAGAATGTGGCAAGGATGCACAATTTCAGAATGCAGCTTAGACATGCAATTTCAGAATGTGGCAGGGACACTTATTTACAGAATGTGGTGGGATGCGCATTTTGGAATATGATGGATATTCGCATTTTGGAATATAAAGAAGAGGGCAATTTGGGAATGTGGCAGTGACATACAATTTCAGAATGTATCTGGAAGGTACAGTTTTAGGGTACAGGGTCATGTTGCTGCACACAAAACTAGCAGCAATAAATGCCGCAAGGAAAACAGCGATGTCCCAAACAAGGTTGGGTAATAGAGCGACCCAACAACAGCACAACAGCATTAACAGTAATGGGACTTCTTTATTTTTGCAGGCAGCTATGCTCTCCACACTGTCCCGGTGGGGCTGAGGGCTGAGGCGCTTGACACCTTACCTCACGCTATGCTGATGACCCGTGTTTGGGAATGAGCATGGGCTGCCAGGGGTCGGCAGGGAGGAGAAGGATTGATTGTCCAATGGACTGCTCTCCTTCTCTGAAGAGGTTCACCAGCAGTTGGTGCATGGCTGGCCCCTAGCAATGGCTGGGACAGTGCCCCGATGCTCAGAAGTGGAGAGGAGAGGACAGATGCTTGAGGAGGCGTGCGGATGCAGGCGTACTCTCTCCATAGGACGTTATTGCACGCCTCCTCTCCTAAGGGGAGAAAATGGAGGAAAGTGTTCCAGGCGCAGCAGGATTAATCCTGATCCCCGCAGACCCCGCTCCCACAAATAGGCAGTAACCTTCGCACAGACCCAATGCAATGGGTTGAGGATCCCACTTCGTCACTGCCACAGGGGGCAAGCCGTGAAGGTAAGCTACGGAGCGGAAGACGGGCTGGGGTAGGATGGTGAGCCACCTGGAAGGAGAAAGAAACTAACTGTAAAATAATCAATTACAGGGGTTGTGGACTTTGGGGATGGGAAGAACATTAGAAGAGGAAAATTTACTTTTTTATAAACAAAAATGTTGCAGCAAGAAGAGACCTGGCGGGAACTGAACCACAGTCCCAGGTCTCCTACCATGCTGTGTGCTGGTGCCCTAGCCACTCCACCACAGGGTGGCTAGCCCAGGCACCCTAGCACATGGCAACTGATCCTCTACAGGTAATGTGCAGAGTGACAGGGGTAGCGGTAATTCCCTATCACTATTATACCCTGTCGCCTAAATTCTTTTGCACTTTACACAGTGTGGTTCTTGCAGTGCTCTTCTTGGTGCACTGTTTTGACCTGTACCCAATTTTAGAATGTGGTTAGGACACACACTTTTAGAATGTGGTGGGATGCTCAGTTTTGGAATGTGACTAGGAAATGCAATTTCAAAATATGGAGGAACACATAATTTTGGACTGCAGTGAGGACGAGCATTTTTGGAACATGATAGGTATGCACAGTTCTGGAATGTAGTGATGACATGAGTGTGTGAATACGGCAGAAATGCACAATTTCATAATATGGCACACCATTTCAGAATGTGGCAGGAACATGCCATTTTGGAATGTGGCAGTGACAAGCAATTTTAGAATGTGACCAGGATGCAAAATTTCTGAATGTGTCATTGGCACACATCTTTGCAATATGATGGGGATGGGCAATTTTGGAATGTGACAGAAATACATGCTGTCAGAAATGGCAGGGACACACAATGTCAGAATGTGGTGGGGATGTGATGCACAATTTTGAAATGTGATGGGTATGTACAGTTCTGAAATGTGGCAGAAACAAGCAATTTCAAAATAAAATGGCGTCCTGTCACATTTCAACAGTGAGCATCCCACTATATTATAAAACTGTCAGTCCCCATCAAATTCCTAGATGTGTGTCCTTTTGCATTTTGAGATTGAGTGTTCCCACCTCATTTTAGATTGTGAGTCCCTGCCACATTCTGAGATTTCATGTGCCCCAACATTCTGAAATTGTGCCTCACCTTGATATTCTATTGCTCTGTCCAGTGCCGCAGTTCAAAAACACCTCCTACAGCACTCCAAAATACAGTACCATGCATCTGAACATTTTGGAAATGCTTGCACAGCCCCCAGCCCAGTGTCATTTTTTTCAAATTATTACTACAGCTAGTTTCTTAAACTTTGGAGAAATAAGTCCTATAAGGTCACTGAAATGGAGGACTAGGCTATGGGTTCTAGTTATGACAACATCATCAGTAGCTCTTCAGATAAACTGACTTTTTGAACAAGGGTGAAATCAGGGTTACAAAATGATTAATAACTTGTAAACAGAGTAACTTAATGTTCTAATTATATTTGCTTGCACCCAGTGCAAGAAACATAGTATCACCATATGAGAATTTGTAGGTGTGCCTCCCCACTTCCAATGCCCTGCTCCCTTTTGCAGGTGCGGCTGCACCACGCCAATGAATGTCCGAGCTGTCTATGACAGCCGCTCAGATGCAGTGGCGCACAGTTGAAAGGAAAACACGGCAGACAATTTGCATACTGTAGTCAGTAGTATGCAAACTGCCTACGTCAACACTGCATCCGAACTGACTGTCACCGACAGTTCCCCATGAACACATAGATGCATGTTGGGAGCCCACCCCAGCATGCTCATGTGCTCCCCATACAGCGTGTGCATGGCCAATCGAGGGTGCAACCACCGCTGGCTCAGCACCCCCAACATACTTCCAGGTGCCACGCCAGGAGCCCACCCCAGCATGGCAAATGTCCTTCTGTTGGCCCCAAACACACTTTCAGGTGCCACGCTGGGAGCCCACCCCAGCGTGGCAAACATCCGTCTGCTGCCCCCACACACTTCCAGGTGCCACGCTGGGAGCCCACCCCAGCATGGCAACGTCTGTATGGCCGACGGAGGTGCCCAATCAATCACCCGTCGGCTCCACTGCCCTCTCAAAACAAAAGTTCCAGCTGCCACGCTGAGAGCCCACCCAGCATGGCAAAAGTCCGTCGTCGTCTTAAGTAAAAAGAAAAAGACCTAAAAACAAAAACGATCTCTCATTGATTGTCTTGCCCCTCCCCACCGCCCCCACCCTCTCGCACCCTGCCTCCCCACCCCCACCTCACCCTATACATACCTCCGAGGCCAGCACGATGATCTTTTGTGGACCGGGAACACGCCTGCACTCTTCAAAGCCAAACACTTAACTGAGGAAATGCCGGTAAGCTGTATAACAGAATAAATAGGGTTTTTCAACTTTGATGCATATCTCAGGCATTTTGGGAATTTTTCACCAAAATTTCAGCATGGGGTTCTTGGGACCCTCCTCATGAATTCTGGCACTGTCATTTTGTTATTCGGTCCTGCAAGGTGATTTCGTGGTCACTGTGTGAAACCACCTTTTGGGACTGATTTATGGAACAACAGTGTCACAGTTCATGGTAGGCCCCAAAACCCTATGTTGAAAATTTGGTGAAAAAATTCCCAAAATGACTGTTTTACGTAGGCGTGCGGCAGTTCCTAGACACGCCAGTCGGTCACAGATTTTAATATTTTCACTCCAGATTTTTAACATTGCCATTTTGCCACACCTCCTTATGAGCAGTATAGCTGTCATTTTCACATCTCACCCAAAATGTGTTTCCACACATGTAGCGCATAATGGCGCAGTCGGTGTCTTGAAAATCAATGTACGGGACAGATAAAGAAAATCACAGTGACACTGTTCATGAGCAGAGGTCATAAAATGGCTATGTTGAAAATTTGGTGACAAAAGTCCATAAAATGACTGTGTTACGAGCATGCATTGCGTGCAGTTTCCACGACCTTCATAAGTTCACAAATTTGTAATATTTTCAGTCCAGATTGTCAACACTGGCATTTTTCAACACCTCCTTATGAACAGTACAGCTGTCATTTTTCATACCCTGGCCAAATGTGTTTTTGCACTTCCAGCGCAGAAATGCGTGATCGCTGTGGGAAATCAGTGTTCAGGACAGATTAAGAAAATCACAGTGACACTGTTCATGAGCGGAGGTCCCAAAACGCCTGTGCTGACAATCTGCTGTAAATAATCCCCAAACTAATTACATTACTATGTGAGCAAGCGCTCATGAGTGCCTTCATTCAGAAGGAGGCAGCCAGCCGTGGAGGAGGGAGGGCTGTGTTGGTTGCCTTCTTTTGATTTACATTTGGGTGCCGGGGAGAGGAGCTGCTCGCTACCAGGGTGGGAGGGAGAAGACAGTCATGAAACTCGGCAGCTGACCATGGAGGCAGGTGGGTTGTGCGTCGCCCATCGTTGCATTTTTTTGTAATAACAGATTCTGGCATGTCAAAATGTGGTTCTGGGGGAAGAGGTGGGGTATGGGTGCTGAGAGTAGGGGATGGGGCTTCTGTATGTAACTGGATCTGGGCTAGGGAGGAGGGTGGGAGGCTGTTGGCTTTTTTATGTTTTATATACTACATAAAGGTGTTTCCTGAATAGAGGACGAATAGTGCACTGTTTGTTATTCAGGATCCGAATAACGGATAGTGCATTATTCGCGGTAATCGGAAATAATATTTGGAGCATGTACAGCCCTAATGCAAAATACTACTGTTTTAGAAGTTTAGGAAAACCTCAACATGACATTGTGTTTCCAGTATAGGTAAGATAGGCATGGGGTAAATGACTGACTATCTTACAAACTGCCTCCTAAAAGCATGAGTTAAGTTTTGCTGCCCCAGCCAGCCCGATAGCTCAGTGGTAGCACTACTGCTCATGGCATTGGTGACCTGGGTTCAGGAAGAAGCCCAGAGTATCAGCTGGTCAGCCCAGGGAAGGCTGGATGAGTGTCCTATGGACAGCTCTTCTCCTCTGGGGTGGGGGCCATGAGCTCCTGGCATGCGAGTGACACCTAGTGAAAACTGAGTTTACACTAACTGGGACCCCATACTGCAGGAACGGAGGCATGGCAGACATCTGTGGGACATACGTGGGAGCATGCATGTCCACGCACTGATGTCACTGCCGTCCACACCTCAGCTGGAAACCACAAACAGAAAAACCCTCAGGGACAGCAGCAGGATGGCCTCGCGGGCACCCTCTCGAATGATGCCCCAAGTGAAAGCCTCAGCTGGGGCCTCTGGTTGATCTTGTTCTCCCCTCTCCCTCACCCCAAGCCCCACCGCAGGGCGCAACTGCATGCCACCCACTCTTGGCAGCTTGGGAGCATGCCAGATGGGCAGTCCAGGGATGAACAAGGGGTATCTCCTCACCTGAGCCAGAGAAATAAATAGAACTGAAAAAACTGTTTTGCTGTCCCTAGCAAAGCCATATTTCAACTTTCAATTTTGATACATTTCTCTTTATAAAACTCAAAACCCATGCAAAATTTATTGCAGTGAGTGGCTTCGCTTCAGCCAGTTCATAGAAGCTTGATGGCAGAAAAGGACCACACCGGCCCATCTAGTCTGCCCTATTTCCCTACTCCTCCCCTTTGCCTGCCCTGCCTCCCCACTACTCAGCCCCATATGTCTGTCTCACACCTCTTGAATTCCTCCATCAATTCAGACCCCACTACCTCTTCTGGTAGTCTGTTCCAGGCCTCACCACCTCCTCTGTAAAGAACTGCCTCTGTATCTTCCTCCCTGCAGTCTGGGCTATGCCCTCTAGTTCTGGCCCACTCCTTCTTCTTAAGTAAACACCCTTCCTTACTCTGTTGAGCCCCTGCACATATTTAATTATAATAATAAACTTCCTTTGTTTCAAGCGCAATTCAATAAATACCAAAGTGCTTTTACAGAACACCGAAAACAGTAAATAATTAAAAACAATTAAAATAATAGAATTCCATGAATTAATAATCGGGATAAGCAAGAGAGAGAATAAAAATGTTTTAAGAGTAAATTTAAAGCTCTCCACAGTCAGGCACCCCTTATCCAAAGAGCTAGAAAATTCCACAGGGTAGTAGCCGCAAAGGCAAATGCATGGGCTCCAGAGGTCTTCAAACGGACCCTGGGAATCTCCAGCAATCCCTCATTGACAGAGCAGAGTGGTCTGAGGGAGTGGTAGGGACAGAAAGCTCTTGCAAATAACTCTGTCCCTGTCCGTGTAGGGTCTTGTAGGTTAACAAGCCGACCTAGAAGGTGATCCAGCCACTGAACCGGCAGCCAGTGCAGTTCACGAGCACAGATGTGACATGTCTAGATCGAGAAAGCCCAATCAGCAATCTGGCTGCAGCATTCTGCACCAGCTGCAAGCAGCAGATATCAACCCCAAAAGCCCTAGGTACAGGCGTTGCAGTAATCAAGATGGGAGGTCACAAAGGCGTGGACCAATGTCGTAAGATCATCAGGCGGAACCTGGTGCTTAATCCGGTGATATTCCTCAGATGGTAAAATGAGGTCTTGATGACGGATGACACCGAGACTTCAGGGTTAACCCTCATCAGAAAGTTTCAGTCGTGTCTCCCCTTTCCCTTCTAGTCTCCAGCGTGTACAGGTCCAGCTCATTACACCTCTGCTCATGTGTCTTCCTTTGCATACCCCACCATCATGGCTGCCCTTCTCTGAACCCTCTCTATCCCTCTATGTCCTTGCGAAGGTGTGGTCTCCAGAACTGGACCCTGTACTCAGATGTAGCCTCACCGTGGCTTTGTAGAGGGCATCGTTACCTCCTCCTTCTACTTGTAATGCCCTGCCGATGCATGCCAACATTCCATTGGCCTTTCCCACTGCCCTGCTACATTGGTTTCCTACCTTAAGATTGGATGAGACTATAATCCCAGAATCCTCCTGTTCTGTTACTTTGATTGCCTCCCTCCTAGAATGTATCCTGCTCATGTGTTCCTACTCCCACGTGCATCACAGCTCACTTTTGGCATTAAATTACAGTTGCCACATCTCTGACCACTCTTGAGTCTTCAGGTCCTGCCTCATGTCCTCCACCCCGGGGTGTCCACCTATTGCAGATCTTTATATCATCAGCAAATAGGCACACCCTCCCCTCAGACACTCCGCTATATCACTGATGTAAATGTTAAAAGGAGAGGTCCCAGTACTGACCCCTGGGGTACTCACTCTTCACCCCACACACCATTCTGGAGTACACCCCATTTAGTACCACCCTCTGTGTTCTTCCCAAAAACAGGCCTCCACCCACCTTGTTATTTTTCCACCTCCCTAGACTTTCCAGCTTGCTTACCAACCTTCTGTGAGTGGCGGTGTCGAAGGCCTTACTTAAGTCCAGATATAGCACGTCTACCGTCCAACCCTGATTGACCGTCTGAGTTACCCAATTGAAGAACTCAATCAGGTTCATCTGGCCTGACTTTTCCTTCATGAAGCCATGCGGTGTGCTGTCCTGCAAGCCACTCTGCTTCAGGTAGTCCACCACCCTCTCCTTGATTACTGCCTCCATTACCTTCCCCACCACTAAGGTGAAGCTGACAGAGTGATAGTTCTTCATCACCTCCCTACTTCCTCCCTTGTGCAAAGACACCATGCTTGCCCTCCTCCAGTCCTCCAGCACCCTCCCTGTATCCAGAAACAAGTTGAATAGCTTTGTCAATGGGGCAACCAACTTCTCCTTCAATTCCCTGATCACCCTGGAGTGTAACCCGTCCAGGCCCATTGCCTTGTCCACCTTCAACCTTCTTAGTTCCTCCCTAACCCTATCCACAGTGAATGGGCTCTGATCCACCCATTTACCCTCCCTCCCTTTCCCCTTAAGCTCAGGCCCCTGCCTCTTCCTCCTCCATAAATATCGAGCAAAAGTACTTATTTAACACCTTTGCTTTTTCACAATCCCTTCCAATTATTAATGCTTCTGGTTTGCTTGCCTTATTAGTCAACAAAATACACACAGTTATACTGTATATACCATCTTTCTTGGTCCTGCAATACAATTAGTATTACACAACCCAAGCTGCTCCTGTCACCTCCTCTTGGATTAGAGGGTTTATTTACTGAGTGCAGGTAACTCTTCTCTTTACCTAATAGCACAGACATGTGGGTGAGCAGGAATGTCTTTACATTCATATTGTTGTTTTGGCTTGTTCTAATCATTAAAATCAGATTTTTACAATAATTTGTCTCCTGTATTCATTTCATTTTTTCCTCTCATACTATACACTGCCATTAACAGAGAAACTCAGTATTCTATTTTAAGCATGGGAGGATCAGACAGGATGCATGTCATCATATGATGTGCTCATTTGTGCATTCCATCTGTTCAAGTCACTTCGGATTGAAAGCACGGCAAGGAGTGCATGGTTAGAAATGTAAATTCCCTGTTGAAGTTGAATTGTTGTTGTCAGTATTTGAATACAATTCAATTTCCACATACTGTTCCATGGCAGCAGTTTATTTGCTTGCAAGATTGCCATTGCAAACCACTAACAGTATTCTGAAAATCATTTAGTTCTCTCAAGAGCTGTGGTGTATGCATTTCTGTTTTTGCATAGAATAAGCTATAATGAATGGTTGTTAGTAGCTCACCAAATTTTGTTAAAATGTGTAGTTCAAATTTTAACATGACATCCACAGTTAATGCCAAAGCATGCAATGTATAACCCCCATATACACACGCAATCACAGTCATATATGGCAGACTGGTAGAGAGACTGTGTTGGCTATATATATTTGCAAACACACTAAATGATTATGTCTGTTTCAAAAAATTTTGTTTGAGATATGACTGTAAATCGGTTTTATGTGATAATAGTGAGTCCATAAGACCGCCAATCACATAAAGCAACACAACAACCGCCTGACGTCAAAAGGCAAACTGCACAACAACAACATCAGAAATAGCACAGTCACTGACTTCATAGGAAAAACAAAAGAAAAGCAACTTTTTATAAAGGCACCTCAGCACCCCCAAAATAAATACTGTTAACTCCAGGGGAGCAGGACTTAGGAGAAAATAGAAACTCTCCTGGAGCAAAATACCTTCCTGCACTGGGATCTGAACCCATCACCACAGGCTCCAGGGCAGTGGCTCTAGCCACTACATCACACAGCCAGCTTGGCAGGACATGGCCAAATTCATATTTATCCCCTTTCTCACAAGTGTAGTGCGTATCCCTCAGCGCTACACTCGCTATAACTATTCGTGTTCTTTCTTTCCTCACTCTACATGGAAGCAGTATTATTGAGTTGCTCGATTGAGCCACCAATAATACTTGCCCATGTAGGGTGTTACCCTGCAAATCAGTATGCCATCATTGTTGTTACCAATGCACAGAGCATATGTTGCTTGCAGTTATGTGCCAAAGTGTAGTATGCAACACTGTCTTGCTTCAGTATAGATTCATTCCCATTTCCCAATTGGAACTTGTGTCTCACTCGTTGCTCACTCATCTCGAACATAGTGCATGGCGGTTGCTAAAACTTCAGCACTTAGTTTTAGTTCAATGCATAGTACTCCTATTCTGGATCTACTGCCTGCAGTACCTCTGCAGTAACCAAGAGATCACAGACTCTGCACCAACTAAAGGGAAATTTTCAACGTGTGACACTGGGCATATCCCTACTTTTCCCATGTCTTACTCTGGTCCACACAACTGCGGACTGATCACAAGTATGACAATACTGAAAACAAGATATGTAATTTCATATAGGACATGCCTGGTAAAAAATAGTGAAACAAAACAGTGTCTTAAATATATAGAAACAGAATTTGTCAGCAGATAAAGACTGCTTGGCCCACCTAATCTGCCCAATTTGTCCTCCAATACTGCTACCGCAGAACCTACCTGATCTCCAGCTACCACCCCCACCACCACTGTTCTCCCAGTAAGATTCCTTTGTGCCTGTCCAATACATTTTGAAGCCCACCACTGTTTCTCCTACCACCTCCACTGGTAGATTGTTCCAGGCATCCACCACTCTTTCAGTGAGGAAATGCTTTCTCACATCCCTCCTAAACTTACCCCTTCCAGCTTCATTGTATGCCCTCTTGTCCTGGAGCACCTTCTCCTATGGAAAATACTCCTTTCTATACGCTGTTCACCCCGTGAGGTACTTACAGGTTTGGATCATGTCCTCCTCCTCCTCCTCTTTCAGGGTGTACACACTGAGATCCCTCACTCTCTCCTTATAAGGCATTTGAAGCAACCCTGCACCATTTCAGTTACCCTCCTCTGGTCTATTCTGCCTATGTCCTTTCTGAGATGTGGTCTCCAGAACTGGACACAGTACTCCAGGTGGGGTATCACCAATGACTGATACAGTGGCAAAACCACCTTGCTACTCTTGCTGGTGATTCCCTCCTATGCACCCCACCATACCACCGCACTCCTTACTGCCTTATCACACTGCCCTGCCACCTTGAGGTCATAACATATGATAACCCCAAGGTCTCTGCTGATTTGTGACCATCAATATCCCTCCCCCACCATATTTATACCTGCCCTGGGTTTCTGTGCCCTAGGTGCATCATTTTGCCTTTTTTAATTGAAACCCAGCTGCCATACCCTCAACCACTCCTGAGCTTCCTCAGGTCTGTACTCATTTTCTACCCACTCCAGAGTATCTACCCTAATGCAGATTTTGGTGTCATCTGCAAAGAGGGACACTTTCTCTTCCAGCTCTTTTGCAATGTTGCTCATGAATGCACTGAACAGGACTGGTCCCTTGAGGTAACCCACTGATCACTCTCCCCTCATTAGAGTGAGTGCCATTTATCACCACCTTCTGTTGCCTGTCCATCAAGTAGTTCTTTATCCAGTTTACCACCTTGGGTCCCAGCCCTAAACTGCCCAATATCCTTATAAGCCTCCTACGTGGTACGGTACTGAAGTTGAAGGTGAAGGTTTCAGATCCTTTATCTCTTCTGTGGGCCAGATGTGAGATAATTCCAGTACCACATCATCACTGCAATCATTCTCAATGACAACAAGGTGTTTACAGCACTGAGAGACTTGCTCTGCTATAATTACCACTTCAGAGCTCTCTAAGGAGATCACTGCTGTCATTCAAGATTAAGAGTTGATTGCATCATTTATGCACAGATTACTGCTCTGCAGTGACCTAATGTGTTGTCTGCCTTTGGTATGACAATATCCTACTACTGTGAACTTGTTTATCACCTGCTTCCCAATTAAATTTTAGCCCATGTATAAATGTATGTATGCACTGGTCATAATGAACGTGGCTGTTTGGATGCTCGCTATACAAACACCTTGTTTTTCTCGACAAGTAAGGTCCATTTTTTGCTTATTTTTCCCTATATTAATATGTGCAATGATGGCTTATGTCTCTGAATTTTATAATCTTTTGTTTTACAGAAAGATTAACAGCTATGATAATGTGTTATGACTACGTAGATCTGACTGTGTCTAGTAATAGTAGATAAAATTTATTTATGCAGCGATGACACCATTAGGGCTGTAAATTCACTTTTCTCAAGGTGCACCTGTTTAAAGTGTCAAGTTACAATGGCATAAAATACATGTGCAAAAAACACAACAAACAATACATATCCAAACGTACAAATTTCTAGCAATAAAGGGATATTACACACTTGACAAAAGAGATAGTAATAACAAACAGGCAATACAATACTCATATTAAATCATTACAGTTATGATTCTTGTCAACATATATACATATTTATCTTCTATCCATTGTAAGTGCAACAATACCCCATTTCCATATAAACAGCTGCTTTGAAAACATTTGAGTTCATATGTATATCTTTAAGGTGCAAAGGCCGTTGGTTCCAGCAATAACTGCCTTATACTGAAAAAATCATAGCTATAAATTTGTTTTTAAATGTTGGTACTATTATCTCTCTGGCCTTATTTTTCCTCCAATTATGGCCATATTTTGGTTTCTCTAACCTCTCTACCAGTTTGTGTATTGAATTGTTTTTAAATCCCATGGACTTGTGTGGCCCACAACCGCTTTCTTCTGATCTCCAGTGAGCTCCAGCCAATGAGCCACACATAGTACAGTGGTGGGTGTTAAACTCACACTTCAATACAAATCTTGCCAGCTTGTTTAAGTCAAATCCAATTTTGCCAATTGCTGCCTGTTTGCGTGACAGTAAATGTGACTTCCATAGTCCACAATGGGTAGTAGTAGTAGTTGTTGATTCACCATGGTTTGCTGCATTTCTCTTGGTTATACAATATGACAAACTGCTTTGCTGCCCCAATCTCATGTTTACTTTCTTTTCTAATTCATTTATATGGTATTCAAACATTAAATGTTGGTCTATATGAACTCCCAGATATTTATATACCTCAGTTTGTTTCAAGATGTTACCTTCCTGGTCTTAACCTCTATCTTGAAGTCCAAATTATCTCTACTCTATTAGGTTTTCAATAGAACAGCATTGTTTGAGGTTTTTTTATTGTTTACTGCCAGCTCTATGCCAGAAAAACTTTTGCATAACCAAAAATCCTTTTGTAACCTCTCTTCTACTTCCTTTTGATGTTTCCCATCAGCAATAAGTACTGTGCCATCCGCATTTACAGACAGACATATTAGTTAAACAATTGGGCAGATTGTTTATGTAAGAAATAAATAAAAGAGGGCTCAATTATTGATCCCTGTGGGACCCTCGAGTTATAGGTAGTGGTTTACAATGAATTCCATTTACACTAACAACCTGAAATCTACCCACTAGATAAGAATGAAACCACTGACAAGATTCAGTTTCCACCCCATTTTACCAATAAGTTTAACAGCATTTAGCACCCACAGACCTTGCATCCTCCATGGGGGTAGCAATCAGATTCTAACAGGTCCATGAGTACGGTGGCCATGGACCTGCCCTTTCTAAAACCTGACTAAAAGGGAGACAACTTCCTATATTTTTCAAGGTAGTCCATTAGTTGCCTATGGACTATTCTTTCCAATATTTTAGAGACAGTGGACAAGGCTATTGATATAGTTTGAGGGGTCAGTGGAATCACCTCCTTTAGCTAGAAGGACAATTTTAGCTAGTTTCTAGCTCTGAGGAAATATTGCCTTACTCAAACTCCAGTTAAACAAACCAGCCAAATGGGTGATATTTCAGACACTGATTCCTTCAATAAACGCATTTTCTATTCCATCGATGCCACTAGCTTTTTGAGTTTATAATTTATCTATCATGGCTACAACTTCTTTAGCATTTGTACTTTGAACTCTAAACTTGGGACCATTTATACCCACATTTACGTCAAAGGGTGCATTATGTTTTCCATTTGCACCAGCTGTTTCGACATCAGGAAGATCTACAAAATAATGATTTAACAAATCTGCTACTGTATCCTTATGTTGCAAAACCCCATATATCTTTATTTGCACCTCTGGGTTGTTTCTAACTGGTGTTTTAATCTGTTTATCAGTGACCAATAGTCCCTGGGGTTCTTTGTAGCTTGAATTTTTCTTTACAATAATATGTCTTGGCATTTCTAATAGCAGTAGTAAGTTTATTTCTTATGATTTTAAATCTGGCCCAAGAATCAGGACGTAGGTTTTGTTTGCTTTCTTCCATAATTTATTTTTAATCTAATCAATGTGTTTATTTTGGTCCCAACCAAACAGGTCTAATGGATTTGACTTTAACAATTTCTTTTGGTGCAAATCTGTCACATGCTTCCAAAACAACTCGTGAGTCTGCTACTCAACAAATTTATTGGACTGTTTAACTCAGGATTCGTTTTGAATAGAGTCAGTGTTTACATTGCATTTTGTATTACAGTGGGGCACTTCTATCCGTTGATTTTTGGGAGGGGATGGTTTTAATCACAGCAATTGTTTTGCTCATTTGCCAGATTTAAAAAATGTTTTAATACCCTGCCACAGAATACAGATATATTTATAGCATTCAATATATACTTACACCACATCATATTTGTAAAATATCTGGGAAAGCAATGTGAATGAAAACAATTATCTACCACTGATTTAAAATTGAAAAGCAGCATATGGCCATTGCATCTACTACATGCTCCCTTCATAATGTAAGTGAAAAATATCTGGTGTAAAAACTGTCCATATTTTCTCAACATACTATTGTGACTTGATTTAAGAAAAGGGCATCATGTCTCACTCTAATGGCTTAGAATTTCACAACTTGAAACAAGTAGGATGCACTGTGATCAGCTAAAACAAGAGATCCATGTGGCGTGGCATCTGGGTCAGGATGAAATGGATGTCTACACTAGGGCCACCACCATATGAATTGGGATGGGTATACGTCAGCAATGGCTGATATGTGTTGTGATTCTGGTACATGCTCACAACTACTTGAGAATGGCACCACAAACCAAACTGTTCAATTAAATGTCAGTTTGTTTGCTGTGGTAGCCATGTGTTTGTTGCATCCGACAACACGATGTCTGATTTCTGTTTTGTGGTGTACTGTCTCAGATAGTGTCATGTTCCCTTTCAAACTATCAGAGCTGGCCATTATCGCTAGTTATAGAGCTAGTCATACATCACAACGATCTATAATCACTGTTACTCACATTTCCCAAGTAAATCTTCAATTACAATCCTGATGTTAATTTTGCAATTTTTTTGTGTGTGTGTGAACGACATTAAAGAGCTGCATTTGGTTGACTGAATGTCAAGCAAAATGTTGAGAGATTTTATACAAGGACAGTAAACTTGATAATTCAATAAGCCACGCCTTTGGGGGTTGTTCCTTTTTTCAAGGCTGATTCCCCTGTTAGACAGAGGCAGTAAGCTGGCTGGCAGTATAGACTAAAGGTTAGAGTAACGAGCTGTGAATGAGCTTGCTACATCCAGCAGACCTGGGTTTGATTCCCACAACCTCCACTTGCATACTGTGTGACTCTAGTCTGAGCAAGTCACTTAACCACCCAGTGCTCCCGGTCACCCCTGAAAACAGGCACTTGTACCTAGTGGGCCTTACCTGGTTACCAAAGGGAAAAAGTATAGCCACATTATGTGATTGTGGCTCACATAATAGATTAAGCATCTTCATGTCCTGGTCTTGGCATTCCAGTGGATAGTTGTGACATTAAAGGTGGAAATGCATTGGACAATGGCAGTAAATGTCCTGGCTGCAACACCAGGTATGTGTGTACGCAGTCTGCCTCCTCCTCCTTGGAAACCCCAACCAATATTGCATGTCCATCCTTCCATGCATATTGGTCTTCTCATGAGAGTGGGGAATCAGTGTGGAATCTGAGCTGGGAGGGTGAGGTTATATTTATCTTATTGAAAACCTGGGCATTGAGCAGAATGAGAGAGGGAAGGCTGAGTTGGGAGGAGAAGGTTATTTTTTTATCGACAGAAAACCTGAGCATAGGGCATTGTGAGGGAAAGCTGGCTTAGTTGGAGGAGGAGGTTTTATTTTAAATTTAAAGGAAAAATTGGGAGGGCATGATCAGAGAGAGCTACTAGTGGTGGGAAGCTTTTTTATTTTGGAAATAAAAATAGACATCAAGCAGAATGAGGAGGGCAGACTGAGCTAAGAGGGTGGAGGATATTTTTACTGAAATGAAACTGAAGACTGGGTGGGGTGAAGGAGGGCAGACTGAGCTGGGGAGGATATTTTTACTGAAATAAAACTGAAGACTGGGCAGGGTGAGGGAAGGCACACTGAGCTGGGAGGTGGAGGATATTTTTTACTGAAATAAAACTGAAGACTGGGCAGGTTGAAGGAGGGCAGACTGAGCTGGGAGGTGGAGGATATTTTTACTGAAATAAAACTGAAGACTGGGCAGGGTGAGGGAGAGCCACTGAGCTGGGAGGGGAGGTTATTTTTCTTTAAAGAAAACTCTGGCAGTGGCAGGTTGAGGGAGGACAGGCTGAGCTGGAAGGGGAGGTTATTTTTTATTTAAAGAAAATCTGGGCACCAGTCAGGTGAGAGAAGGAGGGCAGGCTGAGCCTGGAGGAGAGGTTTTTTTTTTTTATTTAAAGAAAACCTGGGGATATGACAATACTCCTGAGAGGGAGGGATGAACCGTTAGGTCAGTGGGTGCAGTGGCATCTATCGCCGCCTCCTGCTTGCTGCTGTTTGTTTATGCACCTGTTTTCTTACACTGAATGGAATAAAATAATTTGAGAGGCACCAGTTCCTATTCTAGTGTATTTTTGCCTATAAGATGAGTGGTCATAGGCGCTGGTTGTACGGGCCCATGGGGCATTGGCCCAAGCAATATTTTTTTACCTGAGCTGAGCCCCAGCAATATTTTGCCGCATGCTGCCTTCTTTTATTTTTTTTTTCCTGGTTGGTTTCTCTGTGCGCCGCACCCCCTTCTGACCATGACATGTTGACTCATGCGCCCACTGTTTTAATTGGGCTGGTGGCACAGCTGGCATTGTTTAAAATTGGTGCCTTTGCCTTGGTTTGTTCCCTCCAAAAAATCATTGTGACTGGTTGGCATTGGCAGTGAGGGCTTTATACTGGGCGCAATACATGTGTGTGCTGGGCAAGTTTATGAGTGAAGAAGCGCCTAGGTGATGGCTTTCATCATGTGGCGGAGAGAGGAGTGACAGGCCGCCTAGAAGAAGAGGTGGTGGTCCAGGTGTCCAGCCAGCACAGAAGAGAGACGAGCTGAGCTGAGAGGAAGAGAACAGCCAAAGACCAATGGTGTGTGGGAGTTGGCAGTTGGCCAGGAGGGAGTCGACTCAGTCAGGAGTCCAGAACACCACACCACCAGGCAGAGAGGCAGCACAGCAGGTCTGCCTGAGGCAAGCAGTTGTAGTCTGAGAAGTCGGGCTGGCCAAGAGGGAGAGAGGGCCTGGGGTCGGGTGGCTGGGGAGTGGAACCAGGCCAGCTGTGGTCTGGATGTGGACAGTGAAGTCACCGTGGGGGCAGGGCAGGGCAGCAGCCAGCTGCAAATTGCAAGAAGGGCCAGGCTGAGCAGCAGACTAACAGTACTACAGCAGAGGGGAGTAGAGGGTGGCTCGAGTCGGGCAACTCGAGTACACACCAGGTGGGGTTAGGGAGGTTTAGGCAGGTGGCAGGCCTACAAGTGTCCGGGTGATGAGGGTCCTTCAGTCCGGTAGCTGGACGGCACCAGCACAGAGTAGCAGGTCAACTGGAGGAGCGAGGTGAGCAGCAGAGGAGGCGAATGACAGCACAGCCAGCATCATCCCCAGCAAAGTAGGCAGCTGCCAGCAGCAGCAGAACTGCTAATGTAATGTTCCGGGCGGCGTGGTGGGGCATGCAAGTGCAGCGTGCAGAAGTCATGTAATAGGGTTTTTGTCATTAAAATTGACTCACAAGGTGCTGGTTTAAAATGGCAATTGGCAAATTTCTTTCTACTTGTAGTGTTTTCTGTTGAAAATGGGAAAAATCAAATGGCCCTGAGATTTTCTTTTGATGGAGTGTACACCGCTTATATTTGCTGTACTAGCTGCTTACATCACACTGGTGGTGATCATTACCTCAAGTCCTTTCCCGCTGACTTTCAGCAGCCTCTGTGTTGTTTAGGTATTGTGTTGATTTAAGAGTCTTATCTTACTTTTGCATTTATCAATGCTGAAGTTACTCCAGTCTCCACCATTTTACTGCCCACTTCCTCAGTGTATCCAACCTAGTCCCTCTCCATTTCATTACCTTCCTGTTGAGATGTAACTAGCATTCCTTTATTGATGTCATCAGCAAGCATGGCAGCCCTGCTACTGGTTCCCACTTCCAGATCCCTTATGAAATATTTAACAATGTTGGTCCCAGCACAGAACCCTCTGGGACTCCTCTGGTGACAACAGGGAGGCACAGAAGATCTGTTGCATGTTCTATGGGGTAATGGTACTGCTCCTGGTACACAAAAATCCAGACCTACTGGCTTGCCCCTTTTTGAACATGATTGTTAGAACCTAGATAGAGTTTCCTTGACTGATATTCTATTTTCAACTGAGGATGAGGATACAATTAGAAGACTGGTGAATTATTTCTTAACCATATCCACAATTAAAAGTAAGGATTTCTGTCAATGAATAAACATTTTTCATACTTATTCTGAATTATTAATTTTATCTTTTAGAATATTCTAAGCATATATACTGGTCTGGAGTTATTTATGTCAAATTATGTGAATTATAATGTATTTTTAATGTGTAACTGTGAGACTGTATTTCATTTGGAATTTTCAAGTTTTGTATGTTTTTTCTTCTTTTTCGTTGTAAAGGCTTTTCAGTAGAACAAAATAAATTACTTACTAATTACTTAAATTAAAAGTTTATTTGAGTTTGGAGGCCCTGCCCCCAGACCCTAGTTGTTTTTAACACGGGAAAGTGGGGCAAAGCCCTTCAACTCAAAGAAACTAATAAAAATAACGGACAGTCCGACCTGGAGTAGAGTGTGCCATAAGTGAGAGTTTGTCAGTTTATTTGAGTTGTGGGCTCCTGCTCCCATGGCCCCATTATTTTTTAACATGGGGTGTGGGGGCAAACCCTCCGACTCAAATAAACTAATAAAAACTAACCAACAGGCCCATGTGGGCAAGAAGGAACCTGATCGCTGCGCTTAATAGTGGAAGTCCGATATTCTACACAATCTCCAAAACTCTAGATGCCAGCACTGGCTAAAGTCTTTTACTTGTACCCTCATCCCTAGATTGCCTTCCCTAGTACTCACAATACCATTGTGTATGTGGTGGCCCCCAAACTTCCTGGACCCCAATACATGATTTTGCATGGGGGGGCAGTAGTAGCTCATATCTGTCTGCTCATTTCCCTCTCTCAGCATGCCTGCTCTGTTGCACCATTAGACAGATACTGGAGTAAGCTTGAGCATGACTGGATGGTGAAGGACATAGCTGTTGTGTCACTGATGATGCTAGGCAAACTGGCAAGTCTCCTGGCTAATTTTAAGACCCCTGGTGGTGGTGGATTGATCTCTGACCCCCAGCCCATGGGGCAGGACTTTGACCCTAGAACCCCGAAGGTTCACCTCTGACCCCTGGGCCGGGTGGGGCCTTGGCCCTGGGCCAGGAGGGCCTTGACCCCTGACCCCTGGGCCCCACCAAACATTTTACAAACCCGCTTCTATGGAGTGGTGAATGCTGGCCTTCATTCTTGATCGCAATTTAGTTTACTGGGACTTAGCACCACCATCCCTGTGCTCCCTTTACCATGCTTTCCTGAAAACCTGGGAATCAGGCAGGGTGAGGGACAGAAGGCTGAGCTGGAGGAGTACTGTGAAAAACTGAGATTAGGAAGGGTGACAGAAGGCAGACTGAGCTGAGAGGAGGAGGAGTTTTTTATTTAAACAAAAAATGGGGATCAGGCATGATGAGGGAAGGCAGCAGGCTGGTAGGGGAGGCTGTTTATTTATTTATTTTAGAAAAACAGACTTTGGACAGAGTGTGAGAGGGCAGATCATGCTGGGAGGGGAGGTTATTTTTTATTTAAAGAAAGCCTGAACATTGGTCAGGGTAATGGAGGGCAGGTTTAGCTAGGAGGGTATTTTTTATTTAAAGAAAACCTGGGAACATTACAGAGCCACCGAGTGGGAGGGTGAACCGTTAGGTCAGTGGGCGAGTGGCATTCGTCGCTAGCCTCCTGCTTGTTGCAGTTTGTTTGTGCACTTGTTTTCTTACATTGAGTGGAATAAAATACTTTCAGAGGCACCAGTTCCTGTTCTAGTGTATCTTTGCCTATAAGATGAGTGGTGAGCTGGCCTTCATTTCTGATCGCAGTTCACTTTACTGGGACTTAGCACCACTATCCCTGTGCTCCCTTTACCATGATTTCCTGAAAACCTGGGAATCGGGCAGGGTGAGGACAGAAGGCTGAGCTGAGAAGAGGAGGTTTTTTTCTAATCTAAGGAAAAACTGGGGATCAGGCATGATGATGGAGGGATGCTTGAGCTGGGAGGGGAGTTTTTTTAGTTTGAAAAATGGAGATCGGCCAGAGTGAGGGTCGGTAAGCTGACCTGGGAGGGGAAGATTATTTATTCAAAGAAAACCTGAGCATAGGGCAGGTGAGAGAAGGCAGGCTGAGCTGGCAGTGGAGGCTATTTTTATTTAAAGAAAAACAGGGATCAAGAATGAGGAGGGAAGGCTGCCTGGGCTGGGGGGGTTATTTTTTTATTTAAAGAAAACCAAAGCATAGAGCAGGGTGAGTGAGGGCAGGCTGAGCTTGAGGGGAGGTTATTTTTTTTTATTTAACAAAAAACAGGATCAGGAATGTTGAGGAGGACAGCCTGGACTGGGAGGTGGAGGTTATTTTTTATTTAAAGAAAACCCAAGCATAGGGCAGGGTGAGGGAGGGAGGACAAGCTGAGCTGGCAGGGGAGGTTATTTTTTATTTAAAGAAAAACGGGATCAGGCATGATGAGGGAGGGCAGCCTGTGCTGGGAGGGGAGGTTTTTATTTCTGAAAAAAATGGACTTTGGGCAAGGTGAGGAATGGCAGACCAAGTTGGGAGGGAAGATTTTATTTATTTTTTTTTATTAAAGCAAAACCATAGATCAGGCTGGGAGAGGGAGGGCAGGCCAAGCTGTGAGTGGGAGATTATTTTTGGTTTAAAGAAAACCTGGACATTAGGCAGGGTGAGGGAGGCAGGCTGAGCCAGGAGAGGGAGGTTATTTTTATTTACATAAAACCATGGCATACCCTCCGATAATTGTGACATGAAAAGTGGAAATGCAGTCTCCAGCATCGAACAATGGCAGTAAATGGGATGAAAACACAGAAGCCACCACTCAGAAAAGTACACCATGACCTATTGCCAAAAGTTAAATCGTAATTTATTTCACAAAAAAAAATCGTCCATGTGCAAATGCAGACATGGCGTAGTCAGGCTGGATTAACTATAGGGCAGAAGGGTGATTGCCCTGGGCCCCTAGTTTGAGGGGCCACTGATTTCTTTTTCTTCTTTTTTCTTTTTCCATTTCTTTTTCTTCTTCCCTGACCACTATGCTTTGCCACTGTGTCAGTAAACCTTGGGGTTGATCGCTCGTAGCACACAGACACCTCTGACTGTTAGCCCCTTGACCATCCAAACAGTTCAGACATTTTGTTTCCACACAGATTTCTCTCTGGGCAATGCTAGCAAATGAGTGGCTCCAAATGAGGTCCTTTGATGATTTTCTTCCTCCCACATCCGCACCAGAATGTTTCTGTCCCCTGCCTTCAGGTGATCCGTGCATCACGCACGCTTGTGTGTCACTGCTTGGTGGTACAGTCACGCCCCGCCACTTGAAGTCCAGCTCGATAACAGAAAACGTGCCATGCACCACCACAGATTCATTCCCTCAGACAGCCATGAATCCATCCTGCTGTAATCAACGATATTAGAGAGAGAGACTGCACCTGCAGCCTGTCACTAGGCCCACTGTCTGGCCTGGTCATGACCATTGCATTGACTTACTCTAGTCTGGTGGTGATTTGGGTCTCGAGGTCCTGTCGAAAATATTTAATAACCCCCTAAAAAATAAACACAAGTGGCAACAGCACAGCAGCTGAATTATCATAAGCCAGGACCAAGGTAGTGCAGAATAGACAGAACATGCTCGCTGCCATCTCGTGTCTGAGAGACAGACTGAGAGCCGATCGTTGATTAGTATTAGTAGGAGCCACCAGTGAGGAGTACAATCAATATTTCCCTAGTTCTTCTAGAAGATAAAAAATAGTAATAATGCTCCCGATGAACAGCTCTGACTGCAAGCGATTACATGAATGTGACTATTTCTGTTTGTGTTAGTAGCACACGTGTATAGTTATTTAAAATTCTAAATAAAATGATGTGGGATTAGAGGATCATACTGTAAGACATACAGTGTATCCTCTTCTCACTTCATTTTATTTAGAATATTAATAGTAAGAGGGAGGGAGAAATCTGAGCTCTCTCATTGCACCAGCCAGTTTCTTTCACATCTTCCCCAGTGCTTTGTTTGTGATCATGCCACTAGTCAATGAAGTTTTGTAAGTCAGGCAGGCAAAGTTACTTTGGTCTATTGCTGTGTCACTGCTCAGTTGTGTGAGCCCAGCAAACATTCACAGTAGCTGCAGCAGGTTTGTATTGGGTTACCTTTCTTGTCCCTCACAGTACCCACCACTACCTGCTACCTGACACAACACCAGGTACACCAGCCCACTGATCTAAGGATGGTTAACCCATTTAAATGGCATTGGCTGGCTGTCCAGAGTGGTAAGAGGGAGAGCAGTAGGGCTTATTCAGCAACATTTAAACAGCAAACTGCAGTCCTTGGTAGTTGGTAGACAGGAGTAGTGAAAAGCTGGTGGAAGCTGAATCAGATGTATTGGAAGCATCACACTGGTGCCCTGGGTGGGAGGTAGATCTGGTACTGCCAGAAATTTTCAAGAATAGTAACCTATTACTTTCTGTGTAGTATGTGAAGTATTTAATATTTTCCTTTTCCTAATCAGAAGATCCATACCTGATATTTTTGGGTACTGTGAGGAGCAAGGTTTGTCTCTTTAAACAGCATGCATCTGTAATATTTGATAACTTCTTTGACCTAAATCATTGACATGTGCTAGGGTCCTGGGATTGTGAATAATTGTAATATTTATAACACAGTTATTGACACAGCCTCCTTCCATGAACCCCTGCCTCCCACATGATGTAAACCATGCTCATCTAGATACACTACTAATCTTTCCTTTAGTATGGTCTCCATGAGTTTGCACATGACAAAGGCCAGACTTACTGGTCTGTAATTCCCTGGGTCATCCTTGGGACCACTCTTATAAAGGGCACTACATGTGCTATTTCTGAAGTCCTGCTGTACCATGCCATACTCCAGTGAATATTGAATAGGCCACTCAATAGATCTGCAAGGTCTTCCATCGGTTCCCTCAGCTCCCTTGGGTGTATGACAATTGAGCCTGGGTATACATAGAAACTTGAAAACTGTCAGTAGAAAATGACCTCCTGGCCCACCTAGTGTTCCATCCAACATCAAACAATAACCTTCTGTTTCCACTCAAGAATGGCATTCAGAGTAGCTGGAAACCCTCCAAATGCATTTTACGGCATTGAAAATCGTTCAGCTTTCAGGGGCCTAGGTGGCACCGACCCTGGCCTATTAGTTAAGTCCCTTGGGGCCCCATATCCAAAACTGCCCAGGGCACCACAACTTGTTAATCCAGTCCTGGGCGAGGAGCACTAAATGGCTACACACCAGATGTTGTGGTGTTTCGCTCTGGTGAGCTGGTGGTCAACATGATCCACCTCCTCCCATGGGTACCTGCTGACCAATATAGTTATTTCCATTCTTCCATATGTGTTGGTCTCCTTACGTGAGAGTGGGAAGCCAGTGTAGAATCTGAGCTGGAAGCTTATCTTTTTAAAGAAACCCAGAACATTTGGCCAGTTATCCAGGCAGTTTGGCTTAAGAAAACGGGACCGCTCTCAGTTTTATAAACCATTTAATTAAGTCCTCCAGTGTGGTTCAGCAATTGCAGAGGCCACAAACAGAGCTGGAAAATTTCTTATATGATGCAGTGATTCTCAGAGTCAAAATCTGACATGTGTCTGATTTATATAAGACCTTGATAAATAGCAATGAGCCTCTGCTTGAAGCAGTTCAGGTGAAGTAGGAGCAGGAGGATGGTTCTCCATCTTGCCCAAGAAGTGGGCGGTGAGATTACAGAAGGGTTGGTAGGCGATCTCCTCCCCAAAGTGGAGGGATTATAATTGGAAGATATTTGTATCATATTTCAGAACCCCACAGTAATGAAACATTTCAACACCAGTCACTCAGGCCATTGTTGGTGCCAGTGTGGGAGGCATAGGTATGCATTACAGTATCTTCTGGGCTTGTCCTAAGCTAACTCATTTCTGGTCAGACATTCATAAATATATTAGACAAATCATACAAAAGGATATACCTAAAACCTTTAGAGATTTAGTGTTAGGCTTTTCCATGCCAATGAAAGGGAGCAAGCAAAGTCATAAACAGGGACACATCCTCTGTGTTGCTGCACTAAAATGCATCAGAATAAGTTGGTTATCCACTAGCACCTCCACTGTAGAACCAGGGCCGCAGTAATGGGGAAAAGTGGGGATATTGCCTGGAGCCCGAGCTCAGGAGGGGCCCACCTTAGGAGCTGGTATTACCCCAGGTATTAGCTGGTTTAGAAACAGGGGCCCATTTCAAGTGACTTATCCTGGGCCCCAAAATTCATAGCTGCAGCCCTGTGTAGAACAATGGAGAGGAAGATCAGTGAGATAGAGTGAATGGAGAAAATCACCAGTGACTTAAGACTTGAGGGGAAGAAATTTATAGAACTATGGTCTCCATGGCACAGAATTAATAACTTGAAGGAAGTAGACTACAACAGCACTGATCCTGAATGAGTAAACTGTGAAGGGTGATGGCCAGACTGGTATGAAATAAAAATGAAGCCAAGGTAGCCCCTTGGGACACAGGTTCATACCCCAGCCCCTATTAATGCTGGGTAGGGGAGGGGAGCTTGCAGTCCACTGGGGAGCACTAAACTTGATTATTTGTATGCCTTAACTCCTTTTGCAGGTTACAAAGTCTGGGAGGTGCACTGTGGGTTCCATGTGATATGGGCAAATCAAAATGGCGACCGTCAATAGGGCGACTGTAAAACAGCGAGGAAAGAACAGCGACCGCAATATAGGACAACAGCAGAAATGGTGAGAACACTGTTTTTTCCCGCACCCCTTTCTATTATCAACTCGGGGGACTGGGGGTGAAAGCCGGTCACCTTTTTTGGTCAGTCGTCATTTTTCCCATCACCATATTTCCAGTCACTATCATTGCCGCTGCCCTATTGATGGTTGCCATTTTTATTCACCCATCTGACGTGCTACCCACTGACTGTGGCTTCTTTCCCAAGGAGGATTGCTATGCTTTAGGAAGAAGATGTGTATACGAATGTCCATCTACTCTCTTATGGATGATCTTGTTCTGTACTCCAGCTCCAGGGATGTGCTTGAAATTAACTGTAACCTCTCCTCCGCCTTTCTCAAATCCAATCTTGGCTTACTAGTAATAAGCTTATTCTAAATGTGAACAAGACACAGCCAATGCTTTTGGCTCCAGCCAAACTAAAACTTGCCGGGTCAACTAAAGATGCCCTTCCTGACAGCTCCTCCTTGAGGACTATGAGCTCTATCAAGTATCTAGGGTCCTACTGATGAGACACTTGACTTTGACCAACATATCCAGGCCACCTGAAAATCGGTCAACAGCAAAATTGGTATTGCCTATAAAACAAGCAGCATAATCACCACCTCAGCTAGACTGGCATCACCCGGGCATCCTACTATCATCTCTTGCATATGCTGTTGTGTAACCTACATTAATGCATCTAAGGCCTCGCTTCCAAATGGGATGCAACCTACAACAATATTCGCCATAACGCCTCTGCATCCGCAGGCTAAAACACCATTGCCTTCTCTATTCTGATCTTAACTGGCCCTCCCTCAGTCCACCAGCTCCTCTCCTTTGGCTCCTGGTGGAAAATATTATTAGGTCTAATACTCCCTTATCGTTTGCCTCCCTGTTATCTTCTCGGTCCTCCTCCCACGGCCTCCGATCCACTGACCAATCACTCCTACACGTGCCTAGATATAAAACCTCCAAGGGAGCTAAAGCTTCTCCCATGCAGACCCAAAACTCTGGAATTCCCTACCACAAGTCATGCTTGCCTAGCACCAAGTCATACCAAAAGTAAACTACAAACTCTTCTTGTCAACTCTGCCCCATGCACTTGCTTCAGTCCCCTTAAGAAGGCTCTACCTGCCCTACACTGCAACACTAACCCGTAGTTGGTCCTCCACTTAACTTTCCTGTCTCCCCTTCCTTTCCTTCTCACTCACTATTTCTTCTTTATCACACCCCTACTGGTAATCCCTCTAGACCATATAAGATGTGGAACTCTGTGTGGTGTCCTAGTGTATGTTGCTTTTGCCCCAAGTGTCAGAAGCTTCACTAGATGTCCTATCTTTGCACTTCTCAAGCGGATGTTTAAATTTGCAAATTGCCAAGGCACTTACCCTGTATCAAGCTTGTTGCAACTTCATTTGCTGTACCTACAATTATCTCTGTTACCTTGTTTACTATCTTATTTGATGTACCTCATTATTGTTGTGCCCAACTGTTCACTGGTGCACTTCTGTTTTTTACCCAACTTGCTGTACCATGTTATTGTCTAACTGTGACTTTGTAACCTCCCGGGTCATGTCTGAAAATAGTCACTTCTGTGTCTAGTACACTTACCCAGTGATCAAAACTAACTAAATAAATAATAGCAGACTATTTGAAAACATAGCTCAGTGCATTAGGACAGTGAGGAGAGAGAGAATAGGATGCTAGAATACACAGAAAGGGGGATCAGCAGGAGGAATAGAGAGGAGATTCTGCTCCTGTACAGATCCGTACTGTGCCCTTACCTGGAGTACAGTGTGCAGTTCTGGGACCCACACTTAATGAAGGACAGGGCAGGGTGGAGGTGGTGCAGAGAAGGGTTAGCAAACTGATTCGGGACACAGAGAAGGGCTTACAGTACATGGTGAGATTGAAGGATCTCATCATGTACACACTGGAGATGGGGTGGGCCATGACTGAGATGCACAAATACCTCCACAGGATAAAGTAGATAGTAGAGAGTTTTTCTTACCGAGGGAACATAAGCATCGGGGAAGTGAATGAGTTGGTGGGGCTGAGATTTAGAAGGAAGTCAAGAATTATTTCTTCATGGAAATGGTGGTGGATGTCTGGCACAGACTAGCAAGGATATAGTCCGTGCGAAATCAATGAGGAGGGATTCAAAATGGGTGGAACAAACATATGGGACTTGTAGGGACATCACAAAGAGGAGGGGAAAGAGGAGTGAAGGGCCACTAGGGGCCCTCACAAACAGCAGATAGGGCAGTACAGACTACATGGAATCCAGAGCCTGTTTCTGCTAACAGCTTCTATGTTTCTATGTATGCACACCCACAGTGGCTCAGCAAACTGCATTCAGTAGATTTCACTATAGCCTACAGGATTGCTCCTTTCCTGCTGTTGCTGCTGGTTCTGGGATTCAAACCTGGGTTCTCAGGTTCACAGCCCTGCACTCTAAAATCACTACCTACTGAAACTGCAACACCTGCACTCCTTGCTACTATGGATGGCATCTCATCACTAGAGCACTGGACTTGTCAACTGCTGCAGTTAAGGCTGGCACATCATGACTGGAGTAATGAACAACAAGTTGCTGCTAGTGCTGACACCTCAACACTGGCATAAAAGACTTTGCATTTGCATAGCACCATTCATACACAATAGCTCTGTTTACACTTCCAGTCTTAGCGCATCAACCCATGTGCACGGGTTGATGCGCTGGAAAAGTCAGCAGTGTAAACACTGCCAGGAGCGCATTAAAAGCCCCTTGGATCATTTTTTGATCCAGCTCAGTTTTGGGATCAGTAACGAACGAACACATTAAATGGCAGTGTGAATGCTTTGCTGCACTCGCTCCACTACAAAGGCTGTTTTACATCAGCCTCCAGTGAATTTGCAGCCCCTTGTCGGAGCGACCTGCAGCACTGCGAGGGTGGGCTGTATAAACCCGAGTACAGCCAGAAAATTGGGAAGGAGCAGCGCATATTCCACAGCATTGCCGCTATGTAAACATGGCTAATGTATCACATAGCCCATTAGAAGCAACAAGAGAGACAGAGACTTTTAGCATACTGACTTTAAAAATGCAGTTGCAGCTATTATGTTCATCAACAGCCACACACAGCCATAGGCAATAGCCTGAAAAAGTTTTATGTGGAAGGAAAGGTTGATCAGAACACTGGAGAAATTCCTACTCTTGTAACCAGAGCCATGGATTCTGTGACATCCACCTAGACACCCACCAGAGATGAACAGAAAGATCTTAGTTTAGAATCATTAAAAGGATAGCACACCCTGACAATACAGCACCTTCTCTCCATTCTGTATTGGAATGCCAGCATTTTTGGTAAGTTCCCAAGTCTTGGTATGGGACTAATACCTATGACCATTCTGGCTAAGTAATGGAATACTGAACCAGCAGTTTGTTAACTGTCAACTCATCTCTGGAAGCCGAAGAGCAGCTGCTGCCAGCTCCTCATACCTGAAGTGCCAGATAGATATGCAATACTTGGGCTGGTTTCTGGGATTTACAGTGGCAGTTTCTACATAGGTTGTCTTGTCATCACTGGAGCAAGATGGCACCACATTGCTGGAGTACTGGATTGAGACACACTGCTCATGCTGTTGTCTCACTACTGGAGAATCTGAGCTGATACATATCTGAATTGATTGATTCAGAAATGTAGTTGAATGTTTTTCATTGCGATTTTATTATATGTGCTGTATGATCTGATTAACTGTATGGTTGTACTGTTGCTTTTACTGTACAGCCCAGAGTCTTATGAAATGAGTGCTTTATAAATAAAATATCTATCTATCTATCCATCACAGACTGATCCCCAGTACTGGAATGCGGGCTGGCAGTCACTCATTGGACAGACTAGCTCCTCAGCAATGGAGTAATGGACAGATGCCTGCTATATGAATGGGCATTTCAATTTCCTTAATGAGGTGCTGGATTGAAATGCAATGCACAGGAAGCACAGAATAGCAACGTTACACTTGCCAGAAAGCCAAACTATGTCAAGACTGACTGTCCAGTATCCTTACAGTGAGAAGCGGCCAGAGTAATGTTTGTCTATCCCGTGAGGGCATTAGGCAGACCGATGGACTCACTGTCTTTTTCTGTCCCTATTCATCTACTGTATGTATCTGTGATCACTGATGTAGAACTGACGGATAAATACCACTCAGCATTGCTCTGCATAAAGGAGACTTCAATCAAATCCTTGCTACATGTGCTGGCATCTTACTGCTAGGGCAACAGCATGTCAATCACTGCACAGGTTGGCTCCTCGCTGTAAGACAGCAAAGATAGCAAATTAAAAATCAAAGTACCAGCAGTACTAAAGGTGCCAAAGAAGGTCTGTAGGAAAATAACTGTGTTGCAAAAAGAAGGCTGACAGGCTTCCCGTTGCAATGAAAAGTGAAGTGGCTTAGGGGTGAGATCTGAGGCAGAGCATCTACAAACTGTAGAGAGAAAGAAAAAATGTTTCACTCTGGGGATCAAACCCAGACCCCATACTCTCTACTACATGTATCTTTAAACTTGACTAAATGCAAAAAAGAGTACACCACAGTAGGCAGTTACAGTTATACTGTTGGCCTAAAAAAACAATGACCAGGTGACCATCGGCTATACATCAGAAAATAATCCGAGACCACTATGCATGTTTCACTACCAGTGGCCATATGTTCAACAAGTTTGGTTGCTGCCAGTGCCTGCTGATCCCCTCCCAAGCAACTCTATCAAATGGCTACCACTACTGAGGCTTTGAACTTTAAAGAATATGGTCCAGTTGCCAGCTGGCCACCAAATTTGAATACACACATACACCAGATCAGTACTGTCAATGCACCTCTTGCCCCTGCAAACCACGAGTCACAGACAATATATATAATATATTTAATATTATATAACCTTTGATCACTTTGCCTCCCACCACATAAACAAGTTCCCACACCACTAGCTCTCTCGCCTTGCCCATTTACCAAATTGCAACAGTCAAATACACTACAGTATATGTACTGAAATCTATTTAATATGAAATACTGCCTTTGATTTTGATCTGAATCACTTTGCCTCAGCTCCTATCACATCCACTGCTGCAAAAGTAGCAGCATTCTCAAGCACAGCATCTGTCACACGCAGCTGACAGCAGCTGTATTTTCCTTGACTGCTAATCTATTACTAGCACCTATAGATGCAAACTCCCAAGTCTCCCACTAATATCCAGTGTTGGATCCATACCAGGAAGGGCAGGAAGAGAAGAGAGAGGGAGAGAGAGAGAGAGAGAGAAAGAGAAGGAGGAGGAGGAGAGACAGAGAGAAAGAGCAGGAGAGAAGAGAGAGAGAGGGAGACAGGGAGAGAGATTATGTTATAGTCCAGGAGCCAGGTGCATTTATCTATGTGTCTAGGTCCGAAAGGTTTGATGACTGTTTCTTATGTAAAAAGTGTGTATAATTCAGATTTACAACTCTTATTCTTCCATAATTGCACGTTTTCTTGGAAAATGCACTTTCTTAAGAATAACTAAATGTTTACATTTATGTAATAGACTCAGTTTACTTACTCATTTAATTTATCTAACATTTAATAGAATCAGTTTACTTAGTTACTAATATAATTTATTTAATGTTTCAGATATGGCTAGCAAGACATCTCACAAACCACAGATTCAATGCATCCTACACACTGATCCAGGAGTTCGCACAGACCATGGAGACCCGCTACCTTTGATGATGCTCATTGGGAGAAAATAATTGATGCAAAGGAAAGGCATTCTAGTCAAACACTGTTAAAGTACAACATGGTGTATCTTGAATTACCTGAATGTTACTCCAGCAACCATGGGTAACATTATATCTGCTACAAGAACTTCACTGCATATAAGAGTTCCAGTAAACTTGCAGCTGATGAAACTTAAAAAAGACATTGTAAAGAGTTATCCAGCAAAATTGCTTTGCTCCCAAGTTCATAGTGCTCTATCTGAATCTGGGCACCTACATCAGGCATATTCCCAAAGAATGTATATTTTGCAACTCATACAAGAAAAGGAATCCTAAGGGATCAAAGGAGAGTTTTGAATATCGTTCAACATGTGTAATTTATGGGGCAGCAGACAGCATAAAAACGCAGCAAAAGAAATGGATGATTGACAAATGGATATAGTGGTAGGCAGTATTGATCTCATAGTTAAAGAACTGAAGTACCACAACAGCTGTAAGAACAAGTATGTAAAAGGCAGAACAAATAAAGGGCACAGGTACAAAATGTGAATAGTCAGTTGGGACAGTCACCAGGTTGCCTTTCCCAGACTTGTTAAGTATGTGCAGTACATCATTGTTAATGGAATGCAAGAAGAATCATTGCTATCGCTACACCAAAGGTACATGGACATTCTTATGGAGTGTAGTGAGTGTGAAATTATGACCTACAGAGCTTGCAGTCAAAACTGGCGGATCACTTCAAAGATGGTATCATATTCGATACCAAAGTAGAAAAGCAGGTCCAATCATCAGGTCTACTAAGAAACAAGTTGACTGGAGGGAACCACATGCAGCACAAGCAGCTCAACACATAACAGAACAGTTGTTGGAACTCCTAAAGGTACAGCCTCATAATAAAACCAAAGTTAAAGTTGAAGACTTAACAGAGGAAATGTAAAACTGCAACCTGTTCTTCAGACATTCCTACTGCACTGTACTCATAGGTTCATCAGAAGTGGGCAGTGAACGACAGGAGAGGGTAGCTCAATCTATTACAGATGACATAGTGTTTGCAGTGTTAAGGGAATAATCAAACCACAAAAACACCTCTTGGCATACGGCATGGGGCGCACATACTGCGCTTGGCGCAGTGGCACTGTGCCAGTGCAAGACACAGAGAGGAGCAGGGGACACGTTCATTCACATATCTGGTCTCAGGTAGTACAGTATGTCTGAGCCCATTGGTCCACACTGTGGACCAATGGGCATACAGATCATACTGTATGCTGTCATTCAGCAGGCAGCTAAGTGGTATGCGGGCGGGATGCAGCCGCCGCCAATGATGGGGGCAGTGCTGGGTGGCGGGGCCCTGCATGGGTGGGTGGGGAGGGGGTACCACTGGACCACCAGGTACATCTTGGCTATCGACAGCCCATGATCAGGCGTGAGGGTGACCGCTAGACCACCAGGCTTTTCTTATTATTTTAACTGCCCGTGATCGGGCATAGGGAGATCACTAGACCACCAGGATTACTTTATTGTTACAACTGCTCATGATCAGGCATTCAGGGTGGGGGGCACTGGACTACAGAGGGACAGGGTGCTTGTAGATGGTGGTCCTGGGGGAGGTGACCACCAACGACTGGCGGCTGCTGTGTTGCACCTAGCAATACCAACCACCCGCCTGTGGGTGGCCAGCATTTGTGCCAGTTATTTTCAGGTCAACATTGTGCACCTTGTGCAGCGCATGTAGGGGCTGCACCACAAGTCGCCACATCCCCCTGCATTTGCGCCACATACATGTGGCGGTGCAGCGGATGTTGCGCCACGCAACTTTCCCTTTGAATCACGCTGGCAGATGTTTATTGGCGCCTGGTGCAAACCCTTATTGCACCAGGCGCAACTCCTTTGAATAACCCAGCCTCAGAGTCTGCATCATGTGAAGTGCTCTTAGCTGTTAAGATGTTTTCATGTGCTGCAGCCTCTCCCTTTACCTGTAATGGAGTATAAAAAGGCATGATTTATAATACAGTATGTCCTCTTTTATCTGCCAACATCGGTGCGACCAGATTTGGTGAATAAAAGAGGATGTATGGATAACAGAGGCTATGCTTTCCCTATCTAGTAAACAAGCCACAACACTGTCCCACAGCACAGTTCATTTAATATTTATTTAATTTATTTAATAATTGTCTTGGATAACAACTTTTGAGTTGGGAGCTCATTTACAAAGGTTCCATGTCAGTAACAGGAATTTGAACAAGAACACAAAGACATGAGCTATATACAGAAGGAATACAAGCATATAAACAATATAAATACTAGATAGTGGAAGAGATTTACAAATTAGCTTTTTCCATAGACTGTGATTTACATATGTTTAAATAAGTAATGCATCAGTTACAGAGCAATGATACTAGCGGGTTATACTGATCTTGCCTTGAGATGAACAAAGAGAAGAGAAGAACATCAAAGTGGGGGAGTTCTTAGGTAAAGGGGATAAGCAGCCAAACATTGGCAGTTGTTGAGGAGCTGCATTGTAGGAGTGGCAAACAGTGAGGGAGTTGGAGGGGCAGAAGGGAGGGGTGATAGGTAGGCAAGAACTATTGAATGGGAAAGTAGGATAATACAGGCTCTGGTGGTGAGCTCATGGGTGGTAAAGAAGTGGGGGAGCGGGGTATGGGAGAAAGAAGATTAGCCTGAGCAATCACACTCGGTTTGTGCAAAGTAAGGTGATAGTTCTCTTTTAAATGGGCCTAGCTTAGGAATGTTTGTGATGGCAGGGGCAATTCGTTCGGCCACAGTGGGGCCTTATAGGAGAAGGACCGTTGAGCAAGTGCTGAGTGATGGAAGGAATATGTAGCGCCTTTCTAGCCTTGCCTCTGGTCAGGTGTGTTTTGGGGGCCAGTTTGAGGAGTAACTGGATAGAGTTGGGGAGTTAAGCCTAGGAGTTTTTTTTACCAAATAGGCAGGCATGGTATTTTATCCTTCCCTGGAGGTTTAGCCATTTTGTTTGTACATAAAAGTCACAGGTACGAGTACAGCTGCCTGCACCTAGAACCAACCTACAGGTCTTGTTTAGGGCTGTTTTACCCTACTCATGGCAGTTTCAGTGGCCATGCTATACATAACTAGACCGTAGTCTATGACGGAGAGTATAGAGCTACTAACAGCAAGGGATAGGCTTCAGTTGTCAAGCAATGTCAGTGTCTGTAGAACAGGCCAATTCTAGTGTTGAAAGTTCTGACTGTAACCCTTTGTTACCGGGGTTACTAGAATCCCAGTAAGACCTAGTGGTAGGCAGGAAGGCAGCTTGTGAAACTCCAGTTAAATGGGTTTCACACTGCCTCACTCTGTCCTCAGTCACAGCTGAGACTTGAGAGATGACATCATTATAGAACTGTTGCTGCATGAGCACATTTGGAATCTTCAGCTCAGAGAGTGAAGTTTAGAACTTTGGGAAATTCAAAGGTGTTCTTCCGTTTGTCCTTAAGCAAGAAGAAAGCATTAGTGTGCAGTGTGATTTCTCACTCAGAAAAAAGGAAGTGTTCCTGTATTTTACCTTTTTAAAGTGGTGGAGACCGCTCCCGGTCTCAGTGCCCCTCCCTCTGGCGGGGAGAAAGTTCTCTGTGGGTTCCAGGGAAATCCCTTCTCCCACCCTGGGAAGAAAGCTGCCTGTTTTAAGTTCAGTCTGTTCATGTATAACAGCAAAGGTTACAATACTTCCTGTGGGGCACCTGCAATGAATGGGTGAGTGTTTGGCTCCATTGGAAGGGGCAGACATCTTGTTTTCTTCAGTTGGATTTCAAGTATTGGGGACTGCTATTTGGGAGGACTATGTCAACTAGGACAAACAAATAGAGCAGTCAACTATTTAAAGTTTAAATGGATTTAAAGTTCGCTGTAGAGGGGTGCTTCAGGTCATCTACCGTTCAATCTACATTTTAAAGTCTAAAGTTCTGTGTGTCCGGAGAAATGGCGGGTATGGGCTGTGGGACCTGGAGGTGGGAAAACCCCATCGTTAGTAACCAGGTCCACCTCTACGGATTTCTTCTGTGTTTTGCTACTTGCCTCATGCGCTTGGCCAGTGATGGGGTGGGTACCAGGCGTGGTTACTAACTTGAAAATCTCTCTAGGAATCGCAGACTCTAAGTGGTGTGGGGAGCCACAGGATGGGAAAATTACTCCTTGTTGGATGGGAGTCTCCTTGTTTGATGGAAGTTTTGACTGGAATACGAAAACAAAATCTCTCTAGGAGTCGTAGACTTTAAGTGGTGTGGGGAGCCACAGTTTGGGAGCTTCCTTGTTTGATGGGATGTCTTTCCAAGTAAAGTTTGGGTTCATTCGCCAAGTGGACTGTCAGTCGAAAGTGGCTGTGGAGCCGGGCCAGTCGGGCTATGTATCCATGCGCATGCAAAGTCTGGGCTGAGTGCCTGGTGGGTCCAAAGCCAGACATCTGTAGTAATGTGTTCATTCCTCAAATGGACCGCTGTGTTTAACCTCTAATCTGCATTTCAGTAACGTAGCCCTTTGGGGACCATGCAGTGCTTTGTTTATGTTCAGTGAGTTAATAAATAAAGCCACACTGAAAAATCCCAATTCTGGTTCTGGACATTACAGTTATTGCTTCCTGTAGTTGGATTTACTTGGTGCCCCTGTGCAGAGTAGCCAAACCTAGGTCTCTTGTGCCAGGTAACCTCATCCTTCCCTGAACCCGTAGATACACATATGAAGATAAGTGGTACATGACTACTGATCTATGTGGTGTGAATAAAAGAGGGAGCTGTCGAGGGTGATACCAAGGTACTTGAATGTGGATACCTGGTCAAGGGGTTCAAGTTTGCGTTTAATATTGTGAGTTTACAGGATTTGTTTTTGTTACAGAGATTGGAGAATAGCATTACTTTAGTCTTTTATAGTTTAAAATGAGTTTATTTTGACTGAACCATTCCTCTATTAGGTGAAACTATGTTGCAGCTCATTGATGAGCTGGTTGAGATGGGGGCTGCTGGAGAAAATGGCTGCATCATCGTGTAAAGCAGAATTTTGACTGGGCAAATACTTGGAAGAGAGTTGAGGAACAGGCTACATAAGAGGGGTCCCAGAATGGAGCCTTGCAGAACCCCAATGGTCACCTTCCTGCTATCATATAGGGTATTGTTTATTTATACTTGCTGAGTTCTGTTAGCTAAGTACTGTAGCTTTTAAACCATCCAATGGTATCCAGAAACAGGCCAAATGCTTGTAGCTTTCTAAGCAGGGTGTTGTGGTTAACAGTGTTGAATGCTTTAGTTAGGTTGGCGTGACTCGCCTATTATTTGGCAGGTGTCGAGTGCTTCATCTATGTAGTCCATATATTCTACCAGTGCAGTAGTGGTACTATGGACCTTCCAAAATCCATGTTGCTGGGGGCACTGGATATTGTACTTATTCAGCTAGTCAACTAGCTGGTCTGAGATGATTCACTCAAGGGCCTTAGACAGCGAGGGTAGGATGGAAATTAGCCTGCAGTTTAAGTGTGTTGCACAGTCGCCATTTTGTGCACTGGTGTTACCACTGCAGATTTCTATCTTTTGGGATTGGGCTTATCGGAGGATAGGTTTAGTAATTTTGTGAGTGCAGGTAAAACTTTGTCTAGTGAGAGGGCAATCAGTTTTAAGTTGAGGAGTCATTACTGTGTCTAGTTTTTCCAAGGGTGCACAGTAGGTATTTTTAGCTTCAGTAGGGAGATTTGTTTGAAATAGAAGGGGGTTTCTGCTTAGGGCAACACTAGGATCAGATTGGGAACCCTCTAGGGCAGTGTTGGGCAACCTAAGATAACCAGGCGGCCCTCAAACACCCCCAAGGGTCAGAAGACCCTGGAAGACCCCACAAGACCCCATTTAACTCAGTATCAAGCAGAAATTATACATTAGAATGCAATAAACTTTATTTAAAGGACTGGAAACAGCATTAAAAGTTATAAACAGCATTAAAGGTTATGTTATGGGATGGATAGGGGACTGTAGGTTGACCCCTAGGGGCGCATGCAACCCTTGGGACACAGGTTGCCCACCACTGCTCTAGGGTGCCTTCTTTTTCATCAAAAGAAGTCCAGGGAGGATGAAGCTAAGATCAGAGAAAGCGATATTAAAAGTGTCCTGTGTGATGTTCCCTTCAGCTGGGAGCATGGAGGGGAGGCTTAGCTGTTCTTTCCTGTGAGATCTTTCAGGTTACTCTAAAATTTTACCATCTCCCACGTTTCACTTAGGCAGTCTTGTAGTACTGGGCCTTGGCTAGTCTGGTCTCTTGAGTGCAGTTGTTCCTAGCTGCCCTATACCTTTGGAAGTCAGCAGGCTTGCCTGTAGACTTAAACTTGTGCCATAAGAGGTCCCTATCGCCCATGAGATCTAGGAGTGATTGGGTAATCCAGCCATTGCTAGGATTCTTCAACTTCTGTTTTTTACGGGGCATAGATGTCACAGACAGCATTGAAGATATCAGTGAAGAGGTCCAGTGCCTGGTCAGCGTCTTGAAGTGTGTCAGGGGGACCAGTCAAGTTGTGTTAGGTGGGCTTTGAACAAGCTCGGCTGCCCTTTTTAAAACATGATTCATGGTTAAGATAGGGGTGGGTTTGGCGGCTTAATTGGACCAGAGGCAAGTGACTGGGGATTGGCCACTAAGTGAGTCCAGGTGGACTGTGACCTCTGTGATCCTATCATGTCGGTTAGTAATAACCCAATTATTCAGTGTTTTTGTACCGGTATGGTAGTTAATCCTTATAGGGGCATCGACCATTTGGGAGAGGCAGATACTAGCTAAGGAGTCATTGAAGGGGCTGCTTCCTGGGAGAGTCAGTTCATGTTAAAGCCCCTCTTCCCACAATGTATCACAGTGTGTCACACAGCAGTCTTATCAACTCGGTTAGAGAAATGTTTCTTTTCACAGCACAGGAAAGAGCCAGACTTTCAGCCTTCAGTTTAGGAGCAGCAGTTTGGGGAGAAAGAGGACATCAGCAGGTAGACCACAGGATGTTCAACAGAACAGCTCAAAGGAGAGAAGGACATTAGCAGCAAGTATACAGGGCAGCAGCAAGAGTTTATACAAGACATCAGCAGCAGCCAGTTTGGGGAGCTGGACATCAGCAACAATATTCAGTCTTCAGCCAGTTCGGAAAGCCAAAATAACAGCAGAAGCCATATGAAGAGAGACTAAAGGAGCTTAATATGTATACCCTTGAGGAAAGGAGGGCAAATGGGGACATGATAGAAACCTTCAAGTACCTCAAGGAAATCAACAAAGTCCAAGTGGGTACCATCTTTCAGAAAAAGAGATGTGCAAGAACAAGGAGACACAATTTGAAGATAATGGGGGATGGCTCAGCGGCAATGTGAGGAATTATTTTTTCATAGAGAGGGTAGTGGATGCATGGAACGGCCTTCCTGAGGTGGTCGTGGGGTCAAAAACAGTGGGGAATTCAAGAATGTTTGGGACAGACATAAGATAATTCTGGTGGGGTAGGAACCTGGGAGGTAGGAAGAAGTAGGCTGTTGGTTAACTAGGATCTGCAGCTTGTCCAATAGGGAAATTGGCAGACTAGGTGGGACAAGCGGTCTTTATGTGCCATCAAAGTCTATGTTTAACATAAGCAGCATCCTTGCTGAAGAAGTAAACAAGATGATATTCAGTAACGGGAGGATAGCATGGGAGGGAGCATTCAATACCAGCAAGACTTCACTCCGCTTTGTGCCAGTTCAAGGGAGCCAAGTAGCAGAAATATAGAAACACAGAAGATGATGGCAGAAGGGGACCTGTGGTCCATCGAGTCTGCCCAAGCGAGGTATCCCAGGACTTACTGTGCACCAGTGTGCTGTCCTCCCAGACACCCAGCCTAGCCCTTACCAGTGCCATGTGTTTGTTCCCAATTCTTGTCCCAGTCCCACCCATGCTTAAAGCTTGATACAGACAAGCAGTCGGTTCACGAGTCTGACAGCATGGGAGGGAGTGTTGAATACCACAAAGACGGCACCTTCATTTAGTTTCATGGGGCAGCCACCAAGGGTAGGTCAGATGTGTTAAGGAAACAGCATGAAACATAGAAACATAGAAAGTGATGGAAGAAGGGACCTCCAGATCCATCTAGTCTGCCCATAAGCCTACCCCCACCAACTGCTATTCAGTTTTGTGATTCTTTTGTACCTATCCAAGCCTTTTGAATATTCCAACTGTTTTCAGGCAGTTCCATGTATCCACCACCCTCTCTGTAAAGAAGAACTTTATTGCATTGCCCTTAAATTTGCCGCCTTCTAGCTTCATGCTGTGACCTCGGGTTCTTGTGTGATACTTCAACTGAAAAGGTCCTCAACCTGTACCTTGTTTATTCCCTTCGTGTATTTGAATGTTTCTATCATGTCTCCCCTATCTCTCCATTGTTCAAGGGAATACATGTTGAGTTCTTGCACACACTTCTCATAGTTTATATCATGGAGTCCTTGTATTATTTTTGTAGCTTTCCTCTGCACTGTCTCAGGTCTGTCTATATACCTTTTGAGGTGTGGTCTCCAGAACTGTACACTGTGCTCAGATCAGTCTCACCAAAGACCTGTAAAGTGGCGTGATAACCTCTCTATTTCTGCTAGTAATTCCGTCTTATGCAGCCCAGCATTCCATTTGCCTTTAATGCTGCTTTCTTGCATTGTTTGATTTTACAGATCATGTGATATGATTACTCCAGATCTCTTTCCTGCTTTGTTGATTCTAATTTGACTACTTCTAGAAGGTATTCTGAGTCTGGATTACTCTTCCTGTGTGCATGATTTTGCACTTTTAGCACTGAAATTTAGTTGCCATGTGTGTGACCAACTTTCTAGCTTTTTAAGGTCAGCCTCATCCTTTCTACTCCACGGGAGTGTCCACCCTATTGCATATCTTTGTGTCGTCTGCAAAAGACTCACTTTGCCTTCCAGATCATCAGATATGTCACTAATAAAAATACTGAATAGGACGGGCCCAGTACCAATCCCTGTGGTAACACGCTAGTCACCTCCTTTCTTCTGATAGGGAGCTGTTTACCACTACCCTCTGTGTCCTTCCTTTTAGCAACTCCCTATCCAGTCTACAACCTTTGACCTCCCCATGCTGCCCAGTTTATTTAACAATCTTCTGTGGGACCGAATCAAAGGCTTTGCTGAAGTCTAGGTAAACCACGTCCACGGTGCCACCCTGGTCCACTACTTGGGTCACCCAGTTGAAGAAGTCGATAAGATTTGTGTGGCATAACCTCCCAGTGGTGAAACCGTGCTGTCTTTGATCTAATCTTCTACTATCTTCGAGAAAAGATACAATTCTCTCCTTGAATAGGGCTTCCATTGTTTTGCCCACAATTGAGGTGAGGCTGACTGGACAGTAGTTGCCAGCACTCTCCTTGCTACTATTTTTGTGAAGTGGGACAACTGTGGCCTTCCTCCAGTCCTCTGGTACTGCTCCACATTCCAAAGATAGGTTGAATAGCCTGGTCAGGGAGCTGCCAGTTCCTCCCTTAGCTCTCTCTGTAATCTTGGATGAACATCGTCCGTTCCATAGCTTTGTTCACCTTGAGCTTTTCTAGTTTCTTCAGGACTCTTTCTTCTATAAAAGGTTCCAAATCAATTCCGCTGCTGCTTATACCTTTTTCTGGCATGGGTGGTCTGCTCCTTCCCTTCTTTACGAAAACCGAGCAAAAATATCTGTTGAGGATTTCAGCTTTTCTTTATCATCCTCCATGTGTCCACCATCTTCCCTTACCAGTCTGAGTATGCTCCACTCTTCTTCCTTTGTTGCCAACATATCTGAAGAAGGCTTTGTCTCCTTTGACCTCTCTGGCTATCCTCTCCTCAGTTGCTGCTTTGGTCACTCTGATTAGCTTGCCTTCTTCCTTTTGTTTCTCCTTGTACGCTTCCATGTCCTTTTCACAGCCCATCTCCTGTAGTTTTGAAGGTAGTTCATTCTACCTGACCTTGGTGCAAGTCCTATAAAAACAGAGGGGTTTCCTTCTTTTTTCTTTTTTTTTGTACTTTTATTTTTCCTCCTCTACCCCTCCACTCCAGTCTCCTCTGGAGTACCTAGGATCATCCCACTACAGTTTGCTCCTACCTGGTCAATCCTCCATCGCTCATGTAGCCTCGGTTTGTCCCCCAGGCGCGAGACGGGTGGGCTCCAACACCCCAGAATTCTCTGGTGGCGGCTGTAGGGAGAATGCCAGGAGGGCGCCTGCAAATCATGGGCAAGCTCTGGTTCTCCGCCTGCCGGAGCCGATGGGGCTTTTTCCTTTTTCCCTGGGAGTGGTCAGTGCCCTGACATCAAGGCCTCACTGATGTCTGCCACTCTCCGCCTTTGCTACGCTTTCTCTGGCGCTTGCTGTATCTCCAGCTTCCACCAGAGGTCAGCCGAGCGCCAAACAGGGACCCCTGTTCCTTCCGGGAGAGGAGAGCTGTCCTCCAGATGCTCAATCCTCTCCTCCCTGCTGACCACCAGCAACCCAGGCTCGTTCCTGAACCTGGGTCACCGTGTGGTGCGAGGTGTGATGCCCAGCACCTCAACCCTCAGCGCCACCAGGCCAGCCCGGTTTCCTTCTTTCTTTGCTCACTTTTTGTATACAATGGCTAGAGACATCCATTAAAGCTGTTTTGAGAATGGTCCAGTACTCATCTACTCCCCCACCTGAGTTATGTTGGCTAGGCTCTGTGTGAACTCTTTTTCATTTTGGTGAAATCTGCTCACCTAAAGTCCAGGATTTTAGTTTTGAAGTGCTTGGTTTCTTTGTCTGTTTTTATTTGGAACCATACAATGTGGTAGTCGCTGGACACCAGGTGGCTCCCAACTTCTACCCCAGAGATGTTATCATCATTGGTGAGTAACAGGTCAAGGACAGCATCCCTAGTGGGTTTCTTAAGGAGTTGCTTCAGACCCGAGACATGTAGAGTGTCCAGGAAGCCTTTGCTCTTGGAAGAGGCTACTGTATGGGTGCTCCAGCTAATATCAGGTAAGTTAAAATCACTGACCACTATCACTTCCTTTCGCACCCATTTTGTGTATGTTTTCTAGGATTTTCTTGTCCCTTTTTTCCCTGATCGTTGGGGTCTGTACACCAACCCCATCCAAGTGGCCACCTCTACTGGGTTCCAGTGTAACCCAAAATGAAGGGCTCTAAGTGAGTGGGTTAATTTAAGCCTCATGGAGCAAAACTGCAAATGACACTTCCATGCAAACACTACTACAGCAAAAATACTGCCATTAACTAGTGTATCAGGAACATAATTAACAAATAGAGAACTGTGCAGAGGCCTGAGATGTTCAAAGGGGTTATGTAGCAACCCCAGTACTCACCCTGGGCAATATTCATACAGGGAATTGTGCAGCTTAATTCCCAATGCACCGGGTGCAAAGGTAATGTGTGCGGCACATCTCCAGGGGGTGTGCCCGCATACATGGCACATCCCCGACATTCAGCCTGATGTGCAGCACATATGCCTGCACACCCTGAGATGTGCTGCATACTGAAGCACAAAGTTGAGCCTGAAAAATAAGGATCAAATGGTAGCCACCCACAGGTGAGCTGCCATAATGCAAGGCACATCACAGCAGCTGCCAGCCGAGGTGCCCCAGAACACTGTGCACAAGCACCCTACATAGTCCCTGTTGGTCCAGTGGTTCCCCTCCTGCCCGTAACCCCAGTCACCCAAAAGACAAAATAGCATTGCCCTGGTAGTCTAGTGGAACCCCCACCACTCTGTAGCGCCGATCACTGCTAAAAATAGAATTATAATGCCTTGGTAGTCTAGTGGAAAGTCTTGGGTTTAGTTAGGGTTTGGGGCAGAAAGGGAGGGTATGGTAGTAGGGGCTGCCCGCTGGTGGTGGTGTGAGATACTCACTGGTAGTACAGCGGATAGGTCTATAAAGGCTGTGTTGAGAGCATTTGCTACATCGCTGGGTTCCTGGAGTGGCTTAGAATCTGTTATTATCAGATCAGATGGGGCTCTTGAGGCCTTCCTGTGAGGGATTTAATTGAGTTCCAGAACTCCCTGCCATCTCCCAGCTTTTGTTTAGGAAGTCCTTGCAGTAGGAGGCTTTGGCTATGCAAATTAGTTCAGCACAATTGTTTTTGGCTGCTTTTGGACATGAAAGGGGCAAAGATGTCGAGGCCCTTGTTAACCACACCTCCACAGTAAAATACATTGCTCATCTGTTACGTAGTAAGGACAGGTTTTCTGCATCAGTGAACATGAGTGATACGCCATGCATCAGGACAGACAGAGCTTTCTGCACATCACTCACTCAAAAAAAACACATGGCAGATCAATCCCCTTTCTGTCTTTCTATCCTGATGAATGACACATCACCCACACAAAATGAAACATAGAAACATAGACTTTGACAGCAGATAAGGACCGCTGGGCCCACCTAGTCTGCCCATTTCCTACCTACTGGATAAGCTGCAGATCCTAGTTAACCAACTGCCTATTTCTTCCTACCCCCACAAGAATTGCCTTATGTCTGTCCCATACATTCTTGTATTCTTCCACAGTTTTAGACCCCACAACCTCCTCAGGAAGGCTGTTCCATCGTCCCACCACCCTCTCTGTGAAAAACACTTTCACATTACCACTGAGCCATTTGTGTCCCCTTGTTCTTGCACATCTCTTTTTCTGAAAGATGCTACCTCTTGGACTTTGTTGATTCCATTGAGGTACTTAAAAGTTTCTATCATGCCCCCTTCTTTCTCAAGGTATACATATTAAGCTCCTTTAGTCTCCTGATATGGCTTCTCTTGCAGACCATGCACCATTTTAGTTGCCCTCCTCTGGACTGCCTCCATCCTGTCTATGTCCTTGTGTGACGGGTCTCCAGAACTGGATGCAGTACTCCAGATGGGGTCTCACCAACTGTCTGTACAGAGGATAACAACTTCCTGTTTTCTGCTGGTGATGCCTCTACCTATACGTCCCAGTATCCCCAGCCCTCCCTACTGCCTTCTCACATTACTTGCCAACCTTAGATCATCTGATATGATTACCCCTAGGTCCCTTTCCATTTTAGTTGTTGTTACTACCTCCCGTGTACTCTTCCCTGGGTTTTTGTTTCCTAGCTGCATTATTTTGCACTTCTTGCATTGAATCCTAGCTGCCATACTTCTGACCATTCCTCCAACCTTGCCAAGTCCTTTCTCATCCTTTCCATGCCTCCTTGTGTATCAACCCTGTTGCAGATCTTTGTGTTATCTGCAAAGAGGCATACTTTTCCTTCAGTCCTCTGCAATGTCACTTATAAAGACATTAAAAGGACTGGACCAATACTGAACCCTCGCGGTACCCACTAGTAACCCCTTTCTTCAGAGTGGACTCCGTTTATATTACCTTCTGTGTCCTGTTGTCCAGCCAATGTTTTACTTAGGGCTACCACCCTGGGACCCACTCCCAGGCTGGCTTAATTTGTTTATTAATCTTTGTGTTGGACTGTGGTCCTTTCAAGGTCTCCTCAGAAGCCATCTGACAGACACTCACTGCTGCAACTGCACATAATCCCCTCCTGCCCTTTACCTTCACCCCTAAGCTGGGTCTGCCCTGTCTACTTTTGCTGTATATGCCTGGAGTCTCATGTAACATCTGCTGACCAACGTAAAAAATATCTCTGGTTGCTACCTGACGTGGTACTCGTGTACCTATACTATGACTAATGTGATTTACCTATTACCAGCATGTACCACCAGTGAATGCCTGTAACACTGGTTGATTTTTTAATCTAAGCGTTATGTACTGTACTGTTTGTTTGCTGTGATGTATTGCTCTCTTGACAAGGTGCCTTTGTAAATGAGTCTATGACTCAAAGGTCTGTAAACCAATGATCTAATAAATAAATAAATAAATAAATCCCTTGCTAAAGTCTAGGTAGGCCATGTCCACAGCCCCTCCTGGTCTACTACTTTGGTCACCCAGTCAAAGAAATCGATTAGATTAGTCTGACATGACCTTCCCACAGTGAACCCATGCTGCCCTGGGTCCTGTGCCCCACTGGCCTTTAGGTACTCAACAATTCTTTCCTTCAGAAATGATTCCATCACTTTCCCTACCAAAGAGGTCAAACACAGTACATCACCTCATGCAAAAGGTCTCCTTAAACTTGACAGAAATGTAAAAACAGAGTATGCATGACACAACAGGCGCTACAAGGTACGCTTTGTTGATGACTAAAACATGTTCTGTGCCATTAGAGTAATCCTGGTATCTGTTCTTGTTTCTGAAAAATGCAGATTTATCACTTTAATTTCATGTAATTTTTTCTTTTCTATTTATTCGCCTCTTGCACTCTGTATCTGATCTCCTTCAGGCATCCAAGGTTAACCATCTGTCCCCCTTACCTGTCCCTACCTGAGGTGCCATCCTCCATAGAGCTGTGGTCCCCCCACCCCGGGAGAGGATTTGGATGAGGGCTACACCCTCAAACAATTCAATTTTCATCACAGCACCAGTCTCAGAGGCCCAGGAAGGAAGATCTTGTGACATGTCAGCAGACCATCATCATCAGGTACAAGGCTTGAGAATGAAGTAAGCCACTGATTTTTACCAGGCTCATACCTGAAGAAGACCAAGGAGAGGACGAAGCTGGAGCGTCAGAGGAGGTAAAGAAATAATGCAAAAAAAATCAGGATTCGCTGCCCCTCCCTGAGGTCTGCCCCCACCCCAGAGTTAGTATCAATAGTTGGGGTGGGGGACAAACCCAAAGAAGGGGGATGGGGCAGCCCACAAAAACAATGGTGGCATATGTTACAGTGGATACTGAGAAGGTGCATTCAAAAATCAGATTGAAGGAATGAGAAAATTTACTCAAGACAAAAACATCCAGATTCTAGGTATCCCTGACAACCAAGGCCTACTTGGCTTCATGAAAGAATGGCACAAAAAATTGACATATTTTTAAACAGGGATGGCGATCAGACATCAGGAAAGGGGAAAGAGACCAGTAGACTACCAGGAACTTTGCAAAAAAGACTACCGGAGGCGATGGGGTCGGTCAGGGGAGGGACCACTAGACTACCAGGAACTGAGAAAGTAAGGTAAATGCGGTTCAATGTATTTCAATGGGGGTTTAACTTTGATGTATAATTTTGTCATTTTTAAGATTTAGACACCAGATTTTCAACATACCCTTTCTGAGACCCTCCTCATGAACAATGTTGCTGTCATTTCACAAATCCTGCCCAAAGGTGCTTTTGTGGTCAGTTGGCGAAATCACCTTTTGGGCCAGATTCGAAATGTTCACTGTACTTGTTCATGAGGTGAAGTCCTCAGAAGGGTATGTGAAAATCTGGGGTCAAATATAAAATGATAAAGTTCTCATGATCTGATGACATTTCCTACACTCGCCTCCTAATATTCGTAATTTACAATATTGTCATCCCAAATTTTCAACATAGCCATTTCTTTACATCGCCTCATGAACATGACAGTTGTCAGTTTTCAATTCATGGTCAAAATGTGTTTTCTTACCTGTGGCATGGAATGACATGGCGGTGGCGTGTATGATCTTTCAGTTGAGATTTGAAAATTCTCAGTCCAGCGTTTTTGAGGTGGAGTAATAACAAGGCTATGCTGACAGTTAGGTTGCTGTTTTGACTGAAACGCTCCATGGCAGCAACAACATCTACACATCTACAGAGGGATGGGAGTGCCCTGCACCCAATAAGCAAATATAGCTGTGGTTATACTATCTCAAAAGTAAGGAAATTCATTGCAAAAAACTTTGTTAATGCATCAGTTGGTTCCACTGACAAAGATGGAAATGTGGTGTTAGGTTTTCAACCCTAACACCCCCACCACACCCCCTGCACACACACCAACAGGCATCGGGGTGCCTTGGAGTTGTCAGCCCTAACGTCACCCCATTCTCCCATACCGCACTCCATCTCAGCTTATTTACCATAGAATGGAGTAACCTAGGGCTGACAACTTAAGGCACACTCCTGACACCTTTGGTGCATGCAGGGTGGGTGTTATGGAACCCTAATTGTTATATTAACAAAGTTTTCTGCAACAAATACATATATATGTAAAATGGATATGCTATGGTCTTCCTGAAATAGTGCTAATATCCCCTCGAGTGCAGTTTGATCTTATGACGCACAATTGGTGAAGACACGAGTGATGTCAAAGGTCAAACTTGCATTAGAGGAAATATTATACTATTTCTGATTAGACCATGGCACATTCCATTTATGCAATGCCCCTTCCTGGTCATGTGCTTTTTTTTTAGACAATTTTTTTTTATCATTTTAGGATGACTGAGCTGCTATTTCAGGATGACCGAGCGGGTTTAATGCTCATTTTCATGTACACCCATATTAGTGTATGTGTCAGTATGTCCTAGTGTGTACAGGAAATGGGTATGAGCTAGAGAGACAAGCGAAGAAGAGATGATGGTTCCCAGTGTGCCATTTAGTGAAGTGCCAGTCGGAGATAAATGGCGGACTTCTCACCACTGGGAGGAGGTAAGAGGCAGTTAAAATGTTGTGGCAGGCAAGGGAAATTGGGAACAGTACAGGGATAAGAATTTCACTACAGATCAGTAGTTTTGTTAGGATTTCTAATGTTAAAATAATTATCGAGAAAGTAGAAGTATTTCCTCCTGGGCCAAGGAGAAATTAAACTCAAGAGAGTAGAAGCCCGGCGTGCAAGTGAGCAGCTGCATTCTGATTATGGTGCTCGCTCTGGCTCAACCAATGGGGACCTACAGTCAGTATATTTCTCCTCCTGAGGACCTAGAGTGAGAATATTTTGATATTCTCACCTCTAGGTCCTAAGGAAGAAAACATCACTGATACACTGATACTACCCTTTACTATGCTTATGGGTGTTGCATAAATATATATGAAAGACAAAGAACCTCTGTGCAGAAACACTGAGTCAAGGTTACCCAGAGGGCATTTAGATGGGAAGCAAAGTTTCAAGAAAATACAAACACATGTCGATGGCTGTAGCATCATGGCTGTATATAAACAATATTAGACAAATATGGAATTAATTTTAGACCAGATGGTGTTGGGCAGTTTGCAAAGGGTGGTAACAGATGACATAGACATGCGTGTTGGATCTACCAGGATTCATCAGTATACCTCGTCTGTTTGACATCAGTGGAATGTAACCAGGTACCAAGATGGTCTGTCTAGGTTATATTGTGGTGAACCCATTAAAATAAATTAAATAAATTAAAATAAAAACTATTTAAAAGACAAAGAACCTCTGTGCTCAAACACTGAGGTAAGGGTTACCCAGGGCATTTGGCTGCTAAGCCAAGTTTCAAGAACTTAGCACCCTTTGCAAACTGTGTGAGAGGTCTCGGCACCATGCAATTCTGCTTAAAGTTGAACCAGCATAACATTATGTGGTGATTTATATATGCAGCCCATGATGCTTTGCATTGTGTGGGCATGTGTGATTTTGTATTTTCTTGAAACTTGGCTTCCCAGCCAAATGCCCTTTGGGTAACCTTGCCTCAGTGTTTGCGCACAGAGGTTCTTTTGTCTTTTAAATAGTTTTTATTTTAATGGGTTCACCACAACATAACCCAGACAGACCATCTTAGGATACCTGGTTCATTCCACTGGGTGTCAAACAGACGAGGCATACTGATGAGTCCCAGGAAATCTTTGTAAACTGGCGTGAGAGGCCTTTCAGCACCATGCAATTCTGTTTAAAGTGGAACCAGCATAACATTCTGTGGTGATTTGGTATATTCAGCCCATGATGCTTTGCATTGTGTGGGCATGTATAAATATATATGTACATTTTCTTACTGTAGCTCTTGCTGGGGTGTATAAGTTAGGAGTGTTCACCTTTTAAGATGCTATAGGGTTATTTTGATGTGAGATGTGTGGGCAAGCCATTGCTTTATTCGAGCAGGTACAGTGGTGGGAGCTTAGACCGTGGCTTATAGTTGTGCCAGGCCTTACTGTCATGGCAGCGGATAGTATGCAAACTACAGTGCAATGCACTTATCAGGACTCTTGATGGCATGGTTCTGATGACCTAGCTTGCATTCATTAAATAATGGGACATTACTTTGACATGATTCCACCTGAACCTTTGCTTTAAAGAGGGCTTTTGAGATGCAGCTGTATTTATAGCTGTCAATTGTCATTCCTTCACAGAATATGGCCTTCAAGCCAAATGCAACAAAATGACGCATTTACAAAGGTATTTTATAAAACTCCTGATCTTACCTTGGAAGCGGCTGCAGCATGTTAGCTGTGTCAATGTTAGCATGTCCTAGAATGTGACGCTTTGCTCCTGAATGACCAGAGTGTAGGAAAGACAGAAACAATGAGCAGCAGTGCCGCAGTAGCAGTGTGGCAGTTGGACAATGGTCAGACTCCATAGTGATCCAATACAGGGCTACAGTACCATTAATTTCTGCCAACCCTTATTGTTATGATCCAGTGTTCAGAAGTAGTGATTCTTTGAACAGTTCATCAGCAGCCAAAGAAAGTGGTACTCAGACAAGAATGGAAAACACTGATTGCTACAGACTTTGGAAGCGCTACAGCTGCCTTCCACTTGCTGTACCATCATAATTGTGCCATGAGTGTTCCTCCCTCCCCCGCCGCTAAGCAAGTAGCAATACAGCACTGTCACTGTGTGGCTGGTACTGTATGTAATTCATTCATGTGGCAGTATTAGCGACTTAGCCCCTACGAACTTCATTCATGTGGTAGTATTACTGATTGTAGTGAACCCCAGGTGGCACTATCCCAAGGGCTACTACCCCTGCCTGCTTGACTAAAAACAGGTTAAGGGGCCTAGGTTCTGTAACGGGTGCCTCAGTCGAAAGTCAGGGTTGGTAGTGGTCAAACTAGCCTGTGCACAGCCCTTGAACACTGTAACCCCCTAGTTCCCCATAGTGGCCAAAACAGTACACAATAATCACTTCACAATACTGCTGATACACTTTGCAAGTACCACGCTGGTTGCATTTACCGCCAGGGCTGGCTCCTCTGGTTCGACCCTGGGACCCCTGTAAACAAGGTTAAACAGAGCAGACAGCAACAGTACAGTACTTTTAACACAAACTGGAACTACAGTCAGTTTAAATGCAGAAAAGTAAGATCTGATTTATTCAGGGGACATGAACAGGAAGGCGTAATCAGGATGATTGAGCTTATAGCTACATTAATCAAGCAGTTATGCATGCAGTTCAGAATCCCCACACAGTCACACATTCTGGGTACCCATGTAGTAGGCAGATGGGCTAGCCAGGATCGTTGTCCGGTAGGCTGGAACCGCAGCTGGTTGGGCCCTGTGATGGAAAACAACATGCACAACACACTATTTGTAATCCAGAGCCCTGATGGCTCAGTTCATGAATAAAGAGAAATAACCAAGAAATCAGATGACACACTTAGATTATATGGTAGGTGCAGGAGCTACCCTGATAATTATTCACGGTACCCAAGACTGGACACAGGATGGACTAAATTCGAGAAAGCTGGTGGTTGGTCTGGATTGCCAGGAGAAGCAGGGCCCTCACGATTTCGCTAAGGCATTGTTCTCATTCAAGCGTGGAGCAGGGGCTGATCCCCAGGCAGGTCTCTCAATGATGGCTTTTCTCTGTGCAGTAGGGTAGTCGGGCAAGGCCCTCATGGCAAGGCCCAGCCACATGGAGTTAACTGCAGATTCAGTCCGCTTGAGCTGGATACAGCTACCAGCAAGCAGGTACAGCTACCAGCAAGCAAGACACAGTTCACACAGTGGGAAACAAATCATAATCCACTTTCAATACACAGCACATTTATATGCAAAAGATTCTACAGTACCAGACAATTCTTCTTTGGTCACTGTCCTTTTATTCTCTGCACAAGTCCAAAGTTCTGAAGTGAATGGGAATTCTGGTAGGCCGATTGCATTCAGCACAATCTTCGGTCCTCCTCAGGTTAAGCCTGGTCCCACTTCAGTAGCTTACTTTAATCACACACACTCAGATTCAGTCCAATATAATTCTTTCTCCCTCTCAGAGCAGTAGGCAGACATGCAGGCCAGGAATCAGGCTTTTCCACAGTTCTCCCATGTGAATCCACTCAGAAGTGCTGCTCAAAACACTTGAGCCCTTACTCATTTCACTTCCCAGCTCAGAAGTAACTGAAAATTGCAAGCAGTCTGGGATTTCCCCAAGAATCAAAGGGTTCAGTTGACTGATCTGTCTCAGTCACAACAAAGGCTCCCTTCAGGTGCAAAAGGTGCCAAAAGCCCAAAACTACAATTCTTACAGATTTTGACTCCAGAAAGCTCCTGTAGTCCGGCTCCATTTTAGGTCCCACTAGAACTGATTGGTCCAATTCGTAGTCCCGGCCAAATGGTGGGGATAAACAAGACGTTCTTGCTGCAAAGAAGGCAGGTTAGACAAACTACTTTATCATTATCACTCTAAATGATTTTCAGCAAATAGTTACATCTTTCAACAGAGCTCCCTTTCAGATTACTTATGACCAGAGCCACTGGAAAATTGCAGAAAAGGTTACCCAAAATTATGGAGCATTTTGAAAAATTATGAAATTGCGGGGGTTCTACTATAGACCCTGAGTGCTTCACAATAAATCTTTTAATGTTTGCGCTGCATATATTAGTCAGTATAAATTGCTAAATGAATACACTGATACCTGAATATGTTTAAAACATAAAGTTTATGTTCCTAAAAGAATACTAAACTGATAAACTATCGTAAGCAGTGTCTATCTTCCAAAATTTAAAACATCTGCCTCATGAGTGCTAAATAGATTCTATAAAGTGAGCCACAGCAAATCAATATTAAATAAATCCAGAATAAACACATTTTTCTGTGTGTGGATGTAGACTAATGAAGCCTAATCAACAGCTGTTTACAGTGCTCTGCCAGCTATTCACCCACTTTGGTACAAGAAAAATAAGCAGATAGAGTGGTGAATAATTGAGTTTTAGTAAAATGTTGTTAAAGTGTTTAATGGTCATAATGTGTACTGTAGGTACTGTACCTATTTTGAAATCACATATTTAAACATTAACTCTGGGAGTTATTGGGCCTGCAGTATAGTCTAGAGGTTAAAGTAACAAACTGTGAATGAGCTGGCGACATCTAGTAGACCTGGGTTTGATTCCCACAACCTCCACTTGCATACTGTGTGATTCTGAGCAAGTCACTTTAACCTCTTCAGTGCTCCTGGGTTGTACCTAAAACAAGCACTTGTGCCTAGTGGGCCTCATATGTGTTACCAAAATTGTTAAAAAATACCAATATATTTTTACTGCATCATACAGTAGTCAGGGTACCCTGTAATTTACCTTTGTTTTACTCTGGCTGCAGTAATTTTGTTTAGTTAAATGTTCAGATACATTTTGTGTTTTATAAGCTTGTTTTTAGACTTTAGTCAGGGTTTTGTTGTAGTATTTGTATGTAAGCGTTTAGTGGTTGGTTATGCTAAGAGTGAGATCACTGTTAGCAATTAGCTTATTCAAGTTTAAAATCGGTAGGCCATCCAAAATCCTCAGCTGTTTGAATCAAAACTAGTCTAAATGAAAGTATGCTCCAAGGAATAACCTGCCCTGCCACTTACAAAAGGCGTCCTAGTTAGCACCCATTTAAGTGAATGGGATAATTTGCACCTTTTCTCCCATCTTTTGTTTCAGTCTGTGTGGCAACAAAACATCTTCTCATAGACTGCTTCAACACAGAACAAATATTAAGTGTTTAAGTGTACTGTGCCAGTGGATTTTGAAACCAAACAAGACAAGGATTCAAAAGAAATTAGTGTCACATAAAACCCTTGCCCTACCTTGCCCTGCATTGTTTTGGCCAAACCCAAGTCTGCATGCAAAATTGTAATATCTTTGAGAGCATTTTATTAAAAATGTTAATACTTTTACACAGTTAAATATAAAAACTCAAAATTGCAAAAATTGCAGAACATGTCAGCTTTTGCAGAGAATGGTGAAAATTGTGGATTGCAAAAAATTGCAGGCGCAATTTTCCAGTGGCCCGTTTATGACTGCAATCCAAGCAGCTCTTAGAGAGACAGTGCAGAGGCTATACAGGTACTCTCCTGGCAATCACATTTAAACTGCTAAATGCAGGACACCAACCTGGCAGTGAGTATTTAGGCAAGCTCAAGGAAGACTTTTGGGAACCCCCATTGGTAGGGGGTTACAGTAGCCCCCTCCATGTATAGTCAGTTCTACTTGCCACATATGCCATCCTATATCAGTGTAAATCTGAGTGTGCTGCAGTCATTTTCTCCTCTACTTCTTTTCCCACAACTGCTGCCACCACTCCCACTACCCCTCTGAGGGAAAAGCACTGACTTCTGATGGGAAACCAGCCTGCAGCTGACATGGAAGCAAATGGCCACTCCCCAATGACTGTCTTCCTTCTTTTCGGCTATTTTACTAATAAACTCAAATGTCAGAGTAAATAAAACCGAAAGTATTAACAGCACACAAGCTTGTTAAACACCAGCGACCACAGATGCAGAAAGCCCCACCCCACTGCTTCAGCCTGTTTGTTGGCATAATCTCTGAACTGGATACCTCTATCATTACCATGCCTATAGTGAACCCCTTCTGGACCCATTAAATGCTGTTTACTTTTGATTTGGCACAGATGGTGCAGTGGTACGTCAGGCAGGATTATAAGAAAAACAGCAGTACATGACAAGCTGTTAGGATGACAGGCAATCAACAAGAAGCAATGATAAAACCAGCAATAAATATATAGCTCACTCTGTGTTTTGTGCTAAAATACAGGATTCTCACATGGACCAACTACAGTGGCGTCAAAACTTCTACCATATCTATAGGAACATGCTCTCTGTTTGCCTCACTTCTCTCTTCCAGACAGCCACCACCACCAGGACCGCTAGACTGTCCTCCACTCTCTCTTTCACTGTTCCTTTCCGGACCACTCAAGGCCAGAAAGCGTTCTTCAACTCTCTCCTCTGGAACTAAAACACTGTCTCTCTAGTTCATGGTTTGCCCTTTGGTCTATAATATCAATGGTTCTTAGACTTTGTCACAGTGAGCCTCTCCAAATCCATGGAAAAGATTCTGAGCCTCCCCAAAACTGAAATAATCTTGGGCCTCCCCAAGGAAAAATAACATGCTGTACTTTTTGGCGGTACACGTGAATAAATTGAAACCCCTTTGAGTACTTGGCTCACATTCCGTTCTTTCATTCAGTTCTTTGTCTTATACTGATGTGGAACCATTGAAAAGAGCTCTTGTGCTCAAAGGTGTTATCTGAATAACAAATAAATAAAATGAACAAATATTATTATTCAGTTTATTGTAACCTTCCCCTAGCCAGCCTACCTGCTCCACTATTTTCATTCTTGAACGTTGTTACCCTTGTTGCAGTACCTTCATGGGTCAGACTACTTTCTCTGTTTCCTCTCTCTATATGAAATAACCTTCCTACATACTTTGCCTCTCTCCCTCCTTCCCTGCTCCTAAGCAGCTTCTCTGGGATTACTTTGATCCTTCCTGCTATTGTTCTTAACACTTCTATGCTCAACCCTTGTATTTGGGCTGTTCTGCCATCAGGCTACAAATTGATCAATTATCAGCTCATTATTAGCTTATTGTTCATATTTGTTTGCACTATTATTCATTGTGTATTTCTTGATTGTTTTGCAGTTAACTTTTTGGAATATATTCACTACCTACCCTTCCCGGGTACACCTGAAATGAGCCTTGGCTCATTCACCTTCCTGTCACCTATTAGTAAATAAATACATACAATTCAGCTACTATTATCCTCTTTCAGTTTGCTTCATCTCTTCACACAAAATACATAAAACTCAAAATTTAAATACTGTACTTTTCAGACTCGCTGAGCCCCCAGGAACAGGTTGGGGCCTCCCAGGAGGCTGGCCTCACCATTTGAGAACCCCTGGTCTATATTATCCTAATTTATGTACCATTTTATTAACCATCGCTGTTAGTTAAATGTTTAAGCCTATGTCATGTCTCATGATTGCTGTATGTAACTGGATGCTTGTGTAAACAAGCAGCAATGCTCACATGCCTTTCCAGTATAATCAATAAAATGAAATGAAATAAAATGAAACATAGCAAAAGGAAATATCAGTGTGCAGAAAATAAGGTGTGCACTGAAATAAATAGCTAAGAAACAAAAATGTTACGTGAAACTACACAGAACAGTGATTAGCAGCACATATTAGTGTACAACAGTTTCACTTTCTTATTAGACTGATAGGGGACTGATAGAGGACTGTCAAAGTCAACGTGACATCCAATCTATAGCAGCTACTGTTTAAATATACTACTGCCTTTGTAAACAAGATGTTAGCAGTGAAAAAGCATCACAGGGACTCAAGAGACATAGATTTAAAAACTTTTTATTAGGACAACTCAAATACTGTTGTACAGGCACCTCAACACTTTCGACATCAGAGTTCCCATTCAGTGATTGCATTCAGGAACTAGGTACGCGAAAGGCGGATCGAGAGCCTGTGTCACTTCCAGTCGGTGAAATGAACAGACTGTGTTGAAACACGGCTGACTTGGGACACAAAACATAGATTAAACAATAAAATTGAAAACTAATATGCAATATGCCTTCCTTAGGACTAATATGGAGAGGAGCTGCGGCATGGGAGTGTTTATAGTGCTTTACAAATCTTGGGAGTCCCTCTTTAATTGTAATATTAGAAACAACTGTGCTTTAATTGTAGAGTCTCTGTACTGCCCAATAAATGCCCATAAATGGTACCTTCTGTTCCCTAACATGTATTGATGACATCAATGTATTTAGTTTGCTAATCACATACGGGTTACTATATTATTCATGGTTTGCTGCAGTTTTATATTTTACCTCTCACAAGGACTTCAGTACAAGAGAGGCAATCTCTTGACTTATGGTTCCATTAAGCTTATTATTGAGCAGGATTTTGGACAGTCTGTCACACTTTATATAGATTTCACGAACCAAGAGTTGATGGCAATTTGCTTAATGGTAATTATTATATTCATATGCATTTTTGTTACCTCTGGACAGCCAAACTCTGAGGCCATTTGGCGTACAGATGGTGCTTACAGCGACAGAGCGGTCATCAGTGAAGCCAAGGAGCCAGGTACACACACCACTCGAACAGCAAAAAGACCAACATTGGTCTTGATAAATAACAATTTATTTAGAACATTTAGTATAGAAAAATGTAAAGACAGCATCAGCAGCCAGCCCCTAGCCACTAATGTTTCCATAAACTCTTGCACTTTTCCATGAAGTATGCCACCTACTAGTCCATACAGTTATACAAAATGGTTAAAATGAAAGTTCAAATAAAAATAAAACTGCTAACCATAGTGATCAAACAAGTGCACCTTGAGAAATCAATCCCAGAAAAATGCACTCATAAGAAAATAAATAATACTACTACAAGATTATCATGGAGAGTTGTGGAATGCGAAAATATCGCCAAGGTAGTTTATTTTCTACCCATCTATTAAACAATCATTGTAAGAAACATCCTTGAGATGTATTTAAAAAAATCATAGTAGAGGATAAAATAAATGAATAAATATGTGAATCCATAAATAAATGTACACAAGGGAACTTCTGTGAAGAAAGCTATACCTAAACTCACTACATGAGAAAAGGAAAAGGAGGGGATGTCGGGATGGGAAGAGAAGGAAGGAAAGTGGAAGGAAAGGGCTTGAATGGAAAAAGGTATGGTGATGAAGAAGGGAATGAAAGTGTTGGAAATGAAACAATGGTGATGTGTAAGGGAAGGAAAACAAGAATGAACAAAGGGGGAACAGAAAATGAGGAATGGAAAGGCTATATAGTAGGAATCAAGGTGGTAAGGACGAAAGGAGAATACTTGAACAATAATAGACCGATAACAAGCTTTATAACAATGTCACTGGACACAGATTCCAGCTGGTTCAATTAAGAAATTAATACTGCTTAGGGTCAGGATCCAACTCTGTATGACAAAACATAAATTATCTTAAAAGCACTACCTTGACTGTTGATGGTGGAGACAGTGTTGACATTAAGAGTGAGAGCAAGACCAAGAAATACCATCTCCACCTCAACTTCAGCATTGACCTTGGGGCTCTATGATGATGTCTACAGCATTGTGCCCCAAGCAGGTGTTGGAACTAGGCAGATTGAAGGGTGTGCTGGAGTCAGAATGACTGGCATACACTTAACTGGTGAAGGTCAGACCAGGAGTGCAGTTGAGCCCAACCAAGCCTGATCCGGATGGTCCACATATAGTACTGGTGTCCAAGTGAGGGAGGAGTCCTCCCTCTCACATGATGAAATCAGCTACTCCAATGGGTGCTCCTCTGCCAGACCAATGTGCTTCACCACCAGTTTGAACTCTTGTGAGGGTGACAGACAATGGGAGCCCCGACCATAAAGAGCATGACTGGCCTCTTCACCAACTGTGCTCCCACAACCGGCATTGACTTTTTCTTTTTACATTGAGGAGAAAACAGTCACCTTTGAATGAGTGGAAGACTGAAGAAAATTGTGGAATTCTTTGTCCTCGCATGGAATAGACAGGTCAACTACATCCTTCTCCTCCACGAACAGAAACTCCAAGACCGGCATGACTTTGCCAGCTGCTTCCACTTTCAAGGTCCTCAACTGAACCACTAATTCCATGGCCAATGATGGCTTGGGCCCCATGGACTTGCCCTGCAGGACATACAGCTTGTGGTCCTTGAGTGGCAATGGATGCATGGCCTGACACATGAAGCAGTGCACCATGTCATGGTTGGGGCACAGACAATAAACACAGGCATCATGGCCATTTATTGCAGACATCTTGAACCTGTACAGAATACACCTCTTCAACACCATCTTTTTACTCTTTTCTATGTTGAATTCAACAATGGAGCAAGAGTCATGGGAAAAGGACGTTAAAAGCTGAAACTGAAGATATGGAGTCTACTGAACTGCCATTGAGAATGGATATTGGGCCAGAAACATGGAACCAAGTCACCAACTGGGATATGTAAGGTAAGGGGGCTAGCTAAGGGAGACTTATGGGCAAGAGCGGCTGTTCTCCACCGATTGACAAAATGGCATTGTTTGGTGGGTGTTACTAACCAGTATGTAAACCGATGACATCTGGAACACCAATGGAGCAAAGTCATAGGAAAAGTCTAGAAGCAAATCCAAAACTGAAGTACAAAGATAAAAATTCAAAAATCGCTTGAAAACTAGCAGAACCCTCAAAATTAACTGGAACTGTGAGGAGAATGCCTATTCCTTCAAGCAAAGAAAAGATCTTACATTGGGGTGAAGCTGGAGGACCACATGAGTGGTAGGAGGAGTCAGCTCAAGACTGTTTTGGTGACTGAGCATGCTCAGTGGAAGACTGCCTAAATGTGAATTGAATCTAGGTGGTTAGAAGTGCCATTATTTATCTGCTTTATGAATATTGCATCCACTGTCAGCTAGAAATAGTAGAGGAAGACCAGCCTTCCAGTGCAGCCATAGGGCTACTGCTAGTGACGCCAGTGACCAGGGTTCAGAAAATCATTGGTGGCCAGGGGTTGGCCAAGGGAGAGGGACTGACTGTCCGTTGCCATTATTACAGTGCTGTCTGATAACCACAAATGGTGTTCCAGGCAGAGAGTGCCTATAGGGGTAGGGGAACATTGGCGACACCATGCAACTGCACCTCAAGTTTGTGTGTGCACAGTGTCACTGAGTTTGCATCCGTAAGGGAAGGGATGAAATAGAAAATGGTCTTAATGCCTGTAGACAACAAATCTTGGTACAGACATGTCCCACACCTTTGCCACACCACCGCCCGATGAGAAGGATGCTTTGGGATATATTCTCCATACCATGACCCAACCTAGGGCATTCCAAGATAGGATGGAGGCAGGTGAGTGTTGCAGGAAAGGTGCTGGGGATCAAGGTGTACCATGTGGCTCCAGAGGAGACAGGTGCTGGGAACATGAGGAAGGGTAAAATATCCTAATTAAAAAAGAAATAGTACTGAACTCTGTTCCAGCTGCAGGAGAAGCTAATTCTTACTCATTTCCACCTGTCCACAGGTACTTCCCAAAGAATGTGAAAGGCAAGAAATAGTGACTGGTTTTTAGGACACCCTACTAGTTTGAATGAGATAGGTTTTGCCTTCTGGGTATGTAGCTACTAAATAAGTAAGACATTTTCTTCCCAAGTTATACAAAAAAGATTGCTAATTTGGAACATTTTGTCAGCCTCTCTTTAAGTCCCATAAACATATTAAAACATATACTGTATACATTAATTTACATTTTTGTGTGTCAGACCCCTTCCCCAGAAGACTCAGCCCCGCACCCCAGTCCTCAGCTTCTCCTCCTGGGACTTAGCTTGGTAGTGATCCTCCCAGGCTTGCCCCCAGGGTGGGGCTGCCAAGCAAGCGATCCCTGATGGAAGACGAGCCAGATTTTACCCCCATTTATGGATTAGTGGGATGTCCTCTGGCTTGTCCCTCATGGCAGGGACACAGGGTCGAACTATCCGATGGAACATCGTCATGTATGGGGGCTGGCATTTGGAATACTAGTAATCCCAATGGGAGGTGTAGCATGCAATGACATAATGGAGACAAAGCGCCAATGTCTGGCATGCTCCCCTCAACGTAGGCGCTGGCAGTAGAGTTCCCCCGGCCTCCATCAGAGGCCAGTTGCATGCCGGAGCCCCCCAAGAAGGAGAGCAATCCTTCAGATGCTCGATCCTCCTCCCCAGCTGGCCCTCCAACTCCCAAGTCCATTCCCAAACCTGGGATGTCAGCATCACGAGCAGAGGCCCTACCACTGTGTTGGTGAGCCAGCCTGAATTTACAGTTTTAAAACGTAGATGAGGCAAGGGCAAGATTTTTTTACTTCTCCTCTTCCCATTTCTAAGACTTGTTAACTGGTCTTTAAAAGGACACACACTGACAAATCTTAATCTGACAACTAAAGCATCACATACAGTAACTCCATGTAAATTTCCTTTTTGTACCCCTAAGCCTTTGAAAAACTGTCTGGATACAGTAGTCAAGACTGGAGTGGAATCTTTGAAAACTGATCACTGTTTATGTAAAACATAAAATATAAATCAAAAGCAAAGAAAGTGAGCATTATTAGTAGAAACAATGTGAAAAAACATAGATCTCATTACCGTTAATCACTATGCCATCAGCAGTTAGCAGCTTTCCCTTTATCTTTGAGCCCTACTGACTATTAACAGGCCATTTCTGTAATGTCCATTCACCACTGTGGCTTAGAATGTTTTTGTTAGTCAGATGACATCCCTCCCACACACCGAGCCTTGATCACTGGGACAACATGGACGTACAGTGGAATCCATCAGGATGCAATGTGGAATACTGCAGAAATCTACCAAGTTAGCGTGAGAAGAGTGCTATGTCAAGCTAGCAATGGTACCTGACAGGGTGAAGCGATACTAGGCTATACCAGATCACCTAGGGCATAATGTGGTCCAATGCTATAAGCGGAGGGCCTTATAGCCCATTGACGGTCCGTATAGCCCATACAACCCACCCTGGTGGGTACTACTGCGCTTTAGAAAATGGGTTTGTGATTATTTAAAAAATCATTTAAAAATGTCACAAATTCACTTCAAAAGTACAATAAATGAATAGTAATGTATTGTAAAGTAGTCCTTCTACTGGTACAGCTGCCAGCAGACAGTGCTGCTGTTTTCAATGTACAGATTTTTGTGGCTCCCCACCACCAACCACTTCCAACTCGACTTCTGCTAGTGTTTGTGTTATGATTTTGTTTTTAGCTGGCTGTAGTCCTATGTGCTTCTGCAGTTCTGATTTTTTGTTGTTGTTAAAGGAAGCTGTCCTAATAAGTAATACCTCAAGCTTTACCCCCCGTTAGACTTTTCTAATACAAAATAATAATTTTCCCAATGCTGACTTACTTAATTTTAATTCACAAAAGTCTGCGATCTCCAAACATGGTGGATGTGCGCAGTTCCATTTAGTAAGAAAGTGCCGCGCCTCACCGCTGGGCTCAAAACAAATGTATTGAGCTGAGCAATGCAGTGCGCACTGTCTCACTAAATGGAGCTGCGCACCATTCGGCCATGTTTGGAGATCGCTGACTTTTGCAAATTAAAATTAAGTAAGTGAGCATTGAAAAAAGTATTCTTTTGTATTAGAAAGCCTAACTGCGTGGTAAAGCTTTTGTGGGGGTATTATTTATTAGGACAGCTTTCCTTTAAAGGGGATCTGTGAGTGGGAGTGAGCAAGAGGGACTGTGACGGGTGCGTCAGCACAGTCAGGATAGTGGAGCTGTTTAGCGTGGTTGGAGAAAATGTATCATTCTCCTGTTCCACCACATACTGGACTGCTTGTTTGTTTTTAAATGCTAGCCTGACAACTCGGAGTCACCACAGGAAAACACGGTTGCTGTTCACAGTCAGGCGGATCATGGTCACGGTGTGTGAATGCTGATGCAGCTGGCATGGCAGGGCTCAGTCACCAGCGGAACAGATAACAATATTTAAGAGAAAGGAATTAAGGGCTCTTTTTAAATAAATGACTGGTTATTGTCACTACAGGATGGGGGACTATGCCCAGTGGAGGAAACGACAGGTGAGCCACTAAGTGGGGAAAAAAATGGCAGCAGTTTGTTCTAAAAACTCAGTGGCACAGTAATTTAATTTGTAAAAGGCAGGCTGCAGTGGCACTCATTATTTCCTGGTCTCTGTTGGCAGATAAATATACCTCTCAGCAAGGGGTCTAGCCAATCAGAGAACAGGAAATGTTCAACCTATTTTCTGATGGCAGTTAATCCCTTTTGTTATGCAGGAATCTGTGATAGTGTGTTGCATTCTGGCAAGCTCCACTGCACCTTCATTTTCTGCCAGGAAGGTGGGCATAAAGCTGTCTTCACAGTCGAGGGTGACTGTTCCTCCTGGTTGGCTCAGTGTGCTTAAGTGTTATTTGACAACATGCTCACCCTCCTACCACCACCACAAGGAAGCATCTTGCCACCATGATTCACCCAGGACCACAAGTAGAATCTCAAGTCTCACTTGAACTCAGATCTCACAGGTGGCAGCACGGAGCCAAGTGCAGCATTCCATACCAGTCTACTGCACCAGCCCCAAAGTGAAGTGTAAAAAAAAATCCACCCATGCCATTCATAGCAAATTCAAGGAGGGCTGGTTTCATAGAAATTAGAGCTGTGCACTGACTGAATATTAATTCCTGAATACCTCAAATAATAGGGTCTCAAGTACTCGGTACTAAATAACGAATAGTTTTTTCTGTTTATGGCTGTATTCCTGTTTGGGAATTAATTTATAAAAAAAACTATCCCTCCCCAAATGGAATGGGCTTCTCCTTAGCCATCCCTCCTCCCACAGGTCATTTTGTCCTTCCGCCTCCATTGCTCTGTATACCCAGGCTAGAAAAGAAAATGTGTTATGATCCGACAACATAAATTTAATGATCGGCCCCCGACTTACCCTGCCAGCCCCAAACATTGCTTAAACTTTGGTGGAGCCCCTGCATGCCCACCAACCCCACTATTTGGTGGGCTGCCAATGAGAAAAGCCCAGCTGTTCCAGTAGCTCCTCACTCACAGCATCCCACACTAGTTCTCTGCCGATTCTTTCAATGAATCAGCGGGAGAAGCAAGCCACTGTGAGATAGGAGTGGAGTGATGCGTGTCACTGATGACACTAAGCAGAGTCTAGACAGCCCAGTCAGTCTGCCTAGTGTCATCACTGATGTGATTTGCTCTGCCCTCTATCCCGACTGCCCACTCTGGCGCTGATTCAATAAATGATTATGTGGTGAACTGGCATACTGTGCCAAGCTGTGGGTAATACTTTAACTGGGCTAGAGGGATTTCTAGTACTGCAACCCATCCCCAAATGATAGATCAGTGAGACAAGAGAAATTTAAGCAATGTTTGGGTACTGGGGGCTGGGCTAGGAAAGGAAGTCTCATTACATTTGTGCTGTCAGTTCTTGGCAATGTGCCAAAAGCAAGCAGTTTTCTTGTGGCCTGGGAGTATGGGTGGGGTGATGAAGGGCAAAACATGGCTGGGAGAAGGTGGTCAAAAGAACACCCTGGCTGTTTGGTGAGTGAATAGTTTTTAATTTTTTAAATTATTTTCATAGTCAAAAATTGTCTAGACAAATATCTGGCATATACAGTATGTACAACTACTCGCTGAGTATTTGAAAAAAGGAACTTGCCCTCCCACAGTGCAAACCCTTCTAAACTGGGCCTAAAAGTTACACTTCTTTCTATTTTCACTTACTATAGATTTTTTTTAATTAGATAAATTTATTTGTTTAAAAAAATATACCCTAGTTGACCCAGCAGTGCAGCAGTAGGGCTACAGCTGGTGACACTTACAAGCCAGGTTCAGGAATGGACCTGGATTGCTAGGGTCTGGCCAATGAGAGGAGAGGAGAACTGAGTATCCCAGTAGATGCTCTCTTCCTCCAGGAAGGGAGGGCAGTCAGCTCCACTGCAGCTCTGTCATAGCCCACAGGTGGCAGTGCAGTTGAGCTACGATGTGAGTTGAGTCGTCAGGTGGTGCCACACTGCACACTCTTGCGTGCGTGCTGGTTATAGGGAACAGGACTCAGCTAAGTCCAGTAGAAGCAGGGTGAAGAGGCTGAGTGGGGTAGGCCCAAGGGGGACTGTTGGAGGATGTGAACAGAGATAAACAGAAAAAAAATTAATGTCCTTGTACTGAATTCTAATGCCCCAACACAAAAATCATGAATTTCAATAATCTCAATTGTTTTTAAAACAATAACGGAAAACAGCTGAATGGGGATCTATATCCCAGTTACGTTAAAATGTTTAGGTGGGCCAAGGGGCTTGGCAGCATCTCTCTAAAACCCCTGGTGCCTCATTCTCAATCACAAAGAGTGGTAGGAAAAACAGTGTTCATTCTGCACCTGTTATGCCATCACACTGTAAAAGCTCAGCTGGTAGCCACTCCGATGGCCCAGTGGCAGCGTCGTGTCACTGTGCAGGCAACCCAGGCTCAGAAGCAGATTCAGGTTGTCATGTCAGAAGGCAGGCCAGTCCATAGGCAGCTGCTGGAGGGCAGTGTGCCTCAGCCATGGAGGGCTGGCATGCAGAGAATCCTGCAGGCGGGACAAGGAGCCTACCACTTGCAGATGGCACACTACATCACCGAGGCTGACTGGGCTCAGCTCATGCCAGAGGAAGGATGGTGAGCTTGAGGGAGAAGAACAGAAGTAAAACACCTGCTATCATAATGATGGTGTAACCTGCCTGAAAAAGGTAGATCCCTGATAGCAAGGTATACCCCTTAAGGTGAAAGCAGGGAGAGGTGAGAGGCCTTCAAGGCTTACCACAGAGGACGTAACATCAGCTACCTCACACAGACATAAACAGCAGGAGAAATGAATGGTGGACTTAGAGAGCCAATTGAACCTCAAGGAGACTCAGCTCAAAGGCCACCCATATCTCCAAAAATTCCCTGATATGGAAAAAGAAACCCTTGTAATCAAGGGACAAATTTAGCTAGTTATCAATGCGTCAGCAGCTGGTGATCTTGTGCTAAGACACAAATTCTAGGATAGTGGGGAGAAGAGTGGTAAACTCCTTTCCTACCATCTCAGGATACAACAATCGGAGTGCTTCATCCCGGGCTCACGAGACCCCAAAGGGCAGCTCCACACCTCACAAGAGGAGATTAGCAACATTATGACCTCCTGGTACCTGAAAGAACTCCTGACTTCTTACTGCCCCTCCCACTCACGCGATCCTCTGGCGAGGATTGCTGGAGATTCCCAGGGTCTCTGTAACCCCCCTACAAATGGGGGTCCCCAAAAGTCTTCCTCGAGCTTGCCTACATGCTCACTGCCAGGCTGGTGTTCTGCATTTAGCAGTTTAAATCTATTGCCAGAGAATGCCTGTATAGCCTCTGTGTACTGTCTCTTTGAAAGCTGCCTGGACTGCAGTTATAATTAATCTGAGAGACAGTTGTTAGAAGATGTACTTGTTTGCTGATCATTTGTTACAGTAGTAATAATATTGCAGTTTGTTCTAACCTGCCTTCTTTGCAGCATGGACAGTTCTGTTTGCTTCCATCATCTTGGTCCTGGACTGCAGAATGGGCCAATCAGTACATTTGGCACTCTAAAATGGAGCCTGCCTAAAGAGGCTTGGTGGGGCCAAAACTTGAGGAATTGTAGTTTGGGGCTTTTGGCACCTAAAATAACCTGGAGAGGAGCCCTTGTTGTGACTGACAGATCAACAACCGAACCTTTTGGATCTTGGGGAAAGTCCCACACTGCTTGCAGTTTCAGTTAGATCTGAATTGGGAAGTGAAGAAGTAACAGCTCGAGATAGTTCAAGCAGCAATCCATAGTGGATTTGCGTGGGAGAACTGTGGAAAGGCCTGAGTTTGGCCTGCATGCCTGCCTGCTGTTACTGAGAGGGAACTTGTGCTTTTTCAGACTGAATCCGAATTTGGAGAGCGAATTAAGCCACTGAATTATGACCAGGCTTTAACCTGAAGAAGACATAGATTTGCTGAATGCAACTGACCTGTCAGGACTTTCAGCTACCTCTGAACTCCGGATTGTGCAGAGACTCTGTAATTGCAACTGGAGAGCCATTTGCCTGGAACAGTGGAATTTCCTTACATGTGAACATGCTGTGTGCTTATCGTGGTCGCGATTTGGTTCCCCCTGTGTGTCTGAACTGTGTTTTACTTGCTGAGGCTGTGTCCAGCTCCACGGACTGAATCCATATCCATTTCTGTTTGCCTGGGCCCTGCTACACTGGCCCAGCCAGAATACCTACACAGAGAAAATCATCGACTAGAGACCGCCTGGGATCAGACCCTGCTCAACGCCTGAACAGGAATGATGCCTCGGTGATTCATGTGGGCCCTGCTTCTCCAGGCACTCCAGCTTAACAGCCTGCAGTCTCAGTTTCGTCCTGCCTGTGTCCAGCATTGGGTACGGGAGTAAACAGCAGGAAGCTCCCTGCAACAACAGCTAAATCTAAAAGTGTTGTCATCTGATTGTCTTGTTGCCTTTTCTTTCACAAACTGAGCCCTCCGGCTGTGGATTACAAATAGTGTGTGTTGTGCATGTTGCTTTGTTCCATCACAGGGCCCCAACCAACTGCAACGTTGCTGGCTAGCCCCACCGTTTTCCTACCTGGGTAACCAGAGTGTGTGACTGTGTAGGGACTCTGAACTGCATGCATAACTGTCTGATTAATATAGATTTTAAGCAAATCAACCTGATTACATCCCTCCGTGTTCAAGTCCCTGAATAAATTAGATTTAACTTTGTTTGCATTTAACCTGACTGTGGTTCCAGTTTGTGCCAAAAGTATTGTACTATTGCTATTTGCTGTGCTAACCTTGTTTTACAGGTGGTCCCAATGGTAAAGCTAGAGGAACCAGCCCTGGTGGTAAGTGCAGACAATGTGGAGTGATCGCCTGGTGAATAAGGGTCATTGTGAAAGAAATTATTCTATATTGTTCAGGCCACTAGAAAGGAAGAGGGGTTACAGTGTTCCGGAGGGCTGTGCCCAGGTTAGCTTGACCACACTAACCTGACCTCCGGGTGGAGTCACCCGCTTCATTACCCAGGCCCCTTAACCTGCTACTAGCCAAGCAGGCAGGGTAGTAGCCCTTGGGATAGTGCCACCTAGGGTTACACAGATGTCATTGGTTTACATACTGGTTAGCAACACCCACCGAACTATGCCATTTTTCCAGCTGGTGGAAAACAGCTGTCTTGCCCATTGGTCTCCCATAGCTTGCCCCCTTACCTTACATATCCCAGTTGGTGACATAGCTTCATGTTTCCTGGTCTAATGTCCATACTCACTGGCAGTTCAGCAGAGCCCATATCTACTCCCAAAATCCACATTATTCAGTGGGACCCCCTCCTAGCTCCAGTATGGTTGGTTCCATGTCATAATTGAGAAATAATTACAGCGCATCGCAACTCAGCGAGTGCATCTCATCAAACACAACAGCGCACTACACCAACCTCAGCAAGCGCCAGTAGAGCAATGGCAGTAAAATTCAGCACGGGCACATAATTATAAATGTTGTCTCCCACCCACACCCCCATATTTATGTAATCATCTCCAGGGAGGCGGACACTGGGGACAGGAGAATGCACAGGGTGAGGGCACAGTACCCAGGGACACTGCGGCCGCCACAAAAAAAATGGCATCAATATTCACAAAACGTACCTGCATGCAGGCAGTCCTGAACTTGGGACCATCTACTCCATGGGCGGCATCCACAGCCACCACACCAGGTGGCCAGTTCCAGCAGTCTGCTACCTCCACCATTTATCCAATCGCTGCATATCACTCCCCTGTCATTCGCTATCGCTGTTCTGTCTCTAACCCACACTACTCCCTCCCTCACTATAACCTAACTATTGCTGTTTCTACGGCGCCTAAATGAGTCACTCATATTTGAGTCACTCAATTTGCTTTGCCCATATCACTGGATACCCTCCAGTACATAGCACAGGCAGCTCTTACATCAGTCGAACTGCTTAACATCACTTTTGTTACTGTAACTAGGGCCTGGCTCCCATAAACACCACCCTTGTAAATAATACATCTTCACACAAAATGGTTACAGCTAGTGCTCTGGCTATCCCATCAAGCCAGGTTTCTGGCCTAAGATCAGAACAGGTCATCAAAGAGCCAACCAGTAGTGGCAGGGTGCATATCTAGTCTTGGATGCCATTTGCCTTAGGAAAGATTGAAGGCAGGTTAGTGTGGGTTTAAGACTGCTCTGGTGGCCCAGATGGAAGTTAAGCATTTCAGCTGGGCAGTTCAGCGTACCATACAACATATGTGATCAGCAGAAGGACACACATTTACTCAAATACAGAGGCACTGGCATCCAAGTAAAAGGACAGGGCAGTAACATTAAGTCGAAGGACAATCTTCCTGGCAATCCAGAAGGGTGTCACAGGAAACATCCTTGGGGGAGAAGCCAGGGGAAGGGGTACATTGTAATCCCCTCAGCCACCCATTCCAGTAGCATGACTTTGCTCCTGATTGCTGGCTCCTCCCTAGGTTCCACCTACCATGTAGAATAAGTTTCCCTGAGAGCCTATTTTTGGGGGTCCATCATATGGTTTATTTTTATTTATTTATTAAATTCTCGGATTACAAATACCTTTGAGCAGAAACTGCCTGCTTACAAAGGTTCCACGTCAAAGGATGAGGGTCAACATACATACAGAGGTAGTAAAGAATGCACAATAAACAACCAAAACAACTAAAAGAAAAATAATGATACTCAGTTATATCATACATTGTGATAATATTCATAAAACAAGCAGCTTGGTAGGCAGCTGGCTCTCGGTAACAATAAGAGATAGAACGGCACCATAGGCAGTTAGTATTGCAGGCGATGACCAGGAGAGGAAGTTAGCAGGCTAATGGGCCACTGTCCATGCTGGTGGAAAATGTCTTGTACCAGTGGAGATGTGATGCAGGAAAGGAGTCACAAGGAAGGCCCAGTGCCAGAGGAATGAGACTGGGAAAGGGCGGACTGTGAGACATGAGTGAGCTGGGAGGTGTTTAGAGATCCCTATTCAGAGAAACAGTCACATTGAGTGGTAGAGGTGAGGTAAAGTTTGAGATTCCTTTTGAAGGGTCCAAGTGTAGTAGAGAAAGTGCTTCTTTATTGAGGGAATTGAACCATTGAGTGGCTCTATAGATAAAGGACCGCTGACCCATGGAGGTACGACATCTGGGAACCTGAAAGGTTAGAGATTGGGCACCATGTGTTTGTTGAGTGCCACTGTAGGTAGTAAGGAGTGAGCTAACACCAGGTGGCATGAGACCAAGGAGAATCTTTTGGTAAGTAAGCAGGTCTGGTATTGTATTCTGCTGCGTAGGGGTATCCAGCTGGCCTGTGCATAGAGGTCACAGGTGTGAGTTTGTCGGGCTGCACCCGTCAGTAGTCTACAGGCTTTGTTGAGGGCAACTGAGATCCTGCGGAGGGCACTTGTTGGGGCACAGCCATAGATGGCAGGCCGTAGTCAATGATAGAGGTGACAGAGCTGTAGATGGCTAGTTTAGGGCATCCGCAGGCATACAGTGCTTGTGTTTGTGTAGTAGTCCAATCCATTATATTGGCGGTCTTGGCAACAGTGTCAATATGCCGAGTGTAGGAGAGGGTACTATCCAGGGTAATACCAAGGTACTTGAACTCCTTGACATGTTCAAGGTGGGTTCCCAGCGTAGTTCTTGATGGTGAGGGACAGAGAGTTGTGCCTGCTCTGTCCGTTACAGAAGGACATGGTTTTAGTCTTGCTGTGGTTCAGGACAAGTTTATGAGAATTGAACCAGTCTTCGATGCGATTGAAGCGAGCTGCAGCTGGGATTCAAGGACTGTAATGTCATGGTGGCTGGAAAACAGGACTGCATCGTCTCATGATAGTAATATTTTTGGTGGCAGGCACTGGGGAGATTGTTGATGAAGAGGGAGAAGAGTAGAGGGCCCAGAATAGACCCTAGGGGACTCGGAGCGGACCGGTTTCTCATCCGAAGATCCCTGCAGTCCTTACACATTGGATCCGATTATCAAGGTAGCTGGTGAACCATGGAAGGGCATCGCTGGAGATCCCAATGGAGGACAGTTGCTTGAGCAGTAGGGGGTGGTTAACTGTGTTGAATGCCTTGGTAAGGTCTATAAATACTGCCCTCCACAATTCCCTTTGTCAAGCGTGGCATGGATGAAGGTTGTAAATTCCAGTAGTGCAGTGGTGGTGCTGTGCCTTTTTCTGAAGCCATGCTGCTCTGGGCACTGTACATTGTGCTTGTCCAGGAATTCAACTAGTTGGTCTGACACTATTCGCTCTAAGCGCTTTGGATAGTGGGGGAGGAGTGAGATCGGTCTGTAATTGGTGTGCAGTGTCCTATCTCCGCTTTTGTGAACCAGTGTGACAGTGGCTTTCTTCAGAGAGGAAATGGCCCAATCTAGCGAGAGATTAAAGATCTTTGTAAGTGGTTCTAAGATTTCATCGAGGACTTGTGCCAGCAGTTTCAGGTCAAGGGGTCACCACTGTACTCTTGTTTGCCGATGGCCTTTTGAATGTATTTTCTAGCTACTTGTGGTGGGACCTCCTTAAAAAAAAACTTTGGGGTTATACGTTCTAGTTGGGGGGTAACTTGGGAGGAGCTGGAGGAGGTCGTCGAAAAAATTTGGTGGAAGGACACTGTCCAGGTTTGTAAATGCATTATTAAAAGTGCTGGTGATGATACCTAGGTCAGTGTAGGAGTGCCATCAAGGTTGAGCATAGTGGGTGGTGCTTTAGGATCCTTGCCTGTGAGTTCTTTCATGTTGTTCCAGAATTTGTTTCCCTGGCCCCAAGAGTTGGTCAGAGCCTCTTTGTAATAGCTATGTTTAGCATTCCAATTCTTCGAGTGCAATCATTTCTGCTTGCTTTGTATAATTGTATGTTTACTTGTGTTGGAGTTGTTTATGCATCCTGCTTGCCAGCCCTCCACATCCTGGGACTGTCAGCCCCTCCTGATCCCTCCAACCTCCTAGCCACAACCCCATATCTCCATGGGGCCTTGGCTTTGCCCACAGGTGGGATCAGGGTGGGGGAGTACCCCCAGACATCTTGTTGTGTCAGGCAGAACATGTGCTGATGAGGTAGGCAACCCAGGTATACGGGGGCCATCTTCATCGATGGAGTGTGGGGTCATGGTATTTTGCTGTGTCATTGCTGTCCCTGGGACATCGCATTCAACGACATCAATGCATGCATGTGTGCACTATGCATGCATCTCCACACCAGCATCCACGCGTTTCCCCCTTCCCACGTCCATCTCGGCTGCACTGCCCATGTGGTCACCCAGGTGGCAGTATCACGGCACAGAACAGAATCCTCCCTGCCCGGAGAAGGAGAGTGAGCTGTGAAACGTTCAGTCCTCCTCCTCCTCCAGCTGGCCCCAACAACCCAGGCTCATTCCTGCACCCAAGTCACTGGCACCACGAATGGTAGTGCTACCCCTGCTCTGGCAGGCTGGCTATATTTCATCAATATTCTTAGTACAGCACCTTCATCTAATTGCATGTTTTATTCAGTTCCATATTCTTGCCTTGAGTCATTAATTTGAGGAGGCTGTATAGCATAGTGGTTTAAGGCTCTGAGCAGCAAACCTAGAAACCTGAGTTTGAATCCACAGCCCCACTTGCTTACTGTGTGACCCTGAACAAGTCACTTAACTTCCTTGTGCTCACAGGTTGCACCTGTAAACAAGCTTCAGCTTAGTGTGTCTCCTGGTTAAAATATATATATATATATATATATATATATTAGAAGGGGAGTATAGGAAAACTTTAATAAACTATTATTAATATAGTATCAGATAAAATAGATGTTGCTCTAAGTGTCCTAGGGATATTTCATTCTGCTATATTTAAAGTATATTCAGAGCTTGAAATTCTTCCATAAACCAGCTTATCATTTCCTGCAAGTAAAGATAACATCATTATATTACTTAAGTGGTTTTAACATATTATATAATTAAATGGCAAACAGAAGATCTATTCATAATAGTTTATATCTTTAACATGTGTAGTAAATTACATAATTACATGCTTAATCCTTATAAAGATTGAGTTTCCCTTTAGACAATAATGCCGACTATTTGCAAGGCTCGGAGAGTTAATGGTGGGGAAATCATGTATTCTTAAAATAGCAGTTTTATTCTAAACCATTTTACTAAGAAAAAATCACATACTTTAAAAATGTGTACAGAATCTCTGAACTAAATAAAAGCAAAGTTTTAAGAAACACGTGTTAGCGACAAAGGCCCTATTTTGTCACATTTTAAACCATGGTAACTAGGAGGTATTACCATCACAGTGCTATTAATGTTGATTTGGCGAAGAACATCTTTATGTAACTGGATAACAAGCACTGTTATTTCAGTCATTAGTTGGCTTCAGTGAACACTGTGCTCTGCACAATACTTAGCAGAGCTATGCAATGCAGGAACAAAACACTATCCGTTGGACATTTCTGTTTGTTAAAGTCACTGCTTGTTCTCCACCAGCATTTTCCGCACCTGCTTGCCAGTATAAAATAAGAGGAAACAGTTGAGCAAGGGCAGGGATAATGTTGCTGGATATGACCCACAGTAAAAATTGCCATTAGTTACCCTAGTCTTATTTATGTTGGCGTACACCACAATAAAACAAGACTCAGTGCTGTCAGATTACATCATTTGAGACACTGGTGTATAAGGGATAACATATTGTATATCCAACTGTGCATAATAAGAGTTGTTAATCGTACTGAAGGGTTCGTGACCTTATAAACCACAAGCCTGAACGTTCTGCAGTTTATTTCTATCATTAGAAACCCAAGATACAATTACATCATTATTATGCACAACTGGGTATATATCATGTGGTACAATATACAGCACTGTGAAGTTTTATACATGATTTCAGGTTAGCTACTAATCATTATTTGGTTCTATGTTACATGAATGCCCTGCCATGAGCTAGCACTCTCTCTTTCTCTCTTTTCTTTCTCTGCCAATGTTGCTGCTGTGTGCTACATCGAAGCTACCTCAGCTGTGGATAAAGGTGAACTGCCCATCTGCCAGCTGAAGAGAGAGTGACTGGGATTAACCTACAGCAGTAAAGTCTCTACTTCTATCCCATCCCTATCCTGCATGTCCTCAGCCTTTTCTGTTTCATCCTGGGCTCCAGTGTATACATAAACAAGTAAAATAGTATCCGTTCCTTGGAGGAAATAACAACTGGCTACTGAAGAAGTGAGTGTTACCGACCAGTGGAGGAGGCAGATGGTAATATTGTATGCTGATGTAATTTCTTAAATCAATCAGCACTGAACAAAATAAGAAAATGATCTCTGATTTTCCGATTTTAACAATAGTTCTCTATGCCTACTGTGCCATTATATTTAGTGTTCAGTAGGAATTTCTATGTTAAAACCAATGTTTGAACCTTATTACTACAACTGACCCTGGGCAGAATAATCTGAAATTCAACAAATGTGTAGTTGGTGCCAGGAAAACAGTCCAGGCTGTTTTGAAAGTTCTAGAAGGTTGAAAATCCATAAATAGATCCCAGCTGGGGGTTTATTTATTAGGGAGGGTAGAGGCACAGTGAGGAAACATGTGATAGGGTATAATCAAGGCGACCAGCCTCTGCATAAAACAAGTGAGTAAAAGCTGGAGGAGGAAAGAGACTGTTATGGTTTTAGAGGAAGTGGGCAAGGTGTTGAAGGAAAAAGGTGGCATTCAGGAGATATAAGGAAATACAGAGGAAGGAGGACAGGTACCAAGTAAAACAGAGGAAGTGGGAATGGTGGTGAAGGGAGTAAGACACAGCCCAGAAAAAGGATGAACAAGAGACAAGACTTTCTTCAGGTACAGAAATGAGAAAAGGAAAGCAAGAGGAGGATAGTGGGAATAAGGAGGATGCCATGGGAGACTGCGTAAAGAGGACCAAGAAAAGCTGGCAGTCTGACCAGGTACTTCTGCTCAGTCTTCACGGGGGTCGACACACCACCAGGCTGCAGAACAAGGGGGCTGGACGAAAAGTCTACTTACAGAGGAGAGAGTCTTGAAGGGACCGCAGCTCTTAAGATGGACAAGGCTATTTTATTTATATATTTAAATGTTTCACCAGGAAAGGCATACTGAGCAGTGAATGCTTGCTTCCAGATGCGTCCTGGGAAGAGGGAGTGGGGGAATGCATTAAATACAATAGCATAAAGAAGATAATAATGGGTAGGAGATACAATTAGCATTATGATAATACAACTGAATGAACAGTCATATAACAAATATTAGAAAGTGCTGCTACTAATTTAAACAACCCAACTAGTGAGTAATATAACAAAGTGCTGACCTGTAATGAATAGCGAAGCAAAATAAGGAGAGGGTGGAGGGTTGTGTACACCTGCAGAAAGGGGAAAAAGGTCCCTTAGGAAGGAGGTGAGGGACTATTTGACATGACATGATACAATCGAAAGATACTAAAGGAATTCAGGAGATGCTAGTTGTCTCACTAATGGCCTTATTCAACAGTTCACTGAAAACAGGCATGGTTCCAGAGGACTGGAGAAGAGCAGGCATGGTCCTCTACATGGAGTGGCAGCAGCAGGAGGAGGATAGCAACTATAGGTCAGTCTGTCCCACTTCAATGAGGGGAAATTAATGAAACCCAGGCAGTGTACCTTGAATCCATTGGGCTGCAAGACCACAGGCAGCATGGATTCACGGGAGATCATGCCAGGCAAATCTGATTGGGTTCCTCGACTGTATGGCTAGGGAAAGAGATCAGGGAGGGCAGTGGATGTGGCCTATCTGGAATTTAGCAAGGCCTTGACACTGTGCCACACAGGGACTGGTTAAGATGTTGAGTAGCCTAGGTGTGGGATTCAAACTGGTGACTTGGGTTTGAAACTGGTTAACAGTTAGTCATCATAGGATGGTGGTTAATATTAACAGCACTCACTCTAATGATGGGGAGTGACCAGTGCAGTGCTGCAGGGCACAGAACATGACTGGTCCTCTTCAATTGGGAGGCAGTATAGTGCAGCGGTTTAAGAGTCTGAGCTGCAAACCTGAGACTGGGTTTGAACCCTCAGCCCCACACTTGCATACGTGTGACCCTGAGCAAGTCACTTAACTCCTCATGCTCCCAGGTCACATCTGAAACAAGCTTCTGCTCACTGTGCTACTCCTGGTTAAACAACATTCCCTTTCCCTTTCCTTTCATTGTCTTCATAAGTGACACTGCAGAAGAACTAGAAGGAAGGTATGTATTTTCTGATGAAACCAAAGTCTGTAATAGGGTGGACACTCAGAAGGGGCTGGAGGAATGTGCAGAGATCTTGGGAAACTTCAAGCTTGGTCAAGAGCTTGGTAGTTGGGGTTCAATGCTAAAAAGTGTAAAATCATGGACCTAGGGCACAGGAATCCAGGAGCTGAGAATAGGGCAGGGGAGGTACTGACAGTCCCTAAGCAGGAAAGACACCTTGGGGTTATCATCACTGATGACCACAAAGTGGCACGGCAGTGTGACAAAACAGTGAGTAGGGCTAGTGGGATGCTGGGGAGCACAGGACAGAATACCCTATCTCCAGCAGGATGAGGGAGGTATTTTGCCATGCTCACTGGTGAGACCCCCACCCCCATCCCGGAGTAATGTGTCCAGTTCTGGAGGCTACACCTATAAAAGGACATAGACAGGGTGGAGGCGGTCCAAAGGAGGGCAACTAAAATGGTGCAGCAGTTGCACCAAAAGTCACTACGGAGAAATTGCAGGATTTTAACATGTACATCTGGGAAGCGAGGAGAAGAGGGCACATGCTGGAGACCTACAGTACCTCAGAAGAGTGAACAGGGTGCAGGAGGGAGTCTCTTTCAAATGAGAAAGAGTACCAGGTCCAGGGGCATGCAATGAAACTGGAGGGGAGGTCAAGGGATGTAAAGAAGTGCTACTTCACTTAAAGGATTGTAGATGCCTGGAATAGACTTCCAGCAGAAGTGGTGGAAGCAAAAACACTGGGGGCTTCAAGCATGCATGAGATAGACATGGGGAATATTAGTAAACAGGCAGAGAGGAGGGAGGGGTCCGGAGACTGGTTAGGGTCTGCGGAGACTGAATAGGCAGGGTACATCTAAGCAGACTTGGTTGGCCAATAGGTGCTTTTCTGATGACAAATTGTTTCTGTGTCTCTAAAAATGTTGTTGAGACCTTTATTTTTTCCACTGATAGCTCAAAACACTGCAAGTTGAAACATGAAACTTTCAGGTTTGTTAGAGTTTGGCCCAAGGATGATTCTTTGACAGGTGGGTTTACTGAGAAATTCATAGATTTTAAATCATTAAGAAAATAAAATGCCGTTTTGCACATGTGAAGTTCATCTTTCACAACTTTTCATAATTAGATTTATTTGAAACATATGTATGTCACTTTCATGAGCTAGAATCCAGTTTTGTGAGGTAAGACTGATGGTTCTCGAGCCTAATAGTCAACAAAATGGGAAAAACAAACCTCTGCACATCAAAAACTAGAAAATGTGTTGAAAGTTAAGTGTAAAACTTATGTGGTCAACAGTGTCGGGTGAAGGTTGATTCTTCGAGTGTCTTTTGGGGGTTAAAAACAATTGTTTTAAAATATTATTACAATTAGACTTTGTATATAATAAAAACAAGCCCTGCTTTCATGACATGCAAATCTGCTTTCATGACTCACAAATCCACTTTCCTAAGTCTTAGCGGTCATGAATGTGGGGAAAGGACAGAAAACTTTGCCCATCAAAAACAAGAAAATGTACTGGGAGTTAAGTCTGAAGCTTGTGTAGTCGACAGTGTAAGGTGTGGTTGATACTTCAAGTGTTTGGTTTTGTTTAAAATAGTTTTAAAAATTCATGAAATTAGGTTGAAGCGTGTCATGAAAACCGGCCCTGCTTCCATCACTTATGAACCTGATTTTGTGGCTCATAAAACCACTTTAGTACGGTATAACCTCACTCCTGTGACACTCTGACTAAAAATGAGAAAATCTAGATGTTTTTTTGGGCCATGTCTGGGAATATCAGCAGCTTTGTTAGGGACACTGGTAAAATCTACTACAGGTCTAGTGCAATGTGTGTGATGATGGTACAGGTCTACTACAAAATCTCAACAGTCACTCACTTGACACACAATAGCCCGACTCCGTTTGCCCAACAGTTACTTGCCCTATATTAGAAATTTGCCCGTGGCCGAGGTGATTTTATGTTTCAAGGGCTTTGCCCCACACACACACACACCCCCCCCTGTTGCAAGGGGCTTGTCCCCTGCACCCCCATACTTAAATATAATCATCTCCACCACAGGCAAATTTCTACTGTCGGGCAAGTGACTGTCGGGCAAACGGAGTCGGCTATTGTGTGTCAGGGCTAGTGACTGCTGGGATTTCAGAGGACTCCAATGCAGTAATTGGGGGCCACTTTTGAAATCCACTGCAGGTCTCACAAAATCCATATTATAATGCAGTTGCTTTGTAAGTGGCTCTTTCTCCGCTATAGCTCCAGGGTAAAATGCGTGTGATTATGCAGCTGCTTTGCATATGGCCCGCAGGCCTACTTGCAAAGTCCAATGCAGCTCCTGCACAATGTGCGTGTGGTGAGGATGCAACTTCCTTGCATTTGGCCCGCAATGCAAATAACATACTGTACTATTGCTACATATCTCAAAAGAATAAAATTAATCACAAAAAACTACGCCTAAAACACAAGTTAGGGTTTCTTTTTAAAGAAATGAAAAGAAATGCATTGTTTTGAACTCTAACTCTGCCCACCCCCAAGCACAACCCCTGTGAACCCACCACATTGAATGACATATTACAATACAGATTAAAACACATTTATTTATTTGAAACATACTGTATTTTAACCGGTGAACATACAGAGTCCGGGAATCTCATTTCCAGTCGGGACAGAGCAGAATTCACAGGTGGAGTGAGTACAATGACAGTAAAATACAAAATGCAAAAGCAAATAGCAAGCATACATGTACACAGGTGTATCTGATACATCAATGAGGCTTTACAGCAAAAGGAACAATGTAGACCCAACTAAGTTGGTAATTTGACCAACCTCGTAGTAGGTACTAGGAATGTGGATATTGGCTGGAGGAGAGGCAGTTATGGCAGGATAAATGGGCCCTGTAGAACTCCTTAGGCTTAGACTGTTTGCGAACCAGAAGCAGGACAATGAACATAGGGTATTGGGTAGGCTATTCCACAGTTGTGAGAGACGGTTTCTGAAGAACACTTGGCCTGCTTTCCATTTCAAGAAAGGGTCTGGAATCTGCTGCCTGCTTCAGATCTGAAAGAGTAGGACGTCTTGGAATCCTGTTTAGGTACTTAGAGAGTTTTCCAGCTCTGAAATTTGACACTCATTGAGGACGTATACAGTGAGCACCGCACCTCAGTATGCAGAACTGGAAAAACATGGTTTGTTGTTTGAGACAACTGCATCCTGCAAATCAGAAAAATAGCTTGTGTCACCCAGAGTATTTTCTAATTTATGTAATGCCAGTAAATGTGAAGTGGGACCATGTGCTCCAGCCCCCACCATGCCCACGAAAACAACCTTCACTTAGCTGTTTCAGGCGTCTTCTGACCTAGGTAGAGGACCCTCGACTACCTTGCCTTCAAACTCCTTCACCTGACTGAGCCTCCAGGGCTCCAGCAAATCACTTCGACAGCTATGCATGGAAAGGGAAGGGTCCCACGCTGCACCTGCTCTTTTCTGTTTAATTACTTTAAATGCAGTTGATGTCAGTCATATTATTTCAGTCCTGTTGCATTAGTAGCCGTTCTGTCACTGACCAGAGTTTGTTTGAACAGCAGCTGTTCAAACATGCCAGGACTTTAAATTGTGTCTGCTTTGTCTATTTAAATAGCATACAAAGAGAAAGAGTACAGCAGCTCACATATGGTACCACACTGCATTCATGTATCTGTTAGCACTGCAGTTCACAAAACTGAAGCCCCAGATTTGCTCAAGTGTATGAGGTCAAAGGATTTGGTGACGTTTAACAAACTCACATTTTCTGTGTTTTTAATTATATTTCTCTGACCCTTACCTGATTGTCTTTCACTCCTACCACAGTCAGCCATTTGCCCACATGCTGCCTGCTTGCCACACTGCTGACTCCCAATGGCTTCCCTACAGACTACACTGCAGATGCCATTCCATGGGATAACTGGCCCTACGGCTATGGGAAGATGCATGACTTATTTCAGTTTGACCCTGTAAGGCAAGAGCAGGGGTCACACAGAGGATGGTGGCATGGGATAGAGTGGCACCATATATATGTATTTTTCCTGGTCAGACCAATCCTACCTCACTGTCATGCCCACGGCTACTCCAGCCAGTGGTGTCCTGGATGGGGCAGTCAGGACCCGCATGGTCACTCATGAACCACAATGTTACCCCACATCCACCACATGAGTTGCTCTTGTACCAGGGTCTTGAAACCATCCCTTAGGGTCTGGGCACGATACCTCACTATCACTTCCAAGACCCCCCAGTCCAGCACAGTTAGACTGGTTGTCCATGATGACCGGTTGCCCACAGAGGAGTGCAATGCACTCAGTCTACACAAGTAGGCCAGGCTAAATCATGTTTCTATAAATACACAAGCCACAACATTACTTAGATGGGACTATACAGTAATCTGTTGTGTGTTTCTACAGTGCTACATTGCAGCTCTACTTTGAATTATCTGCAGATGCTTTGATAGTATAGTCCAGTAAGTGATTATTTTGCACTCACAAAAGAGCAACCTGTTTTTTTTCATGTTTTTAAGAGACACCACCATTAAAGAGAAGACTTGAGCAGCAGTACATTCAACTTATTTTTATGGTAGCAATGCAGGTCAGCTTTATTCAGCAGGAGAAGCTGTCTTATGTTTTACAATACATACTGTAAGTATAAAAGGTGACAGGCTGTGTGGTCTAGTGGTTAGAGCACCAGTTTTGAATTAGAAGATTAAGGTTCAAACCTCACTAGAGGCAAGTACTAATTGTGTGACCATGAGTGAGTCACTTGACCTCACAGTGCTTCAGTACACTGATCTGCAGAAATGGGTTAAAGTAGGACCCCACTGAAAATGAGATGGTGCATCTCAGTTGAACTATCCTGGATAGATAATTCATTAAGAAAAAAACTGCCCCATGCTACTGCTCGTGATGCCAGTGACCTGGCTTCTGGAACAGAAGCCTCAGCCATCTAAAGCCGGCCATGGGGGTGCAGAAGGATTGGGCATCTCAGGGGACATTCTCCTCCTCCAGGGAAGGAAGGAGGGAGGGTCTTTGCCTCTGCTGTAGTGCAGTGTTGTCACCTAGGTGACCATGGGTAACAGCACAGCAATAGGCAGGCAAAGAAGAGAGGCACATTCCTGCTGTCACCCATAGCATGCTGATGACATGTGGCTTATCTGTGCACTGTTTATTGGTCTACTGCTGCTGCTAACAAGACCTCAGAATTTGGGGATGCATCCTCTCCATCTCACCCCTACTCGCCATAGTTCCATAGATGGGCAGTGGCAGATGTTGATGTGCAGACAAGTCAGCCGTGGAATTCCAGAGAGAGAGGTTCTGAGATGGAAGAAGCCTTGAAATTATTAATTATATTTTCATTCCAAGCCACCTGATGGCTCTAACTGTACAGCATCTTGCTCCAATGCAGGTGACCTGAGTTAAAGAAAATGCTTGGGAAGCCTGGGAGACATCTGTACTGTACTTTGGGGAAGACAGCCCCACCAATGACCCCATCATGGGGAAACCATAGAGGATATCTACCCCAGGTAAGTCCCCTAGATGGCAGGTGTCAGAGGTGGGTGACCAAAGGAACAAGGGGCAGACTGGCTGCACAAGGGAGAAAAACCCTATGAAAACAATTATATTCTTATTCCCAGGACATCAGTTTCAGAAACAGCCTCTTGGCACTTTAATCTACAGATCTCACTCAGTAAATAGCACAAATATCAACTATGTTATTACTGCAAGAAAAGGTGGAGCATACTATATGTACATAAGAGCTGATTTTTTTTTTAAAAGATTATTTGCCATGTCACCAGAACCCCAAGATGGAGTTCACAGCCTTGTCAATTCCCAGTGCTTTATGCCATATGGATTATCCAATGTAAATAAAAAACTGGAGTTCTGGATGTACTTGAGACACAGGAACCCAAGTTACAATCCATTTCTTCAAATCCATCGTAATCATAAAAAGATTGTCTTAATTAAAAATAATGTAATGGCCTGGTGGCATAGAGGGTTGAGGTGCTGGCACCTTACCTGATCCATGCCAGCGACCCGGTTCGGGAACGGACTCGGGCACTGGAGGTCAGCAGGGAAGGAAAGGATTGAGCATCTGAGGACTGCTCTCCTGGGGTGGGTTGTGCAGTGCATCACTCTGCTGTGACCTCCGGTGGAGACGGGCTAACACAGACATGCATGTGATGGAATGGCACTTAGAAATGGAAACTGGCTCCGCACTCAACCGGATGACAGACTCCTGGCAGTCCAATGCCGTCAAAGTCCCAGGAGCCTTCCATCCTCAGCAGTACCCAGGGGCCAAGTAGTGCGCTTGCCTGCCCCACAGGTGCCTCTCCCCACGGAGGAGGGGGGCCTGCCCAGCAAAGGGTCACATCTGGGTTACCCTGGAGATGACTGTAACACGACGGATGGGGCACGAGAACAGGATGGATCGGAGGTGCCTTGGCGAAGGAGTGACCAGAGCAGTAGCATGAGGGAAAAAGATAACACATAAAAAAAAAAATATCACTGTTTTGTACAAAACCTACATTTTAAATGGTGCAGAGCTTCTGCAGAGTGAGAAGCTGCTAAAGGTTTCATGTCGTTTGCATCTGACTGAAAACCAGATTTTTCATCATGAGTATCCTGTTCCTGGATCCCAGGCAGTATGGATTCACTGGGGGCGTCACGTCAAACCAATCTGATAAATTTCTTTGACTGGGTGACCAGGGAATTAGATCAGGATGGAGCAGTGGATATGAGCTACCTAGATTACAGTGAGCCTTTGACACCTTTTCACATAGAAGACTCATACACAAGCTGGGCAGCCTGGGAGTGGGTCCTAAGATTGTAAAATGGGTAAGTAATTGGTGGCGGGATAGCGACAGAGGGTGGTGGTAAATGGAGTTCACTCCACAGAGGGAAGAGTAACCAGCGGGTACCACAAGGATCAGTACTGAGACGGTTCTTTAATGACTTAATTAGTGACATTGCAGAGGGTTAGAACGGAAGGTGTGCCTTTTGCAAATGACACAAAGATCTGCAACAGGATTGACATCCGGGAGGGTGGAAAGAATGAGGAGGGATCCGGTAAGCTTGGGCAATGGTCAAGAGTGTGGCAACTGAGAGTCAGTGTGAAGAAGTGCAAAATCATGCACCTGAGGCACAAAAACTCAGGGATGGAGTATATGATTGGGGGAGTGGTAATGATGACCACCAACCAGGAAAGGGACCTGGGGGTAATCATATCTGGTGACCTCAAAGTGGTCAAGCAGTGTGGCAAGGCAGTGGGGAGAGCCTGGTGGGATACTGGGGTGCACAGGGAGAGGTATCACCAGCAGAAAGAAGGAGGTGGTGAAACCACTGTACAAATCATTGGTGAGACCTCATCTAGAATACTGTGTCCCGTTCTGGAGGCCACATCTCCGAAAGACATGGACAGAGTGGAGGCGGTTCAGAGAGGAGGGTACAAATGGTGCAGTGTCTGCACCAAAGCCCTATGAAAGAGACTAAAGGACCACAATATGTACACCCTGGAGGAGAGGAGGGAGAGGGATATGACAGAGACTTTCAAATACCTCATGGGTATAAATAAAGAACAAGAGGGAAGCATTTTTCAGAGAAAGATGTTCAAGAACAAGGGTCATGCTATGAAGCTGGAAAGGTGTAGACTCAGGGAAATGTCAGGAAGTACTTCTTCACAAAAAGGGTGGTGGATGCATAGAACAGCCTCTCAGCGGAGGTGGCAGAGGCAAAAATGGTAGAGGAATTTAAAATGTGTGGATAGGCATAAGGAACTTTAGTGGTTAGGAAAGGGCAGATAAAGCCGAAATGAAGTAGGGTCTGTGGTATTACAGTAGCTTAGGGAAAATGGTCTGACTAGGTAGGCCAAGCGGTCCTTATCTGCTGTCAATTTCTATGTTTCTAATACTGGCTGGAGAAGATAGTGAGTGGTATGCACGAGCAGTATATTGATTGTTAATATTGTAATTCACAGCTAGCAATGAATAATGAGATTTAGATGTGTGCCTAAGATATGAATTATTGCCATTATCTATATATTATAATACATTAAAATGTTGAATCCTCCACTCATTATCTAGAAGCAGGCAACCCTATTCTCATGATTAATTTGTTAAGGTGATTTTCCAGTTTCTTGAAAACAATGACAGGTGGCAGGAATTAAATTTAATACCATTTCATAATATTTTGAATTAAGAACACACATTTCTTTAGTACTTAAGACACTTGCATGGGAACAAACCTCTGCCCTTACACTTTGTCTGTTCCTGCTACTTTTCCTGCCCTGACATCGTAATCCTTCGTACATCAAAATATGTAACTAGTATAGGATTATGACTTTATGTAAGAACAAGCAATCTGAACAGATGAACAAGCAGATGGACAAGCATTTAAACTAGCTAAGGGGGTGGCAAGAAGCAAGGAGGGTACCTATTGCCCACCCTCCACAGCCAGCAGTGGAACCAGTCAACAGGAGGAGTGGATATCTCTGTAAAGCAGTGTGCAAAAGATGGAGATAAGCACCCACAAGGTGGATAGGCAGAAAAGGTGCAAGATTCAACAAAAGGGCAGACAGCAGGGAGAACCAGGAACAAAGGACAACCAAGGAAGGGGCTGAGTAGAACAGCTGAACAGTCTAGGAGGTCAAATCATGGAAAGCCATGTGTGCAAATGCCAGGAGCCTTAGCAACAAGATGGAGGATCTGGGACTGTCATGGTGCAGTCGGACCTGGACATTGTGGCCATCACTGAAACCTGGTGTAATGATAACCATGACTGGGAGATGGCCATACCTGGCTATAACATATTCAAGAAGAGACAGGGCAGGTAGGAAAGGAGGAGGGGTGGCACTTTATGAAAGATGACATAATGGCCACAGAGATCCAGGAGGAACAAAATGGGGAGAGATACTGTGGGTTAAGCTAGAAAGGAAAATGGGGCCAGCCATCCACACAGGTGTGGTTTATAGACCACCAGCCCAGGAGGAAGAAACAGATAGGGAGCTGATGCTACCCATCCAAAGGAAGGCAGACAAGGGTGAGGTAGTGCTGGTTGGAGACCTCAGTATTCCAGACGTGGACTGGAGCATCCCAGCATCAGTATCAACTAAGAGCAGATTTATCCTGGACTCCTCTCAAGGTACCTTCCTCAAGCAACTGATCATGGAACCAACTAGGCAGAAGGCAATACTGGACCTTGTTCTCACAAACAGGGACAGTGTGATGGGGGTAACAGTGAGGGAGCATCTGGGGAACAGTGACCACCAGTCATTGTGGTTTGAGATCACAGAAGGAGCAGAACCAAACCACACAAAAACACATATCCTGGATTTTAAGGGCAGACTTTGGGAAAATGGGGGATGCTTGAAGGAGGCATTAAAAGGGAATGGGGCGGGAATCAGGGTTGAGGAACAGTGAGTAGTATTTAAAACAGGGATTACAAGAGCAACAGTATTATGCATTAAGCGGATTAGCAAGGGAAAAGGAAGAGGAGACCATTATGGTTTTCCAAGGAGGTAGCGGAGAAAGTGAAAGCCAAAAAGATTGTGTTCAGGCAATACAAAAAGACACAGGCAGAAGGGGATAGGGAGAAGTAAAAATCCAAAGTGTCCACATAAGCTGCAAATGCTGGCCGTGCTGCACTTCAAAGGCTGCAAGCTTCACATAAGAACACATGATTGTAAACGAAATGCGTTGGGATTGTCTTCTACTATGAATAGAAGAAAGCAATGTCCACACAAAGAGTTTCCAAATCATTATAAGATTTTACTTGTCTTGTCTTTCTCTCATGCTCAGTGCATTTCACGATATCACACAGGTAACAAATAATCCCTAGCCTCGACTCACGAGTCTTCAAAGGGGTCTTAATTTGGAAACTTTTATGGACATTGCTTTCTTCTATGTCATGCAAGTAGAGATTGTTCCATATGCACATTTCGCTTGGAATATTTTGTCTTATAATAGGAGAAGTATCAGGAGAAGCAAAGGGAGGCAGAGAGGTCAGTAAGGAAGCCAAAGATCAAACAGAGGAGCACATTGCAAAATCAGTGAGTACAGGAATCAAAACTTTTACAGGTACATAAGTGAAAAAGAAAAGCAAAGGGAGGGATAGTGAGACTGAAGGGAGGATGGGGCCCACGTGGAGGATGACAACAGTAAAGCTGACATATTGAACAGGTATTTCTGCTCAGTCTTTACTGAGGAAGAGGAGGGTGATGGTCCTGAAGGGAGTACAAGGGGTGGGAATGGTGCAGAAATGGACACAAGTCCCTTTACATGAGAAAGGGTCCTGAAGGAACTGGAAGGAATAAGAGTTGATAAAGCAATGGGGCTAGATGGGGTGCACCACAGGGTCCTTAAAGAACTAAGACAGGTGGTGGCTGAACCTCTGGCAATCCTGTTTAACCGATCACTGGAAACAGAGGTGGTACCAAAAGACTGGAGGACAGCAGATTTGGTCCCCTTATACAAAACTGGAAACAAAGAGGAAGTGGGGAACTACAGACCAGTCAGCTTTACCTTGGTAGTGGGAAGATCATGGAAGCACTACTGAAGGAGAGATTGGTGGAACATCTGGTTGTCAACGGACTACAGGACCCAAGGCAGCATGCTTTCACCAGGGGAGGCCATGTCAGACCAACCTCATTGAATATTTGACTGGGTCACTAGGAGGTGGATCAGGGGAGGGCAGTGGATGTGGCCTATCTGGACTTGGCAAGGCCTCTGAAACTGTGCCACATAGAAGGCTATTACACAGACTGGGGAATATGGGTGTGGGCAGGACAGTAGTGTGGTGGGTATGTAACTGGCTGGGTGGCAGGACACAGAGGGTGGTGGTAAATGGCTGTCACTCCACAGAGGGAAGAGTGACCAGTGGGGTACCACAGGGATCAGTGCTGGGACTAGTCCTATTCAACATCTTCATCAGTGACATTGCGCAGGATCTAGAAGGCAGAATTTCCCTGTTTGCTGATGACACAAAGCTCTGTAACAGAATGGACACGCCAGAGGGTGTAGACAGAATGAGAAGGGACCTGCAGAAACTTGAAGAATGGTCAGGGGTTTGGCAGTTGAAATTCAGTGCAAAGAAGAGCAAGATAATGCATATGGGGCACAAAACCTTGGCACACTATATTAGTTGGGGGTGAGGATATAGCATGCACCAAGCAGGAAAGGGATCTTGGGGTTATCATCTCTGATGACCTCAAGGCAGGGAAACAGTGAACAAGGCAGCAGGTAAACAAATAGGATGCTGGGATGCATAGGCAGGGGCACACCAGCAGGAAAAGGGTGGTCATAATTCCACTATACAAGACACTAGTTAGGCCCCACCATGAGTACAGTGTACAGTTCTGAGACCTTACCTATGTAAGGACATAGGGTAGAGAAGGTTCAGAGGAGGGCAACAAAGATGGTATGCGGATTGCATCACAAGTCCTATGAGGACAGGTTAAAGGACTTGAATATGTACTCCCTGGAGGAGAGGAGGGAGAGGGGATATGATAGAGACATTCAAGTATCTTGCAGGAGGAACAGGGTGCAGGAATACATTATTTTTAAGTGAAAAGATGTTCCAGGACTAGAGGGCATGGAATGAAATTAGAGGGAGGATGGTTCAGAGGAAACGTGAGGAAGAATTCTTCACAGAACAAGTGGTGGACAAGGGAACACCCTGCCAGAGGAAGTGGTGGAGGCTGAAACAATCACGAGATTTAAGAATGCATGGATAGACATAAAGGAATTCTGGAGGTCAGGGGTGAGGGGCAACAGACTTCTAGGAAAACATAGCGAACTTACAAGCTCAAAATGGCAGACTGGGTGGTCCGAGGCCCTTATTTGCCAACACTGACTATAGAAACATAGAAACATAGACTTTGACGGCAGATAAGGACCACTTGGCCCACCCAGTCTGCCCATTTCCTACCTACTGATAAGCTGCAGATTCTAGTTAACCAACAGCCTATTTCCTGCATATGTATCTATGTATGTATCTATGACCTCTGGAGGAAAAAATACTGCTTTAATGATAATATTGTCAGTAATTAAAATGAGAAGGCCTGAAATTCAAGTTTTGGGGAATTTTTGTAGCCAAATTCTGCAGATGGCAAATGTAAATGTGTTGCTTGAACCCAGAAAATCTTTTTATAAGTGGTTACCATGTATACTCTTCAGAAGTGACTTTGCAGCAAATTGTACAAAATATTATTTTTAGATGATAAAAGCAGAACATGCACATACTGATAAAATAACGATTTCAGTGGAAAAAGATTATTATAACAGTACTTAGAAATAAAAGGTAATTAAGTGAGCAGCTAGGTTACCATCTGCTTGTCAGACTCATGTACTAAACCAACCATAAAATTGCTGTTATGATAGCCATCTTGTACTGTTTGGGGCTTAACTTGATTATGAGGTATTTAGTGAGCTGTTCTAACATATCTTAAACACTATTTTAAACGACTTCTTGTCCACAGTATTTATAAAAAATTATCTTGCACTGTAATTTAAGAAACTGTGAAAATACATGTTTACTGCTTGAAAGCTGCCAAAGGATTTTAGTAAGGTTATTTCTGATGAGACTAAAACAGCATAATTGATCTTCATGATACCAAAAGCACAAGATTTATAGACAGTGACTCTTCACTAAAAATACCACCAACAGCTTAATCTGGTTCAAGGTCAGTTGGCATTCATCTGTATCCTCCTCCCCGGTCGTGCCTGAAAATAGGCAGGATTTGTCTAGTGCACTTACCCGGTCAAAAAAACTAAAAACTAAGGTGTTCAATATGTTTACTCTTCAAAGAAAAAGTTTGCAGCCAATCTAACAGAGGAATGCTTCATTAGTGTTCACGATAATACAGGAAAAAGTGACCAAGATCACAAAATGCTGCACAAAAGCATCTTTGGGTGGAATCAACATTTAGCTTCAGGCAAGAATTACTGAACTTTAGCACAGCTGATTAAAATGATAATCTGTATCTGGGCTGCATCATAAATATTAGGAGCATGTGTAGCACAATCTCCACATTTCTTATCCGTCACAAAAGTAAACTGCAGAAACTCACCTACATCAAAAATTAATTTTACAGAGAGAAATCTTCATTAAAGCGACCTAATAAAAATGTAACACATCATGTTCCATAAATAATTATGTTTGCCAATGAAATACTAGAGATACTGAATATTGTTATATAGATAAATGTATATAGATATAGATAAATAGGGATACATGATGGGCAGGTGTGGAATCCTTGGACAGGTGTGCACATGCCGGTATTCACAACTGGTGCCCACCTGTCCATGGCTCCTCTCTCCACAGCACACAGGACTCGCAGGGGTGACCGGGGCAGAGTCACGGATCCGGTGTGGGCATCCAATGGGATGCCCGTCCCGGTCCAATAGTAGATCCTCACACAGCGAGGCACGGGAAGGAGTTGTGCATGCCTCCTGCAGTCACCCAGACCTGCACAGCTTGGCCCCTATGACCAGTCTATCCACCGCCAGGCCCTCAGATCACAGCACCCCTCCGTGCATTGCAGGACCCTGGTGTTGGGAACCCGCCCAGCCCGCACCCTTGCATTAATCGCTGTGTCTTGACCACATTGTGGCTGTAACCCTGAGCCCTGTAAGTGGGCTGTGCTACAGTCTGTCCATCCCCCAACCTGGCAACATCCTGTCCCGGTGCCACCTCTCCGCTGCAGTGTCAGACACTCACCTGTCCCACTGCCCTTCTGTCTCCAGCTGCCTAGTAGGCAGGGGCAGCACGAAGAGCTCCTGTCCTGGTCCCCTGCATCCGGGCGGTGCTGACAGTGGGGCATGCAGTGGGTTGGCAGGGTACCCATAATATCCTAGTCTGAGCTTGCAATGGCGGCTATGCTGGGCCAGCCATCTGTGGCAGCTTAGTGTTAGATATATTTTCAAGTTATTTTTGAAGTTATTTCTAAGTTATTCAAAGTTATTTTGTTAAATTAAGACAGCTCACTGACGGACCCTACATGGGACTTTTGGGACATTTTACAGCCTATGTTACATTTGTTTGGTGCAGCTTACTGTGCGGCATGGTAGTAGTGCCTATCTCATCTGGTTCTTATTTGGACTCACTTTCATGACTCCTCAGACTGTTCCAGCCCTATCTGCATTTGCTGGTGTGCTCTGATGTGTTCTGGAGTGGAAATTGCGATCCTGTGGTAGTTCACTATCAGAGGAGTTTCGAGAGTCTTTAATCTGGGATTTCACTGCTGAAGTTCTGCCCAGGAGGTTTTGATTGGTGAGGGGTCATTGGACTTAACCATGTTGTCCAGCAGGAGACAGCAGGATGTTCATTGCTCCAGGAAGGATTTATTCCATCTGTCGATGGAGAAGGTGGGCCTGGTCGTCCTGCTCCAAGGTGGGTGCCTGACTCGGGTTGTTGCCCTTGGGGATCGGGCGGCACTGTCCAGAAGACAGGCGCTTACTGGTTTACCTTGGGGTCACTGAAGGACGCCGTGAAGGTCGTAGGATGCTCGGCTTGGTGCCTCCTTGGGGTTAGGGACCACTTTGGCTATGGGAGTGTAGAGGTGTTGATGGCTATTGGAGCCATTGTTCCTGGAGCCCTGTAACTGCTCGCTATCTGGAGGTTTCGCTAAGATCTTATCCTGGTGGTGTTGGGGGTTTTTGACCTCCCTGCAGTGACTATGACTACATGAATCTCTTCATCCCTCTGGATATATTATCTGGACCCTACAATCTGAGGCTGGGTCTGTTCTGAGGAGATATTTGGTTGTCTGTAGCCTTGGTGCTTTGCTCCTGGTCCCTGCCCTCTACTAGCTGGTGTACCATGAGGTTGCTGTCAGTGGGCAGCTACTTTTCAGCACTTCTGTCCCACATCGTGGTGGCTGGAGAGCACGCTTAGGTTAATATTGGGGTCTGAGTAGGCGAGTGTCCCTGGGTGAGTTCCTTTGGGCGTCGGACATTTTGGCCTGAACTGCTTCACTTTCTACATGGTTTAATGACCGTGATTACAGTACTAAAGTTTATTTCGCTCTCTGTCTCTCAACTTTACTGGCTGCCTGTAAAGGCTGTGGAACATTGTCTTGCTTAGTTTTGTTAAAGAATACTGGCCAGCGTTATTCTCTTATGGAGATGAGAGCCCATGGGAGAATTGATCTTTGCTACTGTGCCTTTTACAAACCTGAATTTAAGATTTATTTTGCTGCTACACCTGTTAGACCCTAGGAGTGAGAGTCCATGGCTCATTAAAGACTGTAAAGATCATTTTACTTAAAATACTAACATACAAATTTGCCAGCCGATAAAGGCCTAGAGGTCTATCAAGTCTGCTCTGAATGTGCAGCTAGCACCCCTTATTCTGCAGCTGCCCCTCCCTTCCACCCTTCCCTCCATTGACTCTCCCTTGTTGGCTCTAACTCGTTGACCGGCATCGCAGCATCAGGCTCGTGTCGACTGCGAGTTGCACTCGGCAGGAGCTGCGCACAGCAGGGACTGTTTTTCTTTTTTGGGGGCTTTTCCCCCAACACCCCACATGGGGTTTCGTCGCCTGCACTTCTCCATACTAAAGGATTCTAACTCCAGGTCAGAGTTAGTTCAGGAGGGGTGCAGGTTGGGGAGAGTGCTGCTGTGTCCCAAGCACATCAACTTCAGCGACTTGATGTTGCCGCCGCAGCGCGTATGTCACTGAAGGGGTGTCGCTATGGAAGTGTATACCATTTGTTTAGTTTTTATTAAAGGACATCTGCCAGCATTTATGTTATGGTGGTGAGAGCCCATGGGAGGACTGAACCTTGGTACTGTGTTCCTTTATAAATCTGAACCTTAGATTTATTTTTTCATGTTATATCTGTTGGACCCAAGGAGTGAGTCCCTGGGTCTATTAATGGACAAATTTTGGCTCTAAGAGGTGGGAGCTCCATGGACAAAAAATATTACTCAAATTTTATGGACTGGCGTTGTTTTGATTCATTTGCCATCACTTAACATAATTAATAGTTTAATGAAGTTAATATTATATTTATTTGGTGTATTGATTTAGGAATAACTGTGTTTTGTTATTATTATTTATTGTTTTAGTTCTTGGAGTGTTACTGTACTGAATTTATTTTATTCTGCTTTTACTTTAATAATATAATGTGCCAGAAGGGAGTGAAGATGGTCAGCATTATTCCCCACCAGGCTCAGGTAAAGGCGCCCTTGAATATTCCCCAATGTCATCAGATACCTATTTAAGGTATCAAGCTTTGAAGATAGCCAGGCTAAGGAAAGGGGAGAACTGGGCCTGGTGGGGAAATGGAAGGGGGTTGATTGGAGGTAGTGGGTACTCAAAAAGACACTTGGGAAAAATGGAGACAGGACAGAGGTATCTTTGTCTTGTCCCCATACCCAAGGGCTCCATAGTTAATGGGCAGGAGCTGAGGTCTTCATTGATAGCCCATCCTACTTGGACAATGTTATGCAATGCCAGATCTATTAAAAACAAGACAGCTATTATAGCTGATCTTGTTGAAACAGCAGATCTGGCTTGCATCACCGGCATCTAGCTGGACGATAATGCAGGCCCCATATTGGCCTCTGCTGTTCCGCCATGTACTCGGTGATACACCGCCGAGGTTGAATTGTAGGGTGGAGGTATTGCCATCATATTTAGGACATAACTGGGCCTTGTGGATGTGCCAGTGGGGTCCACCAGATCCCTTCCAGTGTATCCTGGGTGAGGGTGCAGGTGTGGGATAATCCTCATTTACTGTCCACCTGGTGATGGTGGAGAATTCCTGCAGGAGAAAGCAGATTTCATTGTTGACATGGCATTGGAGTCCCCAGATAGTTAATTCTGGGGCTTCAATGTCTGGGTCGACGATGAACTCTCACAATCTGTCAGAATCTCCTCCATTATTGACTGTGCTGGCCTTACACAGGTAGTTACCTCCTCACCCTATAGGGGGTCACTTGCTGGATCTGGTATTCCTCCTGGGGATGGAGATAATGGATTTGGGGTGGAACCAGTCAGTTGGTCTCACCATCACACCATAAGGTTCAGTTTCAAGGCTCCCCAAATGGACCTGCCCTCACGGAGGTGGTCCAGTACCACCCCTTATGGGTGTTACCCCAGAAGGTCTGCTGGCAGTACTGGACCTATCAGGTTTGTCAGGCAAATGCATGAGTCCAGGGATCTCATACTGGCCCTATAATAGAGCGTGTGGAGAGGCCCTGTACAAGACTGCTCCAGTTCTGTTCGACCACTCACTCTTCTCTACCAAGGACACCTTTGGTTTGATGGTTCCTTGAAGGAGTTGAGGAGAGTTGGTCAAAGGCTAGAGAGCATGGCGAAGTCGGCCTGGATGCTGACAGGCTTAGATTGATAGAACATTATAAGGGCTATCAATCAGAAATTACCTGTAAGAAGGCAGAATTCTTCTTCAGGAAGATTTCTATTGCATGGAATCAACTGGCTCAGCTCTTCCGACTGTGGACAGACTGTGCAATCCAGTCTGTCTCCAGCCAGGAAGGGCATTTTCTCAGGCTAAATGTGAGGAGTTTGCTTGATTCTTTGTGGATAAGGTTGCCAGCATCCGGTCTGGCATTGGCCCTACTCTACCTATGAGGGACCGCGGAGGTCAGCGAGAGGTGATGAACACTGGTCTGTCCGGGCGGACTTTAGCCGGCCGGAATTCATGGACATTGTGCAGATCATCCAAACATTGCGCCTAACCAGCTGTAGTTTGATCTAGGCTCTACACCCCTATTAGTGAGCTTTGTAGATGACATCTGCCAGATCCTAGCTAAAATTGTTTGGGGATCCTGGACAGGGGTGTCTTTCCAGATCCCTTAAGGAGGCGGTCAGATGCACCATGCCTAAAACAATCATTCTTGGATCCAGACTGTCCAGCTAACTACAGGTTTGTCTCTAACCTTCCCTTTGCCGGAAGGTTACTGAGAAGGTGGTTGCATTGCAACTGGACAATCACCTTGTGACCCACAATGTCTATGATGCTCTCCAGTCTATTTCAGAAGAGACATAGTACCAAGACTGCACCTGTCTGGGTATTGAATGACCTCCTAATAGCGAGGGATCGAAAGGCACGTACTATCTTGGCCCTTCTACATCTCTCCACAGCATTTAACACTGTGCACCATGATGTGCTATTGCAGTGCCTACGGTGTTTCTGTGGACTGTCAGGGCAGTCTTAGAATGGTTTCGATCTTTCCTCATGGGCAGATTTCAGAGGGTGGTCACTGGAATTTATTCCTCTGACGCCTTCCACTGTCCTGTGGGGTCCTGCAGGGTTCCATACTGGTGCCCATGTTGTTCAGAGTGTACATGCTGCCATTAGGAGATATCATTAGGCGATACAATTTGAGTTTTCACTGCTACGCAGATGATACTCAACTGTATCTGTCCTTTCTACCTGAACAAGGGATGCAGTCTCTGTGTTTAACAACTGTCTTGCCAAGATCAAGCACTGGATGAGCACCAGCTGGCTGAGACTGAACCCTGACAAGACTGAAGTGTTGGTTGTGGACCCTGGTCGTCCGGGGACAGGTTTGGGGGCTGGGCAGGCGTCGAGGCAAATGGTTTGACGGGTGTCCCACTTACTACCTCTGACCAGGTGCATAACTTTATTTATTTTATTTAATTATTAGAGTCTAGGATTGCAATTACCTTTGAACCAAGGCTCTTTTACAAAGGTGCCACATCAGGATGATAACAAACAAGCAGGACATTAATTATTACAGGATAACAGGTTACAGTTGTTTATCACCACATGAGTACATACAGATTGGGCAGCACAAGGCATTCACAGGACAGGGATAACATTGATAACAGAACTTGGTGAGACACGAGAAGAAGATGCTGCCAGAGGCAATTGTCAAAACACAACAGGAAGTGCAAGTAGAAAGCACAAGTAAGAGGAGGAGGAGGAGGGGAAGGTAGAGGGGAAAGTAGGGGTTGATGAGAAGGGACAAGTGCCAAAAAGGGAACAGCAGGTTAGAGAAGACAGTCGATGTGCTAGAGGCAGAGAGAAATAGGCAGAGGTTAGATTTGAACGGGCTAGCTTAGGTAGGAGGAAATGTCCCTGGTGAGACCATTTCACCAGCTGGAGCTGTAGGCAAATGATCTTTGTCCCTATGAGGTCTAACATCTCAGGATATGCAGTAATTGAGATTCAGAGCCCTGGTGAGGTGGGGGTTCTGTGCAGGTTGTAGTAGAGCTTGAACTCCAGGGGGCAATGCCCATCAATGTTTTTTACCCATTATGCATGTTAGATACTTGATGCGGCTTGAGAGTTGAAGCCACCCAGTTTGGGCGATAGTTCACGCTATGGGTGAGACGATGGGATCCAGTGATGAGTCGGCAAGCTTTGTTCAAAGCCATAGATATGCACCTGAGGGCAGTGGTGGAAGTGGAACCGTAGATGATGAGGCAATAGTCAATATTTGAGATCACGAGCTCAAGACTGCGATCCTTAAGGCTTCCGGAGTAGGCATTGCTCACGCCGGTAAAGCAGGCTAAAACGCAGTTAGCCGGCAACATTGTCAATGTGAGCCCCATAGATAGATAACTGTCAAGAGTGATTCCAAGGTATTTGAAGGTTTGCACTTGTTCTAGGATTGCACCTAGGCAGTTTGCAATAGTGAGGGGTGGTCTCAGTGCTTGTTTTATGAGCTGCAGAAGAGCATGGACTTTATTTTTTATAGTTGAGTACAAGTTTGTGTTTACTGAACCAGTTTTCAACCGAGGAGAAGCCATGCTGTAGTTTTTCTTACAGAAGGTGGGGGTCCTGTGGGTGGAGTGGATGACAGCGCCATTAGCGTATAGGAGGAGTTGCTCTGGACAGGATTGTGGAAGACTATTTAGAAGATGTTGAAGAGAAGAGCCAAGGATTAACCCTTGTGGCACTCCAGAGTTCACTGGTCTGGCATCAGAGAGAAGTCAGCTATTTTCACTTTTGTTAACGGTTTTCCAGGTAGCTCTTAAACCAGGATGTAGATTCAGGGGACAGTCTGGTATTTAGCAGCTGAGAGAGTAGTGATGATGATGGACAGTATCGAATGCCTTCATCAGGTCAATGAAGACCACCCCTGTAAGAAGACTATTGTCCAAGGAACTATGGATTGCACCAGTGAATTCGAGGAGGGCTGAGGTGGTACTGTGACCTTTCTAAAGCTGTGCTGTTGAGCGCACAGGACATCGTACTTTATCAAGGTATTCCGTAAGCTGGTCCGATACTATACGCCTATGGCCTTGGGTGTTATTTCTGATGATGACTTGACCCTGAAACCTCCAGAGTCTGCTGTTGTAAAATCCTCTTTCTACCATCTGAGGAACATCACCCGAGTGAAACACCTGGTTCCTCTGGATGACCTTCCAACATTGGTCCATGCCTTCATCGCCACCCGCCTTTGACTACTGCAATGCCTCTACCTAGGGCTTCCTGGAGTTGATATCTGCCACTTGCAGCTAGAACAGAGTGTGGCAGCCAGGCTATTGACTGGTACATATAGGACTAGCCATATTACGCCTGTGCTGTGCGGACTACACTGTCTGCCTGTTCAGTGGCGGATCACCTTTAAGGTTGGTCTTCTGACCTTTAAACTCCTACATGAACTGGGACACAGCTACCTGCAAGATCTCTTGACTCCCCTACGCCCCTCGCCCTCTCTGATCTGCCGACGAGGGATTGCTAGAGATTCCCAGGATGCTTTGGAGACATCTGGTGCTCGTGCTTTTTCTTTGTGGCCCCTACCCTGTGGAATTCTCACCTCATTGGTTGAGAGAATGTCTCACCGCTGAGAGATTTAAGTCAGAATTTAAGACTTACCTTTTCAGATGGCCTTCCCAGATGATTTTAATGAATTTATATATCTGTAATTTTATCAATTTATATGTTTTATGGTTTCACTTGTAAAGCACCTTGGTTTCAAGAAAGAAGCTATATAAATAAAGTTTGCTTTGCTGTAACCTGTGCCTATCTCCGCGACTCAGCGGCCAGCACTACGCGCATTAGTGAATAAGACTAGTGCTGGCATGCCCTGCCCACCCCCGCATGTTGCTGTTCAAATGGCCTGGGGATTGGGTGCATACCAGCTGCACACCCTGTGGTGAATGCCGTGATCACCGCCCATGGCATTCGACTTAGCTAAGTCAACGCTGGCCCAGTTTACGCCGTGCTTTGGCATAGTGCATAGGGCCCATTATTAGTATTAAATCAGAGTCTTGTCAAAATTCAGGTTTCAAAAGCTCACTGTTTATGTGCAAAATCATACTTTAAAACTTTTAAGAACAGGCTTATAAAGTCCTTGGTGCATTACTCCAATTCAGTTCTAAATGTAGCTTGGCGACTCATAATCCTCAGAGACTCATCCGAGTGTAATTCAGCACCAATTTATTCAAAAAGCAGCATGTTTTACCCTTTTTCACAAGACTCCAGTACAACTTGGCTAAATAAATTTGCTAAGAGCACCATTTAGGCCCCAATAAAGAATTAGCAAAATAACTTATCAGTTATGTCAGAGCTGATGCTAAAACTATAAAGATAAGAGCCACTCAGCGACTCAAATCTGTGCTAGAGAGTCCCGCTTGAGGCTTGTTTTTACGTATAGCATTTTGGTGCTTTATAGTTAAAAATAGGTTCTTTTAAAGGCAATAAGGTATAGCTGATGGGAATTCAGGCTCCAAAGGAAGTAATAGAACCAGCAGCATTTTAAAGGTTATAGTTATCAGCCCCAGGAGGAAAAATATTAAGGTCCCAAGTTCAGCTTGCACATCAGTACCTCTAATCTGGGAGGTGCTCCATCTTTGAAAGAGTCCTAATTCCCTACCCAAGCACAAATGAAACCTCAACCAAACTTTCAAAATTATTAGGATACACCACAAAAGGACCAAAAGTCAAGTCACCATCCACAAGAGGGGAAAATTAAATGAGTACCTTTTAAGGGGTTTTATCCCATTTTGCCTCTGACAGCATCTTTGTGAACAAAGTAGTACAGGAATTGGCAGACTTAGCTCCGCTGTCCTATTCCAGGAGTTCATAGTAACCATCGGGGCCACTAGCATAGATACATAGACACTGTCGGTAGATAAGGGCTCACGGCCCACCCAGTCTGCCCATTTGAGCTTATAAATTCACTTTATGTTTTCCTAGAAGTCTGTTGCCCTTACCCCTGACCTCCAGAATTCCTTATGTCTATCCCATGCACTTTAAATCCTGTAATTGTTTCAGCCCCCACTACTTCTCTAGCAGGGTGTTCCACTTGTCCACCACCCATTCTGTGAAGAAATTCTTCCTCACGCTTCTCTGAATTGCCCTCCAACTTCATCCCATGCCCTCTAGTCCTGGAACATCTTTTTCACTGAAAAATAGTGTATTCCTGCACCTTGTTGCTCCTTGTAAGAAACATAGAAACATAGAATTTGACGGCAGATAAGGACCGCTGGCCCACCTAGTTGTCCATTTCTACCTAATGCATAGGCTGCAGACCCTAGTTAACCAACAGCCTATTTCCTCCTAACCCCACTAGAATTGCCTTATGTCTGTCCCATGCATTCTTGAATTCCTCCACTGTTTTTGAGTTCACTACCTCCTCAGGAAGGCTGTTCCATGTATCCACAACCCTCTCTGTGAAAAAGTACTTCTCACATTACCTTTGAGCCGCCCCTCTATCTTCAAATTGTGCCCCTTGTTCTTGCACATCTCTTTATCTGAAGGATGCTACTATCTTGGACTCTGTTGATTCCCTTGATGTACTTGAAAGTTTCTATCGTTGCCCCCTTCCTCTCATCGAGTGTATACATATTAAGCTTCTTTAATCTCTCTTCAGATGTCTTCTGTGCAGACCCTGCACCATTTTAATTGCCCTCCTCTGACAGCCTCCATCCTGTCTATGTCTTTGTGAGATGGGGTCTGCAGAACTCTAGATGGGGTCTCACCAACTGTCTGTACAAAGGGACAACAACTTCCTGTTTTCTACTGGTGATGCCTCTCCTGTGCATCCCAGTATCTCACCAGCTCTTCTTACTGCCTTCTCACATTGTTTGCCCACCTTAAGGTCATCTGATATGACTACCCCCAGGTCCCTTTCCATTTCTATAATTATTATCTCACCCCCATTGTGTACTCTTCCCTGATTTTGTTTCTCAGGTGCATTACTTTGCAATTCCTTGCATTGAATCTAAGCTGCCATATATTTTACCATTCCTCCAACTTTTCCAAGTCCGCTTGCAGCCTCTCCACCCCACCTTCTGTATCAACCCTGTTGCAGATCTTTGTCTCATCTGCAAAGAGTCATAATTTTCCTTCCAGTCCCTCTGCAATGTCACTTATAAAGACATTAAAGAGGACCAGTCCCAGTACTGAACCCTGTGGTATCCCACTAGAAACCCCCATTTCTTCAGAGTAAACTCCATTTACTATTACCCTCTGTATCCTGTTGTCCAACCAATTTTTAATCCAGGCTACCACCTTGGGACCCACTCCAAAGCTGGCTAACTTGTAAATGCGCATGAATGGTGTACTAGAGGAAGAAGAGGGCCACGACATTACAGCCTTTCTGGACTCTTCCTTATGCAAAACATCGCAGCTCAATCCATCTCTTCCTCTGACATTGAATGGGCCCACCGTCATTCACCCCAAAGCCCACCAGACCAGATGACCGGCTCCTATAATACTGTGCTTTAAATTATGCCACCAAGCAAGATTTCCTGTTAAGAGCATGGCAAATGTGGTGAATACAATATAAGGGTAGAAGGATAAACTTTGACAATGACTATCCTAATGCAATTACCCTTAAATGTCAAGTATATTCACCCATCTTGAAAGTCTTCTGAATTCAAAAGTTAAGAACTCAAATGCCCTACCAAGTAAAGCTTGTGGTTATGTTTCCTGATGGCCCTCGGACATTCTCTACCCCAGAAGTCATCCAAGAATTTAAAGCCTGAAAACATAGAGGTCCCGATTCCCAGAAGGTCGGTGGTCCATCTGAAGCAGAAGTCATACGCAAGCGTAGTGCTGCAGAATCCCTACCAACGTTGAATGGAAGGTTCACACCAAACAGCATTACAGGATACAATGCAGCTCCTGAGTTCATTTAAATGCCCCCCAAAAGGTGAACGTAAACAATATTTTCTATATCAACCTATGGTCTGTGATAGGTGTGAGGGGTTAGTTGTACTTTAACTACAGCTTGACCCTAATGGGAAGCTTAATCTGCTGCCTCCCCCAAATTCTACAGTTACCAACCAGAACTGCGACTGATGTAGCCCAAATATGTACTGGGTGATTTTGACTCTAGGCATCTCCAACCAGGGATACTTGTATGTCTCTATCATATCCCATCTCTCCTTCCTCTCTTCCAGGGAGTACATATTCAAGTCCTTCAACCTGTCCTCATAGGACTTGTGATGCAATCCTTGCACCATCTTTGTTGCCCTCCTCTGAACTTTCTCTACCCTATGTCCTTACGTAATTAAGGTCTTCAGGACTGCACACTGTACTCCAGGTGGGGCCCTCACTAGTGTCTTGTATAGTGGAATTATGACCTCCTTTTCCTGCTGGTGATGCCCTGCCTATGCATCCCAGCATCCTATTTGCTTTACCTGCTACCTTGTTGCACTGTTTCTCTACCTTGAAGTCATCAGAGATGATAACCCCAAGATCCCTTTCTGCTTGATGCATGCTATATCCTTACCCCCAACTGATATGTTGTTCCAGGGTTATTGTGCCCCATATGCCTTATGTTGCACTTCTTTGCACTGAATTAAACTGCCAAACCCTGACCATTCTTCAAGTTTCTGCATGTCCCTCCTCATTCTGTCTACACCCTCTGGCATGTCCACTCTGTTACAGAGCTTGTGTCATCAGCGAACAGGGAAATTCTGCCTTCTAGGTCCCACGCAATGTCACTGATGAAGACACTGGATAGGACCGGTCCCAGCACTGATCCCTGTGGTACCCACTGGTCACTCTTCCTTTATGGAGTGACAACCATTTACCACCACCCCTCTGTACCCTGCCACCTAGCCAATTACCTACCCACTGCACTACTGTCCTGCCCACTCCAATATTCCCCAGTTTGTTTAATAGCCTTCTGTGTGGCGAGTGTCAAAGGCCTTGCTGACGTCCAGATAGGCCATGTCCCTGCCCTCCCTGATCCACCTCCCTAGTCACCCAGTTGAAAAATTCAATGAGGTTGGTCTGCCATGACCTCCACATGGTGAAACCATGCTGCCTTGGGTCCTGTAATCCATTGGCAACAGATGTTCCACCAATCTCTCCTTCAGTAGTGCTTTCATAATCTTCTTCACTACCGAGGTGATGCTGATTGGTCTGTAGTTCCCCGCTTCCTCTTTGCTCCCAGTTTTGTATAAGGGACTACATCTGCTGTCCTCCAGTCTTTTGGTACCTCCTCTGTTTCCAGTGATCGGCTAAACCGAAGTTACCAGAGGTTCAGCCACCACCTCTTAGTTCTTTTAGGACCCTGGGTGCACCCCATCTGGCCCCATTGCTTTTATCAAGTCTTATTCCTTCCAGTTCCTTCAGAACTCTTTCTCATGTAAAGGGACTTGTGTCCATTTCTGTGCCATTCTCACCCCTTGTACTCCCTTACCTCCTCTTCCTCAGTAAAGACTGAGCAGAAATACCTGTTCAATATGTCAGCTTTACTGTCGCCATCCTCCAAGTGGCCCCCATCCTCCCCCTTCGGTCTCACTATCCTTCCCTTTGCCTTTCATTTTTCACTTATATACCTGTAAAAGGTTTTGTCCCTCTACCCACTGATTTTGCAATGCACTCTTCTGTCTGAGCGCTGGCTTTCCCTTACTGACCTCCCTTTGCTCTCCTGGTACTTCTCCCTATCCCTTCTGTCTGCGCTCTTTTGTATTGCCTGAATGCAATCTTTTGGCTTTACTTTCTCCGCTACCTCCTTGGAATGCAATAATGGCCTCCTCTTCCTTTTCCCTTGCTAACCTGCTTAATGCATAATCCTTTTGCTCTTGTAATCCCCTGCTTTAAATATTGCCCACTGTTCCTCAACCCCTGATTCCCCCCATTCCCATCAATACCTCTTTCAAGCATCTCCCATTTTCCCAAAGTCTGCCCCCTAAAATCCAGGATCTGTGTTTTGTGTGATTTGGTTCTGCTCCTTCTGTGATTTCTAACCACAGTGACTGGTGGTAACTGTTTCCTGGGTGCTCCCCACTGTTACCCCCATCACACTGGCCCTGTTTGTGAGCACAAGGTCCAGTATTGCCTTCTGCTGAGTTGGTTCCATGACCAGTTGCTTGAGGAAGGCACCTTAAAGGGAGTCCAGGATAAATCTGCTTCTGGTTGATGCTGCTGCTGGAGGCTCCAGTCCACATCTGGAATACTGACGTCTCCAAACAGCACCACCACCCTTTGTCTGCCATCCTTTGGATGGCTAGCACCAGCTGCCTATCTGTTTCTTCCTCCTGGGCTGGTGGTCTATAGACCACCCTGTGCAGATGGCTTGCCTAATTTTCCTTTCCAGCTTAACCCACAGTATCTCTCCCCATTTTGTTCCTCCTTCATCTCTGTGGGCTTTATGCCATCTTCGCATAAAGTGCCACCCTTCTCCTTTCCTACCTGCCCTGTCTCTTTTAATATGTTGTAGCCAGGTATGGCTATCTCCCAGTCATGGTTATCATTTCACCAGGTCTCTGTGATGGCCACAATGTCCATTTCCGACTGCACCATGACAGCCACCAGATCTTCCATCTTGTTGCTATGGCTCCTGGCATTGGCACACATGCTTTCCATGATTTGAACTCCTGGACTGTTTAGCTGTTCTACTCCAGCCCTCCCTGGTTGTCCTTTATACCTGGTTCTCCCTACTGTCTGCTCTTCTGTTGAGTTTGTTGCCCTTCCTTTATCCATCTCTTGAGTACTTATCTCCATCTTTTGCACACTACTTTGCAGAGATATCCACCTCCTCCTGTTCACTGGTTCCACTGCTAGCTGTAGGGGTGGGCAATTAGGTACCTTTCTTGCTGGCCTGCACCTTTGGCTAGTTTAAATGCTTGTCCATGTAGCATTTAAACTTATCATTGAGTGCTTGAATTCTCCAGGATGGATGCAGGCTGTCAGGCTTAAACAAGCCTCCAACCTCCAGGTGGGTCCACAGTCACCAATGAATTCAAACTTTTCTCACAGCACCAGTTCTTCAACCATAAGTTAAAGTTCCTGGCATGCACCCCTATGCTCTCCCATGCCTCTCACAGGTAGTACTCTCCAGAAGGTGGCAGAAGTAACTACTTGCTTGAGACACCTCCTCAATTTCCTAAACTCTTCCTGAACTTCCTTAGGCTCCCCATTTGCCAGGTCATTAGTACCTAGGTGGATAATGATATCCAGCTCACCCCCATCTTGCCTTCCCGCAACCCCAGGATCTTCCTCCCATCTCTCCATGCCGTGGCACCTGGTAGGTACTTCACCTCCTTGTCCTCTCCCTCCTGTGTTCCTAGCTGGATCCTCTTATGATAGAGTCCCCACCAGGAATTGCTTTCTCCTCCTCCTCTGGGGTCCACTGCTCTCCCCACTGAGGTCACCGCCTTGATTGACCTCCACATCCTTCCGTTCCATCTCTGGTTACCTCTGTTTGGTTGTTCCTGTTTGCCAGTGTAGCTATATGAGTTCTGGAGTGGAATAGGATCTGGGCTGTGCCTCTGCCTGACCACCCTAACCCTCCCTGAGCCCACCATCATCCAAAGTGCTCCTCGTTCTTGGCATCATTTGAGGCAGCAACGTTGGACTTGGTGGTCCTGGATAGGGTGAAGGTACTCCTGACCCAGTTTACTTTTGCTATGAGTCTGGCTACCTCATCCCGCAGTCCAAAGAGTTGCCTGCAGATAGGGCAGCACCTCAGCATCCAGAAGGTCTGCCTGAATATGGCTGCCCCACAGCCACTGCATTGCACCACTCCCACATTATACTGCACTTATACTGCTATTCCAGTACTTGTCTGTTACTGAAGCTCTCCTAGTTCACTTTTTATTAATTTACTGTCCTAAAATCCTGCCATCGATCCTCAGATACTTCTTTTAAAGAAGGAGGACAAAAACCCACCAAAATTAATCAAAACACTTGTTGTGCCGAGGACAGGCTTCTCCCTTATGCCCCTCCTACTCCACAACCCTCAGACACTTTTCTTTGAACAAGGAAAGCAAACAAAACAAACAAAAAAGAGTCAAAACACTTGTTGTGCTGAGGACGGGCTTCCTCCACCTTATGCCCCTCCTACTCCACAATGCCTGCTATTCCCTGTGCTTAGCTCCTGTCAAACAGATTAAATGGGGCATATAATTAAGAGTGGGGGGCAGGGGAGGAGACAAGACTAAATGTGCAGCAAGTAAAGACAGCAAAGGAATACACCACCACTACAAGCACACCAAAGTAGGTTTTAAATTTTCAACAGCCCCAAAAATTCTAAGTAAAGACAGCAAAGAAATAACAGTGCCGCTAAAAGCCCACAAATCTAAGTTTAAAACAAAAACAGCAATAAGCAGTTACTGCAAAGCACTGAAATGAATCTGGATCCTTCTCCTTCTGGCTTCTTCTGAGTAGTATAGTAAGACTCACGGGCGTTAACCCACTAAAGGTCTCCGTACAGATCAAATAGAAAATGGGCCGCAATCTCCTACCTGTTCTACTCCATTACCCTGGAGTTCAATGCTTTGCTTGCCAAATAACACACATTGCCACTCAACAGGGTCCCAGCAAAATGTTAGTTACCGCAAAAGCCAAGTTTCTCCATCTTGTACCACCTCTTGAAAAGGATGGTCAAATACATCAGCTGTCCCAGTCTAATCTGCTACACCTGGATGACATTCCTAGGGAGAGGGAAAAGAAGAAATGCTCCTCCAAGTGTAATAACTTCTGGTAAACGGTTATGTAAGCCCAATGAGGCCCCTTAGGCAAAAGATGTCATACCTTATTTAAACTTTAAAAGCAGTCTCTCAGCATTAACTGTGCTCCAAAATTCTTGTTGTTATGGGGGTCTCCATGCCTCCTCTTTGTCCCATCTCTTATGTTCATTCTTTCCTTCATGCACCACCAACAGTTTACAGTTTATGACCCCATTAACTAGTCGCTGCACAAGTATATCGGGACTTTTCAGCAAGCACCCAAAAGATTTTGCATGGATTTGCTAGGTCTCTTAGCAGTCTCATAAATTCTGTAGCGTCCTTTCTGATTTTCAGGTATAAACACTGCAGCCACTCACCGCAAAGTGTGGTAGAAAGGAGAAACTGTTTGAAGTTCCAAATGCAGTTACCACAATTAACCCACTCTGTGCCATCTATCGGAAAAATTATTGATAAGTCACTATCAACAACTGTAGCTTTACATTTTAAATTTAAGATATAACACTTAAAAGGCTGCTTGAATGCTAAAACAGAGTAAAGAATATAGCAAAGCCAACTTGCCTGATTACGGAGCTTCTGAGGAGCTACTGAGGAGCAGAGCAACAGCGCAGCCATCTTGTTGCTCCCTCCCATACTCTCCCTTACTGGAGCCATTTGAGGCTACCACACGTAATGTCAATGCAGACAGTACAACTCTGAGTCAAATTCTTCCTCAAATAAGATTTCTTCACATTTTCCTTGATGACATAAAGAAAGACTTTCAGTCAAAAGAGGCACCACCGCTGTTATGCTGGCAGGTGACTTGAGTCTCAGACTGTCGACTGATCAGAGCATAAAAGCCATGTTTAAGAATGACACCTCTGTGTTGGATACGCTACATCCCTGCTTTAAGGGGAACATTGAAGCCATCCTTCCTGCAGGGAAGACACTGAATATTGGAGCAATCTTCTGCTAAACAAATGTGACACTGCCCCTCCAACACCATTAACTGATGTACTAGCAGTCAAACTCTGCCGAACTCGACAGAGTGCCTCTGTGCAGACAACAGCACATCTATGGATTCTTCACAATCACCAATGTCATCAGCGAGGAAAGGACATCTACAGTTACTTTTTGGGCATCCTATGTTCAGGGTCAGAAAGGCAAATCAATTCTGAGTCGCCTGCAATAATATGAACTAGTATCCTGTACAGAAAGCACAGCTGGTCTCATCTGCCAGACTGGTAACCGCCTCACACAGCACAATTATCCTGAGTATTTTGCAGACCAAACTGTGATTGGTCTCGAGGAAGATCCATTACTCTATTGGAAACAAAAGAGAACAATATGGCCAGATCTAGCAAATCTTGCAATACTGTACCTCAGTCGTCCACCTTCAAGCGTATATTCAGAATGCATATTTAGTGCAACTGGAGGAACAGGCACTGACCACAATGAACACCGCTAAGTCCTGTAAATGTGAACAGCTTACATTTTCAGAATGAATGCTGGCAGTTTCCAATTGTCCCAAACACTGAATTATGCAATTCTGACCCTGAACAACAGTCTGCAAACAGTGATACTGAATATGATGACTAGGCTGTGGACGAAGGAACAGTACCATCACCATTGCCACCGCTGGCTAGCCACATGTGCCACACTACTCTTTAGTTTTGTCATTCAGTAGTTTATTATGTTTGATGCCTGCCATGGGTATAAATTTTTGGCAGAAGCTTCTCTCAGAGCAGCTGCACCTCTCATACCTACCTCCTCAATCCCACCACAGGTATAATTTTGGAAACAGCAGCAGGCTCAATCAAAGCAGCTGCACCCTCTTACCTACCTCATCAATGCCCACCATGAGTATAATTTTGGAAGCAGCAGCAGGCTCACTCCACAGCAGCTGTGCCTCTCATTACCTGCCTCAGCAATGCCTGCCATGGGTATAAATGTTGGAAACAGCAGCAGACTCAATCAGAGCAGCTGTGCCTTCATACCTGTCTCATCAATCCCTGCCATGGGTATAATTTTGGAAATGGCAGCAGGCTCACTCACAGTAGCGGCGCCTCCCATCTGCCTCAGCAATGCCTGCCATGTGTATAATTTTTAGAAACAGCAGCAGGTTTGCTAGGAGCAGCTGCACCTCTTGTACCTGCCCCAGCAATGTCCGCCATGGGTATAATTTCTGGAAACAGCAGCAGACTCACTAAGAGCAGCTGCACCTCCTCGACCTGCCTCAGCAATGCCTGCCACGGCTAAAATTTTTGGAAACAGCAGCAGGCTCCATTAAGAGCAGCGAAATCTGTCATGCCTGCCTCAGCAATGCCCACCTAAGGGTATACAATTTTTGGAAACAGCAGAAGGCTCTAAAGCAACTGTGCCTCATACCTGCCCTCAGCAATGCCTACCATGGGTACAATGGCTCTGGGCACCTAACAAACAGTGCTATAGTCAAAACAGTCTTTCACATGATTTTTGTTATGGTCAGGGTCAGGTAATAGGGTAGTAGAATGAATAGGGTAGTAGCTACCTGGACCGAACTAGCTACTCATTTTCCATTCAGGTATTTTTAGGGTAATTTGTGGTAGTTTGGAGGTACCCACAGTTAGTCTTTTTTTTTCCACCTCTCCAGCCTGACCCCATCAGCCCAATCATGTTCCCAGCCCAGTCATCTGTTGTTGCAGGACTTACCTCTGCCCTGGCTGTTCCTCCTGGCTTACCCCCAGAATGGGGCCCTCAGTTCTCATGCTCAGTTGACCAGGGGAGCCCATGGTTGCCTCTTTGCGTGGCCTGTGGGGTGCAGTGGGCAGCATCCTGTGGCAGACCAGCTTTTTCCTTCCTGTTCTTCCCCGAGGACATAGTATGTAATGATGTAGGTATGACACCCCAACTAGAGCCAGCCCCGGCAGTCAGACCCCTTGCTGCCACAAGGACAGTACTGCACCGTGGCTTCACCACCCTCCCCCAACTCCAGAGGAGGAAAGCAGTCCCTAGGATACTGGATCCTTCTTCCTGGCCAGCCCACCAACTCCCGAGATCGCTCCAAGCCTGGGTCATTGGCATCGCAAGCAGTAATGCTACTGCTACACTGGAAGGCCAGCTCACCTACGTGGTAGTCTTGAGGGTTGGTTATTTCACTACCGCCCATGATTACCCACTATATTCATATTGCAGCTATGTTAGGGTGTTGCCAGCACATTATTCTGATGGCTAACAGCACAGCACCACCCTGATCTGCTTACATCTATGATGGTGGACCTGCCAAAGGAGCAAGAACTTTTATGAACTTCAAAATTCTGTCTTTTTAATTTTTTATTTTACTTACTATGCTTTATCTCTCCTCATCCGCCGCTCCCATCAGTCCAACTACACGCTGACCACCGGGACGACTCTGACTCCTGAACACCCCTGCATTACAGGTGCTTTATGCAGAATCTACACTTAAACCAGGTGCACATATCAGAGTTTTTATAAACAGGAGGGTATGGGGAAAGCATGAAACTAAGAAAATGTATTTAAGCAGGCGGTGTGTACTTATCCTGTGTGCACATAAGTGGATTCACTGTAGTATTACAGGTCTAGCACTTCTAATGGGATTATGTATGATAAATCTTGCAAAAGGGATAATCCAGTGCTGATGATACACAATAACGTTTCATAAACAGGAAAGATCAGATGTGGAAAAAGGCAGAACTTCTAGAGCTTACTAACTTTACAGGAAATAACTTTCTGAAGAGCTGGTACAAAGAAGCTGGAGCAAACGTAGGTCACTCCTTAGGAAAGTGTAAGCACTGCCAGATGAAGAAAGTGCTTCAAATGCCATCTGTGTTCTGGAGTGTGATTCATTAATGATAAAAAGTTAAGCGGCTAACAAGTGAAACACTACTGGCAGGGTGCTTAACACTGCTGAAATTCAGCCAGAAGACCTGAGTTTAATTCCTGTGGCTGTAAATACTGTAATGCCAGTCCTAACTGCAAAACAGGTCAATCTCTGTAATATTTGTAGAGTAACATAAAGGTTGGTTATTCATGGCCTTAGGCCCTGCTCCATTTCCTGTAACCTTCATCATTTTTTGGAACTGTGTTATTACTGCAACGTCTGAGATAATGTTTTTAAAGAGTAATGACTTATTTATTTCCCAGTCATGTCCCTAAAAGTGTACACGGTTATTACAACACCCCAGCAGCAACAGCTATATTTAAATCAAGGCTGCATAAAAGGCATAAGGAATCCATTCACATTTTTGGGGCAGGTTTTATCTATACAAATCTCTCTGAGTATGCATCAATACATTTATAGAAAGAGTGAAATGCGTATTCATAGCAGTTTTCCTTGCTTCAGTTTGACTCACAGGAGATATATTTAACTGCAAAGCATTATATCTTCAAAACAACAGGTGATGCTGACCGACATTCACTAGGCCCATGAGATTTGCGATTCACAGTAAAATGCTGTGCACTAGAGATATGATTGGCTCAGCAGCTCCTAAGCTAATTTACCCCTCCCCAGCATATGATTAATTTAGGTTAATTTTGAGACTGTATCTAAGTAAGGACTGCTCTTCGGCAGTTTACATTAGACCATACTATAAACATCCCAGAACCTGCTTTAATGCTAACACCCTGAGGGCTAGCATGGAGCCATTTTAAATTCCTACAGTATTTTCTGTCGAGCTGCATGAAGGTACCAACATTGATGTTAAAAGCCACGGCACGCTACTGAACTGCAAGAAAACATTATGCCCTCAGTGCTTCTGGAGCTGGCTCTTTGCAGTATAGATGTTGGGCAAGTTGTTTGTTTGCATTTTGCAATTTAATGGAAAGTAAGAAAACAACAAAGCTACAGCTTGGCGGATGTAAAGATGCAAATCAGTGACTCACTTAAGCGCTTAGTAGATCTCAGAATTTATGTAAAAGGCAGTTGCTCAGGTTAACACAGTGGAATCATGTTATGATAAGAACTGAGGGTAAAAACTACATTAAGGTAACAATAGGGTAGGGTTGTCAGAACCCTCTGAAGTTGTGGGTTCTAGTTCTAGTCTAGAACTTTTGAAAAAGTTCTATGGTTCTAATCTTTTAGAACTTTTAGAACTCAAACCCTAATTTTTATTGTGCTGCCAGTAATGAAGATAGTAATAAAATACATGTAAAGGAAAAACTGTTCAATATAAGGGGAGAGTAATGATCATGTGTGACATTGATAGGAATACAACTAGGTTTATCTATGGTTTCTTCTGTTTGCTAAAGCCAGCAACTTAATAGGTAACAGGCCCACCCACCCACCCATATGTTAAAGTTTTCCTGCTGCAGCTGCATCATAGTTCCTTAGTGAAAGAAAGAGCACATTAGCCATTTATGTACTCAGTTATATATACTCATCGTATGAATTATGAGAAAAATAACTGATATTACCTAATTTCAGCTATTTGCTGCTTTCTGTTTTAAATGAGTAAATCAAAAGTTGCTATGTTTAAAAGAAAGCTTTTATAACAAATTCAAGCCAAGTACTACAGCAGCAGCATGTGGAACTGTTGCAAAACATATTATGTCATAACGTAGTCAGTCAAGACATTTGAATAAAAAAAATATGCCAGTCATTGTTGTTGGCAAAAATGCATGCAATTTTCTAAGATAATGCATACATATATTAACATTTTGTTGGCAAACTGAAGTAATACATACAACTTTCTAAGATGATGCATTTTGCAGCTGATACTTCAATAAAATCTGCATTTCAGTCACATAAATAAAAAGTGGTTTCCTCACCACATACTATCTTAAGGAACATTTAATGTAGCTGCAGCAGTTGGCATGTGATGTTTAGACAGCGCCTGTCAACCCCATTATGTATCAAATTATCACTACTTGTAAAGCAAAACACTTTATGATAGGTCACATTCTGTGAAAACTGCTGATGCAGATTTTATTTTATTTCTGATTCCTTTATTCTTTTTTTAAAGGGGACAGGACAATTGTGCTAGGTGGCAGCAGTTTGCAATGTATTTAATAAGAATATATATTATGTGTACAGCAGGTTCGGTTTGTCATCATTTTTTCCTCACCATCCCCAGCCGATCACAAATCTGTAAATGAAAGGACTAAACAACACCCACCTTTCACCCCATCACCCATTCCACTTTTCTTCCACCACCCTCATCTGTGCAGTAGCACCCATGCCACCCTTACACCCATGTTAAAACCAACCCACAACCCTCACCCATGTACTAGCATCCATTTTTGGTTTATGGCTAACATTTCTGTAATTGAAAAATAATAAACAGCTACCAATTAGAACTCATTGTTTTGTCCTCTTTAAAATTGAAAATAGACCGTCTCCTGTCCCAGCCCATACTGATGCACCACAAAGTCACAGAAGGTAAATCCAAAAATATATGTTTGCACTTTATTTATAAATAATATGATACAGAAAGGACTTGACGTGACAGTGTCCCTTTTATGCCAAATTTGGGCCTGTTCCCACTGATGTTAAAATTGCCCTGTATATAAAACTTGTTGACTTTAGTTTAGACCCTAGCTACAAAGCAGTTTGCCAGAAATGGTGAAGTTTTGGGGGTATATAGTCCAGGTAGTAGATCGAGAAAGGAGAGAGAGAGACAACCAAAGTCATCACAGTCCGTAAAAGTTTCCTTTTTGGTGCAGAGAGACTCTGTCCCACACAGTATTTACCAGCCACCACCATCTGAGTTGTCATCACCATCAACGTCCACAACATCAATCACTTCAGGATCAGTTTGTATACTCTTGTAGGGATACGAAAATCTTGACTTATTAACTTTAATAAAAGTTAACGTGTACATTTTCTGGCAGCAACCTATTTCTGGTGTCTGTCACAATATTGCCAGCTGTACTAAACATGCGTTCTGAAGAGACACTTGTTGCAGGACAACCAAGATATTTACAGGCTTCATCATACAGCTCTGTCCAAATTGACTTTTTTGATCTCCAGTATTCAAAAGGGCATGCATCAATAGGAATAGGCAGTTCTTGCAGGTAACTGTCTACCATGATGGACAGAGACCGCTCAGAAGAGGAATCAGCAGAAGCTGGTATGGCAGCAATTTGGGAAAGGTTTTGCCACAGATTTAGCTTGCTACTAAGGGTTGAAGAAGAGGCAGTTGTGGAACAACTACTGTTAATGTTTGGTGACTTTTCCAGTTCTGTATCCCTTGTGAAGATGAACCTGCATGTTGTGGTGATGACAACCTGAGGGTACTGTGCATGTCTGTGTTTGACTCTGTGAGTGCTGCAGCTCATCTAGCAAGATACATTTGTACTGCTCTATATCATCTGTTTTGGAAGATGTATAGCCTTGAACCTGGGATCTAAGAGAGTTGCAAGGATGTAGTGTTTTGATTTTGTCATTGCAACTAATTTGTCATTGATTTGAAGCGCCTCATTCTCTTTACTAGATTCCCATGATACAGGCGTACATGTTGTCTGCGCTCAGATCTGTCTTTTTCTATTTGTAGATTTAGAACACTAAGATGATGGAAATGAGCATTATGAGTGGGATAACCTGACTCACAGATGCGCCTTCAGAAGACATGTCCTTGTAGCTGTCTCAAAGGAGCTAGGATACAGCACACTGTCTCCATTAATTTCCACTGCAGCACAGACAGCATAATGCCATCTCCAATAATGTAACTGGAGCAATACTCATGTACAGCTTGCTTTTGCTCCAAGAGGCGCTGCAGCATATAAAGCGTTGAGTTCCAATGAGTGGAAACATTTTGAATCAGCTTTGCTGGGGCAGCTTGTGTTTTTTGCAGTTCGGACAATGTCCGTATAGCCTTGGTTGAATGTGAAAAGTGAGTCACAATTTTTTGCAAACAGCAATCATACCATCCACTTGTGTTTCATTGCTGAGAAATCCTGTGACAGTTAAGGTAAGCAATGTGCAAAGCAAGAAGCATGCAGAAATCCTCCATCCTGTACTGCTTTCAAGATGTTGGCTCCATTGTCACTTACTATGAAGCCACATTTTAGACCATGAGAATAAACCCATTCACAAGGAGGTCATTTAGTTCCTGCAAGATGTTTGCAGCAGTATGACTTTGCCCAAACTTTTATATGCAGCAGCGCCATCTTTTGGGGTGTCTTTGTTTTTGAAGAAGCACAAGAAAACGTGACCCAATGAGCGGTAAGGCACATGTAATCCATGTTTTGAGTGCTGGTCACATATCTGTTGTGACATGAATAACCCCACCCTCTGCAGTTTTAAGTGCAAGCATCACTGTTGCTTTTAAAGCCTGATACATGTTTGGTATTTCAACATAGGAAAAGTACCTTCGATGAGGAACATTGTAACGAGGTTTCGCTAATGTCATGAGCTCCCTAAAATCTCATGATCTACCAAAGAGTATGGGAGAAGGGCTCCGCTAACAGTTCACCAATTGGTGATTAAGATGAAGGGTCTTGGATGATTTCTAGTAAAGGTATTCTTCCTTTCAAATGCCTGAGACAGTGTTAGCTGTTTACAACATGTCCCTGCTGGTTTATTATACACTGTGCTTCGATGGGCAGATGGACGCGGAGATGGTGGACTAGGACTTATACATTCAGTGCCATCACTGGCTGTGCAACTGGTACTAATGGTGCTGGCATTGGTGGTAACAGTGATCCTAGGGCTGGCAGTGGTTCTGCCCGCATCAAGTTCAGACAATTCAGTATCCATTTCAGATTCCTAACCCTTCTCACGTGTGGTCTGGAAGATGGAGGACATGGGTTTTGGATGATCAAGCAAAACTGAATGCTTTTCAGATGGCGTTAAGAGCTGTAGTGCCAAGGCATGACACAACTTTACCACGGCTTACACTCTGTTTACACAGGGAGCAAATTGCTCTGCATGGATCAGTTTTACTGACAGAGAAATAATTCCACACCTCAGATGTGACAGATTTTGTTTGAGTGCTAGGAAGATAGCTAAAGACTGCTTGTTTCTTTTCACCTGTCCTAACAGAACCCGGGACATGCTCTTGGTGCTAGAAGAGTGGGCAGAAGACTCTGATGGATTTTCATTGCTGCCAACACAGAAGTGGTGGATTCAATGGATATGTCCTTTTCATTGCCAACAGTGCTGGATGTATTTGCAAGTGCACTACCTGATTCATTGTCAGCAGACTTGCTCATTTCACTTTGTTGAGGAAGTAATGATTCGTCATGAGACACAACAGTGTCGGACTGAGACAAAGAGCTACTGTCTGAGTCAGAGAGGGACTCACTGTCACTTGCATTATTGCTGCTAGTCACAGGGATCTTAACAGCATGAATGGCATACCTTATGGTGCCTCTCCGTGTGACCCCAGCAGCTGTACAGGTTTTCTTAAAAGGTCCCCTTTATCACACTTCACTGTTGCTCTTTGCTATTTGTTGAATTTTTATCACGTGAAACATTTTGCTTATTTCTGCTAGCACCAGGATTACCACTACCACCAACACCTGCTCCAACACCAGCACTAGATGCTTCATCTATGTTGGTGTCAGCCATAACAGAACCAGTATACTGCAGAGAATACACCCACACAATTCCTGTGTAAGAAAGCAACGTGATCTATGATCACTGGCTACAACTCCAAAATTTTATTTTGGCTATGTGACACTGTGATGCAGTGGACTGAAAGTAATTGAAGAATATGATGGTTTGCAACTAAAGGATCCCAGGTTCAAGGCTTACAGAATGATTGGGCTGTTGGGCATAGGCATAACGATAGCAGTGAAGGCTAAGCAGCAGGATGATGGGCTGACCACAAGAGACGGAGTTACACACACAAACAGAGGAAAGAGATTTTCTGTCTCTCCTCCCAACAGGGAAATATATTTCTGGGCTTCTGTCATGCATTTAAGGATAATGCCACCACACGACAACTGGACACTGGGTAGGTTACGACAGTGCAGTCAAAAGGCACACAGCAGATGGGCTGACCACAGGAGACGAGTCACACTCACACACACATATACAACCCAAGGAAAGAGATTTTTCTGTCTCTCTCCCAACAGGGAAATATATTTCTGGGCTTCTGTCATGCATTTAAGGATAATGCCACCACACGACAACTGGCCACTGGGCCTCTCTCGCACACACTGGGTAGGGTACAGTGCAGTCAAAGGCACACAGCAGATGGCTGACCACAGGAGACGGAGTCACACTCACACACACATACACAACCCAAGGAAAGAGATTTTTCTGTCTCTCCTCCCAACAGGGAAATATATTTCTGGGCTTCTGTCATGCATTTAAGGATAATGCCACCACACGACTGCCCAACAATGGGCTTCTGTAGTAACACACAATGGGTAGGGTACACAGTCAGCAGCCACAGCAGGGTGATGGGAACACACAGGAGAGAGAGAGATACAGTGTAGTGAGTCACACACACAACACACAAGTAGGGAGTACTGTGAAAAAAAAAACTAAAACAGCCTGGTGTTGTTCTATCAGGAATTTTATAGGGTGGAATAGAAGAATGCTCAGCAGCACAGTACCGCAGAATCCCTCCCTCCCTGTCCTCCTGATTATTTTACTTTGTTTTGTGGAGTAGGGTATAAGTAGTAAGTAAAAATAAAAAAATGCCATCAAATTCAAATGTTTCAACTTCTCAGAGACTCACACATTAAAGTTAAACTTAATTTTCCTCGAGTCACAATCTGTTTGTTTTAATTTCTTCACCCCTCCCCCAGCCATCTGATGCTCGCCCTTTCCCAGTGTGAAACAACTACACCATGCAGAAAATAAAGTTTTTGAACTGTTGTTTGAGACTACGATGAAATTCTCTCAGTTTCACTCAAATACTCAGCAACTTTAACTTCCTTCCCTTGCTCTATCCATCTCATCCTGAGGCTGAGCTTTCTCACCAACTGTTCCTAAGTTCGCTCAGACCCTCTTTTCCTCGGTTCCCACTCCCAATCCCAACCCTGAGTCCCTCCCAGCCCCTACCTTTAGTTTTCACCCCCACCCCCCTTAGCTTTTTTATTTATTTTTAGTTTGCCCAAACACACAACAATTTTAATTAGCAAGCAATTGCCATTTGCCAGAGCTAGCCCAGACAGAGGGAGCGAGCGATAGCACAAGCTGCTGCAGCCTGCCCTGCAACTCCTTTATGGCACTGGCTGGGTAATGAACGAGCAACCCTCCCGGTTTATGTCCTCCACCACCTGACTGCAGAGCAGATGGTCAGGTGGTAACACGACTGTGGGGATGAAGACGCAGGCGCGCAGTCAGAGACTCGACCAGTGCAGTCCACATCAGCCCACAAGTTTGTGCATGCTGCCATCATGCACCCGTGACCCTTCCCTCCACCTCCTTTCTGCCTCCTGTGGCACTGCATACCCTCAACTGTACGCTTTGGCTGGTACAATACTGGATTTCTGATAGTGGTACTAGTTCTCAGTGTGTGCAATTTGCCACCTGAGAAATACCTGAATGTATTATTCAGTTTCCTGGCAATCTTGTCTGCTGCAGTGTACGATGCAACTTCAAGCATGGTGGCCGAGAAATGCTTATTTTTTGAAGTTTTCAAATCCAGTCTTGTCTGCTGCAATGAGTCACTGAGTACAAGTCTGGTGGTCCAAGAGGGAAAGCGTCTGTCCCGTCCCCATGGTAACCACACTGACATGCCATGCTTGTAACCCCGAAACCAACTGAGCTGCTGCAGCTGGATATTTCCCTGACAGACTTGGTGGTAGTGTCTGTCAGCGATATGAGGAGCTGTCACTGAGCTGAGGAGCAAAATACTGGCACGCTGGTGTTTACGACTGTCTGGATGACCGCAGTACTTGATCCATCCCACTGTGAAAGTAAATGTGGCTCATCCGCTTGTTTAATTCTGCCGAGTGCTTAAGTTTAAAAATCAGACTTAATTTGTCTGTATCTCCACTGGGTCAGGTCCATGACTGTGGAGACATCAAAATCCTCACTGCAGTGCTGCACTCTAAGCCAGTTAGCTACAGCTGCTGGAGGTAAAGGTTCACTTTGTCTTAATTCCAAATTAAACTCTGTCCTCTCTCAGTCTCCTACAATTTGGTAGCAGCGATCTTAAGTGCAAAGATGGGAGAATGAGTCTTTGGTGGCAAACATACCGATGGTGGCAGTCAAATTATGGTACCCTGCCTGGCCTGCAGTTTGAAAAGTACCCTGTTATTCCCTATATATTCTTGCTACTAATTTTAAACACCCCTGCCTCAACAGAGAAAGAGGAGTACCACTTACTAGTGAAAGTGCCACATACAGTACCTCTCGATTGTCAGATTAGGAGGGACGCCCTCATTTCACCACTTGCATTGTTCTCTGTCCCGCTTTGAAAAGGTTCTAGTAAAGAGCCCACATAGAAGGGGCTATTCAGACTTCATTTCCAAAGCTGATGTATAATATTTTAAAATGTTAAATAAAAGTAAAATATAAACAAAGGGCAGTGGGTTTATAGTGTTCTGAGCTTGTGAGTCTCTGTACCTCATCATGAGAAGCAGTGCCCTCACTGTCCCTCATTTATTATTGTCACTTTCAGTGACAAAATGTTGAGAGTTATGTATGGTACTTACTGGAAGTTCAAGAATCTGAAACAACTGAATAGTCTTTAAGTTTTTGGGGGTATTCTGTAACTGACTGGCTGCAGCACTGTGATTAACACACTTAAGTTGCAGGTGATTCCTAACTTTTCATCCCAGTTAATTGAATGGGCCATTGGAATACTGTGGGCAAAAGTGGCTGGGGTGCTCTCCTGCTTCCCACCCCGCTCACTGCAACAGAAGTATACCTTTTTCATCTGTTAAATGTTGAAGGGTCTGGCACTGTGCCTCCCAATCCCATCCTGCTCCTTCAACCTCTCTCCGTCCCCGCCTCTCGGAGCCGACACTGGGCTAGGCAAGCTTATGTAGAGTTAGATTCGAACCCGTTATGAACCCACTAGTGTTCAGTTCTGAATTAGAACCGAACACCAGGGTTCGTGGTGGGTTCGAATCTTTCCCAACTAGTTCTGACAACCCTACAATAGGGTCATAAGCTCTGTTCCAGGGTGTACATATTGAGGTCCTTAGTCTCTCCTTATAGGGTTTTGATGCAGACCCTGCCCCATTTTAGTTGCCCTTCTCTGACTGCCTCCACGCTGTCTATGTCCTTGTCGCCTGGGGATGACAACTACCAAGCAGGAAAGAGACATGGGGTAATCATATTGGATGACCTAAACATGGCCAGGCAGTGCAACAGGGCAGTAGGGAAGGTGAGTGGGATGCTGAGGTGCATAGGGAGGGTATCAACAGCAGAAAGAGGAGGTCCTGCTGGTGGGGACCTCAACCTGCTAGATGTAGACTGAAGCCTCCCAGCAGTTGCTTCAGCTAGAAGCAGGGACATCCTGGGCTCTCTGCAGGTGGTGCCCTCAGGCAGCTAGTCAGTGAACCCACTCGTGATGGGGCAATACTGGATGTGGTACTCACTAACAGGGACAGTATTGCAGACATCAAGGTAGGAGGCCATGTGGGGACCAGTGATCACTGTATGGTGTGGTTCAACATAAGGACTGCTTGAGAATTGGACCACACAGTGGTGTGGACTTCAGGAAGGCAGATTTTATAAAGGTAGATGAATGCATCAGGGATGACCTGGCAGGTGGGATGGCCTTGGTGGGGTGGAGGAAGAGTGGACAAAGCTGAAAGGAAGCATACTAAAGCAATAAACCTCTGCATCAAACAAGTGAGCAAAAGCAAGAGGGAAAATTAACCCTTTACGGTTCTCGAAATAGGTGGCTGAAAAGGTAAAGGCTAAAAGGCTACCATTCAGAAGGTGTAAGGAGACACAGATGGAGGAGGATAGGGAGGTATATCAGAGGAAACAGAGGGAAGCAGGAAAGCAGTAAGGAACACAAAGGTGCAAACTAAAGAGAACAGCCCAGAGGTAATGAAAGGAGACAAAACATTTTTTAGGTATGTAAGTGAAAAGAGGAAGACCAGGGCTGGACTGTAAGGTTTAAAGGGAAGGGGCCTGTGCAGATGGAGGCCAGGAAAGCAGACATCCTGAACAAATACTTTTGTTCAGTGTTCACAGAGGAAGGAGAATGGGAGGGCCACACAAAAGCAAAAGACGCTTTGGAGAGAGGTGGACACTAGTCCTTTTTGGAGGACTGAGACCTGAAGAGATTCACTAATTTTGAAGATGGACAAAGCAATGGGGCCAGAGAGGGTGCATCCATGGGTATTGGGGAACTCAAGGAAATAGGAATGGTTCCAGAAGACTGGAGGAGGGTAGATGAAGTTCCACTACACAAAAGTAGTAGCAGGAGGAGGCTGGCAATTATAGGCCAGTTAGCCTGACATCGTTGTAGGAAAGTTAATGGAATCATTGCTGAAGGAAAGAATTGTGGAATATATTGAATCCAGTGGGTTACAAGACCTGAGGCAGCATCGGGTCATGGGGGATGGGGGCATGTCAAGCGAATGTGATACATTTCTTTGACTCTGTGAAAAGGATTTAGATCAGGGTGGAGCACTGGACATGACCTACCTAGATTTCAGTAAGGCTTTTGACACCATTCCACACAGGAGACTAGTAAGCAAGCTCAGTAGCTTAGGAGCGGGCCCAAGGGCAGTAAACTGGATAAGAAATTGATTAGGAGATAGGTGACAGAGAGTGATGGTAAACAGAGAGGAAGGTAGTGCCTCAGGGATCAGTGTTGGGACCGGTCCTCTTTAATGTCTTTGTAAGTGACATTACAGAGGAGCTAGAAGGAAGATCTGCCTCTTTGCAGATGACACCAACATCTGCAATAGGGTGGACACTCCAGGAGAAGGGGAAAGATGAGCAGAGACCTGTGAAAACTAGAGGAGGGTCAAGGGTATGGCAGATGGGTTTCAATGCGAAAAATGTAAAATAATGCACTTAGGGCACATAAACCCTGGTGGGAGTACAAAATGGGTGGAGGGTATTGATGACCATCAAGCAGGAAAGAGACATGGGCTTTATACCAAGAAAACAAAATCTGTGTTCTTCTTCCATCAGACTCCCAAGCCTACCACCCCGCAACCCACTGTCAATCTATTCCTCTCAGGGCAACCTCTTGAAATAGTTCAGTCCTTAAATATCTGGGAGTAACCTTGGACTCCCACCTCACCTTTAACACCCATGTTTCCTCAGTGGTCAAGACCTCCATCAGAAGCTCGGAATGCTGTACCGCCTCAAGCCCTATCTTATGTCTGCCTCCCGCCTTGTCACTGCCTCCTTCTCCCTACTTCCAATTATCTCCTACGGTGCTCCAGTCCTCCACTCCCTCAGGTCTCCCCTTAACAAGCTAAAACAGTCTTACCACAGGATAGCTTGATTTGCCCTTGGCACTAATGCCAGAGATCACCACTGCACTGTCCTTGGTGCACTAGGCTGGCCTTCTTTGAAGTCAGGCTGCAATTCCCACCTTCTGCCTCACTTTCAAACTTGTGCATACTACACTCCTCCTTGCCTCCAGCCCATCATTCAATGTAAACCCTGAACTAGACCTTTACAGTCTACTGGCTTACCTTTGCTATCTATCGCTAAACCCCATCGAGCAGTGGGTCAGTGCGCCTTTGCCTTCCCGGGCCCTCTTTGGAACTCTCTTCCTCCACTGTCATGACCTGTACCTCTATTCACCTGTTCAAGCGTTCTCTCAAATCTCACCTTGCCTCCACTCAGCTGTGTATCTGCTCCTGTTGACTGCCCCTTATCTCTCTCATCACTCTCCCTCTTGCCCTTTCTGGGTTCCTTTCCTAAACCTGCTTATCCTCCCTTTATTTACAACGCTGTGTTCTAGTGCTATGCAAGTCATGCTTTGATTGTCTGGTTGGTCTCAGTTGTAAATAATTTCTCACTGTGGCTGTATACTCTGTATTCAGTTATACCTAATTGTACATATGCTTTGCTTAGTTGTTGTTCTCTGACTTTTATCCCTATACCAGTTTTGAAGATGTAATTTAATTTACTGCCTGTGTGGCGTTTTGCTACTAATTATGTCTGTTTTGTAAAAGTGTCTGTACACTTACTGTACCATGTGCTATTATTTATTGCCTCACTGTTCCTCCCTTGTAACCCTTTTTCCTGGGTTGCCCCTGAAAAGGGACATTCCATCTCAGTGGGCCTTCCTGGTTACCAAAATTCAAATAAATAAATAAATAAACCATATCTGATGACTAAAAGGTAGCCAGGCAGTACAACTAGGCAAACAGGATAGTGGGATACTGGGGTACATAGGAGCGGTATCACCAGCAGAATGAGGGAGGTGGTGTTGCCCTCAATAGGGTGCTAGTAATAACCCACCTAGAGTACTGTGTCCACTTCTGGATACCATTTCTCTGGAAGGACACAGACCAAGTGGAAGTGGTCTAGAGGAAGGCAACTAAAATAGTGTAGGATCTGCATCACAAGCCCTATAAGGAGAGACTACTGGACCTCAAATGCACAACCTGGAACAGGGAGGGAGAAGAGGCATATCATAGAGACCTTTAAATACCACACGGTGGTAATAAGGTACAGGAGGGAAGTATTTTCTGAAGAAAAGGTACTCAAGAACAAGGGACATGCTATGAAGCTGGATGGGGTAGATTCAGAAGAGATGTGAGGCAATACTTCTTCACAGAAAGAGGTGGATTCCTGGAACAGCTTTCCAGCAGAGGTGGTGGGACAGAAAACATGGTGGGGTTCAAGAATGCATGGCATAAACACAAGGAATCATAGTGGAAAGAAGTGGGGAGGGAGAAAGAGCTGTAGATCAGGTACGGTCCACGGTAATAGTGCGGGTAGAGAAGAATGGGCAGATTGGATGGGCAAAGTGGTCCTTATCTGCCATCAAATTCTATCTTTCTGTGTAACTCTGGTTGCCTTTATACAGTTTTAAGTATAAGGCTACTACACATCTAATGTAAAGTTAGTATACCTTGGCCCCAATTCCACTGATATACTACTACTGATATACATACACTTAATATGGGAGATGTGGCTAGCCTACAACCCAGATGGCCACTTGATTCTAATCCTCCGCTATTCCAGGCTAATAATCCCCTAACATCTATCATCACCCATTATCTATAACTTCAAAACTAAAAGGAAAGGAAGACGCCTTACACCGCATCACTCTGAGCTGATTTTTGGGACTGCAGCACTCCCAGAACCGAACTTTGGACAGTGAAAACTTTCAACCGCAAAGTCCTTTGTCTTGTGGCCAAGACACATCATGCCACCAAAGGATAAATCCAACTCCAGCAAACTGAGGAGATGCTTGCCCTTATACTCACTGAAATACAGGAGTTCAAAATTTTGACAGCCAGCCACATGGCTCAACTGAGACAGCTCACTGCTAGGACTATCAATAATGAACAAAATCCTGCAAAGCTCTGACTCTTGCCAGGCCCTGCACAATACCCTCAGGACACAGGAGACCTCGATCCTTAACTTACAAGCTGTGGTGGCTGATTTAGAGAATCGGGTCACGCAACAATCTTCGATTCTTGGGATTCCCCAGACACCAGGATTCCTGAGACACCGCTTCTTCTTAAGCAAGACTCTACCTGAGTTGCTTAAACTGCCTGGGGATACTAGCTTTGGCATAGACAGAGCTCGCCACACCAGTGCCCCCCAAAAAAAAGGAGAACTGCCTCACCTATAACTGCATCCCTTTATCAGATTCCAGGTTAAAGTGAACATCTTCAAAAGGACTAAAGAAATTTGGTATCTAGCTGGCACGGCCATAAAATAATGATTTTCAAGATTTTTCTAAGGATCTGATGGCCCGCTGCTGTACCTACATGGCCATCCGCCAAGCTCTCCACAGGGCAGATTTAACGCTTGCCCTCCACTACCCAGCCACACTTCGGATGTCTCACCAAGGTACACAGAAAGATTTCTGGAGCCCAGAGGCTGCTAGAGAATACATAAAGCCCACTGGCCACAAACACTGCTACCTTCCAACCCTCGCTCCAGGTAATGAGACACTGACAGCACTCCAGCTCAAGAAGGCCCATTCAAACCCAGCGCCGGGATCTTCCCTGTCATGATCCCAACAATCTACCCTGGATGATATGTGGATGCAGCCACCAAAACATAAAAGAAAGGACTGGTCAGGATGAAAACACCCACAACTCTCCATAACACCAGATTCAGGAGCCACTGCCCGGCAACACATCTTAAGACTCAGAAGGAGAATCCAACCTCTTCTAAAATGAATAAATATGTCCCCGATACAGGAAGCCATGATGGACACCTCGCCCATCCAGACCGCGGAGAACGGCATGGACACCAGATGTCCTTCCTCCCTACCGCATCTCTTCTCTCTGCTCATACCAACAGCCCGATCACCCAGGACAATGAGAACTATAATGGTTAGCAGCCTTTTCCATCACGGAATAACTGACTTAAACAAACCAGGTGGCTATGCTGCATGAAGTACTGATACGGGACATTTAACAGAGACACTGTGTTTCAATTTTATATATTTCTCCGATATGATGAATGAGCAAGGCTGAGTTCATTCCAAAACTAGGTTCTTTGTTTTAGCTCTGTCTACCAAGTTACTTAATGTTAAATACCAAGGGGCATGTTGACAGGAAGGTGGGGAGAGAAAGCACCTAATAACTCAGGGCATCCAGGACAGAGAAGTGGCGGAGTGACCTCGCATAACACACACCGGTCAACATAGCGAGAGACACACAGTTTTAGATTAGACTCCGATTACTCACACTTGAGACAGGAGAGCTTCCAGGATGCAGCACAGCTATGTTAAATGCATAGTGTATGGTATGCCTTCCACTCCCACCACTCAGCATGGTGGGACAGACTCTGCAGAGCCTCTCCTATTTGATTAAACCCAAGACATCCGTGACATTGACACTCTAACAGCAAAGGTCAGGATCAGGAGCCTTGGACCCGTGTAGATACCCAGCGTGGCTCATCCACAGACCTGGTTTTAGGGCTCATAGAAGTAAACCCGCTCCCATGGATCCTGTGGGACTTCCTATCCCGTATGAGGACTCCACTGAATCCAGCACATCCAAATAGAAGATTGGGTGCAGCTCTCCATGCCTAAAACATACAGCAGCCATACAACTAGCAGGGATAGGGGCGGTACTTTCACCACTGCTCCAAATTGTACTGCTTCTTCTCAACTAGACAAGAGACTGCCCCTCCCACATACACACACACACACACACACACACACACACACACACACCATTTGAAATTCTTTCGCTGCCTTTTCCAGCATTCCTGAATATGGCCAGCTGCACTTCCCCACCCCTAGGCATCCTATGACACTAACCTAGGTGGCGCCCAAGGAGTATGCTCAGGTCGTTGGGACGTGGGATTTCAAATCACACAAACAGGCAGACAAAACTTTTGGTGCATAAAAACACATAAAACGTTTATCATTTTTTTTTCTTAAAACGTCAGGATCAAAATATCAAACTAAAATAAAAACAATTTACAACAGCAGTACTACAACTCGTAGTACAACACACAGCATGGATCACTATTAAGGTTTTAAAGGTCCACCTTCCTCTGTGCTCTTTCTCAGACCATATACTGGCACGGGTCCTCCAGGTTCCTTTCACAAGGCTGATCTGCTTTCCGCCAACTAGGAGGGACATTTATACTTTTATCTGGGTCACCTGACCTGCCCCTTTAACTAATACAGACGTTTTCTATTTTTCTGTCTCTTAACATTATAGCATCAGGCAGGATGACCCAGGAGCATAAACACTTTTGTATTAACCGTAACATCAGGCAGGTAATGTGGTAACAACAGATATCTAGGACTACTAAAACAGCCCTGAATAACTAATTAGGGAATTGGGAGTCTTAGCCTCCCACTCTGCTGAGAGTGACAGTTCTGTGAGGTATGTAATAGGGCATTAGAGGGTGCTGCCTCCCTATAGGAAATCATTCCATCAGCTCCTGACTACAGGTAAGCCTTGCACAGGTTTACAAACACAGTACAGAAAAGTTACCTTACCACAAGATTTATAACACAGTAAATAGAGGTTTTAATATTTAAATTAAATATAAAACATGTTCAGAAGCCTTTGCTCCTTATCCTTGTTCAGAGCACAGCTAAATTATATACTCCCTGGGCTGCTTTATCGACTCCCTGTCTAGACCTCCCTGCCCTGTCTATCTTGCCAACCTCCTGACTCCTGCCTCACACCTGCACTCTCAGGTCTTCCTCTGTCCCCATGCTCTCCACTAGACCTTGCATGACAAAAATGGGTGAACAGGCATTTGCCCATTTTGCTCCCAAATTCTGGAACTCACTCCCCTTTATGGTGAAAACTTCAGCCTCCCATCGAGAATTCAAAACTCGCTGTTCACCCACCTTTCGCCTCTGGCCAATGCAAATGCTCTTAATTTGCTTTGTCCCAGTGCAGGCTGTCGGGTCTGACCCTGAGTACTACACTAATGTTCTCCCATGCAATATGCTTGTCTGGGTGGCTATGAACCTTGATGTCTTTACTGTCCTCAGCTGTCTTATGGTTACCCTAATTGCTTTATTTTACATCCTTATTATGATCTATGCCTAAAATGTACCCTTATGTAACTATTACTGTGCTACCCAATGTATATCTTGTTTTGCTCCTGTACACCTATATTATGTCTATGCATTTCTGCATATTGTAACCGTGCTCTCCCGGCGTGCCTGAAAATAGGCAGGTCTGTTGCCTCAGCTTTACCGGTTACCAAAAGCTAACAGATAGATAAATAGATAAAGCTCTTGTACCTCTTTACTTCACATGAAGAGCAACGTCGATGGTATGTCTCTTATTCTGTTTCATGTTTTAAGGGTTTTGCTCTATCTACGACAGGGGTTATTTCTGCAGTGTACTTCTACTCTAAAAAGTGAAAGTACAAAGCCACACTATTCCATGCCAGACCACACCCCCCTGCTCACTTGAGCACTCATTTCATGTTAAATGCTTCCTTTTTATCTCACGCTGTCGAACACTTAATCTTGATGTTTTCTAAGGCATCAGGGATAGAGTTTCACACAGGGGATGCTCCTGTCCTGCTTTCCATAATCCCAGTGCTTACTTTACTTATTTTATAGCGGAGTGGCATTTTGTTTAAAAGTGAAAGTTTCAGCTGCTTCTCTGTAACTGTGTCACAGTACATCGAGAGAGAGAGAGAGAGAGAGAGCAAGGAGCAAGAATGTCCTATTTTATTTCTTTTATTTTCACTCTCTCTCTCTCTCTCTCTCTCTCTCTCACCTCTCACACCATTTTAATTTCTCTCTGCTGACCCCAAAGGGTTTTCTTTTCTTAAGTCATGAGGGCGGTGACAATAAAGTAAAGGGAAATGCCATTCGCGGACCATTTAACTTACTTCATTACGGGATGTCTTTAGTTTACTGTTGAGCAACTTTCTGAACAACAATACAACAGAAGCCGCTCTGATTGAACTACTGTGGTTTAAACGTAGTTTTCACTTAAAGGGCAAAGGAGAATAGTACACTTGCAGAAGGTATACTGGTTACTAATACAAACAAAACATCAGTAGATCTGTTAGAACTAAACTCCCTTCTGTCTAGTAATTGCTTTACAGTTCCCCATGTGCTTTATTATACTACTATAACAGTGTATTTCCTATGCATTTACAGTCTTTATTTTCTTATAGCCAGTTTATCAAATCTCAACATTTCATGTATTTAAAGCACTCCTGCACTTTATATTTCCTATATGTAGTTTTAATTAATAAGGCACTTTATGCACAATAATTCAGATTACTCAGGCACTTTACTTAATCAGCCAGCATATAAGTCTGACAAATTAGCCATTTCTATGCTTTCTTTACTTAAAGCAAGGCTATGGGAGGTCAAGGTGAGGGATGGAAGGTGAAAAGAATATCTAAGGACGGAAAAAGATTAAAAAGGAACAGTAAAGACTGTCGAGGTGGCCAACCTTGTCAGTTATTATAAAAAGAATAGAAGAGTTATTAGGAGTACTGTTGTGCAACAGATTGGTATATTATATACCTGACGTACAAAATTTTATAAGACACCTCCCCATAACCTAACCATCCTCTAAACAGTCAGGCTCTGATGTCATTGCCTTGCTCCCATATCTTTCTTTTGCCATCCAGACCCTCCCAGCCCTACCAAACTCAAGATTACCCTGAACTAGTAGCCCCACATGGGACTCCCCGTGTCACGAACACCTGGATCCTCAAAGCATATTCCAGTTCACCATCCACCCCATTCCACTGAAAGAGACAGTCTTCCTGATAGAATTAGATACATGATGTTTTAGCTCCCACTTAAGTAATGCCTGAGAGGAGTGGTAGGGATCCAGTGGTCCTTCACCCCCTCTAATGTGGAAACAGTGCCACCTCCAGCTCCAGTAAGACTACGGAATCCACAAGTTCAAACACAAGCAGTGAGACAATCCTAGGCATCCATGCTGACCCCGCTGTGGAGTGTGTAGAGAGCCTTAAGCATCTTGCTGCACTGGGCTCAATTCTACACTCCTACCATGAAACTGACTGGACCCCTTTTACCTACATACCTTTGATCTTGTATATGGTACAGCTCTTAGAATTATAGCAGTAGATACATTACTTTATTTTGTAGTGTACTGTGTCAGTCATACTGTTGTGAGCTTTGTTGAATCTGCTGGTTGTTTATGGATCTGATGACACCGAGGACACATGCTTTCAACCAGGAAGAGGGCAGTCTCCATGACTTGCCTCACCTGCCTTATACCACACTACTCCATCTTAAACCAACCTGCACAATTGGCACAATCACCCTGTATGGACCACTCTACTTCCTCCTTAGATTATGGATGACATATGATAAATTAGCTGGAATGTCCAGGGACTAAACTCCTCATTAAATGTAAGCAGGTCATAACTCATCTACACAAACCCGCCCCACAGGTGGTGTTACTGCAGGAACAAAACTGACCTCCATGGAGGCCCAGATACTCCAAAAGGTTGGGTTGGGATGGAGGTACATACTGTAGCTCGCCCACATTTTATTATTATTTACCTGTTATCTGTGTATGTATTCTATGCTATTTTGAATAGCCTCTTCTGCCCCATTTTGAAGCATCTGTATATTTGTCTACCTGAGCTTTGCACAACCTGTTTTGTAATTTGTTTCCTACTTCCTTGTAACCTCCTGGGTCGCATCTGAAAATAGGCATCTGTGTTTGTCTAGTGTGCTACCTGGTTAACAAAAGCTAAATAAATAAATAAATAAAAAAGAGTAGGGGTCTTTATCCTAATCCACAAAACACTGCACTGGATATTAATCAAATCCTTAACCGACAAGGAAGGGCGCTAATAAGGCACTGTTTGACACCCAACATGGAGTCCTGGCCATCCAAACCTGTATGCTCCTAACCATGATGACCCCAACTTTTCCATCACTCTAGCCTCAGAACTGGCCACATTCACTGACCAGCAGATCCCCACCCTCACTGGAGGTGACTTCAACCTCACCTCGAACCGACAGACAAAAGCAAAAATAGGCCCAAACCACATACATGATCAGTGAGGGCAGTATTGCAATGGATCCATGACCAAGTGTTGACAGGCACATGAAGAATGCTCACCCCTAGAGTAAGGACTACATGTACTCCTCTGGCCATGACAAACTTAGCCAGCTGAACATATGGCTAACCTCCGCTTCCTACACCCAGAGTCATAATGGCAGATATTTTACCCCTGGTGATCTCGGACCATGCCCCACACAACTTGAACTTACACTTGGCCAAACAACACAGCCCCCCAAAACACTGGTGATTTGACCCCCTACTCCTCCAAGACCCTTACTTCCAAACCTGGCACAACATGAAGTGACCGATTTTTCACCATCAGTGATAATGGTGATACCAACATATGAATACTGTGGGAGGCCATCAAGGCTACCGCAGAGGACGAATCATCAGCTACGCCTCACACAGACGTAAACAGCGGAGAAACGAATGGTGGACCTAGAGAGCCAACTGAACTCAAGGAGGTTCAGCCAAGGCACACACCCATATCTCCAAAAATTCCCTGATATGGAAAGAAACCCTTGTAATCAGGGACAAATTTAACTGGTTGTTAATGCATCAAGTGGAGCTGGTGATCTTGCGCCTAAGACACAAATCTGGAATAGTGGGGAGAAGAGTAGTAAACTCCTTTCTACTGTCTCAGGAAACAACAATCGAGTGCTTCATCACGGCCTACAAGACCCAAAGGACAGCACCACACCTCACAACAGGAGATCAGCAACATTATGACCTCCTGGTACCTGAAAGAACTCAGATTCTTGCTGCCCCTCCCAAGACACTCCGATCCTCTGGCTAGGATTGCTGGAGATTCCTAGGGATCCCTGTGTAACCCCCCTACAAATGGTGGTCCCCAAAAGTCTTCCTCGAGCTTGCCCTAAATGCTCACTGCCAGGCTGGTGTCCTGCGTTTAGCAGTTTAAATGTGATTGCCAGAGAGTGCCTGTATAGCCTTTGTGTACTGTCTCTTTAAGAGCTGCCTGGATTGCAGTCACAAGTAATCTGAGAGGGAGCTCTGTTGAAAGATGTAACTATTTGCTGAAAATCATTTAGAGTGATAATGATAATGTAGTTTGTCTAACCTGCCTTCTTTGCAGCAAGGACTGTTTTGTTTATCTCCACTATCTTGGTCCTGGACTGCTAATTGGACCAATCAGTTCTGGTGGGACCCAAATGGAGCCGGCCTACAGGAGCTGTCTAGAGTCAAAATCTGTAGGAATTGTAGTTTTGGGCTTTGCCTCTTTTGCATCTGAAGGGGAGCCTTGCTGTGACTGACAGACAGATCAGCCAATCAAACCTTTTGGATTCTGGGAAAAGTCCCTGGCTTGCTAGCAGTTGAGTCAGATTTAAGTTGGCAGCTGAAGAAGCATATAGCTTGAGACAGTCAAGCAGCCATCTGAGTAGTTTGGAGGGAGAACTGTGGAAAGGCCTGAGTTGTGGCCTGCATGTCTGCCTGCTGCCCCTGAGAGGGAGAGAGAGAGAATTATTTCGACTAAATCCAAGTTTGTGAGAACGTAAGTAAGCCACTGATTTTACCAGGCGAATACCTGAAGAAGACCAAAGATTTTGCTGAATGTCAGTCTGTCAGGATTTCCAGCTGCTTTTGAATCCCCGGTTTGTGCAGAGACTTTGCAATTGTGACCGACAGCAGTTTGCCTGGTACAGTAGAATTTCCTTCATGTAAATTTGCTGTGTATTGAAAGTGGGTCGCGATTTGGTTCTCCACTGTGTGAAATGTATTCTGCTTTTTGGTACAGTAGAATCATTTACATGTAAATGTGCTGTGTATTGAAAGTGGGTCATGATTTGTTCCCCACTGTGTGAACTGTGTTCTGCTTGCTGGAAGCTTTATCCAGCCTAATCGGACTGCATCCACATTCATCTCCATTTGGCCTGGGCCATGCCACCTGACCCTGCCAGACTACCCCAATGCACAGGGAAAGTCACCAATGAGACACCTGCCTGGCGATCAGCCCCTGCTCAACGCTGAACAGGAACGATGCCTCGGCGAATCGTGTGAGCCCTGCTTCTCCTGGCACTCCAGATTAACCACCTGCTGTCTCGATTTGGCCCAGCCTGTGTCCAGTCTTGATATCATGAGTAATCATCAGGGTAGCTCCCTATCAACAGCCTAATCTAAATGTGTGTCATCTGATTGTCTTGTTGTTTTCTTTCATGAACTGAGCCTCCAGCTCCGGATTACAAATAGTGTGTTTGTGTATGTTGTTTTCTTCCATCACAGGCCCCAACTAGCTGCAACATTCTGGCTAGCCCACCATTCTCCATCTGGGTACCGAGTGTGCGACTGTTTATGAACCCTGATGTGCATGCATAACTGTTTGATTGACAGAGCCTTTAAGCACATTAACCTGATTACACCCTCCTTGTTCAAGCCCCTTAAATAAATCAGATCTAACTCTTTTTGCATTTACCCTGACTGTGGTTCCAGTTTGTGCAAGAGTACTGTACTGCTGTTATTTGCTGTGTATAACCTTGTTTTACAGGGGTCCCAGGGCCAGGCCAGAGGAAAGCCCTGGTGGTAAGTGCAAACAGTGTGGGTACTTGTGTGGTGTATTAGGGTATTGTGAAAGTGATTATTGTGTATTGTTCGCCACTAGTAAGGAAAGAGGGGTTACAGTGTCCGAGGGCTGTGACCAGGTTAGCTTGACCACTACCAACCCTGACCGCCAGGTGGAGGCACCTGCTTCAGAACTCAGGCCCCTTAACTAGCCAAGCAGGCACAGGTAGTAGCCCTTGGGATAGCACCACCTATGGGTTACACCTGAAAACATTGGGTGGAAGATCTTACCTTTCACCTTCTGGCACCCACCTTGTGGAATTCACTACCGCCAGATAAGAGAAAGCCTGACTGTGGAAGGATTTAAAAATTCTTAAAACATATCTGTACAACCAAGCATTTGCAGGGACTCATTGAGGGATTGTTAAGATTTTTATCCATTTTATGAGTTTTGCTGAAAGATTTTGTAATGTGTATTGTTAAGGTGCCCTGAGCTTTTGAAGGTGCCTCATATAAATAACATTTTACTTTACTTTACTTACTACCATCTATACACAACATCCACCGACTCCACCCCGACCCATCATTGCCTTCCTTAGTGACGACACCTTCGCCTTTTAGGTTATACAGTTTGCCACATTCTGTTTTGGCTACTGTACTGCCTCTTCCAATGTGTTACTCTGATTGCCAGTACTTTTGTCATTGATACTGTACTACTTCCCTGTGTTACTTTGACTCCCTGTATTTTTGTCATTAATACTGTACTGTTTCTTTCTATTGTGTTACTGCACTTATGAATTGTTACTCTGTATGTTCCTTTGTTTTATCTCCCGGTCGTGCCTGAAAATAGTCATTTTATGGCTAGTGCAATCACCTTGCAAAACAAAAATTATATAAATACATAAATAAACCTCCCCAAACTAGACCCGATACAGGCCAAATCCATAGACAAAGAATTCACTCTGCAAGAAATTGAGACCGAATTGCTTCCATGAAACCTAGCAAGGCCCCAGGGGTGAAGGGATCCCCATTAACTTATATAAACTAATCTCACCCAAATATGTTCTATCCTTCGCCACCTCTACGCAGACTGCAAAGACACCAACTTGCTCCTCCTTGTCCATGGCTACTATCATAGTAATGACTAAACCTGACAAAGATCTCTCCCACCCAACCAACTACCACCCCATCTCCCTCATCACTGCAGACAGTAAAATATATGCTAATATCTTGGTGACCCATCTGGAGTCATTCCATACATCGCTCGTACACCCTCGCAAACAGGATTTATCAAAGGCTGTCTTGGATCAGACCACATCGAACCTAATGCATGTGACCCAGACTCACCCAGCAACAGCGGCTGCAGTCACAATAGATTTTGAAAAGCATTTGACTCTGTTGAGTTGAACCACCTCTACATGGTCCTGGACCACCTGGGTTTCGGCGCTGCCTACATCTCAGCCATTAAAGGCAATGTACTCCTACTCTACAGCACAGGTCCTCACCAACTCCACTATCTCCACCCTTTCCCTTTGGCAGTAGCATGCCAAGGCTGCCCCTTATCCCTATTGTTCATATTAGCAATCAACCACTTGTCGCAGCAATTAAGCAACATCTGGAGATATCTGGAATTGTTGTATATACCATGAGTACAAAACATTACTTTATGCTGATGACATCCTAGTTACATTGGGCTCACTTATCACTCAATCTCCCCTCCTTCACCTACTTCTGCAATTCACTTCCATCTCTGGCCTAAAGATAAACCAGACCAAAACAGAGGTGTTACCAATGAACAAATCATGTCTTCCTGACACGTTTACCAATCTTGACCTCAGATGATCTCCATCTTCCTAACCTACCTAGGAATCACAATTTCTCCAGCCCTACACAAACTGGGTGACCTGAACTTTTCTAAACTACTCCCTAAGTTCAAAGCAGAACTGGCCAGATGGAACAACTGCATCTCTCACTAGTAGGCAGAACAGAAGCAGTTAAAATGATCACAGCACTCAAAGTCATTCACCCATATCACATCTTCCCACCCACATACCCCAACAATGGTTTATACAGCTTAATAAAATGACTGGGCAATTCCTTTGGGACGTCACACCCCTGGTACAACAGATTCAAGCTATGGTTCCACTGGAATAAAGGAGGTCGGTACCTGCCCTGGTTCCAAGGTTACCAATGGCCCTCAAAACTGCGCGAACATTGAAAATGTTTGATATGGATTGCTCCTCCACCCATTTATTGTGCAAAATTGAAGCCTGCCTCCTACACACCACTTACTCCTCGACATGCCTGTTCCTCCCCTATCCCCATCAATATCCTCCTCGCTCCAAGCCTGGAAGAGTACCATAAAATAGACTAATTCTATCCTGGCGCCACCCTGCCCCCACCCCATTATGGGACAACCCTAAAATACACATCAGAAGCATCTCTGCCATTTGGGAACTAGAAAATGAAAGGGATCCACACCCTAGGAAACATCCTAACAGCCAATGCAAACTCCTTGGATTCTTTCCAGAACCTCCAGCAGTGCTACTCCTCCCCATAATCGATTTTTATGAGATATCTCCAGCCCACTACATCACCCACAGCCATTGACATCATGGTTAGCCACCCAAAATGTAACACGGCAGGATATATTCTCACATACCCAAGCAGACAGATATGGCCAGAAGATACTGGAACTCTGTCCTCAGATACACTCTCACCGAGGCTGATTAGCTCAACTGCTGGAAGAACGCCTGAAACCCTATCAGGGATTCAAGAGAGATTCATCCAAAACAAAATCCTCCACTGCTGGTATCGAACCCTGCTTCACTTCACTCCTGTCAGCTGGGCATCTCCTGACCAATGCTGGAGATGTCAACAATCTGAGGTGACCTTTTCCACATCCTGTGGGCTGCCCAGAGCTAAAGCACTACTGAACCAACATTCGAACAGTACTCTCCAGGGTGTTGTAAGCTCCAACCTCCTTGTCCCAGACCTCTTCCTAGTTGGCAACACAGTAGGCATCCCTTACCTTAACAAACCACAAAGAGACCTGGCAATACTGGCCAGCCTCACTGCCAAGCTCTTTCTACTACAACGGTGGAGAACCACCAACCTGCCAGGAGAAACAGAGTCTATATCCGAGCTAGTACAGATAGCCTCCTTGACAGACTCTCACATGTGGCAAACCAAACCTCCATCTACATAAAAAATCTGGGACCCCTTGTATACCTTCCTGCAGTCACCATCTAGATCAGCGGCTGTCCATGTCAATGTGTCATCATCCCATATCACAGGGATGCTGAGGCAAAGAATAGGGTGAGAACCCCTAGCAGGCCACAACCTTCAAAGTCACCTCCACACTCAGAAGATTACTCCTATGACCAATGACCACATTCAGCATGTGTCCTCTTTCACAATCCTCCACAATCCTGTACACCCTCCTTCATCTCCCATCACCCCTTCGACCTGCCCAGCAGAATATGGGCAGCATAGCCACCACCTAGCCCCAAAATGCAGCTTGCACCCCTCCTACTACAACTACCCTATATCTTAGTGTTAGTTAGTTTTGACTGTCTAGTTTAGTATCAGGTGAATTCCTCCCGCCCACCCTGGCAGTAAGTCTAATGTTGTATTCCTACACAGATGCAACCAGTACCCACCCCTGTATGTACCACCATTCTACCCCAATGTGTAACTCTTCCTTTAATAGGGTGGCCACCCACTATCTAGTGTACGTATCTTTAATTTGTGCATCTGTATTAGCCCTGCCAAAACTTTTGTTCATCTCAGTATTGTATGACCTCACCTGTTGTTTGTTGTTGTAAAATTGTAAAACTTAAATAAAACATTTAACCAAAAAGTACACTTAATATAACAGCATTTAACTTTTAACACCACAAATTGCTTTTGCTCAGCTCATAAAACAGGTGTATATGGAGGGTCTGCTACTGTAACATGATCCTAAAGAAGTGACTATTTCATGATAACTAAAGTTAATTAACAGTGTAACCCCTAGATGGCGCTATCCCAGGGCTACTACCCCTGCCTGATTTGCCACTAACAGGTTGAGGGGCCTGGATCCAATGGCGGGTGCCTCCACCCAGAGGTCAGGGTTTGCAATAGTTAAACTAACTTGGTCACAGCCCTCTGGGACACTGCAACCCCCTTTCTTCCCACTAGTGGCCCACACAATATATCAGAATTACCTTCACAGTATACACTTACCCCCAGGACTGGTTCCGCACTGGGACCTCCTGTGAAATGAGATACAGTGCAACAATCACAGTACAGTACTTTAACATAGACAAATACCTCAGGCAGTATAACTTTGCTGAAACAAGCAGCTCTGATTTATTTAGGGGATATAACAAGGACAGGGGAAATCAGGTTAATTAGCTTATCACTCTAATAATTCATTATGGCTCTGTGCACAGGCCTATCCTTATCAGTTACTGTCCCTGGGTACCCAAGCCCTAGTGGCTAGTCCAAACCGTGGCAGCTGGTAGGGGCCCTTTCACACAGAGAAAAGGAAAATTAAATAGTCAGCAGTACAGTAATTCCATTTGGATTTAATGTGGCAATTCAACAGGGAGCGACCCTGAATTAGTACTCACACCTCCAAATAAGATAGGGTCCTTCAATGTCAGCAGGGCTCACTTGAGGTACACAAACCTCTTCACACATTTATATAAAAGAAAGCACTATACCAGGCAGGCTGCATCTGTATCCCGGATCGCACTTACTGCACAATACCCGAGAACACACAGCAGATTCAGTTCCTGACAGACCGAGTGCAATTTTCAGCAATTCTTCCAGTCTTCTACAGGGTGAGCCTGGTTTCTACTCTTCAGAGATCCTTTGATTCTTTCACAGGACGGATTCAGTCCCTAACAAGCTGCAGACCGAACTCTGGGCCTTAACACGTTTTTGACTAAAACTGCACACTGAAAAGCACAGGGCTCCTTCCTTCTTCACTGCCAAAGCTCAACTGAAACTCCAACCGACAAAACCGGCTCTTCCTTTGAGTTCCTCCCAGTTCTTGACTGGATTGGCTGTCACTCACAACTGCTGCTGTTGGTCCAAAAAGGCACTGAAGTCTAAACTACATCTCCCAGAGTCACTGCCCATACAATCCTCTTGTGGCTGGCTCAGATTATGAGTCCAAGTTCTGATTCGCCCAAGGCACCATTTTAGAGCTAGCTTACCCACACTGATTGGTCCAGTTCAGCAGTTCAAAACTAGAATGGGAACTAGCAGACACAGTTCTGACTGCAAAGAAAGCAGGTTAGACAAACTGTAATTTTATTATTACTCTAAATAATTTCTGGCAAACAGTTACATCTTTCAGATAGGTTCCTTTGCACTCCTAGTGACTGCAAAATGAAGTGAATTGGCAGCAGCTCGAGTGGTACTCAGAGAAGCACACAGTCCCCATACAAACTAATTATGTCTGCAAGCAGACAGCTCTTAAAGAGACAGTACCAGAGGCTCTAAAACACTCACTGATAAATGGCTTAAATGCCAAACACCATTCAGGCTTGGAGCATTCAAGCAAGCTCCTGGAAGTCTTTGGAGACCCCCATTTGCAGGAGTTACACCTTCCTGGCCTGGGAAGCTTGGCGTCGCGTCAAGCAAGTACCCATAAGTTTCAACTGCAACCATATACATTTGCATTAGGCTCGCATATGTAATCATCAGTCAATATATCATTTTACCAAGAACACATTTTGAAACATTGCAGTAGTCACACTTTACACAGTATTACATACACATTGTACCATAACTCAAGTTATTACCTCTTGTACATGAAACCTGAAGAGGGGCCTTCCTATCAGTTACCTTGGGGCTGGATGGGGCAAGGGCACCATACTTAGAGGGCAACACAAGTAACTTGAGTTAGCACTGATGCTCAGTTTGGGCAATGAGCTCGGGACACATACACTCCTTTATGGACAACATTGAGAGGCAAGTCCACAGGCCTCCCAAGTGAATCATAACTGAGGTGCACCACAGGCTTTACAGCTCGACCAGTCTTTCTAGGGGAACTGTTATAGTCTCTGCACTCTGAGCCTCATTTTCAGCATTGTCCTCACTTGTCAGGGAGTCTCTATGGGGTAGAGAGGCTGGAACTTGGGGCACTTTCAGCTCCAGGAGTTACAGTTTCTGAGTCCACAACATTTGGCTCGCATGGAGAGCTTTCGGACACTGGCAGTGGACTGTCAGGGCACTCAAAATACTCTTCTTGTTCGGGTGTATCACCAGTCTGCCCCAATCTATCATTTTCCTCCCTGAAAGCTCAAACAGTTCAACCATGCACAATGATTCCATTTCATCTGATCTGATGCTTTGCACTTCACTTTCTGGGAGCATTGGCTCCAGGGATGAAGCTGGGGGTTAGACAGTCCAGAAGGCCCAGCTTTGTCTCCAGTATTGACTAGGGGATTGCCCGAAACAATTGACTCAGTTCGTAAGAAGGATAGTATTCAAAGTCACTCTCACTTTCTTCTGATATGGACTGACAGTCATGCTCAACTGGGACTTGTGGAGGGAACACTTTAACTTTGCTTCTGTAGGTGCAGACTTTCTTGATCTTTTCTTAGCAGCAGCTCTAGTCACTGGTCCAGAGGGGCATCTTCTGGGGCTCAGACTCAATCAGGATTTGTCCAATGGGCAGTAAATGATTTCTATGCATTGTTTTTACATCTTTTGAATTATTCTCAGGCCTTACTTTGTACACTGGCAGATCATCTAGTTTGCCCACTACAATGTGAGGGAGATGTGCTATCTGTCAGCAATCTTGTGCTTGCCATGCAGTCCCAGATTTCTTAGCAATATCCGATCTCCTCCTGGAGTTCCTGTGCTTTCACCTTTATCATACCTTTCTTTGTTGGCCAGATTTCTTTGGCAGCCATGGTTTGAGCCAGTTGGTACGCATGAGTTAGCTGGGCCTTTAACTTTTGCACATACTGTAAATAGTTGTCAGCTTGAACCCCATCAGAGAGACCCCAAAACACACATCTACTGGTAGTCGAGCTCTCTTCCAAACATCAGGCGGTAGGGGAGAATCCAGTGGCATCACTTTTGGTGCAGTTATAAGCATGTACCAGGGTGCTAATTTGTTGGCTCCATCTAGGCTTGTCCTTTGGGTGCAGGGTGCCTGGCATATCTAGCAAAGTGCGGTTGAAGCGTTCAGGCTGTGGGTCCCCCTGGGGTGGTGAGGGAGTGGTTCTGGACTTTTCGACTCTCACAGAGAAAGCATCTCTTTGATCAGACGACTCTCAAAGTCTCTCCCTTGATCAGAATGGATTCTTTGTGGAGCCCCATAGTGAACAAAAAGTTTTCTACAAGTACTTTGGCCACAGTGGATGCTTTCTGGTCTTTGTGGGAAAGCCTGGCATATCTCGTGAAATGGTCAGTGACCACCAGCACATTACTGATATTTCTTTGATCTGACTCCAAACTCAGAAAATCAATACAGACCAGCTCCATGGGTGCACTGGTGGTGATGTTAACAAGGGGCAGCCCTGGGGCAAAGCTTTCCTCTGTAAGCAGCGGCTACAAGTTCGAATGTGTTGCTCCACATCAGCCCTCATCTTAGGCCAATAGAATCTGGATCTCACCAAGTCAAGTGTTCTGTCTATACCAAGGTGCCCCATGTGGTTGTGCAAGGACCTCAGTACTGAGTCTCGAAGGCAGTGGGCAGCACTAGTTGTTGTTTGTCTACTTGTCCCCCTCTGTCTACTGTTTCTCTGTATAACAGTTTATTGATCAGTTTCAACTTAGGACCTTCTTTGTATAACAGTGCAGTTCTCAAATCAGTGGAGCGTAATTTGGACACATCTTTTCCTGCATAGAGGGCTTCTAAAGCTGCTTTGATCATGGGATCGCGGGATTGAGCCCGCCGAATACTGTCATTGTCCAGCTGAGGCAGTGCACCAATGTCTATTGCAGAAAGTGGCAATAAGCAGCAGGTATGCAATTCTCAGAGGCTCCCAAGCAATCCACCATGCAGTCCATCGCGTCCGTGGACATTTGTTCCTCCCCTGTCAAACTTCCGCAGAGTGCCCGAATGTCAGGTTCTGCCAATCGACCCAATCATTCTGGGGAACAGGCCTCCGGAGAGAGCATCAGCATCTATGTGGTTCAGACCTGCTCGTATTCGAGAGCATAGTCATATGTAGATAATGCAGAAAGCCACCTATGGCCAGTGGCATCCAACTTAGCTGAGGTCTGCACATAGGTCAAAGGATTATTGTCAGTTTTACTAGTATTTTAGCCCCATACAAGTACTCATGGAATTGGTCAACAATAGCCCACTTCAAAGCTAGGAACTCTAACTTATGTACAGGATAGTTCTTTTCGGATGGGTCAGGCTTCTACTGGCAAAGGCCACTGGTCTCAGGCCATTCTCGTGCTCTTGGTACAACACAGCCCCCAACCCTTGCAAGCTAGCATCAGTGTGCAGGACGTAAGGTTTCTTGGATCGGCATAGGCCAGCACTGGAGCATGGGTAAGTTGATATATGATCTCATGAAAAGCAGTCTCACAATCAGGAGTCCAGCGGGCTCAAATACTTCACTTGGATGAAAATACACTCTTTCAGTCTTGAGGGACGCTGACTTTGGTATTTTTGTGGGTTGGGGATACCCTTGAGTAAGGTTAAGTAAAGGCGGATCACTCTTGAATAGTCCTTGATGAAGCGATAATAACCACAGAATCCCAGGAATCTTTGCAGTTCTTTAGATTTTGGGCTGTGGCCAGGTGGTCAAGGCCTCAACTTTACTTGGGTCGGTCTCTATTCCTCGGTGGATACTATGTGTCCCACATACTTTACTGATGTTTGAAAGAATTGACACTTATCAATGGACAGTTTAAGGCCAAAGTCCTCCAGTCGGTCCAATACCTTAAATAATCTGCTTTCATGTTCCTCCAGTGAGCTGCCAAACACAATAACATCATCTAGGTATACCAGGCACTCTAGTAAGTTCATGTCCCCACTGCACGCTCCATCAATCGTTGAAAAGTGGCTGGGGCACCTGAAATCCTTGAGGCATCCTCATGAATTCACAAAGCCAAGCGGACAGATAAAGGCAGTCTTCTCACGGTCCTCTGGGGCCATCGGGATCTGGTAGTACCCACTGCGGAGATCCAGCACAGAGAACCACTTGCTCCCGCTTAGGCAGTCAAAGCATCCTGAATGCGGGCATTGTGTACTGATCAGGGATAGTCCGCCGGTTTAAGGTGCGATAATCCACACACATCCTTACTGTTCCATTCTTTTCCTCACTACCACAATGGGGAAGCATAAGGGCTTCTGGATTCTTGTATTACACCAGCAGCTAACATCTCTTGCAGATGCCGTCTCACATCATCTATGTCAGCAGGTGCCAGGCGTGAGACCTCTCACGAAATGGTCTTTCGTCATGCAGCGGATATTGTGCTCAGCTCCTTGCACCATCCCACATCCCATTCCTTTAAAGAAAACACCTGGTCTCTCTGGGCAAGCTTCTCACTGATCCTCACTTTCCATTCAGCTGGCAGCGGGAGTGCGAAATCAAACAAGTCGAAGTTACTCTGTCATTCTTCTGAACTCTTGCTGCTGGGTAGCACTGCAGTGTCTGCACAATCACATTAGCCAGGATGCAACCTCTGTTTACTCGAATGTCTCTTTCAGACACATTATGAACTTGGACCATTACCCTTCTGGCATAAGCATGGGCTCTAGCGGGCAAAATACTAGGCTTGACCAGCAGTCCCTCTGGCAATTTTCCAACGCCTGGTGCATCCAACATTAATATTTTATTCTTAACATCCTTTCTGATACGGACCTCTCCTGTAAGGTACACTGGGCATTTGGCGCCAGGATCAGAGACTCAGGATCCTTCTTCCATACAATTCCGACCGGTTCCTCTGGTTCTGTTTTTTCAGCATCTCTCTGTGCCTCATAGGCCTTCTTAATTAAAGCCGGAACTCTTAAAAGCTCTACTAGTCTTTGACCCTGTTTTCATAACACAACTGTGCCAGCCTTCCGAACATATGAGCATTTGTTCCAATCAACAAAGGACACCATCATACAGTCCAGTGGGGGACACACTAAGGCTAGGGTCTCTACTTGTTCGGCCACTCCAGCCACAGAGGTGGGGAAAGACAGCCAAATTCGGATATACCCAGAATAGGGTAGGCCTTCTCACTTACCCCCATACATGCAGTCCTTCTAATGGTTGTAAGAGTACGTCTGACAAATGCTTCTGATACCAATCCTGGAACATAATTGTCACTTGGGAGCCACTGTCTAATACAGCTCTTGTAGACACTCCATTCACCTTTACAGTGGTCTCCATGGAGGGACCCACTATTCTGGACCAGTCTGGAGGCGGTAGTGGGGGCCTGGGCAACTGACCTTGCCACAAAGGGCGTGAATTAGCATTTTGGTGCCCTCACTGGGATCATGTCGTCACCTCTTAACCACTGATTTCTTCTCCGAAGCTCTCCTTGTAGCCTATATGCAACTTTGTCAGTGTCTTTTGGGACTGGCATTCCCTTTCATGTGCCCATCTTTCCCACAATTATAGAAAACATACTTTCTGGAGTTTGAGCTGGCCGAGGCGCCACACTGGGAGCCAGGCGGGGTATTACTAACTGGAAACCTGGGTGCCATCTCTGTCTGCGCGTGATAAGCATTTGGAGACATCTCGTCAGTTTCTCCACTTCCATGGTCAAGGGATTGAGTTTGGAGCTGTTATCAGCAGGAGATACATGGGTGGGTACCCCACCCCCATAGCAGATGCAATGGATATAGGTCAGGCCTGCATTGCAGGCGGCCTTCATAAAGGACTGTTTTGAATTCCGGATCTCTCTCAACAGTTCGCCCCATTGTGGCATATCTTTTCCTTGTCAGAGCACTCATTGACTGTCAACCTCTGCCCCTGAACTTCACTTGATGGGTCACCCTCAGTCACTCGGTCGTAGCCACAGCTGTTGGTGCAGGTACTCCCGAGTCGCCTTTTCTCAACTCCTCGATTTCTCTCATTAACTCATCATAGGAGTGGGGATTCCAGTCGATTTGCCAGGCGTAACTGAAGCAACAGCAGTTCTGAGAAGGGGCAGACTTAAGTTCTTGTCAGTCTGGTTCGGTCCAGTTCAATCGCTGGCAAACTACCCTTTCTGAGGCATTCTTGCAACAATTTTTCCAGCCGAGAGACATACACAGACAACAACTCCCTTGGTACTGTTGTGCATTTCTTACTCTCCACCATAGGTCCTCATCAGAATCTGGGCTCCCATACACATTCTCCAAGGCCTCAAGATAGGCCTGTGCAGTCGCTTCAGGGTTACTGGCCCGCTTAGCTGCGGATGGTAGCCAGGGCAGGACCTCGGAGGCTCTCACTAACCCTCTTGCCGCCTCCCGAGCATTGCCATTCTAGCACTTGGGGCAACATAGTCATCCAGGTCTCCCAGTCATCCTCCCTTGGGGGTGGGAGGGTGCCGAGAAGATCCTCAACCTTCGTAAGAGTCGGACTAATGGCAGGTGCAGAAATAGGAGTCTGCATTGGTTCAGCCACCATTACGGCACTGGAGCAGGAGAGGGTGTTGGGGAGGAACACCCCAGGTGGCAAGAATAGTTTCTTCAAGTCCTCCACAGTTTTCCCTCTCCCAGCAACCATTCAGCAAATTTCTCCTCAAAGTTTCAGATAGTGGTGGGCTGATTCCCCCGGTCTTTACTGTCCTTAGTTATCACTCTCCAAGCAGTGAGGGCTCCCTCTGGGGTAATGGTCTGTGGCACTTTGGAGCTATCTATGGGATCCTTAAACTCTACTAGGGCCAGGAAAGTGTGGGTGAGCAGATTAGCATGCCGACCCACCACCACAGGGTTTGTAAACCTTCCACCTTGGAAATACTCCTGCACAGTGTCCGTGTTGATACCCAGGGGATGTCCAGGATAAGCATAGCATTTTGGGGTCGATCTCCTCCCAGTACACCACTCCACCAGCCGGTGCACAGCCACTTCTGTCGGGTACCCATTTTTTCTTAACAGTGGTTCGTAATATGGCCACTAGAGGACACACAATCCCAGCGGTGAGCCTCCAAGATGTAACCCTAGATGGCGCTATCCCAGGGGCACACCCCTGCCTGATTTGCCACCAACAGGTTGAGGGGCCTGGATCCAATGGCGGGTGCCTCCACCCAGAGGTCAGGGTTTGCAATAGTTAAACTAACTTGGTCACAGCCCTCTGGGACACTGCAACCCCTTTCTTCCCACTAGTGGCCCACACAATATATCAGAATTACCACAGTATACACTTACCCCCAGGACTGGTTCCGGCACTGGGACCTCCTGTGAAATGAGATACAGTGCAACAATCACAGTACAGTACTTTAACATAGACAAATACCTCAGGCAGTATAACTTTGCTGAAACAAGCAGCTCTGATTTATTTAGGGGATATAACAAGGACAGGGGAAATCAGGTTAATTAGCTTATCACTCTAATAATCTACCTATGGCTCTGTGCACAGGCCTATCCCTATCAGTTACTGTCCCTGGGTACCCAAGCCCTAGTGGCTAGTCCAAACCGTGGCAGCTGGTAGGGGCCCTTTCACACAGAGAAAAGGAAAATTAAACAGTCAGCAGTACAGTAATTCCATTTGGATTTAATGTGGCAATTCAACAGGGAGCGACCTGAATTAGTACTCACGACCTCCAAATAAGATAGGGTCCTTCAATGTCAGCAGGGCTCACTTGAGGTACACAAACCTCTTCACACATTTATATAAAAGAAGCACTATACCAGGCAGGCTGCATCTGTATCCAGATCGCAATTACTGCACAATACCGGGAGAACACAGCAGATTCAGTTCCTGACAGACGAGTGCAATTTTCATCAATTCTTCCAGTCTCTACAGGGTGAGCCTGGTTTCTACTCTTCAGAGATCCTTTGATTCTTTCACAGGACGGATTCAGTCCTAACAAGCTGCAGACCGGAACTCTGGGCCTTATACACGTTTTTGACTAAAACTGCACACTGAAAAAGCACAGGGCTCCTTCCTTCTTCACTGCCAAAGCTCAACTGAAACTCCAACCGACAAAACCGGGCTCTTCCTTTGAGTTCCTCCCAGTTCTTGACTGGATTGGCTGTCACTCACAATAGACTGCTGCTGTTGGTCCAAAAGGCACTGAAGTCTAAACTACATCTCCCAGAGTCACTGCCCATACAATCCTCTTGTGGCTGGCTCAGATTATGAGTCCAAGTTCTGATTCGTCTCAAGGCACCATTTTAGAGCTAGCTTACCCCACACTGATTGGTCCAGTTCAGCAGTTCAAAACTAGAATGGGGAACTAGCAGACACAGTTCTGACTGCAAAGAAAGCAGGTTAGACAAACTGTAATTTTATTATTACTCTAAATAATTTCTGGCAAACAGTTACATCTTTCAGATAGGTTCCTTTGCACTCCTAGTGACTGCAAAAATGAAGTGAATTGGCAGCAGCTCGAGTGGTACTCAGAGAAGCACACAGTCCCCCCATACAAACTAATTATGTCTGCAAGCAGACAGCTCTTAAAGAGACAGTACCAGAGGCTCTAAAACACTCACTGATAAATGGCTTAAATGCCCAAACACCATTCAGGCTTGGAGCATTCAAGCAAGCTCCTGGAAGTCTTTTGGGAACCCCCATTTGCAGGGGGTTACAACAGTACTGCAGATTAGGACAGTAGTTCATATTAAACACCAAAATGTAAACCCCTTCCACTCAATTCATGATTAAAAGTATTACTGCCTGGTAGCCCAGTGGTACCCCCCTGCCACCCAATCTTTATTAAATGTATTACTGGCCTGGTAGTCCAGAGGTATCTCCGTCCCGCTTGATTCCCAGATAAATGTATTACTGCCCTGGTAGTGCAGTGGTACCTCCTCCTGCCCGATCACCTATTAAATGTATTACTGATCTGGTAACCCAGTGGTACACCCCCACCCAATGCCCTATTAAATGAACATTACTGCCCAGGTAGTCCAGGGTATCCTCCTGCCTGATCTCCAAATAAATGTATTACTGCCTTGGTAGCCCAGTGGTAGCCCCTCCAGCCCAATCCTCATTATACTATACATAAACCCCTCTCTCAGCCTACCCACTCTGCACTTACCACCCAACACCCCCTGTCAGGCACTGACCCACCCTCCTAAAGACCAGGCAGGAGCACCAGCAGATCCGTAGATGGTGACAGCACAAACCCTCCCTCCCCTCAACCTTTACAGCCAGCCGCCATCTGAATGACAGGGGCAAGCGCGCATATGCTATAGAGACTGCAGTTTGCTAGTTATGAAAGTGCAGAGTGGGAGAGACCCAGCTACAATTCAGACTGTGCTACAAGAGGTGACTCAGTCAGGCTGAGTGGACGTAAGTAGGACCTAAGCAAACTGGGTGGACCCTTACTTACTTGGCATTACTTGGTATGAAAGAACAGAAGAAGGCCAGAGCCCATCAAGACTGTTCCCCACACTATGGGACATTATTTATCTATCATCCTCAACCAAACATCTAATTTGTTTTAAAGACAGTGGCACTAGTTGCCTCTACCAATTCTTGTGGCAAAGTGTTCCATACAATGGATGCTCTTATTGGAAAAAGTTTTCCCGTTTGCTGGTTTTATAAGTTTTACTTCAAGCTGTTTATTATGCAGTCTCGGAACATGTCTCCTTTTGGAGAGTGTTAGACCACATTTTCCATTAGATCTGGTGAATTTATTAAATTAAAACCATAAGCATATCACCTCTTAATCTTCTAGTTTGAAGAGAGAGAGACCAGTAGCTTTTAATCTGTTCTGATAATCCAAGTTTGTTAATCTTGGAATCATTCTAGTTACTCTCCTTTGAACCTGTGCAAGAATTGCTATGTCTTTTTGGTTTGGATTCCAGAAAGGGGAGCCATAGTCTAGATACGGTCTAATGTATGCCCTATACAATGGAATAAGGCATTGTTCAGTGATTAACAAAAGTGCATTTTATTTGCCTCAAAAGTCTGTTGGTCATGCAAGCAGTTCTAACACAGTGATCATTTGATGTAAGTTTATTATTAACATATATCCCTAAATCTTTTTCACAATTTGATGAGTGAAGTGGTAGTCCGTTTATATGATATATCGTTTTGGATTATTTACACCAAAATGCACTACTAAACATCTGTCTTAATTAAACTGTATATGATTTTCATTTGCCCAGAGTGTTAATTTTCCAAATCCTTCTTTAATGCAGAAATATTTTCTTGATTATTAACCTTGCCCCCGCCAATTTAGTATCATCTGCAAATTTAACTATGAATTTATTTGGCCCTGTTTGTAAATCACTGATAAAGAGGTTAAACAATGTTGGTCCAAGCCCGACCCCTGTGGTACACCACTTGTCACTACCGAATCAGACAAGATATCATTAATTCTGACTCTCTGAGAACGATTTGTCAACCAGTTTAAAGTCCAGTTGACAATATTAAGTGACAAACCTAGATTGTGCATTTTAGTAATGAGTTTTTCATGAGAGACGTTATCCAAAGCTCTACTAAAGTCCAAAAGAATTACATCAGTAGGGATACCCACATCTAGTAGAGTACTTATATTATTGTAAAAGATATCAGATTGGTGGTGCAAGAATACTTGGGAGTAAACCCATGCTGATTTGAATCATAAATTCCTAATTTTTACAATCTTGATCTATTAGAACTTCATTACTGTTCCATTAATTTACCAGCCACTGAGGACAGGCTAATTGGATGATAATTTTGCACAGAACCTCTATTGCCTTTTTAAAGGCCTTACCCTTCATCTTTTCTGCCTGTAAATGTTTCTTTGTTTCTACATTCCTTCCTATATCAACTCAGTGGGAATAGCCTGTCACCCCCATTTCTTCAAGTTATCCAGTTTAAGCTTGAAGGTAGAAACTGTGTTGGCTTACTGTTGAGAGTTAGGTTACACCCTCGGCTGTGACTGATGAATCCTTTTCTATCTCCTTATTTCCTAGCAACTGTTAACGCTTTTCTTCCCCCCTACCATAGCATGGCCACCTAGCATAGCTCTTTTACTATCCCTACTAAACTTCCTACTAGTTCTCTTTTCATTCTTTTTTCCATTTCCATCCATCCAGTCCCTGGAATGATGCCAAACACCAGAAAGGTGTTGTGTAAAGTGCATAAGTGCATTTGTGCACAAAAACATGAAGGCTATTTTAGGTAGCAGGAATGAATACAATTAATAAAACCTTTTAAAGAAAAAGGACTCAGAAGCCATATAAAACAATAATAATTTCATGATTAATACAGTTATAAGAAATCCTTAAGGTATTTTTATAAATTCACATTATAAACTTGTTACTGTATAAGGTTCTATGTATATAAAGCTTAGTCACTGTGGATCAGAGATATAGAAAGTCAGTATCTGTGGACATACATACACTGTACCTTTAACTGAATTAGGAAGTCTCCTGAAATAACCCTCCCCTTGGTTTTGAAACAACATGTTCAGACATGAAGTAACATGTCCAGACATGTAACTAGGAGAGGCTCAGTCAGGTGATCCCACCAAAAGATATAAATAGCTCTTCAGTGAGTTTACTTCAGTTCAGCCCAGAGGGCTCAGCCCTATGAGAGGGAGAAGAGAGGCAGACAAGCTGCTGAGTGCAGATGGGGTCTTAGGAGCTCTAAGATCCAGAACTGTATTTTGTGAGAAACTACTGATGTTAAGTAGTGATTTTCTTTGCAATTTTGTTTTCATTTATTATTTTTCTAACCTTTGAAAATAAATATCAGACCATGGTGTGTTTTAAACTTGTAAATTTGCCTCGATCTAAAATTTATTCCCTCACGCTGTGACACTGACATCACAATGGAAGCCTATTCTTAGTGCTCACCACTTATTCTGTGAAATAATTCCCCTGATATTTCTATTTAATCTTCCTCCTTTCAAAGACATCAGTACCCACTTGTCATTCCATCCCCAGAAGAGCAGCTCTTGGTCTGATGGTTTCTCCTTTTCAGATATTCAGTACTGTAATGATGTCTCCCCAAACCCGATTCTCCCTTTTCCATGAAGAGCGATCCCAGTTCTGCCAGTCAATCTGAGCAGTTCATGTTTTCAAGCCATCAACCACCTTGTTCACTCTCTCCTATCAATATATTTCCTTAGAGGACCAGAACTATAAATTAGTGCAAGATGGGGTCTGCTCAGTGATCTGTACAGAAGCATTATACATCACAACAGCATCATGTGCCACTCCTGATCAATGATAGTACTTCCTTCAGTTACGTGAACGACACTCTGATTTCCATGAGTGTCTCACACACTGTACAGTAGCAAATGTTTTTGCTGGCTGCTGAAGCAAAAATGTATTCTACAGTACCTTCATGGGTCTGTCTGTCTGGAGAGCTTCTCATGGATGTAAAAGTGCGCCTCTTGCATCCTTAAGATGCCAGACTACTCAGCTTCAGTTGACAGTTCTCTATCCTGATAATGTCTGAGCCAGCATTCCTATAACCATAAGGGGTCCCCAATCTGACCCATAAACTTATATCACATTAATATTTATCAAGCTGCTTACAAAGTTTCTCTTGTTGCACTTCATGATTTTATTTCTTTGCTAGTTGCTGCCCCCACACTTGCTACCCATTAAAGCTGTTGCTGACCATTACCTTCAGGTCCTATTCCTGTTAAGTTTCAATAATGTACGTGCTGTTTACATGTGTATTCAAGTTGTGGGTTGGTTGGTATTATTAGATGTTATTAGCGCAGTGCCTCCAATTTGTAACCCATTACCTGGTTAGCCTAGGTTAGGGAGAAAACGTCGCTCGGCATCACAGCTAGGTTTGCACTTCTGGTCAGGGTCACCCAAGTAATTCTGGGCACAGGAAGCAATAACTGTAAATGTCCAAACCAGGGTGGGATTCTAAAGTGGGGCTTTTATTCACATCAACACAAGAGTACAAAGCAAAGATGGACCCCCATGGGGCTACACTCACTGGTTATGTAGATCTATAGAGGTCAGAACACATCTTCTTCATCATCACAACAACCCTCAGGTTCTGAACACACTGGGCTCTCAGCCCAAACTAGTACTCTCTCTCTCTCGGATTCCCTGGCATGGTCCTCGGCCAACACTGGTACACTTTTCCATATGTCATGGACATTTTTGTGGTGGCTCCTCAACCACCCATTGAGCACTTCTAGCTCTAAAGGAAAAACACATCTTAATCCACGTCTGGGTACTTTCTGCAGACACTGGCCAAGTGCCTGGGAGAAAGCTATAGGTGCCCAAAGTGAATCTGTAGAGGTAAATCTGGTTACTCCAGATTGGGGGGTCTCCCATCTCTTGTCCCCAAATCCATAACCAGCCATTCATGTGAAGTCAACACCTTTCCTTTGAAACTCTCTGTTTTTAGAATGCTATCTCGAAATGTATATCACATTTAACAATCTACTATCCATGTAACTGGTGTCCTGACTTGCAGAGTTCTCTAAGTGGCTATGTCCATCCCTGTAGACCCCACTGGTTAGATGCATTTCAAGCCATACATACCCAACTAAGTACTGTACTTGGCTGTCCTGTCCTGACCCCACAGTAGCAGATACTTTACATAACTTTCTCAGTGAAATATGGGCTCTGTGTCAGAGCAGACTCACCATGGTTCTTGAGGTGCCCCAGGGCTTCTCTCACAGAAAACACACTTCTGGTACCTCAGTACAAATTCTCTCATCAGGCAGCTTTCCTCTTCCAGCAGGGCCAGGGAATTACCCCTGAAGTTGGTCTCCAACCAATCCTCCAGGGATGGGGCACTGAATAAACCGGGAATGGTCTCAACCACTTCTATTGCCTTCTTCTGTGTCCTTCTCTAGGCTGAGAACACACACCCTCTTCCTGTGGTAGCTCTATTACAGAGCTAGGCTCTGAGGGCTGCCAACCACAGCGCACTCCTCCTTCCACTGAGTCTCCACTAGACTAACGCTGAAACCCCAACATTCTAACCTAACTCCCAGCTGCAACACTCCACTGTGGCTTATGCTGCTGCGAGAATTCTAAGGGATGCCATCCTCCAGCTCAACTGAGACTGAGAACAGAGGAGACAGTGTGAAACCCATTTAACTGGTGTCTGACAAGCTGCCTTTCCTGCCTGCCACTAGATCTAGTGGGATTCTAGTAACCCCAGGTGACAAGGGGTTACATGTATTCTGCTTTCATATTCTTACCTAGATGCATTGCTTTGTGTTCTTCAACACTGAAGTTCATCTGCCATGTTTCTGCCCATTTTCCCAGTATGTCTGGGCCCCTATGCATTTCACTAAACTCCTTCTGAAATGTACTGTAAGCCAACAACACCTTCCCATTTTGGTGTCAACAGACTGTACCAAACTAGCTACTGGACCCTACCTATAGATCACTTATGAATATATTAAACAATGTTGGCTCCCATAGACTCTTGCTGGACTTCACTGGTCACTTGTATTCATTTGGATAGAGTAACATTTATTTTAACCCTTTGGTTCCTGTTCTACAACCAGTTTCTAATCCATTGAACTGCATGGCCAGTTATGACATGGTTCTTTTTATGAACAACAGACAGTATGATAAGGCTACTGAAATCCAGATACACAAAGCTACAGGTTTCTCCTCATAAAGTTCCTTGGTGATGTTATCAAAGAATGAAATAAGATCGGACTGATATGACTGCAACTGCACTTAACCAATTTAATGTACTTTTGAGTTAGTTAGTTAGTTAGCTAGTTAGCTAGTTAATTAGTTGAATTTTGTAGACTGAGAAAGGAGACTAGATGATACTGTTTATTTTCAGCCTCATCCCAGTAAGGGGAGTGATATAGATGGAAAGCAACTGATGAATTGAAATAATACCAGATTAAACAGTGGGTGGTATTTTAGTAATGGGAAGAAATTTAGTCAGGACACTGGAAAAATTCCTCTACTTTTTGAGAAGTGCCAGGAGATCTTTAACATCCACCTGAATAATCACCAGAACAGGTACAAGAAAACAGTTGGGCTTCATGGTACGGAACACACCAAAAGCGCTAACACAGTTTACATTGTACCCAATAGTTTCATTTTTAAAGTCCAAACCATTCATTACATAGCCTGATAATAAAACTTGAGAACTACATATGGCAGAAGCACTACCATGGGTGTGTGTGCTGCCAACGCAGTAGTTCACAAGTTTGAATTTATTTACTGAACTTGTGTTTAAATGTTACCAAAGCTTTCAGTATATCTCCATACCATGAAGCCCAACTTTTTCTTGTACCTATGTGTTACCTGTGTCGTGGTTCCAGTGATTAGTTTGGGTAGCTGCCTGCAGTATACTAAGTAATCACCAGAACAGGCAAATGGGACCTTGGTTTAATGTCTCATCCGTCCAGGCTTGATAATTCTGTACAGTTGATTTACCTTGTGCAATTATTTCTATGTAACTGTTTGCCTTCATCTGAAATTCTTCATTTGTGTGCCAAACTTGGACATTTTGTTCAGTGTTTGTAATGCTATCATCCCTTGTTGCTTTTATTCAATTGTTTTGATGTTTATTTGTTGGTTCCTCTGTAACTCTTCTTTTCATTGTACTCAACCCAGCCCACGTGCGCAATGGTAGAGCTACTACTTGTAACACTGGCGCCCCAGGTTTAGGAGAAACCTCAGGGGCATCAACCAGGGGAGTAGGATGAGCATCTGCTTGACTGCTTTCCTCCACCAGGGAAGAAGGGTCTGGGAGCCCAGCAATAGCCCGACACCTAGCAGTGATTAGGAGTAGGTGCATCAGGGACACAGTGTTGGTGCCGAATAGGAGGCGCGATGGATGTCTGTATGCTGGACATGGAAGCATGTCCAGTGTGCACTGACATCATCGCACATCCGCCTGTGGGGAAACTAAGAAAACCCTTGATCGCACACCATGATGCCCAAGAGATTACCGTTGCACAACCCGAATGATGTCCAGACTTCAGATCAGGGACCCCAGGTACATGTGTTCCTCCTTGGCTCCAAAGGAACCCCATCATAAAGTGCAAGCATCAGACTTCCCCATGTGGGCAAAAGGTAGGATACTGGGGTGGGAGTGAAGAGAGATGCAGAGGGCTGGTAAGGGTATACGCCCGCCATGTCAGAAGCATAAAAAGACTTTATAAAAAAAAATTCTACTATACTTCTGTTTGCTTACATAATGTTAATGTTTTGCCTCACTTTCTCCACTTTGTAATCTCCCAAATTGCCCCTGGAAATAGGCATGCATTTGTACAGTGTGCTTCCCTGGTTAATAAAACTAAATACATTTCCCTCCTAGAATCCATATTTGGCCACCACATTCAAGCCATTTTACTACAGATGTTCAACATTTCTATTTCTTATGACTGCCCCACCCAACTTCCCTGGCATTGGAGTTAAGCTGACTGGTCTATAGTACCCAGATCCCTGGTGTCTAGTGGCACCCCATTCCATCTCCTTGACCTCATAGATACAATGATACAGTAGTTGTGAGATGAATTCTAACATTTTCAGAGATGTCTTTGCAACTATGTACTATATTGATATGCCCATTGGTAGAGTATATTGATATAGTGGTTGCATAAGTCAGAATGAGCTGTAGGCACCCAGCCATGGAGTTAAGGAAAGGGCATGCACAGGACACCGCTGAGGAATTAGAGTGGAGGGTTGGGGTGCTCTAGGGGTGAGGGATGCCACTGGACACTAGGGACAATTACCATGGGGACAGGGAGAGGGAGGTGGTGCCACTGAGAACCAAGGACAATTATTATAGGGATAGGGAAGGGACCAATGGACACCAGGAAAAATTACTGTGGTGATGGGGAGTGGAAGGGGGTGCCTAGACACCCAGGACAATTAACATAAGGATGGGGAGAGGGAATGGATGCCACTGGACACAGGGACAATTACCATGAGGATGATGAAAGGAACGGGTTTACTGTGGTTTGTATTCTGTGTGTACAGGACTTCAAGACAATGTCATAGTTATGTAGTGAACCTTGAACTAGCACTTGCATCTTATATGCTGATCTTCAAATGTGTACTGCAGCCTCATGTCTTACCTTTCTCACATGTGGAACTGGATAGCTCTGTTGTACTTGGCAGCCAACACCATCTATCCCACTGGGTGAAGCAATGCCTTAAGTAAGAATAAGACATGATGAGGTGTGATTTATGGCCTGATAAGAGCATGCCCCAGGTGCATAATAAGGCACAAGGTGCTTGCGCCAGTGCCTTAGTACCTGGGAAGTGCTCTTATCGGCCATAAACCACACCTCGAGTGCCGTATTCCACTTATAAAATGGGTCCTCCTGTAAAAAGTTAGATTAAAAAAAACATAAAAATAGTAAAATATGGTCATATCAACAGCAAAAACAAAAGTTGCCCTGTCATTGTATTGCAATGACGATGTTTAAAATTAATTGTCACAAGAGGACAATGGTGTCTGTCTGTTCCCACCCTACACACACACACTGAAAATGATGCACAGTATGCTTTCTTTCTTAGTTTGGCAGTGGTTTTCATATTTTCTTATTCTGTTTTAGTAACATAATTTGAGAAAGAGCAAGCATATCTGCCCCCACCCACGCCCACACATATACATAATGCTATATAATAGTGGTTCTTGATTTTTAATTACTTTCCTTAATATGCCAGTTTTAGTGTCAAGTGATGAAGTGCGCAGCCAATTTCAATAGGACCAACCCGGCAGTGAGCTTTTCTCATATCGGGTGCCATAGTTAGCGGTTTGCTTTACTACCACTTTCCCAAACTTCAAATTATGCTGCTGTATGAGCAATCCCGATCGCTCCATTTGGAAAGGAGAACAGTCTGCTTACTAGATCATTATTAAAAGTTAACGCTGCACTGAACATTAATTTTCCCAACGGACATGGCATTTGACTCACAGAAACACTAGTACTGCGTTGTGGTTTGAATGTCTGATTGGCCGCGTGGAACGCCACAGGATCAAGGAAGAGCAGTTTTGTACTGAAGCAGCAGAGGTGACATTTTTTTTTTTAAACTAAGGAAAAGGCATACAAAAATGTTCTGTGCAGTGATTCCTTACTGTGGGGCTATTGTATTGTGTAAAACTTGGCTGCAGTAATGGGCGTTGTGCTGTTTGGGCTGGGGCAGCTCGGTGTCGGCCATTCAGATCTATGATGAGGGCAGTATGATTTCTGCTGTGGTGAGTCTGACTGGCTGAAGAGGTGCCTGCTATCACAATATGCCCTGATAAGGACACAGCCACAGGTATCTCCCAGCCAATCAGGACACAGAAAACTCCCAACCCATTTTATAATAATTGCATGTAGACTGGCAGTTAATGATATGGTAAGGATATGGAAGCAGGCAGTAGCACCATAAATGTTGAGTGGGGTCATTAGCAATTATTTACCAATACTGCAATTCAGGGTTTCAGCACTAGGGTGTTTGCACCTCATAAACTGCTCCACTTTCTAAGTGTGCAGAGGTCTTCAAGGTATGAGGCTTGCACTCACTCAAGGGTTAGGGATTTGTTTTGCCAGGTACTCACAAGAGGCACAGTATACTGGAAACTGTTAGCATTGTAAAGGGCTTTAGTATATTACACTCTATGGCCAAGATATTCAAAAGTGCACCCAGAACATGCGCAGAGTGGATGTGCAAGCGCAATCATTATAAGCCACAGCACAAAACCACACTATTCAGCAGATGCACCACAGAAATGCGCCTGCACAAAATATGCTGAATATAGCAAAGATCCGCCAAGGCGCAATCATACTTGCACAGGAGCAATCTGATATGTGCTGGAGCAACAGTGCAGGCTGAATATAGCAAATGGAGCAAGATTCACCAGGGACAGGGAACACAGCCAAAGGCACAGGGCCGTGGCAGTGGAGGTAAGCACAACCACAGTGGCAAAGGAAAGTTGGATGGCACAGAAAATGTGCAGAGACCAACACCCATGGACAGGGCTCAGAGCAACACACAGGCATGGGCAACCAACGGAACCATGCACACAATACCCACAGCATAGAGGGCTGCAGGAGTGGGCTCTCCCCAGACCTGTGACCCTTCAGCCACCATGGAATAGCCAAGCACAGTAACCACTATGCAAAGGCAATGGGCAAGCACAGTGGTCCACAGGCACAGACGATGACTGGAACCACGGTGGTAGAAGCACATGCCAAACAGGCACACAGGGTGACAGGGCAGGGCACCATGCAGCACAATAGCATGGGGAAGAGGAACACAGCAGGGTATGGAAACATGCTGGACATGTGGACACAGGCACAGGACACCGTGACAGGTGCAGGACCAGGCCCCCACCCCAACACAAGGATGATCAGCACACATGGAAGCGCCAGGCCAGGAGCGGGTACCAACAGGAGTCAAACCACAGACACACGAATGGCCATGCCATGGCCCACCCAGACCCCAAACATGGTCAACAACAGCACTGTGCATCAACAGTCATGTGAGAGAGACACAGAAACACACAGGCAGATCTGCAAAATGTTTTAATGCGGAATCTGAACAAATATACAACCAAAACAGAATCAAATGGGAAATATATGGGAACAGGAACAGAAACGAGGTCAACAGAAGGAACAAACTAAAGGTATAACCAACAGGGTGCAAAGAAAACCACAGCAACAATCCATGATGAAGGCAGTGGGATGGGAGAGTGATGGGAGGGTACAACAAGGTGCATGGAAATAGGAAGTGGGACAGGACACCTGGGGCTATGTACAACTATATACAAGTCCTAATGATGCAGCCACCTCAACACCCCACAGACTTGCACTCCGCCACTAGCATATGCTTGCCACCTAGCATCCTCCGTGACAAGTATATGTGCACGCCTGCCTCTGTACATCCCATAGGCCAGCCATTGAAGTTGCAGGACGCCTCTGCCCAAGGCGCCCAAATTACATCATCCTCTCCCTGGCCCTGGTCAACCTATGTAGGGGAAATACAGAACAGTGACTGAATGACAGTTCACACACAATGGAAGCTCCCCACCCCTGGACTGTGTGAGTATAGGATTGTGACATGGCGAACCCATGGACATGTCTGCCAACAGCACATACACAGTATTCTGACAGTGGTCCAGGAACCAGTGTCACACAAGGATGGGATGTTGGCCAGGAGTACCCAGCACTGAGACAGATGCACATGCCACCTGCAGCAAGGCACAGATGGCCCCATGTGCCAAAGACATGTAGGCCCTCAGCATCCCCATGTGTGCACTGTGGGTCACACACAGCCAACCCTGTGACAGTAACACCAGAACAGCACACAGAAGCCAATGCATGATGTGACAACCACATGCTGCTGCAAATGCTGGCAACAGTATCTGATCACCAAGACATGCGCATGGACAGCATGTATGCAATGACCCATGTGTGGAATGTGCCCCCACCAACACCCAAACCCAGGTATTGAGGACAGCATCGAATGTCACACCACATACCTGGTGCCTGGCGATCCTGTCCAGCTGCTGCACCAGCGTCAGGCTAGCCCCTGCACCTAATGATCTAGTCCCTGGCCTGCCTGTGACCCGCCAGCCCTGAAATGGATACACAAAGAGAGGGGACAATGAGACGTATGCAACCACCAAACACCCTGTCCACACCCATGCAAGCCTGACATGACGCACCATGCCGCAGAACACCATGCTGTGTACAGTGTCAGCAGTCAGGCACAACCTGGTGGCATACTGTCACAGGGCATCACGGAACACACGCCACAGCCCTGCCCCATGACTGCAACAACACACCCATACAAGGAGTCCCCCAGCGTGCAGGTGCACACACACCAGCCCACTCCCCAATGCTTCCACTAGCAGTCAGACCTGGCATGCACAATGCACACATATGTATTCAGATGCAGGACCATACCACGGTGGGCACGGGTCCTGCAAGGCACCTCAAATGGTCAGGATCCCATGCTCGCAGGTCACCATAACAGTGACAGCACTGCTCACCTGTTCTGGGGACACCGTGCGCCTTTCCAGGCACTCTGCCACAAGGCCCAGACCTAGGACCATGCCTCCTGCAGCTCCTCCTCCCCAAACAATTGACCCTCCACAGGGCAACCACTACAATGAGGTTGGTCATCTCAACCTCGCTCCAATCTCCTGGCCCTAGGTCACAGACTCACTGCACTTGCCATACTGACTGCGCAACAAACTAGGCCCAGAGCGCAGTGTGCTGCTGAACTGTGTCCCTGTTTCACTGCTGCACCTGTTGCATGCCAGGCACGCCCTGCACACTACCACACAGCACATACATGCATGATAGACACGGCACCAGTAGGAATCCACTGACATGCGCAGTGCCTGACATTCGAGCAGGAGACAGAGGTCATGCACGCAACCCACGCCCATGCATCTGTGCATCGGCTCCTTCTGTGAAGGCCGCGCATTGCCACCAGACTGCACACCAATGGCGCATGAACCACATGCGCTCGATGGCTAATGGCGCAGACTGACTGCTTCTGCATGGTAGGACAAGCATGCACAGCACATTATGCGCAATATGCAGTCACGTAACGGTAGATCAGCGTTCGCATAAATAGCAAGTCAATAACACATATCGTGCATGAGCGGTAATGCGCCAGGAATTGCTCAGCAATCCAGTCACAGATCACACACTGGTTGCGCTTTGGAGCAATTCTGCAACATTCAGCTGGATTATGCAGATTGCCCTCATTAGCCATTTCATAGCGCTGGTCAGCACATTAGCATCCCATTACAGGTTGCCCCACACCTCATTTGCAAGAGTTGAGCCTTTTAAGCACCCCACACAGCACAGGTCACTGACAGGAATTGCAGCCTGGAAGCAAAGTGTGTTTACATTCAGATTGCTTGATAGCTGTTGCACTGCCAGACCATTCAAGCAGCACAGCAACAGAGGATGCTAACATACCACTGATCTGTGCACCATCCCTGTTCACAGATGGCAGAATGTCAGATTCGGAGAGTGCAGAGGAGCAGGGGCCGGCCAGGAAATGCAGGCCAACTTTGCGAAAGAAGAAAGCAGGATCTGGTAGAGGCATATTTAAACAGGAGGAACTCAAGAGTGGGGTCACTGGGACCGCACAGGAGCAGGCAATAGGCTTGGAGGGGTGGCCAGGTATGTCAATGCCCAGGGATGCCACAACCACACTGCCCAGGAGTGCAAGAAAAGATGGGCGCTGACAGGCACAGGACAAAGGAGAAGGTGGCAACCATAAGGGCATCATTATGCAGAATGAGTGGTGGCCCTCCACAGCACCCATCCTCAATACGGAGAGGAGCTGCTGGCATCACAACCTTCACCCAGGTATCCATTGCGGGTGTCCCGGAGGTGGGTTCCAAATGGGTGGCAGCCCTTCACAGCACTGTGAGTATACCTATGGGACACCAGGGTGCGGGGTCTGCAGGATCAGGCCATGTGTGTGCCTGTACACAGCAGGGTACCACTGGTGTGTCCACATTGCGTGGTGGTGTGGAGCACCACCTGCACATCCACACCGTGATAGAACATGGTCCACTGTGTGCCGTGAGGCGCTCAGGGAACACTGTCATGGATGTGTGGTGCCTGGACCAGGGATATCGCTACCGCTGGCCTGTAGTTCCCATGGATGTCCACAGCAGGTTGTGCATGCTCGTAGCTGAACACAATGGACACCTGCACCAGCATGCTGCACCGGATGTGGTCACCACAGATGTGCCATATGCCTGGGGTGGGGCGCACTGCACGCCAGTGTTGGCTATGTGCCACACGGTGCATTTCAGATACACAGATGCGGACATGTGTCCTGTGTGATGCTGGTATCCTGACGGGCATGGTCCGCATTACCAATGCACCTCACGCAAGCTGGTGCAGGCACACCTGTGTCATGCATCCTGTCATTCCACTGTACAGCTGCCTGCCTGCAATGCTTCAGGGACACACTAACCGTTCTCCATTCTGTCTTACAGGTTCATCATGCCTCGGGGTGCTGTGCAGTCAGGATCCTTGACCATGGCACAGGATGATGCTGTGCCATCAACATCCATGGGTGTGGTGGCGCTGCAGGGGCACCATCCAGACCTGGGATTGGTGGCCCTACCTGGCCTTGATGATGATGATGACCCCTGAGTGACCTCATCCTGCAGAACAGCCTCCCTGTGCTGCTGTCAGCAATGCCAGACGGCGTGGATGTCGACATTGATGATGATGATGATGACCTAACACTGATCCTGGGAGGCGTGGGTGTTGGACACCTCCCATTCTTCCAGTAGTCCCACAGGCAGTGGCAGGCAGCACTGCAGCCCAGGGACCACACTTTGACCCCAGGAGGCCCCATTAGCAGCAAGGCCCACCACTGCTGGTGCTGCCCAGGAGTAGCACGCAGGTGTGGACACTGGTACCACAGGCCAGGTCCAGCAGGCTGCTGTCATGCTGCAATGGCCTGCAGGGGACACCATGCAGCACTCCCCAGGGGCCGCCCGTCGGTGCCCCACCAGTCCCCAACCCATCTTTGGACTCCTGTGCGTCGTTCCCAGGTGAGGGATACAGCACAGCAGAGCCCCGCATGTCAGTGTCAGGACCATGATATGCCAGGCACCAACATGCTGGATGAGCACAGATGGCTTCTGCAGGACTCCATAGAACACCAGGCTATGCTCAGGGCAGAGATGCATATGCTGCAGGTTGAGGTGTACCAACTGCCTGAGTGCAGTGCCACAGAACGTGCCCAGCTGACACGCAAGATCTGGCAACTGTGGAGTCCATGACTGCGTCGCTGGACCACATTGTGGAGACCACTGCTGCAGGCTTCACTCCATTGGTATCCACTGGTTGCAGTAGGGTGTGCTGGACTCCACACTAGCACTACAAGCACACCCAGGGCTCGGCATCTGGCAACCCCATCGAGGCTGAGGCCACCCTGCCCTTCCCATCTCCATCACACCCGACAATAGTCTGTTTGACTGTTTGTACACCCATGAGGGACCTGGTTGCATTCTCAGGCCTCTCCTGTGGATCTTGGCGGCAACACCCCCGTGGCTGTTGGGCCACCTGTGGCAGCCACACAGTCAGTGACTGCCCCGTGGCCGTGGTGGTGGTGGTTCCACACAGTAGTCCTGATGGGTGCGCTGCTCAGTCCAGTCCCCTGCTGCCAGTGCCAATCACGCACATGTTCCCCTGCTGCCAGTGCCAGTTGCACATGGCCATCTGTGGGCCATCTGTGATGTGGCACACCGTGGCCTGGGTCACAGCTGACATGTGTGTGGGCAGTGGTGCCATTCCATGTGACATGGGCGTGATGAATGCATCACTGTGTTGGCAATGCCTGCATGCCAGCGAGATACCCTCTGATCTATGCCGTGGCCTGCGGTACTGCTGTTCGTGGTCCGTGTCACTGGATGCAGTTCTGCGTGTGCCTCCACCTCGTCCTGTGTACCCTGCAGTGTGGCCTCTTGCTGTACAGATGCATGTGCTGGCATGCATGTGTGGTCATGGGCATGCAACATGTGACAGACTGTTCCTGATCCATGTGCGTGTTGTGTGAGGGGTGCCTGTGCATGTCTATGTGGCCACCTGTATGTCAGTGTGTGGTTATGTATCCCTGCATGCATGCATGCATCCTCTGTGTCCGTGCATGTGTGGCTGGTGTCCATGCCCTGCTTACCTGTGTGTTGCTCTCCTTCAGTTCTCCCATACTGCTCCTCCACTGAGGTGTCCCTTGTGCCACCTGGCATGTGTGGCCAGCCTGGGATCCCTCCTCTCCATGGCAGGCTGCCCACTCCCATTCTGCTGGTCCTCCATATCATCATCTGTACTGTCGCCCTCTTCAACCTGGACAGGTAATCCATGATCAATGGCCATGTTGGAGTAGCATGCAACAGGCGAGGAATATGCCACATGCCTTTCAGGGCTGTGGTGTAGGGCACCACCGGACCTGTCTAGGCAATGGAAATGCATTCTAAGCATGCCAAAGACACATTCTATGATGTTGCATGTAGCGATGTGTGCCTCATTGTATGTCGTTCTTTGGACCCATTTCTGGGCCGCTATATGTAGGGTGGCCGCAAGGGTCAGAGGATCGCATATGTGTGCCCATAACAGACCTACATGTGTGTCCTGCCCTTCTGTTGCTACTCCCCACCCCGAGCATCTGGGTCCACGTCACAGCTGTGGCAGTGTGCCACTGTTCCAGCTGGCCATTGTGTTCATTGGACGCATGTACACCCCAGATTTGTGCACGCACTGCTGTGCCCAGGCAATGCTTGCCCTAGACATTCTCATGGCATGGGCCCCTATGTGCCCATACCCTGCACTGTATTCAGGCTACATTTCCTGGCATGTCTTCACACCTGGCACTGTCCATGTTCTCCATTGCCCTTCCGGCTGCTGTGTGATGATTCACACTACAGTGGGTGTTCTCCCTTCCCGTCCTGACTCTCCAACTGGGTGGCACATGGGATGGCCCCAGTCTCAAATCTCTGTCACAGGATCGACTGGTGCCAGATGAATGCATCATATGTCCCCAGGGTGCATGGCACAGACATTGATGATGCGTCTGTGACATTGCACACCACCTGGCAGTTGATGGGTGGTATCCCTTTCAGTTCATGTAGGCAGGCCTTCTGGGCCAGGAGGTGCATGTGGCCCATGGGTGCAGTCAATGGCACTTATCATGCCTGGTTTGCATGCCACCCTATGGAAATCCTGTATGTTTGCTGTATGCACTGCCTGTGTGCTAGGGAATGTGATGAACTCCAAGCATGTGGCAGCAGAACATGGAGGAACTGGGTGAGAAGGCAGGATGTGGCCGACTGGGTTATGCCAGTGGTGGCACCCACTGGTTTCTGGAAGGTCCGTGGCGAACAGGCATATTGCCACTGTCACCTTGGTCTCCACCAACATGGCATGGCTCCTTCTGGTGCTGAGTTCATCAGTCAAGGCCCCTAGAATTCTCATGCCTGAGAATTTTGTGCAGAATCTTACAACCTACTACAGAACTTCCGCGGTGCCGCAGAATCTACTCCTCTTGGTGATTTTTTATTAATATTTCTGTTTATACATAGAATCTGGTTCCCTTCCCTCTTTTTATATCCAAAACCCTCTAAATGTTCAGAATGTGATGTTATCATTGCTATAACATCATACATTAGCTAATGAAATGGCTGCATTCTGCAACAGAAATGAACAGTCCTTATCTACCACAGCTCCCACTGCCAGAGGCGGTGGTACAGCACATCATGCATGGTGATATTTGCTCAACCTGCACTACAGGGTAATACAATTTTCAGTCTTACATTGTTGCACTAGGGCCAACTTAAACAAAACCTTGTCAATAGCACAGAATTAAGTCCATACCTTACTTTGTACAAACCTATTTGTGCCTTTTAAGGTATAGAGAGCTATCTGAAATGAATAACTGGTAAAATGAATTTAACTGTCTAAATTTTTAAGAAAAATAAAGTTATTATGCTCAGAAAGTGAAATATAATAATGTCTAGACCTGTTGAAAGAATATACCTGTTAAATAAATAATTGCCCTGTACACATTTTTGCCATGGTTATTGGTTACATATTGTCATTGGTTGATAGAATCACCTAAAAGTTATTGAGAAATGTTGTGTGCAGGGACAGCTGTTGGGCCAGAGGGTAGCATGCTGTATTTCCATGCCGGCAACTCAGGTTCAGAGATAGCTCTGCAAGCTGGCTGGGCAGCACAAGGACTGGTGGAACACATCACTGCTCGGAGCCTGGGAAGGTATGGTGTAGTGTTCTGTCACATAGTGGACACATTGTGATGGGCTGTCTCACAATTGGTTCACATGAATGTCATGGCCTGATGGTGTTATGCAGTGTGTCAGGAAAGCAGGTTGACATGTGTAACCCTAGATGGCGCTATCCCAGGGCTACCCCTGCCTGATTTGCCACTAACAGGTTGAGGGGCCTGGATCCAATGGGGTGCCTCCACCCAGAGGTCAGGGTTTGCAATAGTTAAACTAACTTGGTCACAGCCCTCTGGGACACTGCAACCCCCTTTCTTCCCGCTAGTGGCCCACACAATATATCAGAATTACCTTCACAGTATACACTTACCCCAGGTCTGGTTCCGGCACTGGGACCTCCTGTGAAATGAGATACAGTGCAACAATCACAGTACAGTACTTTAACATAGACAAATACCTCAGGCAGTATAACTTTGCTGAAACAAGCAGCTCTGATTTATTTGGGGATATAACAAGGACGAGGAAATCAGGTTAATTAGATTATCACTCTAATAATCTACCTATGGCTCTGTGCAGGCCTATCCCTATCAGTTACTGTCCCTGGGTACCCAAGCCCTAGTGGCTAGTCCAAACCGTGGCAGCTGGTAGGGGCCCTTTCACACAGAGAAAAGGAGAATTAAACAGTCAGCAGTACAGTAATTCCATTTGGATTTAATGTGGCAATTCAACAGGGAGCGACTCTGAATTAGTACTCACGACCTCCAAATAAGATAGGGTCCTTCAATGTCAGCAGGGCTCACTTGAGGTACACAAACCTCTTCACACATCCATATAAAAAGCACTATACCAGGCAGGCTGCATCTGTATCCCGATCGCAATTACTGCACAATACCGGGAGAACACACAGCAGATTCAGTTCCTGACAGACAGAGTGCAATTTTCAGCAATTCCTCCAGTCTTCTACAGGGTGAGCCTGGTTTCTACTCTTCAGAGATCCTTTGATTCTTTTCACAGGACGGATTCAGTCCTAACAAGCTGTTACACAAGCTGCAGACTGAACTCTGGGCCTTACACACGTTTTTGACTAAAACTGCACACTGAAAAGCACTGGTCCTTCCTTCTTCACTGCCAAAGCTCAACTGAAACTCCAACCGACAAAACCGGCATTTCCTTTGAGTTCCTCCCAGTTCTTGACTGGATTGGCTGTCACTCACAATAGACTGCTGCTGTTGGTCCAAAAGGCACTGAAGTCTAAACTACATCTCCCAGAGTCACTGCCCATACAATCCTCTTGTGGCTGGCTCAGATTATGAGTCCAAGTTCTGATTCGTCCAAGGCACCATTTTAGAGCTAGCTTACCCACACTGATTGGTCCAGTTCAGCAGTTCAAAACTAGAATGGGGAACTAGCAGACACAGTTCTGACTGCAAAGAAAGCAGGTTAGACAAACTGTAATTTCATTATTACTCTAAATAATTTCTGGCAAACAGTTACATCTTTCAGATAGGTTCCTTTGCACTCCTAGTGACTGCAAAAATGAAGTGAATTGGCAGCAGCTTGAGTGGTACTCAATCAAAGAAACACACAGTCCCCATACAAACTAATTATGTCTGCAAGCAGACAGCTCTTAAAGAGACAGTACCAGAGGTTCTAAAACACTCACTGATAAATGGCTTAAATGCCAAACACCATTCAGGCTTGGAGCATTCAAGCAAGCTCCTGAAGTCTTTTAGGAACCCCCATTTGCAGGGGTTACACATGAAAAATGAATTTTGCAATAACTCCTCTATTCCATTTCCAATGGGACCTGTATGAATGAGGATGCAAGGTCATGGAAATTAAAAACACACACACACACACACACACACATACTGTATCTCTGTCTCTCTCACCACACACCACACACACACACATATTTGTATGTTACAGATTGCATATAAATATACAAGTGATACACAGTGGGAACCTCATGAGTGGTGTAGAAAGCAAATATAAATATGTAAGTGATAGACAGTGGAAACCTCATTAGTGGGATAGATAGCATGCATACAGAAATACTTATTTATCACATAAGATCCCTCTGCATATGTCATTTATGCAACAGGCTAGGACCTTAAGGAGAGACATTTGTTTTGCTTTTAGGCATAAAATTATTTTTATAAGTCTGTTATTTTGTGAACTAGTGTTACTGTGCTTTCCACCATACAGTTGCTATAACCACTGCCATGAAAGTGAAGTCAGGATGACAAGCTGACACTGTGATGTGGTAGTTTGTTAGTGCCGCAGAACTTCCAGAAATTACAAACCACCGCCGCAGAAGTTCTGCAGAATGGTAGTCCTGCCGCAGAACTTGGTCCACTGTGCCGCAGAAAAGTAGGGGCCCTGCCTACAGTTCATCATGGCACAATTCACAGAGCTGCCTCAGAATTACCCTGTGATTAAGTGGTCCAGCCCACTATATTTCTGTCACTATAGCTCACAAATGTGAGTCGGGCATGGTACCATCTATGTTGGGCATACCACTGACAGGCCCTTCCATGGTCACGTTGTTGTTCCTCCTTCCTCCTCACCCCTCAATACCTGCATCATCAGGAAGGCTGTAGCATCCATTATTCACTGCTTCTCCTGGTCTCTGCCTGTGGGTGTGTGCAGCTGAGCCTCTTCTATTTGTGCTCAACTTTGTGCTGTACAATCTATGAATTGCTCCACAGTTGTGCTGTGTGTTTGGGCTGAATATGTGGTTGCGCCGCATATTCATGGTTACTCTCCTCTATTTGCACTGCATATCATTATCATTGTGCAGTGGCGCAACCAAATTATGAAGCACATTTCCAGGCACCGGGGTGCATTTTGGGTATTACGACAGTGCAACTTACTTTGAATATCTAGGCCTATATGCTTTTTTCATAGTTCGCGACACTGCTGGGCCACTTCACAGCAGCAAACACACTTATGCATTTGCCGCCATGTCAATAATCAAGTGGATGATAACAGACATAAATATCAGTACTAGACATATATATCAATTTATAGGACTGGAAAAAATCAAACCTCATCCTTGAGGTGAGGATTGGGAAAATATATTAAATCAGCATTAAAGCTTACGACTTTCTTTGCAGAGGGCCAGGACTGAACGAGAAATTAGAAACTTTATTTTCTGAGATAATAAATAATTTTGATTTTCATTACAAAGATTTACAAAAGAGCTATGTCTGGAATTAGATTACTTCATGAACATGATGTGATGTAGTGTGGTAAAACATTGTAGGATGATTTGGAAGTTTGAACAAACTCATTTGCTATGATTTGAATCACCTCAGTTGCCTCATAATAAAATGTTTCATGCTGTCTCTTCTCTAGTACCATAGGCATTCCCTGTATATCTTGTTATAAAGATGTATAATTTTATGCTCTTCTCCATATGGTAATAGTTCTGATTGTTAGAAAAGATAAATATTGTATCAGCCTGAAGTATGTTAACACAGGAAGCAATATTTATGGCATATGATTGGTCTTGATGTGTAGCACAGTGTTAACACACTACCTTAGAAAGTTTTTATAGATGTCTGAGGATAAGGTTTTGATGTATTCTGATTGTCATTTTATTTTTTATTTTTGCTTCTCTAAATGAAATATGGACCTTATACTGATTTTGAATGAGGGATAGGACAAAGGAGCCTATGGGGAGGGAAAGGGACAGACTAGATGGGCCAAGGGTCCTTTTCTGCCGACAGATTTCTATTTTTCTGTTTTCTATGTTTCTATGATATGCTACTTAATGTTTTCTTCTGTTGCATTATGTGTTGTGTCTTAGCTTCAAGAAGATGAAATGATTGTCATGTCCAACTGAGCTTTGAGAAAGCGCCACTGCTTTAAGATGATGTAAGCTAAATACTGAATTGGAAGGCACCTTAGAAATAGATGTTGCCACCACATCAGGATCTCAGATTCAAGCACAATGGCTTTCAATATTTAATCTAATAATATTGCTTAATTTCTGATGCGTAATTATCAACTGAAGGAAATCGATTGGACATAATGCTCAATTTTGCTTTTAATGTGTAGTTTTGCAGTTGTCATTTAACGTGCATTTTGGTGGCTCATTGTTGTAACTGATTTATTGGTACATTATATGCACTGTTTAAGAACCATGTTTTCATTGGTCTACCAATACCTCTATGAAGCCCACTGGTACAAAATGTTAGGTTTGGCTAACTTTGCTCTGACCATCTCTGTGCTGCTACTCAAGTGAATTTGTCTTTTGATATACATTTAATAAAATGTATACTTTGTATACAAAAGTTGGGTGTCTACAGTGCATCTTTCATAAGGTATATACCCTGTGAGTTTGGAGACTGCCATTTTTTTGTTTTTCAAGTGTTCAACAATTCTATTTGTTATGACTGTCTCAAATAGGGTAGCACGTTATAATGGCGACCAAAATCGAACAACTCAGTTTTGACGACTTAGTTTTAGTGCCTGTAACGTGAGCTGCCCTGAAAGGATAGCGTAGGCGTTGTTATCGCTGCCAAGGGATGGGTAAAACAACAAGAAAGGACAAAGGACTGGAAGAGGAGGGTTCAGGAAAGAAGGTATGCGGGGTGTAGTGTGGCAGTATGCTGCCAAGCTGCCGTTCTGGTGTGGTGGCAAGGTTGGCAGGCTGCAGTGAGGGAGGTCAGGGTTCAGGGCTGGATAGGGCTTCTATTTTTTGGACTGTGTGTGCCACTTAATTTTTTGTTCAGTCTGAGCTTTTCCCCTCCTGACATGCAACCCTCCTGAAGTTGAGAATCATACTAACATACTAAAATGCCAGCAGAATAGGCTAACGGTCTTTTCGTCTGCTGGTTTGGTCAGCCCCCACCTGGGTGCTGACCTTGCTTCCCTCGCCTTCTCTGGCTTCTCCCTTCCCAGTTCCGGATATTCCTGCTGCATTGGATTTTGCTTCCAGAACCCTTCCCTGTACCTGTCCCACCCCTCTTGAACCCCTCCACTGTCTCTGCTCCACCAGCCCCTAGGTAGTGCATTCCATGGCTCCACCACCCTCTCAGTGAAGTAGCACCTCCTCCTTTCTCCCTGAATCTTCCCCTTCCAGCTTCCACCCATGCCCTCTAGTGGCCCTTCCTTCTTCCTTGAAGCACTCTGACTGTTCCTCCCCATTTACCCTCTTCATGTACCTGAAGACCTCTATCATGTCCCCCGGTCCTTCTCTCTTCCAATGTGTACATATTTAGCTCTTGAGCCTCTCCTCATAGGTCCTGTCCCCCAAGCCCCAAATCATTTTGGTTGCCCTCCTCTGGATCCTCTCCAGGAGGTTAATGTCCCTCTTTAAGTGTGGCCTCCAAACTGCGCACAGTACTCCAGGTGCTGACCTCACCAAGCAGTTATACATAGGGAGTATCACTTCCCTCCTTCTGGAGGTGATCCCCTAGCGATGCATCCCAGCATCCTGTTGGCCTTGGCTGCTGCCCTCCTACAAGTCTCAGAGTTGTTCATCTTGACATCCACCACCACCCCAGGTCCCTCTCAGTCATTGAGACTTGTAGTATTCCCCAAGGTGTACACTTGGCCTGGGTTTCTAGCCATCATAATTTAGGGGTGCAGGGGTGAAGCCCCCATGGGGAAGGATAGAGGGCATAGATACATTGATATTCTGTCGCTGTTGTCGGGTTCGCTGGGGAGTGTACATCACCGCTTTGACTTTCTGCGATGTACACTCGCTGAAACAGCGATCACTGTTATGACATGGAACCCTCGAATAGCTTCCTGGTATTGCTGTCAAGCTTACTAGCCTATGATTTCCCACATTCCCTTAGCCACTGTTGGCCAGATTGAAGCTTTTTCTTGTGGAAAGTCTTCAGTTTGTGGCGGTGTCTGGGGAAGCGGAGTTATCTGAGTTCACAGTACAAAGTAGTAGTGCTACGTAGCTAGACGCTGGTGACTGCTGTGTGTCTCTGTGACTCTGTGGGTGTCTTTGGTCTTCAGTACGGTACCCAAGAATCTGGGAGAGTTGGACCTTTGGGCAGGCTTTAGCAAGGACCTTGGCTACAGCATTCTGTACTAGTTGCAGATGGCAATTGAGTTTCAACAGAAGGTCACTACAAAGTGTTGAAATAACCAAGTCTTGATGTAACAAAGCACAAAGACATGCACCAGGGTGAGACAATCTGCAGTTGTCAGAAGAGAAAAAGTCTGGCAGTATTCCTGAGGTGGTAAATCCATTCTATGTAAGTGCCAACACCTAAGATCTCAATGTGAGATTGCTGTTGTGCAGGACCTGGGCAAACCATTAGGGACATAATTCAGAAGCTCTGGTTCTACAGTAAAATACATACACTATATAGTGAAATACATACATTATATAGTGAAATATTTACATTATATAGTGAAACACATGCACAATGTAGTAAACCACATATACTATCTACTGAAATATATACATCATATAGTGAAATACATTTACTGTATATTGAAATGCCTATGTCATATAGTGAAACACATACGTTATATAGTGAAATGCTTACATTATATAGTAAAATACATACACAATCTACTGAAATACATATAGTGAGTACTGAAAATCTACATACACTATATACTGAAACAAATGCACTGTGTACTGAAACATACACTGTCTATTGAGATAGATACACTACAGACTGAAAATTTCACATGAACTATCTACTGAAACAAATATGCTATATATTGTAACACATACATTGTAACACATACATTATATATTGAAAAATCTGCATACACTATATATGGAAACAAATACACTACATATTGAAATACATACACTACATATTGAAAATCCACATACACTAATTATTGAAACAAATACATTATGGGCTGGATATTCAGATTGCTTGAACAAGGAGGTGCAAGCCTGGTAGCAATGCAACTGGGCACATGTCAGGGCATGAACCAGGCGATATTCAGCGGTGCTGCACCATGGCACGCACCATTGAATATGGCACTCAGGAAGTGCCGCTACTGCGCACAGTGCGGTGGCACTGCGCCAGCACAAGTGGCAGAATGGAGCAGGGAATGAGCCAGCGCAAGTGCATCATCCCGATATTCAGCACTGGGCATGCAAATGAGGCCATTATACATAAGCAGCAACAGCCATTTGCTTGTCATTATGGCCCCATTTGCATGTGGTGTGCCGATCCCGGCCACTTGCCTGGTGCCCTGCCAGGCTGCAGCCATGGAGACCAACGCCCTGCAGTCCATAGCGGTCCCGCTCCCCATATGCCTGATTATGGGCATAAGTAAATAGATATTCCCTGGTGGTCAGTGGAACCGCCCCAATCGCTTCGGTGGCGCATAAGTAATAAAATCCCTGGTGGTCCAGTGGAACCCCCAATATCTGTCGCATTCATTGATATATTGGGCTGGTGTAGTGATATTATATCTGCACACCCATTGGTCCACGTAGGGACCAATAGGCATACAGACTGCATTGTACGATGTCATTCGGTGATGCGGCTGGGCGGCATTCGGGTGGGTGCTGCCGTCTGCCGATAACGGGGGGCTGTTACATGGGGACCGTAGTGGGCGGGTGGGAGGGGTACCACTGGACCACCAGGGTATCTAGTACAATTTCTGCCTGCGATCAGGTGATGGGGGTTTCACTGGACCGCCAAGGACTTTAATTTTACTTATGCCCGATCGGCTGATGGGGGATTTCTACTGGACCACCAGGAGGCTTTTAATACTGTTGCCTGGTTTGTTATTTTAACTATTTGAAAGTAATTCCTGTCCCTTGTTGGCAGCATTGCCAGAGCTGCATCACCAGTGTAAGCTGTCGGCCATCCTGAGGCCCCCTGATGCCTGTCGCACTGCCTGTATCGTTCCCTCCCTTGGCAGCAGCACCTCCCACCTCCCGCCTGCATCCTCTTCTGATCCCGGTGGTGTGGTGAGTCAGTGACAGCACACTGCTACGTGCTGTCCACCTCAAAAGCAAAGAGAAACTGTATTTTGTTTATTTAACAGTTTGCACTAGGCGCAAAGGAAAGCAGCTGAACACACGCAAGAGGGGGCGGCCAGAAGGACCCGTAAAATAAATATTAAGTTCGAGTTGGGCTGTTGTCGCCTACGGGAGGTTAATCCAGGACAGGCCACAGAAGAGGCCTATGAATATTAATTAGGGAGGCAGGGCAGCAGAATAAAAAGGGCAAGCAAGGCCTATAGGGAGAAATTAAAGGGCCCTGTCCAGAAGGGAGGCCCAGGTACTTTAAAGGGCGAGACAGGTCCAGAACTTATTAAAGGGCTCAGCCAAAGAGTCCCAGTCAGCCAAGGAAAGCCAAGGGATTTTAAAGGCTATTCTGAAGGGCCCAGCGATTGAAAAAGGGCAGGAAGCCCAGAGTATTGAGAGGGCAGCACAGGCCAAATACCCAGTGGGGCACTCAGGCCCAGTACCCAGAAGGGCCAGTAGAGGGAGGGACAGTCTAAGGGTAGCCAGTTGAAGGGCATTCACCGGAGTGTTCAGGGGTAGCCAGGCCCTAGCGAAAGGGACTCACAGTGTGGAGGGTCAAAACGAAGGGTGCCTTAGCACACAATATGCTATGAAGTGACTATCAGCTAATGTACTGTCTATAAGAACTATTTATTACTCAAGCATCTGAAATGTGTGATTGCAAAAGCACCAAGACTGTATTGTGTTATACTAGGATTGAGGTTATTTTCCCCTACTACGAACAATTGCCCTGGAATTTGATTATTTGCCCCTGCAATGAACAGCTGCAAAGATTGTTGCAATTTGCCCCTGCTCCAGACAAATTGCCCTGCAACGAACAACTGCCTCGCATTGTTGCAATTTGCCCTGCTCCAGATGAATTGCCCTGCAGTGAACAACTGCCACTGCAATGAGCAATTGCCCCAGATTGTTGTAATTTGCCCCTGCTCCAGGTGAATTGCCCTGTAACAAACAATTGTCCTGGATTGTTGCAATTTGCCCTGCTCCAGGCAAATTGCCCTACTATAAAAATTGCCCTGGATTGTTGCAATTTTCCCTGCTCCAGGCTAATTGCCCCTGCAACAAACAATTGTTCGGATTGTTGCAATTTGCCCTATTCCAGGCAATTGCCCTGCAATGAACAATTGCCCTGGATTGCTGCAATTTGCCCCTGCTCCAAGGGAACTGCCCCTGCAACAACAATTGCTCGATTGTTGCAATTTGCCCTGCTCCAGGCAAATTGCCCTGCAACTAACAATTGCCCTGGATTGTTACAAATTACCTCTGCTCCAGGCAATTTGCCCTTGCAACTATTGAATTTCAGTGTACAGTGCAAAGCAGAAGTACCAGTGTTCAGGGCAAAGTCTGTGAACTCAATCTGCAGCCATCATCGATTCTTCACCTCAGTGGTCTTCATCCAGTGAAGAACTTCATAGCATCTTCTTTCCTGTGTCCGCCATATGGCGAAATCGACGTCCCCTTGATGTGAGTCATGGCCGCTAGTTCCTGGTCAGCTGGAAGTGGGACGCCTTGGAAGAAGCCTCGACTAGTCACTCCCAGCCAACCGCTGAAGGTCGAGTCCGGCTATGGCCAAGGTGTGTTCGTGTCCACGGTTTCTTGTTTTAGTCTTGAACTTGTGGAATCCAGATCTTCATCCCACAGCTTTTCTTCCTGCTTGCTCCATCCTGCATGCACCGCTGCGCATCTTCTGGGATCCAGTTCGATTTTGGTGGTTCTTTCAGGTGGATCTGTCACTGAAGAAGCTCAGCAGTTGGTGTTCTCATCCTTGGCAATCCTCCAAGTGGATTCTTCGCCAAGTCTTGTGTTTCGCCTTTGGCAGCCCTGGTCAGGGTTGGTGTCAGAAAATCTCAGCAATTCATATTCTTCATCCTTGGCAGCCCTGGTCGAGGGTTTGTGCCGGGAAACAGCAGCAGAATCTTCCTTTGTGGCAAACCTTCAGGTGGATTCCTTGCCACGTTCTGTGTTCTTCATCCTAGCAGCCCTGGTCGGGGTTTGTGCCAGGAAGAGCACATCCCAGTTTAGTCATTTTGTATCCCGTTTATTCTGGCAACTCTTGAGAGTGGGTTGGAGGAAGAACCAAGATCTGTTTACAAATCTCTCTGCTTCCCATTCAACCTCTCATAGGTTCCACTGGTGTAGCTAACAAGCAGACGTTCCCTTTCCCTTTGCTTTCCATTCTTCAGCTGTGCACAAAGATGACAAGAACATTCGGACTTCTTTGATCTTATAGACTCTGAGAAGGTTATACCACCTTACCCAGGATAATACCTGGTGTTCATTGTACACTGTATATTTGCTTCATTTTCTGATAAAGTAGAAGCTCTTACAGGAGAGACAGGCAGGAAGAGGGGAGGAGTAGCTCATGTAAAGGAAGGGATAAAATCAACTGAACAAAGAGTAAACAGGGAGGAGAGAGGCACTGTGGGTCACCTTGAGACTGAAAGGGCACTACATAACCGCACAGGGGTTGTGTACAGACCCCATGTCAGGTGGAAGGAATGGACAAGGATATGATGGAAGGCATTCTTAGAATGGCAGAGAAAGGGAGATACTGTTGATGGGAGACCTGAACATGCCAGATGTCAACTGGAGCACATTTGCTGTAGCCACATCCAAGAGCAGGGCCATTCTTGACGCCCTACAGGTGGCAGGCATTGAGACAGCTAGTTTCCGGAACCCACTTCAGAGGGAGCAATCTTAGACCTCGTGCTCTCAAATGGGGACAGTGAGAGGATCTCAGATCTAGAAGTGGGTTGCCATCTGGGGACAAGTGACCATCAAACAGTGTGGTTCACGTTAAACTCAGCTACTGAGTCAAGCCGCACAAAAGTGAGGGTACTGGACTTTAGGAGGGCTGACTTTTGTAAGATGGGAGAGTGCCTCAGAAAAGCACTCAACAAACAGGCTAGAAGGAGGTGTGAGCAAATGGGAATTATCAAACTGCCATCACAGAGCAACAAGCCTTTGTGTGAAGCAAATAAACAAATCAAAACGAAAGAAAAAGCCACTATGGTTCTCAAGAGAGGTGGCTGTGAAAGTCAGGAAGAAAAGATAGCATTCCGAAGTATAAGGAAACACAGAAGGAGCAGGACAGAGAGCTGTACCAGTTAAGGCAGAAAGAAGCAGGGAGGAAGTCAGAATAGCAAAGGCCCAAACTGAGGAAAAGATAGCCAACTCAGTTAAGAAGGGGATAAAACCTTATAGGTACATCAGGCGTAGAAAGACAAAGGGAGTGATAGTGAGGCTGAATAGAATGAACGATGGGTGGGCAGAGGGGACAGTGAAAAGCAGGAATACTGAACGAATATTTCTGCTCAGTATTCACAAAGAGGAGGGGAAGTGCCTAATCCAATTAACAGAAGCACTCTTGATAGGAGGGTCGATCCCAGTCCTTTCACAGAAGAAAGGGTTCTGCAAGAACTCCTAAAACTGAAGGTGGACAAAGCAATGGGTCCTGATGGAATTCACCCAGAATTCTAAAAGAATTAAGGAAGGAACTAGTGAAACCACTGGCTACTCTTTTTAATAAATCATGGGAGGATGGTGTGGTACCCGAGGACTGGAGGAAGGCGGATGTGATTCCCCTTCACAAAAGTGGGACCAAGACACAGGCAGGAAACTACAGACCTGTCAGTCTGACCTCTGTGGTAGGGAAAGTGATGGAGTCACTCTGAAGGAAAGAATAGTTGAGTACCTAGAGGTCAGTGGAGCACAGGATCCAAGGCAGCATGGGTTCACAGGGGAAGGTCATGTCAGACAAATCTAATAGATTTCTTTGACTGGGTGACCAAAGTAGTAGACCAGGGAGGGGCTGTGGACATGGCCTACCTAGACTTTAGAGGCATTTGACACAGTCCCACACAAAAGATTATTAGTCAAATTAACCAGCCTGGGAGGGGTCCCAGGGTGGTAGCCTGGGTAAAACATTGGCTGGACAACAGGACACAGAAGGTAATTGTAAATGGAGTCCACTCTGAAGAAAGGCGCGTTACCAGTGGGGTACCGCGAGGTTCAATATTGGGTCCAGTCCTTTTAATGTCTTCATCAGTGACATTGCAGAGGGACTGGAAGAAAAGTATGCCTTTTGCAGATGACACAAAGATCTGCAACAGGGTTGATATGCAAGGAGGCGTGGAAAGGATGAAAAGGGACTTGGCAAGGTTGGAGGAATGGTCAGACGATGTGCAGCTAGGATTCAATGCAAAAAGTGCAAATAATGCACCTGGGAAACAAGAACCAGGGAAGAATACACAATGGGTGGGAGGTAGTGAAACAACAAAACAGGAAAGGGACCTGGGGTAATCATATCAGATGACCTTAAGGTTAGCAAGCAATGTGAGAAGGCAGTAGGGAGGGCAGGGTATACTGGGATGTATAGGGAGAGGCATCAGCAGCAGAAAACAGGAAGTTGTTATCTCTCTGTACAGACAGTTGGTGAGACCCCATCTGAATACTGTGTCCAATTCTGGAGACCCCATCTCCGCAAGGACATAGACAGGATAGAGGCAGTCCAGAGGAGGGCAACTAAAATGGTGCTGGGTCTGCAAGAGAAGCCGTATGAGGAGAGACTAAAGGAGCTTAATATGTATACCCTTGAGGAAAGAAGGGAGAGGGGGACATGATAGAAACTTTCAAGTACCTCAAGGGAATCAACAAAGTCCAAGAGGGTAGCATCTTTCAGAAAGAGACTTGCAAGAACAAGGGACACAATTTAAAGATAGAAGGAGGGCGGTTCAGGGACAATGTGAGGAAATATTATTTCACAGAGAGGTAGTGGATGCATGGAACAGCCTTCCTGAGGAAGTTGTGGGGTCTAAAACTGTGGGAGAATTCAAGAATGCATGGGACAGACATAGGCAATTCTTGTGGGGGCAGGAAGATATAGGCTGTTGGTTAACTAGGATCTACGGCCTATCCTGTAGGTAGGAAATGGGCAGACTAGATGGGCCTAGCGGTCCTTATCTGCCGTCAAAGTCTATGTTTCTATGTAAGCTCACATTTGTTTGTAGGCCTTATAGAGAAGAATATCATAGAGTATTATAAGCAGTGGCCTTAAGCCAAGGTGCACCTTTTAGAGTGTGCAAGTGAGTAAAGTATCATTTATTGTTTCTGAGGTTTGGTCCCCTTTTCCCTTGTGACCGTGTCTACCTTCCTGTGTATGAATAAAGCCCGTCGGGCATCAAACTTTCAGATTGTCTCCTGCCTCTCCTTATCGGGTGTTTCCATCCACCAAACCCTATTCAAGCCACAGCACTGTCTCGCCAGTCCACCTGCTTGAGGCGATGATGGGTGTGCAGCTGGGACAGGTGATCTTCGTGGTCAGCACCCAGTTGATAAGATCACCACACAAAAGAATCAGCGAGCACAGTAATAAGATAATAAAATAATAGTTATAAATAACAGCAGCAAAGGAAATAGTGTGTCCCAAACAGGATAGCACATTTACCCTATGAGTCATTTTCAGCTCTCAGTATGCTGATAAGCCCATAGGGCAGGAAAGGTGCTAATGGGCCCCTTGCATGCCATTATGAGCTCAGTATCATCTCTGCACAATGCCTCTGTGCATGACTGCATTGAGGCATAGTGCAGAACAGTGCCAGCCCCACCTCCTGATCACCATTCAGATGCCCCTGAGTATTATAATAAATTATAAAATGGGTAGGCTAATTCCTCACATCTGATTGGTTCTTACCTGTGCACAAAATCCGTTCAATGCACAGGTAAAAATAAGATCTAAAAATGAGGACCACAGTGCAGAAGCATAAAATTAGTGAGCTGTTAGAACACTGAGATTTGAAATGCTACCATTTTTGTGTTTGCACATGGGTGTCGAACCCTTGGGAGAGTAGGCTTTGAGGGTGTGACACTTTCTGTCCAATGCAGAATGCTCTGCATGGGCTCGACAGTATCACACCAATCCTCAGTCAGGCTGGTTCTGATGCTGTTTTGCCTGCAGTGGTCTGCACTGGAAAGAAAAAAGCTGTACCAATCAGGAGCCAGCTTTTCCTTTCATCTGCAGGTCACCACAGAGCAAACAGCTGATTGCACCATGACGTCTCTGCTGTAAGCATGATCTGATTGTGCTAGCTGGAGAGGTGTTTTCCTCATCTGCCTCCTCGATGCTCACCTCATGCCCCATTTAACATGTATGCAAATGACAAGGGCCCCCACCACGTGTCTGACTGTATTAGCTGTAGTGTTTTCTTCCCGCCCTGCTGTGTGTTCTGTGTCGAAAAAGCACCAACCATAACCCGCCACCACAGTCAGGACCCTCCCCACCCTGTGCTCCGAGTCCGCTTAGCAAGCAAGCTTCTTGCCTCCAGCTCCACCTCTGCACTGAAGTCTGACTGCACACACCAATCAAAATTAGAACTGTGTGACTAGGTCCTCCGGAGCAGGTGTGGCTACTGAGGAGCAGGAATTATTGGGTTAGACTGGCACACACATTTCATCTCTCAGGGTCAGGTCTGTGGGGCAGTGGGGCTGTCTGTGCAGTGAGCCAAGAAGAACAGAAGTCATCTCTTTTGACGGAGGATTCGACGACGAGGAGATCAGCCAGGGAGTCGGATGAACCAGACCGATCGTCCTCTCATCTCGTCGTCAACGGGAACCATAAGCAGCATAGTTAGTCAGTTACTCATCATCAGTGCTGGTGGTCGGTCCTCTGTGTGGTGACGTGACATCCTGGTCTCGCTCCCATCTCTACCCCAAATCCAGTCTGTCACCTAGCAGGCAGACCAGAGAAGTAACTCACGCACTGCCTCGTGCTTTTCTTTACTGCGGAGTGCGGCCCTCATGCCAAGTGAGGGTGAGATACTCAGGCCAGGACGGGTCAAGATTAACGAGTCAACGACAAATCCAACAGTCCATCATCTCTCAGACTCAGACAGAGCTGAGGAGGAGGAGAACGGAGGAGGCTGGAGCCGAGATATGTTCAAAATTTAAATAAAGAACTTTTGCATTCTGAGAGTCTGTCTGTGACATAAATTCTGGGGATCTCTCTCTTGGGGTCAGTCAACCTTCATAGCAGAAGCATGTTCAAGTGGCTAGCCTTAGAGGACAGCTGTACGTGGGCAAAGAGAAGGAGGTATTCTTGTGAATCTGACTGGCTGACAAAAATACAGAACAAGGTAAACAGGAGGTAGATTTGAGAAAATAATTAGGAGGCATGTTTTGAACCAAAACTGAAAAAAAACACAGTATGGATGATGGGGATGGGGAATGAGACATTAATTGTGACATAGCAGTGGGAGACCTGATATGTCATATAGCAACTCATATAGCATAGTGTGGGCTGGCAGTATAGCCTAGAGGTTAGAGTAATGAGCTGTGAATGAGTTTGGTACATCCAGCAGAAAACAGGCACTTGTGCCTAGTGGGCCCTCAACTGGTTACCAAAATAAAAATAATACTGGATCAAACCTATTGCTGAGTTTAAAGCTTAAAGGAGGCTGGTGTGGGTGAATAGGGGTCAGAGCATAAGAGGAAAACAGGAATTTGGACACATTCTGTATATGTCCCTATGAATGTGTGCCTTTACATACACACCTGCTCTGTAGTCTGTATAGACATGTGTGTGTGTACAACTATACTCCAACATGCACATATACCATAAATTATAACTGGATCCATGTGAATGCCACATGGTATGTACATGGGTCATGCACTTCCTGCAGTAGTATGATGTTGGGACAAGCACAGTGGAGCAGCCGGAACGTTTTACATTTCTAATCTTAACTTTGTTACTTTTGAGAAAACATTTAAAATGTATTATTTAGACACAGTTTAATGTTATAAATGTTCTGCATTTCTATTCCTTTTATTCTTAAGTACTAGATTTAGTTGCATCAAAACAGGGTGCTAGTCCTCCGTTTGTTACCTCATTATTTCCATAGCAACAATCTGTGATGTGATGTCACAAAACATGGGTACACGTCTGCACTCTTCAAAAGCCGACAGCAAACTGAAGAAATGGTGGTAAGTCCTATAATGGCAGTGAATGGGGGTTCAATTTAGGTTGATATCTCAGCTATTTTTGGGAGTTTTGGTCCCAGATTTTCAACAGGGGTTCTTGGGACCCCACCTCATAAACACAGTCTCTGTCATTTGTTTCTTGGTCCCAAAAGGTGATTTCATGGTCACTGTAACGGAATCACCTTTCAGGACCAGTTAATGAAATGACAGAGCCACGGTTCATGAGGTGGGTCCAAAACCTTGTTGCAAATTTGGTGAAAACTCCCATAGATCATGTTTATGAGTGTTCATGTATAGTTTCTACGCACACTCATAACGTCATCAATTTAAGATTTTACTCCATATTTCCAACATTGTCATTTTTCACACTCCCTTATAAACAGTAAGCTGTCATCTTTGTATCCTTCCCAAAATTTGTTTTGCACCTGTGGCAGAATGGCGCGTGTGCTGTGCAAAATCAACTTTTGAGACAGATCAACAAAATTTCAGTGCCACTTTTCATGAGGAGGTCTAAAAAGGCCATGTTGAAAATTTGGTGAAAACACATAAAAAATAATTGCGTTACAAGTGTGTGTTGTGCAGTTTCTCGCACACTTGTAACTCCTCACTTTTCATATTTTCATTCCAGATTTTCAACATTGCCAGTTCTTCACACTTCCTCATGAACAGTACAGCTGCCATTTTCACATCCTGCCTGAAATGTGTTTCGCACCTGTGGTGCGAATACTTACTAAACTGTCTTGAGGAAATCACCTTTGGGATTGAGTAACAAAATGATACTGGCACTGTTTATGAGGTGTTGTCCCAAAAGCCCATGTTGAACATTTGGAGCAAAAATACCAACAAACACCGGGACATTAGGGCTTCCAACCATAATGCCCACCCTTAAAATGCAAGACAGAGGAATATACAGAGAAAAATATGGAGGCATGTACAAGAGCAATACCAACAGCAAACTCTCGCATTGACAATGCATGTTTTCTCTCGTATAATATGAGAGAAACATTCAAACAGACACTAGTAACCATTTTTTTATTACAGTACCATGCATAGACAAACATTTTGCACATAAACTGAAATTTAAGATAGTAACTACTGCTGCACTGTGTCTTTCTGATAACTGCCTAGATTGTGGTACTGCTCAAACAGCATGTCTGCTCCTCCTGTTTGTTTCAAAATCGTGCTTCTGCCCCAATAGTTGTAACCCACGATAAATGCATAGTAAACTCTGTAAAGTAAACTAAGCCTTATAAAATGATATACTGTATGTATTTTTTACCTAAGATAACACTTTCCTGCTGACTTTGCCCTGTCATTTCTCTGAGGCCCTGTCTACTCCTCTTGCCTGTCTGCTCCTGCTGTCTCTGCTGCCATCACGCCCACAATTTTTATTTATTTATTTATTTATTTATTTATTGAATTTTACATGAGGTAGGCCACTCGGCCCATAGAGGTCCCTTTTCAGAGGCGACCGGTGCAACAACAACAAACAGGTAACATTTCAGTACAGACTGGAGAGTGGAATAGTATTTAAAAGTAGGAGTACATATCTTTGCAGGCGTAAAAGAATGGAAAGCATGAAGGTAACAAATAATGAGCACGTTAAGCTTTAAGCATCCTAAATAGTAGATTAGATACCAGGTACACAGGAAATAGTGGGCAGCGTCTGTAGACCTAGGGTTAGCTGATAAGTACACAGGGTTGGAAGGGGATAAGATAGGGACCTAAGTGCACCCTTCAAAGAGAAGAGGACCAAATGTCCTGCAAAGATGGCTGATTGGGAGGGCAAGTGAGCTGCTCAAGAGGCTGAGCTAGGTCAGGTACTGTGGCATAGACAAATGCTCCTATTGAGCAGGTGTCCCTTCAGCAGCTCCAGAAGCTAGAAACAGTCTCCGCCTCCCGGAATCCAAGGGAGGTTGTTCCAGGTGGAAGGGGGTGTACGCAAAGGACCTGGACCCGGCTTTGGTCCTAATCTTTGGGACCTCGAGGAGAGATTGGCCTGATGAGCGAGGCACCGTGGGTTGGGTTTTGCCCTGACGAGCCCAACCAGGCTAGGGGGAGGGACCAAGGTATCTTGTATGTAAGGCAGAGGGAAGGGTAAGCTAGGCGAGCATCAGCGCGGCCACCTGAGCCTGGATTGGGCCTCACAGTGGTGAGTCATAGGGTGAGACAAGGTGGCAAAGTGGACTATCTTATTGTACAGAGTCTGCAGCCTTCCTATTCCATCGTGGCCACACCCTGGAGGATCGGGGCCCCTGAATGTGAGCTTTGGGAGGAGTACGCTTGGCAATGGCTGCCCTGGCTTCGGGAATGATTTGGTCCTTTAGTCTATAGAGGATGCCTAATTTCACATGTATGGCTTTTGTGATTTGATCTACATGATTCTTTAGGGTAAAATTTTGGTCCAGGGTAAGGCCAAGGTATTTGGTAGAGGAGACCACCTCAAGTTTTGCACCACCCTGGAATGGAGTTGTAGGTGGTGTGACCTCTCTGTTCCCAGGGATCTAGGGCCAAAGAGCATTACCTTCATTTTGCTAGTGTTTAGAACCATTTTGTTCAGAGTTAGCCAGTCCTCCATCAGGTGGATGTCTTCTTGGAGGGCTGTCTGCAGCTCGGTAAATTATGGGAGCCTCTGTAAATGACTGCATCATCCGCATACTGAATAGCACTGCTACTACCACAGTTTTTGTGCAGATCATTAATGAACAGTGTAAAGAGAAGGGGCCAAGGATAGACCCTTAGGGGTACCCCTTCTTAAGTGGAGCTAGCAGAGACTTTATCCTCCCACTTTACCCTCTGGGTGCGTTAGGAGAGATAACTCTGGAACCATCCCAGTGAGTGAGAATCGAGGCCAAAGAGAACACATTTTTGTAGAAGGAGTTATGGTTTACCAGGTCGAATGCTTTGGATAGGTCAATGAAGACGCCCTGTGCAGACCCCTCCATCATTATTATTACTCAGGACATCAGCTGAGAATTTTGTTAGAGCAGTATCCGTTCCATGGTTAGCCCTGAACCCGTGCTGAGATGGTGAGATTACCGGTGAGTTTCTAGGTAGTCCCGGAGTTGAGAGTAAACAAGCTTCTCCTGTACCTTAGCTATGGAACACAGCAAGGAGATAGGCCTGAAATTCTCAATGGGCTCTGCTGCTCCTCCCTTGTGTAAGGGAATCACAAGTGCTTGTTTCCAGAGCTTGGGTACTGATCCTCCGTTATGGACCGATTGATCAGCCAAGTTAGGGGTTTAGCTAAGGCTGGGGCTCCCTCTTTTAGATTCTTGTTTGGATCCATCAAGGCCCAGATCCTCTTAGGGAAGGGATTTGAGGGTAGTAAGGACCTCTTTTCCTGACCAGCCTCAAGTGAAACAAAAGGCGATCAAGGTCCTGGGGCCATTGTAAAACCGGGTTACAATTGTGTCAGGAGGTCCCCGCTTATATGCCTCCAGGTTCGTGAAGTAGGTGTTAGGGTCTCAGCAATATGAGATCCCTCATAGATTAGTTCCCCATTAGCCAGGATTGGGCTGGGTGGCGGTTGAATGTTCCCTTTGAGGAGTTCGTTAATGTGCTTCCAAAAGCCTAGGATTGCCAAGGTTAGTTTTTGAAGGTTGGTGATATAGGCTTTCTTCGCTAGCAATGGCCTTTTACACTGATTTCTAAGGGCCCTGTAGGCCTCTAGGTCCCCGATTGCCTTGGTTCGTACTTATTCCAGGCCTTGTCCCGGTGGACATCAGGGCTTTAGAGAAGGCAGGATCCATTTGTAGCAGCTTCCCTTTACTCTGTGTGTCTTTAAAGGGCTAGAAGGTCCATAATTCTCATGAGGGATGTCTGAAGAAATTGACAGCATCCTCCAGACTGGGAGGTGCCTTATATTGCTCCAGTCAATGTCATTTAAGTAGCGAACAAAATGGTCAGAGGCGGAAGTTGGAGTAGTCCCTAGAGGTAAAAATCCTGGGAGGGACTTTATTCGCACAGTTCTTCCAGATGGTGAATACAGGCAGTGGTCGCCAATGCATCTGCCAAGGTCCTGCCATTTTACATTGTTGGGTTAGGGTTAGGGTTTTAAATGTAATTGTTTCCCCTTCACACTTCAAACCGTGCTTCCAACTCCGTTCTCCCAATAAACTATGGGACAGAGAATCAGCCGCCGCTCACTAAACTCTGTTTTGTACTCTACAAGTAGGACGCGTGAGGAACATGCTAGCGAGAAGCAAGTGCTTTGGGTCCCCAGTTCCAGTCACTCAACAACTGCACTGCATCATAGGAAACAGAGGGTCAGCTGACTCCTGCAGTACATGTTTGCTTTAAAAAGAAAGAAAAAAACAACATAACATTTATTGTCGCACCCACACTCACAAAAAAAGTGGGTTGCTCTTCGAGAGCATAACAATGGGTGGGGCCATGGAGGCAAACAACATGACATCATTATCTAGTAGGTGGAAGCACTATTTTACCATAAATTTGCATAAGCAATTGTATTTTTTTATATTAAACATGATTTTACCTACTGTATAAAGTGAAAAACTGTAGTCCATTATTATAAGTACAATAAGACACTCCAGGGTGTGCACTGAACAGATATTACCACATGCTCAGGGTCTGAAGGCACTTGGTCTGTGGCCTTGTGCCTCACTACGCCCCTGGGCATGTGGTAATGTTTGTTCAATGCACACCCATCATGACTTATTGCTTACAAGATCCCTGGCATCTAGTAGTTCCCCCCAATCACATTCAGATGTCCTCGATTGGGGTGTCGGCAGAAACATACTCACTGTACTCAGCAGAGTACAGTAAAAAAAAAAAGCAGGAAGGGGCAACAAAAGAGGAAAACAAGGACATTGTGAGTCACGCTGTGTCTGTGTCACACTGAGCCCTTTTGCCTTTGTTGTTTGCTATGGGCATTGATGCCACCAACCAACTACACAAACAAGAGCAAGTTACCAGGAGGCAGAAAAACAAAGGAAGGAGAATTACAGGAAGAAACTGATTACTTGAACTCAGACATGGTAAATGGGGAGGGGGGCAGGACTATTGTTGGTGTGGCATGGTAGCACATATTTTGGTTTATGTTTACATAACGGGGGCAACAGTGCATCAGTTTTGAGTAAAAGGTTAAAATTCCTGGCTACATCCCTGTCCCGATCACTATATTAAAATGATCCCTGGCATCTAGTATTCCCCACCCCCAATCACCATTCAGATGCTCTGATTATTATATTAAAAGGATGCCTGGCATCTAGTTTACTCCTGTTTGTAAGTCTGTGCCCTCTCCCATTCCACCCACTCAGGTCATTCTACCCTCCTCACCACGGTGGCCCTTAAATTACCCCAGCTGCCAGTCCCCATTGCGATGGTGATAGGCCCAGCCCCTCTGCTCACCACCTCTGCTAGCCACTGTCTGAGTGACAGGGAGTGAGCACACCTGCTAAGCAAACAGGTGCGCACTCACTACCTATCACTCAGACAGCGGCTGGCCAAGGTAATGAGCAGAGAGGGTATCGATCACAGTCACAGGGAGGTGGCTTCCATCTTGGGTAAGTGGGGGCCAATGGGCAGGGATGGAGTGAACTGGTTGGATGGGATTGGGAGGGGCTCAGATTTGAGATTGGGGGTGGAGCTACTAGATGCCAGGAATCATGGAGAAATAAAACATAGACAATGATGGCAGAAAAAGACCAGTGGTCCATCAGTCTGCCCCTAGTTCCCTATTAAACCCGGACCTAATGTCCACACAGGGTATTAGCCTTCACTATCCCCCTCCCTGTTCCCTCCTACTACTACCACCCTGTACAACCATTATACCCTTCACTTTGTCACAGCCATGCTTGAAACCATTTATGGTTTTGCTGCCCGCCATCTCGGTCCAGCAGACTATTCCACGTTCCACCACCATTTCTGTAAAATAAAACTTTCTAATATCCTCTTGAACCTCCCTCCAATCAGTTTCTACTCATGCCCTGTGTTCTTGAACTGTTACTCATGCTAAGTAGTTCTTCGCAGTTCACCTTGTTCATATCTTTCAGGAACTTGAAGGTCTCTATCATATCACTCCTCTCTTGTCTGGTCTCCAGCAAATACATGTTCAGTGTCTTGAGCAGATCCTTGTAAGATCTGTCCTGCCAGCTCTGAATCATCCTGATCACCCTTTGTTACACCATCTCCCACCTGTCCTTATCTTTCTTGAGGTGAGGACTCCAGAACTAGGCACAGTACAGGCGCCAGCCTCACCAAGGATCTATAAAGAAGCAGTAATACCTCTTTTCTTCTACTGTCAGAACCGTTCCGGTACATCCTAGCATCCTATTTGCCCTACTAGAGGCCTTGCTGCACTGGCTTAATTGTTTAAGGAGTCGATAATGAGGACTCCTAAGTCCCTTTCTCAGCTGTAGTGCTCAGCATTGCCCCTCCTATCCAGTACCGGGTCCTGGGGTTCTTGTTCTCAGGTGCATCACTTTTGGCACTGAATTTCAACTGCTAAACCTTAGACCACCTCTCCACTTCTTGCATGTCACTCTGCAGTTTCCTACTTCTCTCGCCACTATCTACCCTCCCGTGAGCTTGGTGTCATCTTCAAAGAGACATAACATTGCCCCAGATTCCTTCTCCAGTGATGCTGATGAACATATTGAAGAGGGCGGGACTCAGGATGGATCTCTGTGGCATCCCTCATGACCTCCCTCTCTTCTGATTTGACACCATTAATCACAACCTCTGCTGCCTCTCTTTTAACTAATTTTACACCCATATTATTATGATAATTGGGGCATGTGAATGGCAATTTTGGGTGGGGGACCACTAGACACCAGGGATCTTTTTACTATAATAATTGGGGCCATTTAAACTGTGATCAAGGGTGGGGAACCCTTAGATGCCAGGGATCATTTACTTTACTACTTGGGGGCATCAGAATGGTGACCAGGTTGGGGGTGTCAATATGCACCACTGTGTGTTCAAATGAGGGCAGGATTTTTGGAAGTGGTAAACAGCATTGTAATTTCAGCTGCTAAGCACTTTCAAAACCTTTTATATAGCACAGTGCTTTGTATGCAGGAGGGAGCCCTCATTTGCATGGCCGCAGTAGTACATATGCACATGCACAAGATTAGATTATCATCAGGGGCTGCTGAATATGGCACCTGTCCAACCATGCTGTTCCCACATTATGTGGTGCTTGGATGTTTAGTGCTGCAGTAACCTTCTGAAACAGGGGCCCTAACGGACTAAAAATCGTGCCCAATGCCTCTTAAGATGCAGAAAGTAAAACAAAATGGGTTATCTTATTCTGTCTCTTTGTGTATTTTTATGTTATTTTGCTTGCAAAACATTTATCCAATTTCAAAACATTGTTATGTGACTTAAAATATTTATAACAACTGTAGTTGAAATACAGTTTCTTCTTTCATCCGAGTATTGTTTTTATTTACTTATAAAAGCACAGTCTGTTGAGCTGGCCTAGCAGCTTGGTGACTATGTACTGCCTCCCATGCCAGTGGCCTGGTTTGGGGGTGGACCTGGGTCATACGGAGGTCAGCTTGGGGAGAGATGACTAAGCATCTCAGAGACTGCTCTCCTGTCAGGGACGGGAGTCTGACCACCCCACTCTTCAACAGCCACCTAGTTGAGGAAGCTGGCAGGGCACTGGAGTAGCATAAAGGCGGGGGATCAGTCAGGCACAAAGCAAGTACTGTCCTTACGCACTGGCATCACTACATGCCTGCCGCCCAGGGATGGAACCAAAGGTAGAAAACCCCCAATGGCAGAATGATCCAACAACCTGCTGCCGCAGGCTCTGCCCTACTAACCAGACTCTGCTCCTGTCTGAATATGTGTCTCCCCACCCAGACCCCACCGCAGGGGTGGTGGGGCTGAGGGATCTCAGAGCAGGTCAGTCCTGACGATGGTGGGTGATGGGGTTGACAGGTCAGTGGGCAAGGGGTCACTGGGTGACTAAGAAGATAAAAATCTCTATGGAAAAGAAAGAAAGAAAGAAAACACAGTTTGGGAATCCCAAACCCAATAATAGTCATACCAAACAAGCAGAGCAACCATGCACTATGCAGCTTGACCAGGTGGGCGTAGTAGAGACCCAGTGCCTGACAAAGCTCTGTCCACCTTGCAGTGCTCTGCAGATATGTAATGAGGAGGCTAGGGACTGTAAAAGCCACAGTGAGGCATCACAGTGAAGTTATTAACAGAAATGTGCAAATCATACATATGCCAGCTGAGCTCCTGATGAGATATGGGCCGGAGCGATTGCTGCAAAAATATATATTTTTGTTTCTTAACCAAGAACCTTTATTAAAACACAAAATTAAAATAAAACAAAAACCAAATCAAAACAAACCCGTAGAGTACAAACTATGAAAACTTTTGGCTTGCTATCACAGTTCCTGCAGTGCTTCCCAAGCATTCGGCTCAGATAAGTTACTGGACTAACAGTAATTAGTTACGCATAAATCTAATCAAAATGTAACTTAGAAAATGCATGCAGTCCCCTATGTTTATATCAAATCAAGTCAAATCAAACTTTATTTATGAGCGCAATTCCAAGTTGATCAAAGTGCTGTACATCACACAATACAATCCATATATACAACAATAAATAGAACTTAAAGTCTAAGATTTAAATACAATCAGAGATATAACTAATGGCAGTACGCTAAGTATCATTTGAATCAGGGACTCGAAACAAAATAGATGAGGTTTTAAAGCAGTTTAAAGCTCTCAGCGGTCAGGCACTCTAATCCGGCGATGTAGATTATTCTACAGGGGTAGGGGCACAAAAGCAAAAGAGCGGGCCCCATATGGTATAAGAGTAATATGTTAGGAATATCCTCAGTATTAGCTTCCCATACAAATGTGTTTTAGCAGTATACGAAGGCAGCACTCAATTAAAACAATAAACTGCTATATATTTTAAATTAGTTCTAAAAGTTTCTTGTTCCATCACAATGTTCTGAAATTTGATTAAAGCTGTGCAAGCAAAACAAGATGGAAAACCCCATAAAGAAGTAAAATAAGAGATAGCCCTGTTTTGTATACCTTCTGCTGTGCAGCTTTAGACATCCTCTCACCAGGCCAGCAGTTACCAGAAAGCAGCAGGAAACGAGTGCTGGGCAAGTCATTCCCAGGGCGGGGCTAATTTCAGTATGTAGTGTATTTGTTGCAGTATATAGTGCATGTGGATTTTTCGGTCTATAGTGTATGTATTTTAATACATAGTGTATATGCTTCACTATGTAATGTATTTGTTTCAGTATATAGTGTATGTGGATTTTTAATATACTGTGGGCCAGATATTTAAAACTTTTCCCCAGGGCTAAATTAGCACTGCCCAGCAGGCAAACTTAGCCCGAGTAAAGAAGGCTATATCAGAAGAATAGCCCGGGCAAACAGCTTCTGAATATAACATGGAATGGGGCCGGGCAAAAATAGCCCGGGAATAAGACAGCACTGAATATAGCAACAAGGAAGTACACACTGCTACTGCAGCTCAACAGACCGTGGAGAAAGCCAGTGTTGCAAGTGGAGAACGCTGTGTGTGATTGCACAGAAGATGTCTGACATCTCCTGCAAACAACAGTGTAAGCCACACACTGCAGAACTGTGCTATGCTGAAGTGAGGTTTGCCTGGGGCTAACCAATTGCACAGTGCCAACACATTAGCCCGGTGCAAACTAGTTAGCCGGGACAAACGGAGCTATATTCAAAGCTCCCATGCAAATGAGCTTACTTAGGTAATCCGTGGGCAAACAGGTACATTTGCATCTCATTAAGTGCTGCTTAGCATATATTAACATGCAGTTTGCCCTGTGTTACTGCATGGAGCACAAAGCTCCCCTTTAGTCGGAATGGAAGTACAGGCTGGACGCTGCAGGCCAAGGCATGCCCACAGCATCCCCTGTTGGTTGGAATAGAAGCACAGGCTGGGAGCAGCGGGAACTGTGTTCTGGCAGGCACAGTCAGTGCATACAACACACCCAGGCATCTGTGCACGAGGACCTGTATATCTATGTATATACACACACACACATATATATATATATAGAGATATATACAGTACCCACCACCTATAACAGGCACATATGTGCAAGCACATTCTGCCTGTTATAGGGGTTGGTCATAATGCATAAAGTGAATAAATATTATTGATCTGGGGCAATATGGGGGAGGCAGCAGCATTGTAAGGTGCTCCCTATTGCCCAATATGCAGGTTATCTCTGAACAGTTTTCTCCGGGCTCCTCACAGTGCAGCCCGTTATCTGTTCTACAGTGCCCTTTCCATTTTGTTATAACAAGAATCGCCTGGTAGTCTAGTGGTCCCCACACCCCCAGCACGAATCCCAATCCCCATGAAATGTATAATAAAGACTTTTCCCTGATTAGTCTAGTGGTCCCCCCACCCCCAGCATGAATCCGACCCCATGAAATGTAAAATACGGACATTTCCTGGTAGTCTAGTGGTCCCCCCACCCCCAGCACAAATCAACCCCCGTGGAAATGTACAATAAAGACTTTTCCATGGTAGTCTAGTGGTCCCCCCACCCCCCAGCATGAATCCCAACCCCCTGAAATGTAAAATAAAGACTTTTACCTGGTAGTCTAATGGTCCCCACCTCCCAGCATGAATCCCAACCAGCGGTACATGCTCACGTATTGTAGCTTTCCCTGGTGGTCTAGTGGTCCCCCGACTCGTGGTGACACCTCGCTCATCCCACTGACAGTCCACAAAGTGAGGCGGCGGCCGGCTCACCCTCTCTCACCACCACGGCGGCTGCCGCTGCAATATGCATAAAGCTCACGAAATGAATCAGCTGATTCATTTCCATAGCGCAATGTATACCGCAGTCGGCGACCCGCCGTGGTGGTGAAGAGAGCAGAGCCAGTCACTGGTTGTCAGTGGGATAAGCAAGGGCATCTGCCAGGCAGGGGGAACCACTAGACTACCGAGGGAAAGCCAAGCAATGCGGAACGTGGATCGGGATTCATACAGAGTGGGGGGAACTACAGACTACCAGGAAATGTCTTATTTTACATTTCACAGAGGTCGGGATTCATGCTGGGGGTGCGGGAACACCAGACCAGCGAAAACCTTCATTTACATTTACAGGCGTCGAGACTCGTGCTGAGGGTGGGCCACTACACTACCAGGGAAATATCATTGACCTTACATTTCACGGGGTCGTATTCATGCTGTAGGGTGGCCACTTAGACTACAAGGCTTCATGTTATATCGCGGCTATGGGGTCCATGATGGGGGCACCACCGTTACCGCCAACTTTCTTTTGGCAGTATCTAGTGCGTGCTACAGGTCACAGCTAATGCCTGTAGCGGCACTACATACCGAATATGCCGGGCTGCTGGCATTCATGGGCTTTCTCTAACCCTCCACCCATGCCATTATCTATTAGCTTGGTGCTATCACACAGTGCCGGTGCTAATAGGGCTTTTGAATATTGCAGCCTCGGGCAAACCAGGGCTATTCTAGCGCTATGGTTTTGTGATAGGCGCAATGGTTTGAATATCTGGCCCTGTGTATGTATTTCAATATGTAATGTATTTCTTTCAGTATATAGAGTATGCAGACTTTTTCAATAGATAGAGTAAGTGTTTCAGTATATACTGTATTTGTTTGACATATAGTGTATGTGGATTTTGAATGTATAGTGTATTTATTTCAATAGATAGTGTATGTATTTCAATATATGGTGTCTATGTTTTAATATATAGTGTATTTGTTTCAGTAGCTAGTTTATGTGGATTTTTCAATGTGTAGTGTATGCATTTCGATAGATATTGTATTTCAATATGAAGTATATTTGTTTTAGTATATAGTGTATACATATTTTGTTCAATATATACTGTAGTGCATATGTGACAATATATAGTATATTTGTTTGAGTAGATAGTTTATGTGTTTTCAGTCTGTAGTGTATATATCTCAGTAGGTAGTGTATATGTTTCAGTACATAGTGCATTTGTTTCAGTATATAGTGTATGTGGATTTTTAGTACTCAGTATGTGTATTTCAGTAGATAATGTATGTATTTCACTATATAATGTAAGCATTTCATTATATAACATGTGTTTTACTATATGACATGTATTTCAGTATACAGTAAATGTATTTCACTATATGATGTATATATTTCAGTAGATAGTGTATGTAGTTGACTACATATGTATGCTTTTACTATATAATGTAAATATATTACTATATGGTGTATGTATTTCATTATAAAGTGTGTAACCTCCTACAAATGGGGGGTCCCGAAAAGTCTTCCTTGAGCTTGCCTAAATGCTCACTGCCAGGCTGGTGTCCTGCATTTAGCAGTTTATATGTGATTGCCAGAGAGTGCCTGTATAGCCTTTGTGTACTGTCTGTTAAGAGTTGCCTGGATTGCAGTCATAATAAATCTGAACAGGAGCTCTGTTAGAAGATGTACTTGTTTGCTGATCATTTGTTAGAGTAGTAATAGTATTGCAGTTTGTTCTAACCTGCCTTCTCTGCAGCATGGACAGTTCTGTTTGTTTCCATCATCTTGGTCCTGGACTGCAGAATGGGCCAATCAGTACATTGGAACTCTAAAATGGAGCCTGGCTACAGTGGCTTGGCGGGCCAAAACTTGTAAGAATTGTAGTTTTGGGCTTTTGGCACCTAAAATAATCTGGAGGGCAGCCATTGTGACTGACAGACAGATCAGCCAACTGAACCTTTTGGATCTTGGGGAAAGTCCACACTGCTTGCAGTTTCAGTTAGATCTGAGTTGGGAAGTGAAGAAATAACAGCTCGAGATAGTTCGAGCAGCAATCCATAGTGGATTCGCAGGAAAACTGTGGAAGGCCTGAGTTTGGCCTGCATGCCTGCCTGCTGCCTCTGAGAGGAACTTGTGCTCTTTTCGGACTGAATCCGAGTTTGGATAGTGAATTAAGCCACTGAATTGTGACCAGGCTTTAACCTGAAGAAGACCGAGGATTTGCTGAATGCGATCAGCCTGTCAGGACTTTCAGCTACCTTTGAACTCCCGGATTGTGCAGAGACTCTGTAATTCGTCCAGAGAGCCATTTGCCTGGTACAGTGGAATTTCCTTACATGTGAATGTGCTGTGTGCTTATAGTGGGTCGTGATTTGGTTCCCCACTGTGTGTCTGAATTGTGTTTTGCTTGCTGGAGGCTGTATCCAGCTCCACGGACTGAATCCATATCCATTTCTGTTTGCCTGGGCCCTGCTACACACTGGTCCAGCCAGAACACCTGCTATGCAGAGAAAGTCATCAACGAAAGACCGGCCTGGGGATCGGCCCCTGCTCAACACCTTGAACAGGAATGATGCCTTGGTGATTCGTGTGGGCCCTGCTTCTCCGGGCACTCCAGCTCAACAGCCTGCAGTCTCGATTTCATCCTGCCTGTGTCCAGTATTGCTATCGTGAGTAAACATCAGGGTAGCTCCCTGCAACAACAGCTAAATCTAAAAGTGTTGTCATCTGATTGCCTTGTTGCCTTTTCTTTCATGAACTGAGCCCTCCGGCTCTGGATTACAAATAGTGTGTTGTCCATGTTGCTGTCCTCCATCACAGAGTCCCAACCAGCTGCAATGTTCCTGGCTAGCCCACCATTTTCCTACCTATGTATCCAGAGTGTGTGACTGTGTAGGGACTCTGAACTGCATGTATAATTGTCTGATTAATATAGCTTTTAAGCAAATCAACCTGATTACGCCCCTCCCTTGTTCAAGTCCCCTGAATAAATCAGATTTAACTTTGTTTGCATTTAACCTGACTGTGGTTCCAGTTTGTGCCAAGAGTATTGTACTGTTGTTATTTGCTGTGCTTAACCTATTTTACAGGTAGTCGCCAGGGTCAAGCTAGAGGAACCACCCTGGTGGTAAGTGCAAACAGTGTTGGTAATTGCCTGGTGAATAAGGGTCATTGTGAAAGTGATTATTGTGTACTGTTCAGGCCACTAGAAAGGAGAAAAGGGGGCTCCAGTGTCCCGGAGGCCTGTGCCCAGGTCAGCTTCACCACTACCAACCTGACTTCCGGGTGGAGGCAACCGTATCAGAACCTGGCCCCTTAACCTGCAACCAGCCAAGCAGGCAGGGTAGTTCCCTTGGGATAGCGCCACCTAGGGGTTACAAGTGTATGTATTTTACTATATAGACAGAGATTCTGAATGATGTCCCTAACGGCTTGCCATGCTGGACCCCATATTCCTCATTACCACGAAAGATATAACCTCTCTTCCTCCAAACCAGAGACAGGCAGAAAAACCCTCAATGCCTCAAGCTATTTTCATCGGTCTGCACAAATTAGCTCTGCCTTACCTGAATTGAGTTTTAGCCAATTCACTCACATCCAGTCTGTAACTTCTGCCAGGCTGTCATGAACATGAAGCTCCTGCCGCCATCTTCAGTACAAAAGAAATAGTACAAACATGTGTCACCTACCCAGAATTTATAACCCATACTGTACTTCACAATGATGTCTCTGAGGCACATAATATGCATGAAGAACAACACAGCTGCTAAAAGGACCCGAGGTATACCACACAAAATCTAAAAACATGATGATGTGACATTCCCCAGTCTGATACTACCCAGCCGTGATGTAAACTCACACCATTCGAGGACAGTTTCTGAGAACCCCTTAAGGACATAAGCCAGTACAATAGCAAATTATTATCAATAGTGCCAAATGCCACTGATAGAGCAACAAATATCAACATGGGCTTTTAGATATTATCAATTGCTAGAAAAGGTTATTTTCACCTTGACTGGTGTGGTCTTCGAGCTATGACCAGAGCTGAAACTATCATTATCAAGAGAAGATGGTTTCTTAACCAGAGTGTTCACTTCTGGAGCATTTTCAAACATTCACTATGAACTGTCTGAATAAAAGATGAATGGAAAATCATATATTAGCCCCATCAGATAATTTGCATGCTGTTCAAAATCCTCTAATAATTAATGGGCTTCCTTTTTCCCATTGGGAAACCATAGATAATTTGCCGTTATAAAGGAGGCGTTTATAACGGCAAACCTCTTCCTGGTTTTCCCTTTCGCATGCTCCTCGCTCATGTGTCCTTCCCAAACCAGAAACCCTACCGCAAACACACCATAGAGAGAGAGAGACAGACTGCCTCTGATACTCGGCAGTAAGTAAACTGTTTTAAAGTACTTCAGATGTTCCACTCGACTACTGGATGGACCCCATAACAATAATTAAAATAAAGTGAAAGCAGACCTCACGCTGACCTAATCTGACTGCACCGACACAGCAGTCTTTTTTATTTTATTTTATATAATTGCTGAGGCGAAAAAGTGAAGCCCAACAATTATATAAAATAAAATATAGTCTTAGTGTGTAAACTTGAATTTACACACGACACCCATACTTTATCCTGTATATTATTTGTTTTCTATCTGCTGTTGGTTCTGAATGGATAGTATGACAAAACAAAGTGACTACAAAAGAGCATACTTGGGGCAAAATATCTGCATATTACTTTTCTGTGTCTCTCTTAATCAGACTCATGTAACAGGTGGGGAGCACTCCAGTAAAGTATCTGGAGCTGAATTTCTTTATCGGGCAAGCTCGCAAACATGCTAAAGCTCTAGCTTGTGGCAATTTCACATTTTCTATCAAAGTGGCAATTTGTTTGCAGATACATCTACCATCTACGCCTCTTTCAGATGCCTTTTGGAACATATCCACACTTTTTGGTGCAAAATAGTAAAGAAGACTTACTTTAGTTTCCTTACTGGTATTATACTTACACTTCTGTTCTTTCTCACTACAGAAAGAAATACACATATGCACATCCGCTTAAGTTACAAATGTTTTAAACCTCTCACTCACTATGTCCTGTTGAAACAGCACACACGGACCATCTCTTGGCTGCACTTTCCACCTAACTGATGAGAGTCACAGTAGTAGAAAGGATATCCCCTACCCCAAAGAATAACCCTGCTGGATTCCCCTAAAATATAAGACCATAGCTGGGCACTATCTGATTTTATCCATACTACATGAAATTTTGAGACTAGAAACTACACGTTTCTTTTGAGCTGAAATTTTAAATCATTTAAAACATCTCTGTTTTGTTTTAGTGACTCTCATTTCTATTCTTCATGAGAATAGGCCCCTTATATGGTGGCTCCACAGCCATATAATAATAATAAAAAAATAACTTTATTTTAGGCGCCTTTCAAAATATCAAGAATGATGACTATTATGCACCTCACCTTCAGCTCAGGACTCATAATTCCATGTCCAACAAATCCACTCTCTATGTAGAGCAGCCAACATGGTGACTTTTAATGACTGCAGGCTAAGCCTAAACTTTGGTTTCCATAGCTGTGTAGCTCTATTATCCAGTAAGCGAAGATACACTTTATACCTTACCATCAGTTTGCAAGACTAATCAAATGTCCATCTTCTTTTAGTTGGGTGATGTTATTGTAGACTGTGTAATTACATTTTTCCTAAGTCTGTTACTTTAAAATATACGTGCTTACTTTGAAAATATAATCCAAAGTACAATTCCTTCTGAAAAATCTGGCCCTGGATCTTAAAGGGCTATTTTACAAGGTCTGATTTGTAGGCTTATTTTTCTTACTATAAAAATGGTGGTTTGTGACAAACCCTAGTGTTAGTAGTAGCCCCATACACAGCCCTTGTCTTGCAGCCCATATGTCTATCGCAATGGGGCTGCAAACCTTCTCTGCACAGACACAGTACACACTGTGACGCCCCTGATTATAGAACTGTTGCAGACAAGTGGCGAGAGTGTTATTAAGTTTGACCAGGAACTGAGGACCTAGAGGATGATGAGGATGTCAGGAAGGTAGTTGTGAATGAGGAGCAGGGGAGGGGCACCAGATCACCAGGGCAGGACCACAGTTGGTAGGAAGGTACCATAATGTGCAGACAGAAAGCAGGCCTAAAAATGAGGGTCTGCAGGATAGTGGATGTACTCGGCAGTGGCTCTAGAACACATTGCTTTGCAGTATGGCATAACACTATATGACTGGTACTGCCACACTGCAATGCTGTGTGCAGTCAAATGTCACCATGTTAGGAACCTACTACTATCTGGCTAACAGAACTGCATTGTAGTTTGTAACTTACATTTGTTGTGGAATGAGTGAGGATTAAGGAAAACAGCAAAAACAGGTGGCGATGCAATGGGGCTTGTTTACACCCTGCATCTGCACAACAACACTTTGCAACTGGAAACACTGCAAGCCTTTTGAGAGCAAAGAACAACTGGGAACCCCAAATATAGCTGCCAAGATTGCAGAGATCTTTAAGAAATAATGTAACTTTATCAGAATAGTATTACTGAACAAAAACAAAGGTGGAGAACTCCTTGGACTAAATTTTAAATGAACCCAAAACCTTGCACAAGTTAGAGAAAAAGTTATGTGGGCATTTTCTGCTTGCAGTTTCTTCCCTCAGATACATGTGATTTAATATAATCTTCTAAATCATAGCAATTCCAATGCTGTAATGTAAAGTAGCATAGATGAAAGATGGCACGTAGTTGTCTACCACCTAATCTTTTAAATCAGAAATTACAACAACTGTCAGGGCTAAAACTACCACCAGCCCATTGCCAGATGCTGGTAGACTTTGTATCAGGCCAGTAAACTTTTCCTTTAACTAGCTGATTAACAAGATGGGTAGTCTGGGCATGGGGCACAAGGTGGTAAACTGAGTTAAGAACTGGCTAATGGATAGGAGGCAGAGGGTGGTGGTAAATGGGCTCCAATCCGGGGAGAGGGTGTGACCAGCGGGGTACCTCAGGGATCAGTCCTTGGGCCAGTCCTGTTTAATTTCTTCATTTGTGACATTACAGAAGGACTGGATGGGAAAGGTCTGCCTGTCTGTAGATGACACCAAGATCTGAAACAGGGTGGATACTCCAGATGGGGTGGAGAAAATGAAGAAGGACCTAGAGAAGCTTGAGAAATGGTTTGAAGTGTGGCAACTGAGGTTCAAATTCAAATAAAATGCAAAATAATGCACCTGGAACAAAGGAACCCTGGGGAGAACTACAGGATGGGGGAGTTGCTGATGATCACCAAGGAAGAAAGCGACCTGAAGCTTGTCATTTCAGATTACCTAAATGTGTCTAAGCATAGTACAAAGGCTGCAGGGAGGCCAGTGGCATACTAGGGTGCATAGGCAGAGGTATCACTAGCAGAAGGTGGGAGGTAGTCATGCCATTGTATAAAACACTCTGAGGCCTCACCTAGAGTACTGTGTGCAGTTCTAGAGGCAGCACCTTTGTAAGGACATTGACTTGGTGGAGGTGGTCCAGAGAGGGCAACAAAGATGGTACAGGGCTTCCACCAGAAAACATATGAGGAGAGATTAAAGGACCTCAATATGTACTCACTGGAGGAGAGGAGGGATTGGGGTGACATGAAAGAAACATTCAAGTACCTTAAGGGCATAAACAAGGTACAGGGGAGACATCTTCCAATATAGGAGGAGTACAAGAGCGAGGGGCAAGACATGAAATTGGAAGGTGGTAGGTTGAGGGAAATGTGAGGAAGTTTTCTTCACAGAGAGGTGGTGGACACATGGAATAGTCTACTACAGGAGGTGGTGGGAACGAGCACAGTGGAGGGATTTAAACATGCCTGGGACAGGCATAAGGGATCATTAGAGGTGGGTAGGAGGGTAAATAGCTGTTGACTAGGTAGGGTCAGAGGCTGCAAACAAGTGTAGGGCTTACGGACAGACTGGATGAGCCTAGCGGTCCTTATCTGCTGACAATTTTTTATGTTTCTATGTTTTTATGTAGCCTTCTAGCTGGTATTGCAGGAAGTATTGAGATACTGTAGTGCTTCCTGCAATATTACCTAGAAGGCTTCATAAAAACATAGAAACTATAGAAATTGTCGGCAGATAAGGACACTTTAAGCTCATCCAGTCTGCCCATAAGACCCACACTTGCTTGCAGCCTCTGACCCTACCTGGTCAACAGCTATTTACTCCTGCACCAGCTGGTCAAGTGGAGTTTCCCTCAACTACTAACCCTGTTGGCAAGGGCTACACAACTTGTTTTGCCCCCTGAATTGGCACAGGGAATCATACATTGTGAGCATCTAAACAGTCTATAAGCGAGCCCATATATTTCATATTTAAAAAGTAGAACATTCCATTCCCAGCCTCAGTTTCCTTTCTTTCCTTAAGTGAAAACTCATAATTAACCTAATGAAAGGTTAAGAGTACAAGACCAGTTATACAGTTGTAACATAACCGTTCATGTAAACTATTTCCTATGTTACGCTTTGCTTGTATTTATATTTATAGTTAGTATTTTCTTACTTGTAACTAACATGTGTTTTGAAAAATTGTAATAAATGAACATTTAAAATCTGCAGTCATGCCAACTGTAACAGTAAAGATTTTACAAGGTGTGTGTAGCAAGAAGCAAAACATTGAAACCAGAGCTTTGGTATTATTACAACTGTATTTATTTATTGTTGCAAAATGGAATGGGGCTGTGGCTATAGAGCTGTAGTCTGAAAGGAAAATGTTACATTTTCAGTCTCAGACAAAAAAGTGACAATCGGACCTATCACTGTTTTTTACGTGTTAGGTTTTCCACTTCTTGAATCTCCCACCAGACAAGAGCCATCCAGATTTAGCATGCAGCTCTGCGATTTGGAAAACACTTAGCACATTGACTAAGCAAAGTTCATTTTGGCTGGGGACCTGAAAACAGGGTATGGTTTCATTACAATTGCAAAGTCAGTCACACACAGCATAATCACAACAACAGTGCAGACCTGACATAAACACTAGTAGTGCCAAGAAACAAAAAACAGAACAATTAGAAACCAGCTCTGAATAACAAGTCTATTAGCACATCAAGGTCCTGCTGACATCATGAACCATTGTAGTAAAGCTCAAATGGTACTAGATGTCACCATAAGGTGTGCTAATAAACTTGCGATTCAAATCTATGTTTTTATTTTTTATAACAGACAGTTTTCTACTCACAAGTGGCTGATCAACACAGTGCTGTGGGCATCTTTGGGGTGTCATTGTTTTGTTGTGCTTGGTTTCCTACGGAGCAGATGTTTGTGAGAGGATCCTTTGTGCAGCCCTGTCCTGAGGATGCAGATGGGGATGAGGAGGTAATTTGAACATTTTAAGAAGTTGTTATTCAAACTGGTGATGTCAGAGTCATGCATAGCTAAATTCATGACATCACTATCATGAATAACATAGAAAATAAAACTAACAGCAGATAAGGACTGTACAGCCCACCCAGTATGCCCATTTTCCCTACCTGTTGCAAAAACACAGACTCTACTTGATCTCCAGCTTTGTTCTCTTTCCCACTACTAGGGTTCCCCTATGCCTATCCCATGCATTTTGAATTCCCCTACGAATTTTCCCCACCACCTCCGCTGGGAGGCTGTTCCATGCATCCTCCACCCCTTCTGTAAAGAAATACTTCCTCATGTTACCCCTTGGTCTACCCTTCTAGCCTCATGTACCATGTAATGAGTTTAGGAAACAATGGTTGAGTGTGTAAAACAGATGATAACCATCTTTTATGTATGTTTGGTAGCATGTTTATTGGTATTTACTCACCTAGTAAAGGTGATTATTTGAGTATCCTTTATAGTACTCCATGGTCAGAACCATCGGAATGTGGAATACTGTTCCCAGAGTCCGATGGCCGGGGACACGGCGGCATAGTATGTGTGCTAGCAATCAATGGGGACTCTGGAGGAATAGATGATGGAAGATCAGACTCTGGAACACCACCACCACCACCACCACCACCACACTGACCACCCCAATAGCACTGGATGCCAGCCAGGTGCAACTATTGTTCCAGCTGCTGGAAGCATTTAAGCGGGCAATCCTGCACCAACCCCAACAAAACGAGGGATCAGGAGAAGACACAACAAGAAAATGCCCCAGATGGGAAACGGCTAGTATCACATCAGAGACTCCAGCTGACCCGGATGAAGCTAACTTAGACAAATCAACCAGGATGTGCCACAGCGATAACATCGATGAACTCATAAAATGGTTCGGGGGCCCTCAAAATAGTGGAGCAGCCAGAACAACCATCTACATCAGAGGACCCCTACTTTAAATGGGGAACTGGAAGAGAAGACCCACTTTCTAACATGCAAAACCATCGAGCATATCCTCAATAAGGAATACAACACCCCTGAAGCCACCAGGTTGCCCAAAAGGAGCATGGTGGGTAGCTGGTACACCACTATCTCAGACATGGAGTGAACACTGGGGCAAAGCACCTAAAGTGGACCAGCCAGTGTTGTAACTCTCAAGCACACCACTATTCCCATTGAGAGCATAGCAGCACTCAAGGACCCGATGGACAAGAAGATTGAGGAACACCTCAAAACATTCACGAGGTGTCGGCATGCTCCGCTCAGTCAATACGGCAATCTGGTTCACCAATAGGGCAATGCACAAGTGGCTTGATGTCCTAACTGAGAACATCCCAGATGACTCCCCACCTGCAGAACCTGATGCCAACCTCCCAGCTGAGAAGCACTGTTTCCCAGTTTGACCACCTGTTCCGAGAATCCAGTCTCCTCCCAAACCTGCATCACTGGCATGGCAGCAAGCTGGGCAGCCGTTAAGTGAGAGTTTCTCAGGTTTCTCCCTACACTCCACTGCTGGTGCCACACAAGTGCCAACTACTGACCTCGTGGCACACAGCATTTCCTTATGAAGCAGTAGCTAACCTCCTTTACCTGCCATATGAATTGCTCCTGACACAGAATGCAGTGCCCTCCTCAAGTCGAGAAACCACTACTACCAGCAGCCCTCTCCAACCATGAACACCTGCTTGTGGACAACCCTGAGTTAACACCCACATTTATTAAAGTGTATCTCATATGGTAGCATAACGTGTTACCATTAGGATACTGAGCCTCACTCACTCATTATTTTCCTCCAGTTACATGATGGGCTCTCCTTCAGCTCCTCAACAAGCTCCAAATCCCAACACTTCTGCAGTGATGCATCTAGCCCCTAGTACTCTTCTGTACCTCCCAGGGCTTATCAGCAGGAAAAGATTGGTCAGAACATTCCTGTGTGATTGGGGGTGAGGATCAGAAAAGCCAGACTCTCTGCTACATAAGGAAGTATATGTGAGAACATGGCAGTGACATCTACACAAATCAAGTTTTCTACCCTGATCCCTCCCATATGGAATGTGGCATGTCATTGACCCTTCTGACTCACTATGGAATCCGGTGTTGTATGTTGTCACCTGACTCCTGTCAACAACAAGAGTGGCTAATGAACCATGTACTCATGCTATCACAGCTGCCTCCCCACCCCACCACCAAGGGCAGCTATGCACAATCAGGAGCCTCCCTCCCTCCCTCCTTCGCTGAGAGAGTAGGCATCCACGACAGATAGCAAGAGCTGACTGCTACCTGAGGTGCTGCAATCAAGGCCTGGGTGATCAGCATCAAAACCAACCACACTCCATCCATTAGGCAGTCCCTGTTAATAATATGGCCTTAACATTTGTCACTTAGGGCTTACAGGTTCTCTATGTACCCTTACTACTTACCACATACACAAGCTACCCTTCTTCTATCCATGTGTAATCTTTCCTCCGGTTGGCCATTTACTTTACCTCTAATTAGCTGCCCAAAAAAACAAGTCAAGTATGGCAGAAACACCCTTACCCACATGAAGGCGTGAACAGATGAAGGAGTGACTGTGTTAGGTGGTATATGATACTTATCTACTTGACTTTGGGGAGGAGCATTGCTGGTGGCAGGTCTTTCATAGTGTCAATATGATTCAAAACTATTGAATCTCCATGGCCAGTCTTTGTTGGTGACTTGAGTCGTAGAAAATTATGGAATAAAAGTATGGAAATGGAAGGAGGGAGGGCTAACTAGATCTCCAGATGTAAAGAAGCTTAATTTAAAGATGTTCGCTGGTGTTTCACATTCTTGTTTTTCTGATGCACCCCAAAAGGTTTTCAAGGCTGTTTACATGCACAATTTCATTCAAGTATGAATGGACCTAATATTAATGATTTATCCTATTATAGTTATATCCTGCTAATAATTTAAATAGGATGAATGTGAGAAAAACCCCAACTCTTATAGGCGTTAGTAACTTTCAAAGCAGCTCTATAAACATATATGTCTTTCCATCTTGGGTTACTTTGTTTCTTTTATATTAAAGTCTTAGCTAGTCTCTATATATACATTTATATTGTTTCAATGGCTTTTGGCATATTTTATTTTTATTGACCTTTGTCCTGAGCTGACCACCTCTGAAACTGCCACTCTGAAAACAGATACGGCTAAAAGCAGCATGGCAACCCTGTATTTCTTTCTTTTGCTATACTCACAACCATTTTCTACATCTATGCAAAATGTTTAATAAAAATGACATGGGATTTACGTGGTGTCGAAGGAAAACACTGGATAATAGAAAAAGGGCAGCAGTTGCTGTAGAAATGTCCGATTAGGGCTTTTAGTATGAAAGTAAATGTAGTTCTTTTGTCATGTGGTATTTCATTTTGAAAGACCCGATCGACCGCCATGTCGCTGAAACTCACAGCCATTTGTCACTGGGGCCCAATTCACAAAGGTCTGGGAATGTTGCAAGCGATGGCCAAGCATATGGTGCGCATAGGCATGGCAGCATTCCCAGGCCAGTGACTGGAATTCTCAATCCCACGCATCAACTTGCCAGTGAGTTAGACCAGCTTCTTCTGGTCAAACTTGTGGCAATCTTAGTACCTTTTATGGGGCTTGTGCCAAATATCTGACGCAAGCTGCCATAAATCGGGAAACTGTTGCAAATGTGCCCAAGCTTCCTGAATCGGGTGCATTTTGCAGCGATGTGTTTGGGGCAGCTGTGTAAAACATGTTTGACGTAGGGCTTGACGTAAGCCCTGCATCATCATTTGGGAATCGGCCCCAGGTGGCTTCCAGTGTGCGAGATAAGTTCATGAGGGCTACCAACTAATGCCATTAGTTGGTAGCCCTCACTGTACATCCTCTGCACCAAAAGCTGTCTTGTGTGAAATGGCTGCGAGCAGCTTGGTGACATGACGCCTGATTCAAGTATTTCAAAATGAAATACCATATGACAAAGGCACTTAAATTTACTTTCATGCCAAAAGCCCTATACAGGCATTTCTGGAGCAACTGCTGCCCTTCTTCTATTGTAACCCCTGCAAATGGGGTTCCCAAAAGACTTCCAGGAGCTTGCTTGAATGCTCCAAGCCTGAATGGTGTTTGGTGTTTAAGCCATTTATCAGTGAGTGTTTTAGAGCCTCTGGTACTGTCTCTTTAAGAGCTGTCTGCTTGCAGACATAATTAGTTTGTATGGGGGACTGTGTGCTTCTCTGTTTGAGTACCACTCGAGCTGTTGCCAATTCACTCCATTTTTGCAGTCACTAGGAGTGCAAAGGGAACCTATCTGAAAGATGTAACTGTTTGCCAGAAATCATTTACAGTAATAATGAAATTACAGTTTGTCTAACCTGCTTTCTTTGCAGTCAGAACTGTGTCTGCCTAGTTCCCCATTCTGGTTTGAACTGCTGAACTGGACCAATCAGTGTGGGTAAGCTAGCTCTAAAATGGTGCCTTGGACGAATCAGAACTTGGACTCATAATCTGAGCCAGCCACAAGAGGATTGTATGGGCAGTGACTTGGGAGATGTAGTTTAGACTTCGCACCTTTTGGACCAACAGCAGCAGTCTATTGTGAGTGACAGCCAATCCAGTCAAGAACTGGGAGGAACTCAAAGGAAGTGCCCGTTTTGTCTGTTGGGAGTTTCAGTTTAGATCTGGCAGTGAAGGGAAAGAAACCCTGTGCTCCTTCAGTGCACAGTTTCAGTCAAAAACGTGTGCAAGGCCCAGAGTTCCGGTCTGCAGCTTGTGTAACTGCTTGTTAGGACTGAATCCATCCTGTGAAAAGAATCAAAGGATCTCTGAAGAGTAGAAACCAGGCTCACCCTGTAGAAGACTGAAGAAATTGTTGAATTGCACTCGGTCTGTCAGGAACTGAATCTGCTGTGTGTTCTCCCGGTATTGTGCAGTAATTCGATCGGGATAGAGAAGCAGCCTGCCTGGTACAGTACTTTCTTTTTTTCACCATATAAATGTGTGAAGAGTCTCGGGAGCTCAAAAGTAGCCCTGCTGATGTTGAAGGACCCTATCTTGTTTGGAGGTCGTGAGTACTAATTCAGGGTCGCTTCCTGTTGAATTGCCACATTAAATCCAAATGGAATCACTGTACTGCTGACTGTTTAAGCTAATTTTCTTTTCACTGTGAAGGGCCCTACCAGCTGCCCGCGGTTTGGACTAGCCACTGAGGCTTGGGTACCCAGGGACAGTAACTTGGTAGGATAGGCCTTGCACAGAGCCATAGGTAGATAGTAAAGTGATAAGCTAATTAACCTGATTTCCTGTCCTTGTTATATCCCCCAAATAAATCAGAGCTGCTTGTTTCAGCAAAGTTATACTGCCTGAGGTATTTGTCTATGTTAAAGTACTGTACTGTGATTGTTGCACTGTATCTTATTTCACAGGAGGTCCCAGTGCCGGAACCAGACCTGGGGGTAAGTGTATACTGTGAAGGTAATTCTGATATATTGTGTGGGCCACTAGTGGGAAGAAAGGGGTTGCAGTGTCCCAGAGGCTGTGACCAAGTTAGTTTAACTATTGCAAACCCTGACCTCTGGGTGGGCACCCGCCATTGGATCCAGGCCCCTCAACCTGTTAGTGGCAAATCAGGCAGGGGTAGTAGCCCTGGGGTAACGCCATCTAGGGTTACATCTTGGAGGCTCACCGCTGGGATTGTGTGTCCTCTAGTGGCCATATTTACGAACCACTGTTAAGAAAAAATGGGTACCGACAGAAGTGGCTGTGCACCGGCTGGTGGAGTGGTGTACTGGGGAGGAGATTGACCCCAAAATGCTATGCTTATCCTGGACATCCCCTGGGTATCAATACGGACACTGTACAGGAGTACTTTCCAAGGTGGAAGGTTTACAAAACCCTGTGGTGGTGGGTCGGCATGCTAATCTGCTCACCCATACTTTTCTGGCCCTAGTAGAGTTTATGGATCCCATAGATAGCTCCAAAGTGCCACAGACCATTACCCCAGAGGAGCCCTCACTGCCTGAGAGTGATAACTAAGTACAGTAAAGACCGGGGGAATGAGCCCCACCACTGTCTGAAACTTTTGAGGAGAAATTTGCTAAATGGTTGCTGGGGAAGGGAAACTGTGGAGGACTTGAAGAAACTATTCTTGCCACCTGGGGTGTTCCTCCCCAACACCCTCTCCCGCTCCAGTACCGTAATGGTGGCTAAACCAATGCAGACTCCTATTTCTGCACCTGCCATTAGTCACGACTCTTACCAAGGTTGAGGATCTTCTCTGGCACCCTCCCCACCCCCAAGGGAGGATGACTGGGAGACCTGGATAGACTATGTTGCCCCCAAGTGCTAGAATGGCAATGCTCGGAAGCCGGTGCAAAGAGGGTTAGTGAGAGCCTCCGAGGTCCTGCCTGGCTACCATCCGTGCTAAACGGCCAGTAACCCTGAAGTGACTGCACAGGCCTATCTTGAGGCCTTGGAGAATGTGTATGGGAGCCCAGATTCTGATGAAGACCTATGGTGGAGAGTAAGAGATGCACAACAGTACCAAGGGGAGTTGTTGTCTGTGTATGTATCTCGGCTGGAAAATTGTTGCAAGAATGCCTCAGAAAGGGTAGTTTGCCAGCGATTGAACTGGACCGAACCAGGCTGGACAGGATCCTTAAGTCTGCCCCTTCTCAGAACTGCTGTTGCTTCAGTTACGCCTGGCAAATCGACTGGAATCCCCACCCTCTTATGATGAGTTAATGAGAGAAATTCGAGGAGTTGAGAAAAGGCGACCTCGGGAGGGACCTGCACCAATAGCTGCGGCTATGACCTGAGTGACTGAGGGTGGTCCATCAAGTGAAGTTCAGGGGCAGAGGTTGGCAGTCAATGAGTGCTCTGATAAGGAAAAGATATGCCACAATGGGGCTTAACTGTTGAGAGAGATCCGGGAATTCAAAAACAGTTCCTTTATGAAGGCCACGCCTGCAAGTACGGGCCCCACCTATATCCGACTGCATCTGCTATGGGGTGGGGTACCACCCATGTATCTCCTGCTAATAATAGCTCCAAACTCAATTCCTTGACCATGGAAGTGGAGAAACTGACGAGATGTCTCCAAATGCTTATCACGCTCGACAGAGATGGCACCAGGTTTCCAGTTAGTAATACCCTGCCCTGGCTCCCAGTGTGGCGCCTCGCCAGCTCAAACTCCAGAAAGTATGTTTTGCTATAATTGTGGGAAAGATGGGCACATGAAAAGGGAATGCTGGTCCCCAAAAGACACTGACAAAGATGCATATAGGCTACAAGGAGAGCTTCGGAGAACAAATCAGTGGTTAAGAGGTGCACGTAAATGATCCCAGTGAGGGCACCAAAAATGCTAACTCACGCCCTTTGTGGCAAGGTCAGTTGCCCAGGCCCCCACTACCGCCTCTCCAGACTGGTCCAGAATAGTGGGTCCCTCCATGGAGACCACTGTAAAGGTGAATGGAGTGTCTACAAGAGCTGTATTAGACAGTGGCTCCCAAGTGACAATTATGTTCCAGGATTGGTATCAGAAGCATTTGTCAGACGACCTTACAACCATTAGAAGGACTGCATGTACGGGGTTAGTGAGAAGGCCTACCCCATTCCCGGTATATCCGAATTTGGCTGTCTTCCCTACCTCCGTGGCTGGAGTGGCCGAACAAGTAGGGACCCTAGCCTTAGTGTGTCCCCACTGGACTGTATGATGGTGTCCCTTGTAGATTGGAACAAATGCTCATATGTTTGAAGGCTGGCACAGTTGTGTTATGAAAAACAGGGGTCAAAGACTAGTAGAGCTTTAAGAGTTCGGCTTTAATTAAGAAGGCCTATGAGGCACAGAGAGATGCTGAAAAAATAGAACCAGAGGAACCGGCTGGAATTGTATGGAAGAAGGATCCTGAGTCTCTGATCCTGGCGCCAAATGCCCAGTGTACCTTACAGGGAGAGGTCCATATCAGAAAGGATGTTAAGAATAAAATATTAATGTTGGATGCACCAGGCGATGGAAAATTGCCAGAGGGACTGCTGGTCAAGCCTAGTATTTTGCCGCTAGAGCCCATGCTTATGCCAAAAGCGAATGGTCCAAGTTCATAATGTCTGAAAGAGACATTCGAGTAAATAGAGGTTGCATCCTGGTTAATGTGCATTGTGCAGACACTGCAGTGCTGCCCAGCAGCAAGAGTTCAAGGAAGAATGACAGAGTAACGCCTGACTTGTTTGATTTCGGCGACCGCTGCCAGCTGAATGGAAAGTGAGGATCAGTGAGAAGCTTGCCCAGAGAGACCAGGTGTTTTCTTTAAAGGAATGGGATGTAGGATGCGTGCAGGAGCTGAGCACAATATCCGGCTGCATGACGAAAGACCATTTCGTGAGAGGTCTCGACGCCTGGCACCTGCTGACATAGATGATGTGAGACGGCATCTGCAAGAAATGTTAGCTGCTGGTGTAATACAAGAATCCAGAAGCCCTTATGCTTCCCATTGTGGTAGTGAGGAAAAAGAATGGAACAGTAAGGATGTGTGGATTATCGCACTTTAAACCGGCGGACTATCCCTGATCAGTACACAATGCCCCGCATTCAGGATGCTTTGGACTGCCTAACGGGAGCAAGTGGTTCTCTGTGCTGGATCTCCGCAGTGGGTACTACCAGATCCCATGGCCCCAGAGGACCGTGAGAAGACAGCCTTTATCTGTCCGCTTGGTTCTATGAATTCATGAGGATGCCTCAAGGATTTCAGGTGCCCCAGCCACTTTTCAATGATTGATGGAGCGTGCAGTGGGGGACATGAACTTACTAGAGTGCCTGGTATACCTAGATGATGTTATTGTGTTTGGCAGCTCACTGGAGGAACATGAGAGCAGATTATTTAAGGTATTGGACCGACTGGAGGACTTTGGCCTTAAACTGTCCATTGATAAGTGTCAATTCTTCAAACATCAGTAAAGTATGGGACACATAGTATCCACCGAGGAATAGAGACCGACCCAAGTAAAGTTGAGGCCTTGACCACCTGGCCACAGCCCAAAAATCTAAAAAGAACTGCAAAGATTCCTGGGATTCTGTGGTTATTATCAGCGCTTCATCAAGGACTATTCAAGAGTGATCCTTTACTTAACCTTACTCAAGGGTATCCCCAACCCACAAAAATACCAAAAGTCAGCGTCCCTCAAGACTGAAAGAGTGTATTTTCATCCGAGTGAAGTATTTGGGGCCCGCTGGACTCTGATTGTGAGACTGCTTTTCATGAGATCATATATCAACTTACCCATGCTCCAGTGCTGGCCTATGCCGATCCAAGAAAACCTTACGTCCTGCACACTGATGCTAGCTTGCAAGGGTTGGGGGCTGTGTTGTACCAAGAGAACGGAATGGCCTGAGACCAGTGGCCTTGCCAGTAGAAGCCTGACCCCATCCGAAAAGAATTATCCTGTACATAAGTTAGAGTTCCTAGCTTTAAGTGGGCTATTGTTGACCAATTCCATGAGTACTTGTATGGGGCTAAAATACTAGTAAAACTGACAATAATCCTTTGACCTATGTGCAGACCTCAGCTAAGTTGGATGCCACTGACCATAGGTGGCTTTCTGCATTATCTACATATGACTATGCTCTCGAATACCGAGCAGGTCTGAACCACATAGATGCTGATGTTCTCTCCCGGAGGCCTGTTCCCCAGAATGATTGGGTCCGATTGGCAGAACCTGACATTCGGCACTCTGCCGAAGTTTAACAGGGAGGAACAAATGTCCACGGACGCAGTGGACTGCATGGTGGATTGCTTGGGACCCTCTGAGAATTGCATACCTGCTGCTTATTGCCACTTTTCTGCAATGACAGTATTCGAGGGCTCAATCCCGCCATTCCATGATCAAAGCAGCTTTAGAAGCCCTCTATGCAGGAAAAGATGTGTCCAAATTACACTCCACTGATTTGAGAACTGCACTGTTATAAAAGAAGGTCCTAAGTTGAAACTGATCAATAAACTGTTATACAGAGAAACAGTAGGCAGAGGGGACAAGTAGACAAACAACAACTAGTGCTGCCCACTGCCTTTCGAGACTCAGTACTGAGGTCCTTGCACAACCACATGGGGCACCTTGGTATAGACAGAACACTTGACTTGGTGAGATCCAGATTCTATTGGCCTAAGATGGGGCTGATGTGAGCAACACATTCGAACTTGTAGTCGCTGCTTACAGAGGAAAGCTTTGCCCCAGAGGGCTGCCCCCTTGTTAACATCACCACCAGTGCACCCATGGAGCTGGTCTGTATTGATTTTCTGAGTTTGGAGTCAGATCAAAGAAATATCAGTAATGTGCTGGTGGTCACTGACCATTTCACGAGATATGCCCAAGCTTTCCCCACCAAAGACCAGAAAGCATCCACTGTGGCCAAAGTACTTGTAGAAAACTTTTTGTTCACTATGGGGCTCCACAAAGAATCCATTCTGATCAAGGAGAGACTTTGAGAGTCATCTGATCAAAGAGATGCTTTCTCTGTGGGGAGTGCGAAGTCCAGAACCACTCCTTACCACCCAGGGGACCCACAGCCTGAACGTTTCAACCGCACTTGCTAGATATGCTAGGCACCTTGCACCCAAAGGACAAGCCTAGATGGAGCCAACAAATTAGCACCCTGGTACATGCTTATAACTGCACCAAAAGTGATGCCACTGGGTTCTCCCCTACCGCCTGATGTTTGGAAGAGAAGCTCGACTACCAGTAGATGTGTGTTTTGGGGTCTCTCCTGATGGGGTTCAAGCTGACAACTATTTACAGTATGTGCAAAAGTTAAAGGCCCAGCTAACTCATGCGTACTAACTGGCTCAAACCATGGCTGCCAAAAGAAATCTGGCCAACAAAGAAAGGTATGATAAAAGGTGAAAGCACAGGAACTCCAGGAGGGAGATCGGGTATTGCTAAGAAATCTGGGACTGCATGGCAAACACAAGATTGCTGACAGATGGCACCATCTCCTCACATTGTAGTGGGCAAACTAGATGATCTGCCAGTGTACAAAGTAAGGCCTGAGAACAATTCAAAAGATGTAAAAACAATGCATAGAAATCATTTACTGCCCATTGGACAAATCCTGATTGAGTCTGAGCCCCAGAAGATGCCTCCTCTAGACCAGTGACTAGAGCTGCTGCTGAAAAGATCAAGAAAGCCTGCACCTACAGAAGCAAAGTTAAAGTGTTCCCTCCACAAGTCCCAGTTGAGCATGACTGTCAGTCCATATCAGAAGAAAGTGAGAGTGACTTTGAATACTATCCTTCTTACGAACTGAGTCAATTGTTTCGGGCAATCCCTAGTCAATACTGGAGACGAGCTGGGCCTTCTGGACTGTCTAAGCCCCAGCTTCATCCCTGGAGCCAATGCTCCCAGAAAGTGAAGTGCAAAGCATCAGATCAGATGAAATGGAATCATTGTGCATGGTTGAACTGTTTGAGCTTTCAGGGAGGAAATGATAGATTGGGGCAGACTGGTGATACACCGAACAAGAAGAGTATTTTGAGTGCCCTGACAGTCCACTGCCAGTGTCCGAAAAGCTCTCCATGCGAACCAAATGTTGTGGACTCAGAAACTGTAACTCCTGGAGCTGAAAGTGCCCCAAGTTCTAGCCTCTCTACCCCATGGAGACTCCTGACAAGTGAGGACAATGCTGAAAATGAGGCTCAGAGTGCAGAGACTGTAACAGTTCCCCTAGAAAGACTGGTCGAGCTGTAAAGCCTGTGGTGCACCTCAGTTATGATTCACTTGGGAGGCCTGTGGACTTGCCTCTCAATGTTGTCCATAAAGGAGTGTATGTGTCCCCGAGCTCATTGCCCAAACTGAGCATCAGTGCTAACTCCAAGTTACTTGTGTTGCCTCTTAGTATGGTGCCCTTGCCCGTCCAGCCACAAGGTAACTGATAGGGAAGGGCCCCTCTCTTCAGGTTTCATGTACAAGAGGTAATAACTTGAGTTATGGTACAATGTGTGTAATACTATGTAAAGAGTGACATACTGCAATGTTTCAGAAATGTGTTCATGGTAAAATGATGTATTGACTGATGATTACATGTGTGAGCCTAATGCAAATGTATATGGTTGCAGTTAAAACTTATGGGGTACTTGCCAGCCTTGGACGTCAAGCTTTCCCAGGCCAGGAAGGGTGTAACCCCTGCAAATGGGGGTTCCCAAAAGACTTCCAGGAGCTTGCTTGAATGCTCCAAGCCTGAATGGTGTTTGGTGTTTAAGCCATTTATCAGTGAGTGTTTTAGAGCCTGTGGTACTGTCTTTAAGAGCTGTCTGCTTGCAGACATAATTAGTTTGTATGGGGGGACTGTGTGCTTCTCTGTTTGAGTACCACTCGAGCTGCTGCCAATTCACTCCATTTTTGCAGTCACTAGGAGTGCAAAGGGAACCTATCTGAAAGATGTAACTGTTTGCCAGAAATCATTTACAGTAATAATGAAATTACAGTTTGTCTAACCTGCTTTCTTTGCAGTCAGAACTGTGTCTGCCTAGTTCCCATTCTGGTTTTGAACTGCTGAACTGGACCAATCAGTGTGGGGTAAGCTAGCTCTAAAATGGTGCCTTGGACGAATCAGAACTTGACTCATAATCTGAGCCAGCCACAAGAGGATTGTATGGGCAGTGACTTGGGAGATGTAGTTTAGACTTCGCACCTTTTGGACCAACAGCAGCAGTCTATTGTGAGTGACAGCCAATCCAGTCAAGAACTGGGAGGAACTCAAAGGAAGTGCCCGGTTTTGTCTGTTGGGAGTTTCAGTTTAGATCTGGCAGTGAAGGGGAAAGAAACCCTGTGCTCCTTCAGTGCACAGTTTCAGTCAAAAACGTGTAAGGCCCAGAGTTCCAGTCTGCAGCTTGTGTAACTGCTTGTTAGGACTGAATCCGTCCTGTGAAAAGAATCAAAGGATCTCTGAAGAGTAGAAACCAGGCTCACCCTGTAGAAGACTGAAGAAATTGTTGAATTGCACTCGGTCTGTCAGGAACTGAATCTGCTGTGTGTTCTCCCCGGTATTGTGCAGTAATTGCGATCGGGATAGAGAAGCAGCCTGCCTGGTATAGTACTTTTTTTTTACCATATAAATGTGTGAAGAGTCTCAGGGAGCTCAAAAGTAGCCCTGCTGACGTTGAAGGACCCTATCTTGTTTGGAGGTCGTGAGTACTAATTCAGGGTCGCTTCCTGTTGAATTGCCACATTAAATCCAAATGGAATCACTGTACTGCTGACTGTTTAAGCTAATTTTTCTTTTCACTGTGTGAAAGGGCCCTACCAGCTGCCATGGTTTGACTAGCCACTAGGGCTTGGGTACCCAGGGACAGTAACTGGTAGGGATAGGCCTGTGCACAGAGCCATAGGTAGATAGTAAAGTGATAAGCTAATTAACCTGATTTCCCCTGTCCTTGTTATATCCCCTAAATAAATCAGAGCTGCTTGTTTCAGCAAAGTTATACTGCCTGAGGTATTTGTCTATGTTAAAGTACTGTACTGTGATTGTTGCACTGTATCTTATTTCACAGGAGGTCCCAGTGCCAGAACCAGACCTGGGGTAAGTGTATACTGTGAAGGTAATTCTGATATATTGTGTGGGCCACTAGTGGGAAGAAAGGGGGTTGCAGTGTCCCAGAGGGCTGTGACCAAGTTAGTTTAACTATTGCAAACCCTGACCTCTGGGTGGAGGCACCCGCCATTGGATCCAGGCCCTCAACCTGTTAGTGGCAAATCAGGCAGGGTAGTAGCCCCTGGGATAACGCCATCTAGGGGTTACACTATTATCCAGTATTTTCCTTAAAAAAAAAAAGTTACAGTGTATTGTTTATTCATTGATTTTAAAAGTGTGTTTTGATAGCATAAGCAGAAATTTATTATGGAAGAACTATATTACAAAGTGGTAGACCCAACTTTGCTTGACACTCTTACTTGTCTATATGACTCAAATTGGTTTTAAGTCAGATATTTTTTATCAGGAAAATTATCAAACAAGATTAAAACAAACATAGGAGTCTGTCTGGGATGTATCTTAGCACAAATTCTGTTTTATTTACACACTAATATTCTGTCAACCAAACATTATCACCAAGATTTCCACTCTCCTAGGCTTGCCAAGACATTAATTAGTCATCTGATAGATGGAGATGACACTGTTTTGATTTCCACTTCCTTATTAGGCTTACAAAGGGAAACAAATGAATTCACAGTGTGAACATCAAAAAACTAAAAGTCAATATGGAAAGACTACACTTCTGTTTGGAAAGAAAAATATCTAAGTAAAAGCATTTTCATTAACAAACAGAAAGTAAAAGATGTACATTTTACATTTACATTGGGCTAAAATCACATCAAATAACAGCTGGAAAGGCCATATTGACCAAACAGAAAATAAAAGCTAGACAGCCTTTACTGCTTTAAGAACTTAAAGTATGGTGCAGAGTCAGTTACTGAAGCATTAAAAGCAATGAATGCTAACATGAAATCATCAATCCCTTTATGGGGCAGAGATATGGGGCACGAATAAAAAATATATCCAGATTAGAGACAGCAATTAGCAAAGTCTACAAATACTTTCTAAGGGTACCACACGCAGCCAGTACAGCAGCTTTTAGAGCAGAATTGGGACAGTGTCCATTAAAAGTCCTGGTCAAGGAAAGAGTTTCCAGTCTTCTGAAAATTTGTCTTCAACCTCATATAGGTTTCCGTGAATCTAAGATGAGCAGGTGAAGTTTTCTCAAGAGGGTTTTCATTCACCTTATATTAAATTCATCCATAAACGCATTTAATCCAGCCGATTTGTCCCATGTTTGAAGTGACATTTACAGGAAGCCATGGGTGGAAAATTGCAGTTGGAATTAAAAGAGATTCCAGGACATATTCTCCCAACAAGACATGAAAATGTGGAAAACTCTTAAAATTTGTGACTGCTTTGTAAATAACCAGAAACCTCATGGTAAAGAGAAATATCTAGATTTGCTTGGAAAAACAAGGAAAGGAGTCTCTTTATTGGATTTAGATGCAAACGTTTGTGAGTAACTAATTTTTTAAAGGCAAAGTACTACTTCTCCTTCATGTGCCTGTAATCTCTTAAGAAAAGATCTATGATGGGTCCGCCCGTGGCGCTGAGGGTTGAGGCGCTGAATGCCACACTGCCCACGCTGGTGACCCGGTTCAGGAACGAGCCTGAGTCATCAGGGGTCAGCAGGGAGGACTAGAATCGAGTGTCCAATGACAGCTCTCCTAGCCCTGGGGAGAAGGGAAGGATGCACGCCACGCCTACTGATCCCTAGGGATGCCTGGTGGTACTGCAGTAGCGTGGTGCCAGTGTGGGGAAACACAGCAGACGTCCGCGACATTAGTACACTGACATCCTTGCACGTCCGTAGCTTCCAGGGGAAAAATGGAGGAAAAGCAGCACAGATCCGCTGCAGCTTGATTGCCGCAGTTTTACGGCCGACGATGCCCAGAATGCATAAGCAGTAATGGTTCCTTGCCGGATGAGGGGGCTACAGGGACGGCTCCTTTGCAGGCAGAACTGCGCCTGCCAGCTGGGCATGGAGCTTCAGGATCGGGGTGAAACGAAGGAGCGGTGGCTGGAGGTAAGGCAGGACTGTGGCTGCAGGGGAGGAGAAATGTTAAATGATAAAAAAAGAAAAGATCTATGATGTAATTCCTCATTGTCCCTGCTTTAATACTCCAAGATGGAATATATAGAGGATAATGCCTAGATTGTGGTTGTTAACCACACTGTAATCACCTCAAGCAGTTGCCAGAAACCACATAAACCCTCGAGAGTGCAGCTCAAGAGGTTTATAGTTGGCATGGTAACCACGAGAGGTGATTACACTGTGGTTAACAACCACATGCTAAGCATTGTATTTTATAGTGTATGGTAACAGCATCATTTTTCTGAACTATAACAGCATCATTTGGCCACTGAGTAACAAGGACAGTTCCAAGTTTAAAACAAAATGCATTTACCACATAAGGGATGAAACAGGAATGCTCATTAGAACATGTTTTAGCATAAAACAGCAGAAGAAGTGCTGGTAACCTGGAATGTGTACTTTTTAAAATTTCTGTCAGGGACAGTTGATAATATTCTTTTAAAAGAATTACTACAGCTGGTGACATTCTTTCTCTGTAATCCCACTGTAATGACATATGCAAGATAGGTTTACAGCATTCTGATGTCATAACAGTGGGATTATTATGTTATAAATTTATTGATTTTAGTCAATTATAGACAGTCTCCATACATTATAGTAGAGTTACTGATGGGTCGACTTACTACATCCTCTGATTACATACTTACCTGGTTGTTTACTTCTACAGAAGTACAGGAAAGGCAGGGGAAGGCAGAGGCAATGTGGGTCTCCCTTGAACCAGGAAATAGCACAGCAATATGAGCAGGGTGATCTACAGACCTCCAGCACAGAGGGAGAAAGTGGACATGGTACTAGTGGAGGAAATTCATGACATGGCAGCTAAAAGTGAAATCCTGTTGATGGGAGATTTCAATATGCCACATGTGGATTGGACCATCCATGCAACTGCTTTAGCCAGAAGCATGGCCATCCTGGAATCCCTGCAGGAGTTGGATTTGGACAGCTGGTCATGAGCCCACCAAGGACAAATCAATTCTAGACCTGGTATGGACCAATGGGAAAAGAGTCAAAAGAATCCAGGTGGAAGGGCAGCTGGGATCCAGCAACCATCACATGGCGTGGTTTGACATGGAGACAGGGACTCAAGCCACAAAAGGGTTAAAGTATTAGATTTCAGGAGGATGGATTTCAATGAATTAGGTAGATGTTTAAGAGTAGCTCTGGAGAAGGTAGAGGTAATGGAGGGGTGGAGGAACAGTGGAGGAGACTAAAAGGAGCCATTATGGAGGTAACTAACGATGCATTAGGATAGTGGCCAAAGGAAAAGAAGAAAGAAACCACTATAGTTCTCTAAAGAGGTGGGAGACAAAGTAAGGGCAAAAGAGCAAGTTCAGGAAGGATAAGGGGACCCAAAGGGAAGAGGACAGGGAGGTGTACCTTGAATATCTAAGAGAGGCAGGAAGGCTGTTAGGAAAGCCAAAGCACAGACAGAGAAGGGTTTAGCACGGACTATAAAACAAGCATTTGTCAATGCCGAATGTTTGCTTACTGGCATTGGCAGTGGTAGTGCAGAAGTTACAGAGCTGCGTAATAGGAATGGCAGTGAAGTATTGAACTGAAGCCAACCCACCACCACCCTGCAGAGATGACAGGCATTGGGGTGTGCATTTGGGTCGTCAGGCATAATGGCCACGCCATTTCACCACACACCCACTCTGCAGAGACTGACAAGTGTCACGTGTTCCTTTGGGGTCTTGGCCCTTATGCGCATTCCTATTTCATTAGGAAATACGGTGAGATGGGTGCAATATAGGAGAATGGGTGAAGTTTGGGGTCAAGAGTCCAAGGCATACCTCGATGCCTCTCAGTGACTGCAGCGTGTGGAATGGTATGAGCATCACAGGCAAGAATCCCAAGTCACACCCCTGATTCCTGTCATTCTCTATAGGGTTGGGCGATTAGTTGAAAAGCCTAATACCTCAGGCATTCGTTGGTATTTTAACTCCAAATTTTCAACATGTTTGTTTTGTGACCCCACCTCATGAACAGGGGAATATCAGTTTGGTAGCCGAAAGCTGCTTATGCACAGTGACTACGGGATTTAGCACCACAGGTGCAAAAATATTCCAACAGGCTGTAAAAATGACAGCTGTACTCTGTCATGGGGAGGTGATAAAATGGCTATGTTGCAAATGTGTAGTAAAATATTTCAAAAATGGTGAAGTCACGACGGCATAGAAACTGTGCAACGACACCCGTTATATAAGTAGGTTGGGGATATTTTATAGCAGATTGTCAACTCAGGCATTTTGGTGCCTCCGATCATGAACAGTGTCACTGTGATTTTCTTTATCTGTGCCGAACAATGATTTCCGACAGCGACCACGCATCTCTGCACTGAAAGTGTGAAAACACACTTCGCCATGTTGTGAAAAATGGCAGCTGTACTGTTCATAAGGAAGTGTTGAAAATGCCACTAGTGAAAATCTGGACTGAAAATATTACAAAGTCATGAACTAACGAGGATGCGTGGAAACTGCACAATGCTCACTGTAACACAGTCATTTTATGGACTTTTGTCACCAAATTTTCAACATAGCCATTTTAAGACCTCTGCTCATGAACAGTGTAACTGTGATTTTCTTAATCTGTCCTAAACATTGCTTTCGCACACCAACAGCACCATTGTGCGCACATGTGCAATAACACATTTTGGGTGACATATGAAAAATTGCAGCTGTACTGTTCATAGGAAGTTTAATAAAATGGACATGTTGAAAATCTAGAGGAAATATTAAATTTGCAAACTTACGAGCATGCATAGGAACTGTGCAATGCACGCTCGTAAAAGTCATTTCTAAGCATTTTTCCACCAAGTTTTCAACATAGCCATTTTAAGACCTCTGCTCATGAACAGTGTCACTGTGGTTTTGTTAATGTGTCCCTATACATTGAGCTTGCACACCGACTGCGCCATTGTGCGCCACTATGGGCGGAAACACGCTTTGGGCAGGATGAAAATGACAGCTGTACTGCTCATAAGGAGGTGTGAAAAATGGCAATGTTGGAAATCTGGAGTGAAATATTGAAAATTCGCAAACCTACGAAAGCGCATGGGAACTGTGCAATGCACACTCGTAAACAGTCATTTTAGGAATTCTGTCACCAAATTTTCAACATTGCCATTTTACAGGGACACTGGTTTACCGGATTGAGAAAGGCATATTCCGTTTGCACATTGTAAAAACGGTATTGTCACCGTGTCTTTTAAGCCCAAATCCGTTTTACTGGTGTTTGGTTTTGTGTACTTTATTTAACAATTTTAACTCTGCTAACTTGCATTTTAGCATTTTGACCTCCACTATTACACATCTTTCCATCCTTGTACCAATTTAAAGTTAATTCAGGTACAAGATGTGATGGCAGCAGCAACACTACAGCCTCCATCCCTCTGGTGTGACAGAAGCAGCAGCACTACAGCCCCCATCCCTCTGGTGTGACAGAAGCAGCAGCAGCACTACAGCCCCATCCCTAAGGTGTGATAGAAGCAGCATTACAACCCCATCCCTCAGGTGCGATGGCAGCACCAACAGCACTATGGCCCCATCCCTCTGGTGTGATGGCAGCAGCAACAGCACTAATGACCTCCCTCGCTCAGGTGTGACAGAAACAGCAGCACTGTGGCCCCCATCCCTTAGTTGTGATGGCTGCAGTACTACATTCCCCATCCATCAGTGGTGATGGCAGAAGCACTACAGCCCCCACCCCTTTGGTGTAATGGCAGTAGCAACAATGCAGTCCACATCCTCTGGGGTGATGGCAGTAGTGACAGCACTATGATCCCTTTCTTCAACACCCACACCCGACATGCACAAGTTACTAATGACTTGGTGTCTTTGCTTGTAGAACTCAGATGTGAATTAATTGAACCATCACCACTAAGGTGGGCCACTTTGTTTTTTCCTATCTATAATTTAATTGCCTGAATTGGGTTTCTGCCTGTGACACCGCTGACCAGATTTAGGGAACAGACTTGGATGTTGGAGGGCTAGCTGGCGGGTGAAGGCTTGAGTGTCCAATGACCACTCACCTTCTCCTGGGAGGGAGGGTGGGTTCACAGCTCAGCATTTGCTGGCCCCTGATAGAGACCAGTGGCATGACAACATGTCAGCCCTCACTGCAGGAGGGAGCGTGATGGACGTCAGCTTGTGCCTTGACATCATGTGGCCTTTCACACTCCCAAGAAAATGGGAAAACACCTGCTGACCAATCAAGGACAGCTGTTGGTCCCTCCATAAGCCAGAAGCCCCAGACATGTGTCTGTTCTGACCCCTGTCATGCCCAGGATACACAGGAAGCACTTTAGGGCAATTCTCCTCCACTGGTAGCCTCCCACAGGGGTAGGGGTCCACTCAATGAAGGGTTACTTTGGGTTACCTGGTAGCATAGCAGTAAGGGGCAGTGGATGGTGGTTGGGACTCAGCAGCGGTGGTAGGGCCTGGCTGGCCTGAAGGAGTGAATGGCCAGGGGTAGGAGGAGGAAAAAAACCTGCTTGAATTTGCTTCTTTGAAATATAGTGTCTTCATCAAAAAATCCATAAGTGATTAGTGGAGGACATTCAAATGGATTTATGCATCTCCCAGACATGGATGCTTTTTTTTACTTGGTGTCCATGAAAAGGGTGTCTCCTGGTTTTTATGTCTTTGTTCAGATGTGAATTGAGCACTATTCTGCCCACCAGGATCATACAGCCCCTGTGGTCTTACCTTCTGTACGTCATTAACTGTGCTTTCAAAATCCACTGGCCAAACATAAGTATACTTAAATACTTAACATTTGCTTTTGTTGAAGCAGTCTATCAGAAAACTTTTGGTGTCACAAAACTGAAACAGCAGGTGGGAGAAAAGGTGCAAATTATCCAATTCACCTAAATGGGGTGCTAACTGTGAAGTCTTTTCATAAGTAGTAAGGCAGTTTCTTCTTTGTGAACATACTTTCATTCAGACTAGTTTTCATTCAAACAACTGAGGATTTTGGATGGCCCTACTGATTATAAACTTGAATAAGCTAGTTGGTAACAGTGAGCCTGTGTTTAGCAATCTACAACCTAGATGCTTATATGCAAAGAATACAACAAAAACCTGACTAAAATCTAAAACAAGTGTATAAAACACATAAAATGTATCTGAACATTTATCTTTACCTATACAAAATCATTTCAGCCCAAGTAAAACACAGGTAAATTACATGGTACCCTGACTACTTTTCTGTGATGTAGTAAACATATATTGGTATTTTTTCATATTCTTTGTGAAGCAGGTAAGGCCCACTAGGCAGAACTGTCTGTTTTCAGGAGTGACCTAGAAGCACTGGGAGGTTAAGTGACTTGCTTGGAGTTGCACAGTATGCAAGTGGAGGTTGTAGGAATCAAACCAGGTCTGCTGGATGTACCCAGCTCATTCACTGCTTGTTACTCTAACCACTAGGCATGGGTGGTTAAACTGATTGGCTGATTACAACAAAGCAGTGCGGGTGATTTTCTTACTGATTCTGTATGCAGCAAAGTCAAAAGGATGAAGCACAGCAGCATTCATTTTAAGATGCTGAAATCTAGGGCCAGCCATTGGCGCTGTGGTAGCACTATTGCTTGCAATGCCAGTGACCCAGGGCCAGAAGCAAACTCGAGTTGCTGGAGGTCTGGCCAGGGGAGTAGGATCGAGCACCTAGGGGACTGCCCTCTCCTCCAGGGAGGGTGGGCTGCAGGTCCGCTGCTTTACCACCACCTATGAGATCACGGGTGGTGATGCAATGGTGCTGCAAAGTGATCAGAAGGGACGACGCTAGCCAGGATCTGGAGCAGTGGCATGTTTCTATGTGACCTACCTCCTTGGATCTCCTGCTTTGCCAGTACTCAGGGACAAAGACCAGAAAACCAGAAACAATCACCCCACATCGGCCACTGACAGAAGGGACTCAGGTGCTCTAGACTTCTTAACCAGGCTCCATGAGGGACCCACTGAGCTGCCCGACACACACTAAGGGAGTGTGGAGGGGTGACCTGGGGTCCCTCCTTCCCACCTGGGGGGTACAATCCAGGCAAGATAGGGGCAGGACCACAGAGCTCCTAAGCATTAGCTGGGGTGAAGCTAAGGGATAGCCAGCCTAGGGATCTCTGAAAAGTGGAGACTGATGCTGTGAGAAGGGGACACAGAAAGAGAAAATAAAAAAAATTTAAAAGATGATGAAATCTTAGAGATTCTGTGCAGTGACATGCACTGTGAAGCACCGGTACAGAATTCAAAATCCGCAAATCAAGGAGGATTCCGTGATTGTTACCGGTGTTACTGTAAAATGGAAAACCAGGGTCCCTGCCATTTTAAGATCTCTGCTCATGAACAGTGACACTGTGATTTCCTTAATGTGTCCCATACACTGAGTTCGCATGACTGCGCCATTGTGCGCTACATGGGCGGAAACATGTTTTGGGTGAGATGTGAAAATGACAGCTGTACTACTCATAAGAAGGTGTGGAAAAATGGCAATGTTGAAAATCTGGAGTGAAATATTGAAAATTAAAACCTATGAGCGCAGCGAGGGAACCGCGCACACGCTCAGAAACAGTCATTTTAGGAATTTTTCACCAAATTTTCAACATAGCCATTTCAAGACCTCTGCTCATGAACAGTGTCACTTTGATTTTCTTAATTTGTCCTGCATATTGATTTCACACACCGACTCATGCCATTCTGCGCTACAAGGGCGGAAACACATTTTGGGTGAGATGTGAAAATGACAGCTGATACTACTCATAAGATGGTGTGGCGAAATGGCAATGTTGAAAATCTGGAGTGAAAATATTGAAATTTAGTGAACTTAAGCTCTGTAGGAACTGCAACGACGCTGTTACAAAACAGTCATTTTTTGAATTTTGGCACCAAATTTTCAACATGGGTTTTTGGGCCCCTTCTCATGAATGATGTCACTGTCATGGCGTATTCAGTTCTGAAGGGTGATTTCGCAGTCACTGCGCAGTCACTCGCGAAAATCACCCTTCGAGCCCGAATAACGCCATGACAGTGACATCATTCATGAGAAGGGGTCCCAAAACCCCATGTTGAAAATTTGGCAAAATTTCAAAATGCCTGAGATATGCAATAAAGTTGAACCCTCCTATCTAGCCCATTATACAGCTTACCGGCATTTCCTCAGTTAGCGGTCGCTTTGAAGAGTGCAGACGTGTTCCCGGTCCAATCAAGATCATCGCCCGGAGTCCGAGGTAAGTATGGGGTGAGGGGGTGGGAGGCTGGGGCAGTGGGTGGGTGCGGATGGGAGGGGGCCTGGGAGACGCACGGGACAGTTTTGTTTTCATTAAAAAAAGACGCGGGTCATGATCGCTTGCCACGCTGGGGTGGGCTCCCCGCATGGCACAATGACTTTGAGTTTTAGCCGACGGGGATTGGGCACCCCTCGGCGCAAAAACCTATTGGATGTTTGCCACGCTGGGGTGGGCCCTGCGGGCAACAAAGGACTTTGGCCTCGTATCAAGGGGGATTGGGCACCCCGCCGGCAAATTATTGATTGCCACGCTGGGTGGCCTCAGCGTGGCACCAAACCTGGGAAGGGGAGGAGCGATGCAGCGCAGCCGACGGGATTGGGCACCCGTCAGCTACTCGCTGCGTCTGGGGCATGCGCCTGCGGCTGGGAAGCTATGTAGCAGCTTATTGCTGCTCACTCAAGCGAGCTCCCCTTTCAATCAGACACTCTGCATTTTGGAGCGTGTCAGACAGCTCCAAAATGCATTGGCTTACAGGGCCGCGCCTGCCAGCACAGTGCCTGAATTGAGGAGGAGGTGACACACCGAAATTCCGATGATGACTATGTTTCTTGCACATGCAAGCAAACATAAAAAGGGGACAAGACATTCTATAGGTACATCAGCGATAGAAGAAAAAACAAGGGGGATTGTGAGGCTCAAAGGGGTGGAGGAGAGGCAAGGAGGGGGATCTAGATAGGCAGAAATACTGAACAAATACTTCTGTTCAGTATTCACTGAGGAGGGAGAGGGTCAAGGACCACAGTTGGGGAGCAGAGGCAATTGGTGGGGGAGAAGTGGATACCAGTCCATTCACAGTGAGAGAGTTCTGGAGGAACCACAAAGCTGAAGGGGATAAAGCCATGGGGCCAGATGGCATATACCCGAGGATATTAAGGCAGCTGCAGAGGGAACTAGCAGCACCTCTGGCCATCCTGTTCACAGAGGCACTCAACACAGGTGTGGTTCTAGGCCTGATGACCCCATGGCACACCCCGATGCCTGTTGGTGTGTGGAGGGTGGGGAACGGGGTGGGTAGGAGTGGGAACCATGTGGGTGGGGCGCTAGGTTGTAAACCCTAATGCCTCATTTCCCTGCTTTTGTTGCTGTGGTATTCACCCTAACTGATGCGCTAACAAAGTTTTTGTAACTAATTTCCTTACTTTTTGAGGTAGCATACTAGTATCCTCATTTTACTGTAGCGCGAGGGCCCATTCCTTCATCCAGATAGTACAACAGCATCCATATGTCACAGTGGGGAGCGAGGGTCCTGTATGTAGTTGTGAAAAACAGAGGTCTTTGCCTCTGTGCCTCTACACATTAAGTTACTAGCAGGCATAGCAAAATTGCAAACAAATAGTCATAACTGTGCCATCTTAAATAATTTTCACCCCAGATGTTCAACATAACCTTCTTATCATCTAACTGCATGTACCCAGCACAAGAAAACTTTCAAATCCTGTCAAAATATAATTCAGCGCAACTGTAATGCCATTTTGCACTACACATGCGGAAAAACATTTTGGTAGGATTTGAAAAATTATAGCTGTACTATTCATGAGGTGGTGTGAGAAAAAATGCTAATGTTGAAAATCTGGAGTGAAAACATGAAAAACTGGCAAAGTTATGGCGTCTTGCCGAGAACCGCGTAATGCACACTCGTAACATGGTCATTTTTTGGAATTTTATCACCAAATTTTCAACATGGCCTTTTGGGACTCCTCCTCATGAACAGTGGGACTGTGATTTGGTTAATCTATCCAGAAAGATGTCGCATAGCGCAAGATCATTCGCAGCACCACAGGTGAAAAACATATTTCGACCAGGATATGAAAATGACAGCTGCACTGTTCATAAGCAGAGTGAATAAATGGCAATGTTGAAAATCCAGAGGAAAATATAAAAATTACGGTTATGAGTCATGAGAAAGCGCAATACAACGACACTCATAACGCAGTCATTTGTTTGAATTTTCACTGAATTTGCAACATGGGCTTTGGGACCCCACCTCATGAACAGCAGCATTGTTGTTTCATTAATCTGTCCCACAAAGTGATTCTGCACAGCGACCGTGAAATCGCTCGGGACCGAGTAACAAAATGAAAATGACAGTGACAGCATTCACGGTGGTGGTGCCAAGAACCCCATGTTGAAAATTTGGGTCAAAATTCCTAAAATGGCTGAGATATCATAGTTGAAACCCCATTGACAGCCATTATACGGCGCTACCTTGATTCTTCATTTTGTGTGTTCGCTTTGAAGAGTGCAGACATGTCCCGATCCTCAGAAGATGACAGCGCCAACCCCAGAGGTAAGTATGGGGTAAGGTGGGATGCGAGGAGGTGGGTACTCAGTGGGAGGATGGGGATGGGGAGGGGGACTGGGAAAGACATAGGACCGCTTTTTTCCAGGTTAAATAAAAAATAATACGGCGGGGACGGTTTTCTTTATTTACAGGTTCAGAAAATAAATAAAATTTGGGCACACTGGGGTGGGCTCCCAGTGTGCCACATGAGTTGGGGGGAGGTACATGCTGTCAACAGGGGACTGGGCATCCCTTCAGCAAGGCACAAAATAAAAAATAACATACTTTTGGGCACACTGGGGTGGACTCCCAGTGTGCCATGAGTAGGGGGATGGGGGACATGATGCTGACATGGGGATTGGGCACCTGGATATTGTGGATTTTGGGCAGACTATAGTTCGATGCAGGATCCTGCATCGAATATTTCAATGCAGGATCCTGCATTGAAGAAAAGGATGGTGGGGATAGTTTTTCTATTTACAGGTGTAGAAACTGTTATTACATCCTGCGGGGGTCAGGGATCGGGCTGGGGGGCCACTAGACTACCAGGAAAATAACTGTATGACATCCTAGGGAGTCAGGGATTGTGATGGGGGGGGAGGCCACTAGACTACCAGTGGTAGAATTAATTACTTTGGATTGCTTCGCTTTACTACACAGAACAGGAGCGCCGCATTACCGATTCTTTTTTGCAGGTGTAATTAGTGCCGCTGCCACAGGTGGCACAAAACCTGTAGTGCAGCGCTATTATTTAGAGTATGCCGGCACGCCGCATTCATGGTCACTCCTCACTCTACCCCTGAATACATTAACGCTTAGCGCCAGCACTATCACTCAGCACCAGCGCTAAAAGGGCTTCCAATATTGTAGCCTGCGCATAAATTTGTGCTATTCCAGTGCAACAGATATGTGCCAGGCCCAAAGCTTTGAATAGCTGGCCCATGGTCTTTAGTTTCAGCCATTCTCTAATGGCTTTGTGATGTCCTCTTTCTTATTCTGACACTGATTATGCTTAGAGCAGCAGTATTTGTTAGTCACCATGCAGCTTTTACAGCAAAAATGTATTTCTGGCAAAAACATCAATATGTCAATTTTTCTTTGCACATGATCGGCTGGTTTTTATGAAGGCAAGCGCATGAATGCTTTCATTCATGAGAAGGTGGAAAATCGTGGAGGAGGGCAGGTTGTTCCAGTCATCTTCCATAATGAGAATTGGGCAGGGGAAAGGAGGGTGGAAATAGGGTGCTGCCAGGGTGGGGGTGGAGGATATATTGGATATTTTCAAAGCATAAACAAGCACTATATTAACTTAAAAGATGGCAGCTAGCCATAGAGGCAGGCAGGTTGTGCTGGTCAACCATCAGAGGACTTTATTTATAAATAATAAAGTAATATAACGAATTGTGGGTGTAGGGGAGGAGGGTGGACTGGACTGCTGACAGAGGGTGGAGGTATAGTGGTTACATTTTACTGGGTTTTCAGCTTGGTGAGGAAGGTGGGAGCTGGATTTTTGGCTTTTTTTTTTTTTGGTCGGGCCTCAAATACCACATACCCAGATATCCATATATTTGGCTGCTGAATACCAGTTAATTGGCAGAATATTCGGAAAATATATTTGCACACATCTGGTTTATACCAAGTCTAATTACAACTGGGCAAGAGGTTCTCTAGAAATAGTCAAATAGTAAATCACATATCTGAATCATGCATAATAACTAGGTAACCACAATTGAGACTGTAATATCCTCTAAATGTATTCTTAATGAATGACTACACCACATTTAATCACCATTTGATACGTTGTTCCCAAGACACAAACATGTTAAAACAGCTCAAAAGCCAAAAATCATGTATAATTACTGTATATTTAGGCCACCATGACAGAGAGTGTAATACTCTAAGAAATGTTATTGATAAATGTCTAAACCAGCTTTGACTACAACTGATAATAAGCAACATACATGCAACATGTGGGTTAGAATCCTTGCCAGAACTACTGGAATACAGCAGCTAGCCAATATCAATCCACTCGAGCAAACCACATATCACACTTTACAAGATTGTTTCTTTGAAACCAAAGACAGAGACTAACTTCACCATAACACTGAATTCAAACTTACATAGCTTTGGTGCCTAAAATACATAAGCAACTAAGCAACTAACACGTGTCTATGTCTTCTGTTAGCACCCTTTGCAACTGTGTGAGAGGCCTTCGGCACCATGCAATTCTGCTTAAAGTTGGACCAGCATAACATTCTGTGGTGATTTGCATATGTAGCCCATGATGCTTTGCATTGTGGGGGCATGTGTGATTTTGTATTTTCTTGAAACTTGGCTTCCCAGCCAAATGCCCTTTGGGGTAACCCTTGCCTCAGTGTTTACGCACAGAGGTTCTTTTGTCTTTTAAATAGTTTTTATTTTAATGGGTTCACCACAATATATCCAAGGCACACTGCCTTAAGGGTAGCTGGTCCATTCCACTGGGGTGTCAAACAGACGAGGCATACTGATGAGTCCTGGTAGGATGAAACACGTGTTCATGTCTTCTGTTAGCACCCTTTGCAAACTGTGTGTGAGGCCTTTCGCACCATGCAATTCTGCTTAAAGTTGGACCAGCAAAACATTCTGTGGTGATTTGCATATACAGCCCATGATGCTTTGCATTGTCGGGCATGTGATTTTGTATTTTCTTTAAGCAACTAAGATCCTTTATCGACACAGAAAAATTACTAAACCCCTTCAATCCAGATTCAGAACCAATCACAGTACAGTCTCGGCATTAGTTAAAGTAACCAACGACTGGCAACTGGAGTTGGAGCATAAAAGTCAGTATGTGCTGTGTTTCTTGACCCTCAGCAAAGCATTTTGACACAGTCGACCACGACCTGCGTTCTCAACTCGTTAAAACACTAGATTGGATGCTACTTCTCTAAACTGGTTCTCTGAATATCTGACAGACAGATACCAGCAGGTGAAAGCGGATGGCAAACAATCTGCCTAAAACTTTTACAAAGAGGTGTCCTCAGGGATCCATATTAGGTCCCTCCTCTTTGCAGTGTATATCAACAACATTGATGAGGGAATCAAGGATGCAAGTATTCACTTATTCGCGGAAGACACAGTGCTGTACCTGAGTCGTCCCACACCAAAAAGAAGCTTGTACTGACCTACAAAAGATTTCAACCTCCTGCAACTCCAACTAATCAATAAAAACTGCTATTAAGTGCTAAGAAAACTAAAGCTATATTATTTTCCCCTGCAAACTACACAAGCGCTACTGACTCCCCTCCCAATAACCACGATGCTGGGAGAGTGCTTAGAGTATGTTCTGAAATTCAGATATCTTGGGGTCTGGATCAACTGTAAACTCTCCTTCACTGACCACCTGGAAGACTTGCTGAAAAAAAATTAAGGCAAAGACTTGGCCTTTTTGTAGGATAAGAAGACTTTACAGCAGACGAAAGAAATCACAGTCCAAGCCACGCTCCTGTCCTTAATTGACTACGTAGACTTCATACACAGTAGCTGTGCAGCTTCCTATCTTGGAAAATTGGATACACTCTACCACAGAGCTATACACTTCATCACTGACCTCCCTTCTCAACGCATCGTGCACTATATGCCATCACGGGCTGGACCTCACTTCACTATAGGCGCAACTTTAATGCAGCACTCTGGACACTTAGGGCCCTCGTGGCAACTCCTCAATACATCATCGACTGTCTGTCTCCGATTGTGCCCAGGAATTATTCCCTTAGAAGCTGCTCACAATTCCTGCTAAATATACCCAGGGCACTCACAAGTCGGGAGAGCCACCTTTGATTCGCACTCCCATCAATATGGAATAAAAGCCAAAAATACTTTGCTGAAAACCCCAGTAAGTACCCTTTTGTTCTAAAGGCTTTACTGTGCTGGCATTATGGAAATTTGCAACTGCTTTACTAGACACTAACTAACCTCCGTCCTCCTCAAACGGCGGCCCCAAACTGAAATGTGTGCCTCTGCCTCTAGCATGCCCACCAACAGATCCACAGGATTTATTGCTGAACTCCGTATCTTATTCTTTGACGTTCTGAACAGCTGCAGCCTGATTCTAGCACATGCTACCACACTTGGGATAATTATCATCTTTCGCCCAAAAATATTCGGTCCCTCGTCCATCCAACACCTCCCTGCCCCAACCTCCAGGACCCTCCCAGTTATGCCCCTGCTACTATATTCCTCCTCTTGCACTTAGTACAACGGCAGCTTTCTCCTCCATATGTCGCGTTTTGGGGCAAAATCGCTTCATCGCTTTCATCGGTCCTCTGCCCTCCCAATTCTCACTCTGCTCTAACAATTGGGTCCTCTTCGCTGCCCCTATTCCCCACCTCTCCTAAATTATGCGCTTGATATCTTCTATCTGGTATGCCTACCCTCTCCTAACATTTCCCACTACAAAATGCACAGTTTTTGGGCTTGGATCCAGCATGTTCATTATCCATGACTCCTTGTAGTTCTATGTTCAATGTATATTACCTGTAAATGTGCATTTTTACTATAATAGCAGCTATTTTACTGTTTGTACTATTGTAATTTGTCTTTCTGTATTATTACTGTAGGACCGAGGTCCATCTTGTAAATGAGCTTGCTCAATGGTGCCCGCCTGGATAAATAAAGATAAAGAAAGATAAAGATTTCAAATTGGAAAGTGTATGGGTGGCACTATTGCGCAATGAACAGTGCAGCTGCATGGCATCAGCAGTCCTCAAATGTAATGAGTACACAAGTCACCTTTACATACCAACATATGAAATTGCCAGCGGATACAGGCCTTACAGGCTATCTAGTCTGCTTGAGTGTACAGCACTTCAGCCTTTTAAACTGCAGCTGCACCCCACCCCTCTCCTCCTCCCAACTGTTTTTGCCCATGTTTCCTCACATCCACCCCCGCCCTCTCACAGTTTGAACCTCCATTTGATCCTGTCCCACCCCTCTTGAAGCTGCCCACTGTCTGCAGCGATACCACCTCCTCCAACAGCGATTCCACCCTGTCACCACTCTTTCAGTGAAATAGTGCCTCCTCATTTCCTCTTGAATCTACCACCTTCCAACTTCTGAAGGTGTCCCCTGATTTCCTTTCCACCTTTTAATTTGAAAATACCTCTAGTGCTTACTCTGGTCATACCCTTCAGATACTTGAAGGTCTCAGTCATATCCCCTCGTTCCCTTCTATCCTCCAGGGAATACATATTGAGCTCATTCAGTCTCTCCTCATAAGGCTTATCTCCCAAACCCAGGATCACTTTTGTTGCCCCGCGCAATACCCATCTAGCAGCTTGATGTACTTTTTCAAATATGGGCACCAGTATGGCATGCAATACTCCAAATGTGGGCTCACCAGGGACCTATACAGAGGCAGGATGACTTCCCTGTCCTAGAAGTAATTCCTCTTACAATGCACCCCAGTATTCTGTTGGCTTTGCCGCCTTCCTGCACTGGGCTGAGTGGGTCATTTTCCTGTTATGAGTACACCCAGATCCTTTTCTTCCGTTTACGTGGATAGCTGCACCCCCCAACCAGCAACTATTTCCAGGGTTTCTGGCACCCAAGTGCATTACTTGCACTTCTTGGCATTGAACCAAAGTTGCCATGTGTTAGACCATTCTTCCAATCTTGCCAAATTTTCCTGGAGTACTTTACCACCTTCTCCTCCATCCACCACGACAGATCTTAGTGTCATCAGCGACACAATATGACACAGCGATAACAGTAAAAGCAATGCTCTTACTAAAGCTTTGCACATACCTAGAAAGCTGAACAGCAATGGCTAAAAAAAAATCAGAATTTATGTAAAGACGCCACCAGTGTGCACTCAGTACGCCTGACCCAAATCTCTAACAGCCTTAGTCCTGTGGATCTGCGGTGACATTTTACATACTGTATCAAGGGCTGGATTTTGAAAAAGTCAGGATCATGCACCTACAACTGCAGCCACCCAATTATGTCCAAGCAGTCCAGCCGCTTTTTTGAAAGAGGCATCCTCTGCAACAAAAGGTCATGATTTGTAGCAACAAATTCATGCAAAACCAATATGCATCATATTTTACAAATTGCATAGACCATATAAATGAATGAATAGCACTTTGGACAAATTTACCTTTTGAAAACAGCAGTGGAGTATGTTGACTTCCCTCCCCAAAAAACCACACTGAATGACTTCCAAATCTGAATACATGAGTTTTGACTCAGGCCAAGCCAATTATACAGTTTCAAGCAGGCTTAAACAGAACTACCCCCATGCTGCACAACATCAGCCGCTGAGCAGCTGTCGGAAGTTTCAAGCTGGCTTAAACAGAACTACCCCTCCCCACCCGCTTCACAACATCAGCCGATGAGCAGCCATTGGGAGTTTCAAGCAGGCTTAAACAGAACTACCCTCCTACGCTTCACAACATCAGTCGCTGAGCAGCCGCCGGGAGTTTCAAGCAGGTACGGATGCAGGATTACTAGAGTGCTCCTCATGCTGAATCGACTCCTGCTAGGGGTGTTAGCAGAATTTTAAAAGACTTTACTGTTTACTCTAACTCTGCACCACTCTGCATGATAATTTAGACAGCTTTATTTTAAAGCTGGCAGAGTGGGCTGATAGTCTCTGTACCCTACTTAACTCACAGTCTGTGATGATGTTTTAACTAGGAACTTCAAGGTTTTTATGTGCGCTTACTGCAGAATCTTGGATTTTACTCAGAATTCAAAGTGGATTGTTTTTACTTTGTGTCTGCACCTGATCAGACACATGCGAGCAGTCTTGTGAGCCATGTGTTCACTTCGATCCCACCCTGTACCTTATCGCTTTTGTTCTGCTCTTTCTACCAGGCTTAAACAGAACTACCCCCCTCGGCTTCACAACATCAGCCACTGAGCAGCCGTTGGGAATTTCAAGCAGGTAAGGAAGCAGGATTGCTGGAGTGCTCCTTGCTGAATTGGAACTCCTGCTAGGGTGTTGGCCTGTCAACGCTGCATGTCAACTGCTCCACCCTCCCAGCCACCCACCCACCAACCCAGGACTGACCCTAGACGTATTGCCTTTTGGTCACGTGATTTGTCATGTGATTGATTGTACTGTTGTTAAAGTCCCCACTTTCCATCTGCAGCTTATCTTTCCTGACCAATAGGGTCAGCCAAGAGCCTCAAATGTTTCCCTCCCTACGCTGTTTCCTGTGTCCCCTGATTTGTTTCCTCCTGACTCCTCCTGTCCACCATCTTCTTCCACACCCTTCTGGTCCCCTCTCCATTACTCCACCCCTGGGTTTGAACCCCTGACCATCAGCACTGAAGGTAGCAACCCTACCTCTGCTCCATCTGTTCTGGCTAACCTAACCTGTCTCCTAGTCGGACATATACCTCCCACCCCTGTTATGCTAGATGTCTCCCTTCCTCTTGCAGTCATGGTGCCATGCACTGAGCTATTACTACAACTTATGTTATTCTTACTGGAAATACCTCACCTTCCTCCTGTCATTTCTCCCATGCTTCTAAACTACCAACTTGGTACAGTAATTAACCCCATGAGACTGTCACAGCTTCTGTGGTCCCCTATCATTCCCAATTTCCAGGGTATACCTGCCAGTGCAGCTGACTACTTTTCCAACCCTCTCTACTTCTCCTACTTCATGTCCTATCCCTCCCACTACCCTCCACTGTTTACAAGCCCACACCAAGAAAACAGCTGCTCAATCCTAAACTGCTCTAACATGTACTCTTCATCACAGTGGCTCCAACCTGTCTCTATAAATATCTGCAGCCTGCTGCAAAATGTACCTTCTTCAAGTCTGGGCAGCTCAGCACAAACCATATACCTTTGCAGTGGCCAAGACATGGCCCTCTCCAAAAACTCCTGACTCTGCCACCCTAAAAGGCTACACACTCTTCAGGAACATAAGCTGGGTAAAGGGAGGGGCTGCGCCGTCTATCTCACTGACTCCCTTCAAGGGTTTGTACTCCCAGACAAAATCTCGGAAATGCAGCCCAGGCCCTAACTCTCAAAATATCGGAAGGAAACAGGGTAAGTCTCTCAAGGTAATGTCCGTGATATATCCTCCCCGTAACACTAAACTCAGCTTCATCACCATTCTTGACTTTGTATCTAAGCTGCCAAACTGGTCTGAGATAATCCTGCTGGGAGACTTCAACATCAATTGGCTGGCCCCTTCAGCAGCTCCTCATGGGATGCAGTGGCAGCCATAGACCTATCCCAGGTTGTGTCCTCCCCACCAGGATCAATTACAGGATGGGCACCAGCCCCTGATTGACCTCATTCTCTCTAACCACCCAGAGAGACTTTCTAATGTAGTGGACCTATCAGACTCACTTAGTGACCACTCATCAGTCCTTTGCCACTGGTCAAACCAATCTCATAAACCCCCACCCAATATATCCTTTCAGTGCTCCCTTAGAAAAGACACACTGAGGCAATTCCAGGACTACCTCCTTAACTGTGACTGGATCTCCTTAGACACTGCCACCGTGAGACAATGCCTTCCAGTCCGTCATCTCTACCTTCAACTCGGCCTACATCTTTGCCCTTATTCTAAACGAACTGTCAAAGGCCATGAAAATCCTTGGATCACCCCTGCACTCTTAAATCTCATGGTCATAGCGACAACCTCTAGCATAAGGCCGTGGCATCTGGTCTCCCAGAGACAGGCAATGGTATAGGCTACCAGAAATGTGCGTGACACGGGAAATATGGCTTTGCAAAGTCTGCCTGCTTTAAAATACTCCTCTCATCCGCCTGGGAAATGGGAGGAAGTTCTGGGACAATATAAAGGGCCTGACTGATAAAGCTAACTTCCCACCCTTGCTAAACATTAATGGTGTTACTACCCAGGACCCGCTGCTCATCGTAGAAACTTTCAACACTACATTTTCTGATCTTAGTGGTATACTCCCCAGAAGTCTTCAATAACTCATCCTACACTCTGCCTACCCTCCCACTGACTCCCCTCCTTTCGCTTTTAAGATTGCCGCACCCAGAGAGGCCAAATCCTACCTTACTCATGTACTAGGGAAAACCAGGTACAGTGGTGAGTCACTTGACTTGAAACTTCTTCAACTGGCCCTCGATGTGGTCCTCTTCCTATTATTAAAATGTTCAGCCTCTCCTCTGTTTAGGCCAATTTGCCACTCAGTAAAAATCAGCTTTAATCATCCCTATACTCAAGAGTGGTGACAGAACCTCACTTAGTAACTACCGCCACATCTCCATCCTCCCCCATCTAAGGCCCTTGAATGGTTAGTATCCCACCAGCTATCAGACTACCTCACCAAACATAATCTACTATGTCCCAGCAGCATGGCTTTAGGAAGGGTCAGAGTACCACCACTGCCCTTCTGTAGTTTACTGACTTTTACATAAAGCCCTTGATCAAGGCCACATGGTAGGGTCTGTCTACATGACCTTACCAAGGCCTTCAATATGGTAAATCATGCCTCCTCATTGCCTTCCTCCCGTCCCTGGGGCTTTCTCCTGAAGCCACCTCCTGGTTCTCCACTACCTAAGGGAGGTCCCAACAAGTAAAACTCCTTGATACCCTCTCCTCAGTCTACTAGTGCACTCAGGAGTACCCCAGGGTTCAATCCTAGGCCACTCCTCTTCAGCCTCTTCCTCAATACCCTCCCATATCCTGCTCCAGCCACCTCCTCTCTCTCAGATGGATGCAGTCATATTCACTAGTCACTCTGATCCCTACCCCCGGAATGTGATTCAAAGGCACTTTACTGAAATTGAAACATGGTTCTCCCAACACAAACTCATATTACACTATAAAAGATCACAGTGATGTTGTTTGCCAACCAACAAAACAAAACAAAGGTCTGCCACTAAATATACTCAAATCACCAACGCCAACCATGGAGCAAGTCTGTAGTTTCAAGCACCTCAGTATCACCTTGGATTCCTCCCTCTCATACCATGAGCACATTAATCTTGTCTGTAAAGCTGTGAACTCCAAGATTGGGCTCACTCTTTAGACACAGGTCATGCTTGACAACCGACACCCTTCACCTGGCTGTTAACAGTTCAGTTCTGTTATAGTTGACTATGGAATCATTATCTATGGCTCTGTGACTGATACGCTTTAAGTAGATTAATGATTACACTTTACAAAGACTGTCACCTTGTTGTGGGTGGGCACAGGCTAACCCATACCTGCAATCTCTACTACCTTGCAAACTGGTTAAACTTCCAGGGTAGGCTTTCCTACCAGACCTGTCTGCTAGCAAAAAGATTTCCTTTGGTCTCTCCTCTCACCACCCCTCATCTTCTCACCCCACCCCAGGACAACTAAAAGCTCCTCCAATGCCTCCTTCCTAGTCCCTTTTTTAGGACCTCCCTGGGGTAACAGGCCTTCATGTATAGAGCACCCATCTGGTTAAATGATCTGCCTCCAGAGATTCTCTCTATAAACAAGATTGGTCCTTTAAAACCAAACCCAGCAGCATCCCTTAGCATGTAATAGCTGTGACTGCTCTTAGCCCCACCCCCTCCATCCACCTTTTTTCTGTACAACTCTTCCCCAATTCTTTTTTTTTTCCAGCACCCCGACAATGTCTCTCAGACAGCTCCTGTTCCTTTTCCTCCTCCCTCTCATCTCCTATTTCTCCTCCTCCTCGTCCTCTCAACCTCTCCTCCCTATCCTCCCAGTCCCAACTCCCTAGTACCCTCCGTTTGACCTCCCTCCTTATCCCTCCCAGTCCCGACTCCTAGTACCCCCCCCCTGTTTCGTTATTACCTATCTCAAGGTTAGACAATATCCACTGGACTGCTTCCCTTGTAAGTGACTCTGCCCATGTTCACTACCCTTTCTAGAACCTGTGACCTCATTTCGCAGATATCCATTTCCTGCTTTTTATCAATGCAATTTTACTCGATACCTACAGTATTTGTTCTATTATCTGCTGTCATTACCTGTTTATACACTGCACTTTTTGTCGTTTCACCTGTATAATACCGACCATTGCATTCTCTTATCCGGCCGTGTAGACCACGGTCTCATGTAATCCAACATTGTGTGCCTGGTATGCTCGTCCCATATCAACTGTAACTTGTTTTATCTGAACAGTGTCCTGTTGTATGTTGTACTGAACTGTTTGCCCTCTCTGTTGTTTGGACGTGGAACCTTTGTAAAAGAGTCTCTGACTCAAAGGTTGCAGTTCTGAAATCTAAATAAATAAATTATACACTGAACCCCTACCTACCTTTCTAATCATGTGGTAAGCTGCAAGATGGAATGAGCACCTTCTGAATCAGCCACCATTATAGCAATGGTGACATGATCCAATATATGAGTAAGGATTTTGCAGAAGGCAAGGCAAGATGGGCAGGTTATCATGGAGGGTCAGGGATTTGCTGTTTTCTTATGTTTTTCTGCTACACAGGACAAAAGTAAGTCTCTGTTACTCCAAAAGGAAAAAATTGCCAAAAGAATCTGGATGCAGTTATTTTCCCTGCTCAGCATTGGATGCAAGTAAGAAAACTGAAACACATTTTACTGGATGGGAGACTCCAAACTGCTTTTTGAAACAGATGAAGGAAAATGATCAGCTTGAGGAAGACATCAAGGCCTGAGGATATTCTGCACGTAGAACTTTGGGCAAAGTCAGTTCTAACATACTAACATACTAGATGCCAGCAGAGTAGGCCTCTTGGTCTATCAAGTCTGCTCGTGCTTCAGCACCCTGGTTGGGTACCGTAGCCCTCTATTTGTCTCCTTCCACTGTTGCTCCATCCCCAGTCCTGGCCCCGGGCAAACCAGCCTCTGCTTCACCCCTTGCCTATACCTGTCCCACCTCTCTTGAATCCTCCACCGTAGCTGCCTATACCAGCTCCCCGGGCAGCACATTCCATGGTTCCACCACTCTCTCGGTGAAGTACCTCCTCCTCCTTTCCAATCACCACCTTCAATCTTCCAACTGTGTCCTCTGGTGATTCTACCCTCCTTCAGTCGAAAGACCCTAGCTCAGCTTACCTTATTTACTCCCTGAGGTACTTGAAGACCTCAATCATGTCCCCCAGTCCCTCCTTCCACCAGCGAGAACAGGTTGAGCTCCCCTAGTCATTCCTCATATGTCATATCCCCAGGCCCTCATTCTCTGAACATTTATATAGGACTTCTTGACTACCTGAACCATTCGCTGCCTTGTAACCTGAACTGTTTAAGCTAAAATTCTTTTATAAGAAAATGACTTTGGACAAACTATTGCATAGATTTTAGTAGCATAAGCGGCAGATAAATGTGCTTGTTTCCAACTGTTTAGGGTTCCATTGACTCCTTCCATCTGATGTAGCTAGGTTTCATGCCTACTCACTGGTTATAATGCAGGTTTCTAGTTGTATTAGTGAGAGGATATTTTCTTTCTGTCACTTTCAGCTATTTACTACTACTGGATGATAGTAAGTCACTATTACCTGAGTGATGTGATAGACATTTCCTCTAAGACATCAGATTCCGCCTAACAACAAGGTTTTAAGCAGATTTGGGACAGACTGTAGAGAAATATGGGGTTGCTGGTTGAGAAGTGAAGAAACTTAATATATCCTTTTTAGGAAAAGGTAGCTAGGTACTACCTGCACTAAGCTACTCGAAGTAAAGGATCCCTGACTGACCATCTCAACAAATGCTGACCATCTCAACAAATATGTGATGAGAACTGTTAGCCCCTGAGACTCACATGTTGTTACTAATTATGTAAACAAATTCATATGATTTAAAGCAGCAGTGCATGACGGCTGTGAAGATTCTGACTTATACTTTTCTATTTTATTTTACATTGTTATATACCTCCTGACCTTTGTGATACCCTTTTTCCACATTTTAGTCTGTGTTACCCCAGTTTTTACAGTTGAAATAATAAAAGGAGCGCTCCTGTTAATATGGCTTGGACCAGGTTTTCATCAATATTCTGTACTGTTTCTGAACACACATTGTTTGAGATCACTTTTCATGTCACTATAATGAATTAGTAAAGTCAGAAATAAAAGCACCCACAGCAGCAGAGCACAGACAGGACACAAGTGTGAACTTGATTCAAGTCTACATTTTAATGTGGATAGTGCACATAATGCACATTATTACAGAGCAAGCAACTGTGGAAACCGCAGTTTCACTTGCTCCTATGTCGTGGTGTGTTATGTGTACTAGTCACATTAAAATGAGGACTGAATCAAGTTCACACTTGTGTCCTGTCAGTGCTCTGCTGCTACGGGTGCTTTTTATTTCGACTTACTGACTTTGTGAATTTAGCACCGTAGCCTTGCTCCTGATCCTTCTGCCTTCCCATTTGAATCACTGTAATGAACCAGTACGTGGTAGACGCTGCTTCCTGACCTTACGGAACAACAGGTGTACAAAACAGCTGAAAATACTGATGAAAGCCTGGTCCAAGCCATATTAAAGAGCAACTCTTTATTATAATAAAAGCTTAAAACAATATATTTACACTAATTGGACCCGATTCTTAAAGCTCCGGCTGGGTGCAAGCAGTGCAACAGAGAATAGGCGCAAGGTGCCCTTGCACCAAAAGATGCGCCGGAGTGATTCACAAAGGCAGTCTGCATTGCCTGCAGGCTGACTGCCCCAAACCGGTGTGCAACACCCTGTGACACAAAAATATGCTGCGGCAAGGCGCTGGGGGTTGTGCAGCAGAGGCTGTCAACGGTTCTACCAGTGGAATTCACAAAACACATTGAAGAGTAAATTTCTAAGTACACTTAGACCAGCCAGGGCTAGTGCAAGGGACTTAAAACTCACCCTCCGGGTGTGCTGGACACTGATGCGGCAATGTGCGCTGTCTCCCCAGCCCGATCACCCATTTATTATCAAATAATCTCATAGGCACCCTCAAGCCCCGATCACCCAATCAGTATGGACACCCTCTGAGAAGTTTAGTGCCCTAAGCCAAAATTGCCCATTCAGCAAGGAAACCATCCCTGATAGTCTAGTGCCCCAAGCCCTGATTGCCCATACTGTAGCATAACGATGGGTAGTACCATGCATGCTTCAGCCCTGATCTGCATTTCCTGCCATACCCACATACCTGGTGGTCTAGTGGACCCCCACCCTGCAGTGCCCTACCACCCATCTCCCCATCCCCAACCAATTCAGTAACTGGCACAGTCCACCGCCACCACCATGGCCAGCCACAAATTACCACTGAAGAAGCGATACTGTATATAACACATGCTCAGTGGACTATTCACTGAGCACGAATGTATAGAGTACACACTCCTTCAGTGCTCCTTCGGCAGCTGGCTGTGGTGGTAAGCTTTGGCTGTGCCAGTAGCCGAATTGGTTAGGCATGGGGAGCGGGTGGTAGGGCACTGCAGAGTGGGGATCCACTAGGTCACCCAGTATGTGGGTATGGCAGGAAACGGGATCAGGGGTTGAAGTATGCATGGTACCACCCATAATTATGTTACAGTATGGGCGATCAGGGCTTGGAGGGCACTTAACTAGCAGGGGGTGTCCCTACTGAATGGGTGATCGAGGCTTGGGGGGCACTAAACTACCAGGAGGGTGTCCATACTGATCGAGTGATCGGGCTTGAGGGGTGCCAATCTGGGGATTATTAGATAACAAATGGGTGGATCAGGGCAGGGTGGTGGGGGACCACTTGTGGTATTGGCAGGGAGCCTGCAGCAGACCCTTCCTGTGCACCACGTTTGCCAGTCAGGGCTGCCACAAGTGTGGGGACTTAGGCACTGGGACTTCTCCTGTGCCAGAATCTGGTGCAGGGTCCCTGGCACAGAGGGCTTCAGCACAGCTGTGGTCTGATGCAGCTTGCATCAGTCTAAGTCCCTTGAGAATCGGGCCCATTGTATTTCAATTTTATTATTTTCTAGTTATTTATTATATTCTTTACTTTCCCTGCTGTTGGCCTACTAAATTTTGTAGACAGTGCAGCAGTTATTTCAAGAGTCTTTCAAATATATCTGACTCTTCCCTAACCACACAATTGGTGTTCGTGACATCACAGTTTTTTGCCCCAGTGAGCACTATGGATGTCACGAAACCAAAGGCACTGTGAGGTTAACAGGGAGAGGCAACTTGTTTCAAATGTTTTCTATAAAGACTTTTTAGCTGGACTACAAAGACATGCTATAAATCTTGAAAGGAACACTAAACATGAGAAAATGTATTCTCTAGTAAATTGTAATAGCTGAAACATCTTATTTGTAAAAGTGCATGCTGAACAGCAGAGTTGCTTTTAAAAGGTGCACCCTTTTATTATTTCAAATGTGAAAATAAGTGCAAAGCCGACTCAGAACAGGAAAGAAGGATATCATACATGTCAGGAGATAAGGGGCAATCTAAAATAGAATAAAAAGTATAGTTCAACATTTTAATGGCTATCATGCACTGCCGCTTTAATATCTTAGTGTATATATATATATATATATATATATATATATATATATATATATATTCACTATATAGTCACTGCACGTAACGAGTGACTGTGAGCAGGCATCTTGTTTTAAACAGACGTTCACTACATGTTTTATAAGAAAAGCTTAATAAACAGACAGGTAAAAAAAAAGTAGTAGAAACCAGACTCTTCCCACAAGGACAAGGTACTTTACAGGAATGGGTAAGGTATATATTTTGAAAAACAATCAGAACCAAAGGACTGGAAAAATAGAAATTAAATATACCACAGAAGGCATGATGCATGTGGCGTGGGTAAATAGTTCCTCATTTAAACTGCACAGCTAGAAACAAAATCCAGTATAAAAGACTAACATTTGTTTTCATTTAAAGTCATGACTGTGACTACATGAGGCCACCAGTAAAGACATCAGGTCTCCCACTGGAATTCTAAGACTGGCACGCTATACATTTTCAGAATGAACAATCATGATTAATGTGCAGTCTAGTTAAATCTATGGTGGGGGAATGAAAACAGTAAAAGTCTTTACATTTTTCAGCAGAATACAGCACATTCACAACTGTCGGTGTCTCGTTGAATTTACAGGACTGAGAAGCTTTTCAGCGCTGTAGGCATGGCACCTTTTGATATGCTGTTTTATTTTAAACCACATTGGGCAACTGTTTCCGCAACATGACCCGTGACCATTTTAGAAGCACCTGAACATAAATAATAACTGATAAGTGTAGTCTTATACCACAGGCAATAAAACAGAATCATGTATCTAATTAAATCGAAAATCAAAGAGAGCAGTAAACAGCAGTATAAGGAAAAGTTGCAAAATGTGCACTGAATGAACACACAAATCAATAAATTCATTCCATTATTATTATTTTTTTTTTTGTTAACCAGGTAAGGACACTGGTATGAGCCCTTTTCAGGTCCAACCTGACACATAAACATATAACAATACCATAAATACAATAATACAAGAAATTAACAAAACACAAAGCTTAAATACATTTACATTCATACAAAACTTTCAACCAGTCTTTCAACTTACTTTTAAAACAATGCAAGGAAGAAACTCTGCACAAATCCTCAGGTAGGCTGTTCCATAAAGGGGCAGAGGCTGAAAAAGCCTAAGAATTAACTTTAGTTGTAAAGGGTTTAGTTAAAGAAGGAATAATGAGCCAATGAACTGGAGCTCATATCCAGGTGTGACCTGGGGAAGGTTACACGAGAGTAAAAACAGCAAAACAAGTCAGGGAATCTGCACGTGTCTAAAGTGTCCAAGTGATCAGAGGATAGGAAGGTAGTATCTCTGCCAATAAGTGTATCCTCTCATACATGCTCTGTTGATATTTGTTAATAAATCTGCAAGTAAATACAGTTGCTGATTTACAAAAGACTCTAGAAAGAGATTACACTATGTTGGTACAACAGGGAGGATTGATTCAAAGTAGCAGTACTAGAACCCATCTACACAGTGATTCGTAAGTGTTCTAGGTGGTAGATTTACAGGCAACCCTTTGTTTGTTTAGAGGGGAAAAATACCTTTCTTACAGTCAAGCATATACATATTAAACTGCAAATACCTAGTATTTGGTTTGAACTACTATACAACATGGCCACCATAATTAAGACCCTGGAAGGAGACATAGGTATACAATGCCAGAGTTGTGGAATGTATATGCTATTCCCACTACCACATATGGAAGAGTTCACCTGCGCAAAGTGTGTGTGCATCGTAGATCTGCAGTCAGATATTGCCATTTTAGCAACAAACTAAAAACTATTGAAAAAGGCCAACAGGAGATGGCAGAGAGATTAACTGCTATAAATACTAAAACCCACGATAAACTTCAATTGCATGATGGAATTCTAAATAAACCTCACAGCATAACTCATAATGTGCACCCTATGCTTTTTACCAAACTACCCCAAATACAAATGATCTATTAAAACCCCAATGCAAACCTAAACAAAACAAGCATTTGTCAATGTCGAATGTTGTCTCGCTGGCATTGGCATTGGTAGTGCAGGAGTTAGAGATGCATAATAGGAATGGCAGTGAAGTATTGAACTGATACCAACTCCACCCCACCCTGCAGAGACTGGCAGACGTTGGGGTGTGCCTGGGTCGTCAGCTATAACGCCTCATGGCATTTTACCTCACCTACCCTGTAGACACTGGACAAGTGTCGTGTGTGCTTTTGGGGTCTTTTGCCTTATGCTTACCCCATTCCATAAGGAAATACACTGAGACAGGTGCAGTATAGGAGAATGGGGTGAACTGTAGGGCAGAACACTCCAAGGATTACTCAATGCCTGTCACTGGCTTCAGGGTGGTGGTGGGGGTAATGGCATGAGCTTTACAGCCAATGATCCCAAGTCACAATCCTGACGCCTGCCAGTCTCTTGATGAAGTCATGAGCATGCATAGAAACTGCGCAATACACGTCCATGACCCAATTATTTTGGGGATTTTTGTAGCCACATTTTCAACATAGGCATTTTGGGACCTCCCTCATGAACAGTGGTGCTGAGATTTTGTTAACTGTCCCAAAAGTTGATTTCCTACCACAACCAAGCCATTTATGCGCCACAGGTGTGGAAACACATTTTGGGCAGGCTGTGAAAAATGACAGCTGTACTGTTCATTAGGAGGTGTGAAAAATTTCCAGTGTTGAAAATCTGGCATGAAAATATTGCAAATTTAGCGGGTTACATAAAGCGTGAAAACCGCAACGCATCGCTTTGTAACATAGTCATTTTATGGACGTCATCACCAAATTTTCAACATAGGCATTTTAGGACCTCTGCTCATGAGCAGTGTCACTGTCATTTTCTCAAACTGTCCCGAACTGATTTCGCGACAGCTTACCACGCTTATTCTGTGCCAGACATGCGAAAACACATTTCGCCAGGATATGTAAAATGACAGCTGTACTGATTCATAAGGAGGTGTGGAAAATACCAATTTAGAAACTCTGGAGTGAAAATATTACAAATTCATGGAGATTCTGAGCATGCGTGGAAACTGCGCAATGCTCACTCGAAAAACAGCCATTTTGGATTTTTTCACCAAATTTGCAAATATAGGCTTTTGGAGAGCCCCCTCATAAACAGTGGCAATGTTGTTTTGTTAATCGGTCCTGAAAGGTGATTCCACACAGACACTGCGAAATCACCTTTCAGGACTGAATAATGCCATGACAGTGACTGAATTCATGAGGGGTCCCAATAACCATGCTGAAAATTTGGTGCCAAAATTCCCAAAATGTCTGAGATATGCACCAAAGTTGAAAAACCCTATTTATGCCATTATACAGCTTACCGGCATTTCTTCAGTTCGCAGTTGGCTTTGAAAAGTGCAGGCGTGTTCCCGGTCCACGAAGATCGTCACGCCATGCTCCGGAGGTAAGTATGGGGTAGGGGGTGTGGGGAGGCAGAGTGCAGAGGGTGGACGGGTTGGGGAAGGGGCCACGGAGTTGACAATGGACCATTTCCTGGTTTGCAGGGTTAAAAAAAAAAAATTGCGGGACTTTTTAGTTTTTACAGGAGCATTGGCAAGTTGGGTGGGCTCCCAGCATGCCACCTGAGTGTTTTTTTGGGGGGTTCTAGCACATAACAAATGAGGGGGGTATTATGCCGATAGAGGGCACCCCCAGCACATGCTTGAAATGGGGTGCATTATGCCAACGGGAGTGGGCTCCCCATCGGCAAATAATGTGGGTTGGGGCATGCCAACAGGGGACTGGGCACCCTGAAGTCGGCTCTCCGTGCGGCAGTAGTCAGCGCCACCATGTTAACTGAAGGGCTTCACCAGGAAAGGCACATATGGAGGGTATTAGTTTGGTGCCGCTGCATGACGAACTTGGCTCTCATTGCAGCGAACCTTCTTAATTGTGCTCGCAACATATGTATTCTTGGTGTGGTGCCTGCATGCTGGCTTTTGGGAATGAGGACGCACTGCACTGATGCATGCCCTGTATTCGCCTCAACAGTGACCACTCCTCCAAATCCGCTATTATCGTAATATGTTGGCTACATGCCGAGCCAACATAAAAAGGAAAGAGACAATTACTCAAATTCAAGCATCTCAGAGGAAGATGGGTGAAATAACAAACAATAGACACAAACCCAAAAGGGAAGGAGGGTTATGGAATTTACGCTGCCACTAAGTAACCAATTTATCCCTTAATAAACAATGATCCCAGTATCAAAGGCTCCTTACATCTGGGTCCCTCTCATTCAACCCCAAAGAATAAGTTACCCAAAGCAAATACTTTCTCCCAGTATGCTCAGTTCCTGCTGACAGCCAGCAAGTATTACCCCCAACCTATTGTAAGCAGGCAAAAGAATAGCTTTACACACACTAACAAATCTCCTTCTACTTCACAGCATAATGATCAAACTCCAGCTGAAAATCTAGAGATGGCAATTTGACTACACAGTCTAACACAGTACTGGACACTATACCATGTATTACCTCTCCAAGGCAGATATTTGTCTTAGGAGATCCAATAAATATAATGACAAAGCAGTGTAGAACAGATAATACTAACCACACCTGTAACTCGTTCTGGGGGCTACGATTAAAGACATTACAGAAATGGTTGATAATATTTTACACAATGCAGGACCAAACCTGCTAGTAATTTCACATTTAGGTACTAACAATATAAACAGGATGGACATGGAAGATATGAAGTGGGAATACATTGATCTGAGCACAAAACTGGGAGAAAAGGAGCCAAAATTTCTCAGAAATTTTGCCTGTGCCTAGGGCAGGAAATAAAAAAACAAAATAAAAGAGTAAATGAGTGGTTAAAGAAATGGACACTACAAAGGGTATAAATGTTTAATTTGTAGGAAACATTTAACAATAACCATAGCTTAGATTCATGGGATGGGCTGCACTTAAGTAAAGAGGAAACTTGCACATGGGGAAAGAAAATTGTGTCATTTATTGATCGCTGTTTAAATTAGATAAGAAGGGGACTTGGGAGCATCAAATCACCCAAAAGCACCTTTCGTTAAGATTGACAAAATACATGACCACTGTAGTATTATGGTGGCCAATGCACGAGTCTAAATTCAGTAAAAAATCTGAACTGTAAGCCATCATGCTAAAAGACAGGCTAGATACAGTATCAGTGTCTGTGACATGGTGGGAGGATAGCAGTGATTGGAATAAAGAAATACAAGGTTATAAACTGTTCTACAACAACAGGAAAACAAACAAGGTGGAGGGGTGTGTATATACATTAGTGATTACATCAGCTGCCATCAAATTTTTCCATCAGGGTGTGAAGAGAACAATATCAAGAATGGTTAAATATAAATTTTAAAAATAGACCCAAACTTTGTTTGGGAAACTACTACAGACCCGTCAACTCAGGTTATGATTACAATATCAAACTAATTAATGAAATCAAGGTAGCATCAGCTGAGGAGGATATAGCTATAGTTGGAGATTTTAACTTCCAGGAATTAACTGGGAAAATCTAGCTGGCACTACAAACCTTGAGAGTGAATTTCTAGACCTACTATCCAGTGAAGGTTTTCAACAACTGGCAGCAACCCCAACAAGGGAGACAATATTTTAGACCTAGTCATAACTAATCAGGATGAAGGAGATACTGGTACTGTAATAAACTGCTCATTGGGAGGCTGTAATCATAACATTATTCACTTATGTCTAACCTCATGCAGGTCAAAAAAAAATGGTATACATTACATCATTGACTACAATAGGGCTGATTTTGAAAGTATAAGGAATTCTTTAACAAATATAGACTGGGAAAAACTATGTCAAGGTTAACACTTGAAGATTCATGGATATTTATAAAGAACTCAATATTAAACCTAGAAAAATGTACATACCTAAAAAAGAAATGTAACTTAAAAGGTAAGGTTTCATTATGGTTAACCAAGGCTATTAAGAGGCAAATAAATAAAAAAGAACGAGCATTCAAAAATCTCAAAATTAATAAATCTGCATTTCTATAAATTACTGGACAGAACAAAAAACTCAAACAAATGATATAACAAGAAAAAAGCAAATTAGAATTTAAAATTGCTCACATGAAGGGTAACAATAAACTCTTTTTCACTTACAGTATGTGAATAATTATAAAAATAGGCCCAATGAAATTGGTCCAATCTCCACAAAATGATCTCATTACTGATGATAGTTTCACAACTGCAAATGAGTTAAACGCTCTTTTGTTCTGTGTTTAATGAAAAATAAAACTTCCCAACTACTCATTTTATCAATGCAGTAACAGCATTCGTTTTTGTAGGAAGGAAATTGAGACTGCCATCAATAAACTGAAATCTAATACATCACCAGGCCCATAAAACATCTCTGCAAGATTTTTACAAGAGATGTCCACTGTTCTATCACTACCTCTAGCTATCCTGTCTGATAAATCAATGGCAAGTGGTGAGCTACCCAAGGACTGGAAAACAGCCATAGTTGTACCAATTTTCAAGACAGGAAACAATAATTACAGACCCATTAGTTTGACCTGTTTATGCTGCAAAATTATGGAAAGGTTAATTAAGAAGAGAATTCATACAGAAATTCATTCAAAACAATTAATAGGCAATAAACAACGTGGGCTCAAGATTGGTCATTCATGTACCACAAATCTTATTTCATTTTATAACAGAGTAAGTACAAGTCTGGATAACAACAAATCTGTTGATGTCATCATGTTGGACCTTGCAAAATTCTTGACAAGGTCTCACACTGTGGTCTGGTGTCTAAATTGATACATATGGGACTATAAACAACAGAATAATCAAATGGATAAACAACTGGTTGGAAGATCGCACTCAGTCAGTGCACATAAATGGGATATTGTCCATGCCCGGTGCTGTAACCAGTGGAGTTCTGCAGGGTCCGGTCCTTGGACTAACTCTTTTCAATGTAATAATAACTGGGGAGCGCTTTCTCCCATAGGGAAGCCCAGTTATAATTTTACAGTTATAACCAGCTGGTTATAATGGCGAACATGCAGGGCTTCCTAGCACTGAGCATGCGCAGCCACTGCTCTTCAGCTCCTTGGTGTTGGTCGCCAACATAGTTCACCACAGTGGAGTCAGTGGTGGTAAGTTAATTTTTTAAAATGACTGCTGGCCTAAGCTTTACCTCAACTTCCTCAACTGCTTCTTCTTAAAAAGAAAAGAAAAACAAGCAATGTTTTTTCACAAGCTGTGGACTGCACTGAAACCCAACCAGTCCGTGGCTCCCTAGTGATATCTTTATTTTGTATAATTGCTGTGAGAGAAACCGCCCCTAGCAATTATACAAAATAGAGTGTAGTAGTGGAAAACTGGATTTTACACACACCCTTGATGTGGGATGCCTTAAAAAAAAACAGAGCCTCGCTGTCAGGGTTTATGTGGCATCCCACACCTCAGGGTGTGTAAATACTCGTTATGAACACCTACCCATCCATTATTCTCTGTTTTATAACTGACATAAAACTAATAATCACTAATGCACTCACCAAATTTGCAGAAGACACCAAACTGGGGAGGTAAACACACTCGGTAAATATAAAACTATGGTTAAGGATTTAAAACTAATAGAATCCAGGGCAGAGAATAATAAATGACATTTAACCCAGATAAGTGTGTGGTACTGCATTTCAGGAGGAACAGCCCCCCATACCCATATACAATGAATAACAAAATCCTGACACCAGCAGAAAAGAAAGAGACTTTGGAATTATTGTAAATAACAAATTAACATCCTCCAATCACTGCAAAAGATTGCATTATCAGCAAATAGACTATTGAATTGTGTTAAGTGCTCATTTAGGAACAGGAGCGAGCATTACATATTATCATTATACAGGTCATATATACTGTACACCCACACCTGGATACAGGCTCACCATTTTGGAGTCCATATCTTAGATAGGATGTGAAATTGCTGAAGAGGGTTCAGAGAAGGACCACTAAAATAATTCCTAGACTATCACACTTGAGCTACAATCAAAAATTAACATATACTAGACTAGTCAGCTTTGAAGAAAGGAGAAAAAGGGTGATTTATTGGAACTTTATAAATTATTACAAAATTATGAGCTAAAACAGATTGCAAATTCCAATTTCTCACTGCTTAACAAATCTGAGAAGCCATGACAAACAACTTATGGTTCCCAAGGCTAATATCACCAAACGCAACAACTACTACACTGTGAGAGTGGTAAGGTTTGGAATAGCTTGCCCCAACAAGTTGTCGATGCAGCTACATTTGATACATTTAATTCTAACCCCAAGAATCACTCATTATGATTAAACTGATGCAGTCAGCTTCCTGTGTTGAACTACCCAGAGAAATGGAATTATATGCAAATGATGGAACTCTCAATTGCTCATGCCAGTTTCAAACTGCTGCCCTAGCAACTGCTGCACTCTGAGTGCTTCAGATTCTTTACTCCGCCTGCCTAGTAAAGACATCCCAGAGAGCTCTCCTTCAACCTCTTCAAAATCCATTTATCTGGTCGATAAGTAGTGTTTTTAGTTTATATTTCAGATTGCTGCCTTAGTTTTAGTTTATTTTGTAAATTGTGTTAATATTTAGTGTGTTTAGCGGTTCCTTGGAACCAAGGGTTCTGCTATTTCTAGTGAGTTTTTACCTCAATCTATATATATTTGTTAATTTTTATGGCCGTTCCTTAACCGCATGTACTTGTTTAAATTCTATTTAAATTTGTTAGTTTCTCAGTTCCTTTTTGTCAGGAACCAAGTAGCGTGGTTCCCGGAACTATTAGCGGTTGTTTATATTTAAAATATTTGGTTCTAAGGAACCGATAATCTGGTATATTTCTTTAACGATTCCTGCTCAATGTCAAAGGCTCCTGTTGTTAAGCTTAAAAATGCACAGAACCCACTGGTTTCAAATTGTGTGAGTCTTGTGGTCAGATCATAGCTAAAGCAGACAGACATTCATTATGTATTTTTGTCTGGGCACTAGCCATATTTTTGCAAATTGTGATATTTATAAAACATTTTGTCCTAAAACTCTTAAGAAAAGGTACAAAATTTTGGAAGAAATGGCCTCTACTTACTAATACTGGTGAAGTGGCTCCTCCACCTCTGGCACAAGAAAGGATGGAGGTAAAGCTAAGGATCCTGATAAAGGATCAGATAAGGTTGAGCAGGGTAAGTCAAAAGACAGTGGATTCAGGGACTGAACCTGTGCCACTTAAGAAAAATGTAAGGAAAAGCATGTCGCTGCGCCTCTGACTGAGAAGGCTAAGGAGCTCCCAGCTGACAAAACTGGTATGCCCTCGGCTGAGGACATTACAGGCCTCACAGGTCTTGCAAGCACTGCAACCTGCAGTCCCAGTTCAATACCGACTGCCCCGGTTCCTGTGCTGGTTCCACCTTCTCAGGAACCGCAGGCCTCCTTTCCTGAGGAGAACGATGATGTTGATTTTGAGGAACCGATAGATCCAGAGGTTTCACCAGAACAGGAGTTCGGTCCCCACCCCACCACCCTGGGGTCCAGAGGATTATACTCACATTATGCTTTTGTTAAAAGCATGATGGAAACACTCAGCCTCCCTCTGCAGGAAACAGAGGAGGATGTGGAGGAAGCAGAATTTTTGGATATGATGGGGCTAACTCTCACAAAACGTTTTGTTACTGCTTATGCATAAGTCCTTGAAAAAGGCAGCATTACAAATATTCCAAACTCCTAATTCTATTCCAGAAGTTGACAAAAAGCTGACAAGAAATATCAGCTTGATAAAACAGCTGACTTTCTATTCAGCCACCCTGACCCTAAAGGAGTCGTGCAGGCTGCTGCCTGTGACAAAGCCAGAATTTCTTGCTACCCATCCTCCAGACAAGGATTCTCGGAAGATGGATGCAATGGGGAAAAAGGGTACGGGTTGCTTCGCTTATACTTAGACAGGCCAATTATATGGCTTATGCAGTGCAATACCAAAAAGCACTCTGGAATGCAGTGTTAGCCCTGGTTAGAGTGTCAGGTGAGATGGCAGTGGACCTACAGGTTACAGCAAGAGCTGCTTTAGATGCCATAAAATACCAGTCCCACATGGCTGTGGACACTAACGATTCTGCAGCCAGGTTGATGGGACTATCTGTCTCCCTTAGGAATTTGCCTAGCTCAGGGCCACAAACCTGACTTTGGACACCTAGACCAAGGCAATGGACTTTCCATTTGAGAAAAAACTCACTATTTGGTGACAAAACAGAGGCCTATATGAAGAAAGTAAGAATACAAGGCCACCTATAGAAATAATTCTAAGGACAGGCCTTCCACATCCTATAGGGCCCAAACTAGGGAGGCAGGGGTAGGGGATCCTATCCCAGACCATTTTCTAGGCTCAGGCTTCTCAGCTGCAACAACAGCCTAGAGGACATTTTCTAGGAAGGAGCAAGAGAGCCATGAGGAGAGCTTCTCCTTCCCTGTGGTTCAAGCACAGCCCACTCAGAACCCCTGACGGGTTACTACAGGTTGCATCTCCTGTCGTAGATTCACCAGTGGGTGACAGACTGGCTCATTACCTCCAGGACTGGTATACTATCAGCACAGACAAGTGGGTCCTGGAGGTGGTGAGCCTGGGTCTGGCACTCAGTTTCAAATCTCCCTAAGCTGAGAGCAAAAACATTTGCACCAGTCACATCTGCAGACAGAATCTACTGGAAGAAGTAAAACATCTGCTAGCAATCAAGGCAGTGGAGCCGGTGCCCTTAAACCAGAGGGGCAAAGGCTTCTACTCCAGATACTTCCTTACAAGAAAGAAAATGGGGATTGGTGACCTATTCTAGATTTAAAGACTTCTAAACAGATACATTCTGAAACCAAAATTCAAAATGGTCACTCTGACACTAATCATTCCCAGTTTACAAAAGGGAGACTGGCTAGCTTCCCTAGATTTAAAGGATGCTTATTTTCACATCCTCATCAGGCCTTCTGACAGAAAGTATCTGATGGTCAGATTGGCCTCAGGCCATTATCAGTTTGCAGCACTTCCTTTTGTTCTGCCATCTGCCCCAAGGGCTTTCACAAAGTGTTTGGCCGTGGTAGTGGAGTTTCTGAGAAAACAAGGGGTGTCAGTCTTTCCCTACCTGGACGGCTGGTTAGTAGTAGGTCCTTCTCTACAACTTGCAGAGCAGGCCTTAGCACTAACAAAGTCTGCTCTGGCATCCTTTGGTTTTCTCATAAACAAACAGAAGTCTCAGCAAACACCAGTTCAGGTACTCAGATTCATTGGTGCAGAACTAAATACCAGTCTGGGCAGTGCTTTTCTGCCACAGGACAGGTAAACAGGATTCTGCAGATTGTAAGCTCATTTGTGCCAGGAAAACTCAAACCAGCCAGAGTTCCTCAGGCTTCTGGGCCATATGGCAGCTGCAACCACAGTGGTATTAGGTGCCAGATTTCAAATGAGAGACATCCAGTTCCACCTGAGGCGGTATTAGTGCAGAGGACAGATCCTCTGTCCAAACTGGTCCTAGTCACCCACAGCCTGCTACAGGCACTACAGTGGTGGCTGGACGAGCATAACCTTTGGGTAGTGTGCCTTTTACAAAGGAACAACCTTCCTTAGTTCTTGTAATAGATGCATCCTTTTGGGTTGGGGTGCACACATGTTGGATTATACAGCAAGTGGCACATGGTCTCCTCAAGAATCCCTGTTGCACATAAATCTGCAGGAGCTCAGAGCAGTGTACCTAGCCCTGCAGGCATTTGCTCCACATCTTGAAAACAAAGTGGTGCAGGTCAGAACAGACAACACCACTACTATGTATTACATCAACAAACAGGGAGAAACCAGGTCAGCCCTACTGTGCACAGAAGCAATGAGGCTGTGGTCCCTGGCTTACTCAATGAACGTGACCCTGTCAGCTATACACCTTCCAGGAAAGGACAATGTGCTGGCAGACTCACTCAGCAGGATAAGTCAGGACCACCATGAGTGGTGCCTGAATCCTCAAATACTCAGTTCGATTTTCAGATGATGGGGCACTCCAGAGATAGATCTCTACGCCTCTAGAAAATCACCAGCTACCAGTATACTGTTGCAGGCCTCTTCTCAGGGCATACTACCCCTGGATGTGTTGGCACTGGATTGGACAGGGAAGTTCCTGTATGCCTTCCCTCCTTTCCTGCTAATATTCAGGACCCTGCTCAAATTGAGGTGCCAATCGGCACAATGATACTAGTGGCACCAGATTGGGCGAGGCAACACTGGTATTCACTTCTATTGGCTCTGTCAGTAGTACCTCCAATTCATCTGCCCCGGAGACACAATCTGCTGACATCCTCTCGGACAGGATATTGTACCCCAGCCTCAGATCACTAAGGCTCAAGGCCTGGCTCTTGAGGACTTAGAGTTTGTTAATCTTAAACTGTCAGAACAGGTGCTGACAGTACTTAGGGGTTCAGGAAACCTTCCACTAAAAAGACATACTCTGCTAAGTGGAAGACATTTTCCATATGGAGTAAAGGTAAGGGCACCGACCCATCCAGGGCTGACCTAGCCATTCTTCTGGATTACCTGACACACTTGCATTCTTCAGGTCTGAAGCCTTGACACTCAAGGTACATTTGGCTTCAGTCTCAGCTTATTTGTCAGCTGGTAAAGAGAGATCATGGCCTCTCATCCAGTTTTCAGGAAGTTTTTAAAGGCTTTAACCTCTTGTACCCCCTTAAGGGAACCGGTTTCCGCCTGAATCTGAATATCTGCATTGCTAAGCTCGTGGATGCTCCATTTGAACCAATGGCATCAGCAGATTTGAAGTATATCACTTGGAAAACTGTTTCTGGCTGCAATTACTTCAGCCAGAAGAATCAGTGAGTTACAGGCCCTGTGCACGGATGTAGACTACATCTCATTCCATAGGGATAAAGTGGTCCTCAGGACCAATAGAAAATTCCTTCCCAAAGTGGTGTCTGATTTCCATTTAAATCAGTCCATCACTTTACCTGTCTTTACAGAGAATTCCAGTTCTCCAGAAAGGAGGCTTCACTCCCTTGATGTCAAAAGGCATTTAGCCACTATATTGACAGAACTAAATCTTACAGACCTGGTCAGACACAGCTCTTTCTTACCTATGGAGAAGCAGGTAAGGCAGACCTGCCACAAAATGTACAACTGCTCGCTGGATAGTGGCATGTATACAGTTTTGTTATAGTAAAGTGAGTAAACAGGCCCCCTGGGCCTGAAAGCACATTCTACCAGGGGCACAGCTGCTTCAGTGGCAGCTTCAAGAGAGATTCCACTATTGGAAATCTGCAAAGCAGCTACATGGAAAACAGTACACACCTTCACAAAGCATTACAGCCTGGATCTACAATCCAGAAGTGATGCCAGGTTTGGCATAGCTGTGCTGCAGAACCTGTTTCCTAAATAGGTTTTCTGCCCAACTTCCACAGGTACTGCTTGGTAGTTCTGCATCAGTTTAATCATAATGAGTGATTCCTGGGGTTAGAAGAAAAAATTACTCACCATAGTAATCTTGTTTCTTCAAAGGGATCACGATTATGATTAAAGCACCCACTCTGCCTCCCTACTAAAACCTATGAAGGCTGTTCTGCATCCCTGTTTTAGGATATTTTTCCATATAGGTCAGGTTAGAGACTCACCTTTTGTTAACCAGTTGGTTCCTTTGGGTCTCAAGTTTTTAGGTTTACTTATTGGGATGTTTTTTGACCTGCGAGGCAAAAAATATTTTATAGAAATATTATTCTAGATCGAGGTCTACACCCAGTTTAGGCAACGTGAGGATCTGAAGCACTCAGAGTGCAGCAGTTGCTAGGGCAGCAGTTTGAAATTGGCATGAGCTAATTGAGAGTTCCATCATTTGCATATAATTACACCTCTCCGGGCAGTCCAACACAGGAGGCTGACTGCATCAGTTTAATCATAATGAGAGATCCCTTTGAAGAAACAAGATTACTATGGTGAGTAATTTTTCATCTAGACTAGATTCATTCCTAGGATGAAACTGTAGAGATAATTAATACACCCACAATGTCATGGGAGACATTCTAGATGGGCACAAACCTACTTATGTCTCATCAAACCGAGTAAACTGAGAAAAATGCATGTACAGAGCTGTAACAAAGCAAACTTCAAATGACAGTTACAGCACATGGAATTCTAGAATGTTGGTGACAAAGTGGCTGTGTGGAGCTCTCCTAAGTGTAAATTGTCCTTTTTTCTAGTTTTTATATATTCTTGTGTACAGTTACTGAATTAAGTGGGATAACATTGTTGCCTACAGTAATGTGCGGGATTTGTGTACTTGATGTTGGTTGGAGGGTCAAGATGGTCACCATTTCTGTTCTGTGGTGAATCACTTCTAGTGAAGTTTACTTTTCCGTTATTCACAGCGGGTGGGCACTACCAGACTGTGGAGTACAGGTGGGGGAGTTGAGAGGACTGGAGTGAGTCATCTCAGAAGCAAGGTTGCTCAGGGGCCTCAAAACACTGAAGGTAGACAACACATCTAGTTCTGATGGATGGCACCTTAGAGCACTGAAGGAGATTAGGCAGACACGAGCTGGGTCACTGACAAATCTGTTTAATTGCTTGCTGGAGACAAGGCTGGTTTCAGCAGACTTAAGGGCAGCTAATGTGGTACTGCTTTACAACAGCAGAGACAGGGATGACCCAGGAAATGATAGACTGGACAGTCTAGCCTCGATTGTGGGCAGGCTGAAACCATCATTAAGGAACACACTGTCAAATTCTTGGGAGAAAATGACTTGCAGGACAGGAGGCAGCATGGGTTTATAGCAGGAAGATCTTGCCAACCTATCCTGATTGGCTTCTTTGATTGGTAAACAAAGACAATGGGCAGGGACCAAGTAATGGTTGTGTTGTACCCTGATCTTTAGCAAGGCCTTCATTTCTGTTCCAAACAGAAGGCCAGTAAGGAAGTTGAGTGACCAAGAGGTAGGAAACAAACTGACAAGGTGGATAGAGAACTGGTTGGGAGGCAGCTTAAGTAAAGCTGACTGAGCCATGGGTTTGTGGCAGAAAGAGCATTACGTTTCTTTAGAGGGAGCCACAAACACCACTAGAGTAGAGTGTCCTGTGTACTTCAGTTTCACTTTATTCTTGTTAATAACCTTTTGCCTCCTCCACCTGCTCCTCCCCTTCCCTGGACCCAAAAACTCTCTTTGTATTGATTTTCCCCATCTTTCTTGGTTCAGAGTGTCTCCCAGCCATAGCATCTTCTATTACTGCCAGGATTACCTACTCCTGTGCTCTTCTCTTCTTTGATCCATTAAATCTGCTCCACTTATCTCTCCTTCAAAAAAAATCTTTGATCATAACTCTCTTAAACTAGCACATCTCCAACCTCTAGTTCCTCAGCAAAAGTGATAATTTATCATCTAAACAATTACTTCTCTGACAATTTTATTCTTGGCTAATTTCTGCTGTTTTTCATCCTGGTCACAGCCTGCACTACTCTCTTCTGGGTCACTAACTAAGCGCCTGCCTATTGATGATGGTTCCTTTACCCTTCTTACTTCCACAAACATAGTGCAGCCTTTAAACTGTAGTTTGTTTTTTGTAAATATAATTTTAATTAAAACAAGTCTGCACAGTACAAGGAAATATACACTGCATCATACCTATGAATTATGATCTGGGGTGTGAGATGCCGAGCCACCAGTTGCTAACACAGAGTGACCAATGGAACAGTTCACTAGTATAGAGCACCATCCCCAACTCTATGATATCGCAAGAGGTGACAAATATGCTTAGAGCAATAGTCACAAAAATAAAATAACCATTTTTATTGTTCCTGTTCTCAGTGACCTGGGGGCAGGGAACAGATACAGAAGAGGAAGGGCAGCTTGCCAGTAAGATCACACCATGGTGGAATTGTACCCTATATAGAACCTACTCTCCGTCAAGCATTCTACGATATTTTACCATTCCCAAATCAGTGATCCCAAAGTTATGGAACAAAGTCCTTATCTTTACTCATCACATGCTGGAGCCACCAGTACACTGGCAGTTGCAAAGAGCCACCTTTTGATCAGGGAGCGAGTCATTTTTTAATTTTGTATATCTGGTTTACAGTGCTTCTCCAAGATGATAGGTGCACACTCTGAGAAGATAGCCATGGTCTGGTGATGGTCTTTTGGCTGCCAAAATCAGGATGCCCAACAGGTAATGGGTGTGATTATCCTGAAGTCCTGCTGGAACTGATGGAACAGATACAATTCAGCAGTTAGAGAAATTAGCTTATGAAAAGAGCTCTTCAAGTTCTTTCTCCAACTCCAGGAGGAAGAGGAGTAAAAGAGGCTTTCCTACATTATGTGGGTATGAGTGTTGTTTGCTTCTCTGCACCCACGCCAAGAGGATTTAAACTGTAATTTTGACATTTACCCATTTTGACTCACCTCCAAAACTACAAACATGTCTTTGGTTTCCACCTTTACTGCTGTCACTTTGCACCAATTTAATGCCTTCTTCTGTGTCTAGTGAAATTCCACAACCTCCACTACAGATTAAGAATAAGACTTTTAATACAACAAAGAGAAGATTTGTCTGCACTTAGGCAGTAGTAAACCCATGGAACACATTCACTATACAAGTCATTGTAAGAAATCTAAATCTGAACTGAAATCAAGACTGGTTAAATTAATATTGTCAAATACTGAACATAAAATATTATTTGTAACTAACAGGAGCTTAAAACTGGGCTTACACCCCTCAACTCCCAAGATCCTTAGTACGAACCTCACTTTGGACCCTTCTCATGGAGCTTCTTCAGGCTCCATTCATGGCCATCTGCTCTTTACTCTCTATCTCTTCTCTCTTGGTTGCTTTACCATTTAATCGTGACTATCACTTCTACACCAACAACACACAGCTGTACATATTTGTTGACTCCTTTAGTGACCCTCTTTTCTACACCTTGTTTTACACTTTTCCACCCTGTTAGTGAGGAAGGCGCACTTAGCATTGTATCCCAGGGCAAAATCCCATATTCCTCATGACTCTTATGATTGGATCTGCAGTTAAAGCAACCAGAGAAACTAAATCTGACTGTGAAGAGTTCAGGCAGTGAGCAGCGGCACTCATCCCTCACCCTCCCCTTTCTCTGTTCTATATCCTTGAGACGCTTGAAGTTCTGTGGTCACTCAGCTCTGATGTAGCAGGCACGCAGCTTCCTTCCACTCCACCAACCAGCATGTCAATTCATTCTACATCAGCAGCCTCTCCGCCTGTCAAGGTGATCCTAACACACTTGTCAGGAATCTATCTGCTTAGTCACAATGGTCATTGCAGGAGCAGAATCAAAGCACTCCCATCCTACGACAGCACGCACTGCACTGTGATCCCTGGTCTGCCTACTGTACAGGGACCTAGACTTGTTCTAAACCAAGGTCACATGTGTGGTAGTACACAGTCCTAAGTCAGCTATGGGCTTTATCAAATAAAAAAACACAATAGTGTGGTCACCACCACATATTATACACTGAACACGAAAACATGTATAAAATGTATAAAGGCTTTTCATAAAACACAATAGCTTGACGCAGTTTGTCTAGCATGGACCCTCTCAAGCACAACTTTGAGAAAGGGTCATAACAGACCAGAAACGCATTAGACATTTTGCATTTTATAGAATAAAACCTTTTTATACATTTTATACATTTTTCGGTGTTCAGCGTAATATGTGGTGATGAGTGCCCACACTATTGTGTTTTTGTAGTTAATTTTTGTTTGAGAACACCACATTTCCTTGTGCACACCTCTATGTTCTGCTTTGTCAAAATAGCCTTCAACTAACTATATATGAGTCTTAAATATTCTTCTTGGACAGGAGCAATATCCTCCAATGCAACCCTGTTTCCTCTAGCTCCTTCTGTGATTTGAACCTTTCATTTTGTTTAATTTGGCTGTGACCATGATGCCTCCATGAGACCCTGAATTCTCCTAATACTCCTGCATCTCCTGTATCTGAAAAATCAGACTACCTCCTACACAACGCTGCCTAAATCTAGCAAATCTGGCCCTGTCTCTGCAAAATCCCCATCCAATCTTATGTTACTGCTCACTTAGACTACTGTGACTCTGTCCATTGTCCCTCACAAATTCCAGCTCTCATATTTCCAGACTGCAGTTGTCTGCCTTCTTACCCACACCAACAATGGAGACAACACATCACTCCCATCTTCAGACAGTTCCATTGGCTTCCCAGTCCTTTCAGGACTCACTTCAAACTTACAGACATACAATGTGCCAGCCGATAAAGGCTTCAAGATCTAGCTAGTCTGTTCAGTGTGCAGTTCCACTGTGTTTACAGAGGAACTGCCCCTCCCAAATCCCCTTGAACTCTCCTATCAAATACCCCTCTGCCCTCTCCCGCTCCACCTACAACTTTCCTCCTCACCATGTCCCAACCTCTCTTGAAGCTGTACACTACTTTTAGGATACCACCTCCTCTGCCAACTCATTCCACTTAACTACCACCCTCCTGGTAAAAAGTGCTCTCCATCTCCCTTCTGAACCTTCCCTCACTAGCTTTAGGCTGTTACCACTAGTGGTCTTGTTTCCACTAAGGCTGATGAGGCCCTCAGTGTTCACCCTGTTTATACCTTTAAGATACTTAAAAGTCTCAACCATGTCCCCTCCTTCTGTCCACAGGAGAGTACATGTTGAGCTCCTGAGCCTCTCCTCATAGACATTGCCTTGTTGGCCCTGATTCATCTTGGTTGCCATTCTCTGAACCGTTTCTAGCAAGATGATATCCTTCTTAAGAAAAGAGCACCAATATTGCACACTGCACTCTAAGTGCAGTCTCACAAGTGACCTTTACAGTGGCAGAATGAGCTCCGCCCTCCTGCTGATAATTCCATCAACTATGCAGCCCAGGATCCAATTTGCTTTGGCCACAGCTTTCCTGCAGTGTGCCAAGTGTTTCAGGTCACTGTGATAATTACATCCAAGTCCTTGTCTTCTGCTGACCTGGTTATCTGCACACTACTCAACCACTATTTGGTCCCTTGGTTTTCAAAAAGTGCATTTTAATTTATACTTTTAGCATTGAACCTCAGTTGCCAAGTGTCAGATCTGCTCCTAGCCTAACTAGATCTTCCCTGAGTTCCTGTCTCCTCCTCCATGTCCACCCTCCACACAGCTTTGTGTCATCCGAGATCTTACCTTTATCCCATCATCAATGGTCACAGGTCTAGCCTCTGAGAACCCCCATCTTCTGGCTTCTGTCCTGCAGCCAACTTCTGACCCACCCAAAAAGCTTAGCCACTACCCCAGGCCTTCTAGCTCCCTGATCAGTCTCCTGTGTAGAACAGGGTAAGAGGCCTGCTGAAGTCCAGATCAGGACATCAACCACTCAGCCCTTGTCCACTGTCCTGGTGACCCAGTCGAGGAAGTCAATTAAGAGTGGTAGGACCGCTGGCACAAATCCACGCTGCCTCACATCTGGGAGCCCATTGTCTTCCAGAAAGCTCACTAATCTCTTTTTCAGGATGGTCTCCATCAGCTTACCTATCCTGAGGTCAGGCCAACTGGCCTGTAGTTTCTAGTTCATCCTTTGGCTCACTTCTATGGAGAGCGCCACAGGTGCAGTTTTCCAATCCCGGACATGATCCCTGACTCCATATAGATGTTAAACAAGTCTGGCAGGGGATCAGCCAGAGCCTCTGCCAGTTCCTTAGAACCCTTGGGTACCTACCATCTGGTCCTGGAGATTTATCCACCTTCAGCACCCTTGGGCCCTTAAATACCCCATCAGTCTGAATGATGCCATCCATGACTCTCCTCCCGGTCCTCACCTTCAAGCATACGTGTACATTGGTCCGTCTCTTCTAGTGGAAGACTGAACTGAAATATTTGTTATACTTTCTCTCACTATCCTCTGCCAAACCACACTCCTTTTCAATATGACTGTCTGAATCTTTATGTTCCTTTCTCACTTGTATGTCAGAAAAGGCCTCTCTCCATTTTTACCCCCTGTGCTAGCTGCACTGCCCTTGTAGCCTTTGACACCCTAACTGCTCTACTCACTTCCCTTGACTTAGCAAATTAATGCACCCTATCCTCCTCCTTCTGAGTAAGTTTGTACTTCGAAGGCTGTCCTCTACAGTTTTGCCACCTCCTTGCCATCTGAGAGCTAGGCTTTTTGGCTACAGTTTTCTGACTTTTGATTGTGGCACACTCACTAGTGGCCTCCATCAGCCCCTCTTTTATAGTTGCTCATTTCTGTTCTACATCTGACTTCTCTCATTTGCAAAGCCCTCACTGTTACAGCCCATGCACTTCTCCAATCTCACTACCCCCCGCCTTCTACCTTTTTTAATTTATGTTTTCTCTCGCCATGACTTCTCGCCTGACCGCCCCGACACCTGCGCATGCTCCAACTTATCATTTACTCTGTTCAGGCTTTCTCTCAGTTCTTCTTCATAATTTCACCACTGTAGGATGAAGCCTCTCTACAGAAGATCTTTATGTCTGGAATAGGCTCCTTACACCTCTTCCCTACAGAAGCCCCTTATGTCTGCACACGCCTGTACACCTCTTCAGCTCACTGACTCCTCACTATTTATTAAATCTCGGCTCAAAGAGTACCTTGACTTTGACTCTTAACTCCTCCCTACTACTTCTTTTCCTAGTTCCTCTCTAGAACTCTGTTACTGACCTATGACATTATCATATCAATATTTAAAATCCTGGTAGCATATTTATGCGCCACCACACTTTAGCTGTATCCTGTATTATTATCTAATGCTTTGTTGTTTCATAATCTTATGAAACATTTTGACACTTGGTATGCATGAAAGACAATATAAGAAATAAAGTACTGCTGTACTGTAAAACAGTTTTGTTGTTTTTGGTATGGTGCTGGTTTCTCTGCTAGGTTTGAAATTCATGAAAATAGGTACATTACTTATGCAGTCAGTAGCCAAGATTCCAAAATAGTTCTCATACCTGGAGACCAATGCAGATCAGCAGTGAAGCAATGCTTATCTCCCATGTACGTAGCTATTGTTTTCTCCTTGGCTATCCAGTCCTGCCTTCACTGCCTCTCTTGTTGTTTTGTTTCAGCCTGGGTAAAAGGAGATTGTTTCAATATAAACAAATTTAAGTGTGTGCCGTCAGAACCTCAGCCACTAAAGAAAACAGAAAAGACACGAATCTGTATTTTGGAATCTATGCAAACCAAACATTTAACGTTTTAGCTGGCCAGAAAATCAGACTTTCAATATATACCATGAGCAGACTGAAGGAGAAGGTCATTTCATTACAGATATGTAATCAGCAGGGAAAGGTAGAAAATCATTTACATCCTTCTGAAAATATGACCAGCCTTTAAAACTGGTAGCATTCTTAAAACTTGACTATATCAGTTTGATTTTCCTTGGTTTAAGAAAAGGATTATTTCGCCCTCTGAATTTCAATTGTCCTGTCAGTTTTACACAGTTCTGAACTGGTCAGTGAACAGTAATTATTTTTGGTTATTACATGTGTCAGTAACACTGCTTCAATTTTCCACCTCACTGAAATTAATTATTTAAACAGCCTGCTCACTAATGTATTAAAATCCTTTCTAGTCATTTACACAGCATGTCTACAGCAGGAGTGAAACTGATCTGCTTATTTTTAGTGACTCTCTACACGACAGTTCTATATTTCAAGTTTATTTTCAGTAAGTGAATGTCTCCAAAGAAGAAACCGTCATAATAAAATCAAACATGTACCTTTTCAAACATGTCCCTTTTTATTACAGATCGATATTCATCAAGTTCTCTAAACAGTCTTGGTCTTTCCCTCGGCAAACAACATAGGCACTGAACAAAGTGACAATTGTATAAAATAAAGAATGCCTTTTTTGCACTTGTAGAGCTTCTTTTTCAAAACCCTTACTAGCCACAGATCTCAGAACACATGGCCAAAACTGGTTAGGTGCTTTATAAGGATGCTACCTACAGCACATAAAATGACAGAAAGATTTAAGGGTCTGTATTTTGAAAGAGCTGTGATGGATGCAACGGCAAGTATGTCATTTTTGCATTGCAAATCGCAGGCTGCTCTGCATTTTATTTGTTTATTTCTAGGAAGTACCTTTAGTCAAAGGCTCTTTTACAGAGGGTTCCACGTCGTAGTAATACATGGGTATAACATCATTAACAATGGTTACAAGTACATAAGCAGATACAAGGAGGTTCCATGCCTAGAAAGACATGGGTACATAAGGTTACAGAGGTTACATAATTACAATAACAATTCAACAGCATCTCAAGGGTATGTTACCATCAGAAGATGGCTGCGCCACAATCTACTGTGCCACCACTTGTCCAGGTTAGTGACGCAAATATGATGCAACTATGACACTGCCTGCATGTGTGCCTCAAAGATGCCACAATTATGAAGCGCATATAAGTGTCGGTTTTGACACAGCTATGAAAATATGGCACAGTTATATGCTGCACTGTGTGATACAAATTTGTATGTTTGACGCAACTGTGTCTTTTGAGCACTTTGAAAATGCCACCCAATGGACTTTATTTATAGAGTGCCTTCTTATAACCAGAGCGCTTTACAAGTGACGAGTGACCTGGGTTCAGAAAGGAGCCTGGTCGCTACGCCAGCCGGGAGGGTGGTTGAGCCGCCCTCATGGATGTTCACCCTTGGAGGTGGAAAGCTTCTGGTCTGTGTGCTGAATACTGCCACCTGGGTGACCACATGTGGCAGTGCAGGCTTCAGGCAGTATTAGGAGGGCAGTAACATTGTTCTGACACCGTAGCATCAGTTGCATTTCCCACAATGCTTGAAGGTGGGGAGAAAAGTGGAAAATCCCTGAAACACTCAAGATGCTGTCCACTGCCCTCGCGCAGGCCCCACCCTGCTGACTGTGGCACTCACACCCCCAACCAAAGCTCAACTCTGTTCCAGGGAAGGGGTGAGCCCCAGGGCAGCCCTGCACATGTGGGATCATCCACGGAGGAACAAAGAGAGAGGTAAGTTCCAGGGAAGGTGGGTGACATGGTTGGACAGCATGGAGGACCAAAGGGGGTGGTCAGGAGCTCAAGGAAGGTGGGTGATGTGGCTAGATAGCATGGAGGACTGAAGGGGTTGTTCAGGAGCAATGACTACAAATGCAAAACAATCACAATAGATTTAATTATAAAATGGCTAGAAAAATCTTGAAATGTCATTGACTAGAGAGGTCACCTGACCATACATTAAATCTTTATAAACACATGGTCAGGTGCCAAATTTCACTTACTTTCCTCCCCAAAAAAACTACTTAGCACCATTTTATAAGTGTAATAAGCCCTCCAGGGTGTTCATCATAGGATTTTAATGCACTTCCTAGGGTGTAAGGACACTCTGCCTTCAGCCTCGTGCCTTACTACACTCCAAGGGTGTACATTAAAATCCTATAATGTACACCTTGTCATAGCTTATTACTTACATAAATAAGTCAGTAGATGGATAGCTAGATAGACATATAGCTAGATATGCCTATCAAGATAACCTCTACTACTGTTTCTTCCAGTAAAATCTTGCAGGATTCTGCAGGAGCACAATGCAATCACATAGCAGTTACTTCAACTTGTTAGGCAGGAAACTGTGACATCTTTATCACAGAGACCTTCATCCTAGTAAACGGCACTGTAGCTAGCTAAGACACCTGTGAATACAGTTTACACACTAAGATCAGATATCAGTATAATTACAGTAATTAAGACTGAGGTGTGATACGGCCAGGTAGGCCAAACTAAAAAGCCACTTCCAGATCTCCACCTTAAAGAGGCCTATGCTTGCAATCTGCTGGACTGAAGGTAAAAGGAAACACCATAGAATTTGGGCTACAACTGAGAATTTATTTATTTATTTATTTATTATTTATTGAAGTTTCGAATACAATCCTTTGAGTCAGAAACTCTTTTACAAAGGCTCCATCAAACAGTGCAAGTTGGTACACAACAGTGCAAGGTCATTTACAGTAATGGAAAAAAGAAAAGAACAGTACATTAGGAACAATCAGGAGCAGAATGAATACAAACAGTGTATTGCAATTTACAACAGAAAAAAGTACATTGAACAAACAGGAACGGTATGCAACCTATTAAGTGGAAGGAAAAGAAAACAACAGGGAATAATGGGTACACAGGGGATTATAGTAACCAAGAAAATGAGGGAGGGATATTTACACAATAGGAAAGACAAGGAAACAGACAGTGCTATGGGAGAAAGGTAGAGGGGGGACACAGCGGGTGGGGAGGACCTACAGACACAGGGCTGGGGAAAGACCCAGGCAAAATCAAAGTTATGAGTAGAACTGGCAGTTCAGGGACATTGTCAGAGAAACCATGAGAGGTGAGAAGAACAAAAAGGCATAGGGAAAATTACTAGAGTTAGGGAAAGGTCAAAGGAGATGGAACGGAAGGAGAGGGGTATGGAGAAAGGGGTATGAGGGAGGCGGAGAGGAGGGAGACTGGGCAGTCATTTGATAGGACAGACCAGGGCGGTCAGGGAAAGAGGTAAAAGAGGAGGACAGGAGGGCAGTGATGGTGAGGGTGAGGGTCAAGCAGGGTAAAGGGAAGGGTTAGGAGCAGTCACAGAAATTTAATGAGAGGAGATGCCGGAGTTTACCTTTAAAAGAGCCAAGCTTGTCAGTGGAAAGAACGCCTTGAGGCAGACCATTTAACCAAGCAAGATCCCTATTACATGAAGGAACGCTGGCCTAGAGTGGTTCTGCAGAAAGGAACAAGGAAAGACACTTTAGTGGAGCTTTGAGTAGCTCTGGGGGTCGGGGCAGGGGCCAGGAGTTTCAAGGCTGATGGAGGAGACCGACTGAGGTGATCTTTTGCCAACAAGCATGTTTGGTAGGTAAGACCCTTGAAATGTAAACCAGTTTACTTGTTTGTATAGGTCACAGGTGGGTTAGCCTTTGTGCGCCAAGTACCAGGTGACAAGCTTTGTTGAGGAAGATTATAACTCTGCTTAGAACTGTGTCAGACACAGAGCCACAGATGACAATACCATTGTCAATTATGGAGAGGACTGAGCTTGTGACAGCTATGCAGAGGGCCCCATTCATCATATAGTTTCTGTGTCTATACAAGAGGCTGATTCTGGTATTTACCACTTTGCAAACTTGATTGACATGATCGTGATAGAGAGGCAGGAGTCTAGAGTAATACCAAGATATTTGAAACTGTTTACCTGCTCTAAGGGTTGGCGCTGATTATTGAGGATTGTTAGGGAAACATCTTTATGCTTGTTCTGGGGCTTGGCAAACAACATGGTTTTGGTCATTTTGTATTTTATGACAAGTTTGTTTTGGGAGAACCAGGATTCTAATTCAGCAAAGTTCATTTGAAGACTATGATCTAATTGGACCGGATCCGGTGACTTCAGAAAACTGACCGCATCATCTGCGTGAAGGAGTACATTTCCTGAGCAGGCTAGGGGAGGGAGGGTTTTAAGGAAAAGGCTGAAAAGGAGTGGGCTATGTATGGAGCCCTGTGGGGCACCAGAACCTAACTGGCAGGCTAGTGGAGAGTGTCAAGGATTTTACTCTTGGGAGCAGTCACTGAGGTAATTGGCAAACTACGAGGTGGCCTCGTGGAGAGAGACCACGAGTCTGGAGGGTTGTGATGAGTAGCCCATGATTAACCATCTCAAATGCTTTAGTAAGGTCTATGTACACAGACCCTACCAGTTGACCACGGTCTAGGGCTTTGTGGGCATAGCTAGTAAACCCAGGAGGGCAGTGGTGCTGCTGTAGCCCTTCCAAAACCATGTTGTTGGTGACACTGGAGATTGTATTTGGTGAGATAGTCAGATAGTCGATCTACTACAATTGCTTGAGGGCTTTAGAAATAGGGGAGGGTAGAGATGGGGGTAGTTGCTGTGGGAGGTTTTGTCACCACTCTTGTGGACTGGGGTAACAACTACAGATTTCCACTAAGAGGAGAACTGGCTTAAGCAGAGTGAGATTTAGAATCTTAGTGAATGGGAGAAGAACAGTGTCACGGGCAAGCTGTAGTAATTTCAGATCCAGGGAGTCGCCACTAAACCTAGACTTGCCCAGGACCTACATGAGGTAAGTTTTAGCTTCTCTGGTGGATATCTTCCTGAAATGGAAAGGGGTGTTAGTGGTAGTAGAGGATAGTGAGGGACCAGAGGCCTTGTTGAAGAAGTCTGGAGGGAGTACTCCACTGAGGTCAGCAAACGCCATGTTAAAAGTATCAGCAATTAACTGATGGTCTTAGGTGGTGACTCCATTCATATTCAAAAGAGATGGGGGCAGTGCTGGCTTTCCTCATGAGTTCTTTAAAGTTAGCCCAGAAATCCCTTCCATTCTGTTCCATGCCCTGTCTCCACTAATGACTATGTTTATCTCATTATATTCAAAACAAAACTGGATGCCTTCCTCCCAAAGAAAAAATTAATGGATGTTACCACTGAGAAATGGGGAGACTATCCAGATACAGTAGATACTATGTCTTTAACTGTCTCGCAATTCTAGCATTGCTCCTAGTTGCTCTAATATTAGTCATAGTCTGACCTTTCTTTGTCAAAGACACAAAATGGGAGATTGTCACCATCTTCAAAAGGCGATTAGTTCTAGTAGATAGGAAAGAAGTCAACAAAATGACTGCCAGACAAAGTAGAAGAAATGTGGAAGGAGGGACAAAGAAAATGTGAATCCTATCAAACAAAAGATGAAGGCGCTGAATTTCAGTGGGCTCTAAAATTCCCACAATCTGCAGGAATTAGGTCATGGATTGAGGGCCATTTAGAGCCTTAGTTTTTTTTGACTGAATGTGACGGATTAAGAAACCTTCTACTGTACAGTCCCTTGAGGGAAAAGAAAAGTAACACTTATAGCAGAGATTTAATGCATGTTTTACACAGAGCAAAGTGCCATGCCTCTGGCAAAAAAGTACTGCATCCGTGGTTCTTTCACCAAAAATCCCAATTGTGCCACAATCAGCAATTGAGGATTCTGTTCCGCTGCAAACGTGAATTGCATCAGACTTGAGATGGTGAAAACTAGCGCTTAAATAATAAGAGGTATTGGAAAAGGGTTAGCCACTTCACTGTATTTGCTAAAACCTTTTTAAATTACTATTACAGTAAATTCATATTTATATTAATAACGTTAATGTTAGGGTCCACTCATGACCCAACAGAGAAGCATGATGCACTTGCATGCTAGTGATGCCAATTCAGGAGGGAACTTGAGATAGTGCTCAGGTGGTCAGGCTGGAAGCTGTGTCACCAGTGCCAGCATATCCCAGCTGAAGGTAGGAAAACTGCACACTCCCATGCTGCAGAGGCCCTTCTGGTGGGCAAGAGACACGCTGCACCTAGTCAAATGATCCCCTGTGCACAAACACACACTCATGCTTATGTGCCACATGGGACTGTGGGAACAGAAAACTGGAGGATAAAACATCCACCATGAGGATGATGGCCAGCCCTTGCAAGCCCCACCCCACAAGCCAGGCACCCACCTCCATCTAATCCTGGCCTCCAAAATGGTAAGGGCAACCTTGACAGCCTTGTCATAGGGAAGCCATGAGGGAGAGAGGATGGAGTAAGTTCCATGGGAAGATGAGTGATGGCGGTGGCGGGGGGTTGACCAGATTTAGGCAGGATATTGAGCAGGAGGATAAACAAAGTATGCAAAAAATAAAGAAAGATGTTCACCTCTTTAGAATTCCTTCTTACTGTACAGATATACTGGAAACATAATGTGCAGAGCAAATCTAGTGTACTGTATATAAAAGGTACTAAACCAAATAGCACCATTCAGGTATTTTGGTTTGACAGATTGCAGCAATGTAAACACAAGACAAACATTATATAAACAACTACTTAAACAAATAAAAATCATATAAATACAAAAAGTCCAAATATAATCACAAATAGCAATGACTAAATCAAAGACTAGCTGCTCAGAGCTAACAAAACTAGTGAAGGACATATATAAACAAGAAACAGAACCAGAAAGTGAATCCCAAACTTAGGTGTGGCAATAAGTAAACAGTAGAAAAGTGTATACAGATGTAAGCCACCCCCCATGTCTAGGGGGTATTCCAGATGTTGCTTTGGGAGAGGGGGCACTTGTAGCCAAGAACACAGTCTCAAAAATTAAAGCTTGTTAACTGGGTTCTAGGAGAGGTCTTCAGGGGTGCAGACAGTTCACTTAAACAGGGTAACAGCAGCTGCAGGGCAAACCTAGTTAATTCAATCACAAATTGTTGCAATGAAGTCCACTGTCCACTCAGGAGTGAAAGAAAAAATGATTTAATTGTGCAAATTTAATCAATCCAATCCACTCTATGTAGCCCAGGTACAAAATCAAAAGGTGGGTAACTTTCTGGGCCAGAGCTCCATACAGCCTGCAGTAAACTTTTATTTTCCAAAAGCTTTTCTATAGTAAGCTTCCCTCAGAGCCGAGGAGGCTCTGTGAATCCTGGCATCAGCAATTGCAGGGTCAAAACAGGCAACAAAAGATCTTCCTTCCAACTTCTCTCCTGCACAGACTTACTTTCTTCACTTCTCACTTTACCAGACAACCTTTTGGGCACCCCAACACAGCTATAGACTTAAAAGAAACTGTTTACTAGCATTCCCAAGTCCCTGCTAGTGTGGTTCGATTCTGGAGCTCTCCTCACGTGATGATCTCCCTTACAAATGGAGATCCCTAAAGAACCGGGTCAGGTCCTCTTACCAAAGCCAGTGCAAAGCTCTGAACATCCCATGGCATCATAGTACACACAGGGCCCTGGCAATCCCGGAGACCCAGAGCATTTTCCCTCTTCAGCTGCATAGTTTACCAGACCCACTCCCAGCCAGGCCACAGTTCCACTGGAAAGGGAGACAGGCTGCCACCATTGACCTCACTACAGCACGAGCTGCTACCACTGCACTGCATCAACGGCCTGGCACACACTGGGACTCCACTGCCCCGCCCCATGGATGAGGATACAGGGACCCACCTGCACTGCCCCACCATGGTACTGGAGATCATGAGGAGGGCCACACATGACTTCCCAGGCTCTGGCTCCTCCAGATGGTGCAGACGGTACCATTCTTGGGCTCCAGCTCCTCAGATGGAACACCCATACCGCTGTATTTACCACCGGTCTTCAAGGGCAGTGGGCCAGCATGGCAAATGGCCCACCCCAGCCCTGAGCCTCATTCCTACGGCCAAACACACACAAGGGCCACCTCTTTTCTTCATTTCTCCTCTGTAGCACTCCCTTTGTGCCAAAAATTTCTTTAAACCCTCCAGGCTGACGCACCCCTACCAGCAGGCAGGGCCCCAGTTCCAAATACCACAGCGTATACTAATTAACTAGTAAGCCCCAAAGGGGTTTTCACAGAGAAGCAGTACTTTGTATTATATTTATTTATTCAATGAGGCAGAATAGCACTGTGGTTTAGGGTACTGAGCTGCAAACCCGGAGACCGCCTTAAGGGAAGCAGGTAAGGCAGTAAGGCAGGCAAAGTCCCAAACTGAGGAAACACTAGCACGAACAGTAAAGAAGGTGACAAGACTTTCTATAGATACATTAGTGAAAGGAGAAAGTCCAGAGGGGTATTGCTAAGCTTAATGGAGAAAAGGGAGCTTGTGAGGAGGAGGACCCTGTAAAGGCATCTATCCTAAATAGATACTTTTGCTCAGTATTTACTGAAGAGAAGGTAGGGCAGGGCCCACAGCTCAGCATCATGGACACAGGGGAGGGAGGTGAGCACTACTCCCTTCACAAAAGAAAGGGTCCTACAAGAGCTTGCTAAGCTCAGGTGGATAAGGCAATGGGACCTGATGGCATACATCCCAGGGTACTTAAGGAGCTAAAGGAGGAACTAGCAGAGCCATTAGCAGAATTGTTTAGTGGGTCTCTGAGCACAGGAGAGGTCCCAGAAGACTGGAGAAGGGCTCATGTGATCCCACTCCACAAGAGTGGTAGCAGGGAGGAGGCGGGAACTACAGACCGTCAGTCTTACCTCAGTAGTGGGCAAGATTATGGAGGCACTCCTTAAGGAAAGGATAGTGCAACACCTGGAATCCATAGGGTACAGGATCCAAGACAGCATGGGTTTACAAAAGGAAGGTCCTGTCAAACTAATCTCATAGATTTCTTTGACTGGGTAACCAGAGTGGTGGACCAAGGGGAGCAGTTGATGTTGCCTACCTTGACTTCAGCAAAGCTTTTGACACTGTTCCACATAGAAGATTGATAAAAAGCTGAGTAGGCTCGGGGTGGTCAGAAGTTGGTCAACTGGGTGGCAAACTGGTTGACTGGCAGAAAACAGAGAGTGGTGGTAAATGGTATACAGTCAGAAGAGATGCAAGTCACAAGTGGGTACCTCAGGGATCAGTCCTGGGGCCAGTCCTATTCAACATCTTCATTAGTGACCTGCAGATGGTGGACTAGAGGGTAAGGCTGTCTGTTTGCAGATGACACCAAGATCTGCAACAGAGTAGATGATCCAGATGGGGTGGGCAGAATGAGAAGAGATCTGATAAACTAGCAGAATGGTCAGAAGAGTGGCAACTGGATTTAATGCAAAGAAGTGCAAAATCATGCACATAGGGAAGAGAAACCCTGAAGCCACTTATAGGCTGGGAGGGAGTTGCTAGCAGTCACAAAGGAAGAAAGAGACTTGGGCATCATCATCACTGATGACCTAAAATCATCCAAGCAGACCTCTAAAGCAGTAGGTAAGGCTAGGGGTGTTAGGGTGTATTAGTAGGGTATCACAAGTCGTAAGAGGGAGGTAATAATCCCTCTGTACAAGACATACTGGTTAGCCCCATCTGGAGTACTGCGGCAGTATTGGAGGCCACACCTTCACAAGGACATTAACCAAATTGAGGCAGTCCAGAGAAGGGCAACCAAATGGTGCAGGGACTGCATCAGAAGACATATGAGGACAGATTAACGAGCTCAATATGTATACCCTTGAGCAAAGGAGGGAGAGAGGTATATGATCGAGACATTTAAACACCTTAAGGGTATAAACAAGGTGAAAGAGTCCAACATGTTTAAATATAAGAAAAATAGCAGGACAAGAGGACACAGCATGAGATTAGAGGGAGGCCGATTAAGGGGAATGTGAGGAAATTCTTTTTCACAGAAAGGGTGGTAGATGCATGGAATGGCTTACCACAAGAAGTGGTGGCTATGAATACAGTGCAGGGCTTCAAACAGGCATGGGATAGGCATAAGGGAGCAATACAAATGACTATGAATAGATAGGTCACTGAAGAGCAAAGGGCGATGGCACATTTATAAGGTAGGAAAAGAAATGGGCAGACTGGATGGGCCTTGTGGTCCTTATCTGCCGCCAACTTCTATGTTTCTATGTTTCTATGTTAGACCTGAGTTTGAATCCCACAGCCATTTGCATACTGTGTGACTCTTGCTAGTCACTTAACTCCTTGTGCTCCCAGCTCACACCTGGAAACAAGCTCTGGCTTAGTGTACCCTCTCCTGATTAAACAATTTCCCTTTCCCTTTCCTTTTCCTTATTCAGAATTCTTACAGAGTAAGGCACACTGAGTGCTATGAATGAGAAGTGAAAATTCAGCAGAGGGAGATTAAAGAGCACCTTTCATGATGGTCCAGAAAGTTACAACTTGTAGTCATTATATGCAGTACTAGACCTGAAAGGGTGTGTTCACTTGTTATTTTTGGCCACGTTTACTCTGCCTTCCATAATTTGGATTTATTTTCGAGACCTTTTTAGTCCTGCTGCACTTGTCTTTGTTGTTCAGCTGCTGGCTCCTGATGACATCACTATAGGGCAGAGAAGTGACTCACACTGTGCAGTACAGTGAAGTCACAGAAATTTTGCAAAGGAAAATTACTAGTACTCAGTGCACATACTGTGCCCTTCCCTAAGACACCCTGTTAGCAATGCAATATGCCAAAATCCAAATGCCTTGCCAGTTTGTTTTTTTTTGTAAATTGACTTACTTCTGCCTCTATAACAAAGAATGGGATTGAGAAAAGTTAAGAGTTGCTGTCAGTACCTTTCCAGTTCTTTTGACTTTCATGCATAAATTGCCCCATTTTGTGAAAGACATGAAACTTACAAGAACAGGAGGCAGAGTTTCAACTACCAGGAAACTACATCTTATGAAAGAGAGCAATATTTTGTTGAGAGAGACTGAGATTTAAAGAGCATCTTTCCCAGTCCTTTTGACTTTCATGCATAAATGACCCCTTCTTGCATTGATTCTGGAATTGCATTACATTACTGTCTTCTGCAGTTAGTTTTGCATTCTGAGCTGCTAAAACTGCAGAGTGTACCAGAGCTTCTGTAGCAAGCCTGGTGTTTCTGTGGACCAGGGCTGTACTGCTCACATTACTATATGGCAGAGGAGTGACTCACACACAAGTCAGTTTACAAAAACATACTGACAAGGCATTTGGATTTTGGCATAATGCATTGCTAACAGGGTGTCGGGGGGACTCAGTATGCATACATGTGATATCTCCCTCTTTACACAGGAGACTCCTGTTTTTTTGACTGAACTCCTCCTCCCTCCTAGGAAACAAATTCTCCTGCTTAAGTAAAATTCTGTCCAAAATATCCATATTCTTTGGGCAGATAAAGATACACAAACATTAAATCAGTGATGAACAATCTATCTGATAACTTTATATAACTAGTTGTTTATTCTTTTTAGTGCTTATTCTTGATAAAATGAAAAACATTAAATTTTTGTAATGACTTTTTCTTATTTTTTGACGCCATTTAAGGACAAACTCATGATGTTACAGCATCTCCCTACTAGCAGGCCAATCTCCTTCCTAATTTGACCCAAATCTCCTCTTAAGCAAGTTGGCAGGCCAATCTCCCTCCTAATTTGACCCAAATCTCCTCTTAAACAAGTTGGACATATCACATGTATGAGTATGTACATTGAGTACTGGTAATTTTCCTTGCAAAACTGCTGCGACTGCACTATTCTGCACTTCACAGTGTGTCACTCCTCTGCCCTACAGTGATATCAGCAGTACAACCCTGGGTCCCAGCAACACCAAGGCTTGCTAAAAAGCTCTTGGTACACCCTCCAGTTTTTAGCAGCTCAGAATGCAAAACTAACTGCAGAGGACAGTAATGAAATACAATTCCAGAATCAATGCAAGAAGGGGTAATTTACGATGTAAGTCAAAAGAACTGGGAAAGGTGCTCATGATGTGTCAGGTCTTACTATTCACCTGGCAGTTGTGGGATTCAAACTCAAGTCTCCTGGGTCTCCCACCTTATTGTTTTGTGCTCTTATCACTAAGCTATACTGCCTCATTACAATTAAAGTAGGGCTGAACACACTGAGGAGGCTGAGTGGAAGTTTGAGACATAAATGAGCACTGTAGATCTCAGATTCTGTTCTGAACTGCTTAAAGTGATTTGGATTTGCACTTAATCCATGAACATGTTATATTTCTAACACAAAATAGTTATATTTCTACAGAAGCCATCATTTCAGGGCCATCGTCAAAATGCAGCTAAGCATATGGTTTCCAGGCACTGCTAATTTGGACAGAGCTACTGTACAAGCAAATTTGTAATCTGATTCAACTTTCTATTGCTTTCAGATAAAGGAACTATATTTTCAAACTGGACAAGCAAAAGAACAGTTAAAATAATTTTCAAGTATCCAGGGAAGTGTTTTAAAATATAATATTCATACACAATTCAGCTTATGAATTCTTGCATGTAGAGCTCCTCCTTGTTGACACAAGAAGCTACACTTAATCTATGTTTATAATCACCCTACTGGTGGCCCAAATGGGCTCTTCTGACTCATGGAGACTATTAGCCCAAAGGTAGGGTCAAATGAGATGCCCATCATGGGTGACCTTAACCTAACTGGCTTGGACGCAATACTCAATAGTGTAGAAACCATGCTTTCAGACTAAGCTTCAAACAACTTATCACCTCATCTACTCGGCTCTCCCAAACTGGAGGTTAAGCACACTCTCCTTGAGTGGCTCCTGTTTAACAGGCAGGACAGGATCCTTCTTCTGAACATTGCCTGATGCCATGACAGATCATATGCCAATTTACTACATGTGAGGTGTCCAGATACCTAAAGTCCCCCAGGGTAATTTTCCTCAGGAATTTTGTCAAGTTTAACATGGAGCTCTTTCCTGCTGACCTAGCCTGCATAGACTGGTCTCCTATCTGCTCTGACTGTCTCAGCTGTCCTTGACAGTTTTCTCTCAGTTTTCTTCTTTCAAGAAGCTCATTTCCTTTATAAGGAGGAGGGATGGGTACTGCTACCAAATGGCTTCATAGGGATGTACTGTCAATTATGAAAGCCAGAGACTAATACTGGGGACTCATAAAAGTTTTGAGCAGCTGTGGCCTCACAGAATATAGGAGGCAGAGAAATGTGTGCAACAAGGGCTATCCATTTGGGTAAGTGTAATTTCTGTAAGACAAACTCTGCAAAACTCTGTACACAGGTTCCAAAAGTCGTAGATCACTATTTTGTTGTATTTTAAAAGTTTTATTGCATTAAATGGAAGGTCTGCAGTCACAACCTCTACACCATTAACACTTTAGACCTTCCATTTAATGCAAGAAAGCATTTAAAATACAAACAAATAGTGGTCTGCAAGTTCTTGGGTAACCTGTATGCAGAGTTTTTACAGAGTTGGTTTGGGGGGTGGGCACCCTGTCTCTCACCCGGCACTGAATGCAGAGCGCACAACTTTGTTTTGTACCTTTCTTTTATATGTATATATATTATTTCTTTTACCCTACATCCTCCAGCCCCAATCGCCCTGTTCTGCAGCCCCCAGCATTCCCCATGGCTTTTCCCCTGCAGTACAGCCCCAGAGTAAGCAATCCAGAACTGAGGGACTGCTGCAGGGGTCATCCCGAGCCATCACTTGTCCTATCGGCCCCGGTTTTTCCTCTGTTTTTCTCACACACCCCGCCATGCAATGGGCACAACAGTTGTCTCCACCCTCTGTGGAGGCAGCAAGTGCCCCTGCCATGGGGCCCAGCACTTTGTGTGCCGGTAACTGCACTGATATCCAGTCACCGCTGGGTGTCAGCCAACAGCGCATGACACATTACCCTCCCCAAGGAAGGAGATCAGGACCTCTGGACGCCGACCCATACCTCCCAGCCGACCCCAAACGATCCAAGTCCATTCCCGAACCCGGTTGCCGGCATGGCGCGAAGGTGGCGCCCAGCGCCTCAACCCTCAGCGCCACCAGGCTCGCTTTGTTTTGTTCCTTTCTGTAGGACTGCCTGATGGCTACCAAGACCCAGGAAGTGTTTGCAGAACATTAAGGACTTAATGGGAGTGCCTTGAAACAGCAGTCTAGCGACCTCCTCCTAGAGGGGGCAAATTGCAATAACTGTCAGACCATTGCAAATGCATTAAACAGACAATTCACTGATCTCACTGCTTTAACTTCCAAGTTCCACATCCCTGCTATGCTGGACCCTCTTGAGTACTCCATCAGGTTATCGCCCCATCCCATGTTTTATTTCAAAATGGTAAGCCCAGCCGAACATGTAGACTTTTAAGAAACCTGTCCTCCTATGTCAGTGCTGGTCACAACAACCAGGAGCCCAGACTTCTCCATTTAAATGCCCCAGTCCTTGCCATCCCTGTCTAACATATTTTAACATTTCCCTACTCTAGGGCACTGTTCCAGATGTCTGGAAAGTGGCTAGGGTAGTCCCAGTTTTAAGCAAGGAGACCTGAAGTGTCACGGGAACTACTATCCCATAGCACTGCTATCTGTCCTCAGCAAGCTGCTTGAGAAACTGGTAGTGACTCAGCTAATTGATTATATACTCTCCCCAAACCTCCTATCTTCCAAGCAGCATGGCTTTCAAAAGGGCATAGCACTGACTGCCCTTAATAATGTCTCCACAGAAATGGAAGGCCTCCATGGATCAAGGTAACCTAACACTATGTTCCCACTTACTGCTTGCCACATCGTCACTATTGATAAGTCTTTCTCTGTGGCTAAAGATTATCTCCCGACCAGCACCACAGAGGTAGAAAGGATTTGCTGCAGCCATTTTTGCTGCTACACAAGGACAGACTACAGTGGCCGCTGAAAGAAAAACTACAGGTACCATCTTCAATCCTGCAAGGACGCTGCGGATTTGGCTCCATAATCTTGCATCACTGTGCCACTGCCCATGATTTTCCTTCTGCAGTCATGTGATGGCTTATTCAGCATAGTTAAGAGTGTTTGCTCAGAGCACAGCTACACTCCTCCAGCCAATCAGGATCCGTGTTCTTCGTTGCCTAAGGAGACAACGCAGTTTAGGGCTGGACTGAGCAGCTTGACAGACATGTGTTTCAGGTGGTAGTGCATGGAACAAGAAAAAATAAATAAATAAACCACTGTGGGACAAAGATGAAACCAGAAGGGCAGAGAGGGCAAAATAAATAAGCAGACAAAAATGAAATTATGGGGAAACAGTAAAAGGCAGCAAAATGAGTCACAAATGGGGCAGACAAAGCAAGGAGGAAAACATGAAATCTTTTCTTTTTATCCAGGAGAGATACACGAAGCTGAAAGCTTGTTTACAGGTGCAACCTGGGAGCACAATGAAGTTAAGTGATTTGCTCAGGGTCACACAGTATGCAAGTGGGGCTGTGGTATTTAAACTCAGGTCTCCAGGATTGCAGCTCATAGACTTAAACCATAGAAACATAGACTTTGACAGCAGATAAGGACCACTTGGCCCACCCAGTCTGCCCATTTCCTACCTATTGGATAAGCTGAAGATTCTAGTTAACCAACAGCCTACTTCCTGCAACCCCCACTATAATTGCCTTATGTCTGTCCCATGCATGTTTGAATTCCCTACTGTTTTAAACCCCACAACCTCTCCAGGAAGGCGGTTCCATGCGCCCACCACTCTCTCCGTGAAAAAGAATTTCCTCACATTACCCCTGAGCCATCCCCTCTAACTTTAAATTGTGCCCTTGTTCTTACACATCTCTTTTTCTGAAAGATGCTACTACCTTCCTGGACTTTGTTGATTCCCTTGAGGTACTTAAAAGTTTCTATCATGTCCCCCGTCCCCTCCTTTCATCAAGGGTATACAAATGAAGCTCTCTCAGTCTCTCTTCATATAGTTTCTGATGTAGACCTGCACCATTTTAGTTGCCCTCCTCTGGACTGCTTCCATCCTGTCTATGTCCTTGCGTAAATGAGGTCTCCAAAACTGCATGCAGTACTCAGATGGGGTCTCACAAACTGTCTGTATAGAGGATAACCACTTCCTTTTTCTACTTGTGATGCCCCTCTATGCATCCCAGTATCCCCTGGCTCTCCTACTGACTTCTCACATTGCTTACCCACCTTTAGGTCATCTGAGATGACTACACCAAATCCCTTTGCATTATTGTTGTCATTAGTACCTCCCCTGCTATTGTGTACTCTTCTCCTGGATTTTTATTTCCCAGGTGCATTACTTTGCACTTCTTTGCATTGAATCTAAGTTGCCATATGTCTGACCATTCCTCCAACCTTGCCAAGTCCCTCTCATCCTTTCTACCCCCCGTGTATCAACTCTGTTACAGATCTTTGTGTCATCTGCAAAGAGGCATACCTTTCCTTCCAGACCCTCTGCAATGTCACCTATAAAGACGTTAAAGAGGACTGGACCCAGTACTGAGCCCTGAGGTACTCACTAGTAACCCCTTTCTTCAGAATGTGTTCCATTCACTATTACCTTCTGTGTCCTGTTGTGCAGCCAGTTTGCTACCCAGGCTACCACCCTGGGACCCACCCCAGGCTGGATAACTTGATTATATCTTTGTGCGGACTGTGTCAAATGCCTTGCTAAAGTCTAGGTAGGCCATATCCACAGCCCTCTCTGGTCTATTATTTTGGTCACCCAGTCAAAGAAATCGATTAGATTCATCTGACATGACCTTCCTGTTGTGAATCCATGCTGCTTTGGGTCCTGTGCCCTCACTGGCCTCTAGGTACTCAACAATTCTTTCTTTCAGAAGTGATTCCATCATTTTCCCCACCACTGAGGTCAAACTAACAGGTCTGTAGTTTCTGCTTCTGCCTTGCTCCCACTTTTGTGAAGGGGAATCACATCTGCCCTCCTCCAGTCCTCAGGTACCACCCATCTTCCCATGATTTGTTAAAGAGTGTGGTTAGTGGTGTCATTAGGTCCTCCCTTAGCTCTTTTAGGATTCTAGGCTGAACTCGTCAGGCCCCATTGCTTTGTCCACCTTGAGTTTTAGGAGTTCTTTCAGTACTCTTTCTTCTGTAATGGACTGGCGCCAACCCCACTATCCAGAGTGCTTCTACTGTTTGGTTTAGATAACTCCTCCTCTTCTTCTTTGTGAATACTGAGCAAAAATATTCATTCAGTATCTCTGCCTTTTCACTTTCTCCTCTGCCCACCTCCCCTCTCCTTTATTAATCTTCACTATCCCTCCCTTAACCTTTCTATGCTCCCTAATGTACCTATAAAAGGTTTTATCCCCCTTCTTAACTGAGTTGGCTATCTTTTCCTCAGTTTGGGCCTTTGCTTTTCTGACTGCCTTCCCACTTCTTTTCTGCTTTAATTGATACAATTCCTGTTGTGCCTGCCTGTGATTCCTTATACTTTTTGAATGCAGCCTTTTCTCCTTAACCTTCCTTGACACCTCTTTTGAGAACCATAGTGGTTTTTTATTCCGCTTTGTTTTCTTTATTTGTTTCACAAAGGCTTGTTGCCTCCATGATGGCAGTTTTGATTTTTCTCCATTGTTCTTCCACCCTCCTTTCTGGCCATTTGCTAATGCATTCCACAGGTATTCACCCATTAGGTATTCCACTGTGCCATACTGCCTCCTCATCTGCAGTAATTTTTTTTATTTAAACATTGATGACCGAGAAAGACACACTGAGCCAAGGCTCGTCTCCATATAAAACAAATGAGCAGAGACAGTTTGTAAGGGCTATTAGCCCATGTTTAAGCCTGCTCTCATTTGAGAGGGGCTTATTGCTCACCTTAAGGGTCCCTCTTTCTCTCCCTCATGGTTAGTATCGGGATAGATGCTCTGGGGAGTAATTCTACTGGCCGCCACTTGGGGCAGCAGAGAGAGAGAGGTGGGAGAGTATATGTAACCCCTACAAATGGGGGTTCCCGAAAAAAGTCTTTCTTGAGCTTGCCTAAATGCTCACTGCCAGGCTGGTGTCCCGCGCTTTAGCAGTTTAAATGTGATTGCCAGAGGTGCCTGTATAATCTCTGTGTACTGTCTCTTTAAGAGCTGCCTGGATTGCACTCATAAGAAATCTGAGAGGGAGCTCTGCTGAAAGATGTAACTATTTGCTGAAAATCATTTAGAGTGATAATGATAATGTAGTTTGTCTAACCTGCCTTCTTTGCAGCAAGGACTGTTTTATTTATCTCCACTGTCTTGGTCCTGGACTGCAAATTGGACCAATCAGTTCTGGTGGTACCTAAAATGGAGCGGACTACAGGAGCTGTCTGGGTCAAAATCTGTAGGAGTTGTAGTTTTGGGCTTTTGGCACCTTTTTGCACCTGAAGGAGGAGCCTTTGTTGTGACTGACAGACAGATAAGCCAACCAAACCTTTTGGATTCTGGGAAAGTCCCTGGCTTGCTGGCAGTTGAGTCAGATCTCAGTTGGCAGGTAAAGAAGAAAAAGCCTGAGACAGTCAAGCAGCCGTCTGAGTAGTTTCACATGGGAGAACTGTGAAAAGACATGAGTTGTGGCCTGCATGTCTGCCTGCTGCCCCTGAGAGGGAGAGAGGAGAATTATTTTGACTAAATCCAAGTTTGTGGAGAATGAAGTGTTTCACTGATTTTTACCAGGCTCATACCTGAAGAAGACTGAAGATTTTGCTGAATGTGATCGGCCTGTAAGGATTTAGCTGCTTCTGAATCCCCGGTTTGTGCGGAGATTCTCGCCATTGTGACCAGAGAGCGGTTTATCTGGTACAGTAGAATTTCCTTACATGTAAATGTGCTGTGTATTGATAGTGGGTCGTGATTTGGTTCCCCACTGTGAACTGTGTTCTGCTTGCTGTTACCATAGAATCCTTTACATGTAAATGTGCAGAGACTTTGCGATCGTGGCGGAGGCGGTTTGCCTGGTACAGCAGAATTTCCTTACATGTAAATGTGCTGTGTATTGATAGTGGGTTGTGATTTGGTTCCCACCTCGTGAACTGTGTTCTGCTTGCTGGAAGCTTTATCCAGCCTAATCAGACTGAATCGGCATTCATCTCCATTCGGCCTGAGCCACGCCATGCTGGCCCTGCCAGACTACCCCGCTGCATAGAGAAAGCCACCGACAAGAGACCTGGCTGAAGATCAGCCCCTGCTCCATGCATGAATAGGAACCACACTTGGCAAATCGTGGGCCCTGCTTCTCCTGGTACTCCAGATTAACCACCTGCTGTCTCAATTTTCATCCGGCCTGCGCCAGTCTTGGGTATCATGAGTAAACATCAGAGTAGCTCCTGCAACAACAGCCTAATCTAGAAGTGTGTCATCTGATTGTCTTGTTGTTTTCTTTTCACAGACTGAGCCCTCTGGCTCCGGATTACAAATAGTGTGTTGTGCATGTTTTCTTCCATCACAGGCCCCAACCAGCTGCAACGTTCCTGGCTAGCCCACTATTCTCCATCTGGGTACCCAGAGTGTGTGACTGTTTATGGACCCTGAAGTACATGTATAACTGTTTGATTGATAGAGTCTTTAAGCAAATTAACCTGATTACGCCCTCCCTTGTTCAAGTCCCTTAAATAAATGAGATCTAACTCTTTTTGCATTTACCCTGACTGTGGTTCCAGTTTGTGCAAGAGTACTGTACTGCTGTTATTTGCTGTATATAACATTGTTCTACAGGGGTTCCCCAGGGCTGAGCCAGAGGATAGCCCTGGTGGTAAGTGCAAACAGTGTGGGTACTTCTGTGGTGTATCAGGGTATTGTGAAAGTGATTATTTATTGTGTATTGTTCTGGCCACTAGTAAGGAAAGAAGGGGGTTACAGTGTCCAGAGGGCTGTACCCAGGTTAGCTTGACCACTACCAACCATGATCTAAAGGTGGAGGCAATCTGCTTCAGAACTCAGGCCCTTAACCTGCTACTAGCCAAGCAGACAGGGGAAGTAGCCCTTGGGATAGTGCCACCTAGGGGTATATATATAGAGGATGAGAGAAACCTTGTAGTCTTGGGAGGAGAGAGACCAGTGGGTAACAGGGACAGGGCAGTCGGGGGCCCACTTTTAGGCAAGGTCGGCGGTTTGTGATGCACTGGATCCTGGGTGGCATCTGTGGGGAACCATCAGGAGGCAGATTCACGGTCATTTCTGGGTCCAGGCCCAGGGGAGAGGGCTGGTGGTGAGAGCAGCCAGGAGGCAGGAGGATGAGTTAGAGTAGAACCCCTAGGGCCGCATTTGGACCCTAGTTCGTGGCTTAGTTCCTGGGTCGTTGGTGCTGTAGCAGGCTGTGGCAGGGCCTCTGCAGGATTCTGAGCCAGTGGGAGCAGTCCCAGATCTGCACCCTGCATGGCAGGGTGGCCAAGGAGGGTAGTGAAGGAAATTGGTCTGGCCTTTACCTTGGGGCCTATTTAAGAGGTAGGTCTGGGCCCAAGGTTAAGTCCTCAGGTGGGTCTCGGGAGGAGGATTCCAGTCCTGATACCGTTGACCCTAAGGCGGCCTCCTTGTTTGCACATCACGGGCAACTTCTGGAATGAATTTAAAGAGAGTGTGCCACTGCAGACTGCTAAAAGAGGGCAACAGATGCTGGAGGTAAATGGCAGAGTAAACTGGGGACCAGGTGGGTCGGGCACAAAGACTTAGGGGCAGGTTACACAGCAGTGCCTCTGCAGCTGAGGTGCTAGCAGGCTGCAGGAGAGCACCCTTAACATATGGAGTATTTGGGGTGGCTTAGTGCTTCTCTCTCAGGACTGTGCTCAGTAAAGGGAAATCAAGGGAGCACTGAGAAATGTTTGAAGGAGCCCTGGGTTAAAGAAAGTGAAGCTAATAAGGTACTTACCAGTGCCAAAGGGTTTTATTTGGAGCCTCACATTCCAGGAGCAATTAAAAGGTCCTTGTGTTCTAGGTGTAAGAACTATTGCTTAGGTTTTGCTGTAGACGGCCTCTCTCTGTCTGAGATTCTTACCAGTCTGAGATCACCTTCAGTAGCAATGTAGAGAAAAGTTTGGCCCCATGGAGCTGCCATTTTAAGTCTTTAAGAATTGGGACCCCTGGAGCCCTGCTAATCATTTAAGGCTCAGGTGAATAAAACCTGATCTGTTTTGGGACAGAACCAGAGTTCTATGTTTGATTTAGCTTTAAGATTCTAATAAATTTAATCCTTAGCTTTTAGAATTCTCCTATGAGTTTCTTCCAGAGGGTTTGAGGCTCTGAAAAAGTCCATGTGCCCTCCTGCTCCAGGAACCAGTGGAGGAAATAGGAGAGAAGCTGGCACCAGGATATGAACTATATGAATCACTCCGCCGGTGACTTCTGGGATTCCGGATCCATTTGAGAAGAACTTTGGTACGGAGGATCGAAGACTTCTGTCCCTTTCCGGAATATCAGACCCTAGAAATATGGGGGAAGGGGCTTGCATGGGGGCTCATCCGGATCATTTTGCACCCCAGGAGGTGGAAAACTACTCAAATTCCCAGAGTGGAGGTACTAGTAAGGTTGTTAGCCATTTTAGGCCATGTGGAGCATTAAAATTTGCAGTGGTGGTGTGGGGTTAGGCCTGAAGCGATGGTAGACCTCAGCTCTCCTGGATGTGGTGCCTACATGTGACTGGTGGGACATGTGGCACTTCCCTGCCCTCTGATTGGCTGGTGGCTCTGGAGAGTCATGCAGACTGGTAGGAAAGGAGCCATTTTACAGCAGCAACAGCTTGGAGAGAGTGTTGGTTGTTTATAGAGTGGAAAGAGGAGAAAGAGAGAGAGATCGAGGACTGGTAAAAAGGAAGTATTCCAATCTTTAATTGCCCATTTCTGGAAAGCAGTGGGTGAGGAAACGGAGTTGGGAGGTGATCGAATGAGCTCTTATTACAGCATGGCAGACAGAGGGTTTAAGGCAGAGGATGAGTCTCAGAGGAGCCATTTGTTATGGTTTCTACCCCTCCTGGTGTTGTTATTGAAAGAAGGAGGTAGAGGGCAAGTTGGGAGTGTTGTGTTCGATGTGGATATAGGGAGAGGGAACAGTGAGACTGCCAGTGTGTTCCAGTTCACATGCTCCAGTTCTGCCCCTGGAGGAATTTTTGGTCGTGCTCCCCTGTTTTCCACTGGGATATCCTTGTAGTGTCTCTGAGGGCGTTTATTAGTGTGGTCACTGGGTAGACTGGATTCTAGGGCTTTGAGAAACTGTCCTTCTTGTTAAGGATCTGTTCAGGAAGGACAAAAGCCAAGAGCTCCCTCCCAGAGGTGGTGGTGGACGTGGAGGAGGAGTTTGCTGCTGGGAGGAGAAATCAGGGGTGGTGAGGAGTACAGTCATCTTTCCCACCTCACCACTGGCTACCCACTATCCCTGTGGCAGAGGGAGGGGCAGGGGTCTTAGAAGTCCTTTGGTGACCCCGGGCCCAGGGGTCCCCACCATGGCCCCTGTCTGGGGCAGCCCACCAGCCCTGTCAGTAAAGTCTGTGGCCCCAGCACCAGTAAAGACCAGAGCTGTGATCAAGCTAGGAGTCCCTGGTTCAGATCCCGTGTGACTATCGAGAGAGAGGAGATCCCAGAGGATGAGAGGGATCTTGATGAGGAAAAGCTCATTGACAGAAGGTTTCAGTTTTCAGATTATGAGATTGATAGAGCCATTCCTAAGCCCCTTCACCACCAGGTGATAACACTGGCTGACCGCACTCCACGCCTGCCAGTCTGTGCAAAAACCTCTGGATCAGGACGGATAGTCCAATCGTAGTGATCCTTTGAACCTGGCCTATCGAAAAGGAACTTTATTGAGCCAGGCAGGCTTGAAGGTCCAGCGTGAGAGACTTGCCAGAGTGGAGCCAAGCTGAAAGATAGGTCTGATGGAGGATGCATTGAGTACCCCTCATTGGACTATCCTCATGTGCCTGAACAAGTTGGGACATAATTTAGAGATGAGAGAGGAATGTGTCTACAAGGAACAACTGGAGAGATTGAAACACTGCCATTGATATGGAGGATGTCAAACTCAAGAACTGTTTCATAAGGCACGGGCTATGTGCCACACTGCGCCTTGGTCTGGGTTGACGTTGTTCAAGAACTTGCATTGGTACAGATTTTGCAGGATGCCATATAAAGTACTATGTAGTGGCAAGGGATCTCTTTGGCGATGTCACCACCAAGCCAGACCCAGACTTTCTTTTTCCACCTGGTGGGGACCTGCCACTTAAGCCCCTTTAGAGACTTATGGACTTGCCAAGAGGACTGCTCACCAGAGCAGTTTTGGGTAACAAACCTTGTTGCTCTAAAAGACTGCTTAATAGTGATGTTTATTAACAACAATGACTTAAATTAGGTGAGTGTAAGTGGAGGTGTGACTGCGTTGAGTGTAGTGTGACAACGCTTATCGTTGTTTTAAAATGTTTCCTGCAACTTGGTGGGAGGTACAATCAGGGTGTTAAGAAACAGCAGCAAAGCTCTACCTCAATAGGTGTACTGTATATAAATGTGTGTTCTCAGTGTTCAAATGTTTAAAAATACTTTTATTCCCTTAAAATTTGTATTTTAAAGCATAGTACCTCCTGGCACAGGTAAAATAGGGTTGCAGTTTTGTTGTAGGTAATAGTGGAGTCAGGGAGGGTTTTCTCTTAGGTCTACTTCTGCAGGCATTCTTGCTAATGGTCCATCCAGTGCGCATACATGGCCCCTTGGTGGAGGTGTTTGTTTGGGCTTCTGCCATCATTCCCAGGAAAAAATTTGCTTGGGTGGGAGGAGGTGTAAGCCCTCTCACTGGAGAGGGGCTTATTGTCACCTTTAGAGTCCCCCCTCTACCCCATGGTTAGTTTCTGGACAGATGCTCTGGGGAGTACTTCTTGTTGCCGCCACTTGGGAGCAGCAGAGAATGAGAGATTGGGAGAGTAAATATATTTATATATATATATATAGAGAGAGAGAGAGGGATGAGAGAAACCTCATGGTCTTGGGAGGAGAGAGACCAGCGGGTGACAGCGGCAGGGCAATCAAGGGGCCCACCTTCTTTTTGGCAAGGTCAGCAGTTTCAGCGGCAATGCGCTGCCCCTGGGTGGCATCTGTGCAGGATCCATCAGAGGAGGTAGTTGCGATCATTTCTGTCCAGGCCTTGGGGGGGCTGATTGGTGAGAGCAGCCAGGGACGGAGGAGGGTGAGTTAGAGTAGGACCCCTAGGGCCACATTTGGACCCTGGTTCATGGATTAGTTCCTGGTCATCGGGGCTGCAGCAGGCTGTGGCAGGGCCTCTGCAGGATTCAGGGCCGGTGCAAGCAGTCCCAGGTCTGCACTCCACATGGCAAGGCAGCCAAGGAGGGTAGTGAAGGAAACTGGTCCAGCCTTTACCTTGGGGGCTACTTGGAGGGGTAGGCCTGGGCCTGAGGTTAAAGTCCCCAAGCGGGTCTCGGGAGAAGGGTTCCAGTCCTGGTACCAGTTGACCCTTTAGGCCAGGCCTCCTTGTTTGCACATCACGGCAACGCCTGGAAGGAATTTAAAGAGGGTGTGCCACTGTAGACTGCTAAAAGAGAGCATCGGATGCTGGAAGTAAAAGGCAGAATACACTGGGGACCAGGTGGGTCCAGACACAAAAGACTTAGGGGCACATTGGTAAAGCAAGTGTCTCCACAGCTGAGACACTAGCAGGCTGCAGGAAGAGTACCTTTTAATGTATGGAGTATTTGTGGGTGGCTTAGTAAGAGCTTAGTGCTTTCTCTCAGGACAGTGCTCAGTAAACGGAAATCAAGGGAGCACAGAGAAAGGTTTGAAGGGAACCATGAGTTAAAGAGAGTGAAGCTAGTAAGGTACTTACCAGTGCTGGAGGTTTTGATTTGGAGCTTCCCATTCCAGGAGCAATTGAAAAGGTCCTTGTGTTCTGGGTATGAGAATTGTTGCTTAAGTTTTTGCTGTAGACAGTCTCTTCTCTGTCTAAGATTCTTGCCCGTTTGAGATCTCCTCAGTAGCAATGTAGAAAAATGTTTGGCCCCATGGAGCTGCCATTTTAAATCTTTAAGAAGTTAGAATCTCTGAGCCCTGCTAATCATTTAAAGGGCTCAGGTGAATAAAACATGATCTGTTTTGGGGACAGAACCAGAGTTCTGTGTTTGATTTAGCCTTATGATTCTAATGAAATATAATCCTTAGCTTTTAGAGTTCTCCAATGAGTTTCTTCCAAAGGAGTTTGAGTTCTGAAAATATCCAGGTGCCTCCTGCTCCTGGGACCGTGGAGGAAATAGAAGAGAAGCTGGCACCAGGATATGAACTATCTGAATCCTCCATCGGTGACTCTGGGATTTCAGATCCATTTGAGAAGAACTTTGGGTCAGGGTGATCAGAAGATGCCCTAAGGTAGGACGTTCTTATTCTATGAATTTCTTCCTTCTGAGAAGTCTGGTGGAGATCAATGCTAGGGTCCCCTCCCGAATATTGGACCCTAGACATATGGGGAAGGGGGCTTGCACATGTGAAGAGAAGTATAAATGAGGGACAGAGACAAAAATCTAGACAGCAGGATTTAAGCAAATGCAGACAGTGCAGTTTGCTTCTGAGGCTAAACTACTTCAATGTGTGGCTCCAAGGTTTCTACAGAGGTTAAAATATGGGGAATCTCTTTAGCCATGGTGGCTAGTGATTTTGAAATCCTAGGGTGAATGGAGTAATAGGACTATCTTTGCAGACTTATCTAAAGGCTTTTACCTTTGACCACAAACTGATACGCACCAAGCTTCACACTTTGGACTGTCCCCATTCTGTTACCTGGTTTGTAAACCATCTCCAGAAAAGAAAACAGATAGTCAAATGTCATCGAAGTGCTATCAAGATTACATTCTGTTGGTCCTGAGGTTCCTTCAGGGTCCATCCTCAGACCTATTCTTTTGACTTTTCGTAATGATCTCCCCTGAGTAACTGCTGTTAGTAGCTCTACTCCCTAGGCGGATGACCTGGGACTTCTTGTTAGTTCCAAAGTAGCCTCCAGTGCTGGCTTGAAAACAACATGCTTGTTCTAAATGTGAAAAGGCACCAAGCCATGCTCTTTGGGTCCCCACCCAATGTTAAATCTTGTTCTGAACCACTAAAGTTGTCCTGTAGCTAACGCTTGGCCCTCCTGTCTGTCCAATCCATACCTTAGAGCTACCCTTGGACCCTTAACTTGACTTCTCCCACACATTCATAATGTATGTAGGGTTGTTAATATCACATGTGGCCTGGCCTATAGAGTTAAGCACATCCATGCCCGCACTGCTGGGCTTCCTTGCAGAGACTACTTCTCCCCAGTCTTACACACATTTGTTGGCAAAGACTCCTGGCAATGGGATACTGCCACAATAATTTATGCAGGTTTACTCTTTCTGCAGCCCAAGTCACCCACCACTGTGATCTCTACAATAATTCAGGATGGCTGTTTCCTGAGAATGCTTGCCAATTTATCCTGGGCTGTATCACATAAAATTATTAGATCTGCCCCCCCGCCCTGGCAGAGATGTTAAAATGCCCCACAAGGTGTATGCCCTTAGAAGGTGTAACAAACAGTTACTACTGCCTGTCCCCAAAACCCATACACTTATGTGAGACAAGGCTTTTTCGCCTGTGTATCTAGGCTTTGAAACTCTACCACAGCAGGTCTGGAGCCCCCCAACTCCCTCTTCAGAATCTCCTTATGGGGCATCTAAAGGTTGACTCAAGGTTCTACTGCACTTGATGATTATTTTATGACATGGTACCTCCTAGTCACATGACTTCTACTGACTTCTCCTGTGAAGCTGTTAGTTTTCATAAAGGTGCTCTTCTTAGAGCTCCATTTTGTGATGCTGCTTTGGTATTTGTAATCTTTGGTCTCCCATGTTACCTTACTTACTTTGTGTTACTTACAGTGATTTTGTGTATTCTGACCTTGCACCCTGCTACAAAATTGTTCCCCTTATTTGCCACTATTTCTGTACTGCTGTAACTGGTGGCATTATCTTTGTCTCTCTTCTAAGCTCCCAGGTCGCTCCTGTAAGTAGGCACATATGTTTATTTTATTTTTACTTAAAATTTTGTTAACCAGGAAAGAACACTGGAACCAGTCCATTTTCAGATTCAACCAGACATTAAGGACAAACAGATAGCAAAACAATATCAATAACACATAAACAGGAAGGATTCACAAAGACCTCGGATGCCCGCACAAATGAGAAGCGTTGAGCATCAACTGTAGTATTCACAGAAGATGCACTAGGGAATGCCCCCACACACACACACACATCTCTCTATGAATACCACAGTTGCACTAAGCCCTGGATGTGCCGGGCACAACCGCCTAGCTGGGCTGGGAAACCAATGGGGCAGCGACCATGCCCAAATGTGCCATTTAGAGCCAACAACATGTAAATGGGGCCATTAGGCATGCAGGTGCAATGGGGCCATTTGCATGTCATTATGGCCCATTTGCATGCGCTGTCTTGAGGGCTCGCCCCCTTCATGTGCGGCAGTACAACCACAGTCCCAGCACCCCTGTCAGGACAGTGCCACCCCCGCCCGAGGCTCCATTAATATGCCACTCACTGTGATGATAGAGGAGGAATCCGTGAACCCCCACCTGAGGCTCCATTATTGTGCCACTGCTGCAGCGGAATTGTACAATGCACTGCATCCCCACACCCCAACCCAATCACAGAGGGACCAGAGCTCCAATAAATCCCTGGTGGTCCAGTGGATCCCTCCCATCTCCGAACCACGCCTGTACAGGACCATAATGGAATACCCAGGTAGTCTAGTGGTGCCTCCCCACGCGGATCGTATCTGGTATTGCTAACCCACCTATCCCTGGTAGTCCAGTGACCCCCACCCACTCTGGCACCCTCACCCCACCCCACTCCCCCATCTCAGTCAGTCCCGATGTTCGTGGCAGCACAACCCACCCACACACTGCCACAGTTGCCCAGTGACAGAGCTGTCTGTGAATAACAGCTACAGTAGTACTGTAAGCCCACTGGTGGACCCAGTCGACCAATAGGCTTGCAGTGTGTACTGTACTCTGTCATTCAACATGCAGTGACATGCGAGTGCATTACAGAGCCCAACGGATCAACATGCACCCTTCTCTCCTCAAGCAATTCCATCTACATTACCACCTGTGGTGACAGTATCACAGCGGAATCACTGCCCTTCCTTATTGGAGGAGGGTATCCTTTGGGTCATCTGCCTGCCAGTCTGCATTGGCACTCCTGACTTGGGCCATAAATCTGGGTCACCAGTATATCAAGTGGCACATGTTGCGTCTGTGCAAGGCTCAATTTCGGGACCCTTTTATTCACCATATACATTAATAATATCAATGCTGGTTAACAAAACTAGTGTCCACTTTTTCGGACAATACCATGCTCTATGTCATCGACTCTCCTTGGACCAAGTATGCTTGGACCTTCAGCACGATTTCAACACCTTCAACTTAACCTCTTTCATCTGAAACTACTTCTCAATGTCAAAAAACTAAAGCCATGTTCCTCTCCCTCATACCCACCTGGTAAATGTTCCTCCCATTCCCCCAAGACATAGCTCCTGACACTCCTGGGGAGCTGCTTGAATTTGTGGATAAGTTTTAGTACTTAGGCATCTGGCTTGACCACAAACTTTCCTTTACTGTCCGTCTAAAAGGGTATCTAAGAAACTTTAGCAAAGGCTGGTACTTTTTATTGTATTAAACACATTAACCCAAGATGCAAAAAAGCAACTGATCCAAACCACCTTCTTTCCCTGCTAGATTACACAGACTTTATATATGGCCACTGCCACAGGCTTCTTAAACAAGCTGGACATGCTGTATCACAGGGCAATCAGATTTGTAACTAATGCTCCTACAACATGCATCACTGCTCCTCTATGCCCCAAATCAGATGGCAATCATTATACACTAGGTGAACGAAAATACTGTCCTCTGGACATTCAGAGCATTCATTGGCAAACTCCCAAGTATGTGGCTGGCCTCCTTATCCTCGCTAAGGGACCTTACTCTCTCTGTAGATGCTCCTACCTTTTATTTCGAGGTCCCAAGAACTAGAACACGCCATGGTGAATCTTCCATCAGTCATGTCCTTCCCACCCTTTGGAATAACATCCAAAGTTCTCTAAAACTGCCAACTTTACCTGGGTTGTCCCACATTAAAACTCTCCTGAATCGCTCCCTCAAAGACACTTGCTCCTGTTTTCATAACCTGCCACCCACCGCCTTGGCAGTGCCCAGGCCATAGATTCTCAGTCTCCGTGGTAAGCACTTGTTACCCACTCCCTCACAAACCCATCACCTCCCTTATCCCTCCCCATCAGACATCTACCACACCTCCACTTCTCTATCACACCTCTCACACCCGCCTCACTTGTGCTCCCTATCCCATTCCCTCCTTTGCTTTCCCTGCTCCAACCAACCCACCTACACCCCAAAGCTAGAGTTACCCCATATGACAGCAAAAAAAAAATCACTATTGAATATAATTACCTCTGCACTTACTTTAATAGACCGGTGACCATAGATGGTAGCTGATTTCTTCTTTTTAATTAGACTGTTTTTGTTTTGTACGTCCGAGTATCCGCATAGCTACAACCAATGTTAATCCTCCCTTTTACACTGTTCATTATGTTTGTATATACTGCATTACTAAGTCTTGTTCCTGTACCACTGATTGTCTGCTCTATTTGTACCGCTTTTATGTAATCCTGTATCCATAAATTCCCAGGACCACCTTGTAAACGGAGTCCACTCAATGGTGTTTTTCTCCTGGTAAAACAAAGAATTGAATTGAATATTGTAAAGGCACAAGAGACGCACACCAGCACTACCAGACAAAATTAAAACATAAGGTTGTTGTATACTTACTGTATTATTTAAAGCAGAGGAACACAGCACAGCTGCTCTGGGATTTGGGGTATCTAATATAAGTAACACGATGTTCCCCCACTTTATAGATTGAAGAGTTCTGTGTTTGTTTTGGTTGTACTGCCTGGCTGATCAGTGAGCATGCTCTGTTTGAGTTTTTTCAATGCCACTGTGCAGGACAATCTCACTGCTATGGGAAGAGTAGGTGAGACAGTTGATTATTTATATCCCATGGCATATGAAGCACATGGCTTTTTCCATAGGGTACTTATGAATTATTAAAACAGAAGGCAAACTTTGTTAGATACTACCATTTATTTTGTTGATTTATGAGTATCAACTTTAAATGAATTTATAAAATAGGTTGAGAAAGAGAAGGTAAAAGCATAAACATCATTGGTTAAAAAATAATAACCTGACTGTTGATTAATGCCCAGTACATACACACTTTGTTCCCAAAATGATGTAATCTACCCAGTGATAGCCTTACTACATGGGAAATCAATCCACTAGTTCAGTGCCGAAAAAATGTTAGCAGCCATGGGATTTCTGAATTTATTTTATTAAATCAGTCACCCGTTCTTTTCTCCCAACAAACTGCATGAAGTGTCCGTTTTGAAACACAGTCCCTTGCTTACAATCGTGAAAAATTAACTGGCGATGCACAGTAAAGGTCGAGTGACACTGATCTGCTGTCACACACTGTCCCTTGGCTGTTCTCCTTACAACTGTTACTTTGGCTCTAGCTTCCATTTGACACCAGGGATCAAATCAGTAAATGCGCTTTGTATTAGAGTCCAATGGCTCTTATTTAGTAACACATTTCTATAACAGGTAAAGAGAAAGAGTAGCTGCTCTGTGACAGCAGGGATAATTTCCATTACAGCCAAGCAAGAAAGAGAGAGCAACAGCCGTGTAATAGCAGTGATCATGTAAACATTAACTACAACAGAGCATAATTCTACTGTGGTATTAATCCATGGTTGCAGCACAAGGCCAGAAGCTGAATGTAATATATCCAACCAGCCAATGGTGGATTAATGCCAGAAGTAAAATAATGCTCTAGATTGCTTTAATGCACTTATAACATGCCAAGCACAGGCAGAAATAGTATATAATATAACACTTTTCTAACATATTAATTTGCTTCCAAAATATATGAGTAGAGTCTTGTTTATTTATATTGTAATGACCTAAACACTTTTAATACTTTTTTGTTCAAACACAGGAGAGCAAAGTAACACAGCACCTTTCCTAAAGTAATCAATAAAATATGTTACAACATGTTTTATTTGTGCTTACCATGTATGAGACAGAATACATTACTTCCATGAGTTGCAAGCACTGCATTGTGGATATGTAAATAATATGGGTAATGCAGCACCTCTGTCATTCTTTGAAAAATAAACTTCCTAACAGTAGCTCATATGAAGAACCTAACATCAATCCTGACAGTAAGTTAGAGATTGTACTATATTAGTAAACGAAGATAATATGTATAGAATTGTTTGCTGAAAATTGTTCCCTTTCTACTTATAATATTAATTATCAGTCAAATTTTTCAGTATCACCACTATACTGCATATGTAGCTAGGGATATTAATCAACAGCAGAATAACTATGTATAACACTTTATATAATTTCTTCCTAGAGTATACTGAGTAGAGTGTTTATTCATACTGTAATGACCTAAATATTTATTATGTTTCTGTGTTCAAAACACAGAAAAGCAAAGTAACACAGCCCTTTTTCTAAAGTAATCAAAAATGTACCCACTCTCTCTTATAGACCTTGCCCTCTAGGTGGTTTTTGACTAGTGTTTAATAGATGCACTTACTGTTGTTCTGTACAACACAGCCACCATGGCTATTGCTAAATGTATTATGCTTATATGACTGCATTGTATCTCACTTTCCTCACACAATGTGTTGTTTGCTTTGATTCGTTACTGGAATTTCTTCCTGATAATGTTGCATCTAGGATGTTGCTGGATCTCATTCATATGTAAACTGTCAACTGCTCAACTGTTTGTAACCTCCCGGTCATGTCTGAAAACAGTCACCTTGTGGCTATTGGCACCTCACGATTAACAAATACTAAATAAAATAAAATTTGTAACATGGCATAAATACAATCACAGAATAACTATCTTACATTGGACAAACAGCATCAGTGACTACAAAGTAACCATGGATTAATGCCACAGCAGATCCATGGTTGCTTGTGCAGTACCATAGTTATCCACAATAAGTTTCATGGCATAGTTTTAATTGTTTTCCACCCACCCACCCAGGTGGACACTATTCACTAGCTAAATATCGATCTTGTGCATAACTGGCCATAAATATGAAACCAGTTTACAGTTATTGGTCTCCATTTGCCGTAATTACTAATATAGTACTTTTTCTCCCAACTTACAAGTCAGGATTACGCTAGGTCCTTCATATGAGCTACTGTTCAGAAGCTGATTTCTCAGAGATTGACAGAGCTACTGCAATACCCATATTATTTACATACCCATAATGCAGTGCTTGCAAGTCATGGAAGTAATGTATTTTCATACATGGTAAAAGCAAGCAAAACAGACGCTGAACATATTTTATTAATTACTTTAGGAAAGGGCTGTAATATTTTGTTTTCTGTGTTTAGAACACAAAAGTATTAAGTATTTAGGTCAGTACAATATAATAATCAACACTCTACTCATATACTCTAGGAAGCAAATTTGTAGAGTGTTGTACATAATTAGTCTGCTATTGGTTAATATCTCTGCCTACGTATGCAGTATAGTAATGATACAAAACAATTTTGTTAATAATTAATATTATGAATAGAAATAGAACAATTTTCAGCAAGCAATTCTATATGTATTTGTAACATTGATGTCTTGGTACACATAGAGACTAACGATCTTGCCAGCTGGTCAGTTGTGGAGACCAAGGAACACCTCTCCAGGCTGTGTGACAAACTATCATTCGTTTAGTTCAGCATCCTTCTCTGAGATCCTGCCAGTCTGGAGGGGTGGCGGATGGACGGAAGGTCAGAGAAGGGAGATGGGAAGCTAAACATGTAGCTCAGGGGCTGGTGCCAGGACAAAGGACACAAATTTGTAGGAACTGGACAGTTTTGGGAGCTAAAGTTTGGCGGATGTGATTCCCCTTCACAAAAGTGGGAGCAAGACAGAGGCAAGTAACCACAGACCTGTCAGTGTGACCTCTGTGGTAGGAAAGTGATGGAATCACTCTGAAGGAAAGAATTGTTGAGTACCTAGAGGAAAATGAGGCACAGGCCCAAGGCAGCATGGGTTCACAATGGGAAGGTCATATCAGACAAATCTAATTGATTTCTTTGACTGAGTGACCAAAGTAGTAGACCAGGGAGGGTTGTGACATGGCCTACCTAGATTTTAGCAAGGCATTTGACATAGTCCCACACAAAAGATTAATAATCAAATTAACCAGCCTGGGAGTGGGTCCAGGGTGGTAGCCTGGAAACACTGGCTGGACAACAGGACACAGAAGGTAAATGTAAATGGAGTCCACTCTGAAGAAAGAGGGGTTACTAGTGGGGTACCGCAGTGTTCAGTACTGGGTCCAGTCCTTTTATTTATTTATTTTTAACACTTTTTCCACCTACGGTGAAGCTTGATCCCGCAATCTCCGCCACCGTCCACCTGCACCCCCGACCCAGTCGTGTGCGCGGGCCACACTGAACCCACAGAACCAGGGATGGGCCACATCGCACCAGCGCCCTGGTCAGGCGCCTCTCAGGTCTGGGGTGCGCCATGAGCCGCCGAGACGCTCTGATATTTTCCTCCTGTTAACTTCCCCTTCAGAATGCGGCCAGGCAATGATGTCAGGCAAAACATGCCAACGCCCAATCGCACTTTGCCCCCATACTGTCACCGCCTGGTAGTGCCCCAGTCATCACCAGGCGGCTACAGAGCGGTGAAACCCTGGATCCCTCCCCAGGATAGGAGAGCAGTCCACCGGATGCTGGATTATATCCTCCCTGCCAACCCCTGATGACCCGGCTCGCGCAAACCTGGGTCGCCAGCATGGCGCGAGGTGACATCCAGCACTCAACCCTAAGTCCCACCGGACGGTTGGGGTCCAGTCCTTTAATGTCTTTATAAGGACATTGCAGAGGACTGGAAGAAATAGTATGCCTCTTTGCAGATGATACAAAGATCTGCAACAGGGTTGATATACAAGAAGTGGAAAGGATGAGAAGGGTCTTAGCAAGGTTGGAGGAATGGTCAGAAGTATGGCAGCTTGGATTCAATGCAAAGAAGTGCAAAATAATGCACCTGGGAAACAAAACCCAGTGGAAGATTACACAATGGGGGAGGTAGAACAACAACAAAAGTGGAAAGGGACCCGAGGGTAATCATATCAGATGACCTTAAGGTTAGCAAGCAATGTGAGAAGGCTGGGGATACTGGCACGCATAGGGCGAGGCATCACCGGCAGAAAACATAAAGTTGTTATCTCTCTGTACAGATAGTTGGTGAGATCCCATCTGGAGTATCATGGCCCAGTTCTGGAGACCCCATCTCCGCAAGGACATAGACAGGATGGAGGTAGTCCAGAGGAGGGCAACCAAATGGTGCAGGGTCTGCAAGAGAAGCCATGAGGAGAGACTAAAGGAGCTTAATATGTATACCCTTGACGAAAGGAGGGAGAGGGGATATGATAGAAATGTTTAAATACCTCAATGGAATCAACAAAGTCCAAGAGGGTAGCATCTTTCAGAAAAGAGATGTGCAAGAACAAGGGACAATTTGAAGATAGAGGGGATGGCTCGGGCAATGTGAGGAAATATTTTTCATAGAGAGGGTGGTGGACGATGAAACAGCCTTCCTGAGAAGGTTGTGGGGCTCTAAACTGTGGGAGAATTCAAGAATGCATGGGACAGACATAGGCTGTGGGTTAACTAGGATCTGCTGCTTATCCTGTAGATCGGAAATGGGCAGCCTAGGGTGGGCCAGTGGTCCTTATCTGCCGTCAAAGTCTATGTTTCTTTAAATTTGATGGACTGCATCTGACTAAGGAGAAAGTCAGTGCATTAGAACAGAAGTTTGACGTCTTTGCAGAGTATTTAAACTAGCAATGGGGACAGGGTGCAGCACCAATACGTTGAATGGGAAGAACACCTCCCTCAGCTAGTGGTCAAACAGGAGTTTTGCATGTTTGTAGTTCATTTGCATCACCAGGTAAGGAAAACAGTCCAGTTCCCCATACGACACACGGGAAACACCAGACCTCGCCCAACAACTAACACACTGAAATCTGGCTAATGGAAAATTATGTACAAATGCTTGCAGTCTGGGAAACAAGATCTCAGACCTGCAGGCAATAATGACAGAGGCTAAATTGGACATAGTAGCCATTAGCGAGACATAGTTTACCAGTAACCACACTTGGGAGACTTCAGTACCTGGCTATGTATTGTTCAGAAGAGACCTAGGTGCAAAAGGAGGGTGGAGTGGCTCTAATGTCAAAGAAAATATCAAAGCTACAGAAATTCAGAATACACATAAGGAGCCAGAAGAACTGTGGGTCACCCTGGAAACAGGAAATGGGACAGCCATAACGAACTGGGTTGTCTACAGGCCTCCAGGCCAGGGGAGGACATAGACACATTACTGTTAGAATATATACAAAACATGACAGCTAAAGGGGAGGTTCTGATAATGGCAGACTACAACATGCCAGATACAGATTGGTCAATACCAGCAGGAACATCTGCCAGAACTAGACACATACTGTAGTGGATTCCCTGCAGGGGAGGGCCTCAAACAACTGGTACAACAACCCACAAGAGACAGGGCTATCCTAGATCTAGTACTGACTAACAGAGAAAGGGTCACAGATCTCCAGATAGAAGGTCACCTGGGGCCAGTGACTATCACATGGTATGGTTCAATTTGGCCACTAGAACTAAATCATCCCTTCCAAGGAAAAAATATGGGACTTCAGAGGAGCTGACTTTGATAAGATGGCCAACAGAGTTAAGCTAGCCCTGCCAAAAGAAATACAGCTGACGGGTACAGGCAAAGTGGCAAGCATTAAGGATGCAGTACTTGAAGCAACATTGCACTGTGTTAGAGAGAAAAGGAAGTGCAAAAGAAGAAGGAAACCCTTTGGTTGTCAAAACAGTAGCAGAAAAGGTCAGAGCCAAAAGGCTGGCTTCAGGAAATATAAGGGAACACAGAAGAATGAAGATAGGAGGCATACCAAACTTCCCTAAGGGAAGCAGGGAAGGCAGTAAGGCAGGCAAAGGCCCAAACCGAGGAAACACTAGCATGAACAGTGAAAGAAGGTGACAAGACTTTCTATAGATACATTAGTGAAAGGAGAAAGTCTAGAGGGGTATTGCTAAGATCAAAGGAGACAAGGGGCATGTGAGGAAGAGGACCATGTAAAAGCATTTATCCTAAATAGATACTTCTGCTCAGTATTTACTGAAGAGAAGGTAGGCAGGGTCCAGAGCTCAGCACCATGGACACAGGGGGAGGGAGGAGGTGTACACTAGTCCCTTCACAAAAGAAAGGGTCCTACAAGAGCTCGCTAAGTTCAGGGTGAACAAGGCAATGGGACCTGATGGCATACATCCCAGGGTACTAAAGGAGCTAAGGGTGGAACTAGCAGAGACATTATCGGAACTGTTTAGTGAGTCTCTGAGCACAGGAGAGTCCCAGAAGACCGAAGGAGGGCTCATGTCATCACGCCCACAAGAGTGGTAGCAGAGAGAAGGCAGAGAATTACAGACCAGTCAGTCTTACCTCAGTAGTGGGAGATTATGGAGGCACCCTTAGGAAAGGATAGTGCAACATCTGGAATCCATAGGAGCACAGGATCCAAGACAGCATGGGTTTACAACAGGAAGGTACTGTCAAACTAATTTCACAGATTTCTTTGACTGGGTAACCAGAGTGGTGGACCAAGGGGAGCAGTTGATGTCGCCTACCTTGACTTCAGCAAAGCTTTCAATACTGTTCCACATAGAAGATTGATTAATAAGCTGGGTAGGCTCGAGGTGGGTCAGAAGTTGGTCAACTGGTGGCAAACTGGTTGACAGGCAGAAAACAGAGAGTGGTGGTAAACGGTATACAGTCAGAAGAGATGCAAGTCACAAGTGGGTACCTCAGGGATCAGTCCTGGGCCAGTCCTCTTTATTATCTTTATCAGTCACATTGCAGATGGACTGGAGAGTAAGGTTTGTCTGTTTACAGATGACACCAAGATCTGCAACAGAATAAATGATCCAGATGGGTGGGCAGAATGAGAAGAGATCTGGATAAACAGGAAAATGGTCGGAAGAGTGGCAACTGGGGTTTAATGCAAAGAAGTGCGTAGATCATGCACATAGGGAAGAGAAACCCTGAAGCCACCTATAGGCTGGGAGGAGAGTTGCTGCAGTCACAAGGAAAGAAAGAGATTTGGGCATCGGCCATCACAGATGACCTGAAAACATCCAAGCAGACTACTAAAGCAGTAGGTAAGGCTAGGGGGATGTTGGGGTGTATCAGTAGGGGTATCACACGTCATAAGAGGGCGTAATAATCCTCTTTACAAGACACTGGTTAGGCATCATCTGGAGTACTGCATGCAGTACTGGAGGCCACACCTTCACAAGGACATTAACCAAATTGAGGCAGTCCAGAGAAGGGCAAACAAAATGGTGCAGGGACTGCATCAGAAAACATATGAGGACAGATTAACAGAGCTCAATATGTATATCCTAGAACAAAGGAAGGAGAGAAGTGATATATCAAAACATTCAAATACCATAAGGGTATTAACAAGGTGAAAGAGTCTAACATGTTTCAATATAAGAAAAATAGCAGGACAAGAGGACACAGCATGAGATTAGAGGAAGGCCAATTAAGGGGTAATGTGAGGAAGTTCTTTTTCACAGAAAGGGTGGTGGATGCATGGAACGGCCTACCTCAGGAAGTGGTGGATATGAATACAGTGCAAGGCTTCAAACAGGCATGGGATAGGCATAAGGGAGCAATACAGCTGAGTATGAATAGACAGGCCATTGACAAAGCAAAGGCTGATGGCACATTCATAAGGTAGAAAAGAAATGGGCAGACTGGATGGGCTTGAGGTCCTGATCTGACATCAACTTCTATGTTTCTATGTTTCTAAGTATTATCTTTATGTTTACTAATACAGTACAATCTCCTAACTTACTGTCAGGATTAGTGTTAGGTTCTTCATATGAGCTAATGTTCAGAAGTTTATTTTTCAGAGAATAAGAGAGGTACTGCATTACCCGTATTATTTACATATCCACAATGCAATGCTTGCAACTCATGGAAATAATGTATTCTTTTCTCATACATGGTAAAAGCAAGTAAAATATGTTGTAACATGTTTTATTGATTATTTTCAGAAAGGAGCTGTGTTACTTGTCTCCTGTGTTTTGAACACAAAAAGTATTAAAGTGTTAAGGTCATTACAACATAAATAAACAACAATCTACTCATATACTCTAAGAAGCAAATAAATATATTAGGAAAACTATTATACTGCTTTTCTGTGTTATATACTGTTTCTGCTTGCATTTGCCATGTTATAAGTGCATTAAATCACTCCACAGTATGGTCTTTCTTGTGGCATTAATCCTTGGTTGGTTGGATGTACTTGGCCTTTGGCCTTGTGCCCCAACCATGGATTAATGCCATAGCAGAACTATGCTCTGTTGTAGTTTAATGCTTACCATACATGTTACAACATTTGTTTACTTGCTTTTTACCATGTGTGAAAATATATTACTTCCATGACATTCAAGCACTGCATTATAGGTATGTAAATAATATGGGTAATGCAGTAGGTCTGTCATTCTCTGAGAAATCAACTTCTGACCAGTAGCTCATATGAAGGACCTAGCACCAATCCTGACATGTCAGTTAGGAGAAAAAGTACTATTTAGTAACTGTGGCAGATGGAGACCAATAACTTCTGAGCTAGTTTCACATTTATGGCCAGTTATGCGAAAAGATCGATATTAGCCAATGAACAGTGTCCACCTGAGTGAGAGGGTGGGAAACAATTAAATCTCTGCCATGGAACTTATTGTGAATAACTATGGTATTGCTCAAGCAGCCATGGATCTACTGTGGCATTAACCCATGGTTGCTTTGTAGTCACCTGATGCTGTTTGTCCAATGTAAGATAGTTACTCTGTGATTGTATTTATGCCATGTTACAATGAGTGTTGGTAAGGACAGAGAGTGAGCAAAGAGAGTGGGGCCATCACACAAATGTAATCACAGCAAACAAGTGTTTGAACTGCTTTTTACTAGAAACAAACTTCACAGGTCACTTTGTTGCAGTAATTTTGAAATAACTGTTATTGTACAACTGATTAAATGTTCATATGTAAGCTATAACACACGACAGGGCATGGGTGTACCAGGTATTAATGCATGCTGTGGATGCATTGTGAGACACAAGGCAGAAAGCTAAGTGACCTCCAACCACCGGGAAGTGCATAAAGGCCCAGTATACCCATGCCCAGTTGTGGATTATTGCACTTATAAAATAGGTAAAATTAGTTATTCTATTTTATTCTACTAAAAAAAACAAATAAAGAAAGGAGTTTTATTTTGTTTAAATATGAAAATTTATTGCATCCTGCTGCTTTTAAAAGTAGTTCACGTAAATATACAAACATTTAATCAGTTATACTACAACAAAGTGACCTGTGAAGTCTGCTTTCAATAAAAGCATTTCAAACACTTTTTGCTGTGTTTACATTTGTGTGATGGTTGCCGCTCTCTCGCTTATTCTCTCTCACTTACTAACACTGCGTTACGACACTCAGTGATCCCTGCTATCACAGAGCCGCCCTCTCTCTCTTGTTGGGCTCTGATGGACATTATCCGTTGTCACAGAGCAGCCACTCTCTCTCTCTCTCTCTCTTGGCTTATGATGAAACACGTATTAAATAAGAGCCATTGCGCCTAATGGAAAATGCATTTACTGATTTGATCGCTGGGGGTCTGACGGAAGCCAGACCCAAAGTTACAGCTGTCAGGGAGCAGAAGACAATGGACAGTGTGTGACAGCAGATTACCGTTACCTCGAGCATTTCTGTGCATCGCTGGTTAATTTTTCATGATTGTAGGCAAGGGACTGCATTTCAAAACTGAGCACATTTACTGATTTGATCCCTGCTGTCCAACGGAAGCTGAAGTTACAGCTGTAAGGGAGCAGAGCTGAGGGACAGTGTATGACAGCAGATCAGTGTTACCCCGACTCATTACTGGCGCATCACCAGCTAGTTTTAACGACCATAGGCAAAGGACTATGTTTCAAAACTGAGCACATTAATTGATTTGATCCCTGCTGTGCGACGGAAGCCGAAGTTACAGCTGTAAGGAGCAAAGCTGAGAGACAGTGTATGACAGCAGATCAGTGTTACCCGACAGTTACTGTGCATCGCCGGTTAATTTTTCATGATACTAGGCAACGGACTGTGTTTCAAAACTGACACTTCATACAGTCTGTTGGGGAGAAAAGAATGGGGTGACTGATTTAATAAAATTAATTCAGAAATCCTATGGCTGTTAACATTTTTTCAGCACTGAACTAGCGGACTGATTTCCATGTAGTAAGGCTATCACTGGGTAGATTACATCATTTTGGGAACAAAGTGTGCATGTATTGGCATTAATCAACAGTCAGAGACTGTTTTTAACCAATGATATTTGTGCTTTACCTTCTCTTTCTCAACCCATTTTATAAATGTATGTGAACTACTTTTAAAGCAGCAGGACACACATACATTTCTCATATTTAAACAAAAAAACCTTTTCTTATTTGTTTTTTCTTTAATAGAATAACCCATTTTACAAGTGCAATAACTCACGACAGGGTATAGAACTAGAAGGGGACAGGATCAGATCTACAGTACAGTAGCTTCTTCTTGTTGTTTTTACATTGTTTGTTGTGATTCTACTTGGTAGAAGGTTATTTCTTTCCTTTCTTACTACTAAGGGGCTAGCAGGGTATTGTTTTGGGCTGTTGGAATTTTGAAACCTGTTTTGGTAGCTATAAGTGGGCCTCATTTGTTTGATGATTCACTTTGTGGCAGGCTGCATTTGTGGAGGCCTATTTCTTCTGTTTTAAATATAATTGGTGTGATTTAACTGGATCCGCTTCTTTGAATTGGAGACCTATATCTTCTAATTCCAAGCCTATTTTGATGTGTTGTTGGTGAAGCTGTTTGAATTGGAGTCCTGTTTCTTTGGGTAGCAAACCAATTTATTTGGGGGGCTTTGAGTAGAATTGTGATTCATTGTTGCTGGCTTCACTAGCTGCAAAGATTTTAGCAGAGTGGGGAAGGGTGCTAATAGTCTGACCAGAGGCCTCAGCTACCTGATTGTTTCTGGAAGATTTGGGCTGGTCCCAGCCCCAAACTGCTCACCCACCCACCCCTGGTCCATGATTTCCTTTATACCAGGGGTTCTGACATCACTTCCTCAAACGGGCAAAGGATATGCACCTGTCATAGCAGAAGCAGACATCCAGGAAAGGAACTGCAGCAACTGAAGAGGTGACTGCTATCTCAGTGGAAGGAAGAAATGCAAATCTAGGAGCTTTCATTATTACTTCTTCATTGATATTGCATTGGGGAAAGGAGGAGTAGGAGTTTGAAGAAGGTTGTGCAATGGCTACTTAAAGTCTCTTTTGAGTGTGGATAGGAAGGATAGGAATATAAAAAGCAGTTGCTCAATATATCTAAACGGTACAACAAAGGAGGTAAGGAAATAAAAGAAAGAATGTTTTGCACTGATAGAGGGGGAGAGGGAAACTTGGGGAGTGTTTGGTATCCTGCATCTGAAGGGTGGGGGTAAGGGGGCAACGACAGCAATGGTAGGGGTGGTAGGCTGGCAACACCTGTGCACCAATCTTCAAAATTGCCTGGAGTGGGAGGATGTTTAGTGCAACCCCACAGAAAAACTTAGAAAGGAGATTGAGGGTCTGCAGGAGGAACTAAGACAGGCAAGGCAGATTGAGGTGGGTTTAGCCCAATACTGGAGGGAGGAAGAAGGGAGATGAGGGAGGGCGATTTAGGCCAACAGTGGTGAGGAGAGGGTCAGAAGAAGGAAGCAGAGACAAAGGGCCCAGGCCAGGAAGAACGATTGCCGGGAAACCAGGTCAGAGACAAAAGACAAATGGAAGGAGGAGATAGGGACTTGTGAGGGGAGGCTAAGAAGGGGAAAAGTCATGGAGTGGAAAGGAGAGAACAGGTTACTATGAAGAGAGAGGGAGCGGGCATTTGTGAAGGGTCTTCAGAAAATAGTTTTGCACTGCTAGAGAGGAAGAAGGTGGAGGAGGGAAATGATGAAATTAGAGGAGTAATTGATAAATGCCTGGACCAACTGGAGCAGGGGAAATTCTGCTCAGAGAATTGCAAATAGGGGTAAAAGGGGAAATAATGTGTAGGAGGAAGAAGAGGAGTTGGAAATGAGAGGGAGATGAATGGAAGCAAGCAGGGAGTAAGAGGGTGGAATCTTAGTGCTGGGGACTCAATACTAAGAGGGTCAGGTGGGGTAGCAAGGGGAGAGGCATAGTCGCATTTGGGTGGAGGCCATGCCAGGGAATGACAGCAGAAAGGGTGGGACAATCTGTTCTGAAATATGCTAGAAGGGGTAGGGACAAGGCTCATTTAATTATACATCTTGAGACAAATGACCTGGCTGACAAGACAGTAGATATAGTCCAGACGAGGTTTGAGGAACTAGCACAATTATGTGAGGGGGCAGGAAGATCAGTAACTTTTTCAGAGATACTTCCGGTGCCAAAGGCAAGCACAACAAGAAAGCTGAGAATAGAGGAATGTAACGGATGGCTAAGAACCTGTGTTGTGCTAAAGGGTATGGGCTGTTGGGGGGTGGGGAGGGACCTGGGAGGACAGCAGTCTCTATGCCAAGGACAGACTACACTTGAGTGAGGAGGGAAAGAAAGTGTTGAAACAGAGGATGGAGGAGTACATAGAGGAAGTTGGGAATTTAAACTAGGACTGGGGGTGGCAATTGGGAAGAGATATGCAGAGACCACAGGTTGGGAAACCATATGATCTTACCCCATAACAGTGACAAAGGACAAATGGCAAGTACTATTGGTGATGCTAGGAAAGGGGGCGGATGGGAGGGGGAAAGGGTGAAGGTGGTTACCCTAATGCTAGGAGCCTTGGGAGGAAAACTGCAGAGTTACAGGTTCTCATGGCAGAGGGAGAGGTGGACATTGCAGCCATCACAGAAACATGGGCCACCCAATACAATGACTGGGACCTGTCTGTACCAGGGTACAGGTTATTTCGTAGGGACAGGGTGATTGGGAAAGGAGGGGTGGCACTATATGTGAAGGAAGGACTGAAGTGGTGTAAGGAGGAAGGGGAGAGGTAGTATGGAGTCACTTTGGATGCAAATCCAGGATTCCAAGAATAGGATTCTTAGAATGGGAGTGGTGTACAGGCCACCATCTCAGATGGAGGAGTTAGACAGGGAACTAGGGGACAGATCAGCAGGACCTGCCAGAAGGGTAGTGTGGTGATTGTGGGGACTTCAACATGCCAGGAGTGGACTGGAGTACCCCAACAACCAGGAACAGAAGGGAGCAGGTACTGCTGGATGTCTTCCAGGACAGCTTCCTGCTGCAAATAGTCAGTGAACCAACCAGGTTAGGAATACCCATGACCTTGTGCTGGCAAATGGGGACTTTGTGAGAGAACTTACAGTGGAGGAACCGCTGTCAGGGAGTGACCACCACTCAGTATGGCTCACATTGGATATGGGCAAGGAAGGAGGGAATCTGGCACAAGAGTGCTGGACTTCAGGAGGGCCGACTTTGGGAGGATGAGGGAAGTGGTAAAAGGGTACCTGGCCAGAATTCAATCTAGTATGGACACTAACCAGAGGTGGGAGTTCATAAAGCTGGGGATAGTGGAGGCAACCAAAACCTGCTGCAAAGCCCAGAGCAAGGCTAGGGCTAAGAAACCAAGCTGGTTGAGCAAGGAGGTCATGGAAAAGGTAAGGAAGAAAAGAGCTGCCTTTAGGAAGTACAAGAAAACAGGGAGGAGGACAGGGAGGAGTACTTGACAGAATCAAAGGAGGTGACAAGGGCAGTAGGGGAGCCAAAGCATCTACGAACTCAGGCTGGCACAAGGCATTAAGAAGGAGGAGAAGGACTCTTTAAGTACATCAGGAGAAAAGGAGCTGTAAGGACCACATAGTAAGGATTAGAAGGGAGGGAGTTGGGTGGAAGCAAGGAGCGATAAGGCAGAAGCACGAAATGAGTACTTCTGCTCAGTATTTACTAAAGAGAAGAGGGGGTGACACCCAAGGTGGGAGAAATGGCAGAAACAGGGAGGGAAGGGTGACAGATGGGAAACTCATGGAGGCAGAGTTCAAGAGGGTTTGAAGGCACTGAGGGTGGACAAGGCGCCAGGCCCAGATGGCATCCACCCCAGGGTACTGAAGGAGCTGGCAGAGGTCCTTGCAGGACCTCTGGCAGACCTATTTAATGCCTCACTACATTCGGGGTGTGTACCTTGGGACTGGAGGATGGCTCATGTGGTGCCCCTCCACAAGAGTGGCCCCAAGGATGAACGGGAAACTACAGACCAGTGAGCCTCACATCCATCGTGGGTAAGCTAATGGAGACTATCCTGAAGGAGAAGCTGGTGGTCCTCTTAGAGGCCAAAGGACTACAGGACAGCAGACAGCATGGCTTCATACTGGGCAGATCCTGCCAAACCAACCTGGTGGAGTTCTATGACTGGGTAACTAGGCAACTGGACAGGGCCATGCAGTGGATGTCCTGTATCTGGACTTCAGTAAGGCTTTCACTCTGTGCCATGGAAGGCTGGGAAGGAAGTTAGTAGGCACAGGGGCGGTGCAAAGCTGGTGAGATGGGTAGGAAACTGGCTTCAGGGAAGGCAGCAGAGGGTGGTGGTGGCTGGGGAGCCTCACACCCAAGGGCAGTGACGAGCGGTGTTCCATAGGGCTCGGTGTTGGGACCAGTGTTGTTTGGGATATTCATTGCAGACATATCATGGGACATCAAGAACAAGATCAGTCTGTTTGCTGATGATACCAAGGTAGGCGCGGTGGTGGATGACCTAGGGGATGGCAGGGGGTTGCAGGATGATCTGACAAAGCTTGAAACCTGGTCAGACACCTGGCAACTGGGGTTTAATGCCAAAAGTGCAAGGTGCTGCATTTTGGGATGAAGAACCCAAGGAGGGTTACCAGCTGGAGGGAGTGTAGCTAGCCCACACAGAGGAGGAGGAGAGGTATCTGGGTGTGCTCATTACAGGGTCAATGAACAACTCGGCACAATGTAGGAAGGCAGCTGCAAAGGCCAACAAAATGCTGGGTTGTATTGCAAGGGGTATATCCTCGAGGAGGGAGGAGGTGATTCTGCCACTGTATAGGTCATTAGTTAGACCACACCTGGAGTACTGCATGCAGTACTGGTGCCTGTATTCGAAGAGGGACATTAAGTTACTGGAAGGGGTGTAGCGAGGGTGACAAAGATGATCAAGGGGCTGGGGGACTTATCATACGAGAGGAGGTTGAAGGAGTTGAACATGTACTCACTGGAGGAGAGGAGGGACAGGGGTGACATGATTGAAACCTTTAAATACATGAAAGGAATAAACAAGATGGGTACAGAGGGGCTGTTCAAAGTAAGAGGGGAGGGCCACCAGGGGCCATGATATGAGACTGGAGGAGGAAGGTTCAGGAGGAGATGAGGAGACACTTTTTACAGAGAGGGTGGTGGCTGAGTGGAATGTGTTACCAGCAGAAGTGGTGTCCAGTAGAACAGTGGACTGCTTCAAAGAGGATGGGACAGGACAAGGGGAGGGTTAATGAAGGAAGGGTGGAAGGGAGGGCAGCTGCAGAATAAGGTGCTAGCTGCACATTCAGAGCAGACTTGATAGCCCTCTGGCCTTTATCTGCTGGCAAATTTCATATGTTCGTGATAGGTGTACTGGGCATTGATGCACTTCCCGGTGGTTGGAGGTCACCCAACCTTCACGCCTGCCTCTCAATGCACCTGGTATGCTCTAATGCCCAATATATCCATGCCCTGTTGTGGGTTATAGCTTACATACATTATACTGTAGTTTATTTCATAATTTGATGATACTTGGAAATACATTTCTAAGAGTTCTCAAAATGGATGGTCAAACTTCACAGTAGTGAGAGGCACCACTTGCCATGCTAATGACGAGATTCGTGGTCCATGTCCAAGGTCTCACAGCAGGATGGTGGGCAGAGGATGGAGCCACACCAAAAAGCTATCCTCGTGGGGGATGGGTGGCATTCTTCCTGCCTGCCACTTGCCCATAGAGATGACAGTAGCAGAAGCAAGGACATTCTGATGAAGAGGCCTTATGATGCTAGAAGTAGCAGGAGGTTACAGAGACCAAGGAAGAAGGGTCTGAGCCCTTGTCAGATAACAACCTGGTATCTTATTGGCCTCCCACTTGGAGAGTCGAGAGAATTCAGCACCACATCTCCCTTCCCTGCAGCACCTGAATTACATGGAAGCCTCCTCACACAAACTGAAAGGAGGCCCCACTGCAGACATAAGGTCAGCAGACTAGATTGAGGCAGAGCGAGCCATTTTAGGAGGATGCGGACCAGAAGCTAAACCTTCCACAGGGAGGCTGATGTGAGGGTTTGCACAACAGATTAGCTATGTATCCTGGAAAGGAAGATGGGCCAAAAATACGTAGTTCTCCAGTTCTGACAGAAATTATAGTACTATATAGTTTCTTCAGGGAATTAGGCATGTGGTTAATGTATAACTTAACCGAGTGGACGCTGAGCAGCACCATACAAAGGTGTGCACTTCACATACTCCAAACTGGAGCAACTTACTTACATGAAAGTGTCTCAGTCTGGAAACAAAACCACTTAAGAGAATATGCATGCTTCTTACTGCACTGATCATGGCAAGAATAATTCCTTGATGCAGCTCCACCTAATTTTGTAAGTACTCAGGAAACTCCAAATAAGCCCTGTGTGAGTATAGTACTTACTGCTACAGAACACTAAAATTGAGGAATTTACACATTGGCACAGTGTTAAAAGCCAAAGTCAAGGAAAATATCAACTTCTGCCATGTATAGTGTTTATTTTTTATATGGCTCAAAATACAGACACGAATGATATAAATGCTGGGTTAGAGAAGAATCCATTGCATTATCTTATTAAAAATCGGAAAGTTTCAGTGGGTGAAAACCTATCAATTTCAATAAAATACTAGCAGTCAGGTTCCACTATAAATGGAAGTGTAAGTATTAAATGAGCTGCTGAGATTTAGTTCTAACCTATGGGACTGTGTCCCGTGAGGTCCTTCCCTGCACTAAACACTGTTCACTGTCAAACTAATGTTAACAGTACATTAAATAAAAACTTGGGTGCTTCTCCTCTAGTGCATACTATTTATAAAGCTTCCACGTTATCTGTAAGACTTCAGACAGTAAGGAACTGAAGGTACAGGATTAGCCAAGCCAGTGCTAAACATTTGGAAACAAAAGACTGTGAATGGCAAGGAATTGCTGTGAGCAAGCGAGGAGTTGAAGCGAACCTCAGAATGCCATCCCAGTGGCTCTACCAACTGCACTACTGGGCAAAGAGCTGAGCCTCAGCTTCCCACAGTCACTTTTATTTACACAGTCAGTATGGGTTTATATTAAAATCAGGGCATTGTGTTATTTAAAAGCTGTGTTTGTATGCAGCAATAATTATTACATTATAACATATTTATGACCCACACAAGTTGTTTAGTTTTTATTTTTAGAGGCTCTCTCAGTGTGTTTCCATTTGTATAATAACTGGGCATTTCTATTTAAATGACTAAATGTGATGGGGATGACTGGTTAAAATATTTGACAAAATTAAGGCTGTGAAGAACACTAGTGGAATTTTACCATGTACAGCTTAAGGATGGCATCCTGCAAGGAGTGACTATGCTATGGAACCAGACATTAATAACAATTACATGAATAATTGGGTTGCTCTTCAAATTTTGAAACCTTTAAACCTTTTTTCCCCAGAAAATGCCTGTGTCTGATTTCTAGAGAAATTGCCATAATTTATGATTGTAAATTCTGATTATGTTCCTAGAGACCCTGCATGGACACTTTTGCCATACAGCAATTCTAGAATGTGCAGGAGCAATCAAATTGCACCTGTAACTCTTCTATCTGGCATGCAGCCATAGCCTCGATGTTTAGGGTTAAAATCATTGAGAACTATAAAGTGTTTTACCAGCAATAATTGGCACAAAAGACATCATTCAGGAGAACCAGCGAGTGGAAAGGCCTAGTTAGCTGCTAAATTCTGCAAAATCAAACCCTAGGAAAACATTTTTAGGGGTTAGAGAGCTGAAACTACTACCATAAGGGTTGAGGTGGCACTAAATATAGGAGCTACAAGCCTCAGCCACATCTCCTGGCACAATGTAAATGTGCCCTTCTTGCAAGTCCTCGATATGGTCATACTGTGAATGATGGCGCTGACAACATCACTCCAAACTACAAATCAACGTTCTGTGCCTGCAAAGCCATTCTCTTACACCACCAGTTTATTTGCACACCATTCTTCTTACACCACCACTTTATTCGCACACCATTCTTCTTACACCACCACTTTATTTGCACACCATTTTTTTCACTACCACTTTATTTGCACACCATTCTTCTTACACCACCACTTTATTTGCACACCATTCTCTTGCACCACCAGTTTATTTGCACACCATTCTTCTTACACCACCATTTTATTTACTTATCGAAATTCTTGTTCCCCAGTTACACTTAACTCTTAATTTTGCTGGAGGTGTTCTCTGCTCATTTGCCTTATTACCCCATGTGCCTTATACCACCCCAAGAAACTGTGACACCTTCACAGAATACCTACACTGCTGTGGGGCAGTTATGTAAATATGTTATGGGGGTAGTAATGGACAGAACTACAGAGGAAAAGGACTTGGGGTAATGATTTCAGACAGTCTGAAGACATCAGCACAATGTAACTAGGTGATGGGTAGGGCAAATTGGATGTTGGGGTCGTAGCGGAGGAGATCGGCAGCAGGAGATGAGAGGTGCTGCAGCCACTGTAGATCACTGGTTCATCCATACCTGGAGTGTTGTGTGCAGTTCTGGAGCTTCAGACAGGTAAAAGTAGGACAGGGATTAGGTGGAGGCAGTGCAGAGGAGGGTAACCAAGATGATCCAGGCACAGCAGAAAAGGACACATGAAGGAGAGGTTGGCAGATCTGAAAGCACACGCATGAGGCGAGATGGGAGAGAGAGGCACATGGTTGAAATATACAAATACCTTTATGTGCCAAATGAAGGACAGCATGGAAATGTTTACACTGAGGGGAACAGAAGCACCAGAGGCAACTCCAGGAAGCTGACGGGGGACAAATTTAAGAGAAATGCCAGGAAGCATTTCTTCACAGAGAGGGTGGTGGAAGAGTATAAAAAGCTGCTGGAGGAGATGGTCTGTAATAAATCTAGGAGGGATTCAAATAAGGCTGGCACTGAGTGCATGGTAAAGAATATAATAAAGGGAGGGTGGGGAGTATAAGAGCCTCTAGGGCTCTCTCATTCAGCACTTGTTAGGTAGGAGTGGGCAGACATGGTGGACTAATGGGCCTTTTCTACTGAAAGATTCTATGTTTTCATTGCCAAAGACTTTCTTTCACTCAGACTAAATGACAACTATGTAATCACCTGGGGATTAAGGAAGAACCAGGTGAAGGAAGACTCGCACTACACAAGAGGGGTTGTGACCAATTTAAGCATACTGTAATTTTGTTTTCTGTACTGGTGTGACAATCCTTCCCTCCACTCCAGCATGACATGTTTCCCACCCTCAGATTTCTCTGACATGCCTCTGCCACTGCTGCGACCTATGGGTGCTCTTACTGATATGCCACTCTTTAGTAGTAGTGGCATGTCAGACAGGGCTAACACAGCTGAAAGCTTATCCTTATATTGTATAAATGTCACCCATTAGGTGGGTGCCATGTGATAATCCTTTTTCATACACAGCTGCTCATTTAATTTACACTGTCTGATGTCCCTTTATGTCAGCTGAAATTCTTCACTGCATGCAACATCCAGAAAGTGTAAAAAAAAGGGTGAGGTGTGGAGCTCATGCTTGAAGGAAGCAACTTGTTACAGCTTGGGCATCAACGTTCCAAACAAAAATCAATTAAAGTTCTATTTAAACTGATCGAGAGACCTCAAGATATAATCCTGAAGAGGGCTAAGGCTGAGGTTATGGTGTGCCCTCAGAAAAATCAGAGCCAAACTTCTGTCACAAAAAGACAAAGCGTTCATCAGCAAGCCTGCATGTCACTTCAGCCCAGGACAGCATGGTGCAGTCAGCATCTCAGGGCTGGAGGAAAACCTGCAGACTATGAAAGAAGCTCAACCAACTTATGAAGTTGGTCACCCAGATCAGCAAGTTATAAGGTTTGAGGGCCATTGAACAAACAATGGAAACCTTGGAAGAGGTACTAAAAATGGACATGTATTAAGTGGGAAGAAGAGGGGTGATATCATGCACATGGCAATGCACCACAGCATCTCAGAACTCATCTTGACTCACTGAAAACAAGCCAGAAATGCAAATACCCATATTCTGGGAGGCCATAGAGTAAGGAAGGTGACCACTACTGATTTTCCATGAAATGGCTGGGGAAATTTGCACTTTATGAAAGAAGAGGAAGGTTTGTTCCTTCAGAAGGCCAACCTGTAGCACCCAGGCAGAAATCAGTGTCAGAGGGTTTGCTGCATATTATACTGTCAGTTATGGTGGGGACATGGACCATAAACATGACAATGGCACTGGTTCAAAGGCATGGCCCAGTACTTGTGGATGGTAAAGAGGGGTGCTGTTTTGCCCAGACATTTCGTATGCCACAAGGCAGTGCAGAAAAAGGTTTGATGCAGTCTGGGAGATGTTGCAGGAAGCAGAGGTCATTTACAGCATGGTTCCCCAGCCAGGCTGAGGATCCTCCATTAGAGCAGTCTACATGTTTACTGACCCACAGGGCACAGAAAAGCGGGCAGATCATATGGTGGCAGCCCTTGGTCTAGCAGCACGAGGAGTCAGATTCCAAGCAGGGTGAAGAGGCCTGAATGGGAGGCTACATGGACTGTTTGTATCTTTGTCTCAAGTCCAGTTTTAAATTCATATCTCAAAGCAGCAGTACAACAAATGGTGTTTTCACAAACAGCTATTTTCAGCTACAGTTAATAAAAATATTAGCAAATCTGTTGGATATTTTTCTCTAGGTAGCCCTTCTTGATTCTAACCCTTACCAGGTCTACACTGCTATTTCTAAGAAAAATGAATGGCATTATTTTTCTTGAGAAAAAATAATTAAAACATTTATAAATACTCACATTGCCACAAAATAAAAACTGGAACATGCTTGAATCTGTTATATCGAAAAAGGTAGGGTCACATTTTTGCCTAGTTTCATTGCACTGCTGCTTTAAGAACATCACGTAATACAGCTACCAGGATATTATAAGCTATACAACACGCTGTAAGTACTATGCTTTATTTTGAAGGATATTATTTTGTCCAGAATTCTATAATTTACAGATTATGGTTTGGGTGGCTGTAATTACCGTGCAGCTTTATTTAACCACGCTACTTCCTTTTCTTACCATCTCGATCGTGCTAAGTCAGGAGGACTGTGAATGTTTCAGGAATATGTTTCCTGAACATATTTTTGCTAAATGTATATCTGTAGGATTTAACTTTGTTTAATAATTCAGTATAAAATAGTTTGAATGAGGACCTCCTTACTACAAGGTCTCTGGTTCCCAATTTACAATTATAGCTGTTTTTCCCTGTTCGCTCTACAACATTTTAAAGCTTTTGCATGGTCTCTTCTTTCCCTTGTTTGTTATGTGGTTTTGGATTATACTATGCAGCTCATGGGCTGTATCAAGCAGCAAATCTGTCAGACTTTAGACATTTAACTTTAATTTTGGATAACCCTCCAAATGATATTGAATATGCTGGTAGATCTCCTTGCTAAATGATGCCCTGTGTAATCCAACTGCTTATAACAATGTCTGCTGCTCCCAACAGGAATATTGTTTTCCTGAAACTCCATTAATATAACCTTTTTAAAAAGAAAATGTGGAAGACAGCAAAGGAGCAATACTTACTAAATCTAGCATGCCACACTACTAAGGTGGTACTTATATACACTCAAAGGAGGGGTGGAGTACAGAGCACAGACCCTGGCCTCAGTTGCCAGTAACCCTCCCAAGTGTACACAGGTACTGCCTCAATGGTGCAGTACACCAGAGTGGGTAGCAGTATTCAGAGCAAAAGGAAGTATCAGCATAACAGCACTAAAACTCCCTAGCATGCCTATGATTTGGTACTCACCCTCTCAGCAAGGAGGGTCAACTTCCATCCAAGAAATATATTTAAATGTGTTAATCATAGAATCAGTAACAGAAAAATACAAAATAAAACATATTCTGAAAAAAATAGAGAGAAAAGGCACGTCACTAAACCATAGATACCATGGTGGAAAGCAAGGATGAGGCATTTCGTGCATCTGTCACTCAGTGTTGATTTACAAATCGTTCCTTCATTATTCACAAGTGTAACTTTTTCCAAATCAGATGAGTATTAGAGATGTTTTGAAGTTTTTATTTGCTGACAAGGATGTAGTGAAGCCACAAACTTTAACAAAGACCTCAAGAAATGACCCCACTTCACCAAATCTGAGGCATACAGCAGTGCAGTTTGTAAAACTATGTGCAGTACTTTGCTGGCAAACTCAGCTCTACCTCAGAAGGGTGAATACCTGGGCAGGTCACATGGTGTGCAAAAGGTTGAAAAGCATTTTGTACGGATATTTTCCTGAGTGTACTCTCAGTGCTGGTAACCATGATTGGAAGTGAAGGAGAGAAGGGAAGGAGGATCATACTTTGCAGTCAGGATGATGTACGTTCATATAGCACCAATGATTCCAAAAGGTATTCCTCTCTAACAAGTAAAGAAGATGGCAAGCTTGGAGTGACTGAAGCTAAGCACACTGCAGTAGGACCATGAGGAAGATGACTGACATTCAGAGTGACTGAAACTACAATATCTGTTATTGCTTTGTTATATATTTATTTATATATTTATTTGTTTCTGTAATAGTTAGATGAGGAAGGTTGATGTTCAGAGGACTGAATCAATGCACTCTGGACTAAAACCCTAAGGAGGAGCAGGTGGAAGTTTGGAATTATTTCCTCCCGTGAAATTATATAAAAAAAGTATATCTCTTGTATCTTATTTTTGTTTTCCACAAAGATCTTTATCCTCCCAGTAGACCAGGGCAGCTATCAGTCCTGTTCCTGTGCATGGTGGCCATCCCTTACCTCACTTCTGGTCCGACAGGTAGTTCTCCTGAGGAGTTCCCCGTGGTAGGGTGGAAAGGGAGGCTGACCTCCCCAGACACACACATCCAGATCACTCTGGGACCTGAGCGTAGGGCAGATCACCAAGACACTGGCAGGGCTTCATTTAGTCCAGGCCCCTAAATTGTCTTCCTGATTTTTCCTCCCTCCCCATTGCTGGGGCGTGCGCATTGATGCATGCATGTAGGTGGCATGCACACACCACAAGTCCCACAGCTCCCTCTCATTCTTGGTACTCCTAACCATCCTACCACCAGGCTTCCACCTGTTGGCAGTCACACAGTGGAGCCAGTCAGGCTCCCTCCCTGTGAAAGAGGAGCAGTCCATCCTACTCTCTATCCTCCTCCCACCAGCTCCCAGCAACCCTCCCAGCAACGATACCAGGTCACCAGCATGGGGAGGCCTACCATTGTGCTAGTGGGCTGGCTCTTATATTTTTCTTATAATGTAAATTCATATTATTTATGTTATTTTTATAGTAGTGAAATTATTTGTTTTAATAACTGTAACTCATTAGCATGACACAGTGATTGTGTGACCTGGATACCATGAAAGAAAGTGAGAGCAACAAAATAAAAATTCTTAGCCACCATCCAACATGTGTCAGCCCTCAATGCCCAGGAGAGAGGCACTGTACATGGCTGGCATTAAAATGCAAGGGCTGCATGGCTCCCAGATACACTATGCCAGCAACAGAGCAGCACTTATGGCCTTTTTCTCCAGTGTAATGGCGGTACCTTGGTATCCAGCCAATGGAGCACATGCTACTTCATGAATTGACATATCAGGTGGCCAACACAGCCACAACTTCACCCTGCCTCCGACAGGATACACAGCTACACAGGATCTGGGCTGGTTTGGTATGGGATACCTATGCAGCCATGGGACACTGTTAGTGTATTCATGGAGTCAACAGAACACCCGAGATGTGCATAACCCTGCCCTAAGGCTGCATATCAGGGTACATAGGAATGAATCAGAATCATGCATAGAACCATTTGGTTGTTTAGTTTGTGGCTGCTTTTGGAGATTTTTGGACATCATGGAAAAACTGGGTTTGCCCGCAGTATTGGTGTCAAGTGTTTCAAAGCCCTACACAAATAACTGAACAGAATATTTCTTACTTTAAAAAGATGGCACTGCCTAAGCACCTATAGTAGTTGCACAACGAGATTGTGGATTCACAGAACTGCACAAATGACTGACTGTTCTTTGGCACAGACCCAAAATATTTTTATGTAATATTTCTATAAAAATCATCTCACTTCCAAAATCCCAGATATGGTGGTCACTGTCCACTCACAATCAGTGATCTGCAGCACAGACCATGTAAATGAAATGCTGCACTGTTAAAATCCTTAATAGTTTAAACCCTCCCCAACACATTCAGCTCAGATGCCTTCTCCGAATCAGTACAGTTAAACTTCACAAAATGTCTGGTAAAAGGTTTTTCAGATCCCTTCTACAAAGTCTCAACACTCAAAATAAGCAAAGATTTCTACTCTACATTAATCGATAATTTCTTCAACCTAACAAGACCAATTTTGTTTAGCATTTAGAAACACATCCCACCTCTTCTGTTATCATTATCCTGTAACTGTACAAGCATGGGGCACTGCAGGAACATCCTATTTCATCGTAGCAACAGGTGACCATCCTTTTGGACAAAAATCAGTCATGTGACCTGCTTTCTGATGCAAACTTTACTAATTATATGCACTTCACCAGCCAAGTTTTGCTATCACAAGATTAGGCATAGTTCTAGCCCCCACCCCACACTATTTTGCACTAAGATTACATGTCAGGCATGGCAGACAGACTTCACCATCACTAATGCGATATGGAATGGACAACAAAAGTGCAATAATGCAGCATCTGAAACAGACAGAACTATATGGAGGTTGTCATAGGTGTCTCAGCACCAGTGTCCAGCACATCATTGCTACGCAAGTGTAACCTGCCAGTAAGAGTATACATATCAACATGCTGATAAAACACATCGGCACACCATATAGGAATCATAGCACTATCGCACACAGAAACAGAGGAAGTGCCAGCACTGAAAGTATCCAGTGTGCCAGAATTTCCTACAGCCCATACTACACTGCACTTGAGTTTTTAAATTGGCAAAACACATTAGGGACTTTCCACTGTCCTGCAGTAGTTTGAGGTCTGGATGCTGGCCACAGTAGTAACACATCTGCATGGTTTCAACATGCTTATATTTTAATTTCATATCAACATTTTTCAGGCATGCAAGTCCTGCCTACCATCAAACTGGCAAGCATTTCTAATGACAGCAAGGCACCAAGCATCACTGAAATGATTCTCAGAAAGATATTTCCAACTTCCAGCAAAAAGACAAAAAATCATGGTTTGCATCAGCAGAACTCGGTTACATAAAATCCTCTACAAAATGTGTATTTCAAGATTTTCCATAGCTTTTTTTCATTTCTGAAGGTATTTTCATGGAAACAGGATAGACTTTATTAGTTCACATGGCCGATATTGCACATTGAGATTTGTTCTTGACTTGCCCTTGCAGACTCATCACTTTTCGTTGTACCAAGCATTAGACTGGTCATCCCTCTCCATGAGGAGACAAATAAACACCATCATGTGGCTCTTCCGGGCTATGTCTAACAAACTACCACCCTATATCTGAGCACCTGTTTGAGCGTTCAAAAGGTGCCTATGGACTAAGGAACTCCTCCTTTGTCCTCCTTAAGCTACCACGGTCAAGGACACATCTTGGCTCAACTGCCATTAGCTCCTTTTACCAGCACTCTGGAATAACATGCAAAATCACAAACTCTCCCTGCTGCCCAGCCACTATACATTCAGATGGCTGCTCTTCAGATGCCTGAAAATGGCTTGTGACTGCTTCAGGTAAAGCATTACCCTGCTGGACTGAGTCCCCAACTTCTGGATATCCTGGCCTTCTTATTCACCTTGTCGGTCGCATCCTCTAGGGTAACCACCCCAACTACTGCCCCTTTCCCCGAGTAAACTCCTCTGGGGCCTTCTTCAAGTAGGCTGCCTCTTCCTCTCCATTATGTGTCTGACACCTTCTCTTCCCACTGCCCTCCTTTGTGTCCTTCCTTCCTCTCCTCCTTTGTACTCTACAGACTTCATCCTGTATATGCTGCACCTTCAATGCCTGTATTTGCACTTGCCTTACATGTTCTGCTACAGCTAATACTGACCTTGTATTCTATAACAGCCTGTATTACTGTCTGCTGTACTATGAATTGCTGTCTACTGTAAACAAATGTGTCCTATGTGTCCAGGACCATCTTGTAAATGAGCTTGCTCAATGACGTAACTGCCTGGTTAAATAAAGTTTGTTTGAGTGATTGATTGATTGATTATAAGTGAAAAGTCATAATCCTCTACATGTGACCTCAAAACCAGTTGCCACAGACATGATTCTGATGTCGCAAGCTGAGAATTATGACTTCAGGGAGGTAAAAGAGCAGAAACAGAAGTGGTTGTAAGGGCAAAGAGCATGTTTGCAAATATCTTTAGTAATGGAATGCACTAAATGGTTTAATCTTATGAATCCTGACAATGCCACATGTCATTTATTTGCAGAAAATTGTAAAAAACACTCACGAAAACCTAGAGGCTGAATATCAAATAAGACTAGTGAAGTGGTATGCTCATTTAACAAAACAAAATAAAATTGTCAGGGTTCGAAACTGGTAGTAGCCCCTCCCCCAGACAAATGCTGTTAGATTTTATATCAGACTAGTAAATATTTCCATAAACACTAGCCCTGCTGGCACGTATTGGAGGAAGAGGTAACATATCAGTATATGCATCAGTTGAGCAGGTGGAATGTCCATGGGACCAGTTGATTTTACCACCCATTAGCCTACCTGGCTATTTGCTCCAAATGTTAATTTCTACTCCTGCTTGTATAACAGTTTATAGGAGTTAGAATCTGAATGTGCCCAGCTAAGGGCCCTGGTTGTTAGTACACTGCACTACAGTGCAGTAGAGACCCAGAAGCAAATCCAATCCCAGCTCCTATGCTCCTAGCCAGTGCAGCACTGAGCATTCTACGGAAGCAGCCCACTCAGACTCTCTGAAAGGGTTGCTGGCACTAGCTACTTGTGCACCCCTGGTGGATTGCAGGAGCATGACGTAGTGAGTGACCATGCAACATCTGCTACCCCCTCCAGGCTGGTGTGCTTGAGGCATTGATGTGCAGCATTATGGGGTGATGGAAGGAGATATACAAAATAAGAAAAAATCTTTGTCAGAAGTGTACGATAGCAACCCCATGCACTATGCCACTGTCCTGACTCCTCCTATGCCCCCATCAGTATCACAGTAGATATTTATAAATCACTAATGTGATTTTAGCTAGTCAGTGCACAGTGCCACTGTACATCTTATCCTGTGTACAGTGTGCTCGGCTGAAGCATTAGGGAAAGTGTGCTCCACTTCAGTGCCAGGGGTGAGGATGGCACAAGTAAATTTGAAAAAGTCTCTAACCCTATTATAAATCACTCAAGCTAAACTCCAGTGATTTATAAGTTAAACGGGCATCTGAGGGGTGTCTCTTACGGTATGAAAGATATCTCTCATGAGGTCTGGGCAGACAGAACCACCCAGCTTCACTTTGGAGTTCTTCTCGCCAAACCTCATGCTCGTGTGTCTCTTTACCATAGGAGACACCCTCAGAGGCCTTCTTAATTATACATTTTCTCCCAGATCACAATCCCACCCATCCGGGAGCTGTGCCAGAGGGGACAGGTTCTATGTTTCAGCACTGGAGGTCTGCCATAGAGGTCTGCAGGAAAAGCAGTGACCAATGGACTAAACAGGGACAGGAGAGGCCAGATGGAACAAGCAGGCTTGCCTATCAGGTGGGTGTGGGGATAAATTGTAAATTAGTACAAAACTGAATTGTCAGCCCGTGGGCACAGTGATAGTGCTGCTACATGCAGGGCCAACATGCCGGGTTCGGAATGAGCCAGTAGCATCTGAGGGTTGGCTGGAGAGAAGGACTACTGTAAGTGTCTGTTCAACTGCTCTTCTCCTCCAGGAAGGGAGGGTTGCAGCACCCAGCATTTGCCTGGCCCTAGTAGTGGCAGGAGGTGAGGGAGTTCAGGGCTTCTAGACTCAGGTGCAGAGGAGTGGTGGCTATTGACATGCTAAGTGCAGGAGCACACATGGTGACCTTCTGTACATGTGTTCCTCCTGGGACTGGGAAACAAGTGCAACACTGCCAACTGGGAGGGTGATGCTGCATCATGCCCCATGTCCATAGCCAGGCCCCACCTGTCTGATCCTTGATCTCCATGCCTTCACCTCCACTACAGTGGACAACCAGATTGTGTGAGGTGTTGTTGAGGAGTAGGCAACCCCATCTCAGGAATGGGGCAAATCAATGAGGAACTTCCAATTGTGGTGTACTACAGGCAGATCAGGCTGCCAGTGATCCAGGTAGGGGAGCAGGAGGACAGGAGTGGGCACTGTATCAGTAAAAAGAGTTCCCAGTAGGCAGAAACAAAAGGAGGATAAACACAATAGAAAACCAGAAAATTGAATGTAAGGCTATCACTTTTCTCCTATAAGATAAAAGAATTTCTAGATCAGTTTAATATTTATAATGTAACTCCACAGTGATTTTTCTTTGACTGTCCCGTAAGTAACATTATTTTCTACGGAATATGGATTGTTCTGTTTTCCTGTATAAGCAATGCAGATCTATAGTAATGATATCCATACCTCTCAGCCTTATGTCACTGAAAAGTAGACGCTGACACTCAAAATGTGGGACACATTATCAGTCATGAAGGTGCAAGCTCAGAACACTATGGAAACCAGTGAAGAATACTTTTGCTTGAACAGTTCATACTATTTTATGAATTTCTGCTTAAATGTCTGAGCCTAGGATACCTTCTCTGTGTGGATAGCACCTTCTCCGCCTGGAGCAAAGCAAGTTTAAGGGTAAAATGATGAATGTCCATCATAATGTGGGACAGTTAAGAGGTCCAGTATGATAATCTCCCAACGCTGTTCCATTTTCCTGTTAAACACAAAACTCCCACCTCCTGTCTATCTGGGAGCCAGTTACAAACCCGCGGCGCAATCCTAGTTAGGCAGCAGCAAAACAACCTTGCTCCACTTGTAATTTCATTAGCAAACCAGGAATGTTAGCTGACTTCGGGGTCGGGCAGGTGTCAAGCCCCCTGTAAACTAGTACTGAATGCCCTCGAACCCCTGAGGCCCTGACCTATGAAGTGCCCCACCCCACTCAGTCAAAATATAAATAACAACCCCAACCCGCGCAAAGCAATACTCCTACTGCCAGATGTCACTGATTGTCAAAAGGACCCTGGGGCCCGTGTATTTATTTTTAGTATCCTCACGCCAAATGTTTGCCAAACCCTCGCGCCTTAGAAAGAACAGCAGGTATGAAAGGACGGAATTTTGTGCTGCGGGCGCCACACATTGAACACCTGCCCGCCCACACTGTCCAGCTCTCAGTCTCCTCACACCCGGTTCCACTGTCACTATAGAAATCCCCTGGTGCCTCTCAGTGCTTAAAAACACTCCTTACACTTCAGGGGTTTGGGAACCATGGAAGCGATAACGTAGGTATACTCTCAACCAAATTTAACAGAACTTAAGAACTATCGACTCTTTATTTTAAGAGTAGAACTGAGCACTATATTACTCAGATAAAAGCTTCGTACTCACCTCTACAAAAGCTTGCTTTATAAAAAGACATTGAGAAATCTGCGTAATCCAAGGAAACTAGAACAAAATGTACTTCCCGTCCTTTGCAGCACTTGAACTAAGGGGTCTTCATGCGGTTTGTGGCACGTTGCTCCCGTCCTGAGCTGTCACTTTAAGAGCCAGCATGGTTATTATTATAAACCACAAACACTTCTTGATCTCCCTGAGCTCGACGGTGAGCCACAGCTCCGAGTTTGGGAGAGTACTGTCCCGAGGAGGCTGCTGTGCGGGATGCTCCTACTGTAGCTGGTGTGATGGTGGCGGAACTGGGGGTTCACCGCCTACTGTACGCGTGTACCAGTTTTTCCCATACTTAGCTGAGGGACCCAGGCGCCCCACTGCAGCAGGCAGTCAGTCACAGGGTAGTAGTGTAAACTGAGGCTCTTTCCAGGCTCCTTATCACTGACGGCTACTGAAAGAGGAAAAGAGGCTGAGCAGGAAAACAGCGCCAACAAGCTTTCCATTCCTGTCTCAAACTTTTCATCTGTTGCATAGAAGGAAAAGTAGAAACTAGTTCATAGAAATGTGACCAATAATTGTCTTCTTAATCCTGCCAATTCAATTTAAGGCACCGACAACAGGGTGTAACCAGGAATTTAAATTTAGCACACTCTCCCTAACAACCCCCAAACACATCAAACTTGTGTGAGGTCATGCATCATCTCTTATTGACATGCACACTGGGAATGCACTGCAGTCTGAGAAAGGAGAAATGAAGACTATTTGACATTTATTTTTCTGAACTGACTGCAACATGAAAGCAAGACCACCATTAATTTCAGGGCAGATCGATTTGTACTGGTGCTCATATTGTAATTCTCAAAACTTTAATTTTCTCGCATTTTAATTTTTACAGTGCCTCCTAACCAGTAGTCACAAGATGTCTGTGACAGGATCTTGGATGTTGTACAATATGTGGGTCTAGTTGTTAAAAGGTGGTCATTTGAAGAACAGATATACAGTATGGGACAGGCAATGGTGAGACTCAGAAATGTAATTTTCTTCATGAGGAGGGATTCAGGTTGGACCATAAGGACTCAGGACTGGCAGAGCAGGCAGTGATTTAAGACTTGCCACCTCACAAGTGATGCGATTTGTGCTATATTGTGAGCCAGACCATTGTATGTCCAGTTTAACAATCTATTTAGTTTAGTTTAACAATCTATTTTAAACTCTAAAGCATTTAACTTAGTTCTTTTAGGAAGATTGAACTGTTTCTGTGTTTGATTTCACTGCTCTGGTTTGGGTGCAGTAGAGGCCAGTGTGATGTCATCAGGCAGTGCTCAGACTGCTCTCTCATTCTTTAAAGAAGACTAATTGTACTTATTTGAAAAAAACATTTCCAATTCCTCTGGCAGCTTACCATGAAAGGACTTAGTAAATTTTTACTTACTGATTTATTCAGGGAAGGTATTGTGAATCCTTTAATAATGTATGGTAGACGCTGTTAACCTTAGGAAATCATCATTTCCTAAGGTTGTTACTCATCGTGTGACATAGAAATGTTGTTAACCTATCGATGCTACCTCACATCGATAGGTTAACAACGGGATCAGTCTGCGCATGTGCACACCTTTTTTTCACTGGGGAACTGATGGATGCACGCAGAGGTAAGGGAAAGACTAAACCGCTGCAGCGGTGACTATATTTTCAAAAGTAAGGAGCCGTTTTCATTTTCTTGGGACCATACACTATAAAAAATAATGTATGGTCCTTCTATTGTCAACCATACATTATCCTCTATCTTGTACAGAGGAGCCGGCCACCAGATCTCTTCCCCCTCCTGGTACACTGTTTTCAAGCCCCACCCCATAACACCTCCACACTTCGACATCTTGTGATGTATAAGTTTGTAAAGCACAGGACCGCATTCTGTTTCAGTGCTGGAATTACACATTATGAGCATTGGGAGCTAGGGGCCCATAAGGGACCTATCTTTTGAACTGAGCCATTCCCATTATAAGTCAATGGCAAAGATGCATGAGCTACCGGGCTCACTTCAGAGCTAGAGGGTCTGAGCCCTGGCAAGTCCCCTGTAATTCCAACACTGATTGATATCAATTGGCAACATGTTTTCAAAGTCATTTTATATTTTAGAGGTCCACTGGGGTCAAATCAAAGCCACCGCTCAACTAGCAAGACTCTTAAGTGGTACACTTCAACATTATTAATTTTTTTAAATAATTAGTATTGTGTTATAAATACATTGCATTAGAAAATGGGTTAGAGAAACCCTGCTTTCTGATTGGTTGAGAGCACCCACCACCTGAGCCGATATCAGGCAACAGAGACCAGTAAATAGCTAGTCCCTGTGTCTGCCTACCATTTAACAAAATAAATTAGTGAGCTGAGCCTACAATGGAATGTTCAGAATTGAAAATGCAGTTTTTTTTTTCTCGCTTAATGAGAAAGTTAGTGATCCCCACCCTACAAATGCAGTCTTATTTTGTGTGTGTGTTTAGGAAGAAAAAAAATAAACATGTACTCACTGCTGTTTTTAATAAAATACATGTATGATCAGAAGTCCTGTTTGCCGCCATAAAACTCAATGGTCGTGCTTACAACACCTCCAACTAACTGGGCACACTGACACTGTGGTGAGAACACAAACCTCAACGAAGGTAAAATACATCAGTGGAAACACCAAGGGGACTTCAAATTTACGTTTACATTTTTTTAAACTAATGCTTGTTAGGTATAGTACTTCTAACTGGGAAGAGGGAGAGGAGAAGAGACAGGTATGCCGTTTTTTCTTTGTAACAAAGTGAGTACTACTCCATTAGCACCATAGCAGCCATTGAGTTCGAACAGGGTGTCATACTGTCTGCTATCAGCCGGCTCCTTATTTTATCACAGTGACTCTTCTTGTCTCCTGAAACCGCATCATCCCCAGTAAATGCAGACCCATGCTATACCCTGAACATGCTTCTTAAAATGGAGCCATCATGCTGCATCTGCCTGGACTGATGGTGACTGCAACATCTCCCAGTAGCCCTCAATTATAAAAATGGACAACTACTCCATGGTGGAGTTGGGAAGTGTGGGGAATGATAGTTGCAAAACAAAGTGACTGCAATTCTCATCACTCACTTTTCACTGGCAGAGGATGGAGGAATAAAAGTGAAACTAAGAAAACACACAATCTCTCAAACACAGTAGCACCTTCTACTAGGAAATGTGCCAGTAGAGGACTACTTTACAAGTAAATCATGTAAGCAACAATACCTAAAAGTGTGGGCAGTACTGGGCTATACCAGACTGACCAGGTGGGATTTTATTTTATTTAAGGCTACTTGGAGGTGTTGCAGTCACAATCAGTTGGGGACGTTGGCCTCACATCCCTGGGCAGTCCAGTATAGCCCAATACCGCCCACCCTGTTGGGTATTATTGCTTACGTAGTGCCCAGCATCAGATTCTATCATGACTAAAGATACCTGGAGCGGATACTGCTGTCACAGAATCCTCTGTCACAACCAGCTGTAATACTTGGTGTCACAATTTTTTTAATCACTGAAAATATACATTGCCATCTGGAGACAGTAGGTGGCACTCCAAAGAAACATTGTTGTACATGTGTGTGCTTCCACAAAACCTGTTTAGCCTGCTGCCTCTGGCAGTCAGCTGACAAATGTAAGACAGACAACTGTGCAGTGATGGTCTTAACTATTCTTGACTGTTCTTCACTGAAGATACTGACTGACATGTGGATCCTGATGCTGTGTACCACCGCACACTTCAGCAATGCAAATAACGCAGTATTTTTTTTCCAAATGTTTTAATAATTTGTTTTGGTATTTCTCATGAGATATGATATTAAAAGTATACTGTGGTTCTAGCTAAGTTTTCATTTCCTATATGATCATTTTATAACAAAAAATATCCTTTGCCCCAACAGGATCATTAACTCTTACTTGACGTTATTAAATAGACCATGGAAATCCTGTAATCTCATTGTTGAAACTTGTCACATGGCCTTTGATTATTTTCATACAGCTGTTACACCTTACCAGAGCTACATATTTTTTACATAGAAACATAGAATTTGATGGCAGATAAGAACCGTATGGGCCACCTAGTCTGCCCATTGTTCTACCTACTGTATCACTGTAGACCCGCGTGATTGCTGGCTTATCCCCCGTCTCATCACTAAGGTTCCTTTACACCTATACCATGCTTTCTTGAACCCATTACAGTTTTTGCCCCACCACCTCCACTGGGAGGTTGTTCCAGGCATCCACCACCTCTCCATGAAGAAGTACTTCCACATCTCCCGAGTCTACCCTCCAGCTTCATAGAATGACTCCTTGTCCTTTAGCATCTTTTTTTCTGAAAATGCTTCCTCATGAATCTTATTTAAACCTGTGAGGCATCTGAAAGTTTCTATCCTATCCTCCCTCTCCTCTAGTCCTCAATGGTACACATATTAAGGTCATTCAGTCTGTCCTCGTGCGCATACCCTACACCATTTCGGTTGCCCTCCTCTGGACTGCCACCAGTCTTTCTGTATCCAGAGATGAGGTCTCCAGAACTGGATACAGTACTCCAGGTGAGGTCTTACCAGTGATCTATACAGGGGTAACAGGACCTCCTTCTTTCTGCTGGTGATACCCCTCCCTAAGCATTCCAGCATCTTGCTAGCTCACCTGATGGCCTTGTCACGCTGCCTAACTACCTTTAGGTCATCAGATATGATAACCCACAGGTGTCTCTTTTTGGTGGTCACCAGTACCTCCTCCCAACCTGTACTCCGCCCCTTGGCTTCTGTACCCCAAGTGTATGATTTTACACTTTTTGAATTGAAACCCAGATGCCATACCCTTGGCCACCTGTCTAACTTTTCAGATCCTCTCTCATTTTTTCTACTCCCAAGTGTCCACCATGTTGCACATTTTAGTGTCATCTGTGAACAGGTAGACCTTTCTACAAATAAAAGCCTATTTTATAGTGGATAACACACCCAGGATGTGTGCTCATATGGAAATAGTGTACTTACATAGTTGCAGCATTCAGCTGTGCCTCATGCCTAACAATCACCTGGGATATGCATTATTCCCTTATAGCCACATACCTTGTCATGTGTTAGCCCTGTGTTATCCTACATATAATACAATAAAATTTACTTCTGTATAGCGCCTTTATACAAAGTGTACATCAGATGCTTCACAGTGAGGGGTGTAAAATTCCCAAACAAGGCATACAGAATACGAAATATAGAGAATACAAATTTGAAAAAGGCCAATATATTGCAGTGTGTACAGTAGGGAGATTGTTCACAACAGGTCTTTTCATTTACAAAAACTTCAAATCCGATTCTGTACCACCGCTCTCTTCCAACTCTTCATATATTTTTAGACTTCTTCTGTATTATGAGGCATTTCATAAGGAACCGTATTAATTGCTCTTGTGATAAATACCACCCATAATATCCCTTTATTGTCACAAGTGTCCTTCAGCAGCCTCACAATTTGTGTCAGTCCCTCCATCTTCTGAATCTTGCTTGAAAATAGGCAGGATTATTGCCTAATGCACTTACCCGGTAACCAAAAGCTCATAAATAAATAAATAAATAATGTCATTCATGAGAAATGGATACACAGTTGAGTCAGGATCCCATACCTTCCCATTCCAAATTTTTATGGGGCGATTCTAGTGCTAGTCTTTGTTGTAATCACCAGAACAGTAAGCAAATATTGCTGTACTGCATGTAGTTTATCCTGTAGAAAGGCTCCAGGAAAATATATTCTGCTAGATGTTATATTTCATGTCCTAAAATCTCCCAGCTCTTCCCCAAAACATTTCAAGCCTGTGGCCAGCTTTCCCAAGCCACATTTTTTTCAGTATTCACAGAATACCTTTTAATATGCATTCCTATTACTACTATTGGGAAACTATGGTCTTACTGAAGATTTAGGCATGTTGCCCCACACAGTAGCTCCACCAATGTGACATCAGAAAAAATGTAATATATAAGCATATGTCAAAGTTTCATGTGAGTTTTAAAATAAACATCTTTAGTCAAATAAACACATGTTCCTATTATTAATGATTAATTGTTTTTACTTTCAAAAGAAACTTTAGTCTTAAATTCTGTGATGAAATGTCATAAATCAAGCCAATAGTAAATGGCTGTTAGTTTTGGGGAGGCATAACACCATTCCAAATCCTTTGACATGTTCCATGTTTTATTGCTGAGCATATGCAAGATGTAACTAATGCCTAATAAATTACACATTTACCAAAGACTGGGTGAATGCTAAGGATTTCAGCTGTAGCCAGTGGCTAATGAAAATCAAAAATGGCTAATAAATAATACAGCAAGTTATTGTATTTATCACAAATACTGCAATTTGCAGGATGCGACTAAACCTTTTTCCTAATACTCACCCAGAAAGATGTTACTGAAGCCAGCCCAGTGGCGCTGAGTGCTGAGGCACTGTCAAGTACCTCACCTCACACTATGCCAGTGACCCGAGTTCGATATGAGCTTGGGCTGCTGGGGGTTGGCAAGGGGAGGGCAGCAGGGATTAAGCTAGCCATTGGGCAGCTCTTCTATCCTGGGTAGGGGTAGCAAGTCATTTGTGTCTCGGCTGACTCCTGCTGAAGGCCGGGTGCCAGAGCAATGTCATCAGGAGGCAGATGGGACGCCAGGAGGTGATGGGCGGGAGCACATGTGCACCTCCTCTCCCATGTGATCACTGCATGCCACAACCTTGGGCTCAGGGAGGAAACTTGGAGGAAAACTGGACAGCACAGTGGAGAGAATGACACCTGCACACCACACCTCCACCCACCAAGTCCTGTGATGAACTTTTGGATGTGGACTTTGGGGTGGGGAGGATGGTCCTCCCTCCTGACCCACCACAGGGGCAGTCCATGGAGGTACCTAGCCACCAGGTAAGGCAAGGGATAGTGGATGGTGGGCAGTTGGTGGTGATGATTGCTGAAGGGAGCCACTCTGCCATGGCCAAGAAGCATAAAATTGAAAAAAATATATTAGAATTTTTTTATTTTCTTTACTTCAATTGACATTGTCTGCTTGCGACTATACAAAACAAATGGCACACAGGCTTTGTTTAAAGCAAAGGTACTACTGCTGCCAGAAGCTAGTGGGGACATTGACATAGGAACAACTCCTCCAACCAATTCCAGAAGGAGGTCGCTCCTGTTCCACTCTACCTACCCCTGCACCTCAACTGGGCTATAAATTGTAAAAGATGAATGATTTAAATGTTTTATGAGAATACTTCCAAAACAGCTTTGCTTACATTTTAAAATAAGTTACCCTTTTTATCAGAACTCAACTGCCTTGCACAGGAAACTTTCTGATAGCAAAACCAAACAATTTCAATTCATTGCTTTATAGCTAAACCTAAAGGAGAATTGTGTCTGAAGACTTTCTTCTACATTAGCACTTCCAAAGTGGGAAATAGCCAGCATTAATGTGGAGAGGACTGCATATCTGGTAAATAGTGATTATATTGGATAGCTATTTCAGTCTTAGCTCCCATATGGTGCTGTATCTTGACACTGCAAGCCATCTGATAGGGGCCTTCTGTTTTGGAGTCAACATTTGGGGCACCCACCTGGTAAGCACCTGTTTCTATATGATACACATATGTTTTGAAATATCCATGAAGTACAGTATCTGGTTTCATTCACTGTTAGTCTCTGATCTTCCATTATGGCATTAGTCCTTAAACACTGTAACATCCTTGGGTCTCTACTGAGCACATTATTTTCTCAGTGCTAGAGACAGTACTTGGTGCCTCTGTAAGGCACTGGTTCACCAACAGACTTACAGTAGCAAGCAGCATGAACAGTTCCATAATGCCTGTACCAGGCTGGTCAAGTCAACATACTTTGTTTCTAACCTCCAGAACAACATTAATTGCCTCTCTAAATTCTGGAAGGGTTTTGATCCCCTCACCTAGTTTCCCATCCCTTTATTCAAACTAGGTAGTCCCATTGTATCCAACCCTGAAGAGGGCACTGCCTCCTTTAATCATTTTCTCTTGAAATGTACCCTGTTTCTGCTCCCTCCTCTCCACCCTCTTCTACTCCTCCTACATCCTTCGCTTTTCTCCTTCACCTGTGCCACTCCTGCTGATATTCTCACTGCAATACTATCTCTTAACCCTCCAATCGAATAAACCTGATAGGTTTGACCCTAAACTCTTTCATGTCACAGCCCATTATAGTTTCCCTCTCTCTGATCTCCTTAGCTTCTTATTCCTTACAGGTACAGTCTCTGGTGCTTGAACAAAGGCAAAGGTCATTCCTCTCCACAATTGCTGATTCCTCTGCCCCAGGTCATTATCCCCTTTCTTTCTGCCCTAGCCAAACTCCAAGAGCATCTGGTTCAGTCCAGAATCTACCCTCACATTGACTCCTCATCCTTTCTTAGTCCTTATGAGTCTGGTTTTAGGAAATCCCACCCCGCATGACAGAACTTTGAGACCCACCAATATCAACCTGAGAGTATGGATCAGGAACACATCACTTCTACTGACACATCACCTCCACTACCTTTGTAGACCTGGCTAAGGCCTTTGACACTATTGCTCATAACCTCCTACTGGGAAAGATAATGGTGCTAGACTAGTTGACCTTGTGGTCAAATTGTTCAGTTCCTACCTGACAGACAGTCCCAGACCATCCTCATAGGTTGCTCCCACTTGCCCCTTCCAGATTAGATCAAGTGTTCCCTAAGGCTCTGTGTGTGAGCATACCCTGTCACATTTTTGTAAGTGACCTCCACAGGCCTGTAGTTCTTCATGCACTCACATGTACCTGGATAACCCTGTGCTCATTGTCTGTGATCCTCTGCTTTCAAGCTGGTTGCACAATTCCATCGAAACATTAATAGTGTCCAACACAAGTTCTACACCAACCAGCTTACACTGAATGCCTAAAAGACCATCTCCATGACGTTTGTTCCCAGGTAGCTAGATTCCTGATCTTCAGAATCCTGGATAGTTCCCTGCTGCAGCAAGTCTCCTCCTTTAAATATCTGGGTGGTCATGTCAACCTCTCCTGTCATATTGGCAACATTTACAAAGAACTCTTCCTTAAGCTTGGTGCATACTATGAAAACAAAGATCTATGCTCCTCCCTGTTTAGTAGGAGATTATTGTAAAATGATCCTCTCAGCCTATGACTATGGAATGCAATGTACAGTGCTGTCAGAAATCCCCCTTGCCAGGCTGGACCCCTCTTCCACACCTTGTCATAATGCCCTTAACTGCCTTCTCAGAACTCAGCACCATTCTTCTGTTTCTCCCTCTCCCAAGGACCTGAACCTCTCAGAATGTCTTCCTTATCTCAAGCTGTAGTTTGATTTTGTCCCTGTATTTTAGCTCCCTTTTGTCCTGCCCCCATAACCTTCTCTCTCTGTGCTCTGCTGACTCCTCTTTTCTCTGTGCCCCATGCTAGGACCGCGGCAGAGCAGTCATCTTTCTACTACAGATTCACTCACCCATGCCCTGAACGCCCTACTCTTGCCTACACCTCCATGTCTGCTCAGGCATAAACCCCACCATTGCCCCTCTTTCCTTCTACAGTACAGTTTACCGTAACATTACTGTGCATCCAGTTGGCAATTTATTCCTTTCATGTGACTGCAGTGAGTTACCAGCCACAGCAGTTGGTTTGTTTTTCCTCTCAGCTGTTGAATGTGGCTTTCAACTAAAAGTATATACAGGCAGTTCATTCAGAGTTCAGCAGAAAACAGCTAACAACCATATATCAGTGATTAAGACACTTCCTAGGCAGAGCTTAACAGCTCAGGTGCTAAGTTTATTATGAACTGTAGTGCATTTCTTCCCTGTCTCCCACTCTACTTCCCTACTTCCCACTTTACCCAGTTCTCTTCTCCCTATCTTTTGGTCCATGCTTCCATTAATGACCCTAGTATTTTATTTAGCACTGGCTTTCACATGCCCTGTAAATCATACTTCCTTTGTAATATAATTTTGTCCAGAAAAGTTGCAGGTAAACACATCACTGTAAATGTGATCCAGCCAGGAATTAAACTACTAGCACTAGTACTCTTCCTGTTGTTACTTTTGACTGAATACCTGATTACCAAGAGAAGCACCACCATCCCAGTGCTCATCCTTCACATCATTACACAAAAACCTCAAAGGTCTGCACACACCAGAACCAGGCTGCTGAATATTACATTATTTCATTTTCTTTTCATTTTTATTTGTTAACCAGGTAGGGACACTGGGACAAAGCCCTTCCGGGTCCGACCCAGACATAAAAACACACAACAATACAAGACAAAATGCAAACAGTACAATAATAAATATACTGGTTTATGTTTGCCCTATTGAAGGGCAAGATAAACCAGCACCGGGCTAACACGCTTGTGTATCACCTCACTACATGAGGCTTCTTCAGAGGGCAGAGTCAGCCAGTGGCACACATCTTTAAATACCCCAAGACCATGTCAATCAACCACTCTATTGGTTGTACCACTCTCATCAGTCAGACAGGCTTTACCCATCGTTTCCGCAAATCTGGAACGCCTTCCCCAAAACGGCACCTCCTCCTCCCACTCCCTTGCCTCTGCCTTACACAACTTTCTCTCATCTAACTGCTCCCGCTAACCCTCCTTAACTGTCCTCCCACGCCTGCTCCTCTCCATGACTCACATCACCTATTAAACCGCCCACCACCCCAGCCTGCATGCCTCAGCACGCTCTCCTCTCCTTCACCAGTATGTCCTGTGTTCCTCAGATATGCCACTTGTAATTAAATGCATATTTTACAAGTATGGTATATTTAATTGTATGTTATGTTACAAATGTGACTGAATGATTATTTATGATATTTTTTAACTGTCTTGTTACAAATGTAATTGAATGTTTAAATTCTTGTATGTTTTAAATGTTAAACTGTATGTCTAATTCTTCATCCAATAGTACCCCAGGTCACACCAGGAGACAAGCAACTTGCTGTTCAGCGTGCCTTCCTGGTGAAACATTTCAATAAATAAATAACTCATTGCATATCAAAATGAGATGAGTGTAACACCAAAAGTGAAAATAATGCAAATTGAATACATATCTTAAATAGAATTATAAAAGGGTGTCAGAAATGCTGCAGTCTGATTGGCTGTTAGGATTCCAACAGCCTAACATTAATCCCTGTTACACTCTCATGCACAACCTGATCACCATGGCACATGGATTCTTCCTGTCAGCATTTTATCCTCTAGCACTGCCGAATGACTGGAATGCTGCATTCTGATTTTGAACCAGCATTCTTAAACTGTTGGTGGAAGACCTATTTTATTAAAAAGACTCTCTGTAAATGAGGAAAACATTCAAATAGTATACTTTTAACATCTTTCTTTTGGAATATTTTTTATATAGCAATAATGCACTCCAGGAGTTAGATTAACAGTTAATCACCCCTAGGGCAATATGGCACTCGGCTGCACCCTCATGCCACATTAGACCCATAGGGGTGATCAACAGGACTGTTAATCTAACCCCTGGTCATGCCTTATTGCTGAAATATAGTACTGCATTGAAGTTACAAAAAGGTACAAAAATGACAAAAATGCAAAATGTACAGAATCGATCTCATTTACTCTGGGTTCCCACTGAACATCAGGTCACTAGAGATTCATGTTACTCAAATCAAATACCTGCAGTATGTGGGCAATAATTACTGCATCCAGCAATTTTATTCTGCACCTTTTGTAACTTCAATATTGTAGTTCTGCTTAAGATATTTATGTAGCTTGCATTATTTGCACATCCTGGTTCTGGTGTGTGTGCAGCTGTATGTTATTTTATAATATAACTTTGTACTAAGCGGGTTTAGACCAGCTAAGGACATCTATTGTCACATGTTTTGCACTGTTACTCAGTTTACACACACACACACACACACAGTACCCTGTTTTGTATTACTCACTGTATTAGCTGTTTGCACTTTATTGTACAGTATTGTAAATTATTGTATTGTTTCGTACATTGTCCCCAGTATCCCTTCCCCAGGATATCTCTGGATATAAGCTGTCCTCAGCTCAGTGGACTTTTCAGGGTAAAACTTTTACACAGAAAATAAATACAATACAATGCAATAACGAACTCGTGGCAATAAAATACCTGGCTGAACACAGTCAACATCCAAATCTCTTTCTTTGTTATGTCACTGTCTCTGTTCATGAACAGTTTTATTTAGGAAACCAAGAGCCACAAGACCGAATCAGACCTTGCCGTCTATCTAGCCCATCAGCTATCCTCATACAGTCATATCCCAACAGCTCATTTATTTTGGTTGTGCACAAGTGGTATATTACTACTCATTGCTATGGATTCTTGCTCTGAGGAGAGGCAATACCTCTGGAAGTCTGAGGTCCAGAGACCTGACTGTTCCTCCAAGGTGTGCTACTTCATTCTTTCAAATAGTGTTTATGCCACTGTCTCTATCCAACAGGTACTTCCTTCTATTGCATCCAGTGCCTCCTACCTGACACTAAAGTCTCTGCCTGACATTCTCCCATCCTGGGGCCCTGGTCAATCTTGGTACCTCATCTTGCCCCAGTTTTAACTCCCTGGGGTAAGGTTCCTGCTTGTTCCAATGCAGCCACAGGAAGACAGATATGGAATATCCAGCCAGCAACTCATTCTGCCAGGAGATGCAGGCAAATGTTTCAGGAGGCAGGGGCATGAGACTCACCGAGGGCATGGGGCTGGTTCTGTACTTCATTCAACCAGTCAGAGGACCACTTTTTCTTCATTCTACCCTCCCGGAGGTTGTGCATTGGAACATCTGTGACACGAATAGCTGGTCATGTCGCAAAATCTGCATGCAGTCCCCACACCCACATGTGTTGTGAGGCCCTCCCCTGAACTACCACCTGTGGCCACCCAGGTGGTGGGCTAGTAGTGGACTACCATAATCCTTCTCTTTCCTGCAGGAGGAGGCGCATACCCTGAGGTTCACTATCCTCCTCCCCACCAGGCTGGGCCCTGATGAGCCAGGCTCATTCTTGAACCTGAGTTGCCAATATCATGAGCAACAGCCATGCCACTGCACCACTGAGCCAACTACACATCATTTTAACCAATACGTTCCATATGATCTCCATCCCCATATACCATAGATCTTAGGTTTCATATCCCACTGTGTTATTATCCAAAAGGAATTTGTCTAGATTTGCTTTAAAAGCCTCTATGCTGCTGGCCTCTGCTGTGCACTCCAGTAACCTATTCAGTTTGAAAGAGTTATAGACCCGGCTTCTACAGTACCATCTGCATTTTCACTGCATTTATTGTCTGCGTGATGCATAAACTTGATTAGGGTTATCTGCTTTTGATGAAGTGGAATTCTTCTTAACTGAAAAATCATAGCTTTCAACTGAGCATATTTCAAAGAAAAGGAGGCATACACAAATTAGTGTTGATATTTATTCAAACAACATTTTGCAAACAAAAGCATTGGTATGAAGCCATGGATTTGTCTAGACACAATGAAAAACAATCCTGGGGCAATCCATAGTTAATTTGTAGGAGCCCAGCCCAATAAACAGTAGAATAAAGACCTTGGCAGTTTACCAAAGAGACTGGGTACCGCCACCCTGCATATGCAGCCTCCCTACTTTGTGGATTTTACTGTTTGTAAGTGAATGTTTTTCACAGCAAATATCTTACTAAGCCCTGTACACAATGGGCTTGGTAAAGGATTAGTACAGACAGAATTTGCAAAAACATCGTTGTGCTGGTGTTTGAAGTGTGTGTAGTTCTAGTGTTTCCCTTCCTGCGACTGCTATTAAATTCTTTTTCTAAATTGGCCTGCTACAGACAAGTTTTACGGCCCCTGGGATCTCCATCTTAGCATAGTTTATTGCTCTTCTTGTTCCTACAATGCCTCCTGTCCCATGTGACAGTGATGTATCCAAGATCATAGATTCAGCAAGCACTGGTTAGTGTCAATTTACAACAGGAGAGCTGTGATGTTGAGTAACTTCTTTATCCAGTGAGCACGATGGCTACATTTACAGTTTAGCAAATACTTAGGGCAAATTGAGTGGGTTATTCTGTAAGAAACAGCTAGAGTCTTTACTAATTATAGCATTGATGATCTTAGGTGATTTGTGTGTTTTGATAGCTGTGTGTAGTTTGATGAAATTAAAAGTTTTAAAAGCAAAACATTTACTCCTGCTGGCTAGACCGACACAGTGATAGAAAACAAAAATACTGAATTAGAGCTATTTAGTGGAGGCCAGAACATCAGGCTTCTATATCTAGTACTTGCTGAATCAATGGTTCCAGATGCATCACTGTCACAAGGGACAGAAGACATTGAAGGAAAAAGAAAACCTTTCAAGATGGAGATCCCAGGTGCCATAAACTACCATATAACTAGCAGGCTAATTTAGAAAAACCTTAGTAGCAAAACAAAGGGAAGGACACAGCAGGACTACATATGCACAAATCAAAACACTCTGCACAACATATGTTTTTGAAATGTTGACTGTATTATGCCTTTAAAACAGTTTAAGTCCCTAAACACATTTTAGCAAGTCCAAACATGGTTCACGGTTGCACCGGCATGGTTTAAAACCATGTTTAAAAACTGTGTTTAAACCCTGCAAAGAAACTAGTCTTAACACCAGTTTTAAACATGGTTTCAAACCTAGCATGGTTTACCTGGAGATTTATGTGATAATGGCAATCGCTGATTAGCAATCCAGTTAAGTAGGGAAGTCACATTGCGAAAGTTTTTGGCAATGGACCCCTGGCCTTACAACAACAAGGCACCGGGGACTTGGATTTCTATTTGTCATGCAGGGGACTACGCCTCTGTACCCCTACTAAAGTTCTCAACTCCAGGGGTGTGCATGTTTGGGGGTGCAATTCAGGGCAAAAATAAAGTTCTTGGGATGGTAAAGCAAAAGGCACCCATGCCCTGACCCAAACCTGGCACCATACCCGCTGCAGCTTCAAACCAACCCACGATGCCATGATACAGCTCAGCAGCCCACCACAGCACCACCCTATACAACCCCTCCATCCCTCCCAGCCCACACTCAGCATGCCCCCCGCCTGCGTAGCCATATAGTAACATCTGATCACTATTTCACCCACCACCACCATCCGTCACCCAGCTTCCCAATCACCTCATCCACAGGCGCCACGATTGAGTCGCCTTTTCAGCAGGTGGCCGATCGTAGTCGCCATCATCATGGGATACCTTTACCTGGTAGTGTGGACTGGAGATTGATCCATGTTTCTTATGAATCAGCACTGATCCATGCTGAGACTGCACTGGCACTGGGCATTTTAACTGTTACATGGCTACAGTGTGGATGCAGTGCAACTATATTTAAGATCGGTTCTGAAGAAATACACACAAGTGTGAATGAACTTCTGTGGTGAATTTACTTTTTTTAAATGGTTTTAAAACAGACTGGCAGTGTGTATTGGGCCTGAGATTATTCCTTTTGTATTATTTCTGTTTGTCTCCTAGCACACCTGGTCCCAACAGCATCCTCCCTCCCCACCAGTGACCCATCTTGTGGACTTACAGGTTAACCACCACTTACCCACAGCCATATTTGGTGGTGACCTGCCTGTTGGGTCATGTGGGCCTGAAGGGATGCCAAGTGAGCCAGGGTGGTTTCCTCCATTTTCAACCACCACAATCTGTATACGACACAGCCATGCACATCTGTATTGATGCGATGTGGGCTGCATCATCACACCTCCCACCCATGTCTGCCAGTCCCACCATACTGCCGCCCGGCCTCTGCTGGGTGGCATGCAAGGACGGGGTCAGTGTCCTCCTGTGAAGGAGGACAGCTGTCCTTGGGATGCTCAGTGCTCTCCCACACCAGCCACCAAATGACCCTGGTCTGTTTCTGTACCCAGGTCACCAGCATGGGTGGAAGTGTGGTGTCCATGCCACAGCCCTCTGTGCCTCTGGACTGGCTGATAATTTTATTTTTTAATCTTGGAATGATTAGTGGATATAGTTAATAGAGCACTTTCCACATTTTTAAATGGGAAAGAAAGTTTCTCAAGAAATAGGATCTAGACCCTGAAATATGTGAACATTTTGTAAATAACTTTGACAGAGGCAGTTTACCCCATTATTAATTGACCATTCTGTAATTCAGAGTTAACACCGCTATTGCTGTTTAAAAGTAATGATCTAAACAAGATCACCCTTTGACACAGATGGCATGTTAAATGAAGAAACATGGATCTACTGGCAGATGCCCTTTCCCTCATATTTTTGCCACATGTTCCACACACTGACATCTGTGCCGCAATGCAGCCGCAACTCCGACCTCTGACCAGAAGGACCGCAAGTGGCTGCCTTGACTGCCAACCCCAATGTCACTTCCTGACTATCTTTGTCAACTTGCTGAAGGCCTTTGAAACGGTAGCTCATCAAATGCTCCTCAGACCATTAAGGGCTTGTAGGTTAGATGGTCAAGCATTGTACTGATGCACGAGCTACCTCCAAAACAAATAAAGCTGGTATCAATAAATGATCAAAGCAACCTATAGTTAAGCTCAGACACCACCAGTACAATAATGGAATGTACAAGAAAATATTTCAAAAGCATTCTTTGCTATGTATATAAAGGAAAGCAACTTATAGATATTTCATTGTGGCAGCATGTTCAGGGACTGCATCAGAAAACATACGAGGACAGATTAACGGAGCTCAATATGTATACCCTAGAGCAAAGGGAGGAGAGAGGTGATCTGACTGAAACATTTAAACACCTTAGGGCATTAACAAGGTGAAAGAGTCCAACATGTTTCAATATAAGAAAAATAGCAGGACAAGAGGACACAGCATGATATTAGAGGGAGGCCAATTAAGGGTAATGTGAGGCAGTTCTTTTCACAGAAAGGGTGGTGGATGCATGGAATAGCCTACCTCAGGAAGTGGTGGATATGAATACTGTGCAGGGCTTCAAACAGGTATGGGATTGGCATAAGGGAGCAATACAGATGGTATGAATAGATAGGCCATTGACAGAGTACAGGCCTATGGTACATTCATAAGGTAGAAAAATGGGCAGACTGGATGGGCCTTGGGTCCTTATCTGCCATCAACTCTTTGTTTCTTTGTTTGTTTCCTCAAACCCCAGCCTCTGTTGTTTGCACCAGAACAAGTGTTTATTCAAGGAGTACATTTTAGCAATGCCCATACTCTTCTTTTATACTGACAGACAACCAATCAAGTAATTAACAGATGTTTTGCCTTCAACTAATATGTGAAATCACCTCGTCTAGTTTAAAAATATATGGACATAAATATCTAGAACAATATATTTTAGTACACCACACACACACACACACACACACACACACACACACAGTTCATCTGATGCTTCTAGAAGCTGTTTAAATTAATTTATTAAGTGCTGTAAACTTCATTTTGTTCAGTAAGGGAACTTTCCCTCACACATAACATAAATAGCATCTTAAAGTAATGGGAGCTGCAAACACTGGCATTCAGGTACTAGCATGCCAGAACCACTACCGATACTAAAAATGCCCAGGCGCACACTCAAGCAGTAATTCCTACTAGCATACTGAAAATGCAGAACAACCCAATAGACCAGCATACTGTATCACACATCTAGTAATTAAATCCCACCCAAGCCCATATAAACAGTCACATTTTAAAGTCCATAAGGAGCACTATCTTCAGAGCCAGAAAACTGTTTGGAAACAAATGATCAAGTTCCAAGGTATGCTGTATGTTCTTCAGTGGTGATGGAAATGGTGCTTTAGGTGGTTCTGTTATCACCGAGGATATCAATAATACAGCTCTTCATAATGCATTCACGGTGCACAGTATTAGGTTTGAATAGGGAAGAAAAATGCATGCATTAGTGAAAATACAGGAAATCTTAGATATCGTCTGAGAAAGAAAGCATAGTATTTAATGCTCTATGTTGTAAGTTATATTAAAAAGTAATTCATTTCCTGAAATATTACATTATCCTTGAAAGGGAGACAGTATAAATTTCTCATTCAAACTCTTCCTTTCTTGTGTGCTCCATTTAGAATTTCCAGAATGATTCACATTGCAATAACTTCCTTTCTAAATTCCCTCCCTGGTCTCAACTTAACTTTTTCTAGTCCCACAAAACAAACTTACAGAATCATCCGTGATGACTACATGATTTGCCAAAGCATTTTCCTATCATTATTTGCAATACTTTGAGGTGCTCCTGTCTGGACTTTCAGTTTCTGTTGGATTTTGCTGCATACATAGCTAGACGTGTACACTGGGTCACATATAAATCACATTCTCTATGCCACAGTTTATGAACTGCCTTACTTCAAAAGTGTTACCATTCACGGGATTGCAAAATGAGCTTCTTTCTTGTATTTTTACAAACTTACAGCTGCCACAAAAAGTTCCTCGGGTGGGGAGCAGCTAATTTTGTTATTTTTCTTTGTGGAGCTTCATAACAACTGTGCATAACAAAATTAGTTAGGTTCTTGCCACCTCTGTGTACCATCTATGGTGGTACCTTAAGGTATTCTGACAGTTTCTGTAGACTATCCATTAACAGTGCCTGCTTCAAGCTACTCTCTATCATGACAGGTGCACCACAAGGCTCCAGTCTTGTATCTTCACTGTTGTCCTTCTCTGTCAACAATCTGCCTTTACATGTCAGTCACTTTGGGCCATATGTATGCAGACAGCACCTGCCTCCATTGTAATGCATCCACTATTCACCTCCTACTCCACACGATACAATCTAACATCAGCAGACTTGAACCTTGGTTCCATCAGAACAACCTTCTTCGCAAACCTGGCAAAACAAAAACATGCTTTTACCACATCTACCTTATGTTTTTTAATTCTCGGTTTTATCCCTATGCCTACCTTCCTTCGCTCATCCTGTCTTCTTTAGTCATTCAGCTACACCTTCTGACTGGTCTCACAAAACTGTATACCGTGCCCCAACCCAGTCTGTCTGCTCAAGGACACCCCATGGGGAAGGCCAACTCCCATGGTGAGTCCCTGATAGATGAAGTCTCCAAGCTTAAGCGGTTTGTCCTTGAAGCTGGGAGAACATGGAAGAGATCCTGATTGTGTGTGGGGAGGGGCAGACATCATGCACAGGTGGCATTCTTTTCTTCCTGTAACTGACCTGCCCTCCCCCTCAATGCTAGGGATGTTCACATGCATGTCTGACCGGAGGTGCAAGATGCTATGTACTTTATTGCTACTTTCCATGCCGCAACTCGCTACTATAGAATATACTAGTACAGTAAGAATACCACAACTCTGTCACTGTAGCATAAGAATGCTGCTTCTGCAGTGCTCCCTTCACCCCTCAGACCCCAGCAGTGAAACAGGTCTTCAGGGCTCCTTCACCCTCTGACCCCAGCAGTGGGCAGATCTGCAGTGCTCTCTTCACCACTCAGACCCCAGCAGTGGGACAGATCTGCAGTGTGAACCCAGGTTGCCCACATGGGAGTGCAATATGCTTGATTGGTGACACTGGGCAGGCAGAACCCCGGCTTTAAAGAAAGATTTGTTCCTTCTTAAATACTGTTCAACCAACAATACCTCTTAAATAGTCTGACAGCTTTAAATACCTTGACTCCTGGCTAAAGCCCTCTCAGTTACAAAAGGCATGTACAGTAAATCCTTTCCATACTTGGTCCACAGGTTATGCTGACCTAGTTTGCCAAACAGTAGCTCAAAGCATTTTTCCAGTATCCAGAAACATTATAAAATATATTATTTAATATATTATTCAATCAGACAATTCAATTTACCTTGAATTTATTATCTGTATTCAGCTTCACTCATTCTTTATTACTAAGGACATTTCCATGAACAGAATTTTTGTCTTTAAAGGCTTCATTTCATGCCTCGTAATGAAGTCATAATTCACTGTAGCTATGACAATTATTATAATCTCACAGAGGATTAAGATTTTAGTAGAGGGGATTAGGAGGAGCAGATGAAGTCAAAACACAAGGTCCAGTTTTTACACAAATGCACTAAGTCATAAAAATGTGGCAAAATATACTGTATACAAAAATTAATAAAATATAAGCAGTTTTTGTCTGAATAGTCTATTTTAAATAGTTTGCCAGGATACTGGAAAATTGCTTTTACTATATCCCCAACATTATACATAACCCCTAAAGCAATCCATCATGGGTAATATTGCATATATGTATGAAATCATCATGAATTATCCTGGTTGGCTTAGCTTTTAGTGATTTTCCAGTTTTTGGCTTAAAATTATTGTTAGTTCTGGAAGGACTAAAATCTCATATGATTATCCAAAATGTGAATTTCGAACATTCCATTATTTACCACTGAATACATTTCATATAAGCAAAGTCTTTGTCCATTAAATTATATCGGTTCCTTCTGCCTTTCCTGCTCTATAGGTCATAATCCTGTGCTTGTGACATCAGAATCATTTCCATGGCAACAGGTTATGATGACACAAACAGAGGATTATGACTTTGTGTCTGGTACAGGTTATTTTAAAAGAAAGTCTATGGGCTAAGGATCTTTTAATGAAAATGCCTTTAATAATAAAAAATAGAAAGTTCTGATATTCAAATTTTGGGGGATCTTTGTAACTAAGTTGCAATGCTGCCAACTGTGAATTTTTACTAAAATGTGTAAATCTCTATAAGGTGCATTAGGTCTCACAAACAACCAGCAAATATTAAAAGCAGTACACCAAAGATGTGTTCTGACCTGTTTAGGACTCATCACTGTGTTGTAGCTGTTGTCACAGTCAAGAAATCAGTCTGTCCTTGGCATGTTAGATATGTTGTATAATGAACTCTGTGCAATTACAAGACACTCTACTGCATTGTGTATGTCAGCCTCCAGTGGCTGAACTTGGCACTACAACAGAAACTCCACCGGCTAGTCTTCCTGCACATGTGTGTATCTGGATGCTCTCTAGGCTATCCTAAAGCCTTCTCTGTACTAGCACAGGAGAATTACACTCTTCACTCCTTTGAAATCTTCTGTTTCACACTGTCCAGAACTAGCAGGTACATTTGCAAACTCTTTTCGCAATATAGGCTACTAATCCTGGGACAAGATCTCCATCCACTTAAAATAAGTAACCATGTACATCTTCTGAAACCTTGCCATCTGCTACCTCAAGGAACCATGTACAATACCTGATTTGTGGTCTGACTTGTCCCAGAGCGTGCAGCTACTATCTGCTTCTTATACTCTAAATTTGTAACTTATCGCTCCTTCTAAAGGACAAACTGAATGGTCATTGTCTGGCTATTATTGTTCATTATCAAAATGTTACTCATGTAACTTTGTATACTGTGTCAATTTGCTACTACTCCAGGACTCCTATGAAAACTAGATGTCACATCTCATAGGGCTGTTGCAGATTAAAATGATTTTTGTAATGTAAAAAGAATTCTCTGCATTACTATTTATTAGTTGTATTAGTATACTGCAGTACAATTTTAGAATACATGCTAGTGAGGAAATAAACTCTCCAAAAACTTCAGCATGTTCAAAGTGTATTTTGGTTTACAATTTATTTATCTATGCTAGTCCAGCTGATATGCAACATCTAATTTTCAGTATGGTTCTGATCCTACCCATTTCCTCAACTGGCAGATCTGGAGCACTGGGAGGCTAAGTGACTTGATGCAGGGTCACAAAGTCAGCATTTGTCTCTTGTAGGGTTGAACGTAGCCTAGTTCTCAAGTTGGTGCTCTAACAACCTTGTAGACTACACAGCCTCTGCTGCCACTGCTGTCTTTAACCTGTACCAGAAAGCTTGCTCACATAACATCTATTCTCAAAAATCTACACTGACTGTCAAGCCTTTTGTATATCCATTATAAAACTGCTCTCACTGTTCAAAATTCTTAATGGTCAGGTTCATTTATATATGTTCATCTTAATTTCTCCCTACTCTTCTACTTAATACCTGCACTTCTCATGAGCCTCCACTGTTTACTTAAAGTACTTCTCTATCTCCCTTGCCTTGCTCGGTGGTCATCTTTCAGTTTTTCTGCTTCTCTGTAAGGAATAGCCTACCTATCCCTATGTTTAGGATGGCCTACCTTTCAATGTGGAAGGGTGCCTCTGTCCACTGCATGACTGCCCCCAGTGGCCAAGAGGGAGGTGTCATGCACAAGGGATGGTGCTCTTCACTGAGTGGCCTTACATCTGTCCACATCTACTCACTTGGCTGTGTCACTGAGATGTCACATGCCCACAGTGGGGCCAGCAGGGGAATTCTGAAGGAGATGAAGGTCTCACCTCTCTCCAACAGCCCTGATAGGCACAAGGCCAGGTCAGTCCACAGGATCATGCCCTGTGAGTATGAATAAGGTTGGGGTTATGGGCAAAACAAGTGGAATGCTTTGGATAGATGAAGTCTTCTTATCCCACCATGCCCAACTGGGCTACCTGATTACTACCTCTGATATCCTGGACATGTTGAGCAAAGTAGTCTTCTTGGAGGCTTGGTCCCCTCCGGTCCTGCCTGTGGGGGCAAGCTGTGGTTACCTGCCCAGTGCACCAGAGTTGGGAGAGTGAAGGCAGGAATGAAGTGTCAAAGGTGTTCCACGAGTAGGAAAGGGACATGAGAGTGATGGAAGGAAATTCAGGTCAGGCCTGGGATTGCTAGAAAAATTCAGTATAAAAAGAATAGCCTGCCTATAAACCTTCATCAAGTTGAGTTCTGAGACCCATATGTTAATCTCCCAGAATGCACAGGTTGGAACAAATTCAGGCAGTGGGATTTGGAATTTGGTCAAATCACAGAGAATTCATGCCCTACTGCATTCATTCCTGATTGCATTCACAAACATGGCTGTCACCTTCACTACCTGAAAACCTTCAACAAGGCCCTAAAAAGTAACACTTATTTAAATATAAAAAATATTTATGAATGAACATTCTTTGCTTTCATGATCTGCTACTAACACCGCATAAACAAATTTAAAACCATAGCATTTGTTAGTCACTATATGTTTCTTTTTTTCACAATAATGTTATTCTGGCAAAACTATCACTATACCCATTTTTCTTTTGTTTTCCTTCATTCCTGAACTAAGATGCAGGATTTTGACGTTTTAGACATTTCTATTCTCGCCCCATGCCCGCCATGAAAAAACTGAATATCTTGGTACAGTACTGTGCTGTTTACCATCAGGAGGATGTGCTAACACTATCCTTACGCATCCACAATATGAATCTAGCATGTACATTCAACATGTAACCTCAGCAGAGGATTTTATAAATTGTGAGTGACAGCCATCTTTAATGAAATGAGTCATTAATGACAAACTTAGCTTTAAAAACTATTTTAAAATATCTGAGAAAACTGAAAATATAGCAAGAATGACTCTAAGGATGTCAGAAATATATTTTTGCTAAAAAATGAAATTTTTTGTCAATTAACAAATACTGTTTTAAAAAATACTAGTTACAGTTTTGATTCCTGATGTTTCTTTGGTGACCATGAAAATGCCCTCCTAATCTACCAGCTTGCAAGGGAAATCTCGGCTGCTTACCCTGCCTCAGATAAAACTGAGACCTAGGCTCCATATGACGCCTCTGTTGCTTGTAGGGTAGTGAACATTTTGCCAAAAGAATGGCAAAATAGTTTTTTTAAACTTGAAGTTTATTTACACTATAATATAAAAATTGCAGACAGTTATGCCATACTCAAACATGTGAGGTATGATATTCAACTACATCATTAATATTATTCACCAGCAAAATTAGTTATGCTATACATCAAACATGTGAGATATGATATTAAACTACATCATTAATATTATTCAACAGCAAGTGTCACTTATTAACTGTGAAGAATTAACAGAGGTTTAAGCATTTAATGAAACCAAACAGTAACCAAAAGCATCACCATTAAAAACCTATCGTTTACAAGACTATCAATAGGTTGGACAGCATCAGAAAATGACATGAGGGTATGGAACTTTACTGCTTTACCCTACATTAATCACCTGTGGGACTTCATTTGGTGCCAAACAGAATAAATATAGGAAATTGACCTCTTAGGGTGCTCACAGACCCTCTCATCTGTAACAACTACATGCAAGGTAGTAAAAAGTGGGGATAGGGTCTATAGCTAAACAAGGAAGGAGGCAACTACAACAGCTGCTCAAGGGTAGGAATATCCTCAGTCTCATCTTTGTAATCAAAGTATGGAAGCCATCTGGTATTGTATTTTCTTTACACAGTCTCAGGAGAGCTGTGATGGCCTCCATCCTATGTATGGAATGGATGTTCTGGTGCCACTGAACAATGAGAGAGAGCTTTATCTGACATTGTGTAATTGCCTCAACCGCTGCTGTAATTAAGATCAGAAATAAATATTTTTTATCTGCTCTGTGCGCCTTTGAGGGGAGAGAGACTCAGAACCAGGTGGGTCATAGTCAAGGGTGAAGTTAGGACTAGAATGAAGGTTATTTGTTGAGAATCAGTGGTCCACAACGGACATAGTATGGGGCACCCCAAGAAAATATAAGTGTGAGTACCCTTCTCTCCACACTGCTTCCCACACAGATTTGAAGAAATAGTACCAAAGTGGCAGGATAGCTCCAGGTGGTAAAGTGGATGGTTACTTTCCATCTGAACTCTCTCCAAGTTTCAGATGCTGTGGTCTTATGGATATTACCCCGGACAAGGGGCCACTGTTTCATAATAATGGTTAGACTGGCTTAACTAGTCAGTTTCCTTGAATTCTGGTAATACTTTGTTCCCCAACTTCCCTTCAGAATCCCTGTAAGTTTGAAATAAGAGAGGGTGTACCAAGTTGTGCTTACCTGTCTATAAATGTTGGGCCTGGAGTAAGTGCTGCCACCAGACCTTGGATACCTGGGCCTTAGTAATAAAGTCTCTGCAATGAAGTATCAAAACATGTCTGAGGCAGGCAGACCAAACTCCAGTTGCATTTGTATGAAACTCTTTAAGAGTATTTTGATCTAGTAAGAACTGGGGAAAGAAAATGGACCCCAGCCTCTGCCACCGAGCATAAGCTCAGTCCAGTTGTGCCGGATCAAACCCGTGAGTCCACAAGATAGGAAACCAGTGCCATAATGCCCTGGTTTTGCCCCAGGTAGAGCTTTACATACCACCAGATATTAAGAGATTGTCTGGTCCATTGGTTGGAAATATTTCTACAACCAGATTCTCCCATCCATGGTAGATATCGAACGGAATATATGTATGTGCATTATGCTTAAGATGTGTCCACCCATTGTTCGGGCATCTATGATGATATCTAGCAGGGTCTGAAGTTGAGCTGTTTCATAATATGTCTTGAAATAGGGGACACCCATATCACCCTCTTCTTCAGGCGGTGTCAGAACCGACCAACAGATTCTGGGTCTCCTCCTTCCCCATATGAATTTAACCAAATGTCTAGACATTCCTTCCAGTCCCCAGTAGGGATGGGGATGGGTAAAACTGAAGGAATTTTTATTCCTGTACTCCATGATAAACATACATTCCATCTATTGAATATGTGGAAAGTCAGATGGTTAACTGTTAAAAGTAGTTAGTAAGAAGTAGACCTTCCCCACCAAAGCAAATACATGTTCATAATCAAACAAATTGGCATTTTTCTATTGTTACACTGTTCCACAGTTTACCCATTATATAAGCACAGTAAAACACTCCATGGTGTGAGTTATTCGAGCATGACATGTGGCTTGTTCTGGGATTTACCCATGCCTGCAGTGTGTCACAAGGCTACAGATCGGAGTGACAGAAACCACACCAGAAGTGTAAATCCCCAACATTATTGGAATTATATAATGACAAATAAAAAGATTATTGCAAAATATTACTTTTTTGCCTTTATGTGATTTTTAATGATTTTTTTAATGTAAAATTTATACTCCCAGCATCGATAGTCCTCGTTGCTAGGTAGAATATGGAGCCAACCCCTTCCACAGACAGAGACACAGACATATACTGCCCCCCACGCACACATTAACAGAGATGCACGAGAAGGTTGTTTCTTTGTGTGTGGTGTGTGTGTGGTTTGTCATGATTTTTGTTTTCGGAGGAGCTTGGTGTGAGCGGCTCCTATAGAAGTTGCTTCAAAGAGAGAGAGTGAGGAAAGCTGTATAAGATCTTGTACATTCAGCAGGGATCAGGGTGAAGGTTTGGAATGGATTGTTTTGCTTTACTGGGATTGGAAATATGGGTATTTAAAGGAAACACAACAGTAGTAGCATGAAGGACAGTGTGGAGTGGGAGACAGAGTCCTGATGGAGAGACAGGAAAGGAACTGTGGGTAAATTCTGGACCTTCAACAATGGAGCAAGCAGGGAGCAGTAAAGTCACTAATATAACAGCTGCAGCCAGGGTCTCACTAATTTAACAGTGAAAGATGTTTTATGAGTTCTTTTATTTGTAGCAGTTTGTGGTCAGCTTTAGTGAGGACAAATGGCATTGGGTTTGTTTTGAATTTTTCAGGGTGGGTGCATCAATACTACTGCATTCATTGTGCTGCTGCCATCCTGACTGACAGGCACTTTTATATGGGTTGTTGTAGGTTTTACTCATGCTCAAAAGTGCCAGTCAGTCACTCAGGATGCAGGATCTTGCCCATTGCATAATATGAGATAACCCTCGTCATGCTAAAGGAGTTCGGCTTAAATGCCTTGTGTCTCACAATGCACCTGGGTGTGTGCTATCACATAACAACCCACACCCTGTTGTGTCTTAACTGCTTACAAATTATAGTCTTTTGGTAGCACTAGTTCAACTTTTATCTTCTCCACTGTTTTAGCTTAATGGCTTATCATTTTGATTTACATATTTTCTTCTAATTATTCTACCGCTGTATATACTTATGCTCTAGATCTACACTGCTGTTTAGCATCTTGTGCATCTCAATTAATTATTGTACCTGCATTCTAATGGTTGTCTTATTCTTGGGATTATTGTACCTGTTAGTTGTTCGTATTTACTTTGGTACTCTCCTTGTTGCTCTCCCCTGATCACACCTGAAATTAGCTTTGGCTCAATGTGCCTTTCTCAGTTACCAATTTTCAAATAAATAAATACTCTGTAAAGCCTTCTGTGATACTCATGAAAGATGCTTCCCAAAATAAATTATACTGTATAATGATGGCTGACAAATCAAAAAATGAGCTGTTTGACAAACAAAATTTCTGATTTCTGTACATGCTGAGCACAGTTTTGTAAAATCCCATCCTATATTTCACAACAGGTGAAAAGTAACATCGTGCGGTATTGTCTTGTAAATTTTCTTGAATCAAGCACCCTCTAGTGGCACAGTCACTGAGGTGCGGGAAGAATAATTTCAGAGGCAGGTGGGATTCTTAGGTTTTATCAAGTCCAAATGAAGAACATTAGACTGTTTTCATCTTTTGAATGTACAGACCAGTCCCCATCCCCATTATTACTGGGAGAGTTCTGTGACATGTATTTTTGGAACACATTGACATTTTAGAGTAAAACATTGAAAAAGAGAAAGCAATGTTGTAATACCTTTTATCTAACAGTGTGCAGTCACTGAGGTGTGGGAGGAATAATTTAAGCACATGGGCATGCAGCTATTGCATAGCATACATCATTTTAGAGTACAAATGATAACATTTGCATTATCACTTTCAGACTCAACAGTCTGAGCATTCTAAGGCTATCCAGTACACTTCAGGAGGTCTAGTTCAAATGAGCTCAAATTGCTACACTTTTATCTGTAGCAGCCAGTATTAAAGAGCTAGTCATGCCAAAAACAGCCAACAGAAAATATTAACAATTTTAAAAGAAGTCAGTTATTACTGTCTATTTCTGACTTACGGTACTTTTCCATTTGCTCATTTGAAGGTTTTCTATCTGATAGTATTAGGTGTGATGTGTACAGCAGTGCTTTAACTGGAGACTTACACATCTAATTCTGTTCCTTGCCATACCTCATCAGCATTGTGACCCTACTGACTGTGACATCCCAGGGGACCCACCTTGTAGCAGGTGACTGGCTTTTCTTGATCAGTTGTGATGTCGCAGACAGTATGGTCACAGGCTGATGTGGTATGAAGATGAATTGAACTAGATATGTGGCATCCCTGTAGACTACTGTTACCGCGACATCACACCTAGTACTGTCAGGAAGAAAATCTCATAATTAGCAAATGGGAAAAGAAAAAATTACTTAAGATTTAAGAAACAACAGCTGACTACTTTTAAAAGTTAATATTACTTTCAGGTAGTAGCTCTTTAATCTACTCTTAGCGCCTGTACATTTCAAGACACCGACTAACTTATTTTCAGCATCAGATTAAATATGTCTCATGCCTACAGTGTATACTGTATACTGTATGTTGTACCTCTGGAATCTCCAAAGGTAGCACACCTTTCTTGTTAGTTATGTAAAGGTATTATTATAACCAAAATGCTCCTGTAATAGGGAGAATTGCCCATGCTACATCCCCTCAATTATACCAGGAACTAATGTGATTAAAAAGGTTTAGATTTCTTTTTCCTTATTACCCCAATGCATTATCTAATTCCTTCCTATTTGGAGCTCATTTGGAGCTCATTTCTGAAAGAAGTATGCTAACAGAGACGTTACATGGCACAAAGGTGATGAACTCCATGATTCTCCTTAATCTCTTGACATTCACTAAGCAAATTGAAGGCTTATCTCTCCTCATCAACTGCATAAATATTGTCAACACCCTAACTGAGCTCCCATGGTCACCCTCCGCCTAACAAGCAACCTTGCAGTTCATGTACTATCTGCAGTGAACGCCTCAATCTTTCTTGGTGATCTCTGAGTCAGGGGTCTGCTTCACTGTCACAGTTGGTGGTGGCACACTTTCAGTATGCAACAGTCTCCCCTTATGCCACCACCAAAATCTACCATACAGAAAAGAAAATCTTTGTTGCAAAGGGATGGAGCATCCCTGGCGACTATGTCACAATTTAAAGGAAGGTTGCCATATTTGTTATTGCAATGGAGTTTTGACTGCTATTACCTGAAATGTGATATGCATGAGGACTCTGCTGACATATTGTGAGTTGCATGATGAAATGCCATGCATAATGCCCGGGTGGATACATGCTACTGTTGCTTTAGTTGTTCCTCCTGCCTGCTCCATACCTTTAGTCCTGGTTACTTATGGCCCAGCAATGAAGTCCATGTAGCTTTCCTGGCAATCCAGTGGCTACCACTCCAGCTCCTTATCCACTAAGTAATCCCTGGCATTCAGTAAAACATTACTGCCAGGCCAGTTTCTCTGCTGACTGCTGCACCAGTGCAACACCCCCTGCAAGTCCTTAGGGGGTTCTAAGGAGAGGATTTACTACTCTGTGACAGTCAATGCAAGGGTTGTTATGCTCTGTGTAGGGTCCTTTGGGCCAGTTATTGGCAACCTGCCCACCTCCACACAGGATCACAGAGTGCTGTGTAACCTCTGAGGGAAGACTTGTGCCCTGTGAGGAGGACTTGAGGAGTGGTCGCAAGGTGGCAGTTGGGTTTTAATGCAAAGAACTACAAAGTTATGCACTTCAGGGTGAAGAACCCGAGGAGGGAATATCAGTTGGGTGGGGTGTTGGGTGTCACTGAGGAGGAAAAGGATCTAGGGTCATACTTGCAGGGAGCATGAACAACTCTGCTCAGTGCAGGAAGGCTGTGGCTAAGGCCAATAGGATGCTGGGGTGCATTGCACAGGGTTCTAGTCCAGACACAAGGATGTGATCCTGCCCCTGCACAGGACTTTGGTCAGGCTGCATTTGGAGTACTGCATGCAGTACTGGTGTCCATAACTGATGAAGATATCAGGCTGTCAAGGTGGTGCAGTGTAGGGCAACAGAAATGATGCAGGTAATGAAAGGCAAAACCCACGAGGAAAGGCTGAGACACCTGAGTTTGCACACCCTGGAGGAGAGAAGAGATTGTGGGATATGACAAACTTTCAAGTACTTGAGATGGATCAGCAAATCTGGCACAGAGGGGTTGCTTAAGCTGAGGAAGCCAAGAGACATGAGGGGACACAGGCTAAGAATAGAGAGTGGCAGATTCAGGAGGGAGATGGAGACATTTCACTGAGAGGGTGGTGGTGAAGTGGAATGCTCTGCCAGAGGAGGTGGTGGCAGGACAGTGGGCAGTTTCCAAAGAGCATGGGACAGAGCAAGGGGCTGGGTAAACAACGCTGAGCAGTTTCAAGGGTGAGAGGGGGATGGGGCAGCTGCAGTGTAGGGGTGCTAGCTGCACATTCGAGCAGACTTGATAGACTGTGAGGCCTGTTTCTCAAGGACACGCTTTGTATGTTTGTATGTTCAGGATGTTTGTGCATGGCATAACAGGGTGAAGGTGAGAGACTACCTGTGTTATATTGTCATACAGACAAATAGTGCCAGTCTCTTAGTGATTGTGGGGACCCAGATGGTTTATGGAGCTAACAAGTTTAAACCCTAGCAAAGGCTGTGGCCCTGTAAGCCAGACCCTAAATGCCTTTGGCTTTCCATTTTAAAACCCATATCCTATATTTTGCACCTAGTCCTTGCTGAAGGATAAGGTCCCTTTGCATGGAAATAAGCTCTTGTGGTACATCTTCACAAGGGAGGTGACACACTCAATCTTGGAAACTTCTGCTTTTCCCCTTCTTCACTCTGTGTTTCTCTTCTAGTGACGCTCTTGGTGGTCATTTAAGCTTTAATGCATGCCCCAGGTGCATTGTGAGGCAAAGGACTAAGGCCGAGTAACGCCAGCACCCAGGAAGTGCATTTAATGCCCCATACATGCATGACCTGAGTAGTTTATTGAACTTAAAAAATGCATCTCTTTATAGTTCAAAAATAGAAACTTTTGTAAATTGTTTAATTAACATTTTGTTTTAGTGGTATACGCCTCATAAAAATTAGTTCCAATTAATAACACTGTTTAGTAAAATTTTTTAAACATGTATTTACTATCCATGTCTTTTATGTTGAATTCTATATTTTTTAACAAATACATTGATAATTGACGAATAAAACGAGTCTTTATTTTGTGCAATCAACCATAATGTCACGTGTCATTGAAAAGTAAACAGCAAACATTGTTTTTTCTGACCTCTCAGTGCAGCTGCAAATGAGAACCACATTCAGGAACAGTCTGAAACAAGCATTTGTCAATGCTGAATGTTGTCTTGCTGGCTTTGGCATTGGTAGTGCAAGAGTTAGAGAGATGCATAATAGGAATGGCAGTGAAGTATTGAACTGACGCCAACCTCACCCCCACCCTGCAGAGACTGACAGGCATTAGGGTGTGCCTTTGGGTTGTCGGCCATAACACTCATGCCATTTCACCTCACCCTACCCTGCAGACACCAACAAGTTGTGGTGTGCCTTGGTTCTGGGTTCTACACTCACCCCATTCCATAAGGAAATACACTGAGATGGGTGCAGTATAGAGAATGGGGTGAATTTGGGGCTGAAGACTCTAAGGCACACCGCGATGCCTGTCACTGGCTGTAGGGCAGGAGTGGGGTGGAATGGTGTGAGCATTACAGCCTATGATCCCAAGTCACACCCCTGATGCCTGTCAGTGTCTAGCAGGGTAGGGCATTACAGTTGGAAACCCTAATGCCCCAGGCGTTTGTTGGTATTTTCATTCCAAATTTTCAGCATCTGCTTTTTGGATTCCACCTCCTGAACAGTGGCACTATCAGTTCATTAGTTAAAAGGTGATTTTGCACAGCAACTGCTCCATTTGCGCCAAAGGCGAAAACACATTTCAGGCAGGATGTAAAAATGACAGCTGTACTATTCATTAGAAGGTGTAAAAATGGCAATGTTGAAAATCTGAGGAAAATATGAAAATTAGTGAAGTCATGAGCGAGTGTAGAACTGCTAATGCACACCTGTAACGCAGTTATTCTGGGGATATTTTTAATCAAATTTTCAACATAGGCATTTTGGGACCTCTGCTCATGAACAGTGGCACTGTGATTTGTTAATCTGTCCAGAAAGTTGATTTCCCACAGCGACTATGCCATTGCGCACCAGATGTGCAAAACACATTTCAGGCAGGTGTGAAAACGACAGCTGTACTGTTCATAAGGAGGTATGAAAAATGGCAATGTTGAAAATCTGGAGTGAAAATATTAAAAATTGTTGAAGTTACAAGTGCATGGAAACTGTACAATGCAAGCTAGTAATGCAGTCATTTTTTGGAATTTTTCTCCAGATTTACAACATAGGTTTTTGGACCCACCTCATGAACAGTGGCACTGTCATTTCGTTAATCAGTCCCAAAAGGTGATTCCGTGCAGTGACCACAAAATCACCTTTCTGGACCAATTAATGAGATGACAGAACATGTGTTCATGAGGTGGTTCAAGAACGCCATGTTGAAAATTTGGAGGCAAAATTCAAAACAATGGTTGAGATATCCACTCTAGTTGAACCCCCAATTGATGCCATTATATAGCTTACCGCATTTCTTCATTTTGCAGTTCAGATTTGAAGAGTCCAGATGCGTCCCCGCTCCACAGACTATCACAGCACCAGACCTCTGGAAGTCAGTATGGGGTGAGGGGGTTGCAGAGAGGTGGGTAAGCAGAGGGTGGGTACAGATTAGGAGAGGGCACTGGGGACTATGAGGGCACATTTTCTTTTTACAGGGAAAACAAAAACGGACATTGGTAAGGATGGTTTCTTTCTTTACAGGTGAACTAAAAAAATGTTGGGGCATACGGGTGGGCTCCCAGTGTGTCCCATGACTTTCGGGGAATGTTGGGCACACTGGGTGGGCTTCAGTGTGCCCCATGAGTTTTTTGGGAATGTTGGGCACACTGGGTGGGCTCCCAGTGTGCCCCATGAGTTTTGGTGGGGGGTTGGACACACTGGGGTGGGCTCCCAATGTGCCCCATGAGTTTGGGACTGATGCCAATGGGAATGGAGCCCCATTGGCAAAGAAAGTGTGTGTGTGTCAGTGGGACTGATGGCTTTGGGATTGAACCCCATCGGCAAAGAAAGTGTGGGATGGAGGAACATGCCGACATGGGGGATTGGCCACCCCGATGTTGATATGGGGATTGTGTGTGGCAGACAGCAGGAGCCGCCATGTTTATTGAAAAGTTTCATCAGGAAAGACACACTGGGAGGCGTGTCATCTGCCGCTGCATGATGAGCTTGCCTCTGGTTACAGTGGCAGATTTCTTTCAAGTTGGTGTCACCTACCATAATTTTTGCATCAGCGCTAACATGCTCACTAATTGCCCCACTGGCAAAGAAAGTGTGGGGTGGGGAACATGCTGACATGGGGATTGGCCACCCCGATGTTGATATAGGGATTGTGTGTGTGGCGGACAGCAGGAGCCGCCATGTTTATTAAAGTTTCATCAGGAAAGACACACTGGGGAGGCGTGTCATCTGCCGCTGCATGATGAGCTTGCCTCTGATTACAGCGGCAGATTTCTTTCAAGTTGGTGTCACCTACCATAATTTTGCATCAGCGCCTAACATGCTCACTAATTGCCCCGTTGGCAAAGAAAGTGTGGGGTGGGGAACATGCTGATATGGGGATTGGCCACCCCGATGTCGCAGTATGGGGATCAGGTGTGTGTAGATGGCTGAAGCCATCATGTTTATTGAAAAGTTTCACCAGGAAAGGCATGTTGGGGAGGCGTGTCATCTGCCGCTGCATGACAAGCTTGTCTCTAATTACAGCGGCACATTTTCTTTCAAGTTGGTGTCACCTACCATAATTTCTGCATCAGCGCTAGCATGCTCGCTAATTGGGGGATGAGGACTGCACCTACTAAAGCGTCCCTGCATTTGCCAACACTGACACACCTCTCAGTGTGGTGCTACCGCAGGATGTTGCTTGTGCCTGCACGCAAGACAATATAAGAATGATCTTCTTTCATTGCAATCAACTGTAGTAAGCTTAACTGTGTAAAATTTAGACAGAGGACTTCATTTAATTTCCGCCTTGTTTAATAAAGAGATACACGCTTTGCCACTTTCAATACCATCTGCCTTGTTACTTTACTCCCACCGTCGGGCCTTGTCAGTTTCAACTTGGCTGTCAGATCCTTGCAACATGCTTTTGTTTTTTTTTCTTTGTTAGGTGATGGTTCTGGGGTAAATTGGATGCAGATCCAAACATCTTTAGACATATGCTCAAAAATATCAAAATATAACATGGGCTGGTCACTCATTTTAGATTGTACTTTTCCTTGCTAACCATGTTCTTAAATACAGCACCCATTTTGATCTGACAAGCGGGTAAACATAAGGGGAGTGAGTTCACTTTTGACATATTTGGCTGTACATGACAGAACATGTAGGTCAGCAGTAAAAGCGGTTCTAGCGCACCTGCCCGGTTATCAAAATAAATAAATAAAAGTGTGGGTGTACTAGGCGCATTAGTCAAATCCCACTTGGCCAGTTTCAGCCAATAAAGGTTACCAGATTTCCTGTCTATTTTCTAACCATTTTGTAAGTGTCTTTACTTTTATCCTCTGTTCCCTTAATGTCCTCAGGTCTAAAACTTTACTGTCCCCACCACCTATCTCCTCTGTAAAGACCTTGGGATCTACTCTCCCATCATGGCTGCAGCAGAGTCAGTCACCATCATGCTAAACTCCTTCCCTCTCCCTTTCCCAAGTTGCTCACCCCCACTACTCCTTCCTAATCCTCCACCATTTCCTATCCCAGGTTTCCCCACCATTACCTGTCTTTTCCTTTTCTCACCCCACTCACCCTCAAACCTCATCTCTATCAAGCTTTCTTCCCATTCCTCCCCATTTCTTATTTGTCTATTACAGTTCCCCCTCAGCATCTGCTACCCTAACTCGCCCAGCCCTCCTTGTCCCTGATCTCATCCATGACCATTTTATTGCCACCACCTGTTCTGGATGAGGCCTACTGTAACATGTCCCTCTGACCTGTCCTCGCCACCTCTCACATCTCTGGGCTACATTCTCCTTGAACATCCCAGAAGCTCTAGTTATGGTAGTGGTATTGCTCTCCTCACCTGTCAGAGTCTGTCTTCTTTGGAGCACCTCTCCTCCTTTTTCTTCCCCATCCAACCCCAAGTTCTTTGTTATATTTTACCTATCTACTGTAAATATCTAGATGTATCAAAATCTATTGACTTCTTCTCTTCTGACCTCATTATTGCTGATGATCTTAATATTCATGTTGAAGTCCCTGGTAACTGTTTTGTCTTCAAATTTCTATACTGAAGTCTCATTCTTTTCTACAATCTGTGATGCAGATCCTCACCCTGGGCTGTCGCCCACCCCCACCAACTGGCCAACTGACCCCACCCACCCACCCCACCCAAAACAGATGTTCTACAGAAGATGTGTGATTACTCCCTGTCATTCAGATGATGGCTAGCCAAGGTGGCAAGAGGAGGGCTGTGCCAGTCACTGTCTTAGTGGCCATATAGCAGCATCAGTGGCAGTGGGGTTGAGAGGTTTGTGTGGGCTGGAGATTACTGAGCAGGCAGGACAGGTTGGGGGTCAGTCATATGGTCAGGCAGTGGTCGTGGTGGGAGTCCACTAACCACCAATGGCGTGTACAGTCACATAATCAGAAGAGGGAGGAAGGGTTGCCAATGAGGTTAGAGATGGAAGTTTTCCTATGTTGTAATAGACATCCGAAGAGAGGCTGCAGATGGAGAGAGGTGCTGGGTAGACAATAATAAATTAAACAGAAAAATCCCACACCTCAAACCCATAATAAAAGACTGCTCACCAAATGCCCAAAATTGTCATTTTATTCAGGTGCCATGCAAAGCTCCTGACACATTTCGAACAGATGTTCCTTTTTCAAAGGGTCTAATACAATAAAAAACAGCACCTCTTTATGCCATAAAGGTGATAGTCTCATCAGACAGAGTCAGTAAGTGCTACAGTACAAATAAGTGACAGTGCATAGCAACAGTGCAATTTAGTGGTTACAAATAGTACTACAATCAATTTCTAATATAAATATAGCATATAAAAACTTGTAGAATAAAAACAGATTGCCTGTGTAGCAGAAAATCAGATGAAGTGCAAGACACAATGTCCCAGTATGCTCCATTGATTCCAATGCCGGTAGATAAAATCACAAAGAAAATGCAATAAAAACAAATTAATGTATAGCATTCTAATTAATATCATACAATATATTAGACCCACAGTTGGTATATGTATTTATTTATTTATTTAGGAAATCAGAATTACAACACTTTGAGTCATAGACTGCTTCCAAAGGCTCCATGTCAGAATAAACAAAGACAGTCATACAGTACAGACATAGAATAAATGTGGGTGAGCAATCATACAGAGTATTAGTACAATGAGCATGGGTTAATGCCTATACATTTGGTAGCTAAAACAGGGCAGAGCTATCAACATATTTACCTAATGAGCACTTAAGACCTATGCAATTGGTAGCTAAAGCAATGCATGATATGAGTTGGAGTAAGCCACCTCAGGGAGCCCTTGTCTTATACATAATACAATGCATTCATAGTCCAGTGCAACTGTATGGCAACTGAGGGAGGGAGGGAGGAGCCTGTAGGCTAGAAATAGTGAGTTTCTCATTTATGTAGAGAACCCTTCATACATGTGTGGATTCACTACATAGCAAAGGTCCAGAGAAATGAATATTTAGACAAACCAGGACCCACAAACTGTTTTTATGACACATTTAGACCTGCATCTATTTCTTCTTCCTCAAAAGGGGGTTCCATCAAATCTTTCATTTAGCCCCAGTGACTTATAGGTTCCCAGGGTGTAGATCCAAAACCCTTCCTTTCTAGAATAAAGTTTTCATAGTCTCCTGTTCTTGGATTTCTAAATACCTTTTCTATCCCTTGGAAGGAAAACGCATGTGTCTTCCATCTTCAGTGTACATAATATGTTGTGCTGTGCCATAAGTGTGATCATTATGTCTGATGGCTCTAGCATGTTCTGCCACCCTCTGTTTGAATTGTCTTTTTGGTTTAGCTACACCAAAGTACTTTACAGATACAGATGGCAATGTAGATCACTCCACTTGTGTCACAAGTGATCAGTTCTTTATTTGATATTTTTGTTGTTACTTACATTAGAACATGTAAATTCTTTCCAGTTACTATGTTAGCACAAAAACTACACTTGTGGCATTTGAAACAGCCCACACTAGGTTTCAGCCATGCCTGATTCACAGGTAATGTCTGTCTGCTGTGTACTAGTTGGTCTTGTAGGGTGGTGGCCTATCTACATGACATTCTAGGGGTCTATCATGGTATGTACTGAGATTTGGATCCCTCTTTAGAATGTTCCAATTTGATGTATTGATATCTGTTATTTTGGATGAGTGTACTGAGTAGGTACTGTACTAACAAAATTAAGATTACTGTATGCAGAGTTATCTTGTGGTTTCAATTAATGTCATTTCCCTGGAATGTCAGCAACCTCCTCGTGTATCTTTCTAACGCAATCACTCTGGTATCCTCTCCACAAATCTTGTTTCCTAATCTGTGGCTGCCCTGCCAAAACAGTTGTCATCACTACAATTCCTCCTCATCCAGAGGAACTGTCCTTTTAGTATATTTTTTACAATGTGTAGTAGGTGACAGCTGGAAGCAAGGAGCAAGTATTTTCTTACAGGGTTTCCTATAAAATATCTGTTTGTATAGTACCATCCTGACTGTCTTAATCTCTAAATCCAAAAGTGCACATTTTCTTGGCTAGCTTCAGTAAAATGCAGATTAGGGTTGGAATCATGTAAGGCAGACAAAAGAATCAAATTCATCAAGGTCACCACCCAGATGATAAATATATCATCAATAAAATGTTGATATAAGTTCAATTTCCAAAAATATAGGTTATTGTCAATATCTCTAACAAAGGTGTCCTCCCATTGGCCCATATATAAATTGCTAAGTTAGGGGCAAAAGTAGCCCCATCGCTGTCCCCTTAGTCTGTAGATAACATTGATTCAAAAGAAAAATGCATTAAATTTTAAAACAAACTCAGATCATTTCAAGAGCAATTCTGTATACGGTCCTTCATCAGTGAGTCTAGAGTTCAAATAATAAGTCAGGCTATCTAGTGCATCCTCCTGGGGAATACTGGAATAGAGGGATTCAACTTCCATTGTAATTAGATAAGCACTTACATCTGTCTACCTCTACATCTGCTAAGGTTCTTAAAATATCCCCATATCTTTGATATATGAACCAAGATTGGCTACAAATGGTCTCAAATAGTAGTCTACACATTGGGAAAGTGGTTCGGTAAGTGATCCACTCACTACAATGATGGCCTGCCTGGGGTGGTGGGGACTCGAACTTTGTGCACCCTAGGTAGTGCATAGATAGTGGCTCTTACTGGGAAATCAACAGCAGACAAAGGTGGTGCCATTGTCATTCAGGATACAATGGACTATGTATTTGAAATTAACAGACAATTGTCCAACACTGCATTTTACAAGCGGCTAGAGTCTGACCCAACAGTGTTTTTCAATGTGTAGATGAGTTCATTACAGAGGCTTTTAAAAGAGATTAGATAGATGTTAATGTGAAGAAATTCCTTACTGTTGATTTCCCAGTAAGAGCCACCATCTATACACTACCTAAGGTGCACAAAGAGTTCTAGTCACCACCACCCCAGGCAGGCCCACTGTAAGTGTTTTGTCAAATAGGTGTAGGTAGATTTAGGTGAACAAAGTTCAGGTAAGTCAAGATAAACAGTGGAAAGAAGGTGGAGGGTGAGAGGGATGAGGTGAAAGAAGGATCAGGAAGGAGGCAGGAATTGGGCAGAGCAGTTAGGATGAAAGTGGTCGCTTCACAGAGAAAGGGAAGAAGTAGGTACACAAGGATGTGTCAATACTGCTGAGGTAGTGCCATGTCAGTTGAAACAATCACAGGAACTGTTAGCTGTAAGATGCTGATGAAGAGTGCCTTTCAATGGTCTAAATTTTGGTAAGGAAGAGATATTACTGGGCAGCGATTAAACCATAGTGGTGCTCTGTATGCAAACAATCATAACGCATATGCTGGGAGCTGCAAGACGGGTTGAGTAAGTTTGTAACACCAGAAGGCAGGAGCCTGAGAAGTGCCTTTTAGTTAGCAAGCAGGTTTGATAGTGAATCCTCCCATTTAGCTGAAGCCAACCTGTTTGTGCATACAGTTCACATGTGTGGGTAAGGCGTGCTGCTCCAGTAAGAAGTCGGCATGCTTCATTGAGTGCCACTGATACTCAGCGGAGGGTAGTGGTCAAGCTGAGCCATAGATAACCAGACCATAGTCAACAATGGATACTATGGAGCTATAGATAGCTAGTATAAGGGCTTTAGGTATTATATTGTGTTTATGTCTATGGAGTAACCCTATCTTGATACTGGCAGACCTGGCAGCATTCTCAACATGCTGGGCATATGATAGTGAGCTATCCACAGTTACCCCTAGATACCTGAAATGTTGAATTTGTTTGCGAGATGCCAGAGGAGTTCCTGATGGTTAGGCACTGGATCTGTATTTACTGCAAACACGGCTGAACGACGTGACTTTTGTTTTTTGTACTTCAGAATCAGCTTATGCTTTCCTGAACCAGTCCTTCACTTCCTCAAAGCTAAGTTGAAGTTGGTGTTCCAGTGGTTCAGGGTCAGTGTTGTTAGTGTATATGACCACGTCATCCACATAGAGGAGGATATGCTGGTGACAGGAGCGTAGGAGATTGTTAAGAAAGATGCTAAAGAGAAGTGGACCCAGTATAGAGCCCTGTGGTACTCCAGTGTGGACATGTTGATGGTCAGAGGTGATATTAACTATCTTCACCTGTTGGGAGGACCTACAAGATAGCTTTTGAACCAGGACACAGTATCTGCTGAGAGACCAACTGAGGACAATTGCTTGAGAAGTAGAGCGTGGTTCACTGTATCAAAGGCCTTTGTGAGGTCCATGAAGGTTGCACCCACTAAACTACCTTGATCCAGAGATTGGTGAATTAAACTAGTGAATTCTAGCAGTGCTGTGGTAGTACCATGTCATTTTCTGAATCCATGCTGCTGGGGCACTGGATTGAGTATTTTTTCATATACTCCACCAGCTGATCTGCAACTATGCGCTCGAGTGGCTTAGACACAGGTGAAGTATAGATATAGGTCTATAGTTTGTGTGTATAATGTGGTATCTGTCACAACCCCACTCAGCAGGTCGGGCCTCTGCTCCCACAGTGCCAACCTCCGAGCACAGTATTGTGAACAGGAACAGAACAGGGTAACCCTCCTGTTTGCTTTGTGGGTTCGAATCACCTTTGGTCTCAAGTTCTGGAGGATTCAAACTGTGAACCTCTTGCTAGCGTACCAATGTACAGGCTCAGATAATTCTGCTCTTCAGGGATGTTAGATATTTTTGCCTACAGGCACCTAAACAGGTGTACAAAATGAACCCTTAAAAACTCTATGAAAGACCTCATATAAACTCTTACCATTTCCCAGTTTGGTATTACCATTAAGCTATGCACAGTGTCAACTTTAACCATATATGCTTCATTTGTCAAAGAAAGAATTTCAAGGCACACCAAGCAGTCTCTTTAAAATAGAGGTTTACTTTAAAATAGATAAAAATGTAAAATGTAAATACAGAACAATATATCACAACACATACAATCACTTAAAAGAACAAGGTTTAAAAAGTGCAAATTCCTACCACCAGACAATTAGACTTGTCTGTCTAATGTATATCTTCTAACAGTGCTTGAAGTAGATGCTGTTGCTTCAGAGAGTCCAAACAAAGAATAACTCTAAAGGTCAGCCACAGCATAATTAAAAACTGTCTTTGAACCTGCCTCCTCAATGATGTCACCCAGCTCCTCCTCTGTTTATTAAAATTATACAACCAGGATATCTTATCACTCAGGAGGTATTTTAAATAAGATGACATAAGCAAAACTCATTTCCAATATGGCTCTTTGATCTGGAGTGGTTTCCTGCTCCTCTTGATCTAGTGTGTTTTCCTGTTTTTCAAAGACATCAAAGTACTTTCTATGACTAACTCTGCCAGATCTCACTGAGGTGTAATATGCTTTGTAACACCAGGTGAAATTAACTGGGCTTCCTCTGAAGACATCATAAAATAGATATTTTAGTTCCTAGCTTCAAAGAAAACTGTGAAGTTAATCACCTTACAGAGATCTGTTATTTAACATATCCTGTCCTTGAAGTGATACCTGGGTGGGGGAGGTCATCCCAGGAGCACAGGATTTCTCATGACAGGCAATCACATTACATTTTTATATTACAAAATCATAGAGTAATCAGAACCAGCTGTCCAAGTGTCACGGTCTCCACTTTTGTGAACAGGGTAACTTCCAGATTTGTGGAAATTGTGCCAGTCTCAGTGAGAGGTTTAGAATATTTGCAATGGGCACCAGTATTTATTTAATGGTAAGGGCAACTAATTTGAGGTCTAAGGAATCACCGCTATGCCTTGACTTCCCAAATACTTTTACTAGTTATTTCCTGACCGATACTGTGGGACCTCTTTGAAGAAGAAAGGAGGTGGCAGGAAGTGAATCATCTGCCCACTGTTCTTCCCTTTCAGTGATGTCCTTGAAGAAGTCTGTGGGAAGACACTGCCCAGATCAGTGAATGCATTATTAAAAGCATTGGCTACGATCAATGGATTAAGGCAGGGGCTTCATTAATATTTAGCATGGTGGGTGCAACCTAACATCTTTACCTGTTAAATTTTTATATTGTTCCAAAAATTTTACTGTCACCCCAAGTGTTAGCGAGCTGTTTCCTATGGTACTTACTTTTTTTATGCAAATAGCCCAGATGCACTTATTTCTGGCAGTTTTATATTCTGTACATCTGCATGCTTGCCAGTAGTCTTTGCACGACACCAGAGGTGATTCTCTGTGATTCATCTGACTAATGAGGTCAGCAGATAACCAGGGATTGATGGTGCCTTGATTTTCATCCTTTCAAGGGGTATGGATATCGCAAGCTTCATTAAAGTACTTGAAGTGGTCCAGAGCTATATTTATATCCTTTGTGACATCAAGTAATGACCAGTCACTGCAATGGAGGTGTTTTTCAGGGGTTCCAGGTGTCCCCACTTTAGCACCCTGCTGAAAATTGTTTTGGGGAGGTTTATTGAATTTATTTGACCAGTTACAGGTAATAGGGCATGGTCACTTATTGCATCAGGGAGAACATTCACATTTGTGATACAATCTGGACGATTGGACAGTATCCAGTTGAGAAGGGTGCTCGTACCCATCTTATATTTAGCTCTAGTAGGTGATAGAACTAACTGGATAAGGTTGAGTGTGAGACTACATCCTTAAAGGAACCTACTTCAGGAGAATGCCAGTTGACATTGAATTCACCAGTAATTATCTCAGAACAAAGGCTTATAATATCACTTTTTATAATAATGTACTTAGATTCACCTCGGCCTTACCCAAAAGTTATTTAATAAATTACCAGAAATAAAATAAATTCACATATGATATTATCCTATGCTCTCCAGATTCAAATATAACGGCAAATGACACTGCTTTCCACACTTTTGATTATGAAAAGTATAAGATTTATTAACACCTATACAATAAGCTGGCCCATCGGCACAGAAGTTGGATTTCCACTTAAACACTGGCAACCCGGTTCGAATGGACCCAGGTTGCCGGAGGGCTGGCCAGAGGAGAAGGATGGAGCATCCTGTAGACTGTCTCTTCTCTGGGAGGAGGGAGTGTGTCCAGTGCTCAACAGACCCTGGCAGAGGCCGGGTACTGCAGTGACCAGGCCCCAACAAGTACTAGGGAGTGAGGCAGATGCAGGACATCATTGTAAGTCCTAACTCCCCACAGGGAGGAAAACTCCACCATCAATGCCTGGTTGATGTCTGCCCCGCCTCCATGGCTTCAGGCCGACTCCTGATCTATCCCGTGTCCACAGCACTTAATGAGAGAGCCAAGTGCTATAGCCTCACCCTGGGGAAAGCCAAAGGTATCGAGGGGTGTGACCAATGTGAAGTGGGAGCAAAGGGTTCGTGACTGGACTGAGGTTCCACACAGCAGGGAACAAAGAGAACATAACATTTTAAAAAACACATCTATACAATAGTTCTAAATATTCCTCATTGGCATAAATATCAAGCCTAATAACTATAAACATCAAAAAATTGTTTAAAATCATCCAACAAACTAATAAAACAAATGTTAGCAAATAAGCACTGCAAAGGAATGCTAATACTCATCATAATAAATGGTAATAGTTATACTAAACTTTTATCATACTTAGTATTTAATATAACCTTCATGCATAAGAACATGCAACTCATAAGATCAATATCTCAGATTATTTGTGTATAAAACTTGTTTTAAAACTTCATAGCATGTAAAATTTATTTTGTATGAGAACTGCCAACAACTAATTACATTAGTGTTTTACTACACTTTTATAAAACTCAGTTTTAACTCTTCAGATCATGCAAATATTTCTTAGTTTAAATCTTAAATTAGATACCCAGATTCTATAGCTGAGTAAATTTTCTTGTTACTTTCCCAGATAAGCCAATTTAAATTACTAAGACTGTTAATTGAAATTAATTAGTAATCAAAGTCATACTTAAATTTCTGGCTGCAGAAGTGGTTCTCTCTCAACTTAGAACTCTTGGTTGAGTCTGGCTCTTGATGAGAAGTTTCTTTGTCAGCTAACCTTCTTGACCATGAAACTTATTTTGGCATGGACAGGCACTGGTTAATTTCCTTTGTTGAAAGTCACTATACCAAAAGTCAGTTCTTGGATTTGTAGAACACAGCTTCAATCTGCACAGTCCATAGCAATACTGGATTCAAAGAACTTTCTTGTGGATAGCAAAGTTGTTTCAATAACTGAAACTTAATGACTTTTATGTTTCATCTGCTTTTAAAACCTTAGGACACTAGATTTTCTTCTGCTCAGCATGCTGTATAGCTTGTGCGAGTTTTAAAGTTCAGTCTGTGTCTAGGCATCAGCAGGCAACATTACTTCAGTCCAAATGCTCAGCAAATAAAACACAGACCTTGCTTCATACACAATGAGAATGTCCTTACATCTGTTTTTTTTTTTGCACCTGGATCTTTTGGCAGCACTGCATAAGCTTTTGGCTATCCTTAAGCTGGACCCTCTGTTCCAAACAGGCATGGTCCAAAGCTCTTGGTCTAGCTAGGTATAAAGCCATTAGAATTTTTAGTTAGACTAACATAGGTCCTTCTGCATTGATATTTTGGCTCAGACTGTGGTGTGACCAGACAAATTCAATATAAAATTACCCTGTTGATGACCAGAGACACTGGTTTACCAGGATTGAGAAAGGGCATATTCCATTTTGCACATTGTAAAAATGGTATTGTCACCGGTGTCTCGGTAAGCCAAAATCTGCTTACCGGTGTTTGGTTTTGTGTACTTTATTTAACAATTTTAACTCTGCTAACATGCATTTTAGTAACTTTGATTTCACTATTACATATCCTTCCATCCTTGTACCAATTTAAAGTTATTTTAGGTACAAGATGTGACGGCAGCAGCAACACTACAGCCCTCATCCCTAAGGTGTAATGGAAGCAGCACACGCCCCATCCTCAGGTACAATGGCAGCACCAACAGCAGCAAAGCACTACAGCTTCCTCCCTCCCTCAGGTGTGACAGAAGCAGTAGCAGCACTATGGCCCCCATCCCTCAGGTGGGACGGCAGCAGTACTACATTTCTATCCACCAGTGGTGATGACAGAAGCACTACAAACCCCACCCTTCGGTGTGATGGCAGTAACAGCAATGCAGTCCACATCCTCTGGGGTGATGGTAGTAGTGACAGCACTATGATCCCCTTTCTTCAGCACCCACACCCCTATATGCACAAGTTACAAATGACTTGGTCTCTTTGCTTGTTAGAACTCAGATGTGAATTAATCTGAACCATCACCGCTTAAGGGACCACCTTTGTTTTTCCTATCTATAATTTAACTGCCCGAATTGGATTTCTGCTTGTGACACTGCTGACCAGGGTTAGGGAACAGACTTGGGTGTTGGAGTGCCAGCTGGTGGGTGAAAGCTTGAGTGTCCAGCGATCACTCACCTTCTCTGGGAGGAGGGTGGGTTCATGGCTCAGCATTTGCTGGCTCCAGGTGGAGGCCAGAGGCATGACAACATGTCAGCCCTCACTGCAGGAGGGAGCGTGACAGGCGTCAGCTTGTGCCTTGACATCATGTGGCCTGTCACGCTCCCAAGAAAATGGGAAACACCCACTGACACAACGAGAGGACAGCTGTTGGTCCTCGATAAGCCAGAATCCCCAGACATGTATGTGTTCTGATCCCTGCCATGCCCAGGATACCGGAAGCTCTTAGGGTAATTCTCCTCCCTGGTAGCTCCCACAGGGTAGGGGCCCACCAGTGAAGGGTTACTTGGTTAGCTGGCAGTACAGCAGTAAGGGGCAGTGGATGGTGGTTGGCACTCAGCAGTGATGGTAGGGGCCTTGGCAGGCCTGAAGGAGTGAATGACCAGGGGTAAAACTGCTTGAATCTGCTTCTTTGAAATAAAGTGTCTTCACTAAAAATCCACAAGTGATTAGTGGAGGACATTCAAATGGATTTATGCATCTACCAGACATGTGGATGTTTTATTTTCCTTTAGTGTCCATGAAAAGGGTGTCTCCAGTTTCATGTCTTTGTTCAGATGTGAATTGAGCACTACTCAGCCCACTCAGCATCATACAACCTCTGGGGTCTTACCTCTCTGTACGTCATTGACTGTGCTTCCAAAATCCACTGGCCAAACATAAGTACACTTAAATACTTAACATTTTCTTTTGTTGAAGCAGTATATCAGAAAACCGTTTGTTGTCACAGAGACTGAAACAGTAGGTGGGAAAAGCTGCAAATAATCCAATTCACCTAAATGGGGTGCTAACTGTGAAATATTTTCATAAGTAGTAAGGCAGCTTCTTCTTTGTGAACAATACTTTCATTCAGACTAGTTTTCATTCAAACAGTTGAGGATTGTGGATTGCCCTACTGGTTATAAACTTGAATAAGGTAGTTGATAACAGTGATCCTACATTTAGCAATCTACAACCTAGATGCTTATATGCAAAGAATACAACAAACACCTGACTAAAATCTAAAAACAAGCTTATAAAACACATAAAGTGCATCTGAACATTTATCTTTACCTATACAAAATCATTTCAGCCCAAGTAAAACTCAAGTAAATTACATGGTACCCTGACTACTATTCTATGATGTAGTAAACATATATTGGTATTTTTTTTAATTCTTTGTAAAGCAGGTAAGGCCCACTAGGCAGGAGTGTCTGTTTTCAGGAGTGACCTAGAAGAACTGGGAAGGTTAAGTGACTTGCTTGAAGTCGCACATTAGTATGCAAGTGGAGGTTGTGGGAATCAAACCCAAGTCTGCTGGATGTACCCAGTTCATTCACAGCTTGTTACTCTAACCACTAGGCATGGGTGGTTAAACTGAATGGTTGATTACAACAAAGCAGTGCGGGTGATTTCCTTACTGACTCTATATGCAGCAAAGCAGAAAGAATGCAAAGCACAGCAACATTCATTTTAAGATGCTGAAATCTGGGTCGGCCTGCTAGTGCTGCAGTAGCACTATTACTTGCAATGCCAGCTACCCAGGATCAGAAGCAAACTCGGGTTGCTGGAGGTCTGGCCAGGGGAGTAGAATCGAGCACCTGGGGACTGCTCTTCCTCCAGGAGGGTGGGCTGCAGGTCCTGTTGCTTTACCACCACCTGTGTGACCACGGGTGGTGATGCAATGGTGCTGCAGAGTGATCAGGAGGGAGGACCCTAGCCAGGATCTGGAGCAGTGGCATGTCTCTATGTGACCTACCTCCTTGGATCTGCTCTAGTGCCGTGCCATCAGGGACAGAGACCAGAAAACCAGGAACAATCACCCCACATTGGCCACTGGCAGAAGGGACCCAGGTGCCCCAGACTTCATAACCAGGCTCCATGAGGGACTCACTGAGCTGCCTGACACACACCAAAGGAGTGTGGATAGGTCCTGGGGTCCCTCCCTTCCACCTGGCAGGGGTACAACCCAGGCAGGATAGGGCAGCACCACAGGAGCTCCTGAGCATTACTTGGGGTGAAGCTAAGGGATACCCAGCCTGAAAAGTGGAGACTGATGCTGTGAGAAGGGACATAGAGAGAAAATAAAAATAAAATAAAAAATGCTGAAATCTTAGAGATTCTGTGCAGTGACATGTACCTGTGAGGCACCGTATAAGAATTCAAAATCTGCAAACCAAGCAGGATTCTGTGATTGTTACCGTGTTACCGTAAAAATGGAAAACCAGGGTCCCTGTTGATGACATCACCAGATTTTGATTGGCCTGAGTCACTAAAAAGGTAGGACTTCTTAGATGATAAATGATGACATGCAGACATGCCCTTAAGACATCCCCTTTTCCTTAGAACTTATTTTATACTCAAAACTATGTTTCTTAATAGCATTCTTATTTAATCTAATTTAAACATTAAACTTACATATTCAGGCGTTTTACATCAAGCAGAGCATATTGGTACAAGTCTGATATTTGTAGCACTTGTATTTCCTAAATTACACTATTTAGGTTATAACTTCATAATTTTAATAAAACATCTTAAAATAAGTGATAGTCCTGCTCTAAATAGTCTAAGCTACAGAATGATATAAGATTTGTAAGCATTATGGGGCAGGTTTGTAAAGTACTCCTTCAAGCTATGGAAGCCTGTAAATATATGTACTTATAACTCTGGATCACAGGATGGCCTTGTGAATAGATTTGACCTAATTGTCTTCTACTGATCATAAAGATCAATCATTCATTCATTCGTAAATGATGATTGCAGAATTAAAACCTGAGTATTCAAGTGGATCCATTGTCATGGTGGTAGCACTACTGTCACGGACGCTGGCAACCCTGGTTCAGGAATGGGGCTGTCTGCTGGGAGGAGGATCCATAATCCCAGAGGACACCTCCTTCTCCTGGAGGGGTGCCACATTCTGCTGCAGCACTGCCACCTGCACATGTAGGGAGGTAATGGTGTGCTAGGACACAGGGTGGGAGGGATGCACAGTGCTGCATATTGCATAAGCATGACAACACATGCTCATATTTGGGATTATGTCCCACTGTTGCTGTCCCTATAGAGAGGGCAGAATGGTACAACAAAAGAGGGTACCAGGAAGACAGAAAAACCCTGTCTGGCAGGATGATTGCCTACCTCTGCAGGATCCCCAGAGCTATTGTTTGGTGGGTGGGAGGATTCTCGGACCCCACCACCCTGCCACAGAGGGCAAGCCATGGGGACTTGTAAGAGGTAAGACCAGAGAGAACCTGGGTGACAGGGCTGGGAGAATTGGCAGTCAGGAGGGCCAGCCAGGTGTGCAGGAGGAAAAAGCTTGTATTTAAAAAAAAAGTTGTTTTTTTTCTGATTTAGAGGCTGTCATTTTATCCACTAGGCCAAACTGCCTCCTAGTCAAACCTTTAATGTTCATTTATTTGTCCCTGAAAGTAAAATAAGAGAGCAAAAAATTTAAACATATATGACTACCTTGTTACCTAAAGAAGTAATTGAGCAGCCCATGGATACAACACTGCTGTAAAACAGCCTTCCCATTTAAAGCTATGACCTACAGTAACAGCTGTCAATCTGACACAATCACTATAATACTACCAACAGCGTAATCTGGTCAATATGTTAGTTTGCATCAGTATCCTCCCCACCCCACCCCCAGCACTGAAAATAGGCATAATTGCTTAGTCCTCCTTTCCCGATGAACAAAACTAAATGAATAAGTCCCACACGGTGGCAAGTGCCACACATAGTGCAGTTTGCATGCAGCCATGACCAATAATAATGGCAGCCTTGATATATTTAGCCAACAACCATTATTGTTGCAGTTGAAGCTGCTCTCTTGCTACAGAACTGCTGTACATACTCTTAGGATTGTAAAGAAGTGAACTGACTGTGGAGCTGCTTTTCTAAAACTGTCTTAAAGTGACAGGAGCCCTTGAAGAGGGATTCTATTTTTGAGATATGCCTCTTACATTACTTTATGTATTTGGTATGCAGGCCACATCTCATCCCTATCTCAGTGTTTAAAATATATGATTTGCAATGTTATTATTTTTCTTTTTCTTTTCCTTGAATTGTATTAAAATATGGAAGTCTATGAATGTTTATTTTACTATAATTGTAATTTGTCATGCTTTAAATGATGTTTTGTAATTTAGATAATTGATACTAGGATCTCACTGAAAATGAGTTATGGCTCAGTTGAGTTTTCCTATTCATTTCATGAAATGAAATGAATAAAAGTTTTACTACTACTACTGACTAAACTATGTTCTGTAGAACCAAAGTCTTGAGTTGCACCATGTTTCTGTTCCTCAGAGATGCCAGAAAAGGAGAACAGAGCTGTACCCCCAAGTCAAGGTGGAATGTCAGAGCCACCCTATTGATACCAGGGCAAGAGTCTTGAGTTACAACACATATTACTTGAAGGAAACAGGATACTGGAGTCATTGCTATGGAGTTAGAAAGACTGACCAGAGCTGAGAGCTTCCCCAAGGAATTGGGAGTCAGGCATTAGACCAATCTTTTATGGACACATTGTGAGACAACAGAACTATTTTTGTAGCAAAAGACTACAATTTGCACTCCACCCCTGAAGACGCCAGAATGAAATTCCAGATTGAGTCTATGAACTATAGAGGTTCCTATCATTGCCACATGATAGGAGCTCTAATGCACAGACAGGTAGCTGGCACCTGCAGACTGTAATGATGTATTCCTCTAAAAGAGACTTGTACAAAACACTGCTTGATGGTATAAAAATGAAGAGAGCATACAGTACCTTGTTTTCGGGTCACCAAAGTGCTTTACTTTATTAATTCTGTGCTAGAAGGTGCTGTATAACATTCAAATGGACAGATCTGTAGTAGTAGCAGAATAAATGGTATTGGTTGACTGTAAAGTCTTTATTCAGACTTGTATAACATGTATCATTAATTAACAGTTCAAGCTCCCTCATCAGATGTTGCCCTCACTCACAGGAACACTACCTGAATCATCTGATGCATTTCACACTAATTGTGTGTTTTTGAAGGTCAAAAGTACAATTAGTGTGAAATGCACCAGGTGAAATGGTATTGTTCCTGTGAGAGGAGGGGAACATCCTGATGAAGGAGCCCTTTGAATTGTTGAATTAATGATGCATGTTATACCGGTATGTCCATTTGTTTGAACATTATACAGCACCTTCTAGCACGGAACTAATAAAGTAAAGCACTTTGGTGACCTGAAAACAAGGTATGCGTCTTCATTTTAATTCTGTCAAGCAGTGTTTTGTACAAGTCACTTTTAGAGGAATATGTCATTACAGTCTGCAAGTGCCAGCTACCTGGTTGCACATTAGCAATTGAATTCAGTAGTGTGGCACTGCAAATCCTAGGTACAACTCCTACATTACTGACTACTACATGATAGGAGCTCTTTCAGTGGGCTGACCTGTCAGTGCAGGGGTAGGGTTTCACCTCACTGTGCTGGCAACCCAGGGCTGGAAATGAGCCTGGAACCTAGGGTGCCAACTGAGATGAGGAACAAGCATCCCAGTGAATGCTTTCCTCCTATGTAGAAGGAAGGCAGTGTGCTCTGCTATGCTACCTCACCTGAATGATCACAGGTTACTGTGCAAGCAGGTGACACACTGGCCCAGAATGTCACCTGACATCAGCATAGGCATGTATAATGAGCATGCTCACTGATTCTTTGCTGGTGGGATATCTGGTTGATGGAAGAGAAAATGAAAAAGCCCTGGCTGATACAGGATGAAGATGGCTCCCAGGTTCCACACCACTGACCATGGCACCCTCTGACTCCCAAGCATGAACTCTGAGGGGCTTGAGGAACCCCAATATTCATTTATTTTTATTTAGTTATTTTTGTTGACTGGGAAAGGAGGGCAAGACAAATCTGCCTATTTTCAGCCTTGTCCCTGTGGGGGTGGGGAGATACGGATAGTAACCAACTGAAACTTAACCAGATTAAGCTGTTGGTATTTTTAGTGAAGGGTGAAAATTTGGCTAGGACACTGGGGAAATTCACTTACTCTCCAGCAGGAACCTCTGGCCATCTTTCCAGGATGGCCACCTGGGAGAAACACAGGAGAAAATGGATGCAACAGAAACAGGGAGCAGGCCTCATCCTCTGTCCTTACAACTTTAGTGGCTATGAAAAATGCACTGGTTGTAGCTGAATATCAAGCAGAAGAAATGGGTACAGAGATTTTCCTCTCAATGGAGGAGTTGAGTAATGAGGTGGACTGTAACCAAGCAGAGGAGTCTGATATAATGGACCAGGTCAGCAACATTTCTAAGCTGCCCAAAGGGAACCAGAAAGAGCTCTTACTTACTGTACTCAACTAAAAGAAGAGCAAAGCTTTTACGATGGAAATGGGAGCTGTATGCTCGCATCAAACTTCAAAATGGAAGATTATCTGTCAATGTGGACTCCTTCCTGTCAGTCCAGATCAGCTACATGATGACACAGTTACATCAAAGGAGGCCATGACCCCACCCATGGCCTCAGGACTTGTAAAAGAAATTGTGGAGGCTCCTGGGTTCCATCTGCATCAAACGCTGTTGGCAGTTCAAATGACCTGTCGGTCGGTGCCGAGAGCTGTAAAAAAAAAATCCCTGGGGTCACTAGAAACAGCTCAAATGGGCCAATGGAGGCTCAGACCTCAGCGGCTCAAGGAGATGAGCAAAGCATACAGAACTCAGAGAGCCTAAAACATCAGGAAACCAAAAAGACTATCAAAATTACAACAGACAGTTGAAACGCAATCTTCTGATACTATTTGTGACCAGCTAAAGAATAACGAAGCAGAAGCACATTGCAGTTCAGCTATCCCAGGGCCCTCTTCTTCCAGAAACATGGAGACTGATGGAGAATTGGTCCACAGCACAAGCTCTGAATGATGCTGCTTGGATCCTATCTTCAGAGGGGCACTGACTCAAGACCCTGAGTACAATCAGGTAAAACATTTAATGCAGAAACACAGAACACTAATATAGTTAATACAGTGGCCAACAGTACTGTAAATAATAAATTATCCTCAACATTACAATCTGACACTGCACAAACTGAATTACCTGTGGTACTACTGTTTTGCAAACTGAAGAAGCTGGCACTAGTTCAAGCAATACTGAATCGGTTTTGAACTCAGAAAGAAATGAATCTTTCAGCAACCAATCAACCTCCAGAAATATCGAACCCAGGACATTGGGAAATGACAAACAGAATGCATCCAACTGAGGCATCTTTGAGAGATCCTGGCCGGAGAGCCTGGCTGGAACACATGTTTAGGCTCACAGATTTATTTCAGAACAAGGGGAAACCAGCCTCAGAAGGAATGCTGTCCATCTAATTTACAATGGTGGACTGAAAACTCTATTGATAGACTACATATTCCTAAAGTTTTGTGAAAAGGAGCTATGACATTTTTTTTCTTCAGAAATTTTACTTTATTCCACATTGGCAATGCAAATTATGATGTCAGTTTTAAAATGTAACAGGTCTAGATAGATTTTGGGCACAGTATCAGACCTTGAAAAATATTTCTTTATGGATTCCTTTTTTAGCGGTTCCCCTCACTAAACCCTTGGTGAAAAACGTTACAGTAATGTTTGAAAATGAGAGTGTTAATGTGGAGGATATTCTATTTTGTCTTATACAATGTTGTGAGGTACTGGACAGACCCTTCCCCATTCTAGAAAGCAAACAGATTTGGAATGGGGGATGGAAAATAAAGGTTATTTTCTTCCAATGCAGGCCTGATCCATCTGGCTAACGTTTTTTTCCTAGAAAAGATAGAGGATCTTTATTTTATGCAGGGCAACCTAGATCTTGTTTTAAATGTGGGCTAGAACACATTTGAGCTCTGCTTGCAACACCACAAGGTGTAACTATTGTCTGGAATATGGGCATGTTTCAGCCAATTGTCTGAATTTGTTTAAATACAATCTTTATGAGAGAAGTGGTCATGCCTATGGCAGGTGCCCTTGGGCATCACACAAGAGAGGATTGCCCATCGCATGAAGGGCTTATTAATAGGCACAATAAATGGGCTAAGAGAGTGGCGGCTCAAGATGAGATGAGGGCTAGAGATAGAGTGAAACAGAAGGCCAGGCTTCTAAATAGGCTACCTCTTCACAGCAAACTGATAAATACAACCACTGAGGGTGAACAGATGGTAGTAGTAAACACCCCAGAGCCAGGTACCCTAGAGAATACAGACATGGTAGTTGTACAAGAACCAGCAGTGGCTCCTATTGATTCAGAGTGAGAAGTAATACCACCTCTCTCCTCCCAAGATGCCCCATTTAAGATGGTGATACTCAAAAAGATCTAGATTTGGGAAGGCTTTAACTTCAGGGAAAACAGCCCCAGCTAAAAGGTGAAAGATAAATCCCATCCCTCTTGGAAGTCAGGTAATACATTTGCATCTCTCTAAGAGATAAGCAAATGGGGATTCAGGTATGAAGGATCTGACTCATCTTCAGTTGCCTCCACTAACTCAGACATTAACTCAGATACTGAGGAAGGTGGGGAGGTTTCAATTGCCAAATGAACCATGCATAGAAATGTATCAAAACCCCTTAGTTTTGAAAGTATAGTTTCTTTTTTTCATAATCAATTATGTATTCCCCTCAATCACTTCCATCAATGTTAATAGTGTTAAAGGATCAAAAAGGAATTGGAGTTTTCACCGCTGTCAAATATTATTAGTGACATTTTTGTATTCAGGACACTAGACTCAAAACGCTTATAGAACTCCGTCAGGCCATTAAAGTCATGGACCAGAGGCTCTACCTTCTGGTCTACTGGGAAGATCAATGTGATGGAATTGATATTTTGTTTGCTAACCCTGATTTAAACGTTTCTAGGCTAGCAGATATCCACCCAGGAAGGGCCTTACTGCTTGATATAAAATTACCATTTGGAAAGATTTAGAATGATTTCTATCTATGCTTCCCAGACTAAGGCACAAAGAGTAGCCCTGTTTAAAGAACTACCTCCTTTCTACATACCTCTCATCTGGTTGTTTGGGCTGGGGATTTTAACTGCCTTTAAACAGTCACATGGGGTTTGAGAACTAACAAACTCTTCCTTGACTCTCTGGTGTTACGGAACATTGTGACGACTGCTGGTTTGTTGGATCCTTATAGAACAGTATTTCCAACAGGTGGGAACGCTTATTTTAGAGGACCAGTCTCCACTCATATTGATCTTATCTTTATTGCCCTCCCCCCGCTTAGAATTCAGACTATCTGTACTCAGACTTGGGAATTTTCTGATCATAAATCAATAATGGTTCAGGTAGGGTGGGAAAATCTCCAAGATGCAGAAAGAATGCTTTGAGATTAAATGAGGCCTTATTGGACAAACCTGAAATATTGAAGGCCTGGAAAAGGGACTGGGAAGCCAGACTCTCAGTAGTGGGTGTTATAAGGAATTAGTGGAATGGTGGGAAGAAACTAAACACTCATGGCAGACCCTTTTGGTCACACGCAAGAGATATAGCAAAAAGACTATTTAAAATACTTGCAACTTAGGAATCAACTGTAAAATTAGTTGCACAAACTGAGATCATTAAAATTGATTACAGTGATCAAATACAGATAAACAAAAAACAAATGGCAGATCTACAAGCATGATCGGGCCAAATCATTAAATCAAGAACTGAGGTTCAGTACTCAAGTTAAAAGGTGTTTTGACCCATTTAAAGAATGTAAAGAAACTTATGAAATACAGGGTCAGATGACATAGGTGCAGGCTTGTACAAAAATTTAGTGAAGACTTAATCCCTGTTTTTCTTATTTTATTTAATCACATGCTGCAGTCAGCTGGGCTGGTAGAATCAATGAGTGAGGCAGTTCTTATTTTATTGTATAAGAAAGGAGCTCGAGAGGAGCTAAATAATTGGCAACCATTGAATCTTCTGAATACAGATATCAAAATATTAAGTAAAGTTTTATTGGGCATGTTCCTTAAAGTAGCAGATAAATTGATCAGCCCGGCACAGACTTGTGCTATTCTCACAACATGTCAACAAGATAACCTTATTGTGCTAAGATACATTTTTCAGAGGGGAATTTAGCAAGTTTGCAGGGCTATGTCTTCAGTTTGGACCAGGAAAAACCTTTGATAGGCTGAGCCACAACTACCTTTTTCAGTACTGGAGGCCTTTGGCCTACCAAGGGATTTTATAGATTGATTAAATGCATATATGCCAAAGCCACCCTTATTTCTAATGTCAATGGATGGTGTGGAAGAAAATATTTGCTAAAAGGGGGTCAGACAAGGTTGTCCACTTAGCCCTCTGCTTGATGCATTTGGAATAGATATTTTCATTAGGAGCATCAGTATGAATGATGACATTAAAGGGTTACTCCTACACCTGGTTTGCAGCCAATTAAAATATTGGCCTATGTGGACGATATCATACTGATCCTTACACCAGATACTAGGAGACAGCACTAACTGAGACAAGCTCATTCTCTAACTTAGGGATACCATTTTAACAGATGGAAATAGCTTTGCTGATTTTTCACTCTCTCGAGACCCTATAAACATTTTAGGAGTAGAATTTGGTTCTAGGGATATGGCCCAAATTAATTGGGAGAAAGGATTAGCTAGAGCAAACAGGTTAGTTTCAAACTGAAGAGGCTCATGATAGCGTAAGAGAAAAGAGTGATGTTAATGAAAACCTCATTAATTCCTATTTTATATGCATAAGTTACATGTTCCTCCACAAACAATAGTAACAGCATTATTTAGCATATTTTCCAAGCCTTGTGGAGTAGCAGGCTAAACCCCATAAAACGAGAATTAATTTATAGAAAGATACAAGAAGGAGGCATTGATATGGTAAACACTGTTATTTTTTTCTATTGTATCTTTATCAGTTATAACTTACGGGAGCTTTTGAGACCCGTGACAAACTATGAAAATCAGTTTTTTATACTGGTTAATTTCTTGTTTGAATCCTTGGTCACTAGGGAAGTCAAGGCTATTGAATAAAATTCCTTGTTTACCTAAGTATGGGACAGAAACCATTAAGAATGTTATCAAATGGGACTAACAACACATAAACTCAGACTATGGATAGAAAGGTTATTTACGATACCATTCTTCAGGTGGAAAGAAGTGAGGAAGTTGTTTTCTCACAATGTCCGGTCTCTAGTTTTAATAGTACACTAAAACAATGATCCAACCCTTGGTTACCTTGTTTATTTGGGATATGGTTTGGCTTGGCAATTATGGTAGGTTGAGTGTGAGAACTAACTGATAAACACAAGCAACTATCTGACAGATTTTTGCCCCTAGATATATGTATACAGAAACTGGAAACATAAGAGCATTTATGTTTGGAGTGACTATGTTAAAGAAATTTGGGATTTTGTGGCTAAAGAGTATGGGGAATGATGTTTCACTCAGTTTTCACATTCAGAACTTATGTACGGTTCTTCTTTAGGAGGATGGGGCAAATACAATAATGATACAATATATATATAATTTTCCTGTACTAAGATATTGTATATGGCAGAGCAGATATTTTTGGTTACTCAGCAGAGACTAGTGTCTCAGTGAGATTTATTAAAACATTTAAAAATTACCTTTGCAGGGTGTCATGCAACATGATAATCAAGAATTATCTGAGGAAACAGGTCAATCTCTTTATGGATTCAATGCATGCACTGGGCATCATAGTAGAATGTCCTTACTAAACATTGTGATGCTGCAATGTAAATAATGTAAATACTTTATTGTTGTACCATTTTTATTTTTTTTTGTTTTCTCTGAAAAGTTTCAGAAAGTTTCTGATTGTTATATTGTTATTTGAAGTATTTGTTTCTCCTGTTTTTTTTTTTTTTTTTTATATTTTCTTTGTATGCCCTCTCTCACCACCACACTCCTGCTCCTTCTGGAGTCTCCATCGCCTGGTTCGTCCCCGCTCCTACTAGCCAACGTCCAGTGCAGTCCATCCCCCACGAAGCCTTGGTTCTACTTCCAGGCGGGTACAGGGTGGGGCCCTTACACCCGATATGACTGAGTTTCATCAGGGATGCTGGTACTGGCGTCGGTAGGGCATTGGGATTGTGGCCAGGAGCTCCGCCTACCAGGAGTCTGGTGGAGTATTTCCTGGTTTTTCTTCCTGCCCTCAGGACGCCACACACTCGGGAGCCTAGGGCGGGAGCGCCATGACGTGCCTGATGCTCCAGCTCCCGCAGACATCCTTCCTCCTGCTATGTGCAGTCTCGCTGCACCTCCACCTGTGGTCACCCAGGTGGCGGTGTTGCAGCGGACTTGCATCCCCACTCCACCCCTGGAGAAGGAGAGCAGCCGCTATGCTCAGTCCTCCTCCTCAGTCGCCTCCAGCTACCCGAGTCCATTCCTCAACCCGGTCGCTGGCGCCGCAAGCGAAACTAACCACCGCGCCGTGCGGCCTGTTTCTCCTGTTTTGATATTGTAAGTAGTCCTTTTCTCAATAAAAATTCCACTAATCACCATAGAGGGAACTGCTGACCATTTGTCGAAATGGCCAGTTCTGATCCAGTGCCAGAGAACGTGGATGTGCATGAGGTCGGGAGCAGGTCTCTCCCTGCCTCAGGAATGTGTGAGACCAACACCTTTTACAGTGCAAATGGACCAGCAGAAATGCGTTTCAACGGAAATAGAACAGCCTACTGCCATGGCTAATGTTATGGATAAAGTGACAATACAAACTGCAGAACATCCCTTGATCACAACTGACGGCTTTGCAATTGTTCCACTTTCTTGACAGGACAGTTTGAATAAGAAAGAGCTGCAGGACTTACTTGAAGCAGAGGATACAGATTCTAGCAAAGGAAATGGAGTTGCAAACCGTGATGGAAACAATGGGTTGGTACCGACGCAGTACACATGCACGAGTCACATGACTTGTTGACTCACCCATAGTCAGAACCGCTGCCTCAGACATCATATCACTACCTATGGAAACACCTTTATCTGAGCTGCTGATTGTGACATCTTCTTGCCAAATGCCAGGTACATTGCCAAAGGTTTACTCCTTCAAGCCTAAGCACTGGGAAAAGGATTTATTTGTGTTTTCTGGACAACAAAATTGGGAGTTTCGCCAGGAATGGCATGTATGGACACAGAGGGATCTGGCCAATGGCAAACTTCAAAAGCCTCAAGTTCAAGTACTGCTTCTAATGAGAAGGCAACCTGGACAGTTAAAACTGCCCTGAGAGGCGAGGATGGGCTCAGGTTAAGAGCACAGGCCAGTGCATCTCAGGGTTTACCCTATTAAAATTCATAAACCGTGGTTCCTGCAGTCTCTTGAGGGCTACTGCAAACACATCTGTTGGCATAGTTCCACCTGAATTGAACGGTTCTATGTGATAATAGTGAATGCAAAATGGCGATCGCTATTATCGTGCGGAGTGTATATCGCCAAAAAGCAAATCAGTGATATACACTCTGCCAGTAACCCGACATCCGCAGTTAAATAAGTATTTTTCACAGGGACCTCTGCCCCTCACCCCCTGATTTTAGATTCCTAACTCAAGGGTGGAGCATGTCAGGAGGGGCACAGTCCACCAGTAAAAAATTAAGTCCCGGAGCTCAGGCAGAGGCAAATTCACACCCTCCCTTCCCCAGGCTCAACCCAGTACCTGCTGTGCCTAGAGCTAGCCCCTCACCATCACACCACAGCTGGCTCACAGCAACAAGCACACTTCCCAGCAATAACCTCTTCCCTATCCCTCCCTCGCTATCCTCCCTTTCCGGGTCACCCTCCCTACCTCATGAAAGAAGTATAAGCTACCTCACATATTGCCCATGATATAGCACCAAATATGAGTCACCATTTGATGGTCACCTATATTCATTGATATTATATAATGGCAAGAAATTGCCTGGATTCTGATTGGTCAGTCTGGGTTGGACCTGTGATGTTATCCCAGCATAACATCATGGGTGTGATGTTATCCAGCATAACATCACAGGTCTACTGTCATCATTATAGCTCCTATGGCTCTCCTCTTTTTGCATCTCCTCTTAAGAAACAAAAATATTTTTCCACTCTAATAAAAACATTCTTTAAAATTATTTTTTATTTTATATATAACAACAAGCCATTGTATAATAGGAATAATGCACTCAGGTGTGTGTTGTGCTAGGATAACGTCACTTCTGGGTGATTAGTTGCAGTCGGCCTGTGGCCTCGTGTCTAATCACTCCAGGCGTGACGTTATCCCAGCCGACACACACCGTCATGCATTATTCCTTTATTATCACAGGATACCAACTGAACTTAACTACTGTCCCAGTAGCACTTGGATGCAGGTGTCACCCACACTATGACATTCAGCAAGAATTTCTGACTCAGAAATGGAGGATGAGCCATGAGAGCCATTCTCCTTTAACATTGCCAGAGGGTTTGCATCTTACACAGCACCTGCTGCCAGTTTACCAACAAACCACACTGTGAGGGACCTATCACAGAGTGCTCAAGTAGAGCTTGCAGACCCTTACCTATTCTTATATCACCCCAGCAGTCTACAACTACAGGCCTCCCTACTCTCGATTTTAAACCTGCTACAGAATGAGACCCCCACAATCAGGTGGCTCCCACCCTATGCCTCCTTTTCCTAACACCTGTGTACCCTGCCAAAGGCATAATGCAGTCTGTCTTAATTATCAGGAAGGGATGGACCTTTTTCCGACAGAGTGTTCATGGCTAAAACTCTGTTGAAAGAGTCTATGGGATTTCATGCAGCAGAAATATATGCACTTATTCACATTTCGGGAGAAACTACATTTGATATTAGTTTCAAATTAACATGCTCCCTGGAGAAATATGGGGCAAAGTTTCATTCTCTCAAAAACACACCCTTATGGGTGCCTTTTGAAGTGGCACCATTAACTAAACCTGCATTTAAGACCATCACAGTGCTTTTTTGTAAAGAGGGTGTAGGTGGACTGATTTACTGTACTGGTTGGGACAACGTGTACAGTTCAGGGACTCCAGAAGCTATTCTGGATACACAGCAAATTTGGACTGGAGGCTGGCGATTCGAGTGCTCTTAAACTCTACAGACACAGGATTGACACACCTCCCAAACAGTTTCTTCCTGGGTAGGGATAGGGATAGGGATGTCCTCACTCTATGCGGATCAGCCCAAAGCATGTTACCGATGGGGTTCTACTACTCACTTGAGTAGTTTATGTGATAAACTTTGTTGTACTCTTTGCAATGAGTTAGGACATACATAACATACATAGAAAATCCATAGACCAAAGTGCCTTAGAAAATAATACTCTCAAGATCTTTTAAGTCACTCGATCTTGATCCACTTCTCTGCAGACTTGTCCTAACGGACTGGACTCCCTTCTCTTCAGTCTATTCGGTTGATAAGGCCTTAGTCTACTGCAATGACAAATTCATCTCCACCTGGAACCTACACCCCTGTTAGGCATTCCAGGGTCCATGGCAACCATCTCCCTTGGATCACCCTGAGTTACTAGCCTGCCTACATGCTCATGACCAAGCCTGGAAAAAAATCAAAGCATCTAAGTGTCAAAATGACTACCTAATCTATAGTACCCTCTGTAATACATGTACAAAAGCTACTAGACTAGCTAAGGCAGAATATTTCAGCAACACCTTCCAAACGAACATAGCCAACCCTTCCAAATTCTGGAAAGTAGTCCATTCTCTGTTCCCCTCAAATACCCCCACTCCTTAAGATAAATAACTCATTAATTTCAGACCACTTTGCAGTTGCCACTGAGTTCAACTCTTATTTTACCACTCTCACTGCAATCTTTACCACTCTCATGCCCTTCTTACAAACCATCGCCTGTCCCATATGGCTAAATCTACCTTCAAATTCTGGTTCAACTCTCCATTTGTATCTTCCTCTTCATTGTCTATCCCTCCACCCCTGTGCATTCTCTTAGATCCTCTGATGCCAGGACTCTGGCTATCCTCGCAGGCTCACCTCTGCTGGCCAGTCTGCTTTCCTCTACTCTTTCCCTAAACTATGAAACTCACTTCCTCCTCAAATCAGGCACTCCTCCCATACTCTGTCTCAAGTGCCCTTGCTAACTTCTACTAGTTGAATTGCCTATGCCCATATTTGCCTCACTCTCTTACCATGTCTATTTTTGCTTCACTTTGCTGGTCTCTACTAGTTCCGAGATTACCCCACAGCTAATTAGCATGGGCTTCTGCCCCTAGCACTTAAGTTTTATACAGTTTTACACATTACCCTGTACTTTGAATGTATCTTTATATTATATCAGCTGTATCATTACCTGTTTATTATTGTATGTGCCTCTCTGATTGTATTTGATTGCCCTACCAAGTAATGCAATTGTAATTTAACCTGTTATTGTGTACTTGATTGTTACTCTGATGTTCTGTTCTCTGTACATTTACCCCTTTCCTCTTCCCCCAGGACGCACCATGAGATGAGCAATTTATTGCTCAGTATGCCTTTTCTGCTAAACTCTTCAAGAAATAAATAATTACAAATAGCTATTGTACGAACAAACCTCAGTGTAATCTGTGCACAACCACAGGGCACACCTCCACAATACTTGCCCTTGGGTAACCCACAACCAGAGTACCCAAACAGATAGTGAAGAGCAACGTTTGTTTATAGCTTTGGCACAATGCTCCAAACCCGCTTAGAGACCCCAACCCTTCCAGGGCACCTACAGAGTCACTCTCGCTTTTCATAGAGGACAATCAACAGTAGCCCCCAATCCAAGGTTAACATAGAGACAGAGACTGGGGTGGTCTCTCCCCTACCAGCCCAAGAAGCTTTTAGCAGAACCTTTAGTTTCTCCCTCAGGATACTCAGGATAATCTTGTTGAGGCTCCTATGTTGAAAGAACTTCCTCCCAAACAGAAGAACATTGCATGTCCGCCCCCCACCAGAGTCAGACAAGAGATGGATGATCACAAGGAAAAGACATGATTGAAACCCCTCAACCAAAATATCAAAATAATGGAAGTCCCACTCAGCAAAGGTTCAAGGCCCTTACTGATTATACACAAATTTCAGGAAATGAGTCTAAAACTCTTCCTGGGTTTGTCCCAGCCTGACATACACTCAGATATGGAGGATTTGCATCAGAAGACTCCAGTCCAGCCTAACCAGCATCAGGCAAAAAGCAGACAAAAAAGAAAGCACATTTTCTGGAGCTGGAAGGACACTACTGCTTTATTCAACTGCAGAGCTGTGTGAGAAATTCTATTGCACTTGATATCTGCAACAAACGTGCACTTTTGCTTAATTCTGTGGGAGGTGAAACTAACTACCCTTGGTAATTGCTTTTATTCACATATTTATTTAGTGTTTAACCAAGAAGGGGCTTGCAAACTCTGTTTATCTTGTTAGTAACTTCAGAAGGATTTAAATACTGCATTTGGGTAGGTCCTTGGAGGTAGCTAGATTGTCTACTAGGATTTTCTGACAGTTAAACTATTTTAAATGAATTACAGGTGGCTGAGGAGCTGAAAAGAAACTTGCAAACTCTGCTTATCTTGGAAGTAACTTCATAAGTGTTTGAATACTGCATTTTGGTTGTCCCTTGGGGTAGCTGGATTGACTACTAGGATTTTGGGACAGAAACTATTTTTAAATAATTTACTGGTGCGTAGGAGTTTGTGATAGTTAAACTATTTTTAACAAAGTTACTGTGGTTAAGGAGTGGTCATAGAAAACCTGCAGTGTGAAACAAGAAAAGACAGTCTTTCAAGCAACAGAGGGATCTAGATTTACGTTTATTTGTTACAATTCTTAACATTTTCAGTGCAGGAAGAGTTTAAAGCACAGCTGACTTATTTTGGGGTCGATAGCTTTCAGAGCACAAACCACCAGGCCTGTTTTGGGGCTGGGGAGGTTTACCTGTGTCTGACTTGGATGTGTGGATTTTCTCTGTTTGATTAACAGGGTATTTTCTCTGTCAAATTGTTGTGTAGGGTATCTTGCTGACAGAAAGGCACTCATTGCAGCAGTGGGTCAGAGCTTTTAGTCGATTGTTTGTGAGGCACAGTTTAGGCCCAAACCCCTTCCCACCCTCACCCCACCCACCCCTGGAAATAGTTCCTTATACCTCGGTTCTGACATCATTTCTCAAGAGTGCAAGGTATATCACTATCATATCTCTCTAGCACACTGCACTGACAATATAAGCATACATATTGTATAATATAAAATATATATATATATATATTTCTATATTACAAACCAATCACACACACACACAAAAAAAAATGTGGAGTAGTGCAATGTAATGGCTGTGGGCAGCAGTCTTCCAGGAGTCTTTCTGAGGCTGAGATGCTGCCCTATTTGCAGACAACTCTCTGCCCTGAGGGAGGAAGTTACCAGTCTTCAGGCCACACTGGACAGTAGTAAGGGGTCCTTCCCCAGGCCACACTGGATGGTAGGAAGAGAACCTCCTCCATCCAGGGAGCACCAGAGCCACCACCACTACCTCAGAGGTTGTGAAGAAAGCACAGCAGTTGGACCACAGTGGGCTCAGGAGGGTGAGGATGGTGGAACAGAGGCACACCCAGTCAGTTGTTCCACAACACAATCCATACACCATTCTGGGGAGCATAGCTCCCCTATGGATGCACCTGCAGAGGAGATTAAGGAGGCTGAGGACAACTGTCACAAGGGAGGCCCACAGGAAGGAGGCAAAGGACACCACAAGGAAAGGAAGCAGCTCCTGGTGGGGGACCCAATTATGGGGATAGAACTGGGAGGAGCAGGAAACTGCAGTAAGGTGCCTGCCTGGTGCCATGGCTTGAGAGACAGGAAGCGATCCTCAGGATCACGAGAACAGCTGCATGGGAATCTGAGCTGGACATCATTGTCCACCTAGGGACAAATGATCGGCTAATCATGAGATTAGAGCAGTGCATAAGGACTTGTAGAATTGGGAGGGGCCTAAGACAAGTAGCACACACAATATCCTTCTCTGAGGTGCTGCCTGTCAATGGCATGAGGAGACGAGGGTACTTTGCACCATGCAGTTTAATGAATGGTTGAAAAATGGTGTGGGGCACAGGGTTTGGCTTCATTGGAGACTGGGTTCCACCTGGAGGACACCAGCCTATACTGGCAGGATGGTCTGCATCTGTCCAGGAAGGAACAAGTCTTTTGAGCAATCGGTTTAAATGCTTCATTGGCAAGCTTTTAAACTAGTCAAGGGGAGGCACTGATAAACAGCAGGAAAATCCCAGCCTCTCCCACAAAACAGGGTACTAAATGAGAAAAGACCCGAGGTAGACAGGTCAGTGGGGATGCTGCAAAAAGGTAAAGCCATCAAAAATGGAGAGCAATGAGTACCAATGCCGTAGTCTGAGTAACAAGCTTCCTGAATTAGTGGCCTTGATGGAGGAGGAACATCTGATATCATGGCAGTCACAGAAACATGGTACACACAAAACCATGACTGGGACATAAACATACCAGGATACACTATCTACAGGAGGGACAGGGAGGGTAAAAGAGGAGGAGGAGTAGCTCTTTACATAAGGAAGGAATCAAGGCAATAGAACAAAAGGGAAAACAGGGAGGAGAAGAAGCACTGTGGTAAATTTGGAGACCGCAATGGCACCAACAACTGCATAGGGTTATATACAGACCTTTCTCAGGGGAGGAAATGGACAAGGAAATGATAGAAAGAATACTTAGAATGGCAGAAAAGGGAGATATTGCTGATGGGTGATCTGAATATGCCAGATGTTAACTGGAATGCAGTTGCAGCAGCCACTTCAAAGAGTGCGGTTATTCTAGATACCCTACAAGGGGCATGCCTTAGACAACTAGTATTGGAGCCCACTCGAGAGGAGCAATCTTAGACCTGGTTCTCTCAAATGGAGATGAAGAGAGGATCACAGATGTAGAAGTGGGTAGCCATCTGGGAACTAGCGACCATCGAACATTATGGTTCACAATAAACACAGCAATAGAGTCAAGCCATACAAAGGCAAAAGTACTGGACTTTAGGAGGGCTGACTTGCTAAAATGGGTGAGTGCCTAAGGAATGCACTAGCAAATTGGCAGGAAGGAGGGTGGAAGAACAATGGGGAATAATAAAACTGCCATCACAGAGGTAACAAGCCTTTGTGTGAAGCAAATTAACAAAATGAAACGATGTAAGAAACCACTATGGTTCAAAGGAAGTGGCAGTGAAGGTTCAAGAGAAAAGAAAGCATTCAGGAAGTACAAGGAATCACAGAAGGAGCAGGACAGGGAACTGTATCAGTTAAAGCAAAAGGAAGCTGGAAGGCAGTCAGAACAGCAAAGGCCCAAACCGAGAAAAGATAGCCAACCCAGTTAAGAAGGGGGGTAAAACCTTTATAGGTACATCAGGAGCGAAGGAAGACCAAGGAGAGCTAGTGAGGCTTAATAAAGAGGAGGGAGGTGGGCAGAGGGTGACTGTGAAAGGCAGAGATACTAAACAAATATTTTTGCTCAGTATTTACAAAGGAAGTGGGGAGGTACCTAAAACAAACAGTAGAAACACTCTGGATACAGAAGTTGATACCAGCCCATTTACAGAAGAAAGGGTTCTGAAAGAACTCTTAAAACTGAAGGTGGACAAAGCAATGGGGCCTGATGGGATTCATCCCAGAATTCTAAAAGAACTAAGGGTAGAACTAGTGACACCACTGACTACCCTCTTTAACAAATCATGGGAGGATGGGGTGGTACCTGAGGACTGGAGAAGGGCAGATGTGATTCTCTTCACAAAAGTGGGAGCAAGGCAGAAGCAGAAAACTACAGACCTGTTAGTTTAACCTCAGTGGTAGGGAAAATGATGGAATCACTTCTGAAGGAAAGAATTGTTGACTATCCAGAGGCCAGAGGGGCTCAGGACCCAAGGCAGTATGGATTCACAGCGGAAGGTCATGCCAGACAAATCTGATAGATTTCTTTGACTGGGTGACCAAAGTAGTAGATCAGGGAGGGGCTGTGGACATGGAGACTTTAGCAAGGCATTTGACACAGTCCCACACAAAGATTAATATACAAGTTAGCCAGCCTGGGAGTGGGTCCCAAGATGACAACCTGGGTAAAGAATTGGCTGGAGAATAGGACACAGAGTAATAGTAAATGGAGTCCACTCTGAAGAAAGAGGGGTTACTAGTGGGTACCACAGGGTTCAGTATTAGGACCGGTCCTCTTCAATGTCTTTATAAGTATATTGCAGAGGGACTGGAAGGAAAGTATGTCTCTTTGCAGATGACACAAAGATCTGCAACAGAGTTGATGCACAAGGTGGGGTGGAAAGGATGAGAAGGGACTTGGCAAGGTTAGAGGAATGGTCAAATGTATGGCAGCTTAGATTCAATGCTAAGAAGTGCAAGGTAATGCACATGGGAAACAAAACCCAGGGAAGAGTACACAATGGGGGTGAGATACTAACAACAAAAAAATGGAAAGGACCTGGGGTAGTCATATCAGATGACCTAAAGGTGGGCAAGCAATGTGAGAGGGCAGCAAGGAGGGTTGGGGATACTGGGATGCATAGGGAGAGGCATCACCAGCAGAAAACAGGAAGTTATTATCCCTCCGTACAGACAGTTGGTGAGACCCCATCTGAGTACTCAGGGCAGTTCTGAGACCCAGTCTCCCAAGGATATAGACAGGATGGAGGCTGTCCAGAGAGGGCAATCAAAATGGCAGGTCTGCAATCGAAGACATATGAAGAGAGACTTAAGGAGCTGAATATGTATAGCCTCGAGGAAAGGAGAGAGAGGGGGACATGATGGAAACTTTCAAGTATCTCAAGGAATCAACAAAGTCCAAGAGGGTAGCATCTTTCAAAAAGAGGGTGCAAGAACAAGGGGCACAATTTGAAGATAGAAGGGGTGGCTCAGAGGTAATTTAAGGAAGTATTTTTTCACAGAGAGGGTTGTGGATGCATGGAATGGCCTTCCGGAGGAGGTTGTGAGTCAAAACAGTGGTGGAATTCAAGCATCCATGGGACAGTCATAAGGCAATTTAGGGGTTGGGGTAGAAGAAGTAGGCTGCTGGTTAACTAGGATCTGCAGCTTATCCAATAGGTAGGAAATGGGCAGACTGTGGGACAAGCGGTCCTTATCTGCCATCAAAATCTATGTTTCTATGTTTCTATTAAAAAGTACATAAGCCAAAGTCACCCTGATAGTGTTGAGATGTCTTGTGCCTACCCTTTAACCAATGATGGCTCACTTACTGGCAATCAATACTGTGAATGTAAACAGTATTAAATGCACAGAAGGAAAAATGCTGTCTTCTCCCATCTCATCTCTTCCTGAGCCCAGATAACCTTTTGATGGATACAAGGCTCCATTCCTTCCAGAACTCTCTAAAGCTATAAAATCATGGTATGTTGGCCCTCTTACTGGACAATCAGCCATGACACATGTTTAGGGTTAGGCATATTTTTCCGAGATATAGATTTACAGCTATTAAACTAATTGATTTGGTCCCAGGAAGAGTACTGATTTTAGACATAAAGGTGCATAATAGGCTGTATAGGCTTATATATATATATATATATATATATTTTTTTTTTTTTTGATCAGCAAGAGTATACCAACATCCACTCCAAACAGAAATTTGCTTTTCCATTTGATTAACTGTCAGGTATATAGTTCCTTCATCATTTCAAAACTGTACAAATTTAGTTTTATGTAGAGTCCAAGAAAATGTTACAGCTGCAGATGCACTCGGCTATATAGGCTTATAAATGTATATGCTGCACAAACTAAAGCAAATCATATTGAACTTTTTCACTTGGTTCAGCCTTACCTTTTTACACCATATTATGTTATAATGGAGGAGATTTTAATTTTGGGTTATCCTTTCAGACAGAGGTAAGCAGGCTAAGACAAAGAAGATCTTTTGATATGACATTCTTGGCTAAAATGATTAAAACACCCAGCTTGGAGGATGCATAGTTTTCCTTTCACAAAAACAGATCCCACTTTTTAAAGGGCCTTGGCAACGAGGATTGATTTCTTTTTCACCTCCAAATCCATTAAAATTCAAGGTATCACAAATATTGTAGTTGAGTTTTCTGACCATAATATGTTAAGTCTGTTGGTAGGGATAGTTTAGAATAGACACATGGTCCAGGGTCTGAAACTCCACCTGACTCTGCAGAGCTGACTTTAGAGTTTTAGGGCACCCAGCGAGATAAGTCATGGGGCCCTTGCTCAGCAAAAACTGACCTTGTCTTTTACTTTGTCCAGAATGCATAACCTTTATTTTCAGTACAAAATAGTACATATTTATGTTTTTTAGGGGCAGTAGTAATGTCAGTTTTGGGCTACAGTGCCCATCCAGTCCAAATCTGTTCATCAGCCTCTGACTGGCTGGGACATACCTTAGCAAATAATTTATGATGTTATGGCACCACATGAGACAGCTCCACAGAGTCTAGTGACACCCTTTAGTGCTGTTTACTTTAAACTTGAGTAATAACAAAATCAAAGTGGTACATTGATCTGACCTAGGCCCACCATTAGCATAGGGCCCCGGCAACTGCAGGGTTCATTGGTACCTAAAACCAGTTATGCGACCCTGTTATCTGGTCTGGAAATTCAGCATAACCTCAGGTGCTTCCTTCAAGCTAGAAAATCTGTTTTTAATGTATGATGGTCATTTATCATGGTGGATATACACCAAATGAGATTTGATTACCCTGCTAAAATTTCTCTACAAAATCTAGCCAAGATGGTGATTATATTCAATATTTACAAAACAGAAAACAATTACAAAAATTAATGTCACTCGCTTATCAGACTGGGCTCTCCTACTCCTTTCAGATTCATACTATTAAACAGGACATGTTGCAGTTTCATATGAAACAAGCATCCAATTTACAAACACAACAGAGATTTGTAATACAGGGTAAAACAGGAAAACGATGCCCATATGACAGCTGCAAAGACAGGGTGAACAAAAGCTATGGAATGCTTGTTAGATCAGACAGATGTACCGGTTATGACAATAAACTATTGATGAACAGAGTTGTTTCCTACAGCCCCTTTTCAGAAAACAGCTACAGATCCTCTCAAAGATCTGATTTTTTCACAACTTTCCTTCCCAGTTTTCAGCAGATTTGTTATCTGCCCTCACTTCCAATACTACAACTGTAGAAATCATAACAGCTATTTCAACCCTACCCACAGGTAAAGCTCCTGGTATGTCTGGGTTGACCAGCGAGTTTTATAAAATATTAAGCACTGAGCTTGCAGAAGAACTAGCTCAGTTTTCACAGACATTTTGACAAATCAAATGTACCTCTCAGCACGCCTGAGGGCTTAATCATTTATCTCCACAAAACCAGAGATAAAAAGGATACCAGGAACTTGAGACTTCTAAGTCTCCTAAACACAGATTTCAAACTACTTACAAAATTGTTAATACCAGGCTTTTACCTGTTACACAGTCAATCATTTTCAGGGCCCAAGCATGCTCTATTCCAGACCACACAATAACAGACCACCTAATTCTCCTTCAAGAAATTTTGAAAGAGGGCAATTCTGACCAATTGCATTGCTATGTTCTTTTTCTTGACAAGTCAAAGGCATTTGACTTATAGACCACGATTATTTATGGCATACTTTAGAACACTATGGTATTCCACCAGATTTTATAGGATGGATTAAATGTCTATACAAAACAGCCACAGTACAGCCCCATGTTAATGAGTGGATGGGACCTCTATCCCAGTACAACGAGGGGTAAGACAAGGTCGCCCCTTGAGCCCGCTATGTCTTTAGCATAGATCTCTTAAAGTGCTGAATCACTCTCCTAAAATACAACTCTTACAGATATATGAAGGCCTTCTGCCTTACATCACTACTGCCTATGGGATGATCTTTGCATCCTCACTTCTACGATATCCTCAGTTGAAGAAGCATTAAACCTATGTCACGCTTTATAGGAACATTTCTGAAGCTACTTAACCAAAAGCATAGGTAATTGGATAGGAGTCCCAAAACCTTTCACCTCCCAAGTAGCCAGTATACAAATTACAGGTACTCCAATCAAAATTTTGGGAATAACATTTGGTAGTGTAAATGTGGATAAACTGAACTGGGAACCACAGTTGAATCAGAGAAAGACCCTAGTGGCCCACTGGAACCAGTTGCGGATGGGGAAAAAGAAGAGAGTGGTATTAAGACTTTTGGTCTCTTTATTTTTTATTTAAGTTATGTTCCCCATCCAAAATCTTTTTTCCAGGTGATTTGGGGCAGTCGGCTCAATTCTATTAAAAGGAATATTCTGTACCTCCCAGTACCCAAGGGCCAGCTCAATATGGTCAAACCTGTCATTTTCTTTTATACCATCTTTATTATGCCAGCTTTTGGTATACTTTTCACACTGGTAAAAGCTGGAGCAACTTATGGTTCCTTGCTTGCCAACCTTGGTTTGGTAAATGGGGCACAGGTACACTAGCACTTTGAACTCTTCAGTTTTGACCCTCCATATGTCCTATAATGTTTCTACAAACTTGGAACTTGAAAATAATAGCACTCAGATCCTGACAATACACAGGAAAATTATATGCTTTTATTATTAGACAATTTTATATGGAACCACATACTTTTCCATCTTGCCCCCCACCACCACCACCACCACCTTCAAGAGCAGTTAACAGACCTTTGACTTACTCTCAGATCCCCAAAAATGTGGGATGTTCACTGGCTCACATGCCACAGCAGACTGAATGTGAAGTGCAACCAAAACATAAACAGTTGGAAGAAAGGTATTGCAGTAGGGCTCTTTGTTTCCAAGAACTGGAGACAGTAGACCATTTATATTTCACAAGCTCTTATATAAAATGTTTTTGGCAATCCTAGCTGACTACTGGTCAGAGTCCCGGTTTGCCACAATTACTTATGATATGCTTTTTGGGGACATTATCCTAAGGCATGGGAGTTACGGGATACCAACACCTTTATGTTTTATTTACAGTTTTCAAATGGTTTATTTGGAATTCCAGATGCCTGTTTACCTTGCAACAACAACAGCTACCCACATGGAATTAATTCAAAAATACGAAAGAAATACAAGCTCTGAATTTTGCAGAAACGCAAACATTTACTCAGACTTGCTTAAAACAAATGTGGAGGAATATGTTATGGTAACTGACTCAGATGTACTGGTTACCTAAATTGATTTAATTTTATGCTGTATACAGTATATCTTTTGTTTTTCCTTATACACTGTGTTTTTCTATAAGCTGTATTTACTTTCATTTTCCTTTTAGTTATGACCAATGTTCTTTAATTGCATTTTCAGCAAGACTCTTTGGGTAAATCATTTTGATGTTTGATTTTCCTAAATAAAACTTCCCCATCTCTTTTCAAGAAGTGCCATGGGATCTTTAACGTCCACCTGAACAACCACCACAACAGGCAGGCAGGACCTCGCTTAATGACTCCAACCGAAGACAGCGCCTCAGGAGTGCAGCATCCCCTTCATGATGCACTACAGTGTCAGTATTGATTTAACCCCAAGTGCCTGGTGAGGCAATATCCTCACTATGGGATTCTAGGGGAATGGGGTTAGTTCCTGAAGAATGCAGGTGATTAGGTTGGGAGGAAAGTGTCAGAAAGGGGCAGGCCAGAGATATGGAGGTATAAACAGATAAAAAATAAGCTGTCCAGTGACCCATGTGCAGATCAAACAGCCTGACAGTGACCTACTCCTGCATTCCACCAGCCCACTCTAATAACACCCCTACCTACACTCCTAAAACCCCTTTTGATTTTTGAGGTCCAAGAAGTAAAGGTTATTCATTTATTTGAAAACTGGTAGCTAGGAGAGGCACACTGAGCCAAGACTGATTTCCATGTGCAACCGGGAGGAAAGTGGAAGATAGCAGCACAATACATAATAACAATTCAACCAAAAGCACCGGAAAAAGTTGGTACAAAATTATATAAATAATAAATAGCAGGTACAGAGAATAAAGTGTGGTTACAGCTCAAATACAAATGCAAGGTAAAAGTGGAAGCAAGAATATTGATAACAGGCAAGTAACCTGGGTGAGTTATTGCCTGACTTCATAATGGATGGAGAAACAGAGGTAGTGCGGTAGTGAAACCAGAAGGCAGGTAGTAAGGACCCAGCCAGCTGTCATATGAAGGATGGTAGAGGCTCAGGCCAGGGAGGTGCCAGGAGGAAGGGTAACAGAACAGATGGGTAGGGTGTTGACGTTTCAAATGGTGCCTGAGGGAGCCAGGGATGAGGAGGGTGGAGAGACGAAGAAGATGGTTCCAGACTGAGGGAAGTCAATAGGGAAGGCAGACTGCCCAGCGGAGGAGCAGGCATGAGGAGGGCAAAGTGCAAGGATCTCTGGAATGGAAGGAACAAGATGCAGGAGTAGCAGAGAGAGGAGAAATGAGAGGTAGGAGGGAAGGGACCCAAACCAATGTTTGGATATGAAAGAGGTACAGTGAGCCTGGTGATGTGATGGCAGAGGTAGGAGGGATAGGGAGGAATAGAGGGAGCAAAGATGGGTATGGCGGGTTGCAGCAAAGCAGCAGAAGCTGTTACAGAGGGTATCCAGTCTGGCAAGGGATGTGGAAGAGGCGGTGCCATAGACCACATCTGTGTCATAGGTTAAGGCATGTGGATGAGGAGATTCAGGATATTGCCATGAGGATATTTATTTTATAAATGTATTTACTTATTGAAACCACAAGATTATTTATTTTATTGATTTTTGTTAACCGGTAAGTACACTAGACAATTGAAGACTATTTACAGGTACAAAACAAAGGCAGAAGAACAAAACATAACAGTTCCAAGTATGGTACAATATCATAATACAAAGAACAGTTTTGAGTAAGAAACATAAAATCGATGATTCAATAAGTTAAACAAAAGATATTAGCAAATACTGGATAGGCATAGACATAAAGTAACTCAGACTTCAGTAGGCTAGCATGAAAAGTGCATTGGTTTATGGTGTAAAGGGGGATATGGGTGGCTGCACCTTGACAATGATGGAGGTATAATAGTGAGATTTAGTACTGAGTGACAGGTAGTGTAGTGTGACTCATGGACTTTTCAGGACTTTTGGTGAACAAGTAGCCCAGAGAAGCACCTTTGTTTCTCTTGTTGAAGACCAGCTGAATCTTCTTGAGATCCTAGCAGTCATTGTACTCAGAGTGGCCCAAAGTTATGGGAGAGAGTGAAGGATTTGATAAAGGAAAGCTGACTGAAGGCAGCTGATAGAATGGAGTTGTCTGTGACAAAGTTGGGGAAGAGGGCCAGCAAACTAGGAACAATGCAAATGATTTTACCTGCACTTTGGGAGGGATCAAGGTGTTCACAGTAAGTGACTGACGGAATAAAAATATTATTGGATTGGTGAGGCTTGACTAGGTTATTGTCAGATTTGAGGAGGGTGTGTTTACAGATTTTGGAGGTCCTAGATGTAATGGTTATAGGTGTGAGAGCAGGTTAAGTATATTGCCATGGATATGTCAGTGATCTATAGATACATAGGTAGTTAAGGACGAGTCCACCAAGTCTTCTTTGATGTTGCTACATTGTTGTACGCTGCTCTTTTGAACTCCCCTGTCCCTTTCTCCCTTTCAGAGAATTCAGAGAGGAAAACTGGGTTGGTTTAGGGATCAACAGATAAGAGAAGGATTCATTGTGATGGTTTCAGATAATCTAGTTAACAGGGAATATTGGAGGCAATTGAGTTGAGGAGTCATTGACATGGAGGATTAAGTCCAGAGTGATGATTATGTTAGGGAAGGAGAGGCTGACTGTGGAGCAATAATCAAGAGTTCAGAGAGAAAAGCTGGATTGGTTTGAGGGTCAGTTGATGAGGGAGAGTTTAACGTCAATGTAAGTAAGTGAAGCCATTTAGATGCTCTAAGATAAAGAAAGAGAGAGATCATTTAAAGCAGCAGTGCATGTTATGATGAAAATTATAACACACTGAGTACCTTTTCATTCTGTTTTATAGTGCCTTTGGTCTCCTCTCTCTGTAAGATGCCCTTTCCCTGTTCTGAGGCTGCTATAGTACTTTTTTTTTTACATTTGAAATAGGAACATTCATTTTAGTATGGGTATCCCAAGTTTTTGTCGTTATTCTCTACTGGTTATTTATTTATTTATTTTTATTCAGCGGTGTGACCTTTGAGCTACTACTTTGCCTCCTGTTGGGTCTCTCCTATCAGCCACCCCCAGCCCTATCAGCTGCACTCCCACCATCAAGCCAGTGGGGATTCACATGGAGCAGGGCTTGAGAAGGGTGAATGTCATTTAGACAGCTAGGAGTACATTGGTACTTCTGGGTTTTCTTCTTACCCTCCATGTGTCCTTCTCACCTCCGCTGACTTTGGGGTTGCCTCTGGCAGCCTCAGTCATCACAGTGTGCTCTGGGCATGCACCACCCCTTATGAACGAGCAAGTTTTCTTGCACATGGTGAGAGGACACTGCAACACCAGAATCTGGATGTCTTTCTCCCAGGCTGGCTTACACAACACTCATCGGCACTCCCAGTTCTGGACTCTGTGATCCTGGCTCCGAAGTCTGCTCTTGAACATGAGACATCAACATGGAAGCATAACATGCTTCTGCCAAGGCATCGGGTGGCCCATTCTCTGCTGTTTATGAGAACTCATTATCCTGTAAGGCCAGTGAGCAGCATCCATTGCATCCTAGTTCCTTTTCTACTGTATCCCTACCATAGACTTCTCAACAGGTCTTATCTGAACCCAAATTTTCTGAGACCCACTAGAGAGTTCCACAGCTACATGGATAATAAGATAATCTTTCTGATGCAACACACTGGTCCTGTTACTATCTGGTCAGCAGTACCGTGTATTTCCTGACTAATGCTCTGCCTTTAAGTTTATCTGTCAATTACTGCTGTTTACTACATTGGTTAACTTAATTTTCATCCTTTCTTTTGCATCCATATTTTGTTCTTGCTATGTATCTGTACTGCACTTGGGGTGTCAGTTGCTGGGGGTGTTTCTAGGTCCTGTGTTGGGAGAAAAAGTGCCTTCCTTCACTTGATTGGTGTGAAGTTCCTTCTCTTGATTGGTATGTAGTTCAAAGTGGCTTCCACGGACTTCCCAGAGATGAGGCTTCCAGGATATCAGTTGGAAAGCTATCCATAAATTTTTTCTTTCACTCTTACAGACGGTCCACCTTGCCTTTGTTTTGTTCTTGTTTGTTACATGTGTCAGACCAACCTTATCTGCCCATCTCTGCATTGCTTTGACCCTAAGTTTAATATCCCTCCCACTTTCTTTCCTGTTTTTATTGATTTTGCCTCATCCCTGCTAACTCTCTGGTTCTCATCTTTCTTTTCTTCTTAGCACTCAATGACAGCACAACACAGGAGTTTGACACACCGCTATGTTGGTTTCAGAATCTGAGAAGCTGATCAACAAACAAAAAGTAGCCAAAAGACTTATTTTATTGTAGTGTTACCAAGGCAGAGAATTTGCAGTTAGGATCCAAGGTACCTAAAGATGATGTGTTGCCTTGGCCACAAAGCATTAGGGATCTGTCTGCCATGATATCCTTGCAGTCAAGTTTTTGAGGGGCTACTTTTGTTTGCTATTTAGCATCCCTGATCCTAGAAACCAATATTAAAGTATGTGCTGACTCCTATGCTGTGCTTGTGAAGACTGGATGGTCTGACTGTTGGTTCCAGAAGACAGAATTGGGCAGAAAGTCAGCCTTGTGCTTCAGCCTCAGCACACATCATGGTTGGAGAAAAGCCTATAACTCCCAAAGAATGCACGTAGTGTCATCTGTTTTGCCCTTATAAAACGGCAAGAAAAAATCTAGAAATTTCATTGGCTGAGAGATGTCCTGACCATGCAATAAATCTCTAAAAACATATGGACAGATGCTGAATCTTATGCTCCTCCTCCAAAAAACTATTTAGAGCCATTTTATTAGTATAATAAGCTCCTTCCAGAGTATGCATCATAGGATTTTAATGCCCTTCCCAGAGGTGTAAGAACACTCAACCTTCAGCCTCATGCTTTACTACATCCCTGGGGCATGCATTAAAATCCTATAATGCACAGCCTGTCGGCTTATTACTTATACAGTTGGCAGGTAATATTTTGTCTGCTGGATGTATTTACTTATTTTCCAAGAAACAATGCTTTAAAATATAAACAGCATGTAAAGTGCAAGCCCTTTGGAAAATAAAATTGTATTATACTGTATACTCTGTACAGTGGGTTTTATGAAAGAGGAATTAATGCACTTGCCAGTTGCATTTGGAAGTAAAATACACTGGATCCTCAACCTTGGAGCATGTCTCCCTTTGCAGACACTTAACTGAAGAAGTATACTCAGATTATGGATTCCTTTTCTTTTTTTGCCCATGATAGCCCAGCTAAGGTACAATATCTCATTTTTTTTTATAATTCATACTTTATTTTGCTCTGATAGATGCAACAAACAGTACAACAACAGATGCAATATCTCATTTTCAGTGAGTTCCTGACTTTTCACAGTTTACAGCTGGGTTTACAAAACCACAAGAATAACAGACAACTGGGTGTGTCAACCACTTGCTCAAGAACATGGGCATGAGAACAACAGCTGAGTACTTTTAACGCCTGGAAGTTGCTTAGTACAGCATAACCACATACCCAGGAGCGCCTTATTGCATTTTAAAAGAGAAAAAGTGAGAAACTGCTATTTGCAAAGCAAAACTAGAGACAGTACAATTTGAAACAAGAAAGTGAACTTTTATTTCTGTTTCTATAGTTGGAGTTCCTTGAAACAGTAATGAATGGTGCCACAGGTGACGGTTTATAAGTGTACTGTGTACTGCTTGGAACTTATTGAGACAGATACGGTTCCTTGAATCAGTACAAAGCTGTTACATAGGAGAAGGGCTTTAATAGTGTACTTTGAACTGTTTAAAACAAACAACCAAACTGTGTGTTGTGCTCTGATAACCACACCTTTAGGCTCTAACAGCCAACCAAATCTGAGGATTTTCAAACCAAGTATATAAGTGTCAGGCTCTCAAAGTAAGTACATGGCAGTAGTGAGATTTGAACCTGGGTATCCTTGTTGCAAAGCTTGTTCTCTAGCCTCTAGGCCAAGCTGTTGTCTCTTTCTTACTATTTGAATTTTACATTTCAGATAGATTTAACAATATTCTTAGTGCTCAGTCTGGGCTGGTACAGTGGTGCTCAATGCTAGGTTCTGTTATAAATGAAGATAACCTGATACCTCTCACAATCCCCTTAGTCTATTAGTTATAACACGAGGAATCCCATTGTTTGAAATGCATTTAAATTTATAGGATTAACCATTATCTATCTATCTACTGAATATTTGAAGAATACCTTTGAGCACAAATGCTCTTTTATAAAGGTTCCACATCAACGCCAGAGATTATCCGTCTTTCGGATGAGATGTTAAACCGAGGTCCCATCTGCCTGGATTGGTGGTAGTTCAGGTGGATGTTAAAGATCCCATGGCACTTATTGAAAAGAGTAGGGTAACTTTATTAGAATAAACACATTCAGATAATACACAGTAACATGTGAGAAAAAAAACAAACTCCAACAATCCATAAAAGTAGGAAACAAATAAAACGTATAATATGCAGTATACCCTTATTTAAATATTCCCGATCTCAACAGCTCAGCAAAAAACACAAAAGATAGGTATTTCCCATTTTTTGAAAAGCAAGAACAATTAGGGAAAAAAACAGACAATAAAAATCAGCATACATATATACTTAATCATATACACCATTCCTCTTCTACCATAAAACTCAGAACCATGGACATCCCTCTTATATATATACTTTTTTTATTATTTATATTTAATAAAGTGTAGAAATCCTCCACCATAATCTTACTTTACCAGAATTATATAAATTGCATTCTTCGATATAAATTCTAGTCAGAACATTGGTAACATACACTCTAAATCCCTCCAAAGAAGGACGCTTTTGGTATAACACCCATTGGCATCTAGTTTGCCATAAGCAAAAACGCAGACTAGCTAAAAATAAACGAAAGTATTTTTCTCAAAGCTGCTCAAATAAAGGGAAAGTTCCCAATTACTAAAATATCATAGGTAAGCTGCCACAACCAAGGAAAATCCCAAACCTGTGCTAAAAACTCCATAGTTTAGAGGAAAAGAACACTGCAGAAAAAGTGCTCCATTGTCTCTTCTAAATTAATGCATTCAGGATAGGGGCAAAATCTTTCCTCAATCGCTTTATGTTTAGCCGCTCTTTATATTCATTTCCCATACATCATGAGCCATAAGTTTTCCCACATGTATGATGGAAGTCATATTATTAAGTTGCTCTAACACATCACTTGTATTATCACTTGAGCAATTTTAAAGTTTGGCTCTAATAAAAAATTGAAGCATAATCTTTATATAACCCCTTTGATGAACACCGTAATATCAGATCTTGAGAAACCTTCCATTTATATAATTTTTGGGCGCTGGTTTAAAAATATAGTGGCACCCTTAATCTCAGGGACCATTTAGGTGCTCTGCGGCCTCCACATACTAAGGTATGACTTAAACAGATACTTAAAAGCCAAACTATCTAACTCATCAGAAGGACCAAATCCTTTTTAAAGAAAAGAGAAGAAAAGGCAAAACAAAATACCACTGGGTCCACCATACCTAGACCCCTTGTTTTTGTCTAAGTAAGTACAGCCTCTCTTCACTGGGTTTAGTCTATTATCTCAAAGCATCTGAAAACAGATGCTATATAATTTTGTCTCTAACTGCACTGGCAATGGGAAAATTACTGCCATATACTGTAATCTTGGTAAAATAAACTGCTTTAGAACCTGAATTGCTTCATTTTGGAAAACTTAAACTTTTTCCAAATTAACACTTTCTGTGCTATTGCATCCAAAATTACTGACCAATTATCTAAGCAATTCAGATTAGTGAACTCCACCCTAAAATTTTTAAAGGTTTCAGTGAAAATTCTATAGACTTAAAGAAAAACACTTCTCTTGGAAAGTTACCTAACAATAAACCTCTTGATTTATGAACATTCAATTTAGCATTAGCTACACTTGCATAGGCAGAAAATACTTAAAAAAACTGTTAAGTCCCTATGATTGGTAAAAAGGCAAATATCATCTGCATAGGCTTGGATAATACAGGGACGCTTTGCCCCTGGTACCCATAAACCCTGCCACAAGGGGGGCACAGACTGCTCTAATCAAAGGTTCTAACGAGAAATTGTATAACATAGGGCTTAATGGACACCCCGCCGAACTCCGCATTTAATATAAAACCCTCCCCAATCCTCTTTCAGAACTGGGAAAACTTTAGCCTTGTTGTATAAACCCCTTATTAGTTTTATAATTACCTGAGGAACACCAAACCACTCCAGTGTGGCAAATAAAAATCCATGATCCACCCTATCAAATGCTTTCTCCAAGTCTAGGGAAACAATAACTCCTGACTTTCCTTCAAGCTTAACTTGTTCAATAATATCTCGGATCAAACATAAAACTGAATGAATTCTTCTGTTAGGAATCCCACAATGTTGTATAGGCAGAAACAACCTCCACTACCCCTTTAAGTCTATTATTAATCAAAGTTGCCAAAATTTTATAATCGAATTTAACAGGGTTATAGGTCTCAATTTTTGAAGTCACCTCTATCTCCCGCTTTAAAAATATATATCTGACGGCCTTCCGAAAAGGAATTCAGCTCCACCCTTCAGTAAAAAAAATTAAACACCAAAATAAACATTCCACAATTTCAGCTTGGAAAACTTTATAAAATCCGTCGATAACCCATCTAAACCAGGTGCCACATTTAGTTTTAGGGAATTAATGACTTCTTTATCTCTAATTTCAAAGGCTGTTCTAATTTTCTCAGCAATACTTTATCTATTTTTGTTTCCAAAACCGGCCTAGAAAATGACTAATCTGAAAAGATTATGGAACAATTTTAGGCTCTAAATTCCTAAAATGCTGCCTAATAATCTCCCTAATGCTTTGCTAGAACTAACTTTAGTAACTCCTTGATATAAATATTCTAATGCTCCCCTATCCTTAATAGTTTTGCATAACTCAAATGGGTCCCCAAACATTGATTTCTTTAAATGATTCTGAACTAAAGCTTGAAGCGTTTTTGTTCTATCATACTGCAGATTTCTCATTAGACCTTTAATTTCAGATATTTGAATCGAAAAATTACCCCTAGAGGAGTTAGCACACGTCAAAATTTTTGAAGTTGGTTTCTAAGTTTTAAATATTCAAAAAACTGAGTTCTTCTTCCGAATCCCATATTTTTAAACCAACAAATACAATCATCTTTCGCTTCCTGCCACCAAACCCTAAATCTTGATACAAAAGACCACTGATAACCTGGCCTGCAAAATACAACAAATGGAATTGGTAACCACTTTCTCATGCAGAATCGAGGCGCTTAATTTCCACATAGTTTTTGTCTTAAAAACTCTGATGAGCTCCCACTTTGATGACAACTAAAGCATGATCAGAGAATTCCATTGAATAATCTGTGGACTATGTATCGATTCTCTTGGATATAAACAGATAATCAATCATGAAGCTTTTATCCTTTGTAAAAAGGTACCTCTCAGCCACTTTCACTATTATTAATACAATTCACTAAACTGCTGTTTTTATAACGCTTTTTAGACACACAGTATCACAATAGGTTCTTCTTCCCAAAGCCCTGTCTGTCCATACCCTTAATCCCCATTAAATTACAATTAAAGTTCCTCCAAAAAAATAGGGATTGTTGTGACCAGAAAAGGCTGAATGTCTGTGAAACACTTAACCTACCCGCTGATTGAGGACCATAAATATTAATTAATCTAATCATACTCTCATACCAGCACCCTCAATAATTAATATTCTACCAGGACATACCTCAATTAACTTATGTAGTTTAAAATTAAAAGAACTGAAAAGAATCTCCACCCCATCAGCCCTCTCATCCCCAAAGGACCAAAAAGAAGGTCCCACGGCCAATCTTTAACAAAAGACCTGACTTGATTTGTAGCAAACATCCATGTTTCTTGTAAAAACAAATGGATATTTGTAAATCGAAAATCAATTGAAAACCGCTTGTCTTTTCTGAGTTTTCAGAAGACTATGGGTATTTAAGGTAGCCCATGTTAAATCCATCTGACTAGCTTAACAGAAAAGGACCCAGGAAAATACTGTCATTTTCCTTCTTTTTTCTTTTTCCTTATAATCATCCTTCTGTAATTTCTCCCTCCAGTATCGACACTTGGGAATCGGTGTCTCCATATCCATTTCTGAATCTCCCAAGATAATTCAGCAAAAGGATTTTTGATTCAATGCTTTCTGGTTCCAGAGGCAAAAGAATTTTAGATGTTCTACTTGACCTTCTTAAAGATAGAGGGCTACAGGGGGTTGTAATAGTTAACACCAGGCCCCTCCATTCCTCCGAATTCTCAGTATAACAAACAGGTTGAAGGAGATTAGGAACCACTGTTCCTACTTCCAGTTTCTGAGCTACATTATTAGCAACTTCTAATCCTTCCTTAATTTTAATGAAGCTCTGAGAGACAGCAAGGTCTCTAACCACGGGCCTCCTTTGCTGAGACTGCTGCCTCCTGTGCCTGTTGGATCAAAAGATCAGAATCACCACAAGACTGTTTATTCTGGCACTAGGGACAATCTTTAAAAGCATGATTCAGTTCTTCACACAAATCACATTTCAAAGCATTCAACAAAACATAGTAATATGACCTACTTCACCACAATTATCACACTTAGGCTGATCACAAGCACTAGACAAATGCACTCTAGACCCACATCTGTAGCAGGCCCTGGGCTGTCCACTATAAAAGCAGACCCCCTATCCTCCCTAACAAAAATGAGTTAGGGATATGTTCTATACCTGCCACAGATTGTCTTAGCTTCACCTTAAACTTCCACCCACCTGTCCAAAAAGTTCTGAATCTAATATTGGTTCAGGTTCACTCAACACTTCGCACTTCTGGGATAACCAAAATTTAATATCCTCAACATGAACACCCTCGCTCCTAAACATTATTGTCACAAACTTAATTAATGGTTTTGATAATGGAATAACAAAAAAGGGGTCCATAAAGGAGAAAATTTTACTTGGTTGTACCTTTCCCAAAAAGATCTAGTAAAGCTGGGGAACTAAAACTAATGTCATAGTTATCCTCCCCGAGATATTAATGAAAGCAAATACATCTCTGGGGAAAACTTTAAAGAGTCTTTAATTAAGGTTCGACCTACATAAAGCCTATTTGGTTTTTCCTTTAAACCCCTTTATATCGGATTCGTACTGCATTTCTCCTTGAGCTGCTTCTCTTACTTTGTGCAAATAAACTTGACAATAAAGGTTTTCCAGGCCTAGCTCCACTATCCTCTGTCTGCTCAGCATTCTCTAGATTAGGCCTCACTTCTTTAGCACCAGGCACATTATTATGTTGTTGTGCAACCTCTGAAAATGAATTATTTTGTGATGCAACAGTATCAGCCAAAACTTGAGACCCACCCCTCTTTCCTGGTTTCCACTCTGGAGTGGTATACTGCAGACCCCAAGAATCCTCCCAGGCAGAGTCCGGAGTCCATACTCCATGTCCCATCTGCTTCCACCCAGCCGGCCGATAAAGCAGCTCATGGAGTCCAAGTCTTATCATGTTCTCCCGACGTCACAGTACTCCCAGTCAGGACATTTTTGAAGAAACAAGTTCCATTGTTTGAGGCATACACAAAGCTTTATTTTCTGATTGGGGCTTAAAACAAAACTCAGTCACCCTTCCTGTACCCCATTCTCCGTTGGTAAACTGTTGGGGAAACCTTGGAATAATGGACAGCTTTAGGATTATAAACAAAGCCCGAATCCTTAGAGATAGGAATAGTAGGGAAGTCATTGAGCTGTTAGAAGCGTACTTACAGACCGCAAACGATCTATTCCCTTGCTCCCGCCTCACGCCAGCCCCTATCTGATCGATTCGCCTTCTTTCTGTTGCATAGCTCCCAAACCACAGTCTGACCTCAAAACTTTCGCTGCTCCACTCTTAATGCTTTTGCCAACTCCGCTAAACTCTGGATCTTGAAGCTGCTCACCGCCACTTCCACGCTGCCGGATGACCTCACTGCTTTTTCACGATTTTAAAGGTGCCGCTTGTTGCTTGCTTACCAGCCATCCAGGATCCTCCGCATCTTCAGCTTTTAAGGAACTCCCATGCTGTTTTGAACTGCTGCCTCGGATAACTTCTCCAGGGGTAACTCTCTCCCCATGACCATGTAAAAATCGCCCTGAAACAGGTTAACTTGACTCTCCTCCATCTCAGCGCCTACCAGCGCCTTCTCCACCTCCTCCTCCAACTGAGCCATGGTCAGCTAGTCAACGCCACAACACTCAGATTCCCACTGGCTACTGAGAACCAGCAGCAGTAGGGAATTTCACGGTGTCCTGGCCAATTTTCTCTCATTCACTAAAATACCACCAGCAGCTTAATCTGGTCAAGGTCAGTTGGCATTCATCTGTATTTCCTCCCGGTCGTGCCTGAAAATAGGCAGGATTTGTCTAGTGCACTTACCCGTCAACAAAAGCTAAATAAATAAAATTACAGGGTAACATAACAAATACAAAAAGAAAATTCTAGTGGAATGTAGTCAAACAAGTATAAAATGGTCAAGCAAGTACATAATAAACAGGCTACATCATGATCAAATGCATACAATTTTACAATAAAGCAGGTGAACATAGAAACACAGAAACAATGACAGCAGAAGGAGACCAAGGGTCCATCTAGTCTGCCCAGAGCAGAACAGAACAGAAACAGTGTATAACAAGCATAGTAATGGTACATGGCTTCAGAGCCAAAGTCTGACACAGTTCAAAGTGTACACTGGAGGGACGTAGTTAAGATGATTGGCAGTTACAATTGCATTGAACTGCTAGGTTGCCTGTAGTGCTGTCTTAAACTGGTCAAACTTAGGTAGATTTATTAGGGTTTCAGGCAGCTCATTTAACCAGCCAGCAGCCCTAACAGTGAATGAACACTTGCCCAGTTGAATACGATGAAAGGACAGTTCAAGGACATTCCAGTCATGCTCCTGGTGTTGTAAAGATTGGCAACAGGGTAGAAGTAGTGAGTTAGGGCTGGGGGCAGGGTGTCAGCCCAGTAGTGCCTTCCTGGCTAGCAGACATGTTTGGAACTTAATTCTGTTAGGTAGGGATAACCAGTTAGTGTGGATGTATAGGTACAACTATGGGCCATTGCCTGCCCCAAGCACAAAGTGACAAGCCTCATTACAGATCAAATTATTTCCTGAGAATGGAGTTACAGGCAGTTGTGTGGAGAGTGGTGCCTTAGTCAGCTAGCAACAGTACTGAGCTTGCCAGCATGAGGTTTGTCCAGTTACAGTACATGGCACCCAGTCTTCAGTTTACTGTGGATGCAAGGTGGTCAATGGGGAGCGAAGATAAGTTATCATCAAAGATCATCCTGAGGTATTTAAAGGTTTCTACCTGCCTGTTCAAGTATATGTCACAGGTCATTGGGGATGACAAGGGGAGACATTTTCTTCATTTGCAGGCTTGTGAAGAGAATGATTTTATTTTTTTTTTTTTTTGTCATTTAGAACCAGTTGGTTACAAGAGAACCATCTTTCAAGGGCTTCAAAATTACCTGAGAGGATGGAGATGAGGCTTCCAGGGTCAGGGCTTCCTGGAATAGATGACATCATCATCTGCATAGAGATACATTGGCAGACTGACAGGCATCAATCAGGTGGCTTAGGAATAACTCAAATAGGGGCCCAGAATGGGGCCCTGGAGAAAGCCAATCAATAAATTCCTAATGTCTGACATGGAGCTGTCTATTTTCATGCACTGAGTGCAATTAGTGAGATAACTCTGGAACCAGGTGGCTGTCTAGTGACAAGTCTAGACCATGAAGTTTGCTTAGAAAGAACTTATGACTGACCAAGTTAAAGGCTTTTGTCAAGTCAGTATAGATGGTGCCAACCTTGTCTCCATTGTCAATGGCCTCAAGGACAAAATTGAATACTCAGTTAGTGCTGTTTTGGTGCTATGTTTTTCCAAAATCCATGCTGTCAGGGATAATATATTTCAAATTTTTCAAGGTATGAAACAAGTTGATCAGACGCTATTCTCTCAAGTGCTTTGGATGGGGAGAGTATGGAAACTGGCTTGTAATTGGCAAGGTTAGAACAGTCTCCACTTTTAAAAACCAGCGAGGTTTCCAATTTTCAGGGAACTGAGAGTAGTGCAGAGAGAAGATAAACATTTTAGAAATGGGGTAGGCGAGTTCCTGAACAACAAGGGCAAATAGCCTCATATCAATTGAATCACCCCCGATTCTGGTCCCAGCACCTTTCTTATATAATTAGAGGCATACCTTACTGAGACAGGTTTAAAACAAAATTCAGGTCATCCTGGCTCAGGGTTATTAACTGGTGTTACTAGGAGTTATTGATTGACATGGTGTGATGGTGGAAGCTATCCCTGAGCGCCACTGCACTTAATTCCGCTGATATTTTTAAATTTTACATTTTATTTACTCAGGGTATCTAAACTGAAGTGTTAACATTTTATGTACACAGCTTATGTTGAATTATAATACCGTAAATAAATCTATCGCTTGTAATGATGACAGGCCATTGTGGAAATAAATTTTATATCCACAATGGCTCATTTATTTTCATTTTGATACATCATTGTTATTGACACTAAAAGAGACCAACCACTTGCTAAGTTCTCCATCCTTAACAGTCAGTCAGCAACCGAATATGAAAATGAAATCAATGTGTATCACAAAGCGCACTCAAGTATTTTACCCTTACTCATAAAACAGAAAAATGGTTCCTATGGCCACCCATATTCACAACGGCCCCAAGACAAACAAAACCTCATCTTATGTCAAATTTTTCCAATGCCCATTCAGTCACGAAAATGACAGCTCTCATGATTTATTTTTAATCCTCATCTTCTACTCCTTCACAGTCATATTTTTTGCCATTCAGACTACAAATTAGGAAACACATGCACATTACAGTGCAGTTGGAGCCCCATTCCCACCCAGCTACCCACTTAACATTACAAACACTTTAGTGATGCTACTTTCCAACATCCAAACAGGCAAGCAATTGGTCACGGTCAGAAAACAGCACTACCACAGCACCTCTAATGAACATCTACGAGAAGTCACCAACATCCTCCTCAAAAGTGTATCCTCCTCAATCACAGCCTCAACACTGGCAAGGCGAGTGAAGGATGATATGAGTACAGCTACAAGTCTGAGTAGAACGAGAGTACCCTGAATGCCACATGGACAAGACAATCCCAAGGCAATCCACAGTAAAATCCATTTAAAGTTCAGCTGCTAAGTTTTATTATCCTAAATGTGAATGTGATTGAAACAAATTCAAATAAACTGTAGGCATTGAACATACAGTTGTCATATACTGAATATGCTATTTATTTCCATTTGGGAGGAGCAGGACTTTCATAACTCATGCATAGTTTCATCACTCAAGAGTTATGGTCCTGCCTATCTCGTGGAAATAAATATCATATTTGAGTCAGGTCATTGTATATCCTGGGTGGGATATTCAGACATGTGCCAGCATGAGCAAGCCTGGCACAGCACAACTGGGATGCGCCAGGGCATGGCCGGGCAATATTCAATGGTGCTGCACCATGGCTCAACACCATTGAATATGGCACTGGGCTGCTCGAGACTGTGCACAGCGCAGTGGCACCGCGCCAGTGCAAGTGGCAGTAGAGAAGCAGGGCTGCAGCAGCACAAGTACAGCTCAGCTAAGTGCAGCAAAGTGATATTCACATGAGCATGCAAATGAGGCCATTATGAATGCAAGGCACAAATGGGACCATTTGTCATTATGGCCCCATTTGCATGCAGGTGCGCTGATCCCTGGCGCATTTGTGCCTGGCACCTGCCAGGCTGCAGCCAACGGGGACCGACGCCTGCCCCTTGGTGGGCAACGCACCCCAACACCCGATTGTGGGCATCAGTAGAATAAAATATTCCCTGGTGGTCCAGTGACCTGTTCCCCAGCCCAATCGCGGCTTCAGTATAATAACATTTTTCCTGGTGGTCCAGTGGACCCGCTCCCCAGCCCAATCATGGGTTTCAGTATAATAAAATATTCCTGGTGGTCCAGTGGACCCGGCTCCCCAGCCGATCGCGGGCTTCAGTATAATATGATGTTCCCTGGTGGTCCAGTGGACCTGATTCCCAACCCGATCGCGGGCTTCTGTTGTAAATAAATGCCCCAGTGGGCCATCGGCACCCCCTCCCCACCCGCCCACTCAGACCCGCCACCCGCTCCCCGGTCAGCAGCAGGTGGCAGCTCCCCATCCGCGAGCTGCCTGGCCGCCCGCCGACTGACAGCATACAGTATGGCTGTTAGCCCATTGGTCCACTGCATGGACCAGTGGGCGTGCAGGCTAATGCTGTACTACACAGTCTCGAAATGTGAATGAACCATTCATTTTGGGACTATTTAGTACAGTAGCGGTGCATCCATTGGCCCACTGCGAGGGACCAATGGAAGTACAGCTGTACTGTACGCTGTCAGTCGGTGGGTGGCCGGGTGGTTTGCGGGTGGGAGTTGCCGCCCGCCACTGACCAGGGGAGTGAGGTGGTGGGTCTGAGGGGTGGGTGGAGGGGGTGCCAATGGCCCACCGGGCATTTATTTACAACAGAAGCCTGCATTGAGTTGGGGATCGGGTCCACTGGACCACCAGGAAATATTTTATTATACTGAAGTCCGCAATTGGCTGGAGCTGGTCCACTGACCACCAGGACAGTAAACATTCATTTGCCCGTGATTGGGCATGGGGGTAGGGTCCACTGTACCACCAGGGATATTGATACATTACACCCGTGTTCAGGCGGGAGGCATGATGCCCGGCCTGTGTCTGGGTGGTCAGGCCACCCACAGCTGGTGGCTGCCGTGTTGCACCCTGCAATATGGCAGCTCACCTGTGGGTGACCAGGACTTGCTCCTGCTTTTCAGGAGTGGATCTTTGTGCCCCTGTGCGGCGCAAAGGCGGGTTTGTGCATGCATATGCACTGCACATCCTGGGCTGAATATCGATGTGCCGGATATGCATGAGCACGCCTCGCACTTGCACCATATATATTACTGGTGCACCTTAGTGCATCGGGAACCGCGCAGTGCAACATCCCTTTGAATATCACGCGGGTGATCAGTGGTGCGCATGGCGCAACACTGTTGCGCCATGCACAACCCTTTGAATATCCCACCCCTGTATTTATGCAATAGGCTTGGTGGTAAATTCAGTCCAATAAAGCTTGTTATTCGAGCAACTATATGTCTAAATGAAATTTACACATATAGTAGCTACCTCAGCAAGATTTATATACATAGTAAATACATCCTCAGTAACACCCCTTCCCCACTCCCGCACTAGTTTGCAAAGCTTCAGTTTCATTTGAAAAAGCATGAAACATTTACACAAACACTGGCCCTACTTTGACCGGTCACTGACATAAACTCTCACTACTTGAATCCCTTGCCTACAAGAAATCCAAGATGGAGCGCGCAAACACAGTGAGGCGGGTGGTGCTCAAGAGGTGGCCAGCCCAAAAAGCTCAAGTCCAGACAAGTGAGCACTCACACAAGAAAAATAAAAAGTATTGCAGCTAATGCTCAAAGATATTTATTTAGCCGGAGCCGAAACTAGCTAGTTTTGCACCAGCTAAATAAATGTCTTTTGAGCATTAGCTGCAATTGTTTTTGGGTTATTTTTTCTTGTGTGAGTGCTCACTTGTCTGGACTTTGAATCCTTGCCTATCTGCTGCTTCTCAAACAGCATTAACATAATTAAAAAAAAGTTTCTCAGACCCAGCTTCTCCAACCGCACACTCACTTGTCTAACCACTCACTCAGCTGCCCAGCTCTCCTGTTGAAACCTCCACTTCTACAACATTCACCCCCTGCATTGCTCCCACCACCATCACAACCACTTATAACACTGCTCTCGGCCTCAGCTCCCGCCTTCATTCAACCTCAGCAGAGGCAGTCACAACAGCACATCATTGTATATCCTCTATTTATACACCACCAGTGGAGATCAAAATTGCAAGATAATAATTGATATCTTGGTAGTTAACTTCAAGATGTCATGATGTCTTGTTGTTAATGTTGTAATAATATATATCTTTAAAACTTAGTTTTATCACAATGAGTACTGAACCAGTGAGAGTGCAGCTTTCACAGTGTTGATGACATCACAATTGCCTAGTGCAGCATTTAAGGCAACAGGTGAAACAAAGAAGTAACAGTTCAATCTTCAAATAAAAAGCTGTAACTAATAAACTAATGTTGTATAAATTAAATAGGCAATGATTTGACTCAAAACGCACAGTTTATCATCACTGCCGGCACTTCCAGCGCCTGGACCAAGTGCACCTGCTATTATGGTACCAATTTCCAGGGTTTGCCACCCCTTCCTCGAGGTCCACCCCCGGAGTTTGTATCCTTAGTTGGGGGGGCATGGATGCAGTCCCCCACAATAGAATGGGAGTTTGCTGGGAATTCCTGCACCCTGATGGCGTGACGCACTCGGCTGGCGAGGTCACCACCAGGAACTGCTTATCATCACTTGAGAGGGCTGGACATTTTAACTTACTTGTGACTCTGCCACTCATGAGTTATGGTTCTGTCCCTCACACTTGGAGATAAATTTCATATTTGGAATCAGTCCATTGCATATCTCATATTTTTACTGCCTGGGTCTCCTTCACAGCTGGAAGACCTCAGCTACAGGGTTAGCAACTGACTTGCTCCAGGACACATAGCCCATGCCAGTGACCATGGTAGGATGAGAACTAATAGTGGTCTGTTTCACTGTTCAGTCACTCTAACCACTACAGCACACTGTCTCCTTACTAAAGTGCATTGCATTCTGCTGTATGCAAGAGGTGAATGCTTAGTCACTGATGTTGCTACACTAACTCATGGATTGGTCCTGTAGAACAGATCCACTATATTAAGCAGGCTACACTGAAATTTGTTTTACAAATTATGCATTTGCATTGAATGTAACCTATAATAGATCAGTTAAATCTGCTGTCTGAGGGATTCCTTAATGTCTATACCAACAACTGCAATGCAGTCATGAAATCAAGTGATGCTTGTCTATATTGTTATGTATTCAACCATATTGTTTGGAATAATTGCAAGATCTTTAAAGGAAATCTACAAGAGTGTTGTTTTTTTTCCTTTTGAATTTGCAGTATACCTTTATTGCCATAATAAAGGATTAAATCACAAAAGTTGGTCATTTCAAAGATAATGAAATGCTGCACCACCTAGGTAAATTTTATATTTCCTCCATTTCCCTGCATGACAGCTTCTTTGAGTAGTACCCTCCCCATTCACCATCACTGGTTGGAATGCTGAGATACAAAAATGTGCCGTAGTTTCAAATGCTAAAGATATCACCATTGCAGTTGCATTTCCCACCTGATGCGGTATGGTGCAGGATACAAAACAGCACATACATATACAGTAGCAGAGCTTTTGCATACCTACTTTTAACAGGCAGTAGTGCACATATAGAGGACAGAGCATGGAACTGTGAACCAGGAGTTCCTAGGTAGCGTTCTTTCTATCACAGCCTGTGGCTCACTGCATGACCTCAGCAAATCACTTTACAGTGGAGCTTGCCAGGATGCAATGCAGTGTCACAGATTCCTGCATGACAAAAGTTTTACTGCCATTGGCATCTCTTGTTTCCTGCAGCACCTCTGCTGCAGAATGCTGTAGGAGAGGAAGAAGAATCAGCATTTATATAGCACTTTTCATACATATTGTACCCCAACGTGTTTTACACACAATGTTAGACTGATAGTGACGTAACTGAAGGTATCCTTGCAGCATCTGTCCAGTGTTGGAATTAGACTTTACAAGCTTTGAGAGCTAGGGGCCCACAGGAGTCATATCTTTAAATTAAGCCACCCTTCCCATTATAAGTCAATGGCAGTGATTTGTGAGCTACCAGGACCTCTTCAAAGCTGAGGGAGAGCACTGGCAAGCCCCCCATAATTCCAACACTGCTTCCATCCTCCCAGCACTACAATTGGGAAGAATCATCAACTTATCATCCACATGGTGCTGTGTCTCAGTTGCTTAGTATAGGTCAGCTTTACATATTAGGTAATCTTCTACAGAGCGTGAGCTTGTGCTCTGATATACGTACAATTTAGGTGCATTGTGAGGGCTGCAGGCCGAGTGCAGTCAATCACCCAAGGCATGCATATATCAGAGAATGACCACACACCCTCTAGTGGATTATCTGTCTTATAAAATGTCCAGGTTCTGAGGGATGAAAAGAAGTGCAGGTGTGTGGTCATTGCAGAATAATGCACTGTCATGTAATGTGTTTTATCCAATCAGGAGACTGGATTTTCACATATTTTCTTACCTATTTTATAAATAATGATAAACTTTTTTTTTTCATTTTTAATTTTGGCTGGGAAAGGTGCACTGAGACGAAGTTTATTTCTGGTGTTCTGGGAGCACAGGGAGGTTAAGTGACTTGCTCAGGGTAACACAGTATGAAAGCGGAGGTTGCTGAACTCAGACTCAGGATTGCTGGATGTATCAAGCTTGTTTGCAGCTCATTGCTGTAACCACTAGGCTATACTATGAACTTTTGTACCCTCCCCATCTAGCACTATATGAAGTATCAGTCTGTGCATGCTGGCAGGCATCGGCTGTCATAGACTGAGCCAGTAACAATCTAAAAGAGAATTTAATGAAACCAATTTCTTAATAGCTGAGTCTATGCTATGATTTTTATAAGACACTATGGACACATTTATGGACACTTGAGCTCTTCCAACAAACTCCCGGACTACATTACTGCCTGCCTTCCTGCAAGTCCACCTAGTAGCTAATGCATTAGAAGTCATTCACTAATCTCCTTAAAATTCCCAGGATTAGCAACCACTTTGGTAGGGCTGCCATAAGTCATGCTTGCCCACACTATGGAGAGGGATCCAAAGTTCCTTGAAACTCAGCACCTTGTCAGTATTGCTATGTTCAGGCATCTTTATGACATAACATTTACTGAACTTTGTAAATGTTACCACAGCTTCTAGTGGTTCTACTAGTGGATGCATAACGCTAATTCCACCCCTCATTTATATACCCTACCCTGTAAATCCCTCCCTAACTTATTAAGTAGCCAGTCCTGCCTGGCCTTCAGAGCCCTGGCATACTCCCAACCTTCCTTCATGACTCTAAATTAGTTGCCTGTTGGTTTCTGGTTCCTACAATCTAAGAAAACATATTTATTTCCTAGGATGCAATGATTATGATCTGCCCTCCCTGGCTGATACTAGTATCTATGACTTCAATCATGTATAGGGAAGAATGTACTTTGTATAATTATTGCTTGACATAGTATTTACCTGTTCCTCACTAGTGCAATGGAATGTTTATAATGTACCTTACACATGTAAATCTGTATTCCTAAATTCTATTTTTGTGTAACATATGTATGTCTATCCTTATGACTAACTGCAGGTCCACCTTGCAAATGAGCTTGCTCAACGGTGATCGCCTGGATAAATAAAGATTTGATTTGATTTGATTTGATTTGATTTGATAAGTGTAACCTCATTACAAGAGATTCACTGGTTCCTGACATGTTATCCCATTTGTCTTGTTCATATTTCACTACCACTGTGTTACATTCTTTGTCACATATCAGGTGGGAAAACCAATCATTGCTTTGCTTTGGGAGTGCAAATGCTACTACTCCATCCATTTAACACCAGTTCAGGTTTTGGAAAACTGAGTGCACATTATCAGTGCTAAATGTGTGAACTGACGGTCTTCATGACAGACCGTATCAGTGGCTTGGGGAAACATTCACTCAGTAAATGGCTTTATCAGATGTCAGGAAGTGTTTTGTCTAATTTCTGCTGCCTACTCCTAGCTCAGTCTACATAGCAAAAAGTGTTAATATTTCTCAACACTTTCCTAAAAGGACAACAAACTTTACATGTCTTTTACACTTTACTTATAAGGCCAGTTTCGAACCTCCTTCCATTACCCAAGGTCCTTATCCCACTAAAAGAGCTTTCTGGTGTTCTGTCCCCATTCCAGCCTTGGATTCATCTCCTAGTCCAGTCCTCCACTGCAGTAATTTACAACTAATCTCCCACAGACAGGACCCAAAGCAGCCCAACCCCTCAAAGACACAACTCTCTAGAGAAAGGGGACCAGTTTGAAGGAGCAGCAAGGTGGAAGAGTCGAAGAGCACCTAGTGAGCATTGCTGACAGGGTGACTTCATCTGTCCAGGGTGTCTGGCAATGTTTGCACCCTATGGCTTTCTCATGGTCTCTCCTCAGAGCTGTTTGACAGGGACAGTCCAGCAGTATGTTTAATAGGGACATTAGAAGGGTGCCCTGCCCCTACTCTGCAAGTTCCAAACTCCACTGTGGACACTAAATATTGTCACATCAAGTTTGGATTGAATGGATGCTGATGTTCACCATCCTGTAAGGAATATAGAACCCATCCTGCGTGATCAAGAAGCAGTCATGTTACAGCAGATCTGCCTCCCCAAGACAAGTGCAAAAACAATAAAGAAACAGGGCTGCACAGAGGACAACAAAGTAAAATATACTTCCAGTAAAAAAGCTTTTTGAAGCTAAAACAGCTTGGTAAAGTGATACCTTACTTTTCCCATTTATGAAAACTTGATTAGTAAGACCTGAATAAGAAAACAAAAATTTTAGTTCTCAGTGTGGGAAGTCTCTTTGTCACAAATATAATATTTCCTGCACCTTTGAAGTTTAAAATACTATTGGCTGTCTTTAAATTTTTAAACTTGAAAACCTTAATTTGATACAGTTAGGTCTGATTCTACCTGCTATTTAGAAAGAAGAAATTATTGTTTTTCACCCCTGAGGAAGGTCACGTGGAGCTGGTTTCTGTGACTTCCTAATACTGCAATGTGAAGAGCTATTTTAATTTTAATTATTATTTTTTATTTGCAACTATATCTTGCTTTGGTCTCTTCTGTGTAGCCTCTTTTTATTGTTTGTGCTAAAGTTTTAACGTACTCCACTGCCTGAGGGCTACCACACTGACTTACTGTGGGCTGACCCAATTTATTCTTTCTTGCCAAGGCAGGGGCATCTGAAGCATATAATAACCTATCAGTCATAGCCTGTTAGCTCCTGACAATACAAGCTTGAACAAACCTATAAGGCAGCATGATATGAGGCCGTACAGTCACCACATTACTTTAAATGACGTTTTTCATTCCTTCAAAATTGAATGGCCATACTGTATTTCACTACATAAATATACATAGAAGTCGAAAACCACAAACTGCAGCATTCACTACTTGCCAAAGAAATATAGATAGCTGCTCAGCACAATTGGATGTTGTGTCCAAAACTTTATTAGTTATTAAACCAACATGACGATTAAAACAAGCTCAGGAACACACCTCAATGTTTCATGCTTGTACACTTTTTTTTTTAACTTTTATTGATTTCATTACACAAAACTAAATGTCTTGTTTTACATAAGATAAAACAAATTCTCACATTAGACAACCAAAATGGATACAATCTACATAGCTATTGTAATGCTTCTTCCACAGTAACTTTCTTCTAAAAATACCAAATTACGTTAAAAGTTATTTATAGCCACTATGCCAGACTTGTGCAGAAAGTCTCATGTTCTAGTATATTGATATTCACAAGTTACTTATACTTATAAAGGAAACTTAGAAACAGTTGAAAAGCTAACCAAACTTTAAGGTCTGAATCTCTTTAAAGAAACTTCATTTTTCATTCAATCAAAATTAGAGAGTGTATCAACCAGTTGTATGCTAATTTATATTTAACTCTTTCATTGTTATCCCAGAAATGAGAGGTCATTCTCGGCCTCCCCAACCCCCAGTGCCAAAGGCATCCAGCTTCACCTAGCCTTGGGGTTGAGAATCCTCAGAGAATTACTTGGGGATCCATCCCATTCTCTGATTATTTTTAGTTATCTTGACCCAACCAAATCACCCATCTTGTCCACCTGTTCTGGAGAGCTGAGGTTATTTGTTGGAGCTTAAAGGTAAGTTTCTCAAGCCGTTGTATCCTGCAATTGGCCTCCAGCCACTCCAGTGCTGTCAAAGGTATGCTTGAAGCTACTTTCTAGTTATTGCTTTAGTGCAGCCACAGTCAATACCTGCCAAGGTAAACAGCCTCCCATCCCTGACCTCCCTAGGATCTCTCCCAGCACAAGAATCTCTGACCCAGTTGACCCTGTACCTGAAATATCTGTTTTAGGAGTTGGTTATATGTGTCCAAAATTGTAAAGGCTAGGACAGGACCAAAAGATGTGGGTGTGCGTGGCTCTAGTCTCCCACACTGTCTCCAGCAATGTGAGGTTGTACCCGGCTGTTGTGCTTGAGACCATCACGGGTACCCTGAGTATCTAGTCCTCATTTCCATAGAACTCCCTCCATGAGGGTGAGGAGGTCACCTTCAAGTGTTTCTCAAGCTCTTTTCCCACTATCTCTCTGTAATAGCTGTATTCATTTCCTGTTCCCATTCTTGTCTGATGTACTCAGTGTTGGAATTAAACTGCTGTATATATCTCTATACAGATGAGTTATCGCACCCAAGGCATTATCAGATCTCCAGAGCTGTTCAAAATCTCCTCCCTAACTCCCAGGCCTCCTGCAAGCTAGTCTCTTCTGCTTGTTTTGGTTAATATAGCTACAGATTTGGAAATCTCATTTTATCCGCTGGAGTAAGATTAAAACATTTCTGAGTTACTAAGAGGAGCAGTCCTCCTTGCCTCCTGTTGCAGTTGCCAGGGTGCCTGAAACCTGCCTTGGCCTTAATCGCGGAACCAGGAGTCCAGAGCTGCCGGACTAAATTCAGGGTCTACCAACCACCACCTGTACCTCCATGCCCTATTGGGGCTTACTCCTACCCAAAGTACCCCTTCTCCAGCCCTCCAGTGTAGTCTGGGTGGCCATGAGCCCTCCTCCCCAGTTTTGGATTAGTCTCTAGGGTGGACAAGGAGGAATCACATAGTTCCCATTTCAATCTCTTTCCAGGTGGCCTTGTAGGTCGGGTGACCCCACAGCAGCCCAATCCGCACCTGGGTGGCAACCTAGTAACCTTCAAGAAGGGGTACAGCCATACCCCCTTGCTCCTTAGGAAGGAACATTGTCTGTTCTGGTCTCTGGGTTTCTTGTTAGCCCATATGTATCTCATAAGTGTTCTTTGCCAGGTTTCTAAGTCTTTCTTTGAAATGGTACATGGGTCACCCTGGAAAAGGTATAGAAAATGAGGCAGTGCATTCATCTTCACTGCTTGTATTCGAGCATGGAATGGGAGTGGTAGGACACTCCATTTTGGATGTCCAACTTCAACTGTGTAATAAGGGTACAAAATTGAGTTGATATAACTGTGAGGGTGAGTTACCAATGTGAATCCCTAAGTATTTCATCTGCTTTAAATCCCATCTCATGGCATACGCATCCCTCAGGTGGGGGAAGGGTATAACAAAGATAATATCTCTGTTTTGGAGGTGTTTAAAGAATAACCAGCCTGGGTGGAGAACTGTGTTAATTTGTTCATCATCTGGACCAAGGATTTCGTAGGGTCCTCCAGGTATAGTAGTATATACGTCAACATATAAGGAAATCTTGTACCTACATCCTGCAATCTGCAACACCTTAATTCCCTCATCTTGTCTAATACACTAGGCTAGGGGTTCAATGTATAAGGCAAATGGGGGTGACAAAGGACACCCTTGCTTAGTTCCTCGCCCCAAGGAAAGCCAGTGCATGATGTCAGTTTGCCGGATGTAGGCCTTCAGGGTTTTATATATTTTGATATCAAGGATAGAAAGGAGTCCCTAATCCAAAACAGGACAGGGTCTCTTCAAAAAGTCCAAGACACCTTATCAAATGCTTTTTCTAAGGCCAATGTTGACCAGAAGGGCAGGTTTTGTGGTAGAATTTAGATGGTCAATTATATGGACAGTCTTCCAAAGGTTGTCCTGGACTTGACGCCTGGGATGAAGCACATCTGGTCCAGGTTGACCAAATTTGGAATCAATACTTGAAGCCTTTTAGTCATAATTTTTTATAATTTCATTTTTATTGAGCTTTTAGCATACATAGTCGACATATCAGACTGTTTACATCATCCAGATTTTACTGATGATTATGGAATCAGTTCCAGAAGCATTTTACAGTAGGTTTATAGTTTTATGACAGAGGTCTCCAATATACTAACTTTAATAATTTAGATAAAATGAGAAGAGGCTCAAAATACTCCATGTTCATTATGAGAGATCTATCTATGACAATTAATGTTGAGTAGAGAAGGCCACCTGATCTACAGCTTAAATGAGATTTCACATTAGTTAGTGACCCATTCATGCTCCATATGTGAAGGATTATCCTGTCTTCACCGACCACTCCACTTAAGGGGAGGATTGGTGAAGGAGCAGGAGGACAACTGGAGTGTTCCCGCAGCTGCCCCAACCCAGCTTTTACAAGAGGGGAGGGGGAAGTGGGGAAAGAGGGTATTTATACTAGTAGAATAGGATTTGGAGGGGTAGTAGGTGGATAGTTAAATGTGAGGGTCTAGAAGGATTCTAAGTGACTATAACTATTTTAAGAGATTCTTTTCCCCAGTAGTGAGACTCAGGGACAAAGGAGTCATCTTGTAGCATATAATATAGCTGCCATCGGGACCATCTGGAATTAAATTGATCTCCTTGGTCATTTAGGTTATGAGTTATCCGCCCATATAGTATATCTGTTTAGTAATCAGCCACCAGTCTTGAATGGTTGGGATTTTGTTGCTAACCATACTTTTGTAATGGCCTTCTTGGCCACTGTAAGGAGAAGGAGGAGATGGAGGTATCTAATAGAGGTTTTCTTAGTTCTTTAGGGATTAATAGTAAAATATATAGTTCCCAGTTAATTGAACTTGAGGACCAAAGAGTTCTCACAGGTTAGCCTGAAGGGCTATTATAAATGGTTGAAGTTTGAGGCAGGTCCACATAATTTGTGAATGGGATGCTCTGACCTCTCCAGATAGACGGCAGCAGGCTGCTGATCTAGAATGGGCATAGTGACTGGTGATTATAGGGTTCTGAAATATCTAATAAGGTTTTTCCATGTGTATTCATGCCACTGATGGGAGCTGGTTACCTTAGCAACATATTGGCACACTTTCTGCCATTCCCAGAGTAATGGGGTGTTCTAACTCCTCTTGCCATTGGAGTTCAATATTATCAGTAATGATTAGCTGATGAGCTTTTTGGGAGTGGCAGTATGCTGGAGAGTAAGTGTCTTTGCTCATGGGAATTATTCAGTCGGATTTGAACTTTGATCGGGGGCATCTGAGCGATGCTCGGGCAGAGACAGGCAGGAGTCATAATAGTGGTGAAGCTGTAAAATCTATAGAAGTCCCTCATAGGTAGATTGTATTGGGTTTGACTTTCAATAAAGGGTCGTAGCATTCCCTGAGTTGTGAGCTGTGGGAGGTATGTAAGCTCAGTCTTTCCCACACTAAGAACCTGTGATCCATTCTGTTAGGAATTAACTGGTCTATGCTTGCTATGGGGCATATAAGGGTGTAAAAGGGCTCTAGATGTTGTGAGCTCCTTATAGTTCTCTAAGCATTTACATAATGAATTATCCATGGATTCGTAAGGTTGGAGGGTGGAGATTCATTGTGTTGCCCATATATTTTCCCAAGTAGTCCCTGTTACTAATAAGAGACATTTCAATTCTGCCCATTGTGGTAGTTATGCTGCTCTGCCTCACCATCAAGTGTGTAAGCAGAGCAGCATTATGATAAAGTCGGAGGTCGGAAGTGAAAGCCCCTTCCGACCTTGAGAGAGTGAGCACCTAAGGCGAACTCTAGGTGTCTGCCCTGCCAAATGAATCTGGAAATAGAGTGGTTCCATATCTGAAATGTTTTGTCTGTAAGGGAATGGGAACATTCTGAAATAAGTAAAGGGCCCTGGGAGGACTACCATTCTAACTAGCTCTATTCTTCTGGAGAGGCTTAGTGGCAGAGTGTTCCAAGTGGCCAAGTCAGTTTTAAATTGAGAGGTGAAGGGGCATAGTTATTTTTATAGTAGTCTGCTGGAGACTGGGACAGTTGGATACCTAGGTATTTCAGTTTAGTCAGGGTCCAGTTGCAGGGAAATAGGTTTTGTACGTTGGAGGAAGAGGATAGTGGAATGTGAGGATCTCAGTTTTGGAGAGCTTAAGCTTGTATCCAGACACCTGTCCAAACTCGTCTAAGAGTTGCCTTATTGCTGGGAGTAATTTTTCTGGATTCTGGAGGTAAGTAGCACGTCATCGGCATACAACACAATTCAGTGCTCCATGCCTCCCAGAGTGACTCCAGTGAGATTCTGTGAGTCTCGAATATACTGTGCAAGAGGTTCTATGAATAAAGTTGAAAGAGCGGGAGAGGTGACAGCCTTGCTCTGGTCCCTCTACTCTAGCCGGAAATACCCAGAGTGATGTCCATCTATCTTTTACACAGGCCTGGGGTAGCATATATATTTTGTAGGACCTTAATTAGGGTTGAAGGATCCCAATTTTGTGGAGAACCTGATATAGGAAATGGTCAAGCCACCCTATCGAATGCCTTTTCGCCAAGACTGATTAAGACTGAGGGTGTTAGTAGAGTACATCTTATGAGTCAAATGGAGGTGCGCTAAAATTATCAGTAGTGGATCGGTACCACAAAGCCAGTTTGATCTCTAGCTATAAGTTGGGAGAAAAGAATCCAGGCAGTGAGCCAGGATAGACAAATAGTTTGTAGTCAGTATTTAGAATCGAGATTGGTCTGTAGGAGCTACAGAGTTTGGGGAGGGTTTCCGGTTTAGGGATAACTTGAAATGGTCATATGACCATGAGGGTGGGGGAAAGTGTCCCTCCAGGATAGAATTGAATAGTCTCAAAAGTTTATGGTGAACCTGGGATCTAGTTGCTCTGTAGAACCTATTCCATATCCATCCGGTCCAGGGGTCTTTAGGGTTTTCGCCTGGCTAAGGCAGTGGTCAGCTCAATATCTGTAATCGGATTGGTCAGGGTTTCCTTTGTGGGTCTGAGATTTTAGGCATGGTAATAGGATGGAATAATGACCTATTTGCTGGACAGTAGGAGTTTGTTCTGGAGTATATAAAGTGGAGTAGTAGGAAGTGAATGCCTCCGTAATGTCGTGTAACTTAGCTAGCAGCTGGCCATGGGAAGGGTGTCTGATAGGTAGTTATAACTGAGGACCTTTTGTTTTGGATCTGATAGGCTAATAACCTTGTTGTTTCAGGCCCTACTGTAGTATCATCATTGTCTCAGGAAAGTTAAGGCAATCTCTGTTTGTTGTAAGGCTAAGCGATCAAGGTCTGACTTGATTTGTTGTAATTGGGGAAACCAAGTATCCCTTGTTTATGAGCCATTTGCAAAAGTGTAATGTGTCTTCTAATTTAGTCTCTGCTCCTCTTTGTTTGTTTAGTTCAGCTGTGTGCTGAATTATATGTCCAGGAGGACAGATTTCACTGTGTCCCAGTGTATTCCAGGGTTGATTCTTCTGGGGATTATTCCCCATGGTTTCTTAATTTTGTCTAGAAGGTATTCTGAAATTGCTTGGACCAGAGACAGTAAGGGTTAAGTTTCCATTGGGTATTTTTAGGTTGTAGTCCCATGTCCCAGGTGGTAAATCAAGGGGCATAAATCAGAAAGGGCTATGTCACCTATCCGTGTATCTTGTAGTATGCTTAGGTTCTCAATTTGGGTATAAGTTTGGTTGATGCAAGAATAAGTATGGTGCACTGAAGAGTAATGGGAATAGTTCCATGCTTGAGGGTGTGCATGGCACCAAACATCGCACCAGCCCACCTCCTGTGTAAATATCTTGAAGAGTTTTTGATTAGCTGTTTGCCTTGGGGAACGGGATTGAGGAGTCCAAGACAGCGTCCGGAAGGCGGGTTAAAGTCTCCTGCCAACAGGAGAATCCTGCTGGTCATTTGAACTATTTTATCCAAGAGTGTTTTCAGTTGGGAAACAGGGAGACCCGGGGAAAATATGCATTCAGCCAGAGTAACCTGCCTAGTACCGATCGTGCTCCTGTACAATAAGTCTACCCTCAGAGTATTATAATTGCCACTCTTCTATGCCTGCCACTACCACTAGAGGAGTAACAAACCTCACCACGACTTTGCCGTGCCAACTTGGCATGTTCTGTAGAGCTTAGATGAGTTTCTTGCAGGTAGATCAAATCAGATCTACTCTTCCTCAGGTATGCTAGGACTCTAGATCTCTTGACTGGGAGGTTAAGCCATTTATGTTATGGGACAGGAGTTTCAAGTGGAGAGTTCATAAGCTGAACTGGGGTGAGACGCTGCCAAGGGGTCCCCTACCCTCCCCAAAACAATCAGATCATCTTGGGGGTCCTCTGTCAGAGGTTTTCTTGATCCATTTACATAGTGACAGTCGACTAGATTATTAGAACAACAACAAATTTGACATTCATACAATCCTTTTCACAACAGGTACTTCTTGTAAGAAGTTAACTTGTAACATAGAATCAACATTTACTAGTACTAAGAACCCAACTAGTAACAGGTTCTAACATGCAGCCAACTGAGCTACCACGCTGGCACAACAGGAACTAGTGCTTCTATGGAGCAGGGTCATTTCTAGACCTTGAAGAGAGAAATCTCTTTCCAAGGAGGAGTCTTCCTTTGGTGGGGGTACTCAGACATCTCAGTGTCTAAATAGGATACAGGGGAAAAGAATAATAAAAAAATTTTGAAAAAGGGGAAAATACAAGATGCCATATGGAGAGGCAATGATCAACCTTGAGAGGTTGTAATAGATAAGGGTTAGTCTTAAGCAAGATGTCCCCGCTTAGGGCTACCAACTAGGGGGCAGAGGGCAGGAACCACCTGTGTCCACAAGATCTCTAGTCCCATCTAGCAAGTAAGGGAGAGTGTGGCACTCACTGTCGTTATCTTGCATAGGTAGGTCCAATAATTCAACTCCAACAGGGAGTGAAGAATAATTAACCTATATAGTTAAGTGGCACTCCATCAGCACGGGCATGGTAGTTCCTCCGGGCGGGGAAGGGTGGGCAGAGGAGTCAGAAAATCAGCCCCTCCATCTGGCCCGAACCTAATCACAGACCCCCATGGTCAACCAACTCGGGCCCTCGTGGTAAGGAGACAGCACATCAACCTACCACCATTTCCACAACATGTCATTACCATTATCAACAGGGCTTATACAGCACACAGTGATTCCCCAGTTGAGAGGCCAGGTCAATTACTGAAGGGTAGTGCGCCAATCCTCGGCCCCCACCCCAGTTGAATCCCAGTAGATGGTTGTAATGGCATACTTAACCATGAGCAGCAATCGTCATGGACTGCTCGTGTTAAAATTGAGATGTGAATGTGTAGTTCAACCGATGGGAGGCAGGACAGGTGTGCTGCAGCGTGCCGGACCAAATTCATCCCCCAGCCAGACCCAAAGTGACCTGAGTAAAAGAAAACAAAGATGAACATATGGAAGTCAGAGGTGTCTCTGTCCCCAACACTCTCCCATTGGGCGGGAAGGCCCACCCCCAACCTCCAAACAGAGCGCAGCAATATGAAGCATTAGAGATTAGGCGCTGCAGGCCTACGACACTCCGCTCTTGAGGTATGGGAATATGTTAGCAACGAGGAGCTCACCTCAACTTGTATGGGCAAGGCCCTCACCCAATCGATGTCACTTTCCACACTCGTCTTTCCAAGGCCTGGTGAGCGTGTGCATTGCAACGATAGCACCAAGCCCAACTCCAAGGGGCAGGCCAGGCCATCAGAAGCATCGACTTATGCCCGCACTCAGAGCAAGCCCCATCAACAGTTCCCTGTCTAAACGTCTCTCATGGAACAAAGACCTAGGTGAAGGGGAGGGAGAAGCAGGGAACACCAGGGGAGGTAAAGAAGAGGCACTGGGAATGCGACCACTCGCTCCCAAAGCAATTTCAGAGAAGCAAGGGAAGGTGAGGGCGAGCATCAGCCACATGACTGCAGGAAACATCAGCCATACAAGGCCCCACAGACCCCAAGAACTGTAGTTTATATTATTATACCGTCAGGGCTGCCCCCAAACCCCTCCCCGCTTAACCTCAGATTAATTAGATAGTGGTGTATTTATATTAATAGTGTCTGTTTGGAGAGAATGCTTGCTGTTCCAGACAGCCAGCTCTAGTCTCATGGGGGAGCATCAAGGATTCCAAATGGTCAGGAACAGGGGCAGATTGTCGTGCCCTCAGGGTGTTCATAATGTCCAGTATTGCCTCTGCTCCTGACGGGCGACCTGCTTCACGTTGGCCACCGCCCACATTTTCTGGGAGAGTCTTGCCGCAATGGAGGGGCAGCTGCGTCGGCTCTGGGTCTCTGCTGGGAACGCCCATCTTCCTAGATTTCAAGGCCACCATTGCTGCAGTCACCAAATCGAAGGTGAGGGTACCATCTTTGAAGTAAATTGTCATCTTAAGCTGGGTATGGCATCCTGAATCGAATGCCTGCACTTTTAAGCACTTTCATGATGGGGATGTAAGCCCTCCGTCTCAGCATAACCTCCGGGTCAAATCATTTTCGAAAACAGCCATTGATTGTTGAGGAGTACCACCCTTCTTCCACGCCACATGTAGCACACTCTTTCTTGAAAACGAAGGAATTTGGCTAAAATCACCTCTGCCGCACTCCAGGAGCTGGTTTTGGGCCTAGGGTGCAATGGACATGCTCGAACACCAGGGTGCAGTGAGGTGGGAGGGTAAGCACTTCACAGAGGGTGTTCTGTAGGAATTGGATGATATCCAAGCCCTCTGCTCCTTCAGGCATGCCAGCAATCTGGATGTTATTGCGACGATTCCTGCCTCCGCATCCTCGGCCCTGTCCTGGAGCTGTTTTATGCTGTGATGTAGCTGCATGATAGCTCTCTCAGTGCTATCCACCCTGCCATCTGTTTCAGTGACCTGTGCCTCAGAGGTTTCTTGCCGTTTCTCCAGTTTAGTAATATCGGTGTGAAGGCCTAAGATAGTAGATCACATTTCTTTTCGAAAATCGAAGCTTGGCTAGCATCTGTGCCATTTGTCGTTGAAGGGTGTCTGTTGGGACGATGGTTACATGTGGTCGTACCAGATGCGACCCTGATGAGGCCCGGGAGCCCTCGCTTCTGAGCCACCCTCTGACAATCTCTTCATCCGCATTGTAAGTGCTTTAATTTTGATCAGTCCCTTGCTTGCATATTTTGTGTCCTCCGTATGCTTTGGATGGCTGTAGTTTTTGTTTAAAAGGCTGGAATTTGGAGATTTTAGTGTTGATCACCAAGAGAACTCTTTTTCACGATGTGCCAGGGGGCATGACGTCACCGGAAGTCTCCTTTAGTCATAATTGAGTCAGTATTTTGTAATCTATATTTGGTATTGAGATGGGACGTATGAAGAAAAAAGAGGGACTTTTTCCCAATTTGGGGATTACAGAGATAATGGCCTGTGTCCATGAGGGGGCACCTGTCCTTCCTCACCCTGTAAAGCTCGGGAACACTCTACCTAATAGGGAACAAGATCTGTGCAGAATTTCTTGAAATTTCCCGTATTCCATCGGTACCAGGGATTGAGGGACTTTAACCCTTTAATAGCAGTATCAGTTTCCCCATCCCTTATGTGGACGGTTTAGGTGGCAACCTGCTCCTTTGAAAGTGAGGAGATGTAGATCCCTGAGGAAGTCCTTAATGTAATCTCTAGAGGGTTGTGGACCCTGTTTGTATAAGGTGGTATAGTACTCCCAGAAGGCCTCTGCAATTCTCCTTATCCCTTTCTCTATCTTGTGTGAAGCTGGGTGGTGTACAGCCTGGATGGTTGCCCTACTTTGATGAGCCCTCAACCTCCCGGCTAAAAGCCACAAGGATCTTGGCCCACCTTCTTAGTACTTCTGTTTAGGAACAGAAGTTTTTGTCTCTGCATAGTCCAACATAGTAGAGAGTTTGGCTTTTAATTGTTTTAGGGTCCTTGTTCTCTCCTTGTCTATCTTAAGTGTTTGCTTTGCCGCTTGTTGTTGTTGTTGTTGTATCTGGTTCATTAGTCTCGACTTCTTAGCCTCCTTCTCTCTTTTCATCCTGACTGACCACTCTATGAACTTCCCTCTAATGACCCTTAGTGGTATCACAGAGGATGGCGGAGAATTCCCAGGCAGGTCAGTGTTCTTCACTGTATATTCGACAGTTTGACATCTTGAGTCTATCACTTCCTTATCCTGGAGCAATGAAAGGTTTAACCTCCAGAAGGTATTTTCTTAACCTCCCTCAGCCTCATGGTAAAAAAAAATAAAAAAATAATCAGGGCATGATCAAATAGCACAAAGTTCCAATCGACACCTCTTGTACAAGACCCACCAGTTCTTTGGGACCAAAAATAATCCAATCTAGTGTAGGTTTGTGTACCGCTGAATAGAATGTATAATCCCCTTTTACCCTCTAGGTGGTGCCAAATGTCTACATATCCTAATTCCCCAACATTCTCTTAACTCTTTTGGCCGTACAGTGTTCTTTACGTGGGGTCTGTGCAGTAGAATCCAAAGTAGGGTTTAGGGTCAGATTTAGGTCACCTCCTCATATCACTTCCCCTTGCTCCACTTCTTGTAAGGTTGTTAAAATGTTAAGTATAAGGCAGAGTCCGACCCAGGGGGAAATACAGATGCCAGGGTGAATGGCCTACCCTGAAAAATCCCTTCATCAGGACATACCTTCCTCCCAGTCTGCCAACTCAGCTGTTTTTTCGAACAGGACATGTCTGGGACTAGAATTGCAACACCTCTCTGCCGCCTTTTGTAAGAGGCTGTAGCAGTACTACTAAAGCTCGTGGAACCTAACTTAGAATGTTCTTGGGGGACAAATGGGTCTCCTGAAGAAATATAAAGTCCACTGCTACCGTTCTCATGTAACAGGATTTTACTACGTTTAACTGGGCTAGATAGCCCGTGGACATTATATGAGCAAAACTTTGTGCATCTGAACATCTGTGTAATCACTAAAAGTCAGTCTGTTCCCTTCCCTGATTAGCCAAATAGAAATTCCAGTGCCCCTTACAGGAGACATCTACCAGCATACAACTCACTCATTAGCTCTTGACCTTAGAACACATAGAACATTCTGCCAACAGGGTAGTAACTATAACTCACAAGAAAATGCATTGTTCACTTCCAAGGTAGGAAACCTGAAATATCAGGTTTCTGTTCTCCCACCCCATCTTTTCGGGTGGGGTGAGAAGAGGTGGTGTTAGAGTGCCTCATGTGAATGGGGCCTCCCCTGAGGTCATAGGTGTTGCTCATGACCTCCAGTTCAATCGGTAGCTTTGTGTCACAGCAACCTTCATCTCAAGGCAAAGCAGCAGTACCTAGTCGCCCCCGCCGAGAATTCTCCTTTTCCACTTATAATGAACCCTACAGAGGGAATAACTAAGACAAAGTGTATCCACCTTTATACAGATAATTAGAACAGAGTAACAATATACCCATGCCCCACAGCCCTTCAGGTCTCCCCTCCCATACCCCCACGTCCAGCTGCCTCACATAGCCCTTGTCCTCCACCCTTCCAACATGTTCTATATCTCCTCCCTCTCTTCCAATATGGCCAGTGTCTCAGTTCCAAGCAAGGACTCATCGTCCCTCATGTAGTGCAGTCTGTATGTTACATGGAATCCTTTTGGACAGTAAACATTTGGTGCCAGACCCAGCCAGGCAGCCAGCCACAGGAGCCCCTCCCTCAACAGTGATCCATGTGATTCCCATAGCAGGACCACAGAGTACATTAATTCACCCAGGAAGGAAGAGAAATCCCCCACCTCTAAAACTGGGGGAGGAATCCCAAGCCAGGGAACACATAGTAATCGAGTCCCAGCGTAAAGACGACAAGTCGCAGAGGCCCCTACTAGCCAGGATGTGTGGATCTGGCGTTTAAACCAAAGAACCTGCAGTAGTCATTCGGTTAAATAGTACCTCAATATGTGGTCAGTTCTGTCCATGATTATTTCAGCATGGAGAGCTCTCGACAGTAGAAACCAAGGTGGAGAAACACAAAAAACCCTCATGTCAGTGAGGCCCAGTTTTCATGAGATCTGCCTCCTTTGTGCAGAAGGAGGGTGAGGTCTGAGACATTTCTCCAACCATGGGGCAGAATCACGGAGTAAAAGAAAATAGGCCACAGATACCTCTGAAATTGAGTGTCAGCCAGCCATTGGGGATTCGTGTTGTGGGCCCTGTTCTTCTTCTTTGCAGAGCAGCTACTTGTTCGAGAATTACTCAACAGACTCTAGTGCAGATCTTGTTTTCTTCCTGCTTGCAATGAGTTGCCAGTCCGTGTTCACCAACTGCTTCCACCTCAAGCTGCCCAGCTCAAGCTGTGGAGGGTAATGCCTTTTTCTCCAATGCTGTGATCACTTTGTCATGTGAATTGTAGACTCTCCCTCGGCCCAAAGAATCCGGAGTTTCACAGGGTAAGGAATCTGAAAGCAGAGCTGATGTTTTTGGAGGACCTTGAAGAAAGGGACCCAGCATTGTCTGGCCTGTTGAATCTCGGGAGGGGTAGTCTTGGTCCAACGTCAGCCAGGAGTCGAGGTATTTTAAATCTTTTTCTGCCATGCACACTTAAGGATAGCTTCCTTGACCCTGGAGCTAGAAAATTTCACAATTATAGACCGGGGTCTGGTGGCAGGGTCTGAGGTCTAGGCACCAGGGATCTGTGGGCTCTCTCAATGCTAATCTGATGGCCCTCTGAGAGACCAAGTATGTCCCTTAGGAGGTCCTCAATAAAGGAAGCCATGGATTGAATCTCGACACCCTTCACCATGCCATAGAGACAGAGGTTATCCTCCTGGATCTGCTTTCTAACTTGGTGCACTTTGCTTGTAAGGCAAGGTTATGCCGATACAGTGAGCCCACCGCCTGGCCCAGGAGCTCCCAGTGCTTTCAGTGTGGGCTATTCTCTGTTCTGCCAGTTCAATTTGCTGTTCCATTTTATTGAATTTCTGCGACAGGCTGTAAACTCCCTCTTATTGTCAGTGCTGGAGTCTTGAATCTCCTTCAGGAGTGTCTCGAAGCGAGACCTGGACAGAATCTCCAACTCACCCTCTGTATCATAATTGGAGCCATGTGGACTGCGGGGAGACACTCCAGCTATGGGCCTGCGGTTTATCTTTCGATCTGGTGCCATCGGCCTTTTTATTTTCTGTTTTCTGGTGAAATTTGTCCCATCTGTTGTTCTTAGAACCTCCTGGGGCATTCTGATGGAAATTTTGCAACATTTTAAGGTTTTTCGGAGGTTTGTAGTTTCTCGGGAGAGAGCTCAACTCTTAGGTTGTTGCAGGTGCCGTGATGTCACTGGAACTCCGCTTGTGCTTTTTTCAAGAGGTACATCATGCTGGTCTTATAACTAATAAAGTTTTCGAACACAACATCTAATTGTGCCAAGCAGCTGTCTTTATTTCTTTGGTGTGTAGTGAGTGCCGTGGTTTTCAATACAGTCAGTATTATCGCAGGCACTACAGCAGTGGTGAGTGGCTTTTATGGATTGCTTGATATACAATACATAGAAGTGCACAGAGTGCTAGACTGAGCCTGCAAATCCTTCCATGATGCCAGCTGGAGACTGAGATTTGTGAACTAACAGGGTTCACTGCCCTTGAATCAGCAGGAGCCTGGTATATTGTGAAGGTTACTTTCTGTTCCCATGGAGAAAGGCAGGGCACAGGCCATCAGACATTCATACTCTCCCTGTTAGTTGACTATCATGGCAGTAGCACCTGTCTCCTTGGTGAGGACACAGCAAGCTTTGGCAGGGTTGGGTTTTTGGCGTTTGTCAGTGGTGTTGCTCTTCACCCAGCTGCCTCTTAGCCCCATCTGTACCCCTTCACCATCACTTATTCAGCCACCAGGGTCAACATAAAGTCTTGTTCCCCATGGTGAATTCCATTGTGGGTGGGGAAAGGTCCATCATAGGTTGTGTAGGACGCTGGGGGCGGTTGGGTTCAGTGGGGCCTGATATTGCTAGCTGCATTCTATGGGGCTCCAGGTTCTCACCTTTTGTTTCCCTTCCCTAAGGATGAAGGTGGTGAGGACTCTGAGGAGCGATGTGCATGCAGTGCATGACTGTACACTCTGGAGTCAGCCTGCATGCTCTCTCCTGAGAATGTCTTTAGTTGCACTGCCTCCTGTGGTGACCCAGGTGGTGGTATGGCAGACAGACTGCAGCCCCCTTCTCCCTGGAGGAGAGCATCCTCGTGGAAGATCCAGACTTCTTCCCTGTCCAGCTCTAGACTCATTCCCAAACCCGGTCACCAGGGTCATAAGCAGTAGCCATACCACTGCACGATGGGCCAGCAAGGCAGTTTTAATTATTGGGGATAACGGTACAACTACTTGATGAATGGTCATTTAGCCCGCAAGGCCCCCAGCTAATAAGCCCACAGCTGAAGAAATGGCTTCCAGGGAGCATACTCCCAGAATGCCCACAGACTTTTCTGCCTCCCCACCCCACACCCATCTTAGCATGGGCGTCAATCTGGATACACTAGTAAGTACCAAATGCCCCATTCTATAACCATTTACACACTGTTCAAGTTACTCTGCATGCTGTGTATTGCCCCAATTACCTTTTTACATGTGCAGTGTGACTGAGGAATGGGGATGCTGTTGAGTCGTTCCGCTGCAGTGCTGTTCAGTATACATGAACAGTTCATTCCAGTTCAGAAACATGATTCAGTTTACATGTGTGTCTCTGGAATACCAGCAATGGATATTTTATTTATTTATTAAGTATTATTATTGTTATTATTATTATTAAGTCTTGGATTATAACACCTTTGAGAAATGAAACTCTTTACAAAGGTTCCACGTCAGTAAATTAGGGCACAGACATCAAAGGTTAACAGAATAGAAGTATTGAACAAAGATTACAGAAAACAACACGTTAAGATTTGACTGGACTTATAAATAAAATATCTACATACAGGTATGCAATCAGTGTTTCAGTATGAGGAGATAAACACATGAACACATTACAGGACTCAGCCTAATAGACCTCGTCAAGAGTGGCAGAATGGATAAAGGGAGTGCTAGGTACAGGCGGGAAAGGGAAGAGAAAGAGCATAAGGGAGGGTGAAAGGAAGAGGAGTGGAGGGAAAGGGGGATAGGAGTAATGGTCAGAGAAGAAGTGATATAAAGATGAAAGAGAGGGTGCGATCAAGGCTGTCTGGTTAGGACAAGATTAAAGTGTTAGGGAGATCAACACAGAGTAGTGGTGATGGCTAGGGGAAACAGTCCAGCTGCTGTTAACTGTGAGGTGTTGATGGAGCTTATGTTTGAACAGGCCCAATTTTACTTGGCAGAGATATCTTTGTGCAGTGACTTAAACCAAGGAGGTGTTCTATAAGCAAATGATCTTTGCCCTTGGGTAGTGCGGCACCGAGGGACCAGGAAAGCTGATTTTCAGAGCTATATGTGTGTTGCGGTTACAGAAGAGGCTTAGCAGCTTTTGAACCCTGGGAGGTGTGAGTCCAAGAATTGTGTTTTTAGTTAGCAGACAGGTTTGGTATTTGATCCAACCTTTAACTACAGCCACCCAGTTTGTGCATAGAAGTCACACATATGTGTGAGGTGAGCTGCTCAGTGAGAGTCTGCAAGTTTTATTAAGGAGCTTCTGAGGGGCCCTAGGGCGTGTCAGTAGCTGAGCCATAGATAACCAGGTTGTAGTCAATAATGAAATGATGGAGCTGTATATTGCCACTCTTAAGGCTTCAGGGTCAGGGCTGTTTTGACGCTCTGTGAAGCAACCTAATCCAGATGTTGACAGCTTTGGCCATGTTCTCAATGTGGTGCATCATGTATGATATAGTGCTATCAACAGTTACCCCAAGGTATTTGAAATGTTTAATCTGTTTACGGGGTGCCATGCAGTTTCTAATGGTCAGCGGTTGGGATTTATACTTATTATGGAAGCTGTTAAAAGCATGACTTTGGTCTTTTGTAGTTTAGTACCAGCTTGTGATCACTAAACCACTTCTCCACTTTCAAAAAGCTGAGCTGTAATTGGTACTTGAGAAGCTTTGGATCAGGGTTACTTGTGAAGATAACAGCCATCCGTGAAGAGGAGGATCTGTTCATGGAAGAGCTAGGGAGGTTATTCAGAAAGAGGCTAAACAGGAGGGGTCCCAATATGGATCCCTGTGGGACTCCTGAGCGGACTAGCTGTCTATCAGACAGGACATTAGATATCTTCACCTGTTGGGTAGAGTCTTCTAAGTAGCTTTTGAACCAGGCAATGGTTTCCTTTGAGAGCTCTGTGCAGGACAGTTGCTCTAGTAATAGTGTGTGTGGTTAATCAGTATCAAAGGCCTTCATCAAATCAATATAGGTCGCCCCACTCAATTGACCTTGGTCCAGTGATTTGTGAATGAAGCCTGTAAATTCCAGAAGAGCAGTGGTGGTACAGTACTTTGCTTTTTCTAAAACCATGTTTTTGGGGGCATTGAATCTTATATTTTTCCAGGTATTCCACCAACTGGTCAGCAACTATATGCTCAAGAGCTCTGGACAATGGGGGAGAATGGAAATTGGTCTAAAGTTAACATGTTGCACCCTATCCCTGCTTTTGTGCACAGGGGTTACCAAGGCTGATTTCCACTTTGGGGAATTGAGCTAGCCTTAGAGATAGGTTTAATATCTTAGTAAGGGGAGCTAGTGTTTCTTCCAAGGTGAGGGCAACTAATTTGAGGTCTAATGTATCCCCACTGCATCTTGATTTTCCAAGTACCTTGCATATGTATTTTCTAGCCTCCTGTACAGAAACCACTTTGAAATAGAAAGGGGGTACCAGGGCTTGTCTTCATTACCTATGGTATTAGTAGTAGTTGTAGTCTCGAAGAAATCCAGGGGAGGACACTACTTAGGTCAGTAAAGGCATTGTTAAATGTGCTGGCTATGATCTCTGGGTCAAGTGTCAGGATTCCATCGATGTTGATCATAGTAGGTGCCATTTGGGTCATTCCTGTGATGTCCTTAATGTTGTTCCATAAATTCCTGCCATCCCCCAGGAGTTAGAAAGCACTTCCTATAGTATTGTTTTTTTTTTTTTAGATGGATGGCCCAGGTACATTCATTCCTAGCTTTTTATAGTCTTGAATATCCATTTGCCTACCACTGGCTCTTGTGCAATGCCAAAGGTGATCCTTGGTTTTCATGCACTAATAAATTCTGTGTAATCCATGGATTACAGGTTCCCTTTGACTTTCTGTTTTTTATGGGGGCATGGATGTCACAGGCAGCATTAAAACAATTGATGAAATAGTCTAGTGCAGTGTCAACATTGTTAGTAGAGTCACTTGGTGACCAATCCTGCCTTCTTGGGTGCATTTTTAATGGTTCAAGGTGTCCTCATGTTAAAACCCTGCTATAAATTGTCTTGGGAGGAGGCTCATTGAATTTATTCAACCAGTTACATATTATTAAAGAGTGGTCCCTTAAAGTGTCAAGGAGGACAGTCACATTTGAGATATGTTCAGGGTGACTGGAAAGTAACCAATCCAATAGAGTACTTGCCCCATCTTGTAGTTTGTTCTGGTTGGGGTGTTAACTAGTTGGTGAGGTGGACAATGGAGACAGCATCCATATAGGGCCTGCATCAGGAGAGCCAGTTAACATTAAAGTCACCCATTATTATTTCAGAGCTATGGTGCATGCTTTGAACGTATTCCATGATTGTATTAAAGCCTACAGCATGTTCTTTTGTGGTATATACACAGGTATCACAGTTAGGGCTTTATTATGGGCCCCTAGTAGCACTTTGATGACAAGTGCCTCTATGGAGTTACCTATGCTGGGCTTCGCATGGCATGTCCCATGAGTGTAACTTTAGATATATTGCACAGCCACCACCTCTTTTGGTTAGCCTATCCTGTCTAAATATGGCATAGCCGGGCAAGGCAATCGCAGTGTCAGGATCTTGGTGACAACTAAGTCTCGACAGAGAAAACATCTGTTACATGCTGTATGACCCAGACTTGGAAGTCATCAATTTACATAGAAGGCTGCAAATATTGATGGATGCCAGCATGAACGCTCCAAGCTTATTTATGCTGCAGGGTGATGTATTTTTGAGGAGCCAGGATTGGGGTGCACATTGCCAGACAGTAGCAGTAGCATCAGTATGAGCCTCAGTAGGTGTGCCTTTAGCTGCTTGTAGCTTAGTACATTCTTTCATCTGAGAATGGATCTCAGGCTGTGTTTTGTTGCAGAACAGTGAGGCTAAGTAGGATTAATGGGAGGATAAGGTGTTTTAATACTTGAGGACAGCAACCCAGGGGATGTACTGGTAGCCACCCATGGGTAATAAAGTCCTTACTTTCTGCTATGAAATGATGGTTATAGTGCCAAGGGCACAGTATTCTCTGCCAACAATTGCATAATGAGGCTGTGTTTGTTGCCAAATGCCTATTAGGCCTGACGGGTAAGCACTGTTAATAGGATAAGCAGGCATGGGATTAGATGGAGCTGTCCATTGCCATGAGTATTTAGGTGGCTATGGCTGGGACTATTATGGTAATATGTCTTAATATGAAGCATATCAGAGGGTTCTGTGTAGAGGATTGTATGAGGTAATAGGAAGAATAGGAAAAGTAGCAGATATGCAGCCCTCTAGTGGCTGCAAAATATAATGAGCCAATCAGAAAGTGGGCACTTAAATTTTTTCAACCTAGGTCATGTGATCATAACAGACTATATAAGTAATTGCCCAGCTAGGAGTGGGGTGGGGGGAAGCAGGAGCAGAGCACCAGTGGGATTTAGCTGTACTCCTAGCTGGTGGCTTTGTGGCTGGTCCAAGGAGGTGGGTAGCTGCAACTAAGAAAATAACTGCGCCACAGATCCTTGGGAGGTGCCTAGTCAGGGGCTCTCTCGGTTAGAGGGAAGGAGGGAGAAAGCATAGAGTTAAGAGCTGGCTGGTAATCGGGGTGGGAGAGACAGAGATAGCTGGAGACAGGGAGACAGACAGGAGGAGAGGAAGACAGCTGGTGAGCTTAGTCGGTGGGAGGATTTGCAGCAGAGTAGGTATGGGGAAAAGAGAAGAGAAAGATGTGGGGAAAGGGCAAGGTAGAATGCAGTCACACGCTAAACAGTAAAATTCTCATATACTTAAACCGTAAATGCTTTTACACAAATTCAGCAAGTCTAAATTTAACAGTAAAATTCTCATAGACCTATGACATGCAGTTAATGTGAGTATGCTCAGTACTTGCTGTTGTGCATTAGCAAGGAGGATCATTTAAAAGCATAAGCCTCCAGGAACGATCAGGCAACGGATGCTGTTTACATGCAGAGCACATTCAGGTTCTACAGGCATTAATTCCTGTGAACCACATACTTTCAACCTGACTTCAAAAGTAACCTGGTTAGTGCCCCAGTCGGGTTTACATGTATCTGTAAACCATGATTTTTTTCTTCAATCCCAGTTTTTCAGTGCTAGAACCAGATTACAGCACATATGTAAATTACGTAATTGTGACTATCTAAATTAGGCTGGACATCATTTTCAGTTACATTTACCTAAAACAGCTGGAAGATTTTAGGGCAAAAATAAGGAGGCTAAGTGGCAGCGTTATGACATGTCCATATTCTTAAAACTGAGCTAGCAAAAAAAAGACAGAAAGTTCTTAAGCCAAACTGAAAAGAAAATGAACACTGAAAAATTAAAATGTGCAACATACTGTATTTTTCTTTAGTCTGGCCACCATGTAAATTTGCTTGTAGTCTTTATCATTCCTACGTACTATGCTGTGCCACAGACAATTCCAATGTCTCTGTGTGAGAAGTAATGGATATTATAACTCATGTAGTTATAGTCACAGTTACGCTTCATCAAAGCACAACTTCACAGTATGTGGAAACTGTACCCTAAATCATTTTCTAGATCTTAATGTCTTATCTGCCTAGTTTGGTATCATTTTAATTTGGAAGTGCCAGAACAGAATTGTTCAGTTATAGTTTGAGATTAGCATAGACTAGTAAAAGGTATTTTGATACAAAACAGAAATTCCAAAAGTTGTATTCTCCAAACCCTAAACAATGATAATCAGAATAGCTACTGTATTATTAACTTTTAACAGTGTGCATGCTTTCTTAAATGATATTGACAGCAGTTACCAACTCCTAAAAGATTCCAGTATTGGACATTTTAACACTGTAGAGTCCCCTGTTATTCCTTTAACCACACTGCCCTCTAGCAGCAAACCCTGAGTCCTTGTTACTAAATGTTACATAAACCATCTAGTGCTTTCTTGGTCACAAATCTGAAAATAATTGTGCAAAGTATGGTTGTCAAAGTTTTTTCTTTGCTTGTGCATTTTTATACACCTACCAGATCAAAATATTCAAAATATAAGCTCCTGGTGTTGGATCTGTATTTTCCCAGATTACACAATGCAGAGTCAGGACTGGTAAAGTAAAAACCTTGAGGTTCAGTGCAAGCTATATTTATTTTACATTTGTTTTGTAGTGCTTTAGATTTAGCATTGTCCTTGAAAAACAGTGGATATGCAAATAGTTTTAATTTTCAGTAGTAATTAACTGGAATGAAATGTACCATACAGTATTAGAAACATATAAACACTGACGGCAGAAGAAAATCAATGCAGTCTGCTCATTTATTAAGCTATGTTCTGTGTACCATATCGGTCCTCAGCCATCCCTCCACCTGAGTTTCTCCAGTTCTCACCAAATCCATATACCTGTCCCACACCTGTTTGAAGCCCACCACTGTTTCACAACTGACTTCCTCACAGAGCAGTCTGTTTAACTTGTCTATGAACTGTCCCATGAAAACAATGCTTCTTGGTATCTTTTTGAACCTACCATGCACCAATTCTTCTTGTTGCCCTGATGTTGCTGCACTTTTGGTGAACTGTTCACTACTATCCACTTTATTTATTCCCTGCACAATAATTTGTATGTCTTAATCATATCCTCCTCTTCTTTCTGGTCTCCAGTCTGTACATATCCAGACATTCCAGCCTGTCATCGGACGGCCCACCCTGCTTCCCTGAATAATTTCCATTGCCCTTCTTTGAACTGCTTCTAGCCGGTCCTTGTCCTTTCTGAGGTGTGAGCTCTAGAACTGCATGCAGTACTCCAGATGCAGCCTCATCAGGTATCTGCACACGGGCCAGGGCCAGATCAAGCCTCTGGGAGGCCTGGGGCACTGGACCTCTGGGGAGCCCATGTGTGCAGCAGTGTTTATGACATGTGAAAATCCCCAACCCATCTAGGGGGTCCGGGGCATGCCCTCCAGAAAATTTTGAAAAAAATGGTTGAAAATGGTACATTTTAGGGGGTTTCCTTATTGTTTTCTGATTTTTTTCCTACTGTAAAAGTGACACTTTATGCTGGAAAAATACTGTACATGCCACTGCCTCAAATCATATATTGTATGTTTCCATATTCACATATATGGATAGTACAAATTTGTATGTGCTTTCAGAATATGAATATATAAACTTACGGTGGATATTACTACAAATATATAATATTTGCAAAGTGAGACAGCGTAGGATAAGGGCAGTGTTCAAACTTTGGGAGGTCTGGTGGGGGCTTGAGTCTGGAAGGTGTGTACTACTCCATTCGCAGAAAGAAAGGGTGCTACAAGAGCTCGCTAAGCTCAGGGTGGACAAGGCAGTGGGACCTGATGGCATACATCCCAGGGTACTAAAGGAGCTAAGGGTGGAGCTAGGATAGCCATTATCAGAACTGTTTATTGAGTCTCTGAGCACAGGAGAGGTCCCATTTTGTTTGTTTTTGTTTTTTGAGAGTGACATCTTGGAGTGCCTAAAGAATTGCTAGTACAGAGAGTACTCAGCAGCCAAAGGCAAGTGTAAGATGATTCACTGGCCACTGAGGTGGACAGCGATAGGGATAAGGCACTGACTCCAGGGTCTGTTGGTGTCAAAGCCTCACATCACTTCTGCTGGTGCCAAGAAAAGGGCCAGAACTTGCCACGCCGGAGTCCCTATGGAAGATATCTAGGGCAACAAAAAATCTCTGTATTTCTCCTATATTATAGTGGCCCATCCGGGCCTGAATGTGGACAACCTCTATAAAAAGTGGTGAGGCCCCAGAAGAAGATAAGACTCAGTGTGTACATCAGGGAGAAGGGGAACCTAGATGAATTTGGATTTGCAGGACTGGACTACACAGTCAAAGGTAGTAGAGATGTGTTCATCTACCCCAGCACCCTTACTGGTAGTGTGCAAACAGCCCAGTTACACAAGAATAAAAGGGCATACCAATCAAGACAGTCTGACATAGTCAATAAGAAACAATTTCATCAAGAAAATGGGCCAGCTTCTTCAGCAACCACAGGGATGTACCCTGTGTAAGAGCTAGTGTAGTCAATCCAAAAGGTGCATAGCACATCCCATGAGCAGAACAACTTCCAAGCACAGTTACACTGAATAGTGCACAGGGCATGTGCTGCATTTAGTAACTGTCAGGAATATACCCCAGGCAGGAGGAGGAGGACAAGAAAAAAAAGGCAGAAATAAGCTGCTGCTCCAGAAAATCCCTTGTTTTGGTTGGTGGAAGGGCCCATGGGATCCTTACCCCTGACACTTGGTCGTTGTCGCCCCATTCTCTATTCATCATAATTTCCCAATACAAAATCAATTTATGCTAGTAGAACATGGCATTTGCGTGACTTAGCAGTTGCAAATGTATCATAATGTCATCAAAGCTGATTTGTCGAAGTATATCACTTTCAATACTTAGAAGAGTGAGTGCACTCAGATGGTCATCTCGCATTGTAGATCGTAGTTTGTTTTTAATGAGAGCCATTTTGCTGAATGAGCTTTCACCTGAGCATCTATATGGTGGAAGGGCGCCGTCAGGCTCTTTTGCTTTTATTTATTTTGTTAGATCTTAGTGCAGAGCCCAGGGAGAATCAATTTGTGTGGATGTGAGGAGTTATTGCTCTGTGGCTTTCGGAAATTGGAAAGGACGAGGAGTTTACTTTGTCCTGTGGATGTCAGGTTTTACAGCCCGAGTTTCTGGCCAATCTTTTTGCGGAGAGGAGTGCTTTTTATTCTGGATGGAATAGGGCTTGAAGCGCCTGTTGTTTTCACGATATGCAGGATATCGGATGGACTTGTGATGGGCTCGCTCCATGAGTGATATTGGCTGGGTTTGTTTTCATTTCTTCCCTCAAAATACTGGATTTCGGGGTGTTTGGGTTTGCTAAGACTAAGAACTCAAAGCACTGAACAATTTCAGTAAAACTTTGGAGCATTGAGGTGTTTCGCTTTGAGCAGGGATCTTACTGGAGACTGCTTTTCTTGTTTGTGGAATTTTGATGTTAGCCTCTGTCATTAAATACCCCGGTAGGTGTCTGGTTGGAGCTTTGCTACGCTGCAGGGGGTTTGGGGTATTTTCTTAGTCGGGAGCTGGCTGGTACTCACCCCTTGAACCATGAGGACTGCTACATTTGTGGTTCTTTTCATGGTTCTTTGGTAAGGGTGGCTTAGACTCCTTTAAAGGTCACCTTTTCTGGGAGTAAAGGGGCATGAGAGGGTTGTTTTCTTTTGGACCAAGTTTCATGGATCCCTGAACTACCTCGGCATAACTCCGTGACTTTTCTGGCTGTCTTTTCCTTTATTTAACTGTTTCCTGCCTGATGTGGATGTATTAATTTCAAGGAACCCTGGACTTTTCCTTTTTCTGTATTGAGTGATTGATGATTACTGTTTTTAACATTGGTGGTGGAAAGGACTTTGTGTCCTTAAGTTTTATGTGTTTATTTATTTTTATTTGTATTTTTCTTGATTTATTTTGTCTCCTTCCTGGCTGTGGGAAAGAAAATAACATCACCCCCAGTTGTGAGAGAACTTGGGAGGAGTTTTAGTTCTTTGTCCTCTGTTTCTATTTCACATGATGGTTAGGCAGTGAGAGTGCCTTTCCTCTTCTTCCGTGGTGAGAGCAATCGGGGCTGGGAAATGGTTCAGGTGTAGACTTTTTTCTTTATATTTTAAGGTTATATTTATGTTTTATTTTTTGGTGGATGGTTAATGTAGTTTGTTTTGGGCTTTGGTGTATTTTAGTTAAATAGCAACATTGCTGGCCTTATCCTCCACGGTGGTGCGCTATTCATCCTCCTCCTTTGCACCTCCACCCCTTTGTTACTCCTCCTCTTCATTTGACACTTACCAGCGCTGTAGGCGCTGGGTATCGTCCGTGGGGGGTTTAGCGAACAGGGAGGATGAGCGAGCAGGTTCACCGTGTCGGGTAGTCAGGTCCAGGAGGCACCTGGGCGAAATGGAATCCAGATCGAGTTTATCCTGTCTGGTATCCATACCCAAGGTACTACTGATTTCAGTAGGCAGATGGGCTCGACAACCACGGTTTGTCCAACTCGGACGGTGTTATGCAATGCCAGGTCTGTTAGGAATAAGACCGCCATTATTGCCGATCTTGTTGGTTCGACCGACCTGGCTTGCATCACGAGACCTGGCTGGATGAAAACTCTGGTCCTATTTTGGAAGGCCATGATTCGGCGCGTGCACGCGTGATACACCGCTCGAGACTGGACCGCAGGGGCGGGGGTTGCAGTCTGTTTTAAGACTGAATTGGTCTCACGAATGTAGTAGTAGGTGAGGCTGGGTCTTTGAGTGCACAGTCGTAGCAGGTGTAGGCGTCGAATCGTGCTCATCTACCGTCCACCGGAGATGGAAGGCGTTTCTTACAGGAAGTGCAGACTTCCTTGTCGACATGTCATTTGAGTCACCCAGATTGATGGTTCTGGGTGACTTCAATTCGACGATGAACTCTCTAATTTTGGTAATCACTTCCTCCAATTGATGTCTTCTTTGGGCCTTACACAGGTGGTTTCCACTGCTACGCATAAATCTGGACACTCTTTAGACTTAGTCTTCCTTCTAGGGATCGGCGATCCGACATGGGGTGGAACCAGTCGCTTGGTCTGATCACTACACCGTGAGGTTCAATTTTGCACCCCTGAGAAGACCAGTCCCTGTGGAGATGGTCAGGTACCGCCCATTACAGATATTTACTCACAAGGTCTGAGCGGTCCTTGACCTGTCATCCTCCGTTTCGGTGAGCAGTAATCCAGAAGCATTGGTGTTGGCCTATAATACCGCCATCACGACGGCTCTGGATTCTATTGCTCCTGTTCGTGTGCCCCTATCCCTTTGCCCCAGAGCCCCATGGTTTGATGGGACCTTGAGGGAGATGCGTAGACAGGGGCGAAGGTTAGAGCGTCGCTGGCGAGGTCTGCCTTTGATGCCGACCACTCTAGATTGATGGAACATTATGCTAGCTATCAATCTGCAATCACCCATAAGAAGGCAGAATTCTCTGTCCAGGGAGATTGCAGTTGCTCAGAATCGACCGCTCAGCTGTTCGAACTGTAGACAGACTGTGCAACCCAGCCTGCCTGCAAGTTCGGAAAGCTTTTTCAAGTAGAACGCGATGAGCTTGCTCTATACTTTGCAACTCAAAGTGGCCGACATCAGGGCAAACCTGGGCCGGTAACCTCTATGGGTGAGGCTTTGGGACAGCAGGAGATCACAGTGTCCCATTTCTCCTGGAGTTCCTTTCGGCAACCTGAGTTCGTGGACATTATGAGGATCATCCATTCTATGCACCCACAAGTTGTGGTTTGGATCCCGGACCGACTCCTCATTTTGGGTTGTTTTGATATCATCGGTCCGGTCCTGGCGCAAATAGTCTGGTGCTCCTTGGAGTTAGGGTGAGTTTCCTGCTCCTTGAAAGAGGCAGTGGTGACTCCTCTTCTGAAAGAAAGCTTCCTTGGACCCAGACTGTTTTCAAATTATCGGCTATCTCTAACCTTCCCTTTATTGGAAGGTTGTTGAAAGGTCGTAGCGTCCAACTGGATGACCATTTAACCATCCATAATGTCTACGATCCTTCCAGTCTGGCTTCGGAAAAGACACAGCACCGAGACTGTGCTGGTTCGGTGTTAAATGATCTTCTGATGGCGAGGGATCAGAAGAGACGCTCCATCTTGGTTCTTCTTGATCTCTCTGCAGCCTTTGACACTGTGGACCACATGGTGTTATTAGCTCGCTTGGGGCAAATCTGTGGAATGTCTGGAACTGTTTTGCAATGGTTCACGTCATTCCTCACCGGGAGATCACAAAGAGTTGTGTCGGGATTTTTTCCTCTGACCCAGTTTCTTTGTTGTGTGGAGTGCCCCAGGGATCTGTGCTGTCACCCATGTTGTTCGCAGTGTATATGCTGCCCTCGAGGTATCATTAGACGATATGGGCTGAGGTTTCACTGCTATGCAGATGATACCCAGCTCTATCTGTCCTTTGCACCGATCAGGATGGAGCTCTCTCGGTGTTTAACAACTGTCTGGGGAGATCCAAGACTGGATGGATTCTAGTTAGCTAAGTTGAACTCGAGAAAACACAGGTGCTAGTAGTGGACCCAGGTGGTGGGATGGAGAGCGGGTATTGGTGCAGCGTCTGGAATCTTTCTTGGTGGAGTATCTCTACTGTTCTCAGAGCAGGCTCGTAACCTTGGGTTCATTCTTGACGACAGGCTGACTCTTAAATCTCAGGTGTCAGCCGTTGTCAAGAATTCCTTTTATCATCTTAGAATATTGCCAGGGTTGGCACCTTGTCCTATCTGATTCCCTGCCTACTTTGGTTCATGCTTGTATCTTCACGCTTGGATTATTGCACGCCTTTACTTTGGGCTTTCTGGGGTTGAAACACTGGCCTACAGTTGGTGCAGAACGCTGCAGCTCGGGTATTGACTGGGACAAGTAGATCCTGTCATATCACTCCCATGCTGCGCGAACTGCACTGGCTTCCTATGCGGTGGCGGATCACCTTTAAAGTCATTTTATTGACTTTTAAAGCCCTTCACAATCAGGGTCCAGCCTATCTGAAAGACCTCCTGGTTCCTTACTGCCCTGATCGATCACTCCGCTCGGCCGACAGGGGTTGTTAGAGATCCCAAGAGTGAGTTTAAAATCCTCTGGCAGCAGAGCTTTCTCGCATGCTGCACCCACTCTTTGAATTCTCTACCTTGCGTTACGGCAGTGCACCTCCGTGGAGTTATTTAAGAGAGATTGAAAATGTATTTGTGGAATATGGCCTTTTAGATAATTAATTATTTATTAATGTCTGGTTTTTATTATAAATATACTATTTCATGATATGCTGACTTCTTATGGATATTTTATGTTTTTATTTAGAGTTCGAATTGTTTTAAAACTGTTCAGCACCTTGATATACTGAAAGGTGTTATACAAATAAATTATTATTATTATTATTATTAGTTAGTCACCATCAGTGACAGGTACATCTGAAGAGCGACAGAAACATTCAGAAAGGTCTTTTGCCGTTCTTCAGTATGAAGTAGTGATGCTCGAGATAGTGGTGAATCACAACCTCTTGCCTTTGCAAAGCTGATGAACTGAGACATTTCACCAGGAAGACCTCAACAGACAAGTCTGATGGGTATTCCTTGAGCTAATTTCTGAGCCTCAAGATGTATTGCCTCATCAGTTAAGACATCAGAGTCCACTATAACTTTGAAGCGATCATAGACACTTTGGTAAGCCAAAATCCTGTAATTCAAAGCCATAATGAGGCAATCTATTATAACCAAGTAGGTCTCAGTCCGAATTTCTCTCTGCCAGTTAGAACAACTCCTTCAGATTGCATGTCGTCATACTGCATGTTTCTTTTCCTTTTCCTTGAGTGATCAGTTCTGTAATTAGAGGAGCCAGATAATTCTTGTGCTCGCATTTCAAATTTATCGAAACAATCACGTAATGTGTTGATAAAGCTTGAGAGATGTCAGTAATTCAACAGCTGATTTAAGATCAATTTTGCTATGTTGCTAAGATTTGCTCATCGCATTGAATCTGACAAGAATGGTATTCCACAGATCACAAAGAAATGCTGTTTCGACTAACTCCATTGTTTGGGACAACGAGTCTGCCTCATGTCTTGAGGTGCCATTCTGATGTTCATCATCAAGCGATTTCCTCAGAGCAGCTTTGATGTCAGCATAGCTGTCAAAGAGTGCCTTGTTGCATCAGCACCTGCAGACCACCATGTGTCAGACAATGACTTCAGTGTCAATCCACCACCTTTCTCCTTTAAGTGTTTCATCAACACTGACCAGCGGTGTGTAGGCATGCAGAGAAGAAAGTGTATACTTTCTGCAGAAAGCCAAAGAAGCTGACTGCCTCGACACAGCAATCAACAGAATTAGAACCAACTAGGTTCAGAGAATGGGCAGCGCAAGGTACAAATATTGCTAGGGGTTCACTTGTCTGAGTCATGCTTGCATGCCAGAGTATTGTCCAGCCATGTTATTTGCATTGTCGTAAGACTGGCCACGGCAATCCATAAAGTCAATGGCTTCAGTCTTCAAGTAGTCTAGCAGAGTATTTGCTGGGTCTTCAGCCATATGACTGCTGATTTGCAGGAAAGTCGAAGCGCTCAACTGGAACACCATTTAACACATACCGAGCAATCACAGTCAGCTGATCAGCGTGAGTTAAATCAGGCGTTGAATCAACAGATACTGAGAAATACTTGGCCATTGCGATTTCTCTAACAATAGTGCCTCTAACATGGTTCGCCATGATTTGAATGAATTCTTCAAAATAGTTGAGGACAGGTAAGCAGGCTTTCCCGACCAGCATTACCAAAGTTTTCTATATGTGTGGCCAGAAAGGGATCAAACTTCGCTATCAATTCTATGCAACCAAGGAAGTTGCCATTATGTTTTGATCCAATTATCTCATCATCTCCTCGGAAGGCCAGGCCTCTGTCAGCCAGAAGAGTAACAGCCACTACCCGACATAATACATCGCTCCAATACTGCTTTCTCTCTGACACTGCTTCTCCAAACTGCGGTCAACATGGCAATATTCTTTGCGACGGTTGCAAATGCTGAGAATGCAATCTCTGTGCACGCCACTTTCTTCATGCGCGGATTCTCTCGTCAGCTTTTTCCAGTCATTAAAACCGTCAACTTGCGAAAACTGATCTTTCTGACTTGTCATCAGCTGCAGAAGAAACAGTATAGAGATCCTTTTGAAGGACTATATAGCATCCATTTCCTCAGATGCATCTCACCATTCGTCCGCCTGGTGTAGAACATGTGATTTTCATGAAACGGAAATGCCCTTTGGCTGTCTCTGTGTTGGGTTGTAATAACGCTTTGACTTCATGTAACTGTCAGAGTCAGTCTTATTCTGGCAACTGTCTGGTCCTTTCTCAATCCAGAAGTCCACTGTGGTGGAACGTAGGGGAACCGCCTGCAGGATCAGTTGATCGACATTCACATTCATCATGTACTGAGTGTGATGAATCGCTGATAGGCTCCTTCTGTCCCAAAACATGTCATCATTTTCATTTGTGGAAGTGGCAGTCAAAGGACACTGGTGGACAACCACAGTATTGTCTTCAAAATGTTCTAAATCAGATTCCGCATTAGGATGTGCCTGTGATACTTCAGAGTTGACAGTAGCATTCACACTTGCTAAGGATAACTAGTTGGGGTGACAAGGACATCAGCTGACACAGAAGCATTAATCGAAAAATTGACTGAGTCGAGGGGTCTTTGCCAACACGGAATTCAGTTTATCTTGCTTCTCTTTCGCAATGCGACGCTTCAGAGCACCTGATTGCAAAACCCTTCGTGGCATTTTCTTTAATCTTATACACACACTGTCTCCACACGTCCCAGTCAGACCTGGGAAACAAAATGAGGATTGGAAAAGAACTGCATACAGTAGTAATTGTTAGTAATCACACAGTTAACTGGCAACATAGTTGGAAGCCACAATAATGTTAGTCTCTAGCAAAATTTTAAGACGACATTTTTCTTTTTCATTCCTGAACCAAAATACTACGGGATGACATTTTAAATGTTTCCTCTCTCAAGTCATTCCCACCATATAAAATGAAATTGACATCCTTGGTACAGTATTAAAGTAGCACTGCAACAATCCAGTGAAATTTTTACTTATACTTTTTATGAAATTTTAGATTGCCACTCACCTCCTGACTTGTATGATACCCTTCTTTCCATAATTTGAAGCTGCCTTATTCCTTTTTCCCATGTTTGAAATAATACAAGGAGTTCTCTTTTTAATATGGCTCGGACTAGGACTTCATCAGTATTCTCTGCTGTTTTGTCCATCAGTTGTTTGAATATCACTCTGTTGTGTCTAAAATGAACTATCATGTTGCAGGCAGTGCTCCTGACCTTATGGAACAATAGGTGTTCAAAACAGCTGAGAATATTGATGAAGACCTGGCCCAGGCCATATTGAGAGAGGAGCTCCTTTATTGTTTCAAACATGGAAAAGTACTAAAACAGACTCACATTGTGGAAAATGGGTATCATACAAGTCAGAAGGTAAGTGCCAATCTAAATAGCATAAAAAGTATAGGTCAACATTTTCACCAGATTCATGCACAGCTGCTTTAGCCAAAATTATCAGAAACATGTGGAGCACCATTATTCATCCTCTCAAGCTGCCACTTAGAAAATGGTTAAAGTATTCCAGGCTTCTGATTGGCTGAGGGACTTCTCTAGCTGGGCATCTATCAGACAACAGATGCCCGTCTATTAAAAGTATCAGTCCAGCCAACCCCATGACCATCACCACAGTCCTGCTGCCCAACCTGGTCTCTAATTGGCTAAAACACCCTAATTTCATTTTCAAATCTCCGCCATTGTATTTGTCTTGCTTAGCGAGAGCTGAGACCACACACCAGTCCACAAGACGTTCTCCGATAAAATTATGAACCTAATGCGTATCCCTGCTGAAATAAGCAGAGCACAGCCAGTGAAAAGAAATAAATGAACCTGTTTTCACAAAGTTTTTATTATCAGTGTCAGTGGCTCTGTAGGTAGCACACTCGCCTGAGGCCGGAGATCAGAGGGCTGTGGGTTCAGTTCCCACATCTGGCACTTGGGTTAATATCCCAGTACTGACACTGTAATGCAGCATGAGAGGGTGCTGCATTTCTGAGGTGCCGTCTTTCGGATGAGACATTAAACCGAGGTCCCATCTGCCTGGATTGTGGTAGTTCAGGTGGATGTTAAAGATCCCATGGCACTTATCGAAAAAGAGTAGGGAATTTCCCGGTGTCCTGGCCAAATTTCCTCATTCACTAAAAATCCCACCAACAGCTTAATCTGGTTCAAGGTCAGTTGGCATTCATCTGTATCCCTCCCCGGTCGTGCCTGAAAATAGGCAGGATTTGTCTATGCACTTACCCGTCAACAAAAGCTAAATAAATAAAAAGTTACTTTTCTCTCTATTATCTCCCCGTCCACACCTGAGCTGTCACGATTTGGCAGTACAATGGACAACGTGGCATTTTGCCCATTATCCACAGAAATCCTGATCACACTTTTAAAATCAAAACTGAAAACCACCATTTTTTCTATCAGTCACCAAGACAGCCACTGAGCTGGCGAAGCTCCAACCCTCATGCACACATACGCAGACATCACCAAAATGACAATCTAAATAAAGATCTCCAAACCAACAACAGCAGTTTTCATTTTCAGACTATGAGCGCTAGCACGCCTGCCTGCTCACCGCCACTCACATCCCTTACCACCTCGCCGATGCTCACCTCTCTTAACCCAAAGACAAGCAACTCTATTTTTTCAATCCACATATAACCTAATTTTCTAGCACAATAACACCTCCAGGGTGGGCGGTATGGGCTATATCCACCCTTCCAGGGGCTATAAGACCTCCACCTGTGGCATCAGGCATCATTACGCCCTGGGTGGTGGGTACAGCCCATCACCGCCCACCCTGTTGGGTAATTAGTTGCACACAGCATGTATCAAGCATGCTTTTATTTGAAATTGCAAGCCATGATGTGGCTCTCATACAGATATGTACTGTACACTATTCCCATCAATTTTAGTACAAAATGATGATGAAAACTAAAAGGCAGTCTTACTTACCTCTGATAAACTCTCCTTTCAGCCTGAAATGAAAGAACTACTCGAGTCGGCCAGGCGCACGGTCTTCTTTTAGTAGTCAGACTCTATAGCAAAATGCTCTAAAATAGAAAAACAGAAAATAAATACTGTATCTTGAAGCCAAATAAAGCCTCTGAACTGTAAAGGCCATTACAGCACTTGCTGCTATGCACATTGACAGATGGGACTTCAGTTTGACGCCTCATCCTAAAGACGGCAACTCAGCAGTGCAGCACCTCCCTCATGCAGCAACCCTAGCAATAGGTAGGAGAAGAACAAATCCAGAGAGCAAGTCGGGGCTTTATGTTTGCTAGCAGGTAGGGCAAATTGGCACATGCACATTGACTTGGGTCCACATCTTAATTAAGCCAATTTTAGGCTGATGCACCTAATATAAAATAATCCATTTGAGGCAGATACAGTACAGAATAGAGACCCGGCTAATGGGTGGTCTACCTCAACGTTGGTAGCTGGATGACTTCACAGCAGGGGCCTGAGGTGAATACCAAGAGACTTCCCACTCCTTTTGAAATCAAATTAGTAAGTTGCCAATCCAGGCTGAAAAAAATATGTAACATTTATCCCTTTTGTGTGCATGTGTGTGTGTGTGTGTGTGTGTGTGTGTGTGTGTGCTAGGCATTGAAAACAAGATTTACAATTTTAAAACTATACTGTAGGTGTAGTTTTGTGTTATTAGTCATGCCAAATTTCTGACTCGCCTTTCATTTAATTTGTTTCTGTTTTTCAAAATTAACAAAACTGCTATTTTAAAGGAACGCTTTCAATTCAACCCTTTCTGCATCATGATACTTTTAGCTGAAAACCTACATTTTATGATTGCTCACCTTCTATAAAAAATGTATGAATGTTTTATGTACTTTTCTGAGTAGATCTGAAATACATGGTATTATACAATGGCAAGAAATAATCTTGGACTGTGATTGGTCAGTTTGGGGCTGGACCCATGGCGTTACTCCAGCACGATGCCACGGGTCTAGTCTCAGCATCACTGTGAACCTGGAGATGACCTTGAGCACATTGAGCATCTTGAACTTGATTGTTTCATCTGCTCTTAAAACAAAAATATTTTTCCACACAAAATGTCTTTAAAACTTTTTTTATTCTGTATAACAACGAGCCATTGTATAATAGCAATAATGCACTCCAGGGTGTGTGTGTTGTTTGAATAATGCCACACCTGGGGTATTGGATGCACTTGGCCTGAGGCCTCATGCCCAACCCTCCCAGGTGTGGTGTTATCCCAGCACGACACACACCCTGTCGTGCATTATTCCTTTAATGGTGTACTTATATACGGTACCCTAGCTTGTTTCTTTCAAATCCTTGACCTACACTTACAGACTTCTTGAATATTAAGAACACAGTGCAGCCACTCAAGAGCATTATTACCTCTCCTCCCACTGCATTATGAGTGGCTAGACTGTGTTGGGGTGTTCCTAGTCTAAGAAAGATGTAGTGGGAGCTGAGTAAGGACTGTAAACAACACATTGTTTTGTGCTAACACCATTATAGTGGGGTCTGTTTTTCACTTTTAAAAAGAAGCAAGAATCCGAATAAAGCTTCCAGTGACACCAGCAGTCTTTACAGAATGTAACCAATCACAACAGCCATTTTTTAACTAGAAACACTTTCAGGCCTAAGGGTAACAGTGTCTCTTTAAACAGAAAAATACAAGCAGTTATTAAATTTAAAGAAAGAAAGCAGGGATTCCTTAGGCAGGAACCACGTCAAACCAGGACTCATCCAGTTCCTGGGAACCAAGCAGAAACTAGACAAACCACTAGTTTAATTAAATGAGTAGAATAAACACTGTAACACAGAGTTATTCAAAATTAAGTAAAATAAATGAAAAAAGAGATAATGTTAAACAGATAAAAGTGAAGACTGGAGAAGACTTCAAGGACATTGCTTTCTTCAGGCAAATAAACAAATCTGGTGTTTAGCCAATGGGGAATGTGACGACTGTGCAGAGTTTAAATAATGTTCTAAATTGCTGACAGTACAGGTTAGAGTAACAAGCTGTGAATGAGCTGGCACATCCAGCAGAGCCAAGTTTAATTCCTCAACCTCCACTTGATACTGTGACTCTGAGCATGTGCTCCAGGGTTACCTCTGTTATAAGACATTGTGCCTAGTTGGCCTTACCAGGTTAACAAAATCTCTAATTAGCAATAGCTTTAGTTTAATTCTCCAGGACATCAGTCACTATGGAGATGACATTTGTTAGAATGGCTTATGGGTTTTTTTGTTAAATAAGTGCACTAGAAGGGAGGGATGCCAGTATCGGACCTTAGGGACCTAGGTTCAAAATGAACTCAGGTCACTGGGGAACCATCGGGGGAGATGAGGGAGGAAAGGCAATTTTAAAATATACTGCACAGAGAGTAATCAGCCCGTCGTGATAGATACTTGTACCACCAGTGATCTAAATCAGAGATTAACTTCGCTTGTTTAGATTCTAGTGAGAAGAATGATTTATCTCGAATTCAGCATGCACCTTATGGTGAATGTTTCACCATAATTTATGGTGAATCATTCACCATCATAATTGGTGCATGCTGAATTCAGAGGTAAATCATGACTGTAACTCTATGTAATGCGGGTAGAAATCAACCCTGTAATGGACCCTGGCAGTTCACAAGAGAAGGAGAGAGGGTAAAACTGTTTTTTTAATGGATTGATGATCCCGGAGCTTACAATAAAAATTTTACTATTTTTTATGTTGGTGTGTGTTTTGTTGGGGGGTGATGGGAGTGGCTGCTAACTAAAGTTTCTCCATTCTCTAGGGACCAGATAGGCAGTCTTGCATGTGTTTACTTGGCAGCATCTCCCAAAACTTCAAGTGCTTCATAGATTTCTTTGACTGGGTAACCAGAGTGGTGGACCAAGGGGAGCAGTTGATGTCACCTACCTTGACTTCAGCAAAGCTTTTGACACTGTTCCACATAGAAGACTGATAAATAAGCTGGGTAGGCTCGGTGGGTCAGAAGTTGGTCAACTGGGTGGCAAACTGGTTGACGGGCAGAAAACAGAGAGTGGTGGTAAACGGTATACAGTCAGAAGAGATGCAAGTCACAAGTGGGGTACCTCAGGGATCAGTCCTGGGGCCAGTCCTCTTCAACATCTTCATTAGTGACCTTGCAGATGGACTAGAGGGTAAGGCTTGTCTGTTTGCAGATGACACCAAGATCTGCAACAGAGTAGATGATCCAGATGGGGTGGGCAGAATGAGAAGAGATCTGGATAAACTAGCAAAATGGTCAGAAGAGTGGCAACTGGGATTTAATGCAAAGAAGTGCAAGATCATGCACATAGGGAAGAGAACCCCTGAAGCCACCTATAGGCTGGGAGGGAGTTGCTAGCAGTCACAAAGGAAGAAAGAGACTTGGGCATCATCATCACACTGATGACCTGAAATCATCCAAGCAGACCTCTAAAGCAGTAGGTAAGGCTAGGGGGTGTTAGGGTGTATTAGTAGGGGTAACACAAGTCGTAAGAGGGAGGTAATAATCCTCTTTACAAGACACTGGTTAGGCCCCATCTGGAGTACTCATGGCAGTATTTGAGGCCACACCTTCACAAGGACATTAACCAAATTGAGGCAATCCAGAGAAGGGCAACCAAAATGGTGCAGGGACTGCATCAGAAGACATATGAGGACAGATTAACAGAGCTCAATATGTATACCCTTGAGCAAAGGAGGAGAGAGGTGATATGATCGAGGCATTCAAACACCTTAAGTGCATTAACAAGGTGAAAGAGTCTAACATGTTTAAATATAAGAAAAATAGCAGGACAAGAGGACACAGCATGAGATTAGAGAGGGCTGATTAAGGGGAATGTGAGGAAATTCTTTTCACAGAAAGGGTGGTGGATGCATGGAATGGCCTACCTCAAGAAGTGGTGGCTATGAATACAGTGCAGGGCTTCAAACAGGCATGGGATAGGCATAAGGGGCAATACAAATGAGTATGAATAGATAGGCCACTGACAGAGCAAAGGCCGATGGCACATTTATAAGGTAGAAAAGAAATGGGCAGACTGGATGGGCCTCTGTGTCCTTATCTGCCGTCAACTTCTATGTTTCTATGGAGAGAGCCTCCCTCACCACAGAGGGCTCAAAGGGTTTGAGTAACTGCACTGTAGTTAGACAGAGAAGCAGCATTATTATGGCAAGGAACATGTTTGCTTTGGGAGACAGTAACACCAGTTGTCAAGTGAAGCAGGTAGGTCACTAACCCTTTAACTCATAGACACAGTCCAGCCAAGTGGGGTGATTGCAGCTCTACAGTAGAAATGCAGGTGACAGTTATACCAAACTATCCAATTTAAGCATTAGCAGCAGTCAGATACTTGTAGCATGGTACTTAATAGCAGCCTAGCTTACAAGTGGAACTCAGACCCCAAACCACCCACATAGGATGTCAGTGATAGTACTGTAGAAGTGAAGGTGTCTGTAGCCAGTAGTAAGTGGTTTAAACTGCCATCAGCCAGACAGTCACGGTACTTAGCAGCATCCCAGGCTTGTAACTGGTAACTGGGAAGCCACAACCACCCAAGTGGGTATAACCAATACCACAGAATGATGATGGGTAGCTGCAGCAGCTACAATACTGCATACACACTATCAGCAGTCAGGTAGTAGCAAGGAACCTAATGATACTCCTTGTTATTAATTTGCCAGATTGGATGCCAATATTCCTAGACCATCCAGATAGGGAGTTAGCATTGCTGCAGACATACTAGAGATGGCTGCAACCAGTACAGAACTGTTTAAATACTGTGAGCAGTCAGGTAGTATTAGGCAACCAGTACAATACAGTGTAGCATATTATCAGTAGCCAGACAGCAGTAGAGACCATAGCAGCATCCCACTTTAATAGTTGGAAGCCAGTATACACAAACAATGTTTAAATACTGTGAGCAATCACAGAATATCAGGCAACCAATACTACAGTACAGTCGCAAGTTTCTACTGTTAATTATAAAATCTAGCTAACCAGTGTTTAGTAATAAATGTCAGACTTATTTTTATAGTACTGCAAGTTGCAACTGATTTGTGAGTGACACCGCTTGCTGGAGGTTTTATTGCAGCGGGAGCGCTAGCACAAACAGAGTACTGGTCAACTTGAGAGAGGCCGAGGAGGAGGCCACGCCACTCTCTCTCTCACCCTCCTCAGCTGTCAGGAGCTGGGACCTTCAACGGCATCAGTAACGGCTCCTCCTTCCACTCCACAGACCCGTGGCAGTCAGCAACAGCACCCGGAGCCGGGCAGCATCAGCGGTGAGTGAGGTGACTTCTGGCATGTTGTGGAGGAGGGTGGGACGGGTTATTGCCGGAGGCTCAGGGCGGCTGGCCAGGCCGTGAGGAGGATCAATCGAGTGCTGAAGCCGAGCGCTGGGCTTTCCTTCCTGCTCTAGCCTCTCCTAGACTCCCAGTCTCTCCTCCGCCTCCTCCCGAGTCAGTCGGTCTGCTCTCCTACTACTACATAAGAACCATGATCCAATCCAGGCATGACTTGTCCCAGCTCGGCCTCGGCTTGAGTTTTCAATTACTGACTGCTCCTTTCCGTCCTGCAGCCGCTGGTTAATGTATTATGTACTGACAGTGACACTGTGTGTACCCTAGACAGTAAGTACCTGTGTGTGTGAGTGATTTGTTTAGTTTTTTTGTCTCCTCACTAGTCTCAGTCAGTACTGTACCGACAAGTAAGTTTTATTTGAATTAAGTTTGAAAACTGAACAGTGATTAGCCGGAACCTCTTCAATGACAACGAACTAACCCAACCCACGTCTGCTCAGCTCTATCTCCTCCAAACTTCTGCGTTGGTGACCGTGTAGTGCGTGCGTCGCACGACTTACATGCATGAAGACCGGCAGTCAGACGATATACACCCACACCCCACATGACTTCTCAGCTAGTTGGCCTGCATATCATGTGATCCCCCGGTCGTCCCATTGGAGTCTACTAGGGCAAGTCAGGTGACACTGCTGGCAAAAACAGGAACAGCAGGAGGCCCGCAGCAAGTCCTTTAAAGCAGCGGCAACCACTTTAAACTGCAACTTCATGCTTTTGCCCTATATTAACATGCAAGTGTGGCGCTTTCAGGGCCTCTACAGTGGGGCCTGGGGCATTTTCCCATTTGCCCCTCTAATCCGGCCTGACACGGCAGTATAACCTCCTTCATCTGGTAGTGAATCCTGCCTATGCAAACTGGCATCCCATTTGCTGTCTCCATTGTTTTACTGCACTGTGCAGATGACTTTAAGCTTTCAGAGATAATTACCCCAAATAATTTTTCCTTTGTCCATGCTATCCTTACCCCCACCCTCATCCTGTATTTGGCATTTGGGTTTTGATACCTACATGCATGACTTTCCACTTTACTTACCAAGCTATGAACCACCTCTCCAGATTAATTTTCCAAATAACCTCTTTACTGTCCACTCTGCCACAGAGCTTAAGGTTGTCAGCAAAGAGATATATTTTATCATGTATTCCCCGATTACTGTATGTCACAGATAAAGACGTTAAAGGAAGGCCCCTGTGGTACCCCTACTTGTTACCACTCTTACCCCTGAAGTGTTCCCCATTTATAATGACTCTCTGCTCCCTCCGAGATGTTTTTTTTCCCTCCCCCACCCCCCATAATCTATTTATGCACTGTGCAAGACTAGGTTCTGCAGTTTCTCATAAGGTCAGACAGCTGTCTCCATTGCAAAGCCTTTTCATCTTAGTCACAAGAAAAGTGATATCAAACATTTTTGTGCAACAACAGCTGAGAATATTACTGAAGAAACTGTAGCAGCTACAACATATTTAACAGTGTTCAACATTAATTATTTCAAATTTAAAAGTGTGAAAACAAATGGAAACACAGAAAGAGGGCAACTTACGAGACAAGAGAAAAGAGTATTTAACTTGGATTTAAAAGTTATTTCTCAAAATGTTTACCATAACATGAACTACTGCTTTAAATACTACTCTCAGATTTCACCAGGTCTAATAAAACAAATATATTTTCAGACATATAACACTCTATTTAACAAGTATATATCTTCAGAAAATGATGTCTCATTGGAAGCTATTTGTAATGTTTCTATTTCAGAAATGATACCTATTCCCCTAAATGATCCGTAGTTACCTGTACCTAAATCAAAGTGATGTGAAAAACTGGATTTTGCATTATTTCATTTTCTATGAGCAAAATTCTGTACAGTCTATTCATGAAACCAACAATTTTGAGTTTTGGCTGAATCACAGTTTGTGTACAGAACTCTGAGCATGGTTCTGATAGGTCAGCAGCTCATGCTTAGCATTCTGTACACAAAGCACGATGTAAAAATTCCAACTTACTTGCTCCATGAAGAGACATGAGTGTACAAAATATTGTCCATAAAAGAAAAGAATTCAGAAATACAGTTTTTCATATTGGTGTTCATGCAGGTACAGTTAAACATGGGTCATTTGGAGGGATGACTTTTATGTCTGTAAACATGAGCATTACTAGCAGCCGCTAATTAGCACAAAATGCCTGTTGCAGTCTCTGTGGTACTCCCAAATTCTACATCCTGGGTTATGCTCACCTCATAGGCTGCCAATGCACATGTGACTTCAAAGTCGAAATCCTATACCGCCACAGTAGCCTGGGAGTCCCGGCTGGGCATTCTCTCAGGAGATCAGTTTAGTTCATGTGTATCAGACAGGCTGCATCATAAAACCTAGTCGCTGTTTCAGCTACTGATATCAGTTTGTAGAGGTAAGAGTTCCCTCAGAACTCCCAGTGACCTGACACCTTTCTTCATTACATTAAAGAAGTTAGATCTTAAAGACTACTAATTACTTTTGCTCTCTTTCTCTATCCCTGTCCCCCCTGATTCTCTCTGATGACCTAGAACAGCGTTTGGTTTATCGGTATGAATCCTATACCTTAAACAAGGTAGTCAATTATCGAATTGCACCTACATTGGTTTTACTGAGGAATGCATGCACTACATGTTGTGTTTCAATAGTTTAAACATGCCGGCTCCAACCATCTGATGCTATCCACCCTTCCCTCTTTCACTAGCAGAGTTGACATGTATGTGAGCACCATGTGGCCCTCTAGCAGCACTGCAGCCACAGCACACCTCAATGAGCTACCCAGTGTCTATAGTCCCAAAATACTACCTAATGCTGATCATGACTGGCATCCTCCTGAATCCCTACAGCAGTGGCTCCAGGGCAAGACTATGAGAGGGTGAGCATCCTTCCTACTGGGTCAGTTTGCTGTATAGAGAATGGCACACACTAAAACCACACATCAGAGACAGGTGGGCGGGAACAGTGACAGGTGCAAAACCGCTGAAGGATCTATGCACGGTTGTGCACCCTGTCTCTTTTCCCTTGCAGAGGATAAGTCCTATGATTGGAGGAGGATCCACCGAGAGCTTCCATGGCTCAATGAGATGAGCCATGGGCAGCAATGGAGGTGGTGCATCTGTGGACTGGGTATCAAATCTCAGTCCCAGACACACATCATTTTTTCTTTTATTTGCACTTTGTGCAAATTAAGTGTCCACCCCCCACAGAGTTGCATATTTTAGTTTGGGGGTTCACAGACATATCCACTGGTATGTATGTTGCACTATATAGGCAGCGCAGTATATTTCTTTGGCATAATGTCTTGCGACATTGACGCCCGTGCCTGCATCCTTCAACTGGCAGGGAGGAACAGTAACAAGAGGCAAAACCCCCATGCAGAGTGCTTGTTTATATAGCAACTGGTCCTCTGGAGCCCTTCTGAAGTGGCTCCAGAGAGAGAGAAAGAGAGAGATACACTACAAACACTATCAATGGTAGCTCCCCGAGTCCCTACTACAGCAGATCCAAGGAGGGCACGTTAATTATCAGCTGGGCTGCTACAGATATATATATATATATATATATATATATACACACACACATATATATATATACATATATATATATATATATATATATATACATATACATATATATATATATATATATATATCACCTACCGATGACTATACAAGTGTGCCATTCAGCAATGTTTAAATGCACTGTTTGTATATTTTGCTTGATTAGATATCACTTGTTCTAGGTGGGAACCGGAAAGTACTGCACTTAAATGTTTGAAATGTTTAAAGTTTAACAGGACCTTAAGGCTGGATTTAGAAGTCTGAATACTAGATGGTGCTAAGCCTCTTCTGTTTGGTCAACCCCACTGTGACAACCAGTGGAGCCGTGAGCTATATTATGGGGCTTGACCCAGAGATCATTATGTGTTTTATCTCTCCACAGTGATGTACTAGCCTGAGCTGAGCCCTCTTGTTCTCTATTGTAAGTATTATTACACATTCTGGAATGCTAGTGTATCAGCTATGTCTATATGTTTTCTAAGGATGCTTACAAACTTAATAAAAGGCTTTTACCAACAAATATGCTAGGTGCTTTTGTGGAGCAGAATAGGAGAAGTGAGACAAGTATTTGCCCTGTCTCCTATTTGCCTATCAGGATGTCCCACAGGAGTCTACAAGGTTCTCACCATTTAAACTCCTGCAGGCACACCTGATGAGGGGACCCAGAGACTTAGTGCAGGATGAATGGGAGGCCAGGCCTGCCCCTCCTGGGAAATCTGGTAGAATATGTCCTGAACTTTACTGAGCAGTAAAATAAGTTCATAGGCCTGGCAAAGGATAACCTGTCAGCTGTACAACAGAGACAGAAAGACTGTGTGATCATATAGCCAGGGACAGGACATATGACACTGAACAGAAGGTGATGGTGAGCACCCTGTCTGACAGAACAAATTGCAGATGGCATAAGAGGGTCCCTTTGTACTGATGAAACAAGTGGATGAAGTGAACTATGTTGCAGAGCTGCTCGACAGAAGGTGCAAACACATGTTTTATTGTGTCAACATGATAAAACCTCATCATGATGGTAAGATTTGCAACCAGGTAGATGAGGTGGAGGGCAGCCACTGATAGACCTCTTAGAGGAGAGTGTGGGGGGATCATTGGTGGATTCTTTCACACTCTCAGAGCAGCTGATGTCTGCACAGGTGACACAAAGAAGAAACATAGACAATGTCATTAGAAAAAGATTCAATCCAGTCTGCCCTTTCATACTTCTATCCTAGCCCAAAACCCATCGCCTAGATGGGGTTTATGCCCTTTCTCCCTTTGCCCCATGCCTAGCATTACAGCTGAGTAACTTTTAAACCCTTTACTCTGTCCCAGCAATGCTTGAAATTATTAACGGTTTTGTGCACACCACCTCTGCTTGCATGCTGCTCCAAGGCTGAACCATCCTCTGTAAAATAGAACTTTCTACATCCCTCTTGAATCTCACCCCTGCCAGCTCCACTCAGGTCCTCATGTGTTTGGCTTGCTATTCCTGATGAGTAGTTCCTCACAGTTTACCCTGTTCATTCTGTTCAGGAACTGGAAGGTCTAGATCATCTCGCCCCTCTGCCCTCTGGTCTCCAGTGAGCACATGTTTAATGCCCTAAATCAATTCTGTAGGATCTGCCCTGCTGGCCATTAATCATTTTGTTACCCCACGCTGCACCATCTCCATAAGGAGGGAGGTGAGGTGCTGCAATCTTTCAGTAGCTTGGTCTCAACAGGTGAACACTGGACACAGGTGCCACTGAAGCAGCATGCCTGTAGAGTTCCTGAGAGCACAAAACATCACATGAAGGAGGAACCTAAGAATATGCTGGGCCTCCGGGCATCCCTGAATCCAGCAGTTCTTTAGTCTTCCATGTTTTGTGTGAACTACTGAAACTTTATGCTGTCATGGTGTCTGATATATATCCAATGCCTCAGACTCGGAGAAGATGGGGGCAAAGTACCTAATGTCTGTTTACCTGACAAAGGGTTACTGGCAGGTACCCTTAGCTGCAAAAGTAAGGAGTGGTCAGCATTTATCACTCCTCCATTTGACCTGTATTAATTTCTGGTCATGCCATTCACAATTAAAATTCACAGCTACTTTCAAAAGCTGATTGACCAAGTTGTTGGGGTGGGTGACTTCACCATGGCTTACATAGATGATGATGTTATATTTAGTCACACCTGGTAGGAGTATCTGACACGTCATGAAAGTACTCAGAAGACTGTAGGCTGCAAAGCTTACAGTTAAAACTGAAAGTGTCAGGTGGACACATTGTGGAGGGGACACATTCAGCCAAAACCCACAAAGATGAAGGCTAAACAAGGCTGGCCAAGGCCCATAACCAACAAACAGTTGCAAGCATTTTGAGATTTGCAGCTAATTTTAGTATCATTGCTGCCCCCAGCCACCACCACCAATTTAACCAGAACATAAATGCTTTAGAGGGTGCAGGGGACAGAACATTATGCAAAGGCATTCTGTTAGCTCTAGCAAGCCCCATGTCAGGCTCCAGTACTAGCAGGCCCCAACTAGTGGCGGGTGAAGTGCATTAAATTGGTTACTTGTAGTATTTCACTTATAACTCGAACTTTGGGGTCATGCCACAGGTAGTGAAACAAATAACTATGCATCCAGAAGTAACACGAAATTCCCATTTTGTGGATACATTGCGTTACTTTGGATGCATAAAAACATCTATTTTGTTTCCTGGTGTCTAGTGGTCCCCACCCTATCAGGTAGTACCCCCACCCTGCTTCCCCTCAACCCCGAGTTGGATCCAGTTTAAAAAATATATTTTCCGTTGTGTCTAGTGGCCCCCACCCCTACTCTGTCAGGTAGTACCCCCACCCCACTCCCCCACAACCCCGAGTCAGATCCCAGTTAAAAAATATATTCTTTTCAGGTCTGGTGTATTACTTTCACCCTGTCATGTAGTATCTCACTCCCTCAACACTGACGGAGTATTATCGGCATATCTTTCATCACTTTCACGGCGTTGGCAGCGTTTAACTCTGCTCAATGAATGAGTGCATGCTTTTACAAGCACACTCCGTCCATTGGAGCAGTTGCATAATTGACTCAGTCCTGCTGGGGTGTACAGAAGGAGAAGGTGTTCAGAATTTGTCAATGAATGGCACACGCTTATTCATTGAGCTGAGCTCGGGCGGGCTGCCAGCCATGGAGGTGAGTGGAGGATGAGGTACCCGCCTTCGGTCGGGGTTGGGGGAGTGAGGTTGGGGTTTCTACATGACAGGTGGGGGATGTAGGCCACTAGACACCAGGGACATTTTTATTTATGTTTTATTTAGTTAGTTTTGTTGATCGGGTAAGTGCACTGTGACTAGGCAGATTCTGCCTATTTTCAGGCACCATCCAGGAGAGGGATACAGATGAAATGCCAACTAACATTGAACCAGAGTAAGCTGTTGGTGGTATTTTTAGTGAACGAGGGAAATTTGGCCAGGGCACCATGGAAATTCCTGCTCTTGCTGCAGAGGGCACTGAGGCACTGCAGAAAAGTTGGAGAAAGTGCAGTATGTCTCTATACGATGGATGGAGATGGTCAGGTTCTTGGAGCTCCTGAAACACAGTATATCCTGACTGAAGAGAGGAACCTTGAGATGTGGGACCTTTACAAGGAGTTATTTCAGAGAACCCAGTAGTTCTACCCTTATACCACATACAGCAGGGGATTCAGACATTGAAGAGCTACAATTACGGGCAGAGATGGAAGAAAAAAGAAGCGACTTTTAGAACTGATTAATACTGCTGAACTTGAATAAAATATTAGTAGGTCTAAGCTGGATGAAGAACGGAAGAAAAGGTCGGTGGCGAGTCCTTCTTCTGGAACTGGTGAGCGCTTACCTTTGAGTGCTGATTCTGTTCCCATGATGATAAGTTCTGGGATGTCTTCAGATTCTGAGGGTTTTCAGGTACAGTGCCTTAGAGACAGCGAGTACGGTGACTCAGGAGAATGGTCACCAGAGGACACGCTAAAAAGAGCGGGCTGGTTTTACTGTAATAAACAGTGTGTTCCTGACCCACTAATTCTGATTCCAGGTTCTTCAAGTTCACTTAGCCTGAGGTATTATTGATGAAACAGCTGTGGAGACCAGTCATGATCGGCTTCATGATGAAGGCAAGAACCTAAGCCCTGCTTGCTCTTACTGCAGATGCACGTGTTGGAAGTGAGGCCACAGCACAGGTTGCTGTGCCAGACGTGGTCCTTCCTTCAGGATAACCGCGATCCAGAACTATTGCTAACACGTATACAGGAACATATTGTTCGAGTAAACTCTCCTGCAACCGACATGGGAAGGTAGGAAAAATGGTTGTTGACTTAGGGTTGGGGTTCCAAACTGAAGGTAAGGATCGTTTACCTAGGCAGACAGTACCTCTTCAAAGAGGATCAATGTAGACCTTTAACTTATAATGCAGCCTTTTCCGCAGCCTGATGAAGCTGCCAAATGGAGATTTTTAGTTCATCTTTGATATGTTGGGAAAGCTCAAATTCCCCTGACAGGCTCTGGGTGGGAAGTCTCTGATTAAAGATATGATGGGGTTTACTCTCGACTGAAGTATATGCTTTCATCCATGCACCGGAGACCGGAATTATGATGTCAGCTTTTGTTCTATGGTTCTACTGGACAAGTTTTGGAAATTGTACTATGAACTGAAGGATTTGGAGCTGTGGAAAGAGCTCTATTGCTATCCCTGTAACAAAACCTACTATTAAAACCCTAACTGTGTTGTTTCAGAATGAGGGGTAGATGTGAACAATACCATCTTTTGGTTAGACAAATGCTGCACAATTTTGAACACCCATGGGCTATTATGGATGAAAATGGGTTCTTGACTGTAGGTGGAACTTTTGGGTACAACTGAGGCAAAATGATTTGGGTATACAGCACTTGCTAAGCTCATTTATTTTGTAGAGACCACGGATATTATTCTATGCTGGTCAGCCAAAAGTTGCTATCATTGTGGTGCATTGATGCATTTGAATAATGATTGTGACAGCATCAAATGTTTTCATTGTGGGTTTACTGGGTCATTCAGCTGCACAATGTACTGCTCCCCTATTTGCAATCTGTGTGGGATGATGACCATGGTTTTCAGGAGTGTCCATGGGCAGCACATAACTCAAATGATGTGTCAGATCATGATAGTTTATTGTCCCAGGCTCGAAACCAAATAGATATACATTGGGACACGAGGATGTTATCCCTCTTCCACCTAGACATAGAGGAAGGGGTAGAGGTGGTTATTATAGTTCTGGAGGGGAGGAGATAGGCAACAGATAGGGACACAGGGTGTGGATATTCCCCTCAGTCTAGTGATATAGATCGAGATGTTCTGCAACCCAGGGTGGTACCAGGTTTCTGTAGAACCCCTTTTGTAATACAAGGTTCCCCTAAGCGGGTCCCTATACAGATCCTTTCATGTTCACGTAAGACGAGACTGAAGTGGTTATGATAGATTCACAGGAGGATTCTTGGTGTGGTGGGTCTGAGGCCCCCCATGTCCGCTTATGGCTGACTCTTCAGTACCAGTACAGTCTGACCTACCCTTGTCTCCCTTGCCCCTTTCCAATCGTTTTTCAGCCTTTACATCCTGGGGTGAGCAGGTGGACAGGGATGATCCTATGGAAGATGTTATGCCTTCTTCCCCTAAATTAGTGTTGATTCCTAGTTTAGATCCTCAGAAGTCTAAGGTTGTTGAACCTCAAAATGAATAACGAGGTCAAGTGAAAAAATGTGAATAATCCTCCTGAGCCTATCCATTTGTGGGTAGTCTGTATAAATGTGGTTAGTATTAAATCTGATTATAAGAGGAAACTACTTTTGGTATCTTACAGCTACTGGATTTTGATGTTTATATGCTACAAGATACCGGACTTCATACATTGTCACAGGTTTATAGGCTACTAGAGATTGGCAATGGGGTCCCACTGATTGGTCAGTGGAATGGAAGTATGTTGTGGGTGGGTTTTTGTTTCTGCTCCCTGATGTTAAAGTATTACGGATGGTAGATATAGATCCCAGCAGAGCCCTTTTGCTAGATGTTATTATCAATTCCTTTTACAGTAGATTACTTACAATTTATGGGCCCCAAACGAAATCCTTGAGAACAGAGTTAATAACAAAGGTACAACCTTATCTGTATACGAGCAGGCAGATTTTTGGGGGTGGGTACTTAGTATACATTTTCCACAACAAAATATACAGGAAAAGCAATATTGTAACAAAGCTTTTTACAAAAGGTGGTAACATAGGCTGGCTTAAAAGATTTTCAGGGGAGTGGAACACGGACAGGGAAGGCTACTTTTTAAGGACAGCCTCTCCTCATGAATTGATTTTTCATTCATTAAGCAATTATTGTCTGTTTTGAGTACATTTATTGTTCTGGTGGAAACTTCGGATCATATGTTGATAGGAGTGCAAATAGCTGTACCACCAGTTAGGAAGCTGGGCTGGGTTTTGGAGACTAAATGTAACTTTATTAGAGAATCAGGTAATACTGGAAGCTTTCAGATCACTGCTAATGGATAAAGCTACTACAGTATTTTTATATGATAGTGTAGGACTTTGTTGGGAAGATGTGAAACAGCTTTTGATTGGTTTATTTCCATACAGGGCAAAATCAAGCTGCTTCATCATATCAGCGATATTTGGCACTGAGACATGATTTGGGAGTGCTGATGTTTAGAAAGTGTAATGAGGGGTGGACCTTAGAGATGATATTAATTCAGTTAAAATTGAAATGAGGTCATATTAATATGACCGACTTCGTCTTACAGAGAGAACAGACGCTTGGTACTCAGGAAAAGCTGAAAGTGTTAATCCTTTGTGAGTTGTCAACAACGATGGGAGAAAAAGCTGATTAAAAGTTTAAAACACCACAAGGGTTAATGGTTACTGACAGTGTTGCAATTATGGGGTTAATTGTGCAATATGTGGAAAAAGATTTGGAACTCGTAGAATACTTTAGTTTACCCTCAAATACTTCAAGGCAGCACTTCCACATCTTGCCTTGGAGTTTCAAGAATCTTTGATTGCTCCCTTTACAGCACCAGAATTAGAATGGGTTATACAGTGCCTTCATAATGGGATTTCACCAGGCTCTGATGGTTTACCAGGTGAAGTATATTCTGTGTTATGGGAAATTATCACAAATGAATTGTTGGATGTATATAATTTTTTCAGGAAGAATGTTACTTAACAATTAGTATGTATGAGGGTCTGTTGATTTTTTATACAAAGCTGGGCATCCTACAGAATTGGATAATTGGCACCCCATTACTTTATTAAACATTGATTTCAAGATTTTTGCTAAATTACTGGGGAATAGATTGGCCCAAGTAATGGAGGATTTAATCAATCCTATGCAATTTTGTTCAGTGTTGGGGAGGAAAATAACAGAGGCTTTGTTACTACTCAGAGAGGTAGTAGAGGGGATGCAGTGCAGAGTTTGGGACTGAATATAGGGTATCTGGTCAGTTTGGATCAGGCCAAAGCGTTCAACAGGGTCTCTCATTCATTTTATGGGACTGTTTACTTGCATACGGGATCCTGAAGGAATTTGTTGGTTGGTTGGAACTTTGTTAGGGTTGCATATGTAGTGCCTTATGACAATGGGGTTAAGGGACCAAAATCCAGGTGCAGAGAGGGTTCGCCAAGGTTGCCTCTGAGCCCTTCTTTTATGTATTTATGATAGACCCTATCATGAGACTTCTTCAGAAATCTCCCAGACTCCATGGGTTGACTGGGGATTATTCACAAATTTACAAAGTATTGGTATGCTGATGATATGTGCCTTTTACTTCAGGATGGACAGTCTCTGGAAAAGCAAGGAACCTTATTCAAGCTGTTGGAAAGGTATCCGGGCTATTTTGAATGTCAAGAAGATGAAATGTATAGATTTGATGGGATTTCAGGATTCCCCGGGAGGTAGGAGGCTGTAGGGTGGCAACAGCCCCATGTAAGATTTTAGAAGTTCATTATGGGGGAAGAGTTATTGGCGGATATAACTGGGACAAGCTGCTGACTTTGGGGAATGAAATGGTAGGCAGATGGAATCGATGGAAGGTTGCAAAAATGAAATGGGTATATCTGATTAGAACTTTTGACACCAATTTTTTATATGTCAGTGCAATTTTTTGATTCCTAAGCGATTAGAAGTTTCATTATTAGTTGTTTTTTTTTCTTGTTTTTGGGTAGCCAGTTGAATCCAGTCAAATGAAATATCCTATATATAGAGAATTTAAATGTGGAGGGGTGAATATGTTAAATCCTATTTTGTTCTTTTACGGTGTTTTATATGTGAGTGCCTTTGATGAAAGGTACTACCCAGGTGTGGGGTATATGGGATACTCTTTGCTCAAGGGAATTTTGTCAGAGTGGAAGGAAATAAGTTTCTACATAAGAACAAGAGAAGTCCTAGGTTGGTGAAATGGTAGGAAGGGTTTTTGACTGGATTATTAATGGGAAGTTGAATACACAATGGTGCAGACACTTTCCAGGAAGCAATTGTATAAGGAAATTTTGGCAGTCCATTTTCTGGAACACCTCTTTTTGGGTTTTCACAACTGCATCAGGATTCAATTACAGAGTTTATTACGGATCCACGATTCTTGAGCAGATGTGGGATACAATGTGGTTGGGTCTTCATAATAAAATAAATGTAAGGGGAATCAGAAACATAAAGCCTTACAGGAGAGATATTGCACTAGAGACTGCTGTAATGGGTAATAGAAATAATGGATCAATTATATTATACCTGCCCATTAAGCATGCAATTTTGGGATATTGTTAAAATAGGTGAAAACATAAACTGCCTATACCCCTGGTTTCCACTTTTTATATTATGGCATTATTCCACACTGGTGGTACAGCCTCATTAAAGTACCCTTAGGGTTTTATTTGCACATTTACTGTACTGGATTTGGATTTGTCATTGTTGTTGTGCTACAACAACAAGACATATCGGCTTTTAGAGCTTTACTTTATACTTACTGTGGAACTTAGGAAATGGAAGACAGCTGAATTACTGAGGAAAGGGTCAGAAAACTGGCCTCAGTGGTGGTCCTATTTTGACGTTATTTAGGGTTTTGGAATTTTAGTTTTAAATTTATAGAGGAATTTATTAGTAGTTTCATGAGGACATACTGATGGGAGGTCCTGTTTACGATTTAGGATATGAATAAATTTGATTTAAGTCAATTATTTGTGCTTCCATTTCCATTAGTTCACTAGTGGTTATATGGTATGATATTGATATGTCTCTGTTTAGTTTTTAGTTTATAAATTTAGGAAGAGACTATTGATTAGATGTTGATTTAGGAGCAGTGTGAAATGGTAATTAAACTTCCTCTGCGCTTTAGTAGAGGAGGGGTTCTTTTAAGCTGCTATCTGTTTAAAGCCCTTATATAACTATTGAGGTTGTTTATAATTGTTGCTGTGCATTAAATATGTTAGTACTATTTAGTCTCTAGGGACTTTGTTGAAGGATGATTTTGTTAGGAGAGGGCAGTCTGGCCAGTCACTATAATTTCTTGGAGTCCAAGGTTATTATATGATGAATTATTTTTCTGATTTTTGTTGAAGTTTTCTTTTCTATGACTGTATGATGGTAATACAGCATTGTTTTGAATTTTTGTTTTGGGGAAAAACATCCTGTACTTTTATAGTGGAGGAGGGTTTTCTCAGTATTGGGTATATTAAGGGTTTAGTTATTGAATTTCAAATGTAATAGACTGTATGATGACAATATACTTAGAAAAAGCAAACAAGGGTCAGCACCTTAAAGGCTATATATAAATCCAGACTTTATTACAAAACTTTTTAGTAATAAAAATTCTCTCATGAATTCAACATAAAATAATTTAACACCACGAGAGAACATGGGTATCACATAGGTCACATACGGCATAGTACCGCGACAAATCAAAAGCGAGGAGCAAAAAGTGATACATACACCATGTGCATCATAGACCATTCAAAAGCATTCCAATATGCAACAAAAAGCGCCTACAGATGACAAAAATCAGCAGAACGTCTGGCGCAAAATACATGCCGCAAAAATGCTTTACAAATATACAGATGGACATACCACTCACTCAGGAGCTGAATGAACTGGTCATCACAGACGTAGTGCAAAAGTAAAGGCCAGCTCAATGTTACTTACTACTTGACTTCAAGACCGATACCCAGAAGAGATAATAGAGCATCAGAACCTGCATTAACGCTACATATCGACTGAAAAGTCTTCCTCAGAGCATGGATTGGGTGCCCAGTGTCCCTTAAATACAGAAAACTCTTAAAGGATAGATCCAAACACTGCACCATATACCTCCATATGACTACCACTAATAAAACAAACGAATATAGAATAAGTTACCAAAATACATTTAAGCTACATAATCTTACAAAAGGGGAAAAGAGCCGAACAAGTCATAGTATATTGAATATATAAATCACACCAGCACGCATTTGAAATTTACACATGCCAAAAGCAATGAAAGCATCCCTTTCTAGATGTCTTGATAGAGAAGAAGGATGAGAGACTTTCACCAAACTGTATAGAAAACCCACGCTCTAGGAATACCCTGTTACGTTTGACAGCTGCCATCCTCGATCTGTGATCAACAATATCCCTAAGGGACAGTATATCAGAGCTAAACGTATTTGCTCAGATAACAGATCGTATGTAGAAGCAAAAAGGAAGTCACAGGTAGATTTATAACAAGAGGTTATGAACCAGTGGTTTTGCTGAACAGCATACACCTTGTTAATAATATCAGAGAGAGGAATTGTTAAATTCCAATGTACAAAATAAAAGTGAAGTGAACAGATTAATTTTCATTATGGAATTTAATCATTTGGCTCCTAAAATAGGCAATGTTATTCATAAACACTGGAACATTATTAATTCTGATCCGAGACTGAAACAAATAGGTCTGAATCGTCAATGATCTCTTATACCAAGAGACAGAATTTAAAGGACTTGTTGGTTAATTCATATATTCCATGTAAAAAGAAAATGCACAACGAGACTGGCTACCTTCCTTCCTAAAGGAAATTATCGTTGTGGAAGATATGTACATTGTTCCAACAAGTCTGATGTAAAAATTTTCATTACCCGAGATCTGGGAAAAGCTATGAGATCAAAACTTTCATTAATTGTAACACTCAGGGGTAATTTACATGCTAACCTGTCCCTGTGAATTATGTTATGTGGGCCAAACCAAAAGAAATCTGAAACTGAGAATTGGCGAGCACAAAGGAGCCATTAGAAATGCAAACATGGACTATGCTATGGCACGCCACTATCACGAAGTAAAACATGGGTCTCCAGCTACCTTGAGATTTATTGGTTTGGAGAAGGTGAAGTTGGATTTCGAGGTGAAGATTTAAATTCAAAAATTCTGCAAAGGAAGCTTTCTGGATCTTTGAATTAAATACAATGGTCCCTTTTGGTTTGAATGATGAACTTCCTATACACAGTTATCTATAGTTTTCTAAAGTTAAAGTAGTATTTGTGGACATGACCTGTGTCGTGTTCTGTCCACAATCGGGAGATATGACTTTCCGCTCTGTCTCCTTTTGGGTTTTTTTTCTGTTTCATTGTCTATTAATTTTGTAGCTTTTTAACTTTTGCACTACACGCCTGTGATGACCAGTTCATTCAGCTCCTGAGTAGGGTGGTATGTCCATCTGTATATTTGTAAAGCATTTTATGGGTATGTATTTTGCTCAGACATTCTGCTGATTTTTTGTCATCTGTAGGCGCTTTTGTTGCATATTGAATGCTTTTTGAATGGTCTATGATGCACATGGTGTATGTATCACTTTTGCTCCTTGCTTTTGATTTGTGCGGTACTATGCCGTATGTGACCTATGTGATACCCACGTTCTCTCGTGGTGTTAAATTATTTTATGTTGAATTCATGAGAGAATTTTTATTACTAAAAGTTTTGTAATAAAGTCTGGATGATATATAGCCTTTAAGGTGCTGACCCCTTGTTTGCTTTTTCTAAGTATTTTGTCTCAACTCCTGGGGTATATGGTAATTCTTCTGTTCTTTGAGACTCCACGGTCCTTAAGGATTTCTATGGACCTTGTATGTTGTTCTTGTATGATGACAATACTTATTTAATTTTATTATAATCTGTATTTTACTTTTGTGAGCATTGACATTATGTAAGAATTTGATTTTGAAGTTTAATAAAATTTCCCCTACTTTTCGAAGTGCCATGGGATCTTTAATATCCACCTGAACTACCACCAGAACAGGCAGATATGGACCTTGGTTTAACGTCTCATCCAAAAGATGGCACCTCAGGGTGCAGCACCCCCTCATGCTGCACTACGGTGTCAGTATTGGGATATTAACCCAAGTGCCTGGTATGGGATAGAACCCATAACCTTCTGATCTCCTGGCCTCAGAGGCAAGTGTGTTATCTGCTGAGCCACTGACACTGATATTTTTTATACATATATTTTTTAAACTGGATCCCACTCAGGGTTGGGGGAGCAGGGTGGGGGTACTACCTGACAGGGTGGGAGGTGAGGGCCACTAGACACCAGGGATAGATCAGGGGTGGTGTTGAGGGGATTCTCCATTTGTGACCTCTACTTGCTTTGGTGTTTTTAAGAGCAATTTACATAGATACATAGACACTGTCAGCAGATAAGGGCCTATGGCCCACCCAGTCTGCCCATTTGAGCCTGTAAATTCACTTTATGTTTTTCTAGACGCCTGTTGCCCTCACCCTGACTCCAGAATTCCTGATGTCTATCAAATGCATTCTCTAAATCCTGGATTGTTTCAGCCCTACCACTTCCTCTAGCAGGGTGTTCCACTTGTCCACCACCCTTTCTGTGAAGAAATTCTTCCTCATGTTTCCTCTGTATCACCTCCTTCCAACTTCGTCCCATGCCCTCTTGTCCTGGAACATCTTTTTCACTGGAATATAGTGTATTCCTGCACCCTGTTCCTCCGTAAGGTATTTGTATGTCTCTATCATATCCCTTTCTCCCTCCTTCCTCCAGGGAGTACATATTCAAGTCCTTCAGCCTGTCCTCATAGGACTTGTGATGCAATCCCTGTACCATCTTTTGTTGCCCTCCTCTGAACCTTCTCTACCCTGTCTATGCCCATACGTAGATAAGGTCTCCAAAACTGTACACTGTACTCCAGGTGGGGCCTCACTAGTGTCTTGTATAGTGGAATTAGGACCTCCCTTTTTCTGCTGATGATGCCTCGGCCTGTGCATCCCAGTATCCTATTGCTTACCTGCTGCCTTGTCACACTGTTTCCTACCTTGAGGTCATCAGGGATCATAATCCCAAGGTCCCTTTCCTGCTTGGTGCATGCTATATCCTCACACCCCAACGGATATGTTGTTCCGGGTTTTTGTGTCCCATATGTATTATCTTGCACTTCTATGCATTGAATTTTAACTGCCAACCCCTTGACCATTCTTCAAGCTTCTGCAGGTCCCTCCTCATTCTGTCTACACCCTCTAGCATGTCCACTCTGTTACACAGCTTTGTGTCATCAGCAGACAAGGAAATTCTGCCTTCTAGGTCCTGCACAATGTCACTGATGAAGGCGTTGAATGGGACCGGTCCCAGCACTGATCCCTGTGGTACCCCACTGGTCACTCTTCCTTCTGTGGAGTGACAGCCATTTACCACCACCTTTTGTCCAGTCACCCAGCCAATTACCTACCCACCGCACTAGTGTCCTGCCCACTCCATATTCCCCAGTTTGTTTATTAGCCTTCTATGTGGCATAGTGTCAGAGGCCTTGCTGAAGTCCAGATAGGCCATGCCCACTGCCTCCCTGATCCACCTCCCTTGTCACCCAGTCGAAAAATTCAACGAGGTTGGTCTGGCATGACCTCACCCTGGTGAAACTATGCTGCCTTGGGTCTGCAGTCCGTTGGCAACCAGATGTTCTGATCTCTCCTTTCAGTAGTGCTTCCATGATCTTCCCCACTACCGAGGTCAGGTTAACTGGTCTGTAGTTCCCCACTTCCTCTTTGTTCCTGCTTTCATATAAGGGACTACATCTGCTGTCCTCCAGTCTTTGGGTACCTCCCTGTTTCCAGTGATCAGCTAAACAGGATTGCCAGAGGTTTCTCTCTTAGTTCCTGTAGGACCCTGTGGTGCACCCCATCTGGCCCCATTGCCTTATTGACTTTTATTCCTTCCAGTTCCTTTAGGACCCTTTCCCGTGTAAAGGGACTTGTGTCCATTCTGCACCATTCCCACCCTTGTACTCCCTTCAGGACCATCACCCTCCTCTTCCTCAGTAAAGACTGAGCAGAAATACCTGTTCAGTATGTCAGCTTTACTGTTGTCATCCTCCACGTGGCCCCATCCTCCCCCTTTAGTCTCACTATCCCTCCCTTTGCCCTTCTTTTTCACTTATGTACCTGTAAAGGTTTTGTCCTCTACCTACTGATTTTGCGATGCGCTCTTCTGTCTGAGCTTTGGCTCCCTTACTGACCTCCTGACTGTCTTTGCTTCTCCTGGTACTTCTACCTATCCCATTTTTCCCGTCTTTTGTATTGCCTGAATGTGATCTTTTTGCTTTCACTTTCTCTACCACCTTGAAAACCATAATGGCCTCTCTTCCTTTTCCCTTGCTAACCTGGTTAATGCATAATTCTGTTGTTCTTGTAATCCTTGTTTTAAATATTGCCCACTGTTCCTCAATGCCTGATTCCTCCCCATTACCATTAATGCCTCTTTCAAGCATCACTCCATTTTTCCAAAGTCTGCCCCCTAAAATCCTGGATATGTGTTTTGTGTGGTTTGGTTCTGCTCCTTCTGTGATTTCAAATCACAGTGACTGGTGGTCACTGTTCCCCAGGTGCTCCCCACTGTTACCCCTATCACAGTCCCCATTTATGAGCATGAGGTCCAGTTTTGCCTTCTGCTGAGTTGGTTCCGTGACCAGTTGCTTGAGGAAGGCACCTTGAAGGGAGTCCAGGATAAATCTACTTTGGTTGATGCTGCTGCTGAGGCTACAGTCCACATCTGGAATATTGTAGTCTCCAACCAGCACCACCTCATCCTTGTCTGCCATCCTTTGGATGACTAGTATCAACTCCCTATCTGTTTCTTCCTCCTGGGCTGGTGGTCTGTAGACCATCCCTGTACGGATGGCTAACCCATTTTCCTTTCCAGCTTAACTCACAGTATCTCTCCCCATTTTGTTCCTCCTGGATTCTGTGGTCTTTATGCTATCTTTCACATAAATGCCACTCCCTCCTTCGATACCATCGACCATGCATTGCTCTTAGTTACTATCCGCAACATTGGTCTGGATGCACCGTCCCTAAAATGGTTCTCATGCTACCTGGCAGAGCGCATGCGTAAGTAAAAGCAGTAGGAGATCTCTCCACTCTAAAACAGATTAGCAGAGGCGCACCTCAAGCCTCCATCTTGGGGCCCTTACTTTTCTCACTTTATATCAACAACATCGACCTTGGAATCAAACTTTCCAGTGTACATCTCTTTGCAGACTACATGTTGCTTTACACTGCCAGGCCTACTCCCAAAAGTGCCTGCTTGGACTTGTAAGCAGATTTCTTTATGCTGCAACAAAGCCTCCTCAGTCAAAAGCTCCCATTGAATGCCAAAAGACCAAGGCTATGCTGTTATCCCTAACGACCAAGTCCATAAACTCCTTAAGCACAACAATATTCCCAATATCACTACCCTGCTTGGCGAGTTACTTGACTATGTGACCAAGTTCAAGTACCTAGGTATGTGGATTGACAAAAGACTTCTTTTGCTGATCATATAGATGAACTCTCAAAAACTTAGGCAGAGGCTTGGACTTTTTTTTTTTAGAATCAAACAAGTTTACCCAAGAGGCCAGAAAAGCTTAGTACAAACCACATTCCTAGCTATCTTGGACTATGCAGACTTCCTGTATGGCCAATTCCCAAAACCGCCCTATCTAAGCTTGACACCCTTTATCAGAGGGCTTTACATTTCATCTCAGTTGCGCGATAATACCCATCACTGTGTACTCTATTCCATGGTATGATGGACTCACTTATGTTCAGGAGACAAAGGAATGCTATACTATGGACCTATAGATCAATATCCAAAATGCTACCCTCCTACATTTCTGACTGTCTGCTCTCCTACACCTTATGAAACTATGCCTTGAGAAGCCATTCGTACATCTCACTAGCTGTGCCTAAAGTCTTTTCCCATTTTGCAGAGCCTCCTTCAGCTATGTGCTGCCCCAGCTGTAGAACAACATCCAGAAATCTATAAAATTGGTGCATCCTATTGGTTTTGTGGAATTCAAGTCACTATTTGAGATACTTCTCAGAGCCTTATCAATGCCCTCTCCTGTCGCTAAACTGCAGCCATACATTGCTATTCTTACAGTCAACCCTCTACACTTTCTATCCTCTCATTAGAACTATCCTAAGCCATGTTCCTGGATTCATCCTGGTTTTCTACTTGCTGCTGAGCCCCAGTTTGCACTGTCACTAGCATTAACTCTGCTCTACTAGAGCTATCAGTGTCTAAAATCACTGGTTCGGCACACTGGTGCTGACTTGCTTCCACGCCTCTGCTGTACTGTTCACTGGGATAAGGCTTCACCTTACGACTGGGCTCATTGATTATCCGTGGGACCTTGTTTATATTGCTATGCATTGTATTACTATGCCCATTTGTGCTATGTGTTCTATTGTGCTACTGTATTATTTATTCTGTACCTACCAGGCCCTCCTTGAAATGAACTTGCTCAATGGAGTTTCACCTGGGTAAATAAAGATTGATCGATTGATTGATTCCTGCCTGCCATGTCTCTTCTGAATTTGTTGTAGCCAGGTATGGCCATCTCCTAGTTATGGTTATCATTACACCAGGTCTCTGTGATGGCCACAATGTCCAGGTCCAACTGCACCATGGCAGCCTCCAGATACTCCACCTTGTTGCTAAGGCTTCTGGCATTGTCACACATGGCTTTCCATGATGTGAACTCCTGGACTGTTTAGCTGTTCTACTCCAGCCCCTCCTTGGTTGTCCTTTATCCCTGGTTCTCTCTGCCATCTGCCCTTCTGTTGAATTTTGCCCCTTTCTGCCTATCCACCCCTTGGGTGCTTATCTCCATCTTTGCACACTGCTTTGTAGAGATATCCACTCCTTCTGTTCATTGGTTCCACTGCTAGTTGTGGAGGTGGGCACTTAAAACCCCCAAAGCAGGCAAGCCACAAGTGGTGAATTACAGGTTATTTGGAAAAATTACATGAAGTGCTACATGGGGCAAAATTGCCAACTTCACGGCAATTTTGCCTCGAGAAAGACTTCGCTGCATCTCTAGCCCTGACTGTGGTCTAAAGTTAGTAGTGCATTCAGACATATGGAATTTTGTTGTGGGGAGGGACAGTACTGAGACAGGTCAATTCAAAAGGGTAGATCTCCAAATAGTTTACGTGAGCAGAAAACCCTGCCAAGGGAAGTGGTATATGCCGCTATTTAGAAAAAATGTTGAAGTGTAGTTTGGGCATTGCAGAAATTTCAGCCATACTTTCCAAGTAAGGAATTTATGATGGTCACAGATCATAACCCACTAACATGGTTACAGTGTATGAGTGGCCAGAGTTTAGCACTGCAGGAGTACAGTATGCACAATCAGACATGGAAAACACAGAATGCCAGTGCTGATGGTTTGTCCAAACGGATGGCATAGCATGGTCCATGTATTCCAGTAGCGGTGTTGGCACACAATGTTCTCATCAGATGTAAGAAGAGAGGTTTGGAAAACAAAGAGTTAGAAATCTTGTTTTTTAGTGTAAGCCCCATGTAAATGAGGGCTTATATTCCCACTGTTAGGCATTCTTTTCCTCCTACTCCACCCAAGCTAGGAAATGGGTTTAGTGCTCTGGGAGATATTGCTCTGGATGCCTCAAGGTAGCAGCAGAGAGTAGTTGAAAGGGTATATAAGGGGACTGACAGGAAGTATCAGGGTTTTCCAGCCCAGGCATTAGGCCTGGGGCTGGAGGGGGAGGCTGGAAGAGTAGATTCAAGAGCAGATAAGGTGGGCAAGTGAGGGAGCTCGGCAGTCCAGGAGGGCCAGTGGGGAAACCCCCAAAACAGTGCAGTCAGGAGGGCTTCCTATGCGCTATGGTAGACCAGGAGTGGGGTATGGATTTCCATGGGAACACAGGTAGCCAGGTCCTGTATCATTGTGGGGCTATGGAGGTAGGAGGCTTCGCAAGCCCAGAGAGGAGGAGCCCTTAGGAAGCCATTTGTGGCATTCCCTGGTCACCACGGCTGGGAGGGCTGTGGCAAGGCCCTCCCAGGAGAGTGCCAGTGGTGTGGTTCCCAACACCTTGTGTGGTAGGGCAGCCTGGGGTCAAGGGAGCCAGGCAGCCTTTCACCCACAACAGGGGCCTGTTTGGAGGGACCAGTCCTGGGGCACCGGTACACTGAGGTCTGGGCGGGTCACAGGCAGACAATGGCAGACCTTGGAGAGTAGTCCCATGCTGGAGCTTAACGCAACCCCAGGTGATGAAGTAGGGATGGGGCCTGGCAGGGACCCCCAAGAAAGTAAGGTACCAGCAGTAATCCCTGGAGTGAATTGGGGCCATGGGGTGCTGAGGCGGAGATGAGTGACCGTGGCAGGTAGGGCCTCAGCACCGGAACTAGTGCCAGCCATGGACTGTGGGTCGGGGCCTGGGTCATCAGGAAAATTATTGGATGCCTTGTGGCTTGGGCCAGCACCCAGGGGTCCAGGTGGGGAAGGTCACTCACTTTCCTGAGCCAGTGTAAGGGGGAGACGATCAGAGCCAGACTGAAAGTAAACCGTGAGGAAAGTGAAAATTGGTTTTCAGATAAAGTTAGAGCCAGGAGATTACTGGGATCTGTGTGCAGTGAGTCTTGGGTACAGCACCTGAGAGAGATAGTAGGCAGAGGAGAATCCTTGCTTGTGTCTGCCTAAAGCCACAGTTTCTGCTGCCTTATCCTGTCCAGCCAGTAATGTGGAAAGTTAATAGCCTCATGGAGCTGCTTTATCTGTTTTAATGAAGTCAGGCTACGCTGTATCACTGGAATCATGCAGTACAGGTGTAAAATGAATGCCAGTTTGGAGAGGAAATAATGGTTTATGTATTATTTGACTGTAGGGGAAGGTTAATGAAATGAAATCTTTTTTTCCCCTGCATTTGCGGTCGAATTAATTTTTCCCATGACTTTCATCCTAGTGGCAATATCAATCCAGTCTGGGTGAGGGCTGCAAGGGCTTCTAAGACTGCTGAAGGTGCAGAGAGAGGTCCCAGTCCAGTGAACAGCTCAGGAAGCAGATCAGATGCTGAGAGAGAGAGAGAGAGAGAGAAGGTAAAATGCACAGTTATGAAGACACCGAGCAGGTAGGAGACAACTGCTTTCCCTGCTGTTTGCATGTGCACAGGTCTCAAATGTTAGCGCTTTGAGTGCTTCCCTTTTCTGCCCAGAATACCTGTGACAGAAAAAGTATGCCCCTAGATGGAGCAGGAGATGGGGATTACACTGTGAGGGCTCGTCGGACCAGAGTCTTATGGTCCGCAGCAGTGCCAGGCTTCCCGAACTGATTGGCCCAGTGGCACACTTCATAATTGCTGTGGGTAGGCCTGGAGTAGGCATTAGGCCAGGCCTGCTGGTGTGATGTGCACGCATGACTTGCTGGTCATGTGACCCTCATGCAGGGTCCTCACTGGAGGCTGGGCGAAAGGGAGCTATAGCAGCTGCAAGCAGAGGTGCCATCTTGGGCAATCAGAGCAAGTGGAGCTGAGGGGTGAGACCAGCAGTAGCAGAAAGAATAACACCAGAAGGAAATATCGATAGCTAGAAGGGAGCAAAAGAAACTATTTCCTGAGCACATTTTCAGAGCAGGCATGTGAACTGAACTGTGCATATTTTTTGTGGAGTGAAAAGAACTTTGTGCTCAGTGAGATCGAGAACTTGGGGGAGATCAAGCTCAGGATTGGTAGCAAGTGGTAGTAGGGGAAGATGCAGAGACCTGAAGTGACCCCTCAGGAGGAACCCCTGACTACAGTTCCTGCCCTACTTTTCTCCTGGCTTTGGAAAGCTGGGAAAAATGCAAAGGACATGAATGCTGTGTGAGGTGTGGATTTATGGGGAGGCAGTAACTAGGTTGTCTATATGTCCCTATTGTATGGGCAGTCTGCCAGTCCTGTGCAGGGAATGTATGCTCCAGTTCCACCACCAGCTTGTTTATTCCATGGTCACCAGCCAGTGGGGATTCAAGGGGTTTGAGAGACTGTGTCTGGGAGAAAGCACCCATGCCCAGGTCAATGAGACCTGAAGTGAATCCTCGAAGCAATAGTGGAGGCCATGGAGGAGAAGGGTGAAGGTGCAGTAGAGAGGAACAAAAGGTGAAGGGGAGCACAGTCATCTGCCCAGCTCTCCGCCACCAGCTACATCTATCCCACTGGCAGAGGAAGGAGCAGGGGCTCAGACAACCGGTTGGGGATCCTCCAAGGTCCAGGGACCCTCACCATGGCCCTTCCAGCAGTAGCCCATCGGCTTAGTGTAGCAAATTAGAGCCTGCTCCATGAGCCATGTGCAGACTAAAATCTACGGAGAGTGGCACCAAGCCTGGGCCTGCACCAGTGTCAGCCAAAGGGAGGGTTGGTGATCTGCAAGATCCAAGGGAGCTGGATGAGGAAAAGTATGTTGGCAGCATGCTCCAGTTCTAGGACCAATGATGGTCAGGGCAATCCCTAGGCCTTACCAGTGTCCAGTAATCACTTTGGAGATACCACCCCACAGCTCCTGGTCCAGGCTAAGACCTCCAGACCCAGATGGACAAGTTAAACCCAAATGACCCACTGAACCTAAAATATTGACGGGAACTATGGCTACCAATGGGACAAGCCAGGAGAACCAGGGTGAGGGACCTGCCCAAGTGGAGTCAGGCTGAAAGGTGGGTTCATAGGAGGCTGCAGGTAGAATATCCCAACTTGAACTATCCATATGTGCCAGAACAAATTTAGGACGTTATTGAGGAGATGCGAAGAACTGGATTTTCAAGAAGCAGTTGGAGCGGCTAAAGGACCATCCAGGAGGAGGACATGCCCCATCTCAACAGTTGTTCCAGCAGGAACGGTCGATGTGCACACAGGGACCTGGTCTGGATTAACTATCTTCAAGCATTTTGCTGTAGTCCAGGACTTAACTGGGACTCAGACCAAGTACTACCTTTTGACTGGATTCCTTTGGAGAGGTGACCACTAAGCCAGACCCAGCGACATTTCCCTCCAGGTGGGAGGCTTGCAACTTACGATCATGCACTAACATACGAAATTGCCAGCAGAAACAGGCCTCATGGTCTATCGAGTCTGCTCGAGTGTACAGCTAGCCCCTCATCATGCAGCTGCCCTCCTGCCCCCTTCCCAGTATCCCTTACCCTGTCCCAACTCCTCTTGAAACTGTCCACAGTGATACAGGACACTGTCTCGTCTGGTAAGGTGTTCCATTTGTCCATTGCTCTTTCTGTGAAAATGTCTCTTCATCTCCTCTTGAATCTTCCCTCCAATCTCAGTCCATGCCCTCTCGTGTCCACTCTTTTCTCATCTGAAAAATCCTTCCGTGTTGGTCTTGTTTTCCTCTTAAGATACTTAAAGGTCTCGATCATATCCCCATCCCTCCTCTCCTCCACTGAATACATATTCAACTCTCCCAGCCTATCCTCGTAGGGCTTGCTCTCCCATCCCTGCATCATCTTTGTGGCTCTTCGCTGCACCCTCCAACAATCTGATGTCCTTCTTCAGGAATGGGCACCAGTGCTGCACGCAGTACTCCAGGTGGGGCCTGATCAATAATCTTATACAGGGGAGGATAACCTCCCTCCTTCTGGAAGAGATCCCTCTTGCAATACACCCCAGCATTTTGTTGGCTTTTGCTGCCACCTTGTTGCACTGAGCAGAGTTGTTCATGCTCCCCATAATGATCGCCTCCTAGGTCCTTCTCTGCCAAGCTCCCCAACTGTACCCTCTCAAGTGATAATCCCTCCCCGATTCCTGGCTCCAAAGTGCATAACCTTGCACTTCTTGGCGTTGAACCCCAACTGCCATGTTTCTGCCCACTGCTGCAGCTTAGTCAGGTCCCTCCTGTAACCCCTTCCACCCTCCGCTTCATCAACCACAGCTCTCATCTTGGTATTGTCTGTAAACAGACTGATCTTGCTCCATATCCCATGTGAGATATCTGTAATAAAATCCCAAACAGCACCGGTCCCAGTATCGATCTCTGTAATCCCACTCATCACCACTCTTGGTGATGAGAGGTCCCCACCACCACCACCCTTTGCTGCCTTCCTTAGTCTGTTTGTGATCCATTTCACCATTTTTGGTCCTACCCACATAATCAGTTTCTGCCCCAACCTCCAATGCGTCACTTGTTGGTGTCTGCGGGTAGGGTGAGGTGAAATGGTGTGAGTGTTATGGCGATGACAAAGGCACATCCCAATGCCCATCACTCTCTGCAGGGTGGGGCTGGGGTCGGCATCAGTTCACTACCTCACTCCCAGTCCTATTCTGTATCTTTCCAACTCCTGTACTACTATCGCTAATGCCAGCAAGCCAACATTCTACATTGTCAAATGCTTGTTTGCTGAGAGAGATAGAGGAGGAGAAGAGGAGAGAAGAGAAAGACAGGAGAGTAGAGAGAGAGAGACACACACGGGGAGAGAGAGAGAGAGAGAGAAAAAAAGAGGAACCATACCTCTCAGTTTTCCCTGATTTTCAGGGATATCCCCAATTTTGCCTCAACATGTTCCTGTCCCTCCTAAAATTTCTGTTTTTGTGACTGAACAGTGGATATACTTTATGCTCACAATATTGTCAAAGAGTTACAGACTTGCTGTTCTGCAGACAAAGTATTTTACACCAATACTCTTATGCTGCTTGCTTCAGGGATAGAACCGACTGTTAAAATGTGTCCCTCATTCATTTTACTTCTTTGTCACTAATTTTTAAGCTATGTCCAAGTGCCAAACACCACCATAAATACCTGCAAGTGAATGTTCGGCATTGACAAATGTTTTTCTTTTTTTTTTTTTTGCTGATATTTTATGCCCCTGAGTCTCTGGGCTGGTCCTCCTAGCCAAGGAGCCACCAAGACCTTCCGCTTGTTTTCCCACCTGTCCCACCACAGTCCACCCCATGAAGCCTCAGTTTGCTCTCTCGGGAAGGGGTAGGGGAGGCCAGCTACCCCTCAATCACACCAGTAGTCGGGTCACTGACAGTGGCGGCAGTGGTTGTCCCCGAATGGGCTGAGCTTGTTTTTCTTTATCTTTCAGGAAGGTGTGGTATGCAATGATGCAATGGTGGAGCCTGTTCAGCATCCAACACCTCCCAGCCTCAACCTCTGCTCCCCAGTAAGCCACTTATGTGGTCACCAGGAGCGCTACACCGGGAGGCTCAGTCCTCCTCCTCCCCCTCCCTGGCATGGAGAGCAGGCACTGCCACTTGATCCAGCCCCCAGCCGACCTTCGAACCACTGAGCTTGCTCCGAATCCGGGTCACTGGCGCAGCAAGCAGTGATGCCACCACTGTGTCAGCAGGCCAGCCATTTTCAGTATTTAAAATACTGTGTAAATAAAGTATTTTTTTATTTATCATAAGAGACTGGCTAGTGCTGCACTTTTAAAATGCTTTTTGTTTTAGTTTTAGAAGTACGACCTTTCAAACTCATACATGTGACTGATAATACAAATGATTGTTTTCCAGGAAATCCTTACAAATAGGTACAAAGAATAACAGGGCAATATGTCATATGAGAGGGAAACCAGAGATCCTTATAAAATGTTCTCAATATTTTGCTACGCAAAGCCTGCATAATGCCACAATAGCAACGTAAAAAAAATCACATTAGTTTAACATTAATAGTAGTAAACAGTTTATTGTTGACAAAAGTTGCATTACAATACAACTATACAACATGACTTACAAAATAATGACATAATACATTAACATATATATTAATAAATATTAATCAATTGTTAAAATAAGGATCAAACCTTAAATGTGCAATACAAAGTTTTACAATTTCAATAATATCAGAGCACTTTTATAGCTCTAGCAGCCATTCTTTTCTTTTTCCTACGTAATGTTGCTTGTAGAAGATACAATGATAACTTTTCCAACATAGAAATTTCCTCCGAGTTGAACAATAAATCCAAAATATATTGAGCTGGTAGTACCATGGAACCAATAACCTTTCCAAGAAATTTTTTCTTAAGTCAGAATACCAGGGCATATAAATACCACATGATGTAAGTCCTCAAGCTCATTCATACCACAATTACAAAAACCCGAGACATGAGGATCATTAGAATATCTCGCAGTCAAGACATTGCTTGGGAAAGACTCAAATCTAAACTGTGTTATAAGTCTTCTATGATCAGGATTATGCTGATTAGTGAAATAAAACTTTAAACTGTATTCTTTAGTATTATTGATAAGCCAAGTCGAGACCCTCAGGTCACTAATTGATTGTGAATCATTTCTCTAGCTTTAGCAGTTACTACATTTTTATAACTTTCAAGTAGGCCATGGTTATTGTAATCTTTTTATCCATCCAATGTTTTAACTTTATTAAATCATAATGCTTCAGCAAAAGTTCTACCTGTAGAAGCCAGTTTGATTTTTTATTCTCCATCCATGATCTTTTTTCCTCTAACACGCTTTTCAGTAAGTGTGTTCTGAAGAATTATGTTTTAACCAAAAGATAGAATACGAATGTGAATCAATTCTTTTACTGAAATTTGTCCCAACTGTGACCTAACTAAAATGTTAGAGGAGCTATATGAAAGCCCAGTATCTGTTTATAAGTCTTTTACAACTACATCCATTTTCCATGATTCAGCAAAACCCCAGGATTCAGCAGCATATAAACCCTGGGGTATTACTTTAGAATTTATTGCTTTAATCATTGGTACCACTGTATGACCTCCATATCTGACATTAAACCTTTTCAGACCTAAGGCTGTTTTATTCATTTTATCCACTGTAAGAGCTATATGTCTATTCCACTTCATATCTGATGAAAATGTAACCCTGAAATACATAAATTTGTAATGAAATCTAATGAAGAACCATCCAGTAAGAGCTTTTATGTTTTTTCTTAGATCCAAAATCATTACCTTAGTTTTCTGTGGATTAGGCAATAAATTTAACTTTTATATAAACTATTAAGTTTAACCAGACTTCTGTAATCCCAATCTGCTCAATGAAAAAAATTACCAGATCATCCACGAAGGCCAGCAAAGGTATTATTAACCGAGCCAGTTTTGGAGAATGGAAATCATTACTCATCATATCAACTATTAGATAGATTTAAATAAAGTAGGTGCCAATACATAACCATGCCGGACACCAAAGAGCAGAGATTTTTCTGTTATATTAGAATATTGTATTTTAGACCAAGTATTAGTATACAGGTGCCTTATTAAAATACTAAATTCAGGTCAATACCAGAGTTACACATTTGAAGCCATAAAATATTTCTGTCTATAGAATCAAATGCAGATTTAAAATCTACAAACACGACGTAAAGTTTTCGCTTCTTTAGTACATAATATTTTCTAACAAATGTTGAAAGATAAATATCTGAGTTGGTATACCTACAGCTTTAGTAAAACCTGCTTGTAGAATAGATTACCCAGCATACTTCATAATACAAACTATTAACCTGTTCAGTAATATTTTTGCATACACTTTGGCTAAAGTATCAATTAAGCTAATTGGATGGTAGTTTTCTGGAAGAGTCCTGTCACCTTTTTTGAAGATAGGCAAGATGACTACCAAGCCACGTTGTTGGTGTATAACTGTACATTATAGATTCATTTAAAAATCTGCTAGTAAAATTTGACCACCACTCTATGTCTTCTAAATAGAAATTGGCCACTATATTATCCTGCCCAGGTGCTTTGTTCTTTTTATAGCTTTTAAAGCAGCTGCCACTTCCATTGAAGTAAGCCAAATAAATGTGTCATCTATTTCAGTAGATCTTGATTCTAAGGCTATGGTATTTCTAAGTAATCTACTGTCTATAAAGTTAGAATTATATACATCATAGTAATACTTAGTCCAGCAATCAGGATGCACATGAGTCAGTCTGAGTTGTAAATTGTAAACTACCATAAGATACCAATCTCGAAAAGTCAGATCATCTTTCTGCTCTATAGCCTCAAGCATCTTATCCCATTGATCTTTCTGAAAATTAGATTTCTGTACTTTAACATGCTCTCTATATTCTGTTCTAAGTTTATTTAATTCTGTTATGTTTTCCCAGGTAGGGTGCTTTTTAACTTTTCTTGTTGCCTTTGCAAGTTCTTTTTTTTTTTGGCAAACATGTTTTGTAGAACCAGTCTTCATATTTTAATGAAAGTTGTGGTTTCGCTATACTATAGTTTCTCGTGATCTCATAAATATTTATAATGGCAGTGTATATATTTTCTGGATCCATTCACCTTCCACTTCCAAAGCTAACATATTTTGAAAGCATGCAGCTAGCTCAAGTGTGCTTCGGATTTAAACTTGTTCCATCTTAACTTTTTATCATTAATTATTACTATATTTGGTTCCTGTACGGTTTCAATATCCCACTTTCTTACAGTAAGTACTGGAAAATGATCACTGTCAGATCTCATTAAAACCTGTAAGTCAAGATATTTATGATCATACGGTGATATCAAAACAATCAATTAATGACGTACTCCCTATAATTTATATAGGAGTACATTCCCTTACTATCAGAGAATGCTATATCATTTAATATTATGAGATCCAACTTAGAAAGCAATTTCTCCATTCTATGTTCTCTATCTGTATTTATTTGATCTATTGAAACACGTCTGAATATCTAATTCTGTCCCTACTCAGAAAATCTTTATCCAAGTTGGGTTTCAACAGAGGATATCTGATGTTAAAATAACCTGTATATAAACTTCAGCATTATTATAATTTTGTAAAGAGGATATTTCTACAGTAATATTGTCAAATAGTTCTCCATCATAATTAGATAATTTCTTTGGGGATTATACATTAACCATTATAACCAATGATTCAGACCAACTAATGCCATAATATAGTTACTTGTACCTTAAATTGTATAAGTTTAATGCCATTAGAAATATGTATATGTGTAATAAGGCCACCCATTAATCTGCCCTTCCTTGAATGTTTAACTGCATAACTTTGAAGAATCTGCTATCCATTGATTTGAATAGCATCGTCCTGTTCCTTTCCATACCATGTCTCTTGCAAATTTATGATATCAAATTGTTTGATAAAACTTACATAATCAGAAGACAACTTTATAATATGTCCTGCAGCATAATCAGAATCAGACAACTTTATATTATGTCCTGCAACATTCCATGTTATAATTTTTAGATTATCTGGATACTTCTTAGTAAGTTCAACTGGTTCCCTGGTACATCCACTATTCACCATGTTTGTAATACCATTATCTTGTTCAGGGATTATCTCATTTCTGCTACAGCTGAGAGAGAGAGAGAGAGAGGGAGAGAGGGAGAGAGAGAGAGACAGAGAGAGAAAGTCAATTGTCATCTTCTGTAAGCAACTGAAATCTGTTAGAAAACTCCACATTATATACAGTTGATTGGTTGTCTTTTGTATCAACCTTTGGCCTATCGTCCTCTTTACAGTCCATAATTGTACCCAAGAAATCTGTTGTTAAAATCCCTAAAGAATCAAATTTATTTACCGCCCAAGATTTTAGCAGTCATTTTGTTGTTTGCCAACGTGACATCAATTTCCTTCCTTCTGACCCAGACTTAAATACCCTTTCAACATTATATCATTTTCATAAAAATTCAACCCAAGGTTATTACAGAAAAGCTGTGCAATCATGGTTTTCAAATTATTTTGTTTTCCCATCCAGTATAAGTTAACCCAAAATTGAGACAACAACCAAGAATCAATTGTATTCTCATTGTCATAGACTAGGTCCTGAATATTATGATAGTTAGACAGCTCAGACACCAGCTATTCAGTAGTTTTATAAGACCATTTGCTATTTTCCCAACAAGTGCTTTGTTAATATTAATTTGGGCTGGCAGTATAGCCTAGTGGTTAGAGGAATGAGGTGTGAATGAGCTTGGTACATCCAGCAGACCAGACCTGAGTTTGATTCTCACAACCTCCACTTGCCTACTGTGTGACTCTGAGCAAGTCACTTAACCACCAGTGTTCCAGGTCGTCCCTGAAAACAGGCACTAAAATAAAAAATAAAAAAATAAAATATGGGATAATCCATAAATAAATCATGATGATATAGTTGCTCTGAGTTTCTCCAAATATATTGGGCAACACGAACATTTTTGAAGAAAATCAACAAAACATCACTGTCCCTAGCATATTCATAGGCTCTAATCACATCAATAATGTCATCAGCAGATGTCCAACACCAGGAATTCATTACAGTGTACATTGACCAACATTCTAAGTACTTCCCTGTTTTCATTAGGGTCATAAGGTATTCCAGCCAGTATTACAATTGCCTGGGCTTCAGCCAATAATCTAGAACTCAAATCGTCTACTACTACATTATTACCTTGACACTTAGAATTATTCTGTTGATTTCAGAAATCAGAGACGTCAAAGATTTTTCATTCTCCTGTGGGGCATCATTGATTGTTAGCTCCTGATCCATTACTGAGCTCTTTTTCATCCCTTTATCATGCACTTTTAATTTATAAGTATTGCCCTTATAATTTTATCCTTTTCTTGCCTCCTTTTGTTCTTCTATCTTATCCACTTGTTTTTGGTCTCTGTAGGGATATTCTTGTTCCAGTCTCATAGCATTCACTGCAGCCTCACCCTTAGGTCAGTAATCTTATTTTTAATCATTACTAGTTGTTCCACAATAGCTACATTTGTGGGATTTTAAGACCTCAGTCAATTTCTCCTCTATAAATGGAGTATAAGTGAGATGATAAATAACTTTCTGTTCTTTCATACAGCCTTGTTTAGCTAGATCTTGCAATCCACTTATAGTTTCATCTAGTTCTTCCACTATCACCCCAACTGTTTTATTTTGCATTATCAGTTTATCTTTATCTGAACTCATTAATTTACTTTGGGATGTAACATCGGGTAAACTATTGTAGGATAAAGAAATAACTGGAAAATCTTATGTCCTTCAGAGGTATTATTCTCTAAAAAGTAACCTTTTGATTTTACATCCTGCACAACAGGAGATACAAGCTCGCATAAAGTATCATACCCTAAGTTAGAGGATCTGTTAATTGAATCTGTACTAAAATGATGCTGAATACCAATCACATGCTGTCCCTCACTACTTTTATCGCAAACTTTGCTGTGTCTAGCCCTGTGACTTGACATGGAGTAGAAGTGAGCCTAGTATCACTCTCATCTAATGGCACTTCAGCCCTTATCAGATGAGAAGTCATTAGTGTCTGGGCTCACTTTCTAACCTGAGTTTTAACATTTTGTCTTTTACTTTTACCCAGTTTCTTATATGTACAAATTTCTACTTGTTTGCTTTTGTCAGTATCATTATTACTGTTATTCTTCCTCTTCTGTTATTTATTTTTTGTTTTTCATTTATTTTATCAGAAGTGACCTGAAGAGCTAAGTTTGTGGTACTAGACCTTGTAGGGCTGCTTTCCTAGTTCTCATTTTTATTATAAAATTACACCAACTTTATTGAGTGTTACTTGATCAAATTACTTTATACTTTTACACACAAAAGAAAAGAAACCTAAAAAATTAAACACATATACATGTAACCACCCTTCCTTCTACCTGCACACCCAGCCACAGGTGGTGCTGCCTCAGGAATATAGGTTGGCACCCAGGTTCATGGTTAAAATCGGCTGTGTGGTTGGCGTAGTGCTCCACCTATGGGGATCCCTCCAATAGCGTACTGCCAGGGTGCTTCCCATAGGAAATGATGTTCAGCCCCTCCCTTGGAAACAGGTAAGACAATATACAGTCCCTCCCCTTATAACTCTAAGCATGAAATATCATACTACACAATAATGCAATGGCTGCAACAGTTTTCAGAAAATAAACAACAGGGGTTTATTTTGAGGTGGAGAAAAGGTGGGAGCAGTGGAAGCAAATGGAAATAAAAGCATTCAATAATAAGGTTCTAAACTCTATGCAAATCAGCAACAAAATAACAGTGGCATTTATAAATGATACTATGCAGTCCAGTATTATCAGCCCCAGCTCTACTCCCCCACTGGTACACCAGTTAACCCCACAGTCCCTGTGAGAGTTCTCAATTTTGGTGTGCACACATTGAGCAGTTGCAGGTCTGTGACATGGAAAAGCTGGGTGCAGCACAGATGAAACACTGAGATGCTGCAGAGCAAAGTACCAACTACACCAGGGGATGCAGTGAAACAGTTGTGAATTCCTGGCTGTACTAGTTTCTAAGGAGTTACTCAGGTCATGCAGGAAGCCCAGATGTAAAGTTAACAAGTTAGCTAGTTGAACAATTAGGAGTATTTGTATGAGTAAAACCAGTACTCACGACCTTTGATGAACAGATGCAGGATGTTGGGGACATCTCCTTTTCAGACAACTTGGAAGAACAGGCAGGAAAGGCTTGGAATGCAGGCGATGATCCTTTTAACCCCACAGAGGACTTGTCTTCACCCACCTCAACGGTAGGTAGGTAGTCTTCACCCCACAGAAGGACTTGTCTTCACCCATCTCGACTGTAGGTAGGCAATCTTCACCCCACAAAGGGACTTGTCTTCACCCACCTCGACTGTAGGTAGGCAGTCTTCACCCCACAAAGGGACTTGTCTTCACCCACCTTGACTGTAGGTAGGCAGCAGCAGATCAGGCAAGCAGGCAGAACCTCAGGGCATAGGTCCTGGCAGGAAGCCCAGTCTCTGAACTGGTAGGACAATGAGGCAGTAGGTTTGGTTTACCTCACTCTCCACAGCAGACAACAATTTCTTCAGCAAGCTTTGGGTATTTGTGACACCCAGTATCACAGTTCATTAGGCTGAGGCAGATCCCAGTTCTGTGGAATCCACCAGGATATTCAGACACCAGTTCTGAACCTGCACAGAAAGCACCAACAACAGGATCTTCTATCTGGCCACAGCAAAGCAGATAAAAATACACCCTCTCATTTACAGTCCTTGGAAGGTCTCACTCTGATTCCTAGCTTGCACAGAAGGCACAAAATTGCAGGATTTTAGGCCATCAGCAACAGGCGCTGACAACAAAAACTCCTTCTCACTTCAAACTCTCATTCAAAGTCACACATACCAACTGTAAAGCTCATAATCCTCAGGTTCAAAACTCAGTCTCTGATTGGTTCACACAGCTCACTAGTTCTTCGTCCTGATTGGATGTACTTCAGCTACCAATCAGATCCTACACTGTTATCCAGCAACCTCTGCAAAGATGGCCACCGTCAAACAGTTCTTCTAGCTCAGTCACTTTCCAAAAACTGGGAAATATTATTGCTCACTGTTGGCAGCATTTGGCTGCATGGCTGGCACCCTCCTGGTCCCTTCTGAGGGTTGCTATGGCCAGGGGTACATTCCTGGGAGAGGAGGCAGTCACTGGCTCCATTTTAAAAGCTCCCCTGGTGGAGCTGTGTCTCTGAATAGCTGTCCTTGGCCGCTAAGCATCATGGGACTTGTAGTCCCTGTGGTCGTCATGTTCCCATTACTCCCTGCACCACTGGAGGCATTTGCAGGGTCAGGTGGGCTTTAAAAAGTAATTTTCTTTTTTTCTGGTCCCCAGCCCCTTTGGCTGTCCGGTGGGGCTGGGGAGGGAATTTCACCCTGGCGCTTCTGCCACATCTTGTGAGCACCCTCATGGTGCTAGGCCATCAGTGCAGCCTTTCCTGGTGTTCCCGCCCGCTGTGGCAGTTTGGGGGCAGGGAGCAACTGCACTGTGTGGCACCACGGGCCACCTGTAGATTGGTGCAGGAGGTGCCAGAATAAACTTTCTGTCCCGGCCCCCATTGCAGTTCAGGGAGCCAGGAAGTGAGACAACGAGTGGCTCACCAGCCACACTAGAAAGGCACAGGAGCGCCGAAATAAACTACAGCACTCCCGGCCCTTTGGCAGTCAGAGTCGGGCTGGGGGAGCAAGACAAATGGCAGCTGATGGAGCTGAAGGAGGCAGCAGGAGCAAGGTAAGCTCCTGATCTTGGGAGGGTTACATACATATATCACATACATCAGAATACTACTGTAAAATTTAAAATAATGTTTTCAAGAAAGATCACGTTCAGCAATTTTTAAACTGTTGTCTATATCTTTTTTCCAATTGTTTAACCAGGAGTAGCACACTAAGCTGAAAGCTTGTTTACAGTTGCGACCTGGGAGCACAGGAAAGTTAAGTTACTTGCTCAGGGTCACACAGTATGTAAGTGGGAGCTGTGGATTCAAACCCAGGCCTCAAAATTTGCAGCTCAGAGCCTTAAACCACTGCGCTATACTGCCTCCCATCTTCTTAGCATAAAGCAGAAGTAAGGTGCTTTTATTTTCCACACTAATCTTCTTCTTATTAAAATAGCTCACCTTTTGCCAGATATACATTTCTTGTAGCTAAATATCTAAAAACAGAAGAAAATAAAATAACACTCAATATCTTTCACTAGCTTACCTACTAATTCCAATAAATGAACTTTTAAGACCCTAAGGCCTTAAAAGTAGTAAATTATGTAGCTGCCAAACAGTATTTCCCTACTTTAATTGTTATATTAAATAAATCAGTACCTTGTATCAAGGGTAGAAAAAGCGAAATATATATAATATATATATTTCTAAGACTATTAACTTACTACATAAATACTGCATAAATATGATCTACTGTACCTTCAACATTAAAAATGAGTTTAATAATCAGACCTAACCAGCAATAATACAGATAATCAATGCGCCTACTCCAGTTAAGCCTTTATATTTTCCAAACCAGGAAATATTGCAACCTTTCAACATAGGGCCTCCAAGTCCAGAAATCACTGTTATTAATAGAAAAGAAAAACAAGAAAAAAGACTTAATGAAGTATAATAACTAGCAGGTTTATTATAAGTAAACACAGCCAACTACTTGTTAATGTCTAGTATAGTAGCTCCTTCTTAAATCGTCTTTAACACAGTTTAAACTAAAAATTACAGCATCCAAATCCTTAAACCTTACGAATTAGGCTAAGATTCACTAAGCATCCAAAAATGCTATAAAATTAAAAAGCTCAAAATTTTATCCAAGCAACATTTTAAGTATTGAGACAGAACTCACCTAGCCCGAAGCAGAACCGGTACATTAAGCAGTGTGTCTAAATCAATGAATTTCAAGCTAACACTGCTAAAATAAAGCAGTTAAACTTCATCAAGTTGCTGCAAGATGCTGTAACTATAAGCGTCTGGTCTTCTCGGCTGTAGAACGTTTTTGCCCTAAAAAGCGAGAGTCACACAAGCACTTAAATAGCTAACTAGTTAAATTCATAGGCAGCTAAATCTCTGTACAATACACCTGCTATGCTATATACTTCCAATTATAAATATGTTAAAGAACACTTATGCTTGCTAAATAGGCTCACAAGTGATCTAATAAAACAGATGCCAAATAAGCAAATCAGCAAATCAGCAAATCTGCCTGATTAGTCCAGTATAGGCTTAATTATTCTAATCGGCTGATTTACTTGGTGCCGAATTAGTAACAGTTCAACAGCACGAGCGAAGCATGCAAAGCAAGGAAAGCGTACAAATGCAACTATATTGCACGTAGCAGATAATTAATCAAAAGATTACAAGTGGATACAAATATTCAGTTATAAATATAAGACAACATATGGCAATCAGATTAGAATCAATAACATAATAGCAAGAAGTCCTCACAAATACCAGTCTGGGGTTTACAGAAAACACACATTTAAATAAATTTCTAATATATGATAAAACTCACAATCACTTGTATTAATACATATTTGTGTATTTATATATCTCTAAGGATCCTCAATTTTCAGAAATTCACAGGCTCTTTAAACCCCACATGAAAGAACAAAAACATAAAAGGACACAAAGCAGAAACATATGAGGAGATGTAAAGCCCTCTCTCTCTATACTATACACAATATAAAAATAAAACACTTTCTTTGCCCTTTATTCCCCTTTATCCAAATTACCAGGGTAAACACACCAGATTTAAGTTTTACACTAGTAAAAAGTAGGATGTATGAAAAAAGTTACACGTGAGAGCACTATGCTGTAATATACTAAACTACAGTAGATTAGAGTGTAACAACGCTCCTACAATGCTCCTACAAAGAGAGATAAAGTAAACCAGCAGGTAAGCCATCAGTCTATTTTTTTCACTTCTAACACCTAGACTTGGACTTTTCATTAAGCTGGGAGGGTTTAGCTGCTCAGTATAGTCAGTTCTCAGCAAACACCACTCTACTCCGCTCAAATACCACTCTGATGCCAAAACCGAAAGTTTTCCTTCTGTTCCTTCACTGCTTCATTTTCACGGTTCACCAGTTCACCAATTCACCAATTCAGCTAGCGTTTTCCAAGCACCAAACTTCAAACTCCAGATCCGAATCTGAGTCTAAGGGATCTAATGCCTCAGCCTTCTGCTTAGCCAGAACCTGGCGTAGTGCCTTCCATAGGCACCCTGCTCCTCCAGCAGGACTCGAACAGTTCCTCTGCCTAGGACTCCAGTCATCCCACAAGGCCTGGGAAACAGAAGCACACAGGGCAGACCAAGGCAGATCAAAGAGCCACAAGTAAGACCAGAAGGCTGCTTACACAGCACAGGCAATGGTGGTTTACCTTTTATAAGCTCTATACTAGCATTAAGCAGCTCCTGCTCCTGTGTCTACTCCACAGCCACATAACGTCACGGCAGCCATCTTGACAAAAACAGGTGTCTGCAAGCACATTATTTCCCAGGCTTCTGTATCTAGCAATAAGGTCCTAAGATCCTTTATACTGTACTATGGATAACTAAAGCTGGTTATTGTGTCTTTTAGCTATCACCAATAAGAATATCAATTTGCCACGAGTCCCATCATAGAAAACATTGTAGGGTCTGACAAAACATTCTGCTATATTATGCTCCAAACTGAAACACATTCAGAAATTCAAAATGCCTATAGTTAGTGTCCCAACTCTGAGTCAAATGTGCTTTCTAAACAATTACCAGTGTAAGCCTCCTAGGGAAGAGAATCTACAGTGGGTCTCCAAGAAACACTGTTTTCCTTTTGAGTAGGTCTCTGGACCTAAAGAACCCACTAAGGGCTTAATTCCTTGGAGCCTCAGGGAGCTGAGCAGCTAGACTGTGCTGGTGTCTTGGGGAAGGGCAACTGCCTGTAGCTCAAGAGGTTGCAAGAAGTTGCATTCCATTTGCAGAGCTGAGAAAGTGATCAACAGGCCTGCACAGCCTGGCTCCTGTAAGCTGGACTATTCTTTTTCTGGAGGATGGCCAGGAGCATCGACCAGTGAAGTGGCGGAGGCTGTAGGTACACTGCCCATACAGGGGCAAGGGCAGTTACAAGGAGGTGGGAGTGTAAGAGTATGCCGCTGGCAGGAATGGGACTTTAATCCAGTAGCCTGGCAGTACTGCATAAAAGACTGTAAGGACCACTCAGTTCTTAACCTCCTGAGCTTTGGGAGGAAAACCTTAATGGCTCTGCACAGACTTGGTAAACTGGCTTTGGGACCCTCACCCATGGGGATTCTTGGGTGAGGTGGGAGATGGATCTGTGTGGCACTGCAGACCCTCGGAGATGCCAGCCCTGCCTTTGCCCGCTAAATTTATGTAATTGGGCATGTGGACCCATTGGTCACCAGTGTTGTGTAAACGGAAGATTTGACCTAGTGAAATATTTTGCATAATTACCGCATTACATGAAATTTTACACCTAGGCAAAATATAATTTCACCTTGGATGGCAATTTTGCGTAATGCAAAATTTATGCCTCAAATCTGCAATGCATTGTGGGTACATGGCTGAAATATCATGTGCAGGCTGTTTCCTGCAAAATTTATTGTCTGTTGCATCAGAGAGCAGTTCAGTGGGGTACATCACAACCAATACACCTTTCAAAAATCTGTTATTTTTGAGAGCTACAGTAATTGCTCCCAAAATCTAAATTTTGTTCCTAGTGCTGGTAGTGAAAATTTTTTTGTTTTGGTATCTTTGGATAATACTTAGTTAAACTTAGGTAGTGTTTTCAGTTTTCTCTGTGTCTGTGAGGGAGTTGAGTGGGGAGGGTCAACCATGTGGGGAGTGGTGTGTGTGTGTGTAAAAGCAGAGCAGGCTAGTTCTAATATTTGACAGATTTCTCACAAGTTGTGAGTGAGTTTCTGTTATTTCTTTTAAGGCTTAATTTTTTTGTTGGTGTGCTACTTATTTGTAATATTTTTCTTACATATTGACCCTTTTTGGGTAACTTTATCTGAACAGTTACTCATTCTGAATAGTTCTGTTCCTATTTTCCCTTTGTTCAATCACTTTTCTGCTTTATTTTTGTATTGAAAGTATTCGTAGACATTGAACACTTTTCCATATCCAGGTACACTGCATTGTTGAATTGTTAACAGAAATTAATAGTGTGATCTAGCCTCTGTATTGCAGCGTTCCTGTTTTTCTGTATAATTTGCTTACTATATTAACCCTTTTCTCCCTGTTACAGCACTGGTGTTTACTATCTTACAAACCACATGAAGTCTTGCTGTATTCTGACTATTACAGTTAGCTCCAGCACTCAAACTGCCCGGAGAGAAGGGTTAATTTTCTATACAGAGCATAGAACGTTGAGCTCGAGCTCGGTTCAGACCTCTATCCGCTGCACTAGAAGCACAACCATCAGATTCTTTACTCCGCCTAAATGAATGGTCGCTCCAGATTTCTCCTTTGCTCATGGTTCGAAAGTCAGTTAAAGTCCTCGGTTTACCGATTATTTTCATAAGTTTCGATTCAGATCTCTGTCTGTGGTACAGTAAGTACTAGGTAGTGAACTAGACATAGTAAACTTGTGGAAATTGTAAACTTGATTTTTCGACTGGTTACTGTGAACCGGCCGTTTAGTGAATTACATATTCTGTCTTTGTTTCTAAACTTAGAGTGTGGTTACCAGTCCTAACGGTTTTAAAAACCCTAATTTTCTTGTGGTTTTCAATACCTGTGACACGGTTAGAAACCGATAAAGGGTGTCTTGCCTGGTTGTTTGCCATAAAAGAGTAAGTTTGTGGTTAGGATGGCTATGTCTGAGAAACCAAAAAGAAAAACCGGGCCCACTGGGTTTCAACACTGCAGTATGTGTGGGGAGGTGTTTGCTAAGGCTGATCCCACACCACCTGTGTTAGTGTCTGGGGTTTGACCACCTCGATTCAGACTGCCAAATCTGTAAAAATTTCCTAAGTATACCCTGGAAAAAGATTAGGTAGGCTTAGGGATAGGAAACGTGAAGTCCGCTGACCCAGATGGCCAGCCCAGTTCGGTTCTGACCGAACCTGAGGGAGTGCCCTGTGACCAGAGGCGATACTTCTTTGGGCAAGAGGAGAGCCGATCCTGAGGATCGGTTCCTACAAAAGACAAAGAAAAGAAAATCGGCCAGTTCAGAGACCCATTTTCCAACAGCCAAAGAGATTGCCAAAGCGATAAAGATTGTAGAATTGCTTCAACCAGTTCCATCTGATCTGGCGCCTTCTGGGTCGGTTCCTCCGGTTCAAGGTTATGCCTCTGAAGATTTTATGAACTGGATTTGGAAGGGATGAAGATTATGATGATGATGATGATGACGATGGTGTGGAAGGTCTGGATGAGCACATTGAACGGACATCTCCCCAGACAGGCCTTCTGGTGTTTCCCTCCTAGGCTTTCTGGTCCCTTCACTAAATGTTTTACAGGAAAGTGGCAGAAACCCTCCAGCTCCCTGTGGAGGAAGCCATGGAGGAACAAGAGGAACCTGATTATGTGGAGATGATGGACATCTCAGAGTCCAAGAGACTGTCTGTAACCTCTAGGTGGCGCTATCCCAAGGGCTACTACCCCTGCCTGCTTGGCTAGTAGCAGGTTAAGGGCCTGAGTTCTGAAGCAGGTGCCTTCACCTGGAGATCAGGGTTGGTAGTGGTCAAGCTAACCTGGACACAGCCCTCCGGGACACTGTAACCCCCTCTTTCCCCTCTAGTGGCCTGAACACTGTACAATAATCACTGTCACAATACCTCTGGTACACCACACAAGTACCCACACTGTTTGCACTCACCATAATTGCTGGTTCCTCTGGCTCGACCCTGGGGATCCCTGTAAAACAAGGTTATGCACAGCAAATAGCAACAGTACAGTACTTTGAGCACAAACTGGAACCACAGTCAGATTACATGCAGAAAAAGTTAGATCTGATTTATTTAGGGGACTTGAACAAGGAGGGCAAAATCAGGTTAATTAGCCTAAAGGTTATATCAATCAAGCAGTTATGCATGCACTTTGAGTCCCCCACACAGTCACACCTCTGGGTACCCAGGTGGAGAAGAGATGGGCTAGCCAGGACTGTTGCCGGGGTTGGTCGGTGTCACAGCTGGTTAGGGCCCTGTGATGGAAAACACAACATGCACAGTACACAATATTTGTAATCCGGAGCCAGAGGGCTCAGTTCGTAAAGGAAATGAAACAACAAGACAATCAGATGACACACTCAGATTAGCTGTTATTGCAGGAGCTACCCTGGTATTTACTCACGATACCCAAGACTGGACACAGGCTGGATGAAATCGAGACTGTAGGTGGTTGATCTGAATGCCAGGAGAAGCAGAACCCACCACAGTCGCATAGGCGTCATTCCTGTTCAAGCGTGAAGCAGGGGCTGATCCCCAGGGAGGTCTCTGTCGATGGCTTCTCTGTGCAGTGGGTAGTCTGGCTGGACCAGTCTGGCAAGGCCCAGACTGCATGGAGATAAATTCGGATGCAGTCCATTTTGGGCTGGCTGCAGCTTCCAGCAAGCAGAACACAGTTCACAGAATGGGGAACTAACTCATGACCCACTAGCAGCTCATAGCACATTTACATGTAAGGAATTCTACTGTACCAGGCAAAGCGCTCCCCAGTCACATATCGAAAGTCTCTGCACACACGGGAGCTTAGGGGTAGCTGAAACTCCTGACAGGCGATCGCATTCAGCAAAATCTTCGGTCTTCTTCAGGTTGAGTCTGCCCACTTCAGTAGCTTACTTTAGTCACACAAACTTGGATTTAGTCCAAAATAATTCTCTTCTCTCCTCTCAGGAGCAGCAGGCAGACTTACAGGCCAAAACTCAGCCTTTTCACAGTTCTCCCATGCGAATCCACTCAGGATTGCTGCTCAGAATCACTTCAGCTCCTTCTTCTTTAGCTTCTAGCTTAGATCTGCCCTAAACAGCAGACAGCTTGGGGGATTTCCTCATATCAAAAGGTTTGGTTGGCTGATTTGGCTGTCAGTCAAAGCAAGAGCTCCCCTTCAGTTGCAAAAGGCGCAAAAACTTAAAACTACATTTCCTACAGATTTTGACTTCAGACAGCTCCTGTAGTCTGGCTACATTTAGGTCCCACCAGAGCTGTTTGGTCCAATTTGCAGTCCAGGACCAATATAGTGGAGACAAACAAAACAGTCCTTGCTGCAAAGAAAGCAGGTTAGGCAAACTACATTATCATTATCATTCTAAATGATTTTCAGCAAATAGTTACATCTTTCAACAGAGCTCCCTCTCAGATTACTTATGCTGTAATCAGGCAGCTCTTAAAGAGACAGTACACAGATGCTATACAGGCTCTGGTAATCACATTTAAACTGCTAAAAGCAGGGACACCAGCCTGGCAGTGAGCATTTAGGCAAACTCAGTTAAGACATTTGGGAACCCCATTTGTAGGGGGTTACATGTCTATTCCCCTTCATAAGTCTTTTGGGAAACAGACACAAGATTTTAAAACTCCAAATTCTGTACCTCCTGTCGATAGAAGGATGGACAAAAGGTACACCTTATCAGGTTCAGGTACAGGTACTTGTTTCAACAATGCAGCCATGTTGGGGTTGTGCAGGCTGCAGCCTGTGATAAGGCTAATATCCCTTGGTTTCACACACCCCAGATAAAGACTCTAGGAAGCTGGATGCCATGGCAAAGAAACAGTACATGGCATCTGCCTTGGGACTCAGGCAGGCTAATTATATGGTCTATGCAGTGAGGTACCAGAAGTCCAGGTGGGACACTGTACTGGCACTGGCTAAGCAGGCCTCCCAACAGCTAGCCATGGAGCTGGAGGGTGGCTGCTGCTGGGACTGAGGCATCTGAGGTACAGTTTCATGCTGCTGTGGACTCCAATGATGTGTCATCTGGAGTCATGGCTACATCTGTGGCTCTTCAAAGAATGGCTTGGCTCAGATGTACTAGTCTCTCTCAGGACACCCAGGCTAAGGCCATGGATTTCCCTGTGGTGGGTAATTCTCTGTTTGGGGAGCAGACAGAGAATTACATGAAAAAGATGGATGAGTATGGGACCACCTATAGGGTGCACAGGCCAAAGAAAGGCAGGCAACTCCTCAAAGGCAGTAAGCTAGGGGCAGGGGCATTCCTTTTCATAGAGCTTTCTACCAAGCACAGGCCTCTTCTCCTTTTCCTCAGAGGGTTCTTCAGAGGGAGAGGCAGAAGGGGATTAGCAGGGCTGCATCCACCCCTCAACCTAGGGCTTCTGCCAAGCAGACACCCTGATGTGTCAGCCCAGGTCGACTCCCCATTCCTGTAGGATGTCTGTTACCTCAGACAAGTGGGTCCTGGAGGTGGTAAACCAGGGGCTGGTACTCAGCTTCAAGAAATTTCCAAAGCTGAGTGCCAGATCTTTTCCACCTGCAAGCATCTCGAAACCATTGCCTTAGAGGCAGAGGTTTCATCTCTACTAGCTCTAAAGGCTGTAGAGAGTGTTCCTACATTGCACAGAGCCAAAGGTCTGTACTCCAGGTACTTCCTTACCCAAAAAGATAGGGGAGTGGCGACCCATCCTAGACTTAAGATACCTGAACAAACATCTTTTAAAACCAAAATTCAAAATGGTGACTCTGGAATAATCCTTCCCTCTCTAAGGCCAGGGGACTGGCTAGCCTCCCTGGACTTAAAGATGCCTACTTTCACATTCCCATCAGGTGCTCCCACAGAAAGTACCTCAGGTTCAATTGCCTTCAGGCCATTATCAGTTCAAAGCTATGCCCTTCAGCCTGACATCAGCTCCAAGGGTATTCACAAAATGCCTCACAGTAGTAGTGGCCTTTTTAAGAAGGAAGAATATTTCCATATTTCCATACCTGGACGACTGGCTCATTGTGGGTCAGTCCTCAGACCAAATCCAAGTCAGACCTGCTAGTGACTCAGCAAGTGCTCACTTCCTAGGATTCCTTCTCAATCTTCCCAAGTCAGTTCTCGAGCCTGTACAGCTCCTCACCTTCATAGGTGCAGACTTGGATACAGTCAAAGCAAGAGTTTTTCTTCCCTGGAAGAGCAAGGGTTATTGTAGAGCTGGCTTCTTCATTCCACCTTCTGGTCTCTCAGCCAGCAAGGCACTTCCTTCAGCTTCTGGGCCACATGGCAGCTTCTGCAGCAGTGGTCCAAGGGGCCGAGATATCAGATGAGGGACATTCAGTTTCACCTGAGGCCTTTTGGTCTCAGAAGATTCTCTAACCAAACTACTTCCAGTGACTCAGACTCTGATCCAGGCTCTCCAATGGTGGAAGGATCAGGGCACCTCAGACAAGGAGTCCCAATCATCACTCAGTCTCACTGTGTGGTCCTAACCATGGATGCTTCTCTATTGGGGTGGGAGCCCATCTGGGAGCTCTCACAGCCCAGGGACTGTGGTCCCCTCAGGAATCCCTTCTTCATATCAATCTCTTGGAACTCAGGGTGTTTTTCTGGCCTTGCAAGCTTTCTGTCAGTCACTGCAGAACAAGGTGGTTCAGGTCAGGACAGACAACACCACCACCATGTGGTACATCAACAAGCAGGGAGGCACTTGTGCATGGAAGCCATGAAATTGTGGTCCCTAGCTTATTCTCTGCAGACCCTCTCTGATAGCAGTCCACCTTCCAGGGAAGGACAATGTGTTAGCAAATGCATTGAGCAGGATCTCTCAGGGCCATCACGAATGGTTCCTGGACCCTCCAGTGTTGAAAGTGATTTTTTCAAGGTGGGGCAATGCAGAGATAGATCTCTTTGCAGCCCCAATCACCAACTTCCTCTGTTTTGTTACAGACCCCCAGTCTTGGGCTCAGTTCCTCTGAATGCTCTGATTTTGAACTGGGAGGGAAATTTCTCTATGCCTTCCTCTCTTTCCTCTACTGTTCAAGGTTCTGGTCAAGATAAGGTCACAACCCTGCAAAGTGATTCTGAATGCTCCAGACTGGGCCAGGCAGCCTTTGTACCCCTGTTGCTGTCCCTAGCAGTCCATCTTCCCCATCTTTTCCCAGGAATTACAACCTGTTAACCTCTTCTCTGGGGAGGATTTGGTACCCAATCTTGGTCTCTCAATCTCAAGTACAGCTCTTGAAGAGTTAGAGTATGCAGATTTGCATCTGTCCCAAGGGTTCTGGATATTCTCAAAGCCTCTCAAAGCCTGCCACCAGAAAAACTTATAACTCCAAATGGAAAAGATTCAGCATTTGGTGTTCCAAGAAGCATATATCTCCAGACACTGCTGAATTGTCTACAGTTCTAGATTATATGGTTCATCTTAAAGCCTAGGCCTCAGACCAGCTACTCTCAAAGTACATTTGTCAGCTGTTTCTGCTTTTCTGTCAGTGGGAAAGCCTTCCTCACTGTCATCTCACCCTGTATTCTGTAAATATTTCAAGGGTTGCTTCATACCAGTCCCCTTTAGGGATCCTACCCTGCTTGGGATCTTAATGTTTGTATTGCTCAGCTTATGCAACCCCCTTTTGAGCCTTTGTCTTCAGCAGAGCTTAAGTACTTGGCTTGGAAAACTGTGTTTCTGGTAGCTATTACCTCTGCCAGGTGTATCAGTGAATTGCAAGCTCTGTCAGTGAAGACTGATTTTATCTCATTCCATAGAGATAAGGTGGTCCTTAGAACAGGAAGTTTTTGCCTAAAGTGGTTTCAGATTTTCATCTGAACCAATCTATATCTCTCCTATGTTCTTCGCTGATCATTCTTCTTCAGGAGAAAGAAGTTTACACAGTTTGGATGTTAAAGAGCCCTTAGTTACTACATTGAGCATACTAAGGCTCACAGGTTTGACTCCTCCAGTTGTTTCTCACTTATGGGGAAGTGGGAAGGGCAAACCTGCCACTAAGAGAACTATTGCCAGGTGGATTGTCTCTTGTATTCAGTTCTGCTATGAGAAGCTAGGCAAAATACCTCCCTCAGGTCTGAGGGCTCATTCACTAGAGGTACAGCTGCTTCCCTGGCTGTGGCCAGGGATATTCCTTTGCTAGAGATATGTAAAACAGCCACCTGGAAAACAGTCCATACATTTACCAAACATTACTCCCTGGACATCCAGGCTAGGAGTGATGCTCAGTTTAGTACAGCAATACTGCAGAGCCTATTCCCAAGGTAGGTTCAATTCCCTCCTCCATGGAGGTACTGCTTAGTAGTCTGCAATAGTCAGAATACAGCAAGACTTCATGTGGTTTGAAGAAAAAATTACTCACCTTAGTAATTATGTTTCTTCTAATGGAGTCTTGCTGTATTCTGACCTCCTCCTCCCTCTCAGAACCTGTTTTGGGAAGTGGGTTGCATTTGGGCACTCCCTCCTTTTAGAGAGGGAGTAGGTTATATTATTAATTTAACAATCTTAAGTTGTTCACTACCTGGTTTTGATTTTGGATTTCTTGACTTCAGTCTTTTAGAGATCCAAAATATTTGTTACTCATTTGACTAGTAAAATTTTACAATTTCCACATAGTAGTTAGTTAGTATTAGCTCATAAGAATCTGGCGGTTGTGCTTCTAAGTGCAGCAGACAGAGGTCTGAACCGAGCTCGAGCTCAATGTTCTATGCTGTGCATAGAAAATTAGCCCTCTTCTCTCTGGGGCAGTTTGAGTGCTGGGGCTAACTGCAATAGTCAGAATACAGCAAGACTCCATTAGAAGAAACATAATTACTAAGGTGAGTAATTTTTCTTCCCGTACTATATAAAAAACTACATAGTTTTCAAGAGAATGGTGGTCCCTGCAAGATTGTTGGAGGCAACTTTGTTTGTTCATTTGAAATCTTGTTGTCCCCTCATCTGATATACCTATAAGCCAATATTGTATTTAGTAAGTACTAACACATTGCAGTACTTGCCTTATCCAGAACACCACTTATCTGGATCATAGATCATATTATGACTGTGAGGTGTTCTGTGCAGGTTGTTTTCAATTTAGTTTGTGTACACCTACCTGTACCTACCGGTTATTATCAAGTTGTGTAATAATCATTCCATGTAAAATTGACATTTTATTAAGAACTACTTAAGTATTTTTTCAGAGTTACTGCACATCCTTGTTGTGGTGGTGTTCTCTGTTGGTTTGGTATTTAAGTCTCTTACTTCTGTTCTCCTGTTACCAGTGTTACTTAACTCATGTTTTTGTAATGGAAAAATTAAATAGTGTTTTAACACTCAAATAGGCTGCAGTAGCAGTTGTAGGTAGTTGTATAGACTACAGTGTTGCTACCTGTTCTGATTTCTGTTTTCCCTCTGCAGCTAGTACTGCAGGTGTTATTCATACTTATTCAATAGAAATACATAATCATATACTTCGGAGGAAGGCAAATGGAACAAGCATATAAACATGCCTGCCAAGAGATGTTCCAGTTCAGGGAAAGATGATTAGGTGGGAGGTGGATCAAAGAAGTCTGTTGGAAAATGTAGAAATACAGTTCCACATCCAGTAAGCAAACCTATTTCTGAATCAGAGCTGCTTCTGTGGGCTCTGGTACTGCTGTGGCAGCCAGTGCCAACAAAACTGAAGTTGAAGTGGCTTTAGGTTCTGTGACTCAGTGTTTTACTGCCCAGTCTGTAGTTAGCATTCTTGTTGGAGATGATACTGGGAATAAGGGAGACACATCAGTGGAGGCACAGAGATCCAGGAGGGAGGTGGAAAAAGTTGTTGGTGTGACTGTTGTTCCTGCTTAGGGTGGAACTGATGGTGGTGAGGTGATACTGTCCAGCTTCAGTCTGTTTCTCCTGGAGAGGAGATAAGGAAAGTCAGACCCCCCACCACCACCACCACAGTGAGGAGATGCCAGAGAAGGGAAAAGTTTCTCTGGAAGTAGACAGTGATAGGGAGGAGGAGGAGGATATAATATGTTTTGATACAGATGATGATGAGATGTTGGATCCCTGTGCTAGCCAGAAGTGAAAAAGCTGAAGAGCAATGATGTAGCCTATTTAGATGCCAAGCCTGAGGGTGAGACTATCAGCAAGCCTATAACAAGCAGTCCAGTAACCTCCCTCCCAAACCCAGCATGGTGGAAGTCATGCAAGTGGCCCAAAAAGCAAAAACTTTCACATCTTTGGCTCTGCTGTCCAATTCCAGTACCATGTCAGATCTAGAGGTGCAAAGTCCCTGGTTTGAGATTTTTCATGCTTGATACAGCTGATGAGACCATAGCGATATGTCAGCTATGTCAGGCATATGTCAGTCACAGAAAAAGGGCAGCCACATAGGCACCAGTGGCCAGCACACCCACTTGAAAACCAAGCACCCACTGTGCTGGCACCAACATCAGAAAGATACCAGAGCTGTTGGTGGGACTTCCCTTCTCAAGCTTAATGTTAGTGACAGCAGTGCAACTGAGCAGGAGGAGGGAGGGCTGAGTAGGTTGGTGGAGGAGGAGTGTGAGCAATCCTTTTCTCTCTTGAACAGTGGGCATAGTAGTAGTGGAGCTGCCACTCCCTCTAGTTATAAAATTTCACCACCAGGCATCAAATCCACCAAAATAACCAGTTTCATACATGCTGCAAATCTGAGGCCCTAAGACTCACCTGGTACCCCAGCAAGAACAACATTGGTGGCACAAGTAAAGCATTTTGGCTGACCTGCCCCAAATGTGCAGCCCACATTGAAGAGTGTGTTTGAGCAGCACTCAAAAGTACCCCCAAACATGCTGCTGCCTGTGAACTGAACACAGCCACCGCTGAAGTGCTGGTCATCGACCTGCTGCCCTTCTCCTTTGTAGAGAATCCTGGATTCTGCCATTTGATAGCCCTTGCCTGTCCCAAATGGCAGGTGCCATTGAATGTATTTCTCAAATTGTGCCATGCCAGAACTTTACAGCAGAGTTTCACAGTCTGTCCTGCATGCCATGAAGCATTCTACCTCAAATATAGCCACCTTAGCATGGATATGTGGATAAGTGGACAAACAGCGGGCACCTCATATCTGTGCATAACAGCACATTAGGCACAGGTACCTGGGGTGTGCTAATTTGAGGGCCTGGCAAAAGCTGCATAAAGCAAAATTGTGGTGGTAGCAACACACCTGGTATTTGTTGTCGCATGATAGATCAATTTATGTAGGTTCATATTGTATATGCTGTAATGTACTTTAGAATTAAGACACTATCCCTTTAACAGGTAAGTACAAAATAACTGTTGTTTCTATAAAGGCTAGTGTGAACCTGGTATGGCTCAAGATAAGGAGACAGGTACTGTATATGGTTCAGGAAGGCATAAACTATCCCACTGTAGCTTTCTATGACAGCAAGAGGTTGGGGATGACTTAGGGGTCAGGGTTAAGCCAAATGCATGGACCAGATGTCACTGGGGTTGACATGAAACCTGACATGGAACCACAGTGACACCAGAAGGAAAAAGCAAATTGTTGCACCTAATATCTGTATTGTCTTAGAACCATTAACCCCACCCAGAGAAAAAATAAGGTGGGTGTGTCCTAAAATGACCCTTAAGTATATTATCAGACACACACTTTGAATTCAGAGCAGTTGAAAACCAGTTTAGTTGGAAGGCAGATTGCCTGTTCCAGCTGGCATATACTTGTAGACCAGAAGTATATGTGTAGGCCTGGAAAAATCTCTAAATCAGACCTGAGTGTGTGGGAATTAGACTCTTCACATACTGAACAGAAAATTCTGATTTTTAAGTCAGAATTTTGGAAACCAAGACTTTTCACCAAGGAATTGCCTGGAAGACTTTTAAACAGGACATTTCAGAGACTTGACTTGGAATACACACTTGCTACAGAACTGTTGCTTAAGAACTCATCTCAACAAGGACATTTGAAATCTTGTCTGAACTCTAACATCAAAACAAGGTATAGTTTAGAATATAGCATCTAGTGTTTTCTGTAAACCATCCAGCCTTACTTTTATTATTGTCTGCATTTCAAAGTTCTTCAAACTGTAGAAATTTTCTGTATTGCTTTTATTTTAAGTAAACTTTTATGATTTTCTTATCAACTCTGCCTGTGGTCTGGTTGTGTGATTTAACATTTAAACAGAAGGGTTTTGAGAAGACTGTGCCGCAGCCCACTGACACTGAGGGTTGAGGCGCTGGGCGCCACACACCACGCACCACGCCCGGCGGCCAGGTTCGGGAATAAGCCCAGGTTGCTGGGGTTGGCAGGGAGGAGAGGATCGAGTGTCGGAGGACAGCTCTCCTCTCCTGGGAGGGACAGGGGTCCCTATTCAGTGCTCGGCTGACCTCTGGTGGAAGCTGGAGATATAGCAAGCACCAGAGAAGTGTAGTGAAGGGGCGGGGAGTGGCAGACATCGGTGAGGCATTGACATCAGGGCGCTGGCACTCCCAGGAAAAAAGGAAAAAAAACCTTCAGCTCGGTGGAGATGGAGAACTGGAGCTTGCCCACGATTCGGCCGCCCTCTGGCATCCTCCCGACCGATGCCACCAGAGGTCCGGGTGTTGGGCCCCTGACCCCGCCCAGGAGGGTAAACCGAGAGCTACATGGGTGACGGAGGATTGACCAGGTAGGAGTGAACCAGTGGTGATGACTCCTAGGTACTCCCGAGGAGACTGGAGTTGAGGGAGAGAGGAGGAAAAATACAAAAAAAAAAAAAAAAGAAAAGACTGTGTGCCTTGACAAGACAGAACCACTCAGCTGTCATATAAAAGCTACCTAGGCAAGATATAGCCAGTAGCCATGGTGGGATTCAGATACTGAAAGTAGTGCAGACCCAAGAGAACTCAAAACTACAGAATCCACCTCCCACTGGGAAAAGGAAGGCTGAGTAAGTCTTCTGAAACCCATACCCTGTTCACGAGTTCTTAAAAAGTGGGATCCTCTCTGCAACAGGAGGTCCTGCCGGACTACCTGAGGTTTGGGAGCCAGTGGTGCATGACATTTGTCAGCATGCCACCATCACTATGCAAAGTGTTACGGATCTCACACTGCTGAGAAAATACTAAATGTGCTGCTAAATCAGACTGATGAATGGCTAATGCACACTCACTTACAGCGGGGTTTATTGCCAGTGACAATGACTCCAATGTGGTGAAGTGCATTAGTGCTGTGGTTTATTTATTTATTTATTTAAGAGTTTCACCAGGAAAGGCACACTGAACAATAAGTTGCAATGACAAGACGATGTGGTCATCTACCCAACAGCTATGGCCCCAAGCAACTTTTCTAGTGAGAGGAAGCCAGGGATGGGAGAATTGACAGTAATGGGTGAGAGGAGGAGCATCCAGGCAAAGTGGCAGAAGGAGTTGAAAAGGTATCCAATCTGACTAGGGAGGTCTTGGGAGCAGAACTGTAGACTATGCTGCAGTAATCAAAGATGGGTTGGATCATCTTCTGGACAAGTTTGGTACCTGGCCGGGACAGGGATTCAATTCGTTCCTGTATATAAACGCCTAGCTTGGGGCACAACTTTTTAGGATAAGCGTCCACATGACCAAAGAAGGTGAGGTGTTGGTCAAGCCAGATCCCCAGATATCTGAATAAGGAGGTGTCCTCAAGGACTGTCCCATTGAGGGTATGGAAGGTGGGCAGGGGGGAGCCTAGAGAGTCTCTGCATAGTGCGAAGGTCATGGAGACTGTCTTCCTGGCATTTAGAAATGTTAATGTGACAAAACCAGCAGTGGACATTATTGAAGTCCTGTTGAAGTCTGTTTATAACATCGGTGGAGAATGGCCGGAGGTGTAGAGGACTGTATCATCTGCATACATATGTATTGGTAGATGTACAGATGGACGAGTAAGTCATTGAGAAAGATGGAGAACAGTCGGGGCCCAACACAGATCCTTGCAGAACACCAGTGTTGATAGGGAGGGGAGGATATGGAGTCGGCGATTCTAACTGACTGGGTCTGACCTACAAGGTAGGCCTGGAACCAGTTAGTAGCAGCGACTGACAGATCAGCTGAGGACAGAGAGTGTAGAAGTAGAGGTGGGAGACCATGTCAAAAGCATTGGCTAGGTCGACAAAGACAGCAGGCATGATTTGGCCACTGTCCATCCCAGAGGATGGAGTCAATGAGCCTAATCAGGAGGAGGTGGTAGAATGGGTTTTTGAAAGCCAGATTGGAAGGAGTAGAAAAGTTGGAGTTAGAGAGGTAGGAAGAGTGTTGGCAAGGACCAGGTGTTCTTGCAGCTTAGCAAGGTGGGAAGCAGCGATATGGGGCAAGTAGTTCCCAGAGGAGGAAGGGTCACCACCCATAGGGAGAGGGAGAACAATGGCATGCTTCCAAGCAGAGGGATGGCTGCCATTTTGAAAGAGAGATTGAGCAGATCAGCCAGTGGGGCAGAGATAGCTGGAAGAAAGGAAAGCAAGCTTGGGATCCAGACCATCAGGCGAGTTTCCCTTGGATGGATTTAAGGCAAGCAAGGCATCCAAGGTGTCAGGGTTACTTTACAGAATGGAGCTGTTTGGCTGAGAATATGTGGGAGTAGGTTGGGAAGGATCAGGCTGGGAAGATGGTAAGGAGGATAGGAGAGCAGAAGCACAAGAGGTGAAGTAAGAGTTAAATGTGGATGCAACACCTGGTGATCAGCAATAAGGGTGTTGTTTATATTGAGGAGTGGTGGAGGGAGAGGCAGGGGGAGAAAGTGAATGAATGACCTTCCAAATTTAGCAGGTTGTTTATGTTAGCTTGAAAGATTGAGGTAAAATATCGGCTTTAGCCAAATGAGTGGCTTTAGTGCATTTGTTGAAGGTAATGATTGGCATCATAGTCTTTGGGAGCTTGAGACTTTGTGGTGCTTCCAAGCTTAATCTCTTGCTTTTGGCATGCTGTAAGTTCAGGGGAGATCCATGGAAGGTGGTTCCCACAGACTCTGACTCAGCGTAGTGGACCACGCTGGTTCCAAATTTTGAGAAATTTACCTGTGAAGTAATCTGCAGCTGCATCTATTGAGTTTACTGTGGCTATAGGGGCCCAGTTAGTATGGGTTAGGTCATGGATGAGTGGGGCAAGGTTCATAGAATTCTATGAGGGAGTCACCATGTCTTTGGGGGCATTTAGTTCTGTGGAATTCTACATACCAGATGGTCATTGGGTGGTTGCTAAGGCATCGGGTAAGACACCAGCTTTAGTGAGCCTATGAGGATGGGATGTGAGAGTCCAGTCAATTAGGGAGTGATTGTTCATTTTAGGGTTTAGCCTGGTGGGTTCAAGGATGAGTTGGGTTAAGTTGTGGGCAGCGATGTTGTTTCTATTTTGAGCAGAGAAAGGAATAACCAGTTTAAGTTAAAGTCTCCCATGATATAGACTTCTCCCAAGGGTATGAGAAGCTATGGAAGTGATTAGGTCGGTCACCACTGAGGGGTTTAGGCCAGGGCAGCAGTAGACCCTACTATGAAAATGGGGATAGAGAGTGGGAGAATAATTGTAGGGTTAAGTACCTCATATGATTTAGGGACAGAAGCTGAGAAGATGGTGGTGAACAATGTTCCTTTTCCCTACTATGAAAATGGGGATAGGAGGCAGGAGATAATTGCAGGATAAGTACCTCATACGCTTTGGGACAGAAGCTGAGAAGATGGTAGTGAATTGGATAGCTGAGGAGACATAAAACCCACCACCACCCTTTCTGATCAGTCTTGTCGAGATATAGAATAGCACAGAATGGCGAGAGGTGGGTCTGTTATATTATTTTTAAGTCATGTTTTGTTCAGGACAATAATGTCAGTTCGTAACAAGGCAACCAGGGGCTGTAGCAGTCAATTTTAGGGAAGACTGCGAATGTTTAAGTAGAGTTTTCAGGCCTGGGGCAGGACAGAAGGGCCTGCTGCAGGGGTTGCTGGGGTGGGATTGTTAGCCCTGAGTTAATTAGGGGCAGGGTTCAGGGTTGGGATTTATGTCTCCGGATGATAGGAGCAGGAGGCAATGATAATATGGTGAGTTTTACACTCTTATGCCAGGGCATGGGCGTGCGCGACTAGAGGGAGGGAGGAGGGGTTGATGGTGGGAGGTTGAAAACAAAGGGTGTGTAAAAGTGTCCAGTAGATAGTGATATTTAAGATAGAGTGCTGGGGCAGAAGGGTAGTGGTTTCAGGTATGAAGAGGAGGAGGAGGAGGAGGAGAGTAACAGCACTGTTTGAGACCAAGTAGTGAAGTGTAGAGTGACAGGGGTTACAAATAAAGAGGTGGGGGTGGGTATGTGTGAAAAGAGAGAGTTAGTGAAGTGAGGAGCTAGAAAAAAACAGGGTGAAAATCAACTTGGTGGGGAGTAAGCTAATAAGAATGAGCTGGAGAAGATGTACCAGAGAATGTAGGAGACTTAGTAGTTAGAACAGGTAATAAGCAGTACTGTGCCTTGTGTGTGTTAGTTAAGCCCTTGTGGGGTTGCGAAGCCCAGTGCATGGGAGTGTAGACAGCACTAGGAGAGGCTGGATTGATTGAAGTAGATTAGGCAGTGGGATGACTAGTTCAGCTCTAATTGAAGGTGGTCTTTACGAGTGATAGGTAACCAAGTGTGCCACCAGCAGGGCCCTCCATTGACTGCATATTGAAACTGGGGACTTAGAAAAACTCTACAGTGTCAAGGTGATGGAGTCGCTGCTATATAAGAAATGCCCCAGGTAGGCGCGTGGTGTAGGGGGAGTTGGCGACAGCAGTGGGGAATAGTATAGTGGAGCTGCAGCAGGCAGAAGCAAGGAGTTGGATGGCAGCAAGGTTGAGACCTGCTGTCCGCTGGTAGGAGTGCCCTATTCAGGGGCAAGTGGTTGAGAGGAGAGAAGAGCAGAGAAAAAACTGGGGTTATATTGCCGCTAGAGCAGTAGGGTTCCTTAACTGGTGGGAGGGCTTTAGAGCAGAGAATCGAGCAGACAGCAGGGGGAGTAGGGGACAGTACTTAGCTGAAGCACTGCACAGCAGCAGTAGGAATTGAAACAAGCTGGGGCAGTGGCGCAGGGGAGGAGGAAACAAAAGAGGGATTAGGCAGACAGAGTTAAAGCAGGCCTTGGCAGAATCACTGTACAACAGGAATCAATTCAAGCTATGGGCAGTATCACCACTGGGAGAAGAGTAACAAGAGAGGGTTAAACTGGTACAGAAGAGCTGTAACACAATACAAGAGGTAACACTCTGGCTTTTTAACATAAGCAGCTAACACTCAGCTTTTCATAACTTAGCTAGCTGTTTTTTTTTTAACATCAGCTAGCTAACAATCTAAGTTTTAACATATGCTAGTGAAATTTGAAGCAGTAAAACAGTCGAATTAGCAAAGGCAGGCAACAGTTATAGCTTAAATCCTGAGTGACTTGGGATTTTAGACAGAGCAGAAAAGTCAGAGTGGAGGCGAGAGAAGTGGAAGTGGAGCAGCCAATAGCCTGGCGAGCCTAGAGTTTCAGTCAATTGGTGTGAAGGCACCAGTAATTCGAAATCAGCATACCTTCTTGTGTTGCAGTGGGCAGGCGAGGAGCCAGCTGGCAGCAAGGTTGAGACCCGCTGGGTCATTTGTAGCAGGGCGCCCTAATCAGGTGCAGGTAGCTTCTTGTGTTGCAGTGGGCAGAAGTGAGGAGCCGACGGCAGCAAGGTTGAGACCGCTGGCCACTTGTTTTCAGAGTGCCCTGCCTGGCACACTGCCTTAATCTGGTCGTCGCGCAATTTCTGAACCACAATGAAATCAAGGAAACTGTGTCTGTCACCTGACACATCTGTGGCACTTCACCCCATTCTGCAAAGGCCCATGACCATCTGTGTGAGCTGCAGCACACCAACCATCTTCCTCAGCGCTGTATAAGCTCGATGTTGTGACCAGGTGGAACTCCACACTGTACATGCTGGACCCGGCTGTATGAGCAGTATAAGGCGGTTTCAGATTACCTGCTGCTGCACACACCCAGGTCAGTGCTGTAGTGTCCGTTGTTCTAACAACAGAGCAGTGGCGACAAATGGATGGCATATCGCTCCATTTGAGCATGCAGCACAGGCTGTGAGTGGTGACATTGCCTGTATAAGTCAGTCAATACCCCTTATACGTGTGCTGAGGCAGGCACTGGTGAATGACCCGACACTAGATGGAGGCAAGTGGTGATCACAGTGCTGGTCATCTAATGGGTCACATGCTCCTCGTACTGGACAGCAATACACATATCTCTGGCATTATACAGTCAAATGAGTTTGCTATTGCTACCATGCTGGATACATGGTACAAATGTGGCTTACTTGCCATAATTGAAGGTGGTCATCTGCGACTGGAAAAACTGACCAATTTCCTTGTCAGGCGGTACATGGCACACAGATGAAAAAGGCAGAGACACAAAGTGCACATATACCAGGTGTTGCTACCACCACCAGGAGCTCAGCACAGGCCACCAAATTTGTGAAAATATCCAAGTCGCAGCAAGACGGCAGCTAATCCCATTTGGGATGCTCTGTGCCAGGTGGGCGTGGAAGAAATTGAAGACAAGGAGGAGGAGTCTGATGAGGCAGCAGGACTCAGGGCAGCACAACATATGGTGGACACCTACATGGAGACATCAAGCATCTTGGCATCACTGATAAGCCATTGGTGTACTGCAGCAGCAAAGTGAGTGACTGGCCTGCAGTGGCATCAGTTGCTTTTATATACCTGAGCTCCCCACCATCCAGTGTCAGTGTGGAATGGGTGTTTAGTTCTGCTGGGGTCATTGTGCATGACCGGAGACAAATCTGTCACCAAAGAATTCACATATCTGGACTGACTAGTGCAGTTATGGGCTGCCGCCCATTGGCTCATGCTCTGAACCAATGGGCGTGCAGCCCTACAACTGTCAATCGACAGTGCGGGGAGGCAGGCGGGTGGGGTGCTGCCGCCCGCCCGGCTGTGAGGAGGGCGGGTGGTGGGGCTCAGTGGGCGGGTGGGTGAGGGCCACTAGATCACCAGGGATATCTGACTTGGGGGTGTGGAATGCTGCCAGCATTCGAGGCTCCATTACAGTCCACTGGACCACCAGGATATTGGAATTTGGGGGATTTCTGACACCCGCGACCGAATGTCGCGGTCCACTGGACACCAGGGATATTGGACTTTGGGATATCTGATGCCCGCGATTGTTGGGGCATGGGGGCACCGAAAGATGCGCGGGAACAGCTGATGGCCACCCACAGGTGGCAGCTGCTGTGTTCGCCCTGCAATCGGCAGCTCACCTGTGGTGGCCCTCGACTGTTCCTGGTTTTTCAGGTGTAACTTTGTGCGAGGCGCGGGTAGGGGTTGTGCCTGCATAACTCTGCGCCGGGCTGAATGTCGGGCTGTGCAGGTTGTCATGGGCCGCCCCCTACCTGTGCCTGCATAAATTACTGATGCACCCGGTGCATTGGGATTTGTCGGTGCACTTTTCCTTTTAAATATTGCACTGAGGTGCATCAGTGGGTTGTGCATATGCAATCAAGGCGCTCATGCGCAACCCTTTTGAATATCTGGCCAAGTGGAATACAACTGTATTACACATCATTATGTTGTTAAAAGTAATCTTGTAGGTGTAACCAGCTCAAAGAAGTAACTCCACAAATAATAAGGAAATAAGGTGTTTATTGGGGGTACACAGACACGGTACTGAAGAAGTATAACAAATGACTGGCAGGATCAGGAGGACAAGGGTAATACAATGAGCAAGGAGAAGTAACAGAGAGAGAACAAGAAAAGGACTGAATTATATAGGGAGCATAAAGACAGTAACAAATACACCAGCATTGGTCAAACATACATACAAACATATGAAGAAGCCAGCAGAAGAAGGCCATTTGGTCTATCTAGTCTATTCGTATTGCAGGGTACATAGCTTGAGCTACTGTCCCTGCCCTCCCTCCACACCTTCCATCCTCCTACCCATGATCCTTACCTTCCTCCTATGCCTAGCCCAACCTCTCTTAAAGCTGCCCACTGTCTTCAATGAGATCACCTCTTCTGGCAGCGCATTCCAAGTGTCCATCACCCTCTCTGAAGAAGTGCTTCCTGACCTCCTCCTAAACCTCCCACCCCAGCTTAAGACTGTGCCCCATCGTGTTAAAACAAATTATTTTATATACAAAATAAAAAACAAGAGGACAATAAGGATGTAGATTTCAGAGGACAGAAAATATTTTTATTTTGTTTTTATTTTTTTTTTGGGGGGACATATAAACAACAGAATAGGATAGAAAAATGAAAACAAAAAGACAAAGTAATTTGTGCTGCCACATTAACTGACAGTGGGGCCACCATGCAGTTCAGACAGGATGCCCATGATTTTATCGACATCACCCTGGCGTTTAGCAATCCCCCAACCCCCTCAGGCATCATTAAATTCCTGTCTGAATTCATGTAACTCCTGTTGAAGCTGGTGGACTTCTGACAGGACAGCAGATAAGTCTGCATGTGTCACTGCTGGCAGGCGGGGGCTTCCTGTGCTGCTGCTGGCTCTTGATGGGGGCCCAGCGGGTCTTGATGCTGCTACTGACTGCTGCTGTTGTATGGTCCAGCAAGTCCAGCAAGGATGCTTAACTGGTCCATCCCGCCTCCCTCCTGCTCACCCCTTCAGTGCTCTCACCTGCACTGCTTCCCACAGCTGCAGTTGATGCTACAGCCACCTCCTGTAGTTTGAAGTCCCATTGAAGCAGGTGGTGCAGCCGTGGCTCCACTGGCCGCTTGTCCTGAAAGTGAGACCAGACTTACTGCAACACACTTCCTGCCTGCATAGACTGCAGGTGACCACTGAGTCACCTGCCGAACTTGCAAAAAAATTCCAGGCAGGAGAACATCTGCAATGCCAGGGCCATGGGGAGGGTGTCAGATGATGCTCAGGCACTGACTCCTCCTGCTGCTTGGGAGAGGCACGGTCTCCTGCTGCGGGGTGGAGGAACAGTATCCTGCTGCTGCGGTGGAGTAGCCATGGTCACCTCCTTGTGCTCGGGAGGGGCACTGTCTCCTGCTGCTGCTGCTGCAGTGAAGGGGCCATGATTGCCTCCTGGTGCTGGGAGGGGCACTGTCTAGTGCAGCTGCTGCAGCGGAGGGTACATGGTCGACTCTTGCTGCTGGAGAGGGCACAACTGTTTGCTGCTGGTACTGGGGCTAACAGCCTCCCCACTGTGGCATTTCACTTTTACTGGACATCTGAAAACATGCCTGTCAAGGGGCATACAGGTGCCCCACTGCCTCTACCCTTTCCCATTATGCCCACCACCAATTCAAACCAAACAAAAAATAAAAAAGAAACAGATAGAGACTCTGAGAGAGAGCCGGGGAGGGAGAATCACACACACACACACACACACACACACACACACATATACACACAGACACACACAAAATCTACAGGTACTAAAATATGAAATAGGACAAAGACAAACAAGAAAAAGTTAGAAAAATAGTACAAATTAAGTGGCTCATATCAAAGTGCACTCTGCAGTCACAGGGCTTTGACTCTGAGTCTAGATGCTGCCTGCTTCCTCTAGAGATATGTAGCACAGGAAATGAACCACTCACTTCCTGCCTGTTTAGACTCAACCATGTGACAACCAGCAGAAAGAAAAGCCCAATTTCACCTAATTTTGCCTTATAGAAGCACAAAAGCGAAATTCAACGTGAAGTGGGTGGCAAAAATTCACCAAAAGGCCATAATTACGAATGTTTCACAGGGCAAATTGGCTATTTCACCAGAATTTTGTTGGCACAAAACACAATTTGCTGTATCTCTATTGTTCACAGGGGTCAGTTTCTTAGCCAGTGGATGACAGGTGCCATCTTTGGGCACCACGGACTCCTGGGAATGGCTGCCTGCCATAGCCATGTAAAGTGAGATGTTCAGTGAATCTGAGGGAGCTGATGGGCTGTAATGGCAAAGTGGTCCCAACTTGGAAGCTGCAGTTTTGGAGCAGTAAAATACAACTGATCAAAGAGTTGCTGTCTGTTCCTGCAGGACTCAGAAGAGAGAGTCAGAGAACATGGCAGAGATTCTGAGTGGTATACCTGTTTGGGGCTGCCAAATGCCTTATTAATTACAATTGGGTTCTGAAGTGGTGGACCCAGTGAAAGTGCTTCTTCCCAAAGCCAAATAGGGAATTATGTGAAAGCCATGTGGAAAGAAATAAGTAAAAGTACTTCTTCCCGAAGCTGAACTGGGAACTGCATGAAACCTAGTAGGAACAGATAAATAGGGATCAACTTTGCTGCAGTCTGGAAATGCATTACTCGTGGCCAGGGAATGGGGATCAGTGGATCCTGCCTCTGGAGTTCAACTAGAGAGATAACGGTAAAGCACTTACTGCAAAATAGGTGAAATGCCCATGACCAAAAGTGTTCACCCTAGAGCTGTGAAAGGTTTAGCAAACTGCTGCCTGAACTGTGTGTAAATATTGTAATGGCGCTTGCTGTAAATATGGACTTTGGGACTTTTGAACTGTGCCTGCTAGGACCTTTCAGTCCAGAAACTTACTTTTCCTGGGGTCATTGCACAATGTCTACCTCAAGCTCTCCATGGACAAATCACATTAATTAAAAGTTCTGCTATCGTTAAACCTGGATTGGACTGTTTAATGCCTCCAATGTTCAAGTGTTGTCTGCTAACCAAGATTGCCCCTAGCCCAGCACCCCGAGGGAAGATCTATGCCCCAGACCGTGGAACAAAAACATAAGTCAGCAAACAGTGTTTCTTTGTGGTTCCCCTCCCTGCTGACATTCTATCAAGCGTACCCCTAGGCATCAGGGAGGGGCTACACAGAATACAGTTCAGCATTTTGTTTTCATTGGAAAAAATACATCACTTTGTTGAACTACAGGGCACTCACATAGAGAAGTAGCAAGTGTGAATCATTGCCCAAACCACAAGCTGTAGTTTTGAGCACTGTCCTCCAATTTTTATTGATCTGCTGAATGACCTTTGGTAGCCTGATTTGAGTCCACTTCACTAGGTGTGCCTGTTGAGTCTTTCCTTGCTCCCTGCCATGGATTCTCAGGCCTAGCTCCATCTCCTCATGGTGTAGGCTTTTTGCCACAGACCATCGCTCTTAAACTTGATTCAGCCACACAAATTTATTTGTTGAGCATCAAAATGACAACAACATGCTTAGCTTTTCAAAGACAGTTCAGCTCAGTAAAATATCAATTTCAATTAAAATTGGCTCATATCTGTCAGAGTTCTTAAGAGTTGCCACCAACAGCTCAACAGCTAGCCATCCCAGTGTACTTCTTATAGCATAAAGTGAGTGTACTGCCTCCTTCTGTGTTGTCCCATAAATTAGCCAGTTGTCTAAATAAGAAAACACCACGATTCCCTGCCTGTGCAAATGTGCTACCACTACTGACAAGCACTATGTGAGAACTCTGGATTCTGAGGTGAGACCAAATGGCAATTCAGTGAACTTTCACTGAGCAAAGCCCACCCTGTACCTCAGGTATTTTCTATGGCTTGGTCATATTGGAAGATAAAAGTATACATCTTTCAAATCCAGGGCACTAGCCTATCCCCTTCTGCAGGGATGGAATCACAGTCTGCATTGTTACCATTCTGAACATTTTCTTTTTCACGTGCCTGTTCTGGAACCTCAACTGCAAAAGGGTCACGTTTCCATTTACATGCTCACCTTCCATTTGCGCAAAGTGAACATTATTGTTAGGACAGTGGGTTTTGTGAGGTGTGTCACTGTCGGTCCAGTGCAGGTGGTCTGCAAGGGGCTTAGAAGTGTCAGATCAATCATCAGGCAGGCTGATCATGACACTGTTCTGCTGGACAGAAAAGTCATGTAGTTCAAAGAAAAGAGTCCGCTGAATCATATGGCAACTCTTTCCTTTGATCTGCATAAAGTCACCCTGCATGCAGAGATGATCAGTGTCATGATCAGCCTGTTGGACTTGTCAGGTCTCAAAAGAAACACTAAAACTGCAATTAAATCACCAAATCAGGTGCATTTGACTACTGTATTACCAAAATACAGTAATAGGCATGGCGGTCTAGTATTCAGAGTATTTGGCAGTGACCAGTTACCTTTCCCTTGGAGAAAGCAAGCTGGCAGACATGGGTCTTCAGTCTTCATGGGCTCTCCGAAGAACTAAGATGGGCTCTCCATTTTATATACCCTGATTGACTTCATATACTGACCAAACACTAGGCCTTAGGCCAATTATATAACTAGGTTAAGATTATTACCAATTTTGGTATGTTCTCGAACTTTCAAAAGCCAGTGATCAGTTTTGGTCAGTTATCCCATGCCCACATCACTGATTTCCAGGTCAACTTGCAGAGGTTTGATTTTACAATTATACATTCTGCTTTTAGCAAAATAAGTGGGTGCACCCAGGGTCCTTAAAGAACTAAGAGAGGTGGTGGCTGAACCTCTGGCTATCCTGTTCAACCAATCACTGGAAACAGGAGGTACCAAAGACTGGAGGACAGCAGATGTAGTCCCCTTATACAAAAGTGGAAACAAAGAGGAAGCAGGAACTACAGACCAGTCAGCCTCACCTCGGTAGTGGGAAAGATCATGGAAGCACTACTGAAGGAGAGATTGGTGGAACATCTGGTTGTCAATGGACTACAGGACCCAAGGCAGCATGGTTTCACCAGGGGAGGTCATGTCAGACCAACCTCATTGAATTTTTGACTGGGTGACTAGGGAGGTGGATCAGGGGAGGGCAGTGGACATGGCCTATCTGGACTTCAGCAAGGCCTTTGACACTGTGCCACATAGAAGACTATTACACAAACTGGGGAATATGGGTGTGGGCAGGACAGTAGTGTGGTGGGTAGGTAACTGGCTGGGTGGCAGGACACAGAGGGTGGTGGTAAATGGCTGTCACTCCACAGAGGAAGAGTGACCAGTGGGGTACCACAGGGATCAGTGCTGGGACGGTCCTATTCAACATCTTCATCAGTGACATTGCACAGGATATAGAAGGCAGAATGTCACTGTTCGCTGATGACACAAAGCTCTGTAACAGAGTAGACACACCAGAGGGTGTAGACAGAATGAGAAGGACCTGCAGAAACTTGAAGAATGGTCAAGGTTTGGCAGTTGAAATTCAATGCAAAGAAGTGCAAGATAATGCATATGGGGCACAAAAACCTGGCACAATATATCAGTTAGGGGTGAGGATATAGCATGCACCAAGCAGGAAAGGATCTTGGGGTTGTCATCTCTGATGACCTCAAGATGAGGAAACAGTGTGACAAGGCATCAGGTAAAGCAAATAGGATGCTGGGATGTATAGGCAGGGGCATCACCAGCAGGAAAAGGGAGGTCATAATTCCGCTATACAAGACACTAGTGAGGCCCCACCTGGAGTACAGTGTACAGTTCTGGAGACCATACCTCGTGGACATAGACAGGGTAGAGAAGGTTCAGAGGAGGGCAACAAAGATGGTGCATGGGCTGCATCACAAGTCCTATGAAGACAGGTTGAAGGAACTGAACATGTACTCCCTGGAGGAGAGGAGGAGAGGGGATATGATAGAGACATACAAGTATCTTACAGGGAGGAACAGGGTGCAGGAAAACACTATTTTAGCGAAAAGATGTTTCAGGACTAGAGGGCATGGGATGAAGTTGGAGGGAGGGACGATTCAGAGGAAACATGAGAAGAATTTCTTCACAGAGCGGGTGGTGGACAAGTGGAACACCCTGCCAGAGAAGTGGTGGGGACTGAAACAATCACGGATTTAAGAATGCATGGGATAGACATAAAGGAATTCTAGAGGTCAGGGGTAAGGGAAATAGACTTCTAGGAAAACAAACTGAACTTACAAGCTCAAATGGGCAGACTAGGTGGGCCATAGGCCCTTATCTGCCGACACTGTCTATGTATCTATGTATCTATGTAAGTCATAATTAAGTCAGCCACTAGATGGCTGTAATGTTCCATTAAACTTAGAGCACCATTAAAACACTGAAACAGTGTTTTAAATAAATAAAAGAATATTCAGCCTGGCGGTTTAACATATTGCTTACCAAAATACAGAAAATAGAATAAAGCATCTCCCAAATAATATTTCTATGCATACATCTAAGAATTAGGTGAAGCATTACTATATATATATATATATATATATATATATATATATATCTACTAAATACTTCATTAATGCACCTGTAACCCCCTTACAAATGGGGTTCCCAAAAGCCTTCCTTGAGCTTGCCTAAATGCTCACTGCCAGGCTGGTGTCCTGTGTTTTAGCAGTTTAAATGTGATTACCAGAGCCTGTATAGCCTCTGTGTACTGTCTCTTTAAGAGCTGCCTGATTGCAGCCTAAGTAATCTGAGAGGGAGCTCTGTTGAAAGACGAATTATTTGCTGAAAGTCATTTAGAGTGATAATGACAATGTAGTTTGTCTAATCTGCTTTCTTCGTAGCAAGGACTGTTTTGTTTGTCTCCACTATCTTGGTCCTGGACTGCAAATTGGACCAAACAGTGCTGGTGGAACCTAAAATGTAGCCAGACTACAGGAGCTGTCTGAATTCAAAATCTGTAGGAACTGTAGTTTGGAGTTTTTGCGCCTTTTTGCAACTGAAGGGGAGCTCTTGCTTTGACTGACAGCCAAATCAGCCAACCAAATCTCTTGGATCTTGGGAAGTCCCGGCTGCTTGCAGTTTTCAGTTAGTTCTGAGCTGGAAGTGAAATGAGAAGAGCTCAAGTGTATTTCTGGGCAGCAATCCTGAGTGGATTTGCATGGGAAAACTGTGAAAAGGGCTGAGTTTTGGCTTGCATGTCTGCCAGCTGCTCCTGAGAGGGAGAGAAGAGAATTATTTTGGACTAAATCCAAGTTTGTGTGACTAAAGTAAGCTAATGAAGTGGGCCAGGCTCAACCTGAAGAAGACAAGACTTTGCTGAATACGATCAGCCTGTCAGGAGTTTCAGCTACCCCTAAACTCGTGTGTGCAGAGACTTTGCAATTGTGACCGGGGCGCTTTACCTGGTACAGTAGAATTCCGTACATGTAAATGTTCTATGAGCTGCTAGTGGGTCATGAGTTAGTTCCCACTGTGTGAACTGTGTTCTGCTTGCTGGAAGCTGTATCCAGCCCAAAATGGACTGCATCCGAATTTGTCTCCATGCAGTCTGGGCCTTGCCAGACTGCCAGCCAGACTACCCACTGCACAGAGAAGCCATCGATGAGAGACCTATCTGGGGATCAGCCCCTGCTCCACGCTTGAACAGGAATGACGCCTCTGCGACTCGTGTGGCCTGCTTCTCCCGCACTCCAGATCAACCACCTGCAGTCTCGATTTTCATCCAGCCTGTGTCCAGTCTTGGGTATCATGAGTAAATACCAGGGTAGCTCCCTGCAACAGCTTAATCTGAGTGTGTCATCTGATTGTCTTGTTGTTTCGTTTCCTTTATGAACTGAGTCCTCTGGCTCCAGATTACAAATATTGTGTTCTGTGCATGTTGTGTTTTCCATCACACGGCCCCAACCAGCTTCAACCCCTGGCAACAGTCCTGGCTAGCCCATCTCTTCTCCACCTGGGTACCCAGAGGTGTGACTGTGTGGGGACTCAAAGTACATGCATAACTGCTTGATTGATATAACCTTTAAGCTAATTAACCTGATTTTGTCCCTTCCTTGTTCAAGTCCCTGAATAAATCAAATCTAACTTTTTCTGCATGTAATCTGACTGTGGTTCCAGTTTGTGCTCAAACTACTGTACTGTTACTATTTGCTGTGCATAACCTTGTTTTACAGGGGGTCCCCAGGGTCGAGCCAGAGGAACTAGCCCTGGTGGTAAGTGCAAACAGTGTGGGTATTTGTGTGTAAAATTGTGGGTATTGTGAAAGAGATTATTGTACAGTGTTCAGGCCACCAGAGGGAAGAGGGGGTTACAGTGTCCGGAGGGTCTGCCCAGGTTAGCTTGACCACTACCAACCCTGACCTCCGGGTGGAGGCACTCGTTTCAGAACTCAGCCCCTTAACCTACTACTAGCCAAGCAGGCAGGGGTAGTAGCCCTTGGGATAGCGCCACCTGGGTTACACACCATTAGGGTTGAAGTCTAAAAAGTATGGAAATTAGATCTTAGGGTTTCAAGCCTAAGACCCCACCCCAACCTTTGGCTTCTAACCTGAACACCCCACCCCACCCTCGGCTCCAACCCTAAGGCCCCACCTCCAGCCTGCATGCAGGAATAGGTGTGAGGTGTGTGCCATGAGGTTGCAAACCCTAATGTTCATCCCATTTCAACAGTTAATAACCTAACAGGGTACAGAATAAAAAATGGGGTGAGCATTAGGGTTCACAACCTCAGGTACTCAATCTCATAGCTACCTTTCAGTGAGATCCTCAGAGATCATGTTTTGGACATCAAATTTCATGGTGGATAAGGGAAGTTTTGTAACAGTCATACAGAAAGCCAGACTCTGGCAACACACTGTTGCTAGCACAGAGTGCCCATCCTCAACATTTGAAGATTGCCATCCATTGTGGACAATTTGTTTGTTCATGCAGGAACTGTTTCACTTTGTCGCAATATGATCGCGGGCTGAAAGGCCATTTTTTGTCCCGTGGTTACTCAAAAATATGACCAACAATTCATGCAAAGGGGCGAGCCTTACAGAAGGAAATTCTCCTTAAACCCCAAAACCTAGAGATCCATCAAGTCAAGCGACATTCATAAATTAATTCAATTACCTGTCTACAGCTGTAGCTTACATTGTTAGGAAACTTTGGCCAGTACTACAAGGAAATAGGGATTTGCACAGAGCAGTGGGTAGTGCACCCCAGGTTACTTACAAAAGAGTAAAAACATCAGGATTTGCTTGCCCACAGTTTTTACATGAAACCAGCAAAGACTAACCTTTTACAATGACTGCTGTCGCCTCCTGTTGGGAATTTGTATCACAGTGGTAGAGATAGTATATGTAAACATTAGAAACATAGACAATGATAACAGAAAAACACTGGCCCAGCCAGTCTGCCTTTAAATCCTAAAAACTCAGGATCTATTATCCATAGAGGATTCTAACCCACACTATCCACACCCATGTTCCTGCCTACCGCTTGCATCCTGAGTAACAACTAAGCCTTTCACTCTGTCCCAGCCATGTTTGAAACTACTAATAGTTTTGCACTTGCACATCAGCTGGCAGATTGTTCCATGGCTCCATCACCTTTCCATAACATAAAACATTCTCACTTCCCACTTGATTCTCCCCATAAGTTTCCACTCGTGACCCTGTATTCTTGATCCACTTCTTATGCTAAATAGTTCCTTGCTGTTTACCTTGTTCATTCCTTTCAGGAGCATGAAGGTCTCTATCATATCTCCACTCTCTCACCTGCCCTCCAGCAAGTGCATGTTCAATGCCTTGAGCCAGTCCTGTCAGAGATGCCCTGCTGACCCTCAGTCATTTTGGTCACCCTATGTTGCACTGTCTCTGGCCTGTCCTTAGCTTTCCTTAGGTGAGGACTACTATAATACTTCTTCGAAGTTTATGTTCTCTCATGCACTTGTCCAATGTGTCACAAATGCACTCCATGGGTCAGGCCCTCTGCTCCCACAGTGCCAACCTCAGAGTGCAATAGTGTGAACAGGTAACAGACAAGGTAACCCTCCTGTCTGCTTTGGGTCCGAATCACCTTTAGCCTCAAGTTCTGGAGGGATTCAAACTGTGAACCTTATGCTAGCATACCCAATTGCAGGCTCAGATATGTACCCTCTTCAGGACTGTAATACAATCTTTTGCCAGGGCACCAAGCCAGGTCTCCAAAATGAACCCTTAAAACTCTATAAGAGACCTTAGGTATATTCTTACCTTTTCCAAGCTTAGTAACACCATCAAGCCTTTTTAACACCTGTCAGACTTAATCCCATATACATCACATGCAAAAGAAACTAAGAAGACACCCAGGCAGTATTTCAAAGAAATGGTTGTTTACTAAAATATGATAAAAGGTAAATGAAACACAGAACAATATATCATACAGCTACAATCTTAAAAACAAAATGGAAGTTTCATAACAACACTCCTATCACAAAGACTTAATTGCTTTTAACTATTATCTCATATGTCACCATTCCATATACAATGTTCAATTTTAACTCTATCTGTCCCCACCCCTTTTGATGAAGTCAGCTAGATCCTCCCTTAGATTTTAATTTTCTGACATAAGTGTCTCTGAGGATGTGAGTCATTTATACGAACATCAGAATGCCAGCAGAAACAGACCACCCAGTCTATCTAAGTCTGCTCGAGTATGCAGCCAACACCCTTAGTTTTCAGCTGCCCCAACCCCATCCTCTTTGTCATCCCACTGCCACCCCCACCTCCCACCCTCACTCTCCCTGTTCCCTGTCCCATGCCCTTTTGAAGCTGTTCACAGATTTACATGATACCACCCTTTCTAGTAGGCCATTCCATTTTGCTACCACCCTCTCTGTGAAATAGTGTCTTCTCATTTCCTTCCTAAATCTTCCCTCCTCCATTCTTAGCCCATGCCCCTTGGTGACCTCCCTCCTTAACTTAAAGACCACATCTGCACCATCCTTACTGATTCCCTCAGATGCTTGAATGTCTCCATCATGTCCCCCATCCCTTCTATCCTCCAGGATGTAAATATTGAGGTCTCCCAGCCTGCTATCATATTCTCCCTCCATTCCACAATATCTTCTTGTTGCCCTCCTCTGCACCCCTCCAGCAGCCTGATATCACGCTTTAGGTATGGCTTCCAAAACTGTACACAATACTCTATGCGCCTTACCAGCAATCTGTAGAGTGGCAAGATCACCCACTTGCCTGGACCAAAACCCCTCGCATGCACCCCAGCATTTTGTTTGCTTTTGCAGCCACTCTCCTGCACTGGGCAGTGTTGTCCATGGTCCCCATTATCATTACCCCAAGGTCTTTCTCCTCCTCAGTGATCCCCAGCAACCCCCAGCCAGTATTCTCTCCTTGGGATCTTCACCCCAAAGTGCATAACCTTGCACTTCTTTGCATTGAACCCCAGCTGCCACCTCTCTGACCACTCCTCTAGCTTGCTTAGGTCCCTCCTGCAGCTGCTTCCACCCTCCTCTCCAGCCACCACTGCTCTGATTTTGGTGTAGTCAGCAAACTTACTTACATTGCTCACCATCCCATGTCCAATGTCTGGTATGAAGAGCCCAAACAATACTGGCCCCAACATAGAGCCCTGTGGCACCCCACTCATCACCAGCCTTGGAGTTGAGAGCTCCCCTCTCACACCACCGTTGCAGCCTCCCACTCAGCCAGCTTGTAATCCAGTTCATCATTTTGCCCTACTCCTACACCAGTTAGTTCCCCCAAGCCACCCACGAGGCACGAATTGAAGGCCTTGCTGAAGTGCAAGTAAAGAACATCCATTACATGACCCTTATCCAGTTCACCTGTCACCCAGTCATAATATTGTATCAGGTTGGTTTGACAAGACTTCCTGAAACAACCCGTGTTGCCTCACATCCTGGAGGCCATTGTCCTCCAGGTACGACACCAGTCTTTCCTTTAGTATCATTTCCATGAGTTTGCACACTATAGATGTGAGACTTACCAGATGATAATTACACAGTTCATCCCTTGGCCCTCTTGTGTAATGGCACTACATGCCATCCTCCAGTCCAGTGGCACACATCCTGACTCCAGTGAGGTGCTGTACAGATCTGCCAGTGGCTCCACCAACACCTCCGCCATCTCCCTCAGCACCCTGGGTGGATACCATCCGGCCCTGATGCCTTGTCTACCTTCAGTGCCCTCAGTCCTCTAGGACTCTGCTTGCCTCAATTCTTCCATCTGTCGCCTCCTCTCCTCCTGTCCCCACCCTCCCAGCCTATGCTGGTAGTAGTCCTCTTTTCTTCCGTGAACACGGAACAAAAGTATTAATTCAGTAATTCTGCCTTCTCTCCCCCTTTTCCGCTCACTCCCCATCCCTTTTATCCTCACTATTGTCTCCTTACACTTTCTTTTCTCCATGATGTATCTGAAGAGTTTTCTCCCACCAAAAAATTCCTGTGCTAATCTCAGCTCCTTCTGGGCATTGGCTTCTCTCACTTTTCTGGTCACCTCTGGACCATCTTGCATATTCCTCCTGCCACTTCCTTCCCTGTCCTCCTAAACCTTTGGCGAGCCACTCGTTTTGCCCTCACCATCTCCACAACCTCACTGTTCAACCAGCATGGTTTTCTTGCTCTGCTTCTTTACTCTGTGCCTTGGTGCAGGCTTCTGTTGCCTCTGTACCCCCGTTTAATAATATTCTATTTCAGCTCCACGTCCATCTCATGCCTATCCCTCCAGTTTCTCTTTCAGTACTTCCTGCATCCTCCTAAAGTCCACCCACCTGAAGTTTACCACCTGAGTAACTGATTTCTCTGGCTTCGCACATCATGATATTACACCACACGATTTGGTGATCGCTGTTGGATAGTTGATCCTCTACCTTTATTTCCTCACTGCCTCCCCATTCGACAATACCAGATCTAAAGTGTTGTTTAGCCTAGTAGGTACAGTAACCAACTGTGTCAGGAGACCCTCCTGGATCGCATCCAGGAGCACTTGCTCCCTAGCACTGGAAGTGACCGAATGCTACAGTCAACCCCCAAGTTGAAATCCCCCACGATGACCACCTTCCCTTTTCTATACTACCTTTTGATTTGTCCTGCTAGCTCCCTGTCAAGCTCCCTCAGACTGGATGGCGGCCTGTATACCACCCCAAACCTTAGTTTCCTACCCTTGAGTCTAGGAGCTGCAGCCAGATTGCCTCTGTTCTCCTTTCTTCTCCCTCATCCCTTGTGCATTTGATCCCATCCCTCATATAGACTGCCACCCCACCCCTCCCCTCATTACAGTCCTTCCTGTATAATTTGTATCCTGGGATTGCCAGATCCCAGTCTTGGTGCTCAGTTGCCCATGTTTCTGTGACAGCTGCAATATCCATCCTCCACACTGCTAAGAGTGCCTGTAGCTCAGTGGATTTGTTTCCTAGGCTTCTTGCATTCAATGAGACCACCCTCCATAATGCCCCCTTCCCTTCACTAGCCTCCATCTCATCCTTCTACTCCCTCCTTTTTGGCCTCCCTGAGGCCTTCCCTCTAGCCTGGGGGTAGGCTGTGACTCCACCTCTATCAGATCCCTGCCTACCTGCTGTCCACTTGCCACCCCCATCTAGTTTAAATCCACCCTTGTTGCAATATACCGCCAGTCTTTGCTTTAATACCTCCTTCCCTCCCACTCAAGTGCAGCCTATCCCTTGCAAACAGATTGTTATTATCCCAGGTACTGCCCCAGCTGCCCACAACCCCATACCCCTTAGTTCGACACCATTCTACCAACCGTGTGTTCAACTCTCTAATCCTCTCCTTTCACACTGTGCTTGCAGAGGGTACTGGGAGCACTTTGAGAAGGCCACAGACTCCCAGTCTCCTCACACAACCTTACCACTTCCTCAGTCCTCTCCCTTATCTCCACTGTTTCTCCCGCTAGGTCATTTGTCCTCACATGTACCACAATGTGTGGTTTCCTTCTACCCCACTTCACGACCTTAGACTGCCTGTCCTGCCATGTCTGCCTCATTCCTGGTATGGACTCCACCCATATCCGACTATGCCTCTACCCCTTGCCACCCCTTCTGATCCCCTTAAGTATGGAGTCCCCAACACCAGTACACACCCCTCTTCCTTGTGCCCGTCACCACCCCACCCAGATTCTCATTTCTGGAGCCACTCAAGACTGTGTTTTACCATGTGCCCTAGTGTCTTCCCCTGTCCCTCCCAATCAAGGCCCCTCCCTCTCCTCCTGTTTGACTGCCAACCTCTCTCTCCTTCCTCATCTCTCCAGTATCATCCTCCCCTGTCACACACTCCAATCTCTCCACTAGTAATGCCCTCACACCCCTTCTTTGTGAGTGCTATCCCTTGTGCAATCACCTCCTGCATCCTCTTTCCATGTGTTTCTAGCAAAGTAAATATGTTCCTATCCCTTTGCCTTACTATGGGCTTTCTCCTCCCTCCTACCTACTGCTGCTCCTCTTTTCTAGGTTCTACTAGAGTCCACCTTTATCAGCTGGCTTCCTATCTAGTTCCCTCCCCTCCCTTAACCAACTGTTTCTTCTCTGTGGAGCCCCACAATACTCTCAGATGTCAGCCCTCCTACCAATGAAATCCTCCTCTCATCCCTCAACCTCCCCAGCTCCCTGTCCAGCCACTAAATCTCTTCCTCGAGCCTCCTTAGTCTGTGGCATATTGGGCACCCTCCCAGCCTCCACAATATATTCATATGCGTTGTTGCCCCACAACCACTGCACCCAACAATCCTACTCATGGTCCACACTACCCATACAGCCTCTGCACACTAATTATCCCTACAGCAAGTAGAATTAAGTATCCTAGCACAGCCTCTAACAGAAATACCTGATATATTCCAGTTGAAGGCTCCCAAAATATCCACCTATCATACTATCAGCAACTCACTGTGGATGCTGTACTCCCATTTGAGACCTACCTATGCTTTTCCCCTGCCCCATGGCTGCATTATTGGATAGAAGTAAATGAGCTGCACCTGAAGCCCTTCCTCTAATTGCAGGGCAGGTGTTCCCCATAAAATGAGCTGTGATCTGGGAGGGAGGGTGGGGAGGGTGGGATCAGGTCCCACACCCAACTCTCACGAGTGTATCAGCCCTGTGTCTGCCCCTCATGCACCTCCAAGCACTGCAACCTCCTCTGGAGGAAGGTCCCACACAAACACTGTATTAAACAAGTCGCACTACTGCCCTAAAGTCCACAGACTGAAAAAGAATGTGATGCTTATCCAGCAACTAAATTCTTTCTCCAACTGCTCAGCAAAGAAGGTTCGGACAACGTCTGCATGACCTAACTGCTTCTGCAGTTAACAGACATCAAATACAATTTCCAACACACAGAAATGGCAGCTAAAAGCTATTTTAAATCAACTTACAAACACACTCAGCAGCTAAAGGCTCTTTCTCCCTCTCCTCTAGCTGAAGACTGCATTTCTTTGAGAAATCTGTAACTAGCCATTTCCCAAATATAACAGTCTTTAATTAAACATTTCTCTTTGAACTTAACAATCCCACACTCATGTCCCTTGGCTGATTTCCTGTGCCAGTGAGATCTGAGGATTTTATGACTCTTCAGCTATTTGCTACAATGAGATAAACCAGACCAATTCCCTTTTCCTCTGGAAACATCATAAAATTCATATTTAAGTTTCAACTTCAAAAGCAGCAGCAGGCAATAAACTGTCTCTGGAAAGATGTCTCAATTAATGGTTCTTCTGGTCTGTTTTATAACATCCTGTGGTCTCAGCTGCTGACCTTGTAAGTTGAAAGGCCAACTCTCTCACATACTGACATTTCATACACAGACCATTTTATTTATAATAATAATATCATACAGGTAACCAGAAGCAGGGCAGAGCGTCACACGATGTTGTATGTAGGTACCATCAGACCCTAACAAAATGCATACAAGAACATGTCTGAGCTATTATGCACTCGATCCCTGATACCTCCCAGGGGTACACTTTAAAGTATGTCATCATCAGAACCTGAATGCCCTATCATATATGGACACTGAGCACATTAAAGAGCTCCCAATGCTGTTGTGACAACTTTGAAATAAGTGTTTTATATATATATATATATGCATGTGCATAACGTGGGTTCCAAAATACTATCTTCTGATTTGTCCAAACAGGTCACCTGACCATTGATTAATCCTGATATACCCACAGTTGCATGTTCACAGGGTTTTATTTTACTATTGCTTTAGGTAAATCTCTAATATAACATTGCCCATGTTATGGGGATTAACCCACCCAGGTATGGGTTTACTGAGCATTAATCCATGCCTGGGTGGTTGAAGTCACTCGGCTTCACCTCATGACTCCAACCCCCAGGCGTGAAATAATGCTCAGTAAACCCATATCCTGTTGTGGGTTAATCCTTCCTATATATATATATATATATATATATATATATATATATATATACACATATTTGTAATTCTCACCTTACTTCTTTATTACTGAGGACATTTGCATGTAAACAGGACTGCTACCCTATCTGCTTTGGCTGCTTCCCTACACCTGACATCACAGTTCTGTTGTGATATCGCAATCTGCTGCTGTAGAGGTAATTCTGATGCCATAATCGGGGATTATGATGGCAGGTGTAGGCAAGCAGAAAATGCAGATCAAGTCTAAGTGACAGTAATCCTCTTTCATGCAACTGTCCTTAGTAATAAAGAAAAGAGAAAGAATTACAGAAAATGTATGAAATAAAAACTGAATTGTGTCTAAATCTCACATTCTTTTATGGTTTTCTAATGATGTCAGGGCTCTTTAAGTAACTACCATCTTGTGGTAAGGTATAGAGGTATATACTTTCTCCCACAGATTTTTGAAAGTTTGGATCCTATTATTGATGCTTGCTATCATTTTTCTATTTGTAGATTTGTCAGCAGTTCTTGATATACTTCACCATATGAAATTAGTTCCTGGTCAAGCTAATGTCTTAGGACAAGTTTTTAAAGTGAGGCAGTAATTATTGCCATGTGAAATTTACTTTCTCTGACCTTTATGGCTTCTAAATCACACAGTATACAAATTTCCTTTTTGAAAAGGTTTTCCAGACCAAGAAATGGATCTGCCTCCTGTATGCTTTCCCAGGTGGGGTGAACTTACCTGCATTCCCAGAAGATATGGAGGAGAGTCCCCTAGCTTTGCCACATCTTGTACAAAAGTCTGATTGGAGTTTGCCCATTTTCACGAGCTTAGTGGGCATAAAATAAATGTTATTGGGAATGTTAAACTGTGCCAGCCTCAATTTGTCATTTTGATATATAAATAAAGATCTCCCCAAGCCAGCCGGTGGTACTGAGGGTTGAGGTGCTCAATGCCACACCTCATGCCATGCCGGAGACCTGGGTTCAGGGCAAGCTCAGGCCACCAGGGGTCAGCTGGGGAGGGGCATGGTTGGACTGAGCCACTGACAGGCAGCTCTCCTTTCCTGGGAGGGTCAGATGCACTGCACAGCTTCAGCAGCTCCCAGTGGTGGCTGGGAGCATCACAGCTGATGCAGTGCATGCTACAGGGGTATGGGGGCAGTGGCGGACATCCTGTGGGTGGGTGCGGGACCACATCCATGCCACACTGGACATCATGGCATGTCCATGCCCCAGGACCACAGAAAATGGAAAAATGGACCCTGGCACCCAGACAGGTAAAGGTGGGTCCAGAGGTTGACCCCATCCCTCACTGTATCCATCTTGGCTGACTTCCATGTCTCCTCCTCTCCCTGGCTGCTCCTCTAGATTCTAGATAGAGTGCTGGAGGAGTTAGGGTGGTCCCACCCAGGGGCTCAGAACCAGGGGTGGGGTGGTCAGTGGAGCTGGAGGAGCAACCCCATGAACAGAAGTCCAGACCATGGAGGATCTCAGGCCAGGCGGGACAAGGTCCAACCATGTGACCTCACCAAAGAGAGGTCTAAGGGGCCAGTGAAGTAGTAGCACAAACAGAGTTGAGAAAAAATAAAGATCTCCCCACTGCTTCAGTTGTATGTGTCTGGGAATTCATTTTGCCAGCAAAGGTAATTGCCTTCATTCTGGAGAGATGAGGAGGAAAATAACAGGTTATATAGAGAGGCAATAGCATGTGGATGAGCTGCTGCCATAGCTAAGGAGGCAATTAATACTCTGAAGTTGTGCTGCCAGGGTAATTGCTCAAAATGCTGGCAAAACATATGGGAAATCTGCATGAACTTAAAGAAAACAATGTATTGGCCCAATGTCTGGTTTGGAAGGTGTAGAATGCGATCAGGATGCCTCCTACTAGCAGATGATCTATTAGCAGGGATGCTTATTCCTAGCAAAAAAGCTGGTTTAATAGAAGAGCCTCTAGCTGAAGATTAGGGTTGTGAATCGGGTAAGAATTGTTCCTCTGGCATTTTAAGTATTCAGCATATCTGAATGTTCAGTTTTACTGAGGTGTTTATGACCAATTGATTCCATTAAGGGCTTTGGAAGCCTGTTGGTTGGCATGTGAAGCAGGGATGCTGGGATGAGCCCTTCCTTTTCACAGAGTTTTTCTATACTTAACCAAAGTAGGTAAAGGAGTTCATGAATCAGATACCATATGGATCTGTCCTGGGTCAGTTCTCTTCAATATGTTCATCAGCAGCATTGGTGAGGGAATCTGGGGTTGGTTGCATCTCTTTGCAGATGACGCTAAACTCTGTGGGAGGGTGGATAGTGACAAGAGAATCAGGGAAATGCATGGGACTTACAAAAGCTAGAGGGATGGCCTAAGGTTTGCAGTTGAAATTTAAAACCATGAAGTGCAAGGTAATGCACCTTGGGAACAAGAATCTGAGGACAGAGTACTGGATGGATGGGGTGAGACTTAGCACTACAGGTGAGGTACGAGACCTTGGAGTTTTCACCAGTGACTCAGTCAAATAATCAAGTCAGTGCAACAAGCTTATGGCAAAGTTAGTAGGATACTAGCTTATATCAGGATAGGTATTGATAGCAGAAGGAAGAGATAATACTTCTTCTATATAGATCCTATTATCATAGGATAATGCCTGACCTATTTCTGATTTCCAGCTAGTGGGAGCGGAACCTGTTTTGTGCACTGTGAAACAACATCATTTTGTTTTTGTGTAGTTAAGGACTAGCTTCTGGGAGTTGCCGTTAGCTTCTGTGAGTGGAACCAGGCCTCAGCGTTGGTGAAGCTAGTCTGGGTTGAGTTTGCCTTATTTCAATTATGCCTCCTGTGTGTTTCTTTGTTTTACTGCAGCCTGTATTGTAGGTATAGGGCAAGAAGCTGGGCAGCTCAGCAGCTGACTAGGTGGCATTCATCTGACAGCAAGGATGGCAAGTGTGGACTTCGGTGATGTCATGGCAGCGTTAACAGCCTAAGAGCTGAGCTCCCTCCCATTAGAACTGCAAAACCTCCTAAACCTTAGAAAAACAGCAACAAGAACTAGAAAATGCCACCTGGAGGTGCTAAACATGATAAAGAAGACATGGGTCGATAAAAGTAACAGCTAAAAAGACGGATGGTGCTGGATTGCTGGAGAATCGACAGGCCCAAGCAGGAGCCCTCGATTACTAGCCAGCATGGCTCAGGATATGATACAGAGGGTGAAACAGAGATCTTGCCGTGCTCCCACTTTGAACAACTGTTGCAAGAGATTCAGGACTCCGGTCCGATAATAAGAGGAATTATCGAAATTAAATGATAAACTGAGCAAAATGGAGCAGCGTATAGAGGGGCAGAGGAGAAAGGAAAGGGAACATTGTTTAACCAGGAATAGCACACTAAGCCAAAGCTTGTTTCCAGATGCAACCTGGGAGCACAAGGAAGTTAAGTGACTTGCTCAGGATCACACAGTATGCACCTAAGCGGCTATGAGATTCAAACCCAGGTCTTCAGATCTGCAGCTCAAAGCCTTAACCCACTGTGCTAATCGCACAAGTGAGACGGGCTGGAGATACCCTGGCGCAGGCAGAGGGCTCCCTCGTTCAACACACACTCACCCTACAAGCGTAAATGTACTGACCTGAGGCAAGATCAAGAAGAGATAATCTCTATTTGTACAGGCTGGCTGAGGTGGGAGATTCAACCAATGGCACTATTTATCGAAGATCTACTAAGAGATGTTTTGGAGCTGCCGGGAGACTACCAGATGAGGGTGGAGCAGGCACACAGATCCCTGATACCAAAACCAACGGAGCCATCTGCTAGACCCCGATCCATCATAATAAAATTTGCAAGTTTCCGTGTGAAGGAGGATATATTGAAAAGGGCCTGGCAAAGGAAAGAACTTAAGTACTTAGACTCTTGACTCTCCTTAGATCAAGATTATCCCCCAAATCCAACAGGCCAGACAACGATGGGTACCTTATTTTAAGATATGCAGAGAGCTTCAACTCCGCTTTCAAACACCCTTCCCAGTGAAATTACAGGATTCTGGAGGAAGGCCCAAAAGTATACAATACAGTGGACGAGTTAAATAAGGTTCTGAGAGAAAAGGAATCCAGATACCTCACTAAGAGCAGGAGCGCACAAACGAAAGCAGATGAAACTGATTGACTGGCATTTGGTGGTGGAGGAAGAAGAAGGCTGGAGGCAGCGGTCATTGCTGGAGCAATTGGTTGAGGAAAACTACAAAACAGGGGAATCCAGACTGGAGTAATCAACCAGCAGTTTCTGTGGGCTGAAAAATAAGTATGGACAAGATTTTGTTTTTGTGTCAATTGAGCCCCTGCTCTGCAGAGAAATTACATCTGGGAGCTATGAGATACAAGGGATTGGAGGGAGCTGAGCAGTTTGAGGGCCTATATGGAAATCGGAATAACGGTGGGTCTCTGAAACTAAATAAAGGACAATGGACTTGAGACTGAACTATTTAATACCATACCCAAACATTTCTTGCACGCTTATTTGGGCTCTGCATCATATATTATTATAGGGCTCGTCTCTGCTGGGTATTTTGGTAAGCTGAGGCTCAAAATGGTTACAAGGCTCCTAGGGTTCAGTAATAAGGACCTACTGAGGTCGGAGGTTGGAAGCTGGGCCTACTAAAGATTCCAGATTTGCTACATCCGAGGGACCCTTGTTGTGACCAGACAATGAGTTAACTGGAAACGCAGATCGAGGGGGGAGAAAGAGTGCTCTTAGTATTGTGAATTTTGGGCAGAAGAATACTGCCCTGACGTTTACTTTAACCACAAACAGGGGCCTAGGTAGTTATATAAGACCCCAGAGAGGCTCCATTCAATTGGGGCATTTTACTTCCTCCTCATCTCCATTCCCCAATGGAAAGTCTGGGGAAAGGAGAAAAGAGATCTGCAATATCAGATTTCCTACCTTGAAGTCTGCTGAAATTTGTAAAATAGTTATTTCTAATGCCCTGTTGGCAATTGTTATTTGTTTTTAAGGGTCTCACAGAAAGGAAATATGTTCTTGGTCTGCTACTGTTGGTCGGGGGCAGTAAGGAAACTGTCTCTGAAGGTGATACGAAAGTATAACAATGGATAGGGATAGGAAATTTTGCTCTTATAATGTCCATGGGTTGTCCAGCCCAGTAAAGCGGGCAAAAGTGCTCAGCTATCTGAGGAAGAAGGCTGTAGACTTTATATTTTTGCAAGAGACTCATTTGTCTCCACAGGAACATGTTAAGCTGGGTTCGATGGGATTTGGTAGTAGTGCCACAGCCTCTTACAAGAACGGATGTAGAAGGGGTGGCAATTTTGATCCCTAAGAGTACTCTGTATGTAAAGATGGGTGAGCTGGCAGATAAAGAGGAAGATATGTACTGATGAGGGGAACCTCCAGGGTAACCACTGACCCTTGCCTCAGTGTATTTTCCCCTGGCTCACACAGCAACATATCTAAATTTCTTGACCATCCTACAGGAGTGGGCTCAGGGAGAGGTGATTTGGGGAGGGGATTTAAACTTAATTTTCAATCCAGCATTGGATTCTACCACACAACACACAAAAAAGATCAAGGCATAGCCAAAAAGTGAAAAGGTTGGTAACCGAACTGGGGTATGTGGATATCTGGCACCATCTAGAGGGTAAAAGAAGGAATACACTTTTATTCAAAAGTATACCAAGTATATACAAGACTGGATTACTTTATGGTTCCCAAAGAAATGGTTGGTCGGGTCAGGGAGGTCTCGGTGGGAGAATTCTTGCTCTCTGATCATGCCCCGATTTTCTTATCGGTTTCATTTGAGAGTTTTGAAGGTCCACCTTTGGAGGTTGAACCTGTCATTGTTGCAGGATAAGGAGGTGGTGGAATCTGTCACTCGAACACTGGAACAAACACTGGTAGAAAATGATATCCCAGGGACCTCCCGACTGTGTTATGGGATACTATAAAGGCAGTCATAGGGGGATTTTATAAAATGGTCAAGCAGAAGGAAAAGGAAAGAGAGGCTAAGAAGACTGAGCTAGTATCACAAATAGCACAGTGTGAGGCCCAGCAAAAATTAAAATAGACAAGGATAGGACCAAACTATTAAAACAGCTTAAGGCTAAATTAATGAACATCCTTGACTATGTGGTCGAGCAGAAGTTATTGTTTCTAAGCAGAAATATTATGAAGGAGGGCCTAGGTCTTTGAGATTGCTGGCAGCTAGACAGAGTTCAGAGGAGTAAGGCTACTATACAGGCAATACAGCACCCCTGGATAATCGAATAATTAAGGAAACCAATTCCATAGCGTAATCTTTTAGGGCCTACTATTCCACTCTGTATAAGCAAGGTTCTCAACCATCGAGTGCTCGGATCAAAGAATTCTAGGGAAGTGACATCTCCCTCGGTTTCTGAGGAGCAGGCGACCTGGTTGAGTAGATGGATTGAAGATGGGAGGTGCTTAAGGCTATTAAGAACCTCAAATCCCTCAAATGCCGGTACCGATGGCCTACCTGGGAGTTCTATAAACAATTTGGTGGCAAGGTCTCCCGTTGCTGGGGAAACTATTTTGGTTTCTACAGGGAGAAGAGAGTGAGATACCCCTCCTGGTCCCAAGCAATAATCTCAGTGATACCCAAACCGGACAAGGACCCTGTACTGTGCTCCTCCTATCGTCCCATTTCAATTTTAAATATTGACTATAAACTATTGACTGCGATTTTGACCAAGAGACTCAAACATTGGTACCCAAATAATTGAATTAGAACAAACAGGTTTTATTCCGGGCCAACAGGCCCAGGATAATTTGAGGAAAACAACCCTTCTAATTGACCATATAGTTAGTTCCAAATAATCTGCTCTTCTGGTCAGCATCGATGCAGAAAAGCCTTCAATAAGGTGTCGTGGAGGTTTCTGGAGGGGTCCATGCCTGTTTTGGACTGGGAGGAGCTTTTCAGACCTTGATAGCCAAAATCTACAAATCTCCTACAGCATATATAAGAGTGAATGGTCACCATACTAGGGGTTTGGTTTGGAGAGAGGACTAGGCAGGGCTGCCCTCTGTCTCCCTCCTCTTTGCCCTCTACATTGAACCCTGGCTCAGAGCATTAGGAAAGGCAGGGGATCGGGTGGATATGTCAGGCTGCCAGCATAGGATATCTCTTTATGCAGATGATGTCCTGCTTTATCTGGAGGACCCAGACATCTCCCTCAGAAGGGTAATAGATAGGTTGGCACAGTTTTCTGAAATGGCAGGTTATTCATTGAACACAGCTAAAATGGAGGTCTTGAAATTTAGATATGCCCCACCCAGGAAATTAGGGAAGCCTATCCTATGAGATGGGACCTCATGCAAATGAAATACTTGGGTTATTATTAGCAGCTCCCCGCACAACTAAAAAACTTAAACTTTTCTCCCATGGTACAGAGCAGTTAAAAATGACTTCAAAAGATGGAGTTTACTGCCCTTTCACTTCACAGTAGGGTGATGGTTGTAAGATGAACATCTTGCCAAGATTTTTGTATCTGTTTAAGGCACCACATGCTTGGTGACCAGAAAAGACCTGGAAACATGGCAGAAAATGTTAATGAATTTTATTTGGGCAAATAGAAGACCTAGAGTAAGGCAACATACTTTGTTTTTACCAAAGGAGCGGGGAGACTAGTGGTTCTGTGGCTTGAAGGCTATTGGGAGGCACACATCTGAGAATAAGCTCTGCTTTGGGGACACACCTCATATAAAGCCATATGGAAGGAGGTAGAGTTGGCTGCACATCCCTCCCCCCTTGCCAACAGTACTGTTCCATCCTCACGGACCTCATAACAGCACGAGAGGATATGCCCTACAACTCGGACAATGGAGAGGGGTGGAAAATGGGTGCCGGAGGGAAAGGAAATATGGGGGTCATTGGAGATATGGATGGTGAGTGATAGATCCTACATTTGGCCCAGCACAGTGGGACACTTGGTTCTTAGATAGAGCCAGAAGAGGACTACAGGCACCATGGCAGTTGTTAGAGGGAGGGGGATTACTATCTTTTGAGGTAGCGCAGAGTTTTGATCTCTCTCCCAGAGATAGAATGCATTATTGCCAAATAATCTGCTTCATTAGTAAAAACTTACGTTAGAATGCAGAACAGGTTTTGGGGAATTGTGGAGCAGACCTTTGAGGATATTTGGAAAGCTGAGCATCCTACAGGGTTATCTCTCAATTATATAAGAAGGGTATTAAGCACATTAAAGTAAGTACAGTTATATTAAAATGGCCTGGGAACAAGAAATGGGTTTACCTATCCCGAGGGAGCATGGAAAAAGACTTGGGGTAACATCTGGAGGATCTCCTCATCCCTTCCTGGAAGGAGTTCCTGTGGAAAGTAAGGGTTAGATACTTTCAGGGTGTCGGTGGTGGTCTCTAGACAACACAGGGTCTTCCCAGAATGTTGGAGGAATTGTGGGTGGACAGAGCCACCCACGAACACATCTTCTGGTCCTGCTCGATTACTACTCAATTTTGGTCAATGCTGACCACCTCACTTAAGCAGATCTTCCAGATCCAGGAACAACTGGGTCTGCAGAGTTTACTGCTTGGAGAACTTCCAGGAGAAATTAGGGAGAGATGCCATATATGTGGCAAATTTTAATAGTAGCAGCTTTAAAATCAATAACCAGGGTGGTTGCAGCCTCTTCCCCAACAAAGGAAGATTGGCTAGAAATAGTAGGGCAAATTCAATGGATGGAGGAATTAACATTTAAGATCCAGAGGAGAACTTCAGTTTATGTGAATTGCTGGACCCGTTGGATTATCTGGGTAGGGTAGGCCATAGTTGTTGTTTCACTGAGAACAATAGGCTTTTCTTTTTAAGGCTAGGTCCCCCTTTTCCCTTATTTCTGGACGACTTAGATAAGTTGGGGAGTGGCTCCCCAGGGTCGGCAAAGCTGAGTGGCCGGGCTGTGGGGATTGCCTGAGCTTCCCAATAAGTACTTCGGTAGTGATATAAAATATCGTGAGGCCAATACCTTGATTGGATGTCTGATGGGAATATCAGAACTTAACCCCATAAGTAATGGTTATAACAATTAAGTGAGTCATGCAGAAATGTGAGACCCTTATGCGTGTGTGTTTTGTATGTTTTGTTTGTTGTAGTTTTAGAGGTAGATATACCTATCCTTCTGAAGTTTCAGCTAATTGCCTATTAAGTGGAATAGGTACAGTTATAACATACTGTATGGATATGTATGTTAAATCTCAGGTGGCTGAGATTAAATGGATACACACTGTTATTTGAAGAACAGCATATGGATGTAGTATGTGTATTAAGCTGTAAAGTAACATGTAAGAAATAAAACAATAAATGAAGTATAAAAAAGGATGACGAGTGTGAAGAGAGAGACAAACACTTTCATTAAGAGCTGTGCTGCTGTCATGTTAACTGTACTGACGGCCAGCAGTAGGTTGAATGGTGCCAGTTACAAAAGTTGCAAGCAGGTATATAAACACATTTTGGTTATGTTTTTTAATACATTGGCAGGAGAGAGCCAGCTAGAGACCAGTTAGAGAGTTGAGAATGACAGCAGTGGGGAAAGCAACACAGACAGGAGGCGAAAGAGGCAGACTGCATGCTGCCATGGTAGCTAGCGTGGTGACTGGCGCTGACCAGTTGTGTCACCAGAAGAAAGTGCTATCGGAACATGTGTTGCCCTGCTGTAGGACTCAGTGTGGTGACCACTGAGGGGAGGGGATGAGCACAATAGTTATCAGTTAATTGTAAAATAGCAGAGAAGAAGAAATTAACTTCATACTTACCATAATTTCATTTCTGTTAGCTCCAACATTGTCAATGGTTAATCATTACAAATGGGTATAGTGCACCCTACCAGGGAATGTCACAGCCAAGATTTAGAATGTTTGAATGTAGAATGTTGCACTAACAGCAACTCCCCAATTACTTCTTTCTTTCTTTCTTTCTTTCTTTCTTTCTTTCTTTCTTTCTTTCTTTCTTTCTTTCTTTCTTCACATAATCAAATTACAACCTTTGAGTCATAGACTCCTTTGCAAAGATTCCACGTCAGTAATACAGATGTCAAATATGTACACATCAGTATAATTAAGTACACAACAATATCGACATCTAGGGCCTGAAAGACCCAGGCCCAGATATTCAAACCTAAGCCTGGCTGTGGCGCACAGCTTGGGCGCAGCTCAACTTGGCCGCGCAGGGGTGTGGACTAAGCGACATATTCAAAGGAGCTGTGCCATGGCTCAGCAGCTTTGAATATCGCACCCTGGCCACCCCAGTGTGCATGGCGTAGTGGCACTGTGCCAAGTGGCCAGGAGTGGAGCTTGAGATGAGCTAGCGCAGTTCCATTGCGCCCATGCACAGCAACCGTGATATTCAAAACTTGACATGCAAATGGGGCCATAATGTATGCAAGGCGCACATGGAATTCATTACATGTCATTATAACTATTTGCATGCAGGTGCGCTGATCCCCGACGACTTGCGCCTGGCGCCCTGCCAGGCAGCAGCCGACGAGGACCAAAGCCCCTGCAGCCTGATCAGCGGGCATTAGTAGTGCAAACAAAAACTAATATGTCCAATATCCCTGGTGGTCCAGTGGACCTCTATCTGCCCGATCAGGACATTTGTAAAATAACGGGTCCAATATCCCTGGTGGTCAGTGGACGCTATCTGCCCGATCGTGGGCATTTGTAAAAATAACGGGTCCAATATCCTGATGGTCCAGTGGACGCTATCTGCCGATCACGGGCATTTGTAAAAATAACAGGTCCAATATCCTGGTGGTCCAGTGGACCACTATCTGCCGATCGCGGGCATTTGTAAAATAACAGGTCAACATCCCTGGTGGTCCAGTGGTACCCTCCACCCACCCATTGAGCCCCGCCCGCTCCCCTCCGTCAGCGGCGGCCAGCACCCCACCCGCCTGCCGCCCGGCTGACTGACACCTCAGTGGGCTGCATGCCCATTGGTTCCTAGCATGAGGCCAATGGGCGTGCAGCTCCATTACTACACATTCCAGATATGTGAATGAATCATTTACATATCTGGAATGTATAATACAATATGGACTACTGCGCCCATTGGCTCCGCTGTGAACCAATGGGCATGCACCACCGAGGTGTCAGTCGGTGGGCTGCGGGCGCAGGCGGGTGGGTGCTGCCACCCGCCCGGCTGACAGGGGAGAGGATGGTGGGGCCCAGTGGGCGGGTGGGGAGGGGGTACCACTAGACCACCAGGGATATTGGACCTATTTTTTTACAAATGCCCACGATTGGGCAGATAGCGTCCACTGGACCACCAGGATATTGGACTGTTATTTTACAAATGCCCGCGATCGGCAGATAGTGGTCCACTGGACCACTAGGGATAATGGACCTGTCATTTTTTACAAATGCCCGTGATCAGGCAGATAGAGGTCCACTGGACCACCGGATACTGACGCATTATTCTACTTTTACAAATGCCCGCGATCAGGCATGGAGGGCGCCACCAGGTGCAGCGAACTCGGGTGGCCACCGCGGAGTGGCAGCTGCCGTGTTCGCCCTGCAATGCGCAGCTCACCTGTGGGTAACCATCAGTTGTTCCTTTTTTGGCGTAACTTTGTGCTGGCACAGGTAGGGGTTGCGCAAACGCGCTCTGCACATCCCGGGCTGAATATCGGGCTGTGCAGGTTATGTATGGACACGCCCTCCCCACCTGTGCCTGCATACATTAATGATGTCTTCGAAGACGATTTGTGCTACGTATTTTCCTTAAAGGAAAAGTGTGGCACAACTCGATGCGCCTGCTAGTAGAGATGCCATTACGTCATGAGTTTTCCTTAAATGGCATCAAAATAATAAGAAAAGTCATTACAAAATTTTATGTGTTTCATTTTGTCAAGAATAAGCACTAAAATGAATAAACAACTAGTTATATAAAGTTATCAGATACATTGTTCATCACTGATTTAATTTTATGTGTCTTTATCTGCCCAAAAACATGGATATTTTGGACAGAATTTTACTTAAGCAGGAAATTTTGTTTCCCAGGAGGAAGGGAAGAGTTCAGTCAAAAAAACAGAGTCTCCAGCGTAAGAGGAGATATCACATGTATGCCCTTTTGAATATCACGTCGGGGCACATCAGTGGGTTGCGCATGGCGCAACACTGTTGCGCCATGTGCAACCTTTTGAATATCTGGGCCCCAGTGTTCAACAGTGGATGTATACAGCATAATACAATCTAAGTTAAGTAGTTTAACCTAACATCAAACAAGGTGATATCCCTTCTACAGACACACAAAGACATAAGCTCTGCACTTCATATCTAAATACAATAAATACAAAAATACTTGGAAAAGTTCTTGGAAATACTAGATTCAGTGGGGACTCACTTGACCTAAAGATTGTGGCTCTCACCCTGGATGTGTTACTCTCCCTCTAACCTGGATCCTAAATCTCTCACTAACCACTGGCATTTTCTCTCAGTGCTGGAAAGCTGCGGTGTTCACCCAGTCTTTACAAGCGGGGACAGAACCTGGCTGGCCAACTACAGGATAATCTCAATTCTGCACCCCTCTCCAAGGCACTTAGAGAGGATAGTATACGATCAGTTAGGTACATACCTTGATAAGTACAACCTTCAATGCCAGGAACAGTATGGCTTTGGAGGCACACAGTACTTCAACAGCATTGGTTGAGTTTACGGTCATATCCATGAAGCACTTGACCGAGGGCTCTTGGTGGGGCCATTCTCATCGACCTCACCAAGGCCTTGACACAGTCAACCACGACTTGCTTCTCACACAACTCTAACATTGGTATATCCTCTGTCTCTCTAGGCTGGTTCCAGAGTTACCTCTCTAACAGGTCGCAGCAGGTCAAGATTCTTTCTTTTTTTTCTCTCGATTCTTTTCCCTCCGGTCACGGATCCAGAGCCTCTCAGGCATCCAACCTTTGTCCTGTCCTGCCTGAAGTCCCCCGACTGAACCTTCCTCTCCTCCGCCCGGCTCACAGCTGGCACCCCCAGCTTAACCCCTCTGGGTGGGGCCACCCTACTACCTTGGGCGCTCTTCAATTTGTAGACTCCAGCTGCAGACTGGGCCTCTGGGCAGAGGGTCTGTGAAGGTTTGCAAGTTGGACCCGGCTCAGCACATGGGGATTGGTGCGTTGCCTACCCCTGGAACCAGGGTTTTCCTATGATCTTATTTTGAGATACAGCTCTTGCAGCAGGTTACACCATTAGGACTGAAGCGGCAGGCGTCAGGACCCACAGAAATCTTCTAACTAGCAGTCTTCCAGCGGGGACCGCCTCGGCGTCGGTCCCGCCCCCGGCGTCAGAGCATAAGTACATAAGGCGGTCCGCCAGATTCCCAATTCTTTCCGCCCGTCAGCTTGCATCTCGACCTTGATTCGTTTTCTATACTGACGCCTGGTTAAGTTCTTCCTTTTGGAAAAAGTTCGTTTTCTCTTCAAGTTGCTGTCTGATGTCCTCTCCAACCTCTGTGGAAGGCCATCCGTCGAGAAATCGCCTGCGAAGCAAATCCATTCAAAGACCGCATTCAGCCTCGTCCGGTGCCCTAGGCCCAGATCCGACACCCGGGCCTGTACCTTCTGCCAGGGATTTAATAGCGGACCCGGATCCGTCGTAGAAGGCCCTGCAGGCATTCCTGCTCGAGGAAAAGGTTAAGCCATGGATTCAGCCTCCAAGGGAATCGTCTGAAAAAGCCAGAGACAACTTGAGAAGCATAGGGAAGGTGAGATCAAAGTCCCTTCTAGGGCCTTGGACTCCCGTAGCTCCGGCTCCGGTCCGACCGCTCCCTTCCGGGCCGCTCTCAGCCTCCCCTGCAGCGGTGAAGACTCCTTCAGGTTCTTCCTCTCTTCCTCAGGCCAAGACCTCAGGCCCTCTTCTTCTTGGCTTCCAAGGCCCTGCCGAGGTCAGGGGACCACCACCACACCACAAGTCCGGTTCCCAGCATCCGGATCCCGGCGCCGGTCAGTCTCCTTGCCTCCTCCTCCCCAGCGGAAGACCAAAGAGCTGATTTCACTCAAGAGGACGTCGGATCGGTCCCAAGAACCGATGACCGCCAGATGCCCATCGCCAGTTAGGGCCTTCGCCACCACGGACGCCGGCCGGGAACCAACGCCGCCCTATAGAGAGGAGAACCCCTACGCCCCACCGACACCGACCAGGAGGCGCTCACGGAGGAGGGCTGACCCAGCCCAAGGACCAGATGGGCGAACCGGTCCTGTCTCACCCCAGGAACCCTCCCGGAATCAGGGCCCCTGGTGAGCCAACGCCGGAACCGAAGACTGACCATCGGCGCCCGGTCCGTCGTCAGGCCTCAGCTTTCCGAGGTTAAGGAGCTGTTCACCAACTGGTGGGATACCATAAAAGGATGTGGTTCCCACACTCCTCTTCCTCCTCCTCCACCTGCGACTCCACCGGCCCCTGTGCCCCTACTCCATCCAGGGCTGCAGGCCAGTACCATCCCCAGGAGCCTGCAGATCCTCCTAGGGGTAGACCAGACAGAGGAGACCTCCATCCAGATCCTCTTCAGGGTCACCCGGCCCCAATAGACCCAGAAGGCGCCGCCGTTCGCCTTGACGGAGGACATGGGATCGGACTTCTCGGACGGATCCAGATCCCCTCTCCAATCAATGTCCCTTCTCCGGACCCACGTGAACTCCCAAGATCTCCTCCGGATGACCCATCGTTCTCAGAAATTATGAGACATATTCAGGAGAACATGGGCTGGGACACAGAGGAACTCGACCCTGAGGGACTACGCCTTGCCAGATATCTTGGCAAAAAGATCCAAAGCCTGTGGTGATGCCATCCTTGGTGGACACCTTCATGGGCGTCACCAAGGCAGCGTGGAAGCGTCCACACACTCCCGGCGATGCGAAGAGGCTGACCGCCTGTATAAGGCCCTAGGGAGGACCAGTACGTGGTATCACATCCTCTGGCTGATTCTCTGGTCATTACAGCCTCTCATGACCGGTCCCAGAGGCCGCAACATTTGAGCACCCTGCCACCAGACCCAGAGTCCAAGCAACTGGACGCTATGGGCAGGTGCACGTGATCATCCGCTACTCGCCATCAGGTCCCTCAACTATTTAACCCACATGGTACAGTTTCAGAACACCTTGTGGGAGCAGGGATTGGATCTGGTGGAGAAGATGCCAGAAGGTGAGCAGAAGGAGGAGTTGCTACAACTCCTTAGCACAGGATTCAGACGTGGGAACCCATGTGCAGCGAGCAGCGTCGATTCGTGGACTCCTCGGCCAAGCGGCAGCCTCAGGCGTATGCCTCCGGAGACACTCTTGGCTCCGTGTCTCTGATTACCGGACGTCCAGAAGAACATCCTGGACGCCTCGTTTCATGGAGAAGTTCTTTTGGTGAGCCCTCGGAAGGTCCTCACCAAACTTCAAGAGGCCGGGAAGGCGGTGAGGTCTGTCAGGCCATGTACAGACCCAAGCTTAGTTCCTTTCATAGGAACCAAAGCCGTTTTCGAGGCGGATGCAGAGACAGCAGTCCCGCACTGGTCCGCAACAGAGGGCTCCTTCTCCGCAGAGCCCAGGGAAGTCGTCCACGGGCCGAGCCAACGCCCTGCAAAGTCGGCCCAGCCGCGGGACCCTCAGCCACCACAGCATGACTCCTTCCGGCCCCGCCCCTCAGGATCAATGGGACACCAAGGTCGGGGTCACATCACGGACCACCTGCCAGGGTGGCAGTCCATCACCACTGACAGGTGGATTCTTCAGTTGGTCAAAAGGCCACTTTATAGAATTACGTGGACAAGCCACCCACAAGGCCTCCTCTGCTCTCCGTTACTCAGGTCAGCACAGATCACTCATCAGGCAAGAGGTACTCACACTCCTGCAAAGGGAGCAGTGGAGTGCGTCCCAGTGAACCAGAAAGGATCCGGATACTATTCCACTTCTTTCTGGTTCGAGAGAAAACAGGGGACCTCCGTCCAATTCTGGACCTCAGCGACCTCAACATGTCGGTCACCTACAAGCGTTTCGCATGGTGACCCTCCAAGCACTCATTCCCATGCTGATAAAGGACGCCTTCTTAGCATCCCTGGACATGCAGGATGCCTACCTGCACATCCCAGTAGCTCAAGCGCACAGGAGGTTCCTAGCTCGAGTTTCTTAGCCACCACTTTCGGTTCCGGGCTCTTCAATTTGGACTGTCCTTGGCCCCAGGGTCTTTACCAAGTGTATGGCAGTCGTGGCAGCATCTCTAAGAAGACAGGGCCTCACGTGTTCCTGTACCTGGACGATTGGCTTCTCATGGCTGCCTCAAAGAGGCACTGTTGATGGCTATTCAGAGCACCCAGGATTTGTTCCAGTCTCTAGGCATTCTTATCAACTACGAGAAGTTCTCCTCGTACCATCCAGAAACTGCAGTTCATAGGCGCAGTTCTGGACACCGTCAAGGGAAAGCCTTTCTCCCCGCGAGGAAGAGCGGGCATCTGATCCCTCATCAAGGGATCTCTCAGCGAAGAAGACTGTCCCTGCCAGACTGGTCCTTCGCCTGCTCGGACACATAGGCTGCAGCCATCCCAACCATCCCTTTGGCAAGGCTCCACATGCGGGTAACTCAGTGGATGTTCAAAGTGCAATGGGACCAAAGCAAGACCACATACAGCATCCGGTCAGAATCAGGCGCCGTGATTCGAGACTGGCAATGGTGGCTAGACCCAGGGACACTCTGCGGGTGTCCCGTTTCAGCGCCATCCCGGAGGTGATCCTCTCCACAGATGCCTCAAGGCTGAGGTGGGGAGCACACCTGAACAGGGTGAGGTCCCAGGGAATGTGGACCCCTCAGAAGCTCACCTCCACATCAATGTTCTGGAGATGAGGCGGTCCTTTATGCCCTGCAGGCCTTTCAGTCAGAAATCCTGTCAAGTACTCTTCTGCTTCAGACTGACAATACGGCGGTGATGTATTACCTCAACAAACAAGGAGGCGCACACTCTTACCCACTTTACAGGGAAGCTATGAAAGTGTGGGATTGGGTAATCCGACACGGCGTGAGCCTGATTGCAGTTCATGTTCCCGGCGAGGACAACACAATCCATGAGCGGCCTGAGTCGTTCACAGGCCAGAGTCCACGAATGGGAACTCCTTCAAGAGGTAGTGGAGGATCTGTTTCTTCGATGGGGAACTCCAGAGTTGGACTTGTTCACTTCCCATCCAACATAAAACTGCCCAGTTTTTGCTCGCTAGATCCAGGGCCTGGTGTTTTCTGGCGGGGCGTGTTGTCCCGTTCCTGGGCGGACAGATTCCTCTCGCTTTCCCTCCCTTCCCATTGATCCAGAGTTCTTCTCAAACTACACAGGAGCACGCAACAATGATCCTGGTAGCGCCTTTCTGGCCCAGGCAGATCTGGTTCCCCATGCTGACGCAATTGTCCGAGAACCCCCAGTTCCGTTGCCTTTCAGCTCCCATCTACTGTCTCAAGAGGAGGGTTCACTAGTCCACCCGGACTTATGCTCACTGAACCTGCATGCCTGGCTCTTGAGACATAGCCATTATGCAAAAGCGGGGTCTCAAGAGGTGGCGGAAGTCTCTCCACTGCCAGAAAGTCGGCAACGATGCAACGACGCCATGAAATGGCACTGATTTTGTTTGTGGTCGCAGGCATGCGGCCTGTCCCCTTAGAATGCCCAGTGAAGTTGATTCTGGAATACCTGCTTTCCTCTTCCACTTGGGTCTCGCCTACTCCTCTATTAAAGTTCACCTCTGCGCGATTTCAGCCTTCCACTTCGGTGAGGTCAGCGCACAGTGGCACAACTAGATGCCTCTCAAGACTTCCTGAGAGGGATGTTCACAATAGGCCACCATCAAGGATCCCATCCTCCTTGGGACACTCTTCATCCTGGAACAACTCACGCTTCCCCTTTTGAACCTGCTGCAGATTGCGAGCTGCGTTTTCTGTCGTGAAAACGTTACTTTTAGTTGCTGTCATGTCAGCAAGGAGAATTTCCCGAGCTTCATGCTCTCATGTGTAAAGAGCCTTATTTAATTTTCCACCAGGACAGAGTGTCTCTGAGGACGAATCCAAAATTCCTGCCTAAGGTGGTCTCTGCCCTTACTCTTAACCAGGACATCGATCTGCCTGTATATTTTCCCAGGTACTCTAATAGAGGAGAGGCATTGCTTCACACCTGGATGTTCACTGCTCCTTAAGGTACTACCTGAACAGAACTAAACAGCTTCGCACGTTGAGCAGCTATTTGTGTCCTTCGCTGAGAGGATGCGGGGCCAACCAGTCTCAAAGCAGACCCTTTCTCGCTGGCTTGTCCAGTGTATTTCCTTTGTTACAACAATAAACAAGCCCCTTCCGGGTACAGTCTGGGGCCACTTTCGACAAGGGGGTGGCTACCTCCTTTGCAACGTGCTGTAATGTCTCCACCTCGGTCATTTGTGCTGCAGCCACTTGGAGCTTAGTGCATACATTTATTAGGCACTATAGCCTGGATATTACATCATGGCGGAGAGCCGGTTTCGGCCTTGCCGTTCTACAGGGTCTCCTGTCCTAGAGTCAGGACTTGCTCAAGATCTCTCCCTGTTGCCTCCTCCCAGAATGCTTAGAAGCGCATTGCTCGGGAATCAGTCCTAATGGTCTAACCTGCTGCAAGAGCTGTATCTCGAGTAAGATAGTACAGTTACGTAAGAACTTACGTAACAGTAGATGTTTGAGAACAGCTCTTGCAGCAAGCTATCCTCCCACCATTCCCCTTGGAGGAGGTATGGCCTACCAGGCCTTGGCAGGAGCTAATGCTCTTTCTCCTTTTTCTTCTGATGGCGGATCCTCGGTCTCCCCTTCTGATGTCATACTGCGGCCGGAAGTCTCCAAAGCGGGAGAACTGGGGAATCTGGCGGGACCGCCTTCTTATGTACTACATCTGACATCGGGGCGGGACCAACGTCGGAGCGGTCCCCACTGAAGACTGCTAGCTAGAAGATTTCCGTGGGGTCCTGATGCCTGCCGGCTTCAGTCTTAATGGTGTAACCTGCTGCAAGAGCTGTTCTCGAAGATCTACTGTTACGATAAGTTCTTACGTAACTGTATTTTCTGTTTTGCCCGCCCCATCCCTGCGTGCACGCCCGATGCTGTGGTGCATGGCAGCCTTGCCAGCGTCAGGCACACTATCGTGCAGCCCCACACTGCTGCAGTGCCTCAGTCTCCACCAGAGTGCCGAGCTCACAATGCCCTCCCTCCGGGACAGGAGAGCAGCCCAGCAGGCGCTCAATCCAGTCCCACCACCAACCCCGGCACCGAGCTCGCTCCCGAACTCGGGTCACCAGCGTGCGTGAAGTGTGGCATCCAGCAGGTCAAGATTCTTGATGTTCTATCCGACCATCAGCATATCAACACAGGGGTGCCCCAAGGCTCCATTTGGGCCCCTGCTGTTCAGCCTGTTTCTAAATGAACCGCCAAAGTATGCCAGAATAAGATCCTTCTATATGCAGATGATGCCGTTCTCTTCACATGTCACTCTACCCTGGAAGAGTTGGAAAAAGGCATGCAAGTTGACTTTACTGCTGTGGAAAAATGGTTCCTTCAGTCTAGCTCTTGCTCAACTACACTAAGACTAAAACAATATTGTTTGCCTCCCATCAAAACTGTCATAAGTCACATCACCTCAATATCTACAATAACAAGTTTGATATACTCAAAATGGTCACCACCTTTAAGTACCTTGGTGTCTACCTTGACAGCTCTCTCTCCTACAGCCAGCACATAGACCACGTTGCCAAGGCAGCTAGTGCCAGACTAGGTCAGCTCTACCCGCATAGGCAGTGTCTTACCAAAGTGTCATCAAGCTTGCAGTTAACCACTCCGTGCTCTCTATCATAGATTATGGATTGGTAGTCTACGGGCGGTACCGATACAGCACTTAGGTGAATCAAGATTGTCTCAAACAAGCCTGCAGACTAGTCCTGGGTGTGGACCATTTAACTCACACTTGTGAACTATACTCAAGCACTGGTTGGTTAAACCTGAATAGCAGAATTCAGTACCAAGTCTGTCTATTAGTTAAAAATCCACCCTAGGTCTTGCTCCTCCTGAAGTGAGGCAACTGCTAAGAACTCCACTTCCTCCAGACTAACTAGGGGTCGAGTAAAGCTGCCTTTATTATCCCATTCCTGCAGACCTCACTAGACAGCGGTCCTTGAATACAGGGCCCCCTGCTGGCTAAATTCCCTTAACTCTGAGCTGATTGAGGAAACAAACCACGTCCATTTAAGGCCAAGTTGCTGCAGTACCTGGCCACTCTTTAGTAACTGAGACTGCGTCACCTGTGCTTAATCTGTTATTGATAGCTTATCTGTCCTGCATAGCACCCCCTCACTTTCTCCCCTGCCTGGTGTGACCCACTGAGCACTTACCCCCATGTCCCTCTTATCCCCCGCCTTCCTGCTTTCTCTTCAAACATTAATCCTCCCCAATATTCACCCCTCCCCAACTTCCCCACCTCCACCTCCCACTTTAAAACCCTTCCCTTATCCTCTCTCCCTCACATTACCCAGCCCTGCCCTATCACCTACTTACGTAACCCTGGGTAGATTCCTATCCAATCCCACCCTCTGACTACTCAACCCCATATTCTGTCACCCCCTTGTCTCTGCCCCACCTCCCCTGCTTTCATCTATTCTGTCCTCCCTCCTTTGGTTACCACCACTTCTGACCCTCCATAACTCTACCTGCATGCTCCAAAGCTCAACTACCACTATAAATTTCTGGTCCTTTAGGTATGCTCCCAGTAATGTTGCAATAAAGTCGACCTCTCCTACCTGATGTATTTTAACTGTACTTGCTTGAATCTGTATCTGTATCTATATATACCATAATACTTGCCTGCTGTATATAGCCCTGTTTGTATTGTCCACGTACCTTGTCTATTGCCTTACAACGCGGAACCTTTGTAAATGAGCTTTTAGCTCAAGCAGTTATCTGAGATTCCAATAAATAATTAAATTAATAAATAAATAAATAAATAAGGAGCCGAGGAGGGTTCAAGATAGGAAGTCAGTTGGTAGGGAGGCTAGAGCAATCACAGGATGAAAGTTCACGAAGATGGTTTTTAAGGTTCTTTTAAAGAGGCCGAGGTTGAGTTCTAGACAGATGGAGACAGGAGGCCATTTAGCCAAAGGGGCCCAGTGGAGGAAAGCCCTTTGGCACAAGGAGGTCCTGCAGTGGGGCACAGTGAGGAGGACCTAGTGGAGCTTTAGAGGCTCTGCCTGGAAGGGCTGGCAGGATAAGTGAGTGAGGTCCCAGTGGGGCTTGCTTGAGAAGTATTTTCTTGGCAAGGAGACAGGTGTTATATTTAAGTCTGCCATCAAAATTTAGCCAGTTTGTAATCCTATAGAGATCACAGGTATCAAGTAGTCTGTCGCATCCGTCACCAGATGACAGGTTTTATTTAAAGTGATTTTAACACGGCAAAGGGCAGTTGAGTCAAGCAGTGCCATATATTACTATTCCATAGTCCAGAAGGAAGAGCACCGAGGAGGATACAGCAAGGCAAATAGCTTCCAGGGTAAGGCAGTGCTTGAGGAGATAGAGGAGACCTAGCCTGGAGTTGATGGCGGAGAGAGGTGCTGAATGTGAGAATGGTATGTGAGGGATGTGTCCAGGGTTATACCCAGGTACTTGAAGGTTGAGACTTGCTCAAGTAGGGTACCTAGGGAGTTATGGATGTTCAAGCTGTAGTCACAGTACTGATTCTGGAAGTGAGCAAAGATCATAGTTTTGTTTTTTGTAATTGAGGATTAGTCTGTGGACCACAAACCAGGATTCAACTTCAGTAAACAGGTCCTGGAGGGTATGTTGGGGTGGCTCGAAGATCACAGTGTCATCTGCGTGAAGTAGCTTACCAGAGCAGGAATTGGGAAGGAAGTTGAGGAAAAGACTAAAGAGGAGGAGACCGAGTATAGAGCCTTGAGAGACTCCAGAGAGAACAGGGCAGCTGGAGGAAACTGTGGTGCTGATCTTAACTTGTTGGGTTCTACGGAGGGTAGTTCGCGAACCAGGATACGGACTCCCAGGAGAGCCCAATGAGGGAAGCGAGTTGAGGAGTAAGGCATGGTTGACGGTATCAAACGCCTTGGTTAGATTAGTGTAGACTGATGCAACCAAGTGTCCGTGATCGAGGGCATGATGTATGTAGGACGTGTACTCGAGAAGAGCTGCACTGGTGCTATGGCCTCTACGGAAACTGTGTTGTGTGGAGCATAACAGGTTATGTTTAGAGAGGTAGTCTGTAAGCTGATCTGATACGATTTTGTTCAATGCCTTAGAGAGTTGGGGGAGAACTGAAGTGGGGCAGTAATTGTTGAGTGAGGAGCAGTCACCACCTTTCAGAATGGGGGTAATTACTGCATGGTTCCAGGAGTCGGAACTAACCAAGGGACATGTTTAGTATTTTGGTTAATGGAGAAAGAATCCCGTCAAGGATGAGGCAAAGGAGTTTTAATTCCAGGAGTCACCACTGTGGCGTGACTTGCCAGGACTTTGGATAGATCTCTCCTGGGGGTAGAAAAGTTGGGAGGAAGGATGCTACTGAGGTCAGAGAAGGTGTCATTAAGGGTGTTTGAAATGGCCAGGGGTCTTGGATAATGGACCAATCAACAGTGAGTTGGGTAGGGGAGATACCACTTTCCCACTGAGTTCCTTAATGTTTTTCAGATGACCGAGCCCCATGTGGAGGTGAGGGCTTGGTGATAATAGGCAGCCTTGGCTTGGTGGATAGCCTAGGTGCATTTGTTCCTGCCCTCTGTACAGCTGCCTGTCTCGAGGGAGTCGAGTCCAGAGCCTTGTACCACAGATTGTCCCGTAGTGCATCAGGTCAAGCAGCGATTGCAAGATCCATGGGGTATCCTTATTTTTTGTAAGCTGTTTGAGAAGGGGACAAAGATGTCGAGGTAGTGTTGAAAGTGGTGATTAAATAATAGAGTGTGGTGTCCAAGCACTGGGCACTGTCAATAGGGGACCAGTCACAGGCCATGAGGTAGGATTTGAGCTGGGGAGAACCTTTTAGTCGCCTTTGAAAGGAAGTTATGGGGAGTAGTCGGGGCCTTGTTGGACCACAGGCAGGTGATGGAGGTGGTAGCTCAGAGTGTCAGGGAAAACCTTGACCTGTGAAAGATTTTTGGGTCGACTGGTGAAGATAAGGTCAAGCAGCGTGGAAGTTCCCGCTTTATCATTAAGCCGGGTGGGGGACTGGACAACTTGGTGAGAGCTATTACCAAGGCAGAGTCCTTGTCATGGGAGGAAGAGGGAGGTATCCAGTTAATACTGAAATCCCCTACAACGATGAGTTCATTGTTGGAGGGAAGCTACGAGATGTGGACATGACATCTGCAAAAGCAGGCTTTTGATTGTTTGGGGAATGTAGGTGACCATGAGATAGAGGGTTTTGCTTGGGTTACCCAGTAGCAACTTGATAGTGAGGGCTTGGGTGCTGTGGACAGGGAGGGAAGGAGACTGGGAGGGCTTACAAGGAGTCCTTTATGTAGAATGCACAGCTGCATCCCTTTTCCCATACCTTTCAGCCCGGAAATGGAGTAGCCGCTTATTGCTACCGCTGAATCGGGGTGTCATTGAGAGCCACTTTTCAGTCAGAGCCAGAATATCAGGAGAATTTTGGGCTAGCCAGCCCTGGAAGGAGGTAAACTTTTCTGCAGACTGCAGATGTTGAGGGAGGCAATTAACAGCCCTTTCAGCTTGCCACAGTTGGGGGACCAGATTGGGGTGGGCCAGGGTTGGGGTGTACCTTACCTGATATGAGGAGTAGGAGGATGGTGTGGCGGAGGAGGCAGCCTTTAGCAGTTTAAGTTTAGTATGGTTGGAGTAGGGTTGGTGGGGACTGGCAGATGATGTGGGGATGGGAAGGAGTGTAAACAGTATGCCAGTAGCTGACGGGGGTGATGAGGAAGGAGGCAGAGAGATTAGCGGGGGTGAGGGTGGAAAACATGTGGGGTCAAGTGGGAGGTACCAAGAGTTAAATGAGCTGAGAGGAGGGCACGAGGGGTTTCCGTCTGGCAGGCTTCAGACAGGGCAGGGCTGATTCCTAGTGGCCAGATGTGATAACCTGCTAATGGAGATTCATACACACAATAGGGAGGGAGGTCACATGATGTATCACCTGACCTACTGATGTCAAGAAAAAGAGGTGGACCTTGGGTGGCTGGGGTGGCTGGTTTGGCTGGGGTGGGCGAGAGTTGTGGCGGGTGTCAATGGGTAAGCTACTCAAACCAGGTGTGTAGAAAGGGGAGACACCCTTGCAACTGCGGCCTTCTCCACAGTCCACTCCTGCTGGTGTTCGGTCTGTGGTTGCTGCTGTGTGTGGGGATTCCTGCAGGGATCCTGGAAGAGGGCAGAGAGAACAAAGAGAGGATCAGGTAACAGGGCTCTGGCAGGAGGGCCAATATGCACTGCTCATGCGTGACAGTCGGGAGCTGGCAGGGGTCTGAGAAAAGCTGGAGGATAGAGAGGCCTAACTATAGCAAGATGCAGAAAATTAGCACAGGGAGCCCTGCGATCAAATCAAACAGTTTCAGCAAATAATACATATGCAGGTACAAATGCAGCTTGAGCACTTAGTACTGGTAGTAACAGCAATGATACTCACAATAACTTACATGCACCTCTAGTAGCTCTTAAAGTACAGGCTAGCATAGTCCAAAAACGCATAAACCAGAGTAGAAATGTCCTTGTGGTGAGTTAATCAGCAACTGTCGGCCGACTAAAGATGCGCTACGTGCAATCAATCACTCAAGCTAGGTTTGTAGAGAAGGGAGACAGCCTTTACCTTCTTTACCTTAGCGGTCTTCCCCACAGTCCCTCCTGCTGGCGTCGTCCATGGTTGCTGCTGTGTGTGAGGGGGTTCCTGCAGGGAGCCTTTAACAGCCTTCCCCACAGTCCACTCCTGCTGGCATATGGTCTGTGGTTGCTGCTGTGTGTGAGAGGGTTCCTGCAGGAGCCTTAACAGCCTTCCCACAGTCCCTCCTGCTGGTGTTCGGTCTCGATTGCTGCTGTGTGGGGGTTCCTGCAGGGAGCCTTTAATGGCTTCCCCACAGTCCACTCCGCTGTGTGTGAGGGGTTCCTGCAGAGAGCTTTTAATGGCCCTCCCCACAGTCCACTCCTGCTGGCGTTTGATCCCGGTTGCTGCTGTGTGTGAGGGGTTCCTGCAGAGAGCCTTTAATGGCCTTCCCTCAGTCCACTCCTGCTGGCATCCGGACCGCGGTTGCTGCTGTGTGGGGGTCCTGCAAGGAGCCTTTAATGGCCTTCCCCACAGTCCACTCCTGGTGGCGTTTGATCCACGGTTGCTGCTGTGTGTGGGGGGTTCCTGCAGAGAGCCTTTAATGGCCTTCCCCACAGTCCACTCCTGCTGGTGTTCAGACCGTGGTTGCTGGTGTGTGTGAGGGGGGTTCCTGCAGGAGTCTTTAACGGCCTTCCCACAGTCCACTCCTGCTGGTGTTCAGTCCACAGTTGCTGCTGTGTGTGATGGGGTTCACAGGTGCAACACGCTCACAGGAATTGTCTAACTGTGAACTGAAGCTAGTATACAATGAGACATATGCTCCTTGTCTTTTTCCTTTTAAAAGGTAGATAACTAAACTGCAACAGGAAACACACCTTAGTTAATTAACGAAACTTGTTAACCTGCAATCACAGATAATTGATAACTCTGCAAATAATTATACATATCAGAGTACAATGCAGCAGAAAGGAGAGATCACATAGGGATTTTACTATAAAACAAACCTCGCTCCTAGCATGCAAGGTAGATTATCCTCAGAGCCATGCTCCTGGGTGCAGGTCCATTGACAATGTCGGAGCTAACAAGCTGAAAAGTACAGTAAACATGAAGTTAATGTCTTCTTTCTGTAGCGCTCCACATTGTCAATAACCCACACACACATGCCTGGAATCACAGTAATGTTACCTTCAGCTCCGTTGCTGCAGTCTGTTTCGTTTGGTGATCCAATTTACATGCAGCTCGGTATCAGAAAATCTGCCTCTCGTCTTGCATTCTTTGTGTTCTGGCATCCCCACAAATTTTCAAAATTCTGGACAACAGAACTGTAAAGGCTCCAGTCTTAACCATAAGGACCTTAATTGCTTTAACTGTCGGCATAGGTTTATAGATTTTGCCAGCTAATTTAATTTCATTAGGCATATGAGATTTATTTGCTTTCTACTGGGTCCCTAACAATCAAGATAACTACTGCTTCAGTTGTAATACATTTATTTGCAAGCTAGATTAACTGCTTTCTGTGGCTCCCTTAGTCAAACAGATTACATCTGCACAGCTGTAGAACACTCGTAGCAATAAGATAAAGGAGTCTAGATTAGTAATTACCAGGCTGCCTGAGTTGCTCCTCCCTCTCTGCTGACTATAAAATCTCCTCTCCTTTCTTCCACAGTCGGGGTCAGGTTGCGAGGGCAAGCAGAGCTGTACAGCACCCCAGCCAGCAGTCACATCCAAGGAAGCCCTCCCCATCAAAGCGATCAGCCCACTCTCCCATTTGCAGCTTATCGCTGCTACCACTAGTGGCCGCTACACCCCTGATATAGCATTTTGTCTGCTCTTTCAGCCAATTATGCTGCCTATTCTACCCCTGCTATTCTTCTCACTTGCCCCACTGACATCCCTTCCCCAGCTGACCTCCCAAACAGGGAACCACCCCACTTATGACCCCTGCCTCATCCCCCAGCCCTACTTGCTAACCCTCACCAACAGCAAGCCCACGCTAAAGTACACAACTGGGCCATTACGCCACCATCCTCCCCCTTTTCTCCCAGGTGATACTGCTCTCCGTGATCCCAGCCTCCACTGCCCACCGCCCACAGCCTCAGATCATACCCCTACCACCTGGCCAAAATACCTCTGGCATAAATCCAAACAGTATATTATACTGCTACTCCTCCTGGCCAGGGATATTGGGGCCAACCCTGGACCCCAACACTAAGCGCCCACACCCGTTTTCATTCCCTAAAGGTCTCAGGCTCCTGCACCTCAACACCTGTAGCTTACTAAACAAAATAACTGTGCTGCAACCAATTGCCCTATCCCATCGCCTGACATCCTGATCATATCCGCAAACCTGGCTAAAGCCCCATCACACCGATGCTGAAGTATCCATACCTGGCTACACAATCAGACATGATAGACAAGGGAAAAGAGAGGCGGGAACAGCCATGTACATCTCCGCTAAGCTGCAGTTTACCGTGGTGCAAATTCCCTCACTTCCAGCCCACATTGACTCTCTCCTAATCAAACTCTCACTCCCATGTACCACCCTGTTGCGTTGCAGGTACCTACTGCCCTCCTGGCACCCCTACCTGACATCCCTAGCTCACCTGGACACGCTAAAGTCCTTAACCACAGGAGGCGAGCTTCACGCCATCGGCAATTTTAACCACAACTGGCTAGCCATAGATAAGGCCCACATTAAGACCAAAATCAAGGCTCTAAATCTCACACCACTAATTGTAGACCCCACCCAGCTAAACCACAAAACACAAAATCACTCACTCTTGGACTGGGTCCTCTCTTCCACCCCACAGGATCCTACGCATGGGCCTGCTCCCAGACTCACTAAGTGACCACCACATGATTTTTCTGATCAGAAAGTGCACAGGCCCTGCTCCCACCCCAAGACACTGTGCACAAGGTCATATAATTCCTGGACTAGCATCACTCGAGCAAGACCTAGGACAAGTAGACTGGTCCTTCATCCCAGCAGCCACATCTATTGACATCCTTTCCGGAACTTTCAAGGCCAAATTTCGAAAAGTGTGGGACAAACATGCCCCCCTACGCACAAAAGGGTCAGAGGTGCCCATCTTCCTGTATCACTGCTGATATCATCGCAAATGCCACTCCAGTGACCACGCATGGAAAGCCCACAAGAAACTGGGCACCCAGGCATCCTTCAAACCTACAGAGCCCTCCGCAACTCCTGCACTAACCTCATTCACCCAGGCAAAAGAACTATTTTCTATCAGCTTTCAGTGCAAACCTTAACCACCTGACAAACTTCTGGAAATCGTTCAAATCCCTTTCTCCCCTACCCAGCCGCCACCTCTGACACTGTCAGTTAGGGCACCTCGTCACCGATTCCTGCGAGGTTGCCCGCTGCTTTCAATACCTACTTCTCCAGCTGCTGACTCACTTCTATTGGCCCTCCAGCATCCACCCACTCCAGGCCGCTCCCACCAAGAGCACTCCCACCAACCATACAGTTCTCCTTCCGCCCTGTATCCCCAGCTGAAGTACTCAAATCCCTACAATCCCTGAACCCTAACAAAGGTAAATGCCTACATCCCTGGATGCCAAGATGTTACATTTGTCCCTCCAGCCATAGCCACCCCACTAGCCGCTCCATTCAACCTCTCCTTCTCACTGAGCAAACTACTCACTGAATGGAAGCGGGCTACCGCCATACCCCTCCTAAAGGGGTAACCCTCCTCCTGGGGTAACTATTGCCCCAACTCCCTACTCCCGATTCTGGCAAAACTACAAAACGTCTTGTCCTACTCCAACTCTCTCCCTATCTGGGCGCCTCCTCTTCTTCCTCCATACCAATCCGTTTTCGCCAAATCACACTCAACTGTCATCTCCCTGCTAAGAATCACTGACGACATACTCACCAGCATGGACAAAGCCACATCACCTCTGCCATCTTTATAGACTTAGCCAAGGCTTTTGACACCGTCTCCCATACTCTGCTCCTTTCTAAACTAAAAAGCTGGTCTCTCCAAACCAGCCACCACATGTTCACGACTACCTGGTGGGCAGACACCAGACTGTAAAGTCACCTCACACATCTCTAATCCCCTACCAGTTACTGCCAGCGTCCCCCAGGATCAGTCTTGGGCCCACTGCTCTTCTACATATTCTTAAACAAGCTCCTATCAGCCTGTCGTTACTCATCCATACAAATGTATGTGGATGACACAGTACTTGCATCACGGCCCCTCCACAAGTGAGGAGGCAAACTACTACAGCAGGATTTCACGGCCATCCAGGAATGGTTCCAGTCAAACCAACTAGTCCTAAACCCTAAGAAAACTATGTCACTAACTTTCGGCTCACAGCAAATACTGTCCCCCAAGCCCCTGCCCCTTTCCAAACCCTGGATGGGACCCTACTGGAACATTGCACCAGCTTCAGATACTTAGGTGCCTGGCTCGATCCGCACCTTGATTTTGCCACTCATATTGATTCCACGACAAGAAACTACTCCCTAAACTCAGCGCCCTATACAGGAACAAAAGCTGCCTCCCTCTTCTGCCAGGAAAGCTATTGTTCAAAGATGATCCTCCAATACTCGACTACAGTGACATAGTCTATTCTATCACTTCATCCTCTGCCATGGCCAGCCTTGACACGCTTTTCCACTCTTTCTGTTGCTTTATCCTTGACTGCCCACAAGCAACCCACCGCTACACTTATGTAGCTCCCTAGGCCTGCCGTCCCTCCAAGACCGCAGACTAACACACTGTGCTAGGGTCCCAGCCAAATTTTGGCCCATTCCCTTCCCCCCTACCTGGCCTCTATCTCTCCCCACAACCTCCCCTGCTTACTCCCTCAGAAGCACGGACCCCAGGCTCCTCCACGTCCCTTCATGCGCACAACCAAAGGACAGGCAGCTTCAAATTCCATATCCCCAGCTATGGAACACCCTGTCAGCTGATATAAAACACTCACCCAACACCAGCCACCTCAGTCTCCTACTCAGCACCCACTTCTCCTCCAGCTGCTCTTACTTTAGCTAGTGCCAACTATGTAATTGTATTTTGTGTTCACAGATGTGTTTCTGTAATGTTTCCTATATCTGTCTGCCGATTGTCTGTATGGCGGATAGCCCCATCATTGTGTTGTTTAACTACTGTACCTTGTGATCGTGCAGTTGTCTTGGGTCTTGTCCCCAGCTCGCATCTGGAATCGAGCAACACTGCTCAGTATGCCTTCCTGGTTAAACTCGTAAATAAATAAATAAATTTACAGGCAGCGAGATTTCCCTGAGGGGCTGTGGTCAGCTGACTGCATGGTCAGCCTTTAAACCTCCCAACCCAACTGCAGCCTGATCTAACGCCAGTACATTTTAACAAAATTGTATTTCTGGCCATATCTTATGAACTTTCATTCATGAAAATCAAATGCAGGAAGAAATAAAAGGAATAGGCTGAAAATCAAGGGCTGCAGCTGTTATTTGTTGCAACACTACTTGCTGCTCAGCGAGAGATAAAAACGGACTTGCAGGCTGAGTACTAGTCTCATCCTGCCACAATGCTCCAGATAAACTGCAAACTTCTGGTTCTGATCTACTCTGGTCCAGTGGATGGGGACCAAGTGCAGGCTGGGAAGAAAGTAAACAGTACAGCGGTCCCGCGAGAACTGAAACCTGGGTAACACTGAAAACAGAACTGCCTGAATACACAAGGGTGAGTATGGACGAACCATGGCAAGAGAGCGTGGTTCGGATGAGCATTCGCTTTGGTAGTGGAACAGATCCAGTTTACACCCGAACTGAGGTAACATTACTTTCATTCTGTTACAGACATTCCAGAACAGACACCAGTCTGTAAAAGCACCTTATGGGTAATCATTACAAATGGGTTCTAGAAGCAGTACCCAGACAAAAAAACAGGAGGGGAGACGATTATCCCATACACCAGATGCTTCCGAATTACTTGCGAACTGTTGCATGCAAAACTCTACAACCAAAAGCTGCATCAGCAGAACTCTGAACATCCAATTTATAATGTTTTGTGAATGTGTGGACTGAGGTCCACGTAGCTGCTGCATAATTCTGAAACTGGACCCGCCTCCACCCAGGAAGTTGCCAGTGCCCTGGTGGAGTGAGCCTTGATAAGAGCCGGAGGCCTCTTCTTTTCACCATGTAGTCCTTAGCAACACAGGCCTGTACCCACTTAGCTAGGGTGGGTTTAGAGTCCTTTGTCCTTCCTTGGCTGCCCCAAAAGGCACAAACAGCCTATCTGACTACTAAATTCAGACATACATTTAAGAGCAACTGTCACGGTAGACTTACCGTAATTTTCATTGATCTGTGTGTTCCCGGTATCCCACAGTGTAGAATCGCCTTATGCGTTGACCATGTACAGTGTCTGTTTATGCAAAAAAATAAAAACAACGGCCGTGAACACGCGTCCACCCTTCATCCGCAGTGACTCCCGCTGCCTTGACACAGCATTGTGACGAATGTTAGGATCACAGTGGTGCGACGCACTTAGCATCACTCGTGATTGCTTCAGATTATCTTCCAAGTGTGAAGTGGAGACGAGTCAGGCTAATCAGCGCGAAAGTGTGTCCTTCTGAGTCAGTGCTTGCTGCTGCTAACCTAAATGCTGAATGAAAGCATGATGAAATCTTGTTTTGCAATCAATGTGTTTATCAATGTACGAGTCTTAGCGTGTAACTGGTGTCAGGACATACCATACTTCATCTGTCATTTCTGATATTCAGTGCATTACTGGCAACTGACAGTTGTCTGATTACTGCTTTGTATGAAGCATTAGTAAATAAAAATGGATATACAGCTTTTATGAATTAGAAAATCAGCACAGTCAGCTATAAGGAGGTGTGATGTGTATGTTGTACAACTGAATGTTACAGAACTGTGAGGAATGTACACAACTCCTGTGGGAGGCGACAGTGTAATACAGTGTTTTCGAAATATTTGCACACCATGCAACATGTCTGTAGAGCAGTGTGCAAGTAGCAGCATGGTATAACAACTCTGTGTTGTGATTTCAATTTATCAATTTCTCCTATCTCCCATGAATAGTATGTAGCAATGTCAGTTACTGAATTTTGGCACATATATTTCACAAATGTCACTTGTCCTGCATCTTAAAACTAGATTGTGTCGCTATGTCCCAGTTTGTGTCATGTTGTCCTGTGAACCCTAACTCCCAAACTCCCCATGCCACTCCTACACACACAGTACTCCTCTGTGGTTAAAATGCAGCCCCATCTCTGTGTTTGATGGAAGTAGTTGTGGATATCCGAATCTTTGTGTTATGTATCCAGGAAATTATTTCCCATAAACATTATGCTGCAGTGATCATGCTACTCACAACCCTGTCAGTGATGTAATCTGCCCAGATGTGCCCTCTAAGTCACCTACTCTCTCCTTGCATTCATGTTATGTAGTTATGTTAAAGATGACATAGACCATATGTTGCTCATGCCACTTGAGTAACACAATGTAGAGGTTGCACATTGTTATGAACAGCACTGCATTCTTTTGCAGCAATTGTACTTGCAGCACAGCACACAAGTTTCACTTATGTGTTTCTGTTCAATACTTGCAACGTAGTCTTTGTTGGGTGCTGTGCAATGCATACTGTGTACTGACTTGGTAGTGCCAGCACACTCTTTGGGTTGTGTATCACTTTTGTGCAGCATGTTTACCGTTTGCATCGACAGTGGAACATAGTGCACTGTAAATATCCATCCTCGTCTCCAGTGATACAGCACTGTGACCGTTGCACCACAGTATGTTTCTGCAGTGAGGGTCAGCTAGTTCTTGAATAAGCCTGAATGGTATTCTGCGAGCTACTATAATGGACACTCCTTTTTACAGAGTCAGATCCTGCATCAAAAGCTGTCATATAGAATGAGAAGTGGATGTCACCCCACGGTTGACTGCATCTGTATTGTAGTCTTTGTCACCACTCTGTGTGTTTACATTGCAGTGCTCCATTAGCACTATTATTTGTCCCACTTTGACTGCACCTGATGCTTCGAATGTTTCTCAACCTGGGTCATGGTGCCTGAGCAGACACATCAACATTGAATGGTCACACAACAGTGGTCACTAAACATGTATGTGTTATCTCAGTGCGCACCCACCACCACCGCCACCACCTGCCAAAGCTCATTATGTACCGACGTGACATTCCCCATATATCAATCCGAATCATCATGTTCTCCTAACAAATATGATTTCTGAACAATGTGTCCCTCATAACATGTTGTTATCCGTTACAGTGACAGCACAGACCACCCATTTTTCATATTTTCAAGAAGTTTTGTAGGTCATCCTTCCTTCGCACTCCCTGAATCAATTTCTGTTGCGTGTTCAACTGCTGCCTCTGTGACAGTATTGAAGTCATGCAATACCCTATAACATGACTTACATGTTCACTTCATTATATAGGAAAAATATGGGTCTGGGTGTGTAGCGAGTTACACACACATGAGGGGTTTGATGCCATAAACCCTGAGGCCGAAGCTCGAGGTTTAAGTATCTAAACCCGAGGATGTGTAAAATTTCATTTTACACACACAGACCCATATTTTATTTCATATAATTGCTGTGTTTTTCTTTTTTAACTCAGCAATTGCATAAAATAAAATAGCTGTGCAGCTGGTGTTCGTGAAGGAGAAGTGCGTGTCTGCAGTCAGCCTATTTATTTTGTTATTTTTGTTTTTATCTGGTGCACAGCACTGACTGAGGCAGATTTAGTTTTTTTTCTTTTTGTACTTAGCGCCTAATCGGGGTGGGTTTGCTGTCGTTCGCGGTTCCCCAAGCAGGCACGGTGTCGTGAAGAGAGGAAGTGCGCGGTGCATGCACACAGTGAGGGAAATCGTTCACGTGTTTGCCGTAATTAACACTCCTTCATTCCAGCAAATTAGCAATGGTTTCCTATGGAAATAAGGTAAACAGGTAATTATAGTTTCATTGTTCATTGTAACACTGTGTCAAATGATTGATCATTTGGTAACTGTTAGTAAATCATGTGTTACTTTTACTGTTCAGTATGTGTCTGTACTTCTGTATTTGTGAATATTTGTCCAGTTCTTTTGACTAACATTTCTCTTTTGAGTTTGATCAGTGTCTGTGTGGAAGGGCCTTGTCGGGCGGCACTGCTTTCTACTAACACTTCCACAGTTGCATATTCCTGTTTTCATCGAACTCTGGTAAGTGGTGTATTCCTTTCTAAGTGTTCAGTAATTAAGCAATAAGGCATGACCAGTGGTTATGTTAATGGTCTGTTAACCACCCTCTAGGGGTGTAATGTGGCACGAGGCATGGCGAATGCTACATGCACCTAGAGGAAATAACTGACCATTAACATAACCCTTAAGTTCCTATTGCTATTATAATACCAAAAATTTAGACACTGTTAATCCTTGTTCAGTATCATGAATCTTAATACAAGATTAACATAAGGCTATTAAAATGTTTACAGTGAATCAGAAAGCTACAGTTGTCAGACCCTTTTCATAATTTTCTTTATATTTTTGTTTATTGTAATAGCTCTGTAAAAGCAATGTTTCCATCAAGGTGTTACGTGATCGCATAGGAACCATGATATTGCAGGTCGACATTATCTTCCTGTCAGGTCAATACCAAGATGGAAACACATGACAAGTTGTGTGTGGTTGACAATTGCTACATTTCCAGTTTATTATTATCATAAGACTGTTATTTTTGTTTATCTATGGTGTTTGATAGAAAATGAAGTTATTGTGATTTATTTTTACAGCGAAGTCATGGATGAGGACAATTCAAGTGTGACGACTACATTGTTGACTCGGCCTCGGATGACTATGAACATGAACATGATGAGTCTGATTTTGCTAGTGAGCAACCTGTTTTTGGAGAGCAGCCTTATCGATTCGAGCCAACAATAACCCTGAAGAGTTTGATGCCTATTCCAACTCTGCGCGCGTTCCTGATGGACAGGAGGACTTGGCCCGTATTCCAACTCTCGCCTGCGTTCCTGATGGACAGGAGGACTTGGCCCGTGTTCCAACTCTGCGCCGCGTTCCTGATGGACAGGAGGACTTGGCCCGTGTTCCAACTCTGCGTGACGTTCCTGATGGACAGGAGTACTTGGCCCATGTTCCAACTCTGCGCCGTTCCTGATGAACAGGAGGACTTGGCCCGTGTTCCAACTCTGTGCCGTTCCTGATGAACAGGAGGACTTGGCCCGTATTGACAACACTGACTGATGCGCTTTTCATGCACTGTTGCAGTGTAATATACCATAAACAGTAATTCACACCTTGCCTTCATGATCTACTTTTATGGGAAAACTAGTAACATGTGACCAGTGACACATGATGTGGTTTGCATAAGACACTGGTAACGCATTTGTGGGTGCATAGTGACTCGCCTTACCGATGGTAACTTTGCTGTTGTGGGTGGTCACAGTCTCCATTGAGCTTATTCTTTATTGCAGCATATAGGTTTTGTCACAGTCACCACCACCACCATGACATTGTCCATTACTCTGGTAATGGGGACAAGGCTATTCTTCTCCATTACCTTTTTGTTCCCTGTTTATGTACTTGTAGTACACCCCTGCCCTGCAGCCATACTTCACAATGCCATAACCTATTAACAGACACAATAGCTTTCATACAGGCACAGACAAGATGCCTGTCCGCTCCTGTACCACACTGTGGTTCAGCACATCCTGCAGTATATCCTCGGCAGTCATGTGTCACATCATGATGCATCATAGTGATATTTTCTATGTACCAGTCTTTGTTGTTTTACAATGGACCTTACATTCTCATTCCACATTTTAGGTGTACCTGCAATTTTGTGTCCCATGCTATCCTCAACAGAGTGTGTGTTGTCGTGAGATAGCGGAGGTGCGTGTCGAGCTGATGCATACAGCTGCATTGTGCTGCATCCAGGGTTTGCGACTGTGTGCTTGGACATATGGGTCCTCCAAGCTGCCTACTTCACTTTTCGTCAATACCATGGTGGAATGGTTGGTGCCCACACTCATGAGTATGTTACATTCATTTGTTTAATATGGTACATTTGTGGTTTGGATAGCTCACTGGGTATTACTGTTGAGTTATACCATCGAGAGGTTCTGGACCCAGAACCTCAAGATGGTATGAGTCACTAGTAATACCCAGTGACCTATCCTTTTTTATGTATGCAAACTTTGTTTTCTTGTGTGGACTTTTGTGGTGCAGCAAGGACTTTCTATGTGCTGGCGAGCACCACAGACTTTAGTGCACCCTCACCGCTCCCTCCATCACACATACATAGGCCGTGGCTGGAGGCAGCCTTGTTTTTGCTTTACCACACATCCTACCCGTACTGTGCTTGGGAAGGTAGGATCATGACCATATGTCCCTTTTGAGACATAAAGTTAAAAAAAAGTGAAATAATCATTTGGAGAAATGGTGTTGCTAGTGAAAACCTGACCACCATGTGTGCTAAATTGTTTCTGCCTGCCCACACATGAAAGGGGCCAATCAGATGGCATGCTTGGAGATGTGGGCAGAGAGACTGGTGTGTGCACTGTTCACTGTCTCTGATAATACTATTGTTCCAGTCCTGATACTATATCGGGACGTGAGCGATAGTATTATCAGTCTTGAGTGTGTCATCTAATATGCTTCTAAGGCATACAGAATAGTAGTATAGTATCACTACCAAAGTGATACTGATCACTTTGAGTGATACTATTACTGCTAAACTTATGTATGCCTTAGAATCATATTACATTCACGATCCATATATTAAGAACCATTAAACACATTGTAAGATTGCTGTCTTGGACAGGCAGAACACTATATAGTGTATATTCCATGGCCACAGTCTGGAAATTAGATTTTGATGTTGGAGTACAAGAAAGAAATTACTACTTTTCAGTTTTCACATCATGGGGTGTCTGTGGCTGTACTGTAAAAAACATATACTATTAAAATAAAATATGGTCAACCACACACAACTCGGCATGTGTTTCCATCTTGGGGTTGAGATGACAGCATGGACCTCTCGAGGCTTTGCTGTCGAGTTTCATATGCTGTCAGCTCAACCACTCCATGGAAACACAGCCTTATTGTGTATGGTTGGCCATACGATGTTCTGTATGTTACAGGATATCCTTGCCCCTCGGTATATTTTCTCAACAGCCAGTGTTTATCACAGTATTTACACCGGTGTTAAAGATGCCATTGTTGCACTGTACATATACTGTTATGTTACCAAACTTAGGCACAACCAGTGTGTGTTCCACATTTTGCACATGACAGAACATCATCTCTCTTAACTGAGTTTAATGATGTACTATTTTTTTATGCCCTTAGCGATATCGTTACACTACATACAGGCAGTTAGTTCGATGGTCATGGGGTTATCTTGGACATCAAGTCGTGTTCCACTGCCAGCTTGTGCGTTAACAGGATCAGGAATACATTCCCATCTCAGGAATATGCTGGTTTCCAGTATCCAAACTTGGATTAGTGCATGCCATGTTTATAGGATATACATAGTAACAGTACTGTTTATTAATCAACAAACATGTTATGAAAGTTGCAATTTTATTATCTTGAACAGTACTGAACATGTGGAAACAGTGCAAGTAACTGACATTAAAACATTTTGAAATCATTGGTCACTTATGTGTTTGGCTTTATATCATTTGAATAAATTAAATGAAGGGTCGTACAGGGTTATGCACATCAATTGGTTATCAAGGTAGGGAGTTGGAGATGGGTGCCTGTGATGGAGTACATAGTGTCATCAACTGGGTCTGAACATGAACACAAACCACAGTGCTACAGGGTGGCAGACAGTTATTTACTTTTGTCCATGTACTGTTCCCTTGCTGTAGTACAGTGACTAAGACAAAGTCTTACAGAATCTTGATTTGTGACCTTCCACTGCAGATTTCTTATCTGGATGTGGAAATGAAGCACAGAGTGCGTCTGGTTTTCTTGTATCATCAGTTTTGTGTTCATTGGTGCGATTTTCACACATCTGTAATACCTCTTCCACTAGGTCTTTCATAGTCTGTGTAATGAAAGAAAGATGTATTACTCAGATTAAGAACATAAGTATTGCACAATAGCCAACACCACATTACTATCATTATACAGAAAGCAGCATTGTCTTATTAGCCTATTCTGTTCCTTTCTCCATTCTTGCCTTTCTGCCTGTCACGTTTCCCTGCTTCCACCTGCTTGTAAATATGATCGTTTGAAACTGAAAACAATAGCACAAGGTGCTCATACATCTTATGCTTACCATGACTTGACAACACTTGTATGCTCCTCACCACGTAACCGCCCTTCTTGTACTTGGGATAGTGTATCAGTACCTCTTCTCCCCATCTCTAGTTGTTGCCTGCTTCGTCTTGAATTTTCATTGTAATGCATAGCTGCTAGCAGTGCACTGAAATTATGAAAAAGTACATGTTATTACATGAACCAGTGTCAGCTGACTGTGAACTGTACTATGCAATACAGCAATACCCAGTTCCAATATGGAAAGGAATTTCAAAGTTTTCAACACCTCTAAATCCCCTATGTGCTACTGATAAGGATTACAAGAAGGAAACCTGAGTCATTTTCATTGTACTGTGTGTGACTGTACTGCAAACAACAGCAGATACACATGCTTAGCTAAATACATGCATAGTACAAGCAGGCACTTATTTAATTTCTCAAGGCTGTTACTGGCATTTCATTCCTTCATGGAAAACACGACCATCTTTGGTGCAAACTGAAGAAAAGGAATGATATGCCTCAAGGTCAGATGTCTGGTATTCAGGTGACGGTTTGGAGATGTCATTACACAGGCGAGTGTTGCTGACCAACTTGTCCAACTCTCGGATACCTTTGAGGCTAACACAAAGGACAACATTACTTTACAATATGTAATACTCGCAGATGTCACCAGTGAAGTTCTTAGAAAAGTCATGGTAAAATCATGTAATCTGATTTACTCTTATTTATGTAAAGTATGGTGTACACATGATTAAAAGAAGACCGTACTGCTCAGCAGTGAAGAATCAACAACCACGGATCAATGAGCATTTGGAACACAGGAATGTCAGTTACATAGAAACATAGAAACATAGAATGTGACGGCAGATAAGGACCGCTGGCCCACCCAGTCTGCCCATTTCCTACCTACTGGATAAGCTGCAGATCCTAGTTAACCAGCAGCCTACTTCTTCCTACCCCACCCCAGAATTGCCTTATGACTATCCTATGCATGCTTGAATTCCACCACTGATTCTGACTCCACAACCTCCTCCGGAGAAGCCATTCCATGCATCCACAACCCTCTCTGTGAAAAATACTTTAAATTACCTCTGAGCCGCCCCTCTATCTTCAAATTGTGCCCTCTTGTTCTTGCACACCTCTTTTTGAAAGATGCTACCCTCTTGGACTTTGTTGATTCCCTTGAGGTACTTGAAAGTTTCTATCATGTCCCCCTCTCTCTCCTTTCCTCGAGGCTATACATATTAAGCTCCTCAAGTCTCTCTTCATATGTCCTCCGGTGCAGACCCTGCACCATTTAGTTGCCCTCCTCTGGACAGCTTCCATCCTGTCTATGTTTTTTGGAGATTGGGTCTCAGAACTGCACACAGTACTCCAGATGGGGTCTCACCAGCTGTCTGTACAGAGGATAATAACTTCCTGTTTTCTACTGGTGATGCCTTTCCTATGCATCCCAGTATCCTCCAACCCTCCTTGCTGCCTTCTCACATTGCTTGCCCACCTTTAGGTCATCTGATATGACTACCCCCAGGTCCCTTTCCATTTTGTTGTTGAGTATCTCACCTCCCATTGTGTACTCTTCCCTGGGTTTTGTTTCCCAGGTGCATTACCTACACTTCTTAGCATTGAATCTAAGCTGCCATACATTTGACCATTCCTCTAACCTTGCCAAGTCCCTTCTCATCCTTTCCACCCACCCTGTGCATCAACTCTGTTGCAGATCTTAGTGTCATCTGCAAAGACGACATCTTTCCTTCAGTCCTTCTGCAATGTCGCTTATAAAGACATTGAAGAGGACTGAGTCCTATCACTGAACCCTCAGGTACCCCGCTAGTAACCCTCCTTTCTTCTGAGTGGACTCCATTTACTATTACTCTCTGTGTCCTATTCTCCAGCCAATTCTTTACCCAGGCTGTCATCTTGGGACCACTCCCAGGCTGGCTAACTTATATATTAATCTTTTGTGTGGGACTGTGTCAAATGCCTTGCTAAAAGTCTAGGTAGGCCATGTCCACAGCCCCTCCCTGATCTACTACTTTGGTCACCCAGTCAAAGAAATCTATCAGATTACGTCTGGCATGACCTTCTCGCTGTGAATCCATGCTGCCCAGGGTCCTGTGCCCTTCTGGCCTCAGATCGCGACAATTCTTTCCTTTAAAGTGATTCCATCATTTTCCCTATCACTGAGGTTAAACTAACAGGTCTATAGTTTCCTGCTTCTGCCTTGCTCCCACTTTTGTGAAGGGAATCACATCTGCCCTCCTCCAGTTATCCCCTACTGCCAAACTGATCTTCCACTACAAACATGGCTGCTACCTTTGCAGTATAAAAACACTCCAACGGGCAGTTAAAAACATTGTCATAAATAAAGAATAAAACAAACAAATTCAATGTTTGCTTGATTATCACATTCTCCTTACACACATTAATAAAAGTAGGAACAATAAGCATTGTTTATAGTTTCAATACACTGGCTTTTTGCTGAGCGTGACAAAAATCACCTTTATTTCGTGACTGTGAACACAGCAAAGCACTGAAATAAATTATAAATGTACTTACATGCGGAATCCAACGCTTCATTTCTCAGTGTCAGTTAGTTGTCCATATAGCATTCACTGAATTCTGCAAAGTTGTGTCTGTGAATGTTTTGACGTGCGATGCCACAGATCTCCATTTGGCAGCGACAGTGTCTTGATCACCATCAGCAGTAGATCCAATGGACCAGTACAGATGATTCGAGATGGAGGTAATCCATGGTCGAAGAGCATCACAGTCCTTTGTATTTGAGATCGTGGTTAGTTTCTTTTTAATGCCTGCATGTCGGTAGTGACAAATAGTGTTACTTGTGGGCTGCTGAACTGTGTTGGTAACATGCAATTCTCACAGAGGAAATGGAATGCAGAGTACTGCTACATACACATGCTCCACAGATCACATAATGTTAACAAGTACACATGACCCATGAGCCCAATACTGAATGCATAATGTCTCAACACCCAACTGCAGGGGTGGCGAGCATGGCTGGCGCCCCTAGGGCTGTAGCGCTGGCATCACTGCATGCCATGCCTGGGTGGATCACGCAGACAAAAGTTAAAATCAACCTTTGCCTGCAAACATGAAAAGGGCAGCAGTGGATATGGCCACGTCGCATTTCCAGCTCATTCACGTCAGACTCCTGCCAAACTGCTACCTGCTGTTCGGGTATGCATTTCAGTCTATGTTGTCACCATGGGCGGGGACCTTCCGTCAGAGCAAAGCTATAGCCAGGAACTGACCTGCCTTGATTGAACTGTGAAAGGGTACAGATGCAATAATTTCAGGAGGGAGTGAGGTGAGGACAACTGCAGTGATCAAGTCCAGCATAAGGTGTCAGTGGTAACATACCTTTGAGACATGCCAAACATCATGAGCGATGATGCTATTTGGCATGTTTTCACGCACCCATTTGGATACCTGGCAAATGTCTATCAGTAATTAATTTTTCAATTTCCAAGTCCCAGTCTATGATGGCCTTCACACATCGCGCAAACCCTTCCAGCTCCATGTGGGTACTCCACCACACTCATTGCTCTATGCAAAATGAAGAGAACATGAAATTGATTACAAAACTATAGTATATAGTTAAGGTTTGTTGTTGATGAAAAGCGATGGTTTCCAAATCCTGTAAATGAGGACAGTTCAAAGGTCAAAAAAGTTGTTGTACTATCGTTCTGGCGTCACATCGATAGTACAACAACACCCTTATGAACTCCTACCCGATTAATAGAAACAGGCAGTGCTTTTAAAAATGAATTCTAAATTATCGTATCCATTTGGTGAGCGGGTGGGCGAGCAGACAGTTTTGACCGGCTGTCATTATCGGCTCCGTGTCCAAACTATCAATTTACATTTGTTTTTTGTTTTTTTTAATCTGTGGCACAGATTCGCGAAAATGGGCGGGACCACAGCAAAGATCTGAGTCACTGCAATGCGTGCTGAATGTTTCGACTCACTGTTTTGTGACTTCTTTTCATTGAAAAATACCACCAAGTCATGTACACTGTAGGGGTTACAGAATGATGTTGTACCACAGCAGGGTACAATAACATACCATGACATTACAACTACAGTGGAACAGCATAATCAATGGGATGGAACTGTATATATGACAACATTGTAACATACACTATATAATGAATATGGCACTAGGCTGCAGAATAGTGCAAGGTGTACCGTAGTTTCTTGACTTTTGGGAAACCAGTTGGGGCCCATGATGCAAAGCACTAAGCTACAATGCAAGCCAGTATTTTCAAACTGTGACAGTACTTAAAATAAGCTTCTCAGGTGCTGAAACGAAGCCAGGCACTGTCATGCACAGGTTTGTGAAGGCAACAGATAATACCACTGACATCTTCATGGCAGCCATTGCTGTAATAAGTGGTGAGAAGTCAATTGTACTAGCAAGACTGTTGATAAACACATCTGTGAAGATAATGAGTCATGAACATGATCATTACCATTTATGTGCAACCATGCATGGACATACCTGCACTAACTGGACATCAAGAACAATGCCCACAGACAGTTCCATCATCGAGTAGGTGCCATACTTAGCACAATGTCCGGGACTGTCTGACCGACCATCACCACCACAGATTAGTCCATGCTGTTCAGATTGTGGTCCTGCAATCAACCACTCCTGTTTAATTTCAAACTTTACTGATACGGCGGTAGGATGTTACTTGATGCCTGAAGAAAGTCCTAGTGGAGCAGCATTGTATGCCCTAGCGTAAAGCAGAGCGAGTCACTCTTGCGGCTGTAGAACCAGAGAATAATGTTGCTGCAGACGAAGTATATTGCCAGCTGGAATTGATCCAGCGTTGGTTGGCTATGCCACACTGATGTTTTATGACATGCTTCACATGCTGTTGTCAAAATCAGTAGGCTTCAATTACAAGCTACGAAACACAAGACCAGTTTCTCCACAGTGCTGACAGTGGCACCATGACAGCAGCTTTATAAGGCAAGACTGAAACACAAAAATTTATCTTCAGACTGCAGTATGTCTTCAGGCTTCATCGTGAATGACGAGTCCATATCCGCTCCATCATTACTTTCTTGGTAGCATGCACTGTCATCACTGCTGCTTTGAGGCGATGGAACATAGTCATCATCATCTTCATCTTCTGAATTTTCTGCATCTTCTTCCATGTTGCTCATGTCATTCATGTCTGTGCCAACATCTTCATCAATATCGTTCATACATTTATCATCCAGTAGAACATTGGATGCCAATGTCCGCTTGAGTGGCTTCACCTGAACACCTGCAGATGTTGAATGTAGGAAATGACTGAGAAGCCTATCCTGATGGCGATCACAATTTTCATTGCTTTATCATACAGCATAGAGAAACAACAGTAAGGATGAACTGAAAGTCACACATCATAGTGGGAAGAAACTATTTTATGGAATGCAGTTCAACCATATAAGAATGAACATTAATTTATTCACCTAAGCATCATGACCTGGATGTGGCAGTACAATGCTACTGTAAGGGAGAAGCCATAGAGGTCATGAAGGAGCCTAGGATGCAGGTTAAGCAAGGTTGAAAATCATCCTGGCGGGGTGAGGTTTGTGGATGGGGGTGGAGTGAAGGGAGGTTGAAGAGGTGTACAGGGACATTGCAAACAGAGCCTGTCACCGACCTCAATAACCAATACAAATCGGTCACTGGTATTGATACCCACAGGCTGCAAAACACAGTGGTTATTCATAGACTGCAGTGTACTGCAATTTTTCTCATGTGCAGCACATAGGGGATTGTGTATGACCAGTCATACACAACAAGGATATTCTTGTATCGACATGTTTCCTTGGTAACAGATGATACTGTCATTATGTCGAAATGAAAACTCACCCAACAGCACTGTTGACAGCACAATGCCTGCTAGAATCCTTGTGGTTATGGATGTGCTTCCATACAGTGCCTACATGTACTATATGGTGCAGTGTTGTTCTGCATAGATTTCCATGTGTTACTAAATGCCGTTGTGCCACACCTTCAAGTGTCATGAATGTGATTGTGCCGTATTGCTACTACATCATTGTAGAACGACATCACAATACTTGTCACTTTCATTTTAAAACAGTCAAAGTCACAAAACACATATTTCACACACTACTACACTACAATAATAATAGGAGAATGATTAACTGTATGCATATCCACTGTGTTTTGACAACTTGGTTTCTTCTTACCATGCATATTTCCAGCTGGGCTATCAAGGTCATAGGAATCAGTACCACTAAGTGACATAACACAGTGCTTATGCAAAGTTGCCCATCAGTATACCTTAATAGTGTATAGCACTAATTGAAGCGTGTCTTTGTCTTTGAGTGATTTCAAGATGAAAATAAGTAACGTACTATCGCGAGGTTGTACAACACTCTTCTGGCACAGCCATTTGGAGTCACCTTCCATTACATTGAAGTGTGGCACAACAGCATTGGAACTGGGCGGAACTGCATAACAAACAGCAGTCCACCATACAATCGAACACTATACTGTGAGAACAATATGCTATTTTGATACATAGATTTTCCAGAATTGTGCACAACAGTGCATTATTGAACCGCTAATGCTCACGTGTTGATGCCAACACCTTAGAAACAATCGGCAGGACACCAAAACACATCTTTGTACAAATACAATACAGAGTTGTCTGAAACAATGAAGAATGAAAACAGGTACAAAAGTACATTACAACTGCAGATTACATACCTTGATTTACTCAGCGAATGTGCACCTGAATCTTCTTGTTGAAGGTATTAAGCAGATCCCTTGGATAAACCTGCAGTTCAGCATCTTTCTTGCCTGGTTTCTCTTCAGCCTCCATCATAAGACATGGCACACTGACAAACTGTTGTTCTACTGTGTCATGTTCCAGTACTTCTTCGAAGTCATTTACTAGCAGATTCTTCAAAGCATGTCAATAACCTGCAGTGCACATGAAACATTACATGGGTTATGTGTTGGTCTCTGTCACCATTGTGAAATTGAGTAAATGACAGCAATCTATGCTGAATAAATATACATGCACATGCACTACCACTGACTGAGAATCAGTTGAAGATATGAATAACTATACCCACAGATGCATGTCATGCAGTGAAGTTACCGCTTCCATAGCTATGCTGTGTACAGTTGCCATGCAGTAAGCATATATGTCAGTTTTGTAAATTGTGTCAAGATAGTGATGTTGGTAACATATGAAGAAGTGATATATCTGTTAGCCAGAACAATAGAAAGGAGCATTGATAAACTCACCCATTCCTGTCACCAATCAGGCTCGTCAATGGAATGTCGATGTTGTGCATCGTTTCCATGTAGCTTCAATGTGTTGGTTGTAGTCTATTGTGATTTGAAACAATTTATCACGGATGAAGTATCCAACATGAACCACAACAAAATGTTGCTGATTATGTGAGATGCATCCATGTTTGCTTGCAAATATGACTACATCGTAACACCTCAGTGCCATCACCGCCTCGTAGCGGAGACTTGGCAATCCTTTTTAAGTTGATATTACGTGCCATTCTCATCGCTGACAATCACCATACAGCAGTTATTTGGTGTTATCAGCAACATCTGTTGTCATCCGTATCAACACACACACTACCTGTGTTGTACCTCCACAGTGGTAAATATGAATGTGTAACATGACGTGCGACATAACGATTAATGACAGTGATGACACTGTTCAACTACAGTATGTCATCAAAAGTTTTTTAGTATTTGTGGTCATTCACAATGTTTTGCTGTTTGCATGTGTCTCACATGGTGCATGGAATGAAAAGTTTAATAAAGCGGAGGCGATAGTATGAAGTTAAATTATACAATGCTGTGTGAAAGTCCTGTACATGCATCAGAGTAAGCAGGTCACATGACTGCAAGTAAGTCATGCATAGCCCACGACCGATGAATGCCATCTATAAATAAGATAGTAAAACACAGTAACAAATTGTTTCACACCTGACTACATTGTATTGCAACATGAAGGCAGTCCAGGAGGTGAGTTATTGGGATATTTACCCACTTCTTCTGTGGTTAAGTCAGTCTGCTATACCCTGCGACACACCACAAAAGCACAGGTAAATCCAATAACCCCATCCTGTTATGCTATGACTTCAATAATTAATCATTACAGAAGCCCAGCATACAGCAAGGCCCCTCCGTGGGTTGGGTAAAAGTAAGGCAGTAGTGAGTCACAAATCAGACAACACACATTTGTTTCACAATTCATTGTGCACCTTAGCTGATTCTTTCGGAAAAAAGTTCACAGGTAACAAACAGCAATTGAGGAGGGAACAACAAACACAAGGATAGTAGTGTAGCACAGTGTATCTGCAGGAGCTGACTTCTGAAATCCTCCCTCAAAACACCCTGAGGTGGGGCCCACCACCATGGTGCTCTATATACAATGTAATGCACCTGGGACTGCAGTAGATGGGGTCACAGGATGGAGAGTACAACAACGGTAGTGTGGCGGTAAGCAGGTGGCACCTTGGCATATCCACAATATTGCACATTTTCTGGCTTGTTAAACCCCCACCGGCCACTCAATGAAATACACTCCAGTGCGGTGCATGCATGGTCCTGTGCACACCAGCAGGAAAGACATCCTGTTTTTAATACAGGCAGCAGCTTTGACCTCCACTCACCACTAGTAGTCACTATATGGTACAATTGTGACGACTGTCTATCAGAGGAAAGGAGAGCAGTTGTACAAATTCTCAGTCCTTTCCTTTCATGCTCAAACCACAAGCATAGTCCCTACCAAACCCGGTTGCAAGATTTGCATGAGGTGTGCCACCCTGCGCCTCAACCCTCAGCACCACTGTGCCTATCACTACAAGGGTAACCTTTACACAGAGAGAGTGATGGAAAACCATTGATCTCAGAGGGTCAGGGGACACGCACAATACATGGTACATACGGGGAGACAGGATGGCCAAAAGAATGTATTGGCCAACAATGTCATTTCCATTTCAACATTTCATAACCTACCTGCTGCCTTTCCCTTTTCTTGACTGCTTCAGACTTTCGTGATTTCTTTGGGACATTGCACAGGGTACCGGAAGTGGAGCACGTGCAAACACTGTTGGAACAGCATCACTTTTTAAGCGCCTGCAAACACGGCCTGTAGTGATACCAAACTCCTTCATGTATGCATACATTGGTTCAAAACTATCAACTGTAAAATCGCACTGCACAGTGCTACTTTTAGATGGGCCTCTCCAGTCAAGATGGGCAGCAGACACTGCATGATTCCACCTAGCCAATATTGCTGGATCCGATGGAATCTGTGCATACTGACCTGTTGCTTATGAGTATTTGAACACCCATATGCAACACCGTGTTTCCATGTTAGCCACTGGTTTCTGACAAGTAAAGAAAGGAAATGACAATGAAAATCAAACATTCATCAACTACCATTTCATTATTTCATTTATTTCAGTAGTATGTACCACACCTCTAGCCATGACCTGCACAACCCACAGCCATCAGTAACCTCAAAATCAACAAAATGCACACTGTGTGCACCACCCTCTGCTCGTCATTGTCTTCCAGCATATCACTGATGAGCCCTCCTTTACACCTTACACCTTATCGTGCCACACTGCACACATATTTGAGTTCCAGTACCAAACCCCTTACTGCCCTGTCATGGTGCCCCCCCTGCACGTGCTGCAATATACCAAGCACAAAATATGTATTCAGTGGAGCATATGCAAAACTGTGCATGGTTGCCTTCCACCTGCCTTGTGCCTTTTCACACTGCTAGGTACCTGGTCAATGTAAACCACACACTACCTACACATCCCCTACGTGGAGCAAATGTCATACCATGTAGTCCACAAATACTATTCCATTTGAGAGGATGCACACAAGCCAAAGTCCCCCCAATAACCCACACCCAGTTACTGAAATCCTGTACCACTGTGTTTCAAAGCATAGCAAGTGTTCCATTTTGACAACAAATTCATGTCCACAACACAGTGTACCATTTTAATACATAAAGAAATGAGCTTTGATTAGTACTAACATATGTACCACTGCAATACTACGATACTGCAAATAAATTACGTACTACAGTGACTGAATGGCCAGGACAGTTCTGCATAAATACCCCAGAGGAATGCCACACAGGCTCATGAAGAAGCACTGACATGGGCATCTAACAACAAACTCAATAGATCTGTGCTCAAAATATAACTGGGAAAATTGAGAAAATATCATACATGACTGTCAGCCACACTATCACAGCCCTGAATACAGCTGAAATCAATATTGCCACATTCACAACGCTGCACTGTGATGCTACTCCAAGGATTTACAGCACACACTCTAAACAACACAACAGCAATGATTTCACGCTCATCGGAAAATAAAGGTTTTGACACCACACACATAAGGCTTACAGCTAGTTCACTACTGAAACTGTCAGCTTCAATAGATGTCTAACAACACAGTCCCTCAAAAATTACAGAAATACTGCTGTCTCATTTACGCCACTGTACTAGTGCTATGCTCGCGGGAGCCAATGAGGGCACATATCTCCCAACCTGCCGTCCTGGCGCTCGCCTCTCGGGCATCAGCTTTGTATACTACAACGTGGGCGCTTCAAATGCTTGCAAGGTAAACAGCTGATTTCAACATATTTAGCAATGTAACTCATTAAAAATTACCAATTAGATCACTGTAACACTATTTCAGTGATCAACTGTAGAACTAGTACCTGACATGACAGTGGCTCTTTAAGGTAGATACCAACTGCCTGCCTCGGTACAGTTCATGCAACTCCTTCTCCTTGCGGTAAGAAGGATGCAGACAGAAGGGTGGAAAGCAAATCTCTTGGTTCACATGAAAACCATGGCCATTTTGGGATGAAGGATGGAACAGTTCTAAGCACCACCTTGTCCTTATGCATGACAAGGAATGGCTCCTTATGAGACACAGCCTGGAGTTCACCCACTGTCCTGGCTGAACACATGGCTACTAAAAACAGACCTTGTAGGTCAAAACATCCAGTGGCATGAATGACAACGGTTCGAAAGGCTCAACACAGAGAGCATTCAGTACCAAGTTAAGATCCCATGGGGAACCAGGGATCAAATCAGTGGTCAGCTCCTGCCAACAGCATGCAAAAATGAACAACCTCTCTATTCCTAGGGAGAATCCCAAGGAAGCTCAGAGTGGAAACCTGCCCTCTCAGTGTACTCAATACCAGCCCTTTCTCTATGCCATCCTGAAGGAATTCTAGGTTCTGAGTAATGGAGGCCTTTGAAGGTTTAATTCCTTCTCTCTGGCCCAAGAAGAAAACATAGTCCAGACTCTGGTGTAAGCAGCCGAGGTGGAGTTTTTCTTGCCGCATTCAAGGTTTTAACTACCCTCGGCAAAGACCTAATTTTAAGAGTCTCCTCCTTTCAGGAGCCAGGCTGCTAGTTGCATTGTGCCTTGGTTCGGGGTGGAGAATGGGACCTTGCAGCAGGAGGTTCCTTCATACTGGAAGGTGGAAGGGAACTTGCTGGGCTAAGTCACTAGATCTGAGAACCATGGTCTTCTTGGCCACTCTGGGGCTATCTGAAGAAGGTTTCCACTTGAGTATCTCATTTTCCTTAAGACCTTCTGGAGGGAGGCAGTGGAGGAAAAGCATACAGTCTGCAGAAGGACCACACCTGAGTCAGGGCATCCACTGCCTCTCGTGAGGACACCAGTACTGACTAAAGAACTTGTGGGTCTTAGCATTGTGGCTTGAAACAAACAGATCTGTGATTGTCAAACTGATTGCTTAGTAGTCACGAACACCTCTGGGTTCAAATGCCAGTCTCAGGGTGAATATCTTCGCAACTTAGCCAGTCCACCTGAATACTCAATTCCCTCACCAGATGTACTGCCGACAGAGAAAGAAGATTCTCCTCTGCCCAGCTCAGTAGGTTGGAGGCCTCCTAAAGCATTGCCCTGCCTTTGTGCCTCCTTGATTGTTTATATGTGCCACTGTGATAGCATTGTCTGACGACACCTTTACTGCAGTGTTTCTCAGTCTGGACTGAAAATGAAGTAGAGCTAGGTGAACCACCCGCATCTCCAGGACATTTATGTAGAGGCAGCGGTTCTTGTAGTGACCAAATCCCCAAGTGTGAAGTTGGCGGGACTGCCCCCACTCGTGCAGGCATGCATCCGTTGTGAGAATCACCTCGGCCACGAGTTCCAATGGAACCCTTGTTGAGATTCTGCACATTCAGCCACCAACTCAGGGAGGGACAAAGTTGAGAGGTGAGGAGAATCCTGGCTTGATAATCCTCTGCTGATGGGTCCCAGGCTGTCAGCAGCTCTGTCTGAAGGCTGCATGTGGGCCGGGCCGGGAACTAAGTCTATTGCTGCTGCCATGGGCCCAGAATCTGCAGTAGAGTGTGGGCCGACAATGAGGACGAATCCTGAGCCACCGTATCTCCAACAGTAACATCTCGTCCCAGGAAGGTGATAGGAACACCTTCCATACTTTTGTGTCGAAGAGTGCCCCGAGTGCTCCAAGGACTGTGGTGGCGCTAAGGAGCTCTTCTCCCAGTTCACCATCCAGCCATGTGATTCCAGGATCTTCAGGGTCCTGGATACTGATCTCTTTGCAAGAAGCATTGTCGGTGATCAAATGGGCAGGTCGTCCAGATAAGGGTAGACATGATGACCCTCCTGTCATAGTTGAGCCACCATAACAATCAAAACCTTTGAGAAAGCTTGAGGGGCTGTTGTAAGACCAAACTGTACAGCCCTGTTCTGGAAATGTTGGCCCAGAATCGAGAACCTGAGGTACTGTACCTGGTGGGACTGATGAACAGGGATGTGAAGGTAAGCATCCATCAGATCTATTGAGGCTAAGAAATTCCCTGGTTGAACAACCCAGATTATTGTCCTCAGAGACTCCATTGTGAATGTCTTCGGTTGCACAAACTTGCTCAGTTGCTTCAGATCCAAATGGGCCTGAACTCCCTGGACTTCTTGGGAACTACAAAGCAGAGGAGTAGAATATGGATCAGGCGTCTGACACCACTGGCATTTGCCATTTGATTTGAAACTGGGGATGGTAAAAGCTTCCTTGAGGGAACCATTGAGAATTCTATGGCATAGCCTAGGTGAAGGACTTTCAGAACCCAGGTGTCTAACGTTGTTTGGGCCCATCTTGCAAGAAATTCCTGTAGTCTTCCACCAAGAGGAGGGGGCAGGGATGGGCCTGTGTACCATCACTGTGAGGTACCAGGCCTTTGTGCTGGTCCTCCTATGCAGTGCCTGGAAAGGAGCCTCTGCTGCTGTATCCTTTATTGCCTGAATAGGTACCTCTGTTCCTTTGGGTACGAAGTTCCGAAGGGATAAAACCCTACCCAGGACTGTCTGCACCGACCATCTCCCTTCTTGAGAAGCTTATTGAGAAGCTGTGGCTTTGCATTGCTGTTTTGACACGGGAGGTTATCCTTCTTATTCTGCATGTCCTGCAAGATAGAATCTAGATCAGAACCAAACAATAAACTTCCATCAAAGGAAGACTAAACAGTTTTGTCTTTGAAGACTGATCAGCAGACCAATTTCTGAGCCACCACAGTCCTCATGGCGATGCAGTGTGTATTAGGCGAGTGGGCTGACAAGCATAAATTGTCCACTGTGGAATCCCCAAGGAAGGAGTATGCCATGGCCACCAACTGAAAAATACTTGCACCCTCCAAATCAGGGGGATGTAGTGGTCAGCATAGTGGCCCAGAGGTTCAGGCTCTAGCAACAGTAAATGAAGCATAGGAGGTATGAATGCTTGTGCTTGATGTGCGAAAACCCTCATGCATGAAGTATCCAGCCTCTTGTCATGTAAATTTGATAGTGCCAGAGCCCCCTCCATTGGAATGGTAGTGTGCTTTATAGAATTATAAACAGCCTTGTCTGCGGGGGCCACTTGTGAGACCTTTCCCTAAAAGGATAATTCCTAGTTCATGGTTTGGGAGATTTCTTCTCTCATCCACACCTGCCCATCCATGTTCAATAATTTGGTCACAGTGAAGAAAACCTGGGAAACATTCTGAAGCAGAGGAGGCTGACAAAACTGGATTAACCTCTAGTGTTTCCACAGATTGCTCCTCCTTGAGCTGTAAAGATCTACATGCCTCAGCTATCAAAAAGGACAAGGACGAGTCACATGATGCACTGGGTTGAGTGAGCAGCAAACTCTCCCACATCCTCACCTCACCAGAAAAAAAAAATCACTAAATTTCAACCTTTGGACTTTTGAATTTTATATTTGTTTTGTTTAACCTGTTATTTTACTCACAGTTACTCCTCCGGTGAGCCAGTTTTCAGAAATGATGGATGCCGAGATGAAATCTGCCCAGGTGCCCACACACTGTCTTCGACTCCAGAGAGGAAAAAGACTCAAGAGGAGTAAAACGCAACCGCCAGGGAGTAAATCAATGCCAGCATCAGGTCAACCGCTAACCAAGGATCAGTTCCTACAAGAACTCCTGCCTTTAAGGGATGCCCTACAAAGTCTCACTGAAGAGCTGAAATCACTTAAAAATATCTCAGATCTACACTCCAGGAGGATTGGCAATACTGAAACCCATATAAGTTCACTTGAAGACTGGAGGCATCGTGTCGATCCTGAGTCTGTGTCCCTCCGCCGGAAGACCACTAGCTTGGAGGAAACAATGGAGGACTTGGAGGGGCACAACAGAGGAACTAACTTAGTTATTATTGGCCTCCCTGGAAGCTTGTGGTGGCCCAATGCTATATTATTTGTGCAGAAGTTTTGTGAAAACCGTAGACCCCTCTCCCAATGGGCCTGCATACATTGTGGAGCATGCTCATCGAGCTCTACAGAGCACTCCTGCAGGTTCGACTCGAGACCTTTAATATTTAAGTTGCTGAATGATCTTGATAAGACTCATTTGCTTACTAAACTGAAAGCTGTGCAGGAGCTGACTTGGGAGGTAAAATGTGCGAGTGACTTGGACTCCCCGGACTGTTAGAGCAAAAACGAGCTGCCTATGGGCCTATGATCACAAAACTCCTTGTAGCGGGCATCAGATTTAAATGTTGTACCCCACCAAGCTACAAATCACCCACAAAGGCATGCCGACTTTGTTTGAAACTTTGAGGTGGAGAAGGAGCTTCCCTTTTGTATCCCAATTTGTTTGCATCCAATACTTGGCGCTTTAGTTGGGACTGGTATTACTACATTGTCGCTCTGTTATGTGGTCTTGTAGGCATTGTTGAATAAATTCAGTATTCTGCCATCCTGAACTTGGTATCATGTGTCACAAACCCACTCAGCAGGTCAGCCCTCTACTCCCAAAGTGCCAACCTCTGGCGTGTTCTTGTGAACAGTTAACAGAACAAGGTAACCCTCTTGTCTGTTTTGTGGATTCAAATCAACCTTTGGTCTCAAGTCTTGGAGGGATTCAAACTGTAATTTCTTGTTAGCGTACCCAATGTACAGGCTCAGATAATTCTGTCTTCGAGGCCAGATATCTTTGCCTATGGGCACCTAACCAGGTGTACAGAAATAAACCCTTAAAACTGTAATAAAGACCTCAGATTTAAAAGCATTACCTTTTTCCAGTTTAGTATCACCATTCAAGCGTATGTACAGTGTCTGCTTTAACCATATATACTCCACTTGTAAAGGAAAGAAATCAAAGACAGATCAAGTAGGCTCTAAAAATAGAGTTTTACCTCAAATAGATAAAATATGTAACACATAAAATACAGAACTATTATATCACAAGACATACAAATCTATTAAACAAAACAGGTTTTAACAGTGCAATTCCTACTACAGTACTTAGACTTGTCTTTCTCTCTCGCTAAATACCTGCTTAAAGTGCTCACAGATGTTTCTTTGTCAGAGTCTAGATAAAAGTGTCTCTGAAGTAAAACAGAATATTGTCTAACAGCTGGTTGTGCCCACCTCTTTGCATAGAGGTCACCCAGCTCCTCCCTGTCAGAATATACTGTATATATAAAAAATCTATCTATATAAAAACAGAATGTCTTTTCCAAGTATTAAATTCTGCAACCTCAGCATAACTCGTTCTTCAAATGACTCTCTTTGATTTATAATCAGTTTCCCCTTTCCAGGACTTCAAAGCATCTTTCTTGACTTTGCACTAAAATGTCATACCCTGCTCTTCTTCCTCTAAGTGTTATAAAAGTTTTTGATTTTCCCTCTTAGCAACTACAGCTATAATTAACTTAGTTAAAGTCTGTAATTAGCTTTGGGCCTTCCAGGTAACACCTTGTATCTAAAACCTGTGTGTGTGTGTGTCATCTCACATGCTGTTTCAGCATTTCTCAAGAGAGACAGTCCATAACCCATTTTTGTATCACAAAAATGATACAGTGATCTGAACCAGCTGTCCAAGTGTCACATCATGCCCTTTGTTAATTTGTATCACCTTTCCTTTAATTAGCCCTTTTAGCAGAAGAGTGTCAATTGTGATTGATTGTTTTGTACTTATGCAGCCGATAGAAATTTTGATGTAGTGGGGGTAGCGGACACTTCTTCCGAGCTTTCATTTGGGTTGCTCTTGTTTTTACAATCGATAGTTTGCTCTATTTTTGTTAGTGCTACCTATTTGCTATTATTTAACTCCCTGAAATTAGGGGCTTTAGACTGACTGTATGGTCCAGTTTTTCGTTCACTTGCTCCCCATGCTTGAGTTTTCCCTAGCGGGTCATATTGTATTAAACCCTCCTTGGTTGTTAAACATCAGTGGTGGCTTAGTCTTTATTTTTTTATTTTAGTCACTTCATATTACAATGTCAGCCTGGATAATTTGAACACGGGGTAGACGAGCTCCCATCACGGAAGATTCGGTTCCTGTTAAGCTGGGTTTTGACTGGTTCTGTTACCAGCCTTGTTGTTGACATACATTTTTGTTTTGGCCTATGATTTTAGTTTTGGCCTATCTTCCATGCCAGATACCTCAATTGGTCGGAGAGCAGCAGGAGCACCATAGGTTGGTTTCCTTTCTTTAATCTTGCCTTAAATTTATTGCAGCTGTTGTGGTTCGCTATTCAGATGGGTGGGGGTAGGGGGTAGCCTCTTGTGGCTGCGCAGTGTTGCACCCAGGCTATCTACAGATTGGGCTTTTCCTCTCCTCCTGGGTGGAACTGGCTTTTGGCTTGGGATGCTGAAGTGTTGCTTTTTCAGTCTCAAGATAGCACTAACTTGCAGTGTGACCTTCGTTGAGAACCCCATTGGGATTGCTCTCTCTGTTTTCTTAGAGCAGTGTCCCAGCTATTTAAGACTGGTGACTGGAGGTTTTGCTGTTGATAAGAAGCTTGTGGCAGTAGGGCACAGATGGGACTCTTGCTTGTCATGAGGTCCAGGCATGTAAACCACTGTAGAAGTAAAGTAGCCTTTAGTCTGTGAAAACTCAGGGGGGCAGGTCGTATTGGGGCACCTGTTCCTGCGTGCCCTTGCTGAGTCAGCCCCTCAATGATCTTTGATGGACTGCTTATGCCTTATTTGGGATGTGCCCTTGCTGCATTGAAGCATGAATATAGGCTGCCCTCTCGAAATCTTTGAGACCGGGTATCAGGCTGGCTTTAGGTCCTCTCTCAGATGTGCATAGTGAAAAGCCTGTCCATCCCTTAGAGAACTTTTGCCCTTGTGGAGGATTTGGGGACCATGGGTCCTGACCCCTTCTCATGGTTGGCTTGCAGGACTCAAGACAGTAGCAGTATTGTACCCTCCTTTTTGTTGGGAGGCGTTCTCCCTGATCGTTCATTCTCCCTTAGTTAACTGACTTGTGTCATTTGTGTTTTGGATTACCCTACCCTACTGGGTTGCCCAGCTGGTGCTCCTCTGATTACAGCTCATTTTTATTCATGATGTCTGTAGGACAGGCTCGAGATGGCTTGGAGCTGCCCTAAGCGGCGCTGTGCGAGAGAACTGCCACAGGGAATTTTGTTGGTGAAAACGACTTGAAAAGGAAATGGCCAGTTACACCACTTTCCTTTCTGTCTCCAGCTACACAATAGAGGTCTACCTGAAAGGAATCAAATCTTTCTCCCACAGAAGAGCTTTCATCATTCCAGTAAGCAGATTAATACAACTGAGGGAATGGCACAGAAACAAAATAAGACTAACATACGTGCGCACAAGAAACGGGGAAACCAAGTGATTTTAATGGTCATTACCAAACCCGAACAAAAAACCATATGAGAACGGCTCAGAAGCGTAAATCAGAGCATTTCCTAAAGCCTGCTGAATAAAACAATTTTATAGTCAATAATGGGCATTTAAAGTCTCCATTTTCTTTTATTACTGCAACTGCAGTCTCAAAACATCAAACCCAAACCTTCTGGACACAAGGAAAAATAGCGGGTAGATAAGAGGAAGATACCACGATAGGAGGCCAAACCTATCAAGGTAGGAAAGTGAAATTTCATCCAAGAGAGGCCAGAGTTGCTACTGCAGTAGATTTAATTTTAGAAGATGAAGAAAATCCGTTGGAAGAGGGACTACGGACAGGCGGGCATCCACCCGCTGGAGGGAGAACCATGGCCCTCAGCCCAAGCGCCACAACAGAAACACAGGTATGCTGTCTCAGAAGATTGGTGGCTGTGGGCTGTTACCTGATTGGGTCCAGCTCACTAGTCCCGCGCTCACCACTGGGCGCTCGCTCCACCGGCTTCTTCACTATTGGCTGCCTGCTCCCTTGATTTTATCACCGTTTTCTGCTGGTTCTGGACCTGCTAGCATTGCAAATTGTTCTTCCACTCCCTCCCCACCCCTGCACTAATTAAATACACTTGTGCCCACCCTCCTGAAAGTTTCTACTCTATGACTGGGTGCCCCACCGTGTCATCATCTAAGCCACTGACTTACAAGATTACTAAATAGAACTCAGAATTAAAAGGTCAATCTATTCACGGAGTCTCCACCTGCCTTAAGCTTCCTCTGTCTACACCATCTCGTCCTATCATGCACCCATCTTTTATTCTTCTAACCTGGTGCTTTTTCTACCTTCTCTTCCTCCTCCTCCTCCCCTGCCTACCTCTAGGCTGCAACAACTTCTCCCCACTCCAACCATTTCAGCCCCATCACTCATGCTGCATCTTACCTCCCCTCTTTGCCTATCCCATCACCCATTCCAATACCATCTTTCCACTGGATATCACTGAACCTTCTGCCACCCCAGTTATGCTACTGCATTACCCTGATTCGATGCTCTAGGTGCAAACCGTACACTATCAACACCACATTAGACAGAAAATGTCCAGTGGCTTTCTCACTACTTTTCTCCTCTTGCTACTTGCTGGAGATGTGGAAGGAACCCTGGCCCCCAACACCATCATCATCTCCACCCACCATAAAGGACTAAAGATAATGCACATCAATATTAGGAACCTCCTTCCTAAATTGGACCAGCTAAACTACTGGATAGCACAAACTCCCCTGACATACTTTGCCTATTTGAAACCTGGCTATCAGCTAAAACCCCTGACTCATCTATATCATTCCCCAGTTACCTTACCATTTTGCAGGACACAGGCAAAAGAGGTGATGGCGTAGCCATGATCATAAGGCAACACCTCCTTTCTCAGTAATAAAGCTGAAACCTGCCTAGGTTCCTACAAGCTACTACTGACCAAATTCTTTTACCCAAAACCTCCCCATCTTCATAGGGGTAGTCTATGCCTCCCTTGGCTTACCAAGATGCCCTCACAGCATCGTCACTGCTCTCCACCCATTAGCTCAATCAGGTGAACTCATCTTACTTTGGGACTATAACCTCGACTGGCTAGCTCTGTCATCAAAGTCCACAACTACCAAAGTAGAATCCCTTAATCTCACCCAGTTAATCACCGAGCCGACGTGCTGATAACTCCTGCTCTTCCAACCACTCCCTCATTGACTGGGTACTGTCATCCCACCCCACAGAATATCCTCAGCTGGTGTTCTAGACCCCACCCTAAGTGATCACTGCAGCACTTCTGTGTCAGACAAACTCATCTCCTAAGTCTGCACTGAAATACATTGAAACACACACCCTAAATTCTCTTGACACAAATGCCATCCTCTCAGGCTTGCAACATGCCAGTTGGGCACCAGTCTACTCTACAGACAATGTTGACACTGCCCTTGCCCATTTTACTTCTATTTTCAACAGTATCTGGGACCTCAACGCCCCTATTTAAAAAGCCAGGGTCAAAAAACCACCACCCATGGATTACCGCCCATAGTTGCCCTCTGTAAGGCCTGCAACAAAGTCTGGTCCTCCTTCAAAGCCTTCAAACCCTTAATTTGAGACAGAAATACAACACCATGAGAAACACCTGCACTAAAGCCATTCATCATGCTAAAACTGACTATTTTAAATACCGGTTAGACTCAGCACACACCTCCTCTTTTTGGAATATAGTCCACTCTATTGTTTACCCTCCCAATAGGCCTGTACTCCAACCCTTAAGCACAATGGAATTGAAATATTAGAACCAATCCTGGTCGTAGAAAAGCTCAATACTTTCTTCACTGCCTGTGCTTCCCAATCCTACCACAACCCCTCCACACACTTCTGCTCAAACCCAAGCAAGCACTACTAATGATAAACTTCTAGCTCCAGCCTCCACATATGAAGTACTCCGGGTCCTTCTCTTCCTCAACGCATCCAAATCCAATCAAGATGATATGCATCCTAGCCTTTCGTTCTCTCCACCCCTGCCATTGCTCACCCTCACCTACATCATTAACCTGTCCTTCTCCACCGGCACAGTTCGAAAATCTGGAAGATGGCGGCATCATCCTGCTTCACAAGGATGGTGACCCAACATCCCTGGAAACTACCGCCTATCTCCTCCTCCCAACCTTAGCCAAGCTTCAGGAATGACTCATTAATACCAGACTAACTGATTTTCTCACCTCCACAAACATCCTTCCCCCTACCAGTCCAGTTTCTGAAAGAACCACTCTACATATCCTCCTCCTCCGTATAATTGGTCACATCAATCGGTTGCCGACAAAGGCCACCTCACCACCGCAGTGTTTATTGACCTAGCCAAGGCTTTCACTCTCGGTATCCCACCCCTTCTCCTAAACTCACTCAAAGGAGCTGGTCAGTCTCCCTGCATTAAATTGGTTTAGGTCTTACCTAAATGACCCGACAGCATTCTATGAAAATCGTAAAATCCTCTTCTCACCTCCTCCCCATCCAAACTGGTGAGCCCCAAAGGCTCCATTCTCAGCCCCATATTCTTCTCCATTGTCATAAATAACTTCCCATCTGCCTGCTCCACTTCTCTCATCTATATGTATGGATGATACAATACTATTCACATCTGGCTCCAGACCTTGCCTCTATCCACTACAACCCTGCAGAAAGACTTTCACTCTGTTCAACCCTGGTTTCATTCACAGAAACTAAAACTAAATACATCAAAAACAGTCTCCATGACTTTCTGCACCTCTTAAAGTTAGCCAAAGCTTCCAAACTACCCCTTATCACCACTATTGATGGTTCCACATTCAGTGCAGTCCCTTCCTACAAATACCTGGGAGTTGGGTAGATCCACAATTAAACTTCACAGTTCACATTAACCATCTAACCTATAAACTCCGCTCAAAACTTGGAATCCTGTGTCACAAACGCACTCCACAGGTCAGGCCCTCTGCTCCCACAGTGCCAAACCTTGAAGTGCATATGTGAACAGGAGTCAAACAGGTAACCCTCCTGTCTGTTTGGGTCTGAATCACCTACTAGCCTCAAGTCCTGGGGTCAAATATGAACCTTTTTAACTAGCACTCCCAGTTAACAGGCTCAGATATACACTCTCTTTGGAAGATGCAGTGCAGTACTTGACCCAGTGGGCACCAGCCTGGTTCTACAAGTCTACCCTTTTGACTCAGTTTGAGGCCTAGGTATATTCTTACCTTAGCAAGACAGTAACACACTTGTAAGCCCTTAACAGGTGTCAGAATTATTAACTCTGTTCCAGCATTCACATGCAAAAGAAAGCCTAACAGGATAAGGAAACCAAAAGGTTTATTGGAATTAAATAAAATAGTAAATACATATAAAACATAGAACATATAACATAAATACTTACAGCCAGAAATAAATTGAAATTACAAAAACAAAACACCTGGTGCTTAAATTTCTACCTAACTCAGTTCTAGTTGGATGTTACCTATTTTTAACAGAAGTGCCTTTCTAGTTCAGATACACTCTGTGTGCCTTCCTTTAGAATTCAGAGATGAAGTGTCCACTCCTTTCAGCCAGAATGATAATCCAGCATGTCCCTCCTATCCTGGGAGGTCTCAGCTCATGAGGTGACTGTTAGCCCATAATTCATTTGTAACCTGACCAAGTATATCCAAAGGATGTCATTTACTGCTGGCTGGAAATCTATTTGATCAGAGCATTCATCTTTGATGCTCAGAAGACATCCTGACAACACATTTCTCTTACAGGTGTGAAAGCTAATCATTTAAAATGGCCTTTTCCTCAGGGTCATAAAATGCATACTTTATCCTGTAGTTTTCAAAGTAGAGATAGTTTTACAAGTTGTTATAGCAGACAGAAGTTTTTAATTAGTTGTTGTTTAACCAGGTATAGCACACTAAGCTGAAAGCTTTTTTACAGGAGCGACCTGGGAGCACAAGCAGGTTAAGTGACTTGCTCAGGGTCACACAGTATGCAAGTGGAGCTGTGGGATTCAAACCCAGGTCTGGTCTGCTGGATGTCACCAGATTTGCAGCTCAGAGCCTTAGACCACTGTGCTATACTGCCTCCTTAGAGTTTCCACTGGCCAGTTTTACGACAGCCAGCTCTTTCAGCACACACGGGCCTTTGGGGTCAAAAGGTCAGGCCTCTTTAAAACCTGATGGCTGCCATTTTCCCAAAGCAGACAGTCACATAAACATATATTTATATCACAAATATAAATGTAACTAGTTGAGGGTTAATCACGTTACACTCTTCCCTCCTAGACTGAACTTGGGAAATCTATTCCTAGCATGGTATGGGTTCCCCAAATTTGAATTCACCTCTCAAACTGACATGATAAACCATTGGCATTTTGTTTGCTGCCCTGCCCTGTGACACAGTCATGGCAAGGCTCCATCTTAACAGCCTACCATTTGTTTTACCCATTTGTACAAGCCAAACGGGGTTGTTATCTGTTTGTATCTAAATGCTACCCATATAGGTATGGCTCTAACTTTTCAGTGCCCACACCATGGCAAGACATTCTTTTTCCACTGTAGAGTAAGTCTGCTCCTGGGAAGTAACTTCTTACTGAGGTATGCTATTGGGTGATCTTTCCTTGGTTAGACATTTGACTAAGCACTGCCCCAATACCCACTGAGGCATCAGTCTGGACTACAAAGGGTTTACTATAGTCTGGACTGGCTAACACAGTAGTACTATAGCACCTCCTTTAGTCATGTAAAGGCTTGCTCACAGGCTGGTTCCCAGTGAATCATCTTTGGCATCCTTTTCTTTAACAGGCCAGATAGGGAGTGGCCAGGGCACTGTAGTTTGGTACAAATTTCCTATAGTACCCTGCTGTCCCTAGAAACTCCAAACCTGCTTCTGTGTTTCAAGTCTGGGCTATGCCTTGATTGACTCAGTTTTGCTTGGTTAGGACAGAGCTGTCCCCAGCCTACTACATGCCCAAGGTATGCCACCTCAGCCATGGCCACCTGGCACTTCTCAGCTTTTACAGTGAGCCCGGCCCTCTGCTTCCTGCCCAGCACTTCCCTAAGGTGGTCCAGGTGTTCCTCCCAGCTGGTACTAATGATGGCAATGTCGTCCAGGTATGCCATGGTGTACTCCTCAGCACCATTTAACACCTGGTTCACCAATCTCTGGGAGGTGGCAGGGTGTTCCTTCATTCAAGGCATTACTTTAAACTCAAATAACCCTACTGGGTGATGAGGCCAACCTCTCTGTAGCTCTGGCGGTTAACACCACCTGCCAATACCTTTTGTCAGGTCAATAGTGGTAAGGTATGTCACACCTCCCAACTTGTCCAGGAGTTTGTCTGTCCATGGCATTGGGTGGGCATCTGACTTTGTGACTGCATTCTGTCCATGATACTCCACACAAAATGAGTAGAGCCATCTGGCTTGTGAACAAGGAGCTACAAGTGAGGCCCAGGGGCTGTGGGATTTCTGGATTACCCCTAAATCCAGCATTTCCTCCACCTCCCTCCTAATGTCCTTTTGGATGGCTTCACACCCAATATGCCATCCGCTGTATGGGTGCTTGCGTCCCTGTCTTCACCTCATGTGTCACTAAAGAGGTTAGTCCAGGCTTGGCAATAAACAATGGGGCAAAGTCTGCTAAAACCTCCCTTACTTTTTGGATTTGGTCCGGGGTCAGCTGGGGTGACATTTAATTGCCTCCACAGGACTCCCACTTGCTTTCTTCCAGCAAGTCCAGAAGGCGTCTCCTTCATCTGTCTCCTCCCCAGGGCTACACACTACAAAGACCATGTCAGCCCTATTAGCATATAACTTCATCATGTTGACATGGTACATTCTTTGGGTATGTCTCCTGTCAGGTAGTTCTATAATGTAGTTTACATCATTCACCTATCACCTGTCTGACTACTTTGTACAGTCCTGTCCACATGGCCTGCAGCTTGTCTTTTCAGACCAGGATTAGGACAAGACCACCTAACCCACAGTGTACAAGCGAGCTCTGGCTCTGCAGTCAAACCATTCCTTCTTTTTGTTGAGCAGCTGCCAGGTTGCTCTGGGCTGTCCCCCATAAGCTCCTTCAGCTTTTCCTAAACTTATGGACATAATCCACTATGGGAGTTCCCTGGGTGGTGTGCTTGCCTTCCCAGTCCTCCTGGATCAAGTCTAGGCTCACGTACCCTGTGTCCATATAAGATCTTGAAGGGGAAAACCCTGTATCGACATGGGGCACCTCCTGTATCACCGAACAACAGGTGGAAGGTATTTCTCAGTCCCTCCCATGCTGTTCAGCAACTGCTTTGAGCATTGATTTAAGGGTACCACTGAATCTTTCCACAAGCCCATTGGCTTGCGGTGATAAGGTATCGTGTGTCTCTACACCACCCACACTTCTCCCACAAACATTTCATCAGGTCCAACATGAAGGAACCCCTTGATCGGTGATAATCTTCTGTGGAAACCCAGCTGGGAGAAATCCCTAGCAAGGCATCTGCCACTTTGTCTGTCCTCAGTGAGGCTAGGCGACTGCCTCTGGGTACGGGTGGCATAATCCACCACAGTCAGGATGAATCTCTTTAGCCCAGGGATGCTGCGAGATGGAGGCTAAGTGGGACCTTGATGGCCTCAGGCGCCAGGCAGCTGTCATCGGCTACCATGAAGCGGTATTTCCGCTTTCTAGTTTACTCCCTCTTTCTTGCGTGCGTCAGCAGTGCTCCTGGTCTCCACCAGAGGCCACTGCAGCCTTGATGACCAACTACCCACCCCAGGAGGACAGCAGTCATACGGACTGGCTCGATCTTTTCCGCGCCTGCCAGCCCCGGCGGCCGAGTCCGTTCCGAACCGGGTCGCTGGCATCAGGATGAGGTAAGGTGCCAGCGCCTCAACCCTCTGCGTCACTGGGCGGCAGAAGGAAATTTTAATTAGAGTTTCCACTGGCCAGTTTTATGACAGCCCGCTGTTTCAGCACGGGGTCAAAAGGTCATGCTTTTTAAAAGCTGATGGCTGCCATTTCCCAAAGCAGACATTCACATAAACATATATTTATATCACAAATACAAATATAACTGGCCAAGGGTTAATCACGTTACATCCTCTACTGGAACAGGGACTCTCTACCCCTCCTGTCGTAGAGAATTCCTGACCAAGATGATATTGCCTGTACTGGATTACTGATATTGTTTACTGCACTGCCCCCTCCTCCTCGCTCTCTCGTCTTGATTCCCTATACTATGCCTTCTGTCATTTCGCAAATAATTCTCCATACAGGACACACCATTGCTCTCTACTCCAACCTGGACCTACCTCCGCTCATGCACAGACACCTTATCCACTCGCTGTCCTTCATCTCTAAATTCTGGTTCAACCAACTCCCACCCATCTCATCCCTCCTGTCGCCAGCCACTGACTCAAGGTACTCTGTACGCACTAGGGACTTTCACTCCTTTGCACTCCACATGCCATCCTCCAAAATGGGTAAGCTACCTTTACCTACCGCCTCCCTCCCTGTGGAACTCTCAGTCCCTCACCTACAAAACTCCCTCTCACACTCTGCTATCATATCCCTCCTTCACCTCCTTCCCCTACCTAAATGCTCACCAACCTACCTAGCTCCTGAAGTTGTGGTCTGTTTACATACTTCTATCTCCTGTCTTACTAGAAGAAGTACACTTAGTGCAAATCATGTTTTATGATGTTTCTGTATTGTATCTGTAAAATCATTTAAATGATGTATTTCTGTATGTATATTACGTAAGCTATATTTCTGTATGTATATTATGAATGCTGTGTATGACATATGTCTTCTGTGCTACTCAGACTGTGTAACCCCTAGGTGGCGCTATCCCAAAGAGGCTACTACCACTGCCTGCTTGGCTAGTAGCAGGTTAAGGGGCCTGAGTTCTTAAATGGGTGCCTCCACCCGGAGGTCAGGGTTAGTGGTCAAGCTAACCTGGGCACAGCCCTCCAGAACACTAAACCCCTTTCCTTACAGTGGCCAGAACAATACACAATAATCACTTTCACAATACCCTGATACACCACACAAGTACCCACACTGTTTGCACTTACCACGGGCTTTCCTCTGGACTGGCCCTGAGGACCCCTGTAAAACAAGGTTATACACAGCAAATAACAGCAGTACAGTACTCTTGCACAAACTGGAACCTCACTCAGGGTAAATGCAAAAGAGTTAGATCTGATTTATTTAAGGGACTTGAACAAGGAAGGCGTAATCAGGTTAATTTGCTTAAGGCTGTATCAATCAAGCAGTTATGCATGCACTTCAGGGGCCATAAACAGTCACTCACTCTGGGTACCCAGGCGGCGGAGAGCGGTGGGCTAGCCAGAACGTTGCAGCTGGTTGGGGCCCTGTGATGGAAGAAAAGAACACACACACACTATTTGTAATCTGGGCCGGAGGCTCAGTTCGTGAAAAAAACAACAAGACAATCAGATGAAACACTTTTAGATTAGGCTGTTGTTGCAGGGAGCTACCCTGATGATTACTCATGATACCTGAGACCCGGACACAGGCTGGACGAAATTGAGACAGCAGGTGGTTAATCTGGAGTGCCAGGAGAAGCAGGGCCCACATGAATTGCCGAGTGTCATTCCTGCTCAAGCGTGGAGCAGTGGGCTGATCCACAGGCAGGTCTCTCGTCGATGGCTTTCTCTGTGCAGCAGGTAGTCTGGCTGGGCCAGTGTGGCAAGGCGCCGCCAAATGGAGACAAATTCGGATACAGTCATTTTGGGCTGGATACAGCTTCCAGACAGCAGAACACAGTTCACACAGTGGGAACCAAATCACGACCTACTAACAACTCACAGCACATTTACATGTAAGGAAATTGTACAGTACCAGGCAAACTGCTCTCCAGTGATCGTAAAGTCTTTGCACAAACCAGGAGTCAAAAGCAGCTGGAAATCCTGACGAGGCGATCGCATTCAGCAAAATCTTCGGTCTTCTTCAGATATGAGCCTGGTAGAAAATCAGTGGCTTACTTCATTCTCACAAACTTGGATTTAGTCCAAAATAATTCTCTTCTCTCCTCTCAGGGGCAGCAGGCAGACATGCAGGCCATAACTCAGGCCTTTCCACAGTTATCTTGCGTGAAAATACTCAGTTGGCTGCTTGACTGTCTCAAGCTGTTGCTCCTTCAGCTCCCAACTTAGATCTGACTCAACTGCCAGCAAGCCTGGGACTTTCCTAGAATCCAAAATGTTCGGTTGGCTGATCTGTCTGTCAGTCACAACAAAGGCTCCCCTTCAGGTGCAAAAGGTGCCAAAAAACACAACTACAATTCCTACAGATTTTGACTCCAGACAGCTCCTGTAGTCCAGCTCCATTTAAGGTCCCACCAGTATTGACTGGTCCAATTTGGCAGTCCACGACCAAGACAGTGGAGATAAACAAAACAGTCCTTGCTGCAAAGAAGGCAGGTTAGACAAACTACATTATCATTATCACTCTAAATGATTTTCAGCAAATAGTTACATCTTTCAACAGAGCTCCCTCTCGGATTACTTATGACTGCAATCCAGGCAGCTCTTAAAGAGACAATGCACAGAGGCTATACAGGCACTCTCTGGCAATCACATTTAAACTGCTAAAATGTAGGACACCAGCCTGGCAGTGAGCACTTAGGCAAGCTCATGGAAGACTTTTCAGGAACCCCCATTTGTAGGGGGTTACAACTGTATTATATTTTTATTTCCCATGCTTCCTTCCCTGGTCACACCTGGAGATGAGCCTTGCTCAGCGTAGCTTCTCCCAGTTACCAAATGTTTAAATAAAATAAAATTTAAAAAAATGGTGGTCTATCCTTCCTAACTTCTTCTTCTACTGTTGTGCCCATACCTCTCAACTGTCCCTGATTTTACCTCAAACTTTTACTCTGTCCTTCCAACAAATTGTGTTTCCATGACCAAACAAGTGGGGTTGTAAGCATAACATATTGTCAGCCATTAATGTTACAAACATGTTCTTCCTTAGAACATGCATTTTACACTACACCACTTATTCTACCAGCTTCCTGAGTGGATATCATCACTTTTAAGATGTGTCCCTGATTTTAAACCTTTGTCCCTGATTCTTTTAAGCCTTGTCCCTGATTTATGAGGCAGGAGGTTGAGAGGTGTGGTTGTGCCCTGTGTATGCAAAAGTTCATTCAGTGGGGACTGCCCTCTTCCCAGGAGGATATAGCTAATTACCATCCCTTGTAGTTAGAAATAGGAGAATTTGCTTGTTAGTAAAAATATGGCCTGGAACCTTCTACTCTTTTATATCAAGTTTCATACAACTCCTGTTGACCTATGCTCTACCCTTGGGGATGGTCCCTTAAAGTCAAGCGCAGTTTGAGTGCTATTTTCACTGGCAGTGACTCAGGGTCTTGTTGCACCCAATATTAGGAAATTTGAATTTTAAAATAGCAGGCGCCCTATTCCCCTTTCGTTTTGTCAACAAGTGAATCTATCTGGGTTGCTGGATGGGGACAATATTCTATCGTTTGGATTGGCCAAGCAGCTCTATTCCCTTGTGGACAGGCATTGCTTTAAGTTTATGCACATTGTCCATGCTGTTGCGTATAGGCAGGCCCCAAACCATGGATTTTGATGTACCAGACCATTTTGGATAAGCTTTTGCTTCTAGCTATTCAACCTCACCAAGTCTCCACTTTTACAAATGTCTTCACTCTTCCTCTTCTGATGCAAGTGCCCTCTAGGAGTCTATTGCTATTGGACTCAGACACTAAACATCTCTAATGCACCTCAGGTATGGCACAGAATATGGAGTAATCTTTATAAACATGTAAAGCAGGATAGATTAAGACTAGTTCAATTTCAGATCTTGCACAACCTTTATCACACTCCTGCTAGGCTATTTAAAATGGGATGGCCTGAGTCTCTCATATGTAGTCATTGTCATCAGGAAAGGGGCCCCTTTGTCATATGTTGTGGGATTGTGTAAAAATACAACCTTTTGGACAGCAATTAGAAACTCCTTGGATTCATTATTAGGACTAGAAGTTTCTTTCTTCCCAATATTTCTTTAGTAGGTCTCTTTCCACAGGAGTTAATTAGTACTAGAAAAGCTCATATGTTGCTCATCTCCTCAATCACTGAGCTAGTGATCTTGTAACATTAGCTGGATGATTCTACCCGTCTTGGCAAAGTGGCATAGGGAGATGATGTGTCCTGATGACAGAGAAGCATACTGCGGGTCATGAGCGCTCTCATACATTTCAGTTTAGAAAGATGGGAACCCCTACTACCCTTTTATCAGTGAGATCACTGAATTAAGCACTTCATCTGGCCTTTAATATCCTCCCCATGAGGTTATTTCATGTCCTTGTGACATCTTTGCATATTTATGTACTTGGTGGTTTTGCTGAGCTGGGGGGCTGAATATGGGGTCTGGAGTCAACTAATATTTACCTCTTTGTAACGGTATGAGGGTTGTTTTGTTGTAGAACTACAGAGTACTGTTCTGAGTCACTGTACTATATTCTATTGCTTTCCCTTTATTATGACATTGATATTTTATATGCTTTTTGTTGTTCTTTCTGTTAAACATGATAATAAAGTATATTAAATTAAAGAAAAGGACAAGGACTTATTATCAAGAGAGGTGGAATCCTATCCTGGTCTTGGGTTCCATCCACTCTCATTCCTCTACCTCCTCCTCAAAGGGACATCCTCCTTGTCTGAAAATAATTTTTATGATCAGATGTTTCCCCAAGATCACCATAATCATCATCCTGGTCTTACCATGGGTCAGGGTCTGGATCTGCCTGCGATCTGTATCCATGAACTACTCCTGCTATGTCGCACCTGGGCGTGCTTGTGTGGTCCCCTCCGACCCGGTTTGGGGTCAGGTACATCTGCTGAGATGTCCTGTGGGAAATTGGAACTCAAAAGCTCCAGATGAGCTACCAGAGATTTTTTGCAATTCTGCTTTGCCACTGCCAAGCAATGGACCAGGTGCCCCTGCCCGCAGCTCAGAGAAGACCAGCTGGGGGAACTGTGAGAGAAATAGTATGCTGGGATACACAATGAGGAAAATATGTACCCACAGAAGAGGCCTCATCACCCTTCTGCAGGTCTTACATTGTTTCATAATGTATGGTCTCCTGAAAGTTATGGTGCCAAAAAAAAAAACAGACGGACAACCTTGATTTTAAACTGTCTTTAAGATAATTGCTCCACATTGAAAAACTGTGACATATTTTCAAAACTGAATTGTGAACAAACCACAAACTGCCAGCCAACTGTAAAAACATTCCAGTAGCTTGAAATGCTGTAACTTAGCGCGCAGGTTCACCCTCTATGCTCTGGGGGATTTAACCACATGTGCAAGCATGCACGATAGTTCCGCTTCCCACCGACTGGTGAGAAACTGAAATGATAAAGAAGCGTGTGCCCAGTTCTAATAGAGGCTGCCAACTGTAAAAAAATGGAGGTTAAGGGGAAAATTCAAAAACACTTCCCAAGTTGGCTTTGGCAGAAAAAATGCAGAAAAACACAGAAAACAATCCCAAAAACCTCAAGCTGGGGTGTGGTGGAGACAGGGAACTGATGCTAAGATGATGACCCCTCAGAGTCCCTACACTCCCAAGAAATAAATTTGTACTTACCTGAGGCACCTTTTTCCATTTTTAAAGGATTGTAGCAGGAGACCATAGAAAAACACCCTAGCAAGGCAGAAGTGGCTCCCAGTCCACAGGGAGTGAGAAAAGAAACAGGTTATTCACTTTTAAAGCCACAGCTTAACAGGGACAATTTAAATTTAGGGTGCTCCTGAAACAGTTAGCCCCAACCTGCAGAGCAGAATTGCAGCCCCAACTGAAGTCCTGAATCTTGAAAACTTTAAATTCTTCAGAGAAGAAAGTAGCTCTGTCCCTTGAATGGCACCGCACAACTGGGGAGTTGCCATTAGTGCAGGGAATCCTCAGGTGCCCAACATTCTAAATCTTGGGCTGTGCCATTCCCCTGGTAGGGTGCACTATACCCATTTGTAATGATTACCCATTGACAGTGTGGAGCACTACAGAAACGATGGAAAGTGATCTAGCGAAAATGTTAGTGGGCTAAAAGAATGGCGACTTCAAACTACTATAATATTCTAAATAGAATGCCTAAAATGAATCATTGAGCCATTAGGTTCTGTGCTCTAGCAGTTTCATTGGGACTAGTTATTTATAGTGTATTATTGTCCTATATTGCACTATAAATAACTAATCAGATACTGCGTTGTTGTCTGCCATTTTATAAAGAACCTTAACCCATTGGATAAAATGTGGTGGAAACTGAATTTCTTTAAGCGTTCCAAAAGAAAGCCCATGAGACCCTATCAAATGCATTCTGCACATCTAGGAGGGATACCAGGACTGCAGAGGTATCTGGCTCCCACAGCTGCAAAGAAAATATGGGAGAGCTTCCTGAGATGGCTCAAGGAAACCTGGTGAGGCATGAATCCCACCTGTTCGTGGCTAATGAAAGACCCCCCCATACTTTATTTACCTTTCTGCTACCATAGCAGACAGAGTACTATTAGGACTGAGGCATTTGATTATACATGCAGATTCCTATTTTTTCTGCCATATGATCATACATTTCCCAGCCGTTTCCCTTGGTCCATGCATTTCATGTGGGCATTAAATAAAACATGTTCAGCCTGTACCTTGTTTACTTCTTTGTATTGGGCCCTAATGTGTACAGTTTAATCCATGTGTCCTCTGGTGTACAGGTCTTAATTTAGTCTCTAATTCCCTGATGTTCTGGAGGAGTTCTCATGTTTTCTGCTCCCTTTTCCATTTGGAAGCCACTCATGTCAGTTCACCTCTGATGGTGCATTTGAGTGCTGACAACATCATATCTAGGTTCTCAGTGGTGTGTTCATTGGTTTCTATGAAGTGAGTGATTGCTTCTTGAATAGTTTGTACTATTACTTTATCTTTAAAAAGCTGATTGTTGAGCCTTCAAGAAGAATCTTTATAGTTCCACTGGTGAAGAAATACCATAGAAGCACAAGTCCATGATCAGATATCACTTTAGCTTGTATCTGTGTAATCCATGAAGGAGGTCAAAAGCAGCATGTGCAGAAAAATGAGTTGTGTGGGATATGGAGTAAACCATGTAATCTCTGCAGTTGGGCTCCACAGTACGCAATGGGTCTATTACCCTAATGTATCTATTAGTTCCCCAAGTGACCTTTGTACTGGCAATTGTCCCCTCTCCTCGAACCAGATTTATTTAGTTTATTATTTACTGTGAGGTTCCACCTCCAGATAAGATTAGGGAAGGGAAAGAAATGGTGAGAGTTTTTAAGTACCTTAATAAATAACCCAGGACAATCTATGTTTGGGCCATAAAATTAACCAGAAGTTGGTCTGTATTTTATAGGGTTCCTATCAGTAAAGGTAGCAGCCCTCTGGGTCAGCAGTACACTGCATGAGTTGAAATTTGGTATTTCTGGCAGAGTAATTACTCCTTTTTCTAGATGAGTCCCTGCTCCACAGACATGCCCCACCCCTCACACCATGGGAGATTGCCTTCCATTTCCAAAGTATGTTTCTTGAAGCATGCAAACATTTGCATGCAGTTTACTGAGGTGTCTCTAGACCACCAATGGTGCCTTTTGCTTTACTTCTTGCCCCTTAGTGTTCCAAGAAATGTAGGTTGTATTACTCCCCATTATTGTTCGATAAGCTTCTGCCAGAAAACAGGCAGAAAACACCAAGAAGAAGGAGCTGCTGTTATAACTATACTTCTCTACTGGGACTAAAGAACTAGAACTCTACTGCTGGGACCTTCAATTTAGGGTAAAAAAAACAACAAAAAAGTTAGTGTGTTTGTCTGAGTTGGCTGAAGTGAATAGTTATCTGCGCAGTTATCTAGGTGTTTGTCTCAGATGGCTGAAAGGAATTATCTGTGCAATTATTAAGCATAGAAAGAGCTATGCAGTAGGGAAGTAGCTTAGCTGGAAGGAAGCCAGGTTAAAGCCAGATTTAAATACTGCCCTAGATAGCTTCTGCCAGAGAACAGGCAGAGAACACCAAAAGAAGGAGCTGCTGTTATAACTATACTTCTTTACTGGGACTAAAGAACTAGAACTCTACTACTGGGACCTTCAATTTAAGGTAAAAACAAAACAAAAAAAAGTTAGTGTGTTTGTTTGAGTTGGCTGAAGTGAATTGTTATCTGTGCAGTTATCTAGGTGTTTATCTCAGGTGGCTGAAGGAATTATTATCTGTGCAATTACTAAGTGCAGAAAGAGCTGTGAAGTAGGAAGAGTGGCTTAGCTAGAAGGAAGCCAGGTTAAAGCCAGCTTTAAACACTGCCCCAGATAGCTTCTCATGATAACAGACAGAAATACCAAGAAGAAGGAGAGTTGCTGTTATAACTATATTCTCTACTGGGACTATATTGCCTCCCCCCCAGCTAGTTCTACTTTTATAGGCACAGGATTTGACTGACAACAGGAACTTACTATTTGGCAGCAGGAAATAAGTGAACACAGAGCCACAAGACTCACCATCCTGGAAGGGAAAAGTGTAGCTCTCCGTCCCCCCTAGCTGCTGGAGGTCTGACTCTGAGCAAGTAAGGAGACTACTGAGAAATATAGGAACTTCTTGTCTCAGGACAGGAAGATCAGGAGCTTAAAGGCACAGAGGCAGTAAGTAATTGGGAGAAAAAGAAACAGAGGAAAAAGTAAATATTCCAAACAACAGTTAAGGGGTCAGAATTAAGACATGATGGAAATGGTGCAATGCAGTGGCTGTGGAGCAGCAGTCTTCTGGGAGAGCGTTCTGGAGGATGCAGTGCTGTCTCGTCTGCAAGCACCTCTCTGGGCTGAGGAGGAGGTTGCTCATCTCCAGGCTGAGTTGGCGGGATTTGGGGCACCTCCTCTCCCACCCAGGGACCACTAGGCCACTGCCATTGCCTCAGAGGTTGCCAAGAAGAGAAGCAGTTAGACCACAGTGGACTCAGGGAGGATGAGGCTGGGGTGGAACAGAGGTGCATCCTCCAGCTGTACCTCTCCACAATTCATATGCCATTCTGGCAGGTGGTTCCTCTATGGTGGCACCTGCTGTGGAGACCAAGGGGATGCTGGGAACTTCCACAAAGGAGACCCACAGGAGGGTGGCATGGGACCCCACAGGGACGGAAACAACTCCTGGTGGGGGACTCCATTGTTAGGTGGTAGAACTGGGGAGGAAGGGAGAGGAGTGCAGGTGACTGCCTGATGCTATGGCTTGGGGAACAGGAGCGAATCCTCAGGATTGCTGGAGCAGCTGCACAGGAGGAAGCTGGATGTCACTGTCCACCTAGGGACAAATGACATGACTGAGTAAGGGATCAGAGCAGTGCAGGAAGAGTTTGTGGAGTTAGGGGAGGGCCTTAGGCAAGTAGCACGCATGGTAACCTTCTGGAGGTGCTGCCTGTCTATGGCATGGATGAGGCTAAGGTGCTCACACCATGGGATTCAATCCAGTGGTTGAAAACTGGTGCAGAGCTCAGGGATTTGGCTTCATTGGGGACTGGGGTCCACCTGGAGTGATGCAGGCCTATACTGGTGTGAGGTCTGCATCTGTCTAGGAGAGAACCAGGATCCTAGGTGATAGGTTTAAATGCTTCATTGGCAAGCATTTAAACTAGTTAAGGAGAGCACTGGAAAGGAGCAGAAATCTAGCCCCCAAAAATCAGGGTTGTAAGTGAGGTAAACACCAAGATAGAGATGTCGATAGGGAGAAGGGCAGGGGTAAATGGAGAAAATGACAAGCGGCAATAAGGGCAGGGATGGGGCAAAAGGGTAGGCTATCAAGAAAGGTAATGAGTACCAATGCCGTAGTATGGGCAACAAGCTCCCAGAACTTGTGGCCTTGATGGAAGAGGATGCCTGGATATATGTGAGCAGTCACAGAAACATGTACACAAGAACCATGACTGGGACGTTAACATACCAGGGTACACAACCTACAGGACAGACAGGGAGGGTAGAAGAGGGGAGGGAGGTAGCTCTCTATGTAAGGGAGGGATAAAGCAATGGAACAAAAAAGTAAACAGGGAGGAGAGGAGGCACTGTGGGTCACCTTAAAGACTGGAAATGGCACCACAATCAGCACAGGGGTTGTATACAGACCCCCATGTCAGAGAGGAATGGACAAGGATATGATGAAGGCATCCTTAGGATGGCAGAGAAGGAGATACTGTTGACGAGGGACCTGAATATACCAGATGTTAACTGGAGCACCTTTGCCAGCCACATCCAAGAGCAGGGCCATTCTCGATGCCCTACAGGTGGCATGCCTCAGACAGCTAGTTCTGGAACCCACTCATGAGGGAACAATCTTAGACCTCATACTCTCAAATGGGGACAGTGAGAGGATCTCAGATCTAGAAGTGGGTAGCCATCTAGGAACAAGTGACCACCAAACAGTGTGGTTCATGATAAACTCAGCTACAGAGTCAAGCCATATAAAAGTGAGAGTACTGGACTTCAGGGAAGGCTGACTTTGGCAAGATGGGAGAGTGCCTTAGAAAAGCACTAGCAAACAGGCTAGGAGGAGGGGTGGAGCAACAATGGGAAACATCAAAACTGCCATCACAGAGGCAATTAGCCTTCGTGTGAAGCAAATAAACAAATCAAAATGAAAGAAAAAGCCATTACAGTTCTCAAAAGAGGTGGCAGGGAGGTTAGGGAGAAAAAATAGCATTTAGGAAGTATAAGGAAACACAGAAGGAGCAGGACAGAGAACTGTGCCAGTTAAAGCAGAAGGAAGCAGGGAGGGAGGAAGTCAGAATAGCAAAGGCACAAACTGAGAAAAAGATAGCAAACTCGGTTAGGAAGGGATAAAACATTTTGTAGGTACATTAGAGGCATAGAAAGACAAAGGAGGGATAGTGAGGCTGAATGAGAAAGGACGGTGGGTGGGCAGAGGGACAGTGAAAAAGCAGGGATACTAAACGATACTTCTGCTCAGTATTCACAAAACAGGAGAAGGGGAGGTGCCTAATCCAATTAACAGAAGCACTCTGGATAGTGGATCGATCCCAGTCCTTTCACAGAAGAAAGGGTTCTGAAAGAACTATTAAAACTGAAGGTGGACAAAGCAATGGGGACTGATGGAATTCACCCCAGAATTCTAAAAGAATTAAGGGAGAACTAGTGACACCACTGACTACCCTTTTAACAAATCATGGGAGGATGGTGTGGTACCTAGGACTGGAGGAAGGCGGATGCAATTCCCTTCACAAAAGTGGGAGCAAGACAGAGGCAGGAAACTACAGACCTGTCAGTTTGACCTCTGTGGTAGGAAAAGTGATGGAATCACTTCTGAAGGAAAGAACTGTTGCATACCCTAGAGGAAAGTGGGGCTGGGGCCCAAGGCAGCATGGGTTCTAAGCAGGAAGGTCATGTCAGACGAATCTAATTGATTTCTTTAACTGGGTGACCAAAGTAGTAGACCAGGGAGGGGCTGTGGACATGGCCTACCTAGACTTTAGCAAGGCATTTAACACAGTCCCACAGAAAAGATTAATAAACAAATTAACCAGCCTGGGAGTGGGTCCCAGGGTGGTAGCCTGGTAAAACATTGGCTGGACAACAGGACACAGAAAGGTAATTGTAAATGGAGTCCACTCTGAAGAAAGAGGGTTACTAGTGGGGTACCACAGGGTTCAGTACTGGATCCAGTCCTTTTAATGTCTTTATAAGTGACATTGCAGAGGAACTGGAAGGAAATGTATGCATCTTTGCAGATGATACAAAGATCTGCAACACAGTTGATACACAAGGAGGCATGGAACGGATGAAGGGACTTGGCAAGGTTGGAGGAATGGTCAGAAGTATGGCAGCTTGGATTCAACACAAAGAAGTGCAAGATAATGCACCTGGGAAACAAAAACCCAGGGAAGATTACACAATGGGGGCGGGAGGTAGTAACAACAATAAAATGGAAAGGGACCTGGGGGTAATCATATCAGATGACCTTAAGGTTAGCAAGCAACGTGAGAAGGCAGTAGGCAGGGCTGGGGGATACTGGGATGTATAGGAGAAGCATCACCAGCAGAAAATAGGAAGTTGTTATCCCTTTGTACAGACAGTTGGTAAGACCCCATCTGGAGTACTGCGTCCAGTTCTGGAGACCCCATCTCCGCAAGGACATGACAGGATGAAGGCAGTCCAGAGGAGGGCAACTAAAATGGTGCAGGGTCTGCAAGAGAAGCCATATGAGGAGAGACTAAATGAGCTTAATATGTATGCCCTTGAGGAAAGGTGGGCATGACAGAAACTTTTAAGTACCTCAGTGGAATCAACAAACTCCAAGAGGGTAGCATCTTTCTGAAAAGAGATGTGCAAGAACAAGGGATACAATTTGAAGATAGAGGGGAAGGCTCAGGGGCAATGTGAGGAAGTATTTTTTCACAGAGAGGTGGTGAATGCATGGAACAGCCTTCTTGAGGATGTGTGGGGTCTAAAACTGTGGGAGAATTCAAGAATGCATGGGACAGACATAAGGCAATTGTTGTGGGGGTAGGAAGAAATAGGCTGCTGGTTAACTAGGGCTGCAGCTTATCCTGTAGGTAGGGAAATGGGCAGACTAGGTGGGCCAAGTGGTCTTTATCTGCCATCAAAGTCTTTGTTTCTATGATGTGCTTACACAACTCGATGAGATATGAGATGATGCTTATGTAACTTGATTTGCTTTGGCTTTCCGCCTCTCTATCCAAGTGGGATATACTGCACCTGTAGAATCTACGATGCAAGGAACCTAAAGGACTCCCCCTCCACAGGTGCCGAGAATGAATACGTCAGCTAAAGGTAGGTTAGGCAGAAGCCCACGGAAAGAGAGATGAGCCGCTGGAGGAGGAGGGGTGGATGTGGGCAATGAAAAAGAATCCTAGCGAGGCCCAGGATGTTGTGACATTTTAAGCTCGATGGGGAGTGACGTTGTTGCTCTGCCCATCGAACATCAGGCTTAAAGCCCTCTTATTAAATGTGCTTACGCAACTGGATGAGATATGAGATGATGCTTATGTAACTTGATTTGCTTTGTGGCTTTCCGCCTCTCTATCCATGGGACATACCACCCTGTAGGAGTATGATGTAAGGAACCCTAGAGGAGGATTCCCCTACAGGTGCCGGGAATGAATGTGTCAACTAAAGGTAGGTTAGGAAGAAGTCCAAAAGAATACCCAAAGATGTCAAGCTTCAAGAGAGGTGATGAATGAATTCTGTGAAAAAGAAGGCTAACTTCCTGAGGAGAAGCAGGAAAGCTGAGGCCACCATCTGTCTCCATTCAACAGCGGAACCTAACTAACTGAAGAAAGCACCAACTAACTTAACTAATTAAACCGAAGATAGCACTAACTCTAATATTATGACCATTGGCATGGAGAGAGAAAAACCCCTTTGAGGAGGAAACCTCTGGGGATCCAAGGCCTAAGTCGCCTTCCCTCCAGGCTGACGACGTTTGATTTGAGGATGTATGTCATTAAAAGAAAGGTTCAGACATGACAGGAATAGGAGTAGGAGGATGATGATGGAATGAGAAAATCCCCCAAAGACAGCATAGATCGAAGCGGGAACATGAGGCTGCAAACAGATCAAGAAGGAACATGAGGCAACAATGAATGCTTACTGTGTCGATGGAGGAAGTAAATCCATGTAGAAGTCAGAGGAGCAAGGGTATCCAGATATGCATAAGAAGATTCCAGATGTGCTGATGAGAAGACCGAGGATGATGCAGACTGGCTTGATTGAGCAATGCGAGGAGCAGACAATGAAATTGAAGAGGCATGCTTGATTATGCGATGTGAACAATTAGACTTTGAACAATTAGACTCTGAGGTTGCATGATCGATGGTGTAGCATGGGAATCAATGATAGAATGTTCGGGTATAGGGAATGTTTGAGTAAGTGATGTGAACAGATTGAACCTTGCGATGGGCGGCGTGAATGATGACTGAAGTTATGGACTCGTACGTGTGGCAGGATGGCTGCATGTTGATAAAGTGGCATAGTAGTCAGGATAGTTACACCCAAAAGAAATATCGATAGCAGGCAGAGTGGAGTGAATCCTGGATGGCCAGTATGGAATTGGAAGAGAAGGAGACAGGAATAAACCTGAAAATGAACTTGTATGAAGGAAGTAAAGGAAGTAGGCTCCTCAAGGAGGTGGACTCTGAGGCCAAAAGGTAGATTTGGAATCAGGCAGCTCCAGATGGAGCGACCGGGGAACCAGAGGTATGCTCAGGAGGAGCATCAGAGGAGCAACAGTGCTATGGAGGAGCAAATTGGACAATGTAGAATGAGGAATAGTAAAACTGGACGATGGGCGACTATGAGTGCAGCTATGAGTGGAGTGAAACGTGATGGCAGAGTGCGAGAAAAGAAATGATGATAGATGAAGACATGACTGGAATGAATCCATGCGGTGGATGATGGCTTGAAGCTATAGTGGAGGTTCGATGAGACAAGAGAGGGTAATGCTTACGGAGTCATGAACCTGATTCATGGCGGCAGGAGGCGGATCAATGAGGTGTACGTGATTCATGATAGGTGGTGGAAAGAATCCGCAGCGGTCAGGATGAGAATAGGCACTAGGCTGAGAGAAGGTAACATAGGAATGGTTGAAGAATGCGATGATGGATTGATGCTGGGAAGATATATGAGTTGAGTGGACCAGGGTGTAGGGACTAGGGTAAGAGGAGGATACAAATAAGTAAGGTGATGGCAGGATAAGGAAGCACCCCAAAAAGCAGGATGAACATGAGGCAGCAGGGATCCGAGAGGGGTATGTTCAAGTAGATGTGAAAGAGCAGATCAATGTAGAAGTCAGGAGGTGAGGGGTATCAGGCGTGCTCCACGAGGAGAATAGGAAAAATGCAGACTGATGACAATGATGATGATAGCCACAGGAGTGCATCAGTTAGAACTCAAGAAGACTGAAGAAGAGGAGACAGGAAATGAATTGAAAACGAACTGGCGATGACGGAGGCAGCCAGCCAAGCAGAGGTTCGATAAAGCACCAGCCCATAGCAAGGGCAATGGATAGGAAGGCAAGGCCATGGTGGAGATAAAGTGAAATCCAGGTGACTGACACACTGAGCCAGAGAGAGCATCTGAGGCCATACAAGTCAGCGAGGCATACCAATTGAGTGACTAGAAATAGATGATCAGATCGAGGCAAAGGTACAATTTGCATCCAGATGCATGCAAAATTGTATGATGGACAATGAGAGTGAAGCCATGAGTGGAGTGAACCCTCGACAGCTGTTGATGAAGTGAAGCCATGACTGGATGTTCGATGAGATAAGAAATGGTTAATGAGGACCAGAGTCATGGACCTGAGACATGCGGCAGGAGAGACAGCGGATTGATGAGATGGCACTGATCCATGATCGGTATGCCCAAGAGAATTATTCATTGTAAGTCAGATGGAGTCGGTTGGGAGGAGAAAAGGCTAGGACAGAAATGGAAAATAGGAAACAGATGAGATACAATGAGGAAGTGAAGCCTAGGGGGCACGTACAGAAAGTGAGGCGAAAGGACAAAGGACGGTAGGGAGTGTCTAGATCGGTAAAGGAGGACCCAGCCAGTACATGGAGATCGAGTAGATGCAAGGCAGCAGAGATGGGAGTAGGCTGAATGAGAGGATGCTCGAATGAGCAATGTGAGTAGGAGACATTGAGGCAAATAAGGCATGCCTGGAACCAGAAGGAGTCAGGAATCTGAATCGTGCAGCAGGAGGGCTGTGGTTCGATGAGGTTTCATAAGATTCAGGATAGGTATGCCATTTGAGGGAATGGCATAGGAGTCCAGGATGGAATTGCTTGAGTAAGCAATGTAAAGAGATTAACCATGAGGTAAGGATGAGGGAATGATGACCGAGTCATGACTGAATACATTCGGCATGATGGCATTTGGAGCAGACTTTGAGTAAAGGACTTAAATAAGCTATAGGACCATGACTAGCAAGTGCCAGCTTCCTGCAATTTTGATACTGTTAACTCTGAGCCTTGGCACTGCAGTCCCCCATATGTTGCGGTTCACAACTCCTCTGTACTGTTGCTATCTATTTTTGTGAACCAGCATGAGTTAGAAAATAAATATTCACTGTTTCATCTCACACAAACAACTACTATTTTGAGAGGAACTCTCCTATGTAAAAGTTTGAATAGACTCCTGTAATAACGTGCTCAACACATTTACGTAAATGGCAGCTGGTGGTAATGAGGCATGGCAGATGCAGCTTGATGGAAAGCAGCGATCCTTAAAACATTTGATTCTAAGGAACAACACAACTAATCAAAAGTTCAGGAGTTGCTAAATGATGAGACAGTGGAACTGTGGGTCCCTTAATGTGAGACAAGCTTCACACCATTTTAATGAACTGCCCGAAAGTTAAGCATGTACAATGGGAAGAAATCTCTTAAGAGCCTGTTTGGAAGTTGATCATGTTCCAAGAGGTGTGAGGATTCTTAAAAGCCTACCAGTGGACAAAACAGAGAGGGATTCATGGACAAATGGATGGACATTAGTCACCGTGCCAGAAAATAATATTTGGAGCTCATTTTAAAAGAAAATGCTGCAATACAGATTGAAGGAACGGAGGAGATAAATACAAAAGAAATGGCCATTAATTAATTTTAAGACACTGTGCAATTTGAACAGCTACAAGATAATCTGCTTGACAATCTCAGAAGACATGAGAAGAAAATAAAAGCAACAAAGCACACAAAATTTGCAAGAGACACAAGAGACTACCAGGATGGCAAAGTGTTTAACTGGAAAACTGTAACACTGACACACAAGTAACACAGACTACAGCTATCTTGGAAATTAATTCAGATGTGCTGGACTATGGCACGGATGCCAGTGGGAAGGACAGTGCTGAATCCAAAGAAATTTTTTTTCTTTAGGAGAGGAGGAAGAGGTAGCGATACCTCCTCAGATGAACCAACCCATGCTGCAGCAAAGAACGAACAAATACACCTGCAACACAGGAGACAGACACACCAGGAGGCAGAAAACAAATCACAGAGGAAGAGGATCCAGAGGCAGATTTTTGAGCTAGAGGGAGGAACCAACGCTACAACTAAATGTCATAAACTTATCGAGTTATCAACTTAGTGATACTGAAATCTCAGTATTGAACTGTGGCCTCTCATTTACCCCACTAATCATTTTGATAACTTTGGAACCATTATAGATCTTATCAAAATGATACCTCGATGTGCTGCAGGTAGCGATGAGTCGCTGAATGTCAGAGGCAGCTGAAGGATGTCAGATTGAGATGCCGCGGGAAGCAGCACCATGCAGGAGCACCGGACCTGGGAGAAGGCTGGAGGAGAGAAAGACAGAGGGGAGGAGGTGAGGCAACATGAGAGCAAGTGGCCAGCTGCACCCAAAGAGAAGGGGCCGAAGCGGATAAGCCCAGGAGACAGCCAGTGAAAGCAGAGCATGGCAAACCTGGGACCAGGAAGCGCAGAGGAGGAAACTGGGAGGCAAGTGAGGAGCAGTGGAACAGCAAGGGATTGACAGCGCAAGGAAAAGCCAGAGGAGACTGATGGCAGCAGAGTTAGAGAAGCAACGAGGCCTGGAAATGGGAGCGAGGAGGAGACAGACGGTGACAGCAGGGGGAATGCAATCACTCACAGCGGCAGGGTAAAAGCAGCAGGAGGTCCAAAATGTGGATGGGAGGGGTGGGAAAAGCGAGTAGCCAAGGGAGGAATGGAAGAGGAGAATGAGCAGGTGGTTGGAGGTGCTGCAAAGCGAAGACACTAGGAAGAGAAGTACTCGAGGGAGGGAGCAGTGCCTCCAGCCATATGAAAAAAGAATCCTGGCGAGGCCCAGGATGTTGTGACATTTAAGCTCGATGGGGAGTAGCGTTGTTCCACCCATCGAACCTCAGACTTAAAATCCTCCCATTATATATTAGTAAGTTTGGGTAGCCACTAAACACCCTTGTTTTATTACCGGTCAAGGATATGATGAATAGTAGATACTCCATTGGGATCTAAAATTCCCTGAATCCCCCACCACCACCAACAACAACATGAACCATAACACTAACAATATGAACACTAAAGTTAAAAAACATTATTACAGTTAACATCTCGTTTCACCAGATTGGTGCCACAGAGGTGTACAGTGGGATCTGCTGATCTGCCCCCAGTCCTGTAGACTGCATGCCTGTTACATTAGGTTCATGATGGAACCACTGACCATCCTTCAGTGGCTCCTTGGTTACTCCTGTTGAACCAAATGAATGAAAGTAATAATAAAAGTTATTGTTAAGTTAACCAGATCTGATATAAATTCACACGCTCTCTGTAAAGTCTACAATTATAGCAAGTTATTATTCTGTGGATTATCTGATGTCCTGATAGAGTACTTCTTCAGGCTCTGATTTTGCAGCTCTGTCTTCAAGCAAATGATTCATGCCTCAGCATCACCCATGCACTGAGTATGTGCTACCAGTGCCATTTTCACCATTTGAAATCTTCTGTAAGATCCATCAGTGTATAAATATAATTTTATTGAACATTTTCCATGTCTGCATCATCCGTTTTTGTAGATAATAAAAACATCATGCTGATACAAAATGTGTGGTCTTGAGTCATGATTAGAGGGTGATAGTGGTGGTGTCCCTCCACCTTCTAAATTACAGCATGAGGAGTCATTCAGGTATACACTGGTTTAGTGAGACATTCCCACCCCAGGCAGTGTGAGTTATATAATATTTCTAATTGTATCCTTGGGTAAGGTGGGGAGACTGGGAGAGGCCTGGGCCCCCTCCCTGAGGGGAAGCATGAGGAGGGGACAAAATGGGCCAGACATGTGGGCCAATCGACTTGATGTGACTTGTAGGTGGTTTGGGAACGTTTCCAGCTTGGGGAAGGAATAGGGCTCACCTAGCACAGGGGGGGTGAGGAGGTATGCCACAGCTTGGCTTGTTATTACGGGACAAATTTACTATCTTTGCTGATAACCTGCAAGAAAGCCATTCCAGCATGAGCAGCAGAGCTCTGCCCTGTCATTCAGTGCAAGTGTGAGTTTTCCATTTTATACATTTGGTTAACTGTGGTTTGCCATGCCAGGATGGTAGGGAGCAGAGAGCTAACCACTCCCTTGTGATGGTTTTCTTGGCTTTTGTGAGTAAGATGTCAATGAGATATCTTGAATGTGAGTCCTGCATACCTCTGGGGAGTTGGAATAGTAGAAACAGTTCTGGGGTTAGGGGAATAGGCTTTCCAAATAGTTCCTCCAGCTCCTCTTAAAATATGTGGAAGAAGGAATAAGACAGGGCAGGTCCATGTGATATGGATGTGGGTGGGCTACACCTCCCACACAGTCTCCAGCATGAGGTGTCCCTGGAGGTTAGGTAATGTGCAGTGATGGTTAAAGTGTGGAAGTATCTAATTTGATGCTTCCACGTGTACTTTGCCCACCAGTGTAAACTAGTGACTCTGGAAGACATCTGACATGCCTTGTGCCCATCATCTAGGGGTACTGGAGTATTTATTTCTTCTTGCCATCGCTGGAGAATATTCTGCATGGAAATGCCACTGGGTTCAGCTAGAGCCTCATATAGAATGGATATCATATGTTCAGTGAGTCCTATTCTCATAAGAAAGATTGGGGAGGTGATGATGGCTGGGTGGGCATCAGGATTGCACAGGCCCAGCAGGAGAAGAGAAGAAATAGCTGAGTTGCAGGAATCTACAGAAGTCAACTTGCCTGAAACCCAATTCCCATTGGGCTTCAGCAAAGGATTTAAGTACGACCCCAGACATGAGTTAACATAGATATTGTAAGGAATGGCATTCCCAGTTACTGAAGTGTGCTGGGGAAATGTTCAACAGGGCAACAGTACAAAGGAGTGGAGAAAAGGATCTAGGTGAAGTGATTTACGGATGGAGGTTCAGGTCAAGACTTGGAACCTAACTCATGGGTTCAGGTTGATTACTGTCTGGTTTGTTATTTCTTTTCTCGTTTTTTTCCTTTTAAATTATAATAGTATTCACTATGGTTATGGTATTGTCACTTAATAATCAAGTTTATAAGGAGGTAATTGTGTACTGGTCTGAACTTGCCCCTAAGGAAGACGCAGCTGAGAGCTAAAGCGCAGGGCTGTTGTTGTGGCTTCTCAAACTTGCCAAAATAAATTGCACTAGAGCACTTTTGAAAAAGGAGTTTGTGTGCAGATGTTTTCTCAATATTTGTTAAGCTGGCTGCTTTATTTCCTGCACCACCACATATCTAGTACACACCTTTTGTTTATTTTTGCTGGTTACTGTCTTGGGATGGGGTCTATGTGATACATAACAGTGTCAGAGTCCTTGTTGGGGACGATTGAGGACTCCAATCTTTACCAAAGGGTTCGAAGGACACTCCGGTGATGCAGGGCTATGTAATGTAAATGTGCTCCCAGTGCATAACCTCAAATTTGGGAGAGAAATACACCTTTAGCTTTAGAATGAAAAGAGTTTTCAGTTTAATCCAGGTGCACTGCCCTGTCCAGATAAATTGAAAAGGTCTTTGTTCCAGTGCAAAAAGTGGAGAGTGGTATCGGAAGTGGAACATTCTGAAACAGGTATAGTGCCCTGGGAGGTAACCATACAAATCACTTTCTCTCTCCTGCAGAGATAAGGGTCAGAGTGTTCCAGTATGCTAGGTCCTGGGTGAGTTGTGTGGAGGAGGGAAAGTAGTTATTTCAGAAAGCCAAGTTCAGGGTTCTGAGAGAAAGGTACCCAAGCATTTCAATTTTTCCAAATCCCATCAGAAAGAGCAGTTTTGTTGGATCCCCAGGGGTGGGAGGTAGTGAAAGGTTAGGGCTTCTGTTTTGGTAGTACTCAGCTTGTATCCTGAGGCTGCACCAAAATAGTCTAGGATCCTGAAGACAGCTGGGAGTGACCTAATGGGGTCATTTAAATATGAGCACATCATCAGCATAAAAGAGTACTGTGCTCTTCTTCCCCAGTTAGATGCCCGTGATGTCACTAGCTTCGCATATGGCCTGTACCAGAGGTTTGATATAAATTGCAAAAGAGCAGGGAAGTGGGGGTACCCTGTTTGGTGCTCTTATGTGAGGAACATTTCTGAGTGGTGTCCTGAGACCTCCACACAAGCCTGAAGGCTTTGTAAACTTTCTGTAGGAGTTGGATTAGTGGGACAGGGAATCACAGCCTGCACATGGCAACAAAAGGAAAGGTCAGGAGACCTGGTCAAACACCTTCTTGGAGATCGCCACAGGGTCATAATGTCGCAAGACATTATGCACTAAAACAAGCGTGCTGCCAATACAGCGTGATTTCTTGCATGCAGCATAAGTCCTTCTTTGCGGGGCTCACCTTCCGCACCCCGTTATGGGGCTGTGCCCTGAACCCCAATAAGGATTCTCAACTCGGGGCTTAACATTGAAATCGCATGCAGTGAAAAATAAAAATTATCCGTGGTTTGGGACGAAATCAACCCGGTCCCAAATGCAATGCTTAGTCCCTGCTGCCAGTGGCTTACTCCATCTTACCATGGCAGCTGCTTGGCAGAACCCCATCCCAGCAGAGGTCTTATCCTCTGCCTGGAACAGTGAGAGGGTGCAATATCGCATACAGCAGTATTCATGGTATTGCACCTCTCGCCTTCCCTACACCGTTATTTTGGGTTAGCGCTAATGGTTAGCTAAACACAAGCTTTGACATATTGACCCAGTAGGCTTGGCATCACAGGTCAGGAGAAGCAAAGGGTGGTGGCAGCTCTTGATCATGTGAATATTGTGTAATACCAGTTTGGTGTTGTTGGCCTTTGTTCTGGAGCAGACAAACCAAGTTTGGTCTAGTCTCACCAAGGTGAGGAGGACCTTATTTAGCCCGTGGGCTAGTATGAGTATTAAAAACATGTAGTCAGTATTTAGGAATTATATAGGCCAGTAGGACCCACACAAAGGTGGTTTTGTCCATTTTGGATCACTGAGATTGCCATGTAAGCCCAGGTTGGGAGGGTGACCACCAGTCATGACCTCATTCATCGCTTGGAGTAGTAGGGGATGATTTGCTCTCTGGTGTTTTATAGAATTCTGCTCCATACCCATCCGTGTCAGGGGCCTTCATGGTTTAGGAGCATCTGAGGACTGTGTCCACCTCCTCAGCAGAAATTGCATCCATGAGGTGGTTCCTCTGGGAGTCAGTGAACTTGGGAAGAGAGATGGTACCCAAGAAGGAGTCAGTCAACTCTGGAGTCACCTGCTTTTCTGAGGTATAACGGGATAGATAGGAACAGACAGCATGAGTGATATCATGGAGTTTCACTGTCCAAGCCCCTGTAATGAGGTGGTTAATGGCTGCAATCATCGCCATTCAGCACTGTCTGTGGATTTGATATGGTAGGAGGAATGAGGCCCTGTGCCTACCTTATAATAATATTGGCAGAGAAATGTGAGGGTCATTTCTGTATGCTGCAGGCAGTGGGCGTCTACTTTACCCGCTTAAGATGTACCCCACTGGTGGGTGTCATCGAGGCACAGGTCAGGAAGCATAGGAAAAACCAGGTTGTAAACTTCACAACAAGAGTTTTATTTGTATTAGCAGTTACATAAAAAATAATCTTGTTCAGTATAACTATTTACAAAGGCCAAATAAACAGAAAAAGTCCATCTGAGTTTTTCTTCAATCTCTGTGTCTATCTAACATGCGATTGTAGCTCAGCTCTCTTATAAGTCCTTCCACCCCTCTTAACAAGCATCCTGTTTCTTCCAAAGTGTTCTTGTATGTTTCCAGGCAAGTGCTGGCAGGAACACAGTGTCTCTGAGCTGAGGCCCTTTTTCACAGCTCTTCTGCAAAAGGCTTAAAACTGCACTCAGGTAACTTCTTGAGTTTCCAATAACCTTTTCAAGCATCTCAAACCACAATTATATACATTTCAAAAATTAACACTATATAATTTCTAAACAAAGGGATCCCAATATCAGTTACATCTCCACATAATGATTTACATATATTTTTATACCAGCAGATATGCAAGGGAGAAAAAGACAAACAGTAAGGGAAGACTGAGAGATAGTGAGGCAAATAATTGCAAGACTGTCGGGGTGATCAAATCCTAGGTCTCACAGGAAAATTTGGTTGTGCAACCAGACAGACAAGAGACAGGAAAGGGAGAATAGAACAGATCCTTGCATTTAAACACTTTCTATAACAACTGGGACAGGGTCCTATTCCACCCTGTCACAGTGGGCCATCTGCAAAGAGTTCAATGTGTCCTCCAGCTGTTGCTGATGTTCATGCTTCAGTTTGGTCTGTGCTGATGTGTACTGTATAATGTGTCCCCGGAGGACAGTTTTCAGAGTCCCAACAGATGGAGTGTGATACTTCTGTGCGAATATTTTCACATAGGAGCTCCTCGATTTTCTCATGGAGGTGTTCCTTAAAGGAGCAAACTATCTGGATCCTTCCACAAGCCCATGGAAAGATGCAAGTAAAGCTTATCAAGGGTTGCAGGTTGGAGGAGAGGAGGGAGGGAAATAAGCACCTTCAGATTACCTCAAGGGCTGAGAAAACCAAGGGTAACTGGCAGCAGAAGGGAGGCAAGAAGTATTAGATCATACCTTTCCTGTGAACAATGGGCTCAAAACAAGCAGGAACCACAGTTGGAAGTCACTCTGCTCTGACTTCAGTAAGAGGTTTTGTTTCAGTGTTTGTTCTTCAGTTCTGACATGAGTTTCTGTATGGCAAGCTGCTCCACGTTGGCAATGCTGCACCTTCTGTTGGTCTGGGCCCAAAGGCCCTGTGATAGTTTTTTGATAGGGACTGGGTGGCGGGTGGGTGCTGTGGGAGAAGAACCCGATCTTCCTGGTTTGTAGTCCACGATGCCAGCCTCCAGTGTGTCAAGGTCTGACTCCTCTGGGAAATAGATTGCTGTTTTCAAAGGGTAGGAGTTAGAAACTTCAGTTGTTGTTAAGGACTTTCATCACAGGAGCATGTACCTCTGTCAAGCAACTAGTGCAGGAGGTAGTCGTTATCAAAGACTAGGCGAGTACCCTGGTACAGGACAGTTTTCTTCTACCAAGCTATGTGCAGGATTGTTTCTTTCCCTTAGAGTCTTGGCATTTTAGAACTGCAGCGCACAGTCTGGAGTCTTGAGAGGTGGCTTGGTCCCAAGAGCATGGAAGCTCTATTTCTACTGTACAGGAAGATGGGAGGGTGGGAAGGCTAGTTCTGTACAGAGCAGGTTCTGGAAAAACTGGATCATTTCCATGCCCTCTGCTACCAGGATGATTATTATAGATATTTATTTGTTTTATTATTTTGGTAGCCAGGTAAGGCCCACTAGGCACAATGCCTGTTTTCAGGGATGGCCCAGGAACACTGGGGAGAGTAAGTGACTTGCTCAGACAATATGCAAGTAGAAGTTGTGGAATCAAACCCAGGTCTGCTGGATGCACCAAGTTCAGAGAGGAGAAGACTGTTTGGCCAACGGGCTCAAAAAAAATCCCCGCCTCCTGAGTGACCCCTTGCCAGTCCCAGCTCCTGCTTGCAAAGGGAGAGGCAGTTGGGCCACTGGTACATTTAAAAATATTCCCCGGCCCTAGTATGATTGTCTCACTGGTCACGCTCTGTCGACGAGGGAAGAAAACGGCCAGGCCACCAGGTCCTTAATTTGAAAAAAGCCCCATGTGATCCGCCACCATGTGTTCTCCTATCAGATCCTGGCTCCTGCTAGTTAGTTGAGACAAGTGCCATGTTACTGGGCCCTTTATTAACCCTCATCTTTGATCCAATCAGCAAGAGAAGAAGACAGCTGCCCTGGACAGACTTAAGAACTGGGTGACCAAGGAACTAGATTAAGGTGGAGTGGTAGACGAGCTTACCTAGATTTCAGAAAGGCTTTTGACACTGTTCCACATAGGAGATGAGTAAGCAAGCTGGGTAGCTAAGGACTGGGCCCTAAGGTGGTAAACTGGATAAGAAATTGGTTAGGGACTAGGCAAGCGAGGTGGTGGTAAACGGAGTTCATTGTGAGGAAGAGTGGGTGACCAGCGGGATGTCTCAGGCATCATTGCTGGGACCGGTCCTCTTAATGTTTTTATAAGCAACACTGTAGAGAAGCTGGAAGGAAGATCTGCCTTTTGTGGATGACATGAAAATCTGCAATAGGGTTGACACTGGGGGTGAGCAGAGAACTGAGAAGGGAGTGATCAAAGGTATGGCAGCTGGATCTTAATGCAAAACGTGCAAAATAATGCACTTAGGGCACAGAAACCAAGGGGTGGAGTACAAATGGGTGTAGTGGTATTGACAACCACCAAGCAGGAAAGAGACTTGGGGTAATCATATCAGATTACCTAAAGGTGGCCAGGCAGTCGCGACAAGGCAGTCGGGAGGGCTAGTGGGAAGCTGGGGTACATAGGGGGTATCACCAGCAGAAAGAGGGAGGTGGAGTGCCTCTGTATAGATTGCTGCTAAGACCCCAGCTAGAATACTGTGTCCAGTTCTGGAGACCACATCTACAGAAGGACACAGACAGAGTGGAGGTGGTTGAGAGGAGGGCAACTAAAATGGTGCACGGTCTGCATCAAAAGTTCTAAGAGGAGAGACTAAAGGACCTCAGTATGTACACCCTGGAATAGAAGAGGAAGAGGGGATATAATAGAGAATTTTAAATACCTCACAAGGGTAAATAAGCTACAGAAAGGAAGGAAGCCTTTTCAGAAGAATAGTTACTCAAGAACAAGGGGACATGCTCTGAAGCTGGAGTAGGGTAGATTCAGGAGAAATGTGAGGAAGTACTTCTTCACAGAGAGAGTCGTGGATTCCTGGAACAGCCTTCCAGTGGAAGTGGTGGAGATGAAAACAGTGGTGGGGTTCAAGAATGCATGGAATAAGCACAATGGAATTATGGTGGAAAGGAAGGAGGGAGTGAAAGAGCTGTAGATCGGGCATAGTTTGCAGTATAGTGTAGATAGGGAGAAATAGGCAGACTGGATGAGCCATGCAGTCCTTATCTGCTGTCAAATTCTGTATTTGTATGTTTCTATGTTAACAAGGGTTAAGAAGAGAGAACCCTACTGTAGTACCAGCAGCAACTGTTTATGGTGGCACCACAAGCAGCCCTGCTCCACTGGCAGCTGTTTGTGATGGCACTACCCTCCTGGACTTAGCATAACTTGGTAGACTCATCTCTGGGAAAACAAAAGAATTGTACATTTACAGTACTGTATGCACGTTTGTGCATATATTTGTGTGTAATGTAGTGCCCTGCGGTGGGAATCTATGTGCAGGTTGCCTTTAACATTATATGCTGTCCTACCCAGGACCTCCATGTAAATGAGCTTGCTCAGTGAAGTCTTTTCCTGTGAAATACATACAAATACAAACACAACAGGCATTATGTGTATTTGTTGATGCTGATGAGCATGCAGCGGGTTTCTACAAGTGTGGTGGGGTCTGTGTACAAGCGAAGTGGGGTCTGTGTATAGTAACTGTGGATCTGTGGAGGTAGAGGAGTGAATCTTCTGTGGAAGAGCAGCAGGATCTATGTTTGGGTAAGGTATGGTGGTTTCCGTGCACATGTCGCAGGATCAATATGCAGGTGTGATGGGGTCTGTAAACATGCAGCCGAGTTGGTGTACATGTTCAGGGTGGGTCTTGTGCACATCTAGGGATCTGTTTGCACTTGCTGGGGTCTGTGTACACTTTCCAGGATATCTGCTTGTGCACCAGGGTCGGGTCTGTGTGCCTCCTTTGTGGTCTGTGTGTGTATGTACTTAGGGGGTCTTGTGTGTCTTTGTGTGTGTTCATGGGTGCAACAGGGTCTATGAGAACAGCTTGTGTGTGCATGTGTCTGGGTCTGTATGTGGGGACATGCTGCAGGCTGTGTGTATTATGGGCTGTGAATATTTGCACATCTCAGTCTCAGTATATCAAGGGCTCTCTGTGTGGGTTTGTGTAATGCTGGGAGTTTGTGTGCCGGGCTGTGAACATAGGGATCTCTGTGTTTGTGTATAGGTGCTCACGTTGAGGCTTGTGTATAGCGGTGTCTATGTACAATCTCTGTGTTTGTGTGAGTGTCTGTAGTCAGTGGATTTCTGTGTGCTACATTTAAGCAATATACCACAAGAAGAGGGTGGGTGATGCAGGATTTACCCATGCCTGGTGTGTTGTTGTTCAGCGAGGTGCAGCTGAGTTACCAACAACATACTAAGTGGAAAAATCCTGCATCACCCACCTTCCTCGAGGGGTATATTGCGATTATACAATTAGGATGTTTTGAAATTAAATTTGGGAGATTAGAGGGTTTACTAACTGTAAGCATGTATAAATTTATATATAGATTTATTGTTTTGAAGGAAAAAATAGTCTGTCACAGAATTGGCATGCCCTGAAGCAAGACGGGCAGGAGCTGCTATTAGTGCCGCTGGCAGTTCACACACCAACCTCTAGCTGCCCACTTGTGCTCGTTATCAGTTAGGTTGCAGCAGTTGATGGTACCGACAACCAGCCATAGTACCATCGCTGTTTTACAGATTTTGAGGTAAATGATTATAGGGAGACGCAAAAGGAAGGGCTGATCAGCAGCTGTGAATGAGAGGTGGGAAAGCTATGTGGCTCCATATTCAGATGTTGCGATGGAGTGTCAGTGACAACAGGGCCGGAAAACAGTAGCGTGGAATGTTTTTTTTTTGTATTTTTTTTTAACCGATAAGAGGGTTGTGTAAGAAAGGTATCAAGCTGTCACTGTAGGTAGCAATGTTGTGGAGGCGGGTGAGAGAAACGGGAGATTTGTGGTGTGTCGGGTAAACAAAGTTGTTTGGAAGTCCCCTAGTTTTCTGGTTTATGGTTTCGGGTGTTGGAGTGATTCACAGGGGGTCCCTGATGTGGCTGGCTGGCGATTGGCACTAGTTTCCGTGGGTAATATCACGATTTACACGTTGTAAATCCTTATAACCAACCAATCAGATGGCAGAATTTAACTTGCCCATTGTATAATGTAACTTTTTCAACATAATAAAGCATTTTTGAAGCATTTCTAATGTCAGTCACATTATTAGTGTCAGTGGCTCTAGTAGGTAGCACACTCACCGTAGAGGCCGGAGATCAGAGGGCTGTGGGTTCAGTTCCCACATCTGGCACTTGGTTAATATCCCAATACTGACACTGTAGTGCAGCATGAGAGGGTGCTGCATTTCTGAGGTGCCGTCTTTCAGATGAGACATTAAACTGAGGTCCCATCTGACTGGACTGGTGGTAGTTCAGGTGGATGTTAAAGATCCCATGGCACTTATCGAAAAAGAGTAGGGAAATTTTATTGTGGGACAAAAACAAATACAAATTAGGAAAACAAAGAAAACTCATTACACAGCAATACAGAATTCAAAACAAAGGTAAAACAGAAACAAACAACGAATAAGTACCATAGTAGAGTACAGTAATGAAAAACCACTACCAAACATAGTCATGATAGAATGCCCCAATACAAAATGTAACACCTTATACTGCCTAAAATCCCCACACAGCTGTGAAATGCAAAAGGAAGAAAAATAATACGTAGTAGTTTCCCAAAAAGAACATAATACAATGAAAACCATTACCCAACCCACACCACCTTTTCCAAAAATGCTGGCATACAACCTCCCCATAGTACGAATTCATAATGATAAATTTTATCTGCACTTGGCATAACATGTCCCACACAGTGACTTCTTTTGTTGCAAAACCTTAAGGCATCTAGCATGCCAGATCACCTATTTTAAACAAGCAGATATTACCCAAAACTTACTCTTCTGCCATTTTCTCCATCCAGTCCCCAATTGTCCCAATATCAAAATATCATAAGTCATCTGTGCAAACAGACCTTCACCCCATAATGCAGCCAAAGAAGCCCAAAATCCTTGCATACAGGAACAGTCAAAAATAAATGTTGTCTAGTTTCAACTTGACCCAAACATGCCCCTACTAGACAAACCCTTTCATCCAGCATTTAATGTTTCTGATTTCCTTAACATTTAATCGCTGATGCTCACACAACCAGACCATGTCCTGCATTTTTAATGGAATTCTTGGTTCAATAATACTGTCCAATAACAGTAGATAATCAAAGTGAGCAGAAATATTAAATACTGATTCTTCCAGATAACTTTGTGCAAGAATAGTTCTATAATATTTCCTTCTATCAGTGTCCACAAACTAATGGAGCACTATTTCCCACAACCTGACATATTTCAACGAGGTCTGTATATAGGAAGGCAAACATTTATCAGAAACATGCAATTTTCCTCTCTTCCATGCTTCCAAAAACTGAGGTTCCCAGTGTTTCATACTATCAACACCAAATCCTGTACTCCCTAACTTCAGCGGACGAACAGTACTATAAAAAGTTACTAAACAAATAAACCAATGGCTGTACCATATCGAGCCAATCTTCCTTCGAGCCCTGTAGGTATGTGCCCTTTACAGCATTCAGGCGACTGCCCCATAAAACAAAAAGAACAGTCCCATTAACTTAGCATGCATACTAAAGGGTACTGGACATATATGGGAGACATACACAAAAACAGGCAAAATATAGGCTTTCAATAAATAAATCCTTTTCTTCCTTGTCATCTTCCAAGATTTCCAAGACATAACTTTTCTGTGTGCATCATCATATACCAACTCCCAATTCATTTGTTCCGCTCTTCTAGTGCCAAACAACAACCCTAGTATTTTAATCTCTTCATGTTCAACTGGAATGGAAAACTGCGAAGGTATAGATGCATTACCCAAAAGCAGTAGTTTACACTTAGAAAGATTAAGTGTAATCCCTATAATATCATGCATATCTGCCAAAACATCAAGTACACCCCTGCCCTGATTCTAAATCTGTACAATAACCATACAATCAACTGCATAAGCAGACATCTTCGGATACATCTTACCAGTCCTATCACAAACAGGTCTTATCTCAGTTGCATGTTCTATAAGTCATTGTAGTGGATCAATCGCAAAACATATAACAGGACTTAACGGACAACCCTGCCTTACACCATTCTGCAGTTGAACTGAAGTCCCCAAGTGCCCACTTAGCAATGGTATCATCATAGCCCTTTCATATAAACACTGGAGTACACTAACAAATCGATGCAAAGCCCCATACAGTAGGAGAGTATCTCATAGACGACCATGCTGTATGGCATCAAAAGCAGTTTCTTGATCCAAAGACATTAAGTATCCATCTAGCTGCATATTTAAACCTTGTTCAAAAATTTCCTAACAAAAATCTAATTCTGTTGAATATGTCTGCCAGGGATTGCACACGTCTGATGAGGCAAAATCACATACATCGCTACCCGTGCCAATCGTGATGTTAAAATTTTGGTAAATATCTTATAGTCAGAGTTTAATAGACTCAAAGGTCTCCAATTCTGGATATTCTGTGGATCACCTTTTATATAAAAAGTCATTACTCCCTCCTGCATACTGGAGGTCAAACTCCATCACCTAAAATCTCCTCATACACTACCCAGAAATCAGCATCAAAGCAGATTTAAAATGTTTATAAAATTCATTAGAAATGCCATCCAACCCGAAGGTATGAGCTGATAAATGATCTATTGCTATACCAATCTCCTCCTCAGTTACTGGACGCATCAATGCTTCTACTTCATATTCAGGAATCTCAGACAAAGGCCCAGCATTCAATGGAATAGTCCTCTGTGCACCCACAGCTTTCTGGTAAGTATAACATAAATGATCCGTGAATTCACTATTTGGATACCAGAATGCGAGTAATGCACTATCCCATCTCGTCCAATCAAAAGCTCTCATTGTCAATTTCTGCACTCCTGTAATTCAATCTCATAGGGATTAACTAACTCCTTTCTCACCTGTGTAACAAATTGTTAACATTTAACAGTTTCTCCCTCCTCCTTTTATGATATTCACACATTTGTTCCTTAAGTACTTTAAATTGCACCTGATTCTCATCGCCAGTCTCCCAAGCTTGTGTCAAAAGTTTTAACTACCGAACTCTCAGATGTAGTACTCTAAATATTTTGAACTAGCCAAAGACCCTGACGCTCATTTCAAAAATCCCTGATATCCCTCTTCGTATTCTCCCCACTCTCCCCAAGAATCATATAAAATTAAACATCTTGTCGGACAAACAATAAATCACGCACTCCTGCTGTACTGCCTCCTGCTGTAAAACAGATGCATTCAATTTCAATAACTTCTTCCAAAAGTAATTTTATGCTCTAAACCTATCCTAGCCTGGACCTGCACATGATCAGAGGTTTCTAAAGGTACAATGTTAACTGTTGCACCAGTCAACCAAGAGAAACAAACCAGAAATCAATATGGGTTGACAGTCTGCCTTTATAGAATGTATGTTCCGGACCTTTTTCCACAAGATCATAAATATCACATAAGCCTGCAGTAGTCAGGATTTTCATCAATGCATTTGTATCGCTATACACTTTTGAGTTTGTCGACCCCAATCCTAGGCGATACACCACAATTAAAATCTTCCCCCACCACAAAATCAACTTAGAGGTAGAGAGGAAAGGTTCAATAATACAATAAGGCCACTCTATCAGCCTTAGTTTGTGGCACATACACATTAATCACTCGATATGCTAAACCACCAATAACCACATCCACAAGCAACACTCTGCCAGGGAAACATCCAAGACTTTCAAGATTTGGACAGGCAAATCAAAACACAAAATACCCACACCTGAACAAGGCACTTCTCCCACCGACTATAAGGATAGCCCCCACCTCCAATCCTTTTTGCCTGTTCTATCTCAGAAATTGTGTGCAATCTAGTATCCTGTATAAAAGTAATCTGGCCTACATTTTTATGAAAACTAGCAAAGGTAACAGTATGCCTCTGATAGTTATGAATACTGTTAACATTTACAGTAGAGATAAGAATAGAAGACAGCATGAAAAAGAGTCAGAAAGTCCAAACAGTAAATCCACATCATTTACTTTTTTCCTCTTTTCGGCTTAGGCTTTTCAACCTTTCCAGTTCCAACTGGAGTCTCAAGTTGTGATGAAGTCACCGATGAGCCATCAGACTCACCACCCCATCACCATCCAGTACCTCCATAAGAATGTCAAATGGATTCTGAACCAGAAGTTCTTCCACTATAAGGGTCCCTTTGTGCTGCTTTTAGACCGCTGGACCCTTTGTAAGGGTAAGTCCTCCCTCTCCCTGGTGAAGCATCACCACCTCCATCTCGTCCTGAATCACAACAGAGACAGGCCCAGTAGTGTCACCCTGCAAAGCCTGCACATCCAGCTCATGGTCAGACAACTCCTGTTCCAAAACCTGAGGGACTTCCAAATCCACTGGATCCTGTAAACCACCCTGAGAGGGTACAGAAGGAGCCTGGGTACAGTCAGTGACATCCACCGGCACTACAACAGGCTCAGAAGGTGATCTTGAACCTGGGTCAACAGCAGGAACTTGCTGTCAGTCAACTGATCCATCAAATTACTGGCTCTCATTTTCTCCTTTGTGCCGTAGCAACACAGACATCATGCTCAGCTCGGATAGATTGATTATGAGATGCCCAGGAACAGTTTCTAAAATTGTGACCACTTTCTTCACATAAATTACATTTCTGGAGCTGTCTGCAATGTGCACCAGTATGCCCAAAATCCCACAGAAGCCACATTTCTGATTTTTGCACACATTACTTAAGTGCCCAAGATCACCACACTTATAGCAGGCTCTGGGCTGACCCGATAAAATAACACTCCTATCGTGTCCCACAAAAAACAATTAGGCAAATGCTGTATAGCCCCTGCTCTTGTTTGAGCGTAACTTCATACTTCCAGCCCCCTGTCCACAGGTGTTCCTCATCCAGAATAGGGTCAGGGTAGCCAGTCACCTGGCAATGTTGTTTCAACCAATAAGTGATATCCGCACATTCACTCCTTCATTACGATAGAGGACAGTAATTGTCTTAGACATGGGGTTTAGTCAGAGGTATAGCAATAAAAGGCTGCCATACAGGACCATTCTTAAGTAGGTTATACTGTTTCCAAAATCATTCAAGCCCATTAGGATGTTTAAAACTAACATCATAAATGGTGTCCCCAGGCATATGTATCAGGCACAAATTTTGTATGCAGAAAACTTCATACTAGTCTTAAGCAATGCTCTTCCCACAAACAATCTATCAGGTGCATCCAAGGTTGCACCTCTGAATTTTAACTGAACTGCATTGCACCACATTGCTGGCTCTGAAACATTCCTAATATGAGAAGGAAAAAGTTTCTCACGTGCCCCTGCATGCCAAACAGTTGGTTTAGTGGTCTGCAAACCAGTAATAACATCACCAGGATCGGATCCCTCAGAGACAGACAATCCAGCCTGCACTGTCTGAGCTCAGACCACAGCGGAGACCAGTTGGGGATCTAAAGGGACTGGGGAAGGGGAGAGCTGGACCACAAAACAGGCTCCCTATTTTCACCCTCTAATGCATTAATAGCTAACAGGAGATCCCTTGCCCAGTCTAAGCAGGAGACTCACAATCCACCAAGATCTGACCAGGTGTACTCTGAGAAGAGGAAGCCTGAAAGCCTGACCCAGTACCATTTTCTCGAAATGTAGGGCAACAAAATCATTTCCCAAGTCAGGGGCTTTGCATCCCAGCCAGAGCCATCAGATTTTTAACCCACCCCGCAGCTTCTAGGGAGCGAGAAACCCAGTCAGTCAGAGGAGGAAAGGAACTGACATTCCTCTGCAGGAGCAGCACCAGCAGTCTGTAAAGGGGCATGAAAACCCTCCCCACCAACCCGACCTTTCTTCCCTGGCAGCTGTTGTTCTTTGGGGAGAGATCCTAGGGGACCCACCAGTAGAAATACCTATATGAAAACAGACGTTGGAGGGCTCAAGCACAGAAAAGAAGTACCATGTCCAGAATTTAAACCAAGCTCAGGCATTTTTCGCTCTTCCAGAACCCCAGAGGCAGATGTAACATCCTGCACATCTACCTGCTGCATGCGGTCCAAACACCCTCTCCCATCCGAATCACTCACACTGTCCTTACTAAGCGGTCCAGAGAGTCCACCACAGCCTCCTCGATACATTCTGCGGCTACCTCAGCCGTCAATAACATCCACATGTGCAATGGCAATGTCTTCGCATGGGTGCATCCATACGTCACTGCACCAGTCCTGGTGCACTCCAACAACAGCAACTTAGTTCCTGCCTTCTAGCAGTAAACTGGCATTCCTCAGCAGCAATCAGCTTGCTGGATATCTACCGATTCGCCACTGCTCGTTCAAGTCATAACTTCCTGCAGCGATTCTGTCCACGTAGGGGAAACCTCTTGAAAAGAACCCCCAAGAATGCCTATAGCAGGATCAGCCTCACTAAATTCGAGACCGGGGAATAGGCCTGTTCCCGCCCCCTGCACATCCATTCTCCATGAAGTCTCAGGAGACTGGCCATAGCAGCACTAGTCACAGCACCATCTGCCTCGGAGTAGGGAATTTTATTACAAAAGGAGGACTTCATTACAATCTATACAAACAATACAAATAGAATACAGAATCTCAAATAATACATACATGACAAAAACAAGTTGTGTTCCATGAATAACAAAAACAGTACATAAATCAATCACACCAATGTCTACAGTTTAACCACAAATGAGCAACTCTAGATAAAGGATATTTATACAAATCATCAGTAAACAATAGTTGTGTAGCCTTTTTCACATTCAAAATACTGCAGTCTGATGAATCCATTTTTGCTGTAGTATCCACAGGCATCTAGCCTGCCATAAATGATATCTAATCAGAACAAACAGAACATAGATTGTATCCTTATAATTTTCAAGCAATCCTGGATTGTTACATACATAATCTCAGCATACCTCTCAACTGTACCACATTACGAGGAATGTTCCTCATTTACTTCACAAAAGCTTCCTGTTCCACATTGTGAGGACTTGTTCCACATTAAAAGTCAACATTTTAAAGCAAAAATCCATACTAAATGATACAAAGAATATATTATTCAATTAACAGGAGACTTTCTGAACATAAATGCAACATGTTAACAGTATTTTAAGCTTCTTAGGTAAAGACTTGATTAAGTGTTCCACATTTTGCCCATTTGTTCCACATTTTGACAGACAATGTTCCACATTTGGGGACAAAAGGTTGAGAGGTATGAATCTCAGTGTACTGCAACTTCAAAACAATTGCTCTCCCACTCTTTGCTAAAATATCCCAAAACAACTGAGCAAATCTGCAATCTAGAAACAAATGACTCTGAGTTTCTAATATCTGACTACAAGTATCCCGGACAATATCTATCTGAAGCTGCTTATGTTTATTATTGCCCTTAACCCCTAGTCTCCCATAATTCCCCAACCACACACAGTCCCATGCATACAATGGAATCCTAGGATTAAGTAATTGTTTCAGGACATACTGCTTCCATTGCGCTGGACATAAGGAAATTCGAACATCTGTAGTCTCATGATTAAAGATGTGTTGATACAACTTTTTTCTGTCCCCAATAAGTATAACAGCTGGAGTTAATTTCCTTTAGAGCCCATTTAATTCCCTCCAAACCATACTTCAGCATGGGCTGTGTCTTTCCCAACAATCTGGCCTCATCTGTTGCCATGGCTCAACATTAGGTGCCACCCAATAATCCAACCATTCTTTCCAAACTATAGCTCCAGGTCGGAGACACTTCCCAAAATTATAATCCAAAAAATACTATAAAAGAAGGCAATGGGGTCAAGCATACCTAACCTCCCTTCAGCTTTTGATCGATAAGGATGATTTCACAGGATTGGCCTGGAACCCCAGAGACCTTGGAAAATAAACTATAGATCCTGGTTAGTACTTGCTTAGGAGGAGGGTAAACATAAGCAATGTACAAAAAAGGGAACCAATAAAGTTTTAATCAACCAAACACGTTTCAATTTATCAATGACTTTCTGTCTCCATCCCAAAGCACCCTGTCTGCTCGGGCAATAACTGCCTCCCCAGTTTAAAACAGCAGCATTAGGTGAACCAAACACAACACCTAAGATTTTCAGAGGCTCTGTAGTAATGTGAATTCCTGCAATAGTACCTGAGGCAGGTAAGGAGTCTGACCCAAAGGTACCCTCCACTTTTAACAAAATTAATTCGGGAACCTGAAATTGCAGAAAAAACCTGAAATACAGATTGCAAAGCATAGTCATCTGTTTGGGGGCTAGTGTTAACACCACATCATCTGCATAGGTCAAAATGTTTATGGGCTGTGAACAACGTGGCAACCCACTAGCCCTATTTTTTTTTCTTTAGTTGTTTAACCAGGAGTAGCACACTAAGCTGAAAGCTTTTTACAGGAGCGACCTGGGAGCACAGGGGAGGTTAAGTGACTTGCTCAGGGTCACACAGTATGCAAGTGGAAGCTGTGGATTCAAACCCAGGTCTGGTCTGCTGGATGTCACCAGATTGCAGCTCAGAGCCTTAAACCACTGCACTATATGCCTCCAAATCCCCTCATTATGTAGACATAACCTAATAAAAATATCCATACAAAAACATACAGTAAGGGCTCAAGGGACAACCCTGCTGAACACCCCGTTGTACAATAGTTTTATCCCCATACCAACCATTCACATTAGGAATCACAACTACATCCCTGTACAATAATTTGATCCAACCTATAAACATTTCTGGAATTCCAAAAGCTTTTAATACCAGGAACAAAAATCATGGCAGAGATGATCAAAGCTTTTTCCTGATCAATAGTAATTATCCAACCAGACAACCCTCCCTGTTCTCCTTGATAGAACAGTTCCCAAAGCAAAATCAAGTTATCCTTTGTTGTCTACCCTTAACAGCACAAGTCTGTACTTCACTAACTATATATTGTGCTACTTTGTTAAGCTGCCCCAATAACAGCTTAGCTAAATGTTTAACATCTGTATTCAATAGACTTAAAGATCTCCAATTTTTAATATCCACAGAAGGGCCCTTCTTATGTACCAGTACTAATATAGCGACTTTCATAGAGGAAGCCAATCTATCGTCATGTAACATATAGTTATACAAAATTACCAAAGCTGGGGCTAGGTGATCTTTAAACTGTTTATAAAGACCTGCAGCTATACCATCAGAACCCAGGGCAGAGCCTACTTTACATAGATACATAGACAGTGTCGGCAGATAAGGGCCTATGGCCCACCCAGTCTGCCCATTTGAGCTTGTAAGTTCAGTTTATGTTTTCCAGAAGTCTGTTGCCCTTACCCCTGACCTCCAGAATTCCTTTATGTCTATCCCATGCATTCTTAAATCCGTGATTGTTTCAGTTCCCACCACTTCCTCTGGCAGGGTGTTCCACTTGTCCACCACCCGCTCTGTGAAGAAATTCTTCCTCACGTTTCCTCTGAATCGTCCTCCTCCAACTTCATCCCATGCCCTCTAGTCCTGGAACATCTTTTTCGCTTAAAACAGTGTATTCCTGCACCCTGTTCCGCCCTGTAAGATACCTGTATGTCTCTACATGTCCCTCTCTCTCCTCTCCTCCAGGGAGTACATGTTCAGTTCCTTCAACCTGTCTTCATAGGACTTATGATGCAATCCATGCACCATCTTTGTTGCCCTCCTCTGAACCTTCTTACCCTGTCTCACATCTCATATAGGTAAGGTCTCCAGAACTGTACACTGTACTCCAGGTGGGGCCTCACTAGTGTCTTGTATAGTGGAATTATGACCTCCCTTTTCCTGCTGGTGATGCCCTGCCTATGCATCCCAGCATCCTATTTGCTTTACCTGCTGCCTTGTCACACTGTTTCCCTACCTTGAGGTCATCAGAGATGATAACCCCAAGATCCCTTTCCTGCTTGGTGCATGCTATATCCTCACCCCCAACTGATATATTGTGCCAGAGTTTTGAGCCCCATATGCATTATCTTGCACTTCTTTGCATTGAATTTCAACTGCCAAACCCCTGACCATTCTTCAAGTTTCTGCAGGTCCCTTCTCATTCTGTCTACACCCTCTGGTGTGTCTACTCTGTTACAGAGCTTTGTGTCATCAGCGAACAGTGAAATTCTGCCTTCTAGGTCCTGCGCAATGTCACTGATGAAGATGTTGAATAGGACGGTCCCAGCACTGATCCCTGTGGTACCCCACTGGTCACTCTTCCCTCTGTGGAGTGACAGCCATTTACCACCACCCTCTGTGTCTTGTCGCCCAGCCAGTTACCTACCCACCACACTACTGTCCTGCCCACACCCATATTTCCCAGTTTATGTAATAGTCTTCTATGTGGCACAGTGTCAAGGCCTTGCTGAAGTCCAGATAGGCCATGTCCACTGCCCTCCCTGATCCACCTCCTAGTCACCCAGTCAAAAATTCAATGAGGTTGGTCTGACATGACCTCCCTGGTGAAACCATGCTGCCTTGGGTCCTGTAGTCCATTGACAACCAGATGTTCCACCAATCTCTCCTTCAGTAGGGCTTCCATGATCTTCCCACTACCGAGGTGAGGCTGACTGGTCTGTAGTTTCCTGTGGCCCCATTGCTTTATCAACTCTTATTACTTCCAGTTCCTTCAGGACCCTTTCTCGTGTAAAGGGACTTGTGTCCATTTCTGCACCATTCTCACCCCTTGTACTCCTTTGCTTCTCCTGGTACTTCTCCCTATCCCCTTCTGCCTGTGTCTTTTGTATTGCCTGAATGCAATCTTTTTGGCTTTCACTTTCTTTGCTACCTCTTTGGAAAACCATAATGTCTCCTCTTCCTTTTCCTCTTGCTAACCTGCTTAATGCATAATTCTGTTGCTCTTGTAATCCCCATTTTAAATACTGTCCACTGTTCCTCAACCCCTGATTCCTGCCCCATTCCCTTAATGCCTCTTTCAAGTATCTCCCATTTTCCCAAAGTCTGTCCCCTAAAATCCAGGATATGTGTTTGTGTGGTTTGGTTCTGCTCTTTCTGTGATTTCAAACCACAATGACTGGTGTCACTATTCCCCAGGTGCTCCCCACTGTTACCCCATCACACTGTCCCTGTTTGTGAGCACAAGGTCCAGTATTGCCTTCTGCGAGTTGGTTCCATGACCAGTTGCTTGAGGAAGGCACCCTGAAGTGAGTCCAGGATAAATCTGCTCCTAGTTGATACTGCTGCTGGGATGCTCCAGTCACATCTGGAATATTGAAGTCTCCAACCAGTACTACCTCACCTTGTCTGCCATCCTTTGGATGGCTAGCATCAGCTCCTATCTGTTTCTTCCTCCTGGGCTGGTGGTCTATAGACCACACCTGTGCGAATGGCTGGCCCCATTTTCCTTTCCAGCTTAACCCACAGTATCTCTCCCCATTTTGTTCCTCCTGGATCTCTGTGGCCCTTATGTCATTTTTCACATACAGTGCCACCTCCTCCCTTCCTGCCTGCCCTGTCTCTTCTGAATATGTTGTAGCCAGGTATGGCCATCTCCCAGTCATGGTTATCATTACACCAGGTTTCAGTGATGCCCTACAATGTCCAGGTCTGACTGCACCATCAACTGCAACTATCAATTGCCTGCTCCACTTCCCTGATAGTAACCTCACCAGTAAGCATGGCAAGATCCTCTAAGCCTATCTGCGGAAGATGCAAACCAGCCAAAAAGCTACCATAGGTGGTAGCATGAACTTTCTCACCGAACATCCTCTGAGCCTGAGCTTGTAAATACCTAAAATGCCTAAAGAGGAAACAGGTACACCTGTTGAGGAAAGCAATTCCGTAATAATTATTTTACCCATTCCTTACAATCCCTGTAAGGGTCAATACTATGTTTCCCAGCATGCATCCCAAATTTAGCCTCCTGCCGCAAAGACTGTGCTCTATCATATTGAAACTTTGTAACCGTGCGTTAATAATCTGGATTTGTGACCCAAAATCCTGAGAGGAAGTTTCTGACAATGAAGTCAGTCGGTGCAACTGCTGTCTCAACTGTAAATAGTCTAAATATTTTCCTATGCACCAGATGCGATCTATGTTTGAATAGTTCCTGCCATGATTTTTAGTATCTTCCCACCACTCTGTGAGATCCTCACAGCAGTCAGCTACTGATAATCTGGCTTTCCAGTTTCGCTGCCAAAACTTCTGAGTTTTAGCATCCGATAAAACAGACTCATTCAACCTCCGTTTAGGCTTTTACACCTCAGGGTGTCCTGCCAGGAGATCCGTGTACAAAACAACATGATCTGAGTATTTCACAGGTATGGTCTTACTTGACAATACTTTACAAATTTTGGATACGAAAATGAAATCTATTCGAGTCTTTAATTTACCTTTAAAAAGGTAAAACCCTGAGCCATGCAAACTGCGATAGGAATCTTGCAGTGCAGCAGTAGAAATGACATTCAATGTTACAGAGTCACAAAAAGCTTGTCCGTCTGCAACCCTCTATCTTTTGGTGCAAACTACAATTAAAATCTCCTGCTCACAGGACAAGTCTAGAAGTGTGCAAAATGGATGAATGTCTTTACATAAAGCAGACCTAAGAGCCTTGGTCTGAGGGGCATAAGTCGTCAATTAACGAAACCTATCAGAAAAATAAGAAATATCCAACAACAAAGCCTGCCCCAGACTAATGTCTACCAATCTAATGACTATAAGATCATTATTAGCCAATAAAATCCCACACCATCACATAAATCCTGTCCTATTGACCAAAAAGAGGCCCTAAATGCCACGCATGTGAGGCCCTGAAAAGTTCACCCACTTTTAATCTGGTATCCAAAACACAGGTAATGTCAGAAGCATGCTCTTGAAGAGAATACAAAGGTACCCGCCACTTTCCTATCCCTTAATACTATTAACATTAACAGAGGTAATGGAGAGTTGTTCAGAAAGGTTAGCAGAATATCTCATAATGCAAGATAATTATGAGGCCTGTTTCTTTTGTCTGTGCCTCGTCCGAGTGGCTATGGAGTTCACACCCCTCCCTCTTCAGTATCAGTGCAAAACAACAGAAGAGGAGTCAGACCCTTCCCTCTGAATCCCCATCCTCTGAATGTAAAGTGCAAACTTATTACCACTTTTCCAGGACCCAGGAGACGCAACTCTGTCTGTCCCTCCAACCTTTCTAGACACCACCTTACCCATCCTAGACCTTTTAGCCTGAGCAACAAGTTTAAACCCATCACCATCCGGGGGCATCTCTATAGGAGAACAACCAGTGCTGTCAGTCTCTATTGGAACAACAGGTTCCTAAATAGAGTCTTCCTGAAAACTGGTACAGAATCCTGTCTCATCTCAGGCTCAATGTCCACAGACACAGAGGGTCGAGTCTCTTGGGGAACCAAAACAGTGTACTGTCCTTGTGCTCTCACCTCATTCCTGGCACTTAAGTCAACAATTTTCTTAGAAAGAGATTGCTGAGCTGTGTTTATAAGCCTTCAAGAGAGGGACAATCCTCCCTGTTATGAGAGGCCAGGATACCTGCCATAAGAATGACCAGTCTGCTCACAAAGATTACAGCAAAACAAATTTAAACATTTCCCTGAAACATGACCAAATTCTAAGCAGTGACTACATTTTACTGTATTACAGGCTGAACTCAGGTGTGTTCTATCCCACATTTAAAACAGGAATAAGGCTGACCTGCATAAAAATAGCACCTCTATCCCTACCCAAATAAAAGTACTAAGTAGATGAACAGGGCCAGTATTTGTCGTAGCAATTTAACTTAACCCTTCACCCACCATCCCAAATCTGCTCACTATCAAGAGTAGGACTAGGCCTATTTAATATCTCACAATGTTGCCTTAACCAATAAAGAATATCCTCAATATTCACTCCTCATTTTTAAACATAATCGTAATGGTTTTAATGGCCAGCCTGGATAAAGGTATGGCATGAAAGGGTACCCAAAAGGAGTATTTTTAACTTATCATAATGGGCCCAAAATCTATCCAAACCTGACAGACTTTTTAAAACTAATATCAAAATTATGATTACCCAAATGCAGGTGTACAAAAATTTCAGAGGAAAATAACTCAAGAGCCCTTCAATAACTGCCTAGCGATAAAACTCTGTCCGGAGGCTCCACCATACCCCTTTATACAACAACCTCACTGCATTGCGCCCGAGAGCTGGCTCACCTTTGTTCTGAAATAAATCAGACATTTTCAACACTGGACCATCCCCTGCCCTCAGCATTCAACATTTGATAAGTAAGACCTAACCTAAGTGAGCCCACAGATATATTCTGCATCTCAATGTCATCTACAGCAGTAACAGTCGCTTGTGCATCAGCAGTATTACAGTTCTTACCCGGGATCACTGGAGCTCATGTCAACAAGTTTGTTGGTGTCCACAGGAAGGTGTGCTGAATCACTGGATGCGGGGCATGTAGGGGCCGAGTATCAGGAACCCAAGTCCCATCTGTTTTTGTTCCCAACCTGCATTCTGTAACACCTGACTAGGAGACCACTCAGAGCCACCCACCATATCCTGATCCGTAACCAAGTCGAAAACAGTAGAGCTATCCTGGGGCATCGCAAATGTTGTGTTGGAGGCACGCCCGACTTACTCCAACCTGCACGTAATTTGTTCCGAGAAGTACACTCCTGCCCTGTTGCTGCACATGAGAATTCCCAGCAAGAACTCATAAGTTGGGCGGATCTTGACCACGGCTGACACCTAGCCTCTTTGGCTGCACCTTCTTGCTAGCAACCACCGTGTTTCAGGCTCCCGTGACACAGCATTAGCGCTACTAGAACTGCCAGCCTGAACAGGAGTATCAGGGAGTACAAGTACATCCTGTGTTGTCGGTAAGCAAACCGCTGATTCGGAAGACACAGCGGTACTGCAAGTAGATCCTGGGGTCTGGTCTATGAGGTAGAGCCAACTCCTGTACAAGTCCTGTGGCCTGTCGTGAAGAGGCACACCACAGCAGCAGGCTGCTGACTCACAACGTCAGAAGAAACCGCCAAAACTGATTCAGAGTCGCAAATGCTACGCTCTAGTGAAGCATCCAATTTTTCAATTCAAGTAACAGTGCCTTCTTCTTCTGAAGCATAAGGCTTCGTTTATTAGGAGTCAGAGTTCCAACTCTTTACCTGCAGTTTCATGCAAGTCGTCATCCAAACCAAGCTCCTCCAATAGGTGAGCGGAATCAAAGTCCAACAAATGAGCCGTAGTCAAAGCAGCATCCACAGCCTCTTGCAAATCAGTGCACGGGAAGAGGTCTGCTCCCCAGCACTGGCTACATCCATCTCCTCCAAAGGTTCAGCTGGACTGGCCATCCTGCTAACTGTTGGCCAAGGAGTCCCCTGCTGGAAAGTAGGGAATTTTATTGAAAAAGAGGACCCAAAACAAAGAAAAACAAGTGTACACAGCAAGAAAACAAGAGAAAACAATAATAAACAGGTTGAACAATAGAAACAACAAAGAATTTCAAAATGTGCCACCCAATGTTCACAGCTAACCCACAAAAATCTGCCCTTGACCTTACCCAACAAATGAATATTAGTATTATAAATTTTCTGTAAAGTCTGTTGTACATTAACAAAAATCTCATCAAACAATATCAATCTTTGCTATGAAACCCAAAACATCTAGATTACGAAACATAAAACAAAGAATAGAGAAACCAATAATAAGTTTCAGCATGATACTTTTCACCCTTATGCACTGCATAACAAAGTACAGTAAGTAAGAGAGGCAAATAAAGGTTCATTCCACTTGGAGGCTAAAGAGACCCAAAGGCCTGAACATAAGGGCATTCCAAAAAAGGTGCTCCTGAGTTTCCAAGAGAGCTATACAAGAGGCCCTTGCACAATACCGATCTCTAATTTGTTTGTGTTTGTTAGAATTACCTACAGGCAATCGACCATAGGAACCCAACCAAACACTATCCCAAACAAAATCAGGCAACACGTTTATTCGAAAAAACCTGAGAACCCCGTCAACCGAGCTAGAAGAACAATCCAGAAATACCACAATGTCCGTAAATTCAGTAGAAATGATATGATGATACAGTTTTTTTCTATTCAATGTTTCCAGATGAGATACAGTGAAACCCCATTTCAATAAATGCTTAAAGGTTTCCAAACCATAGAGGGAAAAGGAAGCTTAGAAAGGGGCAAATTTACCCAACTTCCACAACGGCAACCTTTAGAAAACCAATCCCATACATATGAATGCCAATGTTGTACACCTGGTCGAAGGAGAGGCTTATATTATAGGAAACAAAGAGACAGACAAAAATGCTACCAGGTGTACCATGGCCAACCACCTTCCTTTATGCTTCTATACGATAGCCAAGTTTAATGGGATTCAATCTACTACCCAAAAGGCTTGGAAAACACACTAAATAAAGAAGTAAACAAAGAGATAGGGGAGGAACACATAACCGATATACAAAAATAGGAACCAACAAGGTTTTAATTAACAAGACCATTTCGTTTAGCAATTTGCCTTCCTTTCCATCTGGACACAAATGACTGGGCTTTCTCAATTTTCTTTAACCAATTAGCATAGGCCATGTCACTAGAACCAAATTCCACCCCAATACAGTTATAGAAGCTGTACTAATAAGAATATCTGAAATACTACCGGGCACAGGAACGGAGTATCCCTAAAGGGATCCTTTACTCTTAGCATAATTGATCTTAGAGCCGGAACATCTAGAAAACAATGATAAAATATCTCTGCATAACAGGACCATCCTTAACATCAGAAAGGCAAAGAACCAGGTCATCCGCATAAGCCAAAATCTTAACAGGGGACACCAATGCCAATACTTAGCCCAGCTAGATCCAGTATTGTTAACAATCAGGTGAAGTAAAATATAGATAGAAAAGACATACAAAATGGGGCTAAAGGACAACCTTGACGCACACCATGGTTCACAGGAATCAGATTACCAATCCAGCCATTCACATTAGGAAGAAGTAACCGATCTATACAGTGTTCAAATCTAATCCACAAACTTACAGGCACACCATAAGCCTGTAAAGCTAAAAATAAAATTCATGTGAGACCTGGTCAAATGCTTTTTCCTGATCCAAACTCAAAATATACCCGTAACCATCCAGTCTGTGCAACTGAAAACAGCTCCTGTAATATTAATAAATTCTCATATTGGGTCCTACCAGGGATGGAACATGTTTGGTATGGACAAATCAAACCAGCAGCAACCCCAGACAATCGGAGCAATAAGACCTTACTCAAAATCTTCAAATCAGTGTTTAACAAACTGAGCATCCTCAATTCTTTAAATCTTCCTTGGCCCTTTTATACAATAAAAGTACCAAGGCCTGATTCATAGAGGAGGCCAAGGAGGAATTGGACAGCATAGCATTGAAAACATGAACCAAAACCGGACAAGGTCATCCGAAATACCTGATAAAATGCAGCCCTAAACCATCAGTACCAGGTGCGAGTCTGGGTTCAAAGAAGAGATAGCCTGACGGACTTCATCAGCAGTGATAGCAGCAGACAACTGTTGTTTGTGCAAAGTAGACAACTGAGGCAAAGACAAAGAATCAAAATCAAAAGACGTACAGTCAAGACCAGGATCCCTCTGAAAAGAGAACTCAAATACTGTTCAACTACAGCAACCAAGTCCTCCGGGACGTGAACAAACCTTTAGTAGGGGATGTCAACTGTGAAACCAGCCGACTACCCATGCGATCCTTAAAATCCTGAAAAGGATCCAAAGCACCCTTATACAATTTCAAACCATAACGATGTTCATGTTCTAATGATTTCGACCTGTCATATTGGTAGGTAAACATTTGTTTCTTAACATTTTGCAACTGATCCCTATAATCACGCTTCTCAGTCTCACTTAAAGAAATGAACCTCTGCAACTGATTTGTGAGGGCGCAAATACTCAAAATAATGGGCAGTAACAAGGTACAAGAGCGGGCCTGAAAAAGGACTTCCACTCACGCTTGGTATCCTCCCACCAAGAGGCCAAATCATCATAGAGCTCAATAACAGAAAGCCGAGCTAGCCAGTCCGCTTTTCCATGCATTGAGAACATTTGCAGTCAATAAAGAATTATTAAGGTGCCATAAGTTCTTCTTACATCTAGGTACCCCATCCCAGAAAAGGAAAACAGTAAGCGACCTATGGTCAGAAAACTCCCAGGCATACAAGGCAACAGAAGAAACATGCAAAACAGCCAAAAGAAAACAAAATCAATTCTGGTGGACAGTGTAGATTTAAAAAGTGTTACCCCCAGAGGAACGAACACAGCGGTAAGCATCCTTGATTGAGCAGTACTGAGAACATGGAGAAGCTTATTACAATTGCAAAACAACTTAGAGATCTTCAACCCTCTATCAGAGGTACTCAGAGAACAGTTAAAATCACCAGCCCAAAGAACCAACCGAGACTTATGGAGGTAAGGCTGAATGTCCAAGAGCAATGCAACTCGCTGAGCCTTGGTCTGGGGGCATAAATATTAATCAACCTAAATCTTTCACCCGAAAATTAACATCTAATAATAAAGCCTACCAGGGCAAATATCCACCAATTTGGAAACTTTTAAGCCGAATTAGTAAACAAAATCCCAACCCGTCACAAGTGGATTCCCCATTAGACCAGAAAGTAGGTCCTTAGACCACAGGTTACTAGCAAGCTTTACTTCAAATGACGTTTCAGTCTAGTATCTTGAAGACAAATTATATCACTGTGATGCAGTCATAAAAGGGTCAATGTGGTAACCATTTTCTTATGTCTCTTAATACTATTGACATTAATAGTAGCAATAGTCAAAGACGCCATAAAAGTAAAAAAGAAAAATAGGCCCAAAACAAACAGAAACATTAAGGGCCTTAACACCCTCCGACACCTAGACCTCTGAAGGGTAGTATGTACTTTTTGACTTCACCGTCTCTCACCCTCGAAGCAAAATCAGTAACAGTGGATATTTTAGAGGCGGTCTCGAGTCTTCCCCTCAGATTCTTCCTGGGAGCCAATGCTGCAAACTGATTACCTGTTTTCCAATCATCAGGGATCAGTACCATAAGAGGTCATGGGGGATTTGGACAGAACAGTCTTACCAGATCTATTACGCTTTTTCAGTAACTTTCTTAAAGGGCAGAATCGAGGAGGGGGCATACCAGAAGCTATGGAATCTTCCAAAACTGGAAGTGCAGAGGTAGAAGGTAGAGGAGGATCAGGAGGGACAAAAGAAGGCATAGGGTGATGAACCGTCCCTGGTCACTAGCACCGGGAGAGACACAGGCAATCGGTGTCCCTGACCCCAATGTAGGCTCCACAGGGGCCCCAGAGCTGGTTAGGTGTCCATACCATCAGGCGACACTGGTTTAGTGGCTTGCATATGTTGGGCCACAGTAATTAAACCTTCAAGGAAGGACAGTCGTCTCTATTATGGGAAGCCCAAGGGCATTTCGTATCCATGCCGAGTCTGCTCGCATAAGTTACATTTAACAAATTAAGACAGGTAGCTGCTGAGTGACCAAATTCAAAACAATGAGAGCATTGAGGGTGTCATAGCTGTATTCAAGTGTGTCCAGGAACCACATTTAAAACAAGACTTAGGTTGGCCAAAATAAAACAAACTGCCCTGCTTTCCCAAAGAAAAAACTATTGGGAAGGTGAGAGGCCCGTTGTTGGAGGAAAAAGCTCACCCGCAATTTCCAACCACCATTCCAAATTTGTTCACTGTCAAGAACAGGCACAGGTTTATCCAATACATCACATACGCTACGTAACCAAAAAGAATATCCTCAATATGCACACCTTCATTGCGGAACATAACAGTAATTAATTTAACAGCAGGCTTAGTCAGGGGTACTGCCATAAACGGAACCCAAGAGGAGAATTTTAACATTGTGATAGAGAGCCCAAAACTTCTCTAGACTAGATACAGTTTTAAAGCTAACATCAAAATTAGAATTGCCAATGTGAATAAGGGCATAGATATCGAAGAAAACAAAGTGCAGGAACCCTTAAGCAATTGTTTAGCAATGTACAGTCTGTCAGGCAAGTCCTCTAAGCCTCCTTGTAAATCAGACGGACTAGTTCTTCCGTGGAGCAGGCTCACCCTTATTGGAAAACAGGTCAGACAGTTTAAACTGAGAAGTAGAGGCAGGTCAGTTGAAACAGTATGAAGACCCTCAGCAGCAGGAGGGTGAGAAGGGACAGAGGTAGTATCACGCAAACCCTGTACAGGAGAACCAGTCATGCACAAAGTATCCTTAGTTCTTCCAGTAGGGTCAGAATGGGACATCGCGCTGATAACGTAGTACAGCAGAATCAGTGGGGTCAGGGATCCAGTTACCATTGAGATGTCTGAGCCACCCAACCCTCTATTGCACGTTCAGGGGACCATACCCCCGAGTAGAGGAGAGGGGAGAAACAGACCCACCCTGTACAACAGACTCTTCAAGTAAATCAACCCCAGTCTCCGTGGCAGTACCATAACAGAACCGCGCCCCACATCCCAAAAGTCGGGAGATGAAGTGCACAGCAATGGGGCAACAGGGCCTGCAGTAAGACAGTATTAGACATACTGAGACGCTCAGTAGTCATCGTGGAAACAGCTGTACAGGAGACAGGAGGAACAGCAACCGGGAGCGGCTGGTCGGCACATATCTATGGAGCGGTCAGGACTGCCAGCCGAGGTCAAAATGCCCACAGCTCGAGACACAAACGGCCCCGAACCTCACAGGCGTCACCAGAAGGCGATGAGACAGTACGGAGGTAAAGGGAAGAAGACTTACGTAGTGCAGCAAGTTCGGACAATAACTCAGACTTCTGATGCGCAACGTTCCTCCTCCGACAAAAGCTCTGCCAGTAACTTTTCCTTGCAGGCAATCTCAGCAGCAGTAGGCAGTAGTACCTCCGGCAGGAACAGGGTCAGCACAACTAGCAGGGAAATCAGCAAAACGACATCTTCCATAGTAGAATCAAAAAGTCCTCAGGTAAACCAGAGACAGAAAACTCATTATCCAGCGCAGTAGCCTCTAAGAAAGCAGGATCAGAGGAGGAGGCCCTCCTCTGTCCCATCCACATCCATCTCCCAGGTCGCTCGGAAGTGGCCATCTCTGTCAGACAGCCAAAGATCCCCTCCTGGAAAGTAGGAATTTTATTGGTAATAAAGTGGGCTTCATTACAAAACAAAACAACTCAATAAACAGAAACAATCCAAACAAGGCAAAAATCAGTTAACAGAAGAAAGTATCACAATGTTTCCAAAACAATACAGCTTAAGTAGAAAAAGTAAGAAGTCAGACTTTTTACAGAACACAAAGCAGCCGAATATTACAAAATACTTCATGAATGGAAATAGTTTTTGGTGTAGCACTACAAACATCTGGCTTGCATAATAATAACGAATAATAGCAAAATTATATATAAACTGTCAACATGATACTTTCTATTAAGCAGGTCATTCGTGAAAACATAACATGTTCATAAGAAAGAGAGGCCAGCAAGGTTCTGCCCAGTTAGCAGATAGGGTAGACCAGACTTCCAAAGAGAAGGGCATTCACAAAATAAATGTTGCTGAGTTTCACAAACATTGAGGCAAGAGGATCTAGGACAATATCTCAAAGACAAGGCTTTATGCTTATGATTGTTATTAACTCCTAGTCTATCATAGTTGCATAATCATACCATATCCTATAAATACTGATGGCAGCCGCTGATTTAGCAGTTGGTGAGTACCCAGGGAGACGTCCAGAGGGGCAGAACGGAAAAACAATCTCCTCCTGAGCCTCCAACCTCAAGCCGCTCATATAGTTGGGGTCTAGATAAGATACAAAAGTCCTGAGGATGAAGACACCAGGTCAAGGCCATCTTAAAACTCTCTTTCCCATAAGAGGGATCAGTTGGGATTTGAAATAACCCCTTATAACGGGCTTGCCAGTTATCAAGGCAGAGGAGAACCATGCTAAAAATAGGCTTCAAAAACAGTCCCTGGTTTCAGCACTTTCCCATAATTATAATGAAGAAAAGGCTGTAAAAAAAAAACAACGGGGTGGATCATACCAAGTCCACCTTCCTTGAGCGATCTGTAAATAATATGTCTTTTAATGGGGTTTAGCCTGGATCCCCCACAATCTTTGAAAAAAATCCCGTTAATCTGGAAAATAGGGAAATGGTAGGGGAACACATAACAAAGATGCAGGAAGATCGGTATAACCAGAGTTTTAAGGAGCACAACCCGTTTCTTCTTCCCAATTAATGCTTTTCACCCATTAATCACATTATCTGCCTTTTGTAGGGCAAGATTCCAATTATAGATATGCGGATCATCACAACCAAAAAAATACCTAAATACGAAAAACATTAGTGGATACAGAAACACCAGCATAAAGGTCCGCACTTAGGGAGGGAAGTATGCCTTAGTACACACAAATACTTTTTGTAAATTTATCTTAGAACCTGAAACAGAAGAGAATGCCTGTAAACCTGAACAATATCCTCTTGTTTCGTGGAAGAATCCACAGCCAAAAATTAAATCGTCGCATAAGCTAATATTTTAGTGGTAAAGAGGAGGAGTACAGAGCAACCCAATAATCTGTGGGCAAAGAAAAAGGCTCTCAAAGAGTATCAAAAAGGTATATAATAAGGACTTAACGGGCACCCTGACGTACCCCACGGGCCAGAATAGTAGAGACGGCCTATCCAGCTGCTCACATTAGGACGACATAACATTCCTATATAATAAACGAAGCCAGAAAGGAAGCATACTGGAACCCAAAAGCCTTCAGGGCTAGAAATAAGAACTCATGAGAGACTGTATCAAATGCTTTTCCTGGTCTAAACTTATAATCCATCCTGTTACAGCATTTGTTGTCCCAGAGTAAACAATTCTCTCAATAAAATCAAATTGTCAGAAAAGATGCCTACCTGGGATACCACAGGTTTGAGTTGGGCTAATCATGTGTGATGCCAAAGTAATCATTCTAGATAAAAGAATTTTGGCAAGGATCTTATAATCCACATTAAGCAGACTGATTGGTCTCCAATTTGTAATGTCAAAAGGATCCCTTTTTCTTAAACAGTAAAATCAGTAAAGCGTCTTTCATAGAAGTAGCCAAGGCATCAGAATGTAACATCTCATTATAGAGAATAGTTAGAACCGGAACAAGATCAGCAGAGAAAGTCTTAGAAAATGTGAGGGTTAGGCCATCAGACCCCGAACAGAATGCGATTTTAAACTAGTAATGGCCCAATACCTCTGGTTCAGTAATGACCGAAGAAAGCTTGTTGAATCAGAGTCCGAAAGCTGAGGTAAGGACAGTGGAGCTAAGAAAATGATCCGCATTGTCAAGGTCAGCTTTAGTGCCAAACATGTTGAAAACATAATTTTCAACACAGGAAGCAAATCCTCAGGTTTCTTAAGTAACTCCCCGATGGAGACAATAGAGAGTAATTAATTTAGCTTCAACTCTATCTTTACAGGCCTTAAACGGGTCTAAACAACCTTTAGTAAGATGAGTGCTAAAGCGCCTCCTGACCCAAAGAGTCAGCACGATTATACTGGATAACCTCATTTTAGCGCCTGACCTCACTAATCTGAGAGCTAAAATCATGAGTAGTAGAGCTAGCTAAAGAGAATAGGTGCTGTAGCTGATGCCGTGAGGACAGATAAGACAAATATTTAGTATTCTGTTTTTTTTCCGCTACCTTCTGAAAAACTGTTTCCAGCTTAGCTTAGATTCCTCCCACCAATCCATCCCAGTATCATAAAATCAACTACTGACAACCGAGCTGTAAACTCTTTGTGCCAAAGTTTAAGAAAAAGAGGGTCATTAAGTAGAGAATCATTAAGACGCCAACTGGCTTTCTTACATCTAGGAGCAGAGTCCCAGGAAAAGTGGCACTATAGGGCAACGTGATCCGAAAATGATGTAGCCACAGTTGTACAGGAAAGTAAAATCAAAATCTTAGATAAAAAAGAAAATCTATCCTAGTATGTAAGGACCCTTTAAAAAGTGGACCCACCTGTTTTATGGAAATGTCTATAAACATCCACAAGCTTGGCCATAGAGACCACACTATTTAAAAGCCACAGAGTCACAAAATAACTTGGAAGTCTTTAGGCCTCGATCTGTTTGATGTAGGCGCAATTGAAATCTCCGACCCATAGGAGTAATCTGGAGGAAAAAGGTAGGGCTTAATTTGGTGAAAAGGAAGCCCTCTGAGCCTTGGTTTGAGGCGCGTAGGTCCCAATCATACGAAATCTCCAGATTTATATGAGAAATCTAATAACAAAGCTCTACCAGGGAAATATCTACAAGTCTAGAGACTGTAAAATTAGAGCTGGAGAACAATATCCCGACCCCATCACAAGTATCAGGTCCAACAGACCAAAAAGAAGGGCCTGCAGTCCATGCCTTAGAGGCCTGGAATAATTCCCCATGGGTCTTTAATCTAGTGTCAACAAGGCAGATAATGTCACACTGTAAATCAGAAAGGGTTAAAAATCCCCCTAATTTTCTCTTCCCTTTAATGCTGTTCACATTTAAAGAGCAGATCTTATGGAAGACAGATTTAAGTAATAGGTGGTGACTTACCCTTCGTCGCTACCTAAGTACGCTTTGCAATGGGATCCTGTCAGCCCCATCACCCCATCCGGAAAGAAAGGAGAGAGGAGGAATCAGTATCCTCACCCCGAGTCTTTGTCTGAAAATCTGTGCTAAACCGTAAATTTGTTAGAGGTTTGCCAGTTCCTGCTGGGGGTTCCTTACTACGGTAGCAACAGCTAAACCTTTCCTAGTCCGTTTATGGGTAACAGTGGTAAAACTAAAATTATCTCCCCCTTGACCCGAGGGGAAGCATATCCATATCTGGAATAACGGGTGTAGTATCAGGGAAACCACAATGGCAGTAGGAGTAAGTATAACAGGAAAAGAGGGTTGGAAAACTGGAACAGAAGAGACATCTCCAACTACCGGAGGAGGGGTAACCTCTGAATTAGAGGAAGCTAGACTATGGGCAAGTGACTGTTGAGCAATAGTAATAATGCCATCATGAGAGGGACAATCTTCTCTGTTATGAGAGGCCCAGGGGCACCTTTCCATATGCGTGGCCAGTCCCATCACATAAGTTACACTTAAATGAATTAGTACATTTAGCTGCAATATGACCATGATTCAAAGCAGTGGCTACATTTGGGAGTATCACAAGCCGAACTTAAATGGATGCGTGACCCACATTTAAAACAGGACTTGGGTTGTCCGGCGTAAAAAGAAGCTCTTGTCTTTACCTAGAAAAGAAAAATTAGGCAAATGTCGTGGGCCAGTGTTAGTGGAAAAAAGTTAACACGATTCCTTCCAACTGCCATCCCAAATCTGTTCAGAGTCTAGATTAGGGTAGGCCTATTCAAGACTTCCCACGTTTGTTTAACCAAAATAAAATGTCTTCAATGTGAACTCCCTCATTTTAAAAACAACAGTAATGTTACGAATGGCAGGTTTGGTGAGAGGGATGGCCTGGAAGGGGGACCAAATGGGTGTAGTCTGAAGTTTGTCATATTGGGCCCAGAATCTATCAAGCCCAGACAGTTGTTTAAAACTAACATCAAAATTGGAATTACCTATATTAATCAGGGCAAAAATCTCAGAAGAAAAACTTCATGGAACCCTTAAGGAGGGTTTTAGCTATATAAACGATCTGGTGGGAGTTCTAATCCACCCTTATAAAGCAACGTACTGCATTCCTCCTAGTGCAGGTTCGCTTTGGAGGAAAATAAATCAGTAAGTTTAAATGTTGAACTTTTAGGTGCAGCAACAGTAGGTAACAAGTAGGTCCTGAGAAAACAGTAGTGGGTTCAGGTACAGTAGAAATAGACTTAGAAACAACAATAGTGTCACTAGTAACAGTAGAAGAAGAAAGAGTCACACCCGGGGTTCGTTGGAGCTCAGGTCATTATTCTTAGCAGAGTTTTGAAGCATATTAATGTAGACAGGGTCCTGAGAATCATTAGTCCAAGTCCTTCAATATCTCTTTCCCAGCCAGCATGTAATAAAGCTGACTCTGGTGACCAGTCTAAATCAGTATTTTGGCCAGATTTAATTTTTGTGGGAATAAGGAACCCCTCGTTTGGACCAGCCAGTTCCTCGTAGCTGAGAAAAAAATACTGTGGGTTTCTCCGAAAACGAACGGAAGCAGTTGTAGCGCTAAAGTCACTTACAGAGCAGGGAATAGCTGCAGGATTTCAGAATCCGGCTTTTCCGGCGTCGGTAGTCGAAGTGGGTCATTTGAAGTAGTCTGAGAACAGCAGTAGTAGGGGCTGAAGAGAATTCTCCACAGCAGGAACAGAAGCCGAATCCATCGGTAGGCCATCGACTGGGGCTTTCCAATGCCGACGTCACGAGAAGGAGAACAAGAAAGTGGCGTCCGAGGCGATGCTCGCGCAGAAACTCGCAATGCCGAATCTAAAAGCTGCAATTGCAGGAGTAACGCTCACGCTGCTCCTGAAGACTGGAACTGAACGCGGAGCCACTTTGCACATCAGGTAGACTGGAAACAACTTCTTTAGGGTCGCTTTGAAGAACTGAGTCAAATTCAAAAATAGTCGTATTACTAACATCAGCAACAGCAAGACATGCATCTGGGGCCTCTTGAGAAGGTAGCACAGAGGAGGAGGCCGACTCCCTGAGCTAACAGCGTCCATCTCCTCCAGGGGATCATGCGTGAACTGGCCATCTTGCAGCCAGCAGCAAAGGCTCCACCTACTCAGAGTAGGGGATTTTATTAGTAATAAAGTGGGCTTCATTACAAAAAACAAACAACTCAATAAACAGAAACAATCCAAACAAGGCAAAAATCAGTTAACAGAAGAAAGTATCACAATGTTTCCAAAACAAAACATTATAAGTAAAAAGTAAGAAGTCAGACTTTTTTACATAACACAAAGCTAGCCGAATATTACAAAATACTTCATGAATGGAAATAGTTTTGGTGTAACACTAACAAACATCTGGCTTGCCATAAATAATAACGAATAATAGCAAAATTATATATAAACTGTCAACATGATACTTTCTATTAAGCAGGTCATTCTGTAAAACATAACATGTTCATAAGAAAGAGAGGCCAGCAAGGGTTCTGCCCAGTTAGCAGATAAGGGTAGACCAGACTTCCAAAGAAAAGGGCATTCACAAAATAAATGTTGCTGAGTTTCACAAACATTGAGGCAAGAGGATCTAGGACAATATCTCAAAGACAAGGCTTTATGCTTATGATTGTTGTTAACTCCTAGTCTATCATAGTTGCATAACCATACCATATCCCATAAATGATGGCAGCCGTTGATTTAGCAGTTGGTGAGTACCCAGGGGAGCGTCAGAGGGCAGAACGGAAAAACAATCTCCTCCGAGCCTCCAACCTCCAAAGCCGCTCTATAGTTGGGTCTAGATAAGATACAAAAGTCCTGAGGATGAAGACACCAGGTCAAGGCCATCTTAAAACCTCTTTCCCATAAGAGGGGATCAGTTGGGATTTGAAATAACCCTTTATAACGGGCTTGCCAGTTATCAAGGCAGAGGAGAACCATGCTAAAAATAGGGCTTCCAAAAACAGTCCCTGGTTTCAGCACTTTCCCATAATTATAATGAAGAAAAGGCTGTAAAAAAAAACAACGGGTGGATCATACCAAGTCCACCTTCCTTGAGCCGGTCTGTAAATAATATGTCTTTTAATGGGGTTTAGCCTGGATCCCCAATCCCTTGAAAAAATCCCGTTAATCTGGAAAATAGGAAATGGGCGGGAGAACACATAACAAAGATGGGAAAATCGGTATAACCAGAGTTTTAAGGAGCACAACCCGCTTTCTTCTTCCCATATTAAATGCTTTTCCACCCATTAATCACATTATCTGCCTTTTGTAGGGCAAGATTCCAATTATAGATATGCGGATCATCACAACCAAAAAAATACCTAAATATGAAAAACATTAGTGGATACAGAAACACCAGCATAAAGGCCTGCATTAGGAGGGAAGTATGCCCTAGTGGTACACAAATACTTTTTGTAAAATTTATCTTAGAACCTGAAACAGAAGAGAATGCCTGTAAACCTAACAATATCCTCTTGTTTCGTGGAAGAATCCACAGTCAAAATTAAATTGTCCGATAAGCTAATATTTTAAGTGGTAAAGAGGAGGAGTACAGAGCAACCCAATAATCTGTGGGCAAAGAAAAAGGCTCTCAAAGAGTATCAATAAAAGGTATATAATAAGGACTACTGGCACCCCTGACGACCTCACGGGCCAGAATAGTAGGACGGCCTATCCAGCTGCTCACATTAGGATGATTACAACATTCCTATATAATAAACGAAGCCAGGAAAGGAAGCATACTGGGAACCCAAAAGCCTTCAGGGCTAGAAATAAGAACTCATGAGAGACTGTATCAAATGCTTTTCCTGGTCTAAACTTATAATCCATCCTGTTACAGCATTTGTTGTCCCAGAGTAAACAATTCTCTCAATAAAAATCAAATTGTCAGAAAGATGCCTACCTGGGATACCACAGGTTTGAGTTGACTAACTGTGTGATGCCAAAGTAATCATTCTAGATAAAAGAATTTTGGCAAGGATTTTATAATCCACATTAAGCAGACTGATTGGTCTCCAATTTGTAATGTCAAAAGGATCCCCTTTTCTTAAACAGTAAAATTAGTAAAGCTGTCTTTCATAGAAGTAGCTAAGGCATCACAATGTAACATCTCATTATAGAGAATAGTTAGAACCGGACCAAGATCAGCAGAGAGTCTTGAAAAATGTGAGGTTAGGCCATCAGACCCCGGAACAGAATGCGATTTAAACTAGTAATGGCCGCCTAATACCTCTGGTTCAGTAATGACCAAGAAAGCTTGTTTCGATCAGAGTCCGAAAGCTGAGGTAAGGACAGTGAGTAAGAAAATGATCCGCATTGTCAAGGTCAGCTTTAGTACCAAACATGTTGAAAACATAATTTTCAACACAGTGAAGCAATCCTCAGGTTTCTTAAGTAACTCCCCGATGGAGACAATAGAGAGGTAATTAATTTAGCTTCAACTCTATCTTTACAGGCCTTAAACGGGTCTAAACAACCTTAGTAAGATGAGTGCCAACGCGCCTCCTGACCCAAAAGAGTCAACGTACGATTATACTAGGATAACCTCATTTAGCGCCTGACCTCACTAATCTGAGAGCTAAAATCATGAGTAGTAGAGCTAGCTAAAGAGAATAGGTGCTGTAGCTGATGCCGAGGACAGATAAGACAAATATTTAGTATTCTGTTTTTTTGCCGCTACCTTCTGAAAAACTGTTTTCAGCTTAGCTTAGATTCCTCCCACCAATCCATCCCAGTATCATAAAATCAACTACTGACAACCGAGCTGTAAACTCTTTGTGCCAAAGTTTAAGAAAAAGAGGGTCATTAAGTAGAGAATCATTCAGACGCCAACTGGCTTTTCTTACATCTGGAGCAGAGTCCCATGAAAAAGTGGCAATATAGGCAACGTGATCCGAAGTATCCGGTAGCACAGTTGTACAGGAAAGTAAAATCTAAATCTTAGATAAAAAAAGAAAATCTATCCTAGTATGTAAGGACCCTTTAAAAAGTGGACCCACCTGTTTTATGGAAATGTCTATAAACATCCACAAGCTTGTGCAGAGACCACACTATTTAAAGCCACAGAGTCACAAATAATCTCTAAGTCTTTAGGCCTCGATCTGTTTGATGGTAGCGCAATTGAAATCTCCGACCCATAGGAGTAATCTGGAGGAAAAAGAGTGAGGCTTAATTTGGTGAAAAAGGAAGCCCTCTGAGCCTTGGTTTGAGGCGCTAGGTCCCAATCATATCGAAATCTCTCAGATTTATATGAGAAATCTAATAACAAAGCTCTACCAGGGAAATATCTACAAGTCTAGAGACTGTAAAATTAGAGCTGAGAACAATATCCCGACCCCATCACAAGTATCAGGTCCAACAGACCAAAAGAAGGATTGTCCATGCCTTAGAGACCTGGAATAATTCCATGGGTCTTTAATCTAGTGTCAACAAGGCAGATAATGTCACTCTGTAAATCAGAAGGGTTAAAAATCCCCTAATTTTCTCTTCGCTTTAATGCTGTTCCACATTTAAAGAGCAGATCTTTAAGAAGACAGGATTTAAGTAACAGGTGGTGACACCCTTAATTACACGGCTGCCTAGTGCATTTTGCAATGGGATCGTATCAGCCCATCACCCCCCATCCGGGAAAAGAAAAGAAGGAGGAGAATCAGTATCCTCACCCCAGTCTTTGTCTGAAAATCTGATGGCTAAAACCGCAAATTTGTTAGAGGTTTGCCAGTTCGTTAGGGGTTCCTTACTACGGTAGCAACAACAAGCCCTTCCTAGTCCGTTTATGGGTAACAGTGGTAAAACCAAAATTATCTCCCCTTGACCCGAGGGAGCATATCCATATCTGGAATAGCGAATTGTAGTATCCAGGAAACCACAATGGCAGTAGGAGTAGGTATAACAGGAAAAAGAGGTTGGAAAACTGGAACAGAAGAGACATCTCCAACTACGGAGGAGGGTAACCTCTGAATTAGAGGAAGCTAGACTATGGGCAAGTGACTGTTGAGCAATAGTAATAATACTATCATGAGAGGACAATCTTCTCTGTTATGAGCCCAAGGGCACCTACCATCTGGCAGTGGCCAGTCCCCATCACATAAGTTACACTAAATGAATTAGTACATTTAGCTGCAATATGACCGTATTCAAAGCAGTGGCTACATTTAAGGGTATCACAAGCCGAACTTAAATAGAGGTCGTGACCCACATTTAAAACAGGACTTGGGTTGTCGGCGTAAAAATGAAGCCCTTGTCTTTACCTAGAAGAAAAAAAATTAGGCAAATGTCGTGGGCCAGTGTTGGTGGAAAAAAGCTAACACGGACCTTCCAACTGCTCATCCCAAATCTGTTCCAGAGTCTAGATTAGGGTAGGCCTATTCAAAGACTTCACAGCGTTTGTTTAACAAAAATAAAATATCTTCAATGTGAACTCCCTCATTTTAAAAACAACAGTAATGTTATACGAATAGCAGGATTTGGTGAGGAGGGATGGCCTGGAAGGGACCAAATGGGTGTAATCTGAGGTTTGTCATATTAGGCCCAGAATCTATCAAGCAGACATTTGTTTAAAACTAACATCAAAATTGGAATTACCTATATTAATCAGGGCCAAAAATCTCAGAAGAAAAAAACTTCCATGGAACCCTTAAGGAGGGTTTAGCTATATAAAACGATCTGGTGGAGTTCTAATCCACCCTTATAAAACAAGCGTACTGCATTCCTCCTAGGTGCAGGTTAGCCTTTGGAGGAAAATAAATCAGTAAGTTTAAATGTTGAACTTTTAGGTGCAGCAACAGTAGGTAACAAAGTAGGTCCTGAGAAAACAGTGAGTGGGTTCAGGTATAGTGAAATAGACTTAGAAACAACAATAGTGTACACTAGTAACAGTAGAAGAAGAAGAGTCACACCCGGGGTTCGTTGGAGCTCAGGTCATTATTCTTAGCAGAGTTTTGAAGCATATTAATGTAGACAGGGTCCTGAGAATCAGGTCCAAGTCCCTTCAATATCTCTTTCCCAGCCAGCATGTAATAAAACCGACTCTGGTGACAGTCTAAATCAGTATTTGGCAGATTTAATTTTTGAGAATAAAGAACCCCTCGTTTGGACCAGCCAGGTTTCCTGTAGCTGAGAAAAAAATACTGTGGGTTTCTCCAGGCAAGCGGAAGCAGATTGTAGCTACAAGTCACTTACAGAGCAGGGAGTAGCTGCAGGGATTTCAGAATCCGGCCTTTCCGGCGGTGATGCGAGTGGGTCATTGAAGTAGTCTGAAACAGCAGTAGCAGGGGCTGAAGAGATTCTCACAGCAGGAACGAAGCCGAATCCATGGTGAGCCATCGACTGGGGACTTTCAATGCCGGCGTCGCGAAGGAGAACAAGAAAGTGGCGTCCAGCGATGCTGCGAAAACTAAAGTACGAGATCTAAAGCTGCAATTGCAGGACTAGCATGCGCTGCTCCTGAAGACTGGAACTGGGCAGACCACTTTGCACATCAGGTAGACTGAAACAACTTCTTTAGGGTGCCGTTTTGAAGAAGCAGTCCAAATTCAGCCATTATTACTAACATCTAGCAACAATAAGACATGCATCAGGGCCTCTTGAGGGGAAGGGTAGCACAGAGGAGGAGGCAGAGCTCCTGAGCTAACCGAGTCCATCTCTTCCAGGGGATCATGCAGACTGGCCATCTTGCAGCCAACAGCAAAGGCTCCACCTACTCAGGTAGGGAAATTTTATTGAGTAATAAGTGGGCTTCATTACAAAAAAACAAACAACTCAATAAACAGAAACAATCAAACAAAGGCAAAAATCAGTTAACAGAAGAAAGTATCACAATGCCAAAAACAATACAGCTTGCAAGTAGAAAAAAGAAAGAAGTCAGACTTTTACAGAACACAAAGCAACCAGATCATTACAAAATACTTCATGAATGGAAATAGTTTTTGGTGTAGCACTATGAAACATCTGAAACACCATAAATAATAACTGAATAATAGCAAAAATTATATATAAACTGTCAACATGATACTTTCTACAAGCAGGTCATTCGTGCAAAACATAACATGTTCATAAGAAGAGGCCAGCAAGGAGTTCTGCCCAGTTAGCAGATAGGGTGAACCAGACTTCAAAAGAGAAGGGCATTCCAAAAATAAATGTTGCTGAGTTTCACAAACATTGAGGCAAGAGGATCTAGGACAATATCTCAAAGACAAGGCTTTATGTATGATTTGGTAGCTCCTAGTCTATCATAGTTGCATAACCATACCATATCCATAAATACGATGGCAGCCCGTTGATTTAGCAATTGGTGGAGTACCCGGGGAGGCGGCCAGAGGGCAGAGAGGAAAAACAATCTCCTCTGGGCCTCCAACCTCAAAAGCCGCTCCTTATGGTTGGGGTCTAGATAAGATACAAAAAGTCCTGAGGATGAAGACACCAGGTCAAGGCCATCTTAAAACTCTCTTTCCCATAAGAGGGATCAGTTGGGTTGGAAATAACCCCTTATAGCAGGGCTGCCAGTTATCAAGGCAGAGAGAACCATGCTACAAAATAGGGCTTCAAAAACAGTCCCTGGTTTCAGCACTTTCCCATAATTATAATGAAGAAAAAGGCTGTAAAAAAAAACAACGGGGTGGATCATACCAATCCACCTTCCTTGAAGAGTCTGTAAATAATATGTCTTTTAATGGGGTTTAGCCTGGATCCCCACAATCCCTTGAAAAAATCCCGTTAATCTGAAAAATAGGAAATAGGCAGAGACATAACAAAGATGCAGGAGATCCGGTATAACCAGGTTTTAAGGAGCACAACAGTTTCTTCTTCCAATTAAATGCTTTTCCACCCATTAATCACATTATCTCGCCTTTTGTGAGGCAAGATTCAATTATAGATATACGGATCATCACAGCAAAAAATACCTCAAATGAAAAACATGGAAAGGATACAGAAACACCAGCATAAAAGGCCCGTACTAAGGAGGAAGTATGCCCTAATTATTTTCTAAAATACTTTTTGTAAAATTGTCTAGAACCTTATGAAACGAGAGAATGCCTTGTAAAACCCTAGACAAGCCATCACTCTTTGTTTCAGTGGAAGAATCACAGCCAAAAATTAAATCGTCATAAGCTAATACTTTTAAGTAGTAAAAGGAGGAGTACAGAGCAACCCAATAATCTACAGGCAAAGAAAAAAGAGCTCTCAAAAGAGTATCAATAAAAAAGTATATAATAAGGGACTTAAGGGCCTAGCGTACCCCACGGGCCAGAATAGTAGGGCCGGCCTATCCAGCCGTTCACATAGGGCGTATTACAACATTCCTATATAATAAGCGAAGCCAGGAAGGAAGCATACCGGAACCAAAAGCCTTCAGGGCACAAAATAAGAACTAGTGAGAGACTGTATCAAATGCTTTCCTGGTCTAAACTTATAATCCATCCTGTTACAGCATTTTGTTGTCCCGAGGAAAACAATTCTCTCAATAAAATCAAATTGTCAGAAAGATACCTACCTGGGATACCACAGGTTTGAGTTGGGCTAATCATGTGTGATGCCAAGTAATCATTCTAGATAAAAAGAATTTTTGGCAAGGATCTTATAATCCCGGTAAAGCAGACTGATTGGTCTCAATTTCGCGCCAATGTCAAAGGATCCTTACTGCTTAAGTAAAAATCAGTAAGCGTCTTTTCTTAAGTAGCCAAGGCATCAAGTGTAACATCTCATTATAGAGAATAGTTAGAACCGGAACAAGATCAGCAGAAAGTCTTAGCAGAAAAATGTGAGGTTAGGCCCATCAGACCCGGAACAGAATCGTTTAAACTAGTAATGGCCTTAATACCTCTGGTTCAATGTGTCGAAAGAAAGCTTGTATCGATCAGAGTCCAGCTAGGAAATGCAGGACAGTGGCGAAGAAAATGATCCATGACCCATCAAAGGCAGCTTTAGTGCCAAACATGTTGAAAACATAATTTTCAACACAGTGAAACAAATCCTCAGGTTAATGCTTCCCCGATGGAGACAATAGAGGTAATTATTTAGCTTCAACTCTATCTTTACGGGCCTTAAAAAGCGGGTCTAAACAACCTTTAGTAGATGAGTGCCAAAGCAGCCTCCCTATTACAGAGTCAACACGATTATACTAGGATAACCTCATTTGGCGCTGACCTCTCACTAATCCCCAGGAGCTAAAATCATGAGTACCTTCTGAAAAACTGTTTCAGCAAGCTTAGATTCCTCCACAATCATCCAGTATCATAAAAATCAACTACGACAACAGGCTGTAAACTCTGTGCCAAAGTTTGAAAAAGGGTCATTAAGTAGAATCATTAAGGCGCAATAAAACTCTTACATCTAGAGCAGGTCCCAGGAAAAGAAGTGGCACATAGACAGCGTGATCCGAAGGTCAGTATACAGTTGGGAAAGTAAAATCAAATCTTAGATGAAAATCTATCCTAGTATGTAAGACCCTTTAAAAAGTGGACCCACCTGTTTTATGGAAATGTCTATAAACATCCAAAGCAGCCTAGAGACCACACTATTTAAAACCAAGTCACAAATAACTTAGAGTCTTTAAGCCTCGTCTGTTTGATATAGCCACAATTGATCTCCGACCATGGGTATCTGGAGGAAAAAAGTAGGAGCAATTTGGTGAAAGAAGCCCTCTGAGCCTTAGTTTGGGCGTAAGTCCCAATCATCGAAATCTCTCAGATGTATATGAAATCTAATAACAAAGCTCTACCAGGGAAATATCTACAAGTCTAGAGACTGTAAAATTAGAGCTGGAGAACAATATCCCAACCCCATCACAAGTATCAGGTCCAACAGACCAAAAGAAGGCCTGCAGTCCATGCCTTAGAAGCCTGGAATAATTCCCATGGGTCTTTAATCTAGTGTCCAACAAGGCAGATAATGTCACTCTGTAAATCAGAAAGGGTTAAAAAAAAAATCTAATTTTCTCTTCCCTTTAATACTGTTCACATTTTAAAGAGCAGATCTTTAAGGAAGACCAAGATTTAAGTAATAGAGTGGTGACTTACCCTTAATGCTGCCTAGTCGTTTTGCAATGGGATCGTATTAGCCCCATCACCCCATCCAGGAAAGAAAGAAGAAGGAGGAATCAGTATCCTCACCCCGAGTCTTTGTCTGAAAATCTGTGGCTAAAACCCGCAAATGTTAGATGGTTTGCCAGTTCTGTGCAGGGGTTCCTACTACTAGTAGCAACAGCTAAACCCTTCCTAGTCCGTTTATGGGTAACAGTGGTAAAACAAAATTATCTCCCCTTGACCCGAGGGAGCATATCCATATCTGGAATAGCGGTGTAGTATCGGGAAACCACAATGGCAGTAGGAGTAGGTATAACAGGAAAAGAGGTTGGAAAACTGGAACAGAAGAGACATCTCCAACTACGGAGAGGGTAACCTCTGAATTAGAGGAGAAGCTAGACTATGGGCAAGTGACTGTTGAGCAATAGTAATAATGCCATCATGGAGGACAATCTTCTCTGTTATGAGAGGCCCAGGGCACCTGCCATACACTGCCAGATCCCATCACACAGTTACACTTAAATGAATTAGTACATTTAGCTGCAATATGACCGTATTCAAGCATTGTGGCTACATTTAAAGGGTATCACAAGCCGAACTTAAATGATACGTGACCCACATTTAAAAACAGGACTTGGGTTGTCCGCGTAAAAATGAAGCCCTTGTCTTTACCGAAGAAAGAAAAATTAGGCAAATGTGGGCCAGTGTTAGTGGAAAAAAGCTTAACACGGACCTTCCAACTGCCATCCAAATCTGTTCAGAGTCTAGATTAGAGGTGAGCCTATTCAAGACTTCACAGCGTTTGTTTAACCAAAATAAAATGTCTTCAATGTGAACTCCCTCATTTTAAAACAACAGTAATGTTACGAATAGCAGGTTTGGTGAGAGGATGGCCTGGAAGGGGACCAAATAGGTGTAGTCTGAAGTTTGTCATATTGGGCCCAGAATCTATCAAGCCCAGACATTTGTTTAAAACTAACATCAAAATGGAATTACCTATATTAATCAGGGCAAAAATCTCAGAAGAAAAAACTTCATGGAACCCTTAAGGAGGGTTTAGCTATATAAAACGATCTGGTGGGAGTTCTAATCCCACCCATTATAAAGCAAAGCGTACTGCATTCCTCCTAGGTGCAGGTTAGCCTTTGGAGGAAAATAAATCGAGTAAGTTTAAATGTTGAACTTTAGGTGCGGCAACAGTAGGTAACAAAGTAGGTCCTGAGAAAACAGTAGTGGGTTCAGGTACAGTAGAAATAGACTTAGAAACAACAATAGTGTCACTAGTAACAGTAGAAGAAGAAGAGTCACCAGGGTTCGGTTAGAGCTCAGGTCCATTATTCTTAGCAGAGTTTTGAAGCATATTAAAGTAGACAGGGTCCTGAGAATCAGGTCAAGTCCTTCAATATCTCTTTCCCAGCCAGCATGTAATAAAGCAGACTCTGGTGACCAGTCTAAATCAGTATTTTGGCCAGATTTAATTTTTTTGAGGAATAAGGAACCCCTCGTTTGGACCAGCCAGGTTCCTGTAGCGTGAGAAAAAAAATACTGTGGGTTTCTCAAAACGAAGCAGGAAGCAGTTGTAGCGCTAAAGAACCACTTACAGAGCAGGGAATAGCTGCAGGGATTTCAGAATCCGGCTTTTCCAGTCGTGGTCAAGTGGGTCATTTGAAGTAGTCTGAGAAACAGCAGTAGCAGGGGCTGAAGAATTCTCCACAGCAGGAACAAAGCCCGAATCCATCGGTAGGCCATCGACTGGGGGCTTTCCAATGCCGACGTCGCGAGAAGAGAACAAGAAAGTGGCGTCCCGAGGCGCTCTGCGCAGAAACTTCCGCAATACCAAATCTAAAAGCTGCAATTGCAGGACTAACGCCTCGCGCTGCTCCTGAAGACTGGAACTGAGCAGACCACTTTGCACATCAGGTAGACTGAAACAACTTCTTTAGGGTGCGTTTCAAGAGCGAGTCAAATTCAAAAATAGTCGTATTACTAACATCAGCAACAGCAAGACATGCATCTGGGCCTCTTGAGAAGGTAGCACAGAGGAGGCCTACTCCCTGAGCTAACAGCGTCCATCTCCTCAAGGGGATCATGCGAACTGGCCATCTTGCAGCCAGCAGCAAAGGCTCCACCTACTCAGAGTAGGGGAATTTTATTGGTAATAAAGTGGGCTTCATTACAAAAAAACAAAACAACTCAATAAACAGAAACAATCCAAACAAGGCAAAAATCAGTTAACAGAAGAAAGTATCACAATGTTTCCAAAACAATACAGCATGCGAAGTAGAAAATAGTAAGAAGTCAGACTTTTTTACAGAACACAAAGCAGCCGAATATTACAAAATACTTCATAGAATGGAAATAGTTTTTTGGTGTAGCACTTATAAACATCTGACATATAAATAATAAGAATAATAACAAAATTATATATAAACTGTCAACATGATACTTTCTATTAAGCAGGTCATTACGTGCAAAACATAACATGTTCATAAGAAAGAGGCCAGCAAGGGTTCTACCCAGTTAGCGATAGAGTAGACCAGACTTCCAAAGAGAAGGGCATTCACAAAATAAATGTTGCTGAGTTTCACAAACATTGAGGCAAGAGGATCTAGGACAATATCTCAAGAAGCAAGGCTTTATGATTATGATTGTTATTAACTCCTAGTCTATCATAGTTGCATAACCATACCATATCCATAAATACGATGGCAGCCATTGATTTAGCAGTTGGTGAGTACCAGGGGAGGCGGCCAGAGGGCAGAACAAAAAACAATCTCCTCCTGAGCCTCCAACCTCCAAAGCCGCTCATATAGTTGGGGTCTAGATAAGATACAAAAGTCCTGAGGATGAAGACACCAGGTCAAGGCCATCTTAAAACTCTCTTTCCCATAAGAGGATCAGTTGGGATTTGGAAATAACCCTTTATAACGAGCTTGCCAGTTATCAAGGCAGAGGGAGAACCATGCTAAAAATAGGGCTTCCAAAAACAGTCCTGGTTTCAGCACTTTCCCATAATTATAATGAAGAAAAGGCTGTAAAAAAAAAACAACGGAGTGGATCATACCAAGTCCACCTTCCCAATGGTCTAGTAAATAATATGTCTTTTAATAGGGGTTTAGCCTGGATCCCACAATCCCTTGAAAAAATCCCTGTTAATCTGGAAAATAGGAAATGGTAGAGAGACACATAACAAAGATGCAGGAAGATCGGTATAACCAGAGTTTTAAGGAGCACAACCCGTTTCTTCTTCCCAATTAAATGCTTTTCCACCATTAATCACATTATCTGTCTTTTGTAGGGCAAGATTCCAATTATAGATATCGCGATCATCACAACCAAAAAAATACCTAAATACTGAAAAAACATTAGTGGATACAGAAACACCAGCATAAAGGCCCGTACTAAGGAGGAAGTATGCCTAGTGGTACACAAATACTTTTTGTAAATTTATCTTAGAACCTGAAACAAGAAGAGAATGCCTGTAAAACCCTGAACAATATCCTCTTGTTTAGGTGGAAGAATCACAGCCAAAATTAAATCGTCCAGCATAAGCTAATATTTTAAGTGGTAAGGAGGAGTACAAACAGCAATAATCTGTGGGCAAGAAAAAAGGCTCTCAAAAGTATCAATAAAAAGGTATATAATAAGGGACTTAACGGGCACCCAGGCGTACCCCACGGACCAGAATAGTAGGACGCCTATCAGCCGTTCACATTAGAGGATATTACAACATTCCTATATAATAAGCGAAGCCAGGAAAGGAAGCATACCGGGAACCCAGAAGCCTACAGGCTAGAAATAAGAACTCATGAGAGACTGTATCAAATGCTTTTCCTGGTCTAAACTTATAATCCATCCTGTTACAGCATTTTGTTGTCCCAGAGTAAACAATTCTCTCAATAAAATCAAATTGTCAGAAAGATGCCTACCTGGGATACCACAGGTTTGAGTTGGGCTAATCATGTGTGATGCAAAGTAATCATTAGATAAAAAGAATTTTTGGCAAGGATCTTATAATCCACATTAAGCAGACTGATTGGTCTCAATTTGTAATGTCAAAGGATCCCCTTTTTCTTAAACAGTAAAATCAGTAGCGTCTTTCATAAAGTAGCCAAGGCATCAGAATGTAACATCTCATTATAGAGAATAGATTAGAACGGAACAAGATCAGCAGAGAAAGTCTTGAAAAAATGTAGGTTGAGCCATCAGACCCCGGAACAGAATGCGATTTTAAACTAGTAATGGCCGTAATACCTCTGGTTCAGTAATGACCGAAGAAAGCTTGTATCGATCAGAGTCCGAAAGCTGAGTAAGGACAGTGACGAAAATGATCCGCGTTGTCAAGGTCAGCTTTAGTGCCAAACATGTTGAAAACATAATTTTCAACACAGTGAAACAAATCCTCAGGTTTCTTAAGTAACTCCCCGATGGAGACAATAGAGGTAATTAATTTAGCTTCAACTCTATCTTTACAGGCCTTAAATGGGTCTAAACAACCTTTTAGTAAGATGAGTGCCAAACAGCAGCCTCCTGACCCAAAGAGTCAACACGATTATACGGGATAACCTCATTTTAGCGCTGACCTCACTAATCTGAGAGCTAAAATCATGAGTAAGTAGAGCTAGCTAAAGAGAATAGGTGCTGTAGCTGATGCCGTAGTGACAGATAAGACAAATATTTAGTATTCTGTTTTTTGCCGCTACCTTCTGAAAAACTGTTTCCAACTTAGCTAGATTCCTCCCACCAATCCATCCCAGTATCATAAAATCAACCACTGACAAAACGAAGCTGTAAACTCTTTGTGCCAAAGTTTAAGAAAAAGAGGGTCATTAGTAGAGAATCATTAAGGCGCAACTGGCTTTCTTACATCTAGAGCAGAGTCCCAGGAAAAAGTGGCACATAAGCAACGTGATCCGAAAATCGGTAGCCACAGTTGTACAGGAAAGTAAATCAAAATCTTAGATAAAAAAGAAAATCTATCCTAGTATGTAAGGACCCTTTAAAAAAGTGGACCCACCTGTTTTATGAAATGTCTATAAACATCCTAAAGCTTACTATAGAGACCACACTATTTAAAGCCACAGAGTCACAAAATAACTTAAGTCTTTAGGCCTCGATCTGTTTGATGTAGAGCAGTAATTGAAATCTCCGACCACATAGGAGTAATCTGGAGGAAAAAAGGTGGGCTTAATTTGGTGAAAGGAAGCCCTCTGAGCCTTAGGTTTGAGAGCGTGAGTCCCAATCATACGAAATCTCTCAGATTTATAGAAATCTAATAACAAAGCTCTACCAGGAAATATCTACAAGTCTAGAGACTGTAAAATTAGAGCACAGAGAACAATATCCCGACCCCATCACAAGTATCAGGTCCAACAGACCAAAAGAAAGGGCCTGCAGTCCATGCCTTAGAGGCCTGGAATAATTCCCCATGGGTCTTTAATCTAGTGTCAACAAGGCAGATAATGTCAACTGTAAATCAGAAGGGTTAAAAATCCCCTAATTTTCTCTTCCCTTTAATGCTATGTTCATTTAAAGAGCAGATCTTTAAGGAAGACAGGATTTAAGTAATAGGTGGTGACTTACCCCTTAAGTGGCTACCTAGTACGTTTGCAATGGGATCGTATCAGCCCCATCACCCCATCCGGGAAAAGAAAGGAGAGAGGAGGATCGTATCCTCACCCCGAGTCTTTGTCTGAAAAATCTGTGGCTAAAACCGTAAATTTGTTAGAGGTTTGCCAGTTCCGTGCAGGGGTTCCTTACTACGGTAGCAACAGCTAAACCTTTCCTGATCCGTTTATGGGTAACAGTGGTAAAGCTAAAATTATCTCCCCTTGACCCGAGGAAACATATCCATATCTAGAATAACGGGTGTAGTATCAGGAAACCACAATGGCAGTAGGAGTAAGTATAACAGGAAAAGAGGTTGGAAAACTGGAACAGAAGAGACATCTCCAACTACGGAGGAGGGTAACCTCTGAATTAGAGAAAGCTAGACTATGGGCAAGTGACTGTTGAGCAATAGTAATAATGCCATCATGAGAGGGACAATCTTCTCTGTTATGAGGCCCAGGGGCACCTGCCATCTGACTAGCCAGATCCCATCACATAAGTTACACTTAAATGAATTAGTACATTTAGCTGCAATATGACCCGTATTCAAAAGCAGTGGCTACATTTAAGGGTATCAAGCCGAACTTAAATGGAGTACGTGACCCACATTTAAAACAGGACTTGGGTTGTCCGGCGTAAAATGAAACCCTTGTCTTTACCTAGAAAGAAAAAATTAGGCAAATGTCGTGGGCCAGTGTTAGTGGAAAAAAGCTTAACACGGACCTTCCAACTGCCATCCCAAATCTGTTCAGAGTCTAGATTAGGGGTGGGCCTATTCAAGACTTCACAGCGTTTGTTTAACCAAAATAAAATGTCTTCAATGTGAACTCCTCATTTTTAAAAACAACAGTAATATTACGAATGGCAGGTTTGGTGAGAGGATGGCCTGGAAGGGGACCAAATGGGTGTAGTCTGAGTTTGTCAATTGGGCCCAGAATCTATCAAGCCCAGACATTGTTTAAAACTAACATCAAAATTGGAATTACCTATATTAATCAGGGCAAAAATCTCAGAAGAAAAAACTTCATGGAACCCTTAAGGAGGGTTTTAGCTATATACAAGCGATCTGGTGGGAGTTCTAATCCACCCTTATAAAACAAGCGTGCTGCATTCCTCCTAGGTGCAGGTTACGCCTTTGGAGGAAAATAAATCAGTAAGTTTAAATGTTGAACTTTTAGGTGCAGCAACAGTAGGTAACAAAGTAGGTCCTGAGAAAACAGTGGTGGGTTCAGGTACAGTAGAAATAGACTTAGAAACAACAATAGTGTCACTAGTAACAGTAGAAGAAGAAAGAGTCACACCCGGGTTCGTTGGAGCTCAGGTCATTATTCTTAGCAGAGTTTTGAAGCATATTAAAGTAGACAGGGTCCTGAGAATCAGGAGTCAAGTCCCTTCAATATCTCTTTCCCAGCCAGCATGTAATAAAGCTGACTCTGGTGACCAGTCTAAATCAGTATTTTGGCCAGATTTAATTTTTTGGGAATAAGGAACCCCTCGTTTGGACCAGCCAGGTTCCTGTGTAGCTGAGAAAAAAAATACTGTGGGTTTCTCAGAAAGCAAGCGGAAGCAGTTGTAGCGCTAAAGTCACTTACAGGCAGGGAATAGCTGCAGGGATTTCAGAATCCGGCTTTTTCGGCGGTGGCGGCGAGTCGAAATGGGTCATTTGGAAGTAGTCTGAGAAACAGCAGTAGCCGGGGCTGAAGAATTCTCCACAGCAGGAACAGAAGCGAATCATCGGTGAGGCCATCGACTGGGGGCTTTCCAATGCCGGCGTCGCGAAGGAGAACAAGAAGTGGCGTCCGGCGATGCCTGCAGAAACTCGCAATGCCAAATCTAAAAGCTGCAATTGCGGGACTAACGCCTCGCGCTGCTCCTGAAGACTGGAACTGAGCAGCGGGCCACTTTGCACATCAGGTAGACTGGAAACAACTTCTTTAGGAGTGCGTTTTGAAAACAGTCAAATTCAAAATAAGTAGTATTACTAACATCAGCAACAGCAAGACATGCATCTGGGGCCTCTTGAGAAGGTAGCACAGAGGAGGCCTACTCCCTGAGCTAACAGCGTCCATCTCCTCAGGGATCATGTGAACTGGCCATCTTGCAGCCAGCAGCAAAGGCTCCACCTACTCAGAGTGAGAATTTTATTGGTAATAAAGTGGGCTTCATTACAAAAAACAAAACAACTCAATAAACAGAAACAATCCAAACAAGGCAAAATCAGTTAACAGAAGAAAAGTATCACAATGTTTCAAAACAATACAGCTTGCGAAGTAGAAAATAGTAGAAGTCAGACTTTTTACAGAACACAAAGCAGCCGAATATTACAAAATACTTCATGAATGAAATAGTTTTTTGGTGTAGCACTATAGAAACATCTGGCTTACCATAAATAATAACGAATAATAGCAAAAATTATATATAAACTATCAACATGATACTTTCTATTAAGCAGGTCATTACGTACAAAACATAACATGTTCATAGAAAGAGAAGGCCAGCAAGGGTTCTGCCCAGTTAGCAGATAGGGTAGACCAGACTTCCAAAGAAGGGCATTCACAAAATAAATGTTGCTGAGTTTCACAAACATTGAGGCAAGAGGATCTAGGACAATATCTCAAAGACAAGGCTTTATGCTTATGATTGTTATTAACTCCTAGTCTATCATAGTTGCATAACCATACCATATCCATAAATACGATGGCAGCCGTTGATTTAGCAGTTGGTGGAGTACCCAGGGAGGCGGCCAGAGGGCAGAGCGGAAAAACACTCCTCCTGAGCCTCCAACCTCCAAAGCCGCTCATATAGTTGGGGTCTAGATAAGATACAAAGTCCTGAGGATGAAGACACCAGGTCAAGGCCATCTTAAAACTCTCTTTCCCATAAGAGGATCAGTTGAGATTTGAAATAACCCTTTATAACGGGCTTGCCAGTTATCAAGGCAGAGGAGAACCATGCTAAAAATAGGGCTTCCAAAAACAGTCCCTGGTTTCAGCACTTTCCCATAATTATAATGAAGAAAAAGGCTGTAAAAAAAACAGCGAATTGGATCATCCAAGTCCACCTTCCTTGAGTGATCTGTAAATAATATATGTCTTTTAATGGAGGTTTAGCCTGGATCCCCACAATCCCTTGAAAAAAATCCCTGTTAATCTGGAAAATAGGGAATGGGCAGGGAACACATAACAAAGATGCAGGAAGATCGGTATAACCAGAGTTTAAGAGCACAACCAGTTTCTTCTTCCCAATTAAATGCTTTTCACCATTAATCACATTATCTGTCTTTTGTGGGCAAGATTCCAATTATAGATATAGGATCATCACAACAAAAAAATACCTAAATACGAAAAAACATTAGTGGATACAGAAACACCAGCATAAAGGCCCATTACTAGGGAGGAAGTATGCCTAGTGGTACCTAAATACTTTTGTAAATTTATCTTAGAACCTGAAACAGAAGAGAATGCCTGTAAACCTGAACAATATCCTCTTGTTTCGTGGAAGAATCCACAGCCAAAATTAAATCGTCCGCATAAGCTAATATTTTAAGTGGTAAAGAGGAGGGAGTACAGAGCAACCCAATAATCCGTGGGCAAGAAAAAGGCTCTCAAAGAGTATCAATAAAAGGTATATAATAAAGGACTTACTTGGCACCTAATACCCACCGGACCAGAATAGTAGGACGGCCTATCCAGCGTTCACATTAGGGCGTATTACAACATTCCTATATAATAAGCGAAGCCAGGAAAGGAAGCATACCGGGAACCCAAAAGCCTTCAGGGCTAGAAATAAGAACTCATGAGAGACTGTATCAAATGCTTTCCTGGTCTAAACTTATAATCCATCCTGTTACAGCATTTTGTTGTCCCAGAGTAAACAATTCTCTCAATAAAATCAAATTGTCAGAAAGATGCCTACCTGGGATACCACAGGTTTGAGTTGGGCTAATCATGTGTGATGCCAAAGTAATCATTCTAGATAAAGAATTTTGGCAAGGATCTTATAATCCACATTAAGCAGACTGATTGGTCTCCAATTTGTAATGTCAAAGGATCCCCTTTTTCTTAAACAGTAAAATCAGTAAAGCGTCTTTCATAAAGTAGCCAAGGCATCAGAATGTAACATCTCATTATAGAGAATAGTTAGAACGGAACAAGATCAGCAGAAAGTCTTGAAAAAATGTGGGGTTAGGCCATCAGACCCCGGAACAGAATGCGATTTTAAACTAGTAATGGCCGCCAATACCTCTGGTTCAGTAATGACCGAAGAAAGCTTGTGTCGATCAGAGTCCGAAAGCTGAGGTAAGGACAGTGAGCGAAGAAAATGATCCGCATTGTCAAGGTCAGCTTTAGTGCCAAACATGTTGAAAACATAATTTTCAACACAGTGAAACAAATCCTCAGGTTTCTTAAGTAACTCCCCCGATGGAGACAATAGAGAGTAATTAATTAGCTTCAACTCTATCTTTACAGGCCTTAAATGGGTCTAAACAACCTTTAGTAAGATGAGTGCCAAAGCAGCACTCCTGACCCAAAGAGTCAGCACGATTATACGGGATAACCTCATTTTAGCGCTGACCTCACTAATCTGAGAGCTAAAATCATGAGTAGTAGAACTAGCTAAAGAGAATAGGTGCTGTAGCTGATGCCGTAGTGACAGATAAGACAAATATTTAGTATTCTGTTTTTTGCCGCTACCTTCTGAAAAACTGTTTCCAGCTTAACTTAGATTCCTCCCACCAATCCATCCAGTATCATAAAATCAACTACTGACAACCGAGCTGTAAACTCTTTGTGCCAAAGTTTAAGAAAAGAGGTCATTAAGTAGAGAATCATTAAGGCGCCAACTGGCTTTCTTACATCTAGGAGCAGAGTCCCAGGAAAAAGTGGCACATAGCGTGATCCGAAAATTGACCTAGCCACAGTTGTACAGGAAAGTAAAATCAAAATCTTAGATAAAAAAGAAAATCTATCCTAGTATGTAAGGACCCTTTAAAAAGTGGACCCACCTGTTTTATGGAAATGTCTATAAACATCCACAAGCTTGGCCATAGAGACCACACTATTTAAAGCCACAGAGTCACAAAATAACTTGGAAGTCTTTAGGCCTCGATCTGTTTGATGTAGGCATGAATTGAAATCTCCGACCCATAGGAGTAATCTGGAGGAAAAAGGTAGGGCTTAATTTGGTGAAAGGAAGCCCTCTGAGCCTTGGTTTGGCGCGTGAGTCCCAATCATCACGAAATCTCTCAGATTTATGAGAAATCTAATAACAAAGCTCTACCAGGAAATATCTACAAGTCTAGAGACTGTAAAATTAGAGCTGGAGAACAATATCCCGACCCCATCACAAGTATCAGGTCCAACAGACCAAAAGAAGAGGCCTGCAGTCCATGCCTTAGAGGCCTGGAATAATTCCCCATGGGTCTTTAATCTAGTGTCAACAAGGCAGATAATGTCACACTGTAAATCAGAAAGGGTTAAAAAATCCCCCTAATTTTCTCTTCCCTTTAATGCTGTTCATTTAAAGAGCAGATCTTTAAGGAAGACAGGATTTAAGTAATAGGGTGGTGACTTACCCTTCGTGGCTGCCTAATCGTTTTTGCAATGGGGATCCGTATCAGCCCCATCACCCCATCCGGAAAGAAAGGAGAGGAGGAATCAGTATCCTCACCCCGAGTCTTTGTCTGAAAAATCTGTGGCTAAAACCGTAAATTTGTTGAGGTTTGCCAGTTCCGTCTGAGGGGTTCCTTACTACGAGTAGCAACAGCTAAACCTTTCCTAGTCCGTTTATGGGTAACAGTGGTAAAACTAAATTATCTCCCCTCGACCCGAGGGGAGCATATCCATATCTAGAATACAGGGTGTAGTATCGGGAAACCACAATGGCAGTAGGGTAAGTATAACAGGAAAAGAGGGTTGGAAAACTGGAACAGAAGAGACATCTCCAACTACGGAGGAGGGTAACCTCTGAATTAGAGGAAGCTAGACTATGGGCAAGTGACTGTTGAGCAATAGTAATAATGCCATCATGAGAGGGACAATCTTCTCTGTTATAGAGGCCCAGGGCACCTGCCATACAGTGGCCAGTCCCATCACATAAGTTACACTTAAATGAATTAGTACATTTAGCTGCAATATGACCGTATTCAAAGCAGTGGCTACATTTAAAGGGTATCACAAGCCGAACTTAAATGGAGACGTGACCCACATTTAAAACAGGACTTAGGTTGTCGGCGTAAAAATGAAGCCCTTGTCTTTACCTGGAAAAGAAAAATTAGGCAAATGTCGTAGGCCAGTGTTAGTGGAAAAAAGCTAACACGGACCTTCCAACTGCCATCCAAATCTGTTCAGAGTCTAGATTAGGGTAGGCCTATTCAAGACTTCACAGCGTTTGTTTAACCAAAATAAAATGTCTTCAATGTGAACTCCTCATTTTTAAAAACAACAGTAATATTACGAATGGCAGGTTTGGTGAGAGGGATGGCCTGGAAGGGGACCAAATGGGTGTAGTCTGAAGTTTGTCATATTGGGCCCAGAATCTATCAAGCCCAGACATTTGTTTAAAACTAACATCAAAATTGGAATTACCTATATTAATCAGGGCAAAATCTCAGAAGAAAAACTTCATGGAACCCTTAAGGAGGGTTTAGCTATATACAAACGATCTGGTGGGAGTTCTAATCCACCCTCATAAAACAAGCGTACTGCATTCCTCCTAGGTGCAGGTTCGCCTTTGGAGGAAAATAAATCAGTAAGTTTAAATGTTGAACTTTTAGGTGCAGCAACAGTAGGTAACAAAGTAGGTCCTGAGAAAACAGTAGTGGGTTCAGGTACAGTAGAAATAGACTTAGAAACAACAATAGTGTCACTAGTAACAGTAGAAGAAGAAAGAGTCACACCCGGGTTCGTTGGAGCTCAGGTCATTATTCTTAGCAGAGTTTTGAAGCATATTAATGTAGACAGGGTCCTGAGAATCAGAGTCAAGTCCTTCAATATCTCTTTCCCAGCCAGCATGTAATAAAGCTGACTCTGGTGACCAGTCTAAATCAGTATTTTGGCCAGATTTAATTTTTTGGGGAATAAGGAACCCCTCGTTTGGACCAGCCAGGTTCCTGTGTAGCTGAGAAAAAAAAAATACTGTGGGTTTCTCCGAAAACGAAACGGAAGCAGTTGTAGTGCTAAAGTCACTTACAGAGCAGGGAATAGCTGCAGGGATTTCAGAATCTGGCTTTTCCGACGTCGGTAGTCGAAGTGGGTCATTTGAAGTAGTCCGAGAAACAGCAGTAGCAGGGGGTTGAAGAGAATTCTCTACAGCAGGAACAGAAACCGAATCCATCGGTAGGCCGTCGACTGGGGGCTTTCCAATGCCGACGTCGCGAGGAGGAGAACAAGGAAGTGGCGTCCGAGGCGATGCCTGCGCAGAAACTCGCAATGCCGAATCTAAAAGCTGCAATTGCAGGACTAACGCCTCGCGCTGCTCCTGAAGACTGGAACTGAACGCGGAGCCACTTTGCACATCAGGTAGACTGGAAACAACTTCTTTAGGGTCGTTTTGAAGAACGAGTCAAATTCAAAAATAGTCGTATTACTAACATCAGCAACAACAAGACATGCATCTGGGGCCTCTTGAGAAGGTAGCACAGAGGAGGAGGCCGACTCCCCTGAGCTAACAGCGTCCATCTCCTCCAGGGGATCATGCGAACTGGCCATCTTGCAGCCAGCAGCAAAGGCTCCACCTACTCAGAGTAGGGGAATTTCCCCAGTGTCCTGACCAAATTTCCCTCATTCACTTAAAAAAATACCAGCAACACCTTTATCTGATTCAAGGTCAGTTGGCATTCATCCGTATCCCTGTTCCCCAGGTCGTGCCTGAAAATAGGCAGGATTTGTTTAGTGCACGTACTCGGTCAATAAAAACTAACTAAATAAATACATACTATAGTATATACAGTTAATACTAAAAAAACGCTTTAACATTTTCCCCATAACTCCTGGGCCATTTTCCTATGTTTTCCTGTAGAGTACATCATTTCCTATGAAAGGCAAATTAATTACTCAGTTTTCTTGTATAACCAATGCACATCTATGGGAACAATTTTCCCGTAGATTGCTCACTGTCCCTGTAAAATACGGAATCCCTATTGCTCTGGGAGCCTCACGCCTCCATGGGCGCACCACGAGTTGGGGGGACCAATCTCCCTCAACTTTTTAGACCTTGTAAAATACACAACGGTAATGGCATCCTTGTGAAAGCCTCAGTTCTGCCATGCCCCCCGCCCCTCAATTTTTAGCTGTGGTTGCACCCATGGGGAGGCCGGCGCTTCAGTAGACGTTGTGGTTCTCTGACCAGCGCTTGTCAATTTGAACTAGCCCTTTAAATGTCCCCACATTCCTTTAGCGCTTCTCGCCCCTGTGGCGTGACATCACTCCGCTATTTATATCAGGTGTTCTCTCGGCCCAATTGATACGAAGGAAGCTGGTATGATTGCGGTTTCTGCGGAGCTATAATCATGAAGCTGAAGTTTTGAGCTTGAATGATTGTTGGAGAAGCTATTAACGTTAATGACAAAAGAACAAACAACTTTGTGAGGAAACAATAGATTTGCATGATTGTTTTCTTGAAAGTGAAAGGTTAGCTGCGGGATTTTTTTCCTGTGACACTTCTGTTTAAACCCTGCTGTGATTTTAATTTTAAAAAGGACGGTGCGGCCAGATGAGACGGAATTTTCGTCTCTGAAACTACCGGACTGTTTGTAGATAAAGTAGGATATATTCTGAAGCGAGAGATGGCCTCCAGTACCTCGACACCAACCAGTGGCAGAGCTGCGAGCCGGGGAAGAGTTGCTCGCTCCCCGGTCAGTCCTTCCAGACTCAGCCGGCTGGAGGAGAAAAGAACAACTGCGGCAGCTCAATGATCGCCTTGCCGTCTACATTGAGCGGGTGCAGGCGCTGGAAAGCGACAAAGCGGTACTGCTGCAGCGGGTGGAGGAAAAAGAGGAGGAGGCCTCCCGGCAGCACCGAAGCATCAAGTTACTCTATTGTACGGAGTTGGCCGATTCGAGAAAACGGTTGGATGAAATAGCAAATGAGAGGGCTAGACTGCAGGTGGAACTAGGGAAGATCAAAGAAGATCACCGGCAGTTACTCGCGAGGTACAGTAACACAGTAGCTTATTCTAGGGTGCACTTCGTTCACTGTCATATAAGATTCCTGAGAAGAAGCAATGCCGGTATTTGCAGTGCAAATTGCTGTATTTTTTTTTTAACTTGAACCCATGATTACACACATCACTAAGGTGCACGTGACACATGGATAAAATTGTGCGGGGGGACTCGGTCCTTACTTCTGTGGAATAGTTTGAGGTGAAACCTTCATATAGATTTGAAGGTGGGTGACTTTTAACCGTCATTTCTGGAGATGAAACTATTCAATGGAAAGCAAGGGTGCCGGAAGATGGTGAAAGCTGAGGGGGCTGAGAATCAAAAGGGCACTTATGAGGATACAAAGGGCACTTTTTCTATATCAGTTTTTACCATGCAGAAATAAAAAGTGGAGGGGCTACCGCCCCCACCCCCCGGTTCCGGCACCTATGATGGAAAAGGGCATTGAATAGTTTCACCTCCTAGAAATGACAGTTAAAAATTCCTCTGCCTACAAATTTTGGGTAGGATCAAGGTGGGACAACGGGGGCCAGTGGCCACTAAAAACACAGGTTTGGTTACCAGATTTAGAATTTCTGGCCAACTGGCTGTCAGCTCCTAAAGTAATTTTTGAACTGTTAAAAATGATGGCTGCTAAAATATTGATTTGGCTACCAGATTTTGAAAACTAGTGGCCACACTGACCACCAGTACACAGACTGATTTGTCCCACCCTGCTATAGATGAGGGTTTCTCTCCTAGGGTTTCATCGCTAGGATGCAGTAACCACCTTGAGGTCGCAGTAAGTGGCTTCTGGAGCCTTAAGGCTCAAGCTCAGGACAGTACTGCTGGAAATGAAGTCCTTTTCCTGCCAGTAACATGGTCAGGTTACCCTATTCACATGCAAGCTGAAAACAGATTACCAAGTAATCCATCACTTTGTAATCTAACATTACCATGCATGTAAATGCCAACACTGAGCACTTTGGAATCTATCTTGGTATTGATCCAAGTGTGCTGATTACCTGATCGTTCTCCAGGTAAATATAATCCTGCTTGAACAGATTTCTTATGCATGCCCAGTTCTGTTTTAGTGTTAGCTTGGCGCCTGCTATTTGAGTCAGCAGTACTCATACAGTGTAAATCTGTTCGCGCATCAGGAGATAGATTGCCTTGAGGTATGGAAATGCAACTCGAGTCATGATCGATTACCAGGAATCGAAGACATATAGGATAGTGCATGGGGAACGGTTGACAACAGGGCTATTCTTTCACCGAGTTGGCACTATGGCGGCGGATTACCTCGGGCGCGGCTCGAGAGAGGTAATCCGTTGTCATAGTCTAACAGTGAATACCCTGTTAACTGTTCCCCATGCACTTTTCTTTATAGTGTATGGTGGAACTCGTTTTTTTTTTTTTTTGGGGAAAAAAAAACAGCTACTAGAAGGAAAAAGAATTTACATTGTGAACGTTTTCACACTAACCATTAATACTGCCCCCGATATTGCTGCTTTCGCCATGTGTCCTGTCTATGGAGTGAGCCCTAACTGTCAAATGCTGCGCGAGGACACAGTGTGACGTTCGCAGTACAGTAGAAAACATCATTCTGTTGTACTGCGAACGTCACTAGTGTGTGACTACAAGGTTTCGAAAACTGTCGATTTTGGTGAACGACGTTCCACCATACACTATTGTGTAATCCGTGACATCACCACTAGATGTTACTATAGTGAGTCTGTCCAAATCCAGACAACCAATACAACAATGTACTACATAAATGGGGAGGAACGAAAGTCTCAAAACTGTGCGCAGAAGCTGAGGATCTGTGCTCCAGCTTATTACCTGTAGGCTAAGATTACTGCAGTACATCTGCCAGGCAACAAAAGATTGTGTGCTGGCCGACTCCCTAAGCATGGAATCGGCCAGGGAAACCATGAGTGGGCCTGGACCCAGCAAGTGCTCGCTTCATTCTTTCGGGGGGGGGTGCAGTCTGCTTCTGAAGTTTTGTTTCAGGTCACCAGGCAGGGGCACAGTCTTGAGGGGTCACCCTATCGCTGGACTGGACAGGGAAACTCCTGTATGCCTGCCTACAATTTTCACTTGTACAGAGGGTGCTCATAAAGCGCAGGACGGAGCAAGCAACAGTGATTCTGATGGTCCCAGACTGGGCCATACAAGCCTGGTACTCTTTTAACCCTGTCCAGCAGGATTCCTCTCACATACCACTGAGATGCAACCTGCTGACTCTGTCCCAAAGCAGGATAACCTTCCCAAACCTCAGAACACTACATCTGAGAGCATGGTTCTTGAAGAGCTAGAATTTTTCAGTTTGAATCTGTCAGGGTAAATGCTGAAGTTTCTGAAAGTTTCCAGTCTTTAGGTCTGAGACCTTCAGCCCTGAAAATACACCTAGCAGCTGTCAGCTTGCATGCACATCAACAGGGAAAGACGGGCCCTTGGCCTCAGAACCTGTTTTTAAAAGGTTGGTTTCTCCCCCATAAGGGGATGAACTGCTTCATGGGACCTAAATATCGGTCTTTCTTGGCTGATGGTAGCTCCCTTTGAACCTATGGTTACAAATGATTTTCCTAGTAGCCATGACATTTGCCAGGAGGGTAGGTGGACAGCAAGCCCTGTGTACAGATCCAAACTATATAATTTTCCACAGAGATAAGGTAGTTCTTTGATTCAATAGGAGTTCCTACCCAAGATGGTTTCAGAATTCCACTTGAACCAGTTACTTACCTTTCCTGTCCTCTATCCTGAACATTCTGGTACTGGATGGCAAGACTGCACTATCTGGATGTAAAAACGGCACTACATGGACCAGACAAGGGATGTCTGGTCCCAGGGTTAACAGCTTTTTGTTACCAGTGGAGAAACGGGCAAAGGTAAGCTAGCTGCTAGGCAGACACTCTCATTGGATAGTTTCCTGTATACAGTTCTGCTATGATAAGAGCTGCTATTAGAGCTGGCAAAGTAACACCCCCCCCCAGGCCTAATGGCACACTCCACAAGGGACACCTCTGCCTCTGACAGCCATAAGGGACATTTCTCCTTCAAGAAATTTGTAAAGCAGCTACCTGGAAAACCTTCATAAAGCACTACTGTCTGGACATGCAGTCCAGACTCCAGGAAGGATGCCAGTTTTGAAATGGCTGTCTTGAAGAAACTTTTTTCTATATACTGTAGGTTCTAGATCATCCTCCCAAGGTATTGCTACTGAGTCTGCCATTTGTAATGCATTTCATTGATGGATTTCTGTTTGAAGAAAAAAATACTCACTGTAGTGGTGTTGCTTCTTGGGGATCCATCAATGACATCAATGACCTTTACAAACCCTTAGCCTGCCTCTCCTTCTAGAACATGAAGATAGATTGACAGAAGAAGAATACGTTATTTAAAGGTTGTCTGTGAATTATTTATTGCAGTTTCTCAAATTTGCAGGTGTGCTGTCTGCTTCGATTTAGTTGGGCTTTTTATAAAAAAAAAAAAAAAGAGAAGCTTAGAAATATTTTAGTACACATAGATCACTGCTCCCCTGGTTCTAGAAACGGTATCTGACAGAACAGCAGGGAGAGCGTGATCATGGTGTAGAGCTTGAGCTTGTATTCTACATTCCATAATTAGCATGCAGTTGTATCTCTGGAGTAGCACACTTCTGCTGACTGACATTTATAAAGCTCATTGATGGGTCTCTGAGAGGAAACAACATTACTGTGATGAGAATTTTTCTTCTGCTCCCCTTTTCAGACTAACCCTATAATGCCTCCTTGGCCTGTACTGAGGCAACTCGTTCCACTTGTCCACAACTCTTTCTGTAACACAGAAATTTTTTTTTTTTTTTAACAGAAGTCCATTTTGAATTGCCGTCACACCCCGGTAAGTTTTAAGTGGGTTCCTTCTCGTTCCTGTAGTTGAGCTAAGGAGAGAGATTCCTTGGGGTCCGCCCTGTTTATCCTGTGCAGTTACTTGTATGTATCAATCCTTTCATCCCCTTCTCTCAAGGGTGTCCATGTTCAAGTCCTGCATCTTCTCCTCAAAGATCTTGCCTACTAGTTCATGCACTGTTTTGGTTGTCCTGTGTTGTACTGCTTCCACCTTGCTGCAGTCTCTCCTCAGCTGTGGACTTCAGCACCTTGCACGGTATTCTAGATGTGGTCACATCAAAGACCTGTACAACGGGAGGATCACCTCCCGACCTGTACTGCTTATCCCCTCCCTATGCAACTCAGTATCCTGTTTGCCTTGCCCACAGCTCTGTTGCAATGTACTGCTGTTTTTTTTGGCTCTTCTGTATCAAATATCATCTATATCAAAATGCCCCCCCCTCCTAAATTTTGAAACTATTTCCTGGCACAGTCCCAAGTTTTACGTCCCCTTCACATTCTGAGATTGCGCACCCCAATCACATTCATGAATGCATGTCCATTAGTACAACTATGTTTCCACCCAGGGTTAGAAATAAATTGTGGTGGATGGCTGTCCAATGTACAGGTGCAATATTCAATTTGACTGTCCCACAAAATTTATACCTGTTTAATTTTTGTTCATGAAATTCGTAGTTCTGTTTCTGAATACGAGCTAGTGATAGCTAGTTGAGCCCCTTAGCTGGTGCAGCGCCCTGAAAAGGGCTTAATTACTAATACTGCCTATGGTAAGGTGCCTAAAAGGGGCTACTGAATATTACCCACTGGCTGGTACATGGTCCTGAAAAGGACTTGAGTGTGCCCCCAGTACACAGCCCTGATAGGGTTTATGGGGTCTTGATTAGCTCCCTTCTGTTCCATTCTGACAAACAGATCAGCTTCCTCTGCTGCTATGTAGAAAGCAGACATTAAAAGTTTCCCCCTACTTGGTAACCCAGACAAGGGCTTTTAATCAGCTTGTCTGGAGCCCTTCCTGTCCTGACAGGATGTTTTAAGTGGTTGTCTCAGCCCTTTACTCTCCTAACCTCTAAATACTGAATTTTTTTTTTCCCTTCTTCATGCCTTGATTGTCTGCCCTGAAAAGGGGTTTCAAATAGTTTTCTAGCCCTTGCAGTGGCTTATTACCTTTACCCAGGCTCCTCTTAGTTACTAGACAGCCCTGAAAAGGGGTTTTAATGTTTCTCCAAAACTCTGCTGCCTGTGAACAAGAGCTACTCTAGGGCTGCTACTGCAAGAGCAGTACACAGAGAAATGAGGTTTGCTGTGCAGAAAGCAAAATTAAACTAGGCAACTGCACATGCATAATGAGGCAGAACATGTACGTAGTTTAGTCCAACCACAGCACTTTCATTTCTACTTCTTGATGAAATTGCCAAACGCACAGAAAAGCCCATCATGGGATGTTGGGTTGAATGGACATCTCTCAGCATCTCACACAATCCTGTCAAGACATCCACAGCCCAGCCTTACAGGTGGCAGTATCTCCTGGATCCTGATACACACTAATGCTTTTTTCACTTGGTACCTGTCCCAGGGACAGGCAGAAAAATGAAACCAGACCTACCAGCAGAAAACTGCGTGTCTGGGACAGGCAGACAGGTGGTTATTTCGACCCCTGTGTCCACCCACATTTTGAAATGGTTCCTGTTACATTCCAAAATATGTTGCTGCTGCATTCTTAGTTGAGCCCTGATTGCTCTGTACATTTTTGACATGTCCTGTAAAATCTCTTCTCTCTGCAGTATTTTGAAATTTCGCATAACCTTGATGTTCCAAATTCACATCCACTGTTTCCAGAAGGCAGAAAGTAGTTCCATAAAGTTGATTAGTGGAATCGCTAATCAAAAACATATTTGACTAGCAATAAGTTGGTTTTGAGTCAGCCTTGTGCAACATGGCGGTGCTGACATAACTACATGTGACAACCCAGTCCCTTCGGGTTACTAGAAGCCCATTAGTACTAGTCTTAGGCAGGTAGGATAAAGGCAGCTTTTGGAGAGGTCGTTGGGGACTTTCTGCATAATGACGACATTGTTTACTTGGCTAGCCTGAGAGAAGGATGATTGTCAATTAGAACTCTTACAGCAGCATAAACATTTTGGAGTCCGCTGCTCTTTGGGAGCTTAGAATGTTCATCAGTAAGTTCAAGTGTGGCAGTTAGACTGGCAGGAGGTCTGCCATTGGGGCTCTGTCAAAGGGAGCCCTGGTATGTCTCACCCTAGTTTGATAAAATCTTCAGTTTGCATGCAGGACTCTTTAGTTTCACTTTGGGAGTGAGAAGGAATATTTTTTTTTTTTTTTTTTTTTTTGTGGATCCAAGGGGCAGTCCTCGAAAATCCTGAAGTTCACAGCTGCCTTAAGGAAGAACAGTTAGTAGAATGACAGCTACCAGAGAAAGGTAGGTAGATATAATTTTTATACAGGATATCACATGTCAGGAATGAAATCGGAGTTTACAAGACAAGGCCTGTTTGATGTCACAAAAAAATAAAACTTGTATATTGCATTGCAAATCCGAAGATTACAAAAACGTTATTAAATATATCCATATACAGCATACAAAGACATATTTCAGACAAGCAAATACCTTGGACAACAGAAATAACAAATATGCTAACGAGTATAAATACAATGAGTCACATGGTCAGAAGAAATTACTACAGGAGGCATACATGCAAAATATAAGAAATGTGCTTTTTGTTCTTTCCATGACTGGGAGGAAGGAACAACTAATCTGTGAGTACAGAATTTGCGACTGTTCTCAGAAGTTGTCTGAGGTGTGTGTGTGTGTGTGCGCCCTAGATAAGGCTAGATCACACCAGTCAGGACCCCTTTCAACACACCTCAAAAAGGACATTAACCTGCTGGAGAAGGTCCAGAGGAGGGCTACAAAGATGATAGCGAGTCAGCAGGGTAAGGCATACGAGTAGAGGTTGAGGGCACTGAACATGTACTCCCTGTAAGACAGGACAGGGAGAGGGGACATGATTGGGGCTTTCAAGTACTTGAAAATGATAGATAAGGTTGATGAGGAGAATCTCTTTAAGCTGAGTGGCAACCATAACTCGAGGGGGCACAGTCTTAAGCTGGAGGGTGGGAGGTTTAGGAGGGAGGTCAGGAAGCACAGAGGGAATGCGCTGCTGGAAGAGGTAAATCTTGTTGAGGACAGTGGGCAACTTTTAAGAGAGGCTGGGATAGGCATAGGGGAAGGTAAGGATCATGGGTAGGGGGGATGGGAGGCGTGGGGAGGGACATTAACTCAAGATGTGAACCCTGCAATACGAGCAGACTTGATGGACCAAATGGCCTTCTACTGGCTTCGTTGTATGTTTGTATGTATGTAACTGTACTGAATTTTAAAGTTAAAGTTGGGAGTCTTTAGCAATTCACTGGGGATTGGAGACTCATTTGGTGTAACCCTGAAGGAATGGCAGAGGCTGTTTGGGGCAGAGGGTGAGGAATTCCATCTGGAGTTTCAGGCAGGGCCAAGTGGTTCGTGGATGGGCACCCTTGATCCCTGGGAATCAACCATACACCAGAAGGATTTTAAAGTGTGTGGCACATACCACAGACATACACTTTGTAAGAGGGGGAGAGAGAGAGAGAGATGTGTTTAATTTTTTGTGTGGAAAACAGTACTGCCAAGCAAAGTGGCCTGCAAAAGAGAGTGCCTGTATTGCAATGATAACCTTTTTTTTTTTTTTTTTGGGGGTGGCTACCTTGCTTTAACATCTGTAAATAAAGCCATACTTGTAAAATCCCAGCTGCTGCTTTGGACTTTCCGCTTATTGCTTCTAGTGTGAGCATTATTGGACCTCCTCAGCAGTTAGGTCTAGCAATGCCTAGCATCCTCTCCCCTGGACCTGGTTGTAAATAAAAAGGTCCATTTTAGTATATACCCCTACTCCCCATCCTCTAATGAGCCTGGTATGCACTCCAACGCTAGGGGTGGTACCATGAGTGTAGCTCTGACAAAAGAAAATTGTATGCCATGTAGTTGTCGGTAGTTCTTTTAAGGGGGTGTCAACTAGTTAAAGGTGGTGTGGGAGTTGTATACATATGTACGATACTCTTGCATGCACAGTTTAAGTCTTCGCCACCATGTTGCACATGGTGGCCATCATGTCCGCACTTGCAGAAAGAAAAGTAATGCTCCAGAAAGGTGGTATGTTTATGCGGGGGGGCTCATAAACAAAATCACTGGAAACTATGCTGCAGCAGAACATCAGACAGCAGTCCGGTTACGTGCTTCCACAATGCTCTTTTACAAATCTGATGATGACATAGCATCTATGGAGCTTGGCCCACACAACTGTAAAAATCCGACCCTGGAGGAGACTATTAGCAAACTATAGAGAGCTGGTCTCTGATTTGCTCATCACTCACTCTCTCTCATTCTTTTCCAAGCGGTAATTTCTGGTAAATGTGCCTTAACTATATTGATCTCAGTGGTGGTAGACTACTTCTGGTTTTCCCGATTGTATTAGGCAGGAGGTAGTAGCAGTCTTGAAGTGGTAGCTGCCGGTGGTGGCATGATGTGAAAAAGTGGTCCCCATGCTTGTCTGCACATTTTAGAAATGACCCCTTGAGTTAAAGGTGACATGAATTGATTACTTGTGTGCAGTTGTTTGAAATGTCTATTTTTATAAATTATATTCATACCTCTAAAGGATCCGTATTTTAACTGTGCCTGAATAAAAGCTGAAGCTGTCAGTTATGTTTTGTTTTTTGTTTTAGATTTATAGAAATGTTGTTTAATATGACAGCAGATTAGGTACATATGGACACATGTTGATACATGGACATGTTAGAATAAGTGTCTCCATTACAAGGAGATCTGTGGGTTTGGGTTTTGAATGTACACATACAGTAGTCACTTTGTTACAGAATTGCAGATACATCATGTTTAAGATGGTATAAGTTTGACTATTCATGAGTAATATGGACTTATTGTACACAGAAAGAAAAATGTATCTGAACAGTACACGGTGTAACATTTGATACCACTGTGTGAAACAGCTGAAGAATGCTTAATTTACAGTAGGGCAAGTTGTCTTCTAACCTGTTTCACTTAACACATGTATATTTTCATATTTATAAGATTTTACAATATTTACTATGTATTGCTTAAAGAGCTACCGACTCCTCAAGGAAAACTTTGACAAAACATAATTGGGTAAAATTCTGCTTGTATTCTCTGTGTGTGTGTGTGTGTGTGTGTGTGTGTGTGTGTGTGTATTCTAGATTTCTCCTCCCCATTATTTATTACTGAGAAAATGTGTGTGAATACATGATTTTTTATTCCTTGCAGTTACTTTGAAGTTAATCTATCTATATAGCTTGCCCCCTAATTCAAGTCGTCATGCTCTGTTGTGACATCACAATCTGTTGCCATGAGTGTAACTGATGTCACAAGCAGCGTATTATGACCTCTGGTAGGGAGAAAGCAACAGAAATAGATGAACTCTTCAGAAGCAAAAAGCCTGTTTTCATGCAAATGACCTCGGCGATAAATAATGGGGAGGAGGAATAAAGAACTAATGCGAAATACAAGCTGAACTTTAGATAAATATTATGTTTTATTAAAGTTCTCTTGAAGGTGTCAGCTGCCCTTTAAGTTAACTTTTTCTTGTTTTTAATCATTGTCATTTATTAATGCTGCCGCACGCGCGCGCGCAACACACACACGGTTTTAAAATGAAACTTAAGTTGGTTTATAGCTTGTGTCAGGGAGTGAACTTTCAAGTCAGTGAAATTTGACCTTGGGGTAGCTTTCTTTTGATGGAACTAATCCTGTCTTGGCAAAGTAATTTGCAGAGTTGAGGCTATTTAGAAGTACTATAGGAGTTATGCTAAACGAATGTGAATTTCTAAAAGTATACAACTTACAGATGATAACCCTGTATGAAAGTTGTTCAGGACAACAAGACCTTTCAAATGAGCCTATTGATTAAGCTGCACTAATTATATTTTTAAACTACTGTCATCTGATTACCTGAATTTTCATGTTTCATCACAGTGTTCACCATTTGGATGGCTGTATTTAAAACAATTTAATGAATTCAGATTGACTTCCCTCATTTGAAAGGTCATTTTGTCCTGAACAACTTTCATGTTGGTTGTATATTGGTAACTTTCTGAGATATTTACATTTGTTTGGCATAACTCCTATGTTCACTCGGAGAAAAAGAGGAAAAAGAGATTGTTTGGAAGATCATATTTTACAAAATATAAAGAATTCCGATTGGTGACTATCCTCATGAGAAGGGTCTTTTTCCCTGAACAACTTTCACACTGGTTGTTTTTGTACACCTTGAATAGTTTTAAAGATATTTAGATTTGTTTGGAAGGTGTGCACATTTGCTCTCACAGAAAAGCAGCTTGGAGTTCTGTGTCCATCAACACCTTTATTCAAGTGAAAGCTGGATGGCTGTAGGCTGAACAGGAGTTGGACTCTGTCTTTGTCTTTAACTGCCTGTTGGAGATGCAGAACTAGATGAGTACTAGTTGGCTGAGGCTGAACTCTGGTAAAACGGAGGTACTGGTGGTGGACCCTGATCATAGGACGACAGGGACATGGGTGAGAGAACCCTCAGATTTATATCTTTGGGGGGGGCACTGATTGCTTCAGGCCAGGTGCTTAACCTAGGCGTGGTATTTGAGGAAGGCCTGACCCTGAGGTTGCAGGTTTTGGCTGTGGTCAAATCTTTTATCATCTGAGGAACATAACCAGGGTGAAGCACCTGGTCCTGCCCGAAGATCTTCCTACTTTGGTCCACGCCTTTGTCGCCAGTCGTTTTGATTATTGCAACGCCCTCTACCTAGGGCTATTGGGGGTGGATAACTGCTGTTTGCAGCTAGTACAGAACGTGATGGCCAGGTTAACTGGAACCCCTAGATCCAGTCATATAACACCTGTGCTGCATGAACTGCACTGGCTGCCGATACAGTAGCGAATCACCTTCAAGGTCACATTGCTGACCTATAAGGCCTCACATGAGCAGGGACCTCTCTACCTGAAAGAGCTCCTGTCTCCTTACTGCCCCACCTGCTCACTCCAGTCCTCTGGTGAGGGATTGCTAGAGATTGCCAGGGTATCCCTAAAAACATCAGGAGGAAGATTGTTTCTTTATGGCACCTACCCTGTGGAATGCTCTACTGCGTCGAATATGAAATGGCCTGACTGTGGAAGGATTTTAAAAATCCTTAAACATACCTGTTTAATCACTAATTTGAAGGGAATTAGTGAGTCAGTGTTGTAATATTGTTATGTTTATGGTTTTAATGTATAATGAAGATTACTTGTTTTAATGAGTGTTAAGGTGCCCTGAATTCTGGAAGGGCACCTGATACAAATAAAGTTTTGCTTACTTACTAGGCTCTGCCCACTGCCATAAGAAGTTGTAGAAACTTCGTTAATGTTCCAGTTAAGAGTCAAAGTGACAAAGGTTGGGGAAATAAGGTGTTACACCCTCCCAAACCAGGCCTGAGAGCAGGTGTTGGGTGTGGCTTGGGCTACTCAAGCCTAACGCTCACCTCATTCTATCTGTAAGGTCAGATGTGTAGATTTTGAGAATGGGGTGAGCGTTAGGCTTGAGAAAACAAAGGCACACCTCACACCTGCTCTCCTTAGATGTGTATATGTGTATAGCTGTGAAAACAGTTTCCATTTATAGGACAACAGTGACCCAGTTGTCAGTATAGCCATCTTATTACCCCACCTCATGAACCTGGTACAGAAAATTTTCAAATCCTCACCAAAACATAATTCTGCGAAACTGTAGTGCCATTCCGCTCCACAGGTGCAAAAACACATTTTGGGCAAGATTTGAAAAATGACAGCTGTGACTTGCAGCCTATTTTAAAAATCTGAGGTTAAAAATATTTAAATGTCCATTACAAACGAGCGGTCATAACTTCGGCATTTCTTCATATTTTGACCCCAGATTTTGAACATGTTCTTATGACCCCACCCCATAAACCCCATAGCTGAAAATTTTCAGATCCATGCCAAAACACAATTCTACGCCATAGGTGCGAAAACACGTTTTGGACAGAATGTGAAAAATGACAGCTGTACTGTTCATGAGGTGGTGTGAAAAAATGGCTATGCTGAAACTTTGTGACGTGACAATATTGCAAATTACCAGAGTTATGTGCGTGCGTAGCACAGTGTTAATGAATGCTCATAACTCTGCCATTTTTAGGAATTTTGTCACCAGATTTTCAATATGGCCTTTTTGAGACCCCTTCCTCATGAACACTGGTGGTGAAATTTTGTTATTCGGTCCCGAAAGGTGATTTTGTCCGGGGACCACAGAATCATCTTCTGGGCCCGATTAACGAAATGACGGTGCCATTGTTCATGAGGTGGGGTCCCAAAAAGGCCATGTTAAAAATTTGGGATCAGAAAGTGAAAAATGGCTGAGTTATGCAAAAAAGTTGAAACCCCCACTGAAATACATTGAACGGCATTTACCTTAGTTTCTCATATTGGAGTCACAGGTTCCAACAGCAAGATGTGTCTTCAGTCGGAGAGTAGATCTCGAACCTGGGACCTGTTCAGGTGAGTGATGGTGTCAAGAGTGTGTGGGGAGGTAGGTGCACAGTGGGAGGTCGGGTGGGTAGTGCAGGTTCTGATTGCCGATGGAGTTGTGTTTTTAAACAAAGGACAGTTCTCTTTTTTTTTTTTTTTTTTTTTTTTATACTTACTGGGACATAGGAGGTGGGTGATGCCACTGCCCACCAATGATTTGGTCATATGGACAGTGGGGGAAGGGGGGGCACTAGACACCAGGGATCAAATTGTTAATAAATGAGATGTTAATTGGAGGGTTGGGGGTTGCCACCAGGGATCAAATAAGCAATAACTCGCAACAGGGTATGCTGTTATTGGGCATTAGAAAATGGCAAAAATGAATTCACAATCCTGACTGGCTGATACAGCCTCCTAGCTGGGTATTTATTTCTTAATAGATGCCCAGCTGAAAGCAAGTACCAGCCCAAGTGCCACTTCACCACATACCCTTGTACTGGAGTGCTCAGCCTAGTTTGTTATTGGCTAACAGCACTCGGTGAAATGTCAAATCCCTGCCATGTTTTTTCTCGCTAAGTTAGTGAGGGCTACTGTCCCCCCAAGCTCAGTGCACCACAAAAAAGAAAGCCCACACTCCAGATATTTCTCTGTTGAAGAGTGATAACATACCAGTTTGACATAGCAGTGTTCTTCAATGGCATCACTCTCCCGACCATGCTCTTGAGCTACCAAGCTGAATGAAAATGAAACCGGGCGTCAGTCCATTTGGTTTCGTGCTGGGAAGCCCATTATCAGAACGGCACAAATATCACAATGTCCCCACACTTAAAGCTGCTGTTTCATAATAAAAACAAATAATTTACCTTGGAACTATCCCTCATCATTGCAGATGCAGGTATCCATTGGGATCAAGCAAGGTTGGTCACATGCTCAACAGACACTACTTCCGACGGCTAATGCATAAAAAAAAAAAAAAGTCTTGCTGAAAGCAGACGATGTCCACAGACTGCTAGGGTAAATGTTTTCTACACACATCTTGAGGTAGGTGGGTGTGTGTGTGTGTGTGTGTGTGTGTGTGTGTGTGTGTGTGTTTTTTTAATAGATTACAATAGCTCTGTGGGGAGGAGCAATAGGAGGTAGAACAGCCTTTAAACATGCACTACTTTTTCAATTAAAACAAAAATTCTACTACTTTTATTCATTTTTAAATTTATTTTCTCTTATTTTGCAACTTGTATCGACTAAGATGCCCATTTTCTAAGCACACTAATACCCTCCAGGGTGGGCATTATTAGCAAATACCAGACCTTCTAGGGGTTATTAGGCCCTGGGCGGTCTGGTATTTCCCAATAATGCCCATCCTGTCGGGTATTCTTGCTTATTTAATGCACACCCAGGTGGGTTGTGAGGCACGAGGAATGCACACCCAAGTGGGTTGTGAGGCACGAGGCTGCAGGCCAAGTGCCCTCACAGCACCCAGGTGTGTTAATCCCCATTAACCACACACCCTGGAGTTGGGTTATTGTGCTTATAACGTGGCGCTGCCAAAAAAAAAAAATCGCAAAAACCTCAAACACTTATTGTCTTTACGCAGGGGAAAAAGCTACTGTATCCTGCCAACTTGTAAAATAGTACCAACAAAAAAACATATCTCTGTAATTATGCATACAGAAATGTGACCCTTTTTTTGTGTAAAATATTTTTATTGCAAGGTCAACAGGACATTACAGGATGTTAAATCACACACAATTAACAGGGCATTACAACATTTGCCCTTAAGAATTATGTAGACAAACATACAAGTCACTTAATCGGGTTTAACTTTAATACTGTTCTGTTTGGGTGATGGGGAGGGGGGTATCGTGGCTTTCAGCTACTGCATTGTAAACTTTAAAAGGTCTATTGGTGGTGTTCAACCTTGCCATATCTTTCAGTGGCACCTCTGATCCCCATGCCTTGTACTTGAGGGTTTCTAAGGGAATAGGCAGTCTTCTATGGCCTGGTCTAGTTTACTCCAGGTGTGGGCAATTTTGTGACCATTGGTAGTAATTGTACTTTGAGCGCTCTCAATCTGAAGGCAGCGCAATAGGTTATTTGCCCACTGCTGGATTGTAGGGGAGTTCTGAGATCCAACACTGTGCTACAGTGATACGGGCATTTGCAAGAGCAAGAGACCACAATGGCAGATCCCTACCCAACATGCCTCTGTCCGGGTCTGCTCCCAGAAGGAACTCAAGGGGTCGCCTTAGAAGAGCCCTCCCCAGCATGGTTGTCATCGTTTTGTGCACGGCATGCCAAAAGGTGAATTTTGGGGCACATTAAGGTCATATGTAGGTAAGTGCCACCCTCTGCTTAGCACTTGGGGCACAGGCTTGATTTGGTGGGGTCCCAGACATGTATTTCTATCGGAGTTGTATATGTCCTGTGCATGAAGTTCAGCTGGGTTTAGCGGAGTCTATTTACTCTTGGAACATTCATAAAAGTGCTGGATTGCTCCCTTCCAGATTTGTTTGGAGGGGATTTATCCTCAGTTCCTCCTCCCATGCCCTCTGTATACTCAGGGTGGGATCACCCTCCCAGCAATGTGCCATAGTATACAGGCAGTGGTCCTGAATTTGGCTGGGGTCTAAACATTTCTTCAATATATGGGTCTTGTCCCATATTCATGAGAGAGCCTTGTAGCAGACCCTGCAATATGCCTAATCTGCAGGTATATGAATAGATCGCCTTCCGGAATATCCCATCCGGCTTGGATCTCTGTGAACATGAGAATTCTGTTCCCTTCATATAGTTGTAATATCTGTGTTAGTCCTGCCTTCTGCCATCTTAACAGATCTCCATGAAGGAAAACATTATAATGTGGTGTTTTTAGGGTGGCCCATATGGATTCATATAAGAAGGTGCCACCCAGAACTCTGGAGCGTTCATGTACAGACCTCCAGGCCCTTCTGGTGAATGGGTTAGGTTATGCCTTCTTGGTGATAGTAGGTATAGTCATTACAGTCAGGATGTCTCTGCAGAGATCTTTCTCTTCTCTTCTCCCCCCCCCCCCGCATCCCCTCCCTCAGTAACCATCCATACTGGAGGGGCTGGGTCAGTGTCCTTGGGCAGGAATGCCAGCTTGGATGCCCAGTAATAGAATTTAAAATTGGACTGTCCTATTCTCTCTCTCTTCCCCTTGTTCATAGGTAGTTGCAAGGTCCTTCTACTAATTCTTGCATTCTTCCTGAACCAAATGAATTTGTGCAGGATACTGTAAGTTCTGTAAAGAACTTATCAGGAATGTGGCAGGGGATCGAATGGAAACGGTATAGACCTTTGGCGAGGATGGTCATTTTAATGGTGGCTGCTCGCCCCAAAACAGTGAGGGGTAAATCCATCCACTGTTCACATTAACCCTGTTTTAGCTAATAAGACTTCAAAGTTCAAGATATAGAGCTTGCCCACATCAGCAGCATTCCTTATTGCTGACTGAGACCTAATATCTGTAGACATATTATTGTTTAAAATAAGAAAGTGCTACACATTTTGGCTCTTTGCTATAATTTTTGAAGGCCAGTGCTATAGTTTTAAATGCTGAGAGGTTGAGAGGTATGCTTCCCTCTGAGACACCCAACACAGTGATAACACTGAAAACTAGTAACGTATTTAGATTTAAATCCCCACTGTGATGGCATTGTAGGATGCATGCCAGGTTTGAATACATCTTACTTTGTTTGCGTAAGCTTGGTAGGCATTTCTAAGTGGTCTATAAGGCAGCTGAAAGATGGGAGTGAAGGCTCCCAACCCCCTCAATTTCCCAGTTTAATTCGCGTGTCTCCCTCGGATTCTCCTCTCCAGGCCCCGCCTCAACATCCTGGCACAGACCTCTAAAGTCCTGGTGTAGCCCCAATTGGGCCAGGCCTGCAGCAGGTACTAAATCATTACACATTCTATTTCATGATAGGTAGTTCAGTGAAATTATCCAGTGTAGTGCACAGCTAGCACTATGGTTGTTCAGGCAATAATCTTTCCTGATGAATGCAAGAGCCCTCCATCGTCTCACCCCCACCCCTCCCCGCTGGTACTTGTGTCCCTAGACACAGTCTGGGGGTGGGGTGGGTGGTAGAAAAGGAGGGGGGGGGCAACTTGTCAACGCAATGAAGAGGAATGGTCCAGCCTGTATCAGGACAGTTTAATATATGCAGCTCGTGTTCCTTCAGTCTGTCGCTCAGAGCGTTCAATTTTCATCATGCAGCCAGCATAGATGACCCATATTCAGGGCTGTTTTTCCCATGAGGTGTCACCCATTCTATCTCATTAATGTTCCAAATGATAATCCAGGGTGTGGAGTAACGGGCTTGTCCTCTCCCTGTGCTGCCCAGAGAAAAAATGCACTGGTTGTGAGCTCCACTGTGCTCGGTGGTTAGCGAGAAGTTGGCCAAGATGACATGACCATCTTGCTGGATGACTTAATTCCTCTCCCACAAGTGAGCTTGTGCACAGTAGGGTCCATTGCATTTACAGTCACGATGTCATGTGGCTTCTCCATTCCCTTTAAAAACTGATGTGTACCCCATGAAACATTTTAATTCAAAGTGCCCTCTGAGTAGTTGCACCGTACTGCTTGCAGGAGAAGTCTCGGGTGGCCTTGTCGAGCTGAGCGTCTTGGGGGGCATCTTTTGAGGGAGAAATTGAGTTAGTCAGGTGCCTCTGACAGCTGTCATGTGTTGCTTCAGTCTTTACTCCGGTTGCTTGCTGCTGCATCTTCGGATCAGATAAATTTCTCTGCTTCTGTGGGTGAGTGAAAGAAACGTGATTTCCCTGGCCTAGTGATACGCAGCCAGGTGGAATAGAGATGAACAAACTCCCACCCCGCCTGATGTAGAGTAGACTTAACATTGTTGAACTTCTGGTGGTGGGTCTGGAGCACTTGGCTTCAGTCTTGGTCCACAAATAACATCCCTCCTTCCTTCAACTTGATGGGCCCCTGTGATTTTTAGATGCTCACAAGATGCATTCTTTGTCCGGGAATCTCAAATATTTAATTAAGAAGTGCTGGAAGGTCGCGGCTTCCAGCCGAGCTGGAAGCAACAGTTAATCACAGCTCCTCGCCCAGATTTCTTATATTTAGTCACTTTTTTAGCAGTTAAGATAAAGTAATTCACCAAAAAGTTATATTTTCAGCTCCAGCTAATGACATAGATTCAGGGCATACTACGAATTGCCCGTCTATTGAAATGGGTCATACAGAAACAACTGCTGGAGGAGACTGTAGCAAACAAGGGGAAATGTGACAAGGCCTAGATAAAGAAAAGGAGCCTGCAGACTAAACCTTTAACCAGCCTTCGAATGCTGCATTGCTTAGAGCTATACAAAGTACAGATAAAAAGATGGACGACTTCACCTCAGGGCTCGCCATGGTGGAAGAAGTGGTGCAGGAGGCAAGCAAATCAGTGGGGAAAACGGCAGTTGCCACATCGGGCCTGATCAAGGAAAACTCCCTGCTCTGTCTGTGCCTAGAAAATTTTAGAGAACAGGGCGCGGGTGTCCCATATTCGCATTATAGTGCTGCCAGAGGAGGAGGAAGGAGAGGATTTATGTGGTTTCCTTGAGCAGTGGATCCCGGAGCAATTACATCTTGCAACGCTGTTTTCCATTCAGAAGGCATACAGTGTGAATGTACGAGGGGCACATCTGCATCAGGACTCTGCCCACCCTTTAACACACGCTGTGCTGGTGGTTATGGCTTCCGTTAAGGAGCGCGATAGTATTCTTCAGTTGATCCGGAAACCAGGTCCCATACAATGGTAGGGATTGAGTGTTCACATCTTCCCAGGCCTCATGCCACAAGGCAGAGGCATAATGCGTTTGGGATCCGTGCAAAGCTTAGGCAACTGGGGGTCCAGCACGTACTGTTGATGTTGGCAAGTCTGAAAGTGGTATACGGCAATAAAAACTCATTTCGCCGACCTGAAGGACGCGAGAAAATTACTGGAGAAAATTGAAGCAGATTGTGCAGTCAGGAGCTGAGAGTCCGATTTCTGAAGTAGAAGAAAACGCTTGAATCGAAAAACTGTAACGTATAAGTCGACTTAAGGCTTGAAGTGTTTAGTTACCAGTTCCATTACCATCGGGACTTTTTCATGCTGAACCTTTTTTAATTATCCAAAATAACTGCACTTTTACTTTGTTCAGTTGTTGAAGAGTTTTAGTACTAATTCATAACTTCCTCCCTTTCTCCTAATTAAGCCGACTGGAATTGAGAGTTGGAAGTTTGGGGAATAGGTCTTAGAACCTGTAATGGTGCAATTTGTTTTTTCATCGAAGGGCTAAATTCACTTAACTTAGCAACATTAGAACTTGAATAAAGGTTTTAATATGAGTAAGGTTGTTTTGGAAAGTGGGGGAAAGTTATCCTATTTCTGGATGTTAATAGTTTTAAAATACTTTTGGTTAAAGGAGATATTGAGTAGATGTCTCAAATGACAGGGTACTGTTGATAGTTGGGTTTTGGCTGCTGAAGGTGACTGTGGTGGGTGGGTTGAGGAAGCTGCTACGAAGTGCTATGCTCATGTTTTCTTTTTCTATCTGATTTTTGAGAAATGGGGATGTTTTTCCCTTATCACAGGGATCTGTTAAATGCTTGTTTAATGTACAGACTATCCCTACTCGTGGCTGCACTTAGCCTTTTGAACATTCTGATCTAGCTAACAATATGTTTTATGTAACCCTCACATGAAGTAACAAATCAGGAGTACTGCTAATACTGAGTGGTCAGATACTGTTATGTTGTATTTTATAATATTTGAATGTACTGTCCCACGAAAAATACGTGTATGTATTGTATTTTTTAAAATTAATTTAATATAAGTTACAAAAAGAAGTGCTGGGGTCTTTTTGGTTGTGGCCTCGGCCCAGTTCTGTGCACCCTCTCCACCTCCCAATCTGCAGCTTGGTCTCCCAGTTTTAGGTGCTGTACCAGCCATTTATGTATTTCTTTGCCTGGGTCCTTCCTCTCCAATCCTTCCAGTAGACAGTTGATTCTTAAATTTGAAAGGCTGGGCTGATTTATCTAGGTCGTCCACCTTTTGTGCTTCCAACAGTTAACTTTTGTGGTAGTCTCGGTCTCTAACCAGTTGTGCCAGGATGTCTTTCAACTGTCCTATGCGACGCTCAACCTAATCTAGCTGCACAGTGTGGGAAGCTGAAGTTTCTGACTGCTCCGTTACTACAGCTTGCAGATGAGTTATTTGGGCTGTAATATTTTGGAAGCTGGCATTCATTTCAGTTTGAATTTTGTAGAATGTCGCTGGTACTCGGACATTGATATTTCAAACTCTGACATCTCGTCTGATGGTGCTGTCCTATATTGTAGGCTGGCTGGTACAACATGGCATGCTGTTACAGCTGCTTGTCCCTTTCTAGTAGGAAATAGTAGTTTAGCCTGCCTAGTGTTTACCATTGCCGATGGAGTCTGATTTCTGCTGGTGGTTGACATCCTCGAGAAAGCAATGCTCTGTTTTGAATGTATTTCTGTCTTTTAGAATTGTTCCCGTTCTGTGCTGACTTAGTGTCTGCCATCTTGCCCACTTGGCCACGCGCGCGCCCCCCCCCCGACAGATGCAGCATTGACATGAACAATCACAAATCTGATCATAGCATTCTCTGCTACTGTGCGCAACACCTTGGATAACCCCTCTACCCCCAAACCCACATGCTGTATCTGTTTGTCACTACTGAACCACAGAATGAACAGTGTGGCACTTGTATCGCTTTGCTCCAGGGGGTGTGTGTGTCGCTCTCGCATGGCTCTCTCCCGCACCGCTCACTTATGCACAGACCCACACACTCCTGATTCAGCAACTTTGCTACCTGCAGACAGGACGGCATTCACTGCTCGACTCCTGTATTTTGTGCTGCTCCTGGAAGCAATGGCAACATTAATTACACAACACAGGTGCCATGGTGGGGTGTGTGTGACTCACACTCACACACACCCACCCAAACTGCAGTAGGCATGTTACATTATGGAACGACATTACAGGCATGGGGAAAAGCAGTTAAATATTGCTGTGCGGCAACATTAAAGGGAACTGAGCATAAAGTTTGATAACTGTGCAGTTCAAAGAAAGATGCATCCATTAGGAAACACCGAATGCAGCTATGGTACTGTGATGCATGGTGTGCTGAACCAAAAGCTACTTTGTGCTGCAGTGATGAACAGTGAACGAACATAAAATTTTTCTGCACAGTGCTCTGAGCTGCCTTCCCTCGCATCCCCCAAGAGAAAACACGATAGACGTGCAACTCCTTCACAGGAGACAGAGGGAGATCTCCCCTCTGTAGTTCCGTGTGTGTGTGTGTGTGTGTGTGTGTGTGTGTGTGTGTGTGTGTGTGTGTGCGCGCACGCAAATGAAGGAGTGGAGAGACACTAGCACACCTCCCCATCCTTCGGAGTCTGGAATGTGCTTGCTCTCAGTGCCGTTTCCCTTGTACGATCTCTGCTCACTAGCCTGCAGAGAGACGCAGTGGGTCACTCTTGGCAGCACCTTGCTGGCACATTATGCCTGTCTTGTGTGTTTGTGCCCTCTCTCTCTCTCTCTGTCACACAGTGCAAAAAGTATCTCGCTTCTCTGGGTCACTATGCAAGGCTCATGTATGCTTGCCAGCTGCGGGACGTCATGGCAATTTCTGTGCCAGATGCGACTGTCCGATGTTGCCAGCTGAACTGTGTGAGCGATCCGTCACTGGGGGAAGGGCACAAGGACAGTATCTGTGGCGGAACACGACGGGAAAAGAGCATATTATGAGCAACAGACACAGTCCACAGTGAGGAAACGGGAGCTGAATGCAGGGGATTGCTGATATTCTATGGCCAAACAGGACAGGAGTGTACTGTGGCAAGGTGCATGGCAGCTGTAGTGACACTTGCCAAATGTGGCTCAACAATCTGGTTTAGGAACACTTGCAGCACACTTAAAACATGGTGGCTTCATGACTTTCAACAGTAGCACACTTCACTGTCTGGTTCACACACCGTGGACTTCGGCTGATAGAGGATGGTTCACAATGCCGGAGGATAGGACTCCAAACTGTATGTCCAAACAGTGCCATTGGGAGCACACATGTCTGTTGGTGTGGAAATGACCGTCTGTGTACAGCTACCCGAGGACACAGTCGCAAAACTCTGCACTCCTTCTCCCTATTCAGTGTGTGCTCGGTACACAGAGATCCGCCTTGTGGGTGGGGAGTCCAGTAGATCTTGCTAAGCTGCAAATTACAAATGGCTACTTTTCACGTTTCTGCAGTCTGGCAGAAAACGAAAACTGTTCTGCCCTCTGATTCCAGATCTGGGGACCCCATCATCCTAACTGTACCAATATTGTGCATTAATGCACTGTCATCTAACGGAACTCTGCCAGTCACCTAGCTCCCTCTCCCTACCCCATGTTATAACAAAAATTAAGGGGATATCTATCGGAGGGTGGGAGTGCCAGCAGATACCAGGGATCAACATAAAAATAAGGGGGACAGCGATCGAAGGGTGAGGGGTGCCACTAGACACCAGGGAGGACAAGCAGTGGGGGGCAGCAAACACCAGGAAAACAGCGGCTCATGCCTCGCACTGCAGCAAGCAGCAGGATTTCAGCTGCGACTGAACAATTCAAGAAAATCAGTGTTTTCGTGGCAGAAAGTTCCTTTGGCTAAGCTGGGCACCCACAATTCTGGGTGCCCAGAAAAATGATTCTAGGGACCATGGATATGTTTATCCACACTTATTGGCAGGTTCCTTGCCACTTTAAATCTTGCCGGAAGGTCTTCAAGCTGGCTCCTCCCACCCAGCCGGGTGGTAGAACTCTCAGCTCCGCCCCATGACACCAGATCTTCCTTACCGCTTGGAAGCTCAGGTTCTCTCCTTAGCGCTCTGCATTTTAGACTAGATCCTAACTCTTCGGTTCATCCAAAACTAGTATTGAAGTTTTCTAAACTTCGGTCTTCATTATCCCTCGCGGCTGCGATGGACAAATCGATCCCCGGCTTTCGGAGGTGCCCTTGCGGGCAGAAGATGTCCAGGACGGATCTGCACTCCACGTGCGTCTACTGCCTTGGCCTAGACCACGACCCGCAGGCCTGCGAGTTGTGCCGCTCTTTTTTGGCCACCGTCCTGGAGGATTGTGCTGCCCGATTTTTTTTTTTTTTTTTGAAGCTCTGGCACCCTGAGAAGCGATAGCCGCTGGTAAAATCCACAGGCTGCACCTTCCTTCTCCTCAGCCGCGGCATTTATTCCGCTCTCTCTGAGTTCCTCATACTCTGCTTCGTTCAAGGAGCTTTGTCAGTCACTTTCCACGAAGGGAGAGGGGCCATCAGGACATTTCCTCTCGGCCCAAGAAGGAGTCGAAGGGTAAGTCCCACCGTCGGTGTTTGTGGGAGCGGGAGAGGTCTCCTTCCCTGGACAGCCGACCGTCTACTTCGGTTGAAGTTGCGGCTCAGGCCGCTGGCTTCACGGTGTCCCTGTCCGGCCAGCCTGCCGAGACTCCTGTCGACGCAGTCGAGAGATTCCTTGACCCGTTAGACGGGTTGTCGACTGGTGAAGCCGACAACCCACCTTCGCCAGTTCCCCTGGTGGAGACAGAGGATCTGCCTGCACCTTCGGGGCGGCAGTCCCCGGCTAAAGTGCCCAAGCCGAGGGAAGAGCGGGTGTCCCCTGCCCCTTCCCAGCCCCGCCCTCTGTCACCCTGAGGGTCTCTGTCTCTGACTTCATCTCGGTCAAGCCATTCCCGCCGACATCAGCGGTCTCTGTACCGAAGTAAGCGGCGACACTGTTCCTCCTCGGATGAGGAGAAGCTTCGACGCAAATTGCGTCAGCGTTACAAGGAGCTTTTGTGGCAGCAGTTACTGTTGTCCAGGAGTAAATCCACTCCGATTCATCCCCTGGCCATCAAGTGGTTGTCGTCGGAGCGGCCGAATCAACCGCTCGCCGCAGTCGATATGCCCATTTCTGGGCCGGTTGTTCGGCCAAAACTAGCTGCTCCACTGATTGTGGTGGAACATCCACCTCCACAACCGAAGTCTGGGGCACCGACCAAGGATTCTCTGTCGGGTCACGGCCTGACCCACAGGTTGTCGGTCACCCTCACTCCCGACCATCCTCGGCAGGTGGAGGGTGGCTCAGGGCTGAGACAGCCCTTCGCAGACTCTTCAGAGTCCGATGACTACTTCTTCCTGTTCTCTAGGCAGGTCGACCCGGAGTCTTCTGGGGGCCAGTCATTGGACGATAGCCCATCGTCCTTCTTGGGTCTGCTTCGACTCATCTCTGAGTCCACCGGGATGCAGCTCGAGCCCGTGTCCAAACGGGCCAAGTATCCCCTGACGGAGATACTAGACCGAGGGGATTCACCCACAGAGGCCTTCCCTGTGGCTGAGGCTGTTGGCCCAGCCTTGGAGCTTTGGCAGCGGCCTACTTCCTGTCCTGCGCCCTCGGAGGATGGCCAGGAAGTATGCGGTCCCTACCGGCTCTTTGCCCGGTTTCTCGGAGCACCCCTCTGCCGAGGGGTTGGTCACCGATAGTGTCTTCCGGCGTTCCAGAAATGCTCGGGACGTGGATAAACCCCCCGACAGAGTCCAAAAAGCTGGACTTTGCTGGGCGCAAGGTGTACGCTGTGTCCTCCCTCTGCCTCCGACAGGCTAGCTTGGCTGGGCTGATGGCACACTTCTCCCATGCCCTCATGGGCTCCTTGGATGAGGTTGTCCCTCATCTCCCAGCCGACCTGCAGACCACAGTCCATCAGGTGCAGGACCAGGGTAGGGTGGTGGCGAAGCAGCAGCTTCAGACTGCTCTGGACATAGGTGACTCCTGTGCCAGGTCAGTAGCAGCCGCAGTGGCCATGCGCCGCAGGGCGTGGCTGAGGATGTCCACCTTCACGGCGGATACCCAGCACAAGTTGGCGGACATCCCCCTTCTTGGGGACTGACCTCTTCGGCCCCGGAGTGGAGGGACACCTCCAGCGGATCGAAAAGTCCAATGCCACTCTGGACTCTGTCACCTCCGCCCAGAGGGACAAAGGCCGCCGGCAACAACAGCATAAGTCCTTTTGTCCTTCGGCCCCTGCAGCACGACTGGCCCAACAGCACCAGCAACAGGGCCAGCAGGCTCGCGCTTGATGTCCCCAAACCCAAGCCGGCGGCTTCATCCAACAGGAAGCAAGGAGGTAAAGGCCCAGGAGGTCCCTCGGCCGGTTCCTCCTCCAAGCCTGCCCAGTGACGGGTTGAGGGGTGTCGCCCCCAACCTCGTCACCCTTCCCTGGGTTCCCCCCGTGGGGGGACGGCTCCGCCACTTCCTTTCTGCCTGGTCCGCTATCACCACGGACCGTTTGGTGTTGGAGGTGGTAGGAAAGGGCCTGCCTCCGGAATTCGAGCAGACCCCTCCCTTTTGAGCTGTCGGCCACGGGGTCCGAAGCCTCGCTGTCTGCCCTCTGAGCCGATATTGCCCTGCTCCTCGAGAAAGAGGTGATCAGGAAGGTGGCGGATCCTCCTCCAGACCCGGGGTTTGTGTCCAGGTATTTCCTGGTCCCAAAATGGACGGGTGGCTGGTGCCCCATTCTCGACCTGCATGACCTGAACAGGTTCCTAAGGTCTCAGACCTTCAGGATGGTGACTTTGGCTCAGATAATCCCATCCTTGGAACGAGGCTTGTGGTTCTGTTCCCTGGACCTCGATGGCGTTCTTTCACGTCCCGATCCTTCCGTCTCATCAGAGATTCCTCCACTTCAGAGCAGAGGGATCCCTTTACAAGTTCCGGGCCATGCCCTTTGGCCTCTCTCTAGCTCCCAGGGTCTTCACCAAATGCATGGCAGTGGTAACAGCATTCCTGCGGCACCGAAGGGTCCGGGTGTACCCCTACATGGACGACTGGTTGATTGCAACCCCCTCCAGAGTGGAGGTGGAGCGGTCCAGAGATCTGGCCCTCCAGGTTTGCTCTCAGATTGGCCTCCTCATCAACGAGGCCAAGTCGGAACTCGTGCCGAAGCAGGCGATATTCTTCATCGGGCAGAGCTCGACTCTCTTCAAGCCAGAGCTCGGCTCCCGGGCGGACAGGGCTGAGGTTCTTTCCTCCTTTGCCCAATCATTTCTGGTTGAGCAGTCGCGCCCTGCCCGGGACTTCCTGCGTCTCCTGGGCCTCATGGCGGCCTGCACCAGCGTGGTCCATTGGTACATGCGTCCCCTTCAATGGGGACTGGCCAGCCAGTGGTCACAACGCTGCGATCCGTTGGACCAGCCTGTGACAGTGACCCAGGAGATGTGGAACGCTCTCCAGTGGTGGACCGCTCCGGCATATCTGCAGGAGGGCATCCCGTTCGTCCGCCCCGAGCTGGCTGTCTCTGTCGACCGATGCATCTCTGATGGGTTGGGGTGCCCATCTGGGGGAGCACAGAGCGCACGACCTCTGGTCCCCTCGGGAGTCCTGATGCCATATCAACCTGCTGGAGCTCCGAGCGGTCTGCCTAGCTCTCACCGCCTTCGCTCTGTTTCTACGGGGTCAAGTGGTTCAGGTCCAGATGGACAATACCATGACCATGTACTACCTAAACCGCCAGGGCGGGATGCGCTCCATGCTGTTGTGCAAGGAAGCTCTCTGCATATCGTCCCTCGTGCGGAGCCTGGAGGCGGATCTCCTAGCCATTCACGTGGCAGGAGCCTCCAACACCCTGGCCGATGCCCTAAGCCGGATAGGGGCTGCTTCTCACGAGTGGTCTCTCCTGCTGGAGGTAGTACAAGATATTTTCTCCATTGGGGCACGCCTCAGGTGGACCTGTTTGCCTCCAGGGAGAATGCGAAGCTGAGACTGTTCCATGCCCGCCCCCCCTCAGCAGGGCTCACTGCAGGGGGGTGCCTTCTCAAGGCCGTGGACCCCGGGTCTCTTCTACGCCTTTCCCGATTTCCCTTGATCCACAAGGTGCTTCTCAAGGTGAGGAGGGACAAGGTGCAGGTGATTCTGGTAGCCCCAGACTGGCCCCGCCAGTTCTGGTATCCAGATCTCCTCAGTCTCAGCTCCAGGCTCCCGAGGCGGCTTCCAGCCTGCCCGGACCTGATCTCAGTCAGTCAGGGGAAGGTATTCCATCTGGGCCTTCAATCCCTGCACCTGACGGCCTGGTTCCTGATCGGCTAGAGTTCCAGGCCTTGGGTCTTTCCGACGAGGTCCTCAACGTCGTTGAGGCGTCTCGTAAGGAGTCGACCAGGAAATGCTATGCCTTCAGATGGAAGAGATTCTCCATTTGGTGTCAGGCGAAGGGCTTGGACCCTTCCTCCTGTCCCTTGGCAAGCGTTCTGGACTACCTGTGGTCCCTTTCTCAGCAAGGGCTTCGGTCGACGACCCTTAAGGTGCACCTGGCAGCCATCTCTGCTTACTGGGCGCGGTCCGGGAAGCAGTCTGTGGCGCAGGAGAAGGTGGTCGGACACTTTTTCAAAGGCCTTGATCACATTTCCCCTCCGGTGCGAGAACCTCCACCTCCGTGGTATCTATTGCTGGTATTGGCCAAGCTCATGGGCAAGCCATTCGAACCAATGCACTGGTGCGTTATCTCCCACCTGTCGTGGAAGACCGCCTTCTTGGTGGCTATCACGTCAGCCAGAAGGAGGGGAGAGCTCCAGGCGCTTTCCATCAAGTCTCCTTATCTGGTCTTCCACAGGGACAAGGTTGTCCTGCGCCCCCACCCGAAGTTCCTTCTGAAGGTGGTGTCGGAGTTTCACCTTAACCAGGTGTTGACTCTGCTGGTGTTCTACCCCAATCACACCTCGGAGGCCGAATATAGCTCCATACTTTGGACCCTAGAAGAGCGCTCGCTTATTATAAGGAGCGGATGGCTGAAGTTCGGGGAGAGGTTCGCCAGCTGTTTGTCACCTACACTGAAGCCGCACCTGGCAGACTGCAGCCAAGCGGACGATAAGCAGGTGGGTCACCTCCTGCATAGATCTCTGCTATAGGTTGGTGGGCATGGAGCCTCCCAGAGGGATAAGAGCTCATTCTACCCGCCATACTGCTGCATCGGTGGCTGCTTCCAGGGATGTTCCTATCCAGGATATCTGCAGGGCTGCTACCTGGAAGTCTGCACATACCTTCATTACCCACTACCACATTGACCTTGAGTCACGCCGGGATGCTGGTTTTGGAGCCTCGGTTCTTCAGTCTTTATTCCCTAAGTAGAGGGTGTGCCCCTTGCCTTCCTCCTCCCGGAGAACTGCTAGGAGTCTGCCAGACAGTGTGGATGAACAACATATCCATGTTCCTAGAAATACAGGTTACTCACCTGTAACAGGAGTTCTAGGAATGGTATATGTTCATCCACACGACCCACCCGGCTTCGACGCACAACCTGGCTTCCAGCGGGCTAGATCTGGCGTCATGGGGTGGAGCCGAGAGTTTTATCACTTGGGTGGGTGGGAGGAGCCAGCTTGAAGACCTTCCGGCAAGATTTAAAGTGGCAAGAAACCTGCCAATAAGTGTGGATGAACAACATATACCATTTCTGTAACTCCTGTTACAGGTGAGTAACCTGTATTTTCTGGCCCTAATTGTCAAAAATAAACACCAGAATCTAAACGGGTCTTGTTTAGCTAGGTTCTCGTTTGATTTGTAAAAAGACATTTTTATGTATTTTCCACATAGTTTAGTTTGTGGAATAAAAAATCAAGATGGCGGCTCATAATAATAATAATAATAATAATAATAAAAAAATTTTCTCATGAAAAGATTTTATGCCCACAAAAAAGGAATGAATCTCATGAGAATGAATTATTTTTTTTTTTTTTTTTTTTATGAGATCAAATCCTTTGTCAAACATTTTGCCTTTGTCCAGAAACATGAACTTCCCTTAGGAAATGATGGGAACTTAAACTGAATAACTTAAAACAGACACTGGCAGTTCTGTTACCCAAGTTCTTTCTACCATGAAAAAATCGCACCAAAATTCCACACCATTTGGAGGCAAGGCAATGAGGGAAAACTTCAAAAAGTGGTTACTTAACTTTTTGACACTATACGGATCTCTGAATCTGCACATCCAGTTGAAACAAAACTTGTCACATCAAGAGATCTACTCCACAGGGCAGTGCATACCAGATTTTGTGCAAATCTATTGATCTGTTGCAAAGTTATTAAAGTGCAAAATTTGAGGTTTAACATTTTTTCATTTTGTTAACCGGGTAAGCCCACTGGGCCCAACGGTCCTTTTTCAGTGTTGACCTGGAATTAGTTTAAAAAAAAAAAAAAAAAAAAAAAAGACCTGCTGGGTATCTAGCATTTCAGAGTAACAAGGCAGCTACAGGAACAAACATGGCTTTTCAAAGTGTCTTGCATTTTAGAAGTACATGTCAGTTCAAGAGTGAGCAAGACATCTAAACACATTAGCCTAGACAAGAGGTAACTTCAGACAATGAGAGTGTTTCCTAGAACCATAGTTGCTCGTATTAACAAACATTGCACCCCGTTGTGCATTTTAAAGATCAAATGCAACTTTTTTTTGTATTGCAAGTATTTCTCAAAGAATTACCCCCAAAAGATGTGCGCTTATTTTTACTTCAAACTAATGAATAAAAACGTTTTCTTTTACCTCTTATTTCTGTGTATTTCCTTTAAGCCGGTCGTGCGTTTGGATGCCACACCCCCTTTGATTGCACGTTGCTCCACATGCGATGACGTAATTAGGTGGTTAGCAGCATTACGCAGCAGTGTTAATTGACTGGGCTGTCCACATACTGTGCACAGAGGTTGACACTGTGGAATATCTGTTATTGCAGTGTGTACTACCTAATAGTATTATATTTTAGTAAAAGTGTGTCTCATTCTTGTCCTTCTTTTATCAATTTTGCCTGATGCGTTTTGTTTGCTTAGGATTCGTGCTACCGCACGTCACTTAGTCTCACTGTGTAGGTGACATCCTTGACCACATTCGTGTAATTTTTTTCTTTTATGTGATCATGGCATGCAAGAGTTCAGAGCCAAATATATTTTGATTTAATTTAATGTGACCTTGCCATTTCTGAGTTCCGAGCTAGTTATATTTCTGCTCTGTCCGCTAGCGTTGGAGTGCAGTCGAAATAAGTGAAATTGTGCCATTCCTTTTGCTGTGACCATGGCATTCCATAGTTCAATTTTATTTTTTATTTCTTTAATTCAGTGTGACCACAGCATGCAAGAGTTGTGCGCCACTATTCATCATGTTTGTCAGCCACAATACTGGTACTGATGAACTTAACATTTTTTTTCCCCCCTGCTTGAATGTATGTAAAATACTATACAATTTAAAACAAACCCAAAAAAAGGTAGTAAACACTGCGCAAGGGGGGAATTCAACATGGTGAACCACTGTGCACAGTATGTGGACAGCCCTGTCCATACTAGCTGACATAGCTGCAGTGGTGGTATCCCCTACTTCATATGTCTTCTATCGGCTGACTGTGATCCCTTTTTGGATTACCGTCCAGATATTGCATGCCATCCGGTCTAGAAGGAGCTACTCTAAAAATATAGAATGAGTGGGCGTTTCAGTTGCACATTATTACTTCGCCAGCTTCAGTTGAAAATACTGATTGTCAGTCAAGAGTTCTGAGCTCCTGTTCATAATGTTTCTCTCAGCCCCAGTGACAGTTTCAGTTGCACATTATAACTATGCCAGAAGTATGGATTTATTTGTATATTTAGTTTTCGGGTGACCACGGCCTTCTGGATTTCTAAGCCACTATTCATATTGTGCTTGTCTTGACGAAAGTTTTTTTTTTTTTTTTTCCTATGCAAATATATGTGTAAAGTACAATACAGAAACCGTTCTATTGTCTATATAAACTGATGTGACATAAAACATGCTAAAGGTACACTAATAGGTTGTACACACTGCGACTACACGAGGAATTCTGCAAAGTACGCCACCATGCACAGTAGGTGTACAGCCCTGTCAGTACCAGCTTGTGACAGGCAGCTCCTGCCACTCTTGAGGACCAACCTTTTCTTAAATCGGTTGCAGCAGTTCTATTCTTAGCCTAATCTATCCTTTACAATTTCTAGTCCATAAGGTTGGCCACCTTTGGGCACCCTCTTCCCTTTCATGACTATGCTACAGTGTCCTCTGTAACTTTCCTTTTCCCCTCTCGTGTCCTCGTACAGGGAGGTTATTGTGGTGACCTCCAAGCAAATCTAAAACAGGTTGTGTTTATCTTTTACATTTATGTAATAACACTCATACCTTGAGGTGAGGTGTGTGTGTGTGTGTGTGTGTGTGTGTGTGTGTGTGTGTGTGTACCTTGTTTATGAAACCTGTAAATGTTGAAAATACCATGACACTAGGTGTTTTTTATTTTATTTATTTATTTTTTGTGTGTGTGAGATCTATTTTTCCGCCCCATGCTCGCTGGTCCACCACTCCTTCGGGCTCTGCAAATTCCCCAGCCCCTAATGTCCTTACCACCCCTCCTCTGATCCTCATATTGCAGCCGACCCCGGATATCCCAGAGTATCTCTTTGTTGGCGGGTCCCTCCTCCGAGGGGGGAAGGCACTGGGGGGGGAGAGGCGTGACCCCAGCACATACTCCTAGGGCCCGGGGGATGCTGCCGAGGAACAGGAGGCCTTGGGAAGGAGCTGGAGGCCTCCGGGGAACAGAGAGCCATCATCTGGCGGCCAGCGAGCAATTTGTCCTGGCTTTCTTAAGGTATGTGACGTCCAGATGTCAAGGCAAGAGCCGATGTCTGTCAGGCACCACCCCCAATGACCCTGACATGTTGCTCTACCCCTGTCCTCCACCAGTGGTCTCTTCAACACTGGGTCGCAGCCCCTTCCCTCCCTGAAGATAGCGAGCAGTCGTGGGATGCTCAAGCTGCCTCCCCCCGGCCGGCTCTCCAGCGACCCGAGCTTGTTCCCGAATCTGGGTCGCTTGCGTCGCAAGCGGAAATCCATCTGCTGCGCCGATGGGCCGGCCAAGTGTTTTTGATAAAGGTAAAAAGTACTAGTTGACTGTATTATAAAAATTGTTAGTTGTGCTATTTAAAATGCATGTAAATTGCTGTAAACCGAACAAGTCTGAAATTTCATGGTGATTTGCATATCCCATGATGCTTTCCATTATGGAAGTATGTAGATGTTGCATTTCTTTGAAACTTGACTTGTTGGTTGCCAGTGCCCTTTGGGGTAACCCCTTTTTTTTTTTTTTTTCCAGTGATTCTGCATTGAGGTTCTTTGTCTATAGCTTGTTTTATTTTTTTTGTTTGTTTTGTTTTCTTTCTTTTTGAGCCCCCACTTCCCAAGCAAACAAGGCCCACATAGGGATGAAGGGTTTCCACTAAAATTTTTTTAGATCAGAGATCAGTGAGTCAGGAGGTGTTGGCTAAGAGTAGAGGAAAGACTTGCATAATCTGTTGCTACAAACTGATGTACTGAAGAAGGGATATGCCATTGCTGAAGGTTATCTCCTACATTTTGAATAAACATCAGGCAGAGATTGTGTGAACTTGAAGTTCGGTGTCTGGTCCATCTGTTATCCCTCACCCCGCCACACAGCTGACATAGCTACAGCGGTGCTATCCCCTACTTCGTATTTCTTCTCCGTCGGCAGCCTGCGATCCCCATTTGGATTACTCTCCAGATTTTGTGCATCATCCTGTGTAGTATGAGCTACTATAAACATATAAAATCATTGACCATTTCAGTTGTACATTACTCTGCCAGTCTCTGTGAAAAATATGGTATTTTCATGTGACCATGTCATTCAACAATTCTGAGACTCTATTCATAGTGTTTCTGTTAGCCCCAGTACTAGTATTGCCTAAATTACCTGGATTTTCTTTTCTTTTGGCATGTAAGCGCTTCATTCCATAGCACAGAGCAACTTTCTATATTTCTCCTACTCTTATGGAATCTACAGTTTTTCCCCCTAATTCACGTTTCTTCGGTTAGATGACTGCTGCCCTCTTTGGATTGCCATCCAGGTGTTGCTAATCAGCATGCCCCGTTTGATGCAGTGATTGGCTCATTCCCACTTTTGAATGATGTCATACTCAGTCCAAACTTTAATTTATTTATTTTTTGTCACCTAAGTCATCAAGAGGTCAGAGACATAGTTCGTATCAGTTTGTCATGCAGCTGATATCCCCTTTCTGTTATGTTTATCCACCTGTTTAGTATGAGGCATAGTTCACACATGCAATTTGGCATTGGTTGAGCTGCACTTTATAACTTTGCCATTCTCTGGCACCCATTTGTGTGTGCATTTAGTGGAATTTTTATTATAATAAGGCTCTCAGAAATGCTGCAATCTGAATGGCTGTTCGGATTGCAACAGCCTTACATTAATCCATATTGTACTGTCATGTACAACCTGATCACCATGGCACATGGATTCTTCCTGTTAGCATTCATCCTCTAGCACTGCTGAATGTGTAGAATGATGCATTCTGATTTTGAACCAGCATTCTTAAACCGTTGGAAGAACTGTTTTATTAAAAATCTCCCTCTAAATGAGGAAAACATTCAAAAAGTATACTTTTAACAAATTTCTTTTGGAACCATTTTTTATAATAGTAATAAGGCACTCCCAGGAGTTAGCTTAACAGTCAATCACCTACTAGGGGCAGTATGGCACTCGGCTGCGCCTCGTGCCACATTACACCCCTACGGGGTGATTAACAGACTGTTAATCTAACTCCTGGTCATGCCTTACTGCTTAATAGACATACAGTATACATGCTTTTTCTATTGTCTCTTAGCAGTACAGACCAGTTAGCAACTGCTTATCAGCTCTGTTACCCACTGTGCTGCAGAGCAGTTCGTAGTCCTGAAGTCCATGTATCAGCATGTATTGCGGTAAGCATAGTAAATATTGTAAAAATTATTAGTGTGCACATTTTACTTATTTGCAAAGTAAGCTATGCTGATTTCATTGGTTATCCTTACATACTTTTAGAAAGTCTGACAAATACATAATATTCTGTTAATAAAACATAAGCAATAATTTTGACCTGGGTACCCTTTCCTTAATTATTGACAGTATTCTAAAACAGACTGTCTGCTGTGCTCCCCATCCCCCCAACCAGACACACTGTTCAATCGCACACTTCTGGGAGTGACATTACTTGGGACATAGCTGCCAGGACAAACCAGCAGTCCATAAAACTATGTACCTGTACATGTTTACCATATGTGCCTACCCTGTGACTAAATAACAAATAGTTAAAATTGCAGACAGTGGTGGTTACAAATTATGTGAGAGGAACCAACAGTGCACTTTTATTTGAGGGGTGAATTTACAGAAATGCTCTGTAGGGAAGGTTGGAAAAATGTTTACTGTCCTGCTGCCAATTTGCCGGCTCTGATTTCAAGGGGGTATACATACAGGCTCTCTCACAGGATGCACACAAATATAAGTGTATCTGAGACTAAGGATTAAAACAAAATATCATCCAACAACCATGTGTGCGACACCAGCCATGGGCACTCGGAATCATTTAAAGGGTCAGCATTTCTTATAATATGCAATGCATTGCTGTGTTGGATATGGAACTACTCTCCCCATAAAGTTGCTCTGCACTATGTAGTGACATGCTTACACTTGAATACACAAAAAAAAGTAATTTTGTCAAGAACGGTACTGTGGCAGACCACAAAACACCATGAATAGTGGCTCAGAACTCTTGAATGCACCAGTCACATCAAAATAAATAAAACTCGACATCTGTATTTTTCCAAGGGAATGGCATAGTTATAAAGTGTACAACCAATAGGCTCACTGATTTCATATTTTGGGCATGGCTCACACTAGACAGGCTGATCAACATCTGGATCGAAATCAGAAGGGGATAGCCGTTGGCAGAGAAAAGAAATACGAAGTAGGGGGCAGCACCACTGTAGCTGACATCCAGAAAATATCAAGTGTCTGACTTATGGAATGCTTACATTCAAATACAAAAATAAAACCAGTAATGTCTGCAATAATAGTACTTTGGCTGATAGAAACAGTATGAGTAGTAGTGGCTTGAAACCCAGGAATGCCGTGGGCACTGAAAAATTAATTAAAATCAGTATTTTTGACAGAGAATGGCATGGTTATAATGTGCTGCTGAAATGGTCATTGATGTGTGTAAAAAAAATTTTTTTTTTTTTACAGTAACTCCTAGTAGGCTAATACACAAGCTGTTGACAGTAATCGTAAGGGGATTGCAGTGTGAATATGAAATCTGCATAGCAACACACTAGCTGTCATAGAAGAAATGTGAAAGTGTTTATGAACTGGAATGGTGCTTACATTCAAATAGAAAAAAACAGTTTCGCCAGTACTAGTACATAGCTCGATACCCTATATCACAGAGCTCTTAGGTTCATTTTGGATGCCCCTTATGACACGTACCACTGCATCCTCTATTCTTCTGTAAGCTGGGCTCCCTTAGCTTCAGGAGGCAAAAGAATGCTATTCTATGGACATATAAGGCAATCACTCATAAATTACCTCAGTACCTCACAAGCTGCCCAACTCCCAGCATCCCTAGTGCCTATTCTCTCAGAAGTCTTATCTTATCTCTGATTATCCCTAAAGTTAAAATGCTCTTTGGTAGAGCCTCAATAAGCTTCACTCATCCTATGCTCTGGAATAAGATCCAGAAAACTTTAAGGCTCGCTTCCCCGGTCACGTTCTCCCTCTTCAAATCCTTGTTCCTGAGGACCTTCTCTGAGGTCTGTCATTGCTTCAAGTCAAGGTCTTAACATCACGATTATTTACTGCTTAAAGTTTTGAACTTAAACCTCAACCATTGCCTGAGGCGTCACTTGAGTCCTCCCTTCTGTCATTGTCCAAATCAAGGCCCCAACATCACGATCTTTCTTTGCTTCAAATATTGGACTTAAACCCCAACCATTGCCTGTGGCATATAACATGTTTCTCCCTTAGAGCAGTCCTTCCTCCCTAGGCCATCATGTCCAACCCTCTCCTATCTCGTCTGACCTTCCCTCCCCACTCCATATACCACCCCCACTTTCGAGGCCATGCCTACAGTACTCATCAAAGGACTCTTGCATCTCCAATCTTCTTCGCATTTTGACACTAGAGGAATTGCCACTCCTGCTCACTATGACTCCTCCGATGTTTAGTGTATAAACTTTTAGATCATTACCTTACATCCATATCTGTATCTAAGCAATTGTATTTAAATGGCACTACCTCCTGTTAAAACCTGTTGCTATGTTCTGGTGGAAGTATCTTGTTACATGTGATGGTTATGTTATTACTATGTACTCGTTACGTATGTTCACTCGACCTGTTGTGTCTTAACCCTGTTGGCAGTTGTTTTGCCCAGGTCCATCATGTAAATGAGCTTGTCTCAGTGATGTTCTGCCTGGCAAAATATAGATTTTGATTGACATTGGCTAACAGAAACCATATGAATTGAGGCTCAAAACTATTGATATGCGGTGCTGTTTGGGAAACTGAACGAAAGTAACCCACACACACACACACACACACACACACACACACACACACACACACACACACACACACACTCTTCTCTCATGGGCTGCGACTTGCGAGACAAATTGGCGGACATATTTGGATCGGACACTAGCTTGGACGAAATGGCTCATTGGGTTCTGTACAAGTGATCTTCCTTCATGTATCATCACTATTCATCACTGGTGGGTCATATACCGAAGGTGCTATGACCCATAGAATCAGCTTTAGATATTTTTACTGGGGAGGAGCCAGCATCGTGAATGGCGCCGCTCACGAGGACGACTTACAGCGTGCTGCTCAAGCGTCGGCCAGTAACCGACGCTGACTTCTCCCTCACCTCAGTTCTGTTCTTCCCACCATTGAGAGTACACCTCGTGGGAGCTGAACAGCCGAATTGCACAGTTCGTCATTGTTCGAAGTTGCTGAAGTTCTGTTCATCTACTTGACGCCATAGAGATGCAAACGGGTGAGACCATTCCCTTTTTTATTTTGTGTTTTTTATTTCTATGGCACAGAGTAGTCTTTATTTTGTGTGCTGTCAGTCATGTCCGATCTGGGGCCTAAATCAGAATCTAAGGCGGGACATGCCCCCATGCGTTGGTGCCCATATGGCAAGTCCATCTCCGTAATGGATCGCAATGATTGATGTCTCTTGCCTGGACCCGCAGCATGACATGGACAACTGACACGTGCTTCTCCAGGGACTGCTGGGTCCTCAATGTGCATGTCGAAGGTGGGTCAGAAACGTCTATCCTTCGGAGGATGGCGTCGGTCCCAGGATGCCATGGCAAGAACTTTGGACCCTTCCCCCAGATCACCCTCCATTACTATATGTATCGGAAGGCCACGAGCCATTGATGGGGCAGCCTTGCTGGTGCATCTGGCTCACTAGAGGGGTTGGGTGGATAGTTTGCCTCCGGGGGGTCGGTTGAGCACCCCTCTTGGTTGTCTGCCTCCTCGAAGCCACAACCACCCCCTATGTCATGGTCAGAGCTATACGCAGGATCCGAACCAGTGGGGCCCTCAACTCAGTCTGCCGCCTCCACTCTAGCTCCTAGCCCCATTTTCTGGGGCTGGTGAGTGCTGCAGCGCAGAGGTTGCAGTGTGGCCGGACCCGGTATGGTGCAAGGGGTGGCGCGGGTCTGTGTGTCTCTCCTCTCCCTCCTCTTCCTCTTTAGAGGAGAACGGTCTGACAGAGTGGTCCCCCACCGAGTTTTCCGACTGAGGAATCTTGCTGCTGTACGAGGCCTAGCTGCAAATTTCTGAAGGTGGCTTCTCCCCAAACTGGTCTTTCTCTGGAGCCACCATCTCAGAGTCTTCGCTGATCGAATCAGAGGACTCTCGCGTGCCATAGAGAAGGGTGGCGCTGAGGATAGAATGAGGTCTGGAGACTGTGTCTGGTCTGGGGTCAGCGCCACACCTGATGCAGAGTCTGAGGTCTGCACCTCTGTGGGGGCAGACTCCATCACTGAAGCCGGGAGTGGTGCTGCTTCAAACATGAAGTCTTGCTGTATTCTGACAATAGCAGTGAGTCCCAACCTTCGAACTGCCCCAGAGATGAAAGGGTTAACTTTCCATGCCAGGCATGGAACGCTGAGCTCGAGCTCGGTTGAGACTCTGTCTGTTGCTGTTTGAACTCAAACCGTCAGATTCTTTACTCCGCCTCACTGAACAGTCGCTCCGGAGATTTCTCCCTTTGCTCAGTTAAAGTACTGCTTTTCTCGGTTTTCGACCGAATTTAAACCGTAACCTGTCGGTTCAGTCTTTCTGTGGTATTAGTGAGTACTAGATAGATTATATTGTTTTCTGTTCTGTGTGGAACTTGTAAACGGTTTATCGGTTCGGTTTAAACCGATCAAGTTGTTAAATCTTTATCTATACTTTTAGAGTGTGGTTATCGGTTCTAAAAAAAAAAAAAAAAACAAAAAAAAAAAAACCGGTTTTATTAATTCGTTTCAACGGCTAACGTACACGGTCAGGAACCGATAAGAGGGTCTTGCTCATGTATTGCATTAAAGGGGTAAGTTTTGTTAGGACTGGCACAATGTCTGAGAAACCCAAAAGAAAAACCGGGCCCACTGGGTTTCAACACTGCAGTGTGTGTGTGGAAGTCTTTGCTAAGGCAGACCCCCACACCACCTGTGTTTATTGTCTGGGGTTTGACCACCTCAATGCAGACTGCCAGATTTGTAAAAATGTTCCTGCAGCTACCCTAGAGAAGACCGTTGGTAGGCTCAGGGAAAGGGAGGGCAAAAAGTCCACTGAACCGGATGGCCAGCCCAGTTCAGTTCAAACCAAACCAGAAGGAGTGCCCTCTGACCAGGGCGAGACTTCTTCGGGCAAAAGGAGAGCTGATTCCGAGGAGTCTGCTCTGGCTAAGAGAACAAGAAAGGAAAAATCAGCTGGTGTGGATCCAAAAGTTTCTTCTCCAACCGCTGAAGAAATAGCCGAAGCGATAAAAATTGTGCAGTCGCTTTCCCCGGTTCCAACCGAACCGGCACCATCAGGAAGGCGCTCGGTTCGGCCGGTTCCACCGGTTCAAGATTATGATTTAGAGGAATATTATGAACCGGAGGAGGAGGAGTATGAGGAAAGTGAATGTGGTTTTGAAAGTCTGGATGTGCCCATTGACCCAGACATCTCCCCAGACAGACCTTCAGGAGTGTCTCCTCCTAGGCTTTCTGAGTCCTCCTCCCATTTCATGTTTTATAAGAAAGTGGCCGAAACCCTTTAGCTTCCTATGGAAGAAGCTGTGGATGACCAGGAAGAGCCTGACTGTGGAAATGATGGATATCCCAGAGTCTAGGAGGCTGTCTATTCCCTTACACAAATCTTTTGGGAAACAGACATTTAAGATTTTAAAGACTCACTCCTAATACTATACCTCCTGTGGATAAAAGAATGGACAAGAGGTATACCCTGTCAGGCTCAGATACGGAGTTCCTTACATAACAATGCAGCCATGTTGGGGTAGTGCAGGCTGCAGCCTGTGATAAGGCAAATATTCCCTTGGCTTCACACCCCCAGATGACTCCAGGAGGATTGATGCCATGGCAAAGAAACAGTACATGGCCGCATCCTTGGGACTCGGACAGGCCAACTATATGGCCTATACTGCTAGGTATCAGAAATCCAGATGGTACACTGTCATGGCCTTTGCAAAACAGGTCCCTGGCCAGCTTGCCAAGGAGCTGGAGCAGGTGGCAGCTGATGCTATTGAGGCATCCAAGGTGCAATTCCATGCTGCAGTGGACTCCAATGATGTTTCATCTAGAGTCATGGCTACATCTGTGGCACTTCATAGAATGGCTTGGCTCGGATGTATTAGCCTGTCACAGGATACCCAGACTAAGGCCATGGATTTTCCTGTTGTGGGTAATTCTCTGTTTGGGGAGCAAACAGAGAATTACATGAAGAAAATGGATGAATATAGGACCACCTATAGGACTGCCCAGGCCAAGGAAAAGCAAGCCACTCCTCAGAGGCAGCATCCCAGGGGCAGGCCTTGTCATAGGCCTTTCTACCAAGCCCAGGCCTCCTCTTCTGCCTATGCTCAGAGGGAGTTCTTTAGAGGGAGAGGCAAAAGGGGTACAAGCAGACCTCCCACCCCTCAGCCTAAAACCCCTGCCAAGCAGGCACCCTGATGGGATTGCCAGGGCTGATTCTCCACTACGTGTTGGGGGCAGGCTGGCTTACTTTGTCCAGGACTGGAAGTCTCTAACATCAGACAAATGGGTCCTGGAAGTAGTAGCCAGGGACTGGTTCTCAGTTTCAAAAAATTTCCAAAGCTGAGAACCAGATCCTTTCCACCTGCAAATCCCTCAGAGGCACTTGCCCTAGAGGCAGAGGTCTCTTCCCTCCTGGCTCTCAGAACTGTGGAAAGGGTTCCACCCCTGCGCCAAGGCAAAGGATTGTACTCCAGGTACTTCCTTACCCCCAAAAAGACAGGAGAATGGCGGCCCATCCTGGATCTCAGATACTTAAACAAGCACCTTTTAAAGCCAAAATTCAAAATGGTGACTCTGAGAATAATTCTACCCTCTCTAAGGCCAGGGAACTGGCTAGTCTCCCTGGACCTCAAGGATGCCTACTTCCATATTCTCATCAGAAGCTCCCATCGAAAGTACCTCAGGTTCGAGCTGCCCTCAGGCCATTACCAATTCAGAGCAATGCCCTTCGGCCTAACCTCTGCTCGAAGGGTGTTCACAAAATGCCTGGCAGTAGTAGTTGCTTCTCTAAGAAGGCAAAGGATTGCCATCTTCCTATACCTAGATGACTGGCTCATAGTAGGCCAGTCCCCAGACCAGGTCAAGTTACACCTACAGATAACTCAGCAACTGCTCACCTCTCTAGGTTTCCGTCTGAATCTTTCAAAGTCCGTTTTAGAGCCTGTTCAGCTCCTCACCTTCATAGGCGCAGAGCTAGATACAGAAAAGGCCAGAGCCTTCCTTCCCCTGGACAGGGCAAGGACCCTTGTCACACTGGCCTCTTCATTCACCCTACAGGTGTCTCGTCCAGCAAGGCATTTTCTGCAGCTCCTGGGTCACATGGCTGCTTCTACAGCAGTGGTGCAGGGAGCAAGATTTCAGATGAGGGATATTCAGTTCCACTTGAGAGCCTTTTGGTCTCAGATAGAGGACCCTCTGACCAAACTGATTCCAGTGACTCGAACACTGATCCAGGCCTTGCAGTGGTGGCAGGATCAGAACAATCTAAGACAGGGAGTTCCCTTTGTCACTCAGTCTCACTCTTTAATCCTTACTACAGATGCCTCCCTCTTGGGGTGAGGGGCCCACTTGGGAGACCTGACCACCCAAGGGTTGTGGTCCCCTCAAGAATCTCTGCTTCACATCAATCTGTTGGAACTCAGAGCAGTATTTCTAGCACTTTAAGCCTTTTCCAAGTCTGTTCAGAACAAAGTTATTCAGATCGGAACAGACAATACCACCACAATGTGGTACATCAACAAGCAAGGAGGCACTCTGTCTACGGCCTTGTGCACAGATGCAATGAAGTTGTGGTCTCTGGCTTATTCCCTGAACACCTCCCTCACAGCAGTACACCTCCCAGGCAAGGACTATATCCTGGCAGATGCTCTCAGCAGGATATCTCGGGGCCATCACGAATGGTCACTGGATCCCCTGGTTTTGGAGGTGATATTCTTCAGATGGGGCACCCCACAGATAGATCTTTTTGCAGCCCCAGACAATCACCAACTTCCCCTTTTTTGCTGCAGGCCCCCAGTGTTGGGCTCAGTCCCCCTGGATGCCTTAGTTCTCAGTTGGGAAGGGAAGTTCCTGTATGCTTCCCCTTCCCTCTCCTGTTCAAAGTGCTAGTCAAAATCAGGTCTCAACCCTGCAAGGTGATCCTGATTGCTCCAGACTGGGCCAGACAACCCTGGTATCCTCTCCTATTGTCCTTAGCAGTCCACCTTCCCCTGTCTCTTCCCAGGAATTACAACCTGTTAACCTGTGCTCAGGGGAGGGTTTGGTACCTGAATCTCAAATCTCTCAATCTCAAGGCCTGGCTCTTGAAGAGTTAGTTTGCTGATTTACACCTCTCCCAGGTGTTATGGACATTCTAAAGGCTTCTAGGAAGCCTTCCACCAGAACTACTTATAATTCCAAGTGGAAAGATTTTCCATATGGTGCTCTGGGAAGCATATTTCCCCAGAGTCTGCTGATCTGCCCACAGTCCTTGACTATATGGTCCATCTGAATAGCTTGGGACTCAGACCAGCTACACTAAAGGTGCATCTGGCAGCTGTCTCTGCTTTCATTTCAGCAGGTAAGCCCTCTTCTCTTTCAGCTCACCCTGTATTATCAAAGTTTTTCAAGGGATTGCTTCATACCAATCCGCCATTCGGGGACCCTGCCCCTGCTTGGGACCTTAACGTTTGCATTGCTCAGCTTATGCAACCCCCTTTTTGAGCCTTTGTCCTCAGCAGAGCTTAAGTACTTGACTTGGAAAACTGTATTCCTGGTGGCCATCACTTCTGCCAGGCGCATAAGTGAGTTACAAGAGATAAGGTGGTTCTCAGGACTAACAGGAAGTTTTTGCCTAAGGTGGTTTCAGACTTCCACCTTAACCAATCTATTTCTCTTCCTGTGTACTTCACTGACCATTCCTCCTCTGAGAGGAGGCTGCACAGTTTAGATGTGAAAAGAGCCCTTAGCTACTACATAGAATGTACCAAGGGTCACAGGTTTGATTCCCTCCAACTGTTCCTCACTTATGGTGAGGTTGGTAAAGGAAAACCTGCCACTAAAAGATCCATTGCCAGGTGGATTTGTCTCTTGCATTCAATTTTGCTATGAAAAACTAGGTAAGGTTCCACCCTCAGGCCTGAGGGCTCACTCTACCAGAGGTACAGCTGCTTCCCTGGCTGTTGCCAGGGATATTCCTATCTTAGAGATATATCAAGCAGCTACCTGGAAAACAGTTCACACTTTTACCAAGCATTACTCCCTGGATATCCAGGCTAGGAGTGATGCTCGGTTTAGCACAGCTGTGCTTCAGAACCTTTTCCTAAGTAGGTTCTGTCCCTCCTCCATGGAGGTACTGCTTGGTAGTCTGCTATTGTCAGAATACAGCAAGACTTCATGTTGTTTGAAAAAAAAATTACTCACCTTAGTAATGTTGTTTCTTCTAATGGAGTCTTGCTGTATTCTGACCTCCCCCCGCCTTCCCCTCTCAGAACCTTTGTTTTTGGGATGTGGGTGGGCAGTAGCAGTGTTGGCACTCAGTAGGTGCCCCACCCTTTTTATCACCCTCCTTCTTTGGGTGAGTGGGTGTTGTGTTGATTTCATTTTTTGGGTTTCCTGATTGAGTCTTTGTTTTGGGACCAAAAAATCTGTTTTTATGTTAGTAGCCAATTGGCTAGTGTAGGTTTACAGCTTCCACACAGGACCTCGGTGAGTTTAGCTCGTAAAGATCTGACGGTTTGAGTTCAAACAGCAACAGACAGAGTCTCAATCGAGCTCAGCGTTCCATGCCTGGCATGGAAAGTTAACTCTTTCATCTCCGGGGCAGTTCGAAGGTTGGGACTCGCTGCTATTGTCAGAATACAGCAAGACTCCATTAGAAGAAACAACATTACTAAGGTGAGTAATTTTTTCTTCTGTTCCCAATTTTAGGGGCTAACTCGGGGGGGAGGTTGCAGTGGCAGGCTTGCATACACCTGTGGCTCCTCTGGTGTTTCCCTCTTTGCTTCTGGGACAGACGAGGGAGAGGCAGGTCCCTCTCTGAGGGGGAGGGCTTGAGAATGCCTGGGGTGGCTCGAGGGTGTTCTCCCAGAGCTGCTGGTGGCTCTGGGAAGATCCACAGTGCTGACCCCTCACGTTTTCGCTCTCCTCAGCGGGAAGGGGGGTGTGATCTGCGTCAGGTGGGGTAAGGGGCCAGACCGGCCCCGGTCTCCTCACTGTGGGGCTTCTTCCATGGGGCACCACTTAGGCCACACCTGTATAGTTGTGCGACCTTCTGTGGATTTATTGTGCTGCCCCACCCTTCGGGAGGGGTCGCATGAATGTTCCCGAAGCCCTAGCAGGGATCCTTCTGTGTCTCGCCAGTTGTCTTCTCCCTCTTCAGATCCTCTGACTCACCCTTTTGCTCTCCCGGGCATTTCGGGTCCTACGGGGCCCCTGTCTTGGGACTGGTTCAGAGGCTCGGCTGCAGCTTTCCCTCACTATCTAAAGAGGTCTGGACCAGGTCATTTTTAGACCAGAAACCCCTGCTGCGCCCTAATCTGAATCGAGCTCCTCTTGGTCTTCCTCTCTTGAGGAAGAAGACTCTTCAGTCCATCTGTCCTTGGACGCTGATATAACCAGCTATCAGCAGTTCTTGATGAGGCTGCTGGAGGAGCTCCACATTTCCCATTTTGCAAGTCGTGATCCTGCCCATATGTTGCGTGCTGTCCTGGGAGAGTTCTTCTCTGAGAATGCGATCATTCCTCCATGGCCTGTTCCTTTTCAGAAAGTATCCCATCAGGTCTAGCAGACTCCCTCTGCCCCCTCTCCTGCTCAGAGGGACTGCTAGCACAGGTATCGTGCTCCTCAGGGGTCTCCAGGTTCCATGCCCCACCTCACTTCGGGGATAGAGCTACTGGATACTCCCTCTGGGCATTGCCGCCCGAGACACTACCGTGCCTCCCCCCCCAGAGTTAGACTCAGCTGAGTTTAACAGCTGGGCAGAAGGATTTTTTCCTCTGCGTGTCTCCTCCCATGCTTTTCAGCTCATGAGGCCCATATGGCTGTCTATGCTAGACACTTATGGATGGTGCTAGGACAGCTCCTAGCCACTTTGCCTGTTTCAAAGGCAACCAGCCAAGCCATCTGCCTTTCTGCTTCTGGACTAGAGCTAGTGGGGCATCTCTCAAGGGTGTCTTACGATGCTAATGTGGTACCTTCTAGGTTTGCAGGATCTTTAGTCTGTATAAGATGGGCAGCATGCCTTCACCTTTCCAGGTTATCGCCCTTGACCTAGCGTAGGGTGATTGCCTCCCCCTTTATTAAGGAGACCATTTTTTTCTCCTTCAGGGTGAGACTGGACTTAGTGGGATGCCTTCCTTCTCCCAAGCCATGGGAGTCCCCATCTCGCCCTGATCAGTCTCTGGTCTCTCCAGACCCATAGGGGGCTTCTCCCCCTGTGGTTCTCCCCCACAAGGGGCTGACTGAAGTTCTGTCCTCTGCGAAATGCCAGGTCCCTTTTGGGTGGCTTGGTACTCGTCTACCTGTGATGAATGGTGAAGATACATACAGGAAGATATGAAAATTACGTACCTAACCGTAATTCTTGATCTTCTTGTATATCTTCACCATTCATGACTGTTTCCTGCCCACCATCCCATTTGGGTGCCTCTGCCTCTGAGCAGTGCCTCCTCCCTGCTTGCTCTCCCCTCTGTGGATACCCTTGTGGGGTAAGCCTTTGGCTTCTCTGCTCCTCCAGGGGGTTGTAGTTCTCCTGAAGGGGGGGGGGAGGACAAGCAGGGTCTTTTGCCCTCTTACAATAAGGGCTCCCCAGGTCCCAGAGATGGAGTTGGGTCCCTCTTCAGGACCTTGTTGCGAATTCTAGCAGACTCTGGGGGACCTGAGGACCCCTCCCCTTGTCTCTTTCTCCTTGTGAACCGATCTGGTTAACCTGGGGTATGTTTTCTCCTTCCATGGTTTAGTCTCCCTTGCCTCAGGCTCGGGATGAATTGCAAGATGTAACGAGCCTAGATGTGGAATAGATGATGAGGGGTCCCTTTTCCCGGTGTGGGCCCTGTCCTCACTTCCACATCCTTGGACAACCTGTAGAGACCTCGGCATCCTACTTCTCAGGGTTTTAATGGGCATTCCCTCTTGTTTCAGCCTGAGTTGTTTTCCCTGGGCTGTCCTTAGTTCGAACAGCCTGGTCTATCAAATGGGAGACTGCCTAGTCTCTCCTTCATGTAATAGTGTCTGGAGAATATAGAGGTGGAAGCCACTATTGATGTCTTCATCATGCCTCTCGGGGGGTGTGAGGATCTCATCATTCTTTACTATCTCTTCTTCCTTCCTTCCTTCTGATTTTCCTTAACCCTTCCCACCTCTACCCTTTGGACTGCCCAGTGGTTGGTGGGGGCCCTCCTTATGCTACACCTTCGGGTAGCCTCTCTCTTCTTGTGTCTACTTTTTTTTTCTCCTTTCTGTTTATAGCCTTAACTTTTACTACCTCTCAGGCTCCCTTGCCCTGCTCTCTCCTCTGTATCTGATTTTCACTCTCTCTGGCAGACAGAACTGAGGTGAAGGAGGAGTCTTTGTCGGTTACTGGCTGACACTCTAGCAGCACGCTGTACATTGTCCTTGTGGATGGTGCTGTTCACAACACCGGCTCCTCCCCCAGCAAAAAAATTTGTAAGCTGAAGGCTCCTGCAGGGTCATAGCGCCTCCTGCGTGTGACCAGCCAGTGATGAATAGTGAAGATATACAATATCAAGAATTCTGGTAGGTACATAATTTTCATATCTTTTCCGTGACTGGGGATTGCTTCCTCCTCTGTGTGCCAAACACAGCGTGTATGCTACATGATTACATAATAAGGTGGCTTACAGCTTGTAGCAAACAGGAGCGTGACGGACAGCAAGTAAACAAAAAATGTACTTTTGCTTAGAAATACTCCTTTATTGAGTAAAAAAAAAAAAAAAAAAAAAACTTCACTAGGCACATATGTAAACATCTAGTGAGAACTTGCAGAAATAAGAGAATTGTAGCAATTACTTGATCTTTAACACTATATACACCTTGCATAGTGGTGCATTTGAGCAGAGGCTTTACAGCCCGGGCAGGTTAGTCTGCTTAATGTCTCTTGTCAGTTATTGTGAACACGTGCAGAGGCTGTTTTCCAGCAGGAGCACACTCGGGCCTTTTCTGAAGGCATCCAGCGAGCTGGCAGTCTGCAGATGACCAGGGAGGACATTCCAGAGTATAGGAGCTTTATGGGAGAAGGACTTGCTACTTTCTGCCATTCTTAATCTAGGCACCTCCAGGAGCTTTCCTGTAAGAGCCACAGAGCAATATACCTGGGCACTTGGGAACCAGCAGACCAGCAAGGCCTGTCGGGGACGAATTCTTTTTTTGTATGTGATGCACAGGCTAGGGTACTGGAGCCGATGATTGATTAAAGGGCAGCCAGTTTAGTCAAGTAACATGAAACGGGCTACTCTACCCTAACTGTACTCCCTATAATTACTAAAGCAAGCACACTGGGCAGCTTTTTCTTTTAGTTCGTTTTTTTTCTCTAAATTATTTATATATTTTTTTTTGTAATTCTCAATGCAGAGTGGACAAGAGTGGTCAAGCTGTTTAAAGAACAGCTGACTTCTTTGGGGAAAACCATATTTAGACACAATTCAGCTGGTATTTCAAATATTTTCCATAGATTTCTCCTCTCCATTATTTTTTTACTGAAGATATTCCCATTAAAATAAGGCCTCTGTCCCTTACAGTTCATCTGCCTCTACTGCTTTTTCTCTGCTTGAAATTGGAATGCTGTGTTGTAACATCAGTCTGCTGCCATGGGAATTATTGTGATGTCACAAACAGAGTAGTATTACATCCGGTTGGGAAGAAGCAATAGGATCCGATGAACTATCAAGGAACCACTATCCTGGTTTCATGCATATGACCTCAGAAATCCATACAGGGAACATAAAATGGAGCTCATGAGAAATACTGCTGCTTTGTGGTCAAATCAGAGTTCTTCTTGAGGCGTCGCTGGCTCTAAGCTGTGCATACACAGATCAAGCTGCTGGTTAGGGCCTTTCTGCTTCTTTGCCAGTATGGAGGCAGAGGTCAGTGCATTTGTGGGAGAAAATGGATGTGAGAGACCAAGCACTGGCACATGCACTGTAATTTGCAGGGCACAAACTTGGAGCTCCTCACCATCTCGGAAGTTACTTTCTCCCCACACACTTGCAATATTTGCAGGCATAACACTTGATGATCTTTCTCTGCAAGGCTGGCTACTGACTTTGAGGCCATCAAGCCCCTAATCAGCAGGCTTTTTTCTCTGCAGTTGTAGGGTTCTTCACATAAATACTTGGATGCAATCATAAACAAGAGTTTCTCTCAATTTGCTATCCGATAAAGCAGGTGATGGTGATGATATTTTAAATGTACTCCTCTCCCGCTATTTAGGTCTCCGTTCTCTGGCATGCCATTTTCACAAGTTTGACTTCTTTTGCTGTTTTTGTTTGTTTTACACCCCCTCCCTGTTGTGGTGTTGGCAGGATCTAAACCTGATGACAAAACATGACACAAACAGGTACTACAGAATAAAGGTTTATTCCCAATACATGTAGAAAGGACAGCTTACCACAGCTGGCAGTCTGGAATATCTGAACACCTGGTGTCGTCATAGGAAAACTCTGACAACAGGGTTACGCAAACTCTTACAGTCAGATAAGAGCTGTTACCTGGTAACAGGCTCATCTACATAGTAGAAAAGTCAAACCAAGCATTTCTATTGGTGGGTACGGTGGGGCGCTTGCACCCAAGGCAGTTGGGTTTTGCACGTATGCAGTGATGAGCATTATGCTGACTAACCCTACTTTTGGCTTACAATAGAATATGCTGATCATTGCGTTATGGCTAATAATTGAGGGGGTGCGCTAAGACCACAAATGTAATCATGCTAAATAGTACATCATAGCAAGCATGAGTAAATGATATCCCTTATACTGTATCATGAAGGATGGTAGCCCACATTTGGGACTGTAGGTCAGGCAGGTCTACATATCGTCTCCCCCCCCAGTTGCCTGAATAAAGAGACAGCACAACTAGGGCAAGTTTGATTGGTTACAACCCAGCTAAGTGAGCAGTGTAAAACTTTAATTGTGCATAATGTTTGAGTGTGCGTCGTAGACAGCATAAGGTAATATACAGAAAAACAATCAAGAAAACTAACAACAAAGCTTTTAAAAGTATGTTCCAACCAAGTGTTGGACAATGCAGTACTTAAATCACCATTTGAAATAAGACATTCAAAGAATTGCCTGCCTTAGTAATATTAGGTGTGTCCATTTTATCTAACAAGGCTCTAAGATTCAGGATGAGTGGGTCGATATACACATTAAACACTGATAGATACTGTGCAATAGCATTCAGATAGGTTCACTATCCATGTAATCTCATTCCGGGGGTGGGAACTGGGGTGATAACTGTATGGCCAATGACACTGCGCTGCTGAGGTACAAAACAGAAGTTGGGCATAGTTTACCAGGCTGGAGTTGATCCTGAATTTTGTCCATAGTGGACAGGAACTGGGTTAGTGAGAAAACGAGAACAGATTGAAGTTATGGGTCTATATCTTCTAACAACAACCTCTATCAAATATAAAAGATATTCATGCAATGTAGACCTGTATCACAACAATTCTGATGTAACATAGAAAATGTGATTGTACAATATCTCCTGAACTACAAGAAAAGGAAAAAAAAACTTAATAAAAATATATTTAAAAAAACAAAAAATCAAACAAAAATGGGGAAACAGAACTTCAAACAGAAATTCCAGTGGAGGGATGGTTGAACACTGCCCCCCCCCCCAAACATTCACAGTATCAAGTTCCAATTATTGGAAGGAATTTGTATGGAAATTAAGGAGTCGTTTTTTCCGTACCCTCAAAATAGTCGCACAATATGGGGGAGACAAAACAGGAAAATGCTGAAGGGAATGTGGGGCACAGCAGGCAGCCCAAACACACACATTGTGGAGCTGTGTCCAACTTACTGTATAAATTTTGGAGTGAAGTAACTCAAATCATAAATGATATATGAATGTGCACAGTGGCTTACCCCAACCTATATTTTAATGTTCACACTCCCAGAAGGCATAAAGGTTAACAAAGCCACATACAAACAAGTTACACTCCTGACATTGGTAGCACTCAAAACAAGCACAAACTTATGGGTAACAAAATTCCCTACAAGAGAGTGTTGCAATGCACAAGTCAGAGAAATGTATGTCTTAGAACGTATAAAAGCCAGAATAACCAACCGCTTGAAAGGTTTTGACGACTCATGGCAAAAATGGATAAAATATCAAATGGATAACTACACAGATTTTGTTCTGTAAGTAAGGCAATATTAAGTAAAGAAAGATAGTGAACTGAAAGGTAAAAGCAAAGTGTTTTTAGTAGATTAAAATGGACCACTGACGACCAGCTAATAGAGATTTGCTGGTGCACAGGGGAGACAAAAGGAGCAACTAGAGGGAAACCTATTGAATAGTCTTGAAGCAATGTATGATCTGAAGTAACAATCTGCAATGAAAAAGGATAGAATTGTAAACAAAGCAGAAAAGAAATTACGATATAGATACATAAAATATAGGATAGTGAAATCACTGCCATTGAAGTTTGCCTGTAGGAATTGTTTCAATTATAACTGTAGCAGTTTGTAATAGAAGTACTCTGTAGTGTACTTAACTAAAATCATCTGAAATAAAAATTAAAAAAAAAAAAAAAAAAAAAGGTGGGACATAGTAATGCCACACACCAAAGGTCCATAGGAGGAGGAGGTCTTGTAGTTGGTCCCAACACAGTATTGTCCATCAGAATTGTAGGTAACTCGAACTTGAGGAAGGTGCCACTTCGTGAGCTGGACAGTGACTGGTGAGGTGTTGTACATCTTCTCTTGAGGCAAAAGTGACATTTGGCGTGTCAAAAGGAGATATGACATTAACAGTTTCATTGGCAAAGGGGTCATCATTAAAGGTATATGATCAGTCCATAGAGTCCATCGAATAACTGCAAACTGGCGTGGTTATATCGGATATAATAGTGGTAACCCCATTTGGCACAAGTCAGTATGTCTGGCTACCCAGGCGTCCAGTTGATGGAAAACCAGCAAAGGAGAGGAGTTGATAGATTCAATAGATTCTGGCCTCTAGACGACCCATGGAGTGGACAATCGCCAGTTGTTGAAGAGCAGAAGGAACACAGTGAAGGTAACGTACATAGTGTCCAGCAGAGTACACGGACCCTCAGCGTAGCACGGTCCTTGATTCGGGTGTGGTGTTGCATAGCCAAAGTTTTTGTGCTGTGGCCAACGAGAAGGACATAGTCCTGTCCATGCACCTGGTAGTGCATGTCTGGGTTCTACGATGGGTGCAGTACCATTTAGCAATACTTCTATCATGGATCAAATCTAGGATCTGCCCTGATTCCAGATTTCTGAAGAGATTGGTGATAGTGGGGATAGCAGAAGTGCCATAAGCTGAACGCATGACTTCTCTGCCTGTGTGTTGCCCTGAGGGTTCTTTATTGCTTCTTTATTGTTTTGGTAGATTAATTCTTTGAGTTTGTTTTGGGTCTGTGTGCAGTATCCTGCACGTTATAACCATTAATCTTTCCTCTTGGGGAAATGCCATCAGTACTGTGTAGTGTGGGCTATATCACATCCTGCCCTAATTTACTGTTGAAAATTTTGGTTTGACTTTTAATTTTTGCCAAATTGACTTGGTTCAAGATTGAGCCAAACATGCCTGTAACAGTGCCTGTAACTCCTGTTACGTCAAAATCCCACACTCCACTTTGAATGGTGTGGGCGTAACGCCCCTCAGTGTTCCGTACTGTGGTGCCCAGCTACAGGGTCTTGTGCACATGCTTGATATGCTGCCTTAAATCTAACAATATAAGTGTGAAACTTTGACACATTAGTTGAGAAACGGTGACCAAACTCAGTCATGTTCCAGTGGGTGAGGTTCAAAATAGGAACATGCATAAATTGAACATAGTCTCTGGGACAGAAGTTGTAGCCAGACTACTGAGTGGGCCTGACTCCATGATTAGACATTGCAAAGGATTGTCCTTTGCTGGGATGACTGTAAGGAAAAGAGCAGCTCTTGCAGTGGAGTGACTGAAACAAAATTGGTGCATGATGGTATTGGGGAGTATGGAACAAAAGCCTGGATTCATCATTGCTGTACAGTTGTAAAGGCCTGTTTGTTGCCGATGAACTTGGCGTATTAGAGTTCCATTGGGGCAAATGTGAGTGTTGGGCCAACCTTGAGTAGTTCATTTGGAAAGGTGGGCTACTGGAATCTATTGTCCATTAGTCTTCCATTCTATCTGTAGCATGGCGTGGTCTGGAGATAACCACCATGGTTTTCAGATAGGCATGTTTTCCTTCACAAACAGTGACAGTTGAGGATGGGAGGTCATTGGCTTACACCTCTAGGGGAAGATGAGGGCTGCGAAAGAAAGTAGTTTAGATCCTGAGGGTTCGGAACATGGAGAAATCTTTGATTCATCTGGTGGCATTCTGACACGCTCGCCAGCATGTGTAACAGAATGTGGAGGAGGAGGATTATCATTTTTGAAGAGGGAGAAAACAGCAAGGTAAACTTGCAGATCTCCCTCCCCCGGCCGGGGGAAGGAGCATTAATCACCTTTGTACAGTTTCAATTGACTGGCATGGTATGATTTGTCAGTTGGTTTCTTGTGGTCTGGTAACCACACCTGGTAGACAGCAGGACTCAGTTTGTCATAGTGCCCACCAATTTGTTTGGAAATGGATGGGCAGGGGTACAGAATATCAGTACCATTATTTGGTCTCCTACATGCCAATCGACTTCTTTGACATTCCTGTCATAGTACATTTTGGATTGCCACTTGGCCTGGACCAAATTCTTGGCAGCCGAAAGGTTGGGCTGTACCAGATTGTCTTTCAGTTATGCGAAATAAGCATCCGTCGACACTCTGCAGTAGGGGCATTCAAATCAGTCCACAGATGTTATGGTAATCTCATTTGTCTGCTGGTCATCACATTAGTTTGATCTGCCTGTTGGTGCTCTCTACCTGTCCAGATGATTGGGGATGGTATGCATTGTGGAACATCTGGCTAACTCCCAATAATGGCAAGCATTCTTGCATCAGTTCTGTAAAACTAGACCTTTGGTCAGAGTCTACCTTAAGATGTAGGCCCCACCCAGTAAATACTTGATCTACTAGGATTTTGGCAGTGGCTTTTGCCGTGTTTGCACTGTATGGGAAGGCTTCTACCCATTTTGAGAAAGGGTCAGTAATCACAAGTGCTACTTGTGCCTGCTAGTGATAGGCAAGGGTCTGATGAAATTAATTGGATTTGCATTCCAGGAGCCTGATTGTCTCTGTGGGAGCAGTTTGGCATTTTTCTTGCCAGGAATAGGGTTGTTCTGAGCACAGGTAATTCAGTTGTCCACATAATGCTGGACATCTGTGGCTTACAGCCTGTGCATGGTCTTGTCTACCCCTTGGTGTCCACCTGTAGGGGCGTCGTGGGACCTGACGGATGAATTCTGATCAGTGTTTTGGGAATTGCCCATTGTTCTTGTTCACCAGAGTGGTATAGGGCCAACTTCTGGTCTGCAGAGAGATGAAGGTTGTCAGAATGTCTTTTGAATGAGTTATCAGAAGACCTTTCTTTTCTTTTCGAGGTATTCACATACCTCTTATCTCTGAATCTGCCATTTGCACTGCAGTTGGATCCAGAGGAACCGTTTTGGTCCTCTAGTGGGCAGTGTGTGTGTGTGTGTGTGTGTGTGTGTGTGTGTGTGTGTGTGTGTGTGGTGCACATCTTGCCCCCCCCCCCTGAGCACCATCTTTTGCTAAGATGTTTGCGTGATCGTTGTACTTATGGAAAGGCTCTGCCTTGGACTGGTCCTTAACTTTGTGTACGCACAAGGCTGACAATGTGTATGAACGGGTGCTTTCTGAAGAAGCAAAATCATGAGTCTTCCAAGATTTATTTATTGAATTTTGTTGACCCGGTAAGCCCAGTGGGCCTAGAAGTCCCTTTTTCAGGGGCAACCGGGTTGGGGGGTGGTGGTGGATACAGATGGTCAGCAACTGAAATTGAACCAGATTAAGCTGTTGGTGGCGTTTTTAGTGAATGGGAGAAATTTGTCTAGGGCACCGGGGAAATTCCCCTACTCTTTTTCGATAGGTACCATGGGATCTTTATCATCCACCTGAACTACCACCAATCCAGGCAGATGGGACCTCTGTTTAACGTCTCATCCGAAAGATGGCACCTCAGAAGTGCAGCACCCCCCTCATGCTGCGCTACAGTGTCAGTATTGGGATATTAACCCAAGTGCCAGATGTGGGAACTGAACCCACAGCCCTCTGATCTCCCGGCTTCAGAGGCAAGTGTGCTACCTACTGAGCCACTAACGCTGCTCACAGGATTGAAGAAAATTCAGTCTGAGAATTGCATACGCAGGAAGAATTGGAGAAGATTATGGTGTCCTCTGTCCTTGGTCATGGATCTTTTCCAAGGCACAAGCTACTGCAGCAAGTTCTGCATGCTGGGAAGATCTTATGGTGCATTTTCTGGATACCGCAAAGGTGTCACCTGGTGGATACAGGACCAGGACCCCAAAACCTGCAGTTTGTTCTCCCTTGTGGTAGGAGGAATAGCCATCTGTGAAGATGTGGCAGAGTGCAGGGTCTTTTAGGGTGTGCGCAGTGGCGAGCAGGAATGGCCTTGGTTCTGGAAGGCTGGGTGGCTCTAGGCCACACTCATGTGGATCTCCTTGATATAGAGTCCATGTGCCAAAATGGAGGGTATTTTGGCTTAAAGCACAGTGATGTCTTGATTCTGTAGGAGAAGACACCAGTGGGTGGGTCTGGTGTTAGACACATTGCCATCTTTGATTCTGTCAGTTGGTAAGGGTGTGGTTGGTGTGCAACACAGTAGGGGAAAACCCTATGATCTAGGTTGTGTTTGATGGCCCAAAAGGTTGCCAAGAGATTTCTCTAACACAGAGCGCTTTAGCTCCACAAGGGAGAGCATCAGTGAGGTGTAAACAATAGGCCTTAAGGTGCCATTTGCCTTTTGTGCAAGGACTGCTGACATGCCCACCTCCAGAGGTGACAGTTTCCCAATGGAATGGCACTTCTGGGTTAGGGTTGACCAGAGCCGGAGCAGTGGCCAAAGCCTTTTTCAAAGAAGTGACAGCAGCTGTGTGTTTTGGTCCCCTCTGCCAGGGGACATCTTTCTTCAGTAGCTCATACTGGGGTGTGGCCTAATGTGCAGAGTTGCAAATGAAGTCTCTGGAGTAGTTGACCACACTCGGAAGGTAGGTAGTGGCAAATCCTGAATGCCTTGGACCTTGTCCAGGGCAGGGCTCCTGCCCTCTGCAGTGATGCCCAGACCCAGAAAGGAAACTTCTGGGAGGCACAATTGTACCTTTGCAGGGTTGCACTGGAGGCTTGCCCTCTGTAGAAGTGTCAAGAGCTCATCTAGGAGCTCCAGGTGTTTCTCCAGGCCTGTGGTGGCCAGGAGGTGGTTGTCCACATATTCTAAGAGCCATTCTGGTATGGAGAAGCCAAGTATGGTATCCCTCACATGGATGTGGAAGGGGGAGGAGCTGTTGTGGAACTCCCGTGGGAGGCAGTTCACATGTACTGACATCCTTCAAAGATGAAGACAAACTTTTATTGGCTCTCAGGGGGCCAGTGGGAGTGACCAGAAACCTTTGGAGATGTCTAGTTTGCTGAACCAGTTGTGTTCAGGTTTTAGCACATCTGGGGCAGATGCCATGGTGGGTGCACAAGTGGGGGTGGCTTGGTAAAGGGAGTCGATGGTTGCCATCAAAGAGGGTATTGCCTCTGCTGGAAAAGGAACCCCCATGTCGGAGACAATATCATCACTAGTGATTTGTATAAGTTTCCATTCTCCCACAATCATGTTTGTTTGGCAAAGGCCTCTTGGTGCCTTTCCAAAACTGTTCTTGATTGAGGGAGTAGCGCATGGTGCTGGAGCATGAGGGTGATGTCATACTCTGCATCATTGGCCTCTACTGCTGCTACCACATGTGAGTCCAAAATGAGCATGTGGTTCTGGCCAAGTATCTGAAGCAACAGCCTATTTGTTGAATCCACCATGCAGCCATAGTGTGAGAGGAAATCTATTCCCAAGATGCTCTGGTGATGTAATAAAATGAGGTCAAACTGGTGTCACCTCCAAGGTACCAGTGATGAATGGTATTGGTTTGGACCCGCACGTTGTGATCATCGTCCCCTGGATCGTCTGGGCAGAAGTGGCCTTCCCTGTCGACCAATGAGATGGCAGTGGATCATCTTGATGCAGCACTGAAATTGTGGCACCCATGTCTAGAAATAACTCGTGCTGGCGGTCCCCAACCAGTATTTCTACGCTGGGACATTCAGAAGTTGCCAAGATGGTGGTGATGTGAACCAGGGCCTGACAGTCTGTCCGATTCACGTCTTCAGATGAGTCTATCTCTCAAAGCATTTGTACTACTTCGGAGTAGGGAGACTTGGGACCGCCCGCCCTCACTGTATTCTTCCAATGAAGGAGCAGAGGGGATAGCGGCCATGGTTCTGGCTGATATGGCTGCCATAAGCGACTGGACTTTGGCCTTAAACTCCTGGAGCCAGTTGTTTTCCTCGGCCAAATCCTATATGAAGGACCATCTTTAATGTTGTTTTTTTTTTTTTTTTTTTTTTTTTTTTTGTTCGCTATTCCTTTCACATTCTGCTGGTTCGCATCTGCCAATACAGCTGTTTGTTTTTGTTTGACCTCCTGCTTTTGGTAGGAGGGCTTGTCCTGTTGGGAATCCTGTGATTTCCATGCACTGGGTGGATGACTCTGTGCTGTTATGCACCGTGGGCTCATTGGACTTGGAACGTGAGCCTAGGGTCTCGTGCATAGATCTGGTACACATGTTCCACTTTTTCGTGATCTCATGGAAAAGCGGTCCCATCTCGAATACTGCTGTCTCAACCTTCTCATGAAGGGCAGGTTGCAGATTGTTCAAAAATAGGTATATGTACTCGGTCGACTCCCTATCGGAATTTTCGCCGGCCAGGTCTTGGCTTGCTATGTGCACTAACCACAAATGGCCTTCATACTGGGCTGGGGTCTCTTTGGCATACTGCCTGATAGGATGGGTTAGCATCACACTGACCAAGTTCGTATTGTGAGCCGCCAAGAGGTTGGTGGTGAGGGCTTCGATAGGGGCTCTTATGTCATGACGTATGCCTTCCGGCAACTTGGGTCCATGGTTTGCTTTAAAACCTGTACCCTGTGCTCTGCTGCAAGGCTGAGCATCTCCCAGTGATTTCTCACTCTTTCCAAATGGCAACTAGGATTGTTGCCTGGGGCCACATGGCCTATCTTGTCTGCAGTGTTTTGGACTGCCTACATGAACTGCACAGCAATCGACGTAGGCCCTTACTGCCCTGCAATGGACTTGATGACCACCTTGGTTGTGGCGGTGGCCACGCTCTGAAGGAGTCTGTTGCTTCATCTCCTGCAACATGTCTGAGACTGCTCGTTTCAACACACGGGCCTGACTATTGGAGATCCTAGCTTTTGAGATCGCCTTTTGGATCCGGCTCTGCACTTGTCCCTTATTCAAGGTGGCTACTGGTGGGTGAGGCTCAACCCTCCAGCGTCCAAGGGACCGCCATCTTGAATCTCTCTGAAATAGTTGTCATCCTCTTCCAATGATGTCAGATCAATAGGATGGGCATACAACATAGCTGTCACATGACCCTTCAGGATTGCAAACTACTGATGTAATTTTGACATCTTGACTCTACACATCTAATGATTTACACTACCTTTGTATTGTCTGTTACTGACATGCTTGTGCAAAACTATGTACGCGGGCCTACTTCGCAATTTTCCCTGATCTCTATGTCCAATGCTTCCTGGCATTTTCCAAACTCTTCAACTTATTCTGCAACATATCATTCATACCAGTAAGCAAATCAGTCTGCTGTAACACATGCCTCTTAGCCTGCTGCAGCCTTTCACAATACCCTCTCAATCTAACAATCTCTCGGTCTTTTCTCCTGTAAAGTACATTGCAGTGCATTCCAAGACTTATTTCTGAGCTTATGGATTTCTTGTTCAACTTCCTCTGTTGCTTGCCAATTTCTCTGGATTTGGAGCCCATCTTCTTTTTCAGAGCCAGGACCTCTGTTTCCACTGCCTATAGTGCAGCGTACAGAGCGGCAACCATTACATCCTTTTGGTCATGTTTCTTTACCATAGGTTTGGTCTGTGAATACATCGTGCACACGTACTGTATTGGATGACCGTGTGACTTTGAATCTAGCGTGAAGTCATCCCAACCTCCATGGGAGGTTAGAAGGTTTGAGACTTTTTTTAGCTTGAGCGCTGCACTAATGATCATTTTGGAAGATTTCTCTTCTCCTGCACTAGCCGGGAGTCCAAGGTAGATCGATCCACCTTGTGCTGTACAACTAGACAGTTACACTTCTGGGATATGGAATCCCACAGACCTGTGCCGCTGGAGAACCGGAGGGGGGGGGGGGGATAGCTTCGAGCACCTTCCTGATTCCAGTACCCATTTATCTGCACTTTTTTGCATACTGGTTTGGTTCTGTGCAATCAGGTCCGTGCCATGGTCACCCATTTTTTTGGGTGTTGGCAGGACCTAAACAGGATGGCAAAACACAACACACATAGGTGCTACAGAATAAAAGTTTATTCCTCAATATGTGTAGAAGGGACAGCTTACCATAGCTGGGAGTCCAGAACCTCTGAACACCCGGTGTCGTCATAGGAAAACCTGGTTTAAAAACAGGATTACACAAACTCTTGCAGTTGGAGATAAGCCCGTTAACGGGTAACAGTCCTTTTCTGCATAGTAGAAAAGCTAAACAAAGCCTTTCTGTTGGTGGGTAGCTTGCATCCAAGGCCGTTAGGTTTTGCTCGTACACAGTGATGAGCATTCTGCTGACTGACACTACCTTTGAGTTACAATAGTATGATTTATAGAATAGGCTGATCATTGCATTATGGCTAATAACTGTAGGTGGTGTGCTAAGACCACTTTGAGGAATGCAACAGAGACAGCAAGATAATGAGAGCACTTTAAGGAAACTGAAATTGGTGGCACTTCAGAAAGACTGCCAATACAGGAATTTTAAGTAACGATGAGTGTTGCAAGGGAAAGAAACCATTGGGGCCAATAAATTGCATATAACCAGGGAGCCATTTTAATTAGCAGCTGACAATATAAAGAGATGATATAACATAGGACTCAAATTAATATATAACACACAGCATTTTAAGTTGTCCGAGGAAGGAACAGGATTGTTCTGAAACATTTCTAAGTGGAAATTGATTGGAGCACTGAAAATATAATACAAAAAAGAATGGACTGTATGATAAACATACAGTCTGAAGTTTTGGGGTAGAGTGCTACATTGTTTTTGACCTTTATCCCTTATACTGTAAAACATGGTAATCCAAACTAAGGAGTGTAGGTCAGGCAGGTCTGTACCTTCCAGTTGCAAAATCGTCGCGGCACAGCATTCACAATGTCCCATTTGATTGAAAAAAGGTTAAAGATCCCTTCATAGTTTTTGCTAATCTTCTGTGCTTTCACTCACTATTGGGCCAGGGTTACTGCATACCACAGTGTTGTCTGTTGGGTCACTTAATTCTTCTGCACAGCCACTTGTCACTCTGCTAGTTTTGCTGTAGGGCTTCTACCAAAACACCAGTCTCACAAAATCCATGACAAAGCCCTCGAAACCCACAGTATCCCCTTGACTGACTGTGGTATGCACAAACTAATGATGCTTGAGCCCAGAAGAGCTGCAGAAATCATACCACATACCTCTGGCCTTAATACCATTTTCACGGTTGGTGAGTTTGCTCAGGAAGGTCAGAATGGAGCATGGGCAGCTAATGAGATAGCAGCTTAACTGAGTTATTCTGTGCCAACTAATGCAGAATCCTTGAATGACTCTGGCAAAACATCAGCTACAAGGACCAACCCAGTCTTAATTCAACAGGGAAAATCAATCAATCAATCAATCAATCAATCAATCAATCAATCAATCAATCAATCAAATCAATGAATGAATGATCGATCGATCGATCGATCGATCAAATGAATGGTTTTGGAATGAGATTCAGCAGCAGTTGCAAGTTACACATGGAAAACCATTGCAGCTCTGTCACAGTTGTGTGGGAAAGGAGCACCAGCAGTGGTTACAGCCGCGGCTTCAGTCATGGACACCTCCTAAAATTTAAAATTATGCTTCCAAAGGTCCTGAGGGAAATCAGTCTTCAGGATCGCAGTGGCCTCCCTGGAAGAAAAAATCCAGGAACTACAGCACAAAGCCAGTCGCACAGAAAACTACTCCTCGTACAGAGATAGCGGACAACAGCTGTGAGGCCCGAATACAATAATTGGACTGCATTATCGGCACCCTGTGAGAATGAGCAGCAGATGCTGAAAATCAAAGCTGATGGAACAGTCTCCATTTTGTCAGCTTCCCTGAGCAGGTTGAAAATAGAGATGCTTCCACCTTCTTCCAGAGGGAGCTCCCTGTCTTGCTGAAGCAATCCTTGGAAAGTGGGCTTGGAAATGGGTCATGCTCACCATACTTTGGGCCAGTGCCCTGCGAGGGAGATGGACCCAGGCCCATTTTGGCATGCTTCCTCAGGTTCTGTGACAAGGAGAAGATGTTGGCTGTGGCTCAAGATTGTGGACCTCCACACTGGCAAGATTTGCATTTTCTCAGTGTTCTCAATAAAATTGGCACAAAAGCAAAATGGCCATGCTGATGTGGAGAAAAATAAAAAGTCCGCCAGGAACAAGGGGGAGCCTTACAAGCACAGTACCCTGCCAAATTAGCCATTTACAGAAATGGTGTTTCTCACACCTTTGCCACTCCAGAGGAGGCCCTCTGCTTCGAAAGGCACTGACCAGAAGCAACTAAAAAAAAAAAAAAAAAAAAAATGCTGAGAGGGGGACGGAAGGTAGATGGGGATTGAACCTGCATCTCTGAACAGATTGACCCCCCACCACCACCACTACTTCTCTGGGCCAGCTGCCTACACCCACCAGGACCCTATGGTATGGCAAAACTCCAAATCCAAGAAGTCTGCCAAACGAGGAAGAGGTGCAGAAAGATTGCGGCACAAAGCAGAGGGTGACCACGGAGAGAACAGTAATGACTTGAGGCACTACACAGGCAACTCTACTGATTCTACTGGGGAAACAGCCTCAATGAGGAAAGGCAAGACCTTGGCCCTCCTGGCCAATACAACACTTCATACTTCCTAATCAAGATTGTCGCTGGCCCTTTGGATCCTCTGAACAGTACCTGGACAGAGCGAGTAGCAACAGAATAGACTGAGGAAGAAGCAGTTGAGCCAACACAGCTGGTATGGGCTGAAGACTGTGGCTCGGGTATAGGAGACCTGACTATTAAAACTGACTGACTGATCCAACCACACAGCATGGGACTCTTAACTCTTTTCACCTCCAGTATCCTTTGATAAAGCAGCTGTGCAACATGGGGCTTACTGAGCTCTTGCCTGCCTATATATCTTTTGCTAAACTGCTTTTCAGTTCGATATGAAGTTAGTGGATACAGGTTCCTTCCCCCATCAGCCTGCTGTTCACTCTTCCCAGTGTCAAGCGACCATATTACAGGTGGTGTGTGTGTGTGTGTGTGTGTGTGTGTGTGTGTGTGTGTGTGTGTGTGTGTGTGTTAGTATACACCCCATTTATGTCAGAAAGCAAGATGCTGCTCCATAATCTGTGAAAAATGCCATTCACATATCTGGAATGTGTAGTGCAGTATGGGCTGCACGCCCATTGGCTCACGCTGTGGACCAATGGGTGTACAGCTACCGACTGTCAGGCGGGCGGCAGGCAGTTGCGCTGCCACCCGCCGCTGACGGAGGGGGAGGGGGTGTGGGCCAGTGGGCGGGTGGGGAGGGGAGTACCACTCAGACCACTAGAGATATTGGACATGTTTTATTTTTTGCAGTTGCCCGCGATCGGCAAATAGCAGTCCACTGGACCACCAGGGATATAGGACTTATTTACTTTTATTTCTACGGATGCCTGCGATGGGGCTGTGGAGCACATTGCCGGCTGCAGGGGGCGTCGGTCCCCGACGGCTGCTGCCTGGCAGTGTCAGGCGCAAGTTGTCTGGGATCGGCGCACCTGCATGCAAATTGGGCCATAATGACATGCAAATGGCCCCATGTGTGCCTTGCATACATTATGGCTCCATTTCCATGTTAACTTTCGAATATCGCAGTTGCTGTGCATGGCTCAATGGAACTTGCGCTAGCGCATGCCCATGATCCACTCTGGCCACTTGCACTGGCGCAGTGGCACTGCGCCATGCACACTGCAGGTGGCTAGGCTGCGATATTCAACGCTGCTGAGCCATGGCGCAGGTCCGTTGAATATCACCCAGTCCACACCCCTGCGCAGCCAAGTTGAGCTGCGCCCAAGCTTCGTGGAATTCACAGCCCGGCTTAGTTTGGAATATCTGGGCCATAATATATATTTCAATCTATCATAGTATGCGAGTAGCAGGACTATAGTTAGGTTGAGTAGGCACTTTAATGTTGAACCTGAAATTTTGCACTTTATTAACTTTACAACCGTTCAAAGGATTTGCACGGAATTTGGTATGTGCTGTCCTGTGGGGTAGATCTATTGAAGTACCAAGTATTATTTTGATTGGACTTGTGGATTTCACGCTGTGCATAGTGACAAAATGCTAAAATTTGCCTTTTGGCTGTTTTTTCCTCCTTGTGCTGCGGTCACACTGTTTGAAATTTTGGCCTGAAATTTTCAGAGTAGGAAGAACTTGGCCCAAAGAACAAGTTGGTTTGGTGGCAAAAAAAAAAAATCTGTTCCAAAGTTAGGTTTTGAAATTTTGGAGTCTGAGCATGCTCATTTCAGTCTTCAGGATAGCTGCATGGAATGAAAAAGGATTTTGGTCTGATGAAAATGATTTTGACAGCTCGTGTAAAAGGATACCAAGAATAAAAACTAAAAGATCCATGCACTTTTTTTTTTAGTCTGCTCGTGCCTAGTTATTGGATTAAACTCCTGCTTGAATTTAGAATGTTAGATTTGAAACCTCTCAGCTGCAGCTTTGATGCACTGGATCTTGTGTATCTCAGTCATCAGTAACACTGTAGGAACCTTCGCCATCGGTGAAGGGGAATCCACACAGAAGAGTTTCAGCAGTACAACTGGGGCCACGCTATCTACGTCCTCCGTCAGCAACCCTGTAAAAGTGTAGGTGGCTCCAAGCCCTCCTCGGTTCTTTCCTGCTGTTGGCTTGCAAGCATAGTCTCAAAGAGCCAACAGTGTTTAGCGCATTTTCGACCTACGGATGTTTTTTTTTTTTTTCCTTCCACTTCCCATTAAAATCTCTGAGATTATGTATATGTATGTATTTATTTTATTTTGGGTTTATGTCGAGAGTTAATCCATCTCTTTCTCTTCCCCAGCACTGCTGCTGTGGGAAGAAGATTGCCTCTACAGACTAACGCTCTGTGTCTGCTGTTTTGCACCTGACCACAAAGTTTCAGACTGTGAGCTCTGCCAGAAGATCAACCAGACAACCCTCAGGCGAAGCAAGAAGGCTCTCAGAAAATACCTGATGGAGCAGCAGGTAGGTAACTCGGGGCTGAGGTCGTCCGGGGCCCCAGCTGCTTCGTCCCGCTCCGGGTCCACGAGCTCCCAGGTTTCCAAGGCCCAATACAAATCCTTGAGAAATGTCAAAGAACGGGATCGCAACCGCTCCCCCTCCCTGGCAGGTATCCTGTTCCTCATCGGCCTTGCCGTCCTGGGGGGGGGGGGGACCTCTTCGTTAACGGCGACTGCCTCGATGAAGAGACCAGCTGTGCAAGTCTCTATTCTTTCTAGGCCAATTCCGATAGCTTCTTCACCCGATTCCCAAGGCACCAGATGGTCTCCCTCCTCCAGGCTCGTCGTTGACTGTCACCCCGCCTGCCCCTTCATCTCTGAGGGCTACAGGCTTGTCTGGCTCTTTGGTGGGTTGGTGGCTACTGTGCCATCTAAACCTCCTCCATTGACTCCGACCATGAACTTCAGTGAGGTACTCAAGTTTACCAATATCCTGGTCAACAATTCGGTGCCGTCACCAGGCTGTTGTCACTGGCGCGTCTAAAGCAGCTACGTCATCACCTGTTCGTTGCACTTGGGAACCTCCCTGCAGGCCATCGACTACCACTTTGCCAGACCGAGTTGAGGAGGTCGATTGTTGAGGAGTACCATCCTGAACTTATCCTCCCTCATTATTTAGAGGAGGAAATCCACCTCTCTGACAAAGTCCACTGCCTCTTCAGTCAGTGAGGACTCCATTAAACATACCCCAAGGTCTCCCCCTGAGGATGCCACCTTCTTCAATGTAATGAAGCAATTGTCTGCCACTATGGGCTTCCAAACAGGAGGAGGAGCATGTCACTAGGAAGGACCTGGTGGGCTTCCTGGAGGTTCTTGAATCTCCACCTAAAATTATCCCTCCTATGCTGCCAGCCCTTAAAAATACTTCTGCAGCAGCTTGGCACAGGTCAAATATGGTGCCAGCTATGCCACACAGGGCAGACAAGCCGTATAATGCCCTCCAGGACCTTTCCTAGTTTGTTGCCCAGGCTGAAACAGACGGTTGTCATCATGGCATCCCATGACTGGTCTAAGGTGCCTAAGCACATTGTTTCCCTTCCCCAGACTAGAAGTCTCACAGGATTGACCTCTGGGGCAAGAAGGTTTACGCCTCCTCTACTTTAGACCTGAGGATTATAAACTACCTGTCACATATGGTCAAGTTTCAGAATGCCAACTGGAGAAAGGGCAAGGCGACCTCCCAAGCCCTTCCTGATGGCATCCAGAAACAGGAGTTGCTCCAGTGCCTGCAAACGGCTGAGGATGTTAGCAAGCATCTCCTTGGAGCTCTCTGTGATTTGACTGACAGTGGCCAGGGCAGCTGCCACTGGCCTTTGCCTTCTCAGACACTGCACAGGCTGAGAGTCTCTGGCTTTTCAGCTGATGTGCAAAACAAGGTGCTGAATGCCCCTTTCAATGGCACCAAGCTTTTCGGCCTTGAAGATGTCAAACATGTCACAGCGACATAAGTAGTGGTATCCCTTTTTTGGCACAACAGTCTGTATGAGGTGCCACCTAAGCTTCCAGGGTGGGATGGAAGACCAGAAGAGGGGGAAGGCCGCTCTCTCTCAGGAGATGTCCTCGTAAAGATGCCCAGTTTAATGGATGAATGCCAGTCTGTCTCGGATGGCAGTCTGGATCAAAACGTGGCAACGAGACAGTGAAGATCACAAACATGGTGTAATGGATGGTGCAGTAGTTGGCAGTGTAGCATGGCCCCTTTTGGGATGACTTGTGACATAGCCTAGATTTCTAGCAATACACATTGGTATAGCAACAGATTTAGACATACACATTGTAATACAAGGAGTGGATCTACAATGTGGACAGTACCATTTTGCAAGTCTTCTGTCCTGGATAATATCTGGAATAAATCCAGATTCCAAATCCCAGGAGAGATTGATAGTGGTTATGACATAAGAGCCATAAGCAGAGCAGAGGAGTTCCCTGACAATATATTGCTTATCTGCCTCCTTGTTATTATGGAAAACAAGTTCATTGGTTTTATTCTTGGTGTCATTAAAACATTTGGCAATGTCGTGCATGCTGTACACAGTGAATCTCTCTTCCTGCCTTAAGCCAATCTACACCATGCAATAAAGGGGGTAAAACATCATTCTTTATGCCAGTCTGGAATTTAACCATTTGGCTTTTAATGGTATCAGTGTCTGCCCGGATCCAGATGGGCATGCCGGCTCCTAAGAGTCCAGATATGGTGCCAGTTGCAACAGTGACATCAGCAGTGGCAGGCCTCCTGCGAGATGAGGAAATTTTCTTGTTATGGGGTTAGGTCTAGACCTGAAAAATCCTAAATGCTCAGTAGTATGTGGACTTGCCACAGGGTCTTGTGTGCGTGTCTGGTAGGCTGCAAGGCTGTCTAATAACATAGTGCTGAAAAATCTAGCGGTGTTAGTTTTGGAACACATAGCAAATTCGGCCATATTCCAATGTGCGAGATTAAAAATGACAAGAATGTGCATAATAAATTGCACATTGTTCACAAGTGTACCTGGAAGTGAGGTGGCAATGAGACCATTAGGCGGTCCTGGTTCCTGTGCGGGACAGTCAAGTAAATTCTGATTCAGTAGGGGGTACTACAGACAGAAACGTAGCTGCTGTAGCCTTATAATTGTGAATACAGAAGTGTCTTGCAGAGTCTTCTGGGTATTTATCACAAAAGGTGGGATCAATCAAAACAGTAAGATTGTATAGACCAGAATGTCTAATTGGCTTGGCGGATAGACAGGGTGCCATTTGGGGCAATTCTGGTATTGTACCATCCTTAGAAGGTGCCTTTATGAAGACTGGCAACGGGAAGGATCTGTCCATAACTGTCAGTTTTTGCCATTCAGTTGGGAGGGATTATTTGTCGGGTGCTACAGCCATGGCGGTCAGGTAGGCGTCCGTGCCTTCCTAAATTTGCTGGGAACATCTATGCTGACTGCTTCAGGGATGGTGGTGGGTTTGTTTTGTGGAGTGTTGTATATTCCCTATGGATGATCAAGAAGTGGAAGAAGTCACCTTAGAAGTTGGTTGTAGTCGGATATAGTTTTCATATCCCTCCATTGACAAAGGGGAGTGCTCCTAGAAGGAAGATCAAATGGAAGATGGCCATCTTGGGTAGGTACCTGTAAGGAAGAAAGAAAAGGTCAGTAGGTACTGTCCCTCCCAATGGGGTTAGAAAAAGTAAATCTTACTTCAAGAGGGCTCTGGCAGTAGGTAATAACCTTGAACTGCACCCCCTGGCATCAGGACCACACAAACTTTAGCTAGCAGTGTCTAATGAGGGACTGCCCACCTGTTGTCACATGACGGCCATCATCGTGACACTATATAGTGGTTGGTCCCCATGCCTGTCTTCCAGTTCTTTCCCGGTCGACCAGAGCACTTTGAACCTCGCGGAGATCATACGCTGCAGTTTCACAACTTTCTTCTGATGAGTATCCATTTTTTCTGTATCTTGGAGATTTTTTTTATTCTGTTGTGTATGTCGTTACTGTCTTCCGTCGAGTTGCATAAAAATAAGTGCGCTTCATGCGGCGTGCAGCTTCTGCACAAAGACCCCTTCCTTCTGCCTAGGCCCAGAGCACAAGGTCGAGGATTTGGCGAGGCCTGTTCCAGCTTCAACCAGGCCACATGGAAGCATTGCCAGCAGGCCCTCAAGGCTCATTTGTTGAAACAAAAAATGGCCACAATGGAAAAAGGGCTCCAGAACGTCCTCTCCAGCTGACTCCTCCAAGCACAAGAAGAGAGACTAAGAAAAACATTGGGACAAGGACGGGTCCCCCTCTCGCCCGTGGCTGCCCACAAGCCCCTCAGGTGAGCGGCGGTCTTCTTACTTTTGGAGGTCGGCTGCTGCCTTCCAGCCTGCCATGTCCCAGGAGCAGTCCTTGACCCTCTGCCACCACTGGTGACAGTGGCCGCAGGTGCATCAGCTGTGTCGGAGGCTTCTGCCGCTCTCAGGCCCCTTTCCACTAGCTGGTCTAAGTAGACTGGTCAGGCCAATAAACCACTCATCGGATCTTCTGACAAACGCCCTGCACAAGCTGGGATGTCATGATCCAGGGTCTCCAGTGCCTGCTCAGCCATGGTCAATGAAGTCTGGTGTCTGTCCTTCCAACGTCTGCCTGACCAACCTGGTTGATTACCTGACATCCGCCTGACTGATCTGACGTCTGAGTTCGGGCAAGGGTCTCCGATACCAAGTTGCCAGACCTACCACAGCTTTTCCTGGTGGTGTCCCCCCACAGAGTCACCCCCTCCTTTCATTTGGAAGAGCTTCCTCTGCTCTCCCCAGACCATCAGGGTGTGGAGGATTGGGGTCTTCAGTCAGGTGACACATTCCCCAGTTAACCACTTTATCTGATGGACATCCCAGGTAAACCCTCTGGGACCCCCCCCCCCATCGAAATTTTCCAGCGAAAACACTTGCACAGACACCAGGTTTACCTCCTGTCAGTCCGGCGTCTGACCCACTTTTCCCGGTTCTGTCAGGGTTGGGTTTTAGGCCCCTCCTCCTCCTCTGGCGCCGCCATTGGGTCCCACGGCAGACTACCCTCTGGGTTACCTGACACCCCCCCCCCCCGGGCTAACCGCCATCAGGATACCAGACGCTGGGGTATTTGTCCTCTTATTCTTCACTGGATTACCTAGCGTATGCCTACCATATGCCAGGCTACCCAACGTCAGGGGTTTTCTGCGGGATACCAGTCAGCCTACCAGCCGCCTCCTCCTCCTCCTCCTCCTCCTCCTCCTCAGACTGACTTCGGGGCTATCCTGCAACCATGGTGATCAGAGACCAAGGCTCTGCTCTTGTCAGAGCTGGATAGCCGCCACCCCCCCCAGGGATGTTACCCAGGGTTCAGCGGGATAGCAACTTCCTGTTTTCTACTGTTGATGCCTCTCCCTATGCATCCAGTATCCCCCCAGCCCTCTTTACTGCCTTCTCACATTGCTTGCCCACCTTTAGGTCATCTGATATAAATACTCCTAGGTTTCTTTCGACTTTTTGTTATTAACTCACCCCCATTGTGTACGCTTCCCCTGGGTTTTTGTTTCCCAGATGCATTACCTTGCACTTCTTTGCATTGAATCTGATCTGCCACATATTTGACCATTCCTCCAACCTTGCCAAGTCCCTTTTCATCCTCTCCACCCCACCTTGTGTATCAACCCTGTTGCAGATCTTTGTGTCATCTGTAAAGAGACGTACCTTTCCTTCCAGGTGCTCTCCAATGTCACTTAAAAAGACATTAAAAAGGACCGGTCCCAGTACCAAACCCTGGGGTACCCTGCTAGTTGCCCTCCTTTCTTCACTGTGGACTCTGTTTGGTATTACCTTTTCCATCCTGTTGTCCAGCCAGTTTTTAGCCAGGCTACCACCTTGGGACCCACTCCAAGGCTGGCTAACTTGTATATTACTCTTTTGTGTGAGACTGTGTCAAATGCCTTGCTAAAATCTAGGTAGGCCATATCCACAGCCCCTCCCTGGTCTACTACTTTGGTCACCCAGTCAAAGAAATCTATTACGTTCGTCTGACATGACCTTCCTGCTATGAAACCATGCTGCCTTGGGTCCTGTGCCCCACTGGCCTCTAGGTACTAAACAGTTCTTTCCTTCAGAAGTGATTCCATCATTTTCCCTATCACTGAAGTCGGACTAACTGGTCTGTAGTTTCCAGCCTCTGCCCTGCTCCCACTTTTGTGAAGTGGAATCACATTTGTCCTCCTCCAGTCCTCCGGTACCACCCCATCTTCCCATGATTTGTTAGAGTAGTCAGTGGTGTTACTAGTTCTACCCTTAGTTCTTTTAGAATTCTGGGATGAATCCCGTCAGACCCCATAGCTTTGTCCACCCTCAGTTTCAAGAGTTCTTTCAAAACCCTTTCTTCTGTGAATGGACTGGTATCGACCCCCACCCCCCCCTTATTCAGAGTTTCTCTCTTGTTTGGTTTAGGTACCTCCCCCTCCTCTTCCGTTGTGAATACTGAGCAGAAATATTCATTCAGTGTCCCTGCTTTTGCACTGTCACCCTCTGCCCACATTCCCTCCCCTTTAAGTCTCTGTATCCCTCCCTTTGTCTTTCTTTGCTCCCTAATGTACCTATAAAAGGTTTTATCCCCCTTCTTAACAGGAATGTCCATCTTTTCCTCAGTTTGTACCTTTGCTATTCTGACTGCCTTCTCAGCCTCCTTCTGCTTTAACGGATAAAGTTCTCTGTCCTGCTCCTTCTGTGTTTCCTTATTTCCTGAATGCTATCCTTTTCTCCTTAACCGTCCCTGCCACCTCTTTTGAGAATCATAGTGGTTTTTCCTTCATTTTGTTTTGTTGATTTGCTTCACACAAAGGCTTGTTACCTCTGCAATGGCTGTTTGATTATTCCCCATTGTTCCTCCACCCTCCTTCTTGCCCATTTGCTAGAGCTTTTCTGAGGCACGCTCTCATTTTTCCCCAAAGTCGGTCTTCCTAAAGTTCAATACTCTTGTTTTTGTATGGCTTGACTCTGTGGCTGTGTTTATTGTGAACTACACTGTTTGGTGGTCACTTGTTCCCGGATGGCTACCCACTTCTAAATCAGAGATCCTTTCTCTTTCCCCATTTGAGAGTACCAGGTCTAAGATTGCTCCCTCCTGAGTGGGTTCCAACACTAGCTGTCTGAGGCATGCCCCCTGTAGGGCATCAAGAATGACCATGCTCTTGCACGTGCCTGCAGCAAAGGTACTCCAGTTAACATCTGGCATATTCAGGTCCCCCATCAACAATATCTCTCCTTTTTCTGCCATTTTAAGGTTGCCTTCTGTAATTTCCTTATCCATTTCCTCCCCCTGAGATCTGTACACAACCCCCATGCGGATTGTGGTGCCATTTCCTGTCTCCAGGGTGACCCATAGTGACTCATCAACTTCCTGTTTACTCTTTTTAGTTCTGATTCTTTAATACCTTCCCTTGTATGGAGAGCTGCTACTACTCTTCTTTTTCCCACCCTGTCCCTCCTGTAGACTGTGTATCCAGGTATGTTGACATCCCATTCTTGGTTCTCTGTGTACCATGTTTCAGTGACTGCCACAATATCCAGGCACCCCTCTTCCATCAAGGCTACTAGTTCAGAGAGCTTGTTGCACAGACTGTGGGCATTGGTACTCATCACCTTCCATTTATTTTTTATGGCCTTACCCCTTTTAGCCTCATCCTGTCCTTACTGCCTTTTCCTGCTTTTACCCCGTCCTGTTCCCAACTGATTTCTCTACCTTGGTGTTTACCTCTCTAACTACTGCGTTTTGTTGGGGGAGGCTGGGATTTCCCTGCTCCTTTTTAGTTACCTCCTCCCCTTGGCTAGTTTAAGTGTTTGCCAATGAAGCATTTAAACTTGTCACCTAGGATCCTGCCCCCGGACAGATGCAGACCCAGTCCGCAATGAAGCCAAAACCCTGAGCTCACACCAATTTTCAACCATTCATTGAATACCATAGTGTGGAATACCCCTACATCATCCTTGCCATAAATGGGCAGCACCTCCGAGAAGGTTACCCTACATGCTGCTTGTCTGTGGCCCGTCCCCAACTCCACAAACTCCTCTTGCACCGCTCTGATCCCATTCACAGCCAGGTCATTTGTCCCTAGGTGGACAATGACATCCAGCTCCCTTCCTCGTGCAGCTGCTCCAGCGATCCTGAGGATTCACTTCCTGTCCCTCAGAGCCGTGGCGGCAGGCAGGCACCTTACCTCCCTATTCCCTTCCTCCCCCACATCAAACATGAAGTCTTGCTGTATTCTGACAATTGCAATGATTCCCAACCTTTGAACTGCCCCAGAGAACAAAGGGTTGCCTTTCTATGCAGGGCATAGAATGCTGAGCTCGAGCTCTGTTGAAGTCTCTGTCTAGAGTGATTCAAACCTAAACCGTCAGATTCTTTACTCCGCCTCACTGAATGGTCACTCCGGAGATTTCTCCTTCAGCTCGGTTTGAAAGTCTGTTAAAGTTTTCAGTTTTTGTCTGTTCTAAACTGAAAAAAGTATCTGCATAGTCGGTTCAGTCTCCGTCTGTGGTGCCGTGAGTACTAGATAGGAATTATTCTGTTTTTCTGTGTGGAACTTGTAAAAGTGTGGCTCGGTTCGGCTGAACTGGCCATGTTAGTGAAATTGGTGTGTTTACTTAGTGTGTGGTTACATATATATGTGTGTGTGTGTGTGTGTGTGTGTGTGTGTGTGTGTGTGTGTGTGTGTGTGTATATATATATATATATATATATGTGTGTGAGTGTTTTGTAACCCCTTTTTTCCAATACCCGTGACACGGTTAAGAACCGATAAGGGAGTCTTGCCTGGCAGTTGCTGAAAAAAGGGTAAATTTGGTTAGGTTGGCCATATCTGAGAAACCCAAGGAAAAAAACGGGCCCACTGGGTTTCAACACTGCAGTGAGTGTGGGGAGGTCTTTGCTAAGGCCGATCCCCCACCATCTGTGTTTGTCTGGGGTTTGACCACCTCGATTCAGACTGCCAAATATGTAAAAACTTTTCCAAATCTACCCTTGAGAAGAGATTAGGTAGACTGAGGGACAAGGAGGCTGAGAAGTCCACTGACCCGGATGGCCAGCCCGGTTCAGTTTCGGCCGAACCAGAAAGAGTGCCCTCTGACCAGGGCGATACTATGGGCAAAAGGAGAGCAGATTCCGAGGGATCGGTTCCGACTAAGAAAACGCAAAGATAAATCGACCGGTTCGGATCCAGAGGTTCATGTTCTGACCGCCGAAGAGATGGCTAGAGCGATTCAGATTGTGGAATCGCTCCATCCGGTTCCGACCGATCCGGCTCCTTCTGGCAGGGGTTCAGTTCGGTTGGTTTCCCCGGTTCAAGATTATGCCCTTGAAGATTTTTATGAACCAGAATTTTGAAGAGGAAGGGGAATTTCAGGAGGATGTAAGTGAGGGTCTGGATGTGCCTGTGGAACCGGACATCTCCCCAGACAGACCTTCAGGTGTTTCCCCTCCTAGGCTTTGAGTCTCCCTCTCACTTTGTTTTACAGAAAGGTGGCTGAAACCCTCCAGCTTCCTATGGAGGAGGCTGTGGAAGATCAAGAGGAGCCTGATTATGTAGAGATGATGGACATCCCAGAGTCCAGGAGACTGTCTATTCCCCTCCATAAATCTTTTGGGAAACAGACAAAAAAATCTTAGTCTCCTAGCACTATACCTCCTGTGGATAGAAGAATGGACAAGAAGTATACACTTTCAGGCTCAGACACAGAGTTCTTATATTAGCAATGCAGCCATGTTGGGGTAGTGCAGGCTGCTGCCTGTGACGAGGCAAATATTCCCTTGGCTTCACACCCCCCTGACAAGGACTCCAGGAAGATTGATGCCATGGCAAAGTAGCAGTACATGGCATCTTCTTTGGGACTCAGGCAGGCGAATTACATGGCCTATACAGCCAGGTACCAGAAGTCCAGGTGGGACACTGTACTGGCACTGGCTAAACAGGCCTCCCCCCAGCTAGCCAAGGAGCTGGAGGTGGTGGCTGCAGATGGGATTGAGGCATCTAAGGTTCAGTTTCATGCTGCTGTGGACTCTTAATGATGTGTCATCAAGAGTCACGGCTACATCTGTGGCTCTTCGGAGGATGGCTTGGCTCAGATGTACTAGCCTCTTGCAGGACACCCAGGCTAAGGCCATGGATTTTCCTGTAGTGGGTAATTCTCTGTTTGAGGAGCAGACAGAGAATTGCATGAAGAAAATGGATGAGTACAGGACCACTTACAGGAGTGCTCAGGCTGAGGAAAGGCAGGCAGCTCCTCAAAGGCAGCAGTTTGGGGCAGGCCTCTTCTTCCTTTTCTCAGAGGGGGTTCTCCAGAGGGAGAGGCAGAAGGGGATGAGCAGGGCTGCATCCACTCCTCAGCCTAAGGCCCCTGCCAAGCAGACACCCTGATGGGCCTGCCCGGGTCGACTCTCCTATTCCAGTAAGGGGCAGGCTGGCTTACTTTGTCCAGGACTGGATGTCTTTTACATCAGACAAGTGGGTCCTTGAAGTAGTAAGCCAGGGACTGGTTCTCAGCTTCAAAAAATTTCCAAAGATGAAAGCCAGATCTCTTCCACCTCAAATCTCGTGGAAACCCTTGCCCTTGAGGCAGAGGTTTCTTCTCTCCTAGCTTTAAAAGCTATAGAGAGAGTACCTACCGTACACTGGGGCAAAGGACTGTACTCCAGGTACTTCCTTACCCCAAAAGACAGGGGAGTGGTGACCCATCCTAGACCTAAGATATCTAAACAAACATCTTTTAAAACCAAAGTTCAAGATGATAACTCTGGGAATAATCCTTCCCTCTCTAAGGCCAGGGGACTGGCTAGCCTCCCTGGACCTCAAAGATGCCTACTTTCACATTCCCATCAGGTGCTCCCACAGAAAGTACCTCAGGTTCGAGTTGCCCTTGGGCCACTATCAGTTCAGAGCAATGTCCTTTGGCCTAACCTCAGCCCCAAGGGTTTTCACAAAGTGCCTGGCAGTAGTAGTTGCCTTTCTAAGAAGGCAAAATATTTCCATTTTTTCTTATCTGGACAACTGGCTAATAGTGGGTCAGTCTCCAGACCAAGTCAAGTCTCACCTACAAGTGACCCAGCAAGTGCTCACTTCTCTAGGATTTCTTCTCAGCCTTACCAAGTTGGTTCTCAAACCAGTCCAGCTTCTTACCTTTATAGGGGCAGAACTGGACACACTCGGAGCAAGAGCCTTTCTTCCTCTAGAAAGGGCAAGGGTTCTTATGGAACTAGCTTCTTCCTTCAGCCTTTGGGTATCTCGACCAGCAAGGCATTTCCTCCAGCTCTTGGGCCACATGGCAGCTTCAACAGCAGTGGTCCAAGGGGCAAGATTCCAGATGAGGCATATTCAGTTCCATCTGAGAGCTTTCTGGTTTCAAAAGAAGGATTCCCTTACCAAACTGATCGCAGTGACTCTGACCTTGATCCAAGCCCTCCAGTGGTGGCAGGATCAGGACAATTTAAAGCAAGATGTTCCTTTTGTTGCTCAGCCTTGTTCAGTGGTCCTTTCCATGAATGCTTCTCTCCTGGGCTGGGGTGCCCACCTGGGGTCCCTTACTGCCCAGGGGCTGTGGTCCCCTCAAGAGTCCCTTCTCCACATCAGTCTTCTAGAGCTCAGGGCAGTTTTTCTCACCCTAAAAGCATTCTCAGTCAGTACAGAACAAGGTGGTTCAAGTCAGAACAGATAACACCACCACCATGTGGTACATCAACAAGCAGGGAGGCACTCTGTCCACGGCCTTGTGCACAGAAGCCATGAAGTTGTGGTCCCTGGCTTATTCCCTGAAAACCTCTTGTAGCAGTTCACCCTCCAGGCAAGGACAATGTGCTAGCAGATGCACTGAGCAGGAATTCTCTGGGCCATCACGAATGGTTCCTGGACCCTCAGGTGTTTGAAAGCGATTTTTTTTTTTTTTTCAAGGTGGGCCATTCCAGATATAGATCTCTTTGCAGCCCCAGACAATCACCAACTCCCTCTCTTTTGTTGCAGACCTCTGGATGCCCTGATTCTGAATTGGGAAGGGAACTTTCTGTATGCCTTTCCCCCTTCCCACTCCTGTTCAAAGTTTTGGTAAAAATAAGGTCTCAACCTTGCAAGGTGATTCTGATTGCTCCAGATTTCGGCCAGACAGCCCTGGTACCCCCTGTTGCTGTCCCTAGCAGTCCATCTTCCCCTGTCTCTTCCCAGGAGTTATAACTTGTTTAACATCCTCTCAGGGAAGGATTTGGTACCCCAATCTTCAGTCTCTCAATCTCAAGGCATGGCTCTTGAAGAGTTAGAGTTTGCAGATCTGCACCTTTCCCAAGGGGTTCTGGATATCCTCAAGGCTTCTCAAAAGCCCTACACCAGAAAGACTTATAACTCCAAATGGAAGAGATTCAGCATTTGGTGTTCTAAGAAACAAATTTCTCCAGACACTGCTGGATTGCCTATGGTTCTGGATTATATGGTCCATTTTAATGGCCTAGGCCTCAGACCAGCTACTCTCAAGGTACACTTGTCAGCTGTCTCTGTGTTTTTTGTCTGTGGGGAAGTCTTCCTCACTATCTTCCCATCCTGTTTTCTGTAAAATTTTTTAAAGGATTGCTTCACACCAGTCCTCCTTTTAGAGACCCTGCCCCTGCCTGGGATTTGAATGTTTGCATTGCTCAATTTATGCAACCCCCCTTTGAGCCTATGTCTTCAGCAGAGCTTAAGTACTTGACTAGGAAAACTGTGTTCTTGGTAGCCATTACCTCTGCCAGACGTATCAGTGAATTGCAAGCCCTGTCAGTGGAACCTGATTTTTCTCATTTCACAGGGACAAAGTGGTCCTTAGAACCAATAGAAGGTTTTTGCCCAAAGTGGTTTCAGACTTCCATTTAAACTACTCTCTCTCCCTGTTTTCTTCACTGATCATTCTTCCTCAGGAGAGAGGAGGCTACACAGTTTAGATGTCAAAAGAGCCCTTAGTTACTACATAGAGCGTACCAAGGGTCTCAGGTTTGACTCCTTCCAGTTGTTCCTCACTTATGGAGAAGTGGGGAAGGGCAAACCTGCCACCAAAATTATCTATTGCCAAGTGGATTGTATCTTGTATACAATTCTGCTATGAAAAGCTGGGAAAGACTCCACCCTCAGGCCTGAGGGCTCATTCCACAAGAGGTACAGCTGCTTCACTGGCTGCTGCCAGGGATATTCCTCTCTTAAAAATTTGTCAAGCAGCCACCTGGAAAATAGTCCATACCTTCACCAAGCATTACTCTCTGGATATCCAGGCTAGGAGTGATGCTCGGTTTGACGCAGCAGTACTTCCGAGCCTATTCCCAAAGTAGGTTCTGTCCCTCCTCCTTGGAGGTACTGCTTGGTAGTCTGCAATTGTCAGAATACAGCAAGACTTCATGTTGTTTGAAGAAAAAAATTACTCACCTTCGTAATTGTTTCTTTTAATGGAGTCTTGCTGTATTCTGACCTCCCTCTCTGCCTCCCCTCTCAGAACCTGTTTTTTGGGAAGTGGGTGGGCAGGTGCAGTGTTGCACCCAAGGGGTGTTATTTGCTTGCACCCTCCTCCTTTTGTTTGGGTGCTGATTTTATTATTGTTATTTATAGTACATTGGGTTTTGTTTTTGGGTTTCCTGACTTGAGTCTTCCTTGGGAATCCCAAACTTTTTCAGCCAGTTGACCAGTAAGAATTTTTACTATTTCCACATAGAATTTTTTGTTTAGTTGGGCTCATAAAAATCTGACTGTTTAGGTTTGAATCACTCCAGATAGACTTCAACCGAACTCGAGCTCGTCATTCTATGCCCTGCATAGAAAGTTAACTGTTTGTTCTTCGGGGCAGTTCAAAGGTTGGGAATCGCTGCAATTGTCAGAATACAGCAAGACTCCTTTAGAAGAAACATAATTACTAAGGTGAGTAATTTTTTTTTCTTCTATCCCCCCTAATGATAGAGTCCCCCACCAGGAGTGGTTTCCTTCCCCTGTGGGGTCTTGTGCCGCCCTCCTGTGGGTCTCCTTTTGTGGAGGTTCCCAGCATCTCCTTGGTCTCCATTGCAGGTGCCTCCATAGAGGAACCACGCTTTGCCAGAACAGTGTATGAATTCGGAGAGGTACAACTGGAGGGATGCACCTCTGTTCCACCACCCTCTCCCTCCCTGACCCCACTTTGGTCCAACCGCTCCTCTTTCTTGGCAACCTCTGAGGTAACTGTGGTGGCCCTGGTGGTCCCTGGGTGGGGGAAGAGGATTCTCGAATCCTAGCCAGGTCAGCCTGGAGACTGGCAACCTTCCTACTCACACCAGAGAGGTGCCTGCAAACAGGACAGCATCGCAGCCTCCAGAATGTCTCCCGGAACAGTGCTGCCCCACAGCCATTGGACTGCACCACTCCCATCTTGACTTATTGTGTATCCCCTTTCCTGTTGCTTTGTATGCTTACTGTCTCTCTTCCCTCTATGTATTTTTGCACTTACTTTCCTACTGCCTATGTGCCCTTACAACTCTCGCCCTTCCTGTTCTGGGACAGGAACTTCCTGTAGTCTTCAGTAGTCTCCTTTTTCCGTGCTTGGATTCAGACCTCCAGCAGCCGGGGGGGGTGGGGAGGTTATTTATTAGGTTCCTTCAAGGTTGATGAAACTAATGTGTCTCAGTGATGCATCTTTCCTACTACCAAACAGGAAGCTCGCCCTTCCTGTTGTCGGTCAAATTCAGTGGCTGTAAAAGTAGAACTGGCTTAGGGTAGAGGAGTGGGAAGGAGGGCAATTAATAAAAAAGGAAAAAAATCTATAGTTCTAGACTGCTGTTTCTTGCTCTGAAAGCAAAGTTCTCCTCTGTCAAAATAAAAATGTTTGTGTGTGGCGAAAACATCAAGGTGCTTCTGCAGAATTGTTAAAAGTTCTTTGAAGAATTTGTCTAGAGTGTCTAGAATAAAGCTAGGACTTCCTATTCCTTGTCATTGACCGAAATGGCTGCAATCGTGTGGGAATCTGGAATCATGACCGTATGGTATTGTCCTTTGATTTGGCTGAAGAGTCGCTTGGCTAAATCCACTACACAGCCATGTAGTGCTAGGAAATAAATTCCTAGGATGTTGAGGTGATGATGTAATACCATGAGGTCAAAAGTGAGAATTCGTGTTGAGGGTACCCAGTTCAACGGACAGTACAGTAGAGTGGTAGGTAGGCAATCTAGTGCCGTCCACACCTTGAGCATTGGTCCTCCATCTGGTGGACCAAGAGGAAGTAACTGGGTCCTCCTCATGTAGTACAGACACAACCACGCCTGTATCTAGCAGTACAACAATTTCAAGGCCACCAGTTTGTGTCAATAGTAATATTGTTCACAATATGGACTGGGGCCTATAATTTTCAATCTGAACTATCACTAATGTCTTCAGGTTGGTCCTGAAAAAGCGTGCCAGCAGGATCTTGCCTGGCATCTTCCAGGTCCTGCATAGGGTACAGGGACGCTTGGGTACTGGTAGTAGCTGCAGTAGACAAGGCCTCAGGATTAAGACTTGCTGCTGCCTGGCCAGTGGACGTTCCATTCTCTCATTTTCCTAGTAGAGACTGGGTTACTGGAGCTAATGCTGCAACAATCTACTTTGGGATGGACTCTGCCACTGATTGGACTTTCCCAAGAAGTGTGCGGAGGTGATTATCTGCCACTACATCACAGTAAGAAGGGCTTTGTCGATGATTTAGATTGCCCTGGATGTCATTCTGATCGGAATTAGGGTTGTTCCAGTTTCTTTTTTGTTATTTTCGTTGTGGTTTCCCTCCATCTTTATAGGTCTGTTTGTCATCAGAGGGCGTGGCCTTTTTGTCCTGGGCCTTGCCCTCCACCGTATAGTGGGTTGTGGGCTCGCTGGCAAGTTGTACCGTGGCCACCTTGGCTTTTGAGCCAGAATTCAAATCTGTGACGCAGAGGTGGTAGACACACTCTGTCCTCACGAGAATGTCCGAAAAAATTATCTGTTCTGGGGAATACCACAGGCTCGGCCTTGTCACTCACTGTCTGAATCATGTTCCGAATAAACAAGGTCTTGTATTCAGTTTGGTCTCTGTCCACTATCTTTTGTGAAAGCACCTTGGCAGTATGGTAGGCCAGCCATAACCTCTGATGGTATGACGTTGGACTTTCCTTGGCATACTGTTTATTGGGATGGGCCAACATAACGCCAGCCATGCCTAGGGAGTGTGTGGCATTGAGTTCCACAGCAACGTCATCAAAAGTCTCATCCATGGTTTGGCAGATCTCCTCTGAGTTTTGCCCAGAGGCCGGGGTCTGCAGTCTGCTGGAGGATTTGTACTTGGTAGCCTGCCGCTAGACTGAGCATCGTGCATTTGGAACAAACCTTTTCCAAATGACAGCTGAGATTGTCATTGGGGGTCATGCGGCCTATGCTGTCAGCGATACTCTACAGAGTGAGCCGCCTGAAGGGGATTAGTCTGAACTACGGGACACAAGTTGGGGAAAAGGGGTGGCGTGTTGTGCGCTGCAAAGGGCGGCCTCGACTGCTGAGTGGTAGCTTACTTCAACGTGCTTGCCATGTGTTCCCGGAAGACCTGTCTTTGCTCCTCAGTCATCTGTGTCCTAGCGAGGGCTGCCTCGATAATCTGATTAATCTCTGTTTTTGTCTTCCTTTTTCAGAACGGCAGTATGAGGGGCTAGGCTTCTGCCTCCCCCCATCATGGTAGTCTTCATCTTGGCATCGCACAAGTCTCCATATTTCTTATGACATAGGGTCGCACTATTACAGCATAGGGAACTGTAATCTTGTGAATGGCAAGTGGGGGAAGCGCCATATTGAGTGTGTGACTGGACGCCACCTTGGCGGCGGTCGTGACCAGAATCTTCATCTCCGGATGAGGTAAAATAGTGTTTGTAATGGAACCCGCCAATCGCTTTGACGTGACCTGCCAGCACCTCTTGCTGATGACGCAGTTTCACCATCTTAGCTCTGCACTGTATGTGATTAACTTTTGCATTGTTCTGCCCAACATCTCGTGCAACCTTTCTGTAGCACTCTGTGCAGCGCTCAATTCGCAGTTGCCCCTAAGCTGTCTATTCAACTCATCACTTACCCATCGTCTCTCAATTCCTCATTTTCCTCTCACAAAGACTCATTCGTCTCACTCAACAAATCATTCATTTTCAAAACCTGCCTCTTACCCTGCTTCAGCCTATCACAATCCTCTCTCAACATGTATGAGTCTGTGTAGTATAGTGCAAAAGAGTGTTCATGATACGCAGGGACTGAAGATCTTACTTCAAGAGTTTGCTCTTGCAGCAGGTAATGCATATAGGACTGCAGGCGACAGGACCCCACGGAAAACTTCTAGCTATCAGTCTGTAGCGGGACCCCCCGACATTGGCCTGACCCCGATGTCACGTATGGTGTAAAGGATGGGCGGTCTCCGGCATGCCCCAATTCTTTTTCCGCTGTCTACTCGTGGTCATCTGCTCCACGGATTGCCTCTCGCTAGTCCAACTGCCATATTTGTCTCTCGACTTTGTCTAATTTGTTTTATCTTTGCCAGTTAATGTTCTGCTTTTCAGCGCTATATTTCTGCATGTCGTCTTCCCAGATGCCTTCTTCCAAGGGGCACCCTTCCAAGTGTGCCTGTGGGGAAACTGATCCAGTCTTATGACGGCCACTTGACCTGTCTGTTGTGCCTGGCCTGGACCATGACACCCAGAATTGCCTGCACTGTCAGAAGTTTAACAGCCGGATGCGGATCAGATGCCGGAAGATCCTGCAGGCTTCTGTCCCAGAGCAATGCCTGGCTGCCATGCAGCGGGACTCCTCTTTTGAAAAAGGCTCTTCCCACTACAAAAAAATATGCAGGGACGCATAAAGATAAGAGAGGGAGAGGTCCCCTTCGAGACAGCTGGTGAGTCCCCATCTAGAGTACTGCGTGCAGTTCTGGAGACCCAATCTCCGCAAAGACATAGACAGGATGGAAGCTGTCCAGAGGAGGGCAACTAAAATGGTGCAGGGTCTGCACTGGAAGACATATGAAGAGACTTAAGGAGCTTAATATGTATAGCCTCGAGGAAAGGAGGGAGAGGGAAATGATAGAAACTTTCAAGTACCTCAAGGGAATCAACAAAGTCCAAGAGGGCAGCATCTTTCAAAAAAGAGTGTGCAAGAACAAGGGGCACAATTTGAAGATGGGGGTGGCTCAGAGGTAATTTAAGGAAGTATTTTTCACAGAGAGGTTGTGGATGCATGGAGCGGTCTTTGGGGAGGTTGTGGAGTCAAAAACAGTGGTGGAATTCAAGCATGCATGGGACAGTCATAAGGCCATTCTAGGGGGTGGGGGTAGGAAGAAGTAGGCTGCTGGTTAACTAGGTTCTGCAGCTTATCCAGTAGGTAGGGAAATGGGCAGACTGGGTGGGCCAAGCGGTCCTTATCTGCCGTCAAATTCTATGTTTCTATGAGATGGAGAACCTCAGACTCCCACTCTGCTTCCAGGGGCAGTTCATATTCCACCTCACAGGTGACCCCTTCTCCCTCTAGGCTCACCGTGGTCAAGTCCCCTGCCCTGGTTCGAGCATCAGGTACTAGAGAATGTGGATCTGGGTCTTCAGGCCCTAGTCTTCAGCCTTTACAAATTGGGCCATCTGGCCTTCCATCAGGCCATGCTACTGACGCTGGGAAAGGGCATTTGTCAGTTACCTTCACAGTTGTCCTCTATCTGGTGCCGACTCCCGGGATGGTCATAAGACCTCTGGGTAGCTTCTCAGCCTCCCAGGCATCTAAAACTGTCATCTGACAAACGTCCGAAGCACACATCGGATGAACACAGACATCGGTCTACCGATGTAGTCACCACAGCTACTCTGTCACTTGTTTCACCCCTGCCATCAGTTGACGATAAGGTTAGGCGCCAGCCCTACAGAGGATGAACTTGCGTCAGCCCCCCAGCAGATGCCAGCTACCGGCACCGGGTCCTCTAACGCAGCCCCAATGTTGCCTCCTACCCACTCACCATTGCCAGACCATGGCACTACGCCAGACATGGGTGCTGAACCGGTGTCTGGCCTAACGACAGATTCGGATCCCAAACTGAATCTGTCCCAGGTCAAGGACCTCTTTGGCTACTGGTGGGAGACCATTCATTCACACCGACCTCCTCCCTCCTAAGCCACAAACAGTGGTGACTACCACTCCTGATACTGGGGTTTCTGTGGTTCCTACCCCACCTCTGGACAAGGACACAGGGCCTCCCCCTCCTTCAGATAAAAATAAAGGGAAGGCTCCCTGCAAAAGATGTTCTAGATCGAGGTCACAGAGCCAGAGTTCCTCTGGTTCTCCTGACTGTCCTAGATGTAAGAAGTAATGCCACTGGTCTCATTCCTCTTCTTCACCAGACTCATACCAGTCTGGTGCTTCTTACTCAGAACTCTCATCCATCAAGGACCTATCTCCTCTTGATCCAAGAGATACCCCGAAATCCCTGCCTGATGACCCCTCCTTCATGGAGGTCATGAGGCACATACAATCAAATATGTGGTGGGAATTGGAGGACTTAAACCAAGAGAGACTCCGCCTGGCTAAATATCTATGCCGGAAGGACCCTTAGCCGTTGATTACACCACCATTAGTGGACACGTTTTGTGGATGTCATGAAGGTGGCTTGGAAGCACCCCCCACACATCCACTGCTATCCCAAAGAAGGCAGACCGCCTCTACAGGGCTCCAAAGGAACAGCCCTTTTTGGTGCAACATCCTTTGGCTGACTCTGGTGATTTCTGCTGCTCATGATAGGTCTCAGAGGCTGAAGTACCTCAGCAAGCAACCCCTAGACAAAGAATCCAAGCAGCTGGATTCCGTGGGGTGTAAGGTATTTTCATCCACCACTTGCAGCATTCGGAGCCTGAACTTTTTAACACACATGGTTCGGTTCCAGAACGCCCTTCGAGAACAAGGGATCTATATAGTTAAGGAGATCCCTGACTCTGCAGAAGGCAGAACTGGTTAAGCTGCTGCAGACAGGTTCGGACATGAATACTCGTGTCCTCTGGTCTGCCTATGATTCGACGGACACAGCGGCAAGGGCAACAGTGACAGGAGTATGCCTACACTGGCACTCCTGGCCCTGGGTCTCGGGGTTTGCGCAGGATGTGCAGTCCAGCCTCCTAGATGCACCCTTTCAAGGCTTAGTCCTCTTTGGTGATGACACAGAGAATCATCACCAGACTACAGGACTCTGGCAAAGCTGTTAAGACTGTTTAGTCTGTGTACTGACCGAAGCAAAGGCCATTTCGATAGCCTCATTTTTGAGGCCATGGGGACAGCACTCACAACCTCACTTTCAGCATAGACAGCCACAGTGAGGAGGTTACAGCCGTAGAGGCACCCCTTGAGGTTCTGCAGGTCCCACCTCTCGTTTCTGCCAAGTCTGCCCAAGTTGTCCTCCCCCTTCCAACTACAGCCAGACTCCTTGTCGGACCCACTGCCTCCTGTGAGCCCTGCAGGTAGAGGCGGTTGGAGGCCACTTTTTGGTTTATGCCAAAGCTTGGCGGAGGATAACCTGGAATCGGTGGGTCTTTCAACTAATCAATGGACACTCGGAGTTTGTTCAACTTCCACCAGACAGGCGCCCCCCCCATCCCGTTATTCATCGGTGCATGCGGGGTTAATTAAAGCAGACATTCACTCCCTGCTCCTCAAAGCCATAGAGCTAGTCCCCCGTCCCCTCAGCCCAGGGGGGCACTGGCTTGTACTCGCATTTTTTCTAGTGCCAAAAAAGACAGGCGACCTGTGACCCATTCTGGACACCAGTGACTTCAAGCAATTTGTATAGTACAACAGGTTTTGGATGGTCACCCTCCAGGGCCTGCTCCCCATAATAAATCAAGGGGACTGATTGGCATCACTGGACATGCAGGATGCTTATCTCCACATCTCGTGGCTAAGCTCCATAGGAAGTTCCTCAGATTCCTCTTTCAAGGAAGGTATTCTCAATTCACTGGCTTATCATTGGCCCTCAAGGGTCTTCAAGTGCCTCACAGTGGTAGCAGCGGCACTTTGAAGGAAAGGACATTCTTTCCCTGCCTGGACGATTGGCTCTTGATGGCCCCGTCCAAAGGGCAACTTCAACGGTCCATTCAGGACACCTGTTCTCTCTTTGGAGAACTGCGTATCACTGTCAACATCCCAAAATCCTCAGATACCATCCCAAACCCTCCAGTTCATCAGGGCTCAACTTAATACTACTCGAAGGAGGAACTATTTGCCTCAGGACAGAGCTCTTCGGCTTCGGGCCTTTGCACAAGACATCTCTTCTGCCTCCATGATACCAGCCAGGACTCTGTTACGGCTGTTAGGCCATATGGCAGTGTCTGTCGTCACAGTCCCCTTAGCGAGACTGCACATGAGGGTGATTCAGTGGACCCTGCATGTCCAAATGGGACCAAAGATGGGACAACTTGGGCCAACCAGTTACAACCGGTTTCCATCTCAAACCCGGTCCGTCAAGAACTCTGGTGGATGACATCCCCTTCCCTAGAGGAAGGGATTCCCTTTCAGAAAGGAGCTCCGGACCAAGTCTTGACCTCTGCCTCTGTCACATTGTGGGGAGCACACTTCAACATTCACAGGACTCTGGGTTCCTGGTAAGTGAATGAGGAGACTCTCCACACAAATATTCTGGAGATGGGAGCAGTTATCTATGCCCTGCAGGCCTTGAGCACTATGCTCTGCTCAGGACACCTCCTAGTACAAACGGACAATATGCCTGTGGTGTTCTACCTCAACAAGCAAGGAGGAACACACTCCTACCCCCTGTGATGGGAAACAATGAGGATGTGGAACTGGGCCACATCCCACCACCTAGAGATCTCAGCAGTCTACGTCTCACGGATCCAGAATACTCTGGCCGATACACTCAGCCACACTCGGTCCAAGGCACATGAATGGACTCTTCAGTCTGTGGTTGACTGTCTCTTCGACAGATGGGGCAAGCCAGAGCTGGATCTCTTTGCCTCCCCTATAAATGCAGAACTGCCCAGTTTTTGCTTGGTAGATCCAGGGCCTGGAGTTTTCTGGCGAGACGCATTGCCCTTCTGGAAGGGGAGATTCCTCTGTACCTTCCCTCCCTTCCCACTCCTTCAGGAGGTCATTCTCAAGTTGCAAGCGGAGGGTGCAGCAGTGATCCTCGTGGCACCTCTGTGGCCACAACAGATTTAGTTCCCATTGCTGCAACAGTTAACTGTGGAACCTCCAATTCACTTGCCATTGAGCACTCATCTGCTCTCCCAGGACAACGGGATCTTGGTTAATCCGAATTTTCGGTCCCTGCACCTACATGCATGGCTCCTGAGGACCTAGCCAGATTCCATTTCGGGGTCTCTGACGGGGTCACTGACATTGTGTTGGCTGCCAGGAAACCCTCCACCCAGAGCGACTTGCGCCATGAAGTGGAAACTCTTGTCTCTGGCTTGCCATCTAGACCCCTTGGCCTGTCTGGTGAACTCACTCCTTGAGTACCTGTTGTCACTTTCGGACTCAGGATTGGGCTATTCCTCCATCAAGGTGCACTTAGCAGCCATTTCTACCTACCATCTTCATGTCCAAGGCGCAACTGTAGCATAGATGGAGGTAACCCGTACCTTTCTCAGGGGAATCCTACGCATGAAGCCTCCCTCCCATAAGGGACCCCATCCCTCCTTGGGATTTGTTTGTTTTGTAAAAGCTGACCTTACCCCTGTTTGAGCCCACCACGGATTGCAAGCTTCACTTTCTCTCTTGGAAAGCGTTATTTTTAGTTGCTGTCACTTTTGCTCGAAAGATTTCCAAGCTTCAGGCTCTGATATGCAAGGAGCCTTATTTAGTGTTTCACAAGGACCAGGCAGCCTTGAGAACTAATCCTAAGTTCTTACCAAAGGTGGTGTCAGAGTTGACTTTAAATCAGGATATCCATCTCCCAGTTTATTATCCTGTTCACGCAAACCGGGGGGAGGTGCTTCTCCATACTCCTGTGTTCACCGCATTTGGCGGCTTTATTTGTCCAGAACAAAGGTCTTCAGACGTTCTGATTATTTGTTCATTTCCTTTGCACCCAGAATCCAAGGAGCTCCTGTAGCCAGACAGACACTTTGAAATGGCTCATCAGTTGCATCTCCTGTTACCAGAAATACAACATACCCTTGCTGGGCTCAGTGAAGGGTCACTCCGTGAGGAGAGTAGCAGCCTCCTTTGCTACATAGAGACATAGAAACATAGACTTTGACGGCAGATAAGGACCGCATGGCCCATCTAGTCTGCCCATTTACCTACTTACAGGGTAGGCCGCAGATCCTAGTTAACCAACAGCCTATTTCTTCCTACCCCCCACAAGAATTGCCTTATGTCTGTCCCATGCATTCTTGAATTCCCCCACAGTTAGACCCACAACCTCCTCAGTAAGGCTGTTCCATGCATCCACTACCCTCTCAGAAAAATACTTCCTCACAGTGCCCTAGACCCCCAATCTTTAAATTGTGTCCCTTGTTCTTGCAAGTCTCTTTTTCTGAAAGATGCTATCCTCTTGGACTTTGTTGATTCCACTGAGGTACTTAAAAGTTTATCATGCCCCCACCCTTCTTTCCTCAAGGGTAAACATATAGCTCCTTTAGTCTCTCCTCATACGGCTTCTCTTGCAGACCCTGCACCATTTTAGTGCCTCCTCTGACTGCCTGTATCCTGTCTATGTCCTGGGAGATGGGTCTCCAGAACTGGACACAGTACTCCAGATGGGCTCTCACCAACAGTCTGTATAGAGGATAACAACTTCCTGTTTTCTGCTGCTGATGCCTCCCATGCATCCCAGTATACCCCCAGCCCTCCCTACTGCCTTCTGCATTGCTTGCTAACCTTAAGGTCATCTGATATCATTACCCACAGGTCCTTTCCTTTGTTGTTGTTACTACCTCTCTTCTCCCCCAAAATTGTGTATTCTTCCCCTGGGTTCTTGTTTCCCAGGTGCATTATTTTACACTCTTTGCACTGAATCCCAGCCATACTTCTGACCATTCCTCCAACCTTGCCAAGTCCCTTCTCATCCTTTCCACGCCTCCTTGTGTATCAACCCCTGTTGCAGATCTTTGTGTCATCTGCAAAGGGCATACTTTTCCTTCAGTCCCTCTGCAATGTCACTTATGAAGACATTAAAAGGACTGGACCCAATACTGAACCTCACGGTACCCCACTAGTAACCCTCTTTCTTCAGAGTGGACTCCATTTACAATTACCTTCTGTGTCCTGTTGTCCAGCCAATGTTTTACCCAGGCTACCACCCTGGGACCCTCCCAGGCTGGTTAATTGACTATTAATCTTTTGTGTGGGACTGTGTCAAATGCCTTGCTAAAGTCTAGCTAGGCCATGTCCACAGTCCCTCCCTGATCTACTACTTTGGTCACCCAGTCAAAGAAATCTATTAGATTCGTCTGACATGACCTTCCCGCTGTGAACCCATGCTGCCTTGGGTCCTGTGCCCCACTGGCCTCTAGATACTCTACTATTCTTTCCTTCAGAAGTGACTCCATTACTTTCCCTACCACAGAGGTCAGACTGACAGGTCTGTAGTTTTCTGCCTCTGTCTTGGTTCACCTTTTGTGAAGGGGAATCGCATCCGCCCTCCTCCAGTCCTCGGGTACCACACCATCCACCCATGATTTATTAAAAAGAGTAGCCAGTGGTTTCACTAGTTTCCCCCCCTCCCCTTTAATTCTTTTAGAATTCTGGGGTGAATTCCATCAGGCCCCATTGCTTTGTCCACCTTCAGTTTTAGGAGTTCTTGCAGAACCCTTTCTTCTGTGAAAGGACTGGGATCGCCCCCATCAAGAGTGCTTCTGTTAATTGGATTGGCACTTCCCCCCTCCTCTTTTGTGAATACTGAGCAGAAATATTCATCCAGTATCCCTGCTTTTTCACTGTCCCCCTCTGCCCACCCACCGTTCATTCTATTCAGCCTCACTATCCCTCCCTTTGTCTTTCTACGCTCGCTGATGTACCTATAAAAGGCTACCCCTCAAACGTCTGTGGTTGACATTTGTGCAGCAGCCACATGGCACACAGTCTACACATTCTTCAGACACTACAGTCTGGACATCTCTTCTTGATGCAGAGCAGGCTTCAGCCTTGCAGTTTTGCAGGGACTCCTCTCATAAGAATACTTTCCTCTATTCATTTATTGTGTCTCTTCCCCCCCCCCCCGAGACTAGTCTGGTCTCCTGTACTGCTTGGGACTCTGTCCTATATGTGTTACCTGCTGCAAGAGCCGACTCTTGAAGTAAGATAGTACAGTTGCGTAAGAACTTACTGTAACAGTAGATCTTCGAGAGAAGCTTTTGGATCAGGTATGTTTCCTGCCCCCAGGGTTTCTCTCCTGCAGTCGGGCTTACGTTGGCAACACCCTGATTGCTCTGTGAGGTACTGGCCTTGGTTCTCTGGTTCTAATCACCTTCCATCCTGATGCTGGAGTCTCCAGCGGGAGAACTGGGTCATGTCTGGGACCACCCACCCTTTATACCATACATGACATTGGGGGTGGGCTGACGTCTGGGGGCAGTCCCCACTACAGGCTACTAGATAAAAGTTTTTTGTGGGGTTCTGTCACCTGCCGGCTACAGTCCTAGATGTGTTACCTGCTGCAAGAGCTTCTCTCGAAGATCTTCTGTTTTACGGCAAGTTCTTGCGTAACTGTACTTTCCTCTTCCAGCCTCTGCTCTTTCCTAAGACTTTCAGATGCCTGCAAGCCCATCTCTTAAGAGCTGAGTGTTGCAATTCAAGGGAACGAAACCACACCTCTGAGGCTTCCAAAGCAGCACAGAGAACTGTGACCAACAGCCTTTTAGAATTGCACTTTTTGGCTGTTTGTTTCGCCTCGGAGTACTGGGTTGAGATCCCCAGTACAGGGTTATCTGAGTTTTTCGCATCCAGCGTGAAGTCGCTGCAGCCTCCATGGGAAGCGAGAAAGCTGGAGACCGTCTCAGATCTGCACAAATATTGGACATGGCAGAAAAGATGGAGGAAACACAAATGGACCAGTCAGTGGTTACCTAGCGGTGTATCAATCCACAGTGGTTGAACCAAACAGGTGGTCGGGCATCTGCACTCGCACAATCCTGCAACTCAAAACTGCCATTGAACAAGGTGAGACGGCATAAACCTTGCCAAGTAAGCAACCAGATTTTACACGATGCTACGGAGTGAACAACACGGGCGAGGTGGTACGGGTGTCTACATCTACTTAACTACCTGCAAGGGAAAAGCCAGCAAAACAGTGAATCTTCACTAGTTTAAACCACCTGCACATGGTTGCCAATAATATAAGGGGTCTAAGCCCTTCTCAGGTTCTTGGTGGTAATAAACTAGCAGAAGAAACAAATGGCAAATGCGGTAATAAACTTGTTTTTCTTTTTAGTTTTTGTTGACAGGGAAAGGAGGATTAGACAGTCCTGGGGGAGGAGGATACAGATGGATGGCGACTGACATTGAACCAGATTAAGCTGTTGGTGGTATTTTTAGTGTATTGGGGAAATTTGGCAAGGACACACAGGAGATTCCACTCCTGTTTTCGAGAAGTGCCATGGGATCTTTAACATCCATCTGAACTACCACCAGAACAGGCAGATGGGACCCCTGTCTCATCCGAAAGATGGCACCTCAGCAGTGCAGCACCTCCAATTGCTACACCACTGTGTCAGTATTGGGGATTTAACCCAAGTGCCTGGTGTGGGGATAGAACCCACAGCCTTCTGATCTTCCAGCCTCAGAGGAGTGTGCAACCTGCTGAGCCACTGACACTGCTGTTGATTACACAAAAGCAGACGTATGCCCTAAAACAGGTCTTACCAAATAGACACTGGGAGCCATAGTTTCCCAATACCCCAGGGTATGAAGACTGTCTTGGAGAGAATACATAATGCAACAGGTTATATAGTATGATAATTACCATAGCAACTATTACGTCATATGAGAGTTAGATACATAAAACAGGCCATATTGGCCAAAAGTTAAGTGGCTTGGCTCCACAGCATTTCTAGAGATATACAAAAAGTGTAAAATCTGCTAAACGAAGCTCCTACAAAATACAGGAAATGGGTGCAGTGTTACATAAATCCGCATGATGACAGTGTAGGCTGTACAATGACTTCACAGAAGAGTATTCAAAGAACACAGAAATGTGTTCTCGGCACATTACTTGTGTGTTTCCATAATAAACATGATATTGGCAATAATCATAATTGTGTCTCTGGTAACTTACTCTTGTACAGTAAGTGCCAATGCCCAAAATATTAGTACTGATTATAAGTAATCATAATAGGTATTGTCATCGGTGCACAGTGAATTGCCAGTAAAGGTGTGGGAACCAAACGTAACACTTTCTACCTTGGAAACTGTTTTTAGTTGCAAGTATTTCTGCTCAAAGAATTCTGGAGCCTCTGACCCTCTGGTGTGAGGAACCTTATTTGATTTTTCACAGACCGGGTATCTTGACACACACGTACTAAGTTTCTCCCCAAGGTGGTTTCTGAGTTCACACTAAGTCTATCCACCTTCCAGTTTATTTTCCTGTCTGTGCCAATCCAGGGGAAGCACTGCTCCATACATTAGATGTGTGCAGAACTTTAAAGTATTACCTGCTTTAGACTCTGGGAATCCAGAAAGTCTAAACAGCTGTTGCAGGGTTCGACAGATCCAATAGCCCAACGTCCTGGGCTATCACTACAGAGTCTGGGACAAGCAGTTTTTGTATAGCTACTAGTCCGTGGACAAGGAGTGCATGAAAAAACAAACTGCTTCCTTTCAGTGTAGTTTTCAGTTTCTCCACTAGGAGTGCTGCCAAGAGTTTCGAGTCCAATTGTCCCCGTGGCTATGTGACCAACCGGAGCGTGCCGCGGGTGAGCAGAGTCGTATGAGGAGGAGCCCAGGAGTTCAGCAGGCATGTCGCCGTAGCGTACAGAATGAGTATGGGGAAGACCGAACAGCCAGTGAAATCAGGTGCCAGGGAGTGCCGCGGCAGGAACGAGCACAACAGATGCATGATGTGTGATCAGCCACTGCAGGGGAAGGTAATCTATTGGCTGTGGTGGTGACTTGGAGGTTGTTAGTTCAGAGGGCGAGGCTTACTTTCACTCCTACCACCTGTAGCTCAGCGGCATAGTTACAGGCAGATGCATGAAGGGGCAGGACATGACGCTAGTGCAGCCACTGCGGGAGGGTTCAGCTAGCTGGAACTTGACTGCAGTCAATAAGGAGGGATGGGGTCCTCTGCGTGCTGGACTGGAGTAGTTGAAGCGGGACTGAGACATGGGTGCTGTGGGTGCATTCCCAAGAGGACAGCATGATGACTTGGCTCAATCTGATAATGCTAAACGCATCTTAAACAAGGAGAGAGGTGCACTTCAATACAGAAAATGTGTCTAACATTAGTTTTTATAGGCAGGTACTGTAGGCAGTATTTCATAAAGGCAGCAGCAGAATTCTATTTAGGCTTTGTAAGAGGTTTTTTAGCAGCAAAAAACAAGCTTGGGGTTGGTTTTCTACCCCCTTCCCCAAGGGGATTTCATCAAGGCTGGGCAGTCAGTGAATAGATTTAGAAGCTGACAGACTGCTTAGAAATTAAGATGAATGCCTTGGCTCTTAGCCTTCAATAAAGCAATTGCCAAAATGTACTTGTAAGACTTGGACTGAATATTACAGTCTGTCTCACACTATTAGGAAAAGTAAGACAAGTGCATGAGCTTTTAGGACTAAAATGAAATATGTGGTCAGTCTCACTAGAAGCAAACAACCCACTCTGCTCAAACTTTATAGACTTATAAAAAGTCTTAGTGAGTTTAGCTAGTTAGTCCACAGTACATGTGGCTGGCTGGCAACAGAATTGGAATGCTAACTAAAATACCTGCTGTCCTCAATTTTTTTTTTTTTTTTTTTTGGTGTGTGTGTTCTTGAAACCCAGTACTCCATCATGAATAGCCAAAAGTACCCCCGCCCCAAAGGCACCACTACCATGGGACCCAATCTGTGCCTTAATTTTGTATTTAAAATCAGTGTACATCAGGAAAGATAGTATTTTTTTCCAAAGGGATAACTTTTGCTTACTACTTGGAGCAGCAGTGTTGGTCTAAAAGTAAAAAAGAACACTACAGACACAAGGTAACAAGCCAAACTTTATTAAACAGTTACACTACATCCATTAAATAAAATTGCTTGCATCAAGTGACTACCTGCTCTTTAACTTTTTTTTCTGTAATTTCCCTTGAAATACAGCTGTCCGACCATGGACTATCACTTAAAATCTTGGGACTACCATTTTTGACAAGGCAAGTTGTCCTGGACAAGTACGTAATTTTGAAATTTGTCGATCCCTGAGCTGTTGGTTTCTTTCACCCCAGGTAGAAAGGGTGCTTCTGTTTCTAAACAACGTTTATTCAAATGGTTAGCAAATTGCATTGTGTTCTGCTACAATAAGTATGGCAAAGAATTTGCCTGGTGCTGTCAAAGCTCACTCCACCAGAGGCATGGCCACCTCGGTGGCTTGTTTCAAAGGGGTCTTGGCTGCTGATATTTGCGCTGCTGCCACTAGGAGTACAGTCCACTATTTTTTTTTTCTTTTTTCTAACAAGCACTACAGTCTGGACATTGCTTCAAGAGCCCTTACAGGTTTTTGCAGGGCTGTCTTGAGTTCTTAGCAGACCAGTGTTTCAAGGTCTCCAGTCTTAAAGAGCTAGTGGAGCCAAAACAGGCAGACAGGAAAATACCAATTTTTAGTAGCCAGTTATAACTTTATTTCTGAAGTCCCCCATTTGCCCATCAGAATGTCTTGTGTGATAACCTTGTGCTGAATGTGTGGAACAGCTGTTAGCCTGGCAGCTGACATAATCTAACTCTACCGCCCAACACTACATAATCAGCATTGTGATCTCACATGTGAATGTCTTGGCAGTCACTCGCTTGCTGTTCCGAAGTAGCAGTGATGTCAGTCAGTTCACAATACTGATGTAGTGAGGGGTTGTAGAGCAAGATGTCGGTTGCAAGGCTAAGTGCTGTTCCACACATCACGCCTACTAACATTAGGTAAACAATCTAATTAAACAAAAGGAAAAGAAAAAAGCACCTTAGATAGAAAAGGTAATGGTTGGCTGCTTTTAAAATCTAATATTAATTTTAGGCAGTACACTAGCTCTTTAAGCTTAAGATCATCCTTGGATGGGCAGGTTTTTCTGTCTCCTGTCTTAGGTTTATGAAGATCCAGCCTCCCAGACTGACTTGTTTACACTTGTCACTGCTTGGTACTCATTCCTACAGTGTTACCTGATGACTGAGGTACACCTGAAGAAGATAGAAGAGTTACATAAGAACTTGCGTACCAGTAGATCTTCGAGGGGATCTCAGTCATTGGGTATGATTTCTCTCCCATTGTCCCCCTGCTTGGGGCTTTTGTTCAGGTCCTGGCTATCTGCTGTATCCATTTTATCTAAAGCCGGGTCCATCACTCTCCTTGGTCCCCCAGGATGTCTGCCTTGCTCCCTTCGTCACTGGAAGGAAAGAACTGAGGAGGGGCTGCCCACGCCTTCATATTGTTGCTGATGTCAGCAGATGTGGATGGCCCCAGTTGTACTGCTAAAAATCTTGCGTGTGGATTCCCCTTCACCAACGGCAAAGGTTCCTGCTGTGTTACCTGATGACTGAGATCCCCTCGAAGATCTACTGTTACGGTAAGATCTTACTTCGAGAGGGTTCCTTCAGTAGGTCATCACAAATAGGGCCGACGTCACCTGAAGTCTGGCTGCACGGCAAACTTTTCTAGCAATCCCTGGCGGGGGGACCGCCCACCCGATGTCATGTGACCGACGTCAGCGTGATGGTATATAGTGGGCAGTCCCCACGCCTGCCCTCCAGTTCTTTACCACCGTCGCCTCGTCCTAGTCGCTTCGCAGACTTCATTCAGCGTCTGTCGGAAAGTTTTTTTTTTTTTGTGCGGTTTTCTAAAAACTCGCTATTTCTTTTAAATAGTTGCATGTCTTTTCCGAAGAAGTGCCCCAAGTGTGGCACTCTGATACTGCACAAAGACTGGCATTCCAAGTGTGTCATCTGCCTAGGCCCAGACCATCCAGTCTCCTCCTGCCCTGACTCAGTCCTTCAATCAGGCTACCAAAAAACGGAGACAGCAGGCGTTGGAGGCCCATCTTCTCAAGGCCCGTCTCTACTTTCGCTTGAGAAGAAGATGGACAAGCTAGGGACTTTTCTGACAAATCTTCCCCTCAAAAGCACAAGAAGACGAGGTAGCAGGCTCGCTCCATGAACTATGTCGGGCCCTCTACCAGCAAGGCCCAGCCACCGTCTAAGCACCAAGGTAATGAGAAACTTCATGCAGACAAGTCTGCCGCCGGCTCCTCCAGCGACCGCGCTGCACTAGCCAGTAAGTCTGGCTCCTCCGGAGACTGCCCGGCGGCCATTAAGTCATCTTCCTCCGGCTGGAGGCAGTTGCCCGGCCTCTGTCATTAAGTCGGCCGGGGGTTCGCTCCCCGACCGCCCGACCACACTCACCAAGTTGGCCGTCCCGAACAACTGCATGGGCTCGGTTCCCCCGGGGCCTTCTGGCGCTACAACCGATGTCCAACAGGACCGAAGGGAGACAGCCCTGCTCCCTCCTGTTCTTCCCTTGCCCGTGTCCTGACATTCAACTACGGACACGTCTGGCAAGGCCGATGGGGATGCTGGTGAATCAGCCGATTTCGGGGGTTCTTCCCCGCGGTCCCCTGCCGGGGACCAGGGTCAGGAGGCTCCTCCTCGGTTGGATGGCCTTTCTCTGGAGGCCCCTCCTCAGCCCGAGGACGGACTTCAGGCGCTTCAAACGCCGCCAGTCACTACAGTTCCGACGCCAGGACCGCTGGTGCCTCCAACACCGCCAGTTACCACAGCAGTCCCGACGCCAGGACCGCTGGCACCTCCAGTGCCGCCGGTCCCTACAATAGTCCCAACGCCAGGCCCGGTGGTCAGGCCTATTCCGTCAGCCCCGACTCCAGACCTGACTCCTACCAACGAGACTCTTCGGTGCCGATGCTGGGCCCTCAGACTCCGGATCCTATTCCGGCGCCTGATTGGGTGGCGCCGGTACAGACGTTGGTCCCTATAACATGGACTGTTTCGACGCCAGATCCTAATTCAATCAATACTACAGCAGGTCCACGTGGGTTTCCCCTGACGTCAGGACTGACGAAGGGGTACTATAACCGTCCCCTCACTGTCCCCCCCCATTACCCACACAGGTATCCTGAGGTTCCTTACCCGGAGGTTCTCACTCCTAGATGGAGTCCAATGGGACAGCTTTACCAGGGATATCATCCATATACCCATTACATGGGTCTGCAAGGGTATTACCCTCCACCAGTTGCTGTTCCTCCTCCTACCTCAACCAACTCCACCTCCACCCCCTACGGTTATGCCAGATTTCAAGTCCTTCCTACAGTCTTGGTGGCAAGGAGTGAGGTCAGAGTTGGTTTTGGGCCTAAAAGCAAGACTCCCACCTCCGCCGCTTCATAGGTCCCCTTCCCCGAGCAGTTCGGGTCCGATTGTCCACCTCTCAGGAAAGACTCGACGGTAAGTTCCCCTTTCTCACTTTGAACGTTGTCCAGTGGAGGATTCCGACGATAGTTCTGATGGGAGAGAGGACTCTTCGGAGCAGGAAATTGTGGAGGAACCAGAGCCGAGAGGAAAGACCTCACCGAAATCGCCACCTGAGGATCCTTCCTTCTCGTATCTCTTGAGGGCCCCAAGATTATTTCGATTGGGAGTCAGAGGAACAGGACCCAATGAGACAGCGACTCGTGGAGCACCTCGATTTGGAGTCCCTGTCTCCAGTCCCAGGTCCTCCGTGGATGGCTCCCCCACCAAGACCTCACCACCACCATCTGGCAGATGCTGCGGTCTATCCCGACTGCCCCCAAGAGGGCAGACAGGCTTTACCAGGCGCCTAAAGGATGCTCCATTTTTGAAGTCCCATCCGAAGGCAGACTCCGTAGTCATTTCAGCGGCTTATGATCACTCTGCTGCGCCCAAGCACTTGAGCACCACTCCTCCAGATAAGGAGTCGAGGCAGATGGACCAGTTTGGCAAGAAAGTCTATTTGACCACGTGCGCGCTCCGCTCCCTCAGTTACGTGACCCATATGGTGTCCCACCAAAAAGTGACTATGGCCAGGTTGGAGGTGAAGGTCCAGTCTATGGACCCTTCACCTCTCAAGGAGGAACTTGCCAAGGATCTTCGCCTCTCCAGAATTTCTTGTAAGCATGCTCTATGGGCCACCTACGATTCAGTCTACTCTGTGGCCCTTACCTCTGCAACTGCCGTGGCCCTGAGATGACACTCCTGGCTTCACCTCTCTGGCCTCGCTAATGAGGTTCAGTCAGTGATTCAGGACGCTCCATTCCGGGGCTCTGTCCTTTTTGGAGGTGACAACAAAGACATAATTACGGAACTGCATACCAAATGAGGGCGCACTGGGATGTAGTGCTCCAGAAACCAACAATGAGATATTTTGTAGAAAAGGCTTCGAGCACAAATAAATATTTTGGAGAAACACGTAAAGTAAAAGGCTTTATTATACAAAACTCCTGACACGTTTCAGACTGCTCCCCCAGTCCTTTATCAAAGGAAATAAAAAACCAATGCCAAAGAACACCATATATAACACACAATTAATCCAGGTATATTCCATCCGATCAATCAGTACTTAGCTAACAAATCAGACTAATTGTAGTCCTACAGAGGGACTTTCATTCATTTAGATTAAATGGTAGTTACATCTTCATGTCAAACACAATGAGACAACAAATACATATAACAGTGTAATCCTATTCTACTCAGTCCAGAACTAAACTATTGAACTATGCAATGTAAAAACACTTGACTTGACTTGATAAAGGACTGGGGGAGCAGTACGAAACATGTCAGGAGTTTTGTAAAATAAAGCCTTTTACTTTACGTGTTTCTCCAAAGAGTTGTATGTGCTCGAAACCTTTTCTACAGATATCTCATTGTTGGTTTCTGGAACACTACGTCCCAGTGCGCACTCATTTGGTATGCAGACTTTGGATGTTTGAGTGTTTACGCACGGGTTAGGGAGAAGGAATTTATTACAGGTAAAGGTTTTTATTTGTGCTTGGAAATTTACCTTACCTGTGTCCTGCCCTGTAAAACTCGAATATACACGTTTTTGAAGATACAGTTTGAATAAGAAAAACCAAGATGTCTTTACAGAACACTTCAAACTTGATTTTTAGTTCAATGAGTGATGAAATTCAAACGAACCCCTTGGCTCATGTGGATCAACTTTTAAAGACCTCAGACATTCATAATCCTTTCTTGAACACTGACTTAAGATATGCAGCGGATCAAACAGGTTTGCCATCGCCTTTGGAGGCTTTCAGGAATTTAGAAAAATCCACACATCAATTGAGACGTCTTTTTTGGAACAGTACGAATTTAGAGGCATATTTAGAAGTGAAAAGAGTTCCCAGAGGCTTAAGATTATTAAAAGAACCAGCATGTGGAACTGAAAGCCCCTTGTTTCTACAAGAATGGGGAAAATATCCTACTAGATGCAAGCTTTAAACTAATGCAACTCATTGTTAAATATAGCAAGGAGAGAGAAGCTGTGTTGAAGGAAGATATTAAGAAGTGTGAAATAGAAGTGTTAAAGTTTCGTACACATTTGGACTTTGAGCGTTTGAACTTGAGATTGAAAGATTCAATTTTTAAATTGGATTCTGAAATTAAAAAAATTTAAATGACCAAGTTTTTATGTGACAAAGTGGACTTTGAAAGGGGTACGATTTTTAAATGGAAAAATAACCAGAAGAAAGGTATTTTAAAGAATAGAACCAAAAATGTATCATTTGAATATTCTACAGATTTTAGCACAGATCATAGTGATATAGAGGGAGACGATGCAAATATATACCCTTTTCAGAAGGAGCAATCAACAACGGAGCATCAACCAGTGGGGGAGCATCAGCTTTATACTGCACCTTATATTCCACCACCTTTGCGAAGGAGTCCGAGATTTCAAGAAGAAACAAGGGATTTCCAAAGGGAAAGAGAATCCGACGAGGGAGAAGAAAGAATAAAATCTTATGGAAACAGGAACTCTCGAGGGAATTACAGGGGCCGGAATGCATGGAGGAAGCCCTTTGGCAATGGGGGTCGACATCAGCAGAGGAGGTAAGAACTGAATTTTTTTATACCTCTACAACTCAAATTATTAATTTATCCAAACATGATTTGACAAGTGGAGAAACTAACTTGTTAAAAAGGTTTGAGTTTTGCTCCAACTACCCCTTTAAATCGAGTACAAACTTTAATAGACTTGAATTTAAACTGTCGCAAACTCAATATCAAGGCTTTCTATTCCCAAAGAGAAATGCTGGGATTGCAAGAAATTGAACATTCCGTTAAGGATGTGAATGTCTTTAAAAAACCATCGGTTTGGTGCCCCCCCCTCCCCATGTGCAGCGGTAACTATCTTTAAAGAGTTGGTTGAGAATGACATTGAAACATTGAGCATTCCATTGAATAATGTTTCTTATCAGAACTTAAGCAGAAGTGAAAAAGAAGCTATAGATACTTTAAAGAAGGACACAGACATGGTGATAAAACAAGCAGACAAAGGTGGAGCGGTGGTCCTAATGGATAAAGAAAACTATATTTTGGAAGTGCAGAGACAGATTTACAACACCCAATATATTAGACTAAAAGATGATCCAACATATGAGTTTAAATATGGAATTGACGAGATTATTGAAGATGCCTTTTCCAGTGGAGTAATTACCCAAGATGTAAAAAAACTACCTTACAGTTTCTAATCCCACCAGGGCCACTTTTTACATTCTTCCAAAAGTCCACAAAACTTGTTAATCCGCCTGGCCGTCCAATAGTAAGTGGTATAGGTTCCTTAACAGAACCTTTGTCGAGATATGTGGATTCTTTTTTGAAACCTTTGGTGTGGAACTTGCCATCATACATTAAAGACACGAAAGAAGATCTTAATTTCTTGAAAGATGTGACATTACCAGAAGAAGGAATTTTAGTTACGATGGACATTGAATCATTATATACCAATATTCCACATGAAGAAGCATTAGATGCAATAGCTTGCTTTTTTTAAAGCGAATATTAGTGGTTCTGATATTTTACTAAAATTTTTGGAATGCATTTTGAAATGTAATGTATGTGTTTGATGGAGAACTTTTTTTTTTTTTTTTACAGATTAGGGGAACAGCCATGGGAGCCACTTGTGCACCATTGAGTGCAAATTTATTTGTAGGAAAGTGGGAAGAGGATTTTATTTTTAATTATGATGCCAATATTTTTCATAAATTTATGATTTGTTGGAAACGTTTTATTGACGATATTGTTTTGATATGGAATTGGGATGAAAATGATTTAAAATCATTTGTAGATTTTCTACATAGAACGAATCCTTTTTTGAAGTTTACAGTCAGCTATTCAAAGGAACGAATTACCTTCTTAGATTTAATGATTGAATGCAAAGAAAATAAAAAGATAACTGAACTGTTTTATTTCGTAAGGAAGTTGATGGCAATACTATATTATGGGCAAATAGTTGTCATCCCAGGCATACTATCAAAAATATACAGATTGGTCAGTTTTTGAGAACAAAACAAAACTGCACAGAAGTGGAAGATTTTGAAGAGGGGGCAAAAGAACTAACGAATAGACTGACGCAGAGGAGCTATGGTAAGAATTACATCAGGGAAGCTTACAATATAGCCAAAAACACCGATAGGGATGATCTTTTGAAAAATAAGTTTAAAATACAGAATGAAGATTGCCGTTTTAATTTCGTTACAGAATATTCAGTAAAAGCGAAAGAACTTGAAAATATCATTAATAGGCATTGGCATGTATTGGGAGCTGAACCAGGTTTACAAGAAGTGACTAAAAAACGGGCTAGAATGTGTTTTAAGAAAGTTCCCACTATAGGAGACTTACTCACGAGAAGCCATTATGAGAATAAGTCTAAAGGCACATGGCTGGATAAAAGGAAGGGAAATTTTAAATGCAAACGATGTATTTATTGCAGCCATATGTTAAGGGAAATATTTTTTCGAGTTTTAACAGCAACAGAAGTTTTGAAATTCGGCAATTTATGAATTGTGATACAGTGGGAGTTATTTATTTAGCAGAATGTAACTGTGAGGCATTTTATGTGGGGAAAACTATTAGGAGTTTTAAAATTAGAGTAGGAGAACATTTGAGAGCTATTCGGAGGGGAGATATGACTTGTGCTACTGCAGCACGTTGTTAATACTAGAGAACCTGAAAAACATTTTTTTAACTTTATGGCAATTGACAAGGTAAACAGGAATCCGAGAGGTGGAGACTACAATAATCTAGTATTAAGAAGAGAAAACTATTGGATTTTAACTCTGAAAGCTATTAAGAGTCCGGGGCTAAATGGCCCCTTAGAGCTTTATCCATATTTAAAAGATCGCAGCTAAGTCTGGTCACACTAAATCAGTATGAGTCATATGGCTTGACTATTTTGTTTAATCCTCTTCCCCCTTCCCTCCTTCCTATTGTTCCCGTTTTTAGTTTTTCTAGTCTTTTAGTCAAGTGTTTTTACATCGAATAGTTCAATAGTTTAGTTCTCGACTGAGTAGAATAGGATTACACTGTTATATGTATTTGTTGTCTCATTGTGTTTGACATAAAGATGTAAATACTATTTAATCTAAATGAATGAAAGTCCCTCTGTAGGACTACAATTAGTCTGATTTGTTAGCCAAGTACTGATTGATCTGATGGAATACACCTGGATTAATTGTGTGTATATGGTGTTCTTTGGCATTTGTTTTTTATTTCCTTTGATAAAGGACTGGGGGAGCAGTCCGAAACATGTCAGGAGTTTTTTAAAATAAAGCCTTTTACTTTACGTGTTTCTCCAGAGAGCTGTATGTGCTCGAAGCCTTTTCTACAAATAATTACGGAACTACAGGACAAAGGTGTTGCCCTTAGATCTGTTCGGTCGATGTACCGATCGGGTGCTCCTCAGTGAAGACAGCAGCAGCCCTTTCGGAAGAGGACCTGGCGGCAGGGGAATTCTGCTCAGGCGTGTCACCAAGGCAAGTGGAAGGCCACGGGTACCGTCCCCCCCCCGCCTCCAAGAAACTGCGTCAGTCAGGGGTCCTCCCCCTGACCGACCCGCCACTTCTTGATTCCTCGGTCCCACTGCCTCCTCAGCCTCTAGGCGAGGACCAGGTGGGGGAGGCCCTCTCTCCACGTGCAGGAGTGGAGGGCGATTACCTCAGAGTGGGTTCTACAAATAGTGGACTTGGGTCACACTATAAAGTTACTGAAAATTCCTCCGGTGAGATCCTTATACTCTCAGGATCAGGCTTTCCTCATTCAAGAGGAAATAAATTCGCTCTTGCTAAAATAAGCAATCAAGCGAGTCCCTCCAGGGCAAACAGGAAAAAGGCTTCTACTCCCATTTTTTTCCTGGTTCCCAAAAAGACTGGGGACTTCCGACCCACTCTAGATCTGAGTTAGCTGAATCATTTTGTCGAGTACAAGAAGTTTTGCATGCTGACACTACAAAGCCTTCTGCCGCCCCTGTTGAAGAATCACTGGCTCTGCGCCCTGGATATGCAGAATGCCTACCTACATATCCCTATTTTCCCCAACCACCGTCTGTTCCTGCGTTTCCTGTTCTGGGGGGAGCACTTCCAGTTCCGGGCACTCCCCTTTGGCCTATTTTCGGCACCTCGGGTTTTACCAAGTGCCTAGCGGTGATGCCGTTTTTTGTACCGCAGAGGCATTGCAGTGTTTCCCTACCTGGACGATTGGCTACTAGCTGCCCCTTCCAGGGATGCATTATTGGGGGCTCTGTCATTTACCCTGGACCTGTTCAATCGACTTGGGATAACTGTCAACATGCCCAAATCATACCTCATCCCCATCCAGAGACTACAGTTTATTGGGGCAGTCCTCGACACGGTCCAGCGCAGAGCTTTCCTTCCTGTGGACAGAGTGGAGACTCGTCCACCAGGCCGCCAAGGTGGCATCTTGCTGAACCATCCCGGCCAGGGAGGTCCTTCGCCTGTTAGGCCTCATGGCAGCTTCCATTTGTACCCTTCCCCTAGCCAGGCTCCACATGAGGATCACTCAGTGGTCCCTGAGGGTGCAGTGGGACCAGCTTCTGGACGATCTGGACTATCCAGTCCTCATCTCCTCAGCGGTCCAGAAGGATCTTCTGTGGTGGATGAATCAACACAATCTTTTCTTGGGTCTCCCGTTTCGAAGACCAGCACTTGTAGCCACACTCACCACAGATGCCTCGACATGGGGTGGGGTGTGCATCTGGGGGAACACCAAGCCTAGATACTTTGGTCCGGCTTGGAGCTTTCTCTTCACATCAGTGTTCTAGAGCTCAGGGTAGTCCTGTATGCCTTACAGGCCTTTCAACCCCTGCTGCCTGAGGGAACACGGCTGATTCAAACGGACAATATGTCGGTGGTTTGGTACATCAACAAACAAGGAGGAACCCGGTCGTACCCTCTCTGCAGGGAAGCGACCAGGGTGTGGAACTGGGCAGTCCTGCACCACTTGTCCCTAGTGGCTATGCATGTACCAGGAGTTCTAAATGTCCTGGCGGACAGTCTCAGCAGATCGTGGACCCCTGCTCACGAGTGGGAACTTCATCAGGAAGTGGCGGAATCCATCTTCCAAAATTGGGGGCGGCCAGAACTCGACCTATTCGCTTCTCAGTTCAACGCAAAACTTCCTAAGTTTTGCTCGCTCGTTCCAGAGTCGGGCGCTTTCTGGAGCGATGCATTGTCTCTATCCTGGACAGGGAAATTTCTATACGCCTTCCCTCCATTTCCTGTTCTGCAGAGGGTCCTCCTCAAACTACAGATGGAGAAGGCCAAGATGATTCTCATCGCTCCTCTTTGGCCGAGACAGATTTGGTTCCCGCTGCTTCAGCAGCTATTCGGGGAACCACCGGTTCCACTTCCATTGACACATGACCTCCTTACTGAGGATCAAGGTCATCTGGTTCATCCGGTGCTCAGGACCCTGCATCTGCATGCATGGCTCCTGCAGACGTAGCCTTCTCTTGCTTTGGGGTATCCTCTCAAGTGGCACAGGTCCTTGTCGAAACCAGAAAACCTTCCACCCGTTCCACTTAAGCATTGAAGTGGAAGCGGTTTTCCATTTGGACGACCGCGAAGGGCTGGAACCCTTTTTCTTGCTCAGCCCCACAAGTCATGGAATACCTCCTTCACTTATTGGACTCTGGTCTAGCCTATTCCTTTCTGAAAGTGCACCTCTCTGCTATCTCTGCGTACCACGAGCCGGTGGATGGTAAACCCGTGGCTCAGTTGGATATTTCAAAGACCTTTTTGAAAGGGATTCTCCGTCTGAAACCCACCTAAATTTCGTCCTGGAAAAGCTCACCTTGCCTCCTTTCGAACCAGCAATGAGCTGTGACCTACGCTTTCTATCTTGGAAGGCGTCGTTTCTGGTTGCCATCACTTCAGCTCAAAGAATTTCAGAGCTTCACACGTTGGTTTGTAAGGAGCCTTACCTTATTTTTCACAGGGACAGGGCAGTTCTCAGAACCCATCCAAGGTTCCTTCCAAAGGTGGTGTCGGAAGCTACTCTGAGCCAATCGGTAGAGCTTCCAGTATATTATCTGGCTCCCGCTAATGGGTGAGGCACTCCTCTATACGATGGATGTGCACCAGATTCTCCAGTGTTAAACACACTGAACCAAGGACTTTTGCTCTTGCGACCAGTTGTTTGTCTCCTTTGCACCTCAAACTCGAGGCAAACCAGTTTCCAAGCAGGGACTTTCCAAATGGGTGGGCATCTGCATCAGATACTGTTACCGAAAGTATGACAAACCCCTCCTGGGTGTTATCAGGGGTCATTCTACTAGGGGCATGGCCGCTTCTGCAGCCTTCCTTTGTAATGTTTCTGCAGTGGATATTTGTGCTGCCACTACTTGGAGTTCTGTCCATACCTTTACCAAGCATTATAGTTTGGACATTGCTTCAAGGCAGATGGCTGGCTTTGGCCTAGCTGTCCTGCAGGGTCTGTTGTCCTAGGCTGGGTCCTTTTCGGACCTCAGTCTTTTCTGTGGATTTTGTTTTGCCCCTTCCCTAGTTTCTCTGTCTCTCCTTAAAGGGACTGCTTGGGACTCTGTCCTATTTGTGATGACCTACTGAAGGAACCCTCTTGAAGTAAGATGGTACAGTTACGTAGGAACTTACCTCAACAGTAGATCTTGGAGAGGTTCCTTCAGTAGGTCATATTTTTCCCTCCCTCCTTCCCCTCATTTTAATTTTTACAGGGTCTCCAATCCTGTTCGCACGTGCTGTTAGGCCTCTTCCTGGCTTCGGCAGGAGAACTGGAGGGCGGGCGTGGAGACCACCCACTATATACTGTCACGCTGACATTAGTCACGTGACGTCGGGTGGGCGGTCCCCGTCAGGGATTGCTAGAAAAGTCTGCCGTGCGGCCTGACATTGAGTGACGTCAGTTCTATTTGTGATGACCTACTGAAGGAACCTCTCTCGAAGATCTACTGTTGCGGTAAGTTCCTACGTAACTGTATTTTCTTGCTTAACTCTTCTTTTTTGCATTATATATCCAGCCTCTGTGTGTATGTATAATTTATGTTATATTAGTGGCATGGTAGTGCCACTATAGTTGGGGTTGAGTACCCCATTTAATGTTAAAGTGTGACATTTTGCAGCTTAATAACTTTGCCACCATATGATGGATTTGCCTGACATTTGGCAGGCACGGAGCGGTGCCATTGATCTCTGGATCTGCCAAGTTTTGTAATGATCGGATTTATGGTTGCGGAGCTATAAAGCGCAATAGAAAGTCGTATTTATGCTTTTTTGGGCATTCTTTGCTCGCACCTACAGGTTGCTCGGTTTGTGAAACCGGTCCGAAAACTTCAGGGAACGTGCGGCCGGGGTCTCCAAAGTGCTGTTTGAAGATTTCGTGAACAAATATGAAACGGTTCAAAAGTTATTCAAAAAACTAATTTCCCATTATAGTCAATGGGAAAAGTTAACAAGTTTGACAGTGTCGCAAATGCAGTTTTTTTTTTTTTTTGAAATACTATTTATTCCTCCTCCCCAGCCTGCCACCTCCGACCGCGGGACAACTGGACATCCACTGCCGGAACCCTACAAAAGCAGACCCTAGGCCCCCATGGAGCCCGGATTACCCCGGCGGGACGGGGGGCTCCACCCGGCCAACTTACATTTCGCCGGTCTGAGGTCTGCTGTGGGCACAGGCAAATCGTGGGCACGACCATGGTCCTCCCATCTTCCCAGCTGAGGCAGGCTTGTTTCCGCGTTTTCTCCCTCCCCGAGCAGCAAGTAACCTCCCCCGACGACATGACGTGCGCGCCGACGTCCATGCTGCTCAATGGTCGCCCATCCCCAAATGGAGCTTGCAGTTCCTTGAGCCTCCGCTCGGGGTCATGCAAGTGTCGGGCATTGGCAGAATCCTTCCCCGGAGAAGGCGAACTGTCATTGGACGTTCCAGCCTATCTCCCCCCCGGCCGACCCACCGACAACCCGAGTCCGCTCCTGAACCCGGGTCGCCGGCATGGTGTGAGGTGTGGCGTCCAGCGCCTCAACCCTCAGCGCCACCGGGCCGGCTCAAATGCAGTTATTAGTGTCGCAAATTACCCCCTGTAGTGTTGCAAAGGCACCGTTTTGTTTTCAGTTACTGGTCACAGAAATGCTTGGCATTTAAATTTGGGGCCACTTAGGGACACAATTCTTTTTGTGTTCACCTAATTGAGTCCCGAGGATGATAACTCGTCTTTTTTTATTTTTTTGGGGGGGGGGTTAAACACCCCAGAAATATGTTTGTGAAATTTTTTGAAACAGTAATATCGCACATTCGACAGTTTCGTGAATTTTTTTTTTTTTTTTTTTGTGAAAGTCTTTTGATTTGCGACACTACTTTGCAACACTATGCCCAAAATAACAGGAATTCTTTGCCACCCTGCTGCAAAAGAATGGCTTGGTCTTTTGGGCTGAAATTTGGAGGGAAGGAAGCCAATATCCAACAGATGTGCCTTTTGGTGGTTTGGTGACAAAATATTACAGGGCTGCAAAGTTACGGCCCTCAGAAGTTGACTATTTTTCCCATAGACTAACATTACGCCGTCCGCCGTGCCTTTTGGAGCCTGTATCTCAAACGCTTCGAGATGAGGATTTTTCATTGGAAAAATGCTTAGTCTCCTGCTAGGGGGCTAAGTGCAAAACTAGCCAGGAAAGTCATAAATCATATGAAATTTTAATATTTTTCTACGTCGTACGGTTCCTGATATATATAAGCAATTTAGTATTCAAGTGTTTTTCTGCTCGAGGCCATTATTATGCATACATTCTTTGTATTCACAGTGTTTCTCTATGCAGCTTTTGGGAGGCTGTGCATTTTGTTACTGTTACAGTTAGCGTTTCCACTTGCATTTCCGTTACCGTTTGTGTTGACGTTCCTGTCTGTGCCACCGTGTGCTTTACCCTTTGTTTTCATTTGTGCTTGCGTTTGCATTACTGTTAATATTTGCGTTTCCGCTGCTGTTTTTGTTTGCGGTTCCTTTTGCGTCACCGTGTGCATTTCCATTTGCGTTTGCACTTCTGTTTATTTCCTTTGGCGTCATCATTGCTGTTACCGTAAGTGTCTGCATTTCCAATTGTGTTACCGTGACCGTGCGCGTTACAGTTTGCGTTTCCGTACATGCTTGCGTTTGCATTTGTTTTCATTAACATTTGCGCTTGTGTTTCTATTACCGTTTGCGTTATCGTTTACGTTTCCGTTTCCGTCACCATGTACGTTAGCATTTGCATTTGCGTTGCCGTTATAACTATTTATAGTGCACATTCTCAAGAAGAGGAAGTTCATGGCAAAAACACTGTTTAATGCATCAGTTAAGGTTGTTCCACAGTGACAAAGCGAGAATTCGATGTTAGGGTTCCACCCACCCCACCAACAGGCATCGGGATGTGCGTTGGGGTCGTCGAGTCTAATTCTCACCCCATTCTCCTATACTGCACCACCTCGGCTTGTTTACATATGGGATAGGGTGAGAGGACAGACTACCCCAATGCACACCCCGATGCCTGTTGGTGGGGGTGGAGTGCAAGGGGGGGTGGGAACCCTAACATCGAATTTCCTTGCTTTGTCACTGTGGAACAATCCTAACTGATGAATTAAACTGAGTTTTTTGCCATGAATATATACACACACAAATACCATGGAGAGCTGTCAGATAAATCATTTATCTACACAAGTGATGTTTGACCTTGGGTAACCTCACGAGTGGCGTATTCCACGAGTGAGGTGTCCAAGGTCAAACAGCAAAAAATGTAGATAAATCATTTATCTGACAGCTCACCATTGTATATTTCATTTATGCAATAGGGATGCTTTCTGTCGGTGCAGGGACATTTGCTTTTGATTGCTCTTTTTTTTTTCCTCATATGTTTGTCAAAAAAGTGAACAAAAAAGTGCATTTTCTGCTCTTTTGCTGATTATAAAAAAATGTAAGATCTATAAATGAAACCACTCATTTTGTAGATAATTTTGTGCTGAACAACATTCATGCTCACAGTACCATGCTATCTTTTTTTTTTTTTGTTTGTTTTTTTTAAAGTTATTCGCATTTGAATATGGGTAGTACTGCTGCTGAGGTTGAACATTCTAAATGAGTTCCGGAGTGATTGTGATATAGCTACTATATGGATAAAATGTATTTATTCAATGGCTGTGAAGATAAATGGATTTATTCAATGAGTTTTGAGCCCACTCCTATTGCATATATATCCCACTCCTGTGCGTGCGTGCGTGCGTGCGTGTGTGTGTGTGTGTGTGTATATGAGAGAGAGAGAGAGAGAGAGAGAGAGAGAGAGAGAGAGAGAGAGATATCATATATGCAACATGTGTTTTGGGATAAATGTGGGGATAAAAATTGATATCTCAGATAGGCAGTGCAGATATCCATGATATCTCCATGTTCCTATACGTCATAGTGATATCTCCATGTTCCTATACGTCATGGTGATATCTCTATGTTCCTATACATCACTGCAAAGAAAGTGAAAGTATGTTTCACTCTTTTTACAGAGAAGTCTCTCTCTAGTTCCTGATTCAACCCCCCCCCAAAAAAAAAAAGATACACACACCTCTCAAACCTATCTGGTTAATCCTGCCGTCATTTGTAATAAAAAATAGTAATGTAAACAGGTACCTGTTTGTTTGTCCCCCTGTGCTACCGACAAAATCCTGTACAACTTTCACTTTCCCAGCCGAACTGTAGCGTGACCGAGCGGCATGTAAAGGAGCAGATTACTGGTACCAGAGCTTTCAAATAAGTGCCTGCAGCGTAAAGAAAATCCTGGCTTTTATGTCCCAATAATATGCTTTACCTAACAGAAGAGACCGTCTCTACCAGCGAAAGCACAGCGAGCGAGTAGTCCGCTTTAAAACAGGAGAAGGAAGCGCGAGAGTATGTTGCTATAGCTTCATGAAAGGCCAATGATTGTGAGATATCTTGATTTCATTGGCCTCGAGTGAAGATAAATATGATATCTTCACTCGGGCCACGTCATGTTCTGTTTATATGACATGTGTTTTGGGCTTTTTGTAGCATGATCCCCAAGCACCCCCCACCCCCAAATCTTCAGCAACATCACAGATTCCATACTGTATTAAAATAAATTATCTGGCTGATCCTGTTAATTTACAGTTTGTTTTTAAATACTGTTATTTCATTGAGCTTGGTATTATTTGTAATTAAAAATAGTTTGATTGTCCTTCTGTACTACCGACAAAATCCTGTACAACTTTCACTTTCCCAGCCGAACTGTAGGAAAAAGGTGTGTTTCCACCTAAAGAGAGACAGAAGCTAGTTTTAAAGTGGTGGAGACCGCTGATTCGGGTCTCAGTGCCCCATCCCTCAGGGGATGGGGCAGGAAAGTTTTCCTGCATATTCCAGGGGCAACCCCCTGGCTTCTGCTAGTGGAGAAGCTGCCTTATTTGGCCCAAGAGTTTGGGAAACAAGAAGATTTCTTGATTCGCCTGTGGGGCACCTGCAACCGGAGGGTGAGTTTCTGCTCTTTTTATAGGGCCCATGTTTTTCACCCTGGGACTTGTGTGATAGTGGGGATTGGACTACTGAAGTAGTGGGAGGCCTAGAGTAATAGGCTTAGCCAAAAGTAAAAGTATGTTCAAGTCCAGCACATAGTGGAAGTAAAGACATGTAGAGGAGATGTGACAATTGGATAACTGGTTCATTTCCCAAAACGGACTGCGGATCAAGTGGCCGGCGGGGGAGCTGGGCCAGTGGGGAAAACCCAAGTAGTGTACAAGTCGGGCTGTGTACCCAAGCTGCGTGCAAGTCCAGGCTGTGTGCCTGGTGGATTCAGAGCCTGAGGACTGGAAATGTGAAGAAGTGTTCTGTTGTCTCTAATCTGCATTACCAGGAATGTAGCCCCGTAGGGGTCCGTCTATGCTTTGTTTGTTCAGCTTGGGTGTGAATAAAAGCCACACTGTAGAATTCCATTCCTGGTTCTGGACATTAGTTATTGCTTCCTGTGTTCAGATTTACTTGGGTGCCCCTGTGCAGAGTAGCCAAACCTAGGCCCCCTGTGCTGAGTAACCTTATCCTCCCCGAACCCAGTCCCCACCAGGTACTGCTGTCAGCTTCAACAGCATGCCACCTGTCGTTTTGCAAAAAAGGCAGGGTTCCGGGGGTTACAAATGTATAAAAGGGGGAGGTCCCAGCTACTTATCGGTTCTTTTTAACCGTGACCTGCATGCAACAAGCCCTCTTTTGGAGCTCTGCTTACCAGTTGTCGACTAAGAGTTCTACCGACCAAACGTTCATTCTAAACTGGCTTATCTACTGATGGCTATAGAAACAGACTTTGACTGCAGATAAGGACCACTTGGCCCACCCAGTCTGCCCATTTCCCTACCTACTGGATAAGCTGCAGATTCTAGTTAACCAACAGCCTACTTCCTGCCACCCCCCAACTACAATTGCCTTGTGTCTGTCCCATGCATGTTTGAATTCCCCCACTGTTTTAGCCCCAGCAACCTCCCCAGGAAGGCAGTTCCACGCATCCACCACTCTCTCCGTGAAAAAAGATTTCTTCACATTACCCCTGAACCGTCCCCCTCTATCTTTAAATTGTGTCCCCTTGTTCTTACACATCTCTTTTTCTGAAAGATGCTACCCTCCTGGACTTTGTTGATTCCCTTGAGGTACTTGAATGTTTCTATCATGTCCCCCCTGTCCCTCCTTTCATCAAGGGTATACATATTAAGCTCTCTCTGTCTCTTCATATGATTTTTGATTCGGAAAGTGTGTACCTGTGGCCACAGAATCGCTACAGAGGATCTCCACGACATCTGTGTTCGGTGCCTTGGTTTTGAACGTGACACCTGGGATTGTATCCTCTGTAAGCGGTTCAACAAGGCCACCAACCGTCTAAGGCTTCAGCAGCTTCGTGAGTTCCTCATGGAGCAAAAGGTTGTCCTTCTGATGCAGCAGCGATGCTCCAAGCCAAACTGGGAGTCTTTGACTTCCTCCTTGGGGTCTCACCGCTCTGCAGATGAGCCCTCCTTGTCGACGGGACAGGGTCTTGGTAAGAAACATGCCAGCAAAACGAAGCACATTTCTACTGCACCCTTGTCGAGGAGTACCTCGATCACTACCAGAAAGGAAAGTATTGAGAAAGTTGCCACTGTAACATCGTCTTCTATACCGCTGACAATTGTTGGCTCCTCTCTTCCCTCATCGATGGCTGCTCTGGTGGGTTCTTGGGTGACATTGCAACATCCATCACTGCCTCCCCCCTCTGATTTCTAGCCATTGTCCGTCAGCGATGGCTTCTGGCTCATCAACGATCCTCTCTTCGATGACTGGCCTTACACAAAGTGCTCTATGTTGGCGCCCTCGTCGAATATCCTGGGATCCTATACACACCCTCAGTTGATGGCTACTCGCTTGGTTCCACTGCCACCTTCAATAAAATTGGTGGTTCCTATTCACTCAATCCATTCTATCCCAGCTACTTCCTCTGGGCAAATGGCCTTGATTGATGTCCAGGCTTTAGTAAATACAATAACCCTTTGTTATAATGAACCTCATTATGCCAAACCATCGGGTATAACAAACGTTTGTCTTGGCTCCCAACATTTCTGGCAACAGACTCAGAACTACCCAGAACCACTGGTTTGGTCAGTCAAAAAAAAAAAAAAAAGTGTTTTCATTATTAAAACCACAATCAATTTCTGTGCTCAAAACTACCCAGAACCACTGATATGTTTAAAAAAAAAAAAAACCTCTGCCTGGTGGCATAGAGGGTTGAGGCGCGGGTACCTTACCTTGACCCACACCAGTGACCTGGGTTTGGGAATGGACTCTGGACGCCAGGGGCTGGCAGGGGCGGGTGAGGATTGAGTGTCCGTAGGGACTGCTCTCCTCTCCTGGGGGTGGGTTAGGAAGGTGTCAGTCTGCAGTGGCCTCTGGTGGAGACCAGGAACACTGCACAATGGCGCAGGAGGGACGTACACACCAGAAAACGTGAAAATGCTCCACGTTATGCCGGATGACTGCTGCCTGGCTCTCCGAGGCAGTCCGTGCCCCTGAAGCTTTCCGCCTCAGCAGCACTGTGGGGCCAAGACATTGTGCTGGTTTACGGGTCCCTGGCTGGTGCCTTCCCCTTCGCAGGAGGGGGGGGCCCACCTGGCAAAGGGTTACGCCGGGTTATCCTGGGGTGGCTGTCATTTGAGAGTGGAGGCTCAGGGGACAGGACAGGTCGGTAGAAGCCTTGGCTCGCCCAAAGGAGAGGCCAACATGGTTGCAAGCTGGGGAGAAAAGAAATAAAACACGCACACATGCACATTTTTCTTTTACTGTATTGCAATGCTGGTATGCTCTAATGCATACTTCCTGTGTAGGGAACCATGGCCTCTGTCTATTTCTTTGCCATTTGCTCTTACCTGAGTAGATGTTAATTCGTTTGTGCTCCATATATTCGGTTGTATTTTCTGCTTATCCTCTTTTGCAGCATGCCATTGTGGAGTGCTTACAGTACTGTTAGTAATCCTCTGGCCCACTATTGCACGAAACTGGAAAGCGAATTATGTAAAAAAGTTAATGAAAATACCGACCGTGCTTCCTGGTTTCTGTCACCACTCTGTCATCAGTGTGTGAGTGCTGGTGGGTTTAGGGGGGAGGGGTTCTGTTGCCTACAGACTGTAAAACAGTCATAAAGGCGCCACTTGCAAATGCAGTTTAGATTTAGAGTTTTCCAGACATAAAGCATTTTTGCTACTCGATGAAGCAAAACCTTGCAGTTTTCAGCTACTTCATGGTGGAATAATCGCCACATTCAAAAAAACTTTACCGAAAACAACTTCTTGGTGAACTAATGTTGAAAATGGCCAGTGGCCAAACTTTTATCAACAATATGTAATTGGCTAACCAAAAGGTTGAGGAGATAGAAAGGTGTAAAATGGCTAGTGTAGAGGGTGCAAAGGGCTAGTAAAAGGTGAAGGTGGCTAGTAGATGACTACATGATACCAACATGTAGATTGATGTGCCTTGTAAGTGCAAAGGTGTTTGGAGAGTAATTGTTGAAACCATGCAAATAATGATACCACTGTGCAAATTGATGTCTGTGTAGATGCCCAGGTTCAAAAGGTGTTGGGGCCCTTTAAATAACTGTAGAAAATAAGTGAAGAGCATAAACCGTGTTTTTAAAAAAAAAAAAAAAAAAAAAAAAAAAAATTAAAGAAAATTAGCTTTGCTTTGTTCAGCAGAGATATTTTGTACAAAACCTTCCTTCAACTCAAGGTCATAGCCAAAGATAAGGTCCAGCTACTTCTACCCACTGCAGCTTAGATACAGTTCCTCATTTTATAATTTCTTGTGTTTGGGGAGGGGGGAGGGGAGTGTAACGGACAGTTGATAAGAAAAAATGATATCCTTGTTTTGGCCACTGTCTAGTCAGCAAGTTATTTAAAGTGCATGTGAAGTCCCCTCATGTGTTTTCTATATCCTAAAGTGAGTTATTTTTGATGAACTTAAAATCCCCAGATCACTTGTTGTTTCTGTCTAAGAATGACCACATGTCTCGGCAAAGTGTCAAATGTATCTTATGACCGAGGTATCTCATGGCCACTCTATTTTTCGAACCCAAACCTCTGGATGTATCAGATGACCTAGTGTCTAGGCTAAAATGTGCTGTAGTAGGCTTTGGAAACTTCTTCCATACATTTTTGGGGTATAAATACAGGACCTAAATGTCATGGCCAGTGTGTTTTTTTTTTTTAGAGGAATAGCTACGGCTGCTATAGATGCTAAAACACCCAGAAAAGGGAGCGGTTCACTCCACTTTTCTGTACCTGTAGCCCTGGTGGTAAAAAGCCATCAGCTGTTTAAATTTGATCATGTTAGAGGTAAAATTGTTGGGGCTTATTTAGTATTAATAAATTGCAACTGATTTAAAACATTTGGTGTCAGGTGGCTGTATTGGATTACCAGGGACCACTAGCCAAGAAACTTGTGCTTTCACACTAGTGTCAGCTGACACAGGAGCGAGTGTGACCGAATTTAAGAAGCTGACACTCAATGATGTGGTACATTTGACTGAGGCATGGGATTCAGTTACACCTGGCACAATTGTCAGTTGCTGGACTGCTACTCTGGGTGGTGCATTCAGTGATCAGCTTGATACACCAGAGGATAATTCTAACGATACACCAGAAATTGTATCAATGGCAGCAAACCTTAATCTTCCAGCAGCTGAGGATGTGATAAGACTGGATAACGCATGACTGTGTACAGACGAGTGAGGAGATGACTGACTCTGAAATTGTGGAGGCTGTAATGCAGAGTGCAGCGGAATCCAGCAAGGGAGAGTATGTGGATCCGGTGCCAGGAACATCAGAAGCCATTAGAGGAATGGAGGTGGGGCTGGCATGGCTACAGGCAGAGGAGGTGGATCCTATAAAAGTCCTGCAGCTAAGACAAATGATTTCTTTCGCAAAGGATGTTGCTGCGAAAGTTTCAGAAAAACGTCAAAGCTGACAGTCTGTTTCAAATGAACCGAGCCAAATAAGTTTCAATAAAGTTGTATCTTTTTAACAATGACACGCGCATTCACAGTAACATTAAATAAAACTGTCTGCGGCAAACTGACAAAACCCCACCACGAACCTGAAGTATTACCGTAGTGCAAGACCGCAAATCACACAATGCACACAAACCATCCCAAACTAATGACTTACTATAATGAACATTCATTATGGACCCCATGTCGTTTGTTGTAGCAAGGGGTTACTGTACTATTCTGGACCTTACACGAACTCCTTGCGCCCCAAGTGAAGGGTTGGCTCCAGTCTCTGCTGCCTTTGGCCCAGAGGATGGCCAGCTCTTCCCTGTCTCACCGGCTTTTCACCCTCAGGATGTAGACCTGGATGACCCTTTCCTGCAGGACTAGGATTTGGCTGAGCTGGAGGATGATGGTATGGACCAGGACACCCCCCCAAAGTCCTCCTTGGCTGCCTCGTCCGTTCAGGATGAACCTACCCCTAAACTCCCATGTTCTCAGCCAGATGATCCCACATTTTCTGACGACATGATACATCTCCAGAAAATGTTTGGGTTCCAAAGCATTCTGCAGGATGCTTCAAGAAAGAAGTTGGCACAGTATTTAAGTGTACCAGAATACCCCACTCTGGTCATCCCCACCTTTGGTGGACGCCTCTTTGAAGAGGCTATTTGGGCTGCTTGGAAGCAGCCTTTGAAAATTCCCTTCAATCCTCATAAGGCTGATAGGATTTATCGGGCCCAAGTGGACTACCTCTACTTCATGTCTCTGCCTCAGGCAGACTCTGATCAGTACTGCTCATGATGGGTCCTCTAGACCTCAGTACATGAGTACTCAACCCCCTGATGAGGAATCCAAGAAATTGGATGTAATGGGGGGGAGAAGGGTTTATGCCTCTATTATGTCTTTCCATATACTTAATTACACTGGACACTTCCTGAAATATCGGGAGGAAATCCTAAAAGCCTCCCAGGCAACGGTCTAGGCCCTCCCTGCGGGATCTGACCGCCAAGATGTCTACAGCGGCGACTGTTTGCTGCCACCTTCTCAGAGCCACCTATGCTGTTGACACTGCAGCCAGTACGTTCTTGGCAGGTGTTTCTCGGATGTCACGCCTGGCTCACAGTGTCAGGATTTCTGTAGGATGTGCAGCAATCTGTCCTTAACGCTGCCTTTAAGGGTGATCAGCTGTGTGGTCCACAGACCCAAGAAATTTTTTTTTTTTTTTTTTTTGCTAATTATTTTTACTGAAAAGATATTGCACGGTGAATTACAAATTCCATCAATTCAAAATACAAGGATGAACAGACAGATCATGCACTCGTATGTAGTAATTATTCAGACTTCTGAAGCTGTCACAGTGGCTCAGGTTGTTTATATGTAAGAGCCATAGAGGTTACAAGGAATTGGCAGTTTAAGTGGTCAGGTAACAGTACTCAGGCTGTCATGCAAAGGAATGTTTGTCGGCTGTTAACTCCTTAACAGGTCTAAAGGCAGTACACCAAGAAGTGTAAACTAGGCCACCCCCTTGGTCAAAAACAAAACGCATGCCCGATTGGGCAGGGCAGTTAACTGGCTGAGAACCCCCCAAACAAACCAGCGACTCCTACCCAGGAGAGCTCTGTTTCCTATCACTTCTAGGATTCTGCCCTATATAGGGAATTCACCCCGTTTAATAGCAGCTAGAAGGGGGCTCCATGTGTCCAGTCTTTCTCCTCTCATTGGCTGAAAGCTGAATCCTGTCTAAGGTCATACAAGATTGTTGGCCCACTGCTGAATAGTGGGGACAGGGCATCCAGGACTGCCACAGTTTTACGGGGCCTTCATCCCTAGGTGGTGGGGTCAGCCCCAAGTAACAACTCAAGTGGAGACCTGGAGGGACTATATCACACTATCCCACTCATTAGCTTCCAAAAATGAGTGTACTCAGAAAGCAGGAAAGACAACAACTCTGATGGTAGACTTCACAAATTTAATTCCATTTGAAAACCATGTGTGGTCCATAAACGTAATGGAGACCACTACTTGCCCCTCTACATTACATTTGACTACACTCTGTTTTCCATAGGAATTAAATCTGTGAAATCTACTATCAGAGTTGTGGTCTTTCCTGCTTTGAGTGCACTCATTTATGGAAGCCGCTGAAGTGTATTGGGCTTGCCAGCCCCTGGAGGTGCAGCACACCACATTCTCGGTGTTCACAGGTATTTTGGACATGCCACTCATTACCCTGTACACTTGTATCAGAAAGGGGCTACATTAGGAAAAGTCGGAGACATGTATAAAGTCTCCCACTCCACTAATGCACTTGGGGCATTCACTAGGCTTCTGAGCATCCATTGTGAGATGTTTGGGGTGATGTAAGCTGTGTACATAAAATTTAGTTGGACTTGCCAGTCTGCCTGAGTTTTACTCGTAGAGCACGTAAGGAGGTGCTTACTCGCCAGCCTCCATGTCTCAGTGTTGACTGGGGCAGACAAGTCGCTGCTCCAGGCTGCTTGTATCCCTGTTACCCCCTGGAAGTCTCGTCCTTGTATTGTTTGATAGTATGTTAAAGGTTTCCTGCCTGGTTGGGGTCTATGTAATTCTTCCTCAAATGGGGAAGGATGGGCCCAGTTTTTTACCAGACCAGAGTATCCCCAGGTGGTTTCTAATTGAGAGAGATGCAAAAAAATCACCTGTGTGTATACCCCACCTGTTGTGGACTGAGAAAGTCCAATAATATGCCCCCCTCATAAAGCTGATTAACCGTAATCGACTTTCTGCACCTCCAGCTTAAGGGCCTCTCTATTAGTGGGGCAGTGCTAACACCCCTTGCAGGAATTGCTGTAATCGGCCCAGTATAAGGGGAAGGTCGGTAAGCATGCTCTATTTGGTGGCACTGGGTCATAATACCACTAACAAGAATGCCATCAGCAACAAGAGTGTGGCAGATGTGCCATCTCTCTTTTCAAGGTTGGCCACGCCCCTGCACCCACCCAACTTAAGGATTCTCACTCCAGGAGGAAGCTGATCACGGGGCAAGTTATAATATGTGGGGCTGTGAAATACTGTTTCCACAATCCCATGTAACAAAGTCCTGATGCAGAAAAATTTTGGAGACCAGGATTAGAACCCTGGTCTCCACTGCCGCTGATAGAGCTGCTCTATGGCCCAGTCATCCAAGCCACGGGAGCAGCTCGGCCAGCCTCCTGTATCCTGGTGCTCTTCTGTGCATTGAGCACTATGGACAGTGACCTGGGAAGTGCTTACTGAAAGCGCTGTAAATCCCCTCTCGCTGTCTGTTAGTGCTACAGGGACTAGCACTCTTGACTGGCACTGTTCCTGAAGCACTAATCTAACCGGGTGCCCTATTTAGTTATGGGCATCTACCCAGGGCTTTAGGGTGGCAGCTGTGAAGGGATTGGTTATCTCTGGATTAGGCATGGGCCATAATGCTGCTGCTAGTAAATCTCCCCTAAGTGAACCACTCTGTCTCCTCTTCTAATTTAAGCCTGCTATTCCCTGCTTCTGAATCTCCAACCAGTAGGTTTGCTAATTGGGAAGCCCGGTAGTACTGTTGAAGAGTTAGGAAGTCCGACCCCCCTCCCAGCTTCGGCAGCAGCTGTAAAATGACTCTTAATCCTGGCAGCCTTGCCGTGCCAAAGGAATTTATGAAAGATAGCATTCAAGTGCGCTTTCAGGACCTTAATGGACAAGGATTGGTAGAGGTATAGGCGTTTTGGCAGAACTGCCATTTTTTTACCACCCTGACCCATCCCAGCAGGGATAGTGGGAGGACCTGCCATCTGTCACAGTCCTCGAATAGCTTTGAAAGGTGAAGTTTATAATTTGGTGCATACAGGGAACTGGTTTTTGCAGAGATCAGTATAGCCAGGTACTTTAATTTTAGTAACTAACTGGAGACCCCCCAAATTGGCTACTAAGTTCGATCCCTCCAACTTCCCTATCGATAACTGTTCACTTTCAATCCAATTTACTTTATGGCCAGACAGCTGTCCGTATTCCCTCATCAACTGATGTACCTTGGGTAGATCCTACACTGGTGTTGGAGATATAAAAAGAAGGTTGTCGGTGTATAGAGCTATTTTATGTTCTTTACTGCCTTCTACCTACACTCTGATCCCCTTGTGTTCTCTGGAAGCCGCCAGTGGCTTTAATGAGAGCACATACAGGAGAGGGGACAGTGGGCAACCCTCTCTCGTTCCCCGTCCAAGACTAAAGGGGGAGGGGTTACCAAACCATTCCCTGCTATTTGGGCCTGTGGGTTAATGTAAAGTACTTTCACCCAAGATCTAAAGGATGGCTCGAAACCCACCCTTCTCAGGGTCTCAAATAGGTACCCCCATTCCACGCGGTCAGACTTTCAGCATCTAATGATAGGACTGCTGTCCCATGTTTTGTTAGATTCTTCCCCCATTGGTGAATCACATTGAATGTCCTGTGAACATTGTGCTTCCCTTGCTGACCCTGCACGAAACCAGACTGGTCTTGATGAATCTGGCCTGGAAGCACCACGTCCAACCGGGAGGCCAAGATCTTTGCCAGTATCTTATAATCCGCTGTAAACAAAGAGATTGGCCTGTAGGATGCTCACCATGTGGGGTCCTTACCTGGTTTGGGCAGCACTGTGATGGTTGCTGACTACATGGATGGGGGTAGCTCACCCCTATCCAGACTCTCCCTTAGCATATCATATAGGGGATCTACAATCACATTGATAAATTTCTTAAAGTTGAGGAGCAAGCCATCCGGGCCAGGAGCCTTACCCCCTTTCAGCACTTTAATGGCAGCCTGAACATTGCAGTTTGCTATTTGGGGCATCTAACTCTTTTGCCTCCCTCCTCCTAGCACTGTTAAAGGGGCTTTCTTAAAGGGGTCCATCTGTTAAGGAGTGGGAGCTACCTCTGAGGTGTAGTGAACTGTAGAAGGCACCAAATGATCCCCCGATTGCCACTGGATCCTGAACCAATTTTCCTGATGTGTCATGGATCTGACCAATCAGACGTTCCCCTACTGCCAGCATAACTGCCAGGCCAAGAATTTCGCCCCAAATCTCTGTCAAAATAGGCCCTACTTGTGTCAGTAGTATAAGCGTGTTCTCTGCATGCACTACTAAGCTTATTGAACCGCCATTTTAGTTTCTGGATTACCATGTACTGTGACATGGCTGGCCTCTGTTTGTGTGCTTCTTCACAAGCCTTTTTTTTTTTTTTTTGTGTGTGTGTGCAGAGGTGATTAGTCTCCTGCTTATTTAATTTTTTGGAGTGAGCTGAAAAGGCTGTCGTCTGACCCCTAACAAAAGCCTTTAAGGCTTCCCATCTGCTTTGGTGGGATGTGTCCACCTTTTTATTAGAGTAAGAATTCCTGAATGTTGCTCATCATGGCCCTTATGTATTGCTCATCTTTAAGAAGGACAGGGTCAAGCCTCCACTGTCTGGTCACGGGAGGGAAGTTCAGGGGGGGGTACATTCCCACTGTAAGGGAAGCATGGTCTGTAGCAAGACAGGTGAATAGGTTGCTGTGTTGACCACTGGGAGTAGTGTGGGGCTGAGCAATATCCTGTCTAAATGTGCATAGGACTGGTGTGCATGAGAGTAAAAACTGTAGTCCCTACCCGAGGGGTTAATGTGCCTCCACACATCCACCAGATTAAATTCTGACTCTACTTTCCCTAAAGCTTTTGTATTCCTAGAAAGCGGGACAGGGGCTGAGTTGGACCAATCCAAGATGGTGTCTCTAATGCAATCAAAATATCCCCCCAGGATCCAGGGGCCTGGCTATACTGCCATATCCAGAGCTAGCCTTTGGAAAAACCCTGGGTCCTCCACGTTCGGGGCGTAGACTGATCCTAGTGAGAGGGTTCTCACCACCACCATTTCAGCCCTTACCAGGACCTATCTACCAGCATTATCAATTATTTTGCCTAGAATACTAACCTGAACTCCCCGTGGGAATCGCACTGAGGTCCCCCTGGCCTTGGAAGAGAAGCAGGAAGATATCCATGTCCCCCCCTCCCCGGGAAGCAGTGGTTTTCAGGGCCTCTCCAGGAGACATATGTGTCTCTGGTATTAAAAACAGCCTGCCACTTTGACCTCTTAACCTCAGTTTTGAAAGTTTCCTTTTGACCATCGATTTTAGTCCATTTACATTCCAAGTTGCCACTTTAATTGTACTAGCCATCGTCAAGATGTTGGTATAGACAGGAACTCCAAGAATTAATTTTAACATTGTCGCAGTTCTGTTCCTCATAAGTCCTCCTGAAGCCTCATGCATGCCCAGGCCTCTGCTAGCCTGAAATCCATCAACAAGTTTATAATTCAGTATCTTAATTCTTCTCCTCTTAAACCCAGTTCCTGCCCCCTGCCCTTAACTGAAATAAAGATTCCAAGGAGAACCCTGAGATCTGCTGGAAGCAGTCATGGAAACTGCTTCCCCAGAGTCAGAACCTCGCCTGATTTTTTTTTTTTTTTTTTTTTCCCCCACCTTCCACCCCTAAAACAGTCCCCATACATCCAGTACCCTCCCTCCCCACCCAGCATTAACTGCTTACCCTGAGTGGATCCCCACCCACCCCTTCTCCTCCCTTTAATTGCATTCTCCTTCAGTACCTCCCCGGCCCCCCCATGCACTCCAGTACATGGGATATATTCCCTTGCAAACAACTGGCGAAAAGTATAACTGTTTATGTGGCTTATAGTCTCCAAACCTAACCTTGAGAGTAGGCACGTTCTTAACATTCGAATGGTTGAAGAAGCCCCTCAACAAAACTGGGCAATAGACCCGTGGGACCAGACAAGAAGCCTAGAGGCGCTCTGGGGATTGACCCCTGCTTCATCATGTTGCTAACAAAAAGCAAGCAAATAAAATTATATATTATCTAGTGCAAATAGCACTATGTTTAGGAAGCAAACCAAGCTAGTAGGTTAACTTTCAGAGCTTAAAATTCGTCCCCATTGTTAAATATAGTCCACAAACAAAACTGAAGACTGAGTTCTTAGCTGCATTACATAAAAAACACATTGGTGTAAAGATTTAATAAGGGGGTATACCCTAGCTTGAGCTACTCGTTCTTATACCCGACTACGAGGAACCTCTAATGTAAAAGCATTTTAATGGGGGCTATTGAATGCTAAAGAATGAAAAGGGAAACTAGATATTTGCTGCCATATGTCTAGCATAGTACCAGTGTGACCCTTTACTGTCCAGTCTGGTCCATGGGCCGAAATTTGACTGTTCAGTGATCTCCCCGCCATTACTCCTGTCCCTAGACATGGTCAGGGAGGAAAATAAATTCCAAGATCATCAGTTTTAGGTCGTGCATAAAGTATCTATCATAGGGACACAGTTTCGGGACAGCCAAAAATAATAATAATAAAATTTATTTGTTTAGCGCTTTTCATATTTCGAAGTGCTGTACGGTCAAAATAAAATTAAGACAATACAGAATATGCTTTCCCCCACAAGAAAGTCTTAAGAGCCCGGTTAAAACACCCCACTGTCCCACACTCTCTAAGCTAATGAGGCAGAGAATTCCAGAGGGGTAGGTGCCACAAAAGCATATGCACCAGATGATTTTGAAACTTACCCTCGGAACCTCTAGCAACCCCTCGTCAGCGGAGCTGTCACAGAGGGGAGTAGGGCACCAGGAGCTCTTTCAAGTAATCGGGGGCCCTGTCTGTGTAGGCTTTTGTAAGTCAGTAGACCTACCTTAAATGTGATTCACCACTGAATAGGCAGCCAGTAGAGATCGCGCAGCACTGGGGTAATGAGAGTTCTTCTTGATACCCTAGTCAACAAACGTGCTGCCGCGTTCTGCACTAGCTGCAAGCGGCGGATATCAACCCCAGGAAGCCCTAAGTAAAGGGAGTTACAGTAATCAAGGCGCGCGATGTCACAAAGGTGTGGACCAGAACAGGAAGGTCGCTGGGCGAAATAAAGAGCCTAATCCTAGCAATGTTCCTAAGATAACAGGCCAGCTTGACGACTGCCGACACCTGATGACGAAGTGTCAGACCATCGTCAAGCACCACTCCTAGGTTACGCATTCGTTCGGAGGTAAGAATCTGGGCCCCTCCCAAGACTAAACCGGAGGGGAGTCCAGTCCCCAACCCCTCTGTCCTGCGACCTGGGTCCACAATCAGAACCTCTCTGTCTGTCTTTCTTGGGTTCAACTTTAAGCTGCTGGTACTCATCCAGTCTTGGATTTCTGCGAGACAGCTATTCAGTACTGAGATGGCACTAACCTGGTCGGGGGCAAAAGACAGAGCTGGGTATCATCAGCATAGCAGTGAAACCTCAGCCCATACCGTCTTACAATGTCTCCAATAGGCAGCATATATACTGCGAATAACATGGGGGACAGCACCAAACCCTGAGGTACCCCGCAAGGCAGAGAGAAAGCCCCAGAAGAAAAAAATACCCGAAACAACTCTGCGATCTACCAGCGAAGAAAGATGTAAACCATCTGAGAACTGTACCAGACAGCCCACAGATGAACCTCAGACGTTCGAGCAGAACCCCATGATCCACAGTATCAAAAGCTGATGTTGAATCAAGGAGAACCAAGATGGAACAATGTCTCCGATCACTCGCCATCAGGAGATCATTGAGCACCCGAACCAGAGCAGTCTCAGTACTATGTCTCTTACAGAAACCTGATTGGAGAGGTTCATATAGATTATGGATGGTTAAATGGTTATCTAATTGAGCCGCCACAACTTTCTCAATAACCTTCCCCACAAAAGGGAGGTTAGAGATAGGTCTGTAGTTTGCTAGGTTATCCGGGTCTAAAGAAGCTTTCTTCAGGAGGGGTCTCACCACCTACATTTTCAGGGAGCTGGGAAACTCTCCCAAATCCAGAGAGCACCGGACAATCCGAGCTAAGACCAGGCCAATGATGTCAATACAACCCAACATTAGGGAAGTAGGGCCAGGGTCTAAACTACAGCAAGTGGGATGCATCGACTGGACATAATATCCACTAACTCCGGCAGCTCAAAGGTACTCCAGGAAACTCCAGGCTCTGTGACATGGCACCGATCACCAGCAACACCCATAGAGTGGAGTTGGAGGCATTCATGCCTGATGTCTGCCACCTTATTCGCAAAGCAGCGAACGATCTCATCACAATCCTTTAGTGAAAAAACCTGATGGAACTGCTGACAGACTGGGTTGCACAGTCTCTGCTTGGTGTCACAATCCACACAAGTAAACCAGAAGTCCAAACGAGAGTCTATGTAAAATGCAGCCAGATTCTTCTCTGCAGTACAGAAAGTTTAGGAGTCCATATACGTTGGACATCCATCTCGTGGGCAAATGCTCTGTGCATATTAGAACTTGGGAGGGCTTGCCCCATGCCTCACGAGCCATCCCATCTTGGCTCACAGCAGCTCTGACTCCCGGAGTCACCAAAGTAAACCCTCACCCCCCACCATGGAGTCCCAGGTGAAAAGATTCAAAACAGAAGCACTTCTGTTGGAGAAGTCTTCTTTCAGGGTGGATCAACCTCACATTTTGGCTTGCTCCTCTACCCACTTTTCCGCAGCTTTGGGGCAGGCGAAGTATTTTGGGGAGTTTCCCGGCTATTTGATGTGTAGTTTTGCAGGGTGCATAAAAGCAAAAGACCATCCCATAGAAAAGAGCTTAGATTTTACTTGGTTGAATTTCTGCCTTTTGAATTGCAGTTCTCTGCTGTAGTCCTGGAAAATGTGCACTCTGGTGTTATAGGGATAGGCCCCCTTGGCGCCCTTTAGGACTGCTTCCTTGTCTATGTACCTCAGATATTTAATGAGACAATGCCATGGCCTTTCCCAGATGCTGGGCATACCCTTTGAGCTTGCTCAACTTCAAATTATATCGCCCCCTGAGGTAGGTCCAAGTGCTCCACCAACCATTTGTGGATGCCCTTCTCAGGGTTCTGCCCCTCAACCCCCTCAGGAAGCTCCACTATGCGGAGAATTGAGTGCCAGGAATGGTTTTCTTGGTAGTCTACCCTAAACACTAGTTTCTCCAAAGCTTTTTTTCATGTCATTCCATTTGCTGGTGACCAGAGTCCTCCAAACTGCTCACCCGATGCTCCAGTTCGGAAATCTGCGTCTTGTGAGATGCTGTTTCAGAAAGTCCAGTGACCACACTTTGAAGGTGGGTGATCTGTGAAGTAATATTTGTAAATCCAGCCTTCATCTCGTGTTGCATTTGCGCCAGGGTTGTAGGAACCCCAGCAAGTGATCGCTCCAGGTCGGACATGGTGTACTCTGCAGTCTTGGCTAGGGATGTCTCTAACATAATATGACGATATATGATGATTACTACTGACTATTATTTAGCATTGTAAAAAAAAATTGCGATTATTGTACAGCATGATATACCGTGATAAAGTGCCTCAGCGTCTCTTTCCAGGTGTAGCCAAAGCCATGATTCCTGATTTCCCCATCATCCTATCAGATTTTTACTATTTTTCCTTAAAATTACACTTGCAGTTCCGGCCCTGTGGCACAGAGTTTGGGGGCCTGGGCACCTCTCCTCCTGCCACGTCGGCAAACCAGGTTCAGGAATAGACCTGGGTCGCCTGAGGGCTGGCTGCATGAAGGAGGACTGAGCATCCATTGATGTCTCTTTCTTTGTGGGGAGGGACAGCGCAAGCCACTGCTTGGTCCCCATCTAGCGAAGGCTGCATGATGCAGCAGTAACAGCCCTTTGACTGTCTGGATGCAGGGGCTGAGTGCGTGCAACATCTTTACTTCATACTTTTTTAAAGACATACTTTTTTTTTTTTAGTTTTTATACATAAGCGAAAAGAGACTTGGGGAGGGATAGTAAGGCTGAAAGGGGAAGGAGGGGCTTGTGTGGAAGAGGACTGCCAAAAAGCAGACATACTGAACAAATTCTTCAGTTCAGCATTTATGGAGGTGGGGGTAGGTAAATAGAAACATAGACTTTGACGGCAGATAAGGACCACTTGGCCCACCTAGTCTGCCCATTTCCCTACCTATCAGATAAGCTGCAGATGCTAGTTAACCAACAGCCTACTTCTTCCTACCCCCCACCAGAATTGCCTCTGTCTGTCCCATGCAGTCTTGAATTTCCCCACTGTTTTTGATCCCACAACCTCAGGAAGGCCATTCCATGAGTCCACCATCCTCTGTGTGGAAAAAATACTTCCTCATGTTGCCCCTGAGCTGTCTCCCCCTATCTTCAGATTGTGTCCCTTGTTGTTGCACATCTTTTTCTGAAAGATGCTACCCTCTTAGACTTTGATTCCCTTGAGGTACTTAAGTTTGTCATGTTTCTCTCCCCCTTTCCTTGAGGGTATACAGATTAAGTTCCTATAGTCTGTCTTCATATGGCTTCTCGTGCAGACTCTGCCCCATTTTACTTGCCCTCCTGTAGACTACCTCCATTCTGTCTGTCGTTGCAGAGATGGTCTCCAGAACTACATGCAGTACTCCAGATGGGGTCTCACCAACTGTCTGTACAGAGGCATAACAACTTCCTATTTTTCTATTGGTGATGCCTCTTCCTATACATCCTAGTATCCCCCAGCCCTCCTTACTGCCTTCTCGCATTGCTTGCTTACCTTTAGGTCATCTGATATGACTACCCCCAGGTCCCTTTCCATTTTTGTTGTTAGTACCTTCTCTTCTCCCCTCCTCCACCCAGTTGTGTACTCTTCCCCAGGGTTTTTGTTTCCCAGGTGCAGTACTTTGCACTTCTTTGCAGTGAATCTAAGCTGCCATACTTTAGACCATTCCTCCAAACTTGCTTAGTCCCTTCTCATCCTTTCCACCCCCTTGTGTATCAACCCTGTTGTAGATATTTGTCTGCAAAGAGGCATACTTTTCCTTCCAGTCCGTTTGCAATGTCATTTATAACGACATTAAAAAGGACTGGACCCAGTACTGAACCCTGCGGTGCCCTGCTAATAACCTCCTTTTTCTTCGGAGTAGACTTTGTTTACTATTACCCTCTGTATCCTGTTGTCCAGCCAATTTTCTACCCAGGCTACCACCCTGGGACCCACTCCCAGGCTGACTAATTAATTTGGTAATCTTTTGTGTGGGACTGTCAAATGCCTTGCTAAAGTCTAGGTAGGTTATATCCACAGGTAGCAGGCCTATGATGAAAGACAAGGGCATTAAGGGACGGGAGGTGGACACTAGCCCCTGTACAGAGGAAAGAGTCTCTAAGGGAACTCTCAGTCAAAAGTAGACAAGGGAATGGTACTAGACGGTGTGCACCCCAGGTTGTTGAGGGAACTCAAGGAAGAGCTGGCTGCTCCTCTGACAGCCCTGTTCAACCTGTCACTAGAAACAAGAGAGCTACCAGGAGACTGGAGAAGGGCTGATGTAGTCCCACTCCACAAAAGTGGAAACAAAGAGGAGGCAGGAAACTACAGGCCTGTCAGCCTGACTTCAGTAGTGGGCAAATTAATGGAATCACTACTGAAGGAAAAGATTGGGGAATACTTAACCGGTGAACTACAGAATTCAAGGCAACATGGTTTCATGCGGTGAGGTCTTTGATTAGGTAACACAGGAAGTGGATGGGGAGGGGGATGCAGTTGATGTGACCTACCTGGATGTCAGTAAGGCCTTTAGCGCTGTTCCACATACAGTAGAAGGCTGGTGAGCAAGCTGTGAAGCTTAACGGTAGGCCCTAAAGTAGTAAGATGGGTGGTGAGCTGGCTAGGCAATAGGAGTCTGGTGGTGGTGGTAAATAGCGTCCACTCTGGAGAAGGTAAAGTGACCAGTGGGGTGCCACAGGGGTCAGTACTATGCTCAGTCCTCTTCAATGTCTTTATTAGCTATATTACAGAAGGACTGCAAGGGAAGGAATGCCTGTTTGCAGATGACACACAAATCTGCAACAGAGTTGACACACCATGGGTGGGGAGGTGGAAAGACTGAGGGAAGATCTAAAAAAGCTGGAAGAATGGTCGTGAGTTTGGCATCTGGGTTTCAAAGCAAAAAAAGTGCAAAATCATGCACTTGGGGCTCAGAAACCCGGGGGCAACGTACCAAATGGGAGGAGTACTAGCTGTCACAAAACGAGAAAGGGACCTGGGGGTAATCATTACTGAAGACCTGAAGGTAGAAAAACAGTGCGACAAGGCAGTGAGAAAGACTAGCGGGATGCTTGGATGCATAGCTAGGAGTATCACCAGCAAAAAAGAGGGAGGTAATAACCCTGCATGGATCACTGGTGAAACCCCACCTTGAGTACTGTGTGCAGTTCTGGAGACACCATCTCTGAAAGGACATTGACAGGGTGGAGGTGGTACAGAAGATGGCAACCAAAATGGTGCAGCGCCTGCACCAGAAGCCCTATGGAGAAAGGCTTAAGAAATTAAATATGTATTCCCTAGAAGGAAGGAGGGAAAGGGAGGATATGACAGAAGGATTCAAATACCTCGCAGTATAAACATGGTACAGGAAAGGAGCATTTTCCAAAGGAAAAAGATGCATGAGGGCAAGGGGTCATACCTTGAAACTTGGGGAGGCTGAGAGGAAACGTGATTAAGTACTTTTTCATGGAGAGGGTGATGGATGCTTGGAACAGCCTCCCAGTGGAGAACATGGGGCTAAACAGTTACATGGTTCAAGAATGCATGGGATAGACATAAGGGGATCTTAGAAATTAGGCAAGGGAGGATGAAAACTAGAGACAGAGTAGGGTCTGCAGTGGCACTGTAGGTAGGGAAAATAGGGCAGGCTAGGTGGGCCAGGAGGTCCTTATCTGCTGACACCTTCTATGTTTGTGTTTCACACACCCGCACCATGGCACATATGCCAACCTCAGGATGGGGAAAAAGAAATGGGGAAGGTATGTGCACCAGTCGACTTTATTACATAGAAAGAGAAACTGACAGCAGATGAGTACCACTTGGCCAACCAGTGGAGGTTGTGGGGGCTAACAGTCACAGAATTTGAGAATGCATGGGATAGACACAAGGGAGTGTTAGAAGTAAGAGGTGGGTGTAAGCCAGAGTCCAGGTAGGGTGTCTGGAGGTGCTATAGGTAGGGAATTTAGGGCAGACTAGATGTGCCATGATGTCCTTATCTGCTGGACAACTTCCGTTTCTATCTTTCTATGTTCCTATCTAGTCCTCCCATTTCTCTACCTACTTTCTTAGAGCTCTAATAATCTCTTCCCCGGAGTGTCTACCCTATTGTAGAAAAAAGCATACCTTCCCATCTAGCCCCTCTGCAGTGTGGCTAATAAAGACATTAGAGGACTGGTCCCAGCACTAATTCTTGTGGCACCACACTGGCCACCCTCCCTTCCTTCCTCTTGAGTGAGCTCCATTTACCACCACCCTCTGTCATCTATCCCCCAACCAATGTTTTACCCAGTTTACCATTTTTGGGTCCATTCCCAGGCTGCCCAGCTCCTATGTGGAATGGTGTTGAAGGCCTTACTGAAATCTAGGTGGGCCACATCCAAGGCTCCACCCTGATCTAGTTCCCTGGTCACCCAGTCAAAGAAACCATATCAGATTTGTTTGGCATGACCTCCCTGTTGTGAATCCATGCTGCCTTGGACCCTGTAAGCCCCTGGATTCAAGATATTACACAATCATTTCCTTCAGTAATGATTTTACCCAGTGGTACTTAACGGCGAACCGGAGCCATCGGACCTCTCCCCATGTTGACCCCACTGGTGAGACAGCGGGGAGAGTGGCGGTTGGGTTTGGACTCACCAGGATGCCCGAAGGCTGGAACTGGTGGTGACCATGTCCAAACAGCTCTATGGAGAAGTTTTTTTTTTTTTTTTTCAATTTCTGCTGATTATCGTGATAATATATTGTGATCATTTTTACCCAAATATGATACTAAAAATTTGATATCGTGACGTACTTAGTCTTGGCCTTGTAGGCCTACGATCTGGTGCAGGCCTCCAGCCCCCCGGTGGATCTATTTTGGTGGTTCCACTGGCTGGAAGTTTAGTTTTAGATTGCTTGTTTTTTGCTTGGTTTTGCTTGCCCGAGGCCATTTACCTCACTGTTCGTTCTGTGCAATTTTTTGCTATCTGGCTTTGCTGTGGGGCACCTTCAGGATGACTTCAAGGATGTGCCATGAGGAGCTCTGCCAGAACACGTCCGCCATGCTGTAGAGCTAGCCATGCCCCCTCTATTACAGAGACTCAAGAAATGTTGAAGGACTTACAGGAGTCTGGTCGTACCCTTCAATCAGTCTGGACCCTGTACCGTACAAAAGCAAAATGGGCCTTCAGGGGATCCTCCAGGGGCTGCCCAATGCTGAAAGACCACCTGCCAATAGGCAAAAGCCTCAACTGACATTGCCTGGTCCTAGAAATGCTCAAAACACATCCTGTTATGTCTCTGCTGCTCACCAGCAGGGGTCTGCCTGAAGATCTTCCTTCAGTCATGGGACCGGAGACACTTCACACAGCCGGGGGCTGGTTTTCCCTGCACCTACAAAGGTGGCAAGTCCTCTCCTCCAGCCTGTGGCTCCTGCAATTGATCGAGTCAGGACACACACTGGAGTTCACAGAGATTCCTCTTGCTTTGTGCCACCAAGGGTCTCATTATCCCCAGACCAAGCATTGGTCTTACGGAATGAAATCTATGCTTTGCTCGCAAAACGTGCCATCAAATTAGTTCCCGTTCCACAGAAGGGTACAAGATTTTACTTCCATTTTATCCTGGTTACCAAATGGACGGCGGACTTGGGCTCCATATTTTTATCTAAGGTGTCTCAACCTCTATATCAAATAACAAAAGTTCAGGATGGTGTCTCTCCTGACACATCTCCTCTTGCTGAACAAGAGAGAGTGACTCTGCTGTCTCGATATGAAGGATGCAAACCTCCATATTGTGATGCACCCTGCTCAGACTGTTTCTCCATTTTCCTTTTTTGTTTTGTTTTTCAGGGTCATCATTATCAGTTCAGGGCCCTCCCATTTGACCTTTCCTCTGCCCCAAGTGTATTCACAGAATGCCTAGCAGCAGTCGCAGCGGCCCTCTGCAGGGAAGGCCTGTATGTCTTTCCCTACCTGGATGACTGCTTCCTCAAAGTGTCTTCCTGCCAAAAGCTATTGTCCATGCTTTCTCTAACCCTGCAGTTGTTCACCCAGGTGGGGATAGCTGTATATGATCCAGAGTCCAAAATGAACCCAGCACAACGCCTTCTCTATATCGAGCTGTGTTGGACTCCTCCTTGGGGATGGCATATTTGCCAGTGACTCGGACGGACACCTTGATTGCTTTGACGTGCAGACTAAAGTCTTGCAGATTGTTCTCGGCATGAGACTACCTGTATTTCCTGGGACATTTGGCAGCCACAATTCCGACTGCCCCCAGTGCCAGGCTGAATAAAAGGGGCCTTCAGTGGTCCCCGAGAGTCCAGTGGGACCAGAACGAGTAAGATTTCGATGCCCCGGTCCTGATGTCTTCCCCGGCTCTTTGAGCTCTGCAATGGTGGAAGTCCAGGAACAGCTTAATGCAGGGCATGTCATTTCATTCTCCTGTCCCATGTCTCATTGTGACTATGGATGCCTTCTTGACAGGGCGGGGTGCTAATCTCCTGCACATCATGTCCCAAGGATACTGGAAAATGGTAGAGACCCATCTCCACATCAGTGTCTTGGAGAGAACAGTTCTCTATGCCTTACAGGCATTTGAAACTGTCCCCCCAACCCTGGTTGCCTTCAGGTGCAGTCAGACTATTCTGCGGTAGTTCACTACTTCACCAAGCAAGGAGGCACCCATTCATAACCTTTCTGCAGAGAATTGATAAGGGTCTGTACTTGACGATCCAGAGAAATGTCCATTATCTGGGGGTCCACATCCCAGGGGTGTCCAACACCTTGACTGTTGCCCTGATCAGGTCCACTGCACGGGCCCACAAGTGGTAAATCCTACCAGACGTCCTGAATGACTTCTTCCACCAATGGGACTGACCAGAGTTGGACCTATTTGCCTCTCCACAAAGCGCAAAACTGCTTCTTTACTGCTTTTTTTGAGTGAGGTCCTGGAACTGTTTGGCAGGACAAGTTATTTCTTTCCTGGACAGGAAGATTTCTTTATGCCTTCCCTCCCTTTCCTCTTGTTCGGAGAGTACTAATCAAACTGATCTGAGATGGGGCATCTGTGATTCTCATAACACTGTTCTGGCCAAGACAGAATTGGTTCCCTCTGCTGCTACAGCTCTCTGAACCGGATATCCTGCCTCTGCCGGTTTGCCGGGCTCTGTCACAGGCGCAAGGCTCCCTGCTACCCCCAGGCCTTCACTTCTCTCTCTCTTCCCCCCCCCCCCCAATCTGCACTCCTGGCTCCTGAGGACATAGTCCTCTCACGCTTTAGGGTGTCCCCAAAGGTGGTAGAAGTCCTCTAGGCTGCCAGGAAATGGTCTACGTGGTCTTCTGTTCTATGAAGTGAAAACGCTTCTCCATTTTGGGCATCTATGCAGGACTTAGACCCTTATGAGTGTTCCCCTCGGAGCATCTTGAACTATTTGCTCCCCTTGTCGGAGGGTTGACTGAAATATTCCTCTATAAAAGTCCACCTTTCGGCCATTGCCTCATTCCATTTACCTGGGGGCAACAAACCATTGTCCCAGTTACCTTTGATCAGAACCTTTTTTTAAAAGGCATTCTGCACCTTCATCCGCTATCAGAGATCTAGTCCCTGTGTGGGATTTGAATTATTTTCCGTGCAAAATTGAGTCCTTTTGAGCCCACTGAATCCAGTGAGCTCCATTATCTTTCGTGGAAAACTATATTCTTAGTTGCCCTTATGTCGGGTAGACTTATTTCATAATTAGTCTGTAATGGGCAAACCTCCCTACCTACAATTTCATAACGATAAGGTGACTTTACACACCAACCTATCGTTTTTGCCAAAGGTTGTTTCTAAATTTACTTTAAATCAGGCTATCCACTTACCAGTGTACTATGCGGAGCCTTTGAATCCAGGGGAATCCCTCTTTCAGACTCTCGATGTGCACACAACATTGATTCTTCATCTTCTCTGCACCTCACGGTTGCGAAAAACTGAGCAACTTTTTGTTTCATGCCCCTGGAAATCTGGGCATTCAGGTTTCAAAGCAGTGCTTGTCGACACGGCCAACTGCATTTTGTTTGTCTATACAAAATATGACAAACCTTTCGCAGGGGTTGTAAAACCCCATTCTACCAGAGGCATAGCTGCCTCCATGGCATGTTTCCACTTTAGAAATCTGCAAAGCCGTCATGTGGTCTACTGTACGTACATACATACACAAAACATTAGTCTAGACATCGTTTCCAAGAAGTAAACTGCTTTTGGACGGGCCGTTTTTCAAGGCTGGCCCATTTTACAAAGCCTCCTGTCTTAAGTCCTGATAGTTAGCTTCCTCCTCCCCTTGGTATAACTGCTTGGGAATCTTCCCATGTGTTATGACCTGCTGTAAGAGACTGTCTCGAAGATGGTGCAGTTGGGTAAGAACTTACCGTAACAGTAGGTCTTAGAGTATCTTTTGCAGCAGGTCATGCAGCCCCACCCACCCACCTTCCCCTTTGCTGTTACTTCAGAAGGGTTCCTTGCTCCTGTCCTTTCACGACTCCACGAGCGGCTGCCTTATTTTCCTCCTCGGTTCCCATCAGAGGCCTGAGAAATGGTTTCTCATTCATTGCTAGGATGGGAAAGAACGGAGGAGTATTTGGGATCTCCCCCTTCAAACATGAAGTCTTGCTGTATTCTGACATATGCAGTTAGGTCCTGCCTTTCAACTGCCCCGGAGAACAAAGAGTTAAACTTTCCATGGCTAGCATGGAATGTTCACCACAAGCTCGGTTGAAGCCCGTCTGCTGTTTAAACTCCAACCGTCAAATTTTTTACTCCGCCTCACTGAACAGTCGCTCTGGAGATTTCTCCTTTGCTCGGTTTAAAAAAGTCAGTTGAAGTGTCGTTTTTTCGCTCTGTTTCTACTGAATTGCTGTTACCAGTCAGTCGGTTCAAGTCTCTATCTGTGGTACCGTGAGTACTAGATAGGTTTTCTGTGTAGTTTCTGTGTGGAACTTGTAAATTGTGGATCGGTTCGGCTGAACCGATCAGTTTTCAGTTAAAAAAGTTTGTGATTTACTTAGTGTGTGGTAACCAGTCTGTATCGGTTCTAAAAAAACAAAAAACAAAAAAAAAAAACAGATTTTATGAACTGTTTTTTCCAAGACCGGTGACACGGTCAGGAACCGATAGGTGATCCTTGCCTGGCGGATTGCCGAAAAAAGGGTACGTTTTGGTTAGGATTCGCCATGTCTGAGAAACCCAAGAAAAAAAACGGGCCCACTGGGTTTCAACACTGCAGTGTGTGTGTGTGTGTGTGTGTGTGTGTGTGTGTGTGTGTGTGTGTAAGTCTTTGCCAAGGCTGATCTCCACACCACCTGTGTTTGTCTGGGGTTTGACCACCTGGATTCAGACTGCCAAATTTGTAAGAATTTTCCCAAATCTACCCTGGAAAAGAGATTAGGTAGACTGAGGGAAAGGGAGGCTGAGAAGTCTGCTGACCCGGATGGCCAGCCCGGTTCGGTTCCGACCGAACCAGATGGAGTGCCCTCTGACCAGGGCGATACTTCTTCAGGCAAAAGGAGAGCAGATTCTGAGGAGTCTGTTCCGGTAAAAAGAAAAGATAAATTGTCTGGTTCGGACCCAGAAATTCATACTCCGACCGCCGATGAGATAGCCAAGGCGATAAGGATAGTGCAGTCGCTTACCTCGGTTCCGATCGAACTGGCACCATCTGGCAGGGGTTCGGTTCGGTCGGTTCCCCCGGTTCTGGATTACACTTTGGAAGAATTTTATGAACCGGAGGAGGAGGAAGGAGAGTATGAGGATGATTATGAAAGTCTGGATGTGCCTATTGACCCGTACATCTCCCCAGACAGACCTTCAGGTGTTTCTCCTCCTAGGCTTTCTGAGTCCCCTTCTCACTTTGTTTTACAAAAAAGTGGCTGAGACCCTCCAGCTTCCTGTGGAGGAAGCAGTAGAGGATCAGGAGGAGCCTGATTTTGTTGAGATGATGGACATCCCAGAGTCCAGGAGACTGTCTATTCCCCTCCACAAATCCTTTGGGAAACAGACACATAAAATTCTTAAGACTCCTAATTCCATACCTCCTGTGGACAGACGAATGGACAAGAGGTATACTCCTTCAGGCTCAGACATGGAGTTCCTTTCCCAGCAGTGCAGCCATGTTGGGTAGTGCAGGCTGCTGCCTGTGATAAGGCAAATATCCCCTTGGCATCACACCCCCCAGACAGGGACTTCAGGAAGATTGATGCCATGGCAAAGAAATAGTACATTGCAGCATCTTTGGGACTCAGGCAGGCTAACTATATGGCCTACACAGCTGGATACCAGAAGTCCAGGTGGGACACTGTGCCGGCTCTGGCTAAACAGGTCCCTGACCAGCTTGCCAAGGAGCTGGAGCAGGTGGCTGCAGATGGGATTGAGGCATCCAAAGTACAATTTCATGCTGCTGTGAACTCCAATGATGTTTCATCAAGAGTCATGGCTAAATCTGCGGCTCTTCGGAGGATGGCTTGGCTTGGCTCAGGTGTACTAGCCTATCACAGGATACCCAGGCTAAGGCCATGGATTTCCCTGTTATTGGTAATTCTCTGTTTGGGGAGCAGACAGAGAACTACATGAAAAAAGATGGACGAGTACAGGACCACGTACAGGAGTGCTCAGGCCAAAGAAGGGCAGGCTACTCCTCAAAGGCAGCAGTTCAGGGGCAGGCCTTTCCAAAGGCCTTTTTACCAAGCTCAGGCCTCCTCTTCTTTCTCTCAGAGGGGGTTCTTTAGAGGGAGAGGCAGACTGGGGATGAGCAGGCCTGCATCCACCCCTCAGCCTAAAGCCCCTGCCAAGCAGACACCCTGATGGGTCTGCCTGGGCCGATTCTCCCATACCAGTAGAGGGCAGCCTGGCTTACTTTGTCCAGGACTGGAAGTCTCTAACATCAGATAAGTGGGTCCTGGAAGTAGTAAGCCAGGGACTGGTTGTCAGCTTCAAAAAAATTTCCCAAGATGAGAGCCAGATCCTTTCCACCTGCAAATCCATCAGAGACCCTTGTCTTAGAGGCAGAGGTTTGTTCCCTCCTAGCTCTCGGAGCTATAGAGAGGGTTCCCACCCTACACAAGGGCAAAGGATTGTACTCCAGGTACTTCCTAACCCCCAAAAAGACAGGAGAATGGCAGCCCATCCTGGACCTAAGATATCTGAACAAACACCTTTTAAAACCAAAGTTCAAAATGGTGACTCTGGGGAATAATCCTTCCCTGTCTAAGGCCAGCGGACTGGCTAGCCTCCCTGGACCTCAAAGATGCCTATTTTCACATTCCCATCAGGTGCTCCCACAGAAAGTACCTCAGGTTCGAGTTGCCCTCAGGCCACTATCAATTCAGAGCAATGACCTTTGGCCTAACATCAGCCCCAAGGGTTTTCACAAAGTGCCTGGCAGTAGTGGTTGCTTTCCTAAGGAGAAAAATGGTCTCCATCTTCCCGTACTTGGACAACTGGCTCATAGTAGGTCAGTCTCCAGACCAAGTCAAGTCACATTTGCAAATAACTCGGGAAGTGCTCACTTCCTTAGGATTCCTTCTCAACCTTCCACAGTCAGTTCTCGAACCAGTACAGCTCCTCACCTTCATAGGGGCGGAGCTGGATACAATAAAGGCAAGAGCCTTCCTTCCCCTGGAAAGGGCAAGGACCCTTATGGAACTGGCCTTTTCATTCACCCTGCAGGTGTCTCTACCAGCAAGGCATTTCCTTCAGCTTCTGGGCCACATGGCAACTTCCACAGCAGTGGTCCAAGGAGCAAGTTTCCAGATGAGGGACATTCAGTTCCACTTAAGAGCCTTCTGGTCCCAAAGAAAGGATCCCCATTACCAAACTAGTCCCAGTGACTCGAACCCTGACCCAGGCCTTGCAATGGTGGCAGGATCAGGACAATTTGAGACAAGGGGTTCCTTTTGTCACTCAGTCTCATTCAGTGATACTCACCACAGATGCTTCCCTGCTGGGCTGGGGGGCCCATCTGGGGGATCTTATCACCCTAGGACTGTGGTCACCTCAGGAATCTCTGCTTCACATCAGTCTCTTGGAACTCAGAGCAGTGTTTTTGGCATTGCAAGCTTTTGCCAAATCTGTGCAGAACAAGGTGGTCCAGGTCAGAACAGACACCACCACCACCATGTGGTACATCAACAAGCAGGGAGGCACTCTGTCTACGGCCTTGTGCACAGAAGCAATGAAGTTGTGGTCCCTGGCTTATTCCCTGCAAACCTCTCCGATGGCAGTTCACCTTCCAGGGAAGGACAGTGTCCTAGCAGAATATCCCAGGGCCATCACGAATGGACCCTAGATCCTCTAGTTTTGAAAGTGATTTTCTCGAGATGAGGCACTCCAAAGATGGATCTTTTTGCAGCCCCAGACAATCACCAACTTCCTCTCTCTTGTTGCAGACCCCCAGTCTTGGGCTCAGTCCCCCCCTGGATGCTCTGATCCTGAATTGGGAAGGGACATTTCTGTATGCTTCCCCCTTCCCTCTCCTGTTCAAAGTGTTAGTCAAGATAAGGTCACAACCATGCAAAGTGATTCTGATTGCTTCAGATTGGGCCAGACAGCCCTGGTATCCCCTGTTGCTGTCCCTAGCAGTCCACCTTCCCCTGTCTCTTCCCAGGAATTACAACCTGTTGACATCCTCTCAGGGGAGGATTTGGTACCCGAATCTTCGGGCTCTCAATCTCAAGGCATGGCTCTTGAAGAGTTAGTTTGCTGACCTGCATCTTTCCTAAGGGGTTCTGGATATCCTTAAGGCTTCTCAAAAGCCTTCCACCACAAAGACTTACAACTCCAAATGGAAAAGATTCAGCATTTGGTGTTCTAAGAAAAATATTTCTCCAGATTCTGCTGAGTTGCCTACGGTTCTGGACTATATGGTCCATCTTAATGGCCTAGGCCTTAGGCCAGCTACCTTTAAAGTACATTTGGCAGCTGTTTCTGCTTTCCTGTCAGTAGGCAAGCCATCCCCTCTGTCAGCCCATCCTGCATTTTGTAAGTTCTTCAAGGGATTGCTTCACACCAATCCCCCTTTAGGGATCCTGCTCCTGCTTGGTACCTTAATGTTTGCATTGCTCAGCTTATGCAATCCCACTTTGAGCCTTTGTCCTCTGCAGAGCTTAAGTACTTGACTTGGAAAACTGTTTTGTTTTTTTTTTTTTTTTGGTGGCCATTACCTCTGCCAGGCGTAGCAGTGGATTGCAAGCCCTGTCAGTGGAACCTGATTTCATCTCTTTCCATAGAGATAAAGTGGTCCTAAGAACTAACAAAGTTTTTGCCTAAAGTGGTTTCAGATTTCCACCTCAACCAGTCTCTCTCCCTGTTTTCTTCACTGACCATTCCTCCTCTGGAGAGAGGAGGCTACACAGTTTAGATGTTAAAAGGGCCCTGAGCTACTACATAGAGCGCACCAAGGGTCACAGGTTTGAATCCCTCCAGTTGTTCCTCACGTGTGGAGAGGTTGGTAAGGGCAAACCTGCCACTAAGAGATCTGTTGCCAGGTGGATTGTTTCTTGTATACAATTCTGCTATGAGAAACTGGGTAGAACGCCACCCTCAGGCCTGAGGGCTCATTCCACTAGAGGTACAGCTGCTTCCCTGGCTGCTGCCATGGATATCCCTCTCTTAGAAATTTGTCAAGCAGCCACCTGGAAAACTGTCCATACTTTCACCAAGCATTACTCTCTGGATATCCAGGCTAGGAGTGATGCTCGGTTTAGCACAGCAGTACTTCAGAGCATGTTTCCAAAGTAGGTTCTGTCCCTCCTCCATGGAGGTACTGTTTGGTAGTCTGCATATGTCGGAATACAGCAAGACTTCATGTTTGAAGAAAAAATTACTCACCCTAGTAATGTTGTTTCTTCTAATGGAGTCTTGCTGTATTCTATCCTCCGCCTCCCTCTCAGAACTTAGTTTTTGGGATGTAGGTGGGCAGGAACAGTGTTGGCACCCTAGGGGTGTCCCTTTGTCGCCCTCTTTTATTTTGGGTGAGTGATTGTGTTTTGGGATGTGTGTTGTTTTTTGGTTTCCTGACTCGAGTCTTCTTTTTGAAACCAAAAAAACCTTTTGTATAGATATAATTGCCAGTTGGCTAGTTTTGAGTTTTACAGTTTCCACACAGAATGTCTGAGTATTGCTCGTAAAGAATCTGATGGTTGTAGTTTAAACAGCAGACGGGCTTCAGCCGAGCTCGCGGTGTACATTCCATGCTGGTCATGGAAAGTTTAACTCTTTGTTCTCTGGGGCAGTTGAAAGGCAGGACCTAACTGCAAATGTCAGAATACAGCAAGACTCCATTAGAAGAAACAACATTAGTAAGGTGAGTAATTTTTTTCTTTTATACGTGCCATACAGACACCACGTGGTAACATTAGGGTGAGGTCCCAGGGCAGGGGTGGTCCTCCAAATCAGAGGAGCATGGTCAATCAAAATTGTACCCTAAAATTTGTTCTTCAGAGCTTGGCTGAGCTTCTCCTTATTTTATATTACTTAACACAAATTCCCTGGTTGTATGAAGGTTTTTTCTGTCTGTTAACAGTAAAATGTATAATCATTTATTTTTTTCCTCTGTCACCTCATTTTCATTTAACTGTTGGCCCATAGTCGATACTGTCATTCCTTACTTGCCGTCCTTCACAAACTTGTCTCCCACCTGCCTGAACGCTTTCGCATAGTCAAGAGTGCACATGCACTTGTTCTCTGCCTGCCTCTTCGCCACTTGTCCCTTCCCCCACACTTGTTTCTAACGTGCCAGTAAAAGCCCTTGAAACCACACCTGCTCATCCGCTACTTGCCTGCCTGTGTCTACCAGCTGCTCTCATACTCATACTCGTACTCTGCCTACCCATGTAAATGCTAGCCTGTGCTGGATGCCAACATGCTTGTTCCTTGCCAGCATACTGCAACACACAATAACTTGCTGGCCCACCTACTAACTTAACGGCTTTCCCACTTGCCCAATAGCTTGCTGGTGTAACTTTGAACTCTGCCAAATTAATAACAAAAGCCTGATCTACATCCCATTGTACCCCCCCCACACACACACACACACACACACAGTTGCCTGAAACTCCTGCCTTTATCTGTGTTCTTGAAAGATCAAGAGGAGCACAGATAGCTGAATTTTCCACAAAGAAAATATGCTGCAGTAATCAGTGACAGTGCTTGGAGCACACCCTTAATGCTACCCTGTCCCAGGATTGACTGCTGAGAAGTCATCCAGAGGAAACGACACCTGCGGCTGATATCCCATGTGTTATGACCTGCTGCAAGAGATACTCTTGAAGATCTACTGTTACGTTAAGTTCTTTTGCAACTGTACTTTTTAAGATTGCCATACCGCCTGCCCCATTTTTGCATCAATGTGTTTAGTGCTACAGTTCATGACCTGTTATTTCATATCAGAAATAAAAATCTGAAATATTATTGGTGCTGAAAGAGATCCCTGGGGGTCTCCACTCGTGACAGGTTTTTTTCTCTTGATAAATACCCATTTATTGACACCCTCTGGTGGTGGTCCTTTAACCAGTTACCTATCCATTTAATGATATTGTTTATATCCAGTGCTGACAATTTGTTTGATTATAGCCCAGTGTGATACCGTATCAAAGGCTTCACAAAAATCAATGAAAGAAATGTCAGCTGTCAGTTTTGGATCTAAAGCCCTACTGACCTGCATATGTGTGTGTGTGTTTTTTTTTTTTTTTTTTTTTTGGTTTGTTTTTGTTTAGTTTTTATTTGGATGTTTAAAAAAAAAAAGTAGGAACATACAGAAAAAAGCAGATTGTAAGCATAAAAAAAGCTTATGCAATAACGAATTGTCAGAAATATAAATTGGTAACACACAAATGACCATTGAATCCATGGTGTTTGTGTTTTCTTGTGTGTTTTCAATAGGTCCCTTATAACTGATCCCAGGACTTTTCCTGGAACAGATGTTGGGCTTATAGCTCTGTGATTTTTTTACTCCAAACTTGGAGTCTTGCTGTATTCTGACACATGCTGTTAGCTCGGGCACTTGAACTGCCCCGTAGAGGAAAGAGTTAACACTATGCATGAGCATAGAACGTTGCACTCGAGCTGGGTTCAAACCTCTGTCTGCAGCACTTCAAAGTGTAACCGTCAAATTCTTTACTTCACCTAACTGAACAGTCGCTCTGGAGAATGCTCCTTTACTTGTTCGGTTTGGTAAACTCAGTCAGTTTAAATACTGGGTTTATTTTTTTCAGCTTCAAATCTCTTTCTGCGGTACAGTAAGTGTTGTAGGTAATGGACTTTAGTTTTATTGTGGTTAATTTCTGTGTAAATTGTAAAAACTGTCGATTGGTCCAGTTTGGAACCAATTGTGTTAAGTTTATTTTATTTTCCTGTTTTCTAGTGTGAGGTACTAGGTTACTATCGGTTTAAAAAAAAAAACAAAACAAAAAAAACCACGGAATTTGAAACTTTTTTTTCCACAACCCGTAACACGGTTGGTAACCGATTTTGGGGGTCTTACCTGGCTTTAAGCTATAAAGGTGAAGTTGGTAGCTGGGCCATGCCTGAGAAACCCAAGAAAAAAACTGTGCCCACTGGGTTTCAACACTGTAGTGAGTGTGGGGATGCCTTTGCTAAGGCAGACCCTCACACCACCTGTGTTTATTGTCTGGGGTTTGACCACCTCGATTCAGACTGCCAAATCTATAGCAGTAGTAGTTAATAATAATTTATTTCCAAAGGCCACCCTGGATAAGAGATTGGGTAGGCTCAGGGGAAAGGAGGCCGAGAAGTCCGCCAATCCAGATGGCAAACCCGGTCCGGTTCCAACAGAATCTGAGGGAGTGCCCACTGACCTGGGCAATACTCCCTTGGGCAAAAGGAGAGCCGATCCTGAGGGGTCTGTTCCATCGAAGAAAGAGGAAATCTGCCGATTTGGATCCAGAACCGAGACGTCCAACCACCGAAGAGATAGCCAGGGTGATGAGCATTGTAGAAACGCTCCGTCCGATTTGGCGCCACTTGGTTCGGTCTGTTCCTCCGGTTCCAGAATATTGTCCAGATGAATTTTATGAATCAGAATGGGAAGGGGAGGAAGAGGACGAGTGGTGGTGGTGGTGGTGGTGGTGGTGGTGGTGGTGGTGGTGGTGGTGGTCTGGATGAGCCCATTGAACCAGACATCTCCCCAGGCAGGCCTTCTAATGTTTCCCGTCCCAGGCTTTGAGTCCCCATCCCACTATTCGTTTTACAAAAAAGTGGCAGAGACCCTCCAGCTCCCTCTGGTTGAAGCTGTTGAGGAACAAGAGTAGCCTGATTTCATAGAAATGATGGACATCCCAGAGTCCAAAAGGCTGTCTATTCCCCTCTATAAATCTCTTGGGAGACGGACACAAAATTCTCAACACCAAATTCTTTACCTTCTGTGGATGAAAGAATGGACAGGAGATAAATGCTTTCAGGCTCAGGTGCAGAGTTCTTGTTCCACCAATTCAGCCATGTTGGGGTAATGCAGGCTGCAGCCTGTGACAAGGCTAATATACCTTTGGCTTCACACCTACAAAGACTTTAGGAAGGTGGGTGCTATGGCCAAAAAATAGTACTTGGCATCCTCCTTGGAACTCAGGCAGGCAAATTATATGGCCTATGCAGCCAGATACCAGAAGTCCAGGTGGGATACTGTTCTGGAACTGGCTAAACAGGCTTCCCTCCAGCTAGCCAAGAAGAAGCTGGAGGAGGTGGCTGCTGATGGGATTGAGGCATCTAAGATTCAATTTCCTGCTGCTGTGGACTCGAATGATGTGGCATCACGAGTCCTGGCTACATTTGTGTCTCTTCGGAGATTTGCTTGGCCCAGATGTACTAACCTCTCTCAGGACACTCTGGCTAAGGCCATGGATTTCCCTGTGGTGGGTAATTCTCTGTTTGGGGAGCAGACAGAGAATTACACGAAAAAGATGGATGACTACTGGACCACCTACAGGAGTGCACAGGCCAGGGAAAGGCAGGCAACTCCTCAGAGGCAGCAGTCTAGGGGCAGGGGCAGAAGGCCTTTCTACCAGGCACAGGCCTCCTCTCCTTTTCCTCAGAGGGGGGTTCTTCAGAGGAGAGGCAGAAGGGGGATGAGCAGGGCTGTATCCTCCTCTCAGTCTAAGGCTCCTGCCAAGCAGACACCCTGATGTGTCAGCGCGGGTCGACTCCCCAATTCCAGTAGGAGGCAGTCTGGCTTACTACTTCCAGGCCTGGAAGTCTGTTACCTTAGACAAGTGGGTTCTGGAGGTAGTAAGCCAGGGACTGGCCCTCAGCTTAAAAACAATTTCCAAAACTGTGGGTAAGATCTTTTCCACCTGCAAACATCTCCAAAACCATTGCTCTAGAGGCAGAGGTTTCCTCTTTGCTGTGTCTGAGCCGTAGAAAGTTCCTACTCTACACAGGGGCAAGGGTCTGTACTCCAGATACTTCCTTACCCCAAAAAAGACAGGGGAGTGGCAGCCCATCCTAGACCCAAGATACTTAAACAACCACCTTGTCAAGCCAAGATTCAAACTGGTGACTCGGGGAGTAATTCTTCCCTCTCTGAGGCCAGGGGATTGGTTAGCCTCCCTGGACCTCAAGGATGCCTACATTCACATCCCAATCAGCAGCTCCCACAGAAAGTACTTCAGGTTTGAGTTGTCTCCAGGCCATTATCAGTTCAGAGCAATGCCCTTCGGCATAACTTCGGCTTCAAGGGTGTTCACAAAATGCCTAGCAGTAGTAGTGGCCTTTCTCAGGAGACAGAATATCTCAATTTTTCCATACCTGGATGACTGGCTCATTGTGGGACAGTCTCCAGACCAAGTCAAGTCCGACCTACAAGTAACGCAACAGTTAATCACTTCCCTAGGGTTCTTTCTCAACCTACCAAAGTCAGTTCTCGAATCAGTGCAACTCCTTACCTTCATAGGGATAGTTGGATACTATCCAAGCAAAGACTTTTCTTCCTTTGGTAAGGGTGAAGGCCCTTACAGACCTTGCTTCTTCCTTTCACCTTCGGGTGTCTCGACCAGCAAAACATTTTCTCCAGCTCCTGGGCCACATGGCAGCTTCCACTTCGGTGGTACAGGGAGCTAGATTTCAAATGAGGGATATTCAGTTCCATCTGAGGTCCTTTTTGGTCCCAGAAAAACGATGATCTAACCAAATTGATTCCAGTGACTCAGACTCTGGTCCAAGCTCTCCAATGGTGGTTGGGTCAGGACAATCTCAGACAAGGAGTCCCATTCATCAGTCAGACTCATTCGGTGGTGTTAACCACAGATGCTTTTCTCCTGGGCTGGGGAGCTCACTTAGGAACTCTCACAGCACAAGGGGTGTGGTCGTCTCAGGAGTCCCTTCTTCATATCAGTCTTTTGGAACTCAGGGCAGTATTCCTGGCTCTCCAAGCCTTCTTGGATTCAGTAAAGAACAAGGTGGTTCAGGTCAGGACAGACAATACCACCACCATGTGGTACATCAACAAGCGGGGAGGCACTCTGTCTACGGCCTTGTGCGTGGAAGTCATGAAAGTAGTGCATTTAGCAGCTGTCTCTGCATTCCTGTCAGTGGGGAAGGCTCCCTCCCTGGCATCTCATCCTGTCTTCTGTAAGTTTTTTAAAGGTTTGGTCCATACCAACCCTCCCTTTAGGGACCCTACCCCTGCCTGGGATCTTAATGTTTGCATTGCTCAGCTCATGCAACCTCATTTTGAGCCTTTGGCTTCAGCAGAACTAGAGTACTTGACTTGGAAAACTGTTCCTGGTAGCTATCACTTCTGCCAGGCATATTAGTGAATTACAAGCTGTCAGTGGAGCTGGATTTTCTCATTTCACAGAGATAAGGTGGCCCTTATAACCAATAGGAGGTTATTACCCAAAGTGGTCTCATATTTTCATCTGAACCAGTCCATGTCTCTTCCTGTGTTTTTTCACTGATCATTCTTCTTCAGGAAAAAGATTACACAGTTTGGATGTTAAGAGGGCACTTGGCTAGTACATAGAACATACTAAGGCACTGAGGTTTGACTGTACAATTGTTTCTCATGGTGAAGTAGGAAAGGGTAAACCTGCTACTAAGAGAACTATTGCCAGGTGGATTGTCTCTTGTATACAATTCTGCTATGAAAAGCTAGGCAAGACATCTCCCTCAGGCCTGAGGGCTCATTCGACAAGGGGTACAGCTGCTTCCCTGGCTGCTGCCAGGGATATACCTTTATTAGAGATGTGCAAAGCAGCCACCTGGAAAACTGTCCATACTTTCACCAAGTATTACTCTCTAGATATCCAGGCTAGGAGTGATGCTAGGTTTGGAACAGCAGTACTGCAGAGCCTATTCCCAAAATAGGTTTGGTACCCACCTCCATGGAGGTACTGCTTGGTTGTCTGCATATGTCAGAATACAGCAAGACTTCATGTTTTAAGAAAAAATTACTCTCCTTAGTAATTGTTTATTCTAATGGAGTCTTGCTGTATTCTGACCCCACTCCCCTCTTGGAACCTGTTTTTGGGAAGTGGTCTGGGAGGTACAGTGTTGCACCTCAGGGGTGTACTTGGCACTCCCCTTTGGAAAAAAGTGTTTTTTTTTTTTTTGGTAGCTATATGTTGGTTCACTACCTGGTTGTTATTTTGGGTTCTTGACTTGAGTCTTTTAGGGGACCCAAAAATGTATTGCCTGTTGGCCATCTTCTTTACAATTTCCACTTAAGTAGAATAGTTAGTATTGCTCGTAAGAATCTGACTGTTGCACTTTGAAGTGCTGCAGACAGAAGTTTGAACCGAGCTCGAGCTCAACATTCTATGCTCATGCATAGAGTTACCTCTTTCCTCTCCGGGGCAGTTCAAGTGCTGGGGCTAATTGCGTGTGTCAGAATACAGCAAGTCTCCATTAGAAGAAACACAATTACGAAGATGAGTAATTCTTTCTTCTTGTCCACCTCCTTTTTTGTGTATGGGTATAGTTGCCAATTCCAATCAGATGGTACATCTTCTGTATCTGGTGACTTGGCAAATAACATTTTTAATGGTTTTGTGGTACTACTTTTCATTTTTTGCAGCATCTGTGCTATTATTCCAGCTGGTCCTGGAGCACTGTATTTTTACAATTTATTTGCTCTTCAGTGATACCTGTAGATTCTGTTTTCACAGATGGATCTGTAAGTGATAATGTTACTGGTTGTATCAAAACCTAAACAAAAATAATCATTGAATCTGCTATTACTGCAGGTTCTGTTAGTCTTATTTTCATGCACTGTTGCGGTTATGGAGTTGCCAAATTTCTTTAAGAATTAATATAGCAGTAAAATAGTTAATTTCGTTGATATGCCATGCTAGCAAAGTTACTTCCGTCGCTTGCCTTGAGATGCACACACATATGTGTGTGTGTGTGTGTGTATTTTTTTTTTTTTGCTGTTTTACATCTCTTCGTGTCTATAAACTTATTTGATTGTTTTCAAACAACATGAAGTCTTGCTGTATTCTGACAATTGCAGTTAGCTCCACTTGAACTGCCCTGGAGAGTGAAGGGTTAAAATTCTATGCCAGGCATAGGACGTTGGGCTCGAGCTCGGTTGAAAACTGTCTGTAATACTTTGAGACCAAACTGTCAGATTCTTTACTCCGCCTCACTGAACAGTCGCTCCGGAGATTTCTCCTTCTGCTCGGTTCAAAGTCAGTTAAAGTTGTCTGTTTTAGTCTGCAATAAGTTCAGTTTGTCTGTTCGGGACTCTGTGTGTGGTACTGTAAGTACTTAGGATGGTTATTGTGTGGAAATTGTAAAGCTTTTTCGGTTGGTTCGGCTGAACTGATCCTTTAGAAAAATCTTTGTAAAAAAGTTTAGTGTGTGGTTACCATCCTTATCGGTTTAAAAAAAAAAAAAAAAAGTGAATTGAATGTGAGAAACCGATAGGGGAGTCTTGCCTGGTGGTTGCGATGTAAAGGGTAAGTTTTGTTAGGTTGGCCATGTCTAAGAAACCCAAGAAAAAAACCAGGCCCACTGGGTTTCAATACTGCAGTGTGTGTGGGGAGGTCTTTGCTAAGGCTGATCCCCACACCACTTTGGTTTACTGTCTGGGGTTTGACCACCTCGATTCAGACTGCCAAATTTGCAAGAATTTCCCTAAGTCTGCTTTGGATAAAAGGTTAGGTAGATTTGGGGATAAGGATGCCGAGAAATCTGCTGACCCAGAAGGCCAGTGCAGTTCGGTTCCTACCAAACCAGGAGTGCCCTCTGACCAGGGCGATACTTCGGGCAAGAGGAGAGCCGATCCTGAGGGATCGGTTCCTATTAAAAGAAAGTGCAAGAATAAATCGGCAGGTTCGGATCCAGACTTTCATGTTCCGACCGGCGAAGAGATAACCAGAGCGATTTGGATTGTTAAATCGCTTTGTCCGGTTCCGACCGATCCGGCGCCTTCTGGCAGGGGTTCGGTTCGGTCAGTTCCCCTGGTTCAGGATTATTCCCCTGAAGATTTTTATGAACCGGAGTTTGATGAGGAGGGGGATTTTGAAGAAGATGTTTGACAGTGAGTCTGGATGTGCCTGTGGAACCAGACATCTCCCCAGACAGACCTTCTGGTGTTTCCCCTCCTAGGCTTTCTGAGTCCCCTCTCCACTTTCTGTTGTACAGAAAAGTGGGTCAGACCCTCCAGCTTCCTATAGAGGAGGCTGTGGAGGATCAGGAGGAGCCTGGTTTTTGTTGAGGTGATGGACATCTGAGTCTGAGACTGTCTATTCCCCTCCATAAGTCCTTTGGGAAATGGACACAAAAAATTCTAAGGTCTCCTAACTCTACCTCCTGTTGACAAGAGAATGGACAAGAGTACACCTTCTCAGGCTCAGATATGGAGTTTTCTATCAGCAGTGCAGCCATGTTGGGGTAGTGCAGGCTGCAGCCTGTGACAAGGCAAACATTCCCTTGGCTTCACCCCGGACAAAGACTCCAGGAAGATAGATGCCATGGCAAGCAGTACATGGTATCTTTGGGACTCAGGCAGACTAGCTATATGGCCTATACAGCCGGGTACCAGACGTCCAGGTGGGACACACTACTGGCACTGGCTAAACAGCCCCAGCTAGCCAAGGAGCTGGAGGGGGGTGGCTGCTGATGGGATCGAGGCATCAAAGGTGCAGTTTCATGCTGCTGTGGACTCCAGTGATGTGTCGTCAAGAGTCATGGCTACATCTGTGGCTCTTGGGAGAATGGCTTGGCTCAGATGTACTAGCCTTTCGCAGGACATGCAGGCTAAGGCCATGGATTTCCCTGTGGTGGGTAATTCTCTGTTTGGGGAGCAGACAGAATTACATGAAGAAAATGGATGAGTACAGGACCACTTATAGGAGTGCCCAGGCCAAGGAGAAGCAGGCAACTCCTCAAAGGCAGCAAGCTAGGGGCAGGCCTTTTCACAGGACTTTCTACCAAGCACAGTCCTCTTCTTTCTTTTCTCAGAGGGGGTTCTTCAGAGGGAGAGGGAGAGGCAGAAGGGGGATGAGCAGGGCTGCATCCACCCCTCAGCCTAAGGCTTCTACCAAGCAGGCACCTTGATGTGTCAGCCCAGGTCGACTCCCCCATTCCGGTAGGCTGCAGGCTGGCTTACTTTGTCCAGGACTGGATGTCTGTTGCCTCAGACAAGTGGGTCCTGGAGGTTGTAAGCCAGGGTCTGGTTCTCAGTTTCAAAAATGTTCCAAAACTGAAACCCAGATCCTTTCCACCTGCAAATATATCCGAAGCCCTTGCTCTAGAGGTAGAGGTTGCCTCTCTACTGGCCTTAAGAGCCATTGAGAGGGTTCCTACCCCATACAGGGGCAAATGTCTGTACTCCAGGTACTTCCTTACCCCAAAAAAGACGGGAGTGGCGACCCATCCTAGATCTAAGATACCTAAACAAGCACCTACTAAAGCCAAAATTCAAAATGGTGACTCTGGGAACAGTTCTTCCCTCTCTGAGGCCAGGAGACTGGCTAGCCTCCCTGGACCTCAGGGATGCCTATTTTCATATTCCCATTAGGTGCTCCCACAGAAAGTACCTCAGGTTCGAATTGCCCTCAGGCCATTACCAGTTCAGAGCAATGCCCTTTGACCTAACTTCAGCTCCAAGGGTGTTTACAAAGTGCCTAGCAGTAGTGGTGGCCTTTTTAATAAGGAAAATAATTTCTATCTTTCCATACCTGGACGATTGGCTACTTGTGGGCCAGTCCCCAGACCAAGTCAAGTTAGATCTGCAGGTTACCCAGCAAGTTCTCACTTCCCTGGGGTTCCTTCTCAATCTTCCCAAGTCAGTTCTCGAGCCACTACAGCTCCTCACTTCTATAGGAGCAGAGCTGGACATGCTCAAGGCAAGAGCTTTCCTTCCCCTGGAGAGGGCAAAAGCCATCTCAGCTGGCCTCTTCCTTCCACCCTCTGGTTTCCCGACCAGCAAGGCATTTTCTTCAGCTTTTGGGCCACATGGCAGCTTCCACGGCAGTGGTCCAAGGGGCCAGGTTTCAGATGAGGGACATTCGGTTCCATTTGAGGACCTTTTGGTCCCAGAGGAAAGATCCTCTTACCAAACGAGTTCCTGTTGCTCAGACCTTAATTCAGGCCCTTCAATGGTGGCAGGACCTGGACAATCTGAGGCACGGTGTTCCATTTGTCACTTATTCACTCTGTGGTTCTTACCACAGATGCTTCCATTTTGGGGTGGGGAGCCCAACTGGATGCTCTCACAGCCCAGGGACTGTGGTCCCCTCAGGAATCCCTTCTTCATATCAACCTTCTTGAGCTCAGGGCAGTACTTCTTGCCCTACAAGCTTTCTCTGTCAGTACAGAACAAGCTGGTTCAGGTCAGGACAGACAACACTACCACCATGTGGTACATCAGCAAGCAGGGAGGCACTCTGTCCATGGCCTTGTGCACAGAGGCCATGAAAATATGGTCCCTGGCTTATTCCGTACAGACCTCTCTGGTAGCAGTCCCCCTCCCAGGAAAGGACAATGTGCAGCAGATGCATTGAGCAAGATTTTCCAGGGCCATCATGAATGGTCTCTGGATCCTTTGGTGTTGAAAGTGATTTTCTCAAGGTGGGGCACTCCAGAGATCTCTTTGCAGCCCCAGACAATCACCAACTTCCTCTCTTTTGTTGCAGACCTCCAGTCTTGGTTCAGTCCCTCTGGATGCTCTGATTTTGAACTGGGAAGGGACATTTCTTTTATGCCTTCCCTCTACTGTTCAAGGTTCTAGTCAAGGTAAGGTCACAACATTGCAAAGTGATTCTGATTGCTCCAGTCTGGGCCAGGCAGCCTTGGTACCCCCTGTTGCTGTCCCTAGCAGTCCATCTTCTCCTGTCTCTTCCCAGGAATCACAACCTGTTAACCTCCTCTCAGGGGAGGATTTGGTACCCCAATCTTTGGTCACTCAATTTCAAGGCATGGCTCTTGAAGAGTTAGAGTATGCAGACTTGCATCTGTCCCAAGGGGTTCTGGATATTCTCAAAGCTTCTCGAAAGCCTGCCAGCAGAAAAACTTACAACTCCAAATGGAAAAGGTTCAGCATTTGGTGTTCCAAGTAGCATATATCCCCAGACACTGCTGAGTTGTCTACAGTCCTGGATTATATGGTTCACCTTAATGGCTTAGGCCTCAAACCAGCTACTCTTAAAATTGATTTGTCAGCTGTTTCTGCTTTCCTGTCAGTGGGGAAGCCTTCCTCTCTGTCATCTCACCCTGTATTCTGTAAATTTTTCAAAGGATTGCTTCATACCAATCCCCCTTTTAAGGATCCTGCTCCTGCCTGGGATTTGAATATTTGCATTGCTCAGCTTATGCAACCCCTCCTCTTTGAGCCTATGATCTCAGCAGAGCTCAAGTACTTGACTTGGAAAACTGTGTTTCTAGGGACATGGATATGTTGTTCAATCCACACTTACTGGCAGGTTCCTTGCCGCTTTAAATCTTGCCTTAAGGTCTTCAAGCTGGCTCCTCCCACCCACCCAGGTGGTAAAACTCTCGGCTCCGCCCTATGATGCCAGATCATCCTTACCGCTTGGAAGCTCAGGTTCCCTCCTTATCGCTCTGCGTTTTAGGCCTGGATCCAGACTCTTCAGTCAAACCGAAACTCATTCTAAAGTTTAAAAGACTTCAGTCTTCTTTTTCCCTCGCGGCTGCGATGGACAAATAGACTCCCAGATTTCGTTAGTGCTTCTGTGGGCAGAAGATGTCCCGGACCGATCCGCACTCCACGTGTGTTTATTGCCTTGGACTCTGCCATGACTCACAGGCTTGTGAGTTATGCAAATCCTTTTCGGCCTCGGTCTTGGAGGACCGCGCTGCCCGATTGCTGTTGGGGTGACTTGAGAAACGTTACCCTCCAGTCAAGTCTAAGGAGGCCTGTTGGGCGGTGTCCATGGCGGCAGGCTCGGCAGAACAGCTAGAGCAGATGATCGCCCTCGAGGAGGAGGTGGCCCAGGCCTCATCATCCTCTGTCGCGGCATTTATCCCGCTCTCCTTGGGTTCTTCCTGTACAGCTTCTTTTAAGGAGCTTTGCCAGTCCCTCTCCACCAAAGGAGAAGGGCCATCGGGACATTCCCCCTCAGTCCAAAAAGGACTCCAAAGTTAAGTCCCACCGTCTACGTTCGTGGGAGTGAGAGGTTCCCTTCCCCAGATAGTTGACACTACTTCAGTCGAGGTTGCGGCTAAAGCCGCTGGCTTCACGGTGTTCCCATCAGGTTAGCCGGCCGAGACAACCATCGACGCGATCGAGATTTTTCTCGACCCGTCGGACAGTATGTCGACTGAAGAAGCAGACAACCCTTCTTCACCAGTTCCCCCAGTAGAAACCGAGGACTTGCCTGTGCCTCCTGTGCTGGAGTCCCTGGTTAAGGTCCCTGAACCGAGGGAGGAGCGTTTTTTTCCCCTGCCCCTTTTCTGACCCACCCTCTGAATCCCTGAAGGTCTCTGTCTCTGACCTCTTCCAGGTCCAGCTGACGTCGGTGGTCTCAGCACCATGGAAAGCGGCGGCGCCGCTCATCCTCATCGTCCTCTTCGGAGGATAGGCTCCGATGCAATGGTTATGGGCACTCACGGATTTAATGTGGCAGCAGCTCTGTTGTCCTGGAATAAGCCGACTCCATCGCCTTCTCCGGCCATTAAGTGGCTGTCACCAGAGCGGCCAAAACAACCACTCATAGTAGTCAAGGAGCCGAAGCCGGCACCGGTTGTTTGGCTGAAACTGGCTGCGCCACCCATTGTGGTGGAACCTCTGCCTCCACAACCGAAGACTGGGGCCCCGACCTAAGGAATCTGTCTGGTCAGGGTTTTCCCCATAGGTTGTCTGTCACCCTCACTCCCGATCGACTTCGGCAGGTGGAGGGTGGCTCAGGCACTCAGCAGCTGTTCGCAGACTCCTCGGAGTTTGTCGACAATGACTCCTTGTTCTCCAGGCCGCTTGACTTGGATTCCACTGGGGGTCACTTGGTGGACAAGAGCCCATCGTCGTTCCTTGGAATGCTTTGACTCATCTCAGAGTCCACTGGGATGAAGCTTGAACCAGTTTTAAAATGGGCAGAGTATCCCTTCACAGAGATACTGAACTCGGGGGATTCTCCTACAGAGGCCTTCCCAGTGGCTGAAGCCATTGTTGGCCTGGCCTTGGAGCAGCGGCCAGCTTCTTGTCCAGCACCTTTGGCCAGGATGGCTCGGAAGTATGCTTCTCCCTACCGGTTCACTCTCCGGTATCTTGGAGCACCCATCTGCGGAGGGGTTAGTGACTGACTGTGTTTTCCGGCGTTCCGGGAATGCTCGGGATGTGGACAAGCCACCCAACAAGGAGTCCAAGAATTGATTCATCTGGCAGAAAGCCTGCGCAGCTTCCCTCCCAGGTCTCGCTAGGGCTAGCTCGCTGTCCTGATGGCACACCTTTTGGGCTTCCTGGATGAGGTGATTCCTCATCTTCCGGCTGACCTTCAAACGATGGTCAAGCAGGTGTGGGATCAGGGAAGGGCTGTGGCCAAACAGCAGCTCCAAACTTCCTTGGACATCGCTGACTCGTGTGCCCGGTCGATAGCGGCTGCAATGGTCATGCGCCGCAGAGCTTGGCTGCAGATCTCAACCTTTGCGGCGGATACTCAGCACAAGCTGGCAGACGTTCCCTTCCTGGGTACCGACTTGTTCGGACCCGGCGTGGAGGGTCAGCTTCAACGGATCGAGAAGTCCAACGCCACCTTGGACTCGGTCACGTCTGCCCAGAAGGACAAAGGCCGCCAGCAGCAGCGTAAGCCCTTTTGTCCTGCAGCACGTCCGCCCAGCAACACCAGCATCGGGCCAGCAGGCTCGCACTTGGCACCCCAATGCCAAGTCTGCAGCTTCCTCCAGCAGGAAGCTGGGAGGAAAAGGTCCAGGCGGCTCCTCGGCTGGCCGTTCAAGCCTGCCCAGTGACTGGTTGAGGGGTGTTGCTCCCAACCTTGTCACTCCTCCCCAGGTTCCCCCTGTGGGGAGACGGCTCCGCCACTTCCTTTCCGCCTGGTCCATTATCACCATGGACAGCTGGGTGTTGGAAGTGATCAGCAGGAGTCTGCCTCTGGAATTCGAGCAGTCCCCACCCTATCGAGCCATCGCCCCACGGGGGGCTACGGGTTCCGCAGCCTCTTTGTTGGCTCGTTGAGCCGACATTGCCCTGCTCCTCCAGAAGGAGGTGATCAGGGAGGTGGCGGACCCTCCTGAAGACCCAGGATTTGTGTCCAGGTACTTCCTGGTCCCAAAATGGATGGGGGGCTCTAGCGCCCCATTCTCGACCTACACGACCTGAACAAGTTCCTAAGGTCTCGCACCTTCAGGATGGTCACTCTGGCTCAGATCATTCCATCCTTGGAACGAGGCATGTGGTTCTGTTCTCTGGACCTTCAGGATGCGCTCTTAACGTCCCAATCCATCCGTCTCCTAGCGATTCCTCCGCTTCCAGGGCAGAGGTATCCCTTCACGAGTTCCAGGCCATGCCCTTCGGCCTCTCTCCAGCTCCCAGGGTCTTCACAAATGCATGGCAGGGGTGACAGCATTCCTCATGGCCTTGACAAGGGTCGGTGTACCCTTACCTGGACGACTGGATGATTGCAGCCCCCTCCAAGTTGGAGGTGGAGTGGTCCAGGGATCTGACCCTCCAGGTCTGCTCTGATTGGCCTCCTCATCAATGAGGCCAAATCGGAACTCGTGCCATCGCAGGCGATTCAATTCATCGGGGCAGAGCTCGACTCTCTTCGAGCCAGAGCATGGCTCCCGGCGGACAGAGCCGAGGTCCTTTTCTCCATTGCCCAATCATTTCTGGTTGGGCAGTTGCACCCTGACCGGGACTTCCTGCACCTTCTGAGCCTCATGGTGGCGTGCACCAGCGTGGTCCATTGGGCCCGCTGGCATATGCGCCCCCTACAATGGGGGCTGGCCCGCTAATGGTCACAGTGCTCCGGTCCTCTGGACTAGCCAGTGACAGTGACTCAGGAGATGGGGAACGGCCTCCAGTGGTGGCTTGTTCCAGCTCATCTGCAGGAGGGTATCCCATTTGTCTGCCCCGAGACGACAGTCACTCTGATGACTGACTCCTCTCTGATGGGTTGGGGTGCCCATCTGGGGGAGCTCAGAACTCACGGCCTTTGGTCCCCTCAGGAGTCTCAATGCCACATCAACCTGGTGGAGCTTCGAGCGGTCCAGCTAGCCCTCACTGCCTTCGCTCGGTTTGTACGGGGTCAAGTGGTCCAGGTCCAGATGGACAACACCACTACCATGTACTACCTAAACCATCAGGGCGGGATGCACTCCTTGCCTCTGTGCAAGGAGGTTCTCCGCACTTCGTCTCTTGTGATAAGCCTGGAGGCGGATCTCCTAGCCATCCATGTAGCAGGAGCCTCCAACACTCTGGCCGTGCCCTCAGCCTGATAGGTGCTGCATCTCATGAGTGGCCTCTCCTGCTTGAGGTAGTACAAGATCTGTTCTCCCACTAGGGCACTCCTCAGGTGGACCTGTTTGCCTCCAGGGAGAATGCGAAGCTGAGGCTGTTTCATGCCCGTCCCCCTCAGCAGGACTTGCTGCAGGGGGATGCCTTCTCGAGGCCGTGGACCCTGGGCCTCTTCTACACCTTCCCTCCATTTCCCTTGGTCCACAAGGTGCTTCTCAACGCGAAGAGGGACAAGATGCAGGTGATTCTGGTAGCCCCAGACTGGCACTGCCATTTCTGGTACCCAGATCTCGTCAGCCTCAGCTCCGATCTCCCTAGGCGGCTTCCAGCCCGCCCGGACCTGATCTCAGTCAGCAAGGGGAAGGTACTCCACCCGAACCTTCAATCCCTGCACTTGATGGCCTGGTTCCTGAGCGGCTAGAGTTCCAGGCCTTGGGTCTTTCGGACGAGGTCCTCAACGTTGTTGAGTCATCCCGTAAGGAGTCGACCAGAAAATGCTATGCCTTCAAATGGAAGAGATTCTCCATTTGGTGTCAGGATAAGGGGCTGGACCGTTCCTCCTGTTCTTTGGCTAGCATTCTGGACTACCTGTGGTGCCTTTCTCAGCTAGGGCTTCGGTCGACGACCCTTAAGGTGCACCTGGCAGCCATCTCTGCTTACCGGGCGTGGGCCGTCAAGCAGTCTGTGGCACAGGAGAAGGTGATCGGGTGCTTTTTCAGAGGCCTTGATCACATATCCCCTCCGGTGAGAGAACCTCCACCTCCGTGGGATCTACTGCTGGTATTGGCTAAGCTCATGGGCATGTCATTCGAACCGATGCACAGGTGTGACATCTCTTACCTGTCGTGGAAGACCGCCTTCTTGGTGGCTATCACATCAGCCAGAAGGATGGAAGAGCTCCAGGTGCTTTCCATAGAGTCTCCTTATCTGGTCTTCCACAGGGACAAGGTTGTCCTGCGCCCCCACCCGCAATTCCTTCCAAGGCGTGTTGTCCGAGCTCACCATAACCAGGTGTTGACTCTCCATGGTGTTCTACCCCAGTCGCACTGGATGTCAATATAGGCTTCATACTTGGACCCAGAAGAGCACTGTCTTACTATAAGGAGCGGACGGCTGAAGTTCGGGGAGAGGTTCTCCAGCTGTTTGTCACCTTCGCTGAAGCCACACCTGGCAGACCTGCAGCCAAGCGGACGATAGGCAGGTGGGTCACCTCCTGCATAGATCTCTGCTATAGGTTGGCGGGCATGGAGTCTCCCAAAGGGATAAGAGCTCATTCTACCCGCCATACCACTGCTTCGGTGGCTGCTTCTAGGGATGTCCCTATCCAGGAAATCTGCAGGGCTGCTACCTGGAAGTCAGCACACACCTTTATTACCCACTACCACATCAACCTTGAGTCACGCAGGGATGCTGGTTTTGGGACCTCGGTTCTCCAGTCCTTACTCCCAAGTAAGGGGTGCGTGCCTTGCCTGCCTCCTCCCAGAGAACTGCTAGGAGTCTGCCAGTAAGGGTGGATTGAACAACATATCCATGTCCCTAAAAATACAGGTTGCTCACCTGTAACAAGAGTTCTAGGAGTGGTATCTGTTCATCCACACAACCCACCCGACCTCCCCGCTTCACGCAACCTGGCTTCCAACAGGCTAAATCTGGCGTCATGGGGTGGAGCCGAGAGTTTTAGCACCTGGGTGGGTGGGAGGAGTCAGCTTGAAGACCTTCCGGCAAGATTTAAAGTGGCAAGGAACCTACCAGTAAGTGTGGATGAACAACACATACCACTCCTAGAACTCCTGTTACAGGTAAGTAACCTGTATTTTTGGTTGCTGTTACCTCTGCCAGACGTATCGGTGAATTGCAAGCCCTGTCAGTTGAGCCTGACTTCACTTCATTCCATAGAGATAAGGTGGTCCTTGGAACCAATAGAAGGTTCTTACCCAAAGTGGTTTCTAATTTCCCCTTAAACCAATCTGCCTCTTCCTGTGTTCTTCACTGATCATACCTCCTCAGGAGAGCGGAGGCTACACAATTTAGATGTTAAAAGGGCCCTTAGTTACTACACAGAACGTACAAAAGGTCACAGGTTTGACTCCCTCCAGTTGTTCCTCATCTATGGGGAAGTAGGTAAGGGCAAACCTGCCACCAAGAGAACCATTGCCAGGTGGATTGCGTCCTGTATCTAATTCTGCTATGAGAAACTGGAAAAAATTTCACCCTCGGGCCTGAGGGCTCATTCCACTAGAGGTACAGCTGCATCTCTGGCTGCGACCAGGGATATTTCTTTGTTAGAAATTTGCCAAGCAGCCACCTGGAAAACGGTTCATACCTTTACCAAGCATTACTCTCTGAATATCCAGGCTAGGAGTGATGCTAGGTTTGGCACAGCAGTACTTCAGAGCCTATTCCCAAATGTAGGTTCGGTCCCTCCTCCTTGGAGGTACTGTTTGGTAGTCTGCAATTGTCAGAATACAGCAAGACTTCATGTTTGAAGAAAAAATTACTCACCTTAGTAACTGTTTCTTCTAATGGAGTCTTGCTGTATTCTGACCTCCTTCCCTGCCTCCTATCTCGGAACCTATTTTTGGAAGTGGGTGGGCAGGTGCAGTGTTGCACCCCTGGGGTGTTTTCAGCCCACTTTCTGTTGTGTTGGGTGCTTTGTGTTTGATTAGTTAAAAGTTGTTATGCTTGGTTTTTGGTCTTTGGGTTTCCTGACTTGAGTCTTTTAGGAAATCTAAAGCCTTTGTTGCCAGTTGGCTAGTAGGAATTTTACAATTTCCACATTATCTTGTCGGTGAGTTTTAGCTCGTAAGAATCTGGCGGTTTGGTTTCAAAGTATTACAGAGTTCTCAACCGAGCTTGAGCCCAACGTTCTATGCCTGGCATAGAATTTTAACCCTTCACTCTCCGGGGCAGTTCAAGTGCTGGAGCTAACTGCAATTGTCAGAGTACAGCAAGACTCCATTAGAAGAAACACAATTACTAAGGTGAGTAATTTTTTTCTTTTGCTTTATTTATTTGAATGTTTGTGACCAGGAGAAGCATGCAGAGTTGCGGCTCGTTTCCAGATGCAACCCGGCGGGAAGAGAAATATTTGTACAGATCAGGGCTCTTGGATGTGTGTACCTGCGTCCTTCATGCACATTTTGTACGGGATGCTAGGGATTTTTCTTCGAAGTCCCAGAGACGCTTAGCCACCAAGCCCCAGGAGTCACTTTAGAGAGCTGTGGCCCCCCCCGCCAGCACTGCTTGTACTGTAATGTTCTGTAGAGCGGGGGGGGCACACTCCATTAGTTTTTATTGGGGCATTTTAAACTACCTTATTTGTTTGAGGGTGATGGCAAACAATTTATGGCCACTGATCAACTAACAAAGCACTTGTTAGGTGAGCAGTGGCCATAATTTGTTTGAATTCACCTTCCGAAACATAACAAAAAAAAAAAAAAGTTTAAAATGCCCCAATAGAGGGCTTCATTCCGCATCGTCACATGAGTGACAGTATTAGAAGGCTTTTAAACATTGTGCAATCTGGCAAGCCCCAGACCCAGCCTTGGCCATCTTCTTGGCATCGGAAAAAGCCTCTGATAGGCTTAACTGGATATACCTCTCTTTGAGGTACTACGCAGAATGGGATTTGAGGGAAACTTAAATTGGATTAAAATGCGTTATCGGGGTCCTAGAGTGAGAGTGAATAGTACCATCTAATCCCCCTTCTACATAACTAGAGGGACATGGCAGGGGTTGTCCGCCATCGCCCTTGCTCTTTGCAATTAGTATGGAGCCCTTAGCCCAAGCCATTAGGCAACACTACAAAATCGAGGGTATAGAAATTCAAAATACATCCCACAAGATATCCCTCTACGCAGATGATGCCTTGATATACCTAGGCAATCCGGAGGCAGCTCTTCCACTTAACACTCTTAGAACACTTTGGTGCCGTTCTTGGCTTTAAAGTCAACTTAACAAAATCCAAATTGCTTCAAGTGGGGGGGTGGGCTCCATCTGGACCTGAGGAAGAGGGTTCCATTTAAATGGGTGGAACACAAATTAAGATATTTGGGAATACAAATCCCTACACATCCGACTCTTTTTCATAAACACAACTATGAGGCCCTGGGGCAACAGATAAAAGTAGCAGGGATTGACAAATTTCAAAATTACATGCTAGTCCAGGACAACTGGCCTAGCAAAAAATGGTAGCCCCAGTGTTCCAAGTGGTAGTCCGTGATCGGAATGCTATATTTCAAGGGAAATTTATAAAAACAAACTTATGGAGCAACAATGTACAAGGTGGTGTGTTGTATTATTAATACTTTATAGCTGTAGGCCTGTTTATTTACTTAGGATAGCCCAGCTGAGATGCAACTCTTGTTAGTTAGGTCCTGCTCCTGACAATTTACATTACTCTTTATCCCATGGCAGGCTCCAGCAGCCCCAGCCTTACCCAACACACCAGATGCAGTTTCCCTCCTAGCTAGCACACCACAAGAACAGACTTTTTTTTTTTTTCTTTTAATTTTGTTCTTTTCATGGAGCAGATTTATTGGGCAGTCAGCAGGTATTCATGTCTAATGACAACATCGTTGATCAGCAGCTTGAGCGCCCTTGCTCGTTGCTCCCGCCTCTCCCCCTCCCAGCTCACCATTGTCAATCACCCTCCCTTTCAGTTGTTAAATATACATATATGTACATTTTTTTTCATTTATTTTTCAGGGGCTGGTGGCACACACTTAATGCAGAACTCCCAACAGCCACAAAAACACAAAAGTGTTGTGCCGTTCCTCCGCATTCCAGGACTCTACCACAGCACACATTCTTTGCTTCCCCGCCTCCTCAATAGCAACAGGGCACCTCTTTCTCGTCGAATGACTGCCTAGCCTTACAAACAACAACTCACCGCCATGGCTAACAGGTTAGCTTTACAATCATTGTCTTCTGCTCCTCTTCCCTGCCCGCTCTCGCTCTGGCTGCTGGTTCTGGCTGCTCCCTACTTCTCTCTCCTCAGCGCTCGCTCTCGCTCTCCCGACTCCTGTTACCAGCAAGCGTCGACTTGCAAGCGTTTTGCCCATCATCACTGCCAGTCTGCTCTTGCCCCTGCCTGACTGGACGCAGCACACAAAGTGGAGTTTAATGCAGCTCTTTCCATTGCTGCCCATGCTGTCACTCCAACTGCTACAGCCACATCAATCGGGTTCCTGCATTGGTTGCTCATGGTCCCGCCACTGTGATTTCACCACTCGCTCCCGACACTACCCACATCACATAATACACAACCCGGAGTCCCAGCAGCAAAAGTAGAAGGAACGGACCCTAGTGGCAAACTGCATGAAATGCAGGTAAAAAATACAATTTAATTGCTTTCATTTGCTGGTTGTCCAGGGATAACCAGCTATGCAATAAATGCTTGTCCCTGTCCAAAAACTGATAGCCCCGGATGTCGGGCTATGGGATTTGTCGATCCCTGAAAAGTAGACTTTAATAGATGGACACGGATACCTTTTCATGTTCACAAATAGATTAGAAACAATTAAACTGAACATTCTGCCAAGGTTCCTTTTCCTGTTTACGAACCTTCCCCTCCAAATTCCCCAAAAAGATTGGAAAGACCTTTTTAAAAAAAAAAAAAACTCAGACTTTATTTGGTCAGGCAAATGCCCGAGTTGGCTGGGAAATTTTGACAGAGGAGAAATCCAAGGCTGGGATGGGACTCCCTGACTTTTCAAAATACTATTTAGCAGCCCAAATTTTGGCCCGGGGGAAAAAAACACAGGTAGCTGGAGATCGAAGAACAGGAATGCGGACCTATCCCATTTAACATCCTACCCTGGTTGGCTCAAGTGAATTACCTAAAAAACATAAAAAAATAAGTTTACACGGCACACACTCTGTGTGGCTAGAAGCCAGACAAAACTGGGAAACAATCTGCCCAGTGTGGGAGTATATTCCTCTATTCCTCTAACCTACCTCCCAAGATTCCCAGTGCAGGTGAACAACCATTACTTCTTCAGATGGGTGACTAATGAGCTCAGATACCCTCGGCAATTGGTGGAAGGGAACAGTCTAAAGTCTTTTTCGCATATGCAGGTGGAATTTAGATTACCTAACATAGATGCTTTTAAGTTTTACCAGTGTGCACACTATATCACCATTAACATTGGTTTGACAGATTTAACGCAGGGTCCGGTGACTCCCAACTTATTAACCCACCAAAGGAGTATTCTGGGAGACACCAGATCTTATATCATTGATTTATAAAGAATTAGTGGAGAACGGAGGGGCCCTGGCAGTACAGAGAGTGGAACACAAATGGGAACTTAAGGCTAATCTAAGTATCTCAGAGAAGGAATGGCAGTACATCTGGCGAGGTATACATAAAACAACTAGTTTCCCTTCCTGGAGAGAATTTAGATGGAAGGTTAACATTCGTTTTTTCAGAACCCTGACCATCTCACCACATTATGCAATGTCTGCCTCAAACAAATGTTGGAGGAGTTGTGGACAAACCGGAACACATTACCGTATTTTTTGGGGGTTGCCCTTTAATTTCCTTATTCTGGAACACAGTAGCTCAAGAGCTTTCCCAGATCTTTGCGCGGGATTCCTGTCATGGAGCAGTTGCTCTGCAACTGAACCTGAAAGAATAGACTCTCCTAAGTAATCGTGCCTCTGGAGGAGATCCTGGTTCTACTTTCTCATCTCGGGGTGGGGTGGGGTGGGGATATACAATGCTCAGGGTTTTTTTTTTTTTTTTTTTTAAGGGTCTGGCTGTTACCACTTCACAAAGAGTTTTATCTTTTATGATCTATTATAGTCTTAAAGTCTTATAATGCACCAGATTTGGGTGGCCTTGTCTAGGATTCTGGTTTGGTAAATAAATTAAATTAATTGGACATTCAAAGGACTTAATTAAGGAAAGAACTTGTAGATTGTGACTAACTGAAGCTGTGTATGCCTGTTTGTTGAGAATGTATTGCAAAGACTGAAGTTATGTTCTCAATAAATTACATTTTTAAAGTAAAAAAAAAAAAAATAAATGCCCCAATAGAAACTAATGAAGCGCACCCCCATGCTCTACAGAATATTACAGTACAAAGCAGTGCACACGAAGGGCAAGCTCCATGTATGAATGAGGGCCCCCTGGAAATTTTCCAGGGACTCCCACTTTTGGGCTGTGGACCCAGCTTTTTTTTTTTTTTTTTTTAAATCCAGTCCCGGACCCCCAAATGAAAAGTCCTACCAAGAGCCCTGCAGATATAAACTGACTTGCAGAACCAGATTAAGCTGCTGTTGGTATTTTTTTGTGCATGGGGGGAATTTGGCCAGGACACCGGGGGAAATTCCCCTACTCTTCCAGCAGGGGGATTGACTTCCTAAGAGCAGAGTGGAGGGACCCAGTTGGGAGCCGGACAGAGGAGGAGGAAATGCTGATTTGGCAGGTGAGATGTTGCAGGAGAAGGGAGCATTGTGTGTGTGATGGCTGACGATCCTGAGAATGTTCAGTTGGAGCATGGACCTACAGGAGTGCAAATCTCCCTTCCTGTGGGTCTGGAGCAGGAGATAATCTTGGAAGAAATGCTGGTTGATGATCCGTGTGTAGAGCTGAAGAATGGTGAAACTACTGATGGATTTCTGGACTTCCAGGCAGCAGGCCTGCAGCACGAAGTGGAGTTTGTGCAAGCCCTCAGCATAGCACAGCAACATCGGTTGCTGATGGTTCTTTCAACTCCAGGTCGTGGTATACGGCAGCAGCCGCTTGTGGAACAGATGGAGGTTATGGATACTGCAAACACCCATTCGCAGGTAAAACCTGTGGTAGCGGTCAATCTATGTAGTAAAAGCCCTCCTTGGGGTCTGGTTACGGAACGGCTGCTTGATGATGCGCCAGCTATTATGGGAGTAGGCAGGCTTGAGAAGATCACTGATACAGTGAAGGTTTCCATGGACAGTTCTCCCATAGTGAGTACAAACCACGATATAGTTGCAGCGGGTGTAGATACCTATGAAATTACCATACCTACTGAAAATGCAGATGCTGTTTGGCCCCTTGTCATGTTCCACTGATTCCACAGGACTTACTAACAAGTATCATAGAACCGATCACAGATTTAGAGATCCGAGGAGTTATTTGTTCGCTGCGAAACAGTGTCCCTCCAGGACCAGATGGCCTCACCTTGGAATTTTGTAAAACCTTCATGTCTGATTTGGTGGAGATTCTCCGTGTTGTCTTCAATTCAGTCTTGGATGGAATTGACATAGCACCACAATTTGGACAAGCTATTCAAATTTTTCTGTATAAAAAAGGGGATAGGAAACTGTTGAAAAACTGGCGACCACTTGGTTTGAGTACGGATCTCAAGATTTTAATGAAAATTTTAGCTCTTTGGTTGGGAACTGTTGCTTCTTGTTATTGACCCTAGCCAAGTTTGTACTATTAAGGGGAGGAAGATTACTGACCACCTCATTCTGTTGCGGGAGATTTTTTCACAAGAACAAAAAAAATTACACGAGTATATAATCAGTTTCGATCAAGAGCAAGCCTTTGATAGGATTCCCAGTCTTTATTTACAACTGGTATTAGAAAAATATGGTATTCTAAAATTTTTTGTTACCTGGCTCATGAGGTTATATGTGATGGCCTCCTCGAATCCGGTGACAAATGGATATATGGGTCGGCCTGTGCATATCATTCGGGGAGGGGGGGTCTGACAGGGACGCCCGATGAGTCCGATTTTTATATAATTTTTGTTTAGACCCATTATTAAAATTGATGCAGCACACCAGCCAAATTGAGTCTTCAGATACCGGGAATAGTGGGGTTCACAACCTTGGCTTATGCAGATGACGTGTGTCTTCTCATAGCAGATAGAATTTCAGTTGAATGTGCATTGGATGTGGGTCACCATTTTTCTCGATGGGTTCTGCTTTAAATCATAGTAAATGTAGGGGATTTATCTTCAGTGATACTGTACGGCTGGAAGACGTACAAAGTTTCTATAACAAATACTTATTACTGTTTTGGGTTTGAAATTTGGGTAATATAGATATGGCTAAGGAAAATTGGCAAGATGTATTGGCCAAAAGTAATGAAAAAATTCAGATATGGAAGAGATAGCAGCAAACAAAGAAGAAAGTGTCAATCAAAATCTTTTTTTTACCACAGTTGACATATGTAGGGGCTGTTTTCCCACTCCCTGGTTTTTTTGGATGTTACTCTCCTTGGCCAAACGTTTCAGCTAGTGTGGAGTAGTAGTCTAAACCCGATTAAAAAGAGACGTTTTGTATCGGGATTACAAACTTGGAGGCCTGACTTTATGGAATCCGATTAGCTATTTTTTTTTTTAGCTTGTTTTTTATATAACAGTCTTGACATTTTTGTTACCGGGAGAGAGACCTGGTAACAAGTAGTGGCTATAAGGTTGAACCCCTTGCTTCAGTTATGGAGACAAGGACCTTTAAAAGTGCGTAAGCAGAACCGTTGGCTTCTATTTTTGGTATATTTGCTAGATAAATTGAGACGTTGGGAGCTTACTTTCTCACAGGTGGCTGTCCTGCGTAGTAAACTGATTTCTGAGGGGATATAATCAGGCTCCTACTTGATCCCTATAGTTTATCCCACTATTTCTCAGAATAAGCATCAATTAATGGAACTTTATCTTGTAGATAAACGCACCCCTCCACGTATGTGGGACGTGGTGTGGTTAAGTGCGCATGGGCGTTTGGGGGTAAAGGGTAATTCAGAGCACAAATGCATAGAACGAATGTGCCCTAGGGAGCAATATGATGTACAGCTTGAGACCATGGAGCATTTCTTTATTAGATGTAGCTACGCTAAGGAAATGTGGAGAGTGATTGCTCAAAGGTGGGGGGGAGGAGACCTGTATTTCAGCTACTTATGAAAATGGCATTACAGGCACTATTCCTTATCGGTTACTATTGAAGCCGGCACTATTCAATTATTGTTTACGTGCATAAAGTTTCTTTTATGGCAGACTCGCTGCAGATATGTTTTACAAAAAAAATTATTGCACCTGAAATTTTGGTTTTAATGATCGAGAAAGAAATAGTTACACAGATGCAATATGATTTAAAAAAAAAAAAAAAAAAAAAAAAAAAAAAAATGTTGACTTGGGAACAGTGGAAAAAGAGATGGAAGGCAGTGCACTTTCTTAGTTTGGACTAACGGCGTAAGGAAGAAGTTTTGCTGTGGTTGTCGGATATCGGAACATGATACCCTGAAGATTAATTGAACATTGTGGACTGTTTGTTTTACTATCTCTGTGTTTTTTTTCCCCCTTTTTTTCTTCTTTTTCCCCTTCTATGGGTATGACATCCTCCAGAAGTAGTATTGCTGTGTTTCCTTATGATGTTCTGTACAGAATGTGTGGTATCATACTTAATTCATTTCCTTTCTATTATATTGTTTCAGGATTTGTCATTTTGTATGTTTCATGATTGGTACCTGTTTCTGTACTTTTTTATTTTGCAATAAAGTTTCCCCTACTTTTTGGCAGTGGGCGCTGTGACTGGTGTGGTTTGGCCAGTCTCCCCTGGAGAATGATGGAGCAGGCCTCCTTTTCGGTCTCAGGAAATTTAAAGGCTTTACCCGGAGTAAATATCGTCGAGGAATCCCAATCAGAAATGGAGATTACAGGAATGGAAGAATCTTCTGTGGTAGAAGGATGCAGAGAAATGGAGAATACAGATGGAGGAGAAGGCGGACTCTCATCCCCCGCCTTGCTACGGATGCTGCAGGAGGAGGAGTGGAGGTTCACCAAGTGTAGGAACCAGATTCAGTAAGAATTGAGACGGGAGGAGGTAACAGTCTGGCACACAGGTGCATCATGAAACTGGGTTGGGGAGGTAGGTCGTGCTCGTTGCTTCAACAAGGGCAGACCTAGAGATGATCCCAGATGGCAGAGGAGCAACAATCGGCTCTTCAGAGCTGCAGGTAAATTGCTCTCCCAAGTGCTGTGGCTCCGGATGGGAGTACTTTGGAGGAGAATCCAGGAGCATCCAAAGGGGAAAAGAAAGCGTGTGAAACCTGTAATAATTCATTAAATACTTGAACAGATGCATTTCAGCAGAAGCAGGGTTGGGAGCTACTGCTCCTATCTCGCTGTCACAGCATGTAGTCTTCTCGATTGGGGTTTCAACTAGCTGCCCTGAAAAAAAGCAGCTGCAGCAAAGGTTTTGGCTGAGAAACATAAGTGAAAAGGCAAGCTGGGCACGAGAGAAGTGGGGCCAGTGGAAACGCCACCAACCCCAGAAATAAAAATCCTCCTATTATTGCCCCAGCAGATGCTCTGGAATGGGTATGTTCGGCCCTACAAAGTGCTGCTTGGTTAAAAACAGGGCAAGGGTGGGACCCAAATCTGCTAAAGTCTTTGGGAGAGGAGGAAACTGGTCTCATGGATATTACTCCAGAAAGCCCCACTAGGTTGGGAAAGAATGAATACCCTGAACTCTCATCCCCTAGGGCAACAAACTGTGCCTAGCAGAGTTGGGGATGTGCAACAGGCCCAAAACAATACCCAAGACCTAATAGCAGATATTAGGGATTTGGAGGGAGAAAGTGGAGAGCATGAAGCCCCACAGCAAGAGGATGGGTTTTCAGCTACGGAACCTCAGAATACAAATTAGTCTACTGTTTCTAGTTTAGAAACCCCAGAAGAAGCAAATTGAAGGGCTCACTGGGTGGCCACAGAATGGGAGGGTGGTCAAAGATCAAGTGTATGGAGTACCAATGTGAAGGAAAGTCTCTTTCCAGAGGCTATGAAATTGGCCTCAGAACCTGCAACACGCAGGAACGCTGTAAGTTTTTAAGATACCGGGGAAATATGGATGACATTCCAGACTGCCTATTTGTAGGCAGAGCACTCCTCAAAACTAGTACGAAATACTATGTTTACGAAATTTATGCCCCGAGCCACATGCCAGGGCACATAATTTATGATGTGAACTTCAAACACCCGGCAGGTCTTGAACGGTTTTGGAAACAATATCAGTTGTTAAAAAAACACAGCCCTTTGGAAACCCTGCGTGACCATTCCTTTGACAAAACCCTCCTTAAAACGTATTACTGTTCTCTTTAGCAATGCAGGAGTTAATGTTGCAGACATCGCATGTTGGCTAAAAAACATTGCACTGTTAATGGCTATCCTGAGCCCATTCTTGATGATGAGCAGCTATGGACAGGTGGATGCTATACAAGGTCACCTTAAACAGGAGAATGGAGTGACTAAATGCTTGCCAAATTGTGTTGCGTTATTTTTTTTTTTTTTTTTTGGGGAGGGTCAGGACAGGGGGGTATTGTTTTAGCACACTCAGGGCTGGCATGCATATTGATGTGGGGACGTAGGCCATCTTAGCAGTGTGTGCACTAGGCTGAAATGTGTGTTATGTGGGGAACTGGGGCATGCCAGTGTTCATTGTCCCAGTCCAGTTCGATGCTCTTTATGTGAAGAGCAGGGCAATACTTTTCACTCATGTGAACAGGCGTCACATAATGGTTTGGGTAAAACGGTAAGAGCAGAGCAGGATGAGTATGTAGCCATAGCACAGAAAGAATGTATGAAACTGGACGAGCAGATCACTCACTCTGAGGTATCTAACCCACTGCCCCAGCGATCCACCAGGCCCAGAGTGGAGAGGCCTTCTGCAGTAGAACCCCGTACATGGGAGGAAATCCCAGGTACAGCCTCCACATCTGTGGAGGTACCACCGGTTTCATGGTCGGGACCCCCCTCCAGAGGCTGAGGCACCTCAGGATGAGATGATCTCGGGAAGTCAGAGGCATCACAGTTGTTCCCATGGGGAACCCGGTGCAACAACCACAAAGAAACCTCCAGGAGGGGCCATGCCACCGCCAGCACCTCTTCCAGAACCTGCCTTTCAGAGGGTAACTAGATCAAAGGGGGGGGGGATAGGAGGAGGAGACTTTATATAGCGCTTTTCATACACAGTGTATCCCAAAGTGCTTTACAAGCAATGCTAGACTGGTAGTGAAGTGACTGAATGTGTAGTGGCGGCCATATCTCACATCAGCACCCACACACAGCCTGGATGATTGCATGAACCGGTTTACAGGAAAGGGAATGTTGGCCAGGACACCGGGAATGTCCCCTCATTTTCCATCACTACAGGTGAAAGCAAGGGTCTGGTCCCAACTCAAAATTCATATGAAGTGCTAATGGATCTTGAGTTGGTGGATTCAGATGGAGGTTCTGAGGTTTCTTCTGTAGCCTCCTCTCTGCCTGAAGTAGTTGGTGAAGCACCCCAAGTAAGAAAGCAAAAAGTGAAGGGGTTGTGTGTGTGTGTGTGTGTGTGTGTGTGTGTGTGTGTGTGTGTGTGTGTTTTTTTTTTTTTTTTTTTGCGACTAAAGTGTACATGATCTTTTCTCTTTGCATCTTAATTTAATATCTTTAAATGCAAACAATATTAAGTCAGGGAGTAAGAGACTGAGTTACTTTTGCCAAACTGCATATGGAGCATGGAAACTTAATTTTTTTTGCAAGACACTAGACTGCACGTGCTCAGATATAGATCAGGCTAAAGTGGATTGGTGTGGGGGGGGAGGGGGGACTTGGTCTGGTCGGTGGAGGAAGATGTGTGTTCTGGGCTTGGTATTTTGTTTTCAGATGTTTTCTTTCTCAGTCTTAAAAATTCTTGGATAACTTTCCCCTGGCAGGGCTATGCTGATAGATGTGATAATTGAAGGGATTACTTTCAGATTAATAAATACCTATGCCCCACAGTCAAAAGCTAATAGAACAGCCTTATGGAGACAGATAGAACCTTTCTAGATGCCTCAAGAGATATTATGGTGTGGGGATTTCAATCGCGGTTTGTCCCAGAGGGGCTGGGGTAGGAAAGTGGGGAAGGCATATTCTGACACCAATCTGTTGCAGGACATTTTAACCAGAAACCACTTAAAATGACATCTTAGATACCCCTCCTACACATACCTTCTACAAAGGTACCCTGTCAACCAGAATAGACTTCTGGTTCCTTCTAGACAGAGTGGGAGCAGCTGTATCTTTGTTTCCATGGAAATATTGGATCACTTCACGGTAAAAATTACCCTAGGGGGCAGACGAGCACATTAGGATGAGAAGGGAATACTGGAAATTAAATGTATCCCTTTTACAGACAGACTCTCATTGAAGTGACATCTTGGGCCTTTTAGAAGTAAGGCATGACATCAGTTTCTTGTACGACAACCCAAGAGAGTGGTGGGAAGACGCAAAAAATTATCTGAAAGAGATGCTGATTACCACATCTACAAGGAAAGCTGAAGAAAATTCTATCAACTATTTGGGACTCTGAGCAAAATTCTTAAAATTGGTTACACAAATGAGAAACTGGAATAGACCGGACTTGTCAGATTAAAAACATAAACGCTCAGATATATGCCTATCATCAGGTACAGGAGCATACTTAGGCTTTTAATCAGAAATGCAGAACTAGTGGTAAAAGGGCACAGATGAACCCTTATGACACCCCAGCCGATGGCGTGGGACAACGGGTAATGACCTAATTACAAAAAGCTGATGCCACTGTAGTGACTGACGTTTCTTCAGTGTAACAGGTGGTGCAGCGATGTACTAGAGAGCATTTTCAAACGGGGAACAAAGGTCTCTGGTTCCTTTAAAGTGATTTACCAACTTCCCCCGATGTCATGTTTGCAGATCACCTTCCCTTCACTGAGTGGTGCAAAGCTCAGCTGCCCTGAAGTTAAGTATTAAATATATTCAGATGCTTAGTTTTTTAACATTTTTGTGCCACTGTCTCTGCAACTTTTCTTCTTTGTTTGAAGTTCATACACGAGCAGTGCATCCACATGCATCAGTGACATCAGCACAGGGAAGGTGTTCCCACTGCACCTTTCTCACTGCTCGTTCATTCATCTTTCTTGGACCCAGCCTCAGTGAGTGCAGATCCAAAACTGAACTGGCAAAAAATTATAGCACTGATTACTGAAACTGTTTGTTATATTGCCAGCTGTTATACTTGCTTTTGGGATTGCAGAAGTGGTTTCTCCTGATTTTCAATTTTACTCATCTGACTAAGCTCTGTGTCCTAGGTCCATCAGTTCTAGGAACATCACAATCTACATTGCTTGAGTACAGTGTTACAGTTTTAATAAGGCTGCAAGTCCATAATTATAACAGCAAGTTTGTATAAAAAAAAAAAAAATTTTAACTGAGTGGAGCTGTAATCTGTAGCGTATTGGAACACAAAAGGATGACTTTTGAACTGGGTAGATCTATAAATTGCAGTAAGCTTTTCAGTATTGGTACATAGAGGTCTATGTTAAATGGATGACTCAACAGTTCAGAATTGTATTGTGCAGTAAGAGTATAAGCACTGAGCTGCACAGTCCAATCCCAGGAGAACAGTGCAATAAACTTTATTTTTGGCAAGTGCTGCTTCCAGTGTGATTGCTTCAGTAAACTGCCTTTGCTATTACATTTCTGATTGTCACCATCATTATAGACCGTTTATATTTTGTCCTGTGCTCCTGTGTTTTCTTGGGCTCATTTGGTGTTGTCATGCAAGCACCATAACACTGATCACCAAAGTATGCTTAGATGTGCATGAATAAAGAAAGGGACATGGTGCACTGAATTATCCAGCTTGCCAGCTCCTTGCTAAGTTTATAAATGAATGCAATAAAATCAGTTATACTGTACATAGTTTACAGTGTATCTCAAAATTAAACTTAGTTTTTTTAGCATTGTAACGTACACTCTTTATTTATAATTAGGATTATAGCATCATTGTATGTGCTCCAGAGCATCAGCAAAAGAGACTGCAGTTGCCATCCTCTCCCGACACTGTGGTACCAATGTACGGCTTCTATGGTGTTATATTGCAAAGTTTGCTAGTCAGTTCGGCATACTTGGAGAATAATGTCTGAACTACAATATTGGCTACACAGCAATGAATGCAGGGAGTCTACACAATGCACCGTGACATCGGTAAGGCATGGGAGACAGTATAGTGCAGCATCTGTTGTATTTGCTGTACACTTTACGCATGTGCATCAGAGATCCACCGTAATGGAAAAAAATGGGAAAACACAAACTGTTTGACACAGACCGAAGTGGTAATGAGGTATGGTGACATAAGTGAGGAAGGGTGGTTCAAATACAGTCTTAACACTTGAGTACCTACCGCAAGGATATGTCCCTTTTTGTAGTGGACCAATCAAATGGTACTTAGGCTATCTAAACATAAATGCAGTCTCTTTCTCCATGAGAAGGCTATTGGCAGTGTAATTTTTAACCTTGGGGGTTGGGGGCGGGAGACTATCACTGACTGTACTGTGTATTTTTTGCTCAATTCATAATGCACCTGGAGGCACACATGTAACGGCAATAAGCCAATGCCAGGATAGTATTACAGATGCTTATGCAGACACTGATGACAGCTGCAGTCTGTATAGTTCCTGAGCGCTTAGAGTTAACACAAAGCTGGTGCAATAATTTGTAGTTTTTAAATTTATAACATGCCGTAAACAGGGGAACCGGTGACTTCAACACGTTACTCAATCACTGATACCTCTAAAGGGGAAAGTACAAGCAGACCCCCACCCCCAAGCGCACACACATACACAGAGAAGAAAGCTACAGCGTAGACCAGTTGGCAGTAGGGCAAAGACAGACCCAAACAGTATAAATAATTTACAGATAATAAAAGTTCTATGCTGCAGCATTTTTCTAAGTGTATGTGTGCAGCTGGGGGTTTGGAGTGGTTGGGGCACAAGGTGCCTGCATGTAATTTCCACCCTGTGCTCCATCAGAGTGAGTGACTGATAAATCAATTGACGGAAGGTCATTACTAACTAGTACCAGGTGAGGAATTTGGAAAAATTGGATTTGGACAAATTGTGAGCTATTTATCCTGCTCAAGCAATGCCACCAGATTGAGCCGTGCTCTCAGTGTCAAGCTAGAATGGCCAACAACTTGTTTGCGTAGGGAAAGCAATGTCTCCCCCCCCCCCCCAAAAAAAAAAGAAATATAAAAACCCAGGGTACTGTCTCTAGCATTTGTGTGGGCAGATCGATGCTGGGAGTAACAGAACACACGCACCATACCTTGATTTTGCACAGTAAAATGACAGCAATGACTGGAACCAAACCATAGCACTAAGTAGCGAAATATAATAACAGTCCGTGTTGCTAAGTCTATCGCTGCTGTACTGGAATGGATCGGGGCTACTGCCCACATCATTCTCGCTGCTGTCATAGGGTCATCCCTATGGGGATATACTATGCAGCGGCTGTCAAATTGTGGAACTGTCAGTGTCCGAAAGATCACTGTTAGTGCAGAACAACATAATGCTTTCATCATCAGACCCTGAAAGTGAACTGTTTGACATTGCCATTGTCGTGCTGCATGCTGCGACCAAGAGCTCTGTTATCAAGACAAAATTGCTGTGACCAAGAACTAATTTTAATTGCAGAGCACAGATCTCCCTGTGGCGACATTGCAAAGGTAATGAGTGTCAAAGGTCACCAAATACAGGCTCCAATACACAAAATGACACTTCCTGGTTTGTGAGGGTGAAAACCTGATTTAATTTGCTAAAATAGGCTTTGCATCTATCAAAATACATTGCGAATTACTTCTATATGCAGTCACCTTGCAGTATATGTGTTCATATATCAAACCTTGGTAAATCGCTTTAAAGACAAACTAACCTTTTCCCAAGTATAAACTAATTGCGACACCGCTCATGGAGCCTATAACTGAGTTTGAAGTCAGAGCTGCTATTGGGAAATTGTCTCTCAATACCTCACCAGGTAGTGATGGTGTACCAAATTAATTTTTATAAATCTTTTATTGAGCAGATAGCTCAGATATTAACAGAGGTGTATACGGTAATTCTGCTTAAAGGGGAGCTGTGTAATAGTATGAAGGAAGGAATAATTATCTTTTTGCATAAAAAAGGGAATAGGGATATTAATTGGAGGCCTATAAGTTTGACAGCAGACTACAAGATTTTGGCTAAGACCATCACTGCTTGGCTGGCAAAAGTGGCAAAGGAGGTTATATTAGAAGTACAGACTTGTGCAATACCTGGAAGACACATTGTTCAAAATCCTGTCCTTGTTAGGTGGTAGAGCAAGGTTTATTGATGAATCTAGATGGCTATATTTATTTATTTAGCTTTTGTTTACCGGGTAAGTACACTAGACAAGTATTATGCCTATTTTCAGGAACGACCAGGGAGAATACAACATGAGGAACAACAGTCAGAGACATGGCAAAGAGAGTACAGTTTTTTGTCACAGTAAAACATGTGGGAAATGCATCATTTGACGCTAGGAAAAACATATAGTAGTAAGCACATTTCAGATTATGCACTCTAGACTAGCTAGTTCAACTGACAGATATATACAGGTCATCATACATAGGAGTGGAGCATAGCTCAAGGACTGGATTGGTCATAATATAACTTATAACATTGTTGTATACACCCCCTAAGCTAGTTGGATCACGGACAGGTATATACAGTTCATCACATTTTTCTAAATATGCACATGTTAGACAGAAACAAACACTTGGTAGTACAAGTTTATACCAAGTGACCAAGGTGCAATATGTCATGGTTAGCCTATGACCGTGGAGCAACAATGGGTGTAAAAATGCCCAAGGCTTTTTAGGCAGGAGTAGTCAGAAGTCATTGATACAGTGGGGAAAATATCTCCAGGAATTCAATGGAGATACCCTGGGGAGGTTCAGACAAAACAATTTGACACTTGTATAATAACGGTGGATCAAGAAACTGCATTTGGTGCAGTAAAGCATGAATATCTGTGGGATAACCTAGCAAGGTATGGTGTTCTAGACAGTTTTATAGCAGTATTACAACTATTGTATAAAGAAGCAAAAGTAAGACCTATGATTAATGGATATCTTGGGATTCACATGTGTATCAAGGACAGGGTAAGACAGGGATGTCCCGTCGACCCCTTACTATGTCTTTAGTTTGGATCCCATTTTGAGGAAAGTGGAAGCACAGGAAACTGTGTTCCCTATTCCACATTTGTCAGGAGCAATAATACCAAAAGTAACTGCATATGCAGACGATTGTGCTCTGCTGGTAGCAGACTTACCATCTGGTCTTCAAGCCCTCCAAGTATTTGAAGACCACCAGCAAGAAACTGGTATTAAGGTAAATAACAGGGAAAGCCAGGCTTTAGCCTTGGGACAGACTAGTGAAGACCTGAATTTTATACCACCAATACATAAAGGGAAAATAAAAATGTTAGGATTAGTTTTTGGATCACAGGAAGCAGTGCAAAGTAATTGGGACAATATCTATGATGCTGCCGGTAACGAAATCCGGAAGTAGAAAGCTTGGACAATGACATGGAAGAAAATTTTTCTTCCGAGGTCATACATACTGCCATTGTGTTTGCACCTCCATGTTTTTCCTCTTCCTTTCAGCATACATTCTAAACTGAGTTTTTGTCGTCGTTCCCCCCCCCCCCAGTATGGGGTAGCCGTTAAGCGAAGTCGAAGTCACACACATCGTGCATGGAAGGATGGCGGCCTAAATATGGTGTAACCTTTGTTTTTTTTTGTTTTTTTTTTGTTGTTTTGGGAATTTTCTTTTTTCAAATATTCGGTCTTTAGTAGTAGGCCAAGAAGGGATAGGAATACAGTCCATGTGGTTATGGGAAGAAGTTCCTTATGGCATGGGGCCGGGGGAAATGGCACCAGGAAGAAAAATGCCTTCCCACGTACACCCAGATATGCCTAAAATACATCAGACTATGGAAAATTGAGATGGGACATTTTATAGGGGTTACCCATAAGCAATTCTATGCTACAGTAGTTGAAATGAGATATTTTGTGGAGCCACTGTTTAAAGTTAACCCCTCCATAGATGTTTCACTACTATTAGGCTGTATGCTAGAATTCCCTCCCCACCCCAATGCAAGGCGCAATATGTGGCTTTGTGGGCATGACAAATTGAATGTGCGAGAAATCACAAACACAAATCGACTCGAGACAGAATGTGTCTAGTTACGGAAGGCATAGAGAAAGTGGAAGCTGTCATTTATTTCTTGAATGTACTTTTATGAAACCTTTTTGGTCACAACTGGATGCTTTCTGGAACACCCCTTGCTTCTCAGGAATGACATATGGAACTTTAGTTTATGGCCAGCTAGCAGCACCTTGGTTACAGTGGAACAAGAGTAGTATTTTTGTTATCTTTGCTTGTATTAAGTGGGCTATATGGAATGTGAGATGTCAGATTTTTACAGGGGGAGGTAGTTACTATTAATTTTTTATTTATTTATTTTTTTTTCGAACTCTGTTTTTATCGCCCACAGAGCCGAACTCTCTCCGGCAACCTTCCTTTTCGCACTCTACCTCCTTGCGTTGCTCGGTATCCTTCTCCGCTACTCCTTGGCCCAGGCATCCCCTGGGTCTGCCCTCTGGGGAAGGGTCGCCCCCGCCCAGGGCGCTCTTTCTGTCAGTATTGAGCCACCGGGCCGGAGAGGAGAGGGGAAGCTGAGAGGACCAGGCCTGACTACAGGAGTGTGGATTGCAGGGCAAGGTGCCATCGCCTATCAGCTGTTTGGGGGGGGGATTCTCAGTTATTTGTTACACCCTCCCTCTCCCTCCCCCAACGGAGTCCCGACGTGCAGTGACGCCAGGGAATGTCTTGCCGTGGCTCCGCAACCCTCTTCTTGAGTCCTGAAGCGTTGCGGTACCTCTGGCCTCCCCAGAGGTCGCCGTGGTGCCGACATCATCCTGGGACCCCCGAGGAAGGAGAGCAGTCCTCCAGGCGCTCAATCCTGCCCCTCCCCTGCCAACCCCCAACAATCCAGGCTCATTCCTGAACCCGGGTCGCTGGCATGGCGTGAGGTGTGGCGTCCAGCGCCTCAACCCTCAGTGCCACCGGGCCGGCACTGCTATTAATGACATCATGTTTAAACTTCAGGCCAAACTAGATGGGATATTCGAGGTGGAGAAAGTGCACTGAGGGAAATATGTGTGCACAGTTATGGAGAGATATCGATTTGAGTGGGATGAGTAAAATACACCCACAGAGATGACCAATATCTGGTGATGCCTTCTTGGAAGTTTATAGGTGATTGGTTATATTGAAAACTGTTTGGCAGACATAATAGGAATTCTTATGTTTTTGGATTACTTAAGAGTTTAGTATATGAAATTTTTTAATTTTTTTATTTTCTGTTTATTTTATTTATTGTTTATGTATAAAATGTATGGCTCTGAATATTTTCTTTGGTTGGATTTGAATTGCAATAAAAAGTTCCCCTATCCTTATGGAGAAGTGCCATGGGATCTTTAATGTCCACCTGGACAACCACCAGAACAGGCAGACGGGACCTCAGTTTAATGTCTCATCCAAAAGATGGCACCTCAGGAGTGCAGCACCCCCCCCCCCCCAATGCATTAGTCAGTTTTGAGATGTCTCTCACGTTCCCAATGTGAGAACCCACCACCTTCCGGCCTCTGAGTGTTTGCTACCTGCTGAGCCACTGATACTACCTTGTTGCTTTAAATCTAGTGTATAGCCTGTTCTTTTTGTACGTTAGTTTTTTAATTTTCATGTTTTACCATTTGGGAGTTTAACCTTGCTGTCCTTTTTAAATTCCTTTGTTTATTACAAATGGTAACAATACTTTTCTTCAGAGAGAGGCAATTACATAGTTAACTGCCCTTCCATCTTCCATTTCATATGTATTCTGATGTGCGTGAACAATTTTTTGATAAATAATCTAGCTTTAGGGTGCCTTGAGAGCTACGTACAGTTCCACTCTTCTCACCAGCTACTGCTCTTTCTTTTTCTAAGGCCCTGTCTACACTACCCTTGAAAATCCCCTCAACGTTAGAGGGTCCAAACTGTTACCGTAACAGTTTGTATTGACACTGGTAATGTTACAGAAAGTGTTTTCGTAACAGTTACAGAAATCTGTTGTGAGGGGGTTTCAATAACCGTTTCTGTGACGGTTTCAAAACTGTTTGGCCCTGTCTACACTGCAGAAGTAAAATCCTGTAATGTTTTCAAAACATTTTCAGTGGTAGTGTGAATGCACTGTAACGTTTTAAGTCTAACAGTTTCAAAATGTTCGATTTTCAGTGCAGTGTAGACAGGGCCTAAGATATTCTGTGATGTCAGTAACACCATTCCATGCTATGCATCTGAATGGCCTGGAAAGGTGGTGTTTATGTCCTAGAATGTTCTGTCAGTATGGCAAGATAGCAACTACTGAGGGAGAGGGGGATTCAGGGTAGTTACAACGGCAACAAAACGTATCAGAAGTTTGGGTAGACACTAAGGCCGTGTCCACACTGCAGCCCGAAAACCCTTCTGTAATGTTAGAGGGTGTAAACTGCATCCGTAACGGCGTGCGTTTACACTGGTAACATTACAGCAGGCGTTTTCGCAACCATGATAGAAACCTATCAGGAGGAGCGGTTACAGAGACAGGAGGCAGAGCAGACACAGCGGTACTTCACACAGATGGTCCAGTTACTGGCCATGCAATGCCAGCAGCCACCCCCTGTAGCTGCACTGCAATGGCCGGGTGCCATCCCCATGGCACACACCACCGCAGCCCCAACCCCCTTTGCCCCCGTGGGTGTACCACCATGCCAGTGGCCACTGAGAACCTCAGTGGCATGGCCGACCCTGCCATCGTCCACCCGTCCACCGCTGGCAGACAGACAGGCTGCATGGCACAGCCAGCCACCACCAGGATGCATCCCCCAGCTATGCCAGCACCCCGCAGGTGTGATACCCCACTACAGGGTGCTGTGTACATGGGTGACGCCACTGCCCCCACTACCCTGCCGCCCACATCCCAGGCAACACCGGCTGGTGCCAGCATGGCACAGCAGTACCCCACAGGTGTCACGCCAGCCACCACTGGCCTGCACACAGCACCCCAACCCCCAATGCATGGTGCTGCTGCTCTGCACAGTGCTACCCACATGGATCCCGCAGCAGGCATGCCCAGCTTCACACAGGACCTGTTCAGTGACGGGTTCCAGTGGAGCACCCTGTGATGACCCATGCAGCATGCTGGGGTTGGTTGACCGGCGCGTCCCACCGGTTGTCACCCGGGATTCCCTGTTTGATTTTCCTCCTAAGTTAGAGACGCCGCTGGGGTCCACCCAGTGACAACGGTGCCTGGTCCATGTTGGCACAGAGGTATGTGCCGACTGTGGCACTCAGTTGCACAGTGCAATTCCTGGTCACATGCAGTGTTGTGTGGCATCTCTGCAACATGCTGTCAGGGGTTTCGATGCAGTGTGGCAACACGGGTACCTGGGTTAGGGCACCACCTGTACATGGTTCTATATTTCTTTGGTTCGGGTAACAGTACAGTGACCCACACATAGTTTCCTTTATATGTTGGTGTACACCGCCATCCATATGGTGGCCCGGCATTGTATATTGCATTGTTCGTTCGCATGACAGTGTCCGTTTCATTTGGGGATTTGTGCTGTTATGCAGCAATGCACACGGTCCACTGCAGCTGCACATTGTTTACTTGTGTTATTGCCACCAGAAGCCATAGCGGCATTGAATTAAAGGCTGTCTTGTGTCACCATACCATGTTGCTGGTTTGCTTGGGCGGTGTGCATGCATGTGCACATTGCTTTCTGGGGCACAGTGGGGCTTCCGATTCCCTGAGTTGCTGGTGTGGGGGTTCTGGGTGTGCGGCCTGGCTGCACAGTTTTTGCTCGGGCACGCAGTTTGCATCCGGTGGCAGCGGAGCGTGGTATGCCATTTCCTGGTGGTGCACCGCATGCCTGCCTGTGGGACGCAGCGGGGTCCCTATTCCCGGCAAGTGTTGGTGCGTCACTGCACGCCTTCATGCCATGTGTAGGGGCCTCCCCTCTTTTTGGTTCCACACCTTCACCTGCTGCACACCCTTGGTCCCACTGGGCACACATTGCTGTAGAACACTGTGCCATTTTATGCCGCACTTAGTGTGCCCTGTGTACACTGGCAGCTGGGTGTTCATTCGGGTGGGTTTCTGTCTTCGCAGCTGTCTTCCCCAGGTTCACTATGGGATGCACTGCTCATTACAATGGTTTTGTGCACACACTGTTCACATCTCAATGTGGACAGGCTGTGCTGGTTCCAGACCATTTTCATACCTGATCCCTGGCCGTGTGGACACGCTGTGACGGTTTGTAACCATTTCAGCCTTGTTGGGCGTAGTGTGGACAGGGCCTAAAAGAACAACTGGAGGGCACCTAGAAGTGAAAAACTGCTTCCTGTCACCTTAAATATACTGTACACCCAACATTCTTCCATACTTGACCCATCTAGTTACTACTCCCAATTAGGGATGTTACAATATAACATTATGATATTTGGGTAAAAAATTATCACCATATATTGATTACCATGATAATCAGCAGAATTTAAACAGTTTTTCCCCATATAGCTGTTTGGACCCTGTCACCACCAGTTCCAGCCTTTGGCCATCCTGGTACCCCCCCAACCACAGCTGCCACTCATCCACTATTTCACCAGTGGTGATCAACCTGGAAAGATGTCCAAGGGTTCCTGTTCACCGTTAAAGAGCAACTGACTCCTCAAATAAATCTTTAAAAAAGCATAATAATTGGGTACAATTCTGACTGCATTCCATTTATATTTTACATATTTCTCTTCCCCATTATTTATTACTAATGAAATTTGCATGAGTATATGATCTTTTTCCCGTAGAGTTTCTTTAGAGTCCATCTGCCTCTATAGCTTACTCCCTATCTCAAATCATAATCCCTCTTTGACATTAGTTTGTTGCCACGGGAGTAACTGATGTCACAAGCGGTGCATTATGAACTCTGGTAGGGAGAAGGCAGTAGGGCTAGACAAACTGTTAATGAGCAAATATTCTGATTTTCATACAGATGACCTCAGTAATAAATAATGGGGAGGAGGAATACAGTACTAGCAGAAAATATAAGCTGGACTGTATCTAAATATTAGGTTTTGTTAACATTCTCCTGAATGTGTCACCAGCTACGTCAAGGAGAACTTTAACAAAACATAATATTTGGGCACTGTCCAGTTTATTTCCCCATACATCTGTATTCATCCTCCCCATTATTTAGTAGTGAGGGCATTTGCATGAAAACAGGATATTTGCTCCTGAACAGTTATCTATTCCTGCAGCTGTCTACCTACCTGAGGTCATAGAGCGCTGCTTGTGACCTCGGTTACTCCCATGGCAACAGATTGTGATGTCACAGCAGATATTATGATTTGAAGTAGGGAGTAAGCTGTAGAGGCAGATGAACTCAAAGTGAACTCTTAAGGGACAACAATCGTATATTCATACACATTTCTTTAGTAATAAATTATGGGGAGAAGAAATATATAAAATGGAATGCAAGCAGAATGCACCTACAGTTGTATATTTTTAAAATATTCTACGTGGTCAGTAGCTCTTTCAAGTAAGTCAGCTGGTGCACATGCCCCTCCCCCCAAATTTCTTTTCCCATCCCTCAGGCTGGCACATGTGCAGTGGTGCAGTTGTGTGATGTAAAGATGTTGCAGATACTCTGCCCCGCACCCATGCAGTCAGAAGGCTGTTACTGCAGCAGGGTATTAAATAGCTGCTATAGCATAGCAAAATGGGGTAATGCTAACCATTTTCAGAAATGCTTAGCAGTAGACTGCTAACCAGTTTTTGAGTGAGTCCATGACACAGTACACAACATTAATAAAACTGTACCATTTTTTAAAATCAGTTTGTGACAAGTGCTATGCATTTTCACAACTGATTAGCACTTTTATGTGTCAAACTGCTATTTTGTTTTTTTCAGCTTATTTAAAACCCTGCTGCTGCATCATCCAGCCTCTGGTAGATGGGAACCAAGCAGCGGCTTGTGGTGTTCTTCTCTTCCCCCCCACACCCCCAAACAGCGAGAGCCATCAGTGGTTGCTCAGTCCCCTTCATGCAGTCAGCCCTCGAGTGACCCTGGTCTGTTTCTGAACCTGGTTTACCAGCATGGCGGCAGATTTAGGCGCCCAGGCCCTCAAAATACAGGGGTGGCACTACAGTTCAGATTTTAAGGAAAAATAGTAAACACCTGATAGGAGGATGGGGGGTAATCGGGAATCATTGTTGCACCTGAATAGGGACACACTGCTGGAAAAGCAAGCTGAGGCGCTTTATCACTGTGCAAAGTGGTATATCATGCTGCACGATAATCGCTATATTGTAAAAAATCAATGATTGATTCAGTGGTAATTATTGTGATATATATATCATATTGTGTTATTGTGACATCCCTAATCTCAATTTATACTAGATATTTCCACATTTATTTTGGGTGTCACCTGTTTTCTACATGTACAGTACAGCTCTGTATACCCCTTTACTTTACTGGTAGTTGACCCATATCAAGTATAATACTGCCATGGTCACTACCCCCCCAAGAGGACAGTAATCCTACACTCTGGTATTTTTGTCAGAACTTCCTAATAGTAAATCTAATGTATTCAAACCTCTGGTGGCTTCTGTAACATATTGTGTCAGATTTATGTTTGTGTTTATCCTTTTTAGAAAGCTCTTAAGTAAGCATTAATTCACGACAGAGGGCTGTACTAGGGGATTAATGCCTAGTTTTTTTGGGGGGGAGGTTGATGTACGAGGCCACCACCAACCAGGCATAAATCCCCTAGTAGAGCCCAACTCTGGAGTGGATTCATGCGCTTGTAACATGGTAAGTGCAAGGTAAGTATTGTTAGAATACTGTTTTCATTACATCAACATTAAACTTTGGAATAGCACTAATTTTAATTGATAATCCATGGTGCCCTTTCCTCCTTTTGATAGACTGTGAAGCTCTAACAACGTGCGCGTCCACGTTGCACAGTCAGCATACATTTATTTAGTGTCGGCAAATTCACAACAGATTGCAAGATTACATTAGCCGCTGAAAGAGAGGAAAATGTCAAGTTCTAGGGACATGGATATGTTGTTCATCCACACTGTCTGGCAGGTTCCTTGCCACTTTAAATCTTGCCGGAAGGTATTCAACCTGGCTCCTCCAACCCACCCGGGTGGCAAAACTCTCGGCTCTGCCCCATGACGCCTGATCTTCCTTACCGCTTGGAGCTCAGGTTCCCTCCTCACGCTCTGCGTGTAGACTGAATCCTAATTCTTCGGTTTGCCCGAAAATAGTTTTAAAATTCTCAAGACTTCGGTCAAATTCTTCCCTCGTGGCTGTGATGGACAAATAGACTCCCGGTTTTCGGCGGTGCCCATGCAGGCAGATGATGTCCAGGATGGACCCGCACTCCATGTGCGTCTACTGCCTTGGCCTTGATCACGATCCGCAGGCCTGCGAGTTGTGTAGATCGTTCTCTGCCAACGTCCTTGAAGACCACGCTGCCCGGTTACAACTTGGGCGCCCCGAGAAGCACTACCGGCCGGTGAAGTCTAAGGAGGCCCGTTGGGCGGTGTCCGCGGCGGCTGGCTCGGCTGAGCAACGTGAGTAGATGATCGCCCTCGAGGAGGAGGCGCGCCGCATCCTCATCCTCCTCGGTCGTGGCATTTATCCTCTGGGATCCTCCTACACAGCTTCTTTTAAGGAGCTTTGCCAATCCCTTTCCACGAAGGGAGAGGGGCCATCGGGACACTCTTCTCGGTCAAGAAAGAAGGACTCGAAGGGTAAGTCCCACCGTTGACGTTCGTGGGAGTGGGAGAGGTCCCTTTCCCCGGACAGTTGACACTCTACTTCAGTCGGGGTTGCGGCTAAGGCTGCTGGCTTCACGGTTTCCCTGTCGGGTCAGCCGGCCGAGACACCCGTCGACGCGGTCGAGATTTTTCTCGACCCGTCTGATGGGCTGTCGACTGGTGAAGCAGACAACCCTTCATCACCAGTTCCCCCGGTGGAAACCGAGGACTTGCCTGCGCCTCCTGTGCTGGAGTCCCCGGTCAAGGCCCCTGAGTCGAGGGAGGAGCGGGTGTCCTCCGCTCCCTCCCAGACCCACCCTCGGAAACACCGAGGGTCTCTGTCTTGGACCTCATCTCGGTCCAGCCGATCCCACTGACATCGGCGGTCTCTGCACAGATGAAAGCGGCGGCACCACTTGTCCTTGTCTTCCTCCTCGGAAGAGGAGAGGCATCGGCGCAAATTGCATTGACGCTGCGAGGACTTAATGTGGCAGCAGCTCCTTTTGTCCAGGAACAAGCAAACGCCGTCGCCTTCCCTGGCCATTAAGTGGCTGTCGCCCTAAAGGCCAAAACAACGCCTCGCGGTAGTCGAGGTGCCCAAGCTTGGAATGGTTGTTTGGCTGAAACCAGCTGCCCCACTGATTGTGGTGGAACCTCGCCTCCTGGCGAAATCAGGCGCCGGCGAACTCTCCGGTCAGGTCAGGGTCTGCCCACGGTTGTCGACCACCCTCACTCCGACGTCCTCGGCAGGTGGAGGTGGCTCAGGCCCCAGGCAGCTCTTCGCAGACTCCTCTGAGTCCGACGACTCCTCCCTGTTTTCCAGGCCCCTTGACCTGGAGTCCTCCGGGGGTCAGTCGATGGACGAGAGCCCATCATCGTTCATGGGTCTGCTTCGGCTCATCTCTGAGTCCACCGGGGTGCAGCCTGAGCCCGTATCCAAGCGGGCCAAGTAGCCCCTCACGGAGATACTGGACCAAGGGGATTCATCCACAGAGGCCTTTCCGGTGGCTGAAGCCATTGTTGGCCCAGCTTTGGAGCTTTGGCAGCGGCTGGCTTCCTGTCCTGCGCCTTCGGCCAGGATGGCCAGGAAGGATACGGTCCCTACCGGCTCTTTGGTTTTTCGGAGCACCCCTCTGTGGAGGGGTTGGTCACCGATAGCGTTTTCCAGCGTTCCAGGAATGCTAGGGATGTGGATAAGCCCCCCGACAAGGAGTCCAAAAAGCTGGACTATGCCGGGCACAAGGTGTACGCTGAATTCTCCCTCTGCCTCAGTCAGGCCAGCTCGGCCATGCTGATGGCACACTTCTCCCACGCCCTCATGGGCTCCCTGGATGAGGTGATCCCTCATCTCCCAGCTGACCTGCATACTACAGTAAAGCAGGTGCGGGATCAGAGAAGGGCAGTGGCGAAACGGCAGCTCCAAATGACTCTAGACATTGAAGACTTCGGTGCCCGATCAGTAGCGGCTGCAGTGGCCATGCGCCGCAGAGCATAGCGGTGGATATCCACCTTCATGGCGGATACCCAGCACAAATTGGCAGACGTCCCCTTCTTGGGGACTGACTTGTTCGGCCCTAGAGTGGAAGGCCACCTCCAGCGGATCTAAAGTCCAACGCTACCCTGGACTCGGTCACCTCTGCCCAGAAGGACAAGGGCCGTCGTCAGCAACATAAGTCCTTTCGCCCTTCTGCACCTGCGGCACGTCCGGTCCAGCCTAGCAACACCAGCATCAGGGCCAGCAGGCTCGGGCTTGGCACCCCAAAGCCAAGCCTGCGGCTTCCTCTAACAGGAAACAGGGAGGAAAAGGCCCAGGAGGTCCCTCGGCCGGTCCTTCCTCCAAGCCTGCCCAGTGACAGGTTGAGGGGTGTTGCCCCCAGCCTTGTCGCTCCCCCCTGGGTTCTCCCCATGGGGGGACAGCTCCGCCACTTCCTTTCCACCTGGTCCGCTATGACCACGGACGCTGGGTGTTGGAGGTGGTGAGAAAGGGCCTGCCTCTGGGTTCGAGCAGGCACCACCCTTCGAGCCGTGTCCCCCCGCCCGTGGGGGCCTCGGATCACAGCCTCCCTGTCTGCTCATTGAGCTGACATTGCCCTGCTCCTCAAAGGAGGTGATCAGGAAGGTGGCGGACCCTCCACCAGACCCGGGGTTTGTGTCCAGGTACTTCCTGGTCCCGAAACGGACGGGGGGCTGGCGCCCCATTGTAGATCTGCACGACCTGAACAGGTTCCTAAGGTCTCAAACCTTCAGGATGGTCACTCTGGCCAAGATCATTCCATCCTTGGACTGAGGCATGTGGTTCTGTTCTCTGGACCTCCAGGACGTGTTCTTTCACGTCCCAATCCGTCCGTCCCACCAGAGATTCCTCCGCTTCAGGGCAGAGGGGTACATCTACGAGTTCCGGGCCATGCCCTTCGGCCTTTCTCTAGCTCCCAGGGTCTTCACCAAATGCATGGCAGTGGTGACAGCATTCCTGCGTCGCCGAAGGGTCCGGGTGTACCCCCTACCTGGACGACTGGCTGATTGCGGCCTCCTTCAGAATGGAGGTGGAGCGGTCCAGGGATCTGGCCTTCCAGGTTTGCTCTCAAGTTGGACTCCTTATCAACGAGGCCAAGTCGGAACTTGTGCCAAAGCAGGTGATAGAATTCATCGGGGCAGAGCTCGACTCTCTGCGAGCCAGACCACGGCTCCTGGCGTACAGGGCTGAGGTTCTTTCCTCCTTTGCCTAATCATTTCAGGTTGGGCAATTGCGCCCTGCCTGGGACTTCCTGGGCCTCGTGGCGGCCTGCACCAGTGTGGTCTGTTGGGCCCGTTGGTACATGCGTCCCCTACAGTGGGACTGGCCAGCCAATGGTCACAGCACTCCGATCCTTTGGATCAGCTAGTGACAGTGACCCAGGGGATGTGGAACGCTCTCCAGTGGTGGACCGTTCCAGCTAATCTGCAGGAGGGCATCCCGTTTGTCCGCCCTGAGCGGACGGTCTCTCTATTGACTGATGCCTCTCTGATGGGTGGGGGAGCACAGAGTGCACGGCCTCTGGTCCCCTCGGGAGTCCCGATGCGACATCAACCTGCTGGAGCTTCGAGCGGTTCGTCTAGCCCTCACCGCCTTCGCTCCATTTATACGGGGTCAAGTGGTCCAGGTCCAGACAGACAATACCATTACCATGTACTACCTAAACCGCCAGGGTGGGACGCGCTCCATGCTTCTGTGCAGGGAAGCTCTCCGCCTTTGGTCCCTCATGCGCAGCCTGGAGGCGGATCTTCTTGCCATTCATGTGGCTGGAGCCTCCAATATTCTGGCCGATGCCCTAAGCCGGATAGGGGCTGCGTCCCACGAGTGGTCTCTCCTGCCGGCGGTAGTACAAGATCTCTTCTCCCACTGGGGCACACCTCAGGTGGACCTGTTTGCCTCAAGGGAGAATGCGAAGCTGAGACTGTTCCATGCCCGCCCCGCTCAGCAGGGCTCGCTGCAGGGGGATGCCTTCTCGAAGCCGTGGACCCCGGGCCTCTTCTACGCCTTTCCCCATTTCCCTTGATCCACAAGGTGCTTCTCAAGGCAAGGAGAGGACAAGGCATGGTGATTCTGGTCCAGACTGGCCCCGCCAGTTCTGGTATCCAGATCTCCTCAGTCTCAGCTCCAGGCTCAGGCGGCTTCCAGCCCACCGGACCTGATCTCAGTCAATCAGGGAAGGTATTCAATCTGGACCTTCAATCCCTGCACCTGACGGCCTGGTTTCTGAGCGGCTAGAGTTCCAGGCCTTGGATCTTTCCGACGAGGTCGTTGAGGCATCCCGTAAGGAGTCTACCAAAAAACGCTACGCCTTTAAACGGAAAAGATTCTCCATTTGGTGTCAGGGTAAGGGCCTGGACCCTTCCTCCTGTTCCTTGGCAAGCATTCTGGACTACCTGTGGTCCCTTTCTCAACAAGGGCTTCGGTCGACGACCCTTAAGGTGCACCTGGCGGCCATCTCTGCTTACGGTGCGGGCCAGGAAGCAGTCGGTGGTGCAGGAGAAGGTGGTTGGGCGCTTTTCCAAAGGCCTTGATCACATATCCCCTTCGGTTCGAGAACCTCCACCTCCGTGAGATCTACTGCTGGTATTGGCTAAGCTCATGGGCAAGCCATTCGAGCCGATGCACAGGTGTGACATCGCTCACCTGTCATAGAAGACCGCCTTCTTGGTGGCTCACGTCAGCCAGAAGGATGGGAGAGCTCCAGGCGCTTTCCATAGTCTCCTTATCTGGTCTTCCACAGGGACAAGGTTGTCCTGCACCCCAACCCGAAATTCCTTCTGAAGGTGGTGTCGGAGTTTCACCTTAACCAGGTGTTGACTCTGCTGGTGTTCTACCCCAATCACACCTTGGAGGCCAAATATAGGCTCCATACTTTGGACCCTAGAAGAGTGCTCACTTATTACAAGGGGCGGACAGCTGAAGTTCTGGGAGAGGTTTGCCAGCTGTTTGTCACCTACGCTGAAGCCGCAGCTGGCAGACCTGCAGCCAAGTGGACGATAGGCAGATGGGTCACCTCCTGCATAGATCTCTGCTATAGGTTGGTGGGCATGGAGCCTCCCAGAGGGATAAGAGCTTATTCTACCCGCCATACCACTGCATCGGTGGCTGCTTCCAGGGACGTCCCTATCCAGGAAATCTGCAGGGCTGCTACCTGGAAGTCAGCACACACCTTCATTACCCACTACCACATCGACCTTGAGTCACGCAGGGATGCTGGTCTTGGGGCCTCTGTTCTCCAGTCTTTATTCCCTAAGTAGGGGGTGTGCGCCTTCCTCCCTCCTCCCGGAGAACTGCTAGGAGTCTGCCAGACAGTGTGGATGAACAACATATCCATGTCCTAGAAATACAGGTTACTCACCTGTAACGAGGAGTTCTAGGAATGAGTATGGCATTCATCCCGCAAACCGACCTCCCGGCCCGGCGCAACCTGGCTTCCAGCAGGCTAGATCTTCTGGCGTCATGGGGCGGAGCCAAGAGTTTTACCACCCTGGTGGGTGGGAGGAGCCAGCTTGAAGACCTTCCGGCAAGATTTAAAGTGGCAAGGAAACTGCCAGACAGTGTGGATGAACAACATATACCATTCCTAGAACTCCTGTTGCAGGTGAGTAACCTGTATATTTTGTAGTTCTTACTGACAGTTTTCATGTTTTGCCCTTCGTTGTTGCACTACGATCATACAAGGCACTGGTGAATTGCTGGGGAAATGTACATGTACATATGTGTGCCCTAGAACGTGCGGCAACACTGTTCTAATTATCTGTGTGGGAACTGATTTCAAGTGAGCACTTCATTCCCAGAGCTGTGGGTGTGTGGTCGGAAAACAGTCTACTGAGCTGTTTTACCACCTCTCTAGGCGGCACCATGTCATGCTACTGAGGGCAAGTTTGACTACCTCGCTCCCGACCCTCACCAGGCTTGGTTGCTCCACCGCAGTCTTCGTGCTTCCTGTATGATTTTGCGCAACCCCGACACTGACTGTGCTCTAATTGTTGGTTTGCGGTGGTCCCAACTTCACAAACATGCACACCTGACATGATTCTTTTCCTACCTTTCTGTCTCCATTTCTCAGTAAGCATGCACACGATGTCAAGTGGGCATTACTAGGGAATTAAAACCTGCTTGGCTTTGTTGCATGCTGTATTTCCGTGAATGGAATTACACTGTTCTTGTACTACCTTTCTTGTCATGTTACAAACTCATTTAATAGTTGTCTACTTTCCAAGTAATAGCTGTATAGTTAGTCTCCTATTAATAAGTGCCTCTCCCAGCTCACTAGCCTTCTCGATCTCCTTTACAATTTTCTGGTTACTGTCATAATTCGTACCTTGATGTCTAACATAATCCCACTGTCTTGAGCCATACAATCTCTGTATCACTACTTTCATCTTATATTATGTGATATATCCATGCCCATAAACCTGTCTGACAAGAATAAATGCTACCTCCTTTTTTTACGTTTGCTTGTGCAAGGAATGTCTTGTGCTGGTAGCACATTTCAGAGGTGTGTCTGTGTTCATGAATGCAGGGCACGCTTTAGTAAGTGCATCCCTCATTCACCAATTAGCCAGCATGCTAGCGCCAACACAAACATTATGTAAAGTGGACACAATGTCTAAGGAAAGTGCCGCTGCAATCAGACAGACTCGTCATGCAGCAGCACCGATGACACTCCTCTTGACATGCCTTTTCTGGTGAAGCATTTAAATAAATATGGAGGTGGCTGCCACCCTCTGCTGCAGTCTCAGAGAAGCAAAGTGCCTGGTTCCCCCACTTTACACCTAAATAAAAACTCATTCAACATCGAGTGGGAAGAGAACGGGAGCAGATTCTGCAGTAGAGAGCTTGACCGAGCACATTCAGCAACATACAATAACTCCTTGTAGCAAATCGCCTATGCTGTAAATAGTAAAAAAAAAAAAAACTCTGGGTGGGACTTGCTAAACTGCAGTTCACACTGAGCACATAAAACAAAGCTGAGTGTGACAACAAACAGATAAAATGTAAAAATAAACACATCACACTATAGGCATACACTAATGGTCAGATACAGCAACAGGCAGCCTACATTCACAGGTCAGATTTAGGATTTCATCTTTTTCTAGGGGAAAATGTAAGATTCAAGATGCAGCTTCCAATACACCGAAACGAAATGGAGACATTTCTTTCAATAAACCAAACTACAATGCAGACAATTAAGATAAATGAAACCCATCAGTCGGTCAAAAACACGGAGCAGATGAGCATTCAGAAGTTTTGGTTACTAAAAATGGCATGTGCAGTGCCGGGATTACCCTAGTGATGTGGTGAGGGTTTGGTTGTGCCAAAAATAGCCAAGTGCAGATTTTACTCAAATCAGCAGGCTCCATGATGAACAGAGGTAAAGAAGCCTGTTTTGTTGTTCCCTACCGGCGATCAGAAAAACTGCAGTTAACATGGATCTGTACCACCCCCATTGTGTGCCGCACTGGGAGCCCACCCCAGTGTGCCCAACATTTCAAACATGAAGTCTTGCTGTATTCTGACTCTCTGCAGTTAGCTCCAGCCTTTAAACTGCCCCAGAGAGTAGAGGGTTAATTTTCTATGCAGTGCATAGAACGTTGAGCTCGAGCTCGGTTGAGGTCTGTCTGCAGCACTTTGAAACCCAACCGCCAGACTCTTTACTCCGCCTCACTGAACAGTCGCTCCAGAGAGTTCTCCTTCTGCTCGGTTCAAAGTCGGTTAAAGTTGTCGGTTTTATTCCGAATTATTTTCCGCATTGTCTGTTCAGGCACTGTCTGGGGTACAGTAAGTACTTTAGGTAGTTCTCTGTTTCTTATTGTGGAAATTGGAAAATTTGTATTTCTCTATCTGTTCGGCTGAACCGATCCATTAGCTACATCAGTCTTTAGTGTGTGGTTACCGGTCCTTATCGGTTTAAAAAAAAAACAAAAAAAACATTTGTGCATTTTTTTCTAATACATGTAACACGGTTAGAAACCGATAAGGGAGTCTTGCCTGGCGGTTGCCGAAGAAAGGGTAAGTTTGGTTAGGTTGGCAATGTCTGAGAAACCCAAGAAAAAAACTGGACCCACTGGGTTTCAACACTGCAGTGAGTATGGGGAGGTCTTTGCTAAGGCCGATCCCCACACCACCTGTGTTGGTCTGAGGTTTGACCACCTTGATACAGACTGCCAAATATGTAAAAACTTTCCTAAGTCTACCTTGGAAAAAAGATTAGGTAGACTTGGGGGGAAAAGGAGGCTGATAAGTCTGCTGACCTGGATGGCCAGCCCGGTTCGGTTCCGACCGAACCAGAAGGAGTGCCCTCTGACCAGGGCGATAATACTTAGGGCAAGAGGAGAGCCGATCCTGAGGGATCGGTTCCGACAAAAAGGAAATGCAAAGAGAAATCGACAGGTTCGGATCCAGAGGTTCATGTTCTGACCGCCGAAGAAATAACCAGAATGATTCAGATTGTTGAATCGCTTCGTCCGGTTCTGACCGATCCAGCGCCTTTTGGCAGGGGTTTGGTTCGATCGGTTCCCCCGGTTCAAGATTATACCCCTGAAGACTTTCATGAACCGGAGTTTGAAGAGGAGGGGGAGTTTGAAGATTATGGCGATGATGGTGAAAGTCTGGATGTGCCTGTGGAACTGGACATCTCCCCAGATAGACCTTCTGGTGTTTCCCCTCCTAGGCTCTTGAGTCCCCCTCCTCACTATCTGTTTTACAGAAAAGTGGCTCAAACCCTCAAGCTTCCTATGGAGGAGGCTGTGGAGGATCAAGAGGAGCCTGATTTTGTTGAAATGATGGACATCCCAGAGTCCAGGAGACTGTCCATTCCCCTTCATAAGTCCTTTGGGAAGCAGACACAAAAAATGATAGTCTCCTAATTCTGTACCTCTTGTTCACAGAAGGATGAACAAAAGGTATACTTTATCAGGCTCATATACAGAGTTTTTCTACCAGCAATGCAGCCATGTTGGGGTAGTGCAGGCTGCAGCCTGTGACAAGACAAATATTCCACTGGCTTCACACCCCACAGACAGAGACTCCAGGAAGATGGATACCATGGCAAAGAAACAGTACATGGCATCCTCATTGGGACTCAGGCAGGCTAACTATATGGCCTATACAGCCAGGTACCATAAGTCCGGGTGGGACACTGTACTGGCACTGGCTAAGCAGGCCTCCCCCCAGCTGGCCAAGGAGCTGGAGGAGGTGGCTGCTGATTGGACTGAGGCATCAAAGGTACAGTTTCATGCTGCTGTGGACTCCAATGATGTGTCGTCAAGAGTCATGGCTACATCTGTGGCTCTTCGGAGAATGGCTTGTGTCAGATGTACTAGCCTCTCACAGGACACCCAAGCTAAGGCCATGGATTTCCCTGTGGTGGGTAATTCTCTATTTGGGGAGCAGTCAGAGAATTACATGAAGAAAATGGATGAGTACAGGACCACTTGTAGGAGTGCTCAGGCCAAGGAGAGGCAGGCAGCTCCTCAAAGGCAGCAATCTAGGTGCAGGGGCAGGCCTTTTCATAGCCTTTCTACCAAGCACAGGCCTCTTCTCCCTTTTCACAGAGGGGGTTCTTCAGAGGGAGAGGCAGAATGGGGATGAGCCGGGCTACATCCACTCCTCTGCCTAAGGCCCCTGCCAAGCAGACACCCTGATGGGTCTGCCCAGGTCGACTCTCCTATCTTTGTAGGGCAGGCTGGCTGCCATTCCAGGACTGGTGCCGATACTTCAGACAAGTGGGTCCTGGAAGTAAGGGACTGGTTCTCCGCTTCAAAAAATTTCTGAAGATGAGAGCCAGATCTTTTCCACCTGCAGGTCTCTCTGAAACCCTTGCCCTAGAGGCAGAGGTTTCATCTCTTCTGGCCTTAAGAGCCATAGAGAGAGTTCCTACTCTACACTGGGGCAAAGGCCTGTACTCCAGGTACTTCCTTACCCCAAAAAAGACAGGGAGTGGTGACCCATCCTAGACCTCGGATATCTGAACAAACATCTTTCAAAACCAAGGTTCAAGATGGTGACTCTTTAATCGAAAGATCCAAAAAAGGAACAACTGATTTATTGTAATTTAATGTAAACTTTAGATTGCTGTCAAATTGATTTAACATAACGTTAAAACTCAACAATTCCTGTTCTGTTCCACCCCATATACAAAATATATTGTCTATATATCTTTTCCATAACTTAATTCTATCTTTATGTGGATTTTTTCAGAATTCAATACATATTCTTCTTCAAAATTTATCATATGTGCATTGGCATAACTTGGTGCCATCGTACTACCCATAGCTGTACCTTTGTCCTGTTGATAAAATACCCAATCGAATTCAAAGTAATTATTCTGTAGTACAAATAGTGCTAATTCCTGTAACCTAGCAGTTCTTGGTACTGAACCCATAGGTCTCTTATTTAAAACTTTTCCCATATTAATCAATCCCTCCCGATGTGGGATGGATGTGTACAGGTCTGTTGCATCCCACGTGACCAATAAGATGTGGTCTAATTCAATCTTGTTGGACAAGGTCTCTAATTCATTAAGTCCGCTGAATCTTGTATATACGTTTCATTTTTCTCAATTAAGGGTTGTAAATAATAGTTGACATATTTCGATACGGGATCAAAAACTGAATCTATCCCTGACACAATTGGTCTACCTGGGGGATCTAACAAATCTTTATGGATCTTTGGGATACCAAGCTGTTCAAGAGGGATTGTAGGCGAGAGCATACAGCGTCTGTTTGTTAAAAGCAGCATACGCATAATATCGTTTTGAAAACCTTTTTCTAAACGCGTGAGCGTATAGCGCGGTTAAAACTGGTTTCATTTCACCACTGAGCAAGTCTAGTGGAGGTAAGATGAATGTTTTGTATAGCAGCCATGAAAGATTTTACCTTTTAAAAGGGAGATAATTTGCTTTTAAATACAATGGTGGTTAAACGAGTTTCTCAATGTATCTTTTCAGAAATCCCAACAGCACGGAGAACTCATTATTAAATATTCTTCTGCTCTCCAGGTATGCATGTTATGGGGTTCATAAAGTTATGTATACTTTCATCATTGGTAGTGACTTGGCAGTTGCTTTCAGCGTCTTAATATTCACGCTATACTTAATGTTTATATTTCATTCCTTTCAGGAAGAAGTTAAAGAATTTTTTGAAGTTAAATGAATTAAGGGTTCTAAATATGAATCAGTCAGGTAGACCAACGGTGTTTTAAATATCATTTATAAATTAATTAATAAAAGTAAGTAGTTTAGATAGAAAACTAAATGTATGTTTGTTTTCTAACAGATTTAAATAAACCCCCGTGAACAAGCTCATAGGAGTGAAACGTAGGGGGATTTAAATTGAAATAAAGGAGAAGATTTTACAAAATTGAAGACTCCACAGTCGTTTTTGGTTGAATTTGGCTCCCACAGAAAGTACCTCGGGTTCAAGTTGCCCTCAGGCCATTATCAGTTCAAAGCAATGCCCTTTGGTCTAACATCCGCTCCAAGGGTTTTCACAAAGTGCCTGGCAGTAGTAGTTACCTTTTTAAGAAGGCAAAAGATTTCCATTTTTCCATATCTGGATGACTGGCTTATAGTGGGTTAGTCTCCAGACCGAGTCAAGTCAGACCTGCAAGTGACCCAGCAAGTGCTCACTTCCCTGGGATTTCTTCTCAACCTCCCCAAGTCAGTTGTCAAACCGGTGCAGCTTCTTATCTTTATAGGGGCAGAGCTAGATACTGTCAAAGGAAGAGCCATTCTTCCCCTGGAAAGGGCAAGAGTTCTTATAGAACTGGCTTCTTCCTTCAGGTGTCCCAACCAGCAAGGCATTTCCTTCAGCTCTTGGGCCACATGGCAGCTTCTACAGCAGTGGTCCAAGGGGCAAGATTCCAGATGAGGGACATTCGGTTCCATCTGAGTGCCTTTGGTCCCAAAGGAAGGATCCTCTTACCAAACTGATTCCAGTGACTCGGACACTGATCCTAGCTCTTCAATGGTGGCAGGATCAGGACAATTTAAGGCAAGAGGTCCCATTTGTTACTCTGTCTCATTCGGTGGTCCTTACCACGGATGCTTCCCTTTTGGGGTGGGGGCCCATCTGGGGTCTCTCTCAGTCCAGGGACTGTGCTATGAAGAAGGGATTCCTGAGGGGACCAATCTCCTGGAACTCTGGGCAGTTTTTCTGGCCCTGCAAGTTTTCTCTCAGTGCAGAACAAGGTGGTTCAGGTCAGAACAGACACCACCACCACCATGTGGTACATCAGCAAGCAGGGAGGCACTCTGTCCACGGCCTTGTGCACAGAAGCCATGAAGTCTTGTTCCCTGGCTTATTCTCTGCAGACCTCTCTGCTAGCAGTCCACCTTCCAGGGAAGGACAATGTGCTAGCAGATGCACTGAGCAAGATCTCTCAGGTCCATCACAAATGGTCCCTGGACCCCCTAGTGTTGAAAGTGATTTTTTTCAAGGTGGGGCACTCCAGAGATGGATCTCTTTGCAGCACCTGACAATCACCAACTTCCTCTGTTTTGTTGCAGACCCCCAGTCTTGGGCTCATTCCCTCTGGATGTTCTGATGTTGAACTGGGAAGGGACATTTCCCTATGCCTTCCCTCCCTTTCCTCTACTGTTCAAGGTTCTAGTCAAAATGAGGTCACAACCCTGCAAAGGGATTCTGATTGCTCCAGATTGAGCCAGGCAGCCCTGGTACCCCCTCTTACCGTCCCTAGCAGTCCATCCTCCCCTGTCTCTTCCCAGGAATTACAACCTGTTAACCTCCTCTCGGGAGGATTTGGCACCCCAATCTTCGGTCCCTCAATCTCAAGGCATGGCTCTTGAAGAGTTAGAGTATGCAGATTTGCATCTGTCCCAAGGTGTTCTGGATATTCTCAAAGCCTCTCTAAAGCCTGCCACCAGAAAGACTTATGACTCCAAATGGAAAAGATTCAGCATTTGGTGTTCCAAGAAGCATATATCTCCAGACGCTGCTGAATTGCCTACAGTTCTGGATTATATAGGCCATCTTAATGGTCTGGGCCTCAGACCAGCTACTCTCAAGGTAAAGCATTCGGCTGTTTCTGCTTTTCTGTCAGTGGGAAAGCTTTCCTCACTGTCATCTCAGCCTGTATTCTGTAAATTTTTCAAGGGATTGCTTCATACCAATCCTTCCTTTAGGGATCCTGCCCCTGCCTGGGACTTGAATGTTTGCATTGCTCAAGTTATGCAACCCCCATTTGAGCCTGTGTCCTCAGCAGAGCTTAAGTACTTGACTTGGAAAACTGTGCTTCTGTTATCCATTACCTCTGCCAGACGTATCATTGAATTGCAAGCCCTGTCAGTGGAACCTGATTTTATCTCTTTCCATAGAGATAAAGTGGTCCTTAGTACCAGTAGGAGGTTCTTGCCCAAAGTGGTTTCAGACTTCCATTTGAATCAGTTTGTGTCTCCTTGTTTTCTTCACTGATCATTCCTCCTCAGGGGAGAGGAGGTTATACAGTTTAAATGTTAAGAGCCCTTAGCTACTACATAGAGCGTACCAAGGGTCACAGGTTTGATTCCCTCCAGTTGTTCCTCACTTATGGGGAAGTGGGAAAGGGCAAACCTGCCACCAAGAACTATTGCCAGGTGGATTGTTTCTTGTATACAATTCTGCTATGAGAAACTGGGAAAAATTCCACTCAGGCCTGAAGGCTCATTCCACAAGAGGTACAGCTGCTTCCCTGGCTGCTGCCAGGGATATCCCTCTGTTAAAAATTTGTCAAGCAGCCACCTGGAAAACGGTCCATACCTTTACCAAGCATTACTATCTGGATATCCTGGCCAGGAGTGATTCTTGGTTTGGCACAGCAGTACTTCAGAGCCTATTCCCAAATTTGGTTCTGTCCCTCCTCCATGGAGGTACTGCTTGGTAGTCTGCAGATTGTCAGAATACAGCAAGCCTTCATGTTGTTTGAAGAAAAAATGACTCACCTTAGTAATTGTGTTTCTTCTAATGGAGTCTTGCTGTATTCTGACCTCCCTCCCTACCTCCCCTCTCAGAACCTGGTTTTGGGAAGTGGGTGGGCAGGTGCAGTGTTGCACCCCAGGGGTGTCTTCAGCACACCCTCCATTTTATCTGGGTGCTTTGTATTATAATCTTTATTTTTGGATAGGTTTTGGTTTTGGGTTTCCTGACTTGAGTCTTCCTTTGGAATCCAAAACTTTCTGTTGCCAGTTGGCTAGTTTAAAAATGTTTACAATTTCCACATAGTCAGTCAGTGAGCGTTTGCTAGAAAGAATCTGACGGTTGGGTTTCAAAGTGCTGCAGACAGAGACCTCAACTGAGCTAGAGCTCAGCGTTCTATGCACTACATAGAAAATTAAGCCTCTACTCTCCGGGGCAGTTTAAAGGCTGGAGTTAACTGCAGATTGTCAGAATACAGCAAGACTCCATTAGAAGAAACACAATTACTAAGGTGAATAATTTTTTTATTTTCTTACACCTGTAAAGAAAGAAAACTGTCCGCGGTGTTCATTTTTTTGTTACCTGAAACGAAGAAAACTGTGCCCTCCCCCAACCCGCACCCACACTTTGTGCACCCCACCTCCCCACACCCCATACCTGCCTCCGGATGTCAGCGCCACAATCTTCAGTGGAGCGGGTACACGTCTGCACTCTTCACAGCCGACCACGAACTGAAGAAATGCCGGTAAGCTGTATAATGGCATAATTGGGGGGGGTTTCAATTTAGGTGGATATCTCAGTCATTTATTTGAATTTTTGCCTCCAAATTTTCAACATGGGGTGCTTGGGACCCCACCTCATGAACACATGCACTGTCATCTTGTTACTCGGTCTGGAAAGGTCATTTCATGGTCACTGCATGAAATCACCTTTTGGGACTGAGTAATGAAACAACAGTGCACTTTTCATGAAGTGGGGTCCCAAAAAGCCTGTCTTGCAAATTTGGTGGAAAAAGTCCCAAAAATGACTGTTATGAGCATGCATTATGCAGCTTCAACACATGCTCGTAACTTCAACAATTGCTAATATTTTCACGGCAGATTTTCAACATTGACATTTTTTACACATCCTTATGTACAGTACAGCTGTCATCTTTCACATCCTACCTGAAATGTGTTTTTTGCACATGTGGCACACAATGTCGCCATCATTGTGGGTAATCAATGTTCGGGACAGAGTAGCAAAATCACACTGACACTGTTCATGACCAGAGTTCCCAAAATGCCTATGTCAAAAATTTGGTTAAAAACGTCTCCAAAATAATTGTGTTATGGGTGTGCGTTGTGCAGTTTCTATGCATGCTCATGACTTTACCAGTTTTTCATAGTTTCACTCAAGATTTTCATCAGTGCCATTTTTTTACACCTCCTCATGAACAGTGCAGCTGTCCTTTTTCACATCCTGCCCGAAATGTGTTTTCGCACCTGTGGCGCCAAATGGCACAGTCGTTGTGCAAAACCACCTTTCGGCTAACTAACTCAATAGTGCCACTGTTAATGAGGTGGGATCACAAATGGCACATGTTGAAAATTTGGAGTGAAAGTACCAACAAACCCCCTGGGTGTTACGGTTGGAAACCATAACGCCCCACTCTGTAGAGACTGACGGGCATCAAGGATGTGACTTGGCATGGTCTGTAATGCTCACGCCATTCTACCCCCATCCTGCATCCCGTGACAGGGATCAAAGTGAACCTTGGACTCTTCGGCCCCAAAGTTCACCCTGTTCTCCTATTCTACACCCATCTTGGCATATTTCCTTATGGAATGGGGTGAGCGTAAGGCCCAAAGACCCCAAGGCACACCGCGGCACATGTCTCTGTATGTGGGGTAGGGTGAGGTGAAATGGCATGAGCGTTGTGGCAGATGACCCAAAGGCACACCCCAATGCCTGTCACTCTCTGCAGGGTGGGGGTCTGGGGTCTGTGAGTTCAGTTTCACTGCCAATCCTATTGTGCATCTCTCTTCTGCACTGCCAATGCCAGCAAGCCAACATCGGCATTGACAAATGCTTGTTTGCTGAGAGAGACTGGGGGACACAGTGGGGGCGGGGAAAGAGGGACCATACCTCTCAGCTTTCCCTGATTTTCAGTGATGTTCCTGATTATGCCTCAAAATGTTCCTGTCCCTCCTGTGACTGAACAGTGGGTATAATGTATGTAAGTAACAAGGCAGGACAAGGTGTGTGTTAGGCGGTTTAACACCGGCTAGGAGGCAGAGGAGTGCAATGCAGGCCACCGCCGAGTGCGCCCAGCCTCCTAGCCGTGTGTTAAGGTGTCTAACATACAGACCCTGGAGTGGCTTACAGCACTTATGAAATGGCTATCAAAAATACAGATATGTGATAGCTAAAATGTATAGTATTTAATAGTGAAAAAGTAAAACGTTTGTTTAAATTCTTAATAAAATAGTTCCTCCGCCTACTTTTTTTTTTTGAGTTGAGGACTTTTGAGCTGTTTAATCTTCCGTATTTTGTTTACCCATGTAGTTGTCATGGCACCATCCTTACACCCCATGCCCCTCTAGCAGCACCCGTAATTTTGCTTTTCTTTTTGCAAATCTGGTTGGTCCTACCTTTATTTAACACAAACTAAGTATCTGGTTGATCCTGCTGTTTGCCAGTGTCAGGCGGTATCACAGTACGAGCGGGAACCTCAAGTCTGTGTTGGTTAAAAATTGAGCACTTCCTCTTTGGCTCCAGCAGTGCGAGTGGGTGGGATGAACAGTTAAACCCTGCATCTCTCAGCTGGGAATAGGGGGAGGGGGTCTAAACCATCTGTGTATCACCACTGCGCACCGCAGTGTTTTGCGACTGAGTGGGCAGGTTACAAGACAACGATTGCGATTGTGGCAGTTGTGTTTTTTAATGATGCAGGTTGTGCATTTCACTTGGGTGGTTAGCTTCACAGTAAGAGTGGCATCGCATGTGGCACAAAACAAGATGGCGGTTATTTCATTTATGAACATTCTTTGTGGGCAGCATCACCCATATCAATGCCTGGTCTTATTCCTGTATTAGACACGTTGGCACATAGTAAGTGGCCAATGAGTGCTTGAATTTCAATGCCAATTTCATAAGCTCACAGTATTGTCTGTTTCAGACTTGCTCTTCCGCAGACAGTGTATTTCACACCAATACTCTTATGCTGCCTGCTTCAGAGGATAGAACCAATTGTTAAACTGTGTCCCTCATTTTACTTCTTTGTCACTGATTTTTTTATTTTTTTATTTTTTTAAGCCGTGTCCAAGTGCCAAACACCTCTGCAGATACGTCCAAGCGAACGTTTAGCATTGACAAATGCTTGTTTTACGTCTCTTCTAGTAAGCATTAAGGCACCCCAAAGTCATGTTCTACTGTGGAATTGATGCATGGTTGGGGGGTTGTGGCACGAGGCCACAGGCAGAGTGCCTACAATTACCCAACCATGCATTAATTCCACAGTAGAACACGACTTTTGAGTGCCTTAATACACTTGTAACATCGCAAGTGCAAGCTAAGTATTGTTTAGATGCTGTTTTTGTTACAATAAAAGAAAGATGAGCAGAAAGTTTACTTTAGAAAACATGCTTCAGATGTGTCTTTCAAAGGCTGTAGCTCTGTAAAACTGCGCGTCCACGTCGTACTATTGACCGGCATTAATGTTGTGGCTGTGAAGTGCCTGACAGTATCTAAGATGTACAATTGTTACATTAAATAGTACAACATACACAAATGTCAAAAATAATTACTTATGATAAACACTTGCAATATCTTCTGGTCCATTGCTGTCTCACATTGATGGCTTTTTGCTTGATTTATCACCATGCTGCATTATGGTCGGAGTTCCAGTTTTGCATATGGCGAGATAACATTACAAATCCATATACTCAATACATTTTTTCAGGCACATAACTACTATACATATGAAAAGTAAAGGGGTGAAGATTGGCAGGAAGCGTGCAATGTTCAGCTACCTCATTATCGGTGAGCTCAGCGGTTGGGGGGGGCTCTGGAGATTCACTCAGTGAGTGAGAACCATGGAGACTCTTAACATGTACAGCTGTACAATACACTTGAGGGTGGATGACCGCTGTGCACAGTAAGTGACTTGTTTGCGGTACACTGACAGAGGGACACACTGGTACCAGGTACACTGATGTCAGGATTATGCGAGGTACCTTGGGTGGGTTTTTGGGGACTATGCTGCCTGTCTTATCTCAGTGGCATGAAGGTTTCACTTCGTGGGTGTGCTCACGTTAGCAAACTATTTGTACTCGGATGGTGCTTTTTATGTGGCTGTTAAAGGGAGTGCAGTGCCATGCATTCCTAGAGAATTAATGCATGGCAAACTTCTGGTTTTTTAGCTTTGCTTGTTGTTTGCTGTGTTACAAAGAGGTTTTAACCCTCTGTTTTACCCTATCATTTGGTGGACACCATGTTTCAGTGATTAGTATCATTTCTGTATTATCATGGGCCAGCAATGCCTCCAGTTCCTCCTTTTTATTGACTTCTAGCGGTAGTAGTTAAACACCTAATATTTTAGAAAGTTTTATTTGTTTTAGTCCTACACTGACTTTTTGGGAGCTTTTTAATACACTCAGTATGTATGCCACCCTTCCCCATTCGCAACTAGTTTAAAGCATCAAACATACGGCCTTTTTAATAGGTTACCTATGATTTTCTGCTGATTGTTAATTAGGTTGTAAACCTTAAAAGCTTCTTTACGGCTGTAGTAGGTGGAGCCTGCAGACGTTTTGCATGTACAAAGGGAGTGATGTCATGTTTTCTGTCCGTGGAACTGACTCAAGGTGTAAATAGTCTCCTCCAGCTTACCCTCCACCAAAGAATGTTTTCCGCCCTCAAATAAATACGCTTTCATGTTAGTCAGTGGTTGCAGTGCACTATTTTCTTACGTGGGAGGTACAAGAACTGGAATCTGAGTAGTGGGAGGCAGCATTAGTTTTTTTGGGAGAGTAAGATCCACCCCCACCACCACCCAAGAAGCTCCTAAAGAGCCACCCTACCTTTTTCTTTTGGTTCATATGGGAGGGGCATGAGGTGGATCTATCATGCTGGAACAATTGACTATCAGAGCTGCCTGAGGCATCAGAGCTTAAGCTTTAGAAGGAAAAAAAAAAAGCCTGAAACTGCATCCTTATACAGCACTTGTTTAAACAACCTTGGCTCAGCTTACATTCCTCTCCTGGTCACACATTTTCACAAATACATTCCAAGAGATGAAAAGTCCCTCCTGGTGGGTATGTGGTGTTATTCAGACCTGTCCTCCAGCCCTGTCCCTACCACCTTACTCTGTATTTTGCATTAGCTGAAGCATGTCAGTACAGCAAGAGGTGGCAGTGTATATTTTTACTGGGCTTGCAGTTTTAAAGGAGTAGTCCACTTAGAATTTGCAAAAACATATGTTACGCAGAGTGTTTTGATTTGTATGTTAAGTCCTATTGCGTCCTTCCCTCTGTCTGCTATTAGGAGTTTTTCCTAAATTAGCCTATTAGCAGATACCTGAGCGCTAACTAACTGGGGGTTTCTGTAAGAAAACCGCTACTAAATTAAGCTCCAATTCACTATTGTTTTCTATGTGTGTCAGGTCTAGCTTGCAAGAGTGTTAATTTTTTAAACTTTTAATTTCATCAAACTCTACACAACCATAAAAGCACAGAAATTGCCCAGATCATTAGCGCTATAATTAGTTAAGACCAGCTGTTTTCTTACCGAAAACCCACTCAGATTTCAAGTATTTGAACTATAAATGTAGATACCAGCATTCTGTTGGGTAGAACTAGCATTTAGTGCTGATTTTGCTCTGTGACATAATTTTCATTTTTTTTTTTTTTTTTTTACAAAAGTGTATGGTACGAAGCTGCAGCCTAGAAACTGCAAAATACTTTAGTCACTTTCTTCTTTTGTGTGGTATAACGTGAAAACAGGATGACTAACTATTTCAGCTACACATTTGATCCCATTTTACAATGGTTCATTGCACTACACATTTAGTGTATCCCACTTTTTCAAATAAAACAAATATTCACCAAACTAAATAACTCACACATACGTACTTTTATACTTTATTAAAAAGATTTGTAACCCAAAAAAAAAAAAAATTGAAATCATGTCACAAAGCAAAATCGGCCCTAACTGCCACTTCCACCTATTAGAATAGAAGAGGCAGTATAGTGCGGTGGTATAAGGGTCTGAGCTGCAAGCCTGGTGTTTTGGCTTTGAATCCCACAACCTCCACGTGCGTACTGTGTGTCCGTGAGCCAAATCACTTAACTTCTTTGTGCTCCCAGGTCACACTTGTATGCAAGCTTTAGTGTGTGTCTCCTGGTTTAAAAAACAAAACAAAAAAAAAAATGCTGGTACCTACATTTTACAGTTTAGCAAATACTTTAGAGCTGAGTAAGTTTTCTACAAGAACTGCTAGAGTCTTTACTAATTATAGCAGTGATGATCTGAGGCAATTTCTGTGCTTTTTATTGTTGTGTGTAGTTTGATGAAATTAAAGTTTAAAATGAAAACACATATTACTGCTACCTAGACATGACGCACCCAGAAAACACACATGGTGAATTAAGCTATTTAGTAGCTGTTTTCTTACAGAAACCCCAGTTCAAACAACATGAAGTCTTGCTGTATTCTGACAATTGCAGTGATTCCCAACCTTTGAACTGCCCCGGAGAACTAAGGGTTAACTTTCCATGCAGGGCATGGAACGCTGAGTTTGAGCTCGGTTGAAGTCTCTGTCTGGAGTGTTTTGAACCTAAACTGTCAGATTCTTTACTCCACCTCACTGAACAGTCGCTACGGAGATTTCTCCTTCAGCTCGGTTCGAAGTCTGTTAAAGTTTTCAGTTTTTCGTATGTTTAAACCGAAAAAAGTATCCGCAGTCGGTTCAGTCTCTGCTGTGGTGCCGTGAGTACTAGATAGGAATTGTTCTATATTCTCTGTGTGGAACTTGTAAATGTGCGGTCGGTTCGGCTGAACTGACCATTTGATTGTGAATTTCGCTATATTTAGTGTGTGGTTACTGGTTCTTATCGGTTCTAAACAACAAAAAAAAAATGCGTTTTATCCATTTTTTTCCAATACCCGTGACACGGTCAGGAACCGATAAGGGAGTCTTGCCTGGCGGTTGCTGAAAATAGGGTAAGTTTGGTTAGGTTGGCCATGTCTGAGAAACCCAAGGGAAAAAAAACTGGCCCACTGGGTTTCAACACTGCAGTGAGTGTGGGGAGGTCTTTGCCTAGGCCGTTCCCCACACCACCTGTGTTTGTGTGGGATTTGACCACCTCGATTCAGACTGCCAAATACACGTAAAAATATTTTCCCAGATCTACCCTTGAGAAGAGATTAGGGAGACTGAGGGAAAAGGAGGCTGAGAAGTCTGCTGACCCGGATGGCCAGCCCGGTTCGGTTTCGACCAAACCAGAAGGAGTGCCCTCTGACCAGGGCAATACTACTTTGGGCAAAAGGAGAGCCAATTCTGAGGGATCGGTTCCGACAAAAAGCGCAAAGATAAATCGACCGGTTCGGATCCAGAGGTTCATGTTCCGACCACCGAAGAGCTAGCCAGGGCGATTCAGATTGTGGAATCGCTCCGTCCGGTTCTGACCGATCCGGCTCCTTCTGGCAGGGGTTCGGTTGGCTCCCCCGGTTCAAGAGTATACCCTTGAAGAATTTTATGAACCTGAGTTTGAAGAGGAAGGGGAATTTGAGGATTATGATGTAAGTGAAGGTCTGGATGTGCCTGTGGAACCGGACATCTCCCCAGACAGACCATCAGATGTTTCCCCTCCTAGGTTTTCTGAGCCCCCTTCCCATTTTATGTTTTACAGGAAAGTGGCTGAAACCCTTCAGCTTCCTATGGAGAAGGCTGTGGAAGATCAAGAACCTGATTATATAGAGATGATGGATATCCCAGAGTCCAGGAGACTGTCTATTCCCCTCCATAAATCTTTTGGGGAAACGCACAAAAAATCTTAGTCTCCTAACACTATACCTCCTGTGGATAAAAGAATGGACAAGAGGTATATACACTCAGGCTCAGACACTGAGTTCTTATATCAGCAGTGCAGCCATGTTGGGGTAGTGCAGGCTGCTGCCTGTGACAAGGCAAATATTCCCTTGGCTTCACACCTCCCTGACAAGGACTCCAGGAAGATTGGTGCCATGGCAAAGAAGCAGTACATGGCATCTTCTTTGGGACTCGGGCAGGCGAATTACATGGCCTATACAGCCAGGTACCAGAAGTCCAGGTGGGACACTGTGCTGGCACTGGCTAAACAGGCCTCCCCCCAGTTAGCCAAGGAGCTGGAGGCGGTGGCTGCAGATGGAATTGAGGCATCTAAAGTGCAATTTCATGCTGCTGTAGACTCTAATGATGTCTCATCAAGAGTCATGGCTAAATCTGTGGCTCTTCAGAGGATGGCTTGGCTCGGATGTACTAGCCTCTTGCAGGACACCCAGGCTAAGGCTATGGATTTTCCTGTAGTGGGTAATTCTCTGTTTGGGGAGCAGACAGTTACATGAAGAAAATGGACGCGTACAGGACCACTTACAGGAGTGCTCAGGCCAAGGAAAGGCAGGCAACTCCTCAAAGGCAGTAGTCTAGGGGCAGGCCTTTTCAAAGGCCTTTTTACCAAGCACAGGCCTCTTCTTCTTTTTCGCAGAGGGGGTTCTTCAGAGGGAGAGGCAGAAGGGGGATGAGCAGGCCTGCATCCACCCCTCAGCCTAAAGCCCCTGCCAAGCAGACACCCTGATGGGTCTGCCCGGGTCGACTCTGCGATTCCAGTAGGGGGCAGGCTGGCTTACTTTGTCCAGGACTGGATGTCTGTTGCATCAAACAAGTGGGTCCTGTAAGTAGTAAGCCAGGGACTGGTTCTCAGCTCCAAAAAATTTCAAAAGATGAGAGCCAGATCTTTTCCACCTGCAAGTCTTTCGGAAACCCTTGCCCTAGAGGCAGAGGTTTCTTCTCTCCTAGCTTTAAGAGCTATAGAGAGAGTACCTACCCTACACTGGGGCAAAGGACTGTACTCCAGGTACTTCCTGACCCCCAAAAAGACAGAGGAGTGGCGACCCATCCTAGACCTCAGATATCTGAACAAACATCTTTTAAAACCAAAGTTCAAGATGATAACTCTGGGAATAATCCTTCCCTCTCTAAGGCCAGGGGACTGGCTAGCCTCCCTGGACCTCAAAGATGCCTATTTTCATATTCACATCAGGTGCTCCCACAGAAGGTACCTCAGGTTCGAGTTGCCCTCACGCCAGTATCGGTTCAAAGCAATGCCCTTTGACCTAACCTTAGCTCCAAGGGTTTTCACAAAGTGCCTGACAGTAGTAGTTGCCTTTCTAAGAAGGCAAAAGATTTCCATATTTCCTTATCTGGACGATTGGCTATTAGTGGGTCAGTCTCCAGGCCAAGTCAAGTCTCACCTGCAAGTGACCCAGCAAGTGCTCACTTCCCTAGGATTTCTTAAACTTCCCAAGTCAGTTCTCGAACCGGTCCAGCTCCTTACCTTTATAGGGGCAGAACCAGACACACTCGGGGCAAGAGCCTTTCTTCCTCTAGAAAGGGCAAGGGCTCTTATGGAACTAGCTTCTTCCTTCAGCCTTCAGGTATCTCGACCAGCAAGGCATTTCCTCCAGCTCTTGGGCCACATGGCAGCTTCAACAGCAGTGGTCCAAGGGGCAAGATTCCAGATGAGGGATATTCAGTTCCACCTGAGAGCTTGCTGGTCTCAGAGAAAGGACTCCCTTACCTAACTGATTCCAATGACTCCGACCTTGATCCAGGCTCTCCAGTGGTGGCAGGATCGGGACAATTTAAGGCAAGGTGTTCCTTTTGTTGCTCAGCCTTGTTCAGTGGTCCTTACCACGGATGCTTCTCTTTTGGGCTGGGAAGCCCACCTGGGGTCCCCCCAAGAATCCCTTCTTCACATCAATCTTCTAGAGCACAGGGCAGTTCTTCTAGCTCTAAAAGCATTCTGTCTGTTCAGAACAAGGTGGTTCAAGTCAGAACAGACACTACCACCATGTGGTACATCAACAAGCAGGGAGGCACTCGGTCCACGCCTTGTGCACAGAAGCCATGAAGTTGTGGGTCCCTGGCTTATTCCCTGCAAGCACCTCTTGTAGCAGTTCACCTTCCAGGCAAGGACAATGTGCTAGCAGATGCACTGAGCAGGATTTCTCAGGGCCATCACGAATGGTCCCTGGACCCTCAGGTCTTGAAAGTGATATTTTCAAGGTGGGGCACTCCAGAGATGGATCTCTTTTCAGCTCCAGACAATCACCAACTTCCTCTCTTTTGTTGCAGACCTCCAGTCTTGGGCTCAGTCCCCCTGGATGCCCTGATTCTGAATTGGGAATGAAAGTTTCTGTATGCCCCCCCCCCTTCCCACTCCTGTTCAAAGTTTTAGTCAAAATAAGGTCTCAACCTTGCAAGGTGATTCTGGTTGCTCAAGATTGGGCCAGACAGCCCTGGTACCCCCTGTTGCTGTCCCTAGCAGTCCATCTCCCCTGTCTCTTCCCAGGAATTACAACCTGTTAACATCCTCTCAGGGGAGGATTTGGTACCCCAATCTTCAGTCCCTCAATCTCAGGCTTGGCTCTTGAAGAGTTGGGGTTTGCAGATCTGCATCTTTCCCAAGGGGTTCTGGACATCCTCAAGGCTTCTCGAAAGCCCTCTACCAGAAAGACTTACAACTCCAAATGGAAAAGATTCAGCATTTGGTGTTCTAAGAATATTTCTCCAGACACTGTTGAATTGAGTACGGTTCTAGATTATATGGTCCATCTTAATGGCCTAGGCCTCAGACCAGCTGCTACTCAAGGTACGTTTGTCAGCTGTTTCTGCATTTTTGTCTGTGGGGAAGCCTTCCTCACCATCTTCCCATCCTGTGTTCTGTAAACTTTTTAAAGGATTGTTTCACACCAATCCCCCCTTTAGAGACCCTGCCCCTGCCTGGGATTTGAATGTTTGCATTGCTCAGCTTATGCAACCCCCTTTGAGCCTATGTCTTCAGCAGAGCTTAAGTACTTGACTTGGAAAACTGTGTTCCTGGTAGCCATTACCTCTGCCAGGCGTATCAGTGAATTGCAAGCCCTGTCAGTGGAACCTGATTTTATCTCCTTTCATAGGTATAGAGTGGTCCTTAGAACCAATAGAAGGTTCTTGCCCAAAGTGGTTTCAGACTTCCATTTAAACCAGTCTGTCTCTCTCCCTGTTTTCTTCACTGAGCATTCTTCCTCAGGAGAGAGGAGGCTATACAGTTTAGATGTCAAAAAAGCCCTTAGTTACTACATAGAGCGTACCAAGGGTCACAGGTTTGACTCCCTCCAGTTGTTTCCCACTTATGGAGGAGTGGGAAAGGGCAAACCTGCCACCAAAAGATCTATTGCCAGGTGGATTGTGTCTTGTATACAATTCTGCTATGAAAAACTGGGAAAAACTCCACCCTCAGGCCTGAGGGCTCATTCCACAAGAGGTACAGCTGCTTCCCTGGCTGCGGCCAGGGATATTCCTCTCCTAGAAATTTGTCAAGAAGCCACCTGGAAAACGGTCCATACCTTTACCAAGCATTACTCTCTGGATATCCAGGCTAGGAGTGATGCTTGGTTTGGCACAGCAGTACTTCAGAGCCTATTCCCAAAGTAGGTTCTGTCCCTCCTCCTTGGAGGTACAGCTTGGTAGTCTGCAATTGTCAGAATACAGGAAGACTTCATGATGTTTGAAGAAAAAATTACTCACCTTAGTAATTACATTTCTTCTAATGGAGTCTTGCTGTATTCTGACCTCCCTCCCTGCCTCCCCTCTCAGAACCTGTTTTTGGGAAGTGGGTGGGCAGGTACAGTGTTGCACCCATGGGGTGTATTTTCTGGCACCCTCCTCCTTTTTGTTTGGGTGCGTATTTATTTTTATTGCTTTTTTAAGTACATTGGTTTAGTTTTTGGGTTTCCTGACTTGAGTCTCCCTTAGGAATCCAAAACTTTTCAGCCAGTTGGCTAGTAGAATTTTTACTTTCCACATAGACTTTTTAGTTTAGTTGGTCTCGTAAGAATCTGACGGTTTAGATTCAAAACACTCCAGACAGACTTCAACCGAGCTTGAGCTCAGCGTTCCATGCCCTGCATGGAAAATTAACCCTTAGTTCTCCAAGGCAGTTCAAAGGTTGGGAATCACTGCAATTGTCAGAATACAGCAAGACTCCATTAGAAGAAATATAATTACTAAGGTGAGTAATTTTTTTTTTGGGTAGCTCTCGGGCATCTGCTAAATTGTAACTGTTGCCATTTATGCTTACTGGATAAGAACAGTTACAAAGCTTTGCTGTTGTGAACTGATTGTAAAAAAGCACTGCATATGCTAAATCTATGGGCCTGGCTACATCACTGTCACAGGAGACAGGGTGCATTGTAGGAGGCAGAAGGCAATAAATCTGTTTGTGATGGAGATCCCAAGGGGTCATAAAACTACCCTAAAGCTACCAGCCTAATTTAGGAAAAAACCCTAATAGCAGACATAGGGAAGGACACAGTAGGACTTTACATAGAAATCAAAACACTCTGCATATCTCATGTTTTTGCAAATTCTGAGTGGACTGCTCCTTTAATTGAGCCATACCCAATCTGTATCCTTAAGAACCACTTTATGTGGTGTGCATACCAGCATGGTTATTTCACTCTTATTTACAGCTTTACACTTATCAGTTTTTAATTGCAATTGTGTCTAAACACTCTACCGTGTAGCCTCCAGTCTCCCACGATACCTGTATGCATTGTAGCACTGTTTCATTGCATGCAGGGAGGTCGGAGGCTACCAGGACATATGCAGATAGCAGTGTGGAGCATGGGTGTAGGGTGCAATACTGGGATGCCTCCATACCACAGTAACCTGACAGCTGTATGTGCACCCTCCCTGGTGTACCCCCCCCCCATGTCCCCACCTAACCTAACTCTGTCCGCACTTGCCTCCCCGGGAGCCACCTCCTGATGGTACCCATGTATTGTCCTTGATTACTCTTCTCACTGTGACAAGTGTTGGGAGTATCCTGCCTGCCCATGTGTGATGTGGCAGCAATACTACCTGCAGAGCAGTGCTAGTAGTGAACATGTACATTAGTGGAGCTCCTGAGTGCATCGTGGAGCAGTGCTGCGGTGGACAGTAGATGTGTGGCACTGTGTACAGTGGAGCAGCGGGGAAGACTGAAGGCTGTAGTAGAGGGTCTGCCTTCAGCCATACAGCAGCAGTACATGAACGTCTGTTGTGCCCAGGTGCCCTAACACTGGCAGAACTGATGCCATGTCTCCCCCCCCCCCCCGAACCTCTCTGTCACCTCCACAACATAAGTGTCTCATAACGGTGAAATATGGCTATTTACATAATATGACTGTGCCATATACACAGTACTCCATAGGACATTTAGGAAGTCATCACAGAGTGCACTATGGGATGTGCACTGCTACTCCAGGGTTGAGACCACACACACTATCGCACTCGGTGTGGACAGGCTGTAATGTTTTCAAACCATTATCCACACTGTTCACTGGCAATGTGGACACACTAACGTTTACAGTCTATAACTGTTTGAATCCATTATAGCTTTTTCGAGTGTAGCGTGGACAGGGCCTGCATGTCTATGTAATTATCTATCTTTATATCAATTGCACGTATTACCATTTTTATCTATTTCTAAAACAAACCTGCATATCACATTTGCCTGCACTCTGAGCACATAACTTATGAAACTATGCATATTTGTACTCCACTTCTGCATAGACCTCATACTTTCCTAATATTCCCATTATCACAAGCATAACTACCTTGCCCTTATCAAAAGCGACCCCCTCTGAAAGTTACCGTCACATTTTCTCTAACAGTCCATCATTACACCTGACTTCTTGCCATCAACACATTGCTTAATTAGAACGCCGAAACCTCGTGGACAAAAACTCTGTTTCTCTTTAAAAGAACAAAACAAAACTTGTGTAAATAATCCCAAGGCTGAACATATGCCAGCAGTTTTTCGTGTACTGCCACCTTCTGTACCATCATGGGGATTTGCATACGTTTCCCATGATGCTTAGCATTATTGGGGTATGTGCAGTTGTTTTCTTGAAAATTTTGGCTGTCCGGCCAATATCATCCGGGATAACACATATCAGTGGCATTTGCGCGAGGGTTCTTTTGTAAACCTATTTGCTTCCTGTTACTTCCATTAAAATGTACACCTCCATATATTTTCCTAATAACGTGTTTGCTTTCCTTAGAACAGATACTGAAACAAATCTTACTACTTACAAATCATTGTGGTGTTTCTCCATACCTCATTAACAATCCACACAACTTCACTAACTTCATTATGCAGCCGTGGTGGATCTGACCAGAACTTGTAATAAAATGCCATGTATCTACTAAACGAAAACCTTCCTTGGAACACCAGTTAGTTGTGTGTTGATTCTCCTAAGGGTATTTTTTCCTCCCTCTTGTCTGCCTTGGGATTGGTAATAGACTAGACACAGACTTTCCCTGTTTTCCTTATTTCATTACCAATTTCTGTTGTTTCAGAGCATATATACTTTTTGTGATTCTATCCCATGTCATTTATCCCTATCGCCACAATTCTTCAACATTTTATTTGCTCTCCTTCATGTTATTAACTTGTTACTAACCCCAGTAATGCTCAGGTATTCGTACTTCTGCAGTGTTCCATTAAGACTGAGCTGCCTGGAGAGATAGAATGCTATGCAAATGATGGAATCTTTGCATGTGCTGATTTTCAAACACTGCCTCTAACCAACTGCCTTGGTTCTAAACCTTCAGATTTCTCTCTTCGCCTATCAAGACCAGAAGCCTGGAGTTTCTCTCCTCCTCATCTATTCCTAACGCATTAAATTTCATAAAATACATAAGTATTTTTTTATCCTTTTTCTTATACTGCCTCTAACTAGTGTTGTTAGTTATTAAACCATTGTTTGTTTTAAATTCTTTGTTTTCTTGGTTTCTCCAAGTTCGGTATAACCGGTTGGGAACTGGGGCTTTCTTTAGTGTTTTTGGAGTTCCCTGTCTAAGGAACTACGTTAATTTTATTTAAATTTTAAAGTTTTTATATTTTATTTGAACTGCTAATCCTAGTTCGCGAACCGTCAACTCCGGTTCGGGTCCAGTTGCAATAAGTTTTTTTTCTCAGTTCAGGAACTGATCGCTAACCGAAGGTTTTAAAACCTTTCTTATTTAGCGGTTATTTACTAATTCTGTTTTTCCTCTCAAAATGTTTGAAAACCGAAAAGAACTGGTGAACCTGGTTTTAAACCATGTACTAATTGTGGTGAGATGTTTGCTAAAGTAGACGAGCACACCCTTAGTGTGGTCTGTCTGGGTTTTGAACATTTAAAAACACTGATCTGTAAAGTTTTTTTTACAGAAAAAACTGTGGAAAAGCACCTAGAAAGGCAAAGAAAAAGATGTCTGTTTCAAAGGGTCCCTATGGTTCTGATCAGCCGACACCCTCATGCCTGTGGGTGAACCCACATCAATTTCAACTACTGTAACTGCCACCCCTGAGACGGGTACTCGAGCAGTTTTTGAGAGGCTTGCTGAACCAGCTTACTCTCTGGTTCCCTCAGTCTAAAAAGACTAAGGACACAGAACCCCCTGCTAATAAGCCTTTGGGGACTTCTGTACCTGCAATAAAAATGCCAAGTGCAGAAGAGATTGCCCAGGCCTTCCGTGTGATCCAGGCTTTACAAGGGCTGACTACCCCTTTGCCTCTGACACCAGTCAGACAGATTGGCTCTTCTTCTCAGTCTTCTATTTATGAGCAAGAAGAGTACCTGGATATTGAGGAGAAGGAAAGGGACCCCATCGGACCGGAGGTTCCCCTGAACAGGAATTTGGTTCTCCTCCTAGGGCATCAGAGGATTTTTCCTCTCACTTCACTTTTATAAGAAATATGGTGGATGTCTTAGACATCCCCACAAGTGAAGTTATTGAGGATGAAGAAGTAGTAGAGTATATGGAAATGATGGGGTTAACATCCACCAAAAGCTTCTTCTCCCGTTAATAAATTCTTTAAAAGATGCCTAAAAGATACTGCAGACTCCTAGTACTGTCCCAGATTTGGATAAGAGGTTGGACAAAAAGTACCAACTGGAAAGAAAGGGTGCAGAAATGTTGTTCTCTCACCCTGACCACCAAGGAGTAGAGCAGGTGGCCGCCTGTGACAAGGCAAGGGTCCCACTAGCCTCCCATCCTCTAGACAGGTTTAAAGGAAAATGGATAGCATGGCCAAGAAAGGCTACCTCTTGGCTTCCTTGGCTATCAGGCCAATATCCAGGCCTATGCTGCACAATACCAGAAATCACTCTGGCAGTCAGTGCTTGCCATGTCTGAAGGTACAGTCTCCTGTCTCAGCTGACTTGGCTGAAACAGCTAGATTTGGTCTGGAAGCATCCAAGTATCAATTTCAAATGGCTGCGGATTCTAACGACACAGCTGCAAGGTGGATATGGCAAACACTGTGGCTCAAAGGTTTGCTTGGTTAAGAGCCACAAACCTGACCCAGAATACTCTGATCAAAGCATTAGATTTCCTACTTGTGGAACATTTCCCCTTTGGGCAAATGACAGCGACTTGCATGAAAAAGGTGGTTGAGTACAAAGCCACCCACAGAAGCAATTCTAAAAGGAAAAAGCTTCCCCATCCACTAGACCCTATGGAAGGAGGGCGGGGCAGGGCCTTCAAAGCAGGCCCTTTCAACCCATGGCTACAACCCCATACCAGCAGTATCCACAGCAAGAATACTTTAGGGGAAGGGGCAGACGGGGTTCCAAGCGTGGTTCCCAGCCCCGGGCTCAGTCCCAAGCAAAACAGGCACCCTGACGTGTCTGTACAGGCCGCCTTCCTATTGCCTTTAGGAGGCAGACTGGCTCACTATTTCATGTTTGGAAAAACATCACCACAGACAAGTGGGTCCTGGAGGCAGTGAGTCAGGGGCGCTCTCTGACTTTCAAATGCCTTCCACCCTTAAGAACTTAAGTTTTCAAACCATTTTCAAATACAGGAAAAAAAACTCCTGGAAGCAGAGGTTCAAAAGCTGATCCTTGCTCGAGCAGTAGAACCAGTGCCAACCAGCTTAAAGGGAAAGGGACTTTATCAATCAAGCAAAATCTTTATTTAACCAGGTGAACATCGTTGAGCAAGCTCATTTTCAAGATGGACCTGGAAAGGAGAGGTTAACAATACATACAAAGGAATACTCTTACATCATAATTGGGTAAATATATACAAAATGAATTCACACTTGCGTAGTATTTACATAGCAGTAATTATACACAGGAAGTTTATAATATAGTCAATTCTGTTTGTGTGCCATTCGGATGTGTGCACATTCCGCTTGTGTGCACAAAAACGTCCAGTCCCGATTCTTTTCCTATGCTCTGTATGTTAAATCGTTCGGATGTGTGCACACTGATTTTTGGTTGTGTGCACACATTTTAGGCTTCAGAACATGCTGTTTGCTTACTTTTTCAGTCATCCAGTATCTCTCTTTCCCCCCACCCCGAATGCTAGCTGTCACCTTCGAGGAGGGATTCTGAGAAGCTGGTTTAGTGGAGAACTCGCTGAAGCTGACATTTATGCTTCGAAAGAAACTGAAATGCTATCTACAAGGACTGTCGAAGCGGCGAGCATTACAGATTTTTATCAGAATGATCCTGCTAGCAGTCAAATGCTGTAATGTTTGTCGGGAGCCGTGTTTCAAACATTTTAATCTTTTTAAACTTGCAGAATAAAGTATTAATTGTAGTGCTGTATTAATAAACAAGTTTAAACTACCTAAACAAAAAGCAACTTATTTATATTTAGTACCATGTTTTCTCTTGCCAGACTGTCATTGATGGTTTCTTTTAACCTCGCTGTACGGAGTTAAGCACACACAGTCCCACTATGTATTTTCGGATGTATGCACAAATTCTGCTGGTCCCGACCTTGTGCACATCCGAATTATACTGCACACACAAATGGAGTATTAAAAAGAGCCATGAAGCTAAGACCATGAAGAATATGTAGAAAAAAAGTATAGCAACGCAGTACAGTATATACAAGTTAAATATGTACTAACTTTAATTGGTGTATTTTGAAGCATCCTTGAACATAATTATGGATTGAAGGAGCTTGGTGGGGCATGGGAGAGGTGGGGAGGGGGACACAAGAGGGTGAGTAAGGAGAGGTACACAGTACATGCCCAAAAGGGTATGTAGTGATTGCAGGGGTGAGGGTGGCAACAGTTAGCGAGTGGAAAGCAAAACACCATGATGGTATCCAGGGGGGTAAGCAAGGAGTATAGGTGGGAGCCAGGGTGGCATGGAAAAGGAACCAACGATGAGGGAAAAAAAAATAGGGTCAGGAAAGGAGCAGCAGTCGGGTAAGTTCTTATAGGCTGTAACATTGCCCGAGAGGGATGGGAAAGGAGCACCAGTAAAGGGATGCACTGGAGCAGATGGAGCTGAGACTAGGGGAAGGGGACATCAGGGGAAGCAGTTACAGGATTCCTTGATAGAGCAAGAATGAAGTGCTTTGAAGGCGGGGTTTTTTGCAAGTTGTACCAGAGAGGGTAAAGCGTGAGATATGGCAAACCTGCCGAAGAGCATCTTTTAACTTTGGTACTGCAAGGGAGGTAACAGGAACTCCTTAAGGCATGTTTACGTATCACACGTAGAGGAATACCATCCAAGATGTACTGAGGCAACATCTTCGTGATGGCCATATGTTTAGAGAGCTGCATTCCTCTGCCTTTTGTAGTTAAGGGATGACCAACCTACTGCGGCGTAAAAGGAGCAGTGATGTGTGGAGTATGGGAAACAAGTTATGAACTTCAAGGCCCGATGGTAGAGTGTCTTAAGTTAGCCAGGGTAGACACTGGGCCTTGGCTGTAAAGGAAATCTGCGTAGTCCAACAAGGTAAGGAATGTGGTTTGGACCAGTCTCGTCCTGACATCCAGTGTTGGAAAATTTTTGATCCTATGGAAGAGGCCAAGCCTCTGCTTAAGCTTCTTTAAGAGATCCTCAATGTGTTCGCAAAAGGAAAGCTTTTGGTCAATCCACACCCCCAGGTATTAGAATTTAGTAATTTATTCCAGCGATTCACCAAGAAGAGTGTGGATCTGGGGAATATTACTATGAGTTGTGGCGTTATTGACATATGCAAAGGGAGAAAAATGCATCACCTTTGTGTTTTTTGGTGTTCAGGAGCAGTTTCTGGTGCAGTAGTTGAAGTTGTAGAAGATTAAATTCCCATTGTAGATCCCTACAAGCTGCTTCCGGAGAGGGTCTTCCGATATAAAGTACCGTGTCTTCGGCAAATAGGTGGATGTTCGCAGATTTGATGTCTGCATCAGTGTTATAGTAAATTGCAAAAAGCAACTGACCCAGTTTAGAGCTTTGCGGTATGCCCCTCAGTAGAGGTTTCAGGGATGAGAATTCCCAGTTGACCTTGACCTGCTGTTGTCGCCATGTTAGATGGTTTGAGAACCACCTCAGCGAAGGGGGTTCACAGCTGATGTTTCTGAGGGAGACAAGGAGCAGCTCGTGGTCAACGTATCTAATGCCTTGCCTAAGTCTAGAAATACTGCTCAAACAAAGTTCTTCAAATACAAGGCACACTGCCGGTCGTTGGTGACCTTTGCGAGGGCTGAAATAGTACTGTGATGAGGCCTAAATCTTGACTGAGGATTGAGCAGGTTCCCACTTTCGAGGTAGTTCCTGAGCTGCACACTCACTATTTTCTCCAACAGTTTCGAAAGGGTGGGAAGTATGGAGATTGGTCTGTAGTTATTCAGGTCACTGGGGTATCCAGATTTAAAAAAGGGGATTACGTGAGCAGTTTTCCATATGGGAGGAATATCGCCCTGTGAAAAGGAGAGGTTAAAAAGATGCATTATGGGCACAGTCAGGACGTGAAGACTAAGCTTCAGGAAGAATGGGTCCACTTGGTCGGCTCCTGCACACTTCTGGTATCCAGTTGTAGGAGGAGATCCAACTTCTGTCAGGGTGGAAGGCTGGAGGGAGAAGGCCGCGCTTGTGACTGGATCTGGTAAGTTGGTGCTCCAAGACTAGAGTGGAGGTTATTGGCAGGGGAGGCATCAAAAGCGAGACCTGCAGCAGCAGAATGGTTATTAAAAGTGTCAGATAGTGGATTTATCAGACACTGAAGTTGTGCCAGTGGAGATTTTTTTGTGTGGGTAAGTTGCTCATAGCTGCATGCCCTTTGAATATCTTTAATGGTTTTCCAGAAGTTTGCCGAGCACTTGGTGGAAGCGTCCAGTTCTTTGCGAAAATGGCTAGCCTTAGCCTCCCTAACCAGATTGGTACAGTGGTTTCTAGCCTTCCTGAATGATGTCCAGTCATCTGGAAGTTTAGATTTCTGAGCTTTTTTTTCCAAAGCCAGTCTCTGTGCAACAGGGAGGCCTTTAATTGGGCCGTAAATCAAGGCCATGATGTATTTTTAGAACGAATCTGGACCAATGGTGCATGTTTATCCAGAGCCCCTAACACAATTTCCTGGAAAATATCATAGGCTGCAGGCACTGAGTTGGCCAAATAAAAATCCTGCCATCTCAAGGAATCTTGCAAGTAGGAGAGGAATGCGTAGATGTCAAAATTATGCAGTTTCCTCTTGAGTGAGAATTTGGAAAGGGATGGTAGTTTTGGGACCCATCTTACACCTGCTATAATACACTGGTCGCTGAAATCCGAGAACACTCCTGCATGTGAAAACAGATGGGGTTTGCTTACTAAAATTAGATCTAGAAGTGTGCTATTTTAAGGGCACTTTTTGTTTGGACGTGTTGCTTCAGAAATGAGTTGGGAAAGACCAAAGGAGTCGCAAATGGTTTTAAGGGATAAAGAACTATTGGAGTACCAGTCCATATTGAGGTCCTCTAGTATAATAATCTCTGATTGAAGGGATCCCATCGTATTAGTTATATGGTCCAGAAATTGTAGCCAAAGGATGGAGGTCTATAGCATCCTAGGACGCATATTGAGACGGAGGAAGATAGCTTGACACTGAGAGTCTGGCTCACAGATTCTTTTGGGAGTGAGGACGAATCTATAACTGATGCAGACAGTTTCTCCCTGACATAGATGGCAACTCCTCCTCCTCTGGTGAGCCTATCAGTTCTGAACAGGGTATAAGATTGGATATTCACCTCACTATCTGGGGTACCAGGTTTGAGCCAAGTCTCCGTGACCACGAGCATATCAGGCATTATATGGGAAGTCAGTGCTTGAATAGAGGCAAACTTTTTTAGTAGACTGCACACATTAATATACATAAAGCTCAATCCTTTGATACTGGCGAGGTCATCAGGTGAAGATTACTGCAGGAGGACCAGGGTTGGTTTCGACAATACCGGAACATAACAAGAGCAGCAAGATTTTCTTGATAGCTTCAAGAAGAAGTCTGAACTTTAGGTGAGTCTCGCTTAAAGATGGTGTTGCATAGCTTCAGGGGGTCCCTGAGCTGCATGCCTAGGGGTCCAAGCAACGTAAAAGGAAGAACCTTGGCTGTAAAAAGCAAGGTGTGCTGGGCGATCAGTGCAGAGGTGAGTGGGATCCTACACTCTGTTACCTTTGTGGAAAAAGTTCCAATTTGCTATGGGGGTTGGAAAGGAGGATTTAAACTGGGTAACATATAAAAGCCAGTATGTGAGAATCTGTAATGCCGAAGGAAACCAGACAATCCAAAGTAGAGCTGTAACTGTCCATGCTACAGGGAGACCGGTGCAGACTAACACGGGAATCCAGGGTGCAGAACAGTATGATAGAGGCAAGTAAGGAAGTAAAAAGCTCTCATTATGCTGGATGCACTCAAAATTCATTACTGTTTTTTGCAAGCTTCCAGTGTGCAGGAAGTGGGTGGCAGCAGCAAGGGATCTCAGATCAGATCTAGAGCAGAATTAAGATGATCTTGCAGTGAAGACCAGAAGATGGCAGTATAAATATTTTCCAGTCAACAAGGTCATTGCCCAAACAAGAGGGGATTGTCTTACACATACATCAGAAGAGGTGCAGCCAATCAAAATGGTTGTCCAGGACAGTGGGCGTGGTCTGAGTGTATTTAAAGAAGGCCTGGGGTGGGGGTCGTGGGGGAGGGTGAAAAATCAGCCTAGCTAGAAGCAGATCAGCCAGCCAAATGGAGCTTTGCTGCTCCTGGAGTAGCCAATTGGCTTCTTCCTTTGGCGGCTAATCACTTCCCTGGAATCTGATCAGAGGAAGAATGCAGTACCTGAGGTGAAGTTGATGGGGAAAGCTCTCCATAGTGCAGTAGCTTGAAAAGCATCCGGTGGCTTCCTCCGGCCAGTCACTTGGTTGAGGATGGCCTGCTGGGGCAGCACCTGAGGAGAGGAAGGGGTGGAGGTCATAAATGGTCTCGAGCACAATGGCACAGCAGGATGCTTAAGGACGGGGATTAGTGAGGTAGACACAATATTACACAAAGGGTAGAGAAGGAGAGTGGGGGGGGTGGAGGACTTCACAACCCAGCAGACACAATTAAAATTGGTACCTAAATTAAATGCGACTTAAATCTAGTGCAAAAGGGTTCTGCTAAGAGCCTAGGGGCAAGCAGACAGTCTGGCTGTTATACATCTAGAGAATTAAGGAACAAATATTCTTAGAGTGCCAGGAGACTGTTTGCGTCCCCGATGCAGGTCTAGTATTAGGTTTGAATAATATAAACCGCTAAGAAGCCTGGGGTCTGTTTGTAACCCCGGCAGGTGCACAGTACTGGGCTTAAAATAAAAGTTAAACAAACCAGGCTCGAATGACAAGATTGCAATTAGGTGACAATAGTGCATGACCTAGATTTAAAAGCGAGTTGTAAAATTGCTCTTAAGCAGTGCAAGGCTTAGAATGCAAACTGAGCTGTAAAATTGGCCTTAAACCATGCAGGGCTTGTGTATAAAAGTTGTCAAATTAAGCAATAATGCCAGACAGGGTGTGTGTCGTGCTGGGATAACGTCACGCCTCAGGTGGTTGGGCACGAGGCCGCAGGCCGAGTGCGTCCAACAACTGAGGTGTGACGTTATCCCAAACGACACACACCCTGGAGGGCATTATTGCTATTATACAATGGCTCGTTATGTATAAAATAAAAAAATAATTTTAAAGAATGTTTTTATTAGTGTTGAAAAATATTTTTGTTTCTTAAGAGGAGATGAAAAAAGGAGCAAGCTCCATATCCATAAGCTCATCTGCAGGTTCACAGTGAGCCTGAGACTAGACCCGTGATGTTGTACTGGTTTACATCACGGGTCAAGCTGAAGACTGACCAATCGGAGACTAGGATTTATTCTTGCCATTGTATAATTGCTGTTAAGCAGTACAGGGCTTGGATTTAAAAGCTGTAAGATTGCTTTTACACAGTACAGGGCTTACATTTAAAAATGAACAGTAAAATGCTGTTAAACAACCATATACAGTTTACACAGTGCCCTTCCGTCAGCACACATAGATGGCAACAACCCAGTTGGCCCCCAAATGTCCAAGCAAAAAAAATAAAAAAACTGGGCTGAGGGTATCCACAGCTTTTCAGCCTAGCTAGAAGCAGATCAGCCAGCCAAACGGAGCTTTGTCGCTCCTGGAGTAGCCAATCGGTGGCTAATCACTTCCCTGGAATTGGATCCGAGGAAGAATGCATTACCTGAGGTGAAGTTGGTGGGGAAAGCTCTCTGTGGTGCAGTAGCTTGAAAAGCGTCTGGCTTCCTCCAGCCGGTCGCTTATTCGAGAATGACCCGCTGGGGCAGCACCTGGGGTGAAGTTGGTGGGGAAAGCTCTCCGTGGTGCAGTAGCTTGAAAAGCATCTGGTGGCTTCCTCCAGCTGGTCACTTAGTCAAGGATGGCAAGATATTTTCTTACCACAAAGAAAAATGGGGAGTGGCAGCCCATATTAGACCTCAGGGTCTTAAACAGATACCAAACAAGTTAGAAGTGGTAACCCTGGCACTGATTCTGCCAACCTTCCAAAAAGGAGATTGGTTGGCATCACTGGACCTTAAAGGTGCCTATATCCACATCCCCATAAGGGAGTCTCACAGAAAATACCTTGGGTTCAGACTTCCTTCAGGTCACTATCAATTCTCAACACTGCCAATTTGGCCTCACTTCAGCACCAATGGTGTTTACAAAGTGCCTGACAGTAGTGGTGGCACACCTTCGAAAGCAGGGTGTCATCGTTTTTCCATACCTAGACGATTGGCTGATAGTGGGGAAAGTACGCTTGAGCATATCAGGGAGCAGCTGCTTCTTACTCGGGAACTCCTTGAGTCTCTAGGATTCACAACAAATCAAAAGAAGTTAGTTCTGCAACCCTCTCTGATATTGCAGTTTATAGGAGCAGAGCTAAATACCCTGCAGGGCAGGGCTTACCTGCCACTAGACAGGGTAAGAAGCATTCAGTACTTGGCAGGTTCATTTGTCCTGAAAAAGTCAAAAACTGCAAGACCGTTCCTTCAGCTGTTGGGTCACATGGCAGCTTCCACTGGCACAATAGTAGGGTCCAGGGTCCAGATGAGGGACATCCAGTTTCACCTAAGGGCTCGCTGCTGCCAGAAACTAGACTGTATTTCAAAATTGATTCCAGTAACAGGAACTCTGTTACATGCTCTCGAATGGTGGAAAGAGTAATTCTCAACGGATGCATCACTCCTGGGGTGGGGTGCCCATCTGGGGGATCACATTACCCAAGGCACATGGTCAAGTGCAGAGTCACTCTTGCACATAAACTTGCTGGAGCTCAGAGCAGTTTTGTTAGCACTGAAGGCCTTCACGCCTC